>OX365951.1:607822-5407822 GCA_947247005.1 Spisula solida | reverse complement strand
TGATCACACAAAGATCTAATTCCAATTTCATATGTTTAATTCTGGTAACAAAGTATATAATTGTCCACAAGTAAAGATATTACACAAAGTTCATAAACACGAAGTTCAGGTACACAAAGTACAGATATTATTGATTTACACAAAGTATTCAATTGATTCTTAAATTTAATGTTACTTCACTGAAGTCTAAAGTTATTCTCTTTTTATTATTTTACTGATCATCATCTTACACTCCATCTGATTGGTCCAACCTATAACTTACTTAGCCAATCACAGATCAGATAGTAAAATTGTCAAGATCTCATAGGATAATCTTAGATGATCATGTTAGTTTACCAATTATCTACAAATATGTCCAGTATCAATTTTATGACTTAAGTATAAGAATTAACATGATTAACTGTGTGATTACAGGGACAACTGGTTTAGAAGAATTATTATGAAGGACATTTTCCTGTTAAATTGCATAATATTGAACCTAAATATTTGTAGTTCTCAAAATTCACATTTTACTTAATTTCAATATTATAAAGACAAGTTTAGTATCAAACTAATTGTTATTTTATGAGGATCATGAATTACATATTTTTTAATATGTAATGTTGATTTTTGTGCAATATTCAGTGAATATTGCATTTCTTGTTATTTAATGGAATTAATTCTCTTTGTCTATTCAAAGCAAAGCCATGTCTTTATTTTGCATAGTTTCAATTAATACCAGTTGTCCCTGTAATCACACAGTTAATCATGTTAATTCTTATACTTAAGTCATAAAATTGATACTGGACATATTTGTAGATAATTGGTAAACTAACATGATCATCAAAGATTATCCTATGAGATCTTGACAATTTTACTATCTGATCTGTGATTGGCTAAGTAAGTTATAGGTTGGACCAATCAGATGGAGTGTAAGATGATGATCAGTAAAATAATAAAAAGAGAATAACTTTAGACTTCAGTGAAGTAACATTAAATTTAAGAATCAATTGAATACTTTGTGTAAATCAATAATATCTGTACTTTGTGTACCTGAACTTCGTGTTTATGAACTTTGTGTAATATCTTTACTTGTGGACAATTATATACTTTGTTACCAGAATTAAACATATGAAATTGGAATTAGATCTTTGTGTGATCAATTTATAATTACTTTGTGGACAATTTATTGAAATATTTATCAACGACTGGAGTCAAAGGCTACAACCAGATTAGCCTACTCCAAACTACAAGAATCCAACAACAACCAATCCAACAGCTAGCCACACCACATACACACCAAGTGTTTCAACATAATACCAGTAATGGCCTGAAAGTTGTTTTCATTGGCTAATGGCCTGAATTAAGTGTGTAAAGCATGTTTCCATTGGCTGATGACCTGAAACTTGTTGCTCAGGAGCAAGACAAGGGGTATGCCCCCTTTATCATTATTAATAGATAATTTATTTAGTGTATCCTCAATTATGCTCTTGACAAATGATAAATTTAAACTTCCAAATTTTCTTCCAGTTTCTCAATTTCTGGGAAATCCTTTAAATTTTTGAACTTATAAGAAATTAATGTCTTGACTTGTTTTCCAGTCTCGACTCACCATTGCATCTACTACAAAATGTACATAAATCTTACATTTCAAGAATAATCTATGTGATTTTTACACTTAAACAGACTTACAGCCGTACTGACAAGTCTGAGCTGTTTGATACGAATAATTAGCAAATGTGTATGTCATAATGTTACGTTTTTGATTCCTATGAATATTCAGCTTTAATTGCTACACGCTAATGCAGACGCAGGGATCTCCTAATCATTCTTTTTTTGGCATAACGCCAAGTAAGCGCAATATTATTGAATTTGGAAGCCTTCAATCCTAGAAGAAACAAAATATAATAGTCCATACAGAGTCTCTAGGATGCTACTCCATGTTACCATACTCTAATGTTACTGGTTACGCTATATGTGTAGGAACACATCGTAGTTCCGTAACGTGTGTGCTAAAAAATATCGTAATATAGTACAGTATTAGATCAATAGAGGCGTATCGTTAATGTAATAGCATGGTTTCACTTCTCATTATTCGAGTAGCTGTCTATTTGCCTCAAAGTGATGTTGGCCCGTACCACCAACATCAATACTCCAATTGTTGTGTTCTTGTACATCTTCCTAAAACTTGTATTATCTCGAGAATAATTCAGTTAGCATTCTATGGAGAAGTCAGTGTTTTACCACAGGGGTAAGTGTGGTGTCTGTCAGTCTGTGTTTGGGGTAATGGTCACTGACCCCTGTCTGTATACATATTACATGATATTCTTTTATTGACCTCCTGATTTGTCCGATGGGAACAATTTTTGTGTGACACAGACACTTACCTTCTAAAGTATTTCAGAATAATATATATATATATTTATGTGACAGGAATAGCCGCATCTGTATATTTGACCGGAATAGTCGCAGCCGTGGTCCAGCGGTAGGTTAGCGTGCTTGATTTGTAACTCAGTAGTTCGGGTTCAATTCCTGGTCATGGCAGGCCATACCTTTCCTTGAAAAATGAAGAAACTGGATGAGTTGGTTCCTTTATATATATAACTGAAAAGGCGTTGAGAAAAGTCACTAAACTGAATAAAAAACAAACAGTTATATACCAGTGATTTTTTTTGCCTCTTTGGGAAAAGGTCCAGGTCCGTTCAGATTGGGAATTTTCGCGTCGTGACAACTTGAAATTGGGAATTTCCATGAAGCAGAAAGGCCAAATAAAGCAGAAAAAGAGAAACCTGTTAATGACATGTGAATGTTTACTGGTTTCTTTGAGCTTTTATGCTTGACCTCTTGTCAAAAATGTTCATAACTTTATCATTTTATGTCCGATTTTGAAAATTATTTTTTTAAATTGTTTATTTGGAATTTCCCCATTCAAATTTGGGAAAATTATAGCCTATTGGGAAAGGGTCCGTTTTTCGGACCCTATTAAAGAAGGAAAAAAATCACTGTTATACTCAACATAATTTTGGGATAGGGAATTTTTGGGGTCAATTACGTGGGTAAACTGTGGAACTGTTGTCAAAAAGATTACCGGTATGCACTGCAGCAGCAGAACTTGTTCAGTTATTACATACATGTATCTATGTACAAATGTACATGTTTATATCACTGATGGTATTATGATAGTTCTAAGATGGCCGCTAATACAGTAGTTCCATTATCTCTACATCAAATAATTATCTATGGTAGTAGGAAAAAGATTAATATAAGTCCAGAGTATGTTTATCTGGCCAGTCATCTGGTGCTAGTTATCTCTTATTATCATAGATTACTTGTGTAAGTATTTTGGATCTAAATCTGTTGAGGTTCCCATGGACACAGTCCGAATCTGCATAATATTGGCCAACAAACTGCCTGGGGTACCTGTGTATCTATATTACAATCACATTTATTGATCATTATCTAGCATATCAAAAAACTGGGTTTTAACACTCTTGGGAATTTCTATAAATTCTTGGACATGTGCATCATCTCCTGAACTCTTAAATATTTTCAGAGCCTGGACCTGGTTTAAGAGCATTATTTCCTTATCAAGGGAGGTCACTCTATTATCATGTAACACTTTTAAAAGTGATGTGAATATCCAGCCATCATTATAACCTTCTTAGATCTGTCAACCTCATGTTTGGCTTACAATTAAGTCACTGTGTAGCATGTGACTGAGTTATACTGTACATTGGCAAAAATGATACAGAAGTCAAAACTCTTTTATCTGTTTAATATTAAAAAAGATAATAATAAGTTGGACAGGCAAGCATGACCTTTCTGTGTGTGTCTGTGAATATAGTTTTATTGGTCATCCAATCATGTTAAGAGTGTTTCAGAGCTCTTGACCAATCAGATACTAGTATTTTTAGCTCTAAGCCAATCAGAGGAGAGTACATTTTGTATTTCTTTCCAAGTGTATACCATTTTCTAATTAATAATATCTAACCCCGGTGTAAGGTTTCGGTATAAAATAAAAATAAATATAAGACTTTATTCAGTGTAATAAAAATTTACCTGCTTCATAAAACTATCAATATGAACAGTTTATTGTTGATATAAAAACAGTAGCTTGTTAAAAACAGAAGTTTTTATATTTATGTAGGTAGATGCTACAAGTAAACATGTCCGACAGAAATCACACACCTTTAATCAGTGTCGGCAATCTTCATCTTGAAGATAGATATCTCAACTCGGAACATTACTACACACAAAGAAATCAGTCTTGATTTCAGTTAAAGGGTTTATAAAGGCAATAATTAAAAGAGTACAATTTCACATTTTCTTTCATGTTTTTGCTCTTTGATAAAAATCTTGATACATGATACGATATACTTGAATTAGAAAATAGAAAGTTTTTTAACGTTTTGACACAAACTGGGTGGGTAATTTAATCATCCGTATTTAGTGCATTATAACTACTGTATGCTCACAACAGCGCTTTGATTTCTACTATAATGTCGTTTCAATTCATGTATATGTACACATTTGTATTTAAGAGACTATATATTATTGGCCCATTGTTTTAGGATAGCTAAGCTATATATTAACATACCCTACCTACTAATACAGAGTGGGATAGTAGTTGATCTCGATAATGAAATTAAGTTGGGTTTGATACAAATTAGGTAATTGTTTTACGTCGATCATGATCCATCACACTATCTTCCACTGTACGATTTGGTCGGTATTTGTGACAATACATTGACAGACCTGTATATAATAAATAGAGATAGTTTGGTTATTACAAAAAAATGTATATACCTGTGTGCCTAAAGTAGTCTGTCTATAGGGTAAATGTTCAATTTGATAAAATAAAGTTGGCAAAAAAAAGTGTTATTTTTTACAGGGGTTTCCACTAGGTTCTGAATCTGGAGGCACATTTTGATACTTTTTATTAAATTTTAACATTTTATAGGCAAAATACCCATGATTTTAAAGAGAAAATGACCCTTTCAACCCAATTCTTGAGGATCAAAATGTTGCTTTTTGGAAATTTCAAAACCTCTACTCCCCAGTCAAATGGAACCCCTGGTGTTATGTATTGATTTAAGATAAATTATACACATACCATTTAGGAAACATTCATTTAGCTATAATTAATTTATTGACAATTAAGAATAAAATACCTATTTAATAAGTAATTAGTGCTTGTCACTACATTTCCAAGCTGGGATAAAATTGTTAAAATGACAATTAATAATAATTAATACAATATTTTAAGACATGAGATTCTATATGTAAATTAAACATACAGTTACTTTGTCTTAGCTTTAATCAATTAAATTTTAATGAAATTGATGTCCTTTATCTTTCAATTATTTAAACTGAGGAAGATGGTGGCTGTATCATTTAGCTACTGTAAACAAAGAAATTATTTCGAGTGGTTTAATTTTGCGGAGTTCGCAAGTGGTAGAATTTCGCTAAATTAAGTTGCCGCAAAAGTGCTAAAACATTAATATGGACATAGCGGGAAACTAAAAAACCCGAAAATTTGTAGTCGCGAATATGCCGACGATCAGCAAAACGCGAAACTTCGTAATCGCGAAACTAAATTGGTTTACAGTATCTCAAAACTGCGGTACAAAATTCTTGATATTCCCCTCAGGAGCTCGATCATGGTTGATTTCGGAGGGGGGAATGAATATCTGTACAAAAATCATTCATTATTCGTGGTATGTAATTTCTAAAGCCCACCCAGGGTTGATAAATTCATAGTTAGGCAAAATGTTTAAATGTTTGGTAACTTAATAATTGGTTTACAGATTTTTTTTTTAATATCCATTGAGTTGGGTTGTTGAAAAATAAAAAATTTCTTGAGCTTTTCCAAACTCGTAATACATGTACTTTGATTTCAGTGCTTTGATTGATGAGTAAAATCGGTCAAGTTAACTAATTACAGCGAAAAACTGGAGCATGAATGTGGAAAGACTCAAACAGTTCTTTGTCCTTTAGATTTTCTATTGCCATTTATTTTAGAACTGTCACAGTCTAGAAAATCGGCAAAATCATGAATGTTTGATGTTGGTGTTCCATTAACCATCAAATTGATAATGAAACTTGGCCTTGGCAGTTCCATGCATATTACATACATGATGTGGTTACACTATGTATTATAAAGTACCCCCATCTACCACCTACAGAGAAACATGCCATGTTAATTGATGGAGGCATAATGAGTATTTATACAACTCTTGATTTGTTTTTGCCACAATGAACATTCTGTCACATATTGCTTGATTACATGATGATGAATGGAATCCAACAACAAATTCATACATTTATTATTCTAATGCCTCCTGTACATGTCTTGCTTAAAGTATTAATTTCTGTGTGACTTACTTTCTGTGGTATTAAATATCTTTAATATTATAAACTCTTAAATTATTATTACCTGTTTAAAAGCATAGTTGTTGTTTATGTTGCTTTTGTTGTTTCTGCTGCTCACAATGTATTGTTGTTGTTGTTGTTGTTGTTGTGGATGATGGTTTGTTGTTAATATTGTTGTTGCTGTTGCTACATTTGTATTTTAGGATTTTGATAATTTTGTTGTTTCTGTTGCTTTTGTTGTTTCTGCTGCTCACAATCAACTGTTGTTGTTGTGGATGATGGTTTGTTGTTAATAATGTTGGTTTTGTTGTTAATAATGTTGCTGTTGTTTTGAGATATTGATAATGTTGTTGTTTCTGCTGTTTTGTTAATTGTTATTTGTTGATTGCTGTCGAGCAGCTGTTCGTTAATGATGATCAGCTGTAAAATTGCTGCTCCTGCTGTTGTTGTTGTTTTTGTTGTTTCTATAACAGAAATATTGCCGCGGCGCGTTCTATCTAGGAGTATGCTATATATTATGTTTAATTCCATTTTATGACCAAATGCACTTTCATTGATTTATATTTGATTAACTTTAATTACAAATGTTTGGTGAACGGTGCAAGTTGTGATCTATGCTTACAGTCAGGTGATGACTGAAGGCATTATTAAATCAGAGTGCAGGTGCGTTTGGTACCAGGTTCGGGTGTGGTCGGTACCGAAATGATCCGTGCATTACCTCTCTTTAAATTGTAATTTTATACATATGCATTCCAACAGTAAACAGTTTAACTTCAAACTGAGTGAATTGCACCTACATTTTGTATCTAATGAATTGCATGATCAATAGAATGTTTAAAACTTTATCCATTGTTCACTGGTGTGATTTTGTTGGGTTTACGACTGAGTCATATGCTACAGCGGCGAATTTAAACTTCACCAGTTTTCCCGAAATTAATTATCAACTAGTACCGATACTATTTTATGGGTGGGCAGTACAATCTAGAAACTAGCAGCGTACAAATTCCGCCCACAGTCACGTACTTCAGTAAATTTTTGTAAGTCAATTTAGATTTGAGTTCATCTTCGGGAGTGTTAATTCTTCCATTGATTTCACTGAAAGAGTTCTTGTCTGGATTGACTTGACTGTGAATGACTGATCACTTGCCAGGTCATCTTTCCTACCCTAATTATAGGTGGTAGGTACAAGCCTTTATTTGTATTGTATAGAATGCCATCACGATACGTCATTACGCTGTCTCTATGATTATATGGTACGTCAGTGAGCGTAGAACAGCCCGCTTGATTTGTAATGTCTGATTTTGTAGATAGTGTCTGACCTTTTGTTGCTGGAGTAAGTGACAATTTAAGTTTGACAAAACAATACAATATAATCTTGTATAAAGGTGTACATTACCCTGTCTGGATGTAAAGTTTCTTCGTATTGATTGTATGTACTAAATTAAACTTGTTTTGGTAACTGAAAGTGAACTGCGGTAAATGACATCTAGTTATCTCAGTGTCCTAAGATCTCGGGTGTTCCAGTTGTCTGTACCTACTGTTGCCTAAACGGCAGGCTCCAGTTGTCTGTACCTACTGTTGCCTAACTTGCAGGTTCAAGTTGTCTGTACCTACTGTTGCCTAACTTGCAGGTTCCAGTTGTCTGTACCTACTGTTGCCTAACTTGCAGGTTCCAGTTGTCTGTACCTACTGTTGCCTAACTTGCAGATTCCAGTTGTCTATACCTACTGTTGCCTTGCCTGCAGGTTCAAGTTGTCTGTACCTACTGGTGCCTAACCGACAGGTTCCAGTTGTCTATACCTACTGTTGCCTAACATGCAGGTTCCAGTTGTCTGTACCTACTGTTGCCTAACTTGCAGGTTCCAGTTGTCTATACCTACTGGTGCCTAACCGGCAGATTCCAGTTGTCTATACCTACTGTTGCCTAACATGCAGGTTCCAGTTGTCTGTATCTACTGTTGCGTAACTTGCAGGTTCCAGTTGTCTGTACCTACTGTTGCCTAACTTGCAGGTTCCAGTTGTCTATACCTAATGTTGCCTAACCTGCAGGTTCAAGTTGTCTGTACCTACTGTTGCCTAACTTGCAGGTTACAGTTGTCTGTACCTACTGTTGCCTAACCTGCAGGTTCAAGTTGTCTGTACCTACTGTTGCCTAACTTGCAGGTTACAGTTGTCTATACCTACTGTTGCCTAACCTGCAGGTTCAAGTTGTCTGTACCTACTGGTGCCTAACCTGCAGGTTACAGTTGTCTGTACCTACTGTTGCCTCACCTGCAGCTAACGGGATATGTTTATCTTTGAACAATCAGGTGCTATAGTTCTGCAATGGATAGTACTCATCACCCATCCACTACAATAGAACAAGCCTCATACCTTGATCGTCTCAACCCTACACAACCTAATGGTAGAGTGTCGATTTTGAGTGTTGTGTCATACCAAAGACCAAATAAAATATTGTATTAAATTTGCATTGTTGCCAAAAATGCCGAGCATAGCCTTTATTTGCCAATCAGCTTTCTTCTGAAATATGGCAGGCATTATGAGTGCTTCCACCCGTCCGTATTTAAACCCAAATTCCACGGTAAGCATGCTAACCATTGAGCTATGGAGGCACACCAGAGCATGCAGCAAACTTCCTGTCACATGTATTTATAGTGTTGTATACCTGACTACTATATTGGTGTAATATGCTATAAAACATCAGTATTACTTGTTTATTGTCACATTGTTTGTCAGTTAATGTGAAGTCTGGCTGCCATCGTATGTACGAAATATTCCATGTTGTCATGTATTGATGCTGTAAGTGTTGTCTGATATAGGTCATGTTTGTTTATATACAATGGTATGGTATGAGCATTGTCTATATTTCTTCCTAATTCTGCATTTTTGTTCTTATGAAGTTAGTACACGTCTTTCTGTGAAAATTAAAACTTCTGATAAAATGTCCTGATAAAGATATATTTTTAGTCACATTCATTCAGGTTCGGGAAAACATGCGCAAGTTTTCCCGCCAAAATTTTATAGATTTGTTATTGTAATTAGACATTGTACGTTTGTAAGCTGTATAAAAACATGAAATTTTTTTGGGGGGTTTTGATATTGTCGTTTATTAAATCGTGTAGCCTTGTGTCGCTGATGAAGTCAGTTACTCTGAATGATAGTGAAATATTATGAACGATCATTGAGTGGCATCGGTGAGTGGCGTCACACAAAACAGTTGCCTTGCGGGTTGTTGATTCCTTAGCCTTAGGTTGTCAGCAGTATAGGACATGACTGTACACCCCATGTTAGCTGCAGGAATAGTATTATTGTAATTATCTCACGTAATTCTGTCATATATAAATGTATAGACAGAAGCAAAATATTTGGTACTGAAAATTTAAAAAATAAAAAACAATACATGTCTGACTCAGTTAAATTTGCCCGAAGTTGAATTTATTAAAATTACAAGCATTCATTATCTCTCCATTATCTTAACTGAGCTACTGGTATGCTAGATAGATTTCACAGTTTCTGTGTGTTTATATCAGGGTTTGTGAAGTGGTTTTACTGTAAGATGTGGCAGCAAGGAGTGTATGGTACTCAAGTCTTTATTGATAGGGTACAACGTTTCCACGCACTACCTGTTATAATGTGATGAAAACATCAAGGGTACATTTCTATGTTCTTTAGATAGTAGATCGGCTGATAGGACAATGAAAGATTTATTTACCTTCAAGTTGCTATGGTAACTGTTCCACATTTTGATGGCTATTTCAAGATAAGATGTTTTGGGTGCAAGAATATTGATTTTACAGTCCCCATATTTTTTCTCTGTGAACCAGTTTTGTTTCCTATTATTTTCTTTGACTATAATCAGATTGTTGTTGTCTGACAGACTGGAAAGTTGTCACTAGTACTAGCTCTTGAAGCTTCGCTCAGAAAAATAATTTCAAATGAGAAACACTTCAGGTAGGTATGATAATTAAAGTATTATTGAGTATTTTTGTTGTGGATTATATGACAAATATCAAGCAGATGGCAATAAAGATGTTTTTCTTACCTGGAATTTTCATTGCAATTATACTTCAGGTCTCGCCAGTGCAATTTAACTTCAGTTCTCGCCAGTTCGCATAAAATTGTTTACAGTTAAAAAGGTTTAAAATGTTAGCTCACCTTAGCACTGGATGTTTTCGCTTGTCAGAGGTTTTGTCTTTTTCCTATGTGACTTTGAACAGCTTTGATTTTTGCACCTTTGAATAAGCCAACATTTGCACATATCTAGTGATTTATTTTGCCTCTTTGAAACCTTGATCTCTCCACCTTCAAACCCAACCTTTGCTCCATAGACAATGGCTGTGCAAAGATAAAACTGTATTCCTTTGCACATTAGTCGAGCAAAATTTAGAAGTCAACCTGGGTACCTTCGATGCCAGCCTTTGCCTTCAATATTGTAGCAAACCTGAAATGGCAACCTTTGCACCTTCAATGCCAGCCTTGGCCTTCAATAATGAAGCAATCTTGTAATGGTAACATTTGCACCTTTGTTGCCAGCCTTTGCCTTCAATAATGAAGCAATCCTGAAATGGCAATATTTGCACCTTTGATGGAGACCTAAATGGCCCTATTTGAAGAAAACTGACACACCTTGGTCAATACAATCTTTCAACTTTGATGCCCTATGAACTTTTGCTCCTTTAGGAAGTCAAACCTTTGCCTTATGATTTAGCCAACCTTTGCACCTTGGTGAAACCAATCTTTCTTTTTTGAACCTTTGATGGTAACCTTGGCACCTTTGGTGCCAACCTTTGCCTTATGATTTAACCAAGCTTTGCACCTTGGCCAAACCAACCAAAAATAAACTTTTGTCAAACCAACCTTTACAGCTTTGAGGTCAATTAATACAAAGCTGCAGTTACCTTTAGTTAGCTTAAATTGTATTTTATTTGGTTACATTAATGGCTGCATGATCACACATATTATTGTGCCAGTCGTCTTCTACTGTAGTGGGGTTTCATTTAAAATGGCCCTGTTCATTTGCCATTATTGTTATGCTTAAGTACTTATAACTAAGTTATGCTCTTGTTATTTAAAGTGAACCATTTCTTAGCATTGATTCCATTGATTTTTGCAATCATATCTTACTGTACATATAGATCTGTAAGCAAGAATGTAGCAGCAAGCTTATGCTGAAGTAGAATATAACAAATTCTATCTTGGTTTTATGAGGTCTCCTGGGATGGATTGTATTACGTTCTCTCGTTCTCTCCTAGCTTACATAGTCAGGTAATAATGCTGTATTGAACTCTCCCAATATTTTTCTGTATATATTATCCAGTTTTTACATGTGTGTATATGTAGCTATAAGTTAATGATAAAAGTTGGTTTAAGGCTGATACCTTCTTGTCTGCTTGCCAATATACCAAACATCATTATTTTTGATCTTGGAAAATTTTCTTGGAATATTCTAGCTCTCAATACATTGGTTCCTATCAATAGTTTTATCCTGGATTACCTGCTGTCTTTCTGTGATAAAACGCTCATATTTTCCCTTCCTTCATTCCCCGTCTTCTTTTCTTGTACTATAAACATAGAAATAATGCAACTAGAGCTGAATAAATTCATTATGTTTGGAATGTATTCAAGATACTGTGGTTTTATATCGGCCCCATTATATTGTGGTTGATCTGAGGATGAAGTTGAAAACCATGATGATGCCCAGTGTAAAAGGGCATATGATTTATTTATGATTCGTTAATTAAGCAGATAACTTCATTGTAATAAATAATTATCACTTTTGGGTGTGCTGTGAGTGCCATTCCCTGTTTTGTGATGATGATCATAGATTTATAGATGGGATTGATGCGGCCCAATAGATATGGGGGCAGCCATGTGGCTATGTAATATTAAAACTCCTGACTCAAGTCAAATAATAGCTGTGGGTTGGGTATAAAATCTAAAATTGTGAAATATTTTGCTTCACTTGGTACATTGACAAATTCGTATTTATTAAAGATTGTGTAAAAAATCCCTAAAATCAACACACTTCTCATATCGCTCCATATTGTTTTTTAACTATGACAACTGGGAACAACCAAAATGACATTTTTTATTAAAAATTAATTATTGCAAGCTGAAATTCTCATATATTGCTTGTTCATGCCATAACAAGTCACAATACTTCTAAAGTACCCCAAAACGTCATCTTCAGAGAGTCAATGGGAAGAACCATGCAATTGGCCATGCAGCCTCCTTAATTGAACTCTATTCAGCTAAACTGTGTCATTATTTTCAAATTGTTCTTTAAATAAATTAATATATACCACTCCAGAGTTTTCATTTAGTCTCTGGTTAATAAATTTTCAAGTTGCTTTATGAATGAATGTTCCACTTACAATGAACTGACAAAACTTTGTTTGATAATTCACTTAACATTTTATGTGGGGTACATAAAAGATATATCTGATAATAGGATCCAGCGTTATTGGTTCACCAATTTTTTGGCTAGCATCAGAAATTGTTTACTTGTCTGCTGTAGATATTTAGCTGTCTTGAACTCTTTTGGGAAAACAGATTCAATCACGATAAGTAACATTGTTTGGGCAATCAATAGTTGCGAAGTAATATAGGAGTATTACGCAACATCTTTGCAGTTAATGGAGTCATTGATGCATTCATTGTTTTACACTACCAAATGTTGACGAGTTAAGGGAAGCTATTCTCTAAAGTATAAAGTACCTCTAAGTGTTAAGTAATGAGAAAGCTGTGAAGTAATATCAGAATACATCGAATGCTCCTGGGACCACTTAAGTCTCCAAAATTGCCCATTTTGTCCGCAGTGCATTTATATTCTATATAAGCTGATCTATTAAGTTAATATTGATGAAATCGTGGGGGAAGGGATGCTGTGTATTCATATAAATTTAGCAAACAATAAATGTCTTGATCACTTATGAAGTAAAATGTTTTTTATAGATAAATAGGAATTATTGTCCTTTGCTTAAATTTAGTACCAATTTATTGAAACCAGTCAAATTAAATTTTGTACCTTTGGCCACATTAGGTTGCCACATTATGATTATACAGTAGTCACATAAAAGGTTACCAGTTTTCGAGGGCTGTTTTCAGCAATTCAGCTGTTCAGCCACCTTTTGACATTTTTTCTTCCCCTGGTCATTGGGCTACCTAAGAAAACCTGTGTTGGAGTCTTCCTTTGGAGACTATTTTCTTTCCTGGTGGAAGTGCAGCCAACATCGGGATACGGCACCCAGGATATCGTACATGAACAGGCAATGCCCTTACAGGTACCAATTCACACTTAGGTTGAATGGAGCATTGTGCAGAGAAATCCCAAAGCGCCTTCTCTACCTACAGGCCACTGGATACAGCCTTAATCGTTCTGCCAAAGGAACACATACTCTTAAGCAGCCTTTCAATATGATTGCTTCAGCAGCTTAACATGTACAGGTGGCTGTATAACGAGTATTATACACAATGTAATTAATATAATGATTAGAATAAATGAAATATAAAGGCTAGCATAAACAGATGGTTGTTAATTCAATTGACCTTGATACTAACACTGATTTGACTGTAACCTGGTCAATATAATTCAGAGACATTTTGTCCCGAGATGCTGTGTCCCAAGTTCTCATACATTGATTGATGTGTCCCGAGTTCTCAATATATGGATTGCTGTAACAAACTAACAATGGTATAAATTATTTAAATATATGTATTCACCTGACAGTCATAGCCATCATTTGATATATCAGTTTGATTCTTGTCTGAATTATTACTTTGTCAATAATTTATTCCGTTTTATTGTTCATTTAATGTCTCTGAGTGTCCAGACAAATTCTGGATGGTAGATAATGTTAGATTGTATGGGACTGTATGATGGACGGTATAGAAGACTTCTGTGAAGTGTAATTAACAATGTCTAGGTGTTGTAATGAATAGATACAAATATGAGCACATTTTTTATATGCTCTACTAGGTCTAGGAACCCTGAATTTGTTACGTACAATTCCGTCGGCGATGAGTCGATGATTCCATGGCACATAAATGGTGGCAGCTTATAATTGTTCCCGTCATAAAATATGGTATTTAAGTTTGCGGGTAGTTCGTTGAACACATAAACTGTGTAATTATTCAGTCTTATCTGTCACAAGCAATTCAACCCGTCATTAGGAATATATAAAACGTGGCTGTTTAAATCAGAAGACAGGTTAATAATGAGATGGATTCAAAAAAAAAATACTGCCATTTTGGCATTTGATAAAATGGCTGCTAAAGACTGGTAGTTGCTTCAAAGTCATGTAACTTCTAACACAGGTTTGACTGCACAGTTAATATTAGGCTTTCTGAGGACATGACCTCATGAATTAACAGTTCTTATCCAATTGTTACATAATTTAATGGATTAGAAAGGGTGTGTATGAAGTGCATAATAAAGTACAACCTCTGTAGAGCAACACCATTTGAGAGCTGCAAATAGTGGCCGTTGTAAAGAGGTTTATTTAAGTAAATATCAGCTTATTGAAAAATTATATGTGTTGTTATAGAGAGGTTGTTACAAATGCTCTACAGAAGGCAATGTTACGCTGGAGAGGTGGTACCAGTATACAGCGATGTCATTAAGGACATTAGGTGGCTTCATAAATTGTTCACATTGTGCATTATATAGGCTCCCTGCTTGTTCCTTAAGCTTATAAACTGTTCCCACTAAGTGGTATATAAATGCATTAAGTTGTCATTATGACTATTTATATATTTATAACAAGCTCGGAGTCTATGATTTGTTCATTGGCCAAAATGCCGAGCTGGTCACATGGTCACATGAATGCTTATTGTTCTAACAATGTGCTGCATGCCGTAATATATTTGTTGAGAAGTCAGCGGCTGGAAATATTGGCACGGAGCTGAGAAGAGGCAGAATTTTATTGCCTGTTTCCACAAGCATCTATACATATTGATGGTCGGTTAGTTATGACAGTTTATGGCATCATGCTAGTTATGAAACCCTATTGATCAGCGTTCAAAGATAGCAGACTCAGCAGATCTGTGGCGCTATTTGACAGCAGAGTATTACCAATTTGTCTTGGGACAACCAAATTCAGTTGCCATAATATTTCTTACAAGTTTTAATCAAACATAAGCACTTACAAGAAATTTATATTTTGGCAGGATCATTGATTTTTCTTTAATCGAAGAAAGGATGGAATATTCTGGATTTTGACTGGCTCAAAGATAGAACGTTGCTGATTGTCAGAATTATACAGAATCAATTAAAGTGTATGAGTCGTGTTTGATTTAGCTTTTCGGTATTGAATTTAGTTTCTCTATGAGATATGGTGTAATGGTCCAGGAATATATGATATATTCATGGATATGTGAAGTGTTGTTTGTCTGTTTGACTATATAAACCTTGCTGTAAAGTCCCTCATCTTTGTGGGGCCAGTCCAGGAAATGAAAAATTCAGATTCGGCAATTTGTGCGCTTTGTTGTGAACTTGTCGATTAATTAAATAAGATATTAATTGTTTTTTCATTGCCAAAAAGATAATCCAAATTCATCCACAAATTCATTCTCAACATCGATTCTTAGCCAGGCACTTGTTCATTTCTGAATTGCTTTTCAGTGTTTCGGTTTCCCACCAGCTAGAGATGGACTGGTTGGTAACTCAGAGGTAGTCTCATGTTTAAAATGTTACACTGGGCATGTTAAAGAACCATGGAGTCTAGGATATATCACTTTCACACCCGGATTCCTTGTGTCACAATGACTGTCTCTTCTTTTGAAGTTGAAAGGCATTTGACAATATTAATGAGATACTTGGACTAAACCAGATGACCAAGCATTAAACCTATGTCTCTTTCTATGTCTCCCCTTCCCCCTCCCCCTCCCCCAGTTGTACGCAAAAATAAGAAAAGTAGTACAAAAAAGACGAAGTAGGTGGCACACATGGACAAGACCGGTCGGGTTTCAAGTCTTAAAAAATAAGAAAAGAAAAAAATGTCAGTTTGTAGACTTTAAGCTTGACTGTCACCTTGTTGCTTGTTGTTGGACAGTTCGTGTTTTTCAGTTACTGCGACTATACATTCCTGTTTTCCGAAGTTGTCGGTAGCAGGAAGTGCAAGGTTATCTATTATTGATCAATGATATAAACGGCATCAGTTTAGGTCAATGGGATATTCCATATTATTACTTAGGACTGAAAAAACTGTTAAAAACATGGCATAAAATCCAATGAAAACGTCTGTGTCCGCTATGTGAACCTAACTTAGCTGCCTCGCACTGACATTTAAACACTATTTTATGTTGCTGACAGTGCTAAAGTGGTTCTAGCTGTTACAGCAGACTTATATGTTTTATTGTAACGGACAGCCCAGGGGGTGTTTGCTCATAATGATTAATTTTATTTCTAAGACAAAAGTTAATTAGTACACACGATCAGCTCACTGGGTGCAAACAGCTTTTCTATCATGCCATGGCATCTTGTCTTTTCTATTTTATCACCTACATTTACCTCAACTATATTGATTAATTATTGAAGCCATGATAGGAAAATTGTTCATTTGGCATTATGAAAGCTATAAATCAGGAAAAAAATATTGTAACAAACTTGAATTGCAGGCTTTGAAATGTAGCTAGCTGTTTGGTCTCAAATCCATAAAAAAGTCCATTGATCATATTGGTTGCAGTGACTGGGCCCCAAAAAACTACTGATGTGCAGGAAAGAGAGAGACATGTTGCAATATAATGTTACCATGGTCAGCGACCCCATTAGAAATGTCAGTGGAATCCGGTGGTACTATACCAGTGGACTCCACTGGTCACATAATTCCAAAATGGAAATTCTGTGGAATACCAGTGGAATATTATAAGGAAATATAATATCATTGAAATTCCAGTGGATTCACCTGGTAAACATAATTCCATTGAAAGACCAGTGATCACTTGGTATTCCACTGACATTTTTACTTGGGTACGAGTCTGCTTAAAAAAAGGCTACCCAGTATCTGGATTTTATAGTCTTTGTTGAACATACATGTTTTTATGGTTGGCCTGATGTTGAACTCGAAAGGGTGTAAAACTTGGTTGTAATGTCAATAAAACGTAATGTTTTACTGTTTGTATAAATGTCTGTTTCACTACTTATATTGTACCAGCCTCTATTAGGCTTTCCCAACTATAGCAATATTATCATATCATTGTCATAACGAACATTGTTGTTATAGAATACACGCTTTATACTCCTTCTGTGTTTCTCTTTAATGACAAAAGCTATGAATTTTACACCCGTGAAGTGATCATATCTTTTCCATAAACAATGTAACTAATAAGCAATTACATCCCTGATGTTTGGACGTTTTTTACCCATCAGTTATGCTAACTTCATACAAATTATCCTTGAAAATGAAAACAATTTATTGTTTATTTACATGAACTGTGAATAGTGTTTATTGCTTGCTGTACTCGCTTATGAGGGTTGTTGTTTATTGGTTGTCGTACTTGCTGGTGAGGGTCGTTACGATAATGAACTGGAACATGTAATTATGTTATTACGCTATATTGATCGCTTCGTTTCTTCTCGAAATGATTGTTAGAGATATACGTCTTTAATCATAAAGCTTTATGTCTGTACTGGGCTGTTAACTGTCGACAGCTTATGGCTTCTCAGTGGGTGTTATCGCCATTTTCCAACAATTTTCACGTTTATTACAACTGACTAACTTTAGTTAAGTTTTTCTGGAATTAATTGTAATTAATATAATTGACCTTACTTGCATTTTTTCCGTAATTCCCCAGACCACACAGTGCTTTGATTTCCGTAACGTCATCAAAATTCACACACTGAAAAAAACCCTGCAGATATTTGACCTCGTTGACATGTGCATGTACGATTTAGCCAATAATTAATACATTCACTGTTAACAAAAGAACTATTTAAGTTATTGTGCAAAAAGGAAAGATTTCGTCATTTTGGGAAACACTACAGTCTTTGTACACCGATACCCTAAAGTCGTTAATCAAAAAATAGTTAAGTCTGCCATTCGGGCCCTTGCAATTATAGACATTTAATATTAAGGGTAGCACTGAGTGCTGGTTCAAAATGCTTCAGATTTAATTAACTGGGCCATTTAATCATGATCGTAAAGCACTTGTAACATGTTTTTGCAAATTTTTTTGTACCAGCAAAATGTTCATGTTGTTCCGAAATACATGATAGGTGTAATGAGGCGCAGCATGCGGGCTTATCAGCTCGTGAGATGACGAGTTGTCAGGAACTCTCCACAGAGAAACACAGAAACTCATGATTTGTTGGAATTTCTACAATTCTTCAGTGCATGAATGATTTGTCTTCATTATAATAAGCCACAGATATGCAACTAGAGAGTTAGATATAAAAAATGAAATGTCTTAAATACCGTTGTAAGTATAATACCATTTTGTTCCTGAGTAGTTTATTGCTGAATTTATTGCAATTGCCAACTGTTGATTTTTTTCATTCTCGGGTTTTTGCAGAATTTACTGTTGTGGTGTGAATTATGTATGTATCATTGTATGCTGTTGGGTGGTGTTTTTGTGTTGTTAGCAATACATCAACTTTGCATTATTGCATGGTTAACCAACATTAGATTATCTTCTATAGACACTTGTGTAATCAATTCATCGCAGTCACAGTCATTCCTGTTGGTATTTGAGTGACATTTTCCACGATGAAACATTTTGATGATCTTTGTTGGCAAACTGTGATTTAATCAACTTTATAATGATGTTGATGTATGGGACTGTAATGAGGAGCCTGCACAGCGTGGCATCGCGCGGCCAACAATACGCCTGTAGCGGTATCTCTGTATGCCAGATAAAAGAATCACTCCAGATGATGAAATTTGATGAAGTTTCTATAAGTGCCGACTTTATTTAACCATGTGTAGTGTCAATAAGGGCTTTGTACCTCGCCCAGGAGGGTGCAATGTGGTGGCTTTTTAACTTAATGATCGATTGTATGAAAGGGACCACATAGAGTAGTCCGATCAAAGTAGTGGTGTGATGTTACGGTGTTTAACTTATGTTCCTTAATTTCTAACCTATCTTATTTATATGCAAGTACCATATTTATAGTATATTCAATTTGGTGGACGACTTTTATAGCTAAAAATGCCTGGTCATTTTAGAATGTCGAATATGATAATTATATTCCTTTCCAGTGACAATATCTATTTATGAGAAGATTAACAAATCGGACAGGGAACGAAGGCTCCCGTAACAAACAACAGAAACAGCAGAGCACAAAAAAGAACCCTCAAAAAGCAAGATCATGTAGATATTACAGGGGTCCTAATATTCCGGATTAATCCGGAATTCCTGATTTGCTGCAACAGAAAGAATGGACTTTTCTGAGGAAAATAAAAGTTATTTGAAAGAAAAATACCAAGTATTGACTGAGTTATGGTCATTTGAAACTTTATATGCTAAATTTTGACAATAGAACCATGTTTGAAACTGAGTTTTGGTGTAGATATGTGTACTTATGGCATTCAAAACAGACTTGTGTCTTATATTCAGGATTGGGCATTATGCCTCAGTAGAACCCCTGATATTAAAAGTACAAGTCACTGGGACAACTGCAAAAACCAACAAGAAAACTGGTTATTTAAAGTTCAACAGGCTGCTTTTGTTATATAACAGAAAATAGGTTAAACTCTGGCATCAAATTGGATGGAGATGAAATCCTTTGTGACTTAAAGATCATATTCTGTTACCACATAAAACATCCCTGCTTTATAACAGATCTCGGCTCTGTTAACCGGGAAACCCCGACTGCAGGTTTTTCAAATTACTTGTGAAATATTATGAATATTCACTTTGTATATATTGTATATATAAATAATGAAAGGTGACATTGTTCCCAGGATAGGGTCTCTAATTCTCGTCCCTGCAGATTATCGTCAAATAGAGACAAATCTATGCTGTCATATCATCATGCTATAATACGAGCTTAGAACAATAATACAAGCCATATGGTCAACTATTGACGTCAACTCAACAAAACTCTCCAAATATTGGTTACGGCAATGTTTGCTTTGTTGACCTAGTATATGAATCCTGATAGGGCGCCACTTTACAGAAAACCATAAATATTGAATATTTAGTCAATTCAGTAGATTGAAAAATTCCATATCATCCGAGGAAAGTATCGGCTGGTTCTAATAGTCTGATTGATCTTTCTGTGTCTATGAGGTCGATGTTATTGTTGCTGATTGCAATGTTTTTCTTTTCGTTTGACATTATTAGTTTTATACACAATGTCGTATTGTTTGTATATAAACCCAAGAAGCCTTTAGAAGGTGTACATGAACATTACTGTCTCTATATTAATGCATCGCTGTGCTGTATGGTTCACAATTGCCCGCAATATTTTGAAATAAATTGAGTTCTGTCTGAAGATTGGCCAAGTTTGACCTTTGATTATTTTGTCAGATTATTAATGGTTTGGTAAGCCTGTGGTTGTCTGACTATAGAATACATCTATAATCAATATAGTACTGACATACAGGCTAGTTAATCATCCGGCGGCGCAGACAAATCTATTATATATGATTTTATAGGTCCGGTACTGTTGGCATCTTCTCATACTAGTATTATTGGGTCAGCAAATTAGGGAGAGAGTATAAATGGTAATTCCAGCCAGTGATACAATGGACTGTATGATTGGAACTAATCAAGCGGAACAATTGCATTAATAATGCAAATGGCTACAGCAATGGGGGTGTAATGTTATAGGTGTGTATAATCGGTCGCCCAGCAAGCGTACAAAATACTTTCCCTTTAAAAGTGACATGGTAACATTTAATGTTTTATTATTTACGATGACATATTTTGTGTAAGCTAAAGCCTAGGTCCCACTGAAGAATTCCTCATCAGCGATGTTCTCCTGATATCTTCTTATACCACCCGATTCATCACGATTCCTTCCTATATCAAAATTGTCTCGTGACTTCCCCGAAGCTTCCACTAGACCATGATGGACCTGTTCCCGATGTCCTTATAACTCATTAATTTCCATCGGGAAAGAGGAAGAAAAGGCTCAGTGGGACCTAGGCTTAATATTCTGGGCAACTATGATTATTAGTAGATCGTATGCATAAATAAATTCAATCCGTCTACTGGTATTTGTTTAAGTATAATGTAAATGCTAAAATGTGACATATTCTAATATCTAGCAATCTAAAGTTACTTGATCTTCTTAAGTTACTTATGTACATTTAATTTATTTGTGGCAGATTATATATACACTATCAGTAATAATCATTCATACTGGCCGACAGCTGTTGAGTGATATAGTCTTGTCAACCATGCATTGGTCACGTTCTATCATTTCTTGTTAATCGATGTTTGTATGTCAGTTGCACTATAAACTATAAAACGGAATTCCGGATTTGTCTATCTTTGAAGAGCTATGCTTTCTGACCAAAATAAAAGTTATTTGATGAATTTCTTTTAATATCTCAAGAAATGGCAAAGTTATGGTCAATTATATCTGCTCTGAAGGATTTTCTTCAATAAAAAGTTTGAAAAACTGAGTTATATATGGTTGACGGCCTCTAGTTTGTCAAAAATGGTCAGCCGCATATGATTTTCAGGATTTTTAATTTGGCTCTGTTGACACCCCTGTATAAACGTAACCATTGTTCATAATAAATTTGGCGCCCAGCGTCACTAACAGTAACCCGTCATCACAGTGTTACAGAGTTCCTGAGCTCTTTGTTTGATATCGCATCGGAACGATCAAATATGTACTTGATAATAACGTTGGTTAACCTTGTAAAATTGCAGAAGATTTGGCTTTCTAACAACCTATTCTCTGGGGAAATTCTTATATACTATGTAACAGACTTGTGTCTAAGCTCATGAATATTCTGCCATAGCCAAGTTTTAGGTTTATTCCTCCAGACTATAACGGCACAAAACCCGTCTTTGTGAAGGCGTAAAACTGCTTTAATAAGTATTGGCACACACCAGGTTTCTACATTAAAGCAAGCATTGTTAATGTTTCGGAAATTGGAAGACATTCTACTATATGCAAGTTTGGAAACATTCCATGTAAGGATTGCAACATTTCGTCCAATCATTTGGTTTCTTTTCTGATCGACTTTTAACCAAAAATGAAAACTGTACAATATTAGGGTTAATATTTTGATTATTTTATTCTAGATTTTTTACCAAAATGCTTTTTACCCAAATGCTGAACTTAAAAAATATTAAGAAAATGTGACCAGTCAGAATCTAAAAATGTATTATTTTATATACTAGGTATATATTTGCAAAACCATCCAAAAAATTCTCTGGGATGAACACTTGATTTTTGCAAAAACTAGTTAATAAATAGTTACATATTATGTAATATTGATATTTCGCTTTTTTCATATGCTGCAAAATATTTTCCCCGTCTTGAAGTTACAGATGCTATTGCTCGCAATAAGTCATACAAGTTGAATTGTATAGTCTCCCAATAAGTGAAACAGTGATTAGGTTTGTATGCTGTGACTATAATGAAAATAAAAAAACTAATGTTAGTGATATAGATATGTAATATTAATTAGTCAAAAATAATTCCGGCAGCTTAGCAGTTTATTTAACTTTGATCTTTAATTGTTCTCATCAAGTTTTATAAGATTATTGTGACAATTATTAGACAACTCAAGTTATACAAACATGGTGAAAATGTTAATTTGCAATCGTTTCTGTCTCTGAATATTTCACATGTTATGAATTATTCATGCTTGGGTTTAGGATAGGACACACACGGCTTTCGTTATCTCAGAGGTCAATTGTTCATATGGTTTACTGAGATGAATAAAATTGGGCATAATGCTTCATCAATTGCCCGTCCTGGTGTTAAGTAATTCTATTTTGTGGATTATTTACTGATTATTTGCCTTGTCTCCGAGTGTCATTTTGTCTCTGAGGTGTTCCTGGAACTTAAAGGTGCACGGGTGAAATTCTGTACTATTGTACGTCTGTCTGGCGGGTTCTTTATATGGTTGGAGACATTTATTATTATGTGGTGTGGACAGTTTGATAGCCCCATCGAGATCACATTACAGACTGTTAATAGAACTTGATCGCTAACTCATTGTATCAGTGTATAGTAATTCCACCTGACTGGCGTAATACGATTGTTTCATAGAAATCGGTATTGAAATAAAATACTCACGGCTATTTTTGTTTTCGAAGCGAATCAAATTTTGTCTTGGATTTGTAGCCTTTAGTGATGTAAAAGTCACGTGGAATTGCTACACTGTATGTAATACTGGTCTATTAGTTCATAGGTAAACCCAGCTAGTACAAGATGGTAAACACCATTGCAGTCTCCGTCACCTAATTGGCAGGTCAATGTTGATTCATGATTCCTATAGTTTTATACTAATTTATATAAGGTCGATTGTGAAACAAGTTTTTTCAACTTCTATTAATCACTCTCGACACCTCATTCCTGATGTTATCCATCGCCACGAGGGTATGAGAGAATTCCCATGAGGTCAGGTAGCTACATAATGTTCCCCTGTGTCATTATAGGCATTTTCGACTGGGCTGTTTCACGGAGCAGGTTATAGTCAAGTTCTCATCCCCAATATAACAGTTGTAGTAAGTACTATAGAAATACTGTATAATTTCTGCTAAATCGACATTATTATGAGAAGCCAGCGTAAACAAACTACTGAACTACAATTATGTTACAGTCAGCAGTTTTCTGATAGTCACAGACTGCATGCAGATCTGGGACATAGGTTGATGTACAATTGCAGGATTGTAGTTTTACTTTGTGTTGATAATTGTGAGCAAGAGACACATGGCACCTGCGACACTATGCCTTTATATAATATATCATGCAGCCTTTAACATCTCCAAAGAAAATGTCACCAATGTCGAAACATCTACTAAGAACTTGTGTACACTTATAGGCCTATTCTTCCACTATCTATTCAACTATACTACTCAAACTTTGCTAAGGGCCAAAAAATTCAGTTCGATGTTCGTCTCACGTTAAATGTACAAAACCAATGAAGAAAACGTTGTGCAATTTATAAAATATCATCTTATCTGCTTCTAAAGTTCGAAGCCTGATGTCTTGCATTTTATATGCCTTGCCAAAATGACGTCGTTTTCCAGGTAACTGTTAAGCCCTATTGGCGGAGACCAAAGTGGCTTGATTAACATGGACATTTTTATCCCGTTTTTATTACCAAATCGTGTAAGACCCCAAATGCCAAGAAAATGACCACATTCCGTTACTACAGAGGATTGAATGCTGCACAAACATTTTAATGGGGTTGGGCTTATCAGCACTTAGACATTAAATTTCGAAGTAATATTTATTGGTTTACAATATTGCAGATGAAACATTATGTTTTAGAAAATTCTACCGTTCAATCTTATTCGATTTGCAAAATATTCAAATGGAAAATTTCTTGGCCCTTATCAAATTTTGAGTAGTATATTTGCTCAATTTGCTCCATTTTAAGATTACATCAATTCACTCTGCTATCTTATGTCTATCTCCAATTAGTTTCCAATAATTAGTTTGCAAGGGAGACAATCCAATCATGGATATGACCATATCAAGACAAATTATCAAGGGAGATCACTCTTGAAGATCACTCTTAATATTTGTCTAAAAAAGCTGCACATGAGATGTATAATTTAGCTGATGATTACTGTAACATTTGATGCTGTATGGGTTTTTTTGTGTGAATATATTGATGAGTCCATTAAATGCATGGTTGAGTGTCAACCCTCTTTGTTTGATATGTTGTACCGTATATGAGTGTATCCTTACATAGTCCATGCATAATGTGGGATAACATAGTCTTCAAGTCCATGCATCTTTTAGGTCAACAACCTAGCTGAGAGTTATATAAGTATGTGAATCATATACAAGTACTGGAGGAAACAGATGACAACGAAGTAATAAAGTGTCTTACTTATATAACACTTGATGAATCCACTTTTTAAACTGAAGAAAAAACAATAAAAACTGACAATTTTTGTCTGTATGAGTATTGCTATTGTCTATAGACTAAGGAATTTGGAGTTTGTGTTGGTTAGATAACGGTTTCAGAGTGAGATAATATGCATAAATTATAAGTGCTTTTGTAGTAAGCACTTCATTCACAAATTTGACTACTCGGCTGTAAGTAGCCGAAAGTGTTACCGTACAGAAGAGCATGTCTATCTCTCATGTTAGCACTTCATTCTTTCAAGATCAGCAGTTCCTGTTCTGTTCTATGCTTTAATAGAGGTGAAATAAAAACATGACTATGACACATGATATTATAGTGTCTTAACAAGGAAAAATTGAGTAATACATAATTGTCTGAGGAGCAGTTGTTTGGAGGTAAAATAAAACCATGACAATGCTATATATAGTGTTTCTTAACAAGGAAAATTGAGTAATAATTAAAACAAATAATTTTGCAAATACACTGCCCACCAAAAATAAGTACAAATGTATTCAGATGTTATTTACCCACTTACTTGCTTTTAATAATTCTACTTGCAGAACAGTGAAGCAACAATATATTTGAAGAAAAAGAATATTTGTGTTTATTAAATGGAAACGCCATGCATTAATTGGTACCCTAGGTGCAAAATCTAAAGTTTATTTGTCCCTCTTGTTTGGTAACTTTGTTACAAAATGATGAAAAATTGAGCATTTTTGAGCACATGGTTATTTTAGTTCAGGACATCTTCATCTTTGTTTCTATCTCTTTTATACTCATATAGTAACTGTAATTTCAGAAACAAGTATAATTGTGACTGTCTGATAAACCGATATTGAATAATTTAACCAAGTTTAATTTTTCAAGAATTATTTACTGTATACTTATTTTTGGTGAGCACTGTATAAAGATTTGATGTCAAACAAAATGATATAACTATCACAGAGGTGGGGAATATATGCAGAGGTGGGGATTATATGCAGAGGTGGGGATTAAGTTCTATGTTCACATCCTGTATACTTTATGACTTACTGTGATATCATCCATGTTTGTTCACAAATATGTACAATCACCCATCCTGTATGGTGTTACAACAGAAATTCAATCAATATTTATTGTAAACTTAAAGTTGATCATTTGTTAATCAAAATCAAAGCACTGAAACTAATTTTTTTTTAAATCAAAGCACTGAAAGTATCCTTATAATAGCTGATCTGTTTGAAGTGTTGAATATGTTGCTTGCCAAGGGATTATCACTTTGTCTTTCTACTTAACACACTTTCCAGAATACAAAAATCAAAGAACTGTATAGTATTTGGGTATTCAGTCAAACTATGCACATGTTCACTGTGATCACCATATTTGAGTTAGCCTACGCTGAAGCACCCATACTCACAAATTGACAGTAACATAATCTTCGTCAGATGATACTCAAATAAATAAGAAATAAGGAGTTTAATACATCCATGAAATCCTTAAAAAAGGAAAAACAAACAAAATACAGTGTCCACCAAAAATAAGTATACACTAAATAATTGTTGCAAAATTAGACTTGGTTAAATATTTCAATATCTGTTTATCAGAACATCACAATTATACTAGTTTTCGAAACTACAGCTATTATGTAGGTCAAAAAAGAGGTGGTAATAACAATGAAGGTGCTCTGAATTGAAATAACCATGTTATCCAATAGGCTGAATGTTCTATCTTTTTGTGGCAAAGTTACCATTGAAACATAAAACATACTTCATACTTTGCACCTAGGGTGCCAATCAATGTAAGGTCTTTACATCTAATGAACAAACATATTCCTTTTCTTCAAAACTAATGTTGTTTCACAGTTTTCCAAATAGTGTTATAACAGACAAGTAAATGGGGAACTAACATATGTATACTTATTTTCGGTGGGTACTGTATGTGAGGGAGCATTTCATAGTTCCTGAGTGTCTTCGATTTCAGGTTGTTCTAATCTTACAGCGTGTGAGCTTCTATTTCTATATTGTTATTACTGTAACATCACATATTTTCATGGGTATTAAACTTCGTAGATTTTTACAAAATGCATTTTCAGGGGGTCGTAAATTTGTGAATTACAAAACATGGAAAGGTAAGCCATGTTATATGTTTAAATAATTTTAGAGTTCGATAAATCACGGGGATTATATTTCTTGGTCGACTTCAACAACAAAATCAACGGAAATTCAACTCCCTCGAAAAATAATGATTTTACAGTATATTATAATACTTGTGATTGTTACAATAATGGAAGATAATATTTATATATTTCCAGGTTTTAGATGACATCTTTACATTCCGGCATTCCAGAGTGGCCAAACGCTCCAAGTTTCCCAGCAAATTCTATCACCGATCTCTTGCTCAAGATTCTCATGTAAGTTGTTGTTATTTATAGGAACTTGATTTCTGTGTGTCTGTGCATGGCCCCGCCCCGCCCCCTTTTTTACGGTCAATTTTTGTTTAGCTCTTGCAACACTTATTATTTATTTTACATTAATCTCCATAACCTAAAATATAACACCATAGCAACGCATTAATTATGTACATGTAGTGTCTATATGCCTCTAGAAGCGGGTCATAGCGTAATATTTATACAACACATATAATATTATTTACGTAATGTGTAACTGAGCCGCATAAATAGCATAATATTAAATAAAACAAAATCTAAAATGAATGTTTTATATCACTTATTTTTTATGTTGCCTATTTTAACTGCCCAAAATGTAATGGAGAACAAATTACCAAAGTAGATAGCTCGACTAGACCCTTGATATTACATCAGTGATTTTTCTGGAACAAAATTGAACAGCCTCACAGTGCCTTTTAAATTGGGAAATTTTAGCGCACCAATTCGCGAAATTGGGAAAAAAGATTGTTTGGGTTTAAAGTGTTCATAATTTTCTATTTTCTACTGATAATACTCTAGTCATATGTGACAAAGACTTTTGCAAGTTTGAAAATCTGTTGTTTTGACTTTGAGACAGCTATACTGTAGTTGCTTTGAAACCAGCGCGCACTAAAGGGGAAAATAATTGCATACTTTTTGGGAAAAAATTATGATATTTTGGGAAAAATGGAGGTTATTTTGCTAGGGGAAGGTGCCTGTATTCGGCCCTAAAAATAGCCAAAAAAATCACTGTTGTAACATACATACAAGTGTTATGTTTTCAGCACAGTATAGGAAAAGAAATGAGTGTTTGCATTTTTGCTGTCTCATCAAAACGTCTTGTTGAGTTGTGAACTAACATAAAGTGATCATAAAACCAATCTGTTGTTTTTAATTGAATTAACTTGGCTTTCTCATTAGCATCGTCACAGTGTACTTACGGTATATCTACATACATAAAATGTATCTACATATACCAGGGGTGGTAATCAACATTGATCTTATTTATTTAGAGAATGAGGATAGCCAATCATATTGCCTGTTACTGGCCAAGAGTTTAATATGGTGTGATCTGATTGGTTGTCCTTATCCTTAAGTCAAGTAAGATCAATATTGAATACCACCCCATGACTTTTTTCCCTCAACATGAAGTTTACCTTGACAAAATCATTCCCAATGTTACCTAAATACCAGTATTTTCCACTCTAATTAAAGGTAAGGCCCCATCCCTCTGGTTAAAGAAGGTCTTGCATACCATATTTGCCCTAGTATCAAACACAGCTATGTATAATGGACTCAAGTAAAAACAAAAAAATACAGAAGATTAAAAAACGTCAGGTGCCAAAGATCTTGAAAATGTGACAAAAGAATATGGCTGCTCCTGATTTGTTCATCAAAGACTTGGAACATTGTCTAAAGATGTGTAGAAGAAGCTAGTGTTCATCTCTTGGTATGATATTTCAGACAATACTTGAGTAGATAAAGTGCAGGACAATTCATGGAAAAATAAGATACTAGATACTATTTGTATAGTCAGTGTAGATCTGCTAGTTGAGCACCAAGATGGTTCCATGTTTCCATGTGCAATGTAGAAAAATGACCAATCAGCAGGGAATTAATTTTTCAAGTGTTTTTTGCACTGTATTTAGTACTTTAAATCAACAAGTTACAACAATCGTGTTTTCATCGGTAATCTTGAGGTCAGCAGTTTATTTCATTGTTTGTTCAGCTTTTCTTTTGTGTCATAATAATATTGCAAAATTCTGACTACAAACGTTTACAAATTAGTTATTGATCTAAACATTAGCCAGACCACTGGTACGCAAGTCGAGCTGTATTATATGATTTTACAGAGATCCGTTTCGTGATTGGCTCCACGGCTAATGGCCATTGGAAAAATAAAAATCAAGAATAAGTGTCCCCGCTTTAGCAGTTTGACTCCCTGGGGACATTACTGGTCTTGTGAAAGTTGCTGTCGGTTTTAATTTTTTGCGGATCTTTTATTTCTCTTTGATTATCGAGACTGTCGAGTTTTTGTTTTTTCTCCGAAATATCTCCTTCTCTGAGTTCCCATGGTTTTAGTTACGTAGAACGACAGCCTGACTTCGGTAGGTTTCTCATTAATGTTTTAGTTTGTGTTTCGTGTCAAGAGAAATTTGTACTGGATTTCAGGATAAAATTGTAATGACTTTTCCATTAAATTAGCATTTATTCTGAATCATTGTTTTTAAGGCTACCGTCTTAAATTAGCATACATGGATGTTTTTTCTAACTCGTATAGAATAGAACTTTTAAAATCTTTGTCTTAAAGTGTCGGAACTTTTTTGAGAACTTGTGAAATACTGTCCTGTTTGTAGATTCTCTACATGACTCTGGTTGCAATATTTCACTAAAAAAACGCAAAAAGAATGTTATTTATACACAGATATGTTCTTGTGAGAAGGAATAATTTATATTATCCGTTTTCAGATATTCTGTTCATTAACCGAGGCATAGGATGAAAAAACTGTAGAGTTCATGAATTATTCAAGGCCTATATTCACGAAGAATACACAAATCCGTCCTGGCAACGCTATCCTATAGGGGAATTATCCTAGTCCTAACAATTGCCTAATATGACAAGTTTTGCAAGACTGACATACATGTATTATTATCCAGAGATAAGGTCAATGATGTCCGTTGTCTTTATTTCATAGACGTAGACCATTATCTGACATGAGATGAGCTGGGATAATAGTTAACACTGCTCATGTGCAGCTTTTTGTGGCAGATATGATGAATAATCTCTCTTGCTGCTGCAGCTTTTCGTGACAAATATCAAGAATTATCTCCCTTGTTGAGGTGTCTTCTTAAGTGAATTAAGGAACAATATGCTGATACAATTGTAACAAATGTTATGCACATGCCTTGTGTATTTTAGCCGAGGTCAGGAAATCTTCGTACACTGCATAGAAAGTTTGTCAAAATTTTGTTTAGTATTCAGAGGAACCTGTTTCAGTTTCAACAGAGTTACTGACCTTGTTTGTTTGTCAATTTTCATTGATTCTTGCTTCTCCTTTAACAGATAACTCCATGTACCTTAAGTCAAATAAATATGATTTGTCTAACTATAAACGTTGAAATTCCAGTGTTTTATTGTGTATCTCGCACACTTTACTTTCTACCCAAGGGATTCAAATTTAGCATCAATATTAATGAAGCCATTTTTCATGATTTAAGACATTATGATAGATAGGAGATCTTAAAACTGCCTGAGTAATTGTTGTTGATGATACATTGGTGTGACTGAATGATCTTACCCCTATTCTTTGTCCCCCAATCTCCGTGTCCCCTAATTGATGATAAAGAATTTTAATTGGGTTTGATAAATGGCACTCAAAATTCACATAATATTGTGTACCGGTATTTCTCTGAGAATGTGACACACTAAGGATCTTGAAACAATGGAAGAACTTTAATTGCTGAAAGAAAGTTTTCTGAGATGGTTTTATGTTGGTATTTTAAGACAAATATTAGAACTAACATTAAATTTTGATGTTTGACATAATTCAAAGTGAAATATCAGTACCAATTGTCTTATTGTTTTATGAGGCAACCTTAGGCGTACACAGTGGGCGCAAAACAGAGAATATGTTTAACAGGTGCATATTTGTATTATAGAAGAACAAACATGTAATCTAATTTTCTGGGACATTTAATGTTTCATCAAATATTGGGTTCCATGAAATTCCTCTTTTATTTGGAGAAGGAAAAGTTTTGTCTTAGAGATTCTTTAAGATAATCTGGCTAACATTTCCATTGTATTCAAAGATATTGATCTTGCAGTTACTGGAAGTTTTCATTACTTAATAAATGGATAGATAGTAATAGCATGCTTCCACATTGGCGCTGTAAATTACCATGATTTTGTTGGGGATTTATATTGATGCTGCTGAAGCTAGACTGGTTTGTCTGCTTGTAAATAAAGACGTCAATGGAATGGTTCCAATTTATTCAACCTCTGTCTAATTGTTGTGTGTCAGACTTATATAATATTTCGACACTGGTCAAAATCTATTAAATATATCTTACTGTAAATTTTATGATTCATTTCTAATTTTGCACGTAGCATTTACTTTTAATATACTTTTTTTTGGAACATTTCTTATTCAAAACAAAAGTATACAGTCTAGCTGTTTCTTCAATTTGCTCAAGTGACATTTTCATTTATTTGTTATTTAAGAACAAATAAGTTAGGTTTATCATAGGAATATTAAAAATTAATCATAAATTTAAAAAAGAACAAATATTCTGGATTTTGAACGGACTGGTTGGAATTTAGCCTTTACTTGATAAATCCAGAGTTACTCCCCTTATTAAATTTTACTCCATTTGTAAACAAATTGAAGTTTTTCTGAGGATTCTTTCTATTCTGCTAAAACACTGGTTTGTGGGTTTTTTGTTGGTACTGTATCTTTACTTGATGTGAATAATATTCCCTTCAATCAGTCACACAATTTCACCTATCAATATTTTGCTTGAGGGGAGAGCTGACTACACAGGACTTATTCAGAAGACAATGCCGGACGACAGGCAGGAATTTGACGCACCAAATCAGCATGATTCCAGGCCCCGGAACATAGACTTTGGCCAGGTTTTAGATCCTAGTATTGGGAATTTAAATTCTGACAACCATTTGATACACCAAGCACCTGCCACTGTGGGTATTAAGACAATATGTTCTTGGACGTAGACCCAAAAAAGAGAAAACTTGTTTAATTCGCCCCCCCCCCCCCCCCCCCAATGGTTGGACAAGCAGACCAAAGACAAAATTTTTAATCTGCTGGAGTGATAATATGTACAAAGTTAACGCTTAAATCTTATCAATAAAATATTCTTAACTTCCTTTGTTAGAATGCTTCTTATATGTTTATCACATGATCAGATCATAGTTCTCGTAACTTTTCGATATGTTAGCTCCTTCCTTGACTTCTAAATGTTTCGTAATTAATATATGTAAACTATACATTAAAATTCATCTGTTAAGGGCAAAAGAGTCTTTGTTGACACTTGACAGGACCTCAGATCTCTTAATAGATTGAATATTAGAAATGGAGTTAAATTGGTACTTTTGTTAACAAGGTCTTTAATTTGTAACAATTTGCTTGATCACTGGTGATTTTTTTACATGTTTGTACATATTTAACTATACATTCTTGTCCAATGTTCAGTGTCAGTGCTTCAAACTTAACAATCGGAAAGTAGACCAATTGTCTTTGTGTGTGAGTTAACTGTAAGTGTAAGTAGTAATATCCATTTTGTTGGGGAAAAAACATTAGGCAACTTGATGCCTATAAAACCATTACTAGAATCTCTTACTGCAGCATACTCAGCTCTAACTAATTTAAAATCCCATTCAAATCTTATTAGATTATCGCTGGCCATTTTATGATTTAATGCATGTGCATGCTATATGCTGGTAGCTTTTTAACAGTGGTTGAATTCTTGATTCTTCCTTTGCAAAAACCATTCAGAAGTAATTTTGTCAGCCCTGAGACAGGTGGTGTTAAGTGTTAGAATGTCCGCACAGGAACTGGAGGTTATGCGCTTGATCCCAGACTGTCACAGATTTAGAGACTTACAGGGTTACGGCTCGGACCAGCTCTAAAGTTGTTATTATATTAACATTGTTATTAAACTTAAAAAGAACCCCCCAAGAACATTACCAGACATGGTATTCCTTTGTTACAACAGATAGGCCTTATCATGTGGCACATAAGTAGCAACTTGAGTACAATATTCATATTGATTTAGATAGTTTAATGTCTACAGAATTCACTAAAAACAGGTGTGATGCCAGCCAAACTTGAATATATAGCACACACAACTTATCTAACCTAGATAAAACAGTATAAGATAAGAGAAAGCTTGAGTTAGAACACAGTGGTCCATGCTTCCATCTGCCAAAATATCGCACTAACAGACAGTCTGTTTAGACTGATTGAAATTGGAGATTATAAGCCTTAAATAAATAAAGCACCATACTAGTAGAAATTATTTATAAGGAACATAATATTATGAGCATTAAAGACTCCCAAGTTATTGCCTTTTGGTGGTTCTTGTTATACCTGTCCAAGGCTTAAAACAATATTCACAATGATTTCCTTTATGGAGTATAAAGCAATATTTACTATGATTTCCTTTATGGAGTTTAAAGAAATATTTACTATGATTTTCTTTATAGAGTATAAAGCAATATTCACCATGATTTCCTTTATGGTGTTTAAAACAATATTCACTATGATTTCCTTTATGGAGTATAAAGCAATATTCACTATGATTTCCTTTATGGAGTATAAAGCAACCTTCACCATGATTTCCTTTATGGAGTTTAAAGCAATATTCATTATGATTTCATTTTTAGAGTTTAAAGCAATATTCACTATGATTTCCTTTATGGAGTATAAAGGAACATTCACCATGATTTCCTTTATGGAGTTTAAAGCAATATTCATTATGATTTCATTTTTAGAGTTTAAAGCAATATTCACCATGATTTCCTTTATGGAGTATAAAGCAATATGCACAATGATTTCCTTTATGGAGTATAAAGCAATATGCACAATGATTTCCTTTCAGAGGTTTAAAGCAATTTTTGACAATTTCCTTTCAAACGTTTAAAGTAATTTTCACAATTTCCTATCAGAGGTTAATTTGTAGCATTATTCATAATGATGATCAATTTAGATATGGATACACAAATATATCATATAATTAATTGAGTTCATGCCATGATTATCAAGTAATCATAGAATGTTGAATGCTGAATTATCTCCCCTTATCATGTGCAATAATAGCATTCTTGTTAATAATTAACAATCAAGTACAGTCATTGTTTACTATTGTTGTCTATTTCTAATCCTGAACCATAACAAACATCAAAAACAATCTATTCTCTCGTTTATTGCCATATATCAAATATACGTAGTGCAGTCAGCTTATCACATACTTTTTATTTTTCTAACGAGAAGGTAATTACTGATAATTATTGTAATTACTCTGAATTAGCCTGTTGATCTTGTATCTCTATCATTACCGCAATGCACTTTCACCGTCTCGTTTCTAATTCCAAGCACATGTGGAAGTCATGTGACGCAGTAGTTACTGGTGCCGATGTATGACTTTACGTGCCAGTAAGCATGGGTAAACAATGTAAAAAACTTCAGGTGTATATTGTCAATACTCTCCACACTTTGAGAGTGAACTCGACAATTTGATAATGAAAGAAACATATAGAAGTAATGTAGTCGTTATTGATATAATTGTTGTATAATTATAAGCGATATCATAGAGAACAGTCTCTAGACACTGCCTCCTGGTTGATCCATGTTGTATGCCTAGGTTAGACAGTGCCTCCTGACTGATCCATGTTGTATGCCTAGGTTAGACAGTGCCTCCTGACTGATCCATGTTGTATGCCTAGGTTAGACAGTGCCTCCTGGTTGATCCATGTTGTATGCCTAGGTTAGACAGTGCCTCCTGGTTGATCAATGTTGTATGCCTAGGTTAGACAGTGCCTCCTGACTGATCCATGTTGTATGCCTAGGTTAGACAGTGCCTCCTGGTTGATCCATGTTTTATGCCTAGGTTAGACAGTGCCTCCTGACTGATCCATGTTGTATGCCTAGGTTAGACAGTGCCTCCTGGTTGATCCATGTTGTATGCCTAGGTTAGACAGTGCCTCCTGGTTGATCCATGTTTTGTGCCTAGGTTAGACAGTGCCTCCTGGTTGATCCATGTTTTATGCCTAGGTTAGGCAGTGCCTCCTGGTTGATCCATGTTTTATGCCTAGGTTAGACAGTGCCTCTTGGCTGATCCATGTTTTAATCCTAGGTTAGGCAGGTTATGTTCGTGAACAAACTGTCAGTTGCTTTGCAAAGTCTGTGAATTTAGGATTTGAAACTCCTTGCCAAAATCAGCAAAGTGATTAGTTTTCCTTTATACTCTATACATAGTTCCTGCAAAAGTAACTTGCTCGAACCAAAAATAACTTGTCACAGACTACTGAGCAAGTGCTAATTTAGCAGACTGCTTGATGAACATTTTGACAAATTATGTATGGGAACTTTCTCTACGCCAGTATCTGGTCAAGACTGACTCACAGGCATGAAAATTGTAGGTGTGTACAAGTTAAGAAATTAAACAGGTGTGTTGAATTGTCTTGGCTTATGATCCGTAATGTTCCACTTTTTTGTGTTTGACTGATAAGATGGTTTAAAGTTATCATCAAGAAGGTTTGCATCATTGATTGTTGGACGTTATCCACTCCGCTGATTTCAGTTATTGTCTCACTAATTGCTGACTTGGCAACCCAACGTTCATCTGTTACCAACCTATAATTGCTGTAATTGATGAAATACTATAGTAGCCGGGTGATACATTAACACTGTACATACAGTAGCACACACCAGAACATGTATAACAACAATAGGCCACATCTCGATCATTATAAAACAATTAGGGTTGAGTCAATGTCTTGATAAATCATTTTGGGAAAGCTCAGGTGGTTTTTGAAATGTTTTTTTCGGGAATTTTTCACTCAGTTTTCATTGCCTTTTACATTACGTTTTATCATTCTCAATGTTGTTTTAATCATATAATATTGTGGTGTTAGTGTCCTACAGGGTTGACCTACAGAATTTTCCTGGAATTTTCTATCAATCTGCTATACTATGTACTAAACAAGTAATTATTTCTCTGGAACACAGGTTTTCATTAGTTTCCAAAATATATATACTGTGCTAGCCGCCATTAAATATATACCTTGCTAGCCGCCATTAAATATATACTGAGCTAGCCACCATCAAGTATATACCGTGCTAGCCACCATCAAGTATTATACTTTGCTAGCCACCATCAAGTATATACTGTGCTAGCCACCATCAAGTATATACCATGCTAGCCACCATCAAGTACATTGTATAAACTGTGCTAGCCACCATCAAGTATATACAGTGCTAGCCACCATCAAGTACATTGTATATACTGTGCTAGCCACCATCAAGTATATACTGTGCTAGCCACCATCAAGTACATTGTATATACTGTGCTAGCCACCATCAAGTATATACCATGCTAGCTAAGTACTGTCAAGTATATACTGTGCTAGCCACCATCAAGTATAAATTTATATCACGCTAGCCACTATCAATGATGATCAACAGCATTAGCTAGGCAGGGAAGAATGACTGACACAAGCTGTATTATCACAAGTTGAAGCTGGTGTTATGTGAACATTCCGTATGTCTTTATAACAACATTATGGAATGCAACCTGTTTATATTGCTGTCTACCTTTACTGTCAGTTATATCTATTGATATGTTGTAAAGCACATCTTACACTACTATGTAATAGAGGAAACGTTTTTGCCTCATTGTCTGTCTCAGTCTGGCTATACTGTTGTTACAAACCAACTGCTCTTTGCTGTTGAGGATGGTCTACAAGCTGTTGCCATGTGCTCTAAGTTGGTGCCTAGCACAATGTTGATCAATTGCCAGATGCCTCTAGTTGCTGCTATGGAGAATGTGGGTAATGCCATTGCCACTGGTGCCCCTTAAGTTGCTGCCATGAATGTTAATAAACCCATTATCAATGTTAATCCAATTGCCAGTTGCCACTGGTTGTTGTCAAGGACAATGTCAATCCCATGTTGGAGGTCCCCCTAGCTGCTGCTATGGAGGATGTGCCTGTATTCCCATTGCCAGTAATTACATCTAATTGCTGCCAAGGACAGTGTCAATCCCATTTCTAGTTGCTCCTAATTGCTGCCAAGGACAGTGTCAATCCCATTGCCAGTTGCCCCTAGTTGCTGCCAAGGGCAATGTTTATCCCATTGCTAGTTGCTGCCAAGGACAATGTTTATCCCATTTGGAGGTTCCCTAATTGCTGTCATGGAGGATGTTAATTATCAGTGCCACTCTGATGCCCTTAATTTCTTCAAGTGTTTATCCCATTGCCTGGTGCCCCTTAAGTTGTTGGCAAGGGCTAATATTTAGTTATTAGTAGTTTTGAAAGGAATGAATGTTGTGTTATTCAGTCTTATTGTTACATAATGTGATGCTATAGTTCTCTCTGATACCCCAAACTATTGTTATAATCATATTATAGAATGCTAGCAGTGTAAAGGTAGCTTGAGATGAAAGCATAGTGTTGTATGGAACTTGTCACTAATAATTCAAGATAGGTTACATAACTCCATATTGATAATAACAATATGTTAAAAGCTGCGGAGAGATAATTATGATTGTGTAAGAAAATAATTAGCTTGATTTTTGTGGCATGAAAAAGCAGTTATTTGCGGTAAGCTTGCTGTTAGAACGATGAGGATAATGGTGCGATGATGTTGTTATCATGTTGTCGGAGAGATTGGCGTTGATGACTGTACCTTGTCAGCATGCACAGCGTGGCTTCCTGTACGGAGGGTTGATGATGGCATAGTTTAACCGTTTCTAGTTGATTCTTTCCTGTTTTGAGCGCTATAAAACAATCAGTTTATATGAAAAATGCTGACAAAAACTGCTCCCCGACAACCACAGGTGGTTGCTGCGTGATTTACTTGTTTTGCTGCAGATTTTTGACATACTCAGTTTAACTGACATATTACAAATAATACCGTCATATTGTGTTATGTAAGCTATGGTGAATTAAATACCTTAAAATACTGGAAGTTTTGACGGGCATTTTTATATGTTTTATGCATAATGGTATTTTATAATGGAAAACAGCATTTTTCTATGAATTTTTTTGTCACACAAACATTTTTATTTTCAAAACATGATTCGTGTAGTTGTATTATAGAATAAAAAGGACGAATCTACTGTATCACTGTATGTTTTTTTTCATGAGAAATAAGTCGTGAAAAATAATTACTAATAGTGCGGTCTAGATGGGGAGGCATATAGTGATTCACCTGTCCGTCCGTTCGTCCGTTCGTTCGTCCGTCCGTCCTGGTTAACCCAAATTGACCGTTTCTTTTAGCATTAATATGGCTTGCTACAAAGCTTTCATACTTGCATGGATGTTGTGTATGAACACTCTCCACACGCCAGTATCACCTAACCCCATTTTGACCTTCACCTTGACCTAATTTTGGACTTAGAATTATGGACAAGGCTTCCACAGGGGGCATAAGCGTTTATTGAACGCAGTCTTGTTGCTGACTGCAGTCATGCCCTCTAGGCAACCACCATCTGGTTTCATTCCAGTTTGATAAGCAGTCTTCACCACCAAACATTTAATGATTATTTGTGTGAAGTGCCTAACTAAATATACGTCTAGAAAATATAATAATAATGATAGATATTATAAGTTATATTTGGAAAAGCAATCGCAATATGAGGACTCCGCTTCTGTATTTTGAGGACTGTTGTTTGTAAACTCTGGTGGGGAAAATTCCCAAACTCTGTGATAAGAAACAGAATTCGACAAATACCAACGATCATCTTAAAACAATTTGTCTTTCTGCTTGTTTATATAATATTCCCTTTGAAGACTTGGCTTGTTGTGCATAATATGAATCTTATGTTACATAAGTGATAAAACTGTCTGTTAGCTAGGTGCGCCATTCTGTACGATTACATAAGGTGCCGCATTCCCCTGTACAACGTGCACAGCGGCATTGGTAGATTTTTTTCCGGTTATAGTTTTGAAGCCAGGCTGCCACACCCACAGTCAGCCATCGGAGTTCATCTGTCACCTGGCCGATCCGGCTTTGACATCAGGGATTGCCAGATTATGCTCTTATGTGACATTGCAAGGCTGCCACGGTCATATATTCCTGATGTTGAGAGTTTGGTCCACTGTAAATGACACCGAAAAAAAAAGTGCTAACAAACACTTGGTTGCAGAACATTTTAATTGCTAACAAAAAGCACTGTGAATGAAGTGGAAAATTTATTGTCTTATCAGTCATCGCTCGCTGGTAAATGCCTATCATTGCACAAGAAAGCGCTCACCTAGCAAAGCACTATAGAAAGAGTTATTTCGGTGGCAAGCAAACTGTTTCCCAGTAAAACACTATAGAGTGTTCTGTAGTGCTTTTCTTTGGCAATTATGCCTCCAGGCTTAGAACTTAAAATATTTGGGTATGCTTGGTACCGTTGTACCTCGGTAGCTCAATGGTTAGCGCGCTTGCCGTCACCGTCTAATCTGGCATATTTCAGCAGAAAGCTGACTGGCAAATTAAAGCTATTCTCGGCTTTTTAAAAAAAAGATCAATGTAAAGGTGACACAGAAAGTGGAACATTAGGAAACTGGTATATACTACTAATATAGCTTGTCTTGTACTTTCCTTGTGACATTTAGAAAACCTATTTTTGTGTAGCAGTGTCTTGGTTCTTGTTTAAATTATCGTTTAAATTAGCTTCCAAAAAATACTTGGTTTCACATGATACGATCATTTCCCTGATCTTGGCTGAATAAATTGTAGAAATGTCTTAGAAATGAGTACGGAAAATGTGTACGGAATCTATATCATACCCTGATTTCCTTTGTGTATTATGACTTGAACATACTTAATGCATTTTCTAAATGCTTCTCTATTCACCGTATCTATTTTGTATGGAGGCCAATCAACTATGAATAATGAATGTTAGAAAATATCCCGGAAGCATGCAGCAAACACATAGGAATAAAAGCTTACGTTGGGAAAAATGTGAGTTATTAGTGTTATTGGCTATCCAGAATCGTTGTCCCTTTTTGACGTCACAGTGTTTAAAAGCTGCGATCGATACCAGTAGAGCTCTTGAGAAAAAGACGGTTATCAGATATGAATTTTGCTGAACTAACATGCCAAATAACTTCATCCAGTGGTACCGAATTGATTTTGAACTCGAGCAGAGAGTAAATAGCACAATATTTGATTTGTTGCTTTCTACTAAATATTACTTGATTACATCGATTGATATTTCTCGTACTTAAAATGTTTTGATTGCTGTGATTTAAATGCAGGCTTTTAAACTTTGCCGAGTGAGTGGTTTATTGACTTGATATGCTTTCTATTGTTGAAGAGTTGTTCAATTATATATTGTTTTGTTTTGTTAATTGGTGAGTTCGGTAAAACATTTGGTTTCTGGTAAATTAATAGATAATGTTTTGATGCACAAGGGTCAAACTTTATAAGATGAATTGCCTGTGGTTATAGCTATGATCAGTGGTCAGCAATGACCTTACTGGTCAGCGTGGATCAATGATTACAGTTTATCTGTTATATTATGGTTTCTGATTATGCATTGGCTGACAAGAGACGGTCAGACCCCTCTTGAGTCAAAGGCTAGCTGGCATATTATCTATTTCATTCTATAATAGATGATTCAGGGCCCCAGATTGCTCGGATGTTGGTGTGAACACACTCCTTAGGTGTCCCTTTATACCACATGTAGAACCGACTCCTTGTGTGTTGCTTGCTACACGTTTGTGTATCCTACACATTTGTGTATCTTTAAGGGCTCGTAATTATAATTTTTAAAACAGCTGACTATATCATTGTTTATCAACTGTGAGCTTAGTTCCATTGGTGAAAGTTTTCAGTCGCATGCCTGAACTTCAGGTTTTTGACATTTCCAAAAATGCTGTTTTTCTTTATTTTCCCAATATAAATTGTCGATTTTTGAGGATTTCAGGTTTTTCAGAATTTCAAACTCACCCATGTAGTTTTTATTGATTGTAAAATTATCTTATTTTCTGTGTTTTCAGGTTCTTTGGTTACAGCAACAAGTTGCTAAGAAACGGGTGAAAAGGCATATTCAAACATTTCCAGAATTCAATGATCCAAAATGGCATGCACAATGGTACTTGGTAAGTATAAAGCAAATGACATTTATATGCAATGGCAGACAATTTCTTCACTTTCAATAAAATGTCCAGGATGTGCAGTGTGCTAGCTGGCTGTTAATGCCTATCCTGAAAGTTTGAGTGCAATCAGTATAGTGTTTTTGACTAAGTGTTTAATGCTGCAATTCTTGGATTGATTCCGGGTCTAGCGGCTTATGTTCTGCGATTATATTCAGGTGTCCTTCACTAGTGAAAAAGTTGTCAGTTACACATACAGTAGAGCAAGTAAGTACTGGTTGACTGGTTAATTGCAGGAAAACTGATAATTATGGTCTGTATATGACAAATGACATAAAAACATGAAGATGACGTAAAACCTGGCAAAAACAAAATAAAAACCAAACAGCTGTAATTTTATAATAAATACCATACAGTCCAAAACACCAAAAATGCATGCCAAAGACGCATGAAAAATGACCATCATAGACTTGTGAGAAATAACAAGAAATCTGTTTGTGGGTGACTACAGATAGTAACCATTTCATATCTATCCCTGCAAACTCCCAGATTTTAAGTGTTCTGCAATGGTATAAATCTTGCATATAATTGTACAAACTGTTTACTAGGATTGTGTAGATCTGTATGTTACAACCCGTGTATCAGCAAGAATATGATGTATCATTTTACAGTCATTATATTATTGGTTTTGAGTAATAGTCTAATAGTCGACCTTTTGGCTAGATTTCAAAATGTCTACAGAAAGCATTATGGTGATGGTGCATCTTGGGAATATATTCTGATGTAATGGCGGTGAATCAGGTTATACCATAAAAGGTAATTGATAATGTCCGATATATGCCCTTACATGATGGTCAGACAAATTGTACGATACATGTACACATGCTTTTACACATTGGGCTAATCATCAGCGCTGGGTTGCTAACCATTCTTATTAATATTGATGTGAGTTTATTGCAATGCCTGGTCCTATGGGGTACTCGGGCATTTTGTCCGAGGCTGTAAAGTTGAAGTATCATGAGTGATATTTAAGTGAGAGACAGTAGTATTGATTTATTGCAATGCCTGTATTTTGTCAGAGGCTGTATAGTTGAAGTATTATGCACTATATATTATATCAGTGATATTTAAGGGAGAGACAGTAGTATTGATATTTCCAAGTTTTATTTAGTCAAATAATTAAATAAAACAAAAATGCCAATGACCTGATTGTTGAATTTAACACGGTCTGTGAGCCAGCTGATCCAAAAGTCTTGTTGATTCACTTGATCATGCACTTTGGAGACTTATTTCTGTTGAACCCTTTACTTCTTCAATAACCCCTATCCGTATGTTTACCTATTTATCTTGTGTACTCGGTCTCCATATTAGTTATTTGAAAATAACTTGTTTGACACCCATAATGATCTGTATTGAAATAAGGTTAAAGCATTACAACAAAATATTTACACCTCCAATACTAAGGTGGGGGGGGGGCTGTATAGGAGTCTACTTTTCAGTTTGCCTTTCGCTTAGTTTCCTAAAAATTTGTCGGTCAGCCTTTGCATTGAAATACAGTACCGGTAGATTTGGTAAAATGCATTTATGTGGAGTAAAGGGTTAATGTTAGTTTTGATAGCCTGTTATTTGTACTGTGGTTTCTAAGATGTCTGTTGTTCATTATTTGATCATAAACTAAGTGTATTATAGTCTTGACATGTTTCAGTGTATGGCTGAATCTGTTGTTACTTGAATTTCTCTGACACATGATAGAAACCTCAAAATATCTAAATCAACCTTAATTAACAGCCAGTATGGATGTCTGGAATCGGAAAAAGTGGCCTCATTTTGATAAGAAACCAGTTAAAAGTTCATGAGATTGGATAACTACTAGTCTCTGAGTATCATTTGAAATGATGTTTTTTTCTGTATTCTCTGTTAGAGCTTAGTGTAGCAATACCATGTGACTTTTGACTATAGTTCCAAGTAGAAATTTGTAAACATTGGATTTGTAAACATTAAAACACAAGTATAGCCATAAGTATTTTAGTACTTCATCGATTTCTGTAAAATATATGCACCACGCTAAGGGGGAAAAATATTTGCTTTCCATGAAATACAGGATCTATATTTGCGTTCCAATGTTTACAAATTTTTACTTGGAACTGTAGCCAAAAGTCACGAGGTATTGCTACCCTAGAGCTGCTGGCTCAGATTTTTTTGTCTGAGTATTATAATTTGCAGTTTCTTTATGTATGTTAGTTAATTGGTAGTTGAATGTTTTACGTATATTATCAGTCTAGACTTTATATAATAATCATTCATTCAGTTGTACTTTTACTTTTATAGAATCTTTTATCATTTGCTATCAGATATTTTTTGTTTCATTTTTTGCATAACATAGAAAATTCAGATTTGTTTTGATAATTTAGGTGTATATTGTAATTACTATATGTTCTGAACCTTTAGATATTACATAATCTGCTGCTCAATCGGCCTCTGATAACCTATATAGTTGTAAGTGGTCTGTATCCAGATATCCTGAAAGTCGGCAAAAAGGGTTGGACATTTGGTCCAGTAATGTCTAACAAACTGCCGGACCAAAAGCAAAACTGCCGAACCAAAAAAAAACGATCAAAAATGTTTCTTTATGCTCTGTGCATGCATTCAACCACAGGTGAATTGAACTTTTTACCTGCTTGCGCTTCATCAAGTTTTTAACAATGCCATTTTGATATTTGACAGTTGTCGATAAAGGCTGGTCAGTCGGACCGGTTTCGAATTGAAAAACAGTGGACCATATCAAAATCGTCCGGACTTGTCCGTCGGATCGGCAAATTTCGGGATAAATGGGTAGATGGTCCACATAGAGTGTGAGATGCCTTAGGTTCGATTCAAGGTCTGGGACTTAACAAAACTGTAAAAAATGCTACTGATATAATTATTTTCTCCCTTCTATGACTCAGTATAGTTAAATCCTGCTTCCAACTACCAGGCCCCGATCTCCCGAAACATCTCAATCTGAGCTCATTCTCAACTCAAATCGTTTGATATAGTTTCCATGTCAAATTGTACTCTAAATTGGTATATCAAAACAGAAACATTATTCTGAGTTTATAACAGTACAATTTAGAGAGCTTGAGATTCATAATGTACCTTAAATGCAGACTCTGATTTGAGCAAAATCTCAATTTGAGTTGAAATTACTACTTGAGATGCTTCGGGAGATCGGGGCCAGGTAACTGCTGGACTTTGCTCAGTGTCAGGTTATTGTGACCAATGGTAGTCTCCATATGACAGAATTACTGTTGACCTGCAGGACTTATAAAACATTATTTAAAAAATACTTTCATAAACTGTTAATTTCTCTGTGGAGGTTATGTTACCATATGGGGGGTTCGCTGGTAATTAATTTATCTGTCGTCTTTGATGGTAACGTTGGTATGATATTTCATATGCAGAAAACAACATAATTATATACTATATGTATGCCGGAATGACAGCTGTGAGTGCTAGGACCTCCCGCTATAATATATACATATCCTGATCATTGTGACATACCATACCAGCTTGTTGTATGATTTACCTTGATTCTTGAACGCTAGATGTCATAACAATACTCGACTTCATTAATAAAACCTGCATTTAAATCCTTTGTTGTCAGATGGTGGGTTAATATAGGCATTCTGCTCTTGTTACCATATTTTTATGACCCCCATCTTTGATGAGTTGTTACCATAGTTTAATGCCACCCATCTTTGATGAGGAGTTTACGATATTGGTCCTGTGACCTTTACCTTTCTAATTATTGGGCTGCCATGGGAGCATATGTGTTTACAAATATATTGTTAAATTTAATATTTTGGTCCATTTAGATACTTTATTAATTGTGTACATTTGTTATAAATTAATCCAGAGAAGTTCAGAACATCTACTGCATTGCTCAAAGTGTATTGTATATTATATACTTAGCCGAGCACACAAGCAGCCCCAACCAAGCCCGGCACACCAGCGGCCCCAACCGAGCCCAGTTTACCAGCAGCCCCCAACCGAGCCCAGCACACCAGCAGCCCAAGACGAGCCCGGCACACCAGCAGCCCCAACCGAGCCCGGCACACCAGCAGCCCCAACCGAGCCCGGCACACCAGCAGCCCCAACCAATATGCAATTAGTACTTTGTTATAGCATTTCAAAGGATATAAACATAAATGATGAATTTTTCCTCCTTTATTGGAGCATCATAATCCACCATTTTGTTGGTAAACTGTGTCCAATTTGGTATATATTCTAGATGCGTGTCACAATTGTTCCGTGTATATTGTTGAGGGTAACATAATTGTCACGCAGCTTTCCTGCGGTTCCAGAAACTTCATAATGCCTCGTGCACAGATTTGATCATTTCAGAAAAAAACATCTTATTTCAGCCAAGAGATAGAAATGATCGTATTTATGTTGATATAATTGATCTCTGTATAATAACCTAACGCCCTGGAGAAGTATTTTGAGAGATTTTATGAAATTCATCAGACATTTGTATTAAGAAAGCTTATTATCTTTCGATTGTTTTACTATAGTCTATACCATGTGATATTGTCTGGGCAAGTATTCATTGCAGTTATAAGTTTCTCATCAGAATACACTATGTGTCTCTGAGGGGACTTTTGTATGAACTGTTCATCATAATCCTCTGCTGGGAACTGGCTTGATGCGGTGTGAGCCCAGTCAAACTGTTGGTTAAGTTCAATACATTGTTTAACTGCTGCATCTAATTATATGTCTGTTGGGAACACATTGAACATTCAAATCACACTGCTTTCTTTTGACCGGACCATAATGGCAATGGACCCAGCCTGAAATTTCTAAGATAAGTGCTCATTTTGACCCTCTGTTTGAGATACATAAATTATGGCTGAAAATGATAAAATACAGTACAAAAATTATCAAAATGACAAGCTGGAGAGTCGGTCCCTCAAAAAACCACTGTAACATAGCATTTAACTGCTTCATTCTCATTTGAATCACTGCTGTAAGATCGAGGCTTGCAGCTTTATTGAATGATCAGAATAAATGTTATATTTGTAAATTATTGACCCGGATGTTTTTTTCATTATAGATATTTGCTATTACCCTATTTTTGGTCTTTTATATTACTCTTAGCTTTTACCCATCAGATTTGAATTGCACCCCTGGGCTTATGATTTCCTGTTAGAATATTACCATTTTTAGTTGCTTGTTGAACCAGAGGAGATTTCTGGGAAATTCTCGGAAACACAACGATGGAGTCGAACTGACTGTTAACATTGTTCAGTTTATAGACAATAATATCAATTTACCACTTGATGCGTTAATTTGTTATTGCCAATTATTTCCGTTGTAAAATACGACTGTACGTGGTGGCGTATGTTGAATAATTTGTAATTAAGAAGCTTAGAGTTTTCCAGGCTCACTTTCCACTTCTTACAACAATAACCTTCTAGTGTTTTCTTTATTGATTTCCTTTAAGTCACAACATGGAACTGATGATAAACTTCCCGTGAAGAAAATTTAATATTGGGTCCCATATACAACTTGGTCACGCTTTTTTATTGATCGCCCGATAGGTTTTTTTTCTCCGTGTGTGAGTTGTACGCCCTCGCTGGCTTCATTAGGTTTGATTGTTGTTACGATTTCTCCCCATTCCGATACCATTGGGTCTTGAAGAAAAACAACACTTAATTTGCATGATTGAAATGTTTGATTAGTGTTTTTGTCCTTTTATTGATGGTTTGTTGATTATTTTTAAACAAATCTGCTAAATGTTTAGCTGTGGTGGAAGAAGTAGTTACATTTTAGGTCTGTCTTTATTGAGCTATGTAACGATATGGACGATAGTAAGTTTCAGGCCCCAATTCCACGAAAAAACTTAAGTTATTGCTCAGCTGAGACTGCTATTTTAAAAACATATTTTGTTGGGTAAATGACGTTCATGTATACTTTTATATATTGTTACATCACAGTTAGATGCAAATTTAATAGAGCAATACAAAATAAGTCTGATTTTTACAGAAAATAGTGCTTTTAAGTTATAAAAATCAAAATAAAAAACTTAAGTCTGTTATAACAAGCTCAAGTACACATTTTTTGATTGTTCATTACAGTTGGATTTCAATGAGCATTTCATACAAAAATCACCTACAAAATCATTATTTAGCAATAAATACACAGTTTCTGGTAGCAATCTACTTCACAAGACTATAATTGTAGTCATATAATAAATTTAAAATAGCAGTCTCAGCTGAGCAATAACTTAAGTTTTTTCGTGGAATTGGGGCCAGGCCTGTCTTGGTTTACGCATGTAAAATGTAACAAAATTGACTTCTTAAGTAGTGTGTAAATGGTAAAAACATGGACATTGTGATGTTGATTTCTATCATACCTGATGTCATCTGATATTCATGAAGTCCTATCAGGTTCTAGTAGAGGGTTGTATACTGATAGTTAAATATGTTATCCCCTGGTGTTTAGGGGTTACGTTGATAATTGAACTATAATTTAAGTACAGTTGACCTTATCTTCTTCAGCTGTTTCTTATTTATCAACATTAGTAAACTAAACCTTGAACAGACAGCAGAATTTAAGGTGGATTCAGCCCCCTTCCCTCACTACCTTGAACTGACAGCAGAATTTAAGGTGGATTTAGCCCCCTTCCCTCACTACCTTGAACTGACAGCAGAATTTAAGGTGGATTCAGCCCCCTTCCCTCACTACCTTGAACTGACAGCAGAATTTAAGGTGGATTCAGCCCCCTCCCCTCACTACATTGAACAGACAGCAGAATTTAAGGTGGATTCAGCCCCCTTCCCTCACTACCTTGAACTGACAGCAGAATTTAAGGTGGATTTAGCCCCCTTCCCTCACTACCTTAGACTGACAGCCGAATTTAAGGTGGATTCAGCCCCCTTCCCTCACTATCTTGAACTGACAGCAGAATTTAAGGTGGATTCAGCCCCCTTCCCTCACCACCTAATTTACAGTTCTTTCTATTTAAGGCAACCATCAAGCCCAACAAGCCAGCTTACTTACTTACTTATCCTCTTTGTGCCCGCTGGCACATAAGGCTCAGCTACCTGAGGTTCCTCCACTGAAGTCTGTCCTTTGCAAACTTTTCGATTTCGCCAAGGGTCTTTCCCATACTTTTGATCTCACTGGCGATTGTCCGTCTCCAGGTCTCTTTTGGCCTTCCTCTGTTTCTTTTGCCATCTGATGCGCCCACTTTTGAGAAATTCTTGTAAACAAGCCGGCTAATATGATAATATTATTGTATCTATAGAATCTTAGAACAACGCCAGGTAGATACTACTTTTAAGAGTCAGCAAGAAAGTGCTGTAATGATGGCTTCTGGGAATGTTGCCACCCCTGAAGATGGACGGCAGCTAGTTGATACTTATCTGTAAAATTGTCACCAAGAATGTAATATCTCTCGTAGGGTTCAAATTTACCCAACCCCCCAGGAGAGCATTCAAGTGTTCTTGCTGTAGACATAGTAAGACTGCTATCCAATGGTCAGACAAGCTGATCGAGTTTTCTTCTGGCCAGTCTGTTTACTGAATCTGTTTACTGAATCAATACAGTGTTTGTGTTGTTATGTATTGTCTGTCACAAAACTTTAATATGAAAATATGTTACAGTCAGGCCACGATACAACGACACCTGATATACTGAAAAATGCAGTATACTGACATCATTTTTGGGGACAAAAGTATTAAAACGCTCTTTGTATCAATTTAGTGCACCGACATTTTCGTTACAACATTTTTCTTAGGAACAAACAGCGTATTTGTATCGAAACCTGACTGTATAACTTCTTTGTACTGATATAGTGATATAACAATGATTTTATGATGAAAGTTGTTTATTATGCATGCATTACCAAAACAGGAACGCATTATTTTTGGAACACCTTGAAATCATTTACTGTAAAGAATTTATGTGACAGCATCTGTTCTATATGTTGCATTATTAATTCACAACAACAAATATTATGTCTTCTACTTTTAGCACCGTGGCAAAGGTTTAGATATGAACGTACGAGAGGCATGGGCAATGGGTGTTACTGGGAAAGGAGTCGCCGTGACGATATTGGATGATGGCATAGAAACAACTCATCCGGATTTAAAACGAAATTTTGTAAGTAAATAGTACCAAGTTTTATCCCGAGGTGTATGACTGTTGAGTTTTAGAATTACTTATTATCGATTTTAAAGCAAGTTGTTGAAACTTGTGAATGTCTGTCTGTAGTGTCTGTCAGTGTTTGTTGCCCGTGTCAATAACCGTATACAGTACATTGGTCTGAGGTTTAAAACTAAACTGTTTCCAGTAACTTTGATTGATCTCAAGATCTTTAAATTAGGGGTCGAATGCTCTACTGGCCCTCTGATTAGGGGTCAGGGCGCTGTACTGAGAACCCTGGATCAGGGTTCGGAATATACTCTACAGGCCCTCTGATTGGGGGTCAGGGTGCTCTAATAGACCCTTCAATAATAGGGTGTGGATGTTAACTGGCCCTCAGATCACGGTTTTGGATGCTCTATTATGGCCCCTCTGATAATAGGGTGCAGATGTTTAACTGACCTTTAGATCAGGGATCGGATGCTCTATGACGGCCTTTAACAACAGGGTTCAGACGCTCTACTGGCCTTCAGATCAGGGTTTGGATGCTCTACTGCCACGCCCCCTATCTGACTATATCACACGTCTGGACTATGTCAATGATATAACATGTAATGATGTTAAGCATCACTAGTATCGGATAATTGCATATACATGTTATATTGTCTAATTACCTATACATGTATTGGAAAACAATGATATAATAATCATATTATTACAATGATTACATCCATTATATTTGTTTGTTTGTCCATCTGCCAGTATTTATGTACTGAATCATCATATTACTATATAACAATATTTCTTTATCTTTCATTAAGGATGGTACTGTAAAACAGTGGTGGTATTCAATATTGATCTTACTTGACTTTAGGATAAGGACAACCAATCAGATCACACCATACTAATTTCTGGGTCTGTAACAGGCGATATGATTGGCTATCCTTATTCTCCAATTAAATGAGATCTATATTGATACCACCCCAGTGCTATAATATTTTCGTCCTTTTCGGTGCAACAAGGTTGTATCTCACTATAAAGTATATACACACAGTAAGATAAAACCTTGTTGCACCAAAGGGACAGTTTAAGGGTTACAGTTTCGGCAAGAATGAGACTGTGTCATGATTCCATATGAATCGCCCCCATATCCCTTCTCAATCAATCATGTTTTCCAGTGATAAGTTCATATGGAGGGGAGACAATCCCATAACAGAAATGGACTTAACAAGACACCCAATTAAAGGGAGATCATTCTTGAAATATGTCCCAAAAAGCTGCTCATAATTGTTATAGGGTTGGGGGGGGGGGGTAATATTTAAAACATGAGTGTCTAATGGAACTTATTTGATTGAAGATTTCACTACATTTGAACTATGTGTATGGATATAGGATTAAAGCTACATTTTAGAATTTTATAAACTCATTTTGTTGCTCACAGTACTCAAATATCTCAACAGGTAGAGCTGATTTAGTAACCTACTTGAATGTACCTAAAAACCAGACAAGTTTCTGATGCAGAAACTGTTGGAGAAAACCGCAAAGTGTTAGAAATGGCACAAATGAATTCTTACCTATGATAGAACAGTATATTGTTATGATAAGTGTAAAATGCTTGGTTCAATCATTGTGAGGGGAGAGATAAAGACATAAATTACATATTCTACCCACTTGATGTATCATTATATCTGTTAGAGCAACTTGTGAATAATGTCTGTACAATTTGTAAATTTCATCCCTGCTACTTAGAATATTATAAATGAAGGCAATATGCCAGACAATTGGTAAAATATATGTAAAATGATGTATGCTATTTTTAAGGCCATTATTTATGAATGAACTGTTTGATTATTGTCTCTTTTTTCATTAAAAAGGGAAATTTTATTAAATTGCTGGTTTCGATTTTGATCAATATCCTTCCTTTCAATAAGGTCAAACAAAAATAATTGTTTGTTTCCAGTGACATGCCAAAAAAAGGCAAGTTGGAAATCTGTTTTTGTTGTGATCAGATTGAGCAGACTAATAACCCCTAATACTGCAACATTTGATGACTTCCAACAAATAAATGGATTGTTCTGAAACTGGAAAAAAGGCTTTTGTTAATTAAGTAAAAAAAAAGCCTATTTATTATCGCCGGGTGTCATGAAAATGGGTAGGATAGCTACATATCATATTCTAGGAATTATTTCAGTATGGCCTAAAGTAAAAAAAACCGTGTACATATGTTAATGACATAAAACGATTGTGGGATTACTTACCGGGTAATATTGGACGGCCGCCTGGTACTTGCTAGACAGATGAAATGATGATGAACCCCCCCCCCCCCTCTCAATGCTTATCAATCGTCTGGATTAAGCCCAATAGATGTTACTCTTGTAAGACGTGTAAACATGAAATTCTTGCGCTAGTCAACTAGACTTTGAGGCAATGTCTACATTTTTCCTTGAATGAATAAGTGATAGGATTGTTTCCTTGTATTAGTGTTTGTCTTTCATGTAGCCACGTCTAATTCATTGATTTATTGGCACACTCAGGAAGGAAACTTATTAGTATAATGAAGCGGTTCGCGGTGTGTGCTGGTGTTGACTGTGGTGGCGCATAATGTAAGCCACGCTCACCGGATGCTGCTGCTGCTGACGTTGGTATAAGTCTCCAAACGTTGATAGATATAAGTGTCCAACCGTTGATGTAAAACTAACTTTGTCAGGTTTAGATATTTTTAATTTAGTTCAATAAATGTATATTTCACAAATTTATTAATTATTCAGATAGTCACAAAGTTATCAATTAATTGGTAATCCAATAATATTTAAAACTTGCACTCAAGTTAATGTTTCATATGGTACTCCATATTAGTCCTACTTATGTGCTAGTTAGGAACTCCTAACTAACACAACCTAACGCCTAAAAATTACTAGTTACTCTTAATAAGATTTCCTTGACTTATATACAAAGTCTGCAGGCAGTGACACCTAGAGCAATTGATCTCAAAGGAAGTGGCTTTTAACACTTAATAATAAAACAGTCAAACATAATTATTTTAAGACTTCAATCTTTGACAATTAATCAATAGGTGTAAAATGAATAAAAGAAAGTTTGCAACATGGTTTGAAAGATATGGCTTGATAGGAAATTGATAACATCTCAGGAAACAAGGTATTATACCTCAAAATTGACATGTGTTCAGAGATTGAGCAATATTATTTGAAAGTAGAATTTAAAACAATTGAAACCATGATTGGTTATGTAACAGTGATTATGAAAAATAAATGGCAAATTTTACATCATAAAAGTTCTCCCCAACTTAATTAACTTTCGACCTCGAAAGTAAAAGAAAAGAACAATCATAAGGACATTTAAATTACTCGACAATTATGTTAAATTTGCGTGTAAATTCATAAGTTCAATAATATTGCAACATTCAAATTATTCCTAGTGAACGTATAATAAAGAATGCAATAGCCATAGTCATATTAGGAAGCATATCTTCTTGATGAAATATAAATTCTGAAGTTTTAAAAGTTAATAATTATGAACAGCACACACAAAGTACACAAAACAGTAAGACATCCATTGCATAGTCAAATGCTGTCACTTTACCACTGTCCACACTTCACTATTTATGTCCTCTGAACTTCTTGGTTGACTGCAAACTTGGAACTTGCCGTTTGTTGCCTGTTATGGTCTGACGGACTCCATCTTGACGCTTTAGGCATTATTCGGTGTTCACTGCACGTCTTCATAAGTATGGGGAATACTCGTTTGCTGTCCAGAGGATCCAAGGTACCGAGAAAGCTACGACAGCTAAAAAGTGTCGTATCCCGGATGTTCTCACACCAACTATAATGAAGCGGTTCGCGGTGTGTTCTGGTGTTGACTGTGGTGGCGCATAATGTAAGCCACGCTCACCGGATGCTGCTGCTGCTGACGTTGGTATAAGTCTCCAAACGTTGATAGATATAAGTGTCCAACCGTTGATGTAAAACTAACTTTGTCAGGTTTAGATATTTTTAATTTAGTTCAATAAATGTATATTTCACAAATTTATTAATTATTCAGATAGTCACAAAGTTATCAATTAATTGGTAATCCAATAATATTTAAAACTTGAACTCAAGTTAATGTTTCATATGGTACTCCATATTAGTCCTACTTATGTGCTAGTTAGGAACTCCTAACTAACACAACCTAACGCCTAAAAATTACTAGTTACTCTTAATAAGATTTCCTTGACTTATATACAAAGTCTGCAGGCAGTGACACCTAGAGCAATTGATCTCAAAGGAAGTGGCTTTTAACACTTAATAATAAAACAGTCAAACATAATTATTTTAAGACTTCAATCTTTGACAATTAATCAATAGGTGTAAAATGAATAAAAGAAAGTTTGCAACATGGTTTGAAAGATATGGCTTGATAGGAAATTGATAACATCTCAGGAAACAAGGTATTATACCTCAAAATTGACATGTGTTCAGAGATTGAGCAATATTATTTGAAAGTAGAATTTAAAACAATTGAAACCATGATTGGTTATGTAACAGTGATTATGAAAAATAAATGGCAAATTTTACATCATAAAATTAGTAATACTATTATTTTGAACGAGACATATTTTGTGGTCAATTTATACATTGTGCGCATTTTCACTTTCAATCTAAATAAGACCACTACTGTTTTATTTTTGGTAAACAGTATATTTGTCAAGTACAAAATCTAGCAACGTATATCAATAGTTTTTTACAAGGCTATACCTTCATCCTCTTGGTCAAACATGAACATCCGGTCCATTTTGAACATTGCTTGCATGTATTTCTCAGGCTAAATTTGTACCCTGTAAAGTACTAAATTATAAAATATAGTGCATCATCAACACTATCGGTAAAATAAAAAATGTAAATTCCATTTTTTAACACCATTGCTAAAACAGAAAATGTAAATTTCATTTTTTATGCCCCCGTATCGATAGATCGGGAGGCATATAGTGATTCACCTGTCTGTCCGTCTGTCCTGGTTAATCCAAATTGATCGTTTCTTCTAGCATCATTATGGCTTGCTACAAAGCTTCCAAACTTGCATGGATGTTGTATATGAACACTCTCCACACACCTGTATCACCTGACCCCATTTTGACCTTCACCTTGACCTAATTTTGGACTTAGACTTATTTATGGACAAGGCTTCCACAGGGGGCATAAGCGTTTATTGAACGCAGTCTTGTTTTAAATATGCTTACAGCATTGACCAGTTAAATTGTAACCAAGTTATATGAAAGTATTTGCCTTAATGATAACCTTGGGATTGTTGCAGTTATTTGTCTGAAGGATAAAATATTAATGTTATACTTGTTTTCATTACAATGTGTGTGTTTTGTTTGTTCAATATTGATTTAGTAAATAATGCCAAGTTTATTTTAATTTGTTTGATTTTTATTTTGATTATTTAAACAAATAATATCATGATTGATTGACAGATCAATATTAACTTCTAGGTTTATTATGATACCATGAAGGAATCTCGTGCACATTTAAATGCTCTTTCCACCTGTTAACTAATGTTACATAATCATGCAGGGAGACCATCAGAAAAAAATCTTATGTTTGTATCAAAAAACATAATAATCCTAACAGTCTTATCGTTGTTGTGCATGAAATAAAAGGGGAGTTAACTTTGTTGTGCATGAAATAAAAGGGGAGACAAACCAATTATGGAAATCGGCTTAATAAGACAACATATCAAAGGAGATCACTTTTGATATTTGTCACAAAAAGCTACACATTAGATGTGTACACATTCAACAGGCCTGTGATTCTTCCTCCTTTAGACTGATTTCAGTCTTTTTGTCTTGAAATCTTTGAATCAAAAGAGCTACAGATTCAGTCTAGTCTACTCAGAAATGATGTTTGAACAGTTTCTACAAGGATTAGGGTGTGGGGTACGGTATTTCAGCCTTTCTGATTCTTGCTCATCTATTACTTGAAAAGTATAGGGTATAATAAATTATGGAGGAAAGGGCAACAAATAATACCAGATGAACTTTTATATAAAAATTTCATCCAAATATTTTTTCAGTGAAGGTTTTGTTCTGTCCTGTTCGAGGTTCTGTTCTGATATTTTTTCAGTGAACCAAAATTGTACACACGATGCACCTGAGGTACACATCACACTTCAATACATTATAAACAAGCTGATGATTTCACATCCTGAATATTTGCAGGAAATTGACAGTTTACGTTTATTTAAACACCTGCTGTAATTATCAGTTGATGTCAGGTTTGTTAATGATTACAATACAAGCAAAAGTGTCAGTAATGTTGCATTGAGCAATGCGGCATTGCGGTTACCATATAAATTGGTCTTTTCATACGAAGCCATATTATTATGTGATTATGATTATGAATTAAACAGACATTCTGTCATGTCATGTCGTACAGTAGATGAACAATTTTTTGCAGGAAATAATTAATGAGTTCAAATAATTTGTATTAAAATGTTGTCAAGTGTTTGAACATGAAGCAAGAATTCTAAGGCGTACCCAATGCGGATCATGCCTTTAAATACACTAAAGATTTGACTTTGTCAATATTGTCTTAGATCTTCTTAGGTCTTCTTAGATTTTAATCTTCTCGATATTCATTTCATTTTGTGTGCTGCTAGTTGTAAATCTATTAGGTAACGCAGTGTTTTAACTGATAATGATGATGATATAATTCTAGGGGAGAAACTTTCGACATGTTAGAAACATTAACAACAGTTTTTTGCCCACAACTCATTGTTGTTTTTACCTTGTTATAACGTATCGCAGTGATAATGAAGTATTTAACTCGTACCATAGCGTGTTATGTTGTTACATAATTTCTAACGTAATTTCTCCATCTTAATGTTCAGAAACCACGATTTAACTGCACATGTTTTACATTACATAGATGATACAAAATATCTCTGGTGTTATTATGTTGTTTAATAATAACAAATCTTGTTCTCCGACAAAGTATTGAAATTTTTATAATGATCCTTAACAGGTGATAATTGTTCCATTTAATGGAGGAATAACCATAGAAAATTGCTGTTATTACGCTGGTTGGGGGTTATATGTGTATTAATTGATGTGGTGGTTGTGTGCATGAATGCATCTGTTGTATGGTTTGTGTTCCGTCATGTTCCGCCGGGACAGAAACTCTGACAGCATCTCTGTCTGATTATTCCACTATTTATGATTGCCTCGCTTGCAGACTTATATCATTCTCAAAATAAGTAGTGGGAATGATCTTCCTACAATTTTACTGTAATCTATTTGACTTGAATGTAGATTTACAAGTTTTAGGTACAATTACCATGTCAAGCAAGGAGCACTTTGAATAAGAATGACTAGGGCGGATTCTTCAATTCAGTTCATTATTAGACAAAATGCTTTGAATCATACTGCATGTATATCATAATTTTATTAACTGCAATCAAATTTTTCAAGTTGTTTGATTCATATGCTTTTATTTATCATCGCCACCGGGCGAACCATTTCGGCGAGGCCTCAAGAAGAGGTTAAGTCATTTCAGTTTTTGGGGGATAGAGCTTGATGATACAGAAGATGCCTAAGTTTCAGAAGCATCGCTGGTTCTTATACCTGTTTAATGTATAGCATCATACACAGGACCTGGGTTTTTAAAATCTCATCTGAAAGACTGAATAAGTTGAATTGACCTGTGACTTGATATACCCAGTAGATACATCAATAATTATTGTGTACAGCTAATGAAAACATGTTTAACAATTGACCAATAGGCATCATTTTATTATGTCAGCCAATGAAAACATGTTTTACAAACAATGACTATCATACATCATGTGACATCATGAACAGCCAATGAAAACATGTTTTACATTTGACCAATAGACAGCATTATTATGAGCCAATGAAAACCTGTTTTACAGAACAATGACTATCATACATCATGTGACATCATGAACAGCCAATGAAAACCTGTTTTACAAACACTGACTATCATACATCATGTGACATCATGAACAGCCAATGAAAACATGATTATCAATTGATCAATAGACATCATGTATTATAGGCCAATGAAACCATGTATTACAAACAATGACTATCATACATCATGTGACCTCAAATACAGCCAATGGAAATGTATTTTACTATAAATAGACCAACATACATCATGTGACTTCAAGTACAGCCTATGGAAACAATGCCATGTTTTACTTTCACAAACAATTGACCTACAGACATTGTGTGCACAATAAATGATTGGTCCTCAAACTAATTTTGAGTTGAAAGTAGTTATTGTAAGCCAGTCCAGACAGGAAATAAGTTAGTACCAACAATTTCTTATCAGTTGATGGCTTTTTTGGACAGCTAAATTATTAACAATTTTATTGATGTGACGCCTGTTCAGAGGTAGACAGCTTAACTATTTGTTAAAGGTTTTCAAATGAACTTATTGGATTATGCAACAGTTGAAGGAAGTAATTAAGTGTATTGGTAATGTTAGTTCAGTTTTAATAAAATTACTACTTTAATATATACATTGTAATTATTATTGTTACCAATTATTATTGTAATCAACTACAATTGGTAACTGGTCAATTCCTTGTTACTCTGATAAAATTGATTTACCAAATCTTCCTAATGGTCCGGAGCAATGCTCCAAAAATAATTTGTTGATTGTTGGTCAAATGTCAAAGATACCCGTCAGGTCATATAAGCGTAGGATATTAACATCATAATGTTTCTCATCATAAAGTTGCCACATATTGTTTGTTTCGGCTCCCGCTAACTACCTGCCAAATTCACCCACATCAAATTTTTATTGACATTTAAATCACAAAAAGATTGGGAGCAAAGTTATTGGCTTCCGTAATAAATATATAACATGAATTTTTCTTACCTTCCTACCCAAGCCTAAATGACATGGATTGTTATGAGGATAGGAAGTGCAAATATATTTTATTTTCGGCCTAGTCATATATATTTTGGGAGTTCCTGTGGTAGGTGTAGAGTCGTTGATGCCGTGGATGCCGAGATGAGATGAGCGTAACCGTGTAACAATATATCAGTTTGATGAATCTTGCCATCTAGGTGCACCCACACACCTGTATGCTTGGCAGATTTAAATGTGAGAACATTAGTACATTCATAATGTAACACTCACTTAAAATCTTGACTAATCGTGAAAAATTACTGGGTTGAAAGATTTCCTGGTACAGGAATATAAACCTTAAGGCCATCATGAATAAATTGCTCGATAATCATCAAAGTTTTTCTATAAAAGTTTATTTTCATTTTCGTAATTTTTAAAAACATTTTTTAGTAGCATGACATAATTTGACTGATTTAATTAGTTTTCTATTTAACAGTTTCAGCCCTATAATGGAACATTCCAATACCATATCTAACACCAGTAATATTCCAATATAGTGTCATTATCAGGGTAGACAATCCATGGAAATGATAGAAATTGGACTAAACTAACTTCTTAACAGGGGAAACCACTCTTCATATTTGTCCTAAAAAGCTGCACATGAGATTTGTACTCATTCTATCTAGCACCTCTCGTATCAGAGTTATGTTTGGGTGTATGGAAGAAGGATTAAGAACATAAAAATAACAATGGTGTGGGAGGCAGGAATGAAGAGGGGGAGGTGGGGATGGTTAAACAAGGAATTGATATATTATGGCCTAAGCTTGTGCAATATGCCAGTACTTTGGTCTGATAATCTTACATGATGTTAAATTACCTTACAAACCAACATCATTCTAGCATGGTATGTTTTCTTCCTAGCAGACATCTGGCTATGTAATACCAAACTTGTTAAAGTAAACCTGATTTTGTAATGAATAAGAAGATTCCTGCCGGGTGGCTGAGCCAGAAATGAGGTTCTATGTCAATAAAACCAGACTCCTGTGAATGTTATAGTTATACCATTTTAATTAAATTCATTTGTAACAAACTATTTCATCTGAAATGTACATGTTTCTTTTTCCTGAAATTTTGTATTTAATAATTCTCATAAAAACATTTTTATTGCAAAAACGTGCGATATTAGTGCTAATTGTTGGCAATATTGCATACTAGTATTAAATTTTGAAAGTATGAAACGAAGCTGATCGCGAGCGGATGGTTAAAATCGTTACTGTAATATTACGTTGTAGGCAATTTATGATATTAATAACATCATAAGACTGTTCTATATAGCTCCAATATAACAATATGTTTTTAATTAAGAAATCAATATAATATTCAGACACTCATATAGCTTAATTACGAAGTGCAATTTTGTTTGATGCTGTGAAATCATATATGTTCGTGAGCATGAAAGATTCCTGCGAATTAGTAATAAAAAATACATGTGTATTTCTGATTATAGAGGTTGTTCTGTCCGTTTTTATGCCCCCGTATCGATAGATCGGGAGGCATATAGTGATTCACCTGTCCGTCCGTCCGTTCGTCCGTCCGTTCGTCCGTCCGTCCGTCCGTCCTGGTTAACCCAAATTGACCGTTTCTTCTAGCATCATTATGGCTTGCTACAAAGCTTCCAAACTTGCATGGATGTTGTATATGAACACTCTCCACACACCTGTATCACCTGACCCCATTTTGACCTTCACCTTGACCTAATTTTGGACTTAGACTTATTTATGGACAAGGCTTCCACAGGGGGCATAAGCGTTTATTGAACGCAGTCTTGTTTTATAGAGAAAGGTGTTATTTGAGAACCCATAAATTTTTATGAAGAAATCGGAAAAAACATTTGGGCGGGATAAAATTAACAAAAGTTGTTCTTACTAATAAAAACAATTATACGGAATTGTGTATTTAACGCATAATTTATTTTTTCCCAAATTTGAACTTACTGTTTAAGCATGCAGCTATTTTTCTTGAACAAAATTAAACAGCTTGTGCCTTTAAAATTGGGAAATTTAGCGCAATTTGGGAATTATTAAAAAAGATTGTTTCGGTTAAAATTGTTCATAAATTGCTATTTTCTACTGATAATACTCTAGTCATATGATAACAAGGACTTTTGCAAGTTTGAAAATCCATTCTTTTGACTTTAAAACAGCTATACTGTTGTTGCTTTGAAACCAGCGAGCACAAAAGGGGGAAAATATGCATACTTTTTGGGGGAAAAATATGATTTTTTTGGGAAAAATGAAGGTTATTTTGCTAGGGGAAGGGGCCTATATTCGGCCCCAAAAATAGCCAAAACAAATCACTGTGGCGTAATATACACTGGGGTTTATGTTCTATATATTAGTTTGTTTCTCGATCATAAATAAGCAGATTTTTTAATTTTCTGTGCCAAGTCCCTTAAATCGGTGACAAGGTTTTACAAACTTTTTGTTTTGTCATTTATCGCTCATAAGACAAAACGTTAACATCAGAAACATGACTTTATGGGATATTTGAATTATTAATCGTATGATATTGTTTGGTACACTCGGACGAGTAGTAGGGGCACTTTTAGTGCTCTTAAAAGTTATTATTATCGATATTACGTCGGTAACCTCTTCGGACTAAGTGTTCCAATTGTACCAAACTTGTGCATAATTGAAACTGAATACCTCTTGCACTCTCTAAGGTGCGCTGGTACATTATCAGCTCTCCGGATTTCAATTTTATGATTTTGCCAACATATTTTCAAAGTCCTTAGATTTCTGTCACTACGTTTGAACCAGGAAATAATTTATATGTCTATATTTCAGCCATTTTAGCTATTTCAAAATGATTTTTTGGAGCTGAATACACTGTTCATTGTTTTGGCATTCTCATTTGAGTGAAATTTTTAAAGGTCATCTGTCAGTGTGTATTGCTGACATAGCAAATATGTTGTTGTACATGTATATGGTTGTATAGTTGGCTGGAGATAACTCTAGACTTATAAATAAACAAACTTGCATAATAAAAACACTGCACGGTCAACTAACCGCTTGTTATCGGTGTAGATTTAAAGTGTATGTCATTAAAAGAGAATATGCACAAGCTTGAACAAAAATGAACATCGTAAATGCATTTAATTCTAATTTTTATTTGTAAACAAAGGCTAGTGTTATCCTCCGCGGACTATATGTATGTGTATTATATATGATTATATGGATGTATGTATGTATTATATATGATTATATGGATGTATGTATGTATTATATATGATTATATGGATGTATGTATGTATGTATTATATATGATTATATGGATGTATGTATGTATTATATATGATTATATGGATGTATGTGTATTATATATGATTATATGGATGTACGTATGTATTATATATGGCTATATCATTGTTTACAGGATGGTAAGGCAAGTTATGATGTAAATGGTCACGATCAAGATCCTACCCCAAGATACGAATATACAAATGAAAACAGGTAAGCTTCTTATTTAGACTCCATATAGTTAGTCCCATCCCTCATATTGTCTTCACAAAAAAGCAGGAAATTTTATACCAACAATGTGAGAATGATCACTTGTCTGATAGGGATAAATACAGAATGTCTACCGTAAAACCTCATCAGTGAACAGGGCTTTTTTTCACTATATACGAGGGGCCTATATTAGGCCCCTTCACAATTAGAATTTGCGTCATGTTTTTTGTAAAATCAACTTAACCACAAAGCACCAAACAAACAAATCACAGATAACAGTCATATACTCCTGTACAGGACTTGATATAAAGTATTATATCATAGATACATGCATGTTTGGGAAAAAATGACAAAAAATGAACTAATATCTGAAAAATTTTGTATCATAATTTGATGATTTATCGTGTTAAGTTTTTCACAATTTGAAAAGTTTCCGTGCCTACTTTTTCACAATTTTGAGAATTTTCGCGCTAAATTTTCACAAAACAAAAGGGCTTGGGCCTCTTCACAATTCAGCGAAAAAAAGCCCTGGTGAAAGAGATGACAATTGAAACCACTACTGGTTCTGAATTCCACCGTAAAACCACTGGTTCTGAATAAAATAATGTTTGAAACCTAGTTAAGGTTCTGGGATGTGCACTAATGGCACCCAAAACAGACTTGCAACTCGTTTTCAGGATTGGGCATTATACCTCAGTAGGTCGACCGCTGATTTATCAACTTTCGTCTGAAATTTCAAGTGGTATTTATTTGAGGTGTTACGCTACTTCTTCTGCTACAGTCAGGACTCGATATAACGACATCCGATATACTGACAAATTCATTATACTGACATCATATTTGAGGACAAAAGTATTAAAACGCTCTTTGTATCTATTCAGTATACTGACATATTCGTTACAATGACATATTTCTTGGAAACGAACAGCGTCGTTGTATCGAGTTCTGACTGTACTATATTTTGTGATAAAATTCATTTAGAAAAAATGTTGTTTTACATTATGCAAAGATAAGTAACAAAATGACTGAATCTTCAATTTTATAAAATTTTATGAAACTGAAACAGAATAAGACGAGGCAGAATATTGTTTCATGTCGATATTTCGTGTAACCAAGTGCGTTGGTAGATTAACGTAGCGGGGATGTTTTATACTGTTTTATTTCACTGAATTATGTGATTTAGAAAGCATCAAGTATGCTAGCTTCTATGTAATATTCTACCATTTGAAGAAAACAATATCTTTGTTTTCTGTTCTTACAGTTTATTTTAGTATTCTCCCAATAATATATATATTTATTTTTTTGAGGAAAAAACAATATGTTGTTCATGAAGTTATTTCTGCAGCTTTTTTGCTTTAGATGGTTCTGTCTGATGATTGAATAATGTGCTTTGTATCGTACTATAATATTGATGAACAAAAAGGAATTGTTTTCATTCACCTGTGTGATGTTACTGTTAGTTAAGCCTAGGTTCCACTGAGGAATTCCACATTGGCGATGTTCTCCTGATTTCTTCTGATACCATACGATTCATCACTGTGAATTCCTTCCGATATCATGACTTCTCCGAAGCTTCCCCTAGACCATGAGGAACCCCCCTTTCCTGATGTCCTGATAGCTCATTAATTTCAATCGGGAGTACAATGTCGAGGCAAAAAATGCTCCATGGGACCTAGACTTTAGTGTTAATCAAAGAGACAGTTTCTATGGGCTGATCCTCCTACTGGTTTGATCTAGGTTGATTTGTCGGTTCCACAGCTAACAGGTTTGATTCATGGGTTCAGCATGTTGTATTTTTCCGTCACATAAATGGCTTGCAGTACTTGTTGATATCACAGTTTTTCCAGGAAAAGCTGGCTGCCATATTTTGCATGACAGAAAAATTGTTAAAAAATGGTGACCTTGATGAAAACGAAATGATACTGTAAGTGGTGTATTTGGTTGAAGAGAGGATATTTAGTGTCAAGTTGATTGTAGGTTGTCTGGTTATATCAATGTTTGCAGTATTCTTCTACTTCCACTATCTCCAGTATAATTGTCTAGATTGTTTTGTACCCTGTGTGTACCAAGTCTAATGTTTCCCCTTTCTAGCAGGTTTTCAGTGCATTCTGTGCATGTGTTTAGTGAGTTTAGTTCAGGGGTGGTATTCAATATTGATCTTATTTAATTGGAGAATAAGGATAGCCAATCATAACGCCTGTTACTGACCAAGAGTTAAATATGGTGTGATCTGATTGGTTGTCCTTATCCTTAAGTCAAGTAAGGTCAATATTGAATACCACCCCAGTGGTCAGGTTCCAAATTGATTAATGCTTGTTTGTTGTCATATCTTGATTTGCTGAGTTCTTTTATTCGACTGTCATTCTGTAAAGTGGAGTATTTGGTTGTGAAGCCAGTCTTTGGTGGTGAAGCCAGTGGTGAAGTCAGTCTTTGGTTGTGAAGCCAGTGGTGAAGTCAGTCTTTGGTTGTGAAGCCAGTGGTGAAGTCAGTCTTTGGTTGTGAAGCCAGTGGTGAAGTCAGTCTTTGGTTGTGAAGCCAGTGGTGAAGTCAGTCTTTGGTGGTGAAGCCAGTGGTGAAGTCAGTCTTTGGTGGTGAAGCCAGTGGTGAAGTCAGTCTTTGGTGGTGAAGCCAGTGGTGAAGTCAGTCTTTGGTGGTGAAGCCAGTGGTGAAGTCAGTCTTTGGTTGTGAAGCCAGTGGTGAAGTCAGTCTTTGGTGGTGAAGCCAGTGGTGAAGTCAGTCTTTGGTGGTGAAGCCAGTGGTGAAGTCAGTCTTTGGTGGTGAAGCCAGTGGTGAAGTCAGTCTTTGGTGGTGAAGCCAGTCTTTGGTTGTGAAGCCAGTCTTTGGTTGTGAAGTCAGTCTTTGGTTGTGAAGCCAGTCTTTGGTGGTGAAGTCAGTCTTTGGTGGTGAAGCCAGTGGTGAAATCAGTCTTTGGTGGTGAAGCCAGTGGTGAAGTCAGTCTTTGGTGGTGAAGCCAGTGGTGAAGTCAGTCTTTGGTGGTGAAGCCAGTGGTGAAGTCAGTCTTTGGTGGTGAAGCCAGTGGTGAAGTCAGTCTTTGGTGGTGAAGCCAGTCTTTGGTTGTGAAGCCAGTCTTTGGTTGTGAAGTCAGTCTTTGGTTGTGAAGCCAGTCTTTGGTTTAAAGCCAGTCTTTGGTTGTGAAGTCAGTCTTTGGTTGTGAAGCTAGTCTTTGGTTTAAAGCCAGTCTTTGGTTGTGAAGTCAGTCTTTGGTTGTGAAGCCAGTCTTTGGTTGTGAAGCTAGTCTTTGGTTTAAAGCCAGTCTTTGGTTGTGAAGTCAGTCTTTGGTTGTGAAGCCAGTCTTTGGTTATGAAGCCAGTGGTGAAGTCAGTCTTTGGTTGTGAAGTCAGTCTTTGGTTGTGAAGCCAGTCTTTGATTGTGAAGCCAGTCTTTGGTTGTGAAGCCAGTCTTTGGTTGTGAAGTCAGTCTGGTTCACATCAAACTAGTTAACTCTCAAAAGGGGTGTTGGTTACTTTCACAACACAAAGTTTATCAGATTAGGGGGATCTTCTGTTAGCATACGATGAAGCTTTTATCTCATGTTGAGTTTTGAAAAATAAGATCTCAAATGAAATAGAGGTGGAGGCGCCATCTGTCAGAGGGAAAGTTAACCCCCCAAAAAATGCAACATTGATCATGAATGATAACTATATGTTGTTTGATCATCGGTATTCCATCTGATAAAAGATTCTACATGCCATAAAATGTATAACTATTTATCAACATGGCCGCTTGCTATAATCCCTATCTTACGCTAGCTATGAATTTTATAGTGATGTCTATCTATTGTTTTGACTCATTTATGCATATAAGTCTTTGCCGGCCTTGCTATGTAGTGCTGTTAGACAGTTTGCTTGTTTGGCAAGCGCTGTTGTTAAAACCACAATAGAATGTCAGTGACCCAGCTGATCCAGGCTAGATACCCAATGACTCAGGCTAGATACCCAATGACACGGCAGATCCAGGCTAGATACCCAATGACACGGCTGATCCAGGCTAGATATCCAATGACACGGCTGATCCAGGCTAGATATCCAATGACGCGACGGATCCGAGCTAGATACCCAATGACCCAGGCTAGATACCCAATGACACGGCTGATCCAGGCTAGATACCCAATGACACGGCTGATTCAGGCTAGATACCCAATGACACGGCTGATCCAGGCTAGATACCCAATGACACGACGGATCCGAGCTAGATACCAAATGACCTAGCTGATCCAGGCTAGATGCCCAAATGGACCGGCTGATTCAGGCTAGATACCCAATAACCAAGCTGGTCCAGGCTAAATACCCAATGACCCTTCTGATCCAAACTAGATACCCAATGACCTGGCTGATCCAGGCTAGATTCACAGTGACCCGGTTGATCCAAGCTAGATACCCAATGACCTGGCTGATCCAGGCTAAATTCACAATGACCCGGCTGATCCAGGCTAGATACCCAATGACTGGCTGATCCAGGCTAGATACACAGTGACCTGACTGATCCAGGCTAGATACCCAGGTTGATCAGATGATGTTTTTACTCTGCATTGCAACATGTGCAAGGTGACTGTTAGGGTAATTATGAGGAGGTTTAGATATAAATGTTGACAATTTATTTTGTTTTTTACAGCATGAGCTCAAAAATCAAATCCCTACATGGTAATTTGTATATTACACATTGAGGGACCTAAATGAAGGACCCCTCTACCTGCTACTGCACATTGAGTACTCTCTGTACTCTTTAATATTGCATTTTGAGGGACCTATATAATACTCCCTTATATTGCAGTTTGGCATAATTATAAAAATATTGTTAAAATGTTTCAGCATGGTGAATACATATAGTTTCCCTGTAACTGTTGAAGCTAGATGATTATATAAATGCCCTGCAGTGAATCCAAGGTGTTACATGTACATAAAACTCAGATATGCATAAAATTACCAGTAATAAATGTTTTTATGTGTTTAGGAATTCTAAATCATGATAACTATATTATAAAGATGTTAAATATTGATGGCTCTCATAGTTTATGTTGTATGTCTAGGCCTGATAACTGGAGTAATTTCCACAGCAGTCCGTCTGTCTCTCCGACTCATAACTCTGTCTGTAACGTTGTCTCACTTGGTGTCCCAAAAACTAGCTCTATAAAATTGTAACACCCCCTGATACACTTAAAAGTATTTGGGGGCTGTATTGGAGTCGCGCTTTGGACCTTAAACATATTTTGTGTAACCATTTTTCAGAGATCACTGAAACTTCACATGTCTGATTATAATGTCATTAACGAGCCACATACAATGTACATATCTACTGCATAAACTATGCTTGGAGTGTCAATTATGCTTCATCAGTTATAATTACGCCTCGTCAGGTTTCAAACCCACAACCTAGTATCAAATGCTCTGTAGCTAATCAGGCAAGGCTCATGCCCAATTTATTTATTTAGTGTGCATGCATAAAATTTCCTTGCTAGAATTAATATTTTGAGTTATGTGAGTGCATTATTTACTTGAACATATTGAGTGTGGGTGCATAATTTACTAGAACATTATTGCAAGTGTGGGTGCATAATTTATTAGTTCATTATTGCAAGTGTGGGTGCATAAAGAAACTATGTCAATCTATTGATTTACTAGATCACATTGAGTGTGGGCGTAAACGTTTTACTCGGAACTGATTGAGCGTAGATGCAGGCTGGATTTACTGGAACATACATGCAGGGTGGGTGCTGTATGGTAATATATTTAACAGACCGCTAATCACATTAATTTACAAGTTGTTCTGGCAGATGTAACTTACCTATGAACATATCAAACCTGCATGGATTACTCCCTCGGGTTCACTTTTATTACAAATTGCTTTCTATGATTGGAACACTGTGACGTGTGTATCTAAAAGTATCGATGTTAATTACAGTGATTTTTTTATTTTTGGTTTGAAAGAATTCTTGTGGTTGTAGGGTAACAATGTTGCTTGGAGTCAATGTTTAATGTTGAGATATCTACGTTGATGGCAATTAAGGTTTTTGCAGGTGTTTTATAGTGTTGCATAAAACTTAATATATAGGTGTTTAAGTTCTGTAATTTAGGTTGTCTAGAAGCTGTTGAACGGTGTCCATACTGAGTACTGTATGCATGCCTGGAGAGATATAAATTATTTGATGGATAAATTTTGTTCTAAAATCAAATTCTTGGCACAAAAATTGAGAGAAAATGTGTTGAAAAAAATGAATGAAATCTTTTAAGTAATATATGATTGTTTTCTTGGTTAGTATGAGAGTCTTGCTTCGTAACTGAATTGTGATTAATAAAATACTTGGGGAATATGAAGTTGCTGGTTTTATCCTCATGAGCTTCAAGGTTACGAATATAGTTCACCATTGGCATTCAGGGGGTACCTGTTACAGCTCGTTTGCTTGCCCCTCCCCCCCCCCAATAATATCCAATATAATCAGTCATTTGCCCCCTCGATGAGTAAACCCACAGTTTCTGGTAAGACTCCAGGCTTAAGTCTCCATATGAATTTCTGTGTCTTGGATGATAATTAAACCCAACACAAATGTTACCCTCAGCCTTCATGCATTAAGTAAACTTAATTTGCACTCAAAGTAAAGAAAACAACATGTTAGTGTTAAACAGAACTTGAGTGTTCGAGCTTTTATGTTCCTGTAAGCTAGGGGAGTCATTGTATTACATGTTTATTTAAGGTGCAGCTAGTTGTTGTGAATAAGTTCAGTGTATTCACTCCCTTTATCTGATCAAAAATTACTCATTCCTACCCCAAGATGCAGTTTCTAAGTCTTTATGCTATAAATTTACACTGTATACGGTGCACCCATGCTAAAAATTGAAAACTTTATCAAACAAAATAACTTTTTAAGATCATGTTTTGGCCTTGAAATAAAAGTACAGATTTATCAGTAATTGTAATTAACACGTTAAAATAACTGCACAATGCATACAGTATAGTACAAGAACTTGAGTCAGAAAAGGAGGCTAAAATGTCATGCAGTCCAAATCAAATGCAGAAAACTTTTCTGAAAATAAGAAATGATCGGAAAACCCTACACCCTCTCTAATTCTAAGGTGCAGGTGTGGTCCAGTGGTTAGTGTAAGTGTGCTAGATTTGTAACCTTGCGATCTGGATTAAATTCCCAGTCGCGGCACTGGTCATATCCTGGCTTCCATGAAAAATTTCCTCCACATATGTAGAAGTGGATGATTCCTTGTGCAAGCTTTAAGGGTAAATATGTACTGGTTTAGATACAGTCCAGGAAAACTGGTTACCCTGGTAGGTGAATCGGCTGCTGGGATTGTTACAAATTGTACGAAAAGTTGTTTATAAACTGTATAATGTCAATCCCAAGTAAACAAACAACAAATCGACCAACAAACTTTCCTTTCTAAGAAATCATGAGATGATAATAGAGTAATTAATGGCTTTCAAATGTATCAGTATTAAATTAATGGCCATGAATTTAGTAAATTTGTGTGTTATTACAAGCATTACATCCCCTCCCACTTTTGGCACGTCCCTTGATGGATCATCCCACACAGGTATATATACTATGTATATAACATGAACATCTGTGATACAATGTGTGTTATCATCTTTCTTCATTCAAAATTCCAATCATTTATGCGCTTGTAATAATTTCATATTGCCAATAAATTTGTGTTTCACAAAGATAATAAATCAGATCGGTAAGACAGCACTCGTCAGAAACAGCATTCAACCCTTTGAAATAGACTCAACATTAAACTCAGATCTTTGGAGTGCCAGTCTAAGCACTCTATCAACAGTCATATTCACTATTTGAGACAGGCTTTTATGTACTGGACTAATCTACTCGAATTCATCCTGAACCTAAATGCATTTATATGTATTATAATTTTATTTGGCAACTCAAAATTATAGATAGATATCGTTAGGACTTCTTGTTTGAATGCAATATATGGTCAGAATTAAGTGGAGTGACCCCTAATCTTCCTATGGATACTTTTCCAGGGGTCTCAGAATTTGCAACATTTAAGTGAGATCACTATAGATATTGTAAAGATTAAATTTGTTTCACTTAAGTATTCGTGTCTATATTGTACGATCAGTCTGAGTGCCACTATGGAGTACTTCTTGGTGATAAGAATTAATGATTTCTGCAGGTATGATCATGTTTATAGATAGACAGATTCCACCTTGTCTATTTCAGTGTCATATTATATGTGGTATAAATTCAAGTACTTGTAAACATACAGGCATCATACTATTCCTGCAACCAGAAAATTCTCATTTCATGAATTATTTCATTGACGTGATCATTTGCTTGCACAGTTGGCTCAGTCAGTTATCCAAGTGCTCAAATTCCTACTTGGAGGTTTAAAGGCGCATGCCTTGAATTTTATACTATTTTTGAATGCCGAAAAAAAATTATATGATAAGTATGAATAGACCCTATGACTGGTGGAAAAGTCCTTTAAACTTTAAACATTCAGCTTTTTGCTTGCTGAAACTAGTTCATTCAGCCTTTTGACAGCTGGGACTAATATAGGCAGTTCATTTTCTCGTTCGGTTGTGTGTTGGGCATTTTGCCTTGTATGTTTTCTGTGCTGGGCTGGTGCTGTGCTGCTCTTCCCCGTCTGACTTAATATTATCTTTTTCTATAATAATTCAACAAAAAATACTAAGGAAATTTATAATGAAATGCTCCTTTAAAGCTCTGATGTTACATTTTTCCCTGTACATGTTTGATGGAAGGTTATATACATAATTTGACATTTTCCACCTTAATTTCATATGTTTCAACCTTCTCAATTATCCACTGATTACTTCTCATCAGATCAGTGTATTTAATTACATCCGTGAATTGACTTGTTATGAAACTGTCAGTACACATCATTTTTACCTGAGACAGAGGAAGAATTTGGTATTTTCATGTTGAAATGTCAGGATTCTTCTCGCTGTTTGTGGTAGTTTTGAGAAATTCCCTGTAATAATTGTTCATGCTCGATGGCGTGTTCAGTCTATAGCATTGTTGGAACATGTAAAAAAGGCAATTAGGCGTACCGCAGCCTTGCAAGGTGGTCTGATGATAGAATGTAGAGGTGGTTGAGGGTTTCAGGTCCCATGTTGCCATATTCAATAAAAACTAACCAACAATAAATAGGCAGAATACCAGAGAAACTGTATCATAATACAATAGCGCTCACCACCTGCAGACAAACACCACAATTACAATTTAAACTGCTTGCAAATTTAGCACACCAATTTTTCACTCCCATCAGACTATTTTCAATGATATTTTAACCTGTTAAGAGAGACCACTTGTCAATAAAGACCATATTTTGCTCACATTTTCTCATGGGTGGTCTTTATAGACAGGTTTGACTGTATACTGAGGGTATTGTTTATTTATTTGCATCTCGGTTAATCTGTCATGTGAAGGAATGTGATAGGTCGCTGCAATGTCACCTTTCATTTACAAATAAAATTATAAAAAATAGTTATGTATGTAGAATATGTAATAAATTCAGGTTTATATGTTTATAAAACCTACACCGTAGTGTGCATCCTATCAAATCTACACCATACTGCTCGTCCTATCTGGTATTAATATTGTTGAACTGACATTAATGTTTGCGTATTATAAAACAAGGTCGTGTCTTTGCGACCCAGTCACCTCTCCGAATACTGTACAAGTTATTAAGTTTGCGACATACCAATATTGACGAATTCCATGAAATTACAAAAAAATACATAATTCATAAAATACAAAATACATTTCCTCTGGCATAAATTTCAGAAAATAAAAAAAAAATCTAATATTTCTGTTCGCAAAATGATTGAATTTCAAAATTTCACTAAATTTTTTACTCTCCGTAATATCCGCTTTTATACTGTATACCAGATGGAAGTCCGTAAATATTGTGCGATGGTATAAAAATGATACATTCTGACAAGGGTAATAATTTTGTTAAATGATGCTGACCTTAAAAGGTATATAAATGTTTCCTGTGACCCGTTTGTACCCTACTGACCTCGATAAATTACCCTGACCCAACAAAATTATTTCATTGAAAGCACTGAATCTTAAAAACCACGGAAAGAAAGTGACTGACAACATTTTAGTAGGTGGACATTATAGTCAGATGCGACTAGCCAGAAAGGTTTTCTCTATCATTTTTCAAAATGAAAATAAAGCAAAAAATGCAATAAGATTTATCCCGTTGGGAAGGAATGGTGTGTGTTCATGGATTTTTCGTTATTTATTTATTTGTATTAATTAATTATAATATGAACCTTGAAGACCTCAATGCCTCATTCATTCATTGCAGTGTTCTTCATTTCATTTATCAATATACACCACTAGCAGTATAGTCTGATGGCATTTGAGAGCTATCTCAGAGCTATCAAGAAAACACAAATCTCAGGTTACCTGTTTAGAAATTAAATTGCCTATGCAGTCCTTAAGACTAATTGGGACAGTCTCCGAATAATGTTTAATCTGATCATGCCATTGTTTTACTGTCGATTTTATGAATTTCTGAACATATAATGTTTACTTACAATGTACCATATAGTATTTTACGAGAGCCTTTTATTGAGCAAGTTGTTTGTGGTTTTCAAGTAAAAGTCATTTATAACATCACTGTCTGTACAATTATTTATATTCATTGTATGGTTTTACTACGGTTGTTGAAAATATTTATGTTATCTTCTGTTTTTATTGTTTCGTTTTTTTCTTGCCAAATGTGTTTTTATTGTAATAATTTCTCCATTACTTGAATGTTAACTGTCTCTCATCGCAACATTTGTTTTAATTAGATCGAGGTAGATGTTGAATTTGTCGAGAGTTCATGTAAACATGATTTTCCACTTCATTTGAAGAGTACAATATAAGATGTTAATTGAGTCTGCTGGAAAGGTTTTATGTTGTTTTTTGGCGCAGTTCGCAAGCAGTACGCAGACTGTAAGCATGTAAGCATTCAGCGACTATGGAGTTTTAGATGTTGTTTACTTGGTTGTTAGTTCCACTATTGTTGCTAATTGTAGTGAAAGGTTTTATGTTGTTTTTTGGCGCAGTTCGCAAGCAGTACGCAGACTGTAAGCATGTAAGCATTCAGCGACTATGGTGTTTCAGATGTTGTTTACTTGGTTGTTAGTTCCACTATTGTTGCTAATTGTAGTGAAAGGTTTTATGTTGTTTTTTGGCGCAGTTCACAGTACGCAGTACGCAGACTGTAAGCATGCAAGGATTCAGCGACTATGGTGTTTTAGATGATGTTTACTTGGTTGTTTAAGTTCCACTATTGTTGCTAATTGTAGTGAAAGGTTTTATGTTGTTTTTGAGTCAGTACGCAAGCAGTTCGCAGACTGTAAGCATGCAAGCATTCAGCGACTATGGTGTTTCAGATGTTACCAACCAGAACTTTGTTTACTTCTTTTGATAGTTCCACCATTTTTCGACTATGGTGTTTCTGATGTTACCTACGAACCAGAACTTTGTTTACTTCTGTTGTTAGTTCCACTATTGTAGTTAATTGTGGTGTTTTGTTTCTCTGTTCTACCTCAGGTACATAATTAATCGTAATTGCTTGAAAGTCTTGTCAATTATAACATGTACGATGTTTATAAGTCACAGTTCTTGGTAAGAATATTACCATGTAAGTTTTAAACGTTCTCAGAACATTATAACAAGTAAACATGTTTCAGGGTATTTTGAATCAGTTTTTCCTCCATAGGAATGTCTGCGCTTGGGGAAAACGTTTTATTCTCAGACCAATATCATCGAAATTTCATATTTTGCATATTCAATGATATTGATATTTATATCAGTTACTGGGAAATGTATTTTATGGGAAGCCATAGGTTGTAGGCGAAGCACCCCTAAAACATTTGCATTGCCAGTGTTATAGGCAAAACACCCCTAAAACATTCATCTTGCTGGTTGTAGGTGAAGCACCTCTAAAACATTCATAATGCCGATAACTTGATGGATTTTACATCAAAACGTCAGAAAAACTGCACACTTCCTATAGAAGGCTACCTGTTTTATTCTGCAGAGGAACGCTTAATGTTTGATACTGATAAGAGTAAAAAACTCTCTCGGAGAAAAACATTTATATTTGATTAGATGTTCTAGTTTACGTTATGATACTGTAGATTTGTGCTGTGAAATTATGGCATCATTCTGATATGCTATACTCTGTGATTCATAAACTTCAGTTTCATAAGACCTTCGTAAAAAAAAAATTTGAAAACTGTGTTCATAAGTTGTTGACATTTTCAAGCATCTGCATATATCTTGATACTGTTTGAATAACAGTTACTGTATTTCTAAGCTCCAAGATTCTCCAATCTCCGGACTATAATAATTATTGTAAGGGGGTAAAGTTTTACTGGATTCTTAGCTTGCCTATCTGTCTGTCGTGACACTGGTTACTGTAAGACATTCTTTTGGACATGACTCCTACAGATTTAGCAGATCTTTTAATACTATCAACCTTTCTCAGATGACCAACCTTAATTTGTAGATGTGCATGAGAGGAAGGAATTTCGTTAATTGTAATATATTATATAGGTTCATTGTTGACTGGTCAGTTCTGCTAATGCTGGTGACTTAGGTATCACTCAGGTTCTGTAGATTAAATGTGTTGCTGTGTTTGTGACTCAGGATTATGGGGCATCAGTTATTTACTGTACCACTTGTTGAAGTCTTTCTGTCTCACCTTTCAATTGATTCCAGTGTGGTTTTATCAAATCTAGCGTATGATTAAATATACCTGGTACCTGCCCTGATTGTCTGGTCTGCTACATGTCTAAGTAATGCTCCCAACAAATATCAAGGGTGATTTAAAGTGCCGTGGTCATGAAAATGCCAGTTTTTGATGTCTTGGATATGTTTAATACAATCTGCCAAGATTATCGCCTCTTTATTACTTGACATAAAATGTCCATCATTGCAATGCAATTGACCATTGGTTCAAATGATGTTCAGAAGCTGACATATTGTTTGTGTTTACATATGAACTCTGAGGGCTGTCATTGACTACAACATTTAATGCTGAGAGCATTTTTACATTAATTATTTGAGTGATTTTTATGTAGAGATAATTAAGGTATGTTATATCTGATGTGTGTTTGATGATTGTTGATATGGTTTCTCTGTCTACATGGTGATGATATATGTCTGTACAGCTGGAGTTATACAGCCGACTACATCTTGACAGTAAGTTGTGGAGTCTATTTGCCGGGTACTGCATCGCTTAAAACTTTCCGATTGCAAATATGAGTGAAAAATCACAATTTGAGTGAAAGAAATGAGTTTGTGTTAATTGGTTGCAAGTCTTTTGCATGACTGTGGTTCTAAGTTTTAAAATCTTCATGCTGTTCGACTTGTTCTAAAGTCTTAAAGTTTGTTCCTTGACTGGTTCAAGTTTGAAATGTCTGCTGCTCGACTGGTTTGGGTTTTAAAATCTTCATGCTGCTTGACTGGTTCTTAGAATTTGAAAGTCCTCTTCTCGACTGGTTCTTGTTTAAAGTTGGCTTCAGCTTGACTGGTTCAAGTTTTGCAGTCTTTTGCTTTGAAAGTCTGCTGCTGGGCTGGTTCTAGTAGTAGTTCAAACAACTATGATCGACCTGAAGTAAGGCTGTCGTAGATGAATATCATAGTTTGCGTATTACAGTGATATATTGTTGTTTTATTTTAGACATGGTACGCGATGTGCTGGTGAAGTGCCTCTATATATTGTTATATTGTTTCAGACATGGTACGCGATGTGCTGGTGAAGTGCCTCTATATATTGTTGTATTATTTCAGACATGGTACGCGATGTGCTGGTGAAGTGCCTCTATATATTGTTGTATTGTTTCAGACATGGTACGCGATGTGCTGGTGAAGTGCCTCTATATATTGTTATATTATTTCAGACATGGTACGCGATGTGCTGGTGAAGTGCCTCTATATATTGTTGTATTATTTCAGACATGGTACGCGATGTGCTGGTGAAGTGGCCGCTCAGTCTAACAACAGTGATTGTAGTGTAGGTGCTGCATATGATGCCAAAATTGGTGGTAAGTAGAAACGTATACTTGTGATAGCCGAGAGGTCTAGTGCTTCCATACTATGCATTGCAAGGTTAAGGCAGTGGCACTATGGCTGTATATATCGAGGGCTCAGGGCAAAACAGTTGTTACTACATATGATTTTAGAAGCAGTTACAACTGTTTTGCTCTAAGCCCTCGATATATGTACAGTGAAATAAAACGACCATCTAACTGATTCAACCGCACTGGAAACAGAAAAGTCTGTACAGTTAGTATGGGTTCAAATCCCACTATATTTGCAAATGGTATACCCGTCTTTATGATGTCATACTATTACGTGTACATGTAGTATTGTCATAAAACAGTTATTATTCAAATGACATTGTATATTGTTTATTAAGGACATGTCCCCCTTTAACAAATAGGCGCCGCCAGTTTCTACCAAACTTCACAGGTTTCTTCCTTGGGTGGTCCCAAGTCTTCCAGATTTTCTCAAATAAAGCAGTTCAATGCAGATATTCTGGAAATAGAATCTTCTCAGAAACTGCTGGCCCGATTTCAAAATAATTTCACCAGTGTGTTCTTTGGTTGACCCTCCAAATTGCCTTCAATAAGTTTATAATGCTGAAGTTAGGATTGTAAGTTAGCTGTTTATGACTGAATGGTGAATCTTGGAAAAAACGAAATTGGTGAAACACGTGGCATTCCTTGTGTGGGGTACGTGTCCCTGATATGTATATTTGGCATCCCTGTGCTGTACCTTGAATTTTGCCTCCCCTGGGATATATTTTTCCTACTACTACAAATTTGCCATTTATTACATAACAAATAATTAGGTTTTGAAAAAACTTGAAGAATTTACAGACTTATATACGTATATACAACGTAGAGAATATTTCTGCCAAATTGACGTTCAAAACTTCCGCCCATCAATGACTGTAATAGATCAACAGAGAGACATTAAAGCAATAATTTGCACATGTTTTCCTTATATTTAGCAAACAATTTGACTGGTATTGTGTCTGGGGTCTGTTTCTAGTGAGTTGAACGGAAATTAAATTACAAATTTGATGAGATAATTCTTAAAATGAAATACAGATTGTGTGTTTTATGACCAGTCTCTGTGGTATATTATTGATTTAGAAAGAACACCTGGACGCCTGTACATTCCACCCGTGGCAACAACAGCGCCTGTTTGGTCATTCATAAATATATTCATGTTTTCCAAGTAATCACCGTGCACTGTTATGCTATAATCTAATTTCCTGTAGGCTATGTAATTCAGGATTGAAATCTAGAGCGACAATTAACTTAATAGACCAGTATATGGCTATTATAATAACATTCATTGCTATTTCATTGAGCTGCTATGACTTCTAGTAACCCCAGTCTTATTTAACCTCAATCTGTCATTCTTGATATTAAAAAACATCTAGATTCCCAGACAGTTTAACAAATTGCGTTTGTTTGACAAGCTTTTTTTATCTCCTAAAATGTCACTTCTGTGATTTTGCCCAATTTTTATTTCAAACCTAAATTGTTCATCATAATTGGGAACCTAATTTGTACTTTTAGGAGAATTACGTGCTGAGCTTGGGTGAGCTTTTTGTGTTGGATGAATAAATTTTGGTTGGGTTTATTTTCCCACTAGCAAATTATCATTTAATCAAATTGGAGACTTTTTACACAGTCTTATTATCTAAGCACCTACGTGTTATCAAGGGAGCCATCCAGTACTCTTTGGAAGGAATTTGGTATGTTGCAAGCCTGGGTATTGAACAAGCTTCCTTCCGTTCATGTAGTAGTTACTATAACAATTAACACCAATGCTGGATAACTAAGACAGTTCTACCACCCTGCCATTGTCCTTGTTTTATATTTAAAAAAGAGAACACTTTGTGCGCAAATAATTAATATAGTAACTTTGTATTATTTCAGGTGTGCGTATGTTGGACGGCGATGTAACAGATTCCGTGGAGGCTCAATCGTTAGGTTTTAATTCCCAACATATACATATCTACAGTGCCAGTTGGGGGCCAGATGATGATGGTAGGACTGTAGATGGACCCGCTACACTCGCCCGCAAGGCCTTCTATGATGGAATTACCAGGGTACGACAAGCATAAATATTGTTATATATGTTGTAATATGCCATAATCTGCCTTGTGTAAATGACTAGGTGCTCCTCTAGATTAAGTATTATCAATATATTATCAACTTTTCCCCTAAACTTGCTAGATTTTGAAGGGGCACCTGGGCTGTACCGAGTGACAAAAAAGCACCGTGGCAAATATTTTCTAGGGTCTATTTGAGGCATTTTGATTCAAAAACATTCTTATTTTGGTTATTTCTTAAATTTTCTCTTTCACTGAGGCAAGCGACTTTTTGATGTCCCAAGTTTGGGCCTTGATAGTCTAGTGGTAAAATGTCTGCTTTAATTAAGCCGGAAGTCTGGGATTTTCTCAGTGACCATGAAATTATTTTAAAAGTTGAAACCCTGTTAAACTATACCATGCAAGTCAGCTAGCTGTTCTTTAGGATGGAAATCATGAAGCAACACCATTATAAATAAACACTTTACTTACCTTACTGACTATTCTATTGATATCGCACCTGGGGTATCAATGTATTTATTTTGAATAATTATGTAAAAAAATATGTGAATTTCCTATTCATGTATTGGCTAGTCTCTGTCCTAGCATGATGATGCCTACAGTCAGCTGGTGTTTGTGTATAGTATATAGTTAATGATTTGTATATTCTGTAAGTAAATACTGATTATATTGTTGTTAAAAGACAAATTGAGATAGAGTCTGTCCATGTGGTTTATATCACCATATAGTTCTAAGATTGATCTTGACGCTGAGCTCGACTGTAACCCTAACTCAGATAATAGACTGGTTCTATTGATATGTAACATGCCAGCTGACTGACAAAAATTAAGCTAAATGAGCATAATGAACCTAAAGATTGTTATTTAGGAGAAACTCTGGCATTTCTGTTGATAGCAATGTTATTTTTTGCTCTCAATTGGAGATAAAAGTATAACTTGAGAACGACCAATGATCGGTCAGATGTAACATTATATTTCGATACGTTAGAGTTAGTTTGATGTCATTGGTTGAGGTTTGGCTAACTAAGAGTTTGCGTGTAAGTTCAGTTCGGAATCAGGTGGTTGTTTCGGAGATGAACTGTGGGTGGTTCGATATACTAGGATTATCATAACCATAGTGTCTGCCAACATGTAGCTGATTGTCTGATTGGTTGTTGAAAAAATGATTTAGTCGGTTAAAAAAATGTGAGATTTACAGTAAACAAAAAGGAACTATATTACTACCTGACTGGAGAAAACATTTACAACAGTTTGGCCTTAAAATACTCTTTGTTTCATTGTTGGAATGTTACCTCAGTGACTGCTGACCCCACAGGCACTTGATGTGATTTTATGATCGGCGGGGGGGGGAAAATTTTGCTCAAAAAGCAGCCCCTAAAATAAACTATCTTGAAAACAAAACCCGTAGATTTTTTTGTGATTTTATGATCGGGGGAAAAAATATTACTCAAAAAGCAGCCCCTAAAATAAACTATCTTGAAAACAAAACCCGTAGATTTTTCTGTTGCAGCATAGTAAAAAGCATGTTTGATAACACAAGAAAAATGTAATGATAATACATGTATTAATATTTTTTCTTTCCACCCGTAACAAATCTATTTCTCAATGAAACAAGAAACAAGCATTTTATTTGGCCTTAACTGTTGATTTGATGTTGATAGCGTGCATTCTGAATGAATGTGATGCTTATCATCAATGTAAGACGTCATAAATCAATTACTTTTACTCAAGTGCTTAAAATATTTATTACGTGAAAAATGTTCACCCGTTTTTTCTCCGGCCTGTTAAATACATAAAGTACATAGTTACTGTTACTTTCCAATTAACTCTGTCGGTTAACGAGACCATTTTTGACGAGGAATTTTACTTTCTATGATTTTATTGAAACTGTTAGTTTTTGCTAAATGTGTTTTTTTTCTCAAAATGACAACACTTTTATGAATAATGCTTGTTAGTATGGTATGTGACTATGTTATACTTTTTTCATTTTCACAATTTTGATCATGTTTTGTGAATTCTACATTATAACTTCAAAGTGAAATATATTTATGTCAGTTGTCCTATTTTTGTAGTTTAATTGCTTGTCTTATATTTACTTTGATGAAATTACCCTTAATCTCATAGTCTAAGTGCATAATCATAAAAAATCTCCCCTCGTCTGGATCCAGCCAGTGTAGGATTTGGAAAGAGTACAGCATACTAGTATGTTTCTGATTAATGTCGATTATGTTTTAGTTGATGATGTTGCTTTACTTGAACTTTTAGTGATTTAGGTGTCCAATGAACCTACCAGTCCTCACAGGATTCAAATCACAAAACTTGACCTACAAGCCTTCACGGGGTTAAAACCTCCCAACACCTCATCTGCTAGATTTTACGGGATTTAAACCTCCTAACACCTGACCTTCTAGCTCACTAAAGATTCAAACCTCCCAATAGCTGACTGCTAGTTCAAACCTCTGACTACCAGATTGACAGGCGGAGTACTGTATGCAATGCGACCTTATTGAGCTAGCTGTACAACTGATATACATTGAAATGTTCAAGAATGAGTGACTGTTAATATGCTCTTGTTTCATTCTCTACTTTGTATGACAGACAAAAAGTAATATTGACAGAAAAACTGAACCATGTTAAACTGTCATGGTATTCAGTCTGTTTGGTTTTTGCAAACATTTTCGAAATATTTATGTGCAGTTTTTGTTTTGTAACTGATTATCTTGTTAATTGTTTGTTTGTTCTTGTATTGTAGGGACGTGGTGGTTTAGGATCCATTTTTGTTTGGGCCTCGGGTAACGGTGGGCGCGATTACGACAGTTGTAACTGTGATGGTTACACTAACAGTATATATACATTGTCCATCAGTAGTGCCACGGAGACGGGTAAAATACCGTGGTATTCAGAGGCGTGTTCATCAACTCTAGCTACAACTTACAGTAGTGGATCCGCTGATGAACGACAAATTGTAAGTATAATTGTACAATGATGTAAATGTTAGGATTTGGGAAAGAGAGTAAAGGGCAGAGGAAAAGCAAATTGTTAATATTGTGGAGTGTTAATTAATGACTAGAAAATCAATGAAAATTTGACAACTATGTCTGTCGATTTTCCTCCACATGTGGAGAAGTTGTTGATTCTATGTGGAAGAGTAAGTTAGTACTGGTTAGGATACAGTCTAGGAAAACTGTCAGGTGGATCGGCCACCACATATAACTTAAAAATTGTTAAAAAAACAGCATTAAACCCGAATAAACAATATGGAACATGCCCTGCCTACAAACTTTTGTTATTCTAAGAATGTTAGCTATCTGTCACTAATGAGCTTTCAATTCAATGACAGTTTCATGATAGAATTCATCTACGGATTCAAATTTCCTGTTTTCAATTTTTATTGGCAAAAATGAAGAATTTGCAGGAAACATGATTATATCCCATTTTATTGTATTTACATCGAGACTTTTATGACATTTAAAGTTGGGATTTGGCAGCGTCCCAGATGCACCTGTTATATAGGTTTTTATATAGATCGTACCAGATTTTCATCAAGTAATATGTAAAAGAAATCGGCAATCCAGCAGCTTATCCCGTGTAGTTCTATCATTTTTATAACAGTTGTAAGAGACGTGTGTCGAGAAATGTTTGTGTGTGTAAGATTTTTATGAGTTGTTGAAGTGAAGCTTACACATTAAGTATGTGCACATTGCAGTGCTGTGCAGAGTGCGGTACACTAAGTCTTGTCCTATGCATGTGTAGCTGTTTGCTTAATACAACAGTAGCAACCATGATTCAGTGGTTAGAGCTCTGGATTTGTAACCTGATGATCACCGGGTTTGATACCTGGTTACAGGAGGTCACCCCCTCGAAATTAGATGGCTCTATCGATTTTCTTCCACATGTGGAGAAGTTGCTAATTGCTTGTGGAAGAGTAAGTTAGTACTGGTTAGAGTACAGTTCAGGTATACTGGTTAGGCAAACCTGCCACTGCATATAACCAAAAATTATTCAGAAACGACTTTAAACTCAAATAAACAAACATTTGGGAACAGAATGATTCTACCTTGGCATAAGTATGATCAGACTGTGACCCCGCCCACTTTGATGTAGATGTAATATCTTTGCTATTCTGTCACCAGGGATGTATCTGACGTATGTTAGACGGTCAATGTATGTCATATATTGCTGTATTACATACAGTACAACCTCTATAGTGCAACACCCTCTGGGAGCCACAAATATTGGTCGTTGTTTAGAAATTGTTGCTCTACAGAGGTTAAATTTATAGTAAATAGCAACTTAGGAAAATTTTGAAAGTGTTGTTATGCAGAGGTGGTTGCTATACAGAGGGCTGCTTTGGAGAGGTTGTACTATACATGTAAACATACAGATGTTCTATGTATTAACTGATTGCTTGTCTATATCAGGTGACTACTGACATAAACAAAGGCTGTACAGAAACCCACACAGGGACATCAGCCAGTGCACCATTAGCTGCGGGACTTTGTGCACTAGCTTTACAAGCTAAGTAAGTAATATTGCTATAGTTCCATGCTGTGTGGAGTTGTTCTTTTTAACTTTTTTGGACAAAACACTATTCTGTATAGAGAACATCACAGCGCATAAACCTAATCACTGTATGACTAATTGGGAGACTATACAATTCAACTTGTATGACTTATTGCAATCAAAAACATCTATGATTTCCAGTCACTGTATGACTTATTTAGAGACTATAAAATTCAACTTGTATGACTTATTGCCAGCAAAAACTATGATTTCCAGTCACTGTATGATTTATTGGGAAACTATTATCTTAAGGGAATAATAACAGGATGCATCTGACTATGTCGTATACTTTGACAAAAGGGTACCTTATAAAGGGAGATCATTCTTTATATTTGTCCCAAAAAGCTGCCCACAAGATGAGTACACGTTTTTGCTCATCTCTTATCAGAATAAAGACACATTAAACAAGGGAGATCATTCTTGATATTTGTCACAAAAAGCTGCACACTAGATGTGTACATATTCTCACTTATCTCTTACTGGAAAAGTGTAGGATATATGGAGAAAGGTTTAAAGGGTTAAGCTTTAATATAGATCATGTTTGTATGAATTAACTGCAGATAGATGCATTTTACATTCAACGGGTGATTCATGTGTTTTGTAAAGTACATTAAGATGGCAATCTAGGTTACTTCTCCTAATTCCCCTAATATAATATGTCAATCTTTTGTAGAAATCAAGAAAGTCATTTGTTGTGTACTTATTAATATCATATTTTGTCGTAAGCTCTTTAAGAAAATACATGTATGTTAAAACCATTTATTTTCATGATCATTTAGCTTAATATGAGTACCGTACGTTTAGGTGAATGTTAAATTAATACTGCAAGAAAATTGATATAATAGGTACGATATGAATAAGTAGATTGCGGCTCTTTAAGTACGTGTAAGGCCTTGCAAATGTTTTGTTTCTCATGTCATTATGGTGCTAGAAGCACAAACAATTCATTTAAACCTGTTTTTAAAACAGGGCCCATAACTATGTTTAAACCTGATTCTGACACTAGCAGGGCCTTCGCTGTGGGTCGCAAATGGAGCCATTTGCGCCAAAATCAAGAATTTGGCGATAAAAAAATCAATTTGGCGAATTTCATGGCGAAGGCAAATTTCTTAACAAAATTTGACCTAATGTCGTAAAAGATCAATTTCACTGCACGCTTGTGTCGTAAAATTGTCATTAACCGGTCACTTCCGGTCAATTTGTAGATTGTAAACAATTAGCGAGGTGTTAACAATTTGACATGTTTATCTGTTTATTGCACCCCTGGAGTCTTGTCCAGTGAAGCCAGGTTACCAAGGTGATTACGATTGAAGCGTGACATTGTTTGATCAATGGGTCTCATTGGCAGTTAATGATGTTAGATTGCTTTATTGTTGAAATTTTAACACTTGTAAAAATTGTTTCAATGAGAAACTTGAAAGTTTGATAAGTCAAGTGATGAATGGAAGAAATAATTATTACAGTGAGCATGGGCCAGTCTGCCTAATTGATCTATCAGACTACTTAATGAACTGAACTGAACTTTATTTCATGAACTTAGTAACTGTAAATGTGCCAGTACAAGTGATCTGGTCACCATTTGTATAGCCTCTTGATTTGAAATCAAGATTTCACTGAAGATTAGAGAAACAAAAGGAATGCAATATTTTAGTGCTTAACCATAGTTTCCCAGTTTCAAAACAGCTATTCATTATTGTAGTTTTTAATACATATATACATGAAGTAAAATATATATTAGAAATCTTGAGAAAAGATTCGGCCCAAGTGGCGCTAAAGTGGCGACAACTTTTTTCATTTGGCGAATGTAGTGGCGAAAGCTAAATATTCTCCAGAGGAAGCCCTGCACTAGGTAAACGTCATCCACTGCTAATATACATTCCTGCAAATATTCATGACCATTGATTGAATACACATCGCTGGCTTAGAAATGAGGTCATAAGTACAAACATAGATATTTTGAGAAAAATTGTCTGAAAACTACTCTTTACTTATGTAAAAACAAGCTTTTCCAACTTCAGTTTGGTCAACATGACCTGTTCCGATTTTCATGAAAATAGGCTCATAAGAAGCGCCTTTTGTTGGAGATTTCAAATATGTATGAGTCTTATAAGGTTGTAAGTGCTTTTACGACCTTCTCATTCTAAGCCAGCGATATAAACACAAATACATGCAACACAAACAAAAACCCAAAATTGCCATCAGAAGGAAGATAAGGGTCACAAATGAAGATAAGGGATCACAAGCTAAATGGAAAAAGGAGTGACTGGAAACAAGAATATTGTGTTATGGCCTGTATATGCACTGGCTGTAATAGGAAACATAATCAGAGAATGTTGATTTAATGTTACTTTCAACTTGTTTTACTTTCTGCTCAGAGAATTTTAATGAGCTCATTTATTGCTGTATTTATGGAAAGATTCATAGATATAATGCTCTTTATTTCTACTGTAGTTTTATTAGAAGTTCTCCGACAGCAAATTATTGTCATAAGTTACCAGAGTTTGCATGTGAATGTTGGTATGTTGTTGGTATTATGAAATATAGGTTTCAGGAATTCATTATGATTGAAATAGCAACACATTTATCTCTTATCATAACACTGGATGGGGTACGTTTGTACTGGTAATGTGAAACCTGTGTGCATACATAGGTAACTCTCACAAAACCTGTCTGCAAAGACCACCAACTAAATCTCCCATCAGATCATTTTCAATAATATTTGACCTGGGGTGGTATTCAATATTGATCTTATTTAATTGGAGAATAAGGATAGCCAATCATATCGGCTGTTACTAACCAAAAGTTTAATATTATATGGTGTGATCCGATTGGTTGTCCTTATCCTTAAGTCAAGTAAGATCAATATTGAATTCCACCCCATTTCTGTTAATTACAAGAGAGTCCAACTGTCAACAAAGACCATTCGTTTTATATCCAATCAGACCATTTAAAATGATATTTGACCTGTAAAGAGAGACCACCTTCCAATAAAGACCAGTTTGCTGTTCCCATGGGTGGATGTTACAGACAGGTTTGACTGTTACTAAAATTATAATCAACCAATGAGTAATATATTGTACATGTCCCTTAGGTTATACCAAGCTAACTGTTTGTATATGTAGCCTGAAGACTTGTGGATTTTATCAGGTAATTGCAGCATACAATTTGTGTATTTATTTATCATTTCATTCAATAATTTCTCTCGTATATTTCAGTCCTATGTTAACGTGGCGTGATCTACAACATATTGTAGTCAATACAGCTAAACCTGACGATTTACATGATGAAACGTGGACCACGAACGGTGTCGGTAAAAAAGGTAAGCTACATCAAACATTATTTAAAATAACACTCCATAAATGTATGATGTTTTCTGATTGGCTATACTAGATACCTTTGACAAATCAAATGAATTGTAACAAATCTTGCGTCTGCCTAAAATGACATAATATAAATGTTTTGTCTTCAAATTCTAAAAATACATTTCATTTGATTCCCATCAAATGATAACCCTATATTTTATTGCTTTTGAGGTCAAGGTAAATTAACCTTTGACATTACTGACTATTGGGTTGCCAGGATGTCATACATGTTTTAAAAAAACATTTTGTTATATTTGCAGTGAGCCATTCATTCGGGTATGGTCTGATGGATGCTGCTGCTATGGTAAAGCTAGCACGTAATTGGACGACGGTACCACCACAATCAGTGTGTGAAATACGTTATAGTGAAAAAGAAAAGTAAGTAACTGTTTTTCTGAGGGAGACAATACGATTGCATAGGGCAAGGGTTATAGCCCCTGACTCCTGGATCAGAATTAAGCAAGTTTGAATCCCAGCATCAGCTATAAATTGCAAAATTCATGATTCTTGACCTGGTACATACATTCATGTTCACTGTTACTTGAAGCCATAACAAACATGTGTTTGTTTATACAAACTTGTATAGATTTAAACACAAAATGAACTACAAAATGATTCAGTATTCAAAATAACTTAATAAGTATAAAAGAGTTTAGGACCTGTTTGAAAAGCCTGTTTAGTGAGCTACGTTTCATATTGACATGTTTTAATTGTAATGCATGCCATGTGTTTCAGACCTGTTCCAACCAATGCAAAGATTCTCGTGCCTTTGAACACTGATGGTTGCGAGGGTACCGATCATCACGTCAAGTATTTAGAACATGTTCAGGCTCGTATAACTTTAAAATCGAGTCGTCGTGGTGATGTTCAGATATATCTACGCTCCCCAATGGGAACCAAATCTACACTGCTGGCAAAAAGGAGCCATGATAGCTCCCGGGAAGGATTCAACAATTGGGCTTTCATGACCACACATAACTGGGGGGAATTGTCGAAAGGAGATTGGGTGTTGACCATTGAAAATTCGGCTCGTTCATGTAAGTACCAGGTTGTTCACACAGCGTGAACGTTGGGTCTGTTTGGTTAGAGTATGTTAGTATGCATACCGTGTTTGTCTCGATACTGTGTGATGTTATATGTATACAGAGTTTGTGAACCTATTGTGTGAGCATTGTATTAACATTGTGTATAGCCAGTGCACTGCATGCATTGTACTAACACGCGCATATATGCTGAACATGTTACCCTTATAGGGTAGTATGTATTGTTTCGCTAATGAATGCTGCGGTATTTTTACCTAAGATAAATGTTGTTTTCATTTAACAACTTCATTGACATCAAGATTAGATAAAGTATAATAATGTTACAAGTTTGCATGTTATATCTGTATCATTGGATACAATTTGTGATTAATATTTGATAACTTACTTAAATTTAACTAAATGTTTAGTTAGACGGTCTCATCTTAAAGTTGGGTGTGTGTATAGAGTAGGGGGGAGTGTTGAATAACATCACAGAGTAGGGGTAGGGGGGAGTGTTGAATTGCATCATAGAGTAGGGGGGAGTGTTGAGTTGCATCACAGAGTAGGGGGAATGTTGAGTGGCATCATAGAGTAGGGGGAGTGTTGTTCTTATAAACGATTGGTGTACGTATAATTGATATTACACATGATTGTTGATTGTTGCTCTATCATTGTTGTAGCTGTGTCACCATATAAGACTGAACTTGATAGTAAGTTAGTCCATTTATTGTCATCCATCTAACTCTCACTTCAAACACGGGGTACAACTATCAGGCTTTCATTTCCTCTACTGTCCTTCAAGTCACGGTCATTGTTCATAAACATAAAAAGACTGAACCCCAGACTTAATAAATTTTTAGTTGTTTATAATCAGCGAAAATAAACAGCTGTTGTTGCATGTACAGTGTTTCATTTTGGTTTTGAATACTCTGAAACCTTTTCAAAACTTAAAAAAAAATGAGTCTTTGTAAAAATAAAGTATTTCCAAACATTAATGAGTCCTAGGCCAATTTTGTGAGTCAAAGACACAAAAATGAAACAGGTTGCGTGTATATGTAAATTTAAAGACTTGAGTCTGAGTTTCAGTGTTAAAATGTTTGTGAACATGTCCCTTGTTGTGTAAGGATGTGGTTTAAGGTCCTGCCATTGATATTACAAACTTCATTACTTGAGGGATCTGCCTGGGCCGAACTTAATATATTTTTGCCTCCCCTTCCCGACCCAAGCAGATTTTGAATGGGTAGGTAGGTCGGTTAAATTCTTTTTTTGTGGAATTGTTTCAGAATGATAGTTATTGGTCAAGACATACAAATAAGGAAATATAGTAATAACTAAGGGGAAAACCAAGTCTTACATTTAAAATTAATAGGTACCAAATTTACTAGTAAAAACAAGCTTTTAAACAAAAAATTATATTTTCATCCCCAATATTTCATAAAAAATGTTTTTATTTCAATTTGGGCAATAAAATATTTTGTGTAGAGCCGTATCTTACGGGTAGATAGGGGAAGGGGAAACAAACAATATTTTATTTTAGGCCCTGGAGGTGGTATTTTGAATACAATTGATTAGATTGATCTCAAGTTATGAAGTTTGTCGGGCGTTGTGTGGTATACTATCTTCATTCTTAAACAGCTTTTAAAATGGCATATGTTATTGTGTTGCGTATCGGTTTTTCTATGACAATTTTAATGGTACAAAAAAATGTACCCAATTTAATCTGGTGGCACTTTGCTACCTCTGAGGTGCAATAACCAAACATTTATCCTTCATCTTTAAAGACCGGGGTCCATGAACCCAAATATCCGGGTGGACGGCCATTAAGCCTTTATGGATTGAGGGGTGGAGTGCTACAACCCTGTTACAGCACTGAACTGGGGTCGGCTAAGTTTATAAACATTCACTCTCTAGTAAAAGCATCTGGTCTACTGCATAGATAAAAGGTTTGGGGAACTGGTGTTATGTTGGTACAGTAGAATTCAAATATCAAAACCTTAGCTGACCTCTGCTGTGAGAAAGTTTACAATTCTATAGGAATCTAGTTGGCTGCTAGACAGGTCATAACCTCTATTCAACTGTCACTCAAGCAACTGTCAGATTTGAATTTTTTAAACTGTTTTCAAAAAGATTTTTGGATTAACACATTTATAAGTGTCACAATGAAATGAAATTTTCAGATATCTTAGCTCGTGTTCTAAATAAAAAGTATACCAAATTTCAAAAAAAAGTATGCACTGTGTCTTAGAAAATTAAAATTTTCATAATTTTCATTTCTCTGTGTCTGCTGGTAGACAGCTCAGAGAGTTCAAACCAAGTGGCCATTTTTCTGGCTTGCTGGCTTTTATAGTTTTACCCCGCCCTGCTCTAGGAACACTGATTGGTAACAGATTTGATTTACAGTGGTTAGTTCATAAGTAAAAAGTACCAATTAAAAGTCATGACATAAGTCTGTTCGACCGACTGTACATTGGCTTTGTCCCTCTCAGGTTCTATTCATTCACCTGGGTACTGTTTTATCAAAGCAAATACGGAATCGGAAATCGGAAACTTACGTTCTAATTTAAATTCTTTATGATTCTTTAACAACTGTAAATTCAGGACAGATACGGTCTGTAGGCGTTGAATAACTGAATCATTATTAGTATCCCAACTCTGTATCCCACATTGTAGCTGTGAAAGAATTAGAAAGAATTTAATTTTGAGCGTAACCTTAAAATTTCTTTAAGTGCTTTGATAAAACAGTACCCTGGAGTATTGTAGGTTTTCTTGCTCAGAGAAATAAAGCCGGGAAACCAAAGTGTGTTCCATTGTGAAACCAAAGTGTGTTCCACCGCTCCCCACCGGTCAACTGACAGATGTAAAATACAAAGGTAGTGCATTAAAATAACAACAACAAAATACCAAAACAAACCAACAAAATCCCAACTAGAAATTGATGTGTAGATGTTTAAGAATGATAAGGGTACCACATGTAGTTTTCTGGTGGCTGATAAATAGTTCTGCTTGCTTTGAGCTGATCTTCCTGGTTTTATCTGGGTGGGGAAACCTATACATTGCTTATATTCTATACTTCAAAATCATCTAATCTAACGTAACATGTATGTGTTTAAACTGTACTCTTATGTCTGTCTGGGGAATAACTTCTATAGTTTATTGATGCTGTTTTGTATTTTTGTTTGATCAGAATAATTCATGTTTACTTATTGATCAAAAGTAATTTGATAGTAGTTTTGATTTTATTGCATTAGTTAATCACATTCAATGATCTTAAAGCAATTTATTGATAAAGGTTTTGGAAAGAGTATCAGATAATTGTTTAAGTGCGGTCTAAAATTCACATTTTAAAAAAAACTATTGTTTTGAGTCCCACTCAGGGAAACCGTATTTCAGACAACTTTTTTTCAGCAAAACTTAGTTTTAAAGAATGTTGTATACAATTGTCATGTAGAATTTATTGGAGAATTACTTTTCATGTTATTATGTAATAAAAAAAAGTAGGACAGTATTTTGATTGTTTCATTATGACATACTATTACTATTTTTGACACTCTAATTTTGTGTGATGTATTGATTATTAATATTAAAAGTTGCTATCTAAGGGAGACAATTCATTCTACAGTTTGGTAGTGTTATTCTAGTAAGAGTTATCTATCATAGTGTCACAAGTATATTGGATTATTAGCGCAAACTATATCTCTAAAATTGTAATCCTAGAGACCACTTTATGCTTTTAAGTCATTGATTTTCTTGGTAAGGATTTTTCTGTAAAGTTAAAAACTGTAATTCTATAGTTAGTTATATATGAGTAAAAAGGATGTCCTAAGAATTATCCATGAACATGATTGTAAATACATGAAACAATGTTTTTGTGATCTAGGTTTAATGATACTGAGATTTATATAAAAAATTAATTATTCCATTTAGGAACTACATAAATCCCTTTTGTAAATTTCCAGAAATTGAGATACTTAAATTATGCATCTTCTATCATTGGATTGAATGGCAAATAATTGGTGCTATATGTTAGTGGTAAACAGTATGAGGGAATACTTATAATTTGTCTTCATAGTTTATGATTTGCATGAAGTTTAGATGAATCAAGTCCATCTTGATCAGTCATGTTGTTTCTATGCCCCTGCTTCTACTGATGCAGGATGCATGTAGTGATTGTCCTGTCCGTCTGTTTGTTCATCCGAAAATGTTAACCAAAACATTCAAGTTGTTAAAACTCAAATATTTTTGAAGTCCATCAAGGTATTGTTTTCAAACTTGGCATACTTGTTTACCATCATAAACACCTTACATTGTCAAAGCCATGTAACACTATCCAACATTTCAACAGAGTTGTGGCCCTTAGTTGCCTTAGCTAGTTTGCATTGACAAGGCTTCCACTGGGGCATAAAGGTTTATTGAAAGCAAGTCTTGTTTGTTGTTAATTTAAAAAGGGGCATGTTATATTGTTTGGTGCATGATATGTTGTAATATATCTGTGAAATGTCTCGGAAACCATGATTTGTCCGTCTCCTGATTAATTAGATTTCCCCTAAGTGTTGTCGTATTTAAGTCTGAGCAACAAAACTGTCTACCGCCATCATGCTTATTGTCATTTTCCCACGTTCTCATCTTAGTTGTAAATTTAACGATGGCTGTTTAACAGCAGATTCTGTGAGAATGTTGCAATTTCCATCTTTGGACTTTGATTAGATTGTGACCATATGCACATACAGTAGAACATCGATGCCTCAAACTGCCTCTGGACTGGGAAAATAGTTTGAGACATCTTCTGTATACCAGTACATTATCATCTTTTTGGGACCAAAGAACCTGTTTGATGTTTCTAGGGTGTTTGAGGCAAAACTGTTTGAGGCATAGAAGTTTTACTGTACAAAATGGACATTCATATTACAGGTATTTACGTGATATGTAGGACATAATTAATAGAAATAGGCCTAATATGAAATGTCCATAAATTGTTCATATGCTCAGTAATGCGGTAAACTGGTCTTACTATTGAGGTGGTCTTATTATTGGGGTGGTCTTTTAGTGTGGTTTAACTGTACGTGTAATTATATAGATGTCGACGCAATCTGTCATGCAAGCTTTTTTCACTATCTGAGTTACCTACACTTAAGTTACATGCTAAACTTAAGTTACATGCTAAACTTAAGTGACATGCTAAACTTAAGTGACATGCTAAACTTAAGTGACATGCTAAACTTAAGTGACATGCTAAACTATTGATTATCATGCATGACATTGATTGTTACAAGTTATTGAACTTGTATGATTAAGCGTTGTATTTATTCTGTATAGATAACTATCTTTATTGTTGTTGCTATGATGTTTGATGGCTTACATAAGTACAAACATATCGATGGCCGCATGTTCTATTAACAGTGCACATACCTGCATCATAGTTCTTTATTGGTTGGGCATATTTTATTTTCACACTTCTTTAAAACGTGAAGACACAATAGCCAAGTGTTACGAGCATCCTCTTCGAGTGCCAGAGGTCATGTGTTCGATCCCTGGCCATGAAATTTCAAAAGTGATACATATCTCCCTATCTTTATGCTCAGCATAGCTAGTTCTGGGTAAATGTTGGTTTGCACTGAAATACTGGTAATAACCAGTGAGACTGAAAAAAACATCTAAAAACAAATTCAGCTGCCAAATATAATGATGAGATCATTATAGTGAAAGTTGCATGCGAATAGAAATTGCCTTACAATAAAAACAATAAAACAAGATGATTCCAAATAACGTAGACTAATTCTTTGCTTAATTTAGTTTTATATGTCTACTGTGATTCTTATTTCAATGTTCTTCTAAGATCTTTAGAACATTGCCATCGATATGTTTACTCATTTGCTTCAAGTTGAGTTGACATCATTATTTATAATGTCACAATGCTTCTACAGGGTGTTAAAAAAGTTTGTTCTCAAAATTTAAATTAATATCAAGTGTAATTTGAGCTATGTTCGCTGTAGACAATTTGAATTTTTCTTAGTCTAATAGCCAGATTTACATTAGAATGTTGGTAGACCCTTCGGAGTTTAACCTGAAAAGTTTGCAGTTTTTCTGAGGACAAAATTAAACTTCTGAAACTTAAACATTGAGAACAAACATTTTTAACACCCTGTATATGGCCACAACACTTACTATATGTATGGATCATGGCTGGATATGGCTGAACATTCTATGTGGCTACATCACTTACTGTATGTACGGTATATGGCTGGAAATGGCTGAACATTATGTTAATCCATGCACACCTATCTATGTTGCCATAAAGCCAAATGGCTTATCTGGCTTAACACTTCAAGCTTCTTATACAAACTCATATGATTTGAGGGCATGTTTTGTATTGTTTATGCATATTTTGTATGTGTACGATCATGTACAACAAAGTTGGTCATGAGACTTTATGATATTACGGTACAACTTCCGTAGAGAAACACTCTTTGAGAACAGCAAATAATGACCATTATTTAGAGGTTGTTGCTCTGCGGAGGTTACATCTATAGTAAATATAGGCTTAGGGAAATTTTGAATCTATTGTTATTGAGAGGCTGTTGCTTTACAGAGGGCTGCTCTAGAGAGGCTGTTCGATCAAAACTTAATAGAAATGGTTTTCTATATTATTATGTCTGTTTCTCAGCATTACGGATAGCCGTCTGATATTCCCATTCAGTAAGGGCGCTCAGCTGCTAAACTAGAGTCATGAGATGAAACTCCATGCAGTGAGGTCTTTTGTCAGTTGCTAATGGTGAAACAGGTTAGTACTGGTTGGTAACTAAGGAACACTGGTTGGTAACTAAGGAGCACTGGTTGGTAACCAAGGAACACTGGTTGGTAACTAAGAAGCACTGGTTGGTAACCAAGGAGCACTGGTTGGTAACTAAGGTCACTGGTTGGTAACTAAGGAGCACTGGTTGGTAACAAAGGAGCACTGGTTGGTAACTAAGGAGCACTGGTTGGTAACCAAGGAACACTGGTTGGTAACTAAGGGACACTGGTTGGTAACCAAGGAGCACTGATCAGTTCTTGTTAGTAAACAAAGGGCACAGATTAGGTCAGTTGACAGTCATATGAGATCGAAATACAAGAGACATTGTGAAAGCCAAAAAATAAAAACAATCTAATAAATATACTGCTATTATGTCATAAGCAGAGATTTTCTGGCTACGTTAAGTCTCATGATTAAGTTTGCTTGTTTGTAATTTATGTTTGTTTCATTTTTCTGTTTTCATTGTTTAAAGTGTTCATCACGATAATTACTATTGTATGAAAAACATAGTGCTAAGATAAATAATATAGTTCATCTAGATACATGTACATAATTTTCATATTGTGTATAAATGTGTATTGTCTCCCACATATAGCGGGGGAGACATATTGATTTTGTGCTGGACGGCCGTCTGCCTGGATGTCACCGAAGTTTATCTGCGCTTGTTCTCCTTTTATTAACCATTGGTTGGATGTCAAATTTCAATGAAACTTCACATGAATACTTGGTACCAAGCCTATAATTTTTCATTGGTACTCAGCCTAGTAGTGCATGGGTACCAAGCTTCGTTGTGTATTGGAACCAAGCCTTGTTGTGCATATTCTCAGGAATTTCAGGTTTGATGATTTTTACCAGAGTTGTGGGAGACATACATGTATGTTTTTGTGTCAAAAACCCTGATATAGTTCTGTGTTAAAATCATCAGATTAACTAATACAGTTTTTAACTAACAAAATTCCATGTCTCATGAGCATTGGTGCATACACATCACCATCCATAGCAACAAGTATCATGTCATTATTATAGCAACAAGTATGTTGTTACCATAGCAACCATAGTAAGCATGGTGTTGTCCATAGGGCTGCAATAATATACAGTACAACCTTTCAACAGTAGCCCTCTGTAGATCTACAACCTTTCTATAACAACCTATTTGCAGTTCACAACAGATGTTCCGTGCAAGTGTTTCTCAATTTAGTTACATTTCAAAAGAAAGGAAATATAACAAGAGGGCTCTATAGTGTGCTCACCTGCCATTGTTGGTGTAACCTAGAGAAGCATTTTGTTATTTTTCAATTTTTCTGGAAAGTCAAATGTTCAAAATTTCCAATAAACATAAAAATCAAAATTATACTAAATTCAACTATGGCCTTAGTAATGGAACCCGAAATAACACAATTGTTGCAGCTCTAGTTGTTGGAATTACTGCGAATGTCTGAATAACTGCGAATGTTGAAGAATTGTATTAACAGAAATGCCCCCGAGATGTTGCACTATATTGTTAGGTTACGTGTAGGTTACATGTAGGTTACGTGTAGGTTACGTGTATGTTTGTGCACCAATGTTTGTAGTGTTTCATATTTTGTGTTTACGTAGTGTATGATGTGTGTTATATTAACCTCATGATTTGATTTCAGTCGGACAAGCTCGTCTCATAGACTGGGTATTGGTATTTTATGGAACGGATCGCAAACCCCAAGAACAAATGACTAGCACGACGACTACGACAACTACTCACACGCCAAGCACCTCTAAAAAACCGAGAAAACGTACACATAAATCTACTTATATTAATAAACTTCCTTATTATCGTTATGATGGTGCGGGAATTAGTCATATAGTCAATGAAAAACCCAAACATATTCGTCCAGTTGTTAAGGAAAACACCAAATCGTATTATAAGCCTAAATGGGAACAGCACAAGAACAATCGCAAAATGTCAAAGTCTAAACAAAGCCGTCTGAAACAGTACGACCCCCCTGAGCCGAGCGATGAGCCTCATATGAAAAATGAACAACATATGTGTATATTTGAAACGCTGGCTAAACAGAACAATATGTCGACACGACAGTACTACCAGATGATGAAAAAAGACCTCAGCTCAGGCAAGACCATGTGATGTGATAGATCATGTGACCAATCATGTGACCATATCCCATCATACATTTCTTCATCTTACTCTCGAAATCCGGGTCCTACAATTCCGGAAATCTGGATTTGCTGCATGAGAATGATCTTTTCTGTACAAAATAGAAGTTTTTTCTTCACCTTATTCTCAAAATATAGATTAAACATGTATATGTATGATACATTTATATCTTCAGTATTATGAAATTACTTAATCAAACGTCTTCAAAAATGATTCATTTTCTTGCTTAAATTTCCTTGTTTTCCCTCAAAAATCTTCAGTATTTTACTTATTTTATAATTTATTCAAACGTCTTCAAGAATGTTTCAACTTTTCTTGCTAAAATTTCCTTGTTTTCCATCAAAGGTCATAGGCCATTCTGGCTGGGAAAAACCCGAATGACAACAAACTACTGTCTTAAGCATTTCCTATTCAGCTCCATCGTTTGTCAAACTAAAATCTGCTTGGATCTTCTCAGTATGAAAATAGTGTATCAACTTGGCTAAGTACTAACATTAATGATGTAACTTTATTCTCTCCAGTTGGATTGTCTGAAAATTTCTTTTTCTCAGTGTAATGTTGAATGAGATTCGATATTCTTCTCAATTGTATATTCGAAAGGAAACATTTTCTAATAGGAGTTATCTTCCCTGTACAGACATATCGAGATTGGACTGTGCATATACTTCTTTAATTAAGATCACATGATTTTATTCCTACCCTCGTGGCGATGGAGAACATCAGGAATGAGGTGTCGAGAGTAATTAACAATTAACCTGAAATAAATTAGTATAAACTAGTATTAACTAAATTTTATTTAGTGACTTAGTATTGCATGTAAACTCTGACCTGTCTCCTTATGAGCCCTGTTTGACCCGCCTCCTTTAATCCTCACTTACTTACCGTGTAATAAGATGAAGAAATGTTCGGGTAGATCACATGACTATCACATGACCAGCATGCTTGATGTTGTGGTAGTCGTTCGATATAACCTGATGACTTAAAATTGTCTTCCCAGAAACATTCGTCGTCATTTTTCATTTACTAACATTTTCGTTCAGTTCTGTTCTGTGTCCTGATTGGTTGTTTTTTACTAACGCTGGGTTTAACAACATTAACTGTAGATATGTATTGTATAGATTTTGAGTTACGTTTATTTTGTTTCGTTTTGTTCTTACTAACTGAATTTCAGAAATTTGAAAGTCGTTTTATACTTATGTTGGTATATTATAAGTTCATAAGTAATTTTCATATTGATGAGTGTACATTGTATATGACATGTGTGTGTGTGCGTGCGTGTGAAAACCATTGTTTCTATATGCATTTTATTTATTTACTTTTTGACTTAAGTTTCACAGGGACTTGTGTCCTATGTGTAAAAGTACACATGGTATAGTGTCCTAAGTACACGATCACAGGGCCTCGAGCGTCCTATATATAGTGTACAATTTCTGATATGTTCTGTTTATTGGAGTGATCTTCAATGTGGTTTGTTAACTTATATACACACATCTTTATCATATGTTTTATATCATAAGTTTTTAGTTGTATAAAGTATGTTTTGCACAAGATCATGGATATAGGCGCGAAGAGCCACATGTACACGTCTTGGTTACTATATTCGTTAAAGTAGAGCAGACTAAGTCTTATTCTATCTGCTAAGGGAAAGAAGCGACCTCTTCTGTCTGCAAAAAAGGAGACTGAGTCAGTTTACATTTCTGGGCAATACTCAAATTTGACTATCGGTTTAAATGTGTCATTTTTTGTATCATTTTAAACATTGCTATTTCCAATTATGTTGGTTATAAATATATTTCCAATTCAAATTTATCAAAATTTTGATATTTAATACAATAATTACCTCCCTTAATTTTAAACAATTCACAATATTAATTACTTCCCTTGATTTTAAACTTTCATAATTTGAGTTCCTACCCTTGATTTTTAACAAAATTTATAATGCGAGTTACTCCCCTTGATTTTAAACAAAATTCATAATGTGAGTTACTTCCCTTGATTTTAAACAATTTCATAATGTGATTTACTTCCCTTGATTGAAACAAAATTCATAATGTAAGTTACTTCCCTTGATTTTAACAAAATTCATAATGTGAATTACTTCCCTTGATTTTAACAAATTTCCTTGATTTTAACAAAATTTATAATGTAAGTTACTTCCTTTGATTTTAACAAATTTCCTTGATTTTAACAAAATTCTTAATGTAAGTTTCTTCCTTTGATTCTAACAAATTTCCTTGATTTTAACAAAATTCTTAATGTAAGTTACTTCCTTTGATTTTTACAAAATTCATAATGTAAATTACTTCCCTTGCTTGCCTTCTACCAGAGGAAACATATAAGAGACAAGGTAACATGACAACATGAGTGAGTGCAGTGTTTTAGGGTGTTAAGAAGATGATCAGTGCTATACCTGTGTGATTTACGGAAGTTTGTAATAATTTATCCGCAATTCTTGACAAACTTTGATTGTGTCACTGCTCCTAGTTATGTCTTCCACAAAAATAAATTAGATTTGGTGAGACATACAATGCAGTTACTGATTTTGTGCTTGATGTCTAGATGTCTGTCTGGATTGTTGACACAAAGTTTGTCTGCACTTGCTCTCCTTAAGCACTGGCCCAGATCTCCTGAAGCATCTCAATCTGAGCTGAGATAAATCTCAAATACTGCCATGTGTATTTGAGATAATTTCCGTGGGAGTAAAGACTAAAAGTTGGCACCACAAAACAGATACGTTGTTCTGAGTTAATAACAGTAAAAAAATTTGAACACAAAACTAAAGAATGATCTCAAATTTATACTCTTAACTTGAGCGAAATCTCAATTTGAGTTTAGATTTCTACTTGAGATGCTTCAGGAGATCGGGGCCTGGTTGGATTTCAATGAAACTTCACATGAATAATAATTATCCAGTCGAGTTGCACACATTGTCAGGATGCATATTACCAGAGTTATGGCCCTTTGTGGTTATGTTATTTTGTCAAAATCCCTTCTAGTTTGATAAGTAATTTCATAATTGAACTCTTTGATATTTTGACTTTCTGAAGTGATGCAGGTATTTTGTTTGTGAATCACTCACATGAATAGCACATGCTTCAAAATTGTGCACTCCGCTTATCTTGTATGAAGTTTGTTTAGTTTATTCAGGCTTATTTCTCTAATCAATCCGCTCAGTCACCATTGATGTCAGCATATAATTTTATAATGCCCCCCATCTTTGATGAGGGGGTATATTGCTTTGCACATGTAGGTCTGTTGGTCTGTCGGTAGACCAATTGGTTTCCGTTTAATAACTCAAGAACGCTTTGTCCTAGGATCTTCAAACTTTACATGGAGGTTGGTCATCAACAGTAGATGACCCCTATTGATTTTAAGGTCAATAGGTCAAGGTCACTGTAACCTTTACCATTTCTGACTATTGGGCTTCCATGGGGGCATACGAGTTTTACAAACATCTTGTTTATTGTTGTATAGGTCAGTTATCATAGGCACTGATGATTGTGTTCATTATACCCCTCCCCCCATCTTTGATGAGGGGGTATGTTGCTTTCTACATGTTGGTCTGTGTGTCTGTCAAAAACAAGAACGCTTGACCATAAGATCACAAGATCACATCTTAATAGAAAGGTTGTATTGATTTTTGAGGTCAGAACGTCTGCATGACCTTTGATATTACTGACTATTAGGCTGGGCTGCCATGGGGCATACATGTATTACAAACATCTTCTGTTATCAGTTGCTTTGATGATTCAATGGTGTTTAATTCAATCCAGATTGGTTTGCAATGTCTGCTTGTTTGTAAAATCGAGAAAAATGTGTCTTCTATGTTGATTTATAGGGATATTTTACAAGTTTAAGATGTTTTTTTTCTTTTCGTAATTTTAACATAAGATATTCTATATTTACAGCCGAGCTACAGGAATGGACATTACTGCTTCGAGGGACAGAGACCCACCCCCAAGCTAGAAATGTTACACCACCGTCTAGTTCTAAGGATCGACCATTCACATGTAGTGGTATCACCTCACATGGTGTTTGTATAGGTTAGTATACTACACAAATTTCAATATTCCTGATTAATCCGGAATTCCAGATTTATCTATCATGAAAGAGCTATGATTTCCGACCAAAATGAAAGTTATTTTATGAAAATATCTTACGGAATGGCAAAGTTATGGTCAATTAAATTTGCTCTGAAGGATTTTATTCAATAAAAACTGAGTTAGATATGGAATCAATGTGGTTGATGGCCTCTTGTTTGACAAAAATGGTCTGCAGCATAAGATTTTCCGCAGTTTGAATTTGGCTGTGTTGACACCCCTGTTTATATCTTACTGTATAAACTGGTTGAATGTTCCATTGGGTGGAACATTGAACAAATCATTATTTCAAACTTTTTTGTTATTATAATTTCTAAAAATGAACCTTTAAATGAATCTTGCATTTTACCCGAAAATAAAAACAGTATAGGAGGTTAAATTCTCCAATTTACACATTCTTTATATAATATGTTCTCATTGTGACTATTGATACATTATATTGTATTGCCTGATAAGCACACACATTGCAAAAAGAAAATGATTGTATTGTGTTAAAGATGCTGCCTCACAGATCGGGCTCAAATTTTTCTATATCGTGATTTTCCAATCTTACCAAGTATTGAACAAAGAAAGCCACTGGCGGTTTGCCTTATGAAAGATTTGCTGCAAATAAGCAATTTTAACCACTCTCGATACTGCCCAGAGTATTTTTTTTTTGAAAAAAAAGCTAAGTTTCCTTCCAATATGCTTTGTGAATTTTGTAATTCACACATGATCGAACTGTAACATCAACTATCTACAACGTAAACATCAGTGAGGTATTTGGTTTGTTTTTCGATTCATTTTCATCAAATGCGAACAAAATTTAGGCGATTTAAGTAAAAGTAGAGTTATTTTACATGTCAATGGGATTGTTTATGGGATTATTTATGTGATATACAGCCAACTATACCAAAATTACGCGAATATTTGACAATTTTATTTTATTTTTGCAATACACCAATATGTGAGGCAGTCCCTTTAAAACTGTTAATACATGGATGAAAGTTGTCAGGCAATGCCTGAACTTAAGCTTTTTGGTGTAAAATATTTGAGGATTTCAGGCCCCGATCTCCCGAAGCATCTCAATTTGAGCTAAATCTCATCTCAAATATTGTCATGTGTCATTGGGGTAATTTCCAAGAGAGACTTGGCACAAAATTTGTATCACAACACAGAAACATCATTTTGAGTTTATTACAGTAAATTTTAAGAGCTTGAAAATCAGATTTATCTAAATTTCTGACTCTGATTTTAGAAAAATCTCAATTTGAGTTGAGATTTCTACATCTCAATTTGAGTTGAGGTTTCTACATCTCAATTTGAGTTGAGATTTCCACTTGAGATGCTTTGGGAGATCGGGGCCAGGTATTTGAGAATTTTTAACTTCCACCCATGTTAATATCATATTTGTAGTAGTTGACATTGTAGCTGTTCTTGTCTTCCTTGCAATCAGAGAAACTGGATGGACAGAATGATACAACCACTACACTATAATTGATGAACTATTTGTGAGAAATGACACTTTGAACTTGTTCATGTTCCTGGCTTATTCTTGTTAATGTTTGAAAATGTTGTGAATTTGTCACATTTTTTTGTTTGACAGGTTTTATGATTGCTGGAATATATATGCAGCTTTCTGATTGTATAGTTTTGATAACCAAAAATGTTTGATAAGTTACTGGTTTGTTGACCTGACATAATTTACCTGGGATATATTGATGGTCTGTTGACGATGTATCAAGTTTATATTGGTCAAAGTTAAAGCATGTATTTTATTGGGAAGAAAGTTGAATTGTAGTGTGCCGGGATAATGTGATGTTTACAAACTTAAACGATTTGGTCAGCTGTTGCAAAATTGGTTTTAAATTGGTTTTAAAAACATCGCTGATAAATTGTGCACATCTAATTAATCCACCTTTGTGGAATATACCAACTTTTCCTGGCTTTCTTATTATCGTGGGCGCTCTTATACTTAAGTCAAGTTTTGTTATGTTTATAACTACTCCACTGATCCTACAAAAAAATTAAGGAGAATATAATTTTATTTATTATGGTAAATATGGCATTGCAAGGAACCCAGAAATAAATATATGTAATACAGTTGTATGTATGAAAGCTGTTTGATCTATTTTAAGATAGTTTAACTCTGTCGATTGATCGTTTAATCTGACAAGTATTGGATTCAGCCAAATACTAAATAGTTTATAATATCATTTCAGAATGTCGACCAGGATTTTATAAGTTGAAGGACGGTTGTGTGGCCGACTGTCCAGAGAATTATTATGGAATTATGCAGATGGTGCAGTTACGATCAACCGCTAATACCTCTTCGTCGAGGCCAAAATATCAAAGACAAGGCATATGTAACGCCTGTAACGAGGCGTGTAGAACTTGTAAAGGACCTCAAGTGGCCGACTGTTTCGAGTGTAAGGATGGATATGAGAGAATTGATGATTTGTGCCAAAAGAAACTACTGCTGAATTTCCTAGATCCTGACATGTTGGGCTTCTTTATTTGGGTGATTGTTTTGTGTATCGCTGCGATCATTCTGTTTGGAGTTATTTTCGGTCTTCTTCAAGCCCGTGATCGTCAGTTGTTGTGTTGGAAAGGCAAAGGAGCCAAAGAGCGCAGCAAATGCGACTATAAGGGTATAAATTTAACACAAGAAGAACTTGAAAACGATCTAGAAAATTTTGATATTATAAGAAATCGTACTTTCCGGCATGCCAGTATACCGGAAAGTCATGAACCTCGAATTCATGTCAATAATTTAGAAAATGTGGTCAAGTTTACACTTGACAACCAGAGCAATAGTAGTGTATCAAAGTTAGATAGATATAACAGTAGGAATAATTTAGGAAAATATAGTAGCAGTAGGAACAGTCAATTTGATGGGAGGAGTGATTTTATTCCTACGCAAGATTTTACACAAAAACCAAAATTTCAACAATGTGATAGAAAAAGTCGCCATTCTGATAAAGGTCTACGACGTAATTACACGGACAGTTACGTCAGTTACGATATTAACAGTACGCTGACACAAACTCTTGCCAAGGACCTAGATCATCGTGGACACCCCACCAGAGGTCAAAGTTCAAATCAAAATGTTTTCCATGGAAGTCGTAGCGCTGCAGCTGCATTTCGACACTAGTATTGAGCGTGTTACATTCTGAAATTAGTATATGTATGGTTGGTTTTATTTATATGCATACTTTCAGCATTAAATTGATAGATTTGAGGTCCACTATAGTTTATAACCTATGTATGACTTAATGTTATATGATTTAGTCCTTATATATATTTATTCTTTACATAATCGTTTCTGGCAATATAGTGAACTTCTATTTAATATCAAACAATATCCAACTTTGGCTTAATATTAATATAATTGACACTAACACACTCCAAACGAAATGAAAGTTGGTTTTCTCTGTGAAGCATTTAGACATTGATGAATATTGAGCAGTATGTTACCTGACAGTTTTATTACCTACGATGCGCGATGCATTTAAAACACGCTCAATTAACACTTTACTCCATGATGCCACCATTTCACACCACATCAGTATAAGGACATCCATCACAAATTATTCCTTAAAGCCCCATTAAGCCCACTATAAACGACTATTTTCAAAAAGCAATAGCTAGGAAATATATCTGCAGAATGATGCATTTTGAGCACTTTAGTTGAGTCCCAAAGGTGGAAAACAGCGTAAGAAAAAACGAAATACAGCCTCCATTTGGTTTGTACACAAAATAACAAATTGTAAACAATACATGCATTATTTACAGTCTAAGGGAAGCAACTCTTGCAAAATTAGTATTTTGTCTTTTATCCTTTTTATTTAAAACTGATTTTTGGCCAACAGCATATATTTCTACAGATAAAGTTAACATTCTGTCATCAATTGTTGGTCATTTGTGAAAAACCTCCTAATTCCTTGTATTTACTGGATGATTGGAAAAAAGATTTTGGGTGAGATAATGTGGCTTTAATAACTAACCTGTGTAGAGATGATGTTCACAATCCAACTGATCTGTGATGAAATTAGGGAGCTATTGAGTAAAGTGTTAATTTTCGGTATTATGTATTTTATAGTCTATACAAAAACCAGATTATTGCTATAATCAATGTGTTGCAATATTGGCCTAATTGTTACCATAGCAACGTAGCTTACTATCGGTGTCTATGTTAGACATTTTGTATATTGATATATAGATATATATATTGCTGACACCGTGTTACTGTAGATGTCCGTGTATGTAGTCTACTGCTGGTATTGTTAAAACTCAACATAATGATGTCATACACCATGTTAACTCAGGCTGTCCTTAAAAAAAGTTTGTTTGTGGTAATGATACCTACCCATCGAAATGGCCCCCTACTCAATTTTTTTCCAGCCCATTTCCTTATATAACTATATCGACCCAATTGTTATTACAGGTTCCCCAAAAAACATTTCTATACAAAAAAATAATAATTCGACCTATCTTCAGATCTTGGGTCGCGTTACCACAAACAAACAATTTTTAAGGACAGCCTCTCAAACTCTGGAAGAAATATTTAAAGCACAAAACTATGTAATCCAAATTATTCTGCTTAGAATAGTTGTATTGCTCTTTCTGAAGGGAATAATTCACTGAAGTTTTTCTCTTGGTATTATCTATGTTGTTAAATTGTTAACTGTGTTATGATTGGTTACAGCTGGATGTAACACAGTATTTGATTTGCTGGTATGTAGAAAGAGCATGTAATGTATCGTGCAATTTGATTGGTCAATATTATTGAATACAGCTCTGTCTTGCCAGTATTGAAAATGATTAAGTGATATAAAATGGCAAACAAATGATATGTTTCTATGGTCATTTTGATAATTTTAAGTATTTTCTTCCAAAGTTTTGATCTACATACATGTACCTAGATATTTATACATGCTATGTTGACTAATTGTGTACTATATATGTCTATCTAGTCTGATATGTTAACAGTACTATCATATATTAACAGTACTATCATATATTAACAGTACTATCATTTGTGACTGCATGTTTTCAAGATGAAACATTCACCCACTGTCACACAGTCAGCAGATATTCACAAAGTCAAGGTCAGTTAAAACATGTAATATCACAAGTGTCATTGACCTTGTACAGTTCAAGGTCACTCATATTTGAACGTTAAAAGTGTTAGTGGCCTTGTACAATACAATTTCTGAAGGTTTAGGTGCCATTGACCTTTCATTGACCTTGAACAGTTCAAGGTCACTCATATTTAAATGTCGAACGTGTTAGTGGCCTTGTGTAGTTCAAGGTCAGTTATTTGTGAAGGTCATGGTGTCATTGACCTTCCACAGTTCAAGGTCACTCATGTTTGAACGTTAAAAGTGTTAGTGGCCTTGTACAATACAATTTCTGAAGGTTTAGGTGCCATTGACCTTTCATTGACCTTGAACAGTTCAAGGTCACTCATATTTAAATGTCGAACGTGTTAGTGGCCTTGTGTAGTTCAAGGTCAGTTATTTGTGAAGGTCATGGTGTCATTGACCTTCCACAGTTCAAGGTCACTCATGTTTGAATGTTAAAAGTGTGTGTGACCTTGTGTAGTTCAAGGTCAGTTATTTGTGAAGGTCATAGAAGTAAAAATAGTATTATGGTTTTTAGATGTTTTATAATAAACAATTCTTGACTCTTTGCCACACTTTACCGTTGTTTTATGCAGGGTTAGTGCAATAATATTGATTCCTGGGTACTTTAAGATGCAATAACAATTGTCCACTATGCTATTTTAACAGTGCTTTTAGATATTAAAGTCTTGTGTATATGATATGTAACCGTAGCTACCCTCTTGTTGACGATTTTATCGTGGATTGAAGAACATATAGGTGCATCATACTTCATTGTATAAATCCAAGCAAATGCGAATTAGACTCCTTATCCAAATCATATTGTGCTCTTATTGCCAAAACATATTTACTGAGTAGATCATATTTATACCCCCCCCCCAATCTTTGATGAGGGAGTATATTGCTTTGCACATGTCTGTCGGTAGACCAAATGGTTTCTGTTCAATAACTCAAGAAAACTTTGCTCTAGGATCTTTACAACTTTACATGAAGGTTGGTCATCAACAGTAGATGACCCCTATTGATTTTGAGGTCAGTCGGTGAAAAGTCAAGGTCACTGTGACCTTTACCAATTCTGGCTATTCGGCTGCCATTGGGGCATACATGTTATACAGACATCTCTTGTTTATATCAAATTGACTCTGTTGCTTAATTCTCATAGTTAATTACCATCCAAGTTCATGGAGACAAATTTTAAATGAAATGTATATAATTCTTTTTAGATAATGTCGGATTCTGTCGCAACTGTTCATCGCAATGAATACATTATGAAATGTCCTAATGGACTCTCGGAGTATATCTGTCGTGTGTCTGTATGTTTTGATCAGAGACAGTTTCAATGAACCTAACAAACAGTGCCTACTATCAAATTATGCATTTTTTCATCTTACACTTTATATTCCAATTCTTATATGATGACGAATGCTTGATAGAATATATGAGATAAATCTGTCAATACCCGATGCCGACTTCACATCCGACGTCATATTCAGTGTCACATCCATTTCCAGACTTTTTATACCAGTGTCACACGTTCATATAATGTCATTAAATCTGTCAATACCCGACGCCGACGTCATATTCAGCGTCACATCTATTTCTAGACTTTCTATACCAATGTCGCCCGTTCATATAATGTCATTTGCTAGTGTATAGTTATATTATAAATCATCTTCAGTATGAACTCACGTTGTCGCTGCCTGCTGCATTATGAACTAATTATCTTGTTCAAAGTTTTGTGAAAGGTATTCAGCAACTCATTATTTTATTGACAAGTAGAGCTTTTAGAATAAAATCTAGAATATTATTTAATTTTATTTTTACTTAACTGATTTTAATAATATTTTGATGTAAATATTTTAATTCCAAATTATTTCTATCATTATGATAAATTGACAAAATAATCATATTGAATAGACATTTTTAAATCAGAATAGATTAAAAATATTGAAGAATACTAAAGTTTTTGTTGACATAATGTTTACTGGTCAATATTTCCAATACATGATTTGATCTTTATTGACTTACAAGTGTACTACAAGTATTCTTCATTTGATGTTTTAAGATACATGTAATTTATTATGGAATTACATGGCAAAGATGTTCATAAGTAGTTTACTGTTTAAGAGGTTTAATGTAGGCTGGTTTCAGTGTGCTGTATTTTCAATTGTTCTTGTTTTTGACAGTTTAATGTTTCTCTGGTACAGTATTTTAAGGAATGGTGAAACGTCTTTCAGTTGTCAGTTTACCCACCGTACTACGCATATACCACGGTTAATGTTCCATGTTTCTTCCACTATGATGTTTTATTTAATTAACCCACAGTTTTTATGCAATATTTTATCACATACTCTTAATATTGATACCATACAATACCCCACCCACCTCATATTTACCTGACAATTTAAAATCTCGTTTTCACATGAGTCAATTACGTTAGAAACAAATGATTTTTGCTGCTTAGCTAAAATCCTTCATCTATAAAAGCTCTGTATATCACAGACATTGGGTACATGTAAAACCTTGCCTTTCCCGTTCTAAGTTCGAAAAACGAAATACTGTAGAATGATTATTTTTCGAGGGAGTTGAATTTTTGTTGATTTCTTCATTTAACTCGACAAAGAAATCTAATGCCTACGATTTGTTGAACTCCCGAATATATAACATAGTTTTACCCTTTCATGTTTTGTAATTCACAATTTACCTCCCCACGAAAATAGATCTTATCAAAATCCACAAAATTTAATACCCATGAAAATATGTGATTTTAAAATATGCCTATAGACGCTCACGTGAGGTTCCCATTTTAACTACCTTGATTTCTTCTATGTCTCATTTTGGTATTATATATATTAGTATAATCATTATAATCATGTGTTGTCCCTTTGGCGCAACAAGGTTGTATCTCTCTATATAGCGAGATACAACCTTGTTGCGCCAAAGGGACGATATATTGACCTAAACAGTTTGGTACGCATGTTATAAATGTACGTATGAATGCCGCGCTTGTGCCATCTTAGTTTTATAAGATCAGTTATAAATGATTTTACGATGTATTTCTGTCTTTTTGTTTTTAAAAATGTATAAAATGGCCAGATATTTATATGCGCTCAAGAGATATTGTACTGTATTATAAATGTGTGTAAATATATTGACAATGTTTTTGTACATTTTCCTATAACTAGGTGTAATATAGTTGTATACTGGAACCAATTTTGTGTTCAGCTGTAACGTTAATATGATAATTGTTGTTAAATGTATGTACACTAATGTAGTCTCAGACCAAGATATTCTCCATACATCATAGCCACATAGCCTCACTTTCACAGACCTCGACATAATATAACAACCCTCATCACTATGAATTCCCTTCAAATCAGGGGTTTAATATGAAAATGTCTTCTTGGAAACCCTAGACTCTATATATATTCCCTGCTACCCTTTCACAGATGTCGACTTAATATAACAATCCTCATATCTGTGAATTCCCTTCAAATCAGGGGTTTAATATTAAAATGTCTTATTGGATACCATAGACTATATATATATTCCCTGCTACCCATTCAGATGTCGACATAATATAACACCCTCTATGAATTCCCTTCCAATCAAGGGGTCTGTTGCCTACGTAAAGCGCTACCAAGCGCCTTTATTTAGTTACCTCCTTTTCAATTAAATATATAAGGCATGGATTACCTCCAGTGGAAAGCGTTACGTAGCGCTCGCCCAAGTTAACAGTCTTCAGGGGTTAAACATGACAATGTCTTCTTGAACACCCTCGTCTCAATGTATATTCCCGGCTACTTGAGGTTCAATTTACTCCAGAATTGACTCTTGAAAATGTCTTTTGAAACCTTTGTCTCTATATATATTCCGTTCTACTAGAGGTTTCATTTAACCCTAGAATGGACCATTTAAAATGCTAGAGTCACCGTTGTGACACATCATTGATTTTCATAAAACACTTAAAAACATGACCCTCACTGGAACCTCTGCAATATCTATCCATTATGTGTAGAATAAAGGAGTTTATGATAACGTGTAATAGTAATAGAAGCATTTGTTCGGTAAAACATGTGATACATTGCCCCCTACCTAATCCTCTTCGGGCCAGTTTGTCCATAGGGCCATGTGATACATTGCCCCCTACCTACCTAATCCTCTTCGGGCCAGTTTGTCCCTAAGGCCATGTGATACATTGCCCCCTACCTACCTAATCCTCTTCGGGCTAGTTTGTCCCTAAGGCCATGTGATACATTGCCCCCTTCCCTTCCTAATCCTCTTCGGGCTAGTTTGTCCCTAAGGCCATGTGATACATTGCCCCCTTCCCTACCTAATCCTCCTTGGGCTGGTTTGTCCCTAAGGCCATGTGATACATTGCATGCCATACTTATATTCAATACCGTGGAAGCAATGACTGTTGGCTGGCTCATGTTCTAATTCATGAGCTAATTACAGGTATTCTATAGTATGAGTATCTGATGATAAGTTTGTTTCCAATTAGGTGCAGGGACTTTATCCAATTACCCTGAACCTCTCAAACGTTAACCAGAATGTCTAGTCTGGTAAAGTTTGGACTGTGGGCGGGCATCAGCACAATTTGTGTCGCCCATACCTACAAAAATGTTTAAATTATAGTTATCAAATTTTGGACTTTGGGTGGGCATCAACAAAATTTGTGTTACCAATACCTACAAAAATGTTTAAATCATAGATGTTACAGCAATGTTTCTTGGTATGTACAATCATACATCTAGGTGTTTGATTTAACTGGTACCCAGTTTGCAGCAGAGTTACGCACCTTTGTAAGAAATTTCATTTTTCATGAAATTTGAACATTTATTGTTACTCTTCCAATAAATACTCAATCCAAAGCTGGTCTTAAATTGAAATGACAAAGATAACTACTCAAACATTGATGCTGTACACATTTTCATACCATTTTTCCATAATTTTTGTTACAATTTGTTTTATGTTACATGTTTTTAAATCCTTCTGGATTCTTCATTTAGTTTTGTATTAGTTACAGGAACATGCTAGTCATGTTTTGTTGTAGCCTTCTGAAATTTATTTGTATATTTTTGGTGATTTAATATTTCGTACAATGATTGTGTCATTGCTATACGTTGGTCCGAGTATTGGTTATTTTATGGTTTGTATTTGCTATCTTGGTCCGAGTATTGATTATTTTATGGTTTGTATTTTGCTATCTGGGTCAGGCTTACATAATTATATAGTCATTCCGCAGAATTGGTGTTGCCTTAATTTCATAAATCTGCAACTCAATTATCGGCGATATATAGATTCTATTAGGTACATTCTATATCAAATTTGCTAGATTTAATTTGTACTTCTATAACTTAATTTATGAAATTGAGATTTTTGGTGCCATGTCTGGTTTTCATTTGTCAATATGCTCAATTTACTAGAAGGAATAGAATAAACTATCAATACTTACGAGTCCTTCAGATAGTTTGATACTTGAAAACATTACATACATGTATAGCGTATTAGTAAAACACATTTAACTAAGATTCGTCAAACTTGAACGAGTCTAAGCTCGGAGTTTCGGTTCAATGTGGTCAGATAATATACCTAAAATAATGTTGCATGATATACCTAAAATGATGCACACTCTATAAGTAATCTATACGCAAAGTAAGCAGTCTAGTCACAGCTCAATGCCCGAAATGTATTGATTTCATTGTATAGCAGTCAATTCAAACAAAGACCAGATATTCAAGCAAAGACCGGATATTCATGCAAAGACCGGATATTCGCAAATACAATATATTCTAGTAAAGACCGGATATTCATGCAAAGACCGGATATTCGCAAATACCATATATTCTAGTAAAGACTGGATATTCGGGTTTTTGATTCTACCCAGAATGTTTGACATGGTAGTTAATATAAGCACATGTCATCTATTCGTCTAGTATATATCACCAATGGCCATAATTTCTTTGTCAGTTTTTTGTATGTGTTACTTTTGGTTGCTACTCAGGTTATTGTTGGGATATTTACTATATTGTTTATTTTGAAAAATGGACGACAATTGTTTGCATAATTTTGTAAGTGTTTTAGTATTCATTGTATCATGATTGTCTTATGAATACCAAATAAATGATTTCATCTATCATGTGTTCTGTTAGTGTATTGTGAGGCCTCCGTAGCTCAATGGTTAGCGTGCTTGCCGTCTAATCTGGTGACCTGGGTTCAAATCCGGGTGGAGGCACATATATATGCCTGCCATATTTCAGCAGAAAGCTGACTGGCAAATAAAGGCTACGCTCGGCATTTATATTAAACAAGGCTGCATTCTGTAAATGATTATGCCCCGGTGGCAGCCTTGTCCATAATGACCAGCTTAGTCATTCAGGGGCCGTAATTCTGTTGAAATATTGGATAGTGTTACATGGGATTGACAATGCTAGGTATTTATGATGATAAACAAGTATGCCAAGTTTGAAAGAACTTGAGAGTTTTGGATAACATTTTCAATGGAACAAATGGACGGACAGGCACTGTACATGCCTCCTGAATCAGTAGATGCCAGGGCTTAAAATCAACTATTTCAAGTATAATATTTATGCTTTAGGAAATTTAACAGTACATTTGTATAATATAAATAAATATAAATTCTAAGACACTCGGCAGTTTTACCGATAAACATTTACAGGAAATGAAGGTGGCAATAATAGACTGAATTGATGTTAAAGCACAGCTATATACATATATATAAAGCACAGCTTGGCCAAATAATGTAGTGTTCCCGAGGAAAGAAAGTAGTGCAATGCCTACTGTGTCTTGCTATGCTGTCAAATGCAGAACATTGTCTATGTTAGAATCAAAATAATACATACTGATTGTAACCATATTTTATCTATAATAAAATATTGTCACTTGCTCAGATGCATAAATGTAATAATTTGTGCAACTCGCCCAAAGCCTGTGACAATACTTTGAGCTCTTAGCGGGATATCGAGGTTATTCTTCCTAGTCTTCTGGTCATGGGTTACCATGGAAACTGTATGTGACCTTGAACTTTATCACTGGTAGTTGATATAACAAACACAATTCTGCAGCTAAGTCAATTCTGGGGTCTGTTGCCTAAGCAAAGCGCTATCAAGTGTCTTTATTTAGTTACCTCACGTTCAATTAAGTATAGAAGGCATGTGTTAATTCCCGTTGAAAGCGATATGTAGCGCTCGCCTGTGTTAAAGGTCTTCAGACAGCAGCATTTAGCAACCGTGTCATAAAACCTGTTATAATTGTATAATTGGCTGCCCACCACAGGTTAAAAATTCCCCTTGTGTTCCCCTGGCCCAATCATTGTGAGATAAGTCCAGAAGTCTCAGTGTATCAACACCTCATGGTATTCTTGCTGGATATTTCACCAAGCAACCATGGAAGTCATGTGACACAAGACAAGAATGAGAACAACAGAATTCAAGTGTCAGCAGACGACGGTCTGGTTCCTGGTAGACTACTGGGAATCCTGATTTAAATATACACTGATCACAATGTAGACAATATGCTGTCGGGTACATGAGATGATCCGTGGCTTCCACTGGTAGGCTTAATGATTGAGCATCTGAAAAACAGACAAAATATTTAACAACTTTCCAAGAGCTTGCAAAAAAATATTTATTTAAAACAATGGTGTCTCAAGTTCGATCACAGGCAGCATACCGGTAATACCAGTTGACAATACAGACAAGTTGAAATTGTACTGGAATGTCTCCCTAGTTTGACACTCGGCATAATTTAGTTAGTTCCAGGTAACTAATGGTTTGTGCAGTGTCTGGAATACTGAACATCAGTGGGACTTACACACGTTATAAAGGAGACTACCCGGTAACAAATTCTATCCTATGAAAATGGCTCACCATATAAGTCGCTAAACTTGTTAAAACCAGATCCCAGCCACAAAATCTTACATTCCAGAATATTACACAAAGCTAGAATAAAAAATTTCTTAGAATATTCTCCTTCTTGAGTGTCCCCTACTTTTCATGCTGTCCAGACCCTTTCTATTGACTTAAAACAACTGATAGACTGTTAAAATGTTCTAAACAAATCTAATGTAAGAAAATCAGACCAAAGACCTAAATATACAAAGATTGGAAAAATATACCAAATCTCACAATATCTTGTTTTCTGAAATCTCGCAAAATCTTGTTTGTTCTTAATACCTTACTATATCTTCTGTTTTAATGTACATAGACAAAGACTAATAAGTTCATGCAATATATTTATAGCTTTATATTTGGTTCTTTGATCAGACAAACTCTAACTCGGAAACATATATTGCAATTTGCATTGTGTGATTTTTCTAAAAAAGTCAAAATAAAGTCTCGAAACCTTGAATCTAAGCTGGAGTTTGTAGTATTTACGACAGGGGATTGACACATACATTTTTTTGTGTTCACGATCACCAAAAAATTGATGTGTCAATCCCCTGTGGTATTTACCAATGCATGGAAATTTGCACTGAAAATATCACAATGAAAGTAGCTTACCAGATGTATGTTTTAAATGTTTATGTATGACTCTCATTGACAATTCCTCGAGGCAAGGGACACAACTCTTGTTTGGAACACAAAGATAATCCAATTCTTTTGGTACGGCAATATCCTTGTTATCCACTCTGATATAGTCTGGGTACATATGTACATCACTTCTAGACTTCAATACTGGAGAGTCAAAATGTCTGAAAGTATGAAGTCAGCATTAAATCACTTCTAGACTTCAATATTTGAGAGTCAACATGTCTGAAAGAATGCTGAAAGAATGAAGTCAGCATAAATCACTTCTAGACTTCAATATCGGAGAGTCAACATGTCTGAAAGCACGTAGTCAGCATAAATCATTTCTAGACTTCAATATTGGAGAGTCAACATGTCTGAAAGTATGAAGTCAGCATAAATCACTTCTAGACTTCAATATCGGAGAGTCAAGATGTCTGAAAGTATGAAGTCAGCATAAATCACTTCTAGACTTCAATGTCGGAGAGTCAACATGTCTGAAAGTATGAAGTCAGCATAAATCACTTCTAGACTTCATATACTGGAGAGTCAACATGTCTGAAAGTATGAAGTCAGCATAAATCACTTCTAGACTTCAATATTGGAGAGTCAAAATGTCTGAAAGTATGAAGATATTGTAAGGTACCTATCAATATTTTGGCGGAGGGACAGACCCAGGAGAATTAGACTGAGAGATACTTTGGGAGTCCCAATATTGATGGTATGATACGGACCGTTTGTTCTGTGTCTGACTCTTGCATGGGTGGCTAGGCTAGTCATTTCTGTGTGGCTTTGGATTGTCTGTGCAATATAGTATTTACATCTGTTGGTCATGTCTGAGAACCCCATTCTGAAGCATTAATATTCTAGTGTTATCAATTTGACACAGTTTAATCTACTGACCGACTGAAACATGCAAAGCAATATACCAACATACCACTACTACTTCGGTGCACAAAACAGCAAATTTTAATGCAATAAAATGAGATAAAAGGCCACATTTTCTAATTTAAAAAAAAATTTGCTCCCTCAAGAAATGATTGAAACATTTTTTTACAAGAGGACCGAAAGGGCCAATGGCCACTCATTTGCCATTGTATGAGCTACATGTACCTAGGGCCTCAAAGGCAAAGGGTCTTACATATTTTTATTTCCCTCCTCAAAACAGACATTTAGAAGTGTGGCCTAAATTTACCTACATTATAGATAGGGGATGATGTTGTTTTGGTAAGGCTGTAACTCCAGGGTTGTTCTCCACATTAATACATTCTAACTTTGTCAACATCTTCAATATTACTGAAATTGCAACAATATCAGATTCTACAGCTTTCAATCAAAATATTCTGAATGTATAAGGGGCATAAAACATGACATAGGTAAGGAATAAGTGAATCATATATTTGTAAACCAAGACATGTGTGAAATCCCCATGACAACCATAAAGTCTTTGATGTTCAAGTTTGTATAGGTTATAGATCATATATTAGAATTATTAACGAATTAAGTGCAAGGGAGAGTAGCGGGAATTAGCCAAAATGTCCAACTTTACAGATTTATTAAATGGATATTGTGCCTATTGCAAAAATAATTGGATTTATAAGTGGTCCGAAAATTTGAAAATCCCTGACTTTTGATTGGACAAAAAAGTAGGGTAAACTATAAATCCTAATAACAATAGGGACCATCTATTAGTTGTGAACCTGCATGCAAAGTTTGACTATCCTCGGCCAAACTATTCTTTACATATATATCGGCAACCATATGGTCTACCAATTGAACAAAGCACTTTATAGAAGAGCAAAATAATAATTATAGAATGATTTTTACCTGGGGGTAAATATTCAAGAAAATTCCCAACCAATGACACATCTTCAAGATTTGGTAACCAACATAGTTGCCGTGGAAACTGGCGTATAAGATTCTTGTCCAATGCTAACAGTTTGAGATTAGTACATGTGCAGAGATTCTCAGGAATACTTGATATCTGATTCCTTGTAGCTTCTAGAGTCTCCAAACACTGAAGAGTTCCAAGTTCTATGGAAAATAATTGTAAACTGTCAATATTGTGAATACATTTACACTTTAAACTAGGCCTAAAATAAATTATTGTTTGTTTCCTTACTACCTACTGGCCAAAATTGCCCGTCCCTACCCAAATTATTTTATTGAGAAATCAAGATATTTATTAGAGGGATGAAATAAGTGAAAGTCATTCAATATTACTTGTGTTGAAAAAAATATAAAATTATAAATCTACCTACCCAAACCATAAATGACACGGTCATCAAGGGGAAAAACAATCAAGAGGTAAAAACAATCCTTTATTCTAGGCGTTAAAAGTGTTTGTCAAATTAAGTCCGCTTTACAACTCACACTGAATTACTGATACCTGTGTCACTAAACCATATTCACACCAAGGTGGTAAGGTGTGTATTTGATTATTACAGATTTGTAGTACACGTAGAGATAGCAGGTCACCCACGGTTACAGGGAGACAGGTCAGTCTGTTAGATACAACATTCAGTACGTCTAGATGCTTCAGTTCTCCTATCTCATCTGGTAATACTTCAATATCATTTCCTTCTAAATGACTGCAATATCAAAGATATAACAAAATCTCCTTGTGTTTAATACTGACAGACAAACCTGTGTAAGAGGCAGTTAGCAAAGCTAAACAAGTTGATACCAGGCCCCGATCTCCCGAAGCATCTCAAGTAGAAGTCTCAACTCAAATTGAGATTTCGCTCAAGTCAAGAGTATAAATTTGAGATAATTTTTAAGTTTGTGCTCAAAACATTTTACTGTAACTCAGAACGATGTATCTGTTTTGTGGTGCCAACTTTGAGTCTGGCCTCCCATGGAAATTATATCAAAGACACATACCAGTATTTGAGAATAATCTCGACTCAGATTGAGATGTCTCGGGAGATCGAGGCCTGGCTCCGCGTTCACAAAGGATTAGTTTTCAGGATCAGGATCAAGCTCAAATAATTTCCCCTTAAAATTTCAGGAATTATGTTAATGCTAAGCTTAAAATATTTAAACAGGTGGACAGGGTCCCATCTCCCGAAATATCTCAATCTGAGCTAAATCTCATCTCAAATATTGCTATATGACATTTAGATAATTTCCATGGGAGATTGGACTCAAAATTTGCATCGCAAAGCAGAGAACCTTGTTCTTAGTTTATTATAACAAAATTTGGAGAACTCGAACTTCAAATTTATCTCAAATTCTGACTCTTATTTGAGCTAAATCTCAATTTGAGATGAGATTTCTACTTGAGACGCTTCAGGAGATTGGGGCCTGATATCCAAATATCCTTTTTTTTACTCAGTTATAAAAAAATTTAAAATAGTTTTTCAACAAAAAATGATGTTCTGAATATTTTGAACATGTTAACTAGAAGTGGTTTTGGTATTTTTAGCATGGTTATGAGTAGTATTGTCAAAAGTTCTCAAAAACTGCAAATACTTTGTGAAAATGGAATGGGGCCTCTGGACCCAACCATATGTCGAATTGCCTCTCATCTTGAAAATGTTTTAAGTGACCGAAATATTAAGCCAGTAGTTAGCTTACTCTGAGACCTGCTAGCATTGAATAAAATAAAAGAGACTTACTCTTCTTTTACACCTGACAAAATTATAAGATGGTACATTGGTAGTACACTTTGTAACTTAAAATACAATACATATACAATATAAGAAATTACGAATACCTGTACTTACATTTGAAGTAAGTTGGACAACAGATGAATGCGCAATGACTGAAATCACATAGATACAATCATCATACACAAATCACTGTGAGAAACCCATGTGACCAGATGCTAATGTTCGAAGCCAATTTTGTCAACAAACTGCCTCAATTCAGGTAACTTGTAACTTTCTTAATAATTGACCAATCTGGATAAAATATCGACGAGCGCCTTCCCCTTTCAAAAGCAAATCATAGCTTTACCGAGGTGACTACATTGTGCACTTTTTGTTACAAGTACAACGGGGCATTTCGTAAACTGCAGCACAATCAATCTGAAGTAAGAAATAACCCTTTACTCCATGTATACATCTAATCACACCCCTATCATATGTCTCTATCATCAATTACTTTCCAATAATGACTAATGGAGGGAGACAATCCACATTCAGAAATAGACGTACTGAGGTCTACACCTTATAATGGGCAATCATTCCTGATATTTGTCTCAAAAAGCTGCATTTTAGATGAGTACACATTCTAGCTAGTTCATAGAATGTGTGTGACAATCAATGACAACTTAGCTATGACCGACACTTTGTGCATGACATTTAACCCACCAATAATAATCGGAAAGCGATCCTCGGCAGTTAAAAGTTGAAGTTAATATCAGAAACTTAACATTTGATTTTAGTTATTACAAATTTAATAAGATTGTTCCTCTTTCTGATTGTGTGAAAAAGAAGTAGAGACTGATATAACCTTGTTGCACTTATTTTAAGGAAGTCCTTACCAGGATTTTTAATCGGTTCCTTTTTAAGTAGAGATACTTGATCTTCTCCGGGCAATTCGCAACTGCTGCAATCTCCTCAATGTCCGTTATACCGGAATAATTCAGATGAACCACTGGATCAATGATTCCATCGTTGTCGGGTTCAGTCCTCATGTTTTATCTACAATACAATTGTAATACCTATTTTACAAACATACACTGGATAAGTTGATTGATGCAAACAGGTTTAACATTTTTTACTTAAGTAATTAAGTGTCACACGTTTAATCAGGTCAGTCAACTGTTTGCATAACATTGTATATAAAATACAATGTTAAGATATTTCGTTGTTTGTGAACAAGTGACAGACCTAAATAAACCGACTGTAGGCCTACTTACGTGATAAATATAATGCTTGAACTTACATTTTACTTGCAAAACATAGAAAGTACATGTAGGCATGTCCTAATGGATTGTGCTGTTCTGACAGCTGTTTCCTAACAGCTGTCAGAACAGCACAATCCATTAGGACAAAGGTTGATGCTACACAATGAATCAAACATGGATACCATTAGCACCAAGTTGCACCTCTGAAGCCTATCATGAACATGCCTATTATAGGCACATTTCAGTGTGACATCACAAGCACCTGTTACTGTTTACCTGTATATCTGTTTGGATGGCAGAAAGGGGCCAGCATTTATAAACAAACATAGGCACAGGAATTTTGTTTTCTAAATAACTTTTTCATTTTTTGGCTGAATTTCAATATTTTTACAGTTCAATTATACAAAAATAATTATTCTAATTACCAAAATTACGCCTCGGCTTTACCATCAACAGATGTCAAGTTTAAATAGTTGTTAAAACATGGAACATCAGATTAGAAAAGTATTTTTTACATAATCAAAATATGAATTTAAAGAGCTTTCCACAGATATAAGATACTTGTAAATTGTACAAAAATGAATTAGTAGTCTCAAATATAAGATTACAATTTTTAAGTCAATATCAACCATCCAGATAAAATCAATAATCCATATCTTGATGATATAGTGTTACTATTTTTAGAACATAAACAATAATATGAATTGTGCCTATAATTGTTTGTTTTATGTAAGGCAGTGGCTAGCCGTCCGGCACCGGACGACTAGACAGCGAAATTAGTCGTCCGTCATCGGACGACTAGCAAACGATACATGCAATGGCTAGGTAACTGTCATTCTATTTCTATGCTTTAGGCATCCATAATTTCAGTTATTTTCTTGTGATAAGTATCACATATGTTTCTACCTTGTAATAAACTACGAATTAAGCAAGACAAGTTAGTGCATTTATCTGCATCCATTTTGTGACCGGCCGTGTATCTCCGTATAATGTCCGCCATATTGGAAAACAAACAAAGTACGCACATTAATTTGCCGAAGTAACACAAACAAAGCTATGGCAATTAATAATACTTTTCATTCGCAGTTTTAATAGCACATATATACAAAACAATACAATTACAATTGTATTTTTTTGTAAATTTTAAATACAATATACAATCAGGGAGTTTAGAATAGGACCTACCATGATACGATTCATAAACGGTAACATTGTTTTCACGCTATTATAAATAATAATAACCAGTGACATTCCAAACTGTCAATTACCTAACACAGCAATTTCATTTTTCAGAATGAAGTGAAGTCATATACTATCCCCATCCTCATAATACTGTAATTGAAACTACTACTTCTATTTCTAATGCCGGACGACTAATTTCGCTGTCTAGTTGTCCGGCGCCGGACGGCTAGCCACTGCCTTTATGTAACTATCGGATAATCCGAAAACTGTGCTAGTTTGGTAACAAAATATGTTCAACAAAGCAACTAGACTTTGTCAGGCTATACAATTACATGAATGGTTAATGTATAGTAGAAAGAATCAACTCACCAATCAAGCACCGCTGTTCATTAACACAGAAGACAGAATTATTTGCGTTTCACAATTTGTGTTTTGTTCTTCCTCCATTTGTTTACATACATAAAAAGCTGACGAATGCGGCGATATGTCGCTATCGTCTCAATGTAATAGGCATCGTTCATGAACAAATTAAATGGTGCACAATGCATTTTATAAACTAAAATGGATATATAAATAATGTATATTAGATATAAAGTATACGTAAAATAATAACTATGCTCGGTCCCAGATAATATTGCTGTTATAAATGATAGTTCGTGTATACTAGTATAAAATCCCTGATTATTGTAAAGATTTTGAGTTTATGCTCCCTGCACAGCTAGCACTACACATACATGCACAACTCGTTACTCCTTTCATATCTTAGTCATGATGTTCATTTCTCCTTTTCTGGTTTACACCTTTTTATATTCGCTTCATTCTAGTACGGTCTAAGGAGCGTACATTTTTGGTAACCTATACCTGTATACCTACCTACCGCACCATTATTGTACAAAAGTGACAAACAGTATTTAAACTTTGACAGTTCCAGATGTGTGGGTAATATCTTTTACACTAAAAAGGGAACATAACTTACTTTTGTACAACTGTTCATGTGCGATAGTTTGAAATCTGAAATACTTCAAATTATGTCCCCACGAAATTGATTTTTTACCAAAACCACGAATTTTAGTCACATTGAAATTAAATGGTTTTGTCTTTTAGACTTTTCGTAGTTTTTTGTAACTTCTGCATTTAGATAAATAGGTAATTATAATAAGATTAAATGTCAATTTTATAACTATAAGGACACTATACAAGTACGACTATTTTAAGGGGATCGGACTGTGAGCGTAGCATGACCGTGCGACCACATACACGCGTCAAGGAGGCTTGTTTGTCCCTAACAAGAGACAAACAGAAATATAAACGTACTTATTAAGGCGATGCTGCTGAGACAAAGACGAGCTCCATGGCCACCCCTTCTTATCTAGGAGGGAAGAAGGGGTGTAGGGAAACAACCACAGAGGAAGCAAAGCAAAACAGACTACGCCAAACGCTTGAAATTTGGATGACCCATTACGAAACATACACTCTATATACGACTGCTAAGTGACTCAACGTGGATTTCATTTCGTGAATGCATTGATAAATATGTATGTCAGACAATTCGAACCTTGAATAAATGTGATGAATTTTAATGAAACGATTGCGCCTGAATTAAATACTATATATAGTCCGTTTGCAGCGAAAAAGTTCGTCTAAATTTTAAATTGTTAAAAATCTATTCATCAGATGTTGATAAAAATTTACGTAGAATCATAATTACATTCTACCTACTCCCATTTCAAATTTCATAATTTTTAATTACTTATTTAAACAAGTTTATTCTTTATTGTATATTGATAACACTTGCATTTCGACACTTTAACGCAGGGAGGTAATCTGGTATTCCATTTATGTTTTACTGTCATTTTTTAACTGTTATAATCCGTGATAAGCCAGATTAACATTGAAGTGATGAAAGCGAAATTTATGAGGCCCATATAAGTCGATTTATTTAGGTATATCGCTTGTGTATTTACAGATTATGTATAGTACATGTAATATAACGAAAAAGCAGTGAAAACCAAACCCTTATTCACTAAGCTACATAAGCTAATGTATAGACTCATACATGGATATACACGTACATAATAATGTTGAATTGAGAATTTATAAAAGCATTGTCATGTTTATGTGCGCAATGACATGTAGTCATATGACTGAACCAGTCCTAAATAATTGAGTAATATACGTCTACCCAAATATTGCAAACTACTAGTATTGGTCTGAAATCGACATTCACACGTTTGAAGAATGCCTAATATCAGTGTAGCAATACCACGTGGCTTTTGACTACAGTTACAAGTAGAAATTTGTTAACATTGGAACACAAATATAGCCATAAATGTTTTACATGTATTTCTTTATCGATTTCTATAAAATATACGCCACGCTAAGGGGAAAAGCATTTGCTTTCCATGAAATATAAGATCTTGTTCAGGAGTATTGCCGATTTTTCCATTACCCTGTGAAACCTACACGTTCCACGGTTTCACAAGGTAATTGACAAAACGGCACAACCGTTGAAAAAGATTTTATATTTCATGGAAAGCAAATAATTGTCTCCTTAGCGTGGTGTATATTTCATAGAAATCGATGAAGAAATAAAATATTTATGACTATTTTATTTTCCAATGTTTACAAATTTCTTCTTGTAACTGTAGTCAAAAGTCACGTGGTATTGCTACACTGAATATTAAGCAGTCAAAATCGTTTAAAGACGATGCGAAATCAGTGTTTTTATAGTTCGAGAATGAGGCTGCTAGACGCAAGCCATTTTTACGTTTAGACCAGAAAATATGATACACAATAGACAGTACAGATGTACAGACGGGCCTCATATATGCTATATTAAATAGGTTACAAATACGTAAATCTACCGTTTGACGTGTCACGTGACCATAAAATTGGCTGTTGTGTGTATCGAGTCTTCTAACATCACGGATATACACTCTAATGTATTTCCGTGCTAACATGAAGTTTCATTGTAAACTACAAATATTTTACATAGAACTTATGAACAAAACTTTTTTAAAACATGCACAATGTTGTTTAGATTTAATTGTATATTAGGTAGATACATTTCATTCACTCGTGCAAAATCTCATACTTGTAGGTTCATTAAATACTGTGAAATCTTCATTTTAGACGATTTTGTTCGCTGCAAACGGGCTATACTAAATACGATAATATCCCGTACTATATATTTAACTGCGCGCATTCCATTTTCACCCATTTGACATTGAATATAACGGTACAGAAACTCATTGGACCGTTTTGCACGGGATTTCGCACAGGTAGTATGTTAAATAACAGTACATATACTGGTTTTAAGTAATACATGTATTTCGAATGCCGTAAGAATATTTAAAATGTAATCAGAATGTCAAAAGAATATACTTCGAAAGCCGTTCGATATTTCATCTGACCTCAAATGCATCTCGAAAGTTTTGAACATGCGCAAAACATTCGAAGTGGCAGCATGAATGGGTCGGAATATACCGAATGCAAGTTACGAATGCACGAATGCAGACAGAATGTTTAGAATGCACTTCGATCATGCAGCAATACACTTCGAATTTTCATTCTGACAACATTTCGGCTCATTCCAACGCCGTGTGATCTAGACCATTCGCATAAATACACAGAAGTGGACCCTTGTTCTGACATTTTTTTAGTTTTATCTAAATCGGCCCTTAGACTATTGTAAGACACGTCTTCAACTGAATAAACCCTAATATTGAAAGTCACAAGTTTGCCCGCAATGGCGGTCATCTGGTTGTTATTTGCGCTGTCAAAGATGTCCTTGCTTTCTAAAAAAGCTTTGAATCCTTTAGGGCACTGATCCTGACCCCATTGTCTAGCCTTATATTCCTTCTATAGAAAAATAAAAACCTTTTTGGCGCTAAATGTTATTGCAATTCCATAGGAAATCGTACCGCAATGGTTGGTAGGACCAGTAATTTCAGTTTTGGAAAATCTACGTTCAATGCCCTCTTTAAAGGGGACCAGCGGGCCCAAAATCCTGTGCACGACCTTGGGCCCGTAATACCCTTTAGTCTGGGATGCATGTGTACCCATGACAACAAAATTCCCGAATTTGGGCATTTTGGTCGTAAACTACGGAAGGCCGAAATGGCCACCCCGCCCAGTCTGCATTAGTACGCTATGGTAGCGGAAAGGATATAACATTTTTTAAAAACACTAATTAAAAAACTTGAAAATACTCAATTTACCCTTAATAATTACGCTGTTTATTTTTGTGACTTTTGACATTCGGGTGGCGTAAATTACGCTTTAACCACGAATTTTCATATGCATCAATTTCTAAATTTACTAGTGTGGTAACATGCACATGCACCAAACTCAATTGGGTGAAAATTTGATGAGGTTACCTCGAACGGTTTAGAAATATCAAGAAGAATCAAAGGGTAGCGTTAGAAGTGCCGTTAGGTGTATGTATGAGTGATATTCATAACACCATTGGTATTTCAACAACCCAATTCAATGTGCACACATTGCAAAAGTCTACATTTATAACTCTGTTTTACCTCGGTCGATAACAGTCCGTCCCTTTAGGGCCTTCATATTCAAAATACATGGATTTGAACGGAAGTAGAAATCAAAGCTATCTTCGGAGCGTCTACGGTACAACCTCTTTGGAGCGGCCCTCTGAATAGCAACAACTTCTGTATAACAATTGGAAATTTCCCTTCGTTGATATTTACTATACATTTAACCTCTGTACAGTAACAACCTCGAAACAATGACCAATATTTGTAGCAACCAAAGGGTGTTGATCAACAGAGGTTGTACTGTACATATATTATTAAAATGTATATACATGTATCTCGATCTTTGCGCATGGGTCCAGAGCGTAAACCACCGTTAGAGTGTTTAGTTTCGTGAGCTTATCAGGGTTTTACACTATGACATTGCTTTGGAGTTGCATGGTGCCCCTGTCGCTGAAAATGTCTTTTTTCTGTTGTTGGGGCTTGTGTCACATTAACAGACAGCAGTCGCTCGTAGAATATGGTAACACTCCTGAATGTGAAACAATGGTAAACGTGGAGACAATTTTATCCGACCTCGGTATGGGGAGATTACTGCGTCCTGGCAAGGTTAGATTTGGACAGGTATCGTCACGTGTGAAATGGTGTGAAAATTGCTGTGCAAATCTATTTTTATTATGTGGCTACGTTTAATTTACGTTATATGCCCCGGGGTAGGAAATATTACAAAGGGAAGATGAAAATAGAACCAATTTATGATATATCTAATTCAATTTATAGCCAAGTGTAACGAAATTTGGACAATATTGTACTTAATTCAGGCGTAATCGTTTCATTAAAATTCATCACATTTATTGCAAGGTTTGAATTGTCTGACATACATATTTATCAATGCATTCACGAAATGAAATCCACGTTGAGTCACATAGCAGTCGTATATAAAGTGTTTGTTTTGTATTGGGTCATCCAAATTGCAAGCGTTTGGCGTAGTCTGTTTTGCTTTGCTTGCTTTGTGGTTGTTTCCCTACACCCCTTCTTCCCTCCTAGATAAGAAGGGGTGGCCATGGAGCTCGTCTTTGTCTCAGCAGCATCGCCTTACGTTTTTATTTCTGTTTGTCTCTTGTTAGGGACAAACAAGCCCCCTTGACGCGTGTATGTGGTCGCACGGTCATGCTAGGCTCACAGTCCGATCCCCTTAAAATAGTCGTACTTGTGTAGTGTCTTTATAAACTGTATAAAAGTGACATCTAATCTTATTATAATTACTTATTTATCTAAATGCAGAAGTTACAAAAAACTCTGAAAAGTCTAAAAGAAAAAAACTTTTAATAGTTTCGACATACTGTACAATCATTTAATTTCAATTGGACTAAAATTCGTAGTTTCGTGGGGACATACTTTGAAGTATTTCAGATTTCAAACTATCGCACATGAAAAGTTTTACAAAAGAAAGTTATGTTCCTTTTTAGGGTAAACGATTTGAAAGAGAGCACCCACACATTAAACTGTCACTTTTGTACAATAATGGGTCGGTCGGTCGGTCGGTCGGTCGGTCGGTCGGTCGGTCGGTCGGTCGGTCGGTCGGTCGGTCGGTCGGTCGGTCGGTCGGTCGGTCGGTCGGTCGGTCGGTCGGTCGGTCGGTCGGTCGGTCGGTCGGTCGGTCGGTCGGTCGGTCGGTCGGTCGGTCGGTCGGTCGGTCGGTCGGGCGGTCGGTCGGTCGGTCGGTCGGTCGGTCGGTCGGTCGGTCGGTCGGTAGGTTGGTCGGTAGGTAGGTAGGGTAGGTACTTGAATTTTACTGGATGATCGGAAAACAGTCTAGGGCGAGATATGGGCCTTTAAACATTCTTCAAACTAGTTTAAATGATTTTAAAATATGTCATTTTTTTAGTGCAGCACCTTTACCGGCCAGTGATAAAAGACCAAAAATGTTTAATGTGTGGTATAAATAAAATAACAAATGGTTTGAAAACCACACAATCTTAATTGTATATAAGATTTATAAGTTACGTTTAATTAATGACGGTTTTACACTTGCGTCCTTGCTACAGCAAGTATACATACAATCTAAACATAGAATAATTTATTAGATGTCAAACTCAAGTTTTGCCGTCTTATGTCGGTATAAAAATTTACGAATTATGAGAGACCTAAAGAGAATCATGTAAAACAATATATAAAGAAAAGACTCCTCGCACGAGATATGCATACTAATGTTTAACTTAATGTGGCAGACGACAACAGACGACCAGTATTACAGACACATCTATATATACTTTATCTATTCCCGGAATTACTTACGACGTGAAATTAACAGCGTTATAATAATTGGTCACGACATTTTGATGCGGGGTGTGTGGAGATATTACAACCAACCGACCAATCTGTAGTTAACATTCACTTAAAGACCACCTCACCGTCGGCATAGCTTCCTATATACACTGCATGCACGTGGTATATGTGGTCGGTGGCATTGTAGAATATTACAGGTAGAGTGGGGGCAGGTCCTGTTCACCGTCGAGAAAATGTTCTGCTTGCGTCGAGAACGGAGAAAACGTTTCAACGATAATTGTGTACGATAGCGAAAACGCGATAGTACGATAGTGAAAAGTCGATAGTACGATAGTGAAAAGTCGATAATACGGTAGTGATAGTACATAGTGAAAACGCGAAATAATATCGACCTTTCACTATCGTACTTTCGTTGTTTCGTGTTTTAATCATCGTACTATCGAGTTATCAGTATCGTAGTTTCGACTTTTGACTATTGTACTATCGTTGTTGTAGTTATAGTCGTGTTCTTTTCTGTCTCTTTGTGCTTTGCTGTTCCCCTTGAATGCTGCCTTCCCTGTCCGATTATCTTTTTTGCGCTCCAATCGACATTAGTATCAAAACAAATTTAATAGAAACATGAGTTTCAAAGAGTACCGAGGGTTGTTTTGGACCGTATAACACACTCTGTCAGGACACCTTCCGTAGACGACCGTGTTGATTACACCACGAATAATTTAAAAATATCTATACATGTATCAACAAAAAAAACCAACCACCGCTACTTCAAATTTGTTTATTTTTTATTTAAAGATGTTATACAACTTTCGTCTTTCAATACATACAGAGAAATAAATACACATACATGTAGTTGTACTTGGATAGTGTATATTTACTGATGTTGTATCTACAGTTAAACCTTTGTTTATGGTCACCAGAACTAAAGCTTATGTCCCACTTAGGAATTCCACATCATCGATGTTCTCCCGATTTCGTCAAATACCACCCGATGCATCACAATTCCATCCGATATCACACTTCCCCGAAGCTTCCCCTAGACCACGAGGAACCTGTTCCCGATGTCCTGTCCTGATAGCTCATTAGTTTCAATCGGGAGTACATCGCCGAGGCAAAAACTGCTCAGTGGGACCTAGGCTTAAGCAACCATCTTTGTTAAGTTACCAGTATTGTTAAATCTCAATTACTTATTTCCCTGTAATAAGCAACCACCTGTCGCCGCTTTTGATGTATCATTTGCCTGGTTGCTTTAGACAGGTTAGATGTTTATAACGAATTCAACGAGGGCTGTTTCATAAGTATGTAGTGTTATTGGCATAAGCCTAAGAAAATGCATTTAATCCTATATAAAATGACTAAGTAAAAATTTACGTCTTTGTATGTTGAATTAAGAAGAATATTTCGAACAAGTATAAGATGCAACAATGTGACAATTTCGTCAATATTACGTATTTTTGGCTCACAGGAAGACTGGGCTTGCACAGACGTTGTGCGTCCTTAAATAAAGTCGTTATTATTATTTGAACCCGATAGCATTACTTATGAAACACCCCTCGTATGACTTCCAACTATACGATTGGCCTAAGTCATAGCAAGTAAAATGCGCTCGAAAATTGCTTTACTTTGTTTCATAAATTATATCATGAAAACTTTTACATCACGAACTGCATAAGTTATGACTTTATCCACTGTAAGTTATGATGACAGTTTTATGCATGCTTTTATGAGACGGTAAAAAAATGTAAAGTCGGCAGAATGTCAACTAGCTATACATGTATAAAAATATTTCTATATTTTCTCAAAAACAAGTGAAAGAATAAATCTGGTGCTGGATTAACAAAATGTCATAGTTGTCAATTGGTGGAATCAAGACGAACAACTTGAACACTCATATAAAGCACTCAGACAACCGCTTTATTATATGGTAAATGACTTTATGAGTTTCTTGTTGTATGCGGGTGACGTTTTAATTTTGCCGTCATACTTAGCTTGCAAAACCGACACCCTACCATACGTCAAGCGCCGTAAATATGAACATCATTATGGAATATAGCCGTACCTTCCTGAGTTCTACAGGTACACATAGTGACAAATGAACACGATTGGTCGTCTATTGAACACAAACATTCCTCGAGTTGGTGCAAACTTGGAAACTCGCGAAGTTTAAAATAAAATCACAGAGTATATTATTATGATATCCCGCCACCGTTATAGTTTAGCCACAAACACACAGCTCAGACGGACAGTTATTCCTTTGACAGTTTTGAGTACACCAAGTATCCATCGAGTGACCTTTGGACCTATCTAAGGCTCTACACTGACCTACCATAGCACCCGTATTTTCAGACCAACCGCCGCCACTTCCCGAACAAGTACACCTACAAAGCTCTTTCGGACACTGTCCCATTTGACAAGCGTTGGAACAGAATGAATCAAACAGTGATGCTTGTGCTGGATTTGAGGCTATACATTCTGGTTCGGAGCCGTCTGGACATGTCTGAGGAGGGCCGTTATAGCTCGGTGCTGATTGTTTCTGGGATTCTTGTAGATGTACGGACACTTCACCCATACCGTTATTCATACCGAACTGTTCCTTCAGCTGTCTCATTGCATCACCATAACCTTGCATGTAACTAGACGAACCATGCGACGAACCACCGGAAGAGGGTCCCTCTCCTGGTTCCGGGTACTCTCCTGGTTCATATCCTGGATAGTTGTATTCTTGTGGCGGAGTAGGCTGATAATCGCCACCATACCAATCATTACCGGGAGGTTGTTGCCAGGAATTTGCAGGGGATGGCGTAGGTGCTTTCCAAGATGGCGTAGGTGGCGCCATTGTCCATTGTGGTGCTTGTGTGGGCGGAGTCTGTGGTACGGGCCTTGCTGTTGGTGGATTGTTGTATGACGGACCGTTCCATGAAGGCTGGGGGCGTGGCGCCGTACCCATATTGTTTATAGGGTTTGCCTTCTGTAACAATTGTTTAACCATCTGTTTGACTGCCGCCATGTTTGGTTGGTTCCCAGTACTACTACCGGCTGCGGCGTTGTATGTATCGTACGCCGGACCGGCTGGTGCAGGTTGTGGAGCTGGCGGTGCAGCATCCGCCGGAAGTGGAGGTAAAGGTGCCACCACATTGTTACCAATAGCAATATCGGCACAATTAATGAAGTTCTCTTGGTTCCCACAGCCAAGACATTCCCCACCATATCCGTCTGGTCCCATGCTTTGCCCTGAAATATAAAAAAATGTTTAATTTACCTAACGAAAGATGTTTATGAAAGTAAATTGAAAATTACATTAACAAATGAAAGGACCTCCATTAGCATCACAATCCAACGACCATCTGAAATTACGACCACCCCACTAATACGGGCGATTTTCCCGATGTAACGGCAGCACCGCTTTTAATTTTGGTTGTATAAACATTGACAATATTGCTTAATAATGTTTACATAATCTAACGGATTCACTTGTAATTGTCCGTCAAGCAATGTTCGACAAACAATGTCCAACAAGAAATGTCCGACAAACAATATCCGACAAACAATGTACGACAAACAATATCCGACAAACAATATCCGACAAACAATGTACGACATACAATATCCGACAAACAATGTACGACAAACAATATCCGACAAACAATGTCCGACAAACAATGTACGACAAACAATGTCCGACAAACAATGTACGACGAACAATATCCGACAAACAATGTCCGACAAACAATTTACGACAAACAATATCCGACAAACAATGTCCGACAAACAATATCCGACAAGCAATGTCCGACAAACAACGTTCGACAAACAATGTCCGACAAACAATAACCGTCAAGAAATTTCTTACAAACTATGTCAGTCAAGCAATGTCCATCGAGTAATGTCCGACAATGACCGTAAAGCTATGTCCGACAAGTAAAGTCCCATTAACAATGCCCGACAAGCAATGTACCACAAACAACCAGATGTGGCTATCTCAGTTCTATCGTAAAGGTCAATGATCAAATATTTGTTTATTCGTCTAGTCAGCAAAAGTTAATGAAGATTGTAGTCATTCATACTATGCCCTCTATACTATATGCTAGAATGTCACTGAATATGTGGTAAATATGGCAAAATATGCCCGGCTTTTTGTCGGTGGTTTGTGGCGGGAAGTTGTCGGTTTACTGCTCCAAATACCGTTCAAAACAAACATTAACATTTAGTATTGTTATGACACAAGGACAATAGAAACTCTGTCAATATTGTGAACCTTTTTGCTCGTTTTGTTCAGGAATAACTTACAGCGGATGAGCGATTAATAATAAAATACTAGTAATTTATAAACCTGGACGTTTTTATGACAAAATACCTGAACAATTTATGTCGTATTAAATCGTATTAATGCAAAGTACTGTAGCTAAAACGTTAATACATGGCGAGATAGGGATGGTAACAGAAAGCTAGAATGCGACCAAACGACAGTTATTGCCAGAAATATGACACAATGTTAAATGATCCTTTCTTGAGGAAGTCATCTAATTAAAGCATACTTGAAATTAAGAAAAGTAAACTCTTTGTAGCGACTGAGTCCTTATATTCAAGCCTGACATGTTAAAACAAAAATAGACTGCAGCGCTGTCCGCGAAGAAAATGAAAAACGCAACGTTACTGTCAAATTGTGAGAAGTTCTTGTCGGATGGATGGGACAAAACCACAGAACTGAAGTTTGGTTAACTACTCACTTCCGTATTACATTAACAAACTGACGGACATGAAATCACTTGGTGACTTTTGTTTACTAAAAATGATGTCAGCATGATTATTAAGTCAAGCTCCAGCGGATGGTTTTCTGACTTTCTTTTTTTGACAACCCTCGTCTGTTCTTTCTGTTTTTGGCAACCCTCGGCTGTTTTTCTGGCTGTTTTTAACTCTCGTCTATTTTTTCTAGTTGTTTGTCAACCCTTGTATGTTCTTTCTGTTTTTTGGCAACTGCCGTCTGTTCTTTCTGGTTGTTTGGCAACCTTAGTATGTTCTTTCTGGTTGTTTGGCAACCTTCGTATGTTCTTTCTGGTTCAACCCTCGTCTGTTCTTTCTGCTTGTTTGACAACTTTCGTCTGTTTTTTTCTGGTTGTTTGACAACCCTCGTATGTTCGATCTTGTTTTTTTTGGCAACCCTCGCCTGTTCTTTCTGGTTGTTTGGCAACTCTCGTCTGTTCTTTCTGGTTGTTTGGCAACTCTCGTCTGTCCTTTCTGGTTGTTTGGCAACTCTCGTCTGTCCTTTCTGGTTGTTTGGCAACCATCGACTGTACTTCCTTGTTGTTTAAACCGTCATCTGTTCTTTCTGGCTGTTATGCAACCCTCGTCTCTTCATCAACTGTTTGTTATTTGTCTGTTTTGATCATAATACATGTATAAATACCATGTATGAAGCTTCAGGGCTAAACATGTACAATATACAGTGTTGTAAAACTCACAAGTTTCTTTTTTTCTTGATCATTTTTGTGTTTGTCATTTAAGCGTGTGCTTGTGGTCTGTGCATTTTCTTTTTAGGAATTTTAGCTGTTAAATTTCATGTTTTCTCGCTCATTTTTGTGTTTGTCATTCTGGCGCATGCTTGCGGTCTGTGCATTTTCTTGTTTATGTGTTCAATTCTATGTCCCAGTTTGTGCTCTGTTGTTTCTGTTGGGTGCTGCCTTCCCTGTCCTAGTTGTTATCCCTACCTTCCCTGTCCTAGTTGTCATCCCTACCTTCCCTGTCCTAGTTGTTATCCCTACCTTCCCTGTCCTAGTTGTTATCCCTACCTTCCCTGTCCTAGTTGTTATCCCTAGTATCTTGTTGATGCATTTATTCAACACTGTTCACTCTGACAAGTACACGTAGTCAGTACTGTAGACACCTCCCCAAATTATGTCAAGTCATTTCTTCACATGTCGATGACCGTAGTTAATGTCACGTAATATAATACAGGCTAGGGAATTTGACCAAGGTCTAGCGTGCTTTACCACGTGCATGGACATGAGGGACTATCTTAGCAGTATTCATGTCTAAAACGTGGCATGTTGATACATGTATGACCAGTGTTCATGGACAGAAAACCAGTACTACATCCTTTGCACCCTCAACACCCTGTCGACACTAGCTAATACATGGCTTGAACCTGTCCGTACGGTCGTACACACGCTACGCAAATAGTGTGAGTTGATCTTTCAAAGATTAGCAACCCCAATGTATAGATGACCCAGTGGGTGCAATTTGGGCTTTGTCAAATATTACCAGAATTATGGCCCTTTGCTTCTTTTACCATTTATGTACCCCGTCATGAAATACCTTTCGGTGGTACTATTTGAGTGCATATTAACCTCTGGGTGTGACGTGTGTAATGGTGGTGTTCTATGAATATAATATACTAGTAACTCACCTGCGACCCATTTCCATTGAAGTACACATTGCGAACATTGCATGTTTGTAGGTAACTGCACTGCTAGTTCCTCAAACACGTTGGTACCTTGTCGCTGTATAAAGTACCTTCTACCATGTCCCGCTATATTCAGTACATGCTGGTCCAGACACGCCTGTGTGGCTCTCTTAAGTGGGTTGTTCACAGGACATAACCGGAACTCAAAGTAGCCCATGTGGTTACTAGTCAACTCTAGAGTGACGTTGATATAAGCACCGACAGGGTATTGCCTAGCAACCATGCCACGTGCGTACTTGCCCCCTGCTTCATGTTCACGTGGTCCCTGCCAGGGGTCACCACATGCCCCGCATTTTCCTGCGTGCGTTTCGAATTGATTCTGAAGATATATGAAAACATAGGTCAACTATTTTAATTGGTAGACGTACGACAATAAGCTCAGGCCCCAATTCCACGAAAAAAACTTATTGTTCAGCTGAGACTGCTATTTTAAATTTATTATATGATTACAATTATAGTCTTGTGATGTATATTGCTACCAGAAACTCTGTATTCATTGCTAAATAATGATTTAGAAGGAGATATTGGTATGAAAGGCTCATCGAAATCCAACAGTAATGAACAATAAAGGCTTCGTACTTGAGCTTTTTTACTTTAGATGTTTATAACTTTAAAGCACTATTTTCTGTAAAAATTGAACTTATTATGTATTGCGCTATTAGATTGGCATCTACCTGTGACGAAACAATATTGACAATATTGACTATTCATTATATAATGTACTGACTTTTAGATGCATTTGCAGCGGTTTTATAATATTTCATATCATTATGTTCACCTTTCAATTGCTGCAACCAAAATGTACAGTTTATATACGGCGCAGATTAATTAACGTATAATCGTTTTACAGAAGTCTTTACAATTTGTTTCAAGGCGTTTCTTTTAGAATTGCATCCGTTTTTTTCAAGTTTCAGTATAGCTCACCCTGTTTTTCGCCCATCCAGCTGCCAGAGGGCATTCAAAGTGAGTCTTTTTTGTTGTTTGTAAATATTGCGGTTCATAAAACTTGGTAATCCAATTAAGACACATGATGTTTTATCATGTTAATTAATTTCACCAAGTGTGTTTTAATAAAGATGTACAAGACACTGTACAATGTGACATTTATGCTTATGAGGTTTCAATTTGTTCAGCCTCTGAAATGTATTTCCTCATAAAAGAAATATAGCAAATGTTGCATCTTGCAAATGGTAAATGAGACGCGACGTACACCATACCGACATATTGTACGTCGGCTATTATTCGCGATGTTTTTTTATTTTCGTTCTTATTTCCAAAAGGATATCTCGCGAATCCCCTAATTCCTAATTCCGCGTAAAAATACCTTCAAAATAACCCTATCACGCAGTAAATATCACGTGAACATGAAATGTTTTATAGTTTACTCAGCGTCAATGAAAAGTTACCACCTCATTGTATCTTATATTTTTAAATTCACGTTACACTACATGTTAAAAGCCGAACACGACTATGTTTTGACCTTATTGTGTAGTCACAGATATCCATTAACAATATTCAAATGCACACACTATTTAACTTTTGTACCGATAGGTCATTTTGTATACAAAATACAGAGGTATATAAAAGCGGGAACTTTTTAGTGACGCCCAGTATATTATATTAAAACTTTGAATTCACTATGACGTTACGCACGAAACTGGTACATAAAAACGTTGCGTCAAAAAACGACGTAAACGTCGACTTTTGCGTCTTTGTTTACGACGTCTAGTAGTTAAGTTTATACATTGATTCAATGGATCACGCATAAGAAGATAATTATATATTGAGGGTATTCTATACGCATAGGCTCTCTCTCCCACTCTCTCCCCCTCTCTCTCCCCCTCTCTCTCTCTGACAACATTTTTGTTTTGAAAATGGCGGCATGTTATGACACTACCCGGCTATTCTCGTATCATTAGAAATCTACAGAATTACTTCAAATAATCGGAATCGGTATCGAATAAAGCTATATTTTTTATAGAATTGTCGATAATATAAACAGTAATAATTATTATCATTGTTAATATTATCATCGACAATCAATATATTACGGCTCATACATTTTGGACAAACGCTATTTGTAATGAAATAAATTCGTCATACATGTACTAGTAAAAAACGTCGTATGGGACATTCCACTGGACAAATCTGACGCTAGAAAAGTCGCATTAAAATTTAAAGTATGTGAAAACAAATTACACAGCACGGTAGGTAATAGTCTACCATTTAATACTTCAAATAATTAAAAGAATGTAACGGCGCATATTTGCTCACCATGAACCATAATGCAATGTGTATACCGCGAAACAACGACGAAAATGAATATTTTCGTTATATTGGACATTTTACTGGACAATTATAACGTAATATAAAATGTGCATATACGTATTAGTTCTAGGACAAAATACCACAGTAAACACGTACACATGTTACCATTTTGTTATATTTTAACAATTTTTCTCACCCGAATACATGATCCTGATTATCTTAAATTTTAATAAACGATCACCGTATTTCACTCACCAAAATGACGTAAAACCGTTCATGGGACATTCGTCTTCATTTCGTTTATTTGTCACTTTCAAGCAATACGGTTAATATTTTTACTAGTTGCTTAACACAGAATATATGCATATGTATTCAAAATCTACTTCATTGAATTTTTACCGTATGAAATTGTAATTATATATGCATTTTTTTCAAAATACATTGCGTTATACCGTCTGTTGTGACGTCATTATGACGTTGGGACAATTCCAGTTTACGTGTTTATATATGAAATAAAATTCACAGTGATGACAATACCTAAAATAACTAGTACATTATTGTGCGGATATATATTAGGTAAAGATTCATTAAAACAATAGTGTCATTGTATTTATTAGTGATAGCTAAAATGTGTTTTTCTATACCTATTCTTGCATTGGTCTTATTTGTGACATCTGATGACAGTTTCCTAAAATCACGGCCAAACGCTTATTATTTGCATATGATGTTCGCGGACATGATGTCACGTCGTTAGGTCATCGTGATACAAATTGACGAAGTTTTGGCGATCTTTGATAAAATATATCGACACAGCATGTTTATGCATCCCGCTGTCTTGCTTTGGACGCAACGTGTGACACCTTATTTTGACGTCACTTTCTTTTGAAAACGTAGTATATAATTTTTATTAAAGCGATATTCTTTAAATATATACATAAGAATGAAGCTCCATGTATGCTCTTTCCGTCGATATACAGGACTTTATAGTAGTACGTTATTTATATGAATTAGGCACACTAATTACAGGCATTACGTTCGATTTATCGAAAAGACACCAATTTCGTGCGTAACGTCTATGTAATAGTCATTAACACACGCCTACATAGATTTTTTAATTAATTTTCAATGACCTCTGATGCTCTGACCTATGACGTAAGCATACCTAAAATGCTTACGTGCAAAAAGGATAGGAAATTGTTTGATTTATTATTAATATAGACAATGTATAAGAAAAATGTCAAAATGAACTTCAAGGAAAGGTTTATTGTATATAACCACTACGTCACGAATGTCCAATGTATGTAATATATAGCACGTTCATTATTATGCGTACGTGTAATTTATTAATTATGTTCGTTCATTAATATGGTACGAGGTCATAAAATCGAAGTATAAATACGCTCACTGTCCATCAAAAAATGAGGGCATGTAATGTTTTCCGCGGTGTGATTTTTTTCCATGTATTCACCGTGCTTTAAGGTTAACGTAGTGTCTCTGTCGACAAGCATGTCGTTGTAGGTATTACTTTCAAAATCACACGCTAATAAAATGGTATGATTATTTATATAGTAAAACCTCACTTAGAGGCCATCTTGATAATACGACCACCGTAAACTTCAGATTACAATTTTAAAGTACACTATCATTTTGTTTTATCTTTAATACCAACTCATGCATCAATATGACAAATGTGCAGGACACAATGAATGTTTTAAGATTTAGGAATCACGTCACTGTGTATGTCTTGAACAAGGTGAACTGTACGTTCTATGAATTGATTGCACTTTGTTATTTTACTTTGTTTATACTACCTGGTAATTTATTTAAGGTCGATTTTGAAAGAAGTTTGTCTAAATTATAGTAATCATTCTCGACACCTCATTCCTGATCCATCGCCACGAGGGTATGTTATTCAGATCAAGTTTTCCTTTTATCTTATTCTCGTTCACCAGAATATACTTCACCTCTGATATCAGAGTTGTCTGGGAACTTGACTATCCACTGATATACTATACATGTATGAGGATGCTTTTGTGCCGAGTGACTAGAAAGAGCATTTCTGGTACCAATTTTATTTCGTCTATGGTATGGCGTGGCGGGACCTCACACACTCCAAGCGGACACTATACCACTATAATCGAGGAGTTCGTTTATTTGCTAATTGATCGTTCCACAGAAACAACCATACTTCTCTCTATATATGAATACAACACAATTGAATTCTTGTGCAGCTATTTTAGTAAAACATATAAATTCTCACATCGGCGCATACAATTATGAATTTTGAATGAATGCACTGTAATACACCGGAAACTTAAGTGAGTTATTTATGGGTTCATAATATAAAACAATTAAATATTGAACATAAATTTTGACACTATGTAGGGAGGCGTTGACATGATGTTATATTAAACACTCAACACCTCCGCCAATCTTCTGAATAAAAAAAATTAACCTTTGATAAAGAACTTGTAAGTTCTAAGTGCCCGATTGACACATTAAATAACGCTTGTGAATTATTAATAGATGAATGTTCATTTAAGAATGACACAGTTTATTTAACACATACCTCTCATAATGAATTATTACCCAATCAAAGCACTGAGTTTAATCAGTAATTGCACTAATTAATCAAATGGGAAATTAATGACTGAACTTTTGTTCTTAAAATAGTTTGATTGAAATTTATGCTTTGATTGGTATTCGTTCTAGATACACCTAATTAACCATCTATGTACCTCGATACTTCAGAGCAGAGCAGAGCAGAGCAGAGCAGAGCAGAGCAGAGCAGAGCAGAGCAGAGCAGAGCAGAGCAGAGCAGAGCAGAGCAGAGCAGAGCAGAGCAGAGCAGAGCAGAGCAGAGCAGAGCAGAGCAGAGCAGAGCAGAGCAGAGCAGAGCAGAGCAGAGCAGAGCAGAGCAGAGCAGAGCAGAGCAGTTGAGCAGAGCAGTTTTTAGATCTTTGTTTGTGCGTACGGCACCTTATCACAATACAAACAATATTTTTTACAAACAGAACATACATAAGGTAAATCATAGGTTAGAATATAAAATGATGTATCGGGCATCTTTTTATGTCATAAAATTGCGATTTAACTGTACTTTAATTAGTATACTAGTAGTAATGATTAGTGTATACTTTTTAAAAAAAGCAGAATAGCATTTTGCTAATTAAAGCATTTGAATCATTTAAAGAACAAGGGGTTACAGTGCTTGCAAAACGTATGTATCATGTGTCCACATCAAATATATTTTTAAGTTATTAGTTCTTCTGCATCATTAACTCATTAGTAATATGTTTGATTGAGACTTAATAATATTCACTGCTTAAGACAAGTGGCGGTTAAATTAAGGTGACCACTACAATTGCATATCGTCGGTGACAATCATAAACCCTGTAACTACAAAATCACAACTTTTCAGGAGACGGAAAAAACTGTTTTGTGATAAATATAAACGATGGGAAATGCTGTTCTTTCACCAATAACGATAGAAATATGTTAGGAAACAACCATTAAAAGTTTGATAGGGATGCGATAAATCCAGCACAGCAACGGTAGTTACGACATTTCACCATCGTGATTGGCCAATGATGATGTGATTTTTTATAGTTACGTCATTTCCGTTTCTCAAAATGTATTACTCAATAACTGCATTTTGTTCATATAACTTTGTTTCTAAGCTGCAAAATCAATGGGTCGCAACTTTTTACGTTACGTCGATATGTAAACCGGAATCAGGCTGGGTTTGTGTGTTTTGTAGTTACGAGGTTTCTGATCAGTTGCATTATATGAAAATTGTCGTGGATGTTGAAGTTACGGGCTTTCCGACAAGAACATTTTAAGTAAAATCTTATGCCTTGTCGTTTTCAATTCCATTGCCGACCTGATGGATGGACTACTTTTAATTCATGAACATATTGACACAAATAGAACTGATATTCCCACCATTTTTAAAGAAAATAAAATGCACTGAAAATGCAGCCATTTATCCAGAAGTTACGGGTTTTCCTTCCGAGAAAAAATTTCAACCAACCAAGCTACAGCTTTTCATCACGTGGTGTTTTTGAGAGATCTAATTGGGCGAATTTCATGAAACTTCGACAGCAGATGCGGGAAAATATTGCCGGTAGGAAATGCCGAAAACACGATTTTTGAAAAAATGTAGTTACGGGCTTTATGATTGTCACCGACGATATACTATGTTTAACAGGTTAATCTTTATTGTACTAACACACCAATCAAAAGGCCACCATTGGAACCCTTGTAACCCTCTCAAAGTTGCATTAGCCATAATGTAGTGAAATTTGTGTTCTAATTGTGTTGTTTTCTAGAGATGGACAACATGTATATGCGAGGTTTTACGGAATATAACATAAAGTGTTTAAGGCATGTTAATTCCACTTAAATATTTGCCTTATTCAGTCGCCGATTCAAGGAAACCTGCGCCTGTCCTCCAAATTGGCAGTTTTGACGTCAAATGTAAATTTGAACATAATTATAATTTTCAAATATTAAATAAACAATAGAAGCTACATGGTTAACTTCATTATGTTAATTTCAACCACATTTAAGATTTATTATTACTTGTCCCGAATATATTTATGAAATTTAAACCGAACATTCTAGCCATAAAAGCGTGGTTCTACGACATGTAAAAAACAGAGAAATGGAAATACAATACTTGAAGTTAACTGTACGCCCCTTTTGTCACATAAAGTGCTCTTATTCATACAGTTGAAGGAAATGGTGCAACTATTAAAGGAAATAAATGTACCACTTCCCCACACCCTGTTGTTATCCACAGAAAATAAAGACGTTATTATTATTATTACACAGACCACAAAGACACATCATCATATAGTTCCTTAGTTCAGGGACCATATACGGGGGACGTTAACAATATAAAAGGAGTGTGGCCCTCACATGATTTAAGACTAAAATTCTGTCTTAACCTAAAATTCGTAAAAACTTAATTTACAACATAGTTTATTTTGTCTGTACAGTAAAACCTCGATAATACGAGCATCAATATCAAGTGCTACTGGCCTATGTCGAGCAAATTTCAAAATTCCAGGGCACTGTTTTATCAAAGCACTTACGGAAATCGTAAACTTACGTACAAAATGTATTTCTTTATAATTCTTTACCGACTGCTAATTGGGGACGCGTATGGGTTGTAGGAGTCCATTCATTAAGTTATTACTTGCTTTGCAGCTCCATTTACCTCACCTAATAGTTGGAAAAGAATTATAAATAATTTGAATTTGATCGTAAGTTTACGATTTACGTAAGTGCTTTGATAAAACAGTACCCCGGTGAATTTGTTTATTAATGTATCCCTTTAAGACGAACATCATTGCTACGAGTAACCGGTCTATCTCGAGCACAGGTAATGGTTAAATTTATAATTGTTGTTACACTCTGAACACTTCCCGTCAATTTATATTAAAATTCATGTATTTATAACAACATGGTGGTAAAAAGCATTTTAAAACACTTGGAGGTCTATTTTAAAATGTTTGTGAACAAAGCGTACGGACAGTCGGACACACTGACCAAGAACTTTAACCAGAACATAACTTAACGTAACTTTATTGACTCAAGTTGGTATTTTAACCAACACTTAAACGTGTTCGTTTCCCTTGATAAACTCTATGGGAATCGGGATGAAGAACATGTTATGCGACTTATCAAAAATGGTCATGGGAAATTTTATCGGTTTTGGCCCAAGTGTTGTTTTTAGGTGAAAACACGAAGAATTTAGATGTGTATCAATGTAAGTTAAAATAAGAATTGCTGGTGTTTATACTTTGTATGCTTACGATACATGAATACACAAACATACTGTACGATAATAACTGTACATATTGACATGACTGAACTGTTCATGACCAAGTACAACGGCTTCAGTTAAACTGCACACAAAGATCACCTCAATAATCATACCACCTAAAAATGAGGACTACATTTTCCGGTTCTTATTCACTTTTTTTGCTAAGACTTCAAATCTTACTGGTGTTTCAAAGTACATGTGTTTTGTTAATTTTCAATCTTTATAAGTCAGGTGAACGGTTGCGGTAAAACTGTACATAAACTTTGTCAAATTGTCGCCAAAATGCGGAAGTGTCAATGAATCTAAATGATTTCGGTATTTGTTTTTCCGTTTTAACATACATTATATCTATACCGATCCCTTAATAAAAACATGTCGTTTATACATGATGGTATTGGTTATCACAAATAATTTTAGTTTAGGTCGATGTCACTAAATAGAAATATTATCCACTTTTTCAAAATCTAGTCCGGTTTTTTGAGTTCTTAAGTCTCAGATTTCAGAGTGTTTAAATACGAAAATAATTACCAAATCCTGCAAATTACTCTTTATTTATGCTTATTCATGATATATTAATACTGTCACACGTCATAAATTCATCAATATTTTGTCTATATGGAGGGGCCGGCGGGTTCACTCATCGGGGTTAAACAATAAGTACAATTGTATTCTTGGTTTTAAGTTCCTTATCATTGATTTTAAGCAGTTTTCTAAATCCCATCACATGTTTTACATTATTAAAATTCCGGTTAATGACTTTTTCGGGACCCGGTATCCACCAAAGGGATTCGACCCGATAAAAATATCTTTCACATCTATACTATGAATACATAAGACAAGGGGCTTTCTTTATGACTGGCCCTCATATACCCAACTCAACATTATGTCCAATAGTTTACACAAGCCGAATACAATCATTTAATTTGTACTGCACACTTCAAGACAATATAATATTATACATAAAAAATACAACTTTTATCAATACACGTACACAATGTCGCCTGTGTCGAGCATAGAATGTTTACAAAATGCGTAAAACCCGGTTTGACGACATAACCCTGCACAGACAGAAACTAGAAAACGGCCTTCGATAAAGAAGAGAAATCATTATTTACACACGATCTCAGGAAATTAGTATGACGATTTGGTAGAGGAACATATTTGGATTAACTCACCGACACTCGTCCGTTTCTGTACATCTTAGCTAGACGAAAGCAGCAATTCAACAACATTGACTGAAAACAATTCGCCGACTTTTGCCATTTTGACAGTGACAGCACGGCTTTGTTACGAGTAATTTGATTGGCCGAAGATACGCATGGTATTACCCGAACACCAATCATTTTCTATATTGTCACATGATTCGTCACGTGATACTACAATGGTCGAAATGAATGTAAATATTAGAAATTGAATATCAGTTCTCCCTGAACTCGGATTATCGTCTATTTAAGCGGAACAGAAACATTTAGGTGGCGGTAAGTTGCAAAAAATATGTCCCACTATCAAATCGTCGTACTAATATCCTGAGATTGTGTGTAAATAATGATTTCTCTTCTTTATCGAAGGCCGTTTTCTAGTTTCTGTCTGTGCAGGGTTATGTCGTCAAACCGGGTTTTACGCATTTTGTAAACATTCTATGCTCGACACAGGCGACATTGTGTACGTGTATTGATAAAAGTTGTATTTTTTATGTATAATCTTATATTGTCTTGAAGTGTGCAGTACAAATTAAATGATTGTATTCGGCTTGTGTAAAATATTGGACATAATGTTGAGTTGGGTATATGAGGGCCAGTCATAAAGAAAGACCCCTGTCTTATGTATTCATAGTATAGATATGAAAGATATTTTATCGGGTCGAATCCCTTTGGTATCCACCATGTAATCATGAAACCTTTTTGTTATCAATATATGTACTATAATTCATTAGTTTTAACCTGACAGACTGATAATTATCCTAACACGGAACCATTCAGACCTGAAACGTTGGGCGCAAAATCAACACCGGTATGTCGCGGATTGGGATCAAACTCGCAACCTCTCGACCCAGAGACCGACCCTCTAACCACTTGACCACCGTAACCCGGTCCTGTCATAAGTTTACTAACACCATGAGAAAACACAATGATGCACAAACCACAACACATGCATTGGTCGTATTTTTGTTTCAGTATGGTATAAAGACCGAAGCAGGACGGACCATCCGGTCATAAATGTCATCGGAGAAATGATAAGTTGCCAATATAATAACACTTACAGTGACGATCTATTGACATTTTAATGATTTCTGAAATCTAGATAGCTTTATATTATTACATGAGTAATTTCCCACAGTGTGTAAGCAATGATGTTGAAAGGAAGACAATGTTCGTTGACTAATCTTCTCGCCAAGTGATGGACGCGTATGCTACATGTTATTAATGTAACGTGCCGAGTGTATATATATCATACACTTTATTAATATCATTAATTTAACAACCGCAGTCGTTAAACAATGGTTGAATGGTTGACCTGGTCAGTTGATGACCCGAGGTGATAGATTGTGCGACCTATATGACATCGTCTACATTATGATATAATTTAGAAAACACTGATATGTCTTGAAATTATTTATTGTTCATGCTTATTTTCTGAAGTAACAACACTTGTACCAAATAAGATTTTAAGGGGAGAGCCGTAACTAAGTTTTGGAACTTGTGGTTCGACCCTATTACCCATGTATATAAAATGTATTTATACATGTAGATGTATTTGTGTGACAAATATTGTTTATTTTGTGAGTAATAAAATATGTTTAAACTAAATTAAGATTTGACAACTGTTATGATTACAAATCGAAATCAACGTTCCATTTTGTTGTCAATTGCTCTATGATTGTGTTACATCTTTTTGCCGACATTTTGCGCTTGTTGCTTACATTTTACATTAAATTTTGTTATTAATTGAAACATTGTCCAGCATTGTTTCGACAGCAGATCGTGCGAACTTAAGTTGTTGGGAACATCCTTAAAATCTTAATTAGGGGTGTCTATCAAGTAAATATAGAGCTGGGCCACATATACACCATTTAAATATTTGCAAAACCAATTATAATTATATTATTTCTCTGATCGCATATTCAACTTTACAATATTTACATGAAGTATTGAGTAATTGAGTATAAAAATATGTTTTATGGTACTTATACGAAGTATTGAGTACATTGTACAAAAAAGTATGTTTTTCAATGTTTCAAAATAGTTCTAATCGAACATTTTATTGTACCAATGGCCCCTAAACGAAATATATACACAAACTTTACCAAACGTTTTGATGGCCATATATTAAATAACTCGTGTAAAGGACCATCACACTCTCAGCTTTTGGATGTTTTCTAAGACACTCATGTCTGCCAGACAGTATACTGTCGAACATGCCTTAATGTTCCGCATCTAGAGTATGCCGAGCATAGCAATTACGTACCAGTCAGCTTTCTACTGAAAAATGACAGGAATATTAGTGCCTCCACCCGTATTTGAACCCTGGTCGCCAGATTAGACGACAAGCGCTCTAACCAATGAGCTACGGAGGCAGTCACCTATGCCTGTTAGACGGCATCCAATCTTGTTGTCATGGAAACATCCCAGTCCCTTTATAAATAATCTCTAAAAACATAAATGTAATATTTACCGTAAACCCTCCACAATTGAGACCCATATCATTGTAGTTCCGAGGATTTTTGTAATCGTATCGCCACATAACATTTCTTGCCGCTGGCTCGATCATACGGCCGTGTCCAGACACTAAATCCAGGCTCCACAAACATAGTATTAACACCACAAAGTTTAACATCGGTAATTTCATATCAAAGTCCTTCTACTAGTATCTATGAACAATTTCCTTCACAGTCCTCAACAGCAAACTTGCAATGAAACGTATTTCAGTTTTTTTGTCACAATTTCCGGTGAAGAACAGATAAATCGAATTAACTTGATAAAGAGGAATGAGTATTTGATTGTGTTCGACGACAAAAGGCAATGTATCTTGCACAAATAACGAATTATTTATTTTATTATACAAGCTACAATATCCCTTTGTCTGATATGTAATGAAGACAGTTATATGATGAGTCGGTACGTCAAACGACAAGCGTATATTATATAGAAATACGGCGGTTTTTACACCAGCCTATCAAATCTTATCTTACTGAAAGACGAAATCACGTGACAGAATAGTGTGATATGCGCATATATTATATACAAGTACAATAAATTTGCGATGCATTATGAATAAAACATACATGCTGGTTGTTCTATTGTTTTCAATTTCTATTTCACAACCACATTTTTTTCAATCAAATATTTGGCTGCTTTCAGTGCATCATCATTCTAGCCACTCTCTACGGCAACAGTTTTCGTTCCTTTAGGCTTACTATGCTCTCGGAAAAGAAATTGCTTCCCAGTGTTGCAACATCCGGGCGAGTTTAAGAGGTAAATGCTTAACAGATAATGATAAATGGTAATACATGTACATGTATAAGTTTTGAAAATTACAACTTTTAAATTCATCCGTCTGAGCCCGAGGCACATTGATGGATCGATTTCACCGCATTTTACATTGATGTTTACAAGGGATATACAATATCAAGATAGACAGTCCGGCACATTAATTTAAAACTGAATACAAACTAAAATCTCATGATGAAATCATATAATTTACGCATTACACAGCAAATGTAATATCTTAACAAACACAATTAAAGGAAATAAACAGTGTTACGGAACAGTAAACGGCAACTGGATAAGTTGAACTTATGTGAATCGGACGTCGTTTTTAACTAAAAAATATGTTGAGAACAAAAAATGGCCGAGTTTTGGCTCTAATCGTGGTAACCATAGTTTAACTAGAGTCCGTCAAAATTTATTTTGGTTAAGCTATGGTCGAACAAACGTTAGGTTGCTTTTGCTCTTCTGTAGTCTGTGCCATTTTGATACTACTCAAAAGCAAATGTTGGTTTTAGCAACTATAGAAACAAGACCTACACAGACAGTCGAACCACACCTGACCATAGTTAGCGCCAAATCCCAGCCATATCAAAGATCATACACACATTGGTTTATTTCACAATTTACGAATGAATTGTCTAAATTATTTATGCAGCAACATTCCAAATACATAATGGACGAAATAAAAACCCACCTTCGCTATATTTGACCAAGGGTTACTTTAAATTAATCCAAATATTTCGCAGGTTAAAAACTTTAAATATCCAAGATAGTGCCGCTAGAGGCAAAACAATCGGAACGGTCCGTTCGGCATTTATCACTTCTGGCGTACGCCGATCGCCTTATTTCTTTTCAAAATGGCGGCTCCTATAAGCAATTTAGCTAAGTGTCAGTTCCATTCACCCGTAGGCTATTCTTTGGCCATATATATGCCATCAATAGAGTCTAAGGTAAGGTGGGTTCGATCCCTACTCCAGACGGTCAAAAAGTGAAATGCTTTTCAGTGTTTCCCACCTAACATAACTAAACTTACTAACAGTCTTTCGGACGAGACGTTAAGCGAGGTCCCGTGTATGATGCTTTACATCGGCACGTAAAACAACCAGGGATGCTTCTGGAACTGGAGCATATTCTGTATCATGCACTATCCCCCAAACACTAAAGTGACTAGCCTCTTCTGGGGGCCTCGCCGATATGGATTATCCGGTGGCGAGGATAAATAAAAGCAAAATAAACTAAGGTAAGGAAGAAGCTGGGAACACGTATCGGACAGTCCATCCATTGCCATGTACCATTACGAAAAGTAGATAAAGCGTTATGTAGGTATTTAAAACTAAATAATTTCGCGAAATTCTTATTGTGCAAAAACAAAACGAAATACGGTATGCATCTAGGACTTGTGTCTGTTATTGAGTCACAATATTGAACCAGATCGACCTTGTTAGCACAATAAGGTCATAGTTTTGTTGAAAAGTTTTATGAGAAAAGTGACGAATTACCGCATTGAGCTGTTTTAGTTCTGATACCAACCATTTGTGTGTTTGTAAGGTTGAGTCATACACAGTATAACATTCAGCCATTATACGTTCCTAATACGTGTTATGATTCAGACAATGATGTGATTGTTCTTCAAGGAGTTCTCATAAAATGCTAATTAAGATGCATTTCTCTTATCCGCATACTTTGCAATTTCGTTGTTGTAACTTGACCCTCTTTAGTGATATGCATGCATGTTGCCTCGACCTGCCAAAGACGAAATTAAATGACACCGGTGTATCTCTACCTTGTAGCTGACGCTTAGATACCGCCAGCAATGAGGTGTTAAGAGTGATTGGTATAAGTTGTAGAACTTACTGGGTTCGTAATCGACCTAAAATAAATAAAATATAGTACAAAAATAAAGATTTATTTTCTTCCGTTTTACGCCACACTCAGGCCCCGATCTCCCGAAGCATCTCAATCTGAGTCGAGATTATTCTCAAGTACTGTCATGTGTCTTTTAGATAACTTCCATGGGAGGCCAGACTTAAAGTTGGTACCACAAAACAGATACATTGTTCTGAGTACATGTATATTGTAGTAAAAACATTGAGTACAAACTGAAGAATAATCTCAAATTTATACTCTTGACTAGAGCGAAATCTCAATTTGAGTTGAGATTTCTACTTGAGACGCTTCGGGAGATCGGGGCCTGATATCTCAACTGGTCATATCCTGCCACTTGGTCAACTTATCATGAAACTATTACCGTGTACACTGAGCTTCCAGTAATATATGGCTACAATTGGATCATTATATCAAATTCGACAAGCCACTGGGACCAAACCCACATCCTCTGGTTACCTAGCAACCATCATGTACAGCACAAATAATGTGTTGATCTAATACTAGTATGATGGTGTTACTCTACATAGTTGTGTTTTCAACCTGTTTAGTAAATCATCAGCTAACAACTGACTTTCAGCAGTCGTGTTAATTTTCTCGTTCAATTGTTTGTTAGGCATTGTGTCGTGTTATGTTTATTCATATATATATTTTTAAATCGTGATTACAGCGAAACATTTGGTGGAATCGTGCCAAGATCAGCGCGCTAAATGTCTTTGTTCGACGCCATTTTGAAGATAGCTTGACTTGCATAGTTACAACGAATCCCTGTAACTATGGGGGGCGTGGCTACGAAGTGTCTGCAGAAAGGTCAATTATTGTATGTGAGATTTTATGTTTTCTGTGCTCGGCTGTATAAGTTCAGTGCTGCCTTCCCTGTCCGATTAACTATCTTTCTCCACAAGCGCAATGACCCGTGTCTGTCTCACCAGGTTGACTCAACAGGCGTCTAATTTTTCATGCGACCACCATGGAAGCCACTTCGGTGTGACAGACATGGGACCCAGTGACATGTAGTGGACATTACCATAGCTCATGGCATGGGGGAAACATAGCCAAGTAAAACATGGGAATCCAATGTTCTAGATCGATCAGCTCGCTGACAATGTAGTACACGCGGGGCTAAACAAGTTTGTCAGACTCAAAACTCTCAGAGGAATGAATAAAAACCAAACAGACTCAAAACCCAGGGATTGGTTAACCAAAACTATGATCAGCATAAATTAAACATCAATGATCTAGTCAAACATGACAACGAGTTCAAGTAATAGTGCTGATGGATGATGGATTGATTACGTGAGTTTACTAATAGACCGCGGCTGTTTAATGATGTAATTATGTGGTAAGAGTTATTAATTTATATCTGGATGTGTCATCTTGTCCAATGAATACAATAAGTGAATTAATTAATCCGGTATTAAAAGTGAAATAAATTTCAAGCGAAATCATTCAAACATTGTAATGGTTAACAGCTCGTATGTACCTACTGACTTAACAATGTAGTTGTTGAGGAACGACCAAGCTGTCATCTGGAACGGTATACAATATATTTGTGTGTTGTCTAATCCAATATACGGTACTACTCCCGATACACCGCTTCTCTGTTCCGTCAGGAAATTGAAAGTTATTTTCATACGGCTCCGGCGGAATTGAAAACCGATGTAACGATCTGACGGAACTCAGGACACATGTCATCTAAGTTCCGCATCGCTTTTCAGTTCCGTCCGAGCCATTAAAAACAGTACGATTCTCTGACGGAAGCGCTGCATAGGGATAAGTACCGTGGAATACCCGCCAATACGTTACTGCTATATAATTTATACAGTCACATTTTGCCATTCGTAATACGACTGTATTTGGTTCAACAGCGTCAGATGGTGAAATGAGCTTTGTCTTTACATCAACGGCTTTAAGAGATATACGTACACATAACCTAACCTAGCAACAAGGGAATCAAAGCTTAGCACTAGAAGAAACTGCCCCAGTCGGTGGACATGTATAAATAAATCATATGACCACAACTAAACATTGATTAGACTCTCGACAAACAGCTGTTTTGCTTCATATCGTAAATTAAACTGGAATATATGCAGTTAAATTATTGCGACTGAAAACTGAAAACAAAAATACCTTAGGTGAAACAAGGTCAGCTTGTTACAAGGTATCGGTATGTTTCATAACTACACGTATCAATCACTTTTAACTGTCTTATAAAATATAAAGTTTAATTTAATTGCAATAAATGCCAATCTTGTGCTAATAAATGCATCAATTAAAATATTTAATTGTTAAGTGTCAAGTAAAATATTAGGTTCGTTCAGTAGATTTCAATGTCAATGAGTCAATGAATCACGTAACTGTACTACAGAGACTTCGTACATTGAGTACATACATTTTGTAGTTTTAACTTTATTATTGCCGAAAGCTGAGCAGTCAGTCAGCTTTCTGCTGAACTATGGTTGGCATATATGAGTGCCTCCATCCGTATTCGAACCCGGGTCGCCAGATTGGAAGGCAAGCGCGCTAACCATTGAGCTAAGGAGAGAGTATGGTCATGCGAACACACGTTTAAAGGCATTTTACATTATAGTGTTGCAGCCACAAGGCCGCGGGTGCATCCTCTACCAGTGTAGATACAGCATGATCTGACCAGAGGGACAGACTGAAAGAAATCCCCCGAAGGGAGAGATATACATTAGATACAGGCTTGTCCGGCGCTGCTGAAGTGCTCCTAGCTCTTATTTTGAATAGAAAGCCTGGTTCTTTAATGTGCCCGGTGTATAGCACCGATACACAGCTTCCTGGCACTTCCAGATACTTTGCAATGCACGCGGTCAGATATAGCGGGAAATATTATAAATATTTCAGTAATGTCAAGTTCCGATGCCGGTGATTTAACCCACGACCTCTGGATTGACAGTCCAGTGCGTTACCACTGAGCTAAATCCGCTTATGATTATATTCATGTCTCGATTGTCGTCTACTTTAAGAAATTATAACATATCGGTTTTCTAGAATCCTCTCAGTGTATATGTATGCGACAAAGACCGCAAAGATTCAAGAGCGTTGTTGATTGTATTATGGTTTGTGGAAGACAACTCCTACAGTTACTCATTTTTGTATGAAATAAATAGTGTCCCTTTAGAATCAGAAGAACAAAAAATCTTCATAATTATAATTGAATGGTAAAAGCAGTATCCGGTTTATTTTGTTTGAGGAAATTACACGTTCTTGACAACAATAGCACGAACCTGATAGAAAACACGGATGTTTACATTTTATGATTGATTTTGAAGAGTAGCACCTTAGTCAAAATTCCTCTTAGGAGCGTTTGTTTTAACGCACCTAAAATGAATTCTAAGAGAATTCATATGACATGATCTTGATTTTGATTTGTGTATATGTTTACTTGGCGATAGACTAAGTTGTTTATGCCAATAAATAATTTTACTTGACTTGACGAAACGCTAGCCAGATCTTCTATGTGAGCGTTTCCATCATGGGCTGAATGGAATGTACGTTTGTTACCACAATCTGAGATGAGACGTACATGTGTGTGTAGTCATGCTGTGACAATACAAAACATGTATATGAAAGAGGTCAATCAAACACATTGCAAGAAAACAGAACTGTTAATTCTGTAAGCACTATTGGTACAGTACGCGCCTCCGCGGCTCAGTGGTAATAGCGCTTGTTTTCTAATAATATGGCGACCCGGGTTCAATTACGGGTGCAGGTACTCACACGCCTGTCACATTTTAGAAGAAAACTGTCTGACAAATGAAGGCTATGCTCGGCACTTTTTAAGTAGGAGATAACACGATACATTCTGAGTGGGTTTCCATCCTTTAAGGACAGAATAGATTGTTCACTACCATGATCGTAAGCGCTGCAGTGACAATGTCATTCTGATCAACTCGACCTTTATGCATTACAATAAATTTACCGGAGACAAGCGGAAATGGCCGAGCTTTTACGACTGTATGAAGGAGATCAACAAACACAAAGCGAGATAGCAGAAATGTAATTTTGATAAAATAGATGATACATAAGTAAACTTTAATGGTCTATACAATAACATATACTAGTGAAACCAATCCGAGTGAACATGGTGAAAATAAATAGCCCTATATATATTTATGAATTTCAATAAAATTGAAAAAAATTATAACATCAGTAAATACATTTTACAATATTTTATTTTCAATGATACCGTTACTTGTGGATTAAAAGTCTATATGCATGCATAAATGTCAGGATCTTGGTATTGTTTTATCAAAGCACTTACGACAATCGTAAACTTACGTTCAAATTTAAATTCATAATTACTCTTGTAAACCTAAACATTAGTTTATATGAGTTACTTGGCTGAATAATAATTAGTATTGAATAATCATTTATCACAATTCGTAGCTATTAAAGACCTATAAAGAATTTAAATTTGAACGTATGTTTACAATATTGTTAAAAGTGCTTTGATAAAACAGAAAACAGTGCCAACGGAATGATCTCATAACTACTTATGCGAAACATTTAAACATAATCGTACGTTCAATGAATCCAATGACTAAAAACAAAAATACTTTACATCTCTATCACATTCTTCCCTAAACATAAACTGAACATAATTATAATAAATATATCACTTACTTGTAATGGCACAAAACAAAATTTATATATTCTACAATGTATAACATACGCACTATATGATGAATTATGTACATTGTATTCTGTTTAGTATGTTTTACTTTATAATATGAAAATATGAATATTCTAACAACTGCCAATGCATTCTAACAACTGCCAATGCATGTTTAAATAAAATTGACACAGAGCAAAAGTTGTTTGAAAGTTAATTATCATTTAACAGTACACAACCTTGATATTATTATATCATGCGTAGGTATTTGCAATAGTAAATATTTAGAACAACAACGGTCCTTTATGAAGACCAAAGACCGCAAATTATTCTATAGCTAGTATATATTGTATACTTCGGTCAAATTGTACAAAATATATCCGTAGCAGCTTGTTCATTTCGTTTGGCAATCTTTAGATGGACAGTAAATTTATTATTGTCTATACATGTTTAAAACTGGTCAGTAGATCTATCTAAATCTTGATTTGTTTGTTCTCTTTGCTCGTCCCCTCCACCGCCGCCACCACTATCCATCGCCATAGATACATCGTGTAACTGTAACATACATGTATAGATATAAAACATGGACTTCTGTGTCAGAAATAAACATTGTTAAAAGATAGTTAAAAGTCGGAGAAGGGACTGTAGCGCTAAACTGAAACAGCAGAGAGAAGAAAACAGAAATAGCGAAATAGCACTGACCACAATCACGCGGCACAATGCCGAGGATATAATAGATAATTGAACAGGGAAGGCAACACTCAACTTAAACAGCCGAGCACAGAAAACATAAAAAAAACACCACATACCGCAATCACACGTCACACTGAGCAACATAATTGAACAAGAATATAATAAAACTAGACCACTGAAAGTCAAAGTTTGAACTGTCAAAAAGTCGAAAGTCCAAGATAACACTTACAGCAGAAACTCCTGCTTAAGTCTGCAGTAAAGCTGCAAAAAGGGAATTACTCATCGAAAGGGAAGGCAGCTCCCTTGGAACATAAACAGCTGAGCACAAACGACACAGAACGAACACATACAGTATAGAAGAAAAATCACAGCTCACAAGTAAATTAATGTCACAAGGACAATCGTAATAATGAACAAGTAAAAAAGAAACGACACGCTACTCCGACAGCTTCAGGGGTTCCATTTGACTCGGGAGTAGGGGTTTTGACCCTTGAAATTTCCAAAAAGACACCTTTTGTCCCTCAAGACTTTGGGTTGAAGGGTCATTTTCTCAAAAACTCATGGGTATTTTGCACATAAAATGGTAAAATGAAGTCAAAAGTATCAAAACGACCCTTCAGATTCATGGCTAATGGAACCCCTGATCTGGCGGTCTCAGCCAGTCAAATATAACCAGAGTAAGAGACGGGAGAGTTACAGTTACTGCTAATAATTGTGAATGTTCCGTCAGTTACAGTTTAAAACGTAGTTGATTCTACGTCTTTCATAAAAGTTTTGGAGTAATATATTAAAACCAAAGTCTCGATGATGCTAAAATTTCCAGAAGAATCACGGTAGCATATGGAAGGGGGACATACTGTGTATTGATCTTGTTCCATCCTCCAACGATCTAAAAATGATAATATTCTTCTGATGCGTAACCCATTTGGAATTTCACAATATGCTTTGTCAAAACATTGCAGAACATATCGTAAATACACGTTTGGGGATGATTAAAAACGATACTACGGTGAGGATAATTAAATATTATAAATGATGATTTTTAGACTGGGGACATACAAGTACAACGAAATCTTACCCAGACATAAAAGGTTCCAGCTCCAGCACTTGCTAATCTAGCTTCGATCTCGGTGTGAGCTTTCAGTGTTTCATTGACATGTTTTTGTACACCTGGTTTAACGTTGACTGTATCAAACTGTCTAACACGTCTCAACATACCATCTTTCCCTGTCTTACCCATCAGTACTTGAATATCTTCCCAATCCTGAAAGAATATAGAACTCTAAATATGGTACCCTATTCACAAACACGTGCACCATTAAATCTGTCTTGTACTTCATTCTGGCACTCTTTCAGCTTTTTATTACTGTTTTTCTTTAACTTTTTAAGTTTTTAGACATCTAAAACTAGGTATTCCAGTCGTTTTACTGTTGAAACTATGCCATTCAGCTGGGACTTTTTGCTTGTTTATTAAGACGATAGTGTTACACTTGTCAAGACGTGGTTATGTATCTTCATTTCAATCGTGGCATTATTCTCTTAAAATGATCAATGGCTTATAAAATAGATGCACCAATGCAATACACATATCGCTGGCTTAGAAAGACAAGGTCGTAAGTACAAAATCAATATTTTGAGAAAACAAGAAAAAACTGTCTGAAAACTACTCTTTACTTATGCAAAAACAAGCCTTTTAAACTTCAGTTTGGTCATCAGGATCACTTCCGATTTTCAAGAAAATAGGCTCACAAGAAGCGGCTTGAGGTGCAAATTTCAAATACGCATGAGTCTTGTAAGGTCGTAAGTAGACCTTCTAATTCTAAGCCATCGATATCTGCTGAAACTTTCGGTGTGGGATGTGGTGATTTTGTGGTTGCGTTGGGCATTGTCTTTGCCCTTTTGTTATAAAGCACGAGTATGTGATGTTTTTGTGTTCGCTGTGCTCGGGTGTTTGGGTTGAGTGCTGCCTTCATTGTCCGATTGTGTCATGGTTGTCTTCTTTTAGCTTGCCCAATATTACAAGGCATAAGGTGAAACTATATGCGTCAAAAATGATTTTTTAAAAACACGAATGTTCACAAGTTCATTATCCTTATGAATTTAAATTCTGAGTAGGTATTGCTTTATTCGACTGTGAGTACTTACTATGCTTTTCATAAACGACAATATTTAGTGATATATTTACAACATAATGTTTAAAACATGATACAATTAGCCCATGTACTCGTATGCATATGTAATGTACATGTAACCTGACATCCTTAAGTGTGCCTAGTATTTTGTTTCGACAAGAAAATCTGCATAAAATGGACACATTTTACGTTTTACAAAATTGAATAATTTAGTAGCCATTTACATATAGATTAGAAAACGGTGTTTCGTTGTAGCAAAAGATTTAAAATACTGTATTATACATGGTCTAAAACAAACAAATGTAAATTCAAACGTTTATGTAAACATTTTTTGCTTTTTCAATTATCTTTAACTTATTGTTCTGTATTGGGTTTGAAATTATAATATACCCTACTTAAATCAAAATAGTATTCAACATACGTATCCAGTCGGGATAAAAATCCAGTGACGCAGCGGTCGAGTCCATATAACGGTGTAAAACCAATTATAAAGGCTTATGCTGAACAATAAAACTATAATTTCAATACTAAACTTTGCTCTACCTGTTTAGACAATGGTTGTGATCTTTTGCGTACACATAAACTGCAACGTCACTGTCACAATATCCTAACTTGACTACGTATGTTGTATATATCTCAGGTGCTAGTCTACGTTTATTTTGTACACATGATCATAATTATATTATTGTTACATGCTATCTTGTATATCACGACAGAGATTGGATAATGTGGCATGGAAGTAAGCAAATACCAATGACTAACCTCCAACCATAGCTCCTTTTCTCCTAGATATAAAAATGTGGATCTCATAATATCTTCGACGATCGGAGGTGGAATTTTGTAACTTCTTAGTTCAGATATTGTAGTTTGTTTCATGTCTAACACATCGTGTGATATTTTGTTTAGATGTTTTAGATGGTCCCGGACTTCCTCTGCCTCTCTGATCTGTCTGTGGACTTTGTCACGGAACCGTGATTTTATTCCATGTTCGATTGCCTTCTCTAATGTTTCTAGATGTCTTCGTTTCACAGCATCTTCAAGTTCTGAGGAAATAGTTATTTCAGTGGTACTATTTGAAAATATTAACTTGATACGTTCGATATCTATCACTATTTGAGGCCCACATGGAAGATTGGAAAATCAAATGTGTAGCCTCTTAAATAAAGTCTTTACTAATTATTGCGTATAACTTATTGGTCAATTACTTGTCTGTCTTTCTGTTTACAAGACCAATCATCAAAACAACATGGCGAAGACCGTAAAAAGATTATATTAAGTCAGACAGGGAAGCCAGCACTCAACTTAACCAGCCGAGCACAGAAAACATTAAAAACACACGAAGCACAATTACCAACTGAAAACACGGCATCCCGTAAAGTTTCATTGTATTTTTGCATATTTCTATGTACAATTTCGTGGTTGAAGTAAAACACGAAAATAAAAATCCTAGGAATATTAATGATTTAACTTTATGCAATTATATACCCGACGCTTTCAAAATTGATTAAATGTCCACGTGGAAAATTTACGATTTCAAAATTTTGTACGAGAAAATAAAGCGGATTGGAAATATCGATTTTCATTTCCTAATTGCTATTCCATTATTCATATTTCTGTCGATATTCTTCTTCCATGGAGTAAAGGGTTCTGGGGCTCAAACAGAAGAGAGTAAGCAATAATCTTTCGTTACCTTTCTTTAACTTCTTGTATTCAAGAGCATCATGACCTGCTGTGTAATCACCTTTATCTTCTATACCCATCTGATCAAACCTTGTCAGCTGTTTCTCTAATGCCTCAATGTCTCTCGTACTCTTAGTCTTTGCCATATGTTGTACACTCAGCCTTGTTTTTTTCTCAGTCGCATTCTGCAAATGACAAAACGTATTTAATGTTTGCACTTATAGTGGGATTTGAACCTACATTGTACACTGTACGCCTAGCAATGTTAAATACGAACTTTTCTATAACTAGACTATAACAACTATACCCCCCAAAACCCCCCCCCCCAAGAAATGCACTAATAACGGGACCAACGTGGTGCATCACACCAAATTAGTTAGGGGCTGATGTGGATCAATCTACTTCTTTGAATACAGTGTCAACCTACCTCCCAGGCACGGAGTCTTTTCTTACGACCATCATCTGTTGTTAGTATATAGTTGCATACATTATGATAACTGCCACTACCGTCCTTGGGTTGAGCATGCATCGTGAGCGCATACTCCCCGTGTACCGGGACCTGTACTTGTATGGTCAAACTTCTATCACTTTGTGTCTGGTTCACATATTGTGCCAGTTCTTCCTTCGACATTTTATTGCTAAAAAGTTCAGTCCGAACAATGACATCTTTCACCAATGTGAAGTTCATGAAGACGTCATTTCTAGCTATAACTTTAACAACTCCTGATTTATGTGACAATGCCTTGATCCCGGCTCGGTCTGTGTCAGCACTTGGACCGAATCCGACTGAACCGGGATTCAGCGGAAATGGATGAACATCTTCATGTACTTCCTGTGCGACGATTTTGAACGCACACATGTGTGTGTCGTATCCCCTACCACCGAATACTTGTAGTGTATATATCCCAACTTCTGGAAACCTTATCACAATATCCCACTTTGAATCCGTTCTGCTCATCATTACATAATTGTTCAGTTGTAACGACGAAGCGATGTCCCTGCCGGACTCTTCACTGTTATAATACAACTCGTAATCAAATGCCATCCCGTAAGGTTTCTCACAGATAAGCTGTATGGAACACACGCCTTCTTTTGCTTTCAGAGTAGATGCGAATTTGCTTTCTAGTCCTACTTTTTCTCTAAAATAATGCTGTCGACAGTGAGGGACTTCCAGGAATTTCTGCATACTCCAAGGCCTGGCAACAAGCTGCCATCTTGGATCTTTCGGTAAAGCTACGTGTACCAATTCATCTGGGTCAGTCAAAAAGTAATACTCATTTAACGTTTTGACCTTAGTTCCTTCGCTTTGTACCTCCCTGCTTCGCATTGATTGTCCTGTCAATAGAAAAGAAGTAATGGTTATTTTGCTTATTTACATCAATATAGGTCAAACATATTACATTTAGTAAAACATTTGACAAACCCTAATTATAGTTAGCAATAATGTCCAAACCTACATAAGTATGAGGTATGAAGGCAAAACGTGTATTTAAAGCCATTAAGACCAAACTCGCATTTAGCCATAAAGACCAAACATGCATTTCGTCAACAAGACCAAACATGCATTTCGTCATAAAGGCAGAACATGCATTTTGTCCTTATTAAAGACCAAACATGCGTTTCGACATAAAGACCAAACACGCATGTTGACATACAACCCAAACATGCATTTAGTCATAAAGACCAAACAAGCATTCAGACATAAAGGCAAAACATGCATTTAACCATAAAGACCAAACATGCATTAAGCCATAAAACTATACTTGCATTTTGCCATAAAACCAAACATGCATTTAGCATGTAGACAAAAAGTCAAAGCCTGCATCTAACCATAAAGGCAAAACATACATTTAGCCATGGAGACCAAATATGCATTTAGTCATAATGCTAAATATGCATTTAGCCATAAACACCAAATATACAATCAAACATGTAGACCGAACAAAATTTCAATAATACAGACGAAACCTAATTTTAACAATGGAGGTCAAACATAATTTAAAATGTGACCCCCAAATAATATCACTTGCAAAGTTCTGGCTAAACTCAACTTTGACTAGCAGAATTTTTAGCCCCCATTCCATTAAATTAGACTCGTGCAAATATAAACAGCTAAATATTGGTCATTGTTTTGTCAATCGCTATCAGTGTTTATTGATCTTCAGTTGAATTAAAATGTTCGGTGAGTATTTAAACAATAACAGCGAGTCAACAGTTAATACCATGTCAAGTGTCATAAAGTCAACAGTGGAAAGGTTACTAGCAAATAGTTTCAGTAGAGAGTTTTACACTTAAGGGTATATTCATACGCCCTGATACTGTGGTTGTCCATTTTATTGAAACATTGTTCTAGGCTTGTAACAATGACGTATGAAAACGAACAAATATAAAGCTTCGACCTTTGGATCAATATAAAGCGACAGTCAAAGATTGCTTATACTGTGCCTTCCGAGATCAAAATCTACTAAGGTCACCAGGTCAAACAATAGACAACTATTTGCATGCCACAGAAGTTGCATTTCGCAATGGATATTTGAATGTTTGTTATGACATATTCGTCGAGTTTGGAGATCTTGTGTTATCTGGTTCAAAGAACGGTGTCACCTGGTCAAATCATAGAAAACAACACCTTCTAAAAGACCCAACAATCCGATTTCTGTTTTCGTTCTGCATGCAAAAGTGGATGTTTTGCGTTTTCATATGTCGTCAGTGTATAAAATATGAGAATTTTTCTATTATTTTTACCGTTTAGTAAAAATGCTTGAACGTTTATAAATTAGTTTTGACTTGAAGTTATTCGTGTACTTGACAGAAATACACTCGTAGTGAAATACCACAGGAATTTGCATAATTTAAAAAAATATATTAAAAATTAAAACAAATATTTTTGAAAATAAAATTGACTACTGTACTGTAGAGCCTGAATATTTTAACACAGGCTCCACAGTAGAATCTAGTGACTTTTTTCAAAATGTTTTTTTTTCTCATTTTTTTTTAAATTATGCAAGTTCCTGTGGAAAGACACACACGTGTGTTTCAATAAAACAAAGGACAACTCATTGAAGTATTGACAGTTTCTCTGGATTGATAAGTGGCTATTTTATTACGTAGGACTAATAAGTAATGTGAAAGACCAACACCTACAATGAAATATTGACCGTTAAAACGGATGGAAAAGTAACTATTTTATAACGTAGGACTAATAAGTAATGTGAAAGACCAACACCTACAATGAAATATTGACCGTTAAAACGGATGGAAAAATAACTATTTTATAACGTAGGACTAATAAGTAATGTGAAAGACCCACTCCTACAAAAAAGGGTTCGTTCAATGAAAAATTGACAGTTACTCTAGTTTGAAAAGTAACTATTTTATTCCGTAGAGCTAATAAATAAGGTATTGATTTCGGTTTGTTAGCAGCGGGTATGTTGTATATCGAGTTTATTAAACAGGATATGTATGGGATGATGTCAATATAAACACAAAGTGCTAAATATTGAATATATCACGGTACCATGTCCGGAGAAGCTTTTATATCTCTAGTTTCAATAGCATTATCGGATGAAATATTTTTTGTTTACAGTGGCAACAACGCAATAGAGCGACCAATGCGTTCTATGGCCACGTCCGATTATGGTTAATATTATAACAATCACTGACAATGATCTCTGTAAAGCATGATAACAAATACCGATGCTTTCCGGTAACCATAGTTACCACTGACAGTTTTTCCAGTGAGACAACTATACTTTGTAACCAAGGTCCTATGGACACAATTGTAGTTTCGAAGTGAGTGTTTTTCAGTAAAACGCATATTTTGTATATACTTATAGACAAAATGTTTACCTCTGGACTCGAGTTTAGCGACTGACCCACTTGAATAGTCTTCTACCTCCATACACGCCCAAAGTGGAAACACAAGACGCCAACCATCAGCAACATATACAGCATTCCAAGTATTGGTCAATGTCCTCATTGTCTCCTCATTATCACCAACATTGTATGTAGAACACTTTGAAAATCCCTCAATTATTACACATGGGATGCTTGCATGCCTGTATAATAGATAGGTAAAAAAACTATTTTATTTGCATAGTTTACTAGACTGGTACAATTGTCAGTTTGGCTGTTGTTTGAGGATCACACAAAGCATACCACTGTTTTTATTTTTAGAGTTATCAACAGCCTAACATGGCAGATAAAACCTAACGAAGACCAGTTTAGAACAACGGACTGGCATTCTTTCAAATATTGAAAAACCATTTTTTAAGTTTAGGTCTACATCGGTCCTATTTATTTGGAGCCCAGTGTTTTCTAAAACATATCAATGCTCTAGATGTACAACTTTTTACAAAATCGTCCAATTCAGCTAAACGTATAATATATTTATCCGAATATAAAGAGCAAATAATGAGTTTTATTTCAACCCTACTGGACAAACATAACCACAATACGTAAAGGCAAAGGTTTCCAACTGCATATTGTTAAGACATAGATTAGTACACATTTGAAAAAATTATAAATAAACCATTCGTATTTTGCGACAGTCCAAATAGGACAGAGGTACCAGTCTAGTTAGGACCTCTCTAGGATCTCAGACAACATTAACAGTAATACCTTGGTAATGTACCTCGTTAATATTGTGACATACTGCCTGGGAATGACCGCGCACTTACGACTAGCTCAGCCGAACGCAAACAACAAGAAACAAACACATTAAACGCCTCACCTGCAAAGAACAGCAAAGAACGAGGCATATGATGCACGTTGTTCTTGTATAAGTTTCATGAACCCGTTTGGTGTATCGTCTGCTCCCGAGCCAGCAGCGTCCATAGATTGATGACCTAACCAAATATATATGGCGCGTAATTTCTCTACGTCACTTTTGCAAGATGACGTCAAATGTGCAATCAACGTTTGGTAGTCGTCTGCTTTATCTGGTGGCGTCTGTAAGATGAAAGAAACAAATGTTTGATAGTATATTCCAGTGCAGTCTGGCTACCCGACTAGATTTTTTTTCAATCAATTATCATAATTTCATTTTCAATTTTAGGTAGATTTTTGGGCGTGATTACAGGTCTATGTTTGAGGGTGCAAAGGGAATTATTTTCAGGAAAAAAAGAGTGGACTGAAGAGTTGTCTACTTTAATTCAACATATGTATAGACAGACTAATTCAAGTGTAGCAATGCCACGTGAATTTAGGCTACAGGTCCAAGACGAAATTGGCTTATATTCGAAAACAAACTTAGCCATAAGTATGTTATTTCTTCATCAAAGAAATATACGCAAAAATAGAATATAACCACCAAACACGAAGAATAAATTTCGTTGAAAGTAAATTTCGTTGAATTTTATTCAATTTTTTTTAGATAAGAAATATAGGCCTACGCCACTCTAACGATTATATTATTTGCTTTCATTGAAATGACTGTAATATCTTCTGAGGCAGCCAACACCCTTTGCAACCTTGAAAAATACACTGCAAACGTTGATTCGAAACATTACTGACTATTTCATGATTCACGATTATGCTTTATCACATAACCTGCGGTCCAGGAGTGCCGTCAAGCCGTGCCGTAAATATCGTTCGGCACTCCCAGACTGTGCAATAAATACGTAAATGAGCTTGACGTGACGTTAGCCAATCCATGCATTGATCCGTCAATGACGTCAGGATAATATCAATGTCGCCATGACGTCGCGCTAATTGTACCGCTGAATTTTGGCTGAAACTTATGCAGCGTACATCATCCTTTTGAACAATAATGAGCGTTTTCTAAGGTTATTTGATAAATAGAATCTTACATTCGTGCTCATTACATACGAGTTTTATTAAACTCGTCTACAAAAACAATATGACACTCGGCAAAGCCTCGTGTCATATCATTTTGTCCACTCGTTTAATAAAACTCGTTTGTAATGAGCACTCATGCAAGATCCTCTCTATATTACTGTAAAATCATATAGATTTATATTTGTGAGAACATTAAATTTTGTTGAATTTTATTCAACTTTTTTGCAATTGGTATTATTTGTACACAGGTAACTGCATCATTAATTAATAAAGAGTAAACAAAATTTATAATATCTAAGATAACATAAATTTTATGAATAATTTTTTACTCTTTATCGATGATACAGTTACCTGTGAATTTGTATTATAACAAAATAAATGAAACAACATTTTAAAAAATATACATTAAGTATAATTTTTCTTCTAACATTTCGAGCGTGGTGATCAATTTTCCTCATTTTCTGGACGTGAAGAATATCATCTCGTTTGTCCTTTGGTGGTTTAGGTGCTGGATAACCTGGTTCTGTCCGTGGAACGTCAACCTAGAATAATTATCAGAAGTAATGTTTAAACCGCTACAAGGACTAGTAATACGGAACCGGAGAATTTTGAATACTATTACATGGACTAGTAATACGGAACCGGATAATTTTTAAATACTACTATATGGACTAGTCTTACGCCGATCAGAGCACTTGAAATGAATACTCAGTTATAACAGGGTTGATGATCTTTGGAAAACTATGCCGGAACCGGTTAGTCTGGTTCGTCCTCTGATCGTCTACCTAGAATAAGTATCACAAACAATGGTAGAACCGTTACATGGACTAGTATTACGGAAACCGGTGTAGATTCGTCAATGTATTTTGTAAACCGTTACATCGCCCTTATAGAGCTGATGATTTTAGAACATTCGAAATCAGTCTCGGAGCTGGGTTTCGTCCGTGGAGCGTCTAGATACAATAATTATCACAAATAATGATCGAGCCGCAGCCATTGACTAGTATTACGGAAACCGGAGCATTTTGAATATATCGTCCTAGCAGAGATAGGTATCTCTGTCAGTTGATACGAAAACAATGAGAAGCTGTCAGTCGTGATTAACATGCAGCATTGGTTGCACGCATTCGTTACTGACAGTAATCAATATGTGTTAAATTACAATATTGTTCAAATTTCAGAACGATTCATCAATACTAGATATGCAGTCGGGGGCTGGGAAGAATGTTTGTTTTTATCGAGTTCAGCTTCGTTTTCAACATTTATTCTGTCACAAGGAGTTGTCACTTGGCCTAATCGGTTTTCCTGGAATTGATTATCAACAAAACCCCAGAATTGTTGATGATTTTAAATAGAATTATTAAGAGGAAAATGCGAGACATAAATATCGTCCGGTTTTATGGGGATTCCGGTTTTCAGAAAGTTCGGTTTTGAGGGAGTTTACTGTCCTTTTACAAACAACTGACACAAGCCAATGTCATTGAAAGACTAGAATTATATAATTTACCCTTTGGTTCATGCAACATGTATAATTCAGATAAGACAATAGTGTGCACATATTTAACGCAGCTTTTTTGGGACACATGTCAAGGATTGGTCTCCCTTGATAAGGCGTTTGACTTGTTATAGATCATTTCAGTTTTTTATTGTTTCCCCTTCACACTCATTATTGAAATATAATTGATAATGAATACGGGAAATAGGGGGCGTGTATTGACGTATCTACTGGATAAAGGGTTACAACCAGTTGATAGAGGTAAATGTAGTTGCTTAGTTGAAGTGAATACTATTTTGGCAATAAATTAATTTATCGTATTGCTTGATTTCAAGACTCGTGGTGATTTATCTGATATGAAATATGCGATGAAGACTTAAGTGCTAAATATTGATGCCAAAATAAATTATGAATGTGACCTCTTCTAAACCCCAAAATGGGAAATTATAGCTATCAGTATGTGCTAAGTAACACTGTTATGATTAATTGTTCACTTAGATGCCTTTAAGTACTGATTTAAATGGATTTGTAGAGATGAGTGTATGTGTATTAGCTATCACAAAGTGTGAATAAATTATACTTATCTCCATAATACATTTGTCAACATAACACTTAACAAAACCAAACATATAAATTCAACATGCTGAATAGTATTGCATACAGCTTAACCCTACACTGCCCTCTAAGGTACCGGTTCGGTTTTAAAGTATTTTATACAACAACGACCTAATACTATTATACAAAATTCGGGACTATACTCGTGTTTGCATTGTTTTCAGTCTGTCACGGATGGGGCCAGTTTGACCGTAAAGTAAAACCTCAATAAAAAGACTGCTATATTGAGACGTTTGGAACAACAATCGTTATATCTCAGTTAGTCTCAACATTGAAGTTAAGGTAAAGATCTAAAGATTGAAAATGAACCTGAAATTGATGTCTTTCTTAACTCTGTTTATTTTGAGGTGGTCGTATCAGTGAGGTGTAAACGAGTCAACTTCCGGTATTGCGCAATAAGTCACACGAGGGATGTTCAGAAATAACGTAGACTTTTACTCTAGAGTTCGCATATGTTATAGTACGGAAATAATAAATATAACATGTCTGTCATAAATTATAGCTCCTCAAAATCAGTCACTACCACGCACCTGGGGCAACACAAATGACGTCATTGACGTTACAGATGTCGGTGTCGATGAAATAACCTCAACGATCACCTCACTAAGTCTTGAATATAACAATTGGCACCCAATGCACTTCTCAAAAATGCCTTTATACTAATTGTGATCGTAATGTCTGATAATGTTGGTGGTAGTATGCTGAATATCATATACATTTTATCTATTTATTATGTAACACGTTGAATTGTATAGCTGTTGCGCAAGCTATTCGTGCTTATCGACTTTTACGCTACTAATGCTATTGAAAAACATTGTACTTCGAATCAGAATATATTAAACCCCAAACATTATAAGTATATCGTTAGAAAGCTTAAACAATTCTTATTTTAATGATCGTCTTACTATAAGGCATACAGTAATTTGGTCTTACACGCTATGCCTGTTGTACAATGTATACGTGGTATATGATTTATTATACAACTATGGCCTCGTTTTCTTTTCATCATTTGTTTGTTGAAGAATTTGAAAGCATTCTTGATTTATTGTTTGAACCCCTTGTAGTTATAAGATGAAAGAAATACAATAACGTACGTGACTAAGTCATACAGGGGAAAGGTTAATAGGGGACCACGAAGAAGACCACGACCAATTTTATTTCAATGCATGAATAAAAATTATACCAGTATTAATGAGAGATGATTTAGGCCGAGATATGTTCAGGTCCAAGTAAATAAAACAGTCCATTTAGTGATTCATCACAAATCGTTGTAATCGAAAATGTCAGAATCAATAATTTTAATACGTCTTCAACAATTGCAAAGAAACGTATTGAATGTTCGATTCGAAAAATGATAGATAGTTGATTTTGACATGCCTATATCAAATTCTAATGGATATATAAAACAGAACTTCTGTTATTAATGAATGTTGCATTCATACATATTTCAGCCCTGTCTCAGATACAATAGTTTTATAATGTGTGTTATTAATCTTAGTCTAGGGTAAAAACATAGCTTTATTTTTAAACAGAAGAACCCGTAGCATTAAATGGTAGCTTTTGAAACACGGCAACATTGCAATACCCATGATCACGAACAATACACTTTTAATAGTACTAACCAAAGTCATTGTCAAATCATAGGAATGTTAGGAAGTATAAGGGTTAAGTGTTTGTTTAAAAGTCATTGTGATCCCTAAAGACACAACCAATTTGGCTTATGAGCCATACATTGCCTGATCACATTCCCTTTCGAGTCTTATCTTTTTACTACCTGTCGGAAGTCATCTTGCCTATTCACTTACGGGTACGTGCCTGAACCCTAATTGTCAATTGTAAATGACTCATATGAAAATTACTGTTGTACATTGAACAACTATATCTGTTTCGACCTCAGTGGCCAATGTAATAAATATTCAATGGCAAAGTACCTGCGACAGGTTGAAAAAATCGACCTATAATATTGTTATATTTTGTTGTTGTACTTCTGACTGTTTATTGTTTATGTCATACGATTTCTGTACACATGTTTTTGCATAGAGGCTCACAGGGAAGACTGGGCTTGCCCAACTGTGTCGCCTTTTAAAATAAAGTCGTTATTATTATTATTATTATTACTGCCGGATACAAATGAAAACAGATAGTTGCTCGGTAACCATTATATAATTTATAATAGCTAGCAGCTCACAAATCGCCCATGTCAGAGCAAACCTCCTGTCGGAATTCAAACCTTCCACCCCTCACGATCACACGATGAATACCTTAACTACACCGAGTCATGTTAACGACGAAGAAAGCATTTGCACTGAATTAAAGAAATGGATTGTTATCTCATGATTTGGTTGGCCATTAAAAGATTAACATTTAACTGTATTATTTAGCGTTGTGCTAAAAACCTTGTTTCAGTACAAAATACGGATTGTTTATAACGTTGGGGAAACTTTATTAACAAATTCGACAAATACATGACTTTGTTTATGAACACGAAACTGTAAAAGTTAACACAAAATGTAAATACCACAGGAACTTGCATTTATAATTTGAAAAAAAAAATGAAAAAAAAAATTCACTAGGCCTACTGTACTATCAAATATAGATTTTTTTTTTCATTTTTTTTTCATATTATAAATGCAAGTTCCTGTGGTAAATACATTGTTGATGACTTACAGAAGAGAGTAATCTAAACACAAAACTCGAACGAAATTCTGTTGTTTCTGATGAGTGCTGCCTTCCCTGTCCGATTTGTTATTATATTTTAGATATATTACCACAATGCATACTTAATGCATTTTTTATTTAATTAGTAAAGAGACTATAAAATACTACACACGCACATTATGATCATAAAACGTGAACGATATTTGTCTAGACTACAACGATATGAATTTTATTCGTTAGCGTATTATTGATTAACAGAATTAATAGATCCCAGTGTTCAATTCATGCTTTATTTCAATGCGCGCTTGTCTGGACAATAGACATTATTGAATTTTAGTCTGCATTGATGATTTTGTTATTAGCTCTGTCGACGTAAACAACCCACTATCAATATATCGTATCTGGTCGGGTACGTTTTGTATTGGGACGGGAATGAATGTTCAGAATAGATCCATGATGATCAACAGATCAAGCGGTTCAAATAACTCTGGAATTCATTTATAGAAATATATGATGTTTACAAATTGTTTAACACATGCCATTTTACCAAAGGGCGTGTGGAAAAGTATACTTTAACACTACGTCTATAGATAACCTCAATAATGAGACCACCTCAATAATGATACCACTTCAATAATGAGACCACCTCAATAATGAGACCACTTCAATAATGAGACCACCTCAATAATGAGACCACTTCAATAATGAGAACACTTCAATAATGAGAACACTTCAATAATGAGACCACTTCAATAATGAGAACACTTCAATAATGATACCACCTCAATAATGAGACCACTTCAATAATGATACCACTTCAATAATTAGACCACTTCAATAATGAGACCACTTCAATAATGAGAACACTTCAATAATGAGACCACTTCAATAGTGAGACCACTTCAATAATGAGAATGAGACCAAAATGAATACATAGTGTTCATGCACACTTTCAATGTTTTGCTCTCAAGTTTTATCGACATGAATATTTAGATCAATTGAAAATGGAGTATTTCCGGGTCATTCAGATAATAACCGTTCAACTAGATACCCTTATATTCATTTAAGTACAGTCAAAATTGTGCTGAAGACCACCTGTTAACTGAGACCATTACACGCATGTTGGCAAATAACACATATTTGTTATCCCATCCGACCATATTCACTGATATTTAGCCTATTCATGAAGACCATCTATCAACAAAGACCATTTTTTACTATTCCCGTCTTTACAGACAGGTTTGAATGAATCGCGGCATTCATAATAATAAAATGATTTCTTCTCCATGAATTTAAACGGCTATAAATAACTGGTTGAGGTATGTTATCATTATTTTAATGCTGGTTTATGTGTGTACAGTGTATTTCTATAATTGATTTTAACCTAATTTATCACAGGGGACTAATAAAACTGTTCAAACCCGTTTACAAAGTGTCGTATTTCACAAATACGGGTATTATAAATTCACAGACACAATATGCGAATTCCAAATCCTTTAAGGAGTTCATAAGGTGGACTTGGGTGACCATAAGTCAGAAATTGTTGGGCATGAATCAAAACCTTGACACAACTATCACCCTGATCGGGTAAGACCGGGTAAAGCCTCGTCTGGCTACCCGACTAGATTATATATTTTGTCAATTATATATTATAACTTTATTTTCAATTTTAGCTAGATTTTATTTTGGGCTTGATTACCTATGTTTGAGGGTGCAAAAGGATATAATTTCATGAAAAAATAGTAGATGGATGAGTTGTCTCCTTTTATTAAACATAGGGTATGTATAGACAGACTAAGAAAAGCCCTGTGGTTCTGAAGTAAACGAAATATTACGTGCATTTACACAAAAGGGATAGTGAACATCCTCCTAAACTATCAAGAGGTTTGTCTTAATTATAGGAAAATAATCTCTACTTAAGTGTTTATACATTATGAGGTCACCATTTGAAAAAAGTTATACGTACATCGACGCGACTAAATCATCTCCATTGACTGTCCGTATCCGAGGAGTGATTTATAGAGCAAATTTATTACTAGTTCCCTATATTTCGTACTGTTTCCAGAGGAGTAAAGTTACATTACAACATTAAGGACACTATTCGGGGCTAACAGATTTGCCTAGATTAGGCATATTTCTGGATTAGAAAGGTCCGGATTAGAGGGGTTCCACTGATAGATAGAAATTATGTTTTAAATACTATGATTATGTGCCAAGTTTATCACGAGTCGTACATGTATGTAAAATTAAAATGGTGAATACTTAAAGCCATTTTGTATGCAGTCAATCTTTAAGGTATTGTTGCTATATATATATAGATTAAACATACTTATTCCTACGATTATCTATATAACAATACAGTGTACATGCTTTGAATTTTAAGGAAACGATAAAAACGAAGGACAAACATTTTATTGGATTATTTTCCTTATTTACTGTACGTTCCTACGCATACATTTACTAACCGTATGTTTGCGTTGTAAGTAACTGTATTAATACAACGGCAACCACAAGAACTAATAGAAACCACGCACAGAACAGTATAACATTATATGACAACTATATTAAATTTGTGAAGGTGTTATCCGAAATGTTATTATGATAACCCTCTGTGAAGTTTAACTACCTAGGTATATCGCATACCGACGCACCACTAGGCCAATATGCTGACCAGCACCATCAACATACTGGTGACCTAACAAGTTTAACAACACAAATACACAGTCCAAACAACATCAACATGTTCGGTCTTCAACATCAACACATATCTGTGTCAAGGCAGAGACTGTTGATATCATGTTATCTATAGTCTCTGGTCTATGCTAATATTATAATACTGACCTCTTCTGAACTTGGCTCCTGGGTGAGTAACGGACCCGAGTCCCTTTCTCTCTGTTGATCATTGGCAGAGTGCTGGGTTTGGTTGGGTTGATTCTGTCTACCGCCGGAACCCGGACCACCGTGTTTGACACCATTCTGTACTGGCTTAGTTTGCTGTTGCTTCCCTAGATCACTTTGTTGTTTCTCATCGTTTCTTTGTTGTTGCTGTTGTTGTTTACCTTGGTTGTTGTTTGGGTCGGACGCTGGTGAAGAACCACCACAACCCATGTTTAGTATCGGACGCTGGTTATTATTTATCCGATATTTTATTTATTCCCGAAATACGAAACTTTCACAACTTATCACTGTAACAAATTAACTCAACATATCCCCGATAATCCTGAATCCACGGAAGCAACATAAACACTATAATAACCTGGTTTTAACTATAATCCCACATGATGTCACCAGCTGTGCAATAACAACATTTCTCAATACATCGATAATTAATTATTGATTAATAAATCAGCACTGCTTCATTAAAACATGTATTTTAGAATCCATATATCGTTACACAAATGTTTTGTATTCATCCACAATCCTGGAGAACAGAACAGTGCCCGACTTCATACATAGAACGAGAACACGTAACCATGGGGCGCGTCATACACTAAGTTAAAATTTACGAGCTTACTAAAGAGAATTGTCAAATATTTGTTTTCTCTCAAAGTTGTACTTTTTTATTGGGTTTATTGTTAGCATTAATAATCCTAGTCTTCAGACCGGGTATACATACATACCCCGACCGACAATTATCTTTAAAACCCAAAGACATCGAAGACTAGTAGATTAAGTCATGTATAGGCCTACGTGAATTGTATCCTCGGATAGTTTGGTAGTTTTTAAACCAGTAATGTTTCACAGCAGTTCTAGATCATAGAACATCCTAGAGTAAATCCAGTTATGATAAACTTAGCTAAATGATAAATATGAAGATGTCATCCTCACGACGTAGGTTATCAAAAATATTAAACACTCAAAATGAATAAAATTCCCATAACTTGAAAATATTTAAATATTGAACACGTTTGATAAGAGTTAGACACAAAAATTATTTCAATATCTTCGGATAATACACTGTTAACCTATCCCTAATAAAATATCCATTACTACTTTGCTAATTCAAATATGATCCATTTGTGACTGTCAATTCTACAACTGCTTAGCCCGGTGTCACAATTAGTTGCTATGTTTATATTTAAACAAAGTACGAGCGAGCGTACAGCGCTTGCCTTTTTCCAAATAATTCAATATCACCCGGTGCTTTCTTATGAATGTACCCGTAATTAATCGATGTCGTCCCGATATCACACAAAACGTACGGAGAGATTTCTTCACAACACTCACACAGTAAAAAGGGAATGTACCCGTATGTTCTTCTGTATTTTTATAAGAATATAAACTAATTACTATAAGATTAACTCATAAGGTAGTTCAGTAGTACTCATTTTAATAAATGAAAATGAAATGCAGTCATAATCAATGTATGTTCTGGCTCTGAGCTGTGTCTAAAAATGGTGCCAAAATAGCGACGTCAGCTGACGCCATGGTAATACATGTAAAAACGTACCAACTCAACGCAGATCGTCATGATATACGTTCAAACAAATTTACAAGCAAATGTGTCAACTTTTAATTCGACCATTGAAAGTACCATTCTGATATTCGCATAAATATGGACACTATCCGCTTTAAAATGGTTTATTGCGATTCAAAGGTCATTTAAAAGAAATTTAACGATTGCATTTAAAGTTAATGGGGATGTTTTAACATCAAACGATTTGAAAATATATTTGTTGTAGTGATGTACCATGTTGTAATGGTTGTGATAATGAAATACATTATCTGTCCACAATGGCAATTTTGATCAATATTTTAACTCTGTTTGCTCGTGGTTAAAAGATATATCGTCAAATTTATTGAAATGTTCTAAACTCATCTTGTTACATATCCACACTGCCTGTTTGTCTATATACGTGTGAATAGATTTTGATAATGGACTGTTATATTATTAATAACATTTGCGAGTTACACCAGCAAGATAACATCGACTAATCCAATTAACAAATTGTACGCACTCGTTACGTTATTGAAATCAGACAAATGCATCAGATTGTGTGTAGCATCGAATTTCAAGTACTAGTTAGTTACATACAATTGATTATTGCATGATTTAAATACCGATGTACGGTTATACCTCGGTCAGCTGTACCTTAGGAGCTCCATAATAACTTCATATTTTGTTGAGTTGGCAAACTCGTACGGCGGTCATCCGGGCATCGCATAATATACAAAGCACCACACGGATTTCATTGGCTGGTAGAAGACGACATGTCCCCCGAAGAACAAACAAGGCCCGTACGAGCTGTTCCCGTGTGCTACAAATAAGCAGAAACCGTAAGGATTCTCAAATAAATGGCCTTGTACTTAAGTTGTAAAAAAATACGGATGTCGGACGAGTTTGTGACCCAGGCATGGAATACTCGAGGACGCAAAGAACAACTACAGTGACGTGGTTTTGGTGACCGTCCTAAACCTAGTGTTCAAGTTCACGTACACACGACCCAGTAGTATGTCATATTGTACCCAAACTACGGGGGACCGAATGTGATTAAAATGAATCAGAATTTTAAACCTTTACATATGGGTCTTGAAAATCCATAATGAATTGAATTATGTCTCAAAACTTTAAATATAATTGCTGTAATTATTATGAATAGTTGCGCTCGTGTCTTCAAGTTGCTTATAATGTGTTCAAAAACCAATTAAGAAATCCAAATATTTATCTACAATAGCGACCAAGGTCTACGTTGTACTATCCATGACGTTATGTTAACTTGTTTTACCCACAGGTGGCCATATCGTTTTTTTACAATTTGAACAGTATACCATTAAAGTAATATTTTTTGTTTTATTATTGTACTCATTATTGTCTTTTACCTAAACTTCATGTGAGACGACCAATATAGATCAGTCATCAAGGTGAGGATTACTAACCTATAGTTTGCAGCTACCATGTAACTATGTCAACTTTGACAGGTCCAAAAAAACTTTATAATACTCCAATTGCTAAAAAGGATACGGCCACCTATGGGTTTTACCATTTTGTTTCTATTCATTGAATATTTTTTGTAGCAAAAATATGATGATAATAATAATGTATACCGATATTCATTGATCAACATAACATATATTAGTTTAAATGACATTGTTAGCTATCCCTGGTGAGATATTTTAATAGAGGCGGGAGTCGTTAGTTTGACAATACCGGTGTTCTATCCGAGTACCCGGTATTATCCGAAATGAATTTTAGGTTCCAATTTCTTTACCTTATTCGTATATTCAACACTACCTCATTAACGGATCATACGAAATGATTATTTGAAGAACTGGTTTAAGTCGAATGAAATGTCGACATTGTCAAATTCGATTGTATTGAGAATTGGTTTTTATTTAAAACATAAATATCCACAATAAAATTAAAAAACAATCTTCGTAAATGGACATCTTCAAACAGAAAAAACAATCACTCGTTTCTGTGCTTGTTTTTGTCCCATGTCGCATACGAAGTACAAGCCTGAGGGTTGATCAACAAATACGCGGAAAAGTGCTGTATTTTCTTTATTCGTTATAATAATTCAACGAAACCTTCTAAATATAACCTTTCAAATTCACCGCTGATCACCAATATTAACTAAAGTCCAACTTTCTGAGAGCGAACGTGGTTTCCTATGGCAACGTCACTCGACGCCATGCGGCCCAAATTTTCATATTTTACATGTAGCAAACAATGACGTATCATTCGTGCGTTTGTAATGTTATGAGTTTTTAAAGGGTGAGTTAAGAATATATAATTATGTAACATTACATCCATTATTTCAAAAATATGTTTTAACGTCAAAATTCCGTTTTAGAGCTATTTGCTTTGAAATCGTTTTCTGAAAATGTGTGTGATACAGAAATCGGCGACAAAAAGCCGCGTTGTGAATGGAATGTCACAAAATACGAATGGCAATATTACAAAATGCAACAAATATGTAATAACATACGGAACATATGCCTGTTTTGCATATTCTCTCAAACATAGCCACGCGTAACAATGCCGACATGTGAATGGGCCATACGACGTCAAAAACGTCAAATTACGTCATCATTATTAATGTACTCAAGCAGCTAATTCTAATAATTTACAAATATGTTGCAAAGGCAACGTTTTGATGTTCGGTTCACAGGTCGATGAATTGTATCTTGTTGTATGGCTATTTTTTGATAATCAGTCAATGCGTTATCTACTATGAATTGTGCCACGAATGAGCATGTATACTGTTATATGTGAAGACGTCGCGATGACGTTGGGCCGGTGTCGCCATAGTGACGTTATAGTTTCTATGATTTTCAACTAAAATATATCCTAGAGTAAATTGTTTTTATAGTCATGTATTTGTAATACGATAATCTATTATCTGACCGATTTTTGCAATACTATGATACTATGACAAGTAAAATATACAGCTTATCCTTGATCGTATAAACACACAAACAAAACGCTTCTTATATAATTATAATAATTATTTATCAAGGTATCATAACATAATGCGCTCATTCTTCATTTGTAAAACATATACACTTTCAATAATTCTGTCTTGAAATCTTTTTTAAGCTTATATTTGTTTTCAAAAGTTTTATGCAAATTGATTAACAACACACTTAATGCATTGTCTATCTAAAGGATTAACAAGTCTAATGTCCGAGTATATATAATCCGTTCATAATTTAAACTGTTTGGTCATGAATTAAGTATTATTTAACATACACTTTTCTAAATTTGACTTAAAAAGGATAATCTCCAAAATCTACAGTATTCTAGTGTCATGGTTACTATGGTTAATTATAAACACTTTTCAAGGGAAGCAACCTGTCATACCTGACTCTGACATCACCACAGTTACTCCCCTTGCTGCTAAAAGTGTACGTACCTGTTTGTTCATGAAAGTAGTATTCATTATTATTCAAGGATTAGCTAGTCTAATGTCCGAGTAAATATAATCCATTAATAATTTAAACTGTTTGGTCATAAATTAAGTATTATTTAACATACACATTTCTAAATATGACTAAAACGGATATTCATCATAAACTCATAATCTTCAAAATCAACAATAATCGAGTACCATGGTTACTATGGTTATATCAACTCTTTTCAAGGGAAGTAACCTGTCATAATTGACTCTGGCATCATGCGACGCGGTTACTTCCCTGCAGTTAATGGTGTACGTACCTGAAAGGGGAGATAACTACCTCAAGCGAGGAGTTTGTCTATCTCCGTCCGTCCGTCGCAGAGTTGTAGTTTCCTATATACATTACCTCAAGTAAAACGTTATCCCAGTCGTCCATTTTTTATTATTTGAATTCTCCAAAATCATTCAAGGCAATCGAACCGTAAGTTCCCATACCCGAGACTGACACAATCAGGGTGAAGCAGCAGCAGCAGCAGCAGCAACAACAACAACAACAACAACAACAACATTAACATACGGTACCGGAAAGAAACAAACATACAGGGAGTCAAAAAAGTTTGTTCTCAAAATTTGAATTAATTCTTAATTTTATCTGAGCTATGTACGCAATGTACAATTTTAATTTCTTACTTTAATAGCTTCATTTAATGCCATACAGATAAGAACAATAGTTGATCACTCTGGATATTAACCTGAATATTTACATTCTTCTGACGTCAGAAATTAAAACTATTGAAACTTAAAATTTGAGAACGCACTTTTTTAACACCCTGTATATACAACATTATTGTCAAATATTATGGGTAGAGAACTTTCAAGGTCTATGAAATTGAAATGCATGTACAAGTAATGAAAGCTGTATTTTGAAAGTTTATGTGGTATTTGTGAGCGAAATATATTCGCAAAATATAAATATTTAGATAAGAGTTATAACATTTCGTTTTCTCGGTTTAAAGTAGCTTTTTGGTTGAGATTTATCCGATTTTTTTGTAGGCATGTGGGAAACATTATTTTCCTAACACAAGTCCGGTTTAATTTCCAAACTGTAAACGGTCTCCCCGTACTTCACTTCAGTGTAGTTATCATTTATAATTACCTCCCTTTATGGATAATTATGTACAACATTCGAAGTCCACAATGTGTCATTCATTGCGGAGTGAGTATATAGGCTTGCCTGAAATGTCCACGCTTGGATGGTTCGTTCTATGTCGGACTCTTGTGTGAATGGCTAGACGCTGCCGTCGTTTCTGTGTGACTTTGGATTGTCTTCGCGCTACAGTATTTTCATAATAAATTCCTGTTTCTTAGAGCATGACTGACCACTACCATATCACGTAAAGAGACTATTACTTTATGTTAAACATCGCGTTAGGTCTTATACATGTGTACATGTAGTTATGGCAGTGTAAGGATATGAATTATATACATGCAACCAATTATAACAAACATGCTTTATAAAATATATTAAATTTATTCTACACAGTTAATACTAGTATCCGGTTATGGCGATAATGCTGTAAAAGAAATATATACGATAAAAAAACATTTTATTACGAACTTTCTGCATTTATAACGAATTCAGTTACAATCCGTCAACTGTTGTTTAGTGTTACAATGGCATAAATCAAACATTTGCATGATTTTAACTAAAACTATTCACTGACGAGTGACCCATAATGTTGCACATAAATGGCCAGTTTACATCTCTAGAAATCTGCTTACAGTACCTATGGCAACGTATTTTAGGAAGGCCAATAATTGTGTTCTTTGGTTGCTTGGCAACAAGATACATAATGATGCCTTTCTTTATAAATGACAGCGAGTTCAAAATGACCTAATAGAATAAATTATAGTCAGTTTTGCGACACTCGTATACCCCGTCACACCGGATTCGTGTGTTTAATGTCAAATTGAGGAGGATGCCGATGGTCGAAGTGTGAATGCCTACGATATGACTAAAATAAATCCAGATTTCGGTCACCCGCAACACTGAGCCCCTGTTCTCTGCGTCTCTATATGACATCCCTATCGCGACATTACGTCTTCTGTTTCGTTTCACGGCGTCAGTACGAAGATCACTCAGCGTTATTGTATCTCTACCACGACTTTGTAGAATCCTTGTTTCTAATTACGTTTGAACTGCGTCGTCCTCGCTGCGATTATAAAACCATTCTAAACTTTACTAAACGTGGTAGTAAGATCTCAGTAAATATGAAATACGCGCAGATAGGGACGAATTGTAGACATCTAAAGGAAGGCACTAACGGTGTATAATGACAAGGTAAATTTGGCTAAAAAGGAAAGGTACTACATTAACGCTATTGGCAATTTATGTTATTTCTTCTTTCTAGAAGATTTGTTGTTTTTGTCATCATCAACCTCTTCTTGCCTAGCTGATTCATTTTGTTCTGCTTCTTCTTGACCTTTCTGTTGATCTAGCGTCTCTGTAACGTTACGTAACTGGAAAAGAAATGTATGATCCGTAACCGGTTTTATAACACTACCAAGAAATAATGAAGCCGAACGGCGACACGAACGCTACAACTTACCCAAACAGCTTGCCGCTTTAGTCATTCCACTACATCAGGAGCAAGAGTCAGTTAGACTAAGTAGACAATAACGAAATACAAGAACAAACAACAAACAAGCAACACATGAAACAGACACAGTATATTTATATGTCCTATTGAAAGAAACGAAGCAGCCATGACTGGACTCCGACATTGGAAAAAACATATACAAAAGGGCACAGTGCCAAAACTCTCGTTTTGTAGTTTCCCTTTAAGTAAAGTGGACAAAACATGCATAAACGAAAATTGACTGTTGGGCTTCAGTCTTGGCACAGACAATGCCAAAGTCACTTGTGGTGAAATCTTGTAAAATGCACCAAACCCCACACTTATAACAAGTCAGCCTTATAGGACAGAACAGTGTAAGTAAAAGTTTCCCGACATGTAATGTCCCCTTACGAAAGGTACACAGTGACAGGTTACATGCAGAATGATAATTGTAACAGAGCCCATCGAAAAGCACTCATTGACCTGTCAGAAGTCGGGGCAAACAAGAGAGCTATCCATTTAAGGGCACTAGATGACAATATAATATCAACTCCTGCAATCCAACCTGAAATGCTTTAGGTAAGGGAGAAGCCCCTATGAATAAAGCAAAATGATAAACAAACATAGATGTGAAACATACCACGATTGTCAGCCTTCAGGGGGAGTTCAAACATGATCCAGACAAATGCTGGAAAACATGTCAAACCAAAATGGAAGTAGACACATATTAAAGACATGTCATGTTAGACATGCGGAATGATTCGTGTAGATATCGTGACAAATCAAATACCAAATATCAAATATCAAATATCCAAAGGTTTAACGGGTTTCCGGACAGGACGTATGCCATTGCTTACCCAGACATAGAAAGTTCCGGCACCAGCACTGGCTATTCTCGCGTCTGTTTCAGTATGAGAACTTAATGTTTTGTCAGCATGTCTCCTTGCCACTGGAGTAACATTGACTGTATCAAACTGCCGAACACGTCTCAACATACTATCTTTCCCTATCCTACCCATCAGGACTTGCAGGTCTTCCCACACCTGGAGTATATTGACTTCAATAATTAACCAGAAACAATTAATCATGATAAACTAGTTTACAAAAAGATCAACCAAACATATATTTCGAGGAAATTCATATTCATTGGCCATATTTTATCAACGCATTGAAACTTACCATTAGCTCTCATTTAAGGACGACCAAAACGATCAAAAAACCCTAAAATTTGGACTTCAAATTTGAACTATTCCTGTTTTATTCAGACTCAGTCGCTTTCAACTAAACATAAAGACCATCTCAATAAGAAGACTCGTTTTATTGGTTCAAAATGTGATCTTAGTTAAAGACGACCATCTATTTAAACTACACATATTTTTCAGACTCGGTAACTTTCCAACTAAAAGTTAGGACCAGATCAACTAGAAGACTCGTTTTATGGGTTCTAAGTGTTATCTAGTTGCGGAAAAGTTGTACGTTGTACATGTAATTGCCCTTGTAAAGTAGTGCACAAGTGTATTATATACATATACATACTACGGACCTGTACGTTATATTCTTGATCACCAAGCATTATAAATGTTGATCTCATTATATCTTCTATTATTCTTTTAGGATACTTATAACTTCTAAGTTCTGCTATTGTCGATTGTTTCATCTCCAAGATATCATGAGAAATCCTGTTCAAATGTTTCAGATGATCCCGGACCTCTTCAGCCTCATTAATCTGTTTTGTCACTTTCTCCCTACACCTAGATTCATGACCGTGTTCTATAGCCTTCTCTAGTGTTTCAAGATGACGACGTTTGATGGCGTCTTCCAACTCTGTAACACAAGGGTATAATTACACAAATCTACCACCGACTTCATAAACGGAATTCATTGTTCAACAAAATGTATCTTTCTTTTGGTGGATACTTATCGCTGTTGATAACCACTAGATTACATTCATGTTGGCATTGTATCCGTTTGCCAAGTTTCAAATAATGCAATAAAACAAAACTTAAAAGATTTCGCAAACGAAGTTTGATCTGAAGCAAAACCAAATAGTAGTTGCAAAGGGAAAATTAAAAGTAATAGACGATCGTTTAAACGTTCTATTCTGTATATCTCCATCATTTTCCATCTAATAACGTAAGATAATGTTGATACTTTATTGTGCTGTCAGAAATTAAATTAAGTACTCCGAACAGAAGCGTTTGTGCTTTATAAATTACCTTTCTTTATTTTCTTATACTCTAGTGCGTCATAACCAGCTGTTAGTTCCCCTTTATCTTCAAGTTCTAACTTCTCAAACCTGCTTAACTGGAGTTCCAATTCTTCAATGTCTCGTGTGCCTTTTGACGTCGACATGCTTTGTACACCAGAGCGAGTTTTCTTCTCCACTGGCGTCTGAAACAGTATAGGGAAATAATTTTCAAATACAGGTATATCAATAAGACAGAGGATGATTTCAAAACTTCAGAAGTTGTAGCACTTTGATTATCGTTATGACATTTTGTATCTGAAAATATCATTAAAAAATATCATGTTATGAATTTTTAAAAGTTGCCTGATTAAATAACATAGAATAGCCATTTTGAATATTCTAAATGAAACATGTACGCTATTAGATGGCAACCTAAATATGTAGGTAATATTTTTCTTACCTCCCATTTTCGGCGTTTCTTTTTCTTGTTTTGTTCTGATGTAAGCAAATAATTGCAGATATTTTCGTCTTGTCCTTTACCATCTTTTTGTGCATGCATTGCCAAAGCATATTCCCCGCCCTCTGGTACCGTTACTTGGACGTTCAAGTTTCTACCCTTTTGGGTCGTTTTTACACATTTCAACAACTCCTCTTTTGACACGCTTTCATTTATTAACTCTGTTCGAACGTTTATACTTTTTGTTAACTTGAAGTTAAACATAACTTGTTTCCTAGCCATCACACTGACTATAGCAGTTTGATGCGATATGGCTTTCAATCCTGCTTGCTCCGTGTCAGCGTTTGGTCCGTAACCTATAATACCTGGATTCATTGGATATGGCTTTACGTCTTCACCTACAGTATCCACATATACTTTAAAAGCACACATATTTGTTTCAAAGCCCCTTCCTCCTACTATTTGAAGCTTGTAAACACCAACTTCGGGAAAACGTATCATAAACAACCACTTGGAAGAGGATCGGTTCATCATTACGAAATTGTTCAGTTGCAATGACGACGAGATTGACCTGTCCGATTCTTTATTGTTATAGAAGAGCTCATAATCAAACCCCATGCCTGTTGGATCTTCACATCCGATTTCTACATCACACTTGCCTTCCTTTGCAAACAGTTTACAATGTAATTTACTCATAACTTTCACTTTTTCGACAAAATAATATTGTCGACAGTACGGAACGTCTGCAAACTTGTGCAAAGTCCATGGTATTTGCAGCAGTTGCCATCGAGGCTCCTCTTTTGGACAAGCAACATATATGAAATCTTCAGGGTCAGTCAGAAAATAATATTCATTTAAACGTTTGATATTTGTACCGCTTGACTGCTGTTCTTTTTCCCTCACTGCTTGTCCTGTAACAATTTGTTTACATCAGGTAATATTGTTTAGCAATTAAAATCCTCCGGACTTACATATCTTAATATCGAACTGTTTGCACATACGAAATCATAAATGTGGTTTTAGTTGACATTTGCTTGTCAAGTGTTGGGCATTGTGCATTGTAATTGTGGTATGTGATGTTTTAATGTGTGTCTATGCTCGGCTGGTCATGCTGAGTGCTGCCTTCCCTGTCCGACTTTATATTACCATTTCGTTGAAACAGGACAAGTATCGTATAAGATAAGATAATGTTTATTTCCAATTTTGAGCCCACATATGGGCATACAATTTTGACATGGCCTAAAGTTTCAAAATACGTATTAACCATCATTAACAACAACTAAGAGAAAGAAACAAAAACTACCTAAAGCTAAATTCTAATGCAGACTAAATCATCTAGCATATTAATTGACAACATAACAGTCAAATAAACAACAATTAATGATTGAAAAAAAAGAAGACTAGTTCACATATCATTGCAACAGGAGGTATACTTGTACATTTGACTGGACCATAATTATGTTAAATGATTTTAAATTAGTCATTTGTTCGTTAAACTTTTTCTTTTCTGAAAGCAATCGGAGATATACTTTGACGAATAGGTTATATAAGTAGGGGTGGTTTGGTTGTCGTGTTCTTGTAGCTGTTTGGTTTCATTTTCGAAGCTCATTTTTGAAGTATTCTTGAACTGTCTTATAATATTTGCCTTTTCGTTTTCGTGTGTTCTACTTTGTGTGTTTCTGTCTGACTTAATATAATCTTTTTTCTGTTAAGTGTTACGTCCCTTTCTCATCCTCTTGTTTCATATGTTTACGTTTTATATTTCATATATTACTAGAAAATGGTGCTAATTTTAACGAAAATAATTTTAAGTCATCAAAGCTCAGATATCGTCATTTTGACCATCGCCACTTTCAGACAAATCTAGCAATTTTTGAACTATAGGTGATGCCTTCCCGATTTGTTATTATCTTTTAGGATGGTAACGATTTCGTAAGGACTAAAGGATCACGATACAGAGTAAACACTAAACAATGTTAAATTGTTAAAAGGACATTTAATGTATGATTAGGAAATATACATTACCTTTAGATTCAACTTTAGTGTATATTCCACTAGAATAACCTGTCACAGCCTTACAGGCCCAATGTGGGAACACGATTCTCCAGCCACCAGCAACATACACAACATTCCAAGAATTGGACAATGTTTTAACTGCTTCCTCGTCGTCACCAACTTCATAAGCAACACTTTTAGCGTAACCTTTGATGATCACACATGGAAGTCCAGCTTTTCTGAAATATGAATACAGTAGTAGATTATTGACCATCTCCATATCTATAGATACCATCAATCTTGATATCCTCGTTCTGGGACTTGGGCAGTTTATTTTCTCGTTCAGTTATGCATTGGGCATTGTGCCGTGTAATTGTGGTATGAGATGTTTTTATGTTTTTTTGCGCTTGGCGGGTTAAGTTGAGCGCTGCTTTGCTTGTCAGACTTTCGGTTCTATTTTTGTTTTGCTAAATATGGTGGTTGTCTGCTTTTGGTTAACATCATATTTATGGTGGTGGTCAAGTTTTGTTTATATGCTTGTTTACAGTTACATTTAATCGACCATTCATTACAACAGCAATGTCTTACAATCAACATATTGTAATGCTGGGTTTGTTTTACTGCATACAGTAGTGGTCTGCTGGTTTTGTCTAATGGAATATATAATGATGGTCGTCAATTTTGGTAATTTTGGCGTTCCTTATGTTTTTTTCTATGTCATTTGTATTTGTCTTTTCAATATGTGTATGCCTTTTCAAAATATAAATAATTTACCTGCACAATAATGCGAAAAATGATGAATACGATCCCCTGTTTTCTTTCATCAATTTCATGAAACCTAATGGTGTATCAGTATCCGTAACACCTGCATAGTTGGCAGTTTCTATAGGTTGTGTTCCAATCCACATAAATATAGCTCTGACTTTCTCGACGTCCGTCTTGCAATATGACATCAAGTAATCTATTAATACATTGTAATCTTTGGATTTCTCAGCGGGAGCCTGAAAAAGTACACTTTACAACAAGACATAGAGAAAATAGGTTAACATGACGATTCTCATTTCAGTCAATGGTAACTTAAATGTGATAGATGCAAACAAACATATTTCTGAGTTAAAAGCATGTGTGAACGAAGAGACTACACGCTGTTATGCAAAGTTATATAAAATCAACCTTGATCATTGCAAACAAAATACCGTAAGAAAGTGTCTATCCTATCATATGCAGTCATCGGTAACTTAAATACGATACATGAAAATAGAAAATATAGATATAATTCAGACATATAAGCAGGGATGGACGCAAAGAATGCAAGCTGTTATGAAATAAAAAGTATTTGGAATTCAACCTGAATAATTCCTAACAAGATACCATAATGTAGCCTCTACCCTAGCTGTTGCCAATATACTGTAAAAAGTCCATCTTTATATTGAAGATGCGGATCATGTTTGCACAAATGTGTTCTAGGCAACTGATATACGCTTTCATATTTTTTTAATGTGGACGTGTTTATTACCTTGGGTACACTATATCTTCATGTTCGTCTCTCTTACACTTTGTTTACAGTTACTTACATTTCTAGCTATGTCATCAACCTTCTTCATTTTACTGGCAACAAAAATGTCATTCTTTCTGTTTGGTGGTGGTTTTGGAGCTGGGTAACCCTTTACAGAAGCTGGAACATCGATCTACAATATTGTTGTCAGAAGAAATAGTTAATATAAGTATGTGTATTCTAAATATAATTCCTGATCATGTCAACGATACAAACAATTATAATAATCTGACCTGGGCCCGAAATCACAACCAATACTTACACTCAGCACTCAACACTCAAATACTGAAAATGTAATATAATGAGCCCTTACTTTTCCTAGATTGCAAATCTAGATGAGGAAATTGTATAGAATTGTTATAAGTATTGAAAATACCATTTGATACATTTTTGCTATTGTGAACTATTTATGAGGTACATGTATATAATTATTATGTAATTATAGAATCTGAGTGCCACACTCAGCACTCACACTAATAAATTACAATTATAGCTAAACAATACTTTTTAATTACACGATAAAGTTGGGCAAAATAATAGATAGTGCCTATGTAACATAGTAACAACTTCTTACTCTCAAAAATGTCCATATAAACCCCAAAAGATTGAATTTTACGATTTGAGCTGCAGAGTGCTGAGTGTAACTATTGGTTGTAATCCCGGCCCCTGAGCTTTAATATTTCGATGTAAAAGCTCATGAATTGTGTGTTTGTCTAATACGGGGAGTGCGAGTTCAATATTGTAGTTCATTGTTAAGGATGTACGCGCACCTTTTATCTAACGATCGAATTTTCCTTGAAACATCTTAAAATGACAGAACAGTCTTCTAGAACAACATTGAAATCATAAAAATGATATGTCACCTGGCTCGTTTTCGACATACATGGCTTTCTAATGACCTACCATTGTATTTTGGTCATTTTATCTATTTCCTGCATTTATGGCACCATTATGTTCTTTTTAAGATTATTACTGTATGAAACCACTTTTAAGCAATGCATGATATTTTGTGTGTTCAATGGTCATTCCTATTGACATTAGTCACTATTCCAGATGCCCGGTGAACAAATTCAGTATTTGAACATGATAAATAGTTATCCCACCCACTTGCTAAAAAGTGTGATTTTCAAATGATTTCAAATGAACGTCAAAAAATACCCAACGATCGAAAATGATTTAAAATTTGCCCTAAGTTTAGTATCAAATAGAACACCAATTTAGTCAAATAAAAAATATGGGTCACCAGCCTTTTTTGAGAGCTGTGCATAAAAAAGCACTAATTATGAATAAATTTGCATAAAATTAACCTAATTTGCATATTGTAATGAAATAATTTTTTCTTAAAAATATTTCAAAGTGTGGCTACCTCTTATAACTAAACCATGCACTACATATTATATATAAGCATATGCATTTGAACAATTGTAGGGACTTATTGTGAACCCATATTATTCACAATTTTGCCGTTCCCCACCCACTTTTTCATACAGGCAAAAAATAAAAAGTTAAAAATATCTAATTTGTGCGATAATATTTTGTTTATCTTCATTAATCAACATTCATATGCAATCATTGAAACTAAAATTCATGTTTGTTCTTATCTAATACGATTTTGAAATTTCGCGCATGCGCACAAGGCAGCTCGTACCTCCTTAAAGTATGTTAATAGAGATTGAGGAGAAGCAGGTTAATATCACCGGGCTATCGCAGTGCATGTACGAGCCAAACTAAACACAGTTCAATCACAGGAACTTGCATTATTTATAAAAAAAATGAAATTTGTTTTATTTTCTTTGGGATTTTTGTGTCACTACTGTAGAGCCTGTATTGAATAAAATATATAATACAGGTTGAACAGTAGTGAAAAAAAATCAAAATATTTTTTTTTTCAATTTTTTTTTATAAATTATGCAAGTTCCTGTGGTTTACTATTATTATCTTTGTCAAGCAAAAATGACGTTCAAGTATTCATCGTAATGTCAACAGATAATGATAAATTATACTTGAGAGATAAATGGGCGGTGAATCGTTGTCATTATCAAATAAAGCACTCCAATGACAGCCCCTAGTGTGATTTGTATTACAAAATACCAAATCAGGTTCACAACTCAATGAAAAGCATTTTATTGATTGAGGTCTACAACTTTACATATATTTGTGCGTTTTATTTCAGTCGTTTTTCTGTTGAAACTATGTCATTCAGCTTGGGCATTCAGCTTATTGATTACTGAAACTAGTTTATTCAGAATTTTGACAGCTGGGACTTGGGTAGTTAATTTTCTCGTTCGGTTATGTGTTAGGCATTGTGCCTTGTATGTTTTCTGTGCTCGGCTGATTAAGTTGAGTGCTGCCTTTCCAGTCCGACTTATCATTATCTGTTTGTACATTCATTGCTACTTTTATTTGTTTAATATCAAAATATAACGCCCTTGGGAATAAATTTTAAATTACAATATTTTGTTCTTTTACTGTATTACTGTATTAGTACCAAATTCAATGTAATTTTGAATGTAATTATATATAGACAATTAGTGAAATGTTTAATTATGCTAATACAGTTTAATGGGACCAGGGCTGGTATTCACAAAGCATCTTAGTAGAAAACTTAGATTTTTTTTAAAAACACGAAAATTTCTAACGTATGTCAGCCTAACATGACAATCAATATTATTGATTTTTTGCATAGGTTTAAATCATTATGTAAAGAGCTACTATAATCATTAAGAAAACATGGGTTAATCTTCAATTTGTGCACGATACACGCAATACTAACTTTTAACTTAAGTCAAAATATTTAAGTTTTCTGCTAAGATGCTTTGTGAATACCAGCCCTGGGGTGGTATTCAATATTGATCTTATTTAATTGGAGAATAAGGATAGCCAATCATATCGCCTGTTACTGACCAAGAGTTTAATATGCTGTGATCTGATTGGTTGTCCTTATCCTTAAATAAAGTAAGATCTATATTGAATACCACCCCTGGTCAATATCCCGAGCTATGTTACACATTACAACTACTACAAAACTCACACACATTAATGACAATTTATTAATCTATTAAGGAATGACAATCTATTCATGATAATCGTAGATTTGTGATTATTGCTTATAAGACATAATAACGTGTAGTATTTTTAAGATTAAACAACGCCATACGACTGGCAGATTCATGATCTGATACACGGTTCATTGAATATTATCATAAATTGGTATCAAATTATTTTTGATTTATACGTAAATTAGATGTACAGTCCGACCTATATACAAACATAGACACTACTCCGGTAATATACCGTTAAGTATCTGTTAAATACCTATTAAGATTAAACAATCTGTATGTTTGGCTGATAAGAATCAGGGTAGCAATACCACGTGGCTTTTAGCTACAGTTACAAGTAGAAATTTGTAAATATTGGAACACAAATATAGCCATAAGTACTTTATTTCTTCATCGATTTCTAAAAAATATACGCCACCCTAAGGGGAAAAGTATTTGCTGTCCGTGAAATATAATATCTTTTTCAACAGTCTTACCGATTTTTCCATTACCCTGTGAAACCTACACGTTCCACGGTTTCACAAGGTAATGGACAAAACGGCACAACCACGGAAATATATTTTATATTTCATGAAAAGCAAATAAGTGTCCGCTTAGCGTGGCGTATATTTAATAGAAATCGATGAAGAAATAAAATACTTATGGCTTTTTTATTTTCAAATGTTTATAAATTTCTTCTTGTAACTGTAGTCAAAAGTCACGTGGTATTGCTACACTGAGAATGTAGGGTTAACGCATGCTTGGGTTATAACATCTGCAGAGTCCCGAGGGACGGTTGGTGCCCGAGCCCGGCAAAATCTGCCTGTTAACGGTTAATCGGTCACCTGGTCATGTGCCTTGCCAGATAAACTTTTTCATCCACGGCACTAACCTATTATTCTCTATATATAGTACGGAGATTTTGACATGATCCTAACCTTTCTTCATGAATATATATAACAAGATTCTTGCGTTGACTATATTAATTTAGATCTCTGCAGTATATTGACCAAACATGTAGGCGTTGAAAGCTATCCCATTTTTCATGCAAAGCATGGCTTATCGCGCTGCATGTTAATGGCATATCGCTTGAAATAGTTTAAGCAAACGTTATATTACATCGAACCAATATTCGTGTTCGAACTGACCCCTATTGATTGTTCAGGTACGTAGGTCAAACGTCAAGGTTGCAGTCGGACCTTCAACAACAGAGCTTTCCAATGAATGTCGAATGACCTACGATCGTTAAATTAGCAGAGATGGTCCTAGTGATTTTGAAGTCAGAAAATCGAAGGTCAATTCCAATAACCTTATAGATAACTGACTATTTGAATGCCATGAGGGTATACACGTTTTACAAACATCCCTTGTTCTTTTTAGCCGAAATAGAATTGCATTGCTTATCTACTGGTGTTATTAAAATAAACGACGGTAATAATAAATGTCAATTCGATAGTTCGAAACACGTTCATGAACTACTATCAGTTATTGAAATTCCTAGATCTCAAAAAGAATCTCAGGTAATCACTACGTTGACATTTTCCTCCAACAAAATAGAGAGAAGCGGATTATTTAGGATCAATACGAGAATCCATGAGAGAATGTCAACGTAACCAAGGTCAAGGTCAACGTCGTTTATCTTTATGCTTCTTTAAAAGAATGTCCTATTTTATCTGATTTAGTTATGCATGGTGATCAACAAAAAAATGCCGCATGGTTATAAAACTGTTTTCGGAAATCGAATTGAGATCGCCCCATCCTGGTCACCTCGGTCTTTATGCAAATTGCAATTTACCGGAGAGAAACGGAAATAGCCGATGTTTTACGATTGAGATTGTTCGGGTGATAGTCTATGACTCAACCGACTGCGCTATCGTGACAAGCTTTTTATGCCTATGCTGTATTAGACTAGCATATGTACAATAAGTTCCACTTAGAATAAGACCACTCCAAAATTATATAGAACTAAATCAAAACATGATGCGCTATTCACACCAATTCGCTATCCAAGAACACCCTTTTTCTAGATGTTGTATCAACACCTTTATTGCGTAGAACTTGCTTTTCATTTAACATAAACTCAATTAGTATAAACTAGACTAGTATAAATCCACATTTTAGAATTTACTTTGCTGGAATGAACGTTCAGTGTGTAATAAATTTGGCACGTACACGGCTATAGGTTATATTTGGGGTGAGATTTAAAGTTAAGTACTAAGTACAAAAAACTGTACTAAAATAATTATCATCAGTAATTGAATCTGTCAAGATTTCGAATTAGGAATGTAACTTATATGTAAACTCATGTGAGTGTATTATTGTAACGTGGCCTATACGAGCATTAATAATTAAATATATTAAACTATGGTAGGCCTATAGACTGTGATTTCTATGTTCCTATGGGTGGTATTTATTTTAAATAGAACTTACGTCTTCGATATCTGGTTCCTGTGTTAGTTCAGGTCCTGTGTCCCGGTTCTTCGTCTTCCTATTAGTGTTAGGGTCTCTACCGGCCCCTGCACTGCTAGAACTTCCACACCCCATAGTCACAATATCATTGTCTTAACTATCTCACAACAAACTGCCTATAATAACTGTAGGTCTTCTTTATCTATGCACTAGACCTACATCTGGCAAATGTCTATCAAACTGTCAATTGCTCTGATTTAACTTCAAGAGAAATGCAATAAAATATATAAAAAGTTTTAATAATCGGTGTAATTTTGTAATAATAATTGTGAAATTTTCTTAATTATTAATTCTTTAGACGCTTAGTTGCCAAGCAACACAGAATGTATGAAATGAGCTGTCAACGACGCCAATCACAAAATTGTGAAAATGACGTCATAATGTTTACGTCATGACGTTCTGATTCCGTGCGAGTTTTCCAAATTAAGCGATTAGATAATAATTATTATAATTTATTCTAACATAGCACGTGAGATTATCCTTCTTTGCGTATATTGAGCTTACCATATTTTATTACCGCGATAAAATATAGCTGATTGGTGACGTCACGTTTGACGTCATATACTATGAAAAATGACGTAACGGTGACTGTAACGTTCCTAGGGAAGAAAGTAGTTTGACGTCAAACTGTCTTGTTGTGCTATAAATGGCAGATCATTGGCGATGTTAGAATCGAAATAATAAATAGGAGCTTTGCTTTGTTGTGTTAAAAAATATAGGCACTCGTTTGAATGCGTACATTAAATCACTCGTGCTACGCACTCGTGATTTAATTACTACGCATCCAAACACGTGCCTATATTTTATTACGCAACAAAACATAGCTACGTATTCATTATTTCTTAAGTAAAATAATCGGATTCAGCATACAATAAACAGAAAATGTAATCCTATATATCATGTGTTGTTTTTGTGTACGGACAAAATTTATCATCACATAATTTTTTGAAAATATTGCTTTCCGAGATCACTCAATGAAATAAAGATAGTAGATCTAATAAAATAATAATAATATTTGAACATAATTAGCAATTAGATACATTTGTATTTCCTCTTCATGATCATTTTACTGCCATATAAATACAAACATATTCCTGTTTCGTAAATTTAGTTTTTCAAATCCAATGTGTTATTCCAATAATTGAATGCAATAATTCATGATGAATCCCTACGGCTTGTCAAATGTTTTATGAATGTTTAATAATACTGTTATGTAACTCGATCTACGATACCAATTGCACTAAGAAGTATATCAAACTATGTCATTGGAAAAACAAATGATTCACTCATATCAGATCTTAGAATCTCCAATAACGTTAGATCTATGCATAGTAAACTAATCTACCTTTAAATTTAAGTTGATTAACGATATTACATCTGGCAATTAATAAAGTACATTAATTATGCCTATCTACATATTTAGTTTACACCAGCTATTAGACAAGTTTTATTCCGCTAACCTGTTTTGTTCATACATACTTGTTAGTACTCACATTGAGGGATTGTTAGTTTTTTGTTCCTACAGTAGGATTCGAACATATACTGCACGACGCGTAGTTTTTATAAGCAATATGAAGTACGAACGCATTAGCCACTCGACTATCGCAACAACCGCAAAAAGGTTTGCGCAAATAACCAGTATCAATGTGACTTCATCACACCACACAAATAATCGTCTGTTGATGACAACGCTGACCATACGAGTATGACAGTATGTAATACGAGATAAGGCCTCCGTACGACCCAACGTTTTAGCGCTGTGGCGAGTATACAAAAATTACAATTCCTTGTAAATAATTACAATAACCTTGTTTGTAACTACAGTCCAGTCAGGATAATAATCCAGTGACGCAGCGGCCGAGTCCACTATAACGGTGTAAAACCAATTATAAAGGCTTAAACTGTACAAACAACTATAATGTCAATGCTAAACTAACATACAAAACCTCGCTCTACCTGTTTAGACAATGGTTGTGATTCTTTGCGTACACATAAACTGCAACGTCACTGTCACAATATCCTAACTGGACTATATGTACATTCACTCCTATTCCAAACACACGCAAATGCCATTGGTCATATTTCCTGAAATAAATTCACTCAGAATGCGCAGTTAGATTTTGTTAAAATGATTTATACAAGATGGTGGGGTCCATGCATTTTCGATTAGTTTATTCAACAAACACTGCAACACTATTATTCTAAAACAAAATAATTCCGAAACCAGGAAGAATAACACGCGAGCTAACTACGGTTCGTGTTACTATGGTCTTTAATATGTTTTGATTAAACCGCTTATCAATCGAATCTACAACGTCTTCTTTTCAAAGAATTTCAGTGAATCGTCAACCTGGATATTGAATAGCAATCGTTTTTATCTTAACCAATGTAGTAGTTCAACTCAATGCAATATCTACTGAGTAAATACTAATCACTCGTCCACTCGATCAAAATATACAGTTTTGTACATTTATCGCAGCAGCTATTGCATAAGTATGGTGCCTGATTTGTGCCACTTAGGGTTTTCGCCTTTTCGCCCCAAAAATCATAAAGGTCAAAACGGAAGGACCAGAGAAAATGGCTATTTGTCGCAAACCCGCCACATTTAGGGCGCATTTTCGCTCTTCGTTTGTCGCATCCTCGTGTTTTTGCCCCCCCCCCCCCCCCAATGCAAAAACACGTAAAGTCGAAAAAGCGAAAACGCGACGCAAAAACGACAGCAAAGTTTTTATTCTTCTTATCATATTGAACATCTTGTTATGGTAAAAAGAAGCAGTCACAAACCGCCATATCCGCCGTTGTAGGGAAAATAATTGAACCAAAAATGATTGAATACAAACAACGTTCAATGTTTTAACATAAACAAGAAATATCACTGAATGTGATGAATACCCACAGAAACTGCTTGACACAGCCAGATATGCAAAACTAGACTTGGTACTGATCGGTAATGCAGCTTCATTGAAATCCGACCAATGGTTGCTGAGAAATAGTGCAGACAATATTTATAAGTGTAAAAAATCAAAAGGCCATAACTACCTTAAAAATGGATCCGTCCAACGTGTGCTGACGATATGCACAACTAGAATTGGTAGCGATCATTCATGCAACGTTTCTTTGAAATTCGACCAATGGTTACAGAGAAATAGCGCAGACAAAATTTAAAAGTGTAAAAAAACAAAGGACCATAACTATCTTAAAATTGATCCGACTAACGAGCGTCGAGACTATGTACAACTAGACTTGGTACTAATCAGTCATGCAAAGTTTCGTTGAAATCCGACCAATGGTTGCAGAGAAATAGCGCGGACAAAATTTATAAGTACAAAAAAACAAAGGGCCACAACTCCCTTAAAATTCATCCGACCGACGTGTGCCGACGATATGCACAACTAGACTTGGTACTGATCAGTCATACAAAGTTTCGTTGAAATCTGACCAAAGGTTGCAGAGAAATAGCGCGGACAAAATTTATAAGTACAAAAAAACAAAGGGCCACAACTCCCTTAAAATTCATCCGACCGATGTGTGCCGACGATATGCACAACTAGACTTGGTACTGATCAGTCATGCAAAGTTTCGTTGAAATCCGACCAATGGTTGCAGAGAAATAGCGCGGACAAAATTATATGGACCAACCAACCGACCAACAGACCAACCAACCAACCAACCAACTAACCAACCAACCTCAAGCATGACTCCAATATAGCCCCCATATACTGTGTATCTGAGGGTATAATTATGTGAAAGACTGGTTTATATTCCATCAGAAATGTATGAGTTGCACACAGCATTTTACTCCTTATCCAATACAATCTCGATAAACAAAGACAACAATACACAAAAATATCAACCCGTAACAGTGACCATGACCATAACAGCCACCAACATAGCAAGTTTAATCATGAAATATCATTCCTAACTAATACTATTGAGCGTAGACTATTTCTTTCTATTTTTAGTAACAGCGATCGTTACCCTCATCAGCCCCACTTTCAATCGCAAGTATTGTTTTCACATAAGCTATATACACAGGTTCGAGATTAATTCCTACGCATATGAACTCTAAACCGTTATCTTTTCACCGGTATATCACGCAAAACAGCGATCTATTTCCTAAATATAGCATATTGAACTGCCACTTTTATTCCAATTCAGACAAACCATGCTAAATACGGTATCTGTAGTTTCAAATCCATCTATAAACATAATGATAAATGTTGATGAGTCAAAAGGCATAATTCAAAATACAGAAATCTTTGAAGCGGTCCATCTATACATCATAGCCAGTAAACGTTTCGAAAAACTGATTGTTCCTCGTCAGCTACATCAACTCCCTTACATTTTTCTTTCACTTTCTTTGTTTTGTCTGAAATACTCTCCATCAGTTTCACTCTACCTTTCGCGTATTTCATTTCTAAATAATATTCTCCTTAATTTTAAGATAAAGATCCAAATTAATATATAGTTTCTTTCGTGTTTTGTGTTTCGGTCTTCGATATGGTTATCATCATTTCTAAGTATTGTTTCTCATAGATTATATAAAGCACCTGGAAAGTGCTTAGGAGAAGACTATTGTAAGATCTTACCCCTTTCTGAATTTGTATTAATGATGTATACATTTCATGTACCATAATGAATGTAAATATGAGGAATTATCTGAATAAAATATTTTTAAACAAAACAATTTTTTATTTTAAACCAAATAATTCACTGGTTAATAATGACGAGTAACCCATTCGGTTCAACAATAAAATCAAAGCAAAGTTAACTGTTTATTAATTATTATAACCACACCCTCTAAAAGACCTGTATCCTCATATACCAGTGGTATGTCCAGTTCCTAGATACGTCTAGAGAATCCGCTGGTGAACAAGATGGTCATTTAATGGCCAGTTAACATCTCTTTAACTTCTGCTTAAATAGCACTGTATTAGAAAAACCTGCTTAAAGAAATCTCCAAGCTGAAAATAAATATACTATTCAAACTTTGCTAAGGGCCAATACATTGATTTTAATATCCGCCTCACGTTAAATGTACAAAACCGATGAAGAACACTGTGTGCTATTAATACAAATGTACAAAACCGATGAAGAACACTGTGTGCTATTAATACAATATCATCTTATCTGCTGCTAATGTTCGAAACTTAATGTCTTGCATTTGATACGCATTGCCAAAATGACGTTGTTTTCCAGGTAACTGATAAGCCCTATTGGCGGTCACCAAAGTGGCTAGATCAACATGGAAATTTGTATCCCGTTTTTATTACAATATCGTGCAAGACCAAAAATGCCAAGAAAATGACCGCATTCTGTTACTACAGAGGCTTGAATGCAGCACGAACATTTTAATGGTGTTGGGCTTATCAGCACTTAGACATTAAATTTTGAAGTAATCTTTATTGGTTTACAATAATGCAGATGTAGCATTATGTTTCTGAAAATTCGACCGGTCAATCTTATTCAATTTGCAAAATATTCAAATGGAAAATTTCTTGGCTCTTATCAAATTTTGAGTAGTATATTTGTTTATCAGAATTATACAATTTGCGCAGCCTGTACACTACTTTAGTTTCTACTTTTTCTGAAATGACGACCTTTGTACCTGTGTTCATATGATAGTTAAACTATTGCGAAAGTTTTGTTTTGCCACGTAACAATGTACAGTCGTCAAGTGTCATATGTGTCTTTCATTTACAACAATACTTAGTTGTCTAATATCTCAGAAAGAATGTTGTCAAACACAGTTGGGGTAATTAAAGAGGGAGAACTACATCAACACAATCGACAGTTTATTTCTTCAATTTACTTCTTCTTTCTAGTAGATTTGTCCTTTTCGTCATCCGAAACCTCTCGTTGTGTTGCTCCTTCGTTTTCTTCTGTTTCTTCTTGTGCTTTCTGTTGGACTAGAGTCTCTGTGATATTCCGTAACTGGAAAACAGAAAATAAATGTAAAATCCTTTGCAAGCCATATAGCAATACAAAATGGCCGGATACATTAACCTGATCTTGTGACCTTTATACAACAATACATAACAAGCTTTTTAACGCAGAAATTAGAAGGACAGTGCCAGTATTTTAACTCTATACATGACTAAATGACGGGCATAAAATGGGTTTTCTGTTTTTCTGTGTGTTTTGATCATGTACGGTGTAATAAAATGTGTATACATTGTTTTCGAGTGTGATTAATGTTGATTGTGTTTTGCTTGGAAAGACACCCTTTTGATAAAATGGTCAAGATAGTGGTTTACATCTTTTTGGGTAGGGACTAAACGATAAAGAAATGTAGACAAACTATTAAATGGCGCCAGGCATGCGGAGAGTGAGTCCTGTAAAAGTGGTAATGATTCAAATACAATATCAATATGCATGTCCTATGGATCAATAGGTTTCCGTTACTCTGTCATTTCTTACCCAGACATAGAAAGTTCCAGCTCCCGCACTGGCTATTCTCGCGTCTGTTTCAGTATGAGAACTTAATGTTCTGTCAGCATGCTCCCTTGCCTCTGAAGTAACATTGACTGTATCAAACTGTCGAACACGTCTCAACATACCATCTCTCCCTGTTTTACCCATCAGTACTTGAAGGTCTGCCCAATCCTGAAAAACACACATTTTAATGACCCTACCTAGCCGTAATTAATACAAAAAATGTATCAGAAGTTCTAATAACTCGTCAAAATCTCTCATCCTTTTACCATCTATAATTGAAAAAGATAATGTAAAGTCGGACAGGGAAGGCAGCACTCAACTTAACCAGCCGAGCATAGGAAACATAAATACATCACATACCCCAATTAAAAGGCACAATTTTGTCCAAAGGTCTTCCTAAACGTGTGGAATATATCACATTTTATTGACCCTACCTAGCCTTAATACCAGAAGATATATGTGTTCAATAGTTTGAAAAAAATGACCCACACAGATATATTCCAATACAGTATGTATTGTCCATATTCTGTCAACGTATTAAAAGTACACTAAAATCTCGTTGAAAAAAGCAAAAAATACTTTCGTTCACTGTTTGTTTCTGCAGGCTACTCTACAGGTTGTCTTATCGTTATGTATCAGTTGAGTAATACAACACTGACATTTTACAAAACAATACGACCGCCCTTTGACTATTTAACTAAATATATTAATGTTAAGACCATCTCAATTTCAACGGTGTAAATTGTAAACATGTTGCGACTATATCATGTGTACTGCGCATGATATAATCTGTGTCAACTGTTACCTCAACCCAATTTTTTCTTTCACCCAGCATTAGGAATGTTGATCTCATGATGTCTTCTATAATCTTAGGAGGATATTTGTAACTTCTTAGTTCTGATATAGTCGGTTGCTTCATCTCCAAGATGTCATGAGAAATCCTGTCCAAATGTTTCAGATGATCCCGGACATCTTCAGCCTCGTTTATCTGTTTTGTCACTTTCTCCTTATATCTTGACTCATAACCATGTTCTATAGCTTTCTCGAGTGTTTCTAGATGACGACGTTTGATGGCGTCTTCTAACTCTAAACACCAAGGTACAGTAACACACATATAAATAAACGACATGTACATCAAATCAGATAAATAATCATACTTCAACAAAACGTATCGTTCTACGTTTAATGTCGACATTTCCATCTGAAACTAACTGGGATTTTGATTGAACCAAATTATGCATTTACGATCATTTCTACACCTAATTCGTTTGTCATCAAAATCCGGATAGCAGACTTAATAACGAGGGGAAGGCATGCAATTACTGCCACAAGTGCAATGATAAAATTATATATGATTAGTTATTTTCTGTAATAGGTCGATCAGTCATTGCTTGATATCGGTGTTCAATTTGCCAACATCCCAATAATACACGAAGAAGTAAATTATTACGTACTTTAAGAGAAAACCACAACTAACACAGTATGTTGTACTATCAATTACTCAGTTGAGATTAATAGAGAAATACACGGTAGCAAGAGGCGATGTCAATTACTCTCATGATATAAAACAAGTAGATCTTGGCAAAGACACTACCACAGGGGAACAAGTGGATTTCATTTACCTTTCTTCATTTTCTTATACTCTAGTGCGTCATAACCAGCTGCTAGATCCCCTTTATCTTCAAGTTCTAACTTCTCAAACCTGCTCAACTGCAGTTCCAACTCTTCAATGTCGCTTGTGCATTTTGTCTTCGACATGCTTTGTACACTAGAGCGGGTCTTCTTCTCCTCTGGCGTCTGAAACAACATCAGACTTTCGAATTTGAACTTTGAATTATTTTGTATTATTTTCAAACATATTACTTAAACACGCAGTTATTCCAATCTTCAGCAGTAATAACAATATCTTTATGTTTGTCATAACAACATTTTTGTAACAATATTCTAACTGAAACAAGTACTACTATATCAACTTGAACACGATGGCAATGCTTTCTTATCGTGTTTTCTTACCTCCCAATCTCGTCGCCTCTTTTTCTTGTTCTGTTCTGATGTAAGCAAATAGTTGCAGATATTTTCGTCTTGTCCTCGACCGTCATTCTGTGCATGCATCGCCAAAGCATATTCCCCACTTTCTGGTACGGACACTTCAACTTTCAAGTTTTTGTCCTTTTGTGTCGTTTTCACGCATTTCGACAACTCCTCTTTTGACATGTGTTCATGAATTAACTCTGTGCGAACGTTTATACCTTTTGTTAACTTGAAGTTAAGCATAACTTGTTTTCTTGCCTTCACTTTAACAACGGCAGTTTGGTGTGATATCGCTTTCAATCCTGCTTGCTCCGTGTCAGCATTTGGTCCGTAACCGATAGCTCCTGGATTCATTGGATAAGGTTTCACGTCTTCTCCTACCGAATCTACATACACTTTAAAAGCACACAAGTCTGTTTCTAAGCCTCCTCTTCCCCCTACTATCTGAAGCTTGTAAACACCAACTTCGGGAAAACGTATCATAAACATCCACTTAGAAGACGATCGGTTCATCATTATAAAGTTATTCAGTTGCAATGACGACGAGATTGCCCTATCTGATTCCTTATTGTTATAGAAGAGCTCATAATCAAACCCCATGCCTGTTGGATCTTCACATCCAATTTCTACATCACATTTGCCTTCAATTGCAAACTGTCTACAAATCAGTTTACTCGTAACCTTCACCTTTTCCTCAAAATAATGTGGTCTACAGTATGGAACGTCTGCGAATTTGTGTAACGACCATGGTTGTGGCAACAGTTGCCACCTAGGCTCCTCCTTTGGAAATGCAACATATATAAAAGCTTCAGGGTCGGTGAGAAAATAATACTCATTCAGTTGTTTGATGTGCATACCGCTTGACTGATGTTCCTTTTCTCTCACGGCCTGGCCTGCAACAATCAGGTATATACGATGGGTATGTTTAGCATTTAAAGTGCTCGGAGCTCACATAATTTTACATTGAACTATATTTATCATATAAAAACCTTATCTTCTATATGGTAACAAATCGAAGAGCACAGTTCTCCATCGTGTGTGTTAACACATGATAACGTCGCCAGCGATTTCTTCGCAAAAATATCTCCAAAGACAACTCATGGCGGAAATTATTTGTGTTAACTAGTTTTGACGTGTTGTTCGAAGTTAAGCATTGATTGTTGAAACAGGGCTCGTACCCTCTAATATGCAATTGGGGTTGGCTTAGATACTCAACATAGTACAGCAATGTAAATAAATAATCACGATACTGAGTTAAGCAATATAAAACTGAGTTGGGTGTAACGTATTTTACCATAAGTACCTTTATATATCATTTGGAAGTATACATTACCTTTAGATTCTACTTTAGTGTAAAGTCCGCTTGAATAACCTGTAACAGCTCTACAGGCCCAATGTGGAAATACTATTCTCCAGCCACCAGCAACATAAACAACATTCCATGAATTGGGTAATGCTTTAACCGCTTCCTGGTCGTCACCAACTTCATAAGCAGCGCTTTTAGCATAACCTTTAATTATCCTACATGGCAATCCAGCCTTTCTGAAATTTGAAATACAAACACAGTACACACATCGGGGCTTAACTAGATGTGTTCATTCGTATAGGGTATTTATACACCCGTTAACATCAACAAATGTATGGTCTTTTAATCCTTAAATAATTCCAAACTGACTTTTGAAAATACCCTCAATTAATATGGAAACATTGAATTTACTCAAACGATATTTTCAAATGGCAAAGACTAGACGTTAATACAACAGAGGTTCATTGTTGTGTAAACGTTTAGTCTTTACCAACGTTTTTGCGTTGACTAAGATAGTCGTAGTGCTAGGCCATTCGATTGTATCCCTGCCTAATTGGCCAATGACATCCAGCTTCGAGAGTATTCAATCAGAAAGCAGAGATTGGCTGAATTTACCTGCATAGTATTGCGAAAAATGAGGAATACGACCCCCTGTTATCGTTCATCAATTTCATAAAACCTAACGGTGTATCACTGTCCGTCACATCAGCATAGTTGGCAGTTTCTATAGGTTGTGTTCCCATCCACATAAATATAGCCCTGACTTTTTCTACGTCAGTTTTGCAATATGACATCAAGTAATCTATTAATTCTTTGTAATCTTTAGATTTCTCTGCAGGTGCCTGAAAAGTTAAGTTAAAAGCTGTTAATCAAGTTTCATTTTTCTTGTACTTTTTCATTTATTTGTCATAGTGGCTTTCGGTCAGTGATTTTTCGTTTGTTTGTGTTCTTTTTGTTCCCGTCTTGTTTCTGTTGAGCGTTATTATCCCTGTCCGATTGGTAATTATCATTTTACTAGTTTGAAACAAATGAGAAAGGAAATGATATCGGTTACTAATTAAGTTAAGGATAATTAAAAATTATAATAGATATAATTCACGGTAGGAACGTGTTTGAATGAAGGGGGTGCACAATTAATGGAAATTATATGAGCAATTTCTAACAAACATATTCTCTACCCTATGTATTACTTCTATGACAATACACACTGCAAATAACCAGTTTGTCATGGAGCAATTTTGATATGCGTCCATATTACATTGTACACAAATGGACATATACTCAGCAAATGTTCCAACTAGACTGTTCTTAAAATTTCCCCATTGTTTTATTTCCGAAATTTCGTTCTGCAGAAAAATGAGGGAGTTTTGTAGGGTACAGTGTATCTTTTCATCAATCAAAACTAATTTACTAAGATAATGAAGTAACTAAATGAGATCAACTTTATTTTGTCATATTTTACCAACTATTTGACCTGCTTCTAATGGAATATAATAAAAACAAAAATGTCTAATTGGAATATTTGCAAAGTATATAACTTGAGTATACGATTCATGTATCCTCCTGTAACGCTTTTGGTGAACAGTTATACACAGTTACTTACATTTCTAGCAATGTCATCAATTTCCTTCATTTTACTGGCTACAAAAATGTCATTCTTTCTGTTTGGTGGTGGCTTTGGAGCTGGGTAACCCTTTTCAAATGCTGGAACATCGATCTAAAATATCGGATATTGTCAGGAGAAATGATAATTTGACATGTATCGATGATAAAAATTGATTGAATTGGAATACGATTTTTTTATTTCTGCAATGGTGTCGTATGTTTTAAGTCGTGTTTCAAGTGCAGAACTAACCACAGATAAATCTATTTATTATAATGATATAATTTGCAATATTAATGAAAAAATTTGTAATATGGATAGAATAAATTTGTAATATGTATGGAATAAATTGGAAAATTTATAGAATAAATTTGGAATATTTATAGAATAAATTTGGAATATTTATAGAATAAATTTGGAATATTTATAGAATAAACTTGGAATATTTATAGAATAAATTTGGAATATTTATAGAATAAATTTGGAATATTAATAAAATTGAGGAGGATCACGTTAATATTTCCGGACTATAGCAGTACATGTACCCTCTTAAGTAAACACAGTTTGAATCATATTGTGTATTATCATTGTCAAGCAACAATCACGTCCAAACGTTCATTGAAAATGTCAATAGATAGTGATAAATTATACTTGAATCGTGAATTTACTGTCATTGTCAATTGAAATGCGGCATTGACAACTTTTACGACAGTCCTTAGTTTGATTTCAGTACAAAATACAAAAAAGAATCCTGACCGTTTTGTGCATAATGAAAAAGAAATGTATTGATAGAGGTCTCAATTCCCATGCATTCATCAGTGTATAGTTACACGTTTGGATACTGTCATATGTACGTAATATCAATTATAAAAGATAAAGCCATCGGCAGTGACTTGTTTCACTATGTACGAATGTACATAAAAATTCAATCTCATTACGTGTGAAGATAAGTTAATATTTCTCGTTAAAATGTATATAATATGTGATTTTTGTTTTGTTTGATGCTTACCTTGGAATATAGCCTCCGCCCTTTTTAATCATTAAAACTTTACTTAATATGTTCTAATTATTATTAAATGCTGATTGAATAAAAAAAATTGCTCTTAACATCATAAACAAGAAATGTCTTTAACATGGATAAACAGCTTACAATTCAATTAGATGACTGTCATTAAACCAACACTCTTTACATTCTTAAACCTGGACTTGGGGTATGAAGAAAATACAAAATGATGATAACTTGTCCAGTATCAGAGTATTATGTGATTAAACATTTTTCCTACAAACAAATTATTTGCATTTTAATTTGTGTTGAGAAGTTTAAAACTAACTGAAAACAGTAGTATTTTTAACACCGAATACAGCCAAGTTGTTTACGTTGCTTAACCGGCCTTCGAGATAAACTGTATCAGACTATATTGCTGACGTAGTTGTGAATCCCTCACTTATAAGAGCTTCAACACTTAAGCTTAAGATAACACTGCACGAATAAGGTTATAGTTTAACAGCTAGGCGAGTATAGTACTATACCTTTCGCAGAACAGAAACACGCAAACTTCAAATTCGGTCGTAACCTTTTGTGGAAAGAATACAATATTTTACCCTATCAGGTTATCGCATTTCATTCGGTGCAGATTTCTTTACAAACATTTCATTGGTTGTTAAGTAGGTAAATTCTCAAGCCATACAGCTACGCTGAAAAATACTTAATACTAGTATGTTTTAACTATAACATACACATATTATAGCATACGCGCCCGCTAATTCACGTATTTCAATATGTTTCAATACCCCTAGAGGTCATTGTTTGGCGTCATTGGCCGTTCCGTTTTATTTTGTCTAGTATATGAGCGTATTGCTGGTTCTAACAGACATGTTTGACTGTAGCTAATTACAGATCTATGTCAAATTTGAAATAGAACTTACGTCTTCAATATCTGGTTCCTGTGTCAACTCAGGTCCTGTTTCCCTATTCTTCTTAAGTTCCGTATTGTTGTTAGGGTCTTTCTCTGCTCCTCCAGTGCTAGAATTCCCAGACCCCATCGTCAGAATAAAGTTTCTGAACTGTCTTACGTCACCACTTTGCCTTTAAACCATCTGGATCTAGAAAGCTAGTAAAGCACACATTTCTCAATCGTTTTAAAGGGTTACTCTTCATAGCTTAGTGATGTAACATTATTATGTAAATAATTTTCATCTATGGAAATGCATGTATTTTGGAGAATTCTACGATTGTCAATTACTTACCCTTGAAAAAGAAACAGGTAATACCAACCCAGTATTTATATTTTACTGATAATTTTCAGAAGATGTCACCTCTCACATTATCTATCCTGTTCACACCCATTGGTGTATAAGGCCTTGGTGCGCCGTCTCCTTTGTGTTCTGTCTTAGGAAACAGTTCTGGCTGTTGCCCAACTGTTCCATCCGAGTTTTTTCCGTTCCCGTTCGGATGTTCGCCTCCATGTAGTTTTCGGTTGGTGTTAGGTTCTAGCGTTAGTCTCATCACTTTTGTTTTCTTTTATTTTCTTCGATTTGTGTTGCATCTGTTGGAATGTTGATGAATGTAGAGCTAAGTCATCAGCAAAGTCAAGGTATTCAAGGTTTGTTGAGAAATTCAATCGTATGCCTGTTGGATCGCTGTCTGTGGATCTTTTCATGATAAAGTATATTGCCAATAAGAAGAGAAAGCCTGACATTGTGCATTATTGTTTGACTCCAGTTCTAACTCTAAACCTTTCTAATTCTGTTCCTCCATCAAGTACTGCACATTCGAATGAGTCATACAGAAGCTTGGCTAGTCTTGTCATCTTGTCAGGGATGCCATATACTCTCGTGATGGACCATAGACTGTCTCTGTGGATGGAATCATAAGCTACGAAGTTTATGTACGGTGAAGCATTCCACTCATTTTTACATTGTTCAATAAATCCAGCTTGTTCTTCTCGTAGTTTGTCTTCAACTACACTTTGGATTCATGAAATTAAGATTCTTGAGAATACTTTGCTGGGAACTAATAGCAATGTAATACCTCTATAGCTGTCACATATGGACTGGTCCCCTTTCTTTGTCATTTTGAGGATCAGGTCTTTGTTCCTTTTGGTTGGAATGGTCTCTTGGTCCAATATAGTTCTAAATAGTTTCTCTAAATAGACGTTTGTTGTTTCCATGTCTGATTTAGGATTTCTGCTGATATAACATCTATATATCCAGATTTACCATTCTTGAGTTTCTTCATCAATGCTTTAGTTATTTAGTCTTTTCGTATTGGATCGGTGTCTATGTTTTCAAGTATCGGGTTTTTATTTTCTATCTGAATTGGATTTGATTGTGGACGATTAAGGGCTTCTTCAAAGAGTTCTTTCCATCTATTCAAACATTCATCCTGGTTGCTTAAAATATTTCTTGTCTTGATGATTGGTGTTGTGTTCTTCTTTTTATTGTTTATGACTCTTGTTATTTCATAGACTGTTTTCATGTTGCCATGGTTTGCTTCTTTTTCTGCTTCTGACATTAGGTCTTCAATCCATTTCCTTTTGTCAATTCTCATACTTTTCTTCACTTCCCTGTCTTTTTTTGAATATTTACTCCAGAAGATGTATTGAAATGATTTATGCTTCCAATTTTATGTAATAATGTGAACAAAAGTACAATACATATTGAACGCATTTATCGCCTCGTCATTTTAGTTTTTAAAGGTATACTATGTTCACTTGACAATTTATTCCTTAATTTATTTAATCCCGTTTAGTGATCATGTTTTGCTAACTCCTTCGTAATTGTGATAAAAGATAATATTTAGTCAGACAGGGAAGGCAGCAGTTGAAACTGAAAATATATTTATATGTCGAACTATTACATAACATAACCTTAATGAATTAAAGATAGTTTTTTAATGAGTACAATATTGTACTAGTTATGTCATGTAACAATGCGACATTTAGAGATATTTTCAGCTGCAAGTTTTTACGATTAAGCCAATGTGATCTCAAAAAAGAATATATGATTTTTCTCAAATATTTTTCAAATGTCTTTAAAATCCAAGTAAATAGCTTACAATAACTTTTTCCAGTTTAACTTAACATGTACTCCTCATTTCAAACATTTTAAAAACACTTCCTAATGCCAATGATCACTGCACATATCTATGAAAAATAAATTCACTTATAAGTGTTACATATTTAAAACAGAACAACTCCAGGTTCCGGAGGTTTGGTCTAAAACGCGAACTGTAACTATGGTTCATATCGTTATGGTATTGTAATAAAACACTTATCAATTGAATCTATACAGTCTCTTTTTTAACAATTTCAGTGAATTGTCATCGGTATTTAACATATTAAAAGCATTTAATCTCACCCGAAGTATTAGTTGAAGCTCAATGCAAAGTCTACTAAGTAAATAATCAACTCACAGAAAGTCTTTAAAGCTGTATTTACACTTATTATACAAGAGATTTATTGCATCAATAGTGAACTATACAAAACACAATGTGACCAATTCTGTATAATCAGACTTTTTCGCGATGTCAAAATTGCGCAAGGGTTTTTTATTCAGAAGCAGTTCGCGATGTTTAATGTTTGCGATTTTTTAACTTCACAAAGAAAACTCTCTTCTTCGTTTTACAGCCATTGTTTTACGTTTACGGGTATGTATTTTAGCGATCTAATCGTAATTGCGAATAAAGTGAAAATTAAATCCTCGCGGAAATTTCTTTTTTACAGTATTTTAAAAGATATATATCTCTAAACATGACGGGAGCACACATGACAAGTATCGTTTGTTTGTTGAATAACAGATTACAAATTTGGTTGAAGTGCATTATGTGATAGCGAACATAAGTACATGTACCTTCTGGTTGGGGATAAAATATATGAGTAGGAGGCGTATAGTGTTGTGTTTTAATGGTACTACTTGATGTGCAGTGTTGGGAATGATTATCTCACTTTACCAGCGAATGATTTGTCCGATAAGCCATACATATTGCATTGAAGCATTCTTAACTTCATATTTACGGGCCGAGTTCTGGTCTTATAAGTTTTACGTGTTTGTATGTGCGCCATTTTAACATTATTTATAGAGGGGTATTTTGATAATGTGCATGTATAACACAACAATATGTTTCTATTTACTTAAGCTGGTCATTTTTTATTTAAAATGTTTTGACACAAACATGAACATTCGTTATACCCCTGTCACACGAGTGTCGGAAAGAGCCGGAATGCCGTAGGAATAACAAGTCTAGGTTACGTTCTTGTATGTTCGAAATGTATTATGTCTGTATTCCGAATGCATTCCATATATACTTGTCATTTCGGAAGTTTTTCAAATGCTCTGAACCTTTGTGTATTCACTCCAGGTTCGTTCGTTCGTTCGTCCTTTTTTCGGTCGATTGTTTAGGGTGGTCCGTTGGCCGTTTTTATTTATTTTTATTACAAACATATTTGTATTTTTCTTTAAAATCCTCCATTTAAATAAAATCAATTCTGATACAAAAGAAACCATGTGGGTTATTTGATAACTGTTTACGCACTCGTACCATTTTTTTGACAAGTCAAGCTACGAAACGTACTATCGATCAGTTTTCTGACAGATTGAGTATGGAGCAGCAAAATACTAAGACATACAATAGCTGAATCACATGACGATATAAGAGTTTTATATTGAATAGATATAAAACAAAATTAATTATAGAAGGCATTCATTGAAAATATAATTGAACATTTCATGTATTTTTTTAACTGTACGTGGCAATCTAAATGTTACACATGCAGTATACAACTATTGATGCGGTCTGAGATTAACATTTTTCCGCATGAGTAGAATAAACATGAACGATTAAACTCGGTGCGTATGCCATTCTAAACACATTTAATGATTATAGGTACCATTGTGGAATAACAGACATGTTCTCCCGATCTTTTCCAATTGCTCCCTATCCCCCCGGTTTTTTTCCAAAAAAACCCGAGCATTCCTTTTGGATATGACACTTACGACACTCACTCGTTAATACATCGGGGATGGTGTGAGTGTTCAACAATATAATGTTAATGTCCAAAGGACAGGACCGTGAATGACTGGGGATGGCGGAAGCACGAATATCCTGGCGATTCTTGAATTCGGACAATCTTAGTAGATGTACATGTCGTATATATAGCGAGAAGACACATGATCAAATAACATAAACAACAAGTTATTTCATTTGGTGTAAAAGGTAATACAATGTAGCTGCTAATGTCCAACGTTTTGCCAGCTTAAAGTTGTCAGCGACTGCGATGTGCATGCAATTCTCGTACGTTCGGGATACATGTACGTTGTTGTATTGACGTTGAACAGAAAGGTAGCTCTGTAAGTTCCATAACCTAGGCTTTTAGTAAGTAATATAACGAGCCTTATTCGTACAGTTGTGTATTGTTATGATATTTGATTGTCATCATGCAACCATTTTGACTCGTGAATAATTAAGTTACTTACGACTTTAGCATAACATAAACGCTTGTTTCAAACACGAAGGTTTGTTAATAGCCCATTGTGTGATATAACTTAGTTATTATAAAGTTAGGCACGATTGAATATGCTTACCGAACTAAATGTTTGATGGGGTACATTTTGCATCATACGGCATGTGTCTGCGAGCGCGCAAGATGAACTAATTACTTGACTTAAGGATAAGGACAACCAATCATATCACATCATATTAAACTCTTGATCAGTAACATGCGATATGATTGGCTATCCTTGTTCTCCAATTAAATAAGATCAATATTGAATACCACCCCTGTACAAGTTTTGCGTGAAAGACACAACCATGATCAATGTAACGAAAGAACACAACCTACGGAAGAATCAAACAAAGGACGCTCGGGTGACAAGTCAGTGGATGTACATGTAATTGATACCTCGACAAGACCAGATCGCTTCGCCTTTTTGTTTGTCGGAGTTGTTTGTCGAAGTCTTTTAGACCATGGTACTGTTTTATTAAATCACTTACGAAAACTTACGTTCAAAATTATTTTTTTAAATTAATTTACAACGATGAAGTATGGATAACTGATTTGCAATACTTATAATGAATCAATCAGTAAACTCTTACATCTTTATCCCCAATTTGCTGCTGAATTAAAAAGAAATTATATTTGAACATAAGTATACGATTTCCGTTAGTGCTTTGATAAAAGAGTACCCATGTGCTCATAATTAACCGTAAAATGTATTTAAATGTAATTGACAACAACCTACAAGCGTAGACCATGACTTTTTAAGAGCATCTCACCAATCGGTATTCATGGGACGCAAAGTTGGACATGACCATGAAATGTGATATTCACAAGACTTACTATTACGAGGAAACTCATTTGACAAAATACTCGTAAATCAATCTTCCATAAGATCCTCAACAATGAACAATGAACTTGACAAATATCTATGCGTAAAGTCGGCAAACGATAATAATGATATTTGATTTTGTGGTCCCTATGATGTCCCACAATATCATTTGAAAATATTCAAAAGAGTTTCAGTGAAAGGACAATGAAAACCTGAGGTATACCTACACAAGATATATGTATGATATGCATGTAGAAACTTTACCCAGACAATATCTACTGATGTAATTAATCTAAAACGCTTTATCGGATGTGATGACGTCATCAGAAGCAGCGTATCATTATACATTATACACGTGAACAACATAATGCTTGTATATATACTTAAATCAATGGTATTCTTAAAAGCTATAATACACAATGGAATAATTTACAGACGGATAAATACATATTTACATTAACTCTCATATCGGGTGGCATCAACATGTTTTTAGTTGCGTCGATCAGTACAATGATTATAAGTACGATAGGTGACTGGTAAAAGGAATGGAATCGATTTTAAAAATAGTAGGGTTGCCCAATGGAACATGCATTTTCGTTAATACGGGACCATAGAGGAACAAAGAAGAGAACGTAGACCAAACCCACTCTTAGCACTGTGTTTTATTATTTTGTCCACTCCATTAAAAAACGTGTATGCAAAGATCGCTCATGCATGATCCTCTAGTTCTCTTAACATTTTGAAATAAGTGTATAAATATTTAACACATGGGTTCGCTTATTTAGCATCAAATAGAGATCAAACGTCTAGACGTAAATATTTTTCTGTAAAATACAGTATATTACGTAAAATGATTGACAAATATGAATTATGCATTTTGATTTTCCGTGATGTTGATAGTTTGCTTGAGATAATATAGCTTTGTGTTATCTGATAGTGCGTCGGTTTCCCGCGTTATATCTTGCCTTTGGGTGTTCAATGCAATGCAAAGTCGATTTCTTTTCTTATAATATGTCTGTGCCTATCAAACACTTACCTTATTACGTCAATTGTTTAGGGAATATAATTTAAAATGTAACCGATATCGCGCAATGATACACAACATTGATTGGCTACGAATATTGTTACAATCAGATAATTATAAGTGATACTTAAACTTCTAATGAAAATTTCATGAACAAGGAACGTTTCTTTTAGTTTTCCAGTCGCTCGTTGCAAACTAGTTCCATTTATGTATGGCCCTTAGAGGACTCAACACAGAAGGCTTATATTCCAATGTATGATTTATAATTGTATGCAATATGACCAAAACAACACGCAATTATACGCGTGTATTTAGGGGGATTTCTGGACTTTCGAGGAGTGTGCTTATGGTTATGACGATGGCATGTGTATCATCACCAATAAACGGTTTGTACATTAATTATTTCATTTATTTAATGCCTCGGACCGCAGGTCTATTGGAATGCATAAAGCGATTTGGCTACAGAGTAGCACGTGACCAAGCAACAATGTCCGATTGACTAATGTCTCAGTCTGGCTTTCGTTCTGAAGTTTAAAGTGGCATTTTTAACACTACTAGGTACCATTCTTCCTATTATCTAGTCTGCTGTACACTGGCTATGCGCGGAAAGGCAGTATAAACCGTGCACCACTGTACATAAACTGTTAAATATAGGTTTCAAGTAGATTTGGTTAGATCAACCGGTACTAAAGTCGGTAAATGGTCGCTAAATCATCTGGCTGCAGAAAACTATTCGACTTGTTCTTTACTTTAATTGAATCAGTTAGTTTGCACGAGCTAACCATACCCAAGTTTCCATCCCACGACTGTACATATATGTATTTACAGTATTTTTGCAACAACTAGCGATAGGCGGTTATACTATTACTGTTACAGTATATTTCCGGGTGTTTTTATTGCTTCGCTCAGCATGACGCACTGATTTAAGATACTATAGTGCAGCCTATTAAGACAGTTTGCTAACATGACCGGTACCATTTATTTAAACGTAATTGCTGTCTTTTAGTTTCCAGTATTTCAAATGTTGCTTAGATGCAAATGACCACTTAAAAGTTAAATTACAGTCACCCTTTGTTTGGGCATTCGTCAACATTGAGTCTCGATTACAGCAATTTTGAAAGGAATTAATTAAGTTCAGATAATTTTATCCAGTCACTTAATCTGCTTAGTAAGGGGGCCAACTCGCCAAAAACCACGTTATTCGGTGACGTCATATTTATACAATATTCGTCATACGTTCGACGATACTTTATTCTCAAGGTTATTAGGAAAAAATCGATCAGCGGTTAGTTCATTTAGATAGGGCAAACTTCACCTCGTGGTCAGAGTTTTAACCATGGTGTCTCAAATAAAAAGCAGTCCGGCTGATCACATAGTCAAATGACATTTAATCAGAAGTCACATGACCAAGAGTGAAATGATAAAAAATAAAGCAGTTATTTTCGGTACCGTGTTATCCGGCTGATATGGTTATACGAGTGACTGAATAAAAATGAGGAAATGACATGGCAGTTGAAGCGGACATGTATAATAATTTCAATGATCGTGTAAATTATGACGTTTACACATACTTTTTATTTACCAGCAATACAAAATCTAGCATTGGGAAAGTCGGCTTACCATACCGATACAGGATACAACGGATATCCAGGCAAGGCCGTGGATGGTAACACGAACGGTTATTTTCAACATGGCTCGTGCCAGCATACTTATTCGACATATAATGCATGGTGGAAAGTTGACCTTGGTAAAGTATACGTCATAGATCACGTGACCGTATATAACAGATTGGAGTGTTGTGGTAAGTGTCAGAATGTATAAAATAAATGTAATAAAATTGCCACTTTCTGTCCCAATTTTTATTCACCATCTCACACCATGGCAGGTGAGTGACGTAGAGCCCTTATAATCGTATTGTTATTTTTCAATTTGCTGCGTACAATAACATTTTTTTAAACTTCTCTTAACCGCAAAATAAAAAACACTTTGGCCTAACCTAGTTGGATTTAATACAGTGTACATGCATTACAACTGAAATCGGTGTATTTCATAACAAATTGACCATGTTTCCTGTGACGTCATATTGGAATTTACTCTCTTTTTGACGTACGTACAAGTTTGTAAGTGCTATTACATTACTGTGATCCAATATGCACGTCAGTTAATTCAGAATAAATAATTAAAAATAAAATGTCAGATTTTTTCTTAAGAATATAAAATACAATGTAGTAATTACTATACATGTATATAGCAGTGGGGAAAATATGCTGATCGGGCAATTCGGGCCCGATCGAAAAATTATGCTCGAAAGTTTGCCTGATCGGGCAATAAAATGATCAATTTATTCATACCTTAGAAGAACCGACCTGTGCATAAAGATATTTGACCAAGCGATAATCTGAACACATGTTTCATATCACAAAGGGTATATCAAAAATTCTACCGTTTAAATTTCCTTTGAAATTGCCTAGATTCTGATATATCTAGCGTTAAAAACTTCCAATTTGGCTAGTCTAAATGCATTGTGTTCACTTGCCCGTTTGGGCAACTGTCTACTATTTCAAAACATATTTACTTGCCTGATCGGGAAATTTAAGTTGCCAAAACAGGAAAGTGTTGGCCTACAAAAAACGTTTAACATCTCAGAATCTAGACCATTTTAAAGAATTCTGAACGGTAGGATGTTAGATTTACCTTTTATGGTACGAAATGTGCAATAAAAACAACTCAATTTCAAATATCCTTGTGCACAGGTTAGTTTTTTTTTCAAAAAGTGGGCGTTTCCATTGTCCGATCAGGCAATTTTTGGAACGAGATTTCCCGATCGGGCAAATGTGAGGAAATCCCTGAATTGCCGGATCGGGAAATTCCCCCAACTGTATAGTTAAATCGCAATTTGAAGATATTTTTTTGGTAAAAATACGAGTACATCCCCTTTGACTTTCTCCAGGGGACAGGTTGAAGCACGTTCAGGTGCTGATTGGATTACATGATGGATACTACACAGAACATGGCTACCATGCTGGGATAATCGGCACAAGTTATACATTTCACATGCCGCCATATGTGTATGGACGCTGGGTGAAAATAACACATGTCCCTGGAACGGAATATCATCAACTGTCGTTATGCGAAGTACAAGTGATGGGTAATGAACTCTCACAACATGGTAAGTTTGACCCCCGACCCCCGAAGCAACTCAAGTAAAAAATATCAGCTCGAATTGAAATCTTGCTAAAATTAGAGTCGGAAATAGATAAGTCTAAATCTCCTGCTCTTGAAATTTTACTGTAATAAACTCATAATCACATTTCTGCTTAATGATGCTAAATTTGAGTCCAGCATCGCATGTGTATTAACATAAAGACACATGTCAATATTTGAGATGTGATTTTGCTCAGATTGAGGTGCGTCGGGAGATCAAGGGTGGTATTCAATATTGATCTTATTGAATTGGAGAATAAGGATAGCCAATCATATCGCCTGTTTCTGACCAAGAGTTTGATATGGTGTGATCTGATTGGTTGTCCTTATCCTTAAGTCAAGTAAGATCAATATTGAATACCCCCAGGTGTAAAGATACCATCCGTAGATCTACAATATTCATAAGCATGCCATTGTATGGTTAACCAGGAGACATAGCAGATTTATAAAATATTGTGTCAGAAAAAAAACCGCACCTTTTTTTCGACAAAATTGATGCAAATTCTTGTTCGTAATGTAACATACTGTCGTTTTTGTTTTCATATTGTCACTTTATCGTATGCTGGATCCTGGCATGACGTTCATGACGCGTTTAAATAAGTTTTCCCGAGTGACGTAGATCTATTTATTTGTGAATTTCAAATCGATCTTTCACAAAAGTGTACAATATTTATTTATAAACAGAAAATTCACTATAAATACTGTTATCATGCGAGACCAAATCATGGAACTTATTACATCTCCTATTGGTAATGATCTAATGACGTCATCATTTTGCCGAAAGAAAAAAGTGCGTCTGTTTAAATTCGTTTCTGACTTCGTTTGACCTCGTAACCATGGTAATGTGAAAATGTTATCAATCTTTCATGGATGATTATCCATGTATCTCAAACATAGTTTTGTTGTTCCGTAATTTATTTTTAGTGTTGTACATAAATGTATATGCTATGTATTATGCTCTTCAGAATTGGAGAACTAAAAGTTATACACTATGTTATGTTATACAAATGTTTAAGATATTTGAAAGCAAAATGAACAATGTATTATACAATTACATTATAATCTTACCGTTCATATACAGTTGTGAAATATAGACGCAGTGGAGGTCTGATTGGGACCGGAGTTCCTCTCGACTCGTCGACTGCAAACTCAATGGTAGCATGCTGCGTCCAGTGTAAGACGACATCCAGCTGTGTCGCTGTGAACTATAACTCTGACACAGGATTGTGCGAGAAATTACAAACCGTGGCTACAACGAGCGATTCCGACGAAAACAAATACTTCTATCGGTTGAATTAAGTGAACGACGTTGCACATTTATTTGTTGCCTTGGCAACTAGATGGATGCATAGTTATAAAAAAATATTCGTTGTAGAGGGGCTCCGCACCCACCAAACAATTTTGCAATAAGGGTGTCATAGCTGGGTGTACATTGGCATACCTCTGGACTACTCTGAAAACGTGGAATTTTAAAAGGTCAATGTCACACTGCTTAGAACCTTTACTGTACAATCTCAAATATATCATTTATTTTCATGGACCCTTACAAGTTTGAATGATTGTTTGAATTACTACGGAATCCTGTTAGTGCCATTTTCAATATCGTGTATCGCCCTCCAAGGGCGAGACACGAGAATTGCGCGAGGCAAGAAACGAGACACGAGAATTAGACGCGATATTTAAAACGAGACACGAGAACTGTGCGAGGCCTGAAACGAGACACGATAATTAAAAATTGAATTCTCGAGTTTTTAATCTCGCCCTACGGTACGGTGCACGCTTTGGGATCGAGAGGTTAGATCCCCGACTGCAGCACTGCTATATTTCTTTGAACTAGAGTAACCTATACTCCTCTACATAACCCAGGTGATAGAATGGTAACCTGAGAGAAACGAAGGTCAATGTGCTATGGATGCCATCGGCACCGAGTGTAAAACATCCGACTTGACATTGAATGGTCGAGTGGTAAATGTACCGTTCGCATCCGAACAAGACTTAATGCTTTATCATTGATAAAACACAAATCAATATTTTGATACTACATAGCCAATATTCTGCATTTGACAATACCGCAAGGCATGGTAGCCGCTGCACTTCTTTTTTCCTCGGAACGCTATTGTGTTATTTGACCTAGCTGTGTTTTAAGTCATCAGTGTTACTTGCCCGATCGACCAATTCTGCTGTGATAATTGCCTAATTGTGCAATAGAAACGCCCACTTTTGAAAACCTAGCCCTGTGCAGAAGGATATTTGACATGAATATGACCTGATTGCATATTTCTTACATGTGTAACATGTTTTGATGACTTGTCTCTTTTTAAAGAGTGTTCATTGGTTACAACGACTGATCTCATCAACCAAGCCGGAACTATTAAAAAATAGTTTTAAAATGCCAATGTCACACTGCATAGTGCCTTACTGTCTCAAATATCCTTTACTTTCACGGTCGCTAGCAAGTTTGAACAATGGTTTGAATTAACAAAATACCTGTATTGTTAAGTATTTAAACTATCATGATCGGATCGCTGTATACATATTTTGGAGCGATGGCACAGGGGTACCGGTGCGCCCTTAGGGATCGAGAGGTCGGAGGTCCGATTCCCGACTGCAACACTACTATATTTCTCTGTGCAAGAATAACCCACACTCCTTCACTTTACCCAGATGTATGATATATTATTATATTTTACCTGAGAGAAACAGAAGTCAATGTGTTATGGCTGCCATCGGCACCGAGTGTTAAACAACCGACTGGCGACTGAATGGTCGGGTGGTAAATGTACATTTGGTTGAACTGGGACGTATGTCCGAAAATATACTTTAGACTACTAGTTCGTTCAGGTTTTTCTGGCTGCTGTGACTTGGGCTGGTCATTTGCTTGATCAGATGAGTGTTCGGCATTGTGCCTTGTATGTTGTTTTTATGTTTTCTGTGCTCGGCAAGTTAAGTTGAGTGCTGCTTTTATATTATCTTTTAACTTGGTAAAGTATGGCGTACGGTTAGGGTCAAAACTCGTATTTAGTAGGTACCTACTAAATATATAGTAGGTACCTCTCCGATTTAGTAGGTACCTACTAAATGACTAATATTGACCCTTTTGTACGCGAAAGTATGAATTCTAGTTCTGATGTTCCACCTAACTAAATCGAGGGTCAAAACTCGTATATTGTAGGTTCCTACTAAATCGAATAGAGGTTCCACCTAATTCGAACTAGTAGGTACCTACTAAATCGGATATAGGCGTAGGAAGAGGGTCAAAACTCGCATTTGGTAGGTATCGATATCGCTATCTCTGTCCAATCACACACATCCTAACAGCCAATCAGAACGACGAATATTTGTCAAATAGCGTCTGCTAGATACGGAGACTTTCTTATTAAAGTTACTCTTTAAATATTCATTATTATCCGATTGGAATTTTATCTGTGCGATTTGGCAGTACAAATATAGATAAACAATAATGAAGTCTAGAAAACGAGAAAAACATGTATATCACTTTGATTATCAACACCATAACTTTTGCATATAAACATCATTTGTAATCTCTCAAATATATTAGTCTGGCTAATAAATCACAAATAACAGTCACAATAGAAAGATACACATAATATTATTTGGACAAACTAAGTTCTGTTGGCTAATTAGGTCGAATGTAAATAGTTGTGTTAATAAAACATAAGTACTTGAATATACACTTTGACAAAAATAGTTTAATGAAATAATTCTGAATTCTAAGAATACTGTGTCCAAAACACAATCCCAACTGAAGAACAGCTAAACCAATGTCATCAACAAGATATGTCCACTTATTGTTTAGAAAAAGGTTGAAGCGGCTTAGGGTCCATAAAAGAAGCGAAAGGGAAACGACTCCCTCCACCCCAAAAGCAGTTTGTACATTGCACTATTGAAGGAAACGTGGTAGACCAAGCATTACACGAAGGTGCACTTTGAAAGTAGGACTGCAACTTATTGATACAATACCTTTATTTCACTCAATACATTTACATGTAAATAGTGTAAAATACTGATAAACAATAAACAAAAGGTTTGGCAAGGGAGGTAAATACTGCAATATTCAAGTAGAAGTGGAAATTATGTATTAATTTATTACAATGTCATTTAATACCTTTGAAGTCGCGCATAACATAAAACAAATAGTTCTACATTGTGATAAGTACATGTTTAATAGTGCATAAAACAAAGGATCGGGGGTATAATATATCGCGTCGGGCGAAATATCTCAGTATGTAGGCCGAACATGAGTGAAAATAAACCAAATGACTTAAAAATGTACGAAAATGTATGAAATAGAGAATATTTGTTGATTTTGGTGTAAGATCGTATTTTATTTCATCGAGGGATCACAGAAAATATAATTTTATGCGATCACGAGTGAAATAAAATTGATCTTTCACCAAAAATCAACAAATTTTCTGTTTATTATGTGCTTTAAATTATCTTAAAAGTGTACCGTAATTGGCTTAATTGGAAAAATCACGTCGAAATTGGAACGTCACGACGTGACAATTGTGACGTCATGATGACGTAACGTACATTTTAAAGCCTGGCGCCGTTGACGTTACGTTTCTTTTTCTGAACGATACTGGAACCAGCTTCTAAAACAGTGAAAATAACAAAGTGGTAATTTCACTGTTATTTTCACTGTTATTTTCACTGTTATTTTCACTGAAAAATCTCCATAATCCATTGAAAGCAAATAATAAAGCATTTGAACTGTCACGGGGGAGGTTAAACACTGATCCTGCTATCTGAGGCACCACTGATGTTGTCAATAAGTTGTACATGTATGTGTGGCTAGGCTTATCAGGAATATAGCTTTTCTCGTCAGTTGTCTGGCATTTGATCACTTGTCTGTTCAACTACACTAGAAATCTGTAATCAAGAAAATAAACATTATACAAATAAATATGGGTCAATCTTCACAAAAAGACCATTTCACTAAAATCTTCGAGGAACGTAACTTACGAGCATTTAGTATTCGTACAAAAGTTGCATAGTCGAGTGGATATCAGAGACAATCAATATAAAAAGTAAAATATGCTTACACATGCATATGTACGTGGGCTAATAACTTATATCAAATTTGATTTAAACCGAGTTGAAAGAAGTCAGCCTGAGTATAAAATGATAAAAAAATCACTTCAAATCTGCATATCTTTTTGAGATGATTTTAACTTTTAAATACGAGACTGGCCTTAAGCCGATATCTACGAAAACGTTATTAGGAATTAAAAAACTCCGTCTTGAGATTTGTCTCAAACTCAAAAACGTTATCAGGAATTACAAAACCCCGTCTTGAGATTTGTCTCAATCTCAAAAACGTCATCAGGAATTACAAAACTCCGTCTTGAGATTTGTCTCACACTCAGATCTATTGTCACGATTTCTCTTTGAGCTGATTCCGTAGACTGGAAACATACGTTTCTGGCGTATGCTATTTTTAAATGGTTACTTAAGAAATAATGAATTTGTACCAGTGTTTTATTTTAGAATAAAGCTATGTCACGAGTTGGAATGCGTAGTAATTTAATCACTACTTGTACGTAGCATGAATGATTTAATGTACGCATCCGAACAAGTGCTATATTATAGATAAAACATAGGTCATTATTTTGATACTTACATAGGCAATATTCTGCATTTGACAACACCGCATGGCATGGAAGCCGCTGCACTACTTTTTTCCTCGGAGCATTATTGCGTTATTTGACCTAGTTGTGTTTTAACGGTAATTAAGGCGCACCTTTTGTTTCCTCTATATGTATATAGGTAAAGTTGCTGGTTGTGTTGAAAAATAGTTCGTAGTCTAGGACTAATCGTGAAAGCTCGGCTATTTCCGTTTGTCTCCGGTAAATACCTTGAGCGAGTTCAGATGACTTACGAGGGTAAACTCGATTTACTAGAGTTGCAGCAAAACGAGTCGAGTTTCTACCCTCGAGTGTACTCCAATGTACTAGAGTTCAACCCGGCTGCGTGGCTGGGTTTCTGTAGTTCCAATCGGGACACCTCGGACAATTTATGTTTGTTAACTTTAGTTTAACTCTTTTCGTTTTGCTGAAGGGCTCCAAGAGTTAGTTTATGTTTAGATTCTTATGTCACTAGAGTTAACTCAAGTAGGACAGCTGAACTCGCTCCTTGTATATTGCAATGCATAAAGACCGAGGTGATCAGAATGAATCTAGGACTTGTAGAAATTATTTTACCCATTTAAAGAAGGTTGCCGCTCCGGCACTGGCAGCAAGGACCGTTTTCTCATCATAGTTCGATACAATATTATCCACAGCTGTAATGGATTCCATGGAAACGTTCGTGACGTCAAATTGTCTTACTCTACGTAACACACCCTCACTTCCGGTCTTACGGCACCTCGCCTGTATAGAGTTCCATTCCTATAAAATATAGACGTTTCATCAAATGTCCATCGCACAACATAAACAATCGCATATTTTCCCCAGGAACACAGTTTTTAATGTCAAGCCAGCAGTCAAAATGAGTAAAAATTAATGTAGAATATACGACAGATATTATGTATGTGAGTGTATGGCTTGGTGCATAAGGTTTTGATTTTCACTGCAGTTTTATCCGATTAAAAATGCTTTGTTTTGATAGTACATACAAGTAAATTCATTTGTAACAAGTGACAGACCTGAATAAACCGACTATACATAAACACAACACAAACTACATGAAAAAGTCCTTCTCATATTTGTCTGCATATATGTGGAATATAACCCCAACAAACATTCGTCTGCTTACATCACTTAATTCGTTAAAAAAAATCAGTAAAATATTTCGTATTACGTAAACAAAAATATTAATACCATTATATCGTCGCCCGAGAACCATAGTGTTCTATGTGTCTTTTTCTTGTTTTCGAGAAAATCAGGTTTTAAGATTCAGGGCTTTAAAAGCCTTTATAACATTTTTGTTTGTGGACGAAATCTAACAGAAATTGGTATGTGTTTTAATTTGGTAGATCTCAGGAACACTTCCAAATATCTGAAAAATCGTTGATTCAAACATACCGTACTTAAATCGGTCTATTGCAGATAGAACATTATACAACCAATTTAGTTTACATCACGTGACTCGATGGGAGCAATCGCAGATGGAACAATTTGGTTCTCAAGAAAAACATGAAAATTGCAGATAGAACAAAATGGATATGTTGATATCTAAATATGAAGATGTCCCCCGAACGAGGACTTGATCACTGTGACATAGCTCTCATCGAGAGCTTTCCAACGGTATATAAAACTCATTTTTGGCAAAAATGACGATTGAACACTATGGTTCTCGGGCGACGATATGTATGACTTAAATTATCTATGTTGGAAATAACGAAATTGAATATTTGAATTGTTTACTAATTGTATGTGTGTACTTTGAGTGATTGTCAAAATAACATGAATTGTTGTTGTTTGTTTTATAGAAGGACATGTTTAAACTAAGATGTACATGTATGTGTATTTGTCTATTGAATATGTCTGTACATGTAACCTTCTCTAAATAAAGATATTATTATTATTATTAGTATACCTCTACTTGTTTGGGACTCTCCCCCAGCAGTATTAGAGTAGCTTTGAGAGTCGAGTACACAATTTCCGGTGGGTTCTGGTAACTCGTCAACTCGGATATAGTTGCTTGTTTCATCTCCAGGACCTCGTGCATGTATTTACTGTCTCCACTCAGCTTGTCTCGTTCTAACTTTGCTTGATTAATCAAGTTAGCCAGACGCTCGACGTGATCCGAGTTTTCTGCGCGCTGTATTGCGGCTGTGAGCACTTCATAGTTTCTGCGATTTATCGCGTCTTTTAATCCTGAAAATAAGAAACAAGTTGGTAGTCGACACTTGTAAGAATGCAACCAAGCTGATCCTTGTGAAGTTATATGTGTATCAAACTAAAATATAAATAATTAATGAGCAATTTATACGAACTTCGCTATCAGCCCTAGTATTTTTGCTTCTTTCATGTGATTGAAAATAATTATTTACGCCCGCATCGTTGCGGACTTTTTGATAAGGCATCGTTACGGAATGGCCAACAAACATGGTGACATTTTCGTTTTTGCAATCGTTGTGAATGTGAACGTGGTCAGGCAATACTATAATATATGCAATACTCAATGTTACATTTCGAAAACGCCACGATTTATTGTGATATAAAAGGCCATTTAGACTGGGTTGTTTCGTGGGCATAATATGACCTGGTTCTCGTTTCCAATATTACAGTAGTAGTGATGTAGCAGTATTGTAAATTTGAGACGGGAACCAGTCTACTAGTATACATGCTCCACAAAAAAGCCCAGTCGAAAAGGCCAATTGCAAAGGTGCTGCAGCATTTGTTTATTTCGATCTTCCTGAACTAGCTTCATATGTGTGAAATAATTCACATTTATGCTTCAAAATGCGGTTAGATTTGAGACTATAATAAATTAAACATGTATATGGCACTCGTATATATCGTACTAAATCGACCCGGAAGACTTTCGGTTACATCTATTTTATTAAAGAAAAAAATCGGCAGACCATGAGGATGTTATATTAGTTCTACGAATTCCTGTGATAAGAGATTTAAGTGGATTGAACACTGTTGAATACGGATTATATTGAGTGAGTCAGTAGATAGCCTTATCATCGCATAGTGTATATTGTAAGCTTAATATAAAGCTAGTAGATTAAGGGCGCAATAAATAGGCGTGTGTCCTAAACTGGTTTACAAAAAATAACGTAGGCCTACGTACTAGTAATAAATGCTTATTCATCTTGTTACGGAGCATTTGACCTGGTCCTGAATTTTAAGCATGAATATACTACAAGGATCTGGCGTTGAATATACAAAGTTCGCTTAAAATATGCTAATAGAATGTCGAGAGTCGAGTCAACTACTCCGTGCTGCTAGTATATGAACGAACCTGGGAATCATATCGCTTATAAGTAAGATCGCCTCCCTTTGTTATTCCTTCATGACTTATCTCTCTTGATAATTCAATATCAAGCAAAAAAGAAAGTTCTACTATGTATACAATGTTTAGTATGGCTGCTATAACTGCGATAGATACATCATACATTATGTGAACCATGTGTTGCTGAGCTGGGGATAGAATCGGACATTCCAGTCCGAACTTCACGACACATTATGTAAACCGTGTGTTGCCCGGAGATAGAATCGAGCACGCCAGTCCGAACTTCACGATACATTATGTAAACCGTGTGTTGCCCGGAGATAGAATCGAGCACGCCAGTCCGAACTTCACGATACATTATGTGAACCGTGCGTTGCCCGGGGATAGAATCGAGCACGCCAGTCCGAACTTCACGATACATTATGTAAACCGTGTGTTGCCCGGAGATAGAATCGAGCACGCCAGTCCGAACTTCACGATACATTATGTGAACCGTGCGTTGCCCGGGGATAGAATCGGGCACGCCAGTCCGAACTTCACGATACATTATGTGAACCGTGTGTTGCCCGGGGATAGAATCGGGCACGCCAGTCCGAACTTCACGACACATTATGTAAACCGTGTGTTGCCCGGGGATAGAATCGAACACGCCAGTCCGAACTTCACGATACATTATGTGAACCGTGCGTTGCCCAGAGATAGAATCGAACACGCCAGTCCGAACTTCACCTCTTGTCTTGGACGCCACAATAACAGGACACTATGGTGTCGTAAATGAAAAGGTGACTACAAGAGACAAGCTCCATTTTATATGTTCCCATACAAAACTAATACATAATTATGTTACTATTGATACTCATGTAACTGTGTGTTAATGTGCTCTGAATTAAGGCAGCTGTCGATACACTTTAAAGCACCAAATAAATAAATATAAAAATCATACCCTTAGAGATTTCTAAGTATTCCATCTTAAGAGTTGCCTTTCCAAACGACCCATCCTCCTCATACAGACCTTGGTCTTTGAATTTGGACACAGCATTTTTCAACTCATACAAATCTTTGCCCTTACTCGCCTCTTCTAATGCTTTGCGGGCATTCAATTCTTTGGCCGTCTATAAAAACAAATTCTAGTATGACCATTGTTGGATAACTTAGTTAACCAATAACAGCAACAACAGCAGTAACAACAAAAAGAATTATCGTCCTCTAAATTTAAGTACGACATGAAACCACTATGATGGATAGATTAATCAATACAATGAAAAAAGAGACAGCAAAAATATAATGTATGCACATACGGTGCCTTTAGAGCAAATTTTCAGCGCATGCGACGTCTTTATACATTGTAGTAAGTTTTCTGCGCAGACGGTGCCTTTAGAGTTATGTTTCTGCAAATGTGGTGCCTTCCGAGTGAAGTTTCTTTGCACGCGGTACTTTAAAAGTAAAGTTTCTGCACACGCGGTACTGTAAGAGTAAAGTTTCCTACGCATGCGGTGCCATTAGAGTAAAGTTTCTGCACACGCGACCATTTTATAGTAAGGTTTCGGGGTACATGATACCTTTACAGTGAAGTTTCTGCGTACGCTGTGCTTTTAGGGTGATTTTGCTCTACGATGCGCCTTTTGAGTAACGGTGAGAACATAAAGCACGAAACAATCGTTACCTTATACCCTTTATCCTTTACGTCAGTACCATTAGCTCTTGGTGGATCTGTGCTTAAATAGTAGTTACATACATTCTCCCATTTGTCTTGTGCACGCGCATTCTTGTCTTTTGTGAACACCTTCAATGCATATTCGCCTTCAATTTGCAGCTGAACCATGACGTCAAGAATGTGAAGCGTTGATTGGTTGTTGATGGTACACGTGACCCATTTATCCATGGCGTCCTTTTCCACGCCTTCCCCAATGACGACAGCTTTTGCTTGAATCCCGTTCTGCAGTTTGAAGGTTAGATGGTACGTTTGTCGAGGTCGTATAAACAACATACCATTTGTATGTGACGGTTGGGTCAAACCAGCGCGCTCCGTCATGTCCATTGGCCCAAACCCTAGGGCCGGGGTATCTGGGTATGGTTTGATGTGTTTGTACGATTTCTGACATTTCACGGCAACATCAAATATCCACGGTAGTTTTGTTTGCGTCGTTCTGCCTCCGTAGACTGTAATACGATACGTTCCAGCTATTGGCATCCTTGCTTCTATGGACCATGACTTGCGGGCGCTATCTCTGGACAACAGGACGTATTTCCTTAGGTAAATCACATCGTCAGACTCTGATGACCACTCGGCGTAGTTAAAGAAGAAGTCATACGACAGTTGATACCCCACATCCTTGTTTTGTGGAGAATTTATCACAAGTCCACACACTCCTCTCTTTGATTTCAATGTTGACTTAAACTCGCTCGGGATTTTGAACCCTTCCATATGGAACCTCTTCATCAGGTACGGTCGATTTAACCATTTCTCCATTTTCATTACGGGCGTACACATCTGCCATTGTTTATTATCGGGGATACACACATTGATTAGCTCCCCTGGATCAACCATAAAGTAATACTCGTTGAAATCGTGCTTCACTTTCGGTTTGTTGTCGTCAGGTATGACGTCAGTTAGTTCGATTTTATCCTGAGGTTTTCCGGGCACCCACTTTCCTTTTTTGCTGCTGACGACATTTTTGAAAGCCCACAATGGATGGATGAGACGCCAGCCGTCGACGTATACAGCATTCCATCTATCACGGAGATGTGAGATCTCAGTATCGCCCACATTGTAACCAATTCCTTTAGACATTCCATTGATTAGCGCACACTTTATACCTGCCTTTCTGTGAAATATAAAATTGTTACAGTGCCACATATTTTGTAATTATAATAACGAAGTATGATTTTTCAGGTAAAACAATCAGTCTTTTTATTACTCCGTTTACTCCTTTTCGGTGGATACTGGTCATGCTGGTTGTATCTTCGGTTTATGTATTATTCATCGTGTTCTTCTACGAAGATCAGTGGACCTAACTAGTTTCCCTGGATTTAGTTATCAACCAGTGTTAACTTTCAACTTGTCCTTCCACAACCAAGTACCATCGTGTGACGGTTGTCAATGCCACGATAGACCCACGATATGTATCTTTAAAATGTACGAGGGGTGTCCCTCAAGTATTTCGTATAATTTGCTACAATAAAATGAAAAGAAGACACAACTCAACTTACTAAACTATGCGTTTCGTTTTATAACTTCATCAGGATTAATGTTATTGTATTAACAAAACATATGTATAATTATGTTTGACGTCAATTTGATGTATAATTTGCTAATAGCATACAATTTTGTTTTCCTATTATATACTAAATAGTTACATGAACGTATTCCGATATCGTGTCAATGACGATAACAGTTATTAAGTACCCATTACCTGCAGATAAGGGCGAAGAATGTCGCATATGATCCTTCCCTCTCTTTGATAACTTTCTTGTAACCACGTGGTGTGATGTCATCAATGTTGCTAGGCGTCGAGACCATGAAGAAACCCTCCTTCTCAATTTCTTGCACACCAAGCCACGAGAATATGGAGCGTATTTTCATCATATCTGTTCTATATATAGATGTCAGGTAATGTACCAGGTCATCCCAAGAGTTTTCAATGTCTTTCGGTGCCTGGAATAAAATATACCGTCAGTTTAATACAAATTTTAATGGACGTGGACCTTCCTTTGGTACTAGATTTCTACACCAAGACGTTTTACTTTTGCATACATTTTCGCAATATTCACCTAAATTGTATATTGATATTAAATAGAATTTAAGAAATTCTCATGAGTGGAGAACACAACCGAATCCAAAGGAACCTGTCCGAAACTGGTGATTTTAAATATTAAAGTGAATAAGCCGAAGGATGTCATTGTTCATTTTGACGCCGTTAAAACCGCCGACTTTTTGAAACCGTCATGACCCCAAACTTTTGACGTCACGTCTAAGTGTTCAAGTTTGAAGAGGCATTCGGAATCCCTATTAATTACCAATTACTAGTATACTTTATGTGCCAATTTAAGACGCTACACAATTATGAACATACACGTGTCCTTTATATAAGATGCTATCATTCAGTTTACCGACTGAACTGACCAGGGTACTATTTTATCAAAGCACTTACGAAAATCTTAAAGTTACGCTCAAATTTAAATTCTTTATACTGAGTACTTCTTTAACAACTGCAAATTGGTGACGGATGTGGTCTTTTAGGAGTTTATTTACTGAATAATTATTAGTATTACAGCTCCATTAACCACACTTTATGATTGTAAACAAATTATAAAGACTTTAAATTTGATCGTAAATTTGTAATTTCCGTAAGTGCTTTGATAAGACAGTACCCAGTTATCTATTTAAACAATAAAATAAAACAAAGTCGTACATTCAAAGCATAGAAATAGATATCTCGGTTGTCCTTGGGATTGTAAATATCTTTCTTTGGGGTAGATGGGTATCTCACTGGTGGATACCCGGCTTCCACTTCCGGTATGGTGTACTGAAACATATGTTATATACATGTACATACAGGGTGGTTAAAAAAGTTCGTTCTCAATGTTTAACTTTTAATGGTTTATTTTTTTTGACGTCAGAATTATGTAAACTTTTCAGGATAAATTCCAGAGGGTTCTACCATTGTTCTACTCTGGCTGGCATTACATGTAGGTATTAGAGCAAGAAATTAAAAATGTACACTGTGTACATAGCTCTGGTAAAATTAGTATGAACTCAAATTTTGAGAACAAACTTTTTTAACACCATGTATATGCAACTTGAATTTTGATTTTGGCCTCGCAACTTGACTTAGAACTTATCTTTTTACAAACGATTTACCAGTATAGTCCAGTCAGTGTAAGAATAGAGTGACACAGTGGTCGAGTTCACTACTACGGTGTAAAACCAATCATAAAGGCTTATACAGACAGCTATGATGACAATGCTTGACTAACAAACTATAGTCGCTCAAGCTGTTCAGACAATGGTTGTAATATTTTGTGTACGTACGCATAAACGGCTACGTCACTCTCACAATATCCTTACTGGACTGTACCTTGTTTTAAATAGATTGTTACATTGGTTTATAGCAAATACTTTTGATTAAATAGATACCAGCACACTGTACAGTGTTCCTGGAAATTAGACAGCAGTCACATGTGCTAAACAAGGAGCTCAATGCATCGAACCATTGAACAGCATCCCACTCGAAGAAAACCTCACAATGGTCAATACACTTGCAAAAGCACATTCACAGAAACATGATTACCACCTACTTGAAAGACGGGAACAAGTGGACACATTCAGACTTCGTACAGGACTCAACAGGCTAAACGCCCATATGGTCGAAAAGTTGCAGAAGCTGTCTGAAACACCACCAACAACAAGTGGTCATGTGTGTGCAACAGAGCACATGCTTCAGTTACTGTTGACCAGCGGGACTTAACAATATCTACAATCGCACATGGCTGATGACATGACTGGTTACCGTCACAAGTACGCACTTAAAATGTATATGAGTTCGGTTTGGGTACCAGACTAATAAACAAGCTTACCTTCTCTTGTAATGGTTCCCTCGGTATAAGACGTATAAACGTGCTGGTTCCTCCTTCCTTAACGTTCCCGTTACCCATGACGATATACCAACAGTGCCGTCCGGTGTTGTTTTATATATGCTGCAAATATTACATTGTAATGTTGTATAAGTTACAGCTGTCCAATCTTTAGTAAATTCGAAGAATACCATGGGTGATATTCAATATTGATCTTATTTAATTAGAGAATAAGGATAGCCAACCATATCGCCTGTTACTGACCAAGAGTTTAATATGGTGTGTTCTGATTGGTTGTCATTATCCTAAAGTCAAGCAAGATCAATATTGAATACCACCCCATGCGTTCGCGTTGTGTTATGCACCAGTCAATTGACCCCCCCAACCCCGAGAAAGGGTGGGGATGTTTACTTTTGCCTTTTCAAACCCCAGGTAAGATCCCCGCAGGACCATACAGATGGTCTCGGGGTTAGGGTCGTGATTTCAATTGTCTAGTACATTGGGTGCATATGACTGTGTACACTGTACTCTTATATTCATAGTCAACGGTTCAAGTTTTCATGATGTGATCTGATTGGTTGTCCTAATCCTTAAGTCAAATAAGATCAATATTGAATATTTTTAAGTTGAGTATAACACTTTAGTTGATACATAAGGATGCAATTTTGTACACATATAGAGGTTATTGGATGAGTGTTGGGTTGATTTATTTTGTAATCTCGACATGCGCATTCATTGATTACGTAAATGACGTCGAAGCGCAAGAAACTTTGACGTCATGACGTTGTTACGACGTACATACGTCGTTGCTAACGTCATAAATAAAACGAGAATACGCAGCAACAACACAGAATAAAGCGCTCTCTGAATTATGCAAACAAAATACACCATGGACGATTTAAATATACAGGAAACCGTCGGAGACGGTCTGGCAGTTGTAAATAGTCCACAGGAAACACCGTTGAAGGTTGAGGTAGAACCTGATCTAATCTTACAAGATGTGTCTGAAGAAGACTTCAAACGAGCAGTTAGAAATACTGTGATCGTTAAGCAGGATCCACGTGATGATGATGTACAGTCTGAAGATGAAAGATCTAAGTGCATGGAGATGTTTTATGATATGAACCACAGAGAATGTCCGTTGACAGTTCCAGCAAATATGGATGGTAAAATATTTATTTAAACATATAAACTTCAACTTTGTACTGCCGACAATCGCAATCCGATTATTTTTGGCAGGTTCACAGTGCACGTATAATAATAATAATAATAATAATAATAATAATAATAATAATAATAATAATAATAATAATAATAATAACTTTATTTGCTGATGATACACTGATACACCCTTAAAGCCTATGGCTTATCTCCCTTGGGGCCATCTGACAAAACAACCATACATACATACAACCATAGCTTCAATACTATCGAGAACTTTATATGAACTTATTCTTGATTATTTCATTGATATACAAAATGTATATGGTCAAGAAACGTATTCGTCACAATTAATCGACATCCGAAATTAACGAATTTGAGGTTTCAAAAATTCAAAGAAAACACGAAATGTTTTGAGTTTACAACATCTAGCCAATCTGATCAAATATATGTACCATATTGACGAACACGAATTCTGTGAACTTGAATATCTAGAATACTATAAGTACATGTATATATTTCTTTTACATAAACAATTGTTCTTACTCTCAGAGATTGTAAGTATTTACAATTTATATTAATTGTTGTATTTATTCATTTTTATCCCAATTTCAGGTCTGGTTGGAAGTCGCACATTTTGGCATGACAGTCTAATACCTAGAAATGGTCTTTACGACTTCTGTCAGCCAGAAATCAAGGAAGATGGACTGGTTCCTGTCGCCTTCCCTGCCAAACAACTGAGTGTGAACCGAGTACCACGTATACCTATCAATGGTCCGGCACCGATTTCATTAATGGCTCAGTACTTGTACAACCAGATGGAGGAACTCGCGAGTGTGCAGGCTGAGATTGAATGTGCTGAAGCTAACACCGGTGATTGTGAAAGAGAGGTGAGACTAAAGAATGTACACAAGGGGAAGAAAGTCGCATGGAACGAAGTCGAAGTAGAAGATGTGCAGAGAAAGAAGGAGAAGAAGAGTGGTTCACGTGTGTTGAGATGGTTTAGAAGATTGTGTTGTTGTGTCAAAAAGAATGATGTTGTATAGATTATGCACCCAGAAGGTGGTTGAACTGTTGATGTTCTAAATATTTTATAATTTATTTTTACTGTTTTGCAATATATTGAATACAGGAATATAAGATATGTATTCAAGTAAACAGTACATGTAGTTCTAGTTTTCACTCCCATTATATTATGATACGAGTACTGTAAAGTCATGTATTTTCGCGATGTTAAAATTTCGCGAATTTTCCGTGTTTTAAATTTCAGAAAAAAACGCCTTACTTCAGTTGTTTCAGATAGCGTGATTCAAATTTTACGACTTTATCGAATTCGTGAAAATATCATAAGAATTCTCCTCAACAGGTATCGACTGAAAAATCAATAATCAAGAATCTCATGAAAATAAATGACTTTACAGTGGAATTAAAGACGTCGTCGCTAAGCCACGACATTTCAATGTGGAGTCTATATATGATCCAAAACCTTGACATATCATGCCAGAAATATGTGCTAACAACCATAACTTTTTGCACAGTACGTAGAAGCCGTACTTGACAAAGTTATTAAAACGTAACATAAATTTAATTAACATAAATTCTTGAATACATGTTCAACAACAATGTACAATGTATAAATAAATAATAACTGATTGTTAGATAGTGCAGCCCTGCGTTCAAGGAAAAATCACGTGACGCATAACCAGGTACGAAACGTGCGTCACGTTATTTTTTCTTGAACACAGGGCAGGACTAGCAGGCACTGACGACTCGCTAATTCTTGTAAGTCTCGGTGAGGAGACGGAATAGGCCGATGACCTTGACCCTTGACCTTCAGATTTGTCACATGTGACTATTCGTCGCAATTCCTGTCGAAATAATTGTCCGGTTAATTATACAATAGAGCAGAAAATTGACGGCGTGGTTTAAATAAAGGCATATATTGGTCACAGTAGCAAGAAGTCCGTACATTGCAACATCACGAAAATCATCGGTTTTCATTATATAATGTATTCCGATGATAGGTACAAACACAGGCAAAATCAATTATACATTTTGAACATCGTATATGAACCCACACTCGGCGTGAGTGGGATTCGAACATTTAATACACAACCCACGGGAAGGAACTCGTGTCGTGATAAATTAAATGTTTATCTCATTTTATGTCTATATTAACTGGGCAAAACAGATTTGTTTGAGTGAGGGCATACACTGTACCCTATAAAATATCGTAAGTATTATCTTAGAAAAAAATCACAAAATTAATTGTAGAAATTCAAAAACATACTATTTGAACATTTGCTCAGTACACAAATTGAACGATACTTACCCTATTACCTTAATTAATTCCCAAATATTCAATCAATATAACAATGTCGTTTGATTAATTATCATATTTTTCATTAGGCATAGTTAATGTTATGTTTACTTTCCGCTATGCAACAATTAAAGAATTTTGTAAATCGATACAATATAGCAATTAACCTAACTTATGCATTGTTCTTGTAGGCTTTTAATAGATTTATTTCGTACAAACCAATAGGTTTTTTGAAAGAAACTGCGTCAGAAAAACAATCGCTCGGGTATCAGGTTACAAGGTGGTTGTGCTTTCAGTTAATTAAGAGGTGTACAAACGTGAAATGTCGCAAATGCCGATAAATGTCGCAACCACTGATAATTAAATGCCGAAAATGCGGCAGGCGAGTTTACGATAATTTAGCGGATGTTGTGACATTTGACAATTTAGCGTTGCCTCTGACATTCAGTGCTGCCTTCAGTCCAGGATGTCCGCTAAGTTGTGGGAGATATTGGAGAGTAGGGTCAATCGAAAGATTCTTTGCCGCTCTGGAAGAGGATCCATGTCGTTTTTTTCGCTACAACAAAGCGAAAATGCCAATATGTAACAATTTTCGAAAGACGTCAGATGAAGAGGCGACAATACGACACCACATCTTTGTCGTGTTTTCGCCTTACATCTGTCGTATCTTTGCTTTTTCGTATTGTCGTGGCGAAAATGTAACAATGCGAAAACACGACAAAGTTGACTTTTTTCGCATTGTTACATTTCCGCATTGTCGCTTTGTTGAGGCGAATATACGACATAGCATAAATCAGCCACCATAGGATCCTTCTTCTTCTTCTTCTTCTTCTTCTTCTTCTTCCTCCTCCTCCTCCTCCTCTTCCTCTGCCTCCTCCTCTTCCTCTGCCTCTTCTTCTTCTTCTTCTTCTTCTTCTTCTTCTTCTTCTTCTTCTTCTACCTCTTCTTCTTCTTCTTCTTCTTCTTCTACCTCTTCTTCTTCTTCTTCTTCTTCTTCCATTACTGTACCGACACCTATGGGTGTATAATGGTACAAGCGCATCGTGGTGAGAGAGAGATTTAAAATCAAAACACTTCTATTTTATAAATCCGGTGGTTTAAAAGTGCCTATATACAGTGCGGTTAAAAACAAGTTCTCACAAATCTATCGGATCTGAGTCTTCTGGGCTTTCCTCTTGAAGCTGTCTATGGTCCCAGGCGGCTGCATTTTCGTCTAGTAGTATTAAACCATTGATGTGGCTTGAGCATATCCAATTGTTAGTGGCACCCTCCAAACATTTCGCGAAGTTGAAATCGGCTGGACAATAATTACGTTAAAACAGTATGGAATTGCAACAAGCCAATAAAATAACATTCTGCCGAGGGGTGTTTGCACTTTATCTGACTAGAAACACTTTCGGATCAAAGAAATTCGAGTGAAAAAATGAATCGATACCACGTGCATTCGTCCGTTTAGGTCACGTGGCCTTACTTCGTGATATTAATTATTAGTAATGCGCCACTGGAATGGGACCGTATATCAGCAAAGACCAATTGTAGAAGATTGATCAAGAATACTGTACGGGGAGTCAGAACCCGTTGGAATAAAATTGTCACCACGTGTGCTCGTGCTAATTATTATGCGCGGCACATGATAGCTAAATACATGAAATATTTCCCATGCTCCATCTATATGTCTAGGGTTATTTATAGAACAGCTCCTGATATGTCTCATTATAACAATAAGTGTGCATGTGTTAGTATCACCATGCACGTTAATTAAAACTTCTTGGTATCATGTGCGAAAATATCAGTATCACGGGCCGCACGCATTATGATTACGTATGCACATGTTCAATAAAATATGTGTCATCTCTATGTATATATACATACTTTGCAGAATAATATAATGTTTGTATCCTCGTGGAATTATCGGAATATTACTTGGTGTATGATCTTTGGTATCCTTAGATCTGGATATCATTTTAAGTCTCTAGACAAAGATCTAAAGTAAAATGCATGTATTTTTATATCTTTGCTCTAGAGCTAGGTCTACATAATAGATATAGGCCTACCCGTACATATTTTAAGTGCATTAAGACGCATTTAGTCATAGAATAATAGGTTATAAAACTTTGTAACACGGTCAGATTTATACAAATATTGTAATTACAATAAGTAACTGTTATTGTGTAAATATTTGAACCGCAAACTGGCAGTCAGTTCCCTGTCCCATACAATGCCATAAATGTTTGCGTTTACACTAAGTCTTTGACTTTTTAACAATTAAACAATGTTCTTACTTCACTCACTTGCTTTTATGCTCTTTCATCAAATCACACTGTACTGACGCGCACCTGCGCATAATACTTGCATGGGTGTGATGCAGTATGAATGGATCCCATATGAATAGATGGATAGATAAATACAGCTCTAGAAAACCAACCGGCTGGTGATGGTTTTTAGCTAAAACTGTTGATGTCGTGGTTTTAGCCACGACCACCAAAGTCATGACGTATTTCACATAGTCAGTAAAAATGGCCGAAGCAGCCGTAGAGAACCCAGACCAAAACTCAAATAACCGATTTTACTGTCACCAGTGCTCAGTAGAAATTCAGCCCAAGCTCCCAGTAAGTGCACCAATGTTTAGAAATAAACCCAATCGATTCAGTCCGTCTAAAGTCACGAGTCCTAAACGGAAGTAAGATTTTGAGTTGACGGGTTAGCTGTCATTTCGTCATTTGTGCAATAATTTTATCCTTGACTTGGAGTCATGACACTTTGACAAATAAACTCATCAATGATACTTCGTGGCAGCTTCTGTACAAGTGGTTCCTGTTGTATATTATTATTATGAATTGACAACATCTGAATTTAGACCACATTGGTCGTTGTCATGGAATTTTATTTTCATTCAATTTCAAGACAGTGACCTACAGTACAGCTAGCCAGTCTACGCTTGGCTTGTTAAAAGTCAACTTGGCAGGTCAGAAAACATCATGTTTTTTCTTGTCTACAAAGGTCCTTAAAAATCAAGGTATTAAAAGTAATTTAGTCTGTTGTTAATTTAGGGACTATATAGGTGACTAGTGACTGAGAGGTACCTGATCAAATCTCGGCTGGGGCACTTGGTCATTTCTGAAATGCTTTTCAGTGTTTCCCACCCAACTAGAGATGAACTGGTTGGAAACCCAGAGGTAGTCTCGCATGTATCAGTGCTGTACACCGGGCACGTTAAAGAACAATGAAGTCTCTTGGGAACGAGCTAGGGTAACGCACCCGGATCCCTTGTATCAAACCTCTTTCTCTTCATTGGTTTTAAGTCTGCCGCAGACACACCTGCCAATAATGCTTGAAAAGAGGCATAATTAGGCAGTATAAATAGATAGATAGATAAATTTACCTCGGATGTCCTAATTCCTTGGGAGTCTGATTTTTGGTGATGCATCGTTTCTTGAGAATTGATATGGTGTCAATTGTGTTTACCTCAGTAAATACTTACGAAGGCTTAAAGCAACTGTCGGACAAATTTTTATGATAAGTTCTGAATATTTAAAGTTCTTAACTTCTTAAATTTCTATTAAATTTTAATACATCTATTCATTTCAGTAGTGGGACTGTCCAGTACCCCATTTTAGCCATTAAACTGACTTCACAAATAATTATTGTTTTGCTTCATCTGCATAGTCAGGGCTTTTTTTCCTTCTATTCACCATATCGACATTACAGGTTAAAATCCGTTTTCCGGGATAACGGAATTTGTTGAGCGACAATGTGCGAGATATTCGGAATGTACGTCAGGGGGAAAATGGATATAGCGTATAGAGCAACCAGGTACAATAATCGCGATTATTTAAGCCAAATGATAAGAATTTGTAAAAAGTCTTACTAGTAAACAATGACAACACAATTTTACGACCTCGCTGACAATATTTTCGCCAAAATAATATGTTTAACTTGCAAAACGCGTATATTTTCTCGCCATCGGTATCGAGCTACGGAAGCGGCAGTGTAGAATAAAATGCAATATTTCAAATATAAAGTATTTTGTAGGATAATTCTTGCTAAAGTTTTAAAACAAAGATGTTTAATGAAAATGTGTAATAATTGTTTTATATGTTTTTCATGTTTAAACGTTGAAAAAAGAATAATTATATACACTCCCGCTATACCGCTTATTGCTCGCTACCCCCCTGAACGTGAAATTTCGGTTCCGGAAAAATGGGTTTTATTGAGTAATGTTGATATCGAGAATATAGCAGGGGCCGTTTACAGGTGTCTTCCCCTCAGGAAAGTTGACATTTCCAGACCAGAAGTCTTATTTTGTCAGGATTTCTTTCAGAGTAAGACAAACTGCAAGTTTTGCAATTATGCTGCTAAATAGGGACAGCTCTAGTTTTTACCAACACCTGGAAGACAGGACACCGTACTAGTGTTCCGATAACAAAATTAACAACTCTGGTTATAAGATAATTGAATATCTTCCGAGTAATTTGTTCTAGATGTATCATGATGTGTCATTGTGTAACTTTTATATTATGATTGTTTCTTATTCAGGACTTCACATGTCCCCAGTGTGATAATGGATTCATTGAAGAAATAACAGAGTAAGTATGAATAATATTCATGACATGGCCTTGTTGGATTATGGCCCATTAAATTACTAAAAAAAAGAGAAATGGCTTTGTCTGTACGCTAATTCAAACTGTTTTATGTGATCTTCTTCAAACTTGTTGACAATGTTTTATATTATTATTATTGTTTATGGACACAAAAAACAACAACATTATATCTAGGGCAAGTGTAATTTCAAATACCATGCCCCAGACAAAAGTCTTATGTGAGAATTTGGCTCTTGTTGAATTGTGTTTTAAAATATAAATGCCAGAATACATGTTCCAGGTAAGTTAAACTTTATGTTGCATTGATCTGGTTTCTTTTTTCAGCGATACAGCAATAAATCCAGGGTCAACATCAAATCAGCCAGCAAATGACCCAGCGTCACAGTTTGCAGAGGTAAAACAAATATTTGGTTATATTTAATGTGGTTTCTATCTACCTTTGTATCATTTTTTTACAACCAGTGTGAAATTTGATCCTCCTATCCATATTCAGGGATCGGCACAGACCCAAATTTTAGTGTCCCGTAGTTCTCTCTTTGAAATACTAACAAAGCAACATGAAACTAATTAAGTCCACCCCTGTTGGAAAATCTAAAGTTGTTTCCAAATTTTTATTGTAATGTTTGTTGCTTAATATGCCACAGTCATGCAATGGGTATTTACAAAGCTCTGCATTTGTCAGTGAGTTTGTCTGTCAGTAGACCAAAAAATGTTGATATTATTATTATAACTAGGGACATATAGTCTTGGCATGATTCTCAAACTTGGTAGGAGGGTTGGTCAAGACATTTAGATGAGTTTTATAAAAAATCATTTGGTCAATAAGTCAGTGGTCACTGATTTATTGATTGAACTTGATTAATTGAGTGACCTTGGTTTATTCCTGATTTTTTCTAGGATTTACAATATATGTCTATGTATTTATATTGTAGTTATGGGGAAGAGCGTTTTTAGAAAGTTTTCGTAATCACACAGCCGAGCGAGACGAAGGTGTAGCGTGGGCGAGAGAACGAGATTCAGACGACGATGAACAGGAAGGTACTTCACGTCGACAACACAGAGCTTTTCAGCCATCTAGAGTACAGTTTAGGAGAAATCGACCCATTAGAAATCAATATTTACAGGGGTAATAATTGGTATTAATAATATTATATTTACTCCAGAGTTCTAGGGGTTCCATTTGACTTCGTCACTCAGAAGTAGGGATTTTGACCCTTGAAATTTCCAAAAAGTGACATTTTGACGCTCAAGATTTAGGTTTGAATGGTCATTTTTTTCTCTTTAAATCATCGGTATTTTGTATATAAAATGGTAAAAAAAATGAAAAAGTATCAAAATGACCCTTCAGATTTAGAAGCTAGTGGAACACATGAGGTCAATGTAATCTGGTTTTTCCGCACTAATCCTGCAGTACAAGCTACATTCTCTGTGCTTCTGCTTCTTCCACATTGAAAGCAGTCATGATCAAAAATAGTTTTAATTTATCCAGCACAAAGCGTCGAAATGGTACAATTTGACATTGGTAAATCTTTTGGAAAAAGGCCTTGAAAATACAAATTCTACCTTGAAAAGTCCTTGAATTTTGGTGTGAAAATTGTGTATGAACCATGTGAAAGCAAAATGGTACCATTAACTTGTGATGAATATCGGTGCCGGTAACTGTAGTACATAATTAGATAGGTGTTGATAATTGCGGGATGGTTTCTCAGTGTAGAGTATAAAGGGAAGATAAAATCAATATCAATGGTTATTGACTCTGCAGACATTCATTTCATCTACTGCTACAGAAATGAACAGGGGTCCAGTAATTCCGGAAATTTAGATTTGCTGCACTAGGAAGAATGAACTTTTCTGTAGAAAATAAAAGTAATTTGCTGAATAAATTCAAAGTATTAACAGAGTTATGGTCATTTGAGATTTTTTAAAGCTGAATTTAACAATAGAACAATGTTTGAAACAGTGTTGTGCAAATTGCACTCAAAACAGACGTGCGTCTAATTTTCTGGATTGGGTATTATGTCATAGTTTTTCTAGAATTACAATGAATTGAAAAAGAAAACACCCAAAAATGGAACTTAACAGCTTAAATGGTGAATACATTACTGGTTTAACTGTTTTATGTAATAAAAGTTAACACATAGCTTGTCACAACTAAGTTATGGGGCAATTGCCAGTATTGTTTGATCCGGATATGGTGTCATCCTCATTCCTAATATGTCAAAATAATTTTGAAGGTCCCAAAAATTTGTCATACAATGATAAAAGAGTTTCGACTGCAGACAGTAATATTTATTCACTATTATTGTTTTATTTCAGCTTATTTCAATACTTCTCAGATCGGTTAGATAACGGAATCGGTGTTGGTGGAGGGGCCAGTTTCCCAATGCAAGGGATACCAATGTAAGTATACATTCGTTTCATTCAATCAATTGTTAAAATAATGAGGTGAATTTGTTCAGAATGAAGTTAGTGTTTGAGAGTGAGACTGTAGGTCGTGCTTGCCAAATACTGTTGAAACCGTTTTAAGTGACCACCCACAGGATACCATAATAGCGGTCACTTAATAAAATGGTCATTTATTAGATTAAGTTATGTACAAATCATGTGTTTACTGTCGTGTTGATTAAATGTGGTTGTTTTATGGATATTATTTATTTGTATATTTCAATGTAACTCAAATGTGACCAGGAATGGTCTGTAACTTTGTAACAGGACGTTAAATTTTGCTAATTTTGTCAGGAATTCAGGAATCCTGTCTTTCTAACGTAATATTATCAATTTATGATTTTCATTATTTTGTCACCTGGTTTTCCTGGAGAATGGCTCATACATACATGTAAATAGATTGTATACATGTACATCAACATGTTCACATGCACATCAACACTATTGCACAAAGCTCTAGTGAAAATTTTCCAGTGTAGTGTCAATTGCATATGTAAGCATGAATTACTCACTGACCGTGATTAGCTCAAATTTTCACAAAGTGTGTGTAATGGTCCTTAGTGTCAATGACTCTCTTGTTTCAAGATATTCAAAAATTGGTACGCTTTAGTTGAAGCTATATATGCTTGCTCTAGTGTTTCCACGTGTTTTATGGAAGTGAACATTGAGATGTAAGCATTTAGATATGTTCATGCGATCAAACTTGTGCTTGTTTAGTGGATTATATATTTGATTAAATATTGTATCTATAATTATGTTTGGATGTATGAATATGTGTTTGCCATGAGCCAGGGGCCCAAAAAAAACATTTAAAGCTACATTATCTCTCCCAAGACCTTGTTTCCGATCATCCAGTAAATATGCTAATTACAAGGAATACGGTCATTTTTCACAAATGACCAATGATTGACGACAGAATGTTAACTAAATCTGTCGAAATAGTATTTTGTCATCCATACATTATGGATGACAAAATACTAATTTTGCAAGAGTTGCTTCCCTTAGATTATAAATTGTGCATTTTTTGTTTACAATTCATTGTTAACAAACTAACTAGAAGCTGTCTTTCGTTTTCTTCCATCGTATTGTGTTGTCCACCTTTGGGACTCAACTAAAGTGCTCAAAATCAATGGCTCTTCAAAAAGGTTACAAAGTTATTGCTTTTTGAAAATAGCCGTTTAAGGCCTACATGTAATGTGGCTTTTAGTATGTCATTGTCAAAAAAATCTTTAAAAGAAAAAATAATCATTAAAAGGACATACTGGTATCTGCAAATTTATGTAGCAAAAATGACCAAAATAGATGGGTGTTTTCTGAAAAGACCCTTAGTTCCAGGGACATCCCAATCAGTAGTCAAGAGTAGGGCTGCGTATCGGTTAGAATGATGGATACGAAATTGGTATAGATACAAAATGATCGATATTCGATATATCATATGATATTTTCTTTAAACAATAAAACGTCTAAATAGGAAGGTATTAGCTTGCAATATGAATTTAACTTGCAGAACACAATTAAAACAAGACATGTAACACAAAGGTTCATGGTTTTCTGTTTACACATGTTTTATAGCATTACGTATCAATTGCTTAGCAACGAGAGGTTAATTTCACAGCAGTTTTTGTTTGAATTTTGTGACGAAACACTGAGTGGACATTAAAAAACTCAACTTGAATGGGGATATTATTGGTTCCCATGTGTATTTGTTGTTGATCGATTATTTCAGCGATACGGAAACGTTCGATTCGATGTATCGATCGAACGCAAAATACCGGTATTCGATTTATATCGTAAACCGGTCCGCAGCCCTAGTCAAGAGTGTTATACATTCAGCCACTGTGCCACTCACACTTTTTCAACTCCATTAAGCCGTGTACAAATACATGTATGGCACATAAAGATCAGCTTACCAGTCAGTGTTCCTGATACTACTATAATAACCCCTCATTACTGCATCAATGCTAATTATTTAATTACGGTTATTTTGTATTAATAATGAAATGTAGTTAAATCTCAATAATATGATCACTCTTGGCACACTTGAAAGCCCGTCTAATTATCTGAGTATTCTTTTGTCTAAATATAATGGTAAGACAAAAAACAAAACCAGAAATTTGATGGGACTTAATTATGGTGGGGGCTTACATAGTACACTGAAGGATTATGCCTGGGGAGCTGGAGGCCTGGATACCATTATTATGTTGAATGTTGTTTATGTTTACAGTAATATAGTACCGTTTGGTGGGGGCTTACATAGTACACCAGAGGATTATGCCTGGGGAGCTGGAGGCCTGGATACCATTATTACTCAAGTAAGTAATTCTTAGTACTATTAAAAAGGGGCCCTACAATTCTGGAATAATTAAACAATGTTAGAATTTAGTTTTGATGTAGGAGTGTGTGCTAATGGCACCAAAAAACAGACTTGCAACTCGTTTTATGGATTTGGCATTATGCCTCAGTTGAACCCCTGATTAAAGAAACAGTTCTACTGTATGTATCACATCTTCAAAACCACTTGATTGACTTAAACCCAACCTCCTAGGTATGTGCAGTACATGCAGATATTTCTGCATAAAAAACACTCAGACGGTTGGTCGTGAAAATATAATTAATTAGCGCAAACAATAATTGGCGCATCAGTGGTGTCAATATTCCTTATTTATCCGGAATTCCGAGTTTACCATTCCTGATAGAACAATGGCTTCTGACCAAAATAAAAAGTTATTTGATGAAAATATCTCAAGAAATGGCAAAGTTATTGCAAGTTTAATCTGCTCTGAAGGATTTTCTTTAACACAAACTTAGTTATTTATGGAAACAATGTCATCGAGGGCCTCTTGTTAAGTTGTTTGGCAAAAATGGTCGGCCTCAAAGGATTTTCCTGATTTTTAATTTGGCCCTGTTGACACCCCTGATATATGAAGCTAACAGGGAAAATAGGGAGCTTTTTTAAGTTTTGTTTTCAGGTATATACCTGATTTCAGGTTTTTGAGTGTACCAAAAAGTCTGTTTTTTTCTTTATTTTCTCTATAAAATTATAAATGGAAAATTTTATAGGATTTCAGGTTTTTCAGAACTTTTTACTTGCACACATTTAGCTAGCTGTGGTGGTAGCATTATTTTCTATTCAGGCCCTTACTCCCCTTAGCTTCTACATATTTTGATGAGATCAACAAATAGATATTTTATGATTGATTGTATTATTTCAGTTACTCAATCAACTAGAGGGATCCGGGGCCCCGCCAGCCCCTAAAGAAAAAATTGAGTCATTACCTACAGTGCAAATCACACAGACACAAGTTGGTGAGTATAAGATCTACTATCGTGAGATCTCAATCTTGTGACGTTTCGAGATCTGATATAAATCTCAGCAAAAATAATGTTGAGTATAAGCTCTACTCCCTCGCCCTTTGGCACAACAAAGTTGTATCTAAATAAAGATTTTTTCAGGGGATGTGGTCTTTAATGGCCCTTATTTTAGACAAAAAAGCCCTGATTGCACATGTCCGATGTTGATAATGTATTGAATAATATGAATGAAACATTTACTCAATATTTTTCAGACAATGTTGTGCAATGTTCAGTGTGTATGGAAGATTTTAAGTTAAATGAAGAGGTGAAAAAGATGCCGTGTGAGCATCACTATCATACTGACTGTATTGTCCCGTGGTTAAAAATGGTAAGTTATACTAACTGTATTGTCCCGTGGTTAAAAATGGTAAGTTATACTGACTGTATTGTCCCGTGGTTAAAAATGGTAAGTTATTCTGACTGTATTGTCCCGTGGTTAAAAATGGTAAGTTATACTGTCTGTATTGTTCCGTGGTTAAAAATGGTAAGTTATACCGACTGTATTGTCCCGTGGTTAAAAATGGTAAGTTATACTGACTGTTTTGTCCCGTGGTTAAAAATGGTAAGTTATACTGACTGTATTGTCCCGTGGTTAAAAATGGTAAGTTATACCGACTGTATTGTCCCGTGGTTAAAAATGGTAAGTTATACCGACTGTATTGTCCCGTGGTTAAAAATGGTAAGTTATACTGACTGTATTGTCCCGTTGTTAAAAATGGTAAGTTATACTGACTGTATTGTCCCGTGGTTAAAAATGGTAAGTTATACTGACTGTATTGTTCCATGGTTAAAAATGGCAAGTTATACTGACTGTATTGTCCCGTGGCAAAAAATGGTAAGTTATACTGACTGTATTGTCCCGTGGTTAAAAATGGTAAGTTATACTGACTGTATTGTCCCGTGGTTAAAAATGGTAAGTTATACTGACTGTATTGTCCCGTGGTTAAAAATGGTAAGTTATACTGACTGTATTGTTCCATGGTTAAAAATGGTAAGTTATACTGACTGTATTGTCCCGTGGTTAAAAATGGTAAGTTATACTGACTGTATTGTCCCGTGGTTAAAAATGGTAAGTTTATATTGTCAGGGGTCCTATAATTATACTGGAAATCCGGATTTATTGCACTGAAAAGCATCAACTTTTCTGCTGAAAATAAAAGTTATTTGATGAAAAAAATTGAAGTATTGAGTAAGTTATGGTTGTTTGAAATTACAGGAGCAGAATTTTAGCTTGAGAGCAATGTTGGAACTAATAGGATTTGGTGTAGGGGTGTGTAAATGGCACCTGAAACAGACTTTCGATTGTTTTTCAGAATTAAGCCTCAGTAAAACCCCTGGAATCAGCTTGTAAGAAAAAAGGCTAAGATAGCTCTAGACTTTGATTAAAGTCTTCTTTTAATCACTTTAGTATCTGGCAGCAGAGTGTTGTCGTTATTCAGGCTGTTTGAATAAAACCATTCAAACAATTTGAAAGAAAAATTAATACTTGACTTATTGTTTTCCACTTATTTTAATGCTGATATTGTTGATCAGGGAAATTTTGAAATGATCAGGAAAAATTAGGGCATTTTACTTTCTTTGATTTATGTATAATTGTAACAAAAATGCGTTCATTTTAGCTAAAAAGGTGAATTTTATGATACAGGTAATCTCTAAAATGAGATTTACCATCTTCCAGCTGGCAAGCTTGTTTATCTTCAAAGTCAGTAATTTGAATAAAAGTGTGAAATGCGTAAAATGCTGACATGAACTGCTTGTTCTATCACTTTCCCAGGGCGTGGACAAACCAATTAGATAGCGCTAATTTGAAAATAGCTCTAACATGTGAAATACTATTACCATTCAATAACTCGAGAGGACTTTGCTCTAGGATATTCAAATTTCACATGGAGGTTGGTCACTAACAGTAAATGACCCCTATTGATTTTGAGGTCAGTTGGTCAAAGGTCAAGGTCACCATTCACCATTTCTGACTATTTGGCTCTCATGGGGGCTTACATGTTTTACAAACATCTCTTGTTAACAACGTTATTATTGTATTTCAGCATGGTACCTGTCCTGTATGTAGAAAAGATTTAAATGGAGACGACACATCACTAAAAGACTTAAATCCAATTGTAGATGATGAATCACAGTCAAATAGGGATTCTAATGGACTAACTTAAATATATGTGTGCTTTCTATCTCATTCTACTATATGTAAATATGATAACTTTAATGCTGAAATCATTTATTTTCTGGAACTTTTTATCATCTGGTCAATCTTAATTCTTTGCCTGTGAAGAATAAGGTTGAAAGTGCAAAAATGTCATTTTGAGAGAACAAGAAAAATTTCTGCAAACTACTGTTTATTTAAGGAAAAAGAAGCTTTTATAATGTCAGTTTGGTCAACACCATCTCTTTTGTTTTTTTATGAAATTAGGTGCGTAACATGCACCTTGTGACACAGAATCTAAACATGTATGGTTCTTAAAAGGTCGTAAGTAGCACATTAATTATAACCTTATTCTTCTAAGGTAACATTATGTATCATTTTATAAGCATAATTTGACGGGTGTATATTAACCCTTTACTCCATAGATATACTACAAGTCATGCCCCTATCCATCCCATCACCATCACCAATTATATTCCAATAATGAGGAATAAGGGGAGACAATTCATTTACATAAATGGACTTCACAGGAAACTTGATCAAGGGAGATCATTCTTGATATTTGCCTCAAAAAGCTGCACATGATATGTGTAGATGTCAAGCTGCTAGAATTGTTTCCCATTGATATACAGAGTTGTTTCCCCTTATCAGATTAGTGTATGGCGTATAGAGTTAAGGTCTTAAGCCCAAACAGGGTTAACTTTTTACCTTTTAAATAAAAATTCCATGAAAAACATTTTAGCTCACCTGGGCTCAAAGTGCTCATGTCGCTATAAATTATAAATGTGATTACATTATATCCATTGTCAGCTATTTTGATTGTCACTGTTTTTACCCAATCGTCATGAATCTTGGCCTGAATGTTTGTCTCTGTGAGATCTGGGCCGAGACCTGTTTTAGTTTGTCAGGGAGGGACTGCTGACTGACTACTGGGTCAAATAAGTTGATTTATTTGTAGTATTTGTACACATTTTAATGATTTATGATGATTTAAAATGCTTTTTACATACAATAGTATCATCTGAACTCCAATTGTGAGGTGGGATGAGGTGGTCTTTATGAGAGGGTTGGCTATCTTTGATTTTTTTTATATAATATATGCTATAACATACGGTCAAAGGCATTTTAAATGCCGATAATACCAATAAAACTGTGAACTGCTATTGAGAATGGTGAATTTGATGGTTGGACCAGCATTTAGTGGAGTGACAGTGTTAACGCAAAGTTGTCTCCTCCTGAAAGGCCCATAAAATTTCATACACTGCTGGGATTTTGTGAGTAACGGTAGGTAGGGTACCCCCTTAACAAAATGAATTTAGTTAAGTCAGCCTTATGCTGTATTATTGTAGTTACTAATAGGAAACAGTGTGGCACTTACCTATTATTGATTTGTAATAAATATTGATTTTAAGGTGGTGAACTCCAGGTGACCGTCTAATCATTAACTATTTTAAAACCACTGAAAATATTCTATAAGTCAGAACAATGTTAATGTAGGGATACCACATGCTTATAATGTAACTGCAGAGTGCCAAAGGACATTTGGTTCCCAATCATGAAGTAATATAGTACTTTGATAAAAGAGTACCCTGGAGTTCACAACCATAAACACACAGACAGTATGAATTATTGCATGACCAAGTCTGTATATTTTCTGTTAAAATTACTATAAAAAAATCAATGTACATGTGAAATCTATTTATATTCGATTGTTGTTGCTATGTTGACATTTGTGAATAATTTGACGTCCTAGGATAAAACATCTTATTTATGTCATAACAATGAATTATTTGCTGTTTTCATGGCCTGGTTTCTTTATTTCATTTCTGCAACTACATGTATTTATCCCCCTTGCTTGCATTATAAAAATGTTGTTGGTTTTGTTTACAAAAATGTATTTATAAAATAATTATTATACCCCCAGACACAAGTATATGGGGGACTATATTCGAGAAACACTCCAGGGGTTCCGCTAGCTTCTGAATCTGAAGGGTCATTTTGATACTTATGACTAATTTTTCCATTTTATAGGCAAAATACCCATAATTTTAAGAGAAAAGATCGTTCAAAACAAAATCTTGAGGGTCAAAATGTGGCTTTTTGGAAACTCCTCAAGGGTCAAAACCCCGCCTCCCGAGTCCAATGGAACCCCTGGTATTTTCTAGCATCTGTTGTTGTATCCATCCAGATTTTTCTCTGTAACAGGGTTTGTACACTGTCGGAATTATCTGGAAATCCAGAATTGCTGCACTAGAAAGAATACTTTGGAGCAGAAAATAAAAGTTGTTTGGAGAAAAAAATCAAAGTATTGACGAAGTTCTGGTCATTTGAAGTTTATTAACTGTGTGTCCTTAGATTTTAAAAGTGCTGAAGCTAATAATGCCATGTGTTTCTTGATTTTAAAGACTCTGGAGCTAATATAATTGTGTGTCTTTTGATTTTATCGGCCCTGAAGCTAAATATAATTGTGTATCCTTTGATTTTAAATGCTCAGGGCAGTATCTGGGGGTATATATCACCTGGAGTTTACGTTTATTTACTGGTAGTTTAAACTGTATGTTATGTTGAGAAATTGTCACTTGTATAATATTAAACACACAAAATTAAGAAGAGGTTGGAAAACATGTTTTAAGAAAAACTTATATTACTGTACAATTTTTGTCCATTCTTGTTATTTAATTTAACAAAGTATTTTCAAATGTTTCTTGAAGATAAATGATTTCAGTGTGTTCTCAAAATGTGATCGTTATATTGAGTTTTGATGTTATGTGGCTAGCAAACTTTTTCTCCAATAATATATTGTACATGTTTAATGAATTAGCTTTGCATGATTTAATTTCAAAACAGTATTTTGTCTTTGCAATTTATTATGTTACCATGGTACTGTTTTATCAAAGCACTTACGAAAAACGTAAAGTTACGCATAGATTTAAATCCTTCATAATTCTTGACAGTGATTTTATTTGCCTCTTTGGGAAAGGGTCCGGGTACATTCAGATTGGGAATTTTCGCATCGTGACAACTTGAAATTGGGAATTTCCATGTAGCAGAAAGGCCAAATAAAACAGGAAAAGAGATTACATGACATGTGAATGTTTACTGGTGTCTTTGAACTTGTATGCTTGACCTCTTTTGAAAAATGTTCAAAACTTTATCATTTTATGTCCGATTTTGAAAAAAAAAAAATTCAAATTGTTTATTGGGAATTTCTCCATTCAAATTTGGGAAAATTATAGCCTATTTGCAATTGGGAAAGGGTTTGTTTTCCGGACCCTAATAAAGAAGGAAAAAATCACTGCTTGAACACAACCGACATTAGTAACATAATAATGGGGTTTGAAGGAATGTATTTACTGAACCATCATTGATATTACAGACCCCCTTACCACAATATGCAACTGTTAATGAATTACATAGGGTTTAAATTTGAGCGTAACTTTAAGATTATCGTAAGTGTTTTGATAAAACTGTAGCCGTATGCCTGTATTCACCTCAGGTATATAATGATGTTATTTACTCCCATTGCTGTAGGTTAGATAATCCTGGATGTAGCATTCTTTTAGATTATTGTGTTTTTATTCCTATAAACCCGTGCAGTGGTTGGACACCACAAACTTGCGACCTATTTTCAGGATTGGGCATTATGCCTCAGTAGAACCCCTGCTAGGTTATTGTGTTTTTACTCCTGTAGACTTGTGCAGTGGTTGGACACCACAAACTTGCGACCCATTTTCAGGATTGGGCATTATGCCTCAGTAGAACCCCTGCTAGGTTATTGTGTTTTTACTCCTGTAGACTTGTGCAGTGGTTGGACACCACAAACTTGCGACCTATTTTCAGGATTGGGCATTATGCCTCAGTAGAACCCCTGCTAGGTTATTGTGTTTTTTACTCCCGTAGACTCGTGCAGTGGTTGGACTAACTGGCCATAGATAATGATATGAATTCTTTACCACTCTCTCTTGATATCCCCCTCTCTGATTGGCTTAAGATTTTAACCTGGCCCCGACCTCTCGAAACATCTCAATCAGAGCACAATCTCAACCCAAATTTTGAGATGCTTCCAGAGATCAGGGCCTGGTCATACTATCAAATAAATGTTTAGCAGGGGTACTACAATTCCGGAATATTCCAAATTTGCTGCACTATGAAGAATGAACTTTTGTGCAGGAAATAAAAGTTTGTTGATGAAAAAAATTATAGGCATTGACTTAGTTATGGTCATTTGAAACTTCATAAGATGAACTTTTACGATGTTTGAAACAGAAAAACTGTGTAGGGATGTGTACTAATGGCACTCGTATCAGTTTTGCACCTTATTTTCAGGATTGTGCTTAATTGTGGTCTTAAAGTGTGCTTCGACTGTATTCAGGGGTCCTACAATTCCGGAATTATCCGGAAATCTGGATTTGCTGCAATAGAAAAAATGAACTTTTCTACAGAAAGTAAAAGTTATTTGATGAAGTATTGACTGCGTTTTGGTCATCGAAATTTCATACCATGAATTTTGACAATAGAACAAAGTTTTGGTGTAGGGGTGTGTGCTAGTGGCACTCAAAACAAACTTTCGGGAAATTTTCAGGATTAGGCATTTTTCAGAAGGACCCCTGTGTATTGTTGCCTTTATTAATGATCTGATTGTTCACAGTAAAACCTTAATAATAAGAATGTCACCTCTCCGCTCCTTGGTACTTATGAAATCTGGAAATTTTCTAGAGTTGGTCTTCATATTGAGGCTAGATAAATAGCAAATAGGTCACAATGGACTTCCATATGGTTGTCGTAATTTTAAGGTGATCTTTATTAGTTTAAACATAATTATGATCTTTTTAAGTGAGTTTTTGCTGTATACTTTTGATAAGTTTACCATTTATGTAACATTTATGCCTGTTTTGTTTGAAGATTTCTGCCGGTCAAAACGTTTAGCATATAGAAATATAAGCAATTTTATTATATTTGTATCTTAAAAGAGTTTTTTTTTTAAATCATAAGCTATAGGAAATACGAGCAATTTTGTGAATTTGCCTACATTTCCTTGTCACAAACTTAACTACTGAAAAAAATACAGTAATGTAAACCAAGATATATATTTGCACGATTTAATTTCGCGGAGTTCGCGAGTGGTAGAATTTCACGAAATTAAGTCGCCGCGAAAGTGCTAAAAACATTAATATGGACATTGCGGGAAACTTAAAAACGCGAAACTTTGTAGTCGCAAAAATGGTTTACAGTATTTGTTAAGTAAATTACAATGTTAATTTAAATGTCTGTGACAGTCAAAAAGTTTAGTTTTAATATATAACATTTTACATGCTTGGGAGCATCTTTTTACAGTCATGTTATATATACTGATGTACTCAAGAGGGTCATGGATTTCATTATGGTACAATTATCTGACGGAACTGAGGAGCAGTGTATCGGGATTACTAGTACAGTAAAATGCTTCGTGAACAAAACTGCATAGTGCTAATTTTTTTTAAGATGGTAATGTGTTATGTGTAGTTTTTTTCCACTGATAAATCGTGAACAGTTGAATTATCACCCTTTCCTCAGAAAAATTGTCAATGTCCCATATATTCCTCTACTTCATTCAGTACCTAAGACTCCGGAAACTGAACTCTAGGCTTGGGATGGCTTTTAGTAGTCACATATTCAACAATATTTTATTCTAGAAACTGGACATGGTCATAATCTTTATGCTAATTTTACATCATGTTAATTTTGAATTTTTGATTTTAAAATAGTTCAGTTTTCTGTTACAATGGATTTATACTAATGAAGTCAGTTCATTTAACATGTAGATATTGTACGAGGCCTGATGAAAGAATATGGAATAGTCAGAATGTCGGTCAAAAATGAAGATTTTGACACCTGACATGTCTTGTTTGTGTGTTTCAACATACTTCATTCTTGTTTTGTACTATTGTAGAATATACTGATATTGTATAATGTACTGATTTAGAAAAACTTGACAGCATAATCAAAATATTCCCATATAAACATTGGAACATATATATGTGCGTCACAGAACAGTGTTATAGTACTGTGTAGTACATGGTAATCCTGCGACGTCCACGTTCCAAATTTTATCCTTTCTGTGAACTGTATAAGTTGATAATTTAGCAGGTCGAAAATTTGTCAAATTTTGAATTTTACACATTTAGCCCGCAAAAATAAAAGTGATTTTAAGATTTTTTTTAGACTTTGTAATCATTATAGGCCAAAATTTTGGCTAGAGGAAATGTTATAAAATGACGTAAATTCACTAAATTGGCAAATATTTCAATGTTGCTAACTGAACCACTTATAGACACATTTTGTGTTTACATACCTAGGTATTGATATGCAAATTGACATCTAGCGCATTATTGGTCAATTACTGATTTTATTGTTCATTCAACCAATAGATCACTGTATGGCATGTATTGCACTTTGCATATGAATAGCTACGTCACACTGAAATGTGTTTAGACAGTAATTTCTATAATGTAAGAGTGACTGTTAAATTGTCTGACTTGTTAAATTGTCTGACTTGTCTGACTCGTTAAATTGTCTGACTCGTTAAATTGTCTGACTTGTCTGACTCGTTAAATTGTCTGACTCGTTAAATTGTCTGACTTGTCTGACTCGTTAAATTGTCTGACTTGTCTGACTCGTTAAATTGTCTGACTTGTCTGACTCGTTTAATTGTCTGACTAGTTAAATTGTCTGACTCGTTAAATTGTCTGACTTGTCTGACTCGTTAAATTGTCTGACTCGTTAAATTGTCTGACTTGTCTGACTAGTTAAATTGTCTGACTCGTTAAATTGTCTGACTTGTCTGACTCGTTAAATTGTCTGACTCGTTAAATTGTCTGACTTGTCTGACTCATTAAATTGTCTGACTCGTTAAATTGTCTGACTTGTCTGACTCGTTAAATTGTCTGACTCGTTAAATTGTCTGACTTGTCTGACTCATTAAATTGTCTGACTCGTTAAATTGTCTGACTTGTCTGACTCGTTAAATTGTCTGACTCGTTAAATTGTCTGACTCGTGTACTTTTACTAATATTATGGTCTTTGTTCTTATGTCAGGTAATTTCTTGTTATTGTTGTACTTGTACCTGTATATGATTTTATTCTATGAAATACGTAGCCACATTGACAAGGTATGTGTACGCTGATGGCGTATAATGTTATAATGTACAAATATTGATTCACTATTTGCTAACATGGAAATAAGAAAAGTGAAATAATTCACGGAAAAAATGAAGTACTTTCTTGTTTATAATTTCTATTAGTTTGTCCCATAGGGTAAGGCACATGGTTTCAAATTAACTGAGTGAACATTATCTGAGTATACCCTACATAGAGAGAAGGTTGGGCTGTGGCCATGATTAGCCGCAATGGATATGATGTTTCCTAAGCTGGTACTCAGTTTTTTAGCTCACCTGAGCACGAAGTGCTCAAGGTGAGCTATTGTGATCACTCACCGTCTGTCGTCCGTCCGTACGTCCGTCCGTCTGTCCACACTTTCAAATGACATCTCCTCTGAAACCGTTTGACCAATATTGATGAAATTTTGCCTAGATGTTCCTGACATAGGGGGATTTAAAAATTGCTCAAATAAAGTTGATCCATCTAGAACTGTGGTTGCCATGGCAACCAGGTAACAAAACCTTTAAAAAATTTCTTCTAAGAAACCAGAAGGCATAGAGCTTAGATATTTAGCATGAAGCATTGCATAGTGGACCTTTGCCAAGATTGCTCAAATCATGACCCCCGGGTCAATATTGACCCCGCTCCGGGGGTCCCTTAATTTTGTATTAGAGATATATAGAACAAACTTTAAAAATCTTCTTCTCTGGAACCACAAGGCATAGAGCTTAGATATTTAGCATGTAGCATCGTCTAGTGGACCTCTACTAAGATTGCTCAAATTGTGACCCCCGGGTCAATATTGGCCCCACCCCAGACATCTCATTATTTTATATATAAGAAATATATAGAAAAATTTATAAATATCTTCTCTGGAACCACAAGGCCTAGCGTTTAGATATTTTGCTAGTCTTCTTTAAAAGGCTACAATTTCATATATAAAAATATCATGAGCAAGGTGATTCAGGTGAGCGATTCAGGGCCATCATGGCACTCTTGTCTACAGTTGTCATAGCGAATACGGATACAAGTTCCTGTAACGTCAAATCCATTGCGGCTAAACATGGACATGGCACAACCTTCTCCCTATAAAGGGTACACTTAGATAATTTTAACTCAGATAATTTGAAACCATGTGCCTATGGTTTGTCCTGAAACATCTGAGCCCCGGATTACAACTAATAGTTACTTCTTTTGAGGTTCATAGTACTAAATATGTAGTGAACATATACATGAAATCCAGTGCATTATTCTCAGGGGCTTAGCCAGCCATACGCGCTTACTCACGTGCGTAACATCAATTTAAAAAGTAAAAGCATCAATACAGCCAAAAAATGACATTAAAGTCAAAATCTCGGGATGTTGTACTTTATATCTCGAAGTTCAATTTTTTAACACGAAATTCCACCATTTTTATTTAAAACTTGAAAATAATATTCTACGATAGGGGACACCCCTCCCAAATCCACCCCACTACGATACAATATTTGTAGCCACCCGGTTATAATACCCAACAAATCATTCAATTTTGCATGTAATCCCTAATCTCAACAAACATGAGGCACTCACCATCCCTATCACCCACAAGGCTTTTGTGCGTAACATCCATTCAAGCCTGGCTACGCCCCTGATTCTATATGGTAAGTTATAGAAAGCACAGCACTGAGCTGTCCCAGACCTGCTGTGCCATAAGTGCTTTGACTCTTGTATTGAGTTCCAAATAAGACTTGTGGGTTCGTCAATTTGGAGTTTAGTCCATATTATAATAATAATAAATACAGTAAAGTTCCGCTAATAAGACCACTTTGATTGTTTTGAAATCATGCAGATTTTTGTCAGTTGAAGGTCCTAAAGTATTAAATTTAGAACAAAAAAGGTCCGCTAATAAGACCGATTCGCTATTAAGACAACCTTTTTGACTGGTCTTATTAGCGGAACTTCACTGTACTTTATTTAAAGAGGCAACACAGTTGGGTAAACCCAGTCTTCCCCTTCAGCCTCATATAATTATCATAGTAAATGGTTAAGTTATGACCAACAAATGAAGCCTATGGTACTTAAAGTCAGCAGATCCAATGTCAAGGTCACATTGACCCATGACCTGCCTTTTCTTCTGCATTGTGATTGTCCTGGTAGTTACCAGCATTTTGGTCCATGTACATGCTTGCCATCAATTCAGTTGAATTTGTCAGCAATTTCACGGAAGATAGACATTAACCAATTACTACCAATTACTACAAGTGAATGGACACCTATCAGAAGTAACTGGAACACCATGTGTGGTAGTACAGGTACAGTAATAATTTGTAAAGGTCAAGGAAAACAACTCTATTGTCAACAGGCATAGAATCATTTCTAATGGTCAAAGGGAAACAACTCTGTATTATTTCATAGGCATATTTAAACAAAGTTTTTTTTCACTTTGACCTTTATTCGTAGTTCTTAAGAAATTAATTATATGAAATAGGAGTTGCTTCCCCTTGACAATCAGAAATTAATAACAAAGATAGTTCTATTCCCTTCGACAAATGTCTGTAGGTAACAGAGTTAATTCCCTTCACCATAAGAAATTATTCACCTCGATAGTTGTTCCCCTTTGTCCATAAGAAAGGCTTGTTGAGTTATTTTCCATTGATTTTTTGAAATTGAGGATGAAATAACAGTTGCCTTCCCCTTGACCTTAAGAAATAAGTGACGAGGTCATAATTATTTGATAATTTCGCTTTGACATTAGAAATTAATGGGGAAGATTGACTTGTTTTCCTCTGATCAGTCTGAGAAATTTATGACAAAGGTTCATTTACCCTTGAACTTTAGAAATTAATTATGAAGATAGTGTCACCGTTCCCTTTGATCAAATGTGTTCAATTTTCCCTTCACTCAGACAGTTGGGGTGCTCTTGTTGGTGCTTTCAGCTCTGTTCTATAATTTCAACATTTCTTGCCTTCTTGGTGAGACAGTAAGACGGTGAAACTGACTTGGAATTTGATGAAGACGCCACTTTTATACACCTTTTGGAATCAGTAGGAAAAAGCTTCGCCTTGCCAGGTACGAATTTTACTGACCATGTATCATCCCGTACCAGGTCACTAGATGACCATGTAACTAATATATATGCATGGAATGCTATTGTTGCCTTCATATGCAGACCTGGTATCTATCAGGCTTGTGCCTGATTTCAGGTTTTTGAATCCTGAATTTTCCTTCTTTCTTCATATGGAAAGGTGTAGTCTCAGACCTGAGAATGAGTGCATATTACCAGACGTGACTATGACTAATGTCGACGAGTGCAGTGTGCTCATCAGTACGCTCTGTCTACAGAACTACTGCATGTACTGACGAATGTACGAAGCCGTGAAACGTAAAGAAGTTGGACAGAGCATTCTAGAGTTATAGAACGAAAACCATTTATGACTATTGGGCTGTCATGGGGGCATACGTGTTTTACAAACATCTCTTGTTTAGTTGGTATTAGAGCGCTCTATATTCCATGCTTAATCACGAAATAAACGAAAAATTAACAGCCACGAATACTGATGGTTTTACAGTAATATCTCGAATGAATGTCCTGCACACATCGACATTGGTCATTTGAAGGCAGCAATGGCGTGCCATACATATGCATGTTAATATACTTAGGTTACATTAGGCAAAGCAAACGTTGTGTCTGAATGACGGTTATATGAATGTTGATATGTATTACCTGACAGACAATATCCATCATAACACGACCACGTGTCTTTGTACATGCAGCTGTATATGATAGAATTGTAAAATCACTCATTTTCGTGGGCACCAATTGCGTGAAATTTGTTTAATTGTCATTTGTGTAGTAGTAACTTCTTGGAATACTAAATTATAAAGGGTAACACTAAAGTCTTGTTCCGTATTTGAGAGCTCGTTTTTATGCCCCCCCCCCCCCCCCATCTTTGATGAGGGTGTATATTGCTTTGCACATGTCGGTCGTATAAAATGGTTTTCGTTCTATAATTCTAGAACGCTTTGACCTAGGATCTTCAAACTTTACACAGAGGTTGGTAATCAATAGTAGATGACCCCTATTGATTTTGGGGTTAGTAGGTCAAAGGTCAATGTCACTGTGACCTTAACCATTTCTGACTATTTAAATGGTTTCGGTTCAATAACTCAAGAGCGCTTTGACCTAGGATTTTCTTACTTTACACGGAGGTTGGTCAGCAACAGTACACGGCCCCTATTGATTTTGAGGTCAGTAGGTCAAAGGTCAAGGTAACCACGTCCTTCACCATTTATGACTATTGGGCTGTCATGGGGGCATACGTGTCTTACAAACATCTCTTGTTTAGTTGGTATTAGAGCGCTCTATATTTCATGCTTAATCACGAAATCAACGAACAATTAACAGCCACGAAAACTGATGGTTTTACAGTAATATCTCAGCTCATTAAGCGAGCCCATTCAAATTGCATGTGCCTCATTTGAAATGCAAAAGCAGACATGGTTAATTACTAATTAAGTCTTCATTAGTAGGCAAAAGGTAACATAAATATTATATATTCGTCAACATATTTTGTATTAAAAAACAAAATTAATTACTGCAATTAGTAGGGAAGGCTGGCTGGTTTTATTTTGTGCATTCATATACTGTGTTTTTTTTTATGAGAAGTAGCACAATGGATACTATAAGACATATAAACGTGTTACGATACATTGTGGGGCTAATGTTTTCTGCGACAAGCATACAAGTGACGGCTATACGTGACACAGATATTTTGAACATGTATAAAAACGTGTATCGTGGTGATGTAAGTAAAAGTTATTACTTTTTATTGTTTCTGTTGTTTTGTTGTTGTTTTTGTTGCTGATGTTTCTTTATTACGTATATAGGGACTTTTTGCAGAACTTTCCAACAGCCATCTACTGTGGTCAGTTTATATTACTTGTGTTCCGCAACTGACTTATAACTTCTCAACATGTACGTGGAACCACTATACGGGTGAATGTTATTTGTAAGTTTGCCACAATATAATACATGTACATGTATTTAAATATTGTTTTGTTTTCATGTTAATCGATATAAAGTAGGTATATTTTGGTAGGTACCCAGTACATTCACAGATGTTATACCGGTATTTGCTATTTCTGGGGTATATCATTCTCGTTCATCAAGAGTATTCTTCACCCGTGGTTGTAGTCTGGGAACTTGACAAACCATTGATATATGAGGATAGGGTATATTGAAATGTTTTGTTTACTTGTTTCTTCTTTATGTTCCCTTTTGTGCTGCCTCTGTGGAGTGCACTGGCAATCGACCTGAGAAACAATTTTATAAATTGCCATGACCTAATAGCGGACAATACGTTGGGCCAATCCCAACGGATTAGATCCGGTTTACGATAACACGTGTGCACGTGGTTTGGTCAGAGTTTGAATTCACTAATGGATCTTAAAATTTGTGTTAAAATCCCGCACTGAAGCAAAGATACTAGAAAATGGCTGCTTATAGAATAACAAAAAAAATTAAAATGCGATATTCGGCAGCTCATAAATTTTCTTTTATTTTTTAATGATGTTTAAAAATATTCCAAAAAACTAGCGTAGGCCCCTGTCTAGAAAAGAAACGATAATAATTATCAGTCTTCCATGGTTGCTATGCAACCAATCTTTTTATATGGGGAGGGCTATTTCCTAAATGTTTGGACACAAAAAAGGCAGCCATTTTTTTGCCCACTTCGGAAGGCAATTTTAACATTTTCAGTGCATAAACGATGCTACAAACTGTTATGAGACACATGATTACTCTGAGAAAACGAAGTAAGTCGAGCGGGAATCGTTCATATGCGCGAAATATCAACCAATCTTAAGAAAATCTAATGAAAAAGACACAAGTTTCGGTTATTTCCCATCGCAAAGTTTGCAATACAATTAATTAAAGTCCGTTTCGGGTATTTATGGGGAGGGCTATTTCCTAAATGTTTGGACACAAAAAAGGCAGCCATTTTTTTGCCCACTTCGGAAGGAAATTTTAACATTTTCAGTGCATTAACAATGCTACAAACTGTTATGAGACACATGATTACTCTGAGATAACGAAGTAAGTCGAGCGGGAATCGTTCATATGCGCGAAATATCAACCAATCTTAAGAAAATCTAATGAAAAAGACACAAGTTTCGGTTATTTCCCATCGCAAAGTTTGCAAAACAATTAATTAAAGTCCGTTTAGGGTATTTACGTATCTAGACCGGACGGTGATAATCCACATCGTAGTTGTAGGTTATTGTAAAGAAAGTAAAACAAATGCATTTTCGTAATTCCTCGCCGAGATGTAATTAAAAAATCCCTCCAAATCGTCAAAAAATATTCGCGGGATGAAGGTCGCGAAAACTAATTACATGTTGTTGTTGTTGTCGTTATTGGATACAATAAAACCCGTATTTTTCCGTCTAAATCTCTTTTATGTTGTGACGATTTATTTAACAAAAAAGTGATTAAGATTAAAGATGTTTGATATTTAATCGTAATATGATTAATTGAAATGAAAAAAGCCTTTTCTTTTGAACAAAAGTACTATCTGGTATGCTCATGCAACCCATTAAAAAAAGATGAAATATCAAATAAGGCCTAGAAATCAGGTGTTATCTGTGTTTATATCTAATTATTCATTTTTAAATTAGTTACCCCTGAATTAAGTAGACCTAGAATTAAACAAATTGAAAAACGTGTATTATTCGTGTTCATTCGGACTGACAAACGATAGCAGGTTTGTATCGTCTTTCGTTACTTTGTACCCAATATTTCGTATCAAACCGCTATCACGGATATACACAGAATTTCCGTGCCGCTATCGCGCGCTTTCTTGTGCAACGAACCGCTTCGATAGGTTGCATAGACGTAGGAAAGCGCTCGGTAGCGCCTTTAATTTGGAAACGGCTTGCTCCAGATTCGTAACTTCGTAACCAAACAATTTTTTGTGAAGTTCTGCATCACCAAAAAATCCAGTACTAGATGAGCATGTTACAATAATGTAGGACAACTGACATAGTCCGCTACATATGCTGTGCATTAGTTCATATTATAAATTATAGGCCTCGGCTATTTATAAGAGTGTTCGTCTGGTCGAGTGTCAGTGGTATAGAGTGTGCTGCCTTCACTGTCCGATAATGGATTTGTTATTATCTTTTTACTGTAATAATGAATATTCTTCTATATTTAGGGCACCTATTATTGGGTATCAGAAGATGGCACGTGCTCTCTTAATGTTCCGACGCTACCGGAAGTAGCAGGTCACGTGGACAGACTGGTTGCCCTAAATGCGCCACAATTTTACGGATCGTCTGCGTGTGGAATGTGCTTGGTGGTAGGTATGCAGTGAAACTAAAGTACCTCTGTATAGCAACACCTTTTGGAAGTGGCAAATATTGGCCTTTATGCTGAGGCTGTTGCTCTACAAAGGTTACATTTAGAGAAAATATCACCTAAAGGAAAGTTTGAAGGTGTTGTTATAGAGAGGTTGTTGCTCTACAGAGGGCCGCTCTCTAGAGGTTGTACTACATATATTTTAAAACATCAGTTATATTTTCTAGGACAATTGAGGTAAACAATGACAAAAAAATGTATAATACATACATGTAATTCCAAACCGTTTATTTTATTTACGACAGCCAGGTAGGCCTAACATTCATTAATCATAGTTAAGGACGTTTGATACAGTTGTTTATGCGCATCATTTCTGCGCATATAGCTTAAACGGGGATAGAGGCCGCATTGTGCACATGGGTCGTCTTGAAAATTGGACAAAATGTTTGTCGTGATACTATCTAGGGTTAGTATAAATATAGGTACTTTGGGGTAAAAAATAAATTCAATGAGCACATAATATGAAAACACTCTGCGTGAAATAGCAATTACATTTTCATTCATTTTTTTGGGAAATTAGAAATTATTACTTGGGTTACCTGTACCCATTTATAATAAGTGTTTGTATTGCCTGGGACTTCACAAATCCCCTTTTACTGATATATAGGGAATAAATTTATGATATATTGACTAAAATTGTGAAGATTATTCAAGTGAGCGATTCAGGGCCCATCTGTGCCCCCTTGCTGTATGGAATGCGACGTCACTACCAAATTGGGGAAAAGGGGAGATAGTTCAGTAATAATAGCACGAAGTGTAGCGTGATAACCTATGTTTTATTTAAATTTTTAGATAAAGTACACTTTAATCAACATCATTAGCCAAAAATAGATTATGACAAGACTAGAAATTATGGGAAAAACATATATGCAAAATGTACTAATTTGGCCTTTTTGCGCCATTTTACCGCACTTTTCATAACAAAGAGACACAATTACGATGTAACTGCACCTAAAATAATTCTTGTAACACGTCAATTTCTTCTAAGTTTATATTTACTATACTTTTATGTACATAATATGCAAATATAAGTACTCTTTTGGTATTAGAATATTTTTTCCGCGCAGATAATGCGTTACTTTTAAGCAATTTCACTAAGTTTTTTTATGATATAGGGGACAATAATGACGTCATGGCGAAAAAAGTAGTCCCGTGACCTATCTTTTTTATTTAATTTTTGGATTGAGTACACTTTTATCCACAAAATTAGCAATAAAAAATATATTGGTCATCGAGGTCGTTTTTGAGCTACGGTCGATTTTGTGTATTTTTTTGTCTTTTTTAGCAGTCATTTTTTCGGAAATTTTGACTTTTATTGTTTTGTCAAAAATTTCTGAATTTTCTAATCAATACCAAAAGTGTATAGGAATGTTTGAATAATATGTGTTTTTTCATACAAACCCATGGAAATGATTGTAACAAGAAAAAATATAGATTTTAATGCAAAAATAAATACATTGCGAAATATCAGAATGTTTGGTCATTTTCTTGAAAAGTGATGTTGCAAAAGGGCCCATGACCCCTTAAATAGTACCGCGACATACCTTTTTTATTTCACATATTGCCTCAGTATATATTAAACTATAATTGTGCCTATTTTTTGTTATCTTTTAAAAAAAAGTCTAACCATACCAAACGTCCTTAAACAGTGTGTAAATAAACCAAGTTTTTCAAGATTTTATTTCAAGTCCGGACCCATGCACAGGGAACTGGATCATTGAATAAGACTGGGGAAAAATTTGGTAAAATTTATATAGAATCATAACCATAGGCATTTGGTTTCAACTCGCCGTAAATTATTGATTTGTACCAGTCAAAGATCGACCGGGCACTGAAGAGAATACATTCTCTTCAGTGCCCGGTCGATCTTTGACTAGTGCAAATCAATAATTTACGGCGAGTTGAAACCAGATGCCTATGATCATAACGTTACGAATATCTAAATACATTTTAAAAATAATATTTTTTTTACTCATAATCAACAGTTACCTGTGGACCCATGTGGATATTAAATTACAATTCCCATAAAAGGAATCCGATGAACAACGTATCAAGGTCGTAAAATGTAAACGTTGAAAGATATTCTTGTCGGAATTCGACCCAGACCCTTTCCCCTTTTATACAAGAAGTAACAACTGAATTAAAACTTGGCTCAATAAAAGACGAAGAACTAGAGTCAATTCTTGATTACGACGTTGCAATACGAATTCCATTTTTTATTATTTCCGTGTGAAACAATTGATGGTTTCTTAAGCTGACAGGAGCATATGTCGTACTACCTCCAACCGAACTTGCAAAGTAGTACACGCCCCGAACTAGGCATACGAAACTATGGGTTGTGGGGTTAAATGCGTTTCATTCGTTTAGTTGAACGGTATTAAAAGGCAAAGGTTCTATGGGCCCCATCTTAACTGGAATCTGCGATTGCGTGTGGGCAGTTAATGCTACTCTAGTAGGAAGACCTGTTACTGGAACAATTCGTTTGTCGTTGGAAGATGTTCTTCCTGAAAACAAACACAGGCGAATATTAAATGATATTATATGTCTGACTATATTTTACAGAAAAAAAATCTTATTTTATTTATTTTAAGCCACAGTATCTCTCCCAAGACCTTTTTTCCGATCATCCTTAAAATAGACTAATTACACGTACAAGGAATAAGGATATTTTTCACCAATGATTGAGGATAGAATGTAAACTAAATCTGTCGAAATAGTATGCCAAAAGTCACATTTAGTAATATGTATGGATGACAAAATACTAATTTTGCAAGAGTTGCTTTCCTTAGATTATAAATTGTGCATTTTTTAAACAAACTAACTAGGGTTGTCTTTCGTTTTCTTCCATCTTATTGTGTTTTCCACCTTTGTGACTCAACTAAACTGCTCGTTACCAAGTTTTTGAAAATAGCCGTTTAAGGCCTAATGTGGCTTTAATACGTTTACTTCTTAATAATTTCTACTGCACACAATGATGTAACTACTGCACGTAATTCTGTAAAGATCTACTGCACGTAATGCTGTAACTAAAGCACGTAATGATGTAACTACTGCACGTAATGATGTAACTAATACACGTAATGATGTAACTACTGCACGTAATGATGTAACTACTGCACGTAATGATGTAACTACTGCACGTAATGCTGTAACTACTGCACGTAATGATGTAACTAATACACGTAATGATGTAACTACTGCACGTAATGCTGTAACTACTGCACGTAATGATGTAACTACTGCACGTAATGCTGTAACTACTGCACGTAATGATGTAACTACTGCACGTAATGATGTAACTACTGCACGTAATGATGTAACTACTGCACGTAATGATGTAACTAATACACGTAATGATGTAACTACTGCACGTAATGCTGTAACTACTGCACGTAATGATGAAACTACTGCACGTAATGATGTAACTACTGCACGTAATGATGTAACTACTGCACGTAATGATGTAACTAATACACGTAATGGTGTAACTACTGCACGTAATGATGTAACTAATACACGTAATGATGTAACTACTGCACGTAATGCTGTAACTAAAGCACGTAATGATGTAACTAATACACGTAATGATGTAACTACTGCACATAATGATGTAACTACTGCGCGTAATGCTGTAACTTCTGCACGCAATGATGTAACTTCTGCACGCAATGATGTAACTACTGCACGTAATGATGTAACTACTGCACGTAATGATGTAACTACTGCACGTAATGATGTAACTACTGCACGTAATGATGTAACTACTGCACGTAATGATGTAACTACTGCACGTAATGATGTAACTACTGCATTTAATGATGTAACTACTGCACGTAATGATGTAACTACTGCACGTTATGATGTAACTACTGTCCATAAAGCTTTTAAATACAAAAAAATCGAGTTTGAAACGTAAATTTTTCAAAATGAGATTTTTAAAGCATTTGTTATATTTTTAGGGAAGGGTCTTTTATATAACAATGTTAACTAGTAATTGCTTTATGATTAAATCTCAATTACAAAATAATGCTGTCCTATTGGTTGAGCGTCCGCTTTGAATGTGGGAGGTCTTGAGTTCGACCCTAGGCCTCAACATACAAAATAGGAAATAAAATGGTATCCGCTGAGTAATTCCCTATCTAGACGCTCAGCATAAAAAGGAAACTGACACTTTCTCTCTCATACCCTCTTGCCGATGGATTACATCAGGAATGAGGTGTCTAGAGTAGAGTGATTACTATAAGTTGGAAAAACTAAAATAAACTAGTATAAACTTATGATTATATGAGCAAACTTTGAATACAGAAGTCTTCACGTCATATAGATAACTGTCTTACCTCGTCTGTGTTCAGGAAGTTCTGGTCCATGTTCACCATTAGCAGTGGTTAGGTATACCTTCAACTCACTACCCTATTCAGTTGTCGAATCGTTGTCTGTCGTGTAGTGCTCTGCTCCTTGCACGACTTCCAATATTTTCAGTACCTTATGCTGACTCGCTTTGACCTTTTCTTCAATGTCTGCTAATCGCTGTTCAATACGAGCTTCATACGTTGTCTGCTTCGTTAGTAGTTCTTCGTATTTCGTGTGACATTCGCTTACTTGTCTTTCTAGCTGCATTATTTTGCGTTCGTTACGTTCATTGGATTGCTTCAAACTGTTTAGTTCATCACGAATATCAAGCAAGATGTTCTGTACATCAGCAGTTTCACCAAACACAAGTGGAAAGTTCCAGAGCCAACCAGCGCAGACTATGAAAACATAAACATATACATCCATGCTACTTTCACCCTGGGTTTTAATAAATTAAGATGCTATCGTTTCAGAGAAATCTAGTCACCTACTAATCATGAACAAGTCAAACATTTATCTAAATGATAAGAGAGTACACTTTCAGGTGAATGGTACAGGAAGTGGTCTCGGGTCGGATCCGATACAAGGCAGCTTTATTGTATATGTTAAAGACTTATGTCCAGAATGTCATCAAGGTAAGATTTGTAATCTATTATTTTTCTTTTGTGTTTGTTCCTCTTGTACTCTGCTGTTTCTGTTGAATTCTGTCAATTGTGAAAGCTCGGGCATTTCCGTATATCTCCGGCAAATAAACTATTGCAATGCATAAAGGCCGAGGTGATCAGAATGGAATTCTGCATTCCCTGTCTGTTATGATATTATCTTCAAGTCAATACGCTTTACTGAACAATCCGAATCCTTTGAATACAGCTTCTTGAACAATTATTGCTCCTTGCTATTCGATAGGGATGTTATCGTTCGATTATGGCTCCTTGCTATTCGATAGGGATGTTATCGTTCGATTATGGCTCCTTGCTACTCGAAAGGGATATTATCGTTCGATTATGGCTCCTTGCTATTCGATGTAGTTTATTCGTACGATTATAGCTCCTTGCTATTCGATGTGGTTTATTAGTACGATTATGGCTCCTTGCTATTCGATGTGGTTTATTCGTACGATTATGGCTCCTTGCTATTCGATAGGGATTTTATCGTTCGATTATGGCTCCTTGCTACTCGATAGGGATTTTATCGTTCGATTATGACTCCTTGCTATTCGATGTGGTTTATTCGTACGATTATGGCTCCTTGCTATTCGATGTGGTTTATTCGTACGATAATGGCTGCTTGCTATTCGATGTGGTTTATTCGTACGATTATGGCTCCTTGCTATTCGATGTGGTTTATTCGTACGATTATGGCTCCTTGCTATTCGATAGGGATTTTATCGTTCGATTATGGCTCCTTGCTACTCGATAGGGATTTTATCGTTCGATTATGGCTCCTTGCTATTCGATGTGGTTTATTCGTACGATTATGGCTCCTTGCTATTCGATGTGGTTTATTCGTACGATTATGGCTCCTTGCTATTCGATAGGGATTTTATCGTTCGATTATGGCTCCTTGCTACTCGATAGGGATTTTATCCTTCGATTATGGCTCCTTGCTTTTCGATGTTGTTTATTCGTTCGATTATGGCTCCTTGCTATTCGATGTGGTTTATTCGTTCGATTATGGCTCCTTGCTATTCGATGTGGTTTATTCGTACGATTATGGCTCCTTGCTATTCGATTGGGATGTTATCCTTCGATTATGGCTCCTTGCTATTCGATAGGGATATTATCCTTCGATTATGGCTCCTTGCTATTCGATAGGGATGTTATCGTTCGATAATGGCTCCTTGCTATTCGATAGGGATATTATCCTTCGATTATGGCTCCTTGCTATTCGATGTGGATATTATCCTTCGATTATGGCTCCTTGCTATTCGAAAGGGATGTTATCGTTCAATTATGGCTCCTTGCTATTCGATGTGGATGTTATCCTTCGATTATGGCTCCTTGCTATTCGATAGGGACGTTATCGTTCGATTATGGCTCCTTGCTATTCGATAGGGATGTTATCGTTCGATTATGGCTCCTTGCTATTCGATAGGGATGTTATCGTTCGATTATGGCTCCTTGCTATTCGATAAGGATGTTATCGTTCGATTATGGCTCCTTGCTATTCGATAAGGATGTTATCGTTCGATTATGACTCCTTGCTATTCGATAGGGATGTTATCGTTCGATTATGGCTCCTTGCTATTCGATAGGGATATTATCGTTCGATTATGGCCCCTTGTTATTCGATAGTGATGTTATCCTTCGAGTATGGCTCCTTGCTATTCGATGTAGATGTTATCGTTCGATTATGGCTCCTTGCTATTCGATAGGGATGTTATCGTTCGATTATGGCTCCTTGTTATTTGATAGGGATATTATCGTACGATTATGGCTTCTTGCTATTCGATAGGGATATTATCGTACGATTATGGCTCCTTGCTATTCGATAGGGATATTATCGTTTGATTATGGCTCCTTGCTATTTGATAGGGATGTTATCGTTCGATTATGGCTCCTTGTTATTTGATAGGGATATTATCGTACGATTATGGCTTCTTGCTATTCGATAGGGATATTATCGTACGATTATGACTCCTTGCTATTCGATAGGCGGATATTATCGTTTGATTATGGCTCCTTGCTATTTGATAGGGATGTTATCGTTCGATTATGGCTCCTTGCTATTAAATAGGGATGTTATCATTCGATTATGGCTCTTTGCTATTCGATAGGGATATTATTGTTCGATTATGGCTCCTTGCTATTAAATAGGGATGTTATCCTTCGATTATGGCTCCTTGCTATTTAATAGGGATGTTATCGTTCGATTATGGCTCCTGGCTATAGATAGGGATATTATCGTACGATTATGGCTCCTTGCTATTCGAAAGGCGGATATTATCGTTTGATTATGGCTCCTTGCTATTTGATAGGGATGTTATCGTTCGATTATGGCTCCTTGCTATTAAATAGGGATGTTATCATTCGATTATGGCTCTTTGCTATTCGATAGGGATATTATCGTTCGATTATGGCTCCTTGCTATTAAATAGGGATGTTATCCTTCGATTATGGCTCCTTGCTATTCGATAGGGATGTTATCCTTCGATTATGGCTCCTTGCTATTCGATGTGGATGTTATCGTTCGATTATGGCTCCTTGCTATTCGATAGGGATGTTATCGTTCGATTATGGCTCCTTGGTATTCGATAGGGATGTTATCGTACGATTATGGCTCCTTGCTATTCGATAGGGATATTATCGTTCGATTATGGCTCCTTGCTATTCGATAGGGATATTATCGTTCGATTATGGCTCCTTGCTATTCGATAGGGATGTTTTCGTACAATAATGGCTCCTTGCTATTCGATAGGGATGTTATCGTTCGAGTATGGTTCCTTGTTATTTGATAGGGATATTATCGTACGATTATGGCTCCTTGCTATTCGATAGGGATATTATCGTACGATTATGGCTCCTTGCTATTCGATAGGGATATTATCGTTTGATTATGGCTCCTTGCTATTTTATAGGGATGTTATCCTTCGATTATGGCTCCTTGCTATTAAATAGGGATGTTTTCATTCGATTATGGCTCTTTGCTATTCGATATGGATATTATCGTTCGATTATGGCTCCTTGCTATTAAATAGGGATGTTATCCTTCGATTATGGCGCCTTGCTATTTAATAGGGATGTTATCGTTCGATTATTGCTCCTGGCTATTCGATAGGGATTTTATCGTTCGATTATGGCTCCTTGCTATAGATAGGGATATTATCGTTCGATTATGGCCCATTGTTATTCGATAGTGATGTTATCGTTCGATTATGGCTCCTTGCTATTCGATGTGGATGTTATCCTTCGATTATGGCTACTTGCTATTCGATGTGGATGTTATCGTTCGATTATGGCTCCTTGCTATTCGATAGGGATATTATCGTTCGATTATGGCTCCTTGCTATTCGATAGGGCTGTTATCCTTCGATTATGGCTCCTTGCTATTCGATAGGGATTTTATCGTTCGATTATGGCTCCTTGCTATTCGATTGGGATGTTATCCTTCGATTATGGCTCCTTGCTATTCGATGTGGATGTTATCCTTCGATTATGGCTCCTTGCTATTCGATAGGGATGTTATCGTTTGATTATGGCTCCTTGCTATTCGATAGGGATGTTATCGTACGATTATGGCTCCTTGCTATTTTATAGGGATGTTATCCTTCGATTATGGCTCCTTGCTATTCGATAGGGATGTTATCGTTCGATTATGGCTCCTTGCTATTCGATAGGGATGTTATCGTACGATTATGGCTCCTTGCTATTCGATAGGGATATTATCCTTCGATTATGGCTCCTTGCTATTCGATAGGGATATTATCGTTCGATTATGGCTCCTTGCTATTCGATAGGGATATTATCGTTCGATTGTGGCTCCTTGCTATTCGATTGGGATATTATCGTTCGATTATGGCTCCTTGCTATTTGATAGGGATGTTATCGTTCGATTATGGCTCCTTGCTATTCGATGTGGTTTATTCGTACGTTTATTGAGGATGCTGTCCGATGGGCTGTATTCGTACGAATTCGACCCATTCTCATCATTTATGGCAGGTGACGTTGACTTCGCTATGGATGGTGATGGTCGATGGAATATCAGTATCCAAGCTGTACAATGTCCAGTGACTGGACCTATAGAATACACACTAGAAGGAAGTAATGACTACTACATCAAACTGCAAGTTAGAAATGATAGGTAATTACAAGTATATGTTTCTTAGATATTTGCGTGATTTATTTGTAAATAGTAATATGAATGCTTCATACTAGTATAATATTATTATAGTTAAACAACATGCTGATGTCTTGTTACTCAGCTAGTAATACTATGAGGACCGGTGGCCTAGTGGTAGTGTGTGCGTTTTTGGGGATTGAGAAGTCCCGGGTTGGATCCCCATCTGAGTTGCTGCTTACATTATCTGAGCAAGAATAACCAACACGTTACCCAGGGATATGAATGGGTTCCTTATATGGTCAAACGCCAATGTCATGTGACTTCCATCGCCGCCGAGTGTAACAACCGACGTGCGACTTTATGATTGGGGGTCAATGTCCAGTCGGCTGAACGGACGCATGTCTGAAAATCGACTATAGCTTGGTACTTTACTTTTACTTTTTAATGCTGTTAAATTTGGATTCGAGTATAAATACAAATGTATGTATTACTTGTATATCAATGTTTATTGTTGAATATTTTCTGTACATGGAGGATAAATGAATAGATACATTCCCGATGCGGATAGTAAAGCTGGTACAATGTACATGTATTAGCACATCTCCAGTAGAGGAGATAAAATTCGACACTATTTCTTTGTAGACCAATTCTCAAATGGTTCACAGGAACTTGCATAATTAAAAAAAAAACATTTTGAAAAAAAAATTGAAAAACCAAATTCACTACTGTAGAGTCTGTATTAAAATTAATAAAAAATCATTTTTTTCAAATAATGCAAGTTCCCGTGAGTGGTATGAATATTGAGATTTTACTGTATATTTGTATTCGTTCACTTCAGGTTGCCAACAACGACTTTGCAAATGTACCAACAGTCGCACAATAGTTGGGTTAATTTGATACGTACACGTGACGGACATTGGCAGTTTCCGAAAGATGGCACACCGTTAGACTTGCCCATTAAACGACCATTCAGTTTGCGACTATATGCACCAAATGGTGCAATGGTTACAGATGATGTTAATCCACCGTCCATGGGTATGTAACTGGCACATCTACCTATGTTATACTTTTTTAGAAACAGGCTTCCATCACGACGCGGTCTCTTGTGAACATGCGTATGAAACGCAACTCAGAGGTTTTGACTTTAACTGTCCTTTATTGTAGGCCTATAAGATGGTAATTATGACAAGCATGATGCTAATAAGGTGGAAATAGAACTTTTGATAATCTCAATATGCTTCCGGAATAAACATGTCAGATAAGACCATTCACTTACCAAATAAATCTAGTGGGCAATACAGGTAGTAACTAGTCCGTGTTCTTCTGTGCCACATGTCCTTCCGGGTTCAGCACCGCGCCATTTTCAACATTTTTCATTGATAAACGTGGTGGGTCAGTTGAGTCTGAGTTGACCTTCCAAGTTTTCCGGGAATTAGTTTATCAACCAGTACTTACCTCAAGCAACTAATAACTTAATTACATGTGGATACCATGAGCGTAGCCAATGTCACCATGAAGAACTGTCCGACCTTGTATCACTCAAGGATGGCATGGTGGTCGAGTGGATAACGCACTTGACTAGTGATCGACCGGGACACTTGGTCATTTCTGAAACGCTTTTCAGTGTTTCCCACCCAACTAGAGATGAACTGGTCGGAAACCCAGAGGTAGTCTCGCGTGTATCGGTGCTATATACCGTGCATGTTAAAGAGCCAGAGAGTTTATTCGGAACGAGCTAGGGTTACGCACCCGGATTCCTTGTATCACAACTATGTCTGTTCTACTCGCTGTCACTTCAGCAAAAACTAAGGACCCCATTGGAAATAAGTGCTTGCACTTTCATGGGTTATCCTTGACCGAAGGGCCTAAATAATTACATTCTCAAGCGCAACTATATATACAATTGCAACATTCGGATTGGTTGTAGCCTACTTTTGTATAGTTTATACTAATTTATTTTAGGTCGATTGAGAAACCTGTTTTTTCCACTTATATTTATCACTCTCGACACCTCATTCCTGATGTTAACCATCGCCACGAGGGTATGAGAGAACAGAAGCCACATTTCTTTTTTGCAGAGCCTCTAGCAAGGGAATTACTGGTACCATATTTATTTCGTCTTTGGTATGGCGTGGCCTTGGATCGAACCCGAGACCTCCTGCACTCGAAGCCGACACTCAATCACTAGGCTATCGAGGAGGCGGTTGTCTATTGTATAAAAATTCATTTATTTCCTTTTAAACAACTATGTGTTGCCTTTTTTCAGGATTCGTTGGTGTTATTCGTGGTAGAGGTGTACAGTACCCACTGGATCCGACCTTACCTGCAGTGCTTCCTCGTACTAACACAGCTTTCAGAAGCGTACAGTATCCGGCAGATCCTAACTTTCCCGCTATGACGTACCCTCCAACTAACACAGCTGTCAGAAGCGTACAGTATCCGGCAGATCCTAACTTTCCCGCTATGGTGTACCCTCAAACCAACCCAGCAGGATAATCACATAATGATCATATTCTGATATTCACCGATATGCTTGTTGAATGTCGAAACTTGTTTAAATAAATTGACAATTGTTTTAAGTGTTCATGTTTCTGTACCCTCCGTAGCCGAATGGTTAGAGCGCATGTGTTTAATCTGACGATCCGGGTTCAAATACGGGTGGAGGCGTGATGCAGCTAGGCCGCCAACTTCACGCTGCTAGGCTGCTAGCCTGCCAACGAACATGGAGGCGTGCACTCATATTCCTACTATATTTCAGCAGATAGCTGACTGGCAAATCAAGGCTAGATCGGCATGAGAAATGCCTTTGGGTTTACAGATTTTAATTCGTTTGTCGTAAAACGCGTGCTCTTTAGATACATTTTGTATTTATACTCGTACACAATCGTTAAATGTCGTCTATTTCCATTTTGTCTGGTATATCGCCATGAATATAACCCAGTTAGGGTCTGGTGACAGTGACGTAGCCGTGTACACAGAAGATTTCAACCATTGTTTGAATAGGTAGTGTGAATATAGTGTGTTAATTTAGCTTTGAAATTATGGCTGTCTGTTTAAGCCTTTATAATTGGTTTTACACCGTAATAGTGGACCCGACCGCTGCGTCACTGTATTCTTACCCTGACTGGACGACTATACATGTAAATGCCGAGGTGATAAGAATGTATTTTCGTGCACATGTAAGTAATTCCACGAACAACTGGATATAGTCAAGGACAACATACGTTAATCATGGTCGATGGACAACTGCATTTGCCGATTTCATAATATCTATCACTCGAACTACAGTACGGGTAATTATGGAACGCCATTGCTGCCTTCATATGACAATTGTCTATGTGTGCAATAGGAGAGATCACCGTATTCATATGCAAAATGCCCACCGGCAATCTATTGGATGAAATAACAATGAAAACCTGCCATTTACTAATAGTTAGCTGGTGGTAATGAATACCTTTGTAAGCAAACATGATCATTCATCAGTATGTGCAGTAGTAACAGCATTGCGTGGAGTACATGTAGATACAGAGTTTCGTGCAGGAGTGACATCTTTATGTCCATTAAAACAAACATGTACACTAGTCATATGAAGGCAGTAATGGCGTTCCATAGGTAATAGATTATACTGTCCTAAATGTCATAGCTAACATTCTATTCGATGGACATAAAATTGTTACTACATAAATAACTGAACTGAATTAACTAAGTACTATTAAACAGGCGTTTGTGTATACCAAGAGACGACCAATTCCTGGCCATAAAATAAATTGCTAAGTGCGAAAACAACATAACAATAAGACTCTCTAGTAAATAATTTCATTCTCCATAAATTGTCCGACTTTAACCACCCATTATTAGCGTATTTATTGTCCATTGCATAACATCTAATATTGAATTTTAATTAGCGTTCTAACATGGTCAATTTGCCCATGTTACAATATTTACAGACGAAATTTGTACGTAACTAGAACTATTGACCATTGTCCATGTGTATTAATGTTAAATCCCCGGTGTCAACAAATCTAAAGTGACAAACAAACACTACATGTATAAGGCTTTAAGTACTGGAGAACGAACACGATGGAATACGTAAACGTTAAAAATACGAAATTCCGGCTTTCTATAATATTATAATATTATCTCTGGACATAAGATGAGTTGTTTAAGAAAGTACATTTGTATCTTTTTTGTACTATGTAACTATACAAAATCAAGGGAGAGGGGAACGACACGCCGAACAGCGTCGAAAGAAACGAGTTTCTAAATAAGCTTAGCTTTGTGCTTAATCCTTGATTTGTGAAAGTGAATGTTTGTTATAAGTTTGCAGAAATAAATACTGTTTAAACCATCGGGGTGGATAATAGACAATTCATTTAGATCAACTATGGGGCTAGTACAGGAATAAGTGATTGTTAAAACTCGGAGTATATTGTTTCCACAACTGGATTCATGAGACATAATTATTGTTTGATTAATCAAACTAATCAACTAACTGCATGTAAAACTGAACAAAAATAACATTACAACTAGAACGAGTTAGTCGCACCGAGGAACTCGGACAATAAGAGATTCAAGAGTTCAATTCGAAAGCGCGAAACTTAGTTAGGCCCTATGTTCTAACTCACTATACGGTAGAGATATACAAGGTGTGAATGGTCCGGGACTGTTAAAAGTTTTAAGCAGAAATTTGCATCGATAATATGACATATTAGTTCAACTTCGAGTTGCAAGAGTAACGCATATTTCATATTCATGAGTGATGAAAGGACGTGCTACAGTGGCATATTTGTATAAACAAGATTAATAAACAAGGCGTTTTCAGTGGTTTGTTCAAGTTACATTCGGGTTACCGGGAAATTGTTTCACACAAACGAAATGTCGCTGTGTTCGAATTCGCTATACTGATAGGTGTAGTAATGGATATAAACAAGGGGTTGATGTTTCTGGATTGTTCAAAGTTATAAGCAGAAATTCGCTTTATCTTAGTTCGTTGTTAGATTTACTCGCTTTATCTTAGTTCGTTGTGAGATTTACTGTTTAAAATGGCTGATGAAACTTCAACATATCACCAGACGACATTTTCGTCAAGCGATTTATCACCGCCAAGTTCTTTTTACACAACGACCGGTTCTATTGATGCATCATCGACATCTGCGACAACTATTGGAGCATCTTCAACTGTGGACTATACTACCATAGCAGGCATACCGCCACCACGGCCACCATCGATAACGTTAGATGATATTTTAGGGCAGTATTGGGAATATCACGCGTCACGTGACCTTGGTCTCTATGGTTACCCGTTGATTATCGTTCTTGGAACTCTGTGTAATTTATTGACTGTGGCTGTTATGGTACGGCCGAAGATGCGTCAGCGTACGACATGTTTCTATATGACGACAGTGGCAGTGTTTGATACGCTCGTGCTATACTTCGCATGTCTTAGACAATGGTTGTCACTCTTGCATGAAGCGGACCCTCTTGCAATGAGCCACGCTGCTTGTAAAACGCTTAACTTCTGTTCGTACACGTGTTTTGACATTGCCTCATGGCTGCTAGTTCTGATGACAGTGGATCGTTTTCTGGTCGTACAGTTCCCATTTCAAGCTAGTAAAATATCGTCAATACCAAAAGCAAGACGGGTAGTTATTGTACTTGTAATAGTCATGGTTTTATTCAACGGTCACTTCTTCTGGAGTGTTGAGCTTGACGACAGGGAATTCTGCAACTATTTGGCTGATTTTCAGCATTTTCATGACAATATATGGCCTTGGTTGGACGCGGCAGTTTATTCGTTCGCGCCATTTTGTTTGTTACTAATCTTCAACGTTCTAATCATCATCATTCACAGACGCTCAGTTATCGTGCGTCGAACGACACTGAACGTGAACAAGCCGAGGACGACGAAGAGCCCACGCCAAATGGAACATCTCCGTTTGTCAGCAATGTTGCTGACTGTAACGTTTAGTTTCCTCCTGCTTTCCGCACCAAATGTTATATTAACTTGTATCAGGGGTAAATATTTTGATTTTTCTGTTAGGATCGACGATTTTCGTGATGTTGCATTGTACGGATTTCTTGCTACAGTGACCAATATATGCCTTTATTTAAATCACGCCGTCAATTTTCTGCTCTATTGTATAACCGGACAATTATTTCGGCGGGAATTGCGACGAATCGTCACATGTGACCAATCTGAAGGTCAAGTGTCAAGGTCATTGGCATATTCCGCCTCCTCACCGAGAATTACAAGAATTAGCGAGTCGTCAATGCCTGCTAGCCCTGCACTATCGCATAAGACGATTGAAAGTCATATCTAACAAACAGTTATTATTTATATTTATAAATACATCGTTGTTGAACATGTGTTCATAATGTTGTTTCTTTAACAATCAACGTCACAATCAACGTCACAATCAACGTCACAATCAACGTTTACTGATGCTAATCCAAATGGTAAATACAGCTCTAAAGGAAAAGGTTCACAAAAGGCTAAATTTAGCTCTGTGTATAAAAAATGCATGTTTCTATAGTAGTATTAGACAAAGGTTTATTGGAACATGCATTTTTTTCTTAAAAAAACACAGGGCCAAATTAAGCATTTCATGAACCTTTTCATGAACCGTCCTTTATCTACATGTACGTACTATTACGCATTATTTACATAAATATATGTTTGTAAAATCTCTGATATATGTTGAATTTGTATTACGTTTTAAAAAGTTTGTCAAGTACGGCTTCTATTGTACAATAAGTTATGGTTGTTAGCACACATTTCTAGCATGATATGTCAAGGTTTTGGATCCTTATAGACTCCAAATCGAGGGCCATGCTTAGCCACGTCTTTAATCCCAAGTACTGTAAAGTCATTTATTTTCACGAGGGTCTTGATTATTGATTTTTCAGTCGATGCCTGTTGAAGAAAGTTCTACAGTGTGATTATCGGGTTCGCTTTTTTCGCGAATTTGGCAAGTTCGTAAATGTTGAAGCTCGTTAACTAAAACAACAGCTGGAAAACGTATGAAGTAGTTATTTATGATGTATAAAATAAAAATCCCGAACATTTAACTTCCGAATTTTTTACTTCGCGAAAATATATGATATTTACAGTATTTGATAAAGTTTATGATGGAATGGAAGTGAAAACTAGAACTACATGTACTGTTTACTTGAATACATATCTCATATTTCTTGTATTCAATATATTGCAAAACAGTAAAATATAAATTATAAAATATTTATAACATTAACAGTTCAACCACCTTCCGGGGCTGCATCTACTCGACATCATTCTTCCTAACACAACAACACAATCTTCTCAGCCATCTCATCACACGTGATCCACCCTTCTTCTCCTTCTTTCTCTGCACATCTTCTTCTTCGACTTCGTTCCATGCAACTTTCTTCCCCTTGTGTACATTCTCTAGTCTCAACTCTCGCTTACATTCACCGGTGTTAGCTACAGCACATTCTATATCTGCCTTCACACTGGAGAGCTCTTCCATCTGGTTGTACAAGTATTGAGCCATTATTGAAATCGATGCCGGACCATTGATTGGTATACGTGGTACCCGGTTGACACTAAGTTGTTTGGCTGGGAATGCGACAGGAACCAGTCCATCTTCCTTGATTTCTGACTGACAAAAGTCGTAAAGACCATTTCTAGGTATTTGATCATGCCAGAATGTGCGACTTCCAACCAGACCTGCAATTGGATTAAAATGAATAAATTAATACTACCATTAATATGAATTGTAAATACTTACAAGCTCTGGGAGTGAAAACAATTGGTAATGTAAAAGAAATAGATGTAGTGATCTAGATATTCCAGTTGGCTTAAGTACATGATGATCTGAGGACGTCGTAGAAAATTTGTGTCCGTCAATATGGGATTTGATCTGATTGGCTAGAAGTGGTAAACTCAAAATATTTCTTAGTTTTCTTTGAATTTTTCAAACGTCAAATTCGTTGATTTTGGACGTCGAATAATCGTGACGATTAAGTTTCTTGACCATATATATCAACGAACTACTCAACAATAAAGTTCATGTAAAGTTCTCGATACCGATGTAGCCATACAATGATAGAATTGAATCTATATACCCGTAATTTAATACCTGTCAATAATAATCGGGAAGTGATTGTCGGCAGTACAAAGTTGAAATTAATAATTATGTTGATTAAATATTTTACCATCTTTATTTGCTGGAACTGTCAACGGGCATTCTCTGTGGTTCATATTATAAAACATCTCCATGTACTTAGATCTATCATCTTCAGACTGTGCATCATCATCACGTGGATCCTGTTTAACGATCACAGTATTTCTAACTGCTCGTTTGAAGTCTTCCTCAGACACATCTTGTAAGATTAAATCTGGTTCTACCTCAACTTTCAACGGCGTTGCCTGTGGACTTTTTACTGCGAGGCCGTCCCCGACGGTTTCCTGTATATTTAAATCGTCCATGGTGTCTTTTGCTAACATATTGCAGAGAGCGCTTTATTCTGTGTGCTTGCTGTGTATCGTCGTTTGATTTATGACGTTAGCAACCGACGTAACGTACGTGGTAATAACGTCGGGACGTCATCGTTTCATGCGCTTCGACGTCATTTACGTAATCATTTAGTGCGCATGCTACCACTTCAAAAATACACGACAATCGCCTATCAGTACAAGTGACAGTTGCTTCGGGTCTGTGGGTGCATTGACAGATCTTGCACTGGTCGGTCTCGGGGATATGTCCAACACATATTATTTCGGATTAGTTGCAGGAGATCAAGCAGGCCAGTCCAAACGCACTATACCCTCGCTTACTAACTAGAATCTTCTCAGTGAGCACACGGACCCTGTGCGACCGGGCGTCATCCCTCGAGTTCTAAGTACACAGTGATTACAGAGTCCCTGTGCGACCGGGCATTATCCCTTCGCGTTCTAAGTACACAGTGAGCACACGGGCCCTTTGCGACCGGGCTCTATCCCGGCGCGTTCTAAGTACACAGTGGACACACGGGCCCTTTGCGAGCGGGCATTATCCCCTCGCGTTCTAAGTACACAGTGAGCACACCGGCCCTGGATAACCGGGCATTATCCCCTCGCGTTCTAAGTACCCAGTGAGCAAACGGGCCCTGTGCGACCTTGCGTAATCCTCTCACGTTCTAAGTACACAGTGGGCACACGGGCCCTGTGCGACCGAGCGTTATCTATCCCCTCGAGTTCTAAGTACAAAGTGAGCACACAGGTCTGTGCGACCGTGTATTATCCCCTCGCGTTCTAAGTACACAGCGAGCACACGGACCCTGTGCGACCGGTCATTATCCCCTCGCGTTCTATGTACACAGTGAGCACACGGACCCTGTGCGACCGTGTATTATCCCCTCGCGTTCTAAGTACACAGCGAGCACACGGACCCTGTGCGACCGGTCATTATCCCCTCGCGTTCTATGTACACAGTGAGCACACGGACCCTGTGCGACCGGGCGTTATCCCCTCGCGTTCTAAGTACACAGTGAGCACACGGACCCTGTGCGACCGGGCGTTATCCCCTCGCGTTCTAAGAACACAGTGAGCACACAGACCCTGTGCGACCAGGCGTTATCCCCTAGCGTTCTAAGTACACAGTGAGCACACGGACCCTGTGCGACCAGGCGTTATCCCTTCGCGTTCTATGTACACAGTGAGCATTGGGACCCTGTGCGACCAGGCGTTATACCTTCGCGTTCTATGTACACAGTGAGCACACGGACCCTCTGCTACCGAGCGTTATTCTCTCGCGTTCTAAGTACACAGTGGGCACACGGACACTGTGTGACCCGGCATTAATCCCTCGTGTTCTAAGTACACAGTGGACACACGGACCCTGTGAAACCGGGTGTTATCCCCTCGCATTCTCAGTACACATTAAGCACACGGACCCTGTGCGACCGGGCGTTATCCCCTCGTCTTTAATTCCTATAACTGTAAAGTCATGTATTTTCACGCGGGGTTATCATGTTCGCTATAAGTTCGCGAACTCGATAACTACGCACAATTTGAAGCTCGTTATCTTAAACAACGGCAGGAAAATGCAGGAAGTAGTTTTTTTGAAAAAAAACTTTTTTCTGAACAGTAAATTCGCAAAATTTTGACATCGCGAAAATAGATGACTTTACAGTACTAGTATTATAATGAAGAATAAATGTGTTCTTTAGTTCGATTATTTGCTTATCAAAGATGGGGAACATATGTTCACTAGCGTGCGGATTGATCCCGAACCGGTTAACCTCTACTCTACTTTCACTTTCATATGGAGGTCAAAATATAAAAAAATCAAAATTAAATAGTTTCACTTCATTACATACATGTGCGCAATCAATTTAAACTAAATGTCATGATTTCAAAGCAGACTTGTAAATGCATACGACCATTTTCAGTCAATCCAATGTTTCTTTCCGGACTCTTTGAGTATCACCATTTGGGCCGCTTAAATGTATTTAGTGGTTCCTTACCTGGAATGGGAGTGAAAACAAGAACTACATGTACTGTTTACTTGAATACATATCTTATATTTCTTGTATTCAATATATTGCAAAACAGTAAAAATAAATTATAAAATATTTATAACATTAACAGTTCAACCACCTTCCGGGGCAGCATCTATTCGACATCATTCTTCCTAACACAACAACACAATCTTCTCAGCCATCTCATCACACGTGATCCACCCTTCTTCTCCTTCTTTCTCTGCACATCTTCTTCTTCGACTTCGTTCCATGCAACTTTCTTCCCCTTGTGTACATTCTCTAGTCTCAACTCTCGCTTACATTCACCGGTGTTAGCTACAGCACATTCTAAATCTGCCTTCACACTGGAGAGCTCTTCCATCTGGTTGTACAAGTATTGAGCCATTATTGAAATCGATGCCGGACCATTGATTGGTATACGTGGTACCCGGTTGACACTAAGTTGTTTGGCTGGGAATGCGACAGGAACCAGCCCATCTTCCTTGATTTCTGACTGACAAAAGTCGTAAAGACCATTTCTAGGTATTTGATCATGCCAGAATGTGCGACTTCCAACCAGACCTGCAATTGGATTAAAATGAATAAATTAATACTACCATTAATATGAATTGTAAATACTTACAAGCTCTGGGAGTGAAAACAATTGGTAATGTAAAAGAAATAGATGTAGTGATCTAGATATTCCAGTTGGCTTAAGTACATGATGATCTGACGACGTCGTAGAAAATTTGTGTTCGTCAATATGGGATTTGATCTGATTGGCTAGAAGTGGTAAACTCAAAATATTTCTTAGTTTTCTTTGAATTTTTCAAACGTCAAATTCATTGATTTTGGACGTCGAATAATCGTGACGATTAAGTTTCTTGACCATATATATCAACGAACTACTCAACAATAAAGTTCATGTAAAGTTCTCGATACCGATGTAGCCATACAATGTTAGAATTGAATCTATATACTCGTAATTTAATACCTGTCAATAATAATCGGGAAGTGATTGTCGGCAGTACAAAGTTAAAATTAATAATTATGTTGATTAAATATTTTACCATCTATATTTGCTGGAACTGTCAACGGGCATTCTCTGTGGTTCATATTATAAAACATCTCCATGTACTTAGATCTATCATCTTCAGACTGTACATCATCATCACGTGTATCCTGTTTAACCATCACAGTATTTCTAACTGCTCGTTTGAAGTCTTCCTCAGACACATCTTGTAAGATTAAATCTGGTTCTACCTCAACTTTCAACGGCGTTGCCTGTGGACTTTTTACTGCGAGGCCGTCCCCGACGGTTTCCTGTATATTTAAATCGTCCATGGTGTCTTTTGCTAACATATTGCAGAGAGCGCTTTATTCTGTGTGCTTGCTGTGTATCGTCGTTTGATTTATGACGTTAGCAACCGACGTAACGTACGTGGTAATAACGTCGTGACGTCATCGTTTCATGCGCTTCCACGTCATTTACGTAATCAATTAGTGCGCATGCTACCACTTCAAAAATACACGACAATCGCCTATCAGTACAAGTGACAGTTGCTTCGGGTCTGTGGGTGCATTGACAGATCTTGCACTGGTCGGTCTCGGGGATATGGGCGGCACTAAACAGTAAGCTAGCTTTGCATGTTTTTGGCCGGGTAGAAATTGAGCATTTTAGTAGATACAAGATGTTTTAAGAGCTTTTTGGACTGTAAATAATTTATGGAGAATGGTTTTGAGGCTTGATTTTAATAATTTAATGATTTTGTAAAATTTTGACAAGCGCTCAAGTGATCCTGATTGAAGCTTTTGGAAATATTGAGTAAAAATGCGAAACTAGGGCTATTCTGACTTTTCATGGAGATTTGATGCAGAAATCAAGGTGGGTTTTAATTTTGCCATTTTACTCCAAAAAAGTGCTGGCTGACAGCTATATAGCTCATTGGATTTTGATTGCCTAATGGATGAGCTTCAAGAATCTGTGCAGTGTATAGCCCTAGTATTGGCGAGTAATTTTCTGTGGTAGTCTGAACAGTTCCCGAATTGGCGATTTTCAGCATCATTTTCCGACCAATAATGACCCTTAGTTCCATAAGGCCTGTTTTCAAACAGTGATGTATCTATTGGAAGATACTGTTTTTTTGTAATGCCTAGTTAATACAAATCAGAAAATGATATTAATTTGCTTCAGGCTGCTGTGAGGAATTTTTGGGACATCAAATTGTATTTGTAGACAGCAGACAGTTCACCGAGACTCTAATCTACTGTATAGTGCCGCCATGTCCAACACATATTATTTCGGATTAGTTGCAGGAGATCAAGCAGGCCAGTCCAAACGCACTATACCCTCGCTTTCTAACTAGAATCTTCTCAGTGAGCACACGGACCCTGTGCGACCGGGCGTCATCCCTCGCGTTCTAAGTACACAGTGATTACAGAGTCCCTGTGCGACCGGGCATTATCCCTTCGCGTTCTAAGTACACAGTGAGCACACGGGCCCTTTGCGACCGGGCGCTATCCCGGCGCGTTCTAAGTACACAGTGGACACACGGGCCCTGTGCGAGCGGGCATTATCCACTCGCGTTCTAAGTACACAGTGAGCACACCGGCCCTGAATAACCGGGCATTATCCCCTCGCGTTCTAAGTACCCAGTGAGCACACGGGCCCTGTGCGACCTTGCGTAATCCTCTCACGTTCTAAGTACACAGTGGACACACGGGCCCTGTGCGACCGAGCGTTATCTATCCCCTCGAGTTCTAAGTACAAAGTGAGCACACAGGTCTGTGCGACCGTGTATTATCCCCTCGCGTTCTAAGTACACAGTGAGCACACGGACCCTGTGCGACCGGGCGTTATCCACTCGCGTTCTAAGTACACAGTGAGCACACGGACCCTGTGCGACCGGGCGTTATCCACTCGCGTTCTAAGTACACAGTGAGCACACGGACCCTGTGCGACCGGGCGTTATCCCCTCGCGTTCTAAGTACACAGTGAGCACACGGACCCTGTGCGATCGGGCGTTATACCCTCGCGTTCTAAGTACACAGTGAGCACACGAACCCTGTGCGACCGGGCGTTATCCCCTCGCGTTCTAAGTACACAGTGAGCACACAGACCCTGTGCGACCGGGCGTTATTCCCTCGCGTTCTAAGTACACAGTAAGCACGGGGGCCCTGTACGACCGGGCGTTATCCCTTCGCGTTCTAAGAACACATTGAGCACACGGACCCTGTGCGACCAGGCGTTATCCCCTCGCGTACTAAGTACACAGTGAGCACGGGGGCCCTGTACGACCGGGCGTTATCCCTTCGCGTTCTATGAACACAGTGAGCACGGGGGCCCTGTGCGACCAGGCGTTATCCCCTCGCGTTCTAAGTACACAGTGAGCACAGGGGCCCTGTGCGACCGGGCGTTATCCCCTCGCGTTCTAAGTACACAGTGAGCACACTGACCCTGTGTGACAAGGCGTTATCCCCTAGCGTTCTAAGTACACAGTGAGCACACGGACCCTGTGCGACCAGGCGTTATCTCCTAGCGTTCTCAGTACAAAGTGAGCGTTCTATGTACACAGTGAGCACACGGACCCTCTGCTACCGAGCGTTATTCTCTCGCGTTCTAAGTACACAGTGGGCACACGGACCCTGTGCGACCCGGCATTGTTCCCTCGTGTTCTAAGTACACAGTGGACACACGGACCCTGTGAAACCGGGTGTTATCCCCTCGCATTCTCAGTACACATTAAGCACACGGACCCTGTGCGACCGGGCGTTATCCCCTCGTCTTTAATTCCTATAACTGTAAAGTCATGTATTTTCACGCGGGGTTATCATGTTCGCTATAAGTTCGCGAATTCGATAACTACGCACAATTTTAAGCTCGTTATCTTAAACAACGGCAGTAAAATGCAGGAAGTAGTTTTTTCTGAACAGTAAATTCGCAAAATTTTGACATCGCGACAATAGATGACTTTACAGTACTAGTATTATAATGAAGAATAAATTTGTTCTTTAGTTCGATGTAAGGTGACAATAGCCGGCTTCCAATTTCAACATTTTGCTTATCAAAGATGGGGAACATATGTTCACTAGCGTGCGGATTGATCCCGAACCGGTTAACCTCTACTCTACTTTCACTTTCATAAGGTCAAAATGTAAAAAAAATCAAAAATAAATAGTTTCACTACATTAAATACATGTGCGCAATCAATTTAAACTAAATGTCATGATTTCAAAGCAGACTTGTAAATGCATACGACCATTTTCAGTCAATCCAATGTTTCTTTCCGGACTCTTTGAGTATCACCATTTGGGCCGCTTAAATGTATTTAGTGGTTCCTTACCTGGAATGGGAGTGAAAACAAGAACTACATGTACTGTTTACTTGAATACATATCTTATATTTCTTGTATTCAATATATTGCAAAACAGTAAAACAAATTATAAAATATTTAGAACATCAACAGTTCAACCACCTTCCGGGGCAGCATATATTCGACATCATTCTTCCTAACACAACAACACAATCTTCTAAACCATCTCAACACACGTGATCCACCCTTCTTCTCCTTCTTTCTCTGCACATCTTCTTCTTCGACTTCGTTCCATGCAACTTTCTTCCCCTTGTGTACATTCTCTAGTCTCAACCCTCGCTTACATTCACCGGTGTTAGCTACAGCACATTCTATATCTGCCTTCACACTGGAGAGCTCTTCCATCTGGTTGTACAAGTATTGAGCCATTATTGAAATCGATGCCGGACCATTGATTGTTATTCGTGGTACCCGGTTGACACTAAGTTGTTTGGCTGGGAATGCGACAGGAACCAGTCCATCTTCCTTGATTTCTGACTGACAAAAGTCGTAAAGACCATTTCTAGGTATTTGATCATGCCAGAATGTGCGACTTCCAACCAGACCTGCAATTGGATTAAAATGAATAAATTAATACTACCATTAATATGAATTGTCAATACTTACAAGCTCTGGGAGTGAAATCAATTGGTAATGTAAAAGAAATAGATGTAGTGATCTAGATATTCCAGTTGGCTTAAGTACATGGTGATCTGACGACGTCGTAGAACATTTGTGTTCGTCAATATGGGATTTGATCTGATTGGCTAGTAGCGGTAAACTCAAAATATTTCTTAGTTTTCTTTGAATTTTTCAAACGTCAAATTCGTTGATTTTGGATGTCGAATAATCGTGACGATTAAGTTTCTTGACCATATACATGTATATCAATGAACTACTCAACAATAAAGTTCATGTAAAGTTCTCGATACCGATGTAGCCATACAATGATAGAATTGAATTTATATACTCGTAATTTAATACCTGTCAATAATAATCGGGAAGTGATGGTCGGCAGTACAAAGTTGAAGTTAATAATTATGTTGATTAAATATTTTACCATCCATATTTGCTGGAACTGTCAACGGGCATTCTCTGTGGTTCATGTTATAAAACATCTCCATGTAGTTAGATCTTTCATCTTCAGACTGTACATCATCATCACGTGGATCCTGTTTAACAATCACAGTATTTCTAACTGCTCGTTTGAAGTCTTCTTCAGATACATCTTGTAAGATTAAATCTGGTTCTACCTCAACTTTCAAATGTGTTTCCTGTGGACTATTTACAACTGCGAGACCGTCTCCGACGGTTTCCTGTATACATGTATTTAAATCGTCCATGGTGGCTTTTGTTTGCATAATGCAGAGAGCGCTTTATTCCGTGTGCTTGCTGCGTATTCTCGTTTTATTTATGACGTTAGCAACGACGCATGTACGTCGTAACAACGTCATGACGTCAACGTTTATTGTGCTTCGACGTCATTTACGTAATCAAAGAGTGCGCATGCCGAGATTCCGAACAAAATCAACCCAACAATTATCCAATAACCTCTAGGTGTGTACAAAATTGCATCCTATTGTATCAACTAAAGTGTGACACTCAACTCAAAAATACAACCAGGAAACGACAATGAAATATCGATCAAGATTCCAGATGTTTTATTCCTCTGTGTTCCGTAGTTATAATACATGAATAACTCAACCAATCAATATCAACAAATACAGGTCACGTGTCCTATCCTATGATAGATGAGCCATCATCTGCTGATGGTAAACTTGGGTCTTTGGCGTACTGTACCCCTTTACCATGGAAAACGCCGGTAAATGCTGTAAATAAAAATAAATATTGTTTGATAAGTCCCACTGGTCAACATTATATTTCAGTCATATTGAGAATATCCAGTCACATTAGCTTGACTCCTGGCAAATCAGTAGTTATCTGGAACTAATTGGTCTGAGTGTCAAGCAAGGGGTAGATACAGTTTATCAGTAAGTTAAGTAACAAGCATATTCAACCTTTTAGTAGCAATTTTCAAATTGCGCGGTTCTTGGGGGTCCGTTGCCTAAGCAAAGCGCTACCGGGCGCCTTTATTCAGTTACATCCCATTCAATTGAAATATAGAAGGCAATGATTACCTCCCGTGGAAAGCGCTTTGTAGCGATCGCCCGTGTTAACGGTCTCCAAGTACATGTACTTAATCTAAAGGATGACAACGGATACCAAAATTGGTATCGCTATCCGAACGGATATCCGAATATCCGTACCAAAAACTACTTATATATCATGGTTCCGTTACTTTGGTCGTATGGTATTACGATAGAAATGCCATAAATTGTTGCATGCATATTGACGCCTATGAGGATATATATTTACGCGGGTCTGATCGTGCCAAACCCCCGTCAAATGGACATTTGACACGCCTTGGTAGGTTGGCATTTCTCGATTTTCACGAACCAATACCATAGAGGTATCCGGTGAAATCAGCACACTGAAATTGACACCGTCGATTTAGAGCGAAAATTATGTTTAGCAGTTATCCGATTTATAAAGAAAATATTAGGAGAATTTTAATTCAAATGAGAAAAGTTACAAAGGGAGATAATTCATTGCGGGTGTTACACAACTTACACATTGATGGTGGGTTCACAGTATCCTCGACAATTTCTCCATTGGGTGCATGAAGACGTAGACGGAATGGTAGCTGTATAGGTTTATCTACCGGTGTATTTGGAAACAACCAGAAACCATCTCGTGATCGGGTCAGTGTAGCCCACGTATGGTGTTTGGGCTGGTACATCTCCACTGTGGTTGTCGGCATGCTAAACAAATCACAAAGATCTGTTTATGATTATGTCAACCCCATGTACATACGGTAAAAGAGCCAGTTTGGCATATGAGACAACTATGTTTGAAATATACAAATATTGCAATAAAGGAGTAACCACTCTATTTTGTCTTAACCACTGTTTATAGCCGCTGAAATCGTGTACATAAAGTAATTTAACTATGAAATAAATAAAAGTATTTTAACTCTTTACGCACTCCGTGACTTAGAATTGATAAACTGTTACTCTTCTCGTGTGCAGAGCACCGTACTGCAATGCAACACCAATAGCAAGCAGTATACATTTATTCCAAATGCGTTTTAAAAATATGAATGCTTAAATAGTTTAGTTAATTTGGGGGTGAATTGTTACCAGTATTCAAGCTGTTTTGCTTCTTAAAAGCATTTGGAATAAATGGTACATGTAATTAGAAACAATTTTGATATACTAGCGCATAAAATATTCGGGCACTTGTCCTTTAAAAGTCTCTTTAAAGAGTATGCATTATATACATAATTATAGTTACCGATCATTTCTGACTTTGAGCTTGATGTAATAGTTATTACTTCCTTCTAGTGCATATTCTATAGGTCCAGTCACTGGACATTGTACAGCTTGGATACTGATACCCCATCGTCCATCACCGTTCAATGCCAAATCTACATCGCCTACATTTGGAAATTAAGAATAATGAATGTTGATTCGTGTAGTACAATCATATGTACGTAACAATAGCAATCCAACCAAAAATTCACAGTCTAACATTTTACATTTCTGAGTGCTGTGCCGCCAAAGTTAATACCTCATTTTGGATACTGACACCGACAGAACTCACCAAGGGAAATCATTCTTGATATTTGACGCTAAAAGCTGCACAACAATGTGACACTTGAATGGTGTTAAGTGGTCTCGCAGAGAGTGAGGTCGACGTACCGGCCAGTACTTGCCTTAATATTTATACATTTATATAGCCACACTTACAGGCATTGATTAAACGTAATACTAGCAGTTGGCACCTAGAGCGGGGTTCGAACTGTAGGCTGCGCCATAGCCCGAGTACGAACGCATAAAACCACCTGTCTGGCGCATTGCAACAACCTTTAAACTCCAGATAGCACATAACCTGTGCCAGTGTAATTACAGCCTCGAACTGATATGTGGATACCAAGTCCAAATTCAAATTTATTGACAAATCGGCATTTACCCAATACATTTGACCATTAAGAAAGCATGTACATGTATACAGTTCAGGTGGCCAACACTAACTACATGTATATTCACGGACGACTTCTTACAGCCGCCACACGACACAAAAAGCTGTTTGAAACAAATAGTTCACACTTAAAGTGGAATTCGAACTCATACTATCCAATGTGTAAAAGGAAAAGTAAGATTACCAGCATGACATTCTGGACAGAGATCTTTGACGTATGCTGTAAAGGTTCCTGTGACTGGATCATTACCCAAACCATGACCGGTACCTGTGACCTGTGAAAAAACAGTGAAGACTTAATCTTGTATAAAATATGAGCGACCCTGATTCGATTCCCGGCCCCGATCTCGCGAAAGATCTCAATCTGAGCTCAATCTCAACTAAAATTTTGTCACCTATCGTTTGAGGTAGTTTCCACGCAAAATTGTACTCTAAATTGGTATAACAAAACAGAAACATTATTCTGAGCTTATTACAGAAAAATTTTGAGAGTTCAAGATTCATATATATCTCAAATTCAGACTTTGAAATTATCAAAATCTCAATTTGAGTTGAGATTTCTACTTGAGATGCTTCGGCAGATCGGGGCCTGGTCGCGGCAGGTCATACCTTTCAATAGAAATTAGACATCAATGTTGGTTTTCCTCTTCGTGATGGGATGTTGCTGGTTCCTTGTAGAAGGACAAGTTAATTATTACTTGTTTGAACACGGTCCAGGAAAACGGGTAAGGTAAATCACCCATCGGTTATAATGAAAAGTTGTTAAGAAACGGCGTAAAACCCAAATAAATAATAATGTTTTATTTTTATTTTGAAGATGCCGAATCTGAAATGTTATTCGTTTTCTCTGCATGAGTTTTCTATGACCATTTGATCGTACAAACTGTACTTCTAGTATACACCTCTCGCCATTCCAACCACCTGTGATTATGTTGGGATTTAGTCAGTTGCTTTCAGAACTACCTTAAGTCTTGTTTCAAACGATGGTCACAATATGGTTGAAATGATTACAATGACTATGTCACATTGAACGGCCTAGTGATTAGGAATATCTTGACCTTTGCTACAATATATTATAACATGACTTACACAATAGTTATAGACCACCTGTACTGTATTATGTACTGAAGAATAGTAAGTACACTAACCCTGTGGTTGACCATTCAGGGGGTGCAATGCGTTCAACTTTATATGCGTAGATTGTTAGCATCGCACTAGATACATACTGTAAACCAATTTATTTTCGCGAATACTAACTTTCGCGTTTTGCTGATCGTGGGCATATTCGCGACTACAAATGTTCCTGCAGTGATCATGTTAATGTTTTAGCACTTTCGCGGCGACTTAATTTGCGAAATTCTAGCATTCGCAAACTCCGCGAAGCTAAATCGCGCGAAATAATTTTAGGTATTCGTAATTACATTATGTACTAGCATATTGTAGCAAACACGGCTTCAAGGCTACTTAAAATGTCTTCGTAAATTGGTTCTGATTGTTAGATAGCACTTTTATATGAAACAGTTTGCTACCAAAAAGCGCTAACTTTCGGATAATGTGAAAAAATATTGGCAACCAGAGATCGCGCGTGCCGATAGAAGACCGTGGGCAGAACCAGCTACCGATGTTCGGCTTATTTAGATTACACACCCTACAACCCGTTGCGTGGAAGGCAGCTTTGTTGGTACAAGGCAGCGGGGAACGGGGTTTACGCGACCCTAGTTCAGTCCATGTTTGCCAGATTTGGAGCATTTTTTCGTTGATTTTGTGAGTGATCACTTATAGGTACCGTTGGGACAAAGAATAAACAGCTTACATAGAAGTTATCACTCCCAAAACCACGGAACAATTATCAAAATAGCAAATACGTAACCTGCCACAGTTACGCAGTTATGTTCCGCTGCTTTCTGCCAACATGGCTCACTTCGATGCAAGAGGTTGTATGGTGTTTATTAGAAAATCAAGATCATGGCCTCCGTAGCTCAATGGTTAGCGCGCTTGCCGACTAATCTGGCGACCCGGGTTCAAATCTGGATAAAGGCACACATATATATTACATGTATATGCCTGCCATATTTCAGCAGAAAGCTGATTGGCAAATAAAGGCTTTGCTCGGCATTTATTTTTAGAAAAAAAAAGAAAATCTCGATCTAACGGCTACAAACCCTCAGACACATTCCACAAGCGGAAGATCCATGAAATTGTGGAGCATTTAGAGCAACCAGTCTATCCACATGACGAGCAACGGGAGGTAAGTTTGGAACATTCATAGAACACGCTCCACCTTCACCAGTACCGTAATATGTTCCCTGAAAGTATAAACATATAGATTGCTAAAATAGCTCGCATGGTATTTCAACATTTTTTATTTTGGTTTTTTTTTTGGAAATGTGTTCAACTAGTTAACATACAGAAAAGATAATAATAAAGACCACCTCAGTAATAAACCCAAATGGGTTCGACACATGAACCTACAATGATTAAAAACTGTTTTCAATAAAAAAAAATTGACAGTTTTTAATCATTATAGGTTCATGTGTCGAACCCCTTTGAATGACCCACAATTACCATGTCAGTTTTCACTGCTTTTCAAATCTCAAAATCATACAACTTAATAAAAAGTTCACTTTTAAGGATCTTGATTTTGTCTCATTATTAATGTTTTATTTTAAATGCGATCTATATAAATTATGTGCATTTAAATGTATTTCTAACCCGTTTTGGTGATTTTTGGGTTCGAAACAAACTTCACTTCAAATAGTACATATGTATATCCATATGGAGTACTAGACAATCTAGGTGGAAAACATTATATCAAACGGATTCCAAAGTCCGTTCTTTCTAACAGTTTTCTTGGTCCGTACCATTCTGATCGCCTCGGCCTTTATGCATTGCAATGTTTCCATATAGACTGGTGCCTCGGTCCGAGTGCTTTCTGACGTCGACATATACGATTTTTTTAATATTCGAACGGGTACCAGTCTAGGTTTCGAGATTGGTGGCTGTGCCTTTTTAATACAATGTCCATTGAAACATCCACATGAACAAAGCAATGCTCAACTTTGTAGCACCCACCATGTACGAACTACGTATGTGCAACGTACGAACAACTTTTTAACATAAATGCTGAACTGGTAGACACGTGTATTGTCTGCAATGTTGGTCTTTCTCCAAAGGAATGCGTACAAACCGAAAAATATGGTCTGTTAAGAAAATGTGTCATGGTTATAACGTATTTTGGCTTTTAATTATTTAAAAATTTGTTTAAAATAAAAACGCAAAATAAATGCTTACATCTCCACTGAATGATTTCTTGTATAGACTTAAAATTGCTGCATCATGTATGCATTCAACGTGTAAAACACAGAAAACCGCTGAAAATACAATAAGTTTCAACATTATTCCTGTCACCGAATATAATGTGAACCGAACGAATACGTCTCTGGTCAAATGCTGACCCCAAAAGATAACACGTCAAGTCACAATTTTAATCTACGTGATCACCTAATATAGAATTGAATATAGTTTATTTTTACATATTTAGTCCTGAAAATTAATGTACTGACAAAGGTGTCACAACAAAGGGTGAACTCGTACGGAATAAGGAATAGCAGAAATATGTTTTGAATTGATAACGGGCATATATTGCCAAAATGCAATAAAACAAAACCAAACAAAACTGAGACTAAGTTGTTCCTAATGCTCGTTCGATATCCGTACGTACGAATTTATCAACTCGTACGAGTTCACAATTTTTGAAATCCTAACGGTTTTTGTATTTTCGTAGCGTCTGGTCACAGCTCGTACGGACCACGAACGATCTATAGAGATGCACTGGAACGATATCCGTACGATGTTCGTACGAGTTAAGTAAGTCCGTATGATGCTCGTACGAGTCTCCGTCACAGGTAACTGTATCAATGTTCACAGATTACGGGAGTATTGTGTATGATCTGTGCATTAACTTTGAGTAAAAAATATATGAATATACAATTATTTTTTTCTCTTAATCAATGATACAGTTACCTTTGCTTCGAATCATTCGTTCTAAATACATTTGTTTAATTTATTCGCACATGGCTCAGCCAATGCTAATAAACGTTGGAATGACGTGAAGACACAATGAAAAATTCGTCTGTTTATGTGTATGTATGCATGAAATTAAGCATGCACAACAGACAATTTAAATACATAAGTGAAAGTTTGTATTCATTGGGAATGATGTGTTATTTGCCATTACGGATACAGAATTTGGTGTTGTTAGGGGCAGCGTAATATACATGTACTGTAGCACCTAGAGGCCACGGGATTATGTCCCAGGAAGTTTTGCTAACAAAGGATCCACCTGATACATTAATTCTGATCGTTTTGGGATAGTTAAAGGTGCTGCCTCACAGATTTGGCTAAAATTTTTGTATATCGTGATTTTCCAACCTAACCAAGTATTGATGTAATAGAAAGCCACTGACGGTTGCTTTATGAAAGATTTGGTGCAAATAAGCAATCTTAACCACTCTCGATATCGCCCACTGAGTATTTTTTTCTTGAAAAAAACCCGCTAAGTTTCCTTCCGACATGCTTTGTGAATTATGTAATTCACATGTGATCGAATTGTAACATCAGCAAACCACAGCGTAAACACCAATGAGGTATTTGGTTCGTTTTTCCATTCGTTTTCATCAAATGCGAATAACTTTCAGGCAATTTAAGTAATAGTAGTGTTAATTCTATAGGGTATTAATACCCTATAGAATTTTTGATGTAAACATACTGAATAACTACAAAATGCCGATGTTTCGCAAGTTATTTTAGATGTCAGTGTGGTTGTTTATGGCATATACAGGCAACTATACCAAAATAGCGCGAATATTTGGCAATTTTATTTTATTTTTACAATACACAAAAACGTGAGGCAGTCCCTTTAAAGCCCAATTAAGCCCTACACGCCTATTTACAAAGTAACCAGATAAATATTAATTTATAGGGAGAAAAATTGGCAGTTGAATACTAGGATGAACCAAACATGTATGATTTGTTGTAATTAGTATGTGAAAAGTTTCATACATATGTATAATGTAAGTTTGACCTGAAGAATGATGTCATGTGCAGGATAAAACTTGATGAAGTAAACATTTCTGCCTATTCATAAATTATTGAATTTCAGTCAGGAGACACTTGATGATAGAATGAAGGATTTACAGACATAAGAAAGTGCATCCGCCCCGATCTACCGAAGCATCTCAATGAGAAATCCGATTGGGCGCTATTTTATATCACGGTGGGGACAGGAACAGTCTATCAAATGTCAATTTATTTGATCTATGCATGGGGCCAAAGCAAAGACAAGTGTTTTATGGAGACACGGATTTCATGGTAACCAGACAACCGATTCAGAACACTGACATTTATAGAAACAGTTGCGAATTTACCTATTTCGTAAGCATTTGTCATTCTCATGTTGTGTAAATACGTATGCGCCGATGAAACTGTTAAGAAGCACGGATATTCGAGATGAGAAAAGATTTATTATGAGTCGGCTATCAAACAAGAAAACATAAGCTCATGTGGGACAGAGCTTTTAAACCGACTATGTATGTTTTAACATACCGTATATAATCAACAATGATAAAAAAGGCTGCAAATACGTATTAAAAAGCATTTTCGTGTAACAAGTAGTAAAACGAATTGATCAGTATGGAGATAAAAAGAGCAACGTGATAAAATAACAGCAACATAAGTACATGAAATCAGGGAGTTTATATACAATGTACTTTTTATAGAACAGGACCTGATGAATATCATAAAGAAACGAAGTGTAATTTCGCAAAATAAAGGTAAATCAATAAATTAATTATAAATTGTTATTTATAAATTGTCTCGTATTATGAATTAATACGAGACAATAGGATGTATATTCAAATATAGATCAATATAACGTTTTGAAAACCACATAAGATTCCTCATTATACCGAATATATAAAACATAGAATGTTTCAACTAAATAAGTTTCTAGGAGTTTAAACTATCACATTACACATTATGAATATTTTTCATAATTTGAAAAATGCTATTATGCCGAAAACACGGATTTACGCTATTCTTTGGCCGAAACGTAATAAAAAGGAAAGCATACTTATTCAACACCAAGCTTATTCAATAAAAAGAGTGAAATTTCCTGTGTTTTAATTAAGTTTCGTTTAATTTAACTACTTGGTGTAGAAAACTATTATCATTGGTTTTGATTCGGACGAGGTTTATCTAAAGAATACGGGTGTATGATCTTTGGTTTATCCCTACTTCCAAAGTGTTTTATGACAACAAGGGAGGTAACTGCTCCGAAGAGTTTTATCTTTTCGCTGTTTAATGATATTTCGTCTCTTTACAACTGACGCATGCGCATAAACGTATTTATTTGAGGAAATTGATGTCATCTTTTTGACGTTTCTCTGCCTTTTATTTGCGTATAAAAGTCGATTAATTGTGCAATTTACCAGTTCCTGCGGAGATGGCACGTAAGCAATTTTTGTCTTTCGTTGTATACCGTGTTACTTTGACAGATTTCGTACCGGAGTTACTCTACTTGTTTTTGAAGTGGTGTTTTCATTGTTGTTGTTTTTGCTGTTTTTCTGGGTTGGGTCTAACTCTCAAAAAATTATGAGATCATGGGCTGTAGTTGTTCAGATGTTTGTATTGCATATTAAAGTGTGTTATCTGGTTTAATGAAATTGGAGGATAATGATCCGAAGAAAACCGTTTGATCCATTTGATGTGTGGGGGTACCCCTCCGGTCTTCTGACGCTCAACTTCTGTAAATCTGTTCTGAAAAGTTGCTATAAAAAGGCATTGTCTACGATACGGGCCCGTACAACTAGCCAAACCTACACGCGTTTGTGGGTGTCTTACACTTAAATCATCTTATGTATGAATTTTTATTGAGCTATAGTGCCAATTCTCTTGGTATCTATCGATTGTTAAGCGCCAGTTCTTAATGAAAGCGGAGATAATATAATGTATTTTATCCCAAAATTGGTCATAAGTTATGTTTTATTGATCCAATTGTACTGAAATTCACATAATAAACCCGAAATACTATTAATAATAATTTTAAAACATAAAAACTTCATATTTGTGTTTGGTTTTTGTGTCGCCTGAAAAGGCGACATATAGGTGTTACTTCTGCGGCTGCGACGTCACAAATTGCTTGTCTGGAGCGTAACTTTGTCACCTTAAGTTCAAATGACTCAAGATTTGGTATGCATGTTTCTTCCAATAAGCCGAAGTGCAGTGCACAAGAACCATAACTCTAATATGCATCGTTTTTGAATTATTTCCCTTTGATTGATTTTATTAGAGCATTTCTTGTCCAGATCATAACTTTGTCACCTAGAGTGCAAATGACTCAAGATTTTGTATGCATGTTTCTTGCAATAAGCCGAAGTGCAGTGCACAAGAACAATAACTCTGCCTTGCATCATTTTTGAATTATTACCCTTTGATTGATTTAATTAGAGCATTTCTTGTCCGGAGGATAACTCTGTCACCATTAGGTTGAATGACTTGAAACTTGGTATGCATGTTTCTTACAAAGTGCAGTACACTAGAACCATAACTCTACCTTGTGCCATTTTTGAATTATTTCCCTTTGATTGATTTTATAAGCATTTCTTGTCCGTGGCATAACTTGGTCACCATAAGTATGAATGACTCCAAAATTGGTATGCATGTTTCTTGCTGTGACATGAAGTGCAGTGCGCAAGAATCATAACTCTACCTTGTGTAGTGTTTGAATGATTCCCTTTTGATTGATTTTATCAGGACATGTTTTTGTTCAGAGCATAACTTTGCTGTTTTTAGTTCAGATGACTAGAGAACTCTTGTGAGTCGGATATGTAGCCTAATACTGGACAGTTTTCCATGACAAATGTGCATGTCGTCAGGCGACACATGTGACTCGCGGAGCTTTTATTGAGATATAGGGCCAGTTCTTAACGCTAGCGCTAGAACTGGCGCCAGTTCTTAACTTAAGTGCAAGACACTGAGCGTTTGTTAGTTGTACATCACTTTTTTCAACATGCCGAAATACTGTGTTAACATTTGAAATGATATAGTAATATTAGTAGTCAAACCATTTCGAAGCAATCTATACAGGGATGTAGTGGCTGGACCGTCAGAATTTCAAAGCAGCCACTTGCAGACAGCTTATCTGTCTATACTGGTATTGTACTGGCAATTTTGATTATACAACAGTCAATTGAAGCCATGCCGCAGTCATTATCTTACCAACATCTCTACATCATAGTTCTATGGCATGATGGCATCTTATATATTTTAAGGAGGCAACCAGAGAGAAAAGTCCAGGGAAAAGGCCGCCAAGAAACTATGTGAAACTAAGAAGAAGGCAGCTGCTTCAGACAAAGGTGCCAACAAAGGTCTGACTTTAGAGGAAAGACGTCATCGGTAAGATAAATTGTCCTTAAAATATTTAATGATCATATCTTATTTCTTACAGCTGTTTTGATCCTTGAATTGAACCTTTCACCCCTGGCTTTCCAAAAAATTCAAAATGTCGCATTTTGACAGAAGGGTCAAATTTTTTTTATTATACCCCCGCACAACGAGTTGTAAGGGGGGTATACTGGATTCAGCTTGTCCGTCAGTCAGTCTCAGTCTGTCCGTAGACGCATTCTTGTGGACGCAACTCCTACAGTTTTAGCAGGATTTTGCTCAAACTTTCACAGATGAACAACCTTAACATATAGATGTGCATGAAGAAAGGAATTGGCGCTGTACAATGAATTTTGGCAGAATTATGGCCCTTTGCCGGCGGGGGTATATTAGTCTGCCGAATGGCGACAGCTCTAGTTATAGGTGGTTTTACAATATATGTTAGTAAATAATATCAAAATTCATAATGACACATCTCTTCTGCTCATTATCTTCTCTGATCATTGAGTCGCAAGTCAGCTTTTGATATGTAGTAGTGTGTATAGGATTCAATTACTAATAGGGCAATAGGGGAAGCTAGCTCTGACAGTCAGTACAGCATTCGCCCTGTTACTGTTAGCGAAGAGTCGGGCTTCGAGCTCCGGTTTGGTGGCACATTTTTCTCACCCTGTTACAAATACACTCATCACCAAAATTCAGCCATGTGTACATGTAGCATATCAACTTTAGACCTCTCGTGCACCCATTAATAAACCTGGAGTGACAGTATGTGTATTTCAGAGAAAGTTCTTCATAGTATCATACATGGAAAGTGCTCAGCTACGTCATGTCTGCGTGCTCCCAAATAGACACGGAGGCAGTACTTTCCATGTACGGATTCCCAAGTTTTTCCCAGATTTTTGCACATATAGACTGCAGGTCATACTTGCAAGTCAGGGCTTTTGTTTTTCACTATATGCAAGGGGCCTATATATGGCCCCTTCACAATTTCCTATAGTATAGGCCCCTTCACAATTAGAATTGGCGACTTGGTTTCTTGTAAAATCAACTTCACCACAAAGCACCAAACAATCCAAACATAAGTAACAATGGTATATTCCTGGACTGGACTTGATATGAAGTACTATTGTATCATAGATACATGCATGTTTGGGACAACTTCAAGTGGACAAAAAATTACTTGACATATCAGAATTTTTATTTCACAATTTGGTGACTTATCGCGCTTAGTTTTTCACAATTTTTAGAATTCACAAAAGAAAAGGGCTCGGGCCTCTTCACAATTAAGCGAAAAAGCCCTGCAAGTATGTCTGGTTGTGACCGTGGCTTTAATCACCACTCGCCCAATTAATGTGATTGTACTTTTTCTTCATTTTAGTCTTCTCCATTTCAGAGACGCAGAAATAATGAGACAAAAACAGGTTGCGAAAACGCAAGGAGCTGAGGGCGGAGCAAGTAAATAACAGCGCCATTGGTGACCACAACATTTTCTCATGAAGTTCTTTTCATTAATGACAACTGATACAGTAGCAACTGATTTTTTTTCATTTTTTTACCTTTTGCCTCTGTAAGTGACACATGTATACTTTATGTTTGAAACATTTCTGTGAAGTAACCAACATAGACACAGTGCAATTTGTTGTTTATCATAAACTGTGAAATGAGAATTCATACGATTGTGCTCTTCAAGTTATAGAGTCATGTGCTCTTCAACTTGGAGTCATGTGCTCTTCAGTTTAGAGTCTTCTGCTCTTCCTTTTGGAGTTTGGTGCTCTTCAGTTCAGTGTCTTCTGCTCTTCATTTTGGAGTTTGAAGCTCTTCAGTTTGGAGTCTTACCTAGAAAAATTTTTCAAACATGTCATTGTGAAGACCTTATCGTGTATGATGAAAAATAAGAAGATCATTCAGTTAAACTTTGGTTTGTATGTAGAAAAAACATGCTCCTCCAAAAATGGACCTTTGAATGAATGATTTCAATATTATTATATTGCTTGAAATATGTATTTCTGTTATATGTACATAGATGCAGCTATATGTATGTGGCTGAAACTTCATCACAATAAATTCATATAAAACATGTTCTGTTCTGGTATTAAAATATAGCCCAGAGAATTTGACATGACTCTCAACCTTCAATTAGCATAATTTAACAGCTGATATATTGTCTATATTTATAACCCCGGCTGTATGCTTCATAAGCGGGGAATATCACAAAGACGCTAGATGTGTAATACCAACACAAATCTAAAATACATATAATGCACGATTTGCTCATGGGAATTTATATATTTAACGCAAGTACCTTATAATATATTCATGCATAAAGGTCAGGATCATGTCAAATTCTCTGTGCTATACTGATTATCATGATAAACATGAACAGTAAATTATAAAATAATATGCATCTCCTAGTCAAATAAAAAGATCATAGTGGGATTCTAACCTATACTGTATGATGCCATTGTCTAGCAATGTGAAGTATGGGTGGAATACTTGCCAGGACTCGACTATCACCCCCACCCATAAAAGGTCATTCAGATGCAAGTCCATTATTTAACATAGACTGCTGTATTTAGACCATACACGTAAGTATGTTACTGGATGTATTGACTGATTGGATCAAGAAAGAAACGCTTGAATGAAATTGATGAGCGGTATAATATTTTATAAGCAATAGGTCATGTGACTCATGTCACTTCAGGTCCAATAAAGAGAAGATGAAGTCCTTATACACCACTATGGCTTACTAGCCAGTCCATATAATGCCATAGAGCCCTGAGAGATATAAACTATTTCTTAAGTGGTGTCACAGGGATGTCAATTTTCCGGATTTATCATTTGATCAAATTAAAAGTTATTTGATAAAAATATCTCGAGAAATGGCAAAGTTATGGTAAATTTAATCTACTCTGAAGGATTTTCTTTAATTCAAACGGAGTTAATTATGGTAACAATTGAATTGAAGGCCTGTTATTTGGCAAATCTGATCGGTCGCATACGATTTTCCTGATGTTGAATTTGGCCCTGTTGACACCCCTGTGTTCATCATCGACCCTACACTACAGTAATCACCCTTTGAGACATGTTAAACCTTGACTTTAAGGATACACCCTATTGGCACCCGGAACAGACTTTCATCTTGTTTTCAGGATTGGGTATAATGCCTCAATAGGACCCCTGACCCTTATAACAGATGAGCTAGTTTGTGTACGTATCACATGTACAGCTTTTTATGTCAAACAATAATAATGATCTCCTTTGGTGATGTGTTTTATCAAAATGTCCATTTTAAGTATTGGGTTGCCTCTTTTCTGTTTTTAGCTCACCTTGTCACAAAGTGACGAGTACACAGTACACATGTACATGTAGTAAAATATCTTGTTTTAAGGTAAATAACTTGTGTAACTCATAAGGAATGCTCGTAGCAACTACCAAGAAATGCGTATATTTAATTACACAACAACATGCAATCTAGTTAAAACAGGGATTTCACAATACATGCATGTTTAGTCCAGTTAGGATATTGTGACAGTGACGTTGCAGTTTATGTGTACACAAAATATTACGGCCATTGTCTGAACAGGTAGAGTGAATATAGTAGCTTAGTATAGCATTGAAATTATAGTTGTTTGTACAGTATAAGTCTTTATAATTGGTTTTACACCGTTATAGTGGACTCGACCGATGCATCACTGGATTTTTATCCTGACTGGACTATACAAATGTACTTATATATTTATACAACAGCTCCTGGTTAAAATCATCTCATAATAAACGCTTCACATAAGGCACAACTACAGGAAGATCGCATTTGGGTAAAGATTGAACATCCTATACATACAGGTAACTGTATCATTGATTAAGAGTAAATTTTTTTGTAAAATTTATATATTCACAATATAATAAGTCTATATATATAAATTTTACAAAAAAAAATATTTTTTTTCTCTTTGTCTATGATACAGTTACCTGTGCCTGTACTTGGAATGTTTAACAATACAGTCGGTGGGATATGACTCCATGAACGAGTCTAAGTAAGACGATACAATTGAATTGCACAACCATATTAAAAAGTCAACGTATATTTCCCGTGCGCGGCCGCATATGGAATGGGGGTGAGGAACCCCAAATTGTGGCCATCTAATGAATGCACAGGTTCGACACTGCTAGGAGTCCGAACGGGCCAAATGTCTAAGAAAATTAGCTTGTTCGTCCCCTATGAAAAATATCTGGTCGGACCCCTTCCTGAGTAACAGCATTTTGTCGAACCCCTGAGAAAAATGAATGGATCCGCGCCCTTTTCCTACCTGATCGGAGTGAGTTACTTTTTTCACCGGGGAGTTTCAGACAAGCTACTGATAAGCGGAAGTAGCAAATGAGAGGTATATAAGTTATACTACGCTTCGCTCACAACAGAGATTAACATAGAGTTTAAGAAGGTTTCAAAGTATTACCGCTGGTCTGTTGTTAAACTAGAATTATCACTGTCGTGAACAGGGCCCCGTGGTAGCATGTCGTAAGAGGGGGGAGGGGAGGAGTGTAGTAGTATAGTGGGGTTGCATAATTATCAGCGCTATAAGTTTCTGTACTCAGACACAATAACAAAGTCATATCTCAAACTTTCATGTGTTGATGCCTGAAATAAAGTAATTCACTCCCTTCTAAAATTCAATTAAAGTTGTTTGACAAGCGCAGGTTTAATTTCCTACATAGAAACCATGATGAACTTTGACTTTTATAAAGTTTGGAAATATCTTTGACAGACTAAAATTGCACACTGAATTCATGAAATCATGACATTACATTGGTTTCATTGACATTGCCCTGTTCCTGATCGGCCAATATTGTTTGCAAGATGGAAATACACAAAACAGAACTACATTAATCTGTTTGTTTTGTGTGCAAGTGTTAAGGGGAATCAGTCAAAAATTATTGAAGTTTTAAAGAGTTGTCGCCCTTTGCTAAAAATGTGTATATTGTTTTTGCTCCACATACATGTACTTATTGTCGTAGTCAATAGAAGTAAGTATAGCAAGTTTCATTTAAATATCTTGAACCATTTTTTAACTTCGACCAATGTTATAGTTTTTGAAGCTGAAAAGGGGCATAAGTCAAAATTTATCAAAGCTAGAGTTGTTGCCCTTTGCTAAAGATAAGCGTATTATCACTGGCAATAATTATAGCAAGTTTCATTTGAATATCTACTATCGTTGTGAAGTTACGAAGAAAAAGGTGAAAAATGAGTAAATTTGAATTTAACAAAGGGCCATAATTCTTCCAATATTGTAGCTAGAGTAATGTAACTTGTCATAAAATAGTGTTTTGTTGTTGTGAGCTTATGTTTAAAATCTCAAATTGATATCTTCAATGGTTTTCAAGTTATCAAGAAAAAAAGCTGAATATTGATGAAAATTTGAATTTTACAAAGGGCCATAACTCTTCCAATATTGTAGCGAGAGTTATATAACTTGCCATAAAATAGCGTACTGTTGTTGTGAGCTTATGTTTGAAGTTTGAAGTCAATACCTATAATGGGTTCTGCTCGTTGCATCAATTTGATTGCAAGTACAGAGAGGGTACCGGTGCCAGTCAGCTGCTACGAGCAGAGAGGGTACCGGTGCCAGAACTGAGAGGGTACCGGTGCCGCGTCTAAACCGAAAGTAGGGTGTTTTTTAAGAAATGTGATGAAAGTTACCGAATAAAAGGCTTTTAGGGGCAAGATATGATCAACGGCTTTACGTCCGAGGTACTAGATATTTTCTATATTGAAGAAAAGTCGCATTGAAGCTTCATAAACGGCTTGATGTTCATTCGCACAACGACCCTCGGTCAACATTCCAGCCACGCCAGAACTTGTGAAAAATGATAGAACAAATTTAACAACAGGAAGACAATGGTTAATCATCGGGGGGTTCCGTGGGCTGTCGATTTTTATGCATAAACCCGTATTTTTGGACAAAAAAATATTTTCTTACCTCTCCTGTGGATCTTCGTCAATCGGATTCATTGTTTTGCACTGAGAGAGACCGGTGCCAGCACTGAGAGGGTACCGATATATCATTTTGCACTGACAGGGTATCGATACGATACGCGTATTTTATTTCTGGAGCAGACTTCAACTTTAATTACGCGCGAATTACACAGATTTCTAAAAACACGTGTTTTACGTTATCTGAAACTGAGACGAGACTGATCTACGTAATGGTGTGTGTGTATCTCGTGTGTTGTATTAAAGCATCGTACGAGTAGATCGTGATCAGACGATTATATACTAACATGGGGATGTGTGTAAAATCTGTATACATGTATTTGCTTTGAAGTAAAATAAAATATGCACGGTAGTCATGCCGATATTCCGTCAAATAATTATTCTGTTTTCATTAATCCTTCAAGTTCCGTCGGTTTTTATATACCTATGTTATTTCTGGTACATAAGAGTCATTCACCCACTATCAATGAATCATACATGTCAGGACACTCACATTGGGCATGTGTCACACACATTGATGCCCTAGATCACACTCACACTCCCGAGCATTTCAAGTCACACGCATTTATAGAAAATAAAAATATCGTAGAAAATCAATGACACATCGGTAAAGAAACTGCAAATTTATCCTACAATCTTAAATTATAAATGAGTCATTTGGCTTGTTCGTCTATGATATATAAATGTATATATAATTATTATGAATAGTATTTATTTTGGGTAGGTAGTTCTATTTTGGGATGAACAACTCAGTTTTCTGGGTGGTGGTGTCCCTGGCGTCTGGGGCGACCACCCCTACGACCCATGATGACACACTTGCCCTTTCCCAGGACATTGATGCCTACTTGGTGTTGACACAGATTGTTATATTTCGTTCTTAGTCAAATCTATAACTATACAACATAACATAAAACGATTGTGCGTCAATAGTCTCAATCCACCGTGATGGTGCCAAAAAGCGTTATACTTTCAAAAACCAGGAGAGGTAACTATTAAGAGAATGTAAATTATCCAAACTTTTCACAGTGCTAATCTCCCTTTAGATCGAGACATGTTTGATACAGTGTATACCTCATATAGGTTCACAGAAAGACGTTCATTTGACATTGTCTTTTTCATGTAAATTCTACTTCTAAAACCAGTGTATACGTCTGTAAAGACCACACATGCGAATAGCACGAAACTGATCCCTCTTTGGTAGGTGATCACTCTTAACCGGTTCAATATTATTGAAAATTGTCTGATGGGAGATTACTAGAGGTCTATGCTTGTTTTTGTAACAGCGGTCTTTGCAGATAGGTTTTGGAACGATGGTCATTGTTCACAGGAGGTCTTTAAACACAAGTTTGACTGTATCTGGGTACGCTATGCATAGCAAGTAAGCCAAACATGCCGGATATAGGCAGATTAGTCACAAAAGCAATACTTTTACACCGATAAGTAGAAGTTTTCTTTCTTGCATGGATTGGCGCAGGCTTTTTATTAATTATTTCAACCAGTCTTGTGTCATGTGTTGTAAATTAGTCTTTGTAACGATTTGACAGAAATAATTTACAAACTGTATACAGTTTACTGTTTATTTGACATACATTAGGCAATATGCCCATAAGTATAATCATGATTGTATCTGCATATAACAACATCAACAAATAAATTTTATTGCGAAAAAATGCAAACAAAAGTACCTTCGGCAACGAAAAGTGTATATAAATATTATTTATATAATAAATATAACACGCACAAATAAAGGATAATATAAATAGCATAAGATGCATAATTAATGAAATTACTAATTATGTACGAAATCAGACGATTCTTGTGACAAAAAAAACAAGAACAATAACAGGACGATAAATATTGGGTGTAATTACATGTACACCTATTTCGCCGAAGAGATATCGTCTTAGCCGTCTCACATCAGGTTGGAATCTAACCGCAGCTGTTGGGTAGATGATCCTCAGCACTTGTTGAATGGAATCTATTGTCCGTAGCAAATACTGGATGGAATTTATATAGTCCTTTGTTACAACTGTTGAATGGAATCTATTGTCTGTAGCAAATTATTGAATGGAATGTATGTAGTCCTTCACCAATGCTGACTGGAATATAAATACATCCGTCTTGTAGACTGTGTGGCATTTATAGCCACCTGCAACTGTTGACTGGAATCTATTGTACGTAACAAATAATGGATGGAATTTATAGTCCTTGGCAATTGTTGGATGAAATATATTGTCCGTTTCATACACTGGATGGAATATATTGTCCGTACATAGCAGCTATTGTATGCAATAAATTCTTAAAACATACCCTCATTCGGTCCACTATGTGTCTGTAGTCCACCAATTTAAATAATAAATCACGTGACAATCATCGTTCATTATTCCACAGTTTATTGTCGTTAAACGACTTACATATAGTATTACGCTAGAATTGTTCTACCACTGACACATCTACATCTTGACGCGATAATAAAACACGTTTTTCCTTTGTATCGACACATCCCACAACAATACTTTTTGAATGCCAGTCCCTGATATGGTCTCAAACCTGCAGCTTGCACTTCCGGTATAAATTCAGGTACAACCATAGCTATGACAAGAATGAGTACTATGTAATTTTTCATGTTCAGTCCTTATAGTATTATATCCTTTCTTGAGGCGGCTTGATATTTAATAAGTTTTATATTATTTAATTATCTCTGAAATATCACTGTAATCTAGTGTAGTATAGGCATATAAGCGTTGTTATCGTGTTTGATAGTCTAGATGAAAATACTGCCTGATATATACTCGCACGATAATGAAGCAAAAGAACACGGGACTTTCCCCGAAATTTCCTTACGTATTAATGTGTAACCAACCAACGCAAAATGTTAAAACCACACTATTAATTTATCATGCTTCAAGTACTTTGATCTTAGTGAGGCTGACGTCCTCCAATGAATTTGCCTTCATTTGCATGAGTAATGAATTATACGTAACTAGCGGCGCATTTTTTGTCCGTTTAAAGTTTACCAACACATTTTACAACAGTATTTATTCAACAAATATTTGTTGACATACCTATTTTAAAACACGTGTATGATCAACAAGAAATTGTGTCACTCATGTATTGCCCCTTCGGTTGGATTGAGCTGCTCATAACCGTGGGATAGTGTTCGTGTTTGTTAGTAAATGCAGGCTCTCAAAGACAACATGTTAGATTGTATTCAGTTATATTTGTTTTAATGAATACAATTAAGGTCCTAAGCGCAACTCCCTTTCTTTATATTATAACGAAAATTATTCATATCCAACTATTTGTCCCATTTGTATTCGCACATGTGCCAATTTTTTTACCATTGGAAGGCATGGGGACTCCACGTACAATTGTCCATATGATAATTACTATTTGAGATATTTCTTATGTGCAAACATATTTTGTAGTTTGATATGTCTACAATATAATGCACTAAATTTCATAGTTGTATCTTTATGGGGTCAACCCCCTTTTTAAAGGTTTTTAACATGACTATCACTCACATTGAACAAAGAAGGAAATGAACGGATTTGATATCAAACTTGGTTACTTTCTTGTCCGTAGTTCTTTTGTTTCTCGGGGAATATATTTTGTGCAAACTTGATTAATAGATTAATTTCTTCCCGTCAGATTGGTGTTTTGATATAAGAAATGTGATAATTAGATCTGCCCCCCTTTTTACGGTTTTTTAAAACAGGTATCATTTTTTTTTAGTAAAAAAGTAATACACATATTTAATTTGCACATTGTTAATTGTTTTATGACGCGCCCCGCTGCGATTGTCACAGCATGTGGGGTAATAAAAGTGGTACATTCGCGTGAAGGGTTATAACCGCTATATTTCTATAACCGCTATATTTCCTGTATACATACTTTATCATGATTTTAGAGATTTGAACTTTGACTTTATTGCCGATTTGGAAAGTAATACATGCATTAAAATAATTAAAAGTGAAATGTCATAAGCTCACGCATAATTTAAAATTATAATAATCGAACAGGTGATACATAAAAATGAAGAATCATGTCATTCCTATGACACTTGTTAAATAAACTGGTTAATTGACACGTTGTACCGCCTAATTGAATATGTACGAATTGTAAAATGAAAATTAAACGTCAAAAAAGGTGAGAAAAAATCCGTATACTTTTTGAGGCATGAATTCAGATGTTGAAATGTATGTTTTACACTAAGGCAGATTAAATACATGTGCATTATAGCTTTATGGTTTATTTACAGTATACATGTACTTGCTTATATATTGCTAATAATATGCGTATCTTTTAATGATAATCACTTAACCATAGCCCGGCTAGAGGAATAAAGCGCGTCTGCTCTGACCAGACAGATTACGAAGCCAGTTGGGATTCGAACATTCTATATATTAATTAATCATATATATTAGTTTTTTTTCTCCTGAAAATTTATGTTTTCCATCATTTTTATTTGTTATAATTCATGCAAAGTAAATTTTCATATTCGTATAATAAGTATCATAAATATTTTTTTATCATACATGTATGGTCGCATCGCTGATACCTATAACCACAATGTAAAAATAAAACAGTAAGTATCATTCAAGATGCGTTTATATAAAGTTTCTATCTGCCTTCTTTTTTCGTTTGTAGATACAGCCTTTTTGCTATAATAAGACAATACATGTATTCGTAAACAAACCCCTGTAACTTTTATTGCGGGTGTCACCGGAAATTCCACGGGCATATAACGCATCATAAATCAAGCCACAGTCTACAGTCTATATATTATAACAAGTCTGATAAAAGCACAAATTCATATTCAAATATAAATTGCCGATGTGATTAAATCCATTTTAAGTATTTTACTCATTATTTTAAAAAATCAGATGATGAATTGACTAGCATAATTTAACAGTCAATATATTATCACAATATATTTCATAATCGGGGAGTATCACGAAGTATATATAGCTCGAGATGTAATAGAAACACAAATTTGAAATACCGATATCGCACGACTTGCTTGCGGAAATTGATATTCATGTATTCAAAGCAAGAACCTTGTAATATAGTCTTGCATAAAGGTCAGGTTCACGTCAAAATAGCCAAACTTCATTTTGTGATAACTTGAAAATGAATATATGACTTTGTTGGTTATATGATTGATGTTATGATTTGATTAAAACAATGAAAACTGATTTAGTATTTGTTTAACATTTCAACTCTTCATAACTTTGAAAGCACAACATAAATAAGTTGAACAAATGTTTCATCCCGATATCTTGAAAAAATAAAATATTTGTGACAATTAGAGGGAAAATTTGAGTTTTGTCGGGTCCGAATATTCTCCTATTTAATTCAAGAAAAAAACGCTCTATTTCACGAACTTAAAATTGTCATAACTTTTTTATTTTTCAAGATATTAAAAAACCAGTTCCATAATTGTATGGTCTATGGCTCGAAGATGCAACTGAACAATCAACCGTACAACATACTTGAAAAATCAGCAGTGGTTGCTAAATTTCATTTAAACTGTACTTTGTGATATTGCACACATACTCAAGCATTGTACAGTTACTAGTAACCGTTTATTTTTTTATCATCCATCGAATATGCATGATAATAAGTATACATATCGTGACATGTATTGCGGTTACTAGTATAACAAATGCATAATTGTTAGATTCCTCACACATGATCAACGAATTCTGAATGATACCATGGAAGCATTTAAATGTTCCTGATGATACCTACCTTATGAACAAAATTTCATAATGACAGAGATATGCCCATAAAAAAGATCCTGGTATGCATCATATACAAAATGTCAAAAATACCAAAGTGTAACTGAACGCACAAAACCTCTCCAGCAAATGATATACATTAATTTATACACTCCGACAACCCGCTGAGTTAGCATAGCGCGATTACGCAATCGAGATAAGATCGATCAGATTAAAACCGGTATAACACCAGTCAAGGGAAGGTAACTGTGGTCGACTTGAAAACACATTCAATACAAATGGGACAAATAGTTGGATATGTTCAAAAATAATGTCAGTATCGGGCCCTGGTTGCGTTACCGACTCCGTACTATCCACAGAAGTTAATATTTTTCAACAAAATATCACAGTTTTCACAGTTGGTTTCGGACAAAAACTGTGAACTCTTGCACATAAATATTAAGTGGCATGGTGGACAGTACTCATTCTGAATCTGGGTTATAGAGTCTCTCGCTAAAATCGGTCAAAGAATAAAAAAAACTAACGGTAGTGTTTAACTTTTTGTTGACATATTTCTACATACGTTTTTAGCCAAATATTACGTGACATACCACGTGGTATGTCAACACTGATGACCCTTGGAAATATTTGCATCCCCTGTAGATCAGGTCCTTTAAATGAAGGGATGCACTCTCCAATCGCCATTGCCACATCGGCTATAAAAGTAGCGATGCTTGACGTAATCACTGTGAAAAATTTGCGACAATCGGTTCTGAGTATTTTTTTCATATATATTAGTAATAAAATGATTCAAAAAAAGACAAGGGTCCAGTTCAGTGGGGTTTGTTTGATTAAGCCCCTCGTACGGAAATACTACAATGTTACTTCTTTACATCGGGTACTGTATTGTAGGCCTTTTTCAATAGCATTAAACTTGCAAAGAATTGCTTAAACAATATGTAAAGACTAAATTCTACAAAGAATACACAGAATACAGAATTTCAATGAGCTTATCTGACATTTAAAAAAACAACACATGCACATGTTTTTAATTTTGGATGACAGGTGCCATCGCACATGTCGAATCGATTTCATTGCCCGCTTAAAATTAACCTTCGTTTAAACCATTTTAAATACAGGTTAAGCACATTTTGTATATTGACTAATTATCTACAAATCAAGTCCGACAAAAGAAATGAAAATGAATCCTCTTATAGTTTTAATCGAATTATAAAACTTGCATTCTTTCTCATACGTGCAATACTCTCATACCAAGTCTCGTGACGAGCGAGATTTCAGACTGTTAACAGATTATAACAAATCCAGATTTGTTTTAAATTTTTTATTTAGTCCATACATGGATATCGATAAACATACACGGATAATTATATAGACATATTATTTTTAATAAATTGAAATCAAATCAAAAGTACCGTATATTATATTTGTAAAAATTATGGAGACCATGTAAACAATTATTTTTATCGGTGTTCTGAGCGTTTAGATGTGAATGGAATACTAAAACAAAACGAGGTAAGTCAACTATATTAATTACTCATTTATTAGTCAGTAAATCTCCCCTAATATGTCCAACCAAAAAGATGGCCTTACTAGCGAATCGGTCTTAAAGGCGGACCTTTTTGTTTTAAATTAAATGCTTCCGTCTGACTCAAAATTGCAAAAGAGTTTTACTTGAATACTAAAAGTGGTCTTATGAGCGAAATTTTATATCATATAAATAATTCAGACATACAGATATAATTCGTACATCCGTATGTAGCATAGCTAGCTGCAACTATTGTAAATTTTAGTCATAAATATATTATTTTGGGAAACATTTTATATGCGAAACCGGTATTTTATTTCATAAACAAATTTATTTTCGTCTGATTCACGTACATGCTTATACGACGAACAAATTAACATAAATATGTACATAATTATACAGGTATACATTTTAGAACATAATGATTATTTTACCGTATATTATGGTTTTATGGCATTTCACTCATAAATGCCAATTTTCAATTCAACACCTTGTGTTCCGTTGTTTCTCATTCCATACAAGTTCAATCCAGTTTTCTTGTGACTGCACATCCCAGACCTTGAATAATACCAAGTTTCAAGTTTCAAGTTTTATTAGCAAAATCGGCAAATAATATGCCTTTGGCCAAATTACAACAAATATATACAAGTACATATAAGTACATATAAGTAAAATACAAACATATGACACAGTATTTAACAGAGATAAATAACAAATTACACGAATTACTTGAATAATACCAATCTAATTAAAATCATATCACCAAACCGACTAAGCATGCCGCAAGGAAGATCAAGTACTTTAGTAAGATTGGAACAATACATACATAAATACATGTAGTTAAGAGTATCAGAATAATTGCTACGTACAAATAAAACACGAGGTCAGCTACATTCACATATACATGTTAATAACGTTAGTAATAAACGCGGAATTAGATCATCCATATCGATATTGCAACCGAAATATTGTATGGGTCAATCCAATTTAAGTGTCTTTTAAGTGTTTTAGATTTCGTCCGCACCGTTTTTAGGCGGAAGGAACTTCATTTCGTTTTAATTGGCCAGGAATTTATCGCTATTTAACGTTTTTAATTTGGATAATTTCTCATTGTCATACATTAGTGGTCAGTCAAGTTCCAAAACTTCAGGTGAGGAATTCGCTGGTGAACGAGAATGAAATTTCTAGTAAAATATATTACACATAAAATATTCATGGGTTTGGAACATGAATTCAACGATTCGTTAGTGTTGGTTTTGAAATCGGTCATATTGTAAAGTGCGTCAATGCGAATTTTTGTATTATTATGCGTTTTCTAATTGTCAATCCCAGGCGAGATAACATGCGTCACGTGACACGTACGCAGTTTGTTTATTCATAATTGAATCATCTTCAAAATAAAATTAATGACATTTATTCAAAATTATATGAGGTATCGAATTTTAACAAAACTCGTGTCTTATAAGCGTTATTGATATTTTACCTAATATTCACTTATAATTCTCATTAATATTAATAGGTTACAGACGAACTGAGATTTAATTTGCATTTAGATTATTTTATAAGTTTATCAAAGCGAATATCAGCTATTCTTCCAATTATTATTTCAACCTACACACTATTCATGAATGCAACTGCATGCATGTATGAGCAAAATATGAGCGTATAATCAAAATCTGACAATCGAACTCAAAGCAGTGTTGAAGAAGCGTATAAAGATTATGAACTGAGTGTGTGTCCCTGGATAAAAGGTCCTGGACACCGACCCGTGGATAAAAGGTCCTGGACACCGATCCCTGGACATCAGTCCCCGGACACCGATCCCTGGATAAAAGGTCCTGGACACCGATCCCTGGATAAAAGGTCCTGGACACCGATCCCTGGACATCAGTCTCCGGACACCGATCCCTGGATAAAAGGTCCTGGACACCGATCCCTGGATAAAAGGTCCTGGACACCGATCCCGGGACATCAGTCTCCGGTCACCGATCCCTGGACATCAGTCTCCGGACACCGATCCCTGGACATCAGTCTCCGGACACCGATCCCTGGACATCAGTCTCCGGACACCGATCCCTGGACAATAACGGTCCCACTGGAAAACGGTCCCTCTGCAACGGTCCCTGGATGAATATTCATTGACATCATACCCTTGACGAAGGTACCTTGAAGCCGTTCCCTGGAGAAGGGGCCCCGGACAAAGGATCCTGGAAACGAACTATTGACTGCGGACCCTGTACAACGGTCCCTATACAAAAGTCCCCGGACAAAGGTCTCTGTGCAGCATTCCCTGGACAACGGTTTCTTGACTGCGGCGCCTGTACAACGATCCCTTGATAACGGTCCCTAGACAAAAGTCCCCGGACAAAGGTCTCGGTGCAGCAATACCTGTAAAACGGTTTCTTGACTGCGGCCCCTGTACAACGATCCCTTGATAACGGTCCCTAGACAAAAGTCCCCGGACAAAGGTCTCTGTGCAGCATTCCCTGGAAAACGGTTTCTTGACTGCGGCCCCTGTACAACGATCCCTTGATAACGGTCCCTAGACAAAAGTCCCCGGACAAAGGTCTCTGTGCAGCATTCCCTAGACAGCGGTTTCTTAACTGCGGCCCCTGGACAATGATCCATAGGCACTGGTACATGGCAAAAGTCCCGATCAAGGGTCCCTGGACAGCAATCTGTGATCAGCGGTCTTTCGACCTGGACAATAGTCCTTGAACAAGGTCCCTTGACAACGCACCCTAGACAATGGTACCTGGCCGAAGGTTTTTCTTGACAACGGTTCCTTGAAAACGGTCCCTAGACACGAAACCCAAATCCTGGATGAAAGTCCATAGACAATGGTCCTTGGTAAAAGGTCCCTGCAAAACGACCCCTAAAACACTAATATATATATGGTTTCACATGTAGTAATTTCTAGTAGGCATCAACCTTGGATCGGGAGGTCGAGGGTTTGAATCCCGGTAGAGATCCACTAGATGTCCTGATATATCCGGTTGTTGGGTCATTACGGTACACTGTACCACAGGTAACTGTATCATTGATAAAGAGTAAAAAAAAATTATGTAAAATGTATGTTATCTTAGAAAGGTGCATTTGTACTAAAGTGGGCAGATTTGTATGGTATCAAAAACAAGAAATGGCTTTCGATATCTTCATAAAGTTTTACATTTATAGACAACATCGTTAGAACTACCTCCATGCAAAAACCCATCGAAATTGATCAACTAGTAAAAAAGTTATACTATGAATTGTATACCACGGTGTCCAGTCAATCACTGAGGTGCATTCAATAGAAACGACAATGCTATTCTAAACAAGAAAAAAGAAAGTGATCCCACGCCCTGTGGGTTTATTTTCTTATTTATGAACGGATGTTTAACATTTTGATATCAAATTAAAGACGAAGCTCTCTAGTTTCTGATTATGTAATATTTAAAATAACACCAGTATAAATGAAATGTTTATTAAAAACAAACTGCACCTCAGTGACTGTGTGGTCAATTTCCCGTGTTATAAACCTTTCTAAGATATTATAAATTCGGTAAAAAACAATTGTGTTTACTCTTTATTAATGATACAGTTACCTGTGCACTGTACACGCGCATTTCAAATATATATTTTTATTTGACCTTTAACCATTAAATGCTTCTTCATCAAAAAGTGAATAACCAATATTAGAGAGGTTGCGAAAAGCAACGTGTAACGTGTACGTGTACGTTAATACTATTTTTGGGTATTTCGTCATCCAGGTATGTGTAGTTTCTACAAGTAACGGACGTGTGACAGACGAAAATATAATGTGTACTATGTCACACAGGTATGCGTACGCACGGGAAACCCAAGATTTTATCGCCGGTCGTCTCAGTGAGTTTATATAAACACTCATTATCGATTCACGAAGAAATCATGTTACAACTGCCATGTGAAGTTACACGCACACGTTGTGTTTCGCAAGCCAATTTTAATTGCAACGCGTACGTATACATGTACGGGTAACTACACGTACACGTAGTCGTACACGTTCGTATCGCAACCTCTCTATTTTCAGATGAAAGACGGCGATTCAGCGTAAACATTATATACTCTACCATTATAAATATTAATCGGTGAAATTTAAGAATTATTTGAAAATGGAGTACAGTTTAATGTGAAGTTAACGTACATATTCAAAGACAGACGTCAATATTTTGTTAAATTAATATACATATATGTAATTCAGATACGATTAAATTTGTTTCAGAGAAACGAAGAATTAATGCATACGAGTTTTTAGTTGTTGTTTTTTTTGTTTGATGACCCATTTGGGTTACCCCGTTTATTTCTATATCATCATAGGTAAATGACATTGTACACATATAAAACACACATTCATAATGCGACAAAAACATAAGTTGTATCAAAATATTGTGATTTACTATAGTAATTTCATTAAATGTATGATGAACAGGGTTGCCCAAAATGTGATACTTTTTAAGTGAAACTTTTTTGATTAGATGTTACAAAGTGAACAGTTTTTAGTTGGCAAGTGTCTAAAACGGTGGTTCGTCCGGTGTCAGGAATAGTGTGACTTGGTAATCTTCGTATTGACTATCACAGGTAACTGTTTCATCGATTTAGAAAAGAAAAATATGAATATATAAATTTTACACACAAAAAATCTCTCTTAATCAATGATACAGTAAGGCCTACCTGTGTGGACTATTAGGATTGAAAACAATTGTTGCTCAACGCAGGTTACCGCTATTGCCCCGATCTCCCGAAGCATCTCAAGTAGAAATCTCAACTCAAATTGAGATTTTGGTAATTTTAAAGTCCGAACTTGAGAAAAATATGAATCTTGAACACTCACAATTTTGCTGTAATAAACTCAGAATAATGTTTCTGTTTTGTTATACCAACTTAGAGTACAATTTTGCATGGAAACTACCTCAAACGGTAAGTGACAGAATTTGAGTTGAGATTGAGCTCAGATTGAGATGTTTCGGGAGATTGGGGCCTGGTTATGTTTACTGCTCAATATAAAATTAAGCTCATTAATACAATTGTACATTAATTGCAAATTTATTCGTCTGTGTAAGTCCTCATACCGACATTGATAATTATTTCATTAATATAGTTTACCTTTTCAATAATCCTATTACAAAGTCTCAATAAAATATTTCACCTTCGACCACTAATCTTTTAAGATACATAGACAAACTGCGTGTTACGTATGTAAATTACATTTAGCAATTTTACCAAGATACAAATATAGAAATAAACGGGGTTACCCGAATGGGCCCTCAAACAAGAAGATACAAACCCGTACAGACAGAGCTGTTAATATGACACTAATGACCAGGGTACTGTTTTATCAAAGCACTTACGGAAATAGTAAATTTACGTCCAAATTTGAATTCTTTATAATTCTTTAACTGCTACTTTAAGTGGTAAAGGGATACGCATTATTAACAGTGATTTAATTATGATCTCCTATAAACAATAGCTGTCCCCTATTCAGTCTAGTTGTAAAAGCATTACGGGGAATTTAAATTTGAGCAGTTCTAACTTATTATAAGCGGATTTAGCTCAGTGGTAACGCACTGGGCTGTCAATCCAGAGGTCGTGGGTTCAATCCCTGGCATCGGAATATTTATAATATTTCCCGCTATATCTGGCCGTGTGGTCTGCGAAGTATCTGGAAGCTGTGTATCGGTGCTATACACCGGGCACATTAAAGAACCAGACTGTCTATTCGAAATAAGAGCTAGACGCACCTCTGCAGCGCCGGACATGCCTGTATCTAATGTCTCTCTCTCCCTTCAGGGGCTTTCTCTCAGTTTGTCCCTCTGGTCAGATCATGCTGTATCTGCACTGGTTGAGGATGCACCTGCGCCCTTGTGGCTGCAACATGGGTAAAGTGCCTTTGAACGTGCGTTCGCATGAAAAGGGCGCTATATAAATCTGGTATATATATATATTTTTTTTTATTATACACATGTTGTAAAATATTTTCTGAATAAATACTGTTTAAACTAAATTTGAGCGAAAGTTTAAGATTTTCGTGAGTGCTTCGATAAAACAGTACCCAGGGCTCAAATACTATTAAAGATCACATTTAAATAAGATCGAAATTTAAGCACCATTCCTTATCAGTGTGGGTAAGCACACAGGTAACTGTATCATTGATAAAGAGTAAAAACAATTATTTTACAAAATTTATGTTATCTTAGTCAATTTCCCGTGTTATGAACCTTTCTAAGATATCATAAAAAAAAATTAAAAATGTTTTGTTTTGTTTACTCTTTAATAATGATACAGTTATAAAAAAAAGTCCGTTAGCGACTAGGCTGGACCCCCATAAACCTTAAATAACTTAAAAAGTACAATGTCGATTAGAATAAAAATTGGTATATCTTCACAAATCAACCTTACCAACTCTCATAAATTAAAACAGAATTTTTGGTCCACAGAAAAGTGTACTTTGCATTCACTTCCAATGTAAAATTTTAAGTCTAAAACAAGGTAAATACATATGGGTGATTGAAGTGACTGGAACAGCTAAGGTCAGCAAATTGGTCTGATGTAACTGTACATTAAGTAACACACCAGTGACGATTGCAAGTATATAATGAGGCCCATATATTAAAGTGCATGTGTTTTATGTATATTAGCTCACCTCAAAACTCAACATTTTGTTTATACAAATGATCAATACAATCAAAAGATGGGCCTCAACTATATACACATTGATGACCAGCTAATGTAGGTCAAAGTTATCCATATTTGTCCCGTTACAGTTATTACAATTACAATAGCATTAGTCTGACTACCTGATTGTAATGGATTATTTTACTCCCTACCAATTTGTTGATTAAAATACCAAAATTAATACATTAGACCAAATGGGGGAAAAACTAATGAGTCCGTAAAAAATTATGAAATTTAAACACAGAGTTGGTAAATGTAATTCATTGTACCATACCAAATTTCAATCAAATTGCATGGTTGCTTTAAAATATATTTAAGGTTTATGGGGGTCCAGCCTAGTCGCTAACAGACTATACCTGCGGGTAAGCACTGCAACGTCCTCCACGCGCGACGATGGTGTCACGAAGACTCTAGCGGAAGAGAAAGATAGTACTGGCAGATAATTAATTCAAGGATATATGAAGCCATTTGCATCTGGATGTGATGCCGTTTAAACTGTTGTTTAGTTGTGTAACCAGCCTTCAGTCCTAGAATTAGTTATGCCTGAATTCCTTTGGCTTTATCCTAAGATTTTATGAAATAAATTCCACATGACGTTAGCAAGATCTACTGGCAATTTAAGTTTATACCCCTGGTCATCTAGTAACTACAGTAGCAATGTATAGTAAATGTCAAAGCATTGGTATTTGTATCGTTATCTGAAGTTAATATGGAATTCCTTTTAGTCCGCCTCGGTAGCCTAGTGGTAGAGGGTTCGCTTTTGGGTTTCGGGTTCGATCCAAGGCCACGACATAACACAGTCATTAAAACTCACCCTCGCTTGACACCAGTTACAGTTAGTTCCAGTTACCCGCTGGTTTGCCCGGTACCAGGATAAAGTGACTGGGAAGTCTCCATAAAACTGAAATAAAAATTGCCTGAACGGATTATAAAGAAACCTTTTCACACTGTAACCATGAAATAAACAGTTCCTATAACTGCAATTCTTAACTCCCTTGATTTAAATTATCGGTCATTTCGGACTTGGCAATAAATAAAAGAGATTTCATATTTCTGACACATTTAAAAATTCTGGTAATTTAAGGAGATTCATGATGCAATACTTGCATTTTCTTAGACCTTGAGTGCTGCGTAATCCCATTATAGTCTTTACAATTGTATGGTTATGTTATCGTTATATAAATACTTCAAACACTTTCTTATTATTACATTTTGTATATTATCATTACACGATTCTTGTTATGTAATATTGAACTACATATGTACTTAATTTATTGTTTTCTATCAACCAAAAAGACAGTTAAAATTGCTCGTCAACGCGGTCGTCAATTCTAAACAGCTTAAGGTGTGGGAACTTAGCATTGCAAACAGTCACGGTGGTCTTAAATATAATATGTTTTATTATACTGTATTGTTTAATCTCTTGTGGTCCCAAAACGAAACACAAACATAAATTTAAATAGCATCGATATAAACAATTCCAAACGTATTTACGCTAATCCTCTTGAAGTATTAATGTAAGTCCTAACTTAAGACTTACTTAATTTAATAATACATTTATTTAGTGATAATCCAATGTTTGTTAATGTGTATCGAATTAATCTTTCGAGCCTGTTGATTATCATACGTGTCATAGGCAGACTGGAGCACTTAGAATAAGTTCTTTTCAGTGAAAGAAATGGGCTACGGCCATATTGTCCACATGACATTGTGGGAAAGTTGTCAGATGCGTTCGATATTCCGGTCACATGGGTTACCTTGTCCTTTATGCACCGGAACGGAAATGGCCGAGCTTTCACGGTTGATGCCGACTAGCACGCGCCGATAATTCCAGGAATGTTCCTTCTGATCAGCTCGGCATTTATGCATTTACCGGACTTAACCGATGTTTTCACGATTCGAACATACATTTTCACCATAACTACTAAAGAGTCGTAAAGACTGAATAAACGGCATTAAAACCTAATGTATCATTATTGTTCTTATTTAAAAATTATAAAAATGTTGTTGTGAGGAATGTTTATCTGTATACATGTACTCGCTACTAACTACCGGGAATCGAACCGAAAGCTTCCCGACGATCATGGAAAAGTACGTTGTTTTACCTGCTCAGCTAGTCAGGCATTCTGGCATGTAAAACACAAAAGAAACATACGATTAAAGCAAACGCGGCAATTACCAAAACTAACAGATGTATCAGTGTTTCTCACAGGCACACGGTGTCGTCGATTTAAAAAAAATCCGAGTAACTTCTTAAATACATGTACCAGAAGGTCCGGCTCAGCTGACATTTTTTCAAGCAACGGAAGTAGAAATATTCACTCTGTTCTCGATTTTAACCAAGCGCATTCGATCATACAGTAAACAATGAAAGAAAATCAACTTTTTAAAACTCAATTAGGATAGCAAATGGATAAAATCTGTGTACCGTATAGCGGGTAATTTCTGCGGGTTTTTATTTCTGCGTTTTTTGCGGTTTGAGTCTGTCCCGTAAAATTAAATTCCGCAAAATTAAACATCAAGGTCTAAGAAAATGCAAGTATTGCATCATGAATCTCCTTAAATTACCAGAATTTTTAAATGTGTCAGAAATATGAAATCTCTTTTATTTATTGCCAAGTCCGAAATGACCGATAATTTAAATCAAGGGAGTTAAGAATTGCAGTTATAGGAACTGTTTATTTCATGGTTACAGTGTGAAAAGGTTTCTTTATAATCCGTTCAGGCAATTTTTATTTCAGTTTTATGGAGACTTCCCAGTCACTTTATCCTGGTACCGGGCAAACCAGCGGGTAACTGGAACTAACTGTAACTGGTGTCAAGCGAGGGTGAGTTTTAATGACTGTGTTATGTCGTGGCCTTGGATCGAACCCGAAACCCAAAAGCGAACCCTCTACCACTAGGCTACCGAGGCGGACTAAAAGGAATTCCATATTAACTTCAGATAACGATACAAATACCAATGCTTTGACATTTACTATACATTGCTACTGTAGTTACTAGATGACCAGGGGTATAAACTTAAATTGCCAGTAGATCTTGCTAACGTCATGTGGAATTTATTTCATAAAATCTTAGGATAAAGCCAAAGGAATTCAGGCATAACTAATTCTAGGACTGAAGGCTGGTTACACAACTAAACAACAGTTTAAACGGCATCACATCCAGATGCAAATGGCTTCATATATCCTTGAATTAATTATCTGCCAGTACTATCTTTCTCTTCCGCTAGAGTCTTCGTGACACCATCGTCGCGCGTGGAGGACGTTGCAGTGCTTACCCGCAGGTATAGTCTGTTAGCGACTAGGCTGGACCCCCATAAACCTTAAATATATTTTAAAGCAACCATGCAATTTGATTGAAATTTGGTATGGTACAATGAATTACATTTACCAACTCTGTGTTTAAATTTCATAATTTTTTACGGACTCATTAGTTTTTCCCCCATTTGGTCTAATGTATTAATTTTGGTATTTTAATCAACAAATTGGTAGGGAGTAAAATAATCCATTACAATCAGGTAGTCAGACTAATGCTATTGTAATTGTAATAACTGTAACGGGACAAATATGGATAACTTTGACCTACATTAGCTGGTCATCAATGTGTATATAGTTGAGGCCCATCTTTTGATTGTATTGATCATTTGTATAAACAAAATGTTGAGTTTTGAGGTGAGCTAATATACATAAAACACATGCACTTTAATATATGGGCCTCATTATATACTTGCAATCGTCACTGGTGTGTTACTTAATGTACAGTTACATCAGACCAATTTGCTGACCTTAGCTGTTCCAGTCACTTCAATCACCCATATGTATTTACCTTGTTTTAGACTTAAAATTTTACATTGGAAGTGAATGCAAAGTACACTTTTCTGTGGACCAAAAATTCTGTTTTAATTTATGAGAGTTGGTAAGGTTGATTTGTGAAGATATACCAATTTTTATTCTAATCGACATTGTACTTTTTAAGTAAAAATTTTATTCGCAAAATTTAACTTCCATATTTTGCTTCAATATACTGGTAATATACCTTTAATCTATATCTTTCTAGTGTTTTATTACTGTCGTATTTTTCACACGTATAGTGATCGACTGTCTTTGTTTGCTTGTTTGTTTAAAATTAATGAATGGTATGTGTTATATCGGTATTGACCCTCAATACACGTTGATGTAAGTTTGACAACTGGTTCAATTTGCATGGCGTCACTATAACGTCCAAAAACAAGGAAAGCGAATAGTACACGTGGTCATCTGGCTAAGCATGCAACACTTTGTCTGTGAATAAACCCATTTGAACGAAATAACCGAATCTTACCAGTGAGGATACCGAATGTCATTCTTATGAATTCGGTACTCATACTTGGCATAGGACATTAGCATTCGTATCAGTATAGTTCCATTAAAAATATTTCTTACATTTAATATTTTCTATTTTCAGAGTTTCCCCTTCTGTGGCGATTTCTCAATGTGGACTAAAGTTGCATCTGGACAGCAAAGAAAGAAATGATTTCTATTTAGAAATGACGATAAAAATGAATGCTTGAATGATACGGAAGTGTCCTATATTTACTAACGCAACTTTGTCTTCAAGGTCCAATTATGAATCCGAGCGATAAGGAAACACGTGCTATTTTTCTAAACTTCAAAGAGGTCCGAAGTTTGGAGAAGAATTGTGTATCATTGGATAGTGAAAAGGCATACTATATAAGTCTGATAAATTTGGATCAAAAAATTGTTAAGGTTCACTATAAGCGTCTGAAGGACAAGGTTGCGAAAATTAGATCTCATCTCAAACCGGACGAACTAGAAGAAATCAAATTTCTTGATGAAACAGGCAATCTTCCAAAAAGACCAATGTCTTCAAAACTTGACTCAAACCTTAGAATTGAAGCAGCAGAACGACGATTAAAACTAATGCCAAGAGCCAAGAGCGCTGCTCCCCGTCTGATGAGTCGACAAAGGACAAGGGACGATGCTTTCATAACACCGAGGTCATCACGTGTTGTACGGGCACAAACGAGACCATTAACGTCTCCGGCAGAACGGTCAAGGACTTTATTGAAAAGACAGAATTCGGCACGATCGAATATAAGTAAGTCTGCTACCAGTCGAAGCCCGAGGAAAGTGACCCCGATACGCACCATGTCCACGGAAGACGATGATGCCTGCAACTATTCACCCGTGCCATTATCGACCAGAGCGGAGAGAAAGAATTCGATATTCATCGACAGGACGACTGATGTAAATAACAATTCGAATCATTCTTCAACGGCAAACCCGCAAATAAATTTGACAATCCCTAGAACAAACAGTATAGGTTCTAGATCTAGATCATGTTCGGTTGAAAGTCCGTCAGTTGATATAAGAATAGACTTTGCTGACGATAATGCAACTGACAAAGTCAAACCCAGGTGCGGGACCCCTGATCCAAGCCATGGTGCTAAAGATAGACAGTCTCCAACTATCCACATTCAGTCCGACACAAGTGAAACACCACGTAGAAAATCATTGTCTCGTAACATAAATGGCAAAACGCAAAATGGTTCAACTCGTGGACGCAAACGATCTACTACTCCGTCTGTTAACGGAGAAAATACAACGGCAATGTCGTTAACAGGAAAATGTCACGAGACTAAAGTTGAAACACTAGCTGTCCAAAGTGCTGAAACTTTAAACGTTCCCACTCCCGCCTCATCCCGGCCAATGAGCGTTCCAGCAACTAAGATCACTCAGTTCTGTGATAAACAAACGAATCAGCGTCCAATGACATCGACAGAACGTGCGTTAGAAACAAGGAGAAAGTCAGTATTAAACATTCAGAGGGCTTCGGCTATGTTGGCAGACGGCAAAACTCGAACACCGTATGATTGTCATGAAGTGTCCGATAATGCCACGGTTGTGAAACCGTTTCGTTCCATAAGAGATGGTGCATTAGCGTGTACTGATATAGACAAAGAAATCCTAGACTCAAATATCGGTGATGATTTGCACAAGGAGATAAAGAAAGGAATGCTTCTGGGTGAAGTTGCTACTAGCATTTATCTTGAAGATAAAATCGACCATTTCTTAGATAGAGTCGATATATACGTGAAAGAGAATCCAAACTACACATACGACCCAGAAAAAACAAAAGCAGAACTTCTAGAAAAGGCAAGAGAAGCAAAGAAAAAGAAACCGAAAAGAAACAGGTTACGCAGACGACAGCTTGAGAGGAAGTTAGAAGAAATTGATATAGAAGACATGAAGAAGAGTCGATGGTTACGTCATGAGGATGATCAGTTAGATATATCAGGTGTAAATACTTTGGTAGTCGATCAAATGAAAATGTTAAACGCATTACGATTCCGGGATGATAGTGATTAGAAAGGGTACAATACGCACCATCTTTTACCAGAACAGAACAGAACAGAACTTTATTTATCCAAGCTACATAGTTTGACATGGGTAACTATCAGATTTACTGTTCCCGCCATAGACACGTGGTTTCAAATTATCTGAGTGTATCCTTTATAGAAAGAAGGTAGTACAGCGGCCATGTTAACCACAACAGATTTGACGTCACAGGAACTGGTACGAGTATCCGTGTTTTCTGTGACAACTGTAGAAAAACTTGGTACCAGCTTTCGTAGCGTCATATCCGTTGCGGCTAAACATGGCCGCTACACTACCTTCACTATATTTTATACATGTATAGGGTACACTCAGATAATTTGAAACAATGTGCCTATGATTCCCGCTACGCTCACACTAATATGCATGTGTGGATTGGATAGGACGTGGCGAAAACTTTGGGTAGTTTCAAGTTCTATTTGTAGTCAAGGCCAATATTGGTAGAGATTTATTATAAACATCAGATTGTCCCATTGGTCATACATTTACGATTAACATCCCTTTGTACTCTTATAATATTTAATAAACTAAGGGAGGTAAGTTATTAAGAAGGAAATATTATAACACATTCTCCTGCAGCAATGAAGGCCTATACTCGGAGTTAAACAAAACGCAATCGTTTTTATTTTGTAATTATTTAATGAAATATGACGGGGCTGCTTGTTTCTTGAATATATTCCACTCTGTGTAATTAAAACAGTTTAGTAAATGTACTGGTTTTCGGAGAAAGGGGGTGGGGTGTTAAAGTTTTAAATCGGAAGATTACCGTTTCTTTTGAGGGTCAATGTTGTAACGAGGATTATTGATGGGTCTATTTGACGCTTTCACCTGACTCGTTGTACGCATCATACAACCATACTTGTGAAAAAATGTTGTGTTTTTAATAAAACTATGTTTGATGTTTGTTTGTGTTCTTTTGTTTCATTTCAGATAACTTATATGGGTCTATAATGTATTAATACATGCATATCTATACATTTGTAATTATCAAATTGTTATGCACGGTTTTCCGGCATTTACTGTTGTTGGAATAAAGTAGAACTAACGACTGTTCGGATTTCCAAACTTTGTATTTTGCGCGTGAGAATTCTCACAAGTCCACAATCAACAATAATATAAGAACAAGATATAGTCAGTGTTGGTAAAATCCAAACAAATATAATTTTAACTGCGTAATTGAATTCTAATGGAAAACCATTGATACGTTCAGCTTGGAAAACCAAGTTCGAATACCTCCAAAATCTCTACCGAACGTCGACTACAGTGTGTGTGTCTTCTGTTTTAGCCAATCAAATAATTTCATACAGTTTATGCAAGTTATCATCAACCAATCATAAATGTGGGCGTAAACTTTCGGACATCTGCTTTACCTAAACAGACCGCGTTCCTATGTGACGTAAGATCTGTACTTAATCGATTAGTTAATTCGGAATATACAATAATCGTGTCATCAGTCATATCTATATTACATATAAGTATCTAATAAAATTGCCAGATACAACTTAGTACCCTGATAATCTAATCGTTAAGCCTGCAGAAGTGAAATTTGCATAATTGTAAAGTCTGTAAAAGGTGATAAAAATATTTCAAGTAGAATTATCAGATGTTGTCAGCGTGATACTTTATCTGTTTCTATCCTTCTTTGTTTCATACATTTTTGTTCATTTCCTGTTTTCTTTCTATTTCTTATATGTACAAAATATCAATTTAAAGAATACAAAACACAAAATCTATTTACAAAATGTCCTCAAAAACTTACACACAAAAATGGCCTGAAAATGCCGCATTACAAAATCCTCACCGTTACTCACTGTTCACTAAAAAGTTAAGATACCAGTTTTCGAGGGCCCATTTTAGCAATTCAGTCGTTCAGCCACCATTTGACATTTTAACTTTTTCATCGGGCTACCTAAGGAAACATGCGTTCGAGTCTCTCTGTGGTGACTATTGCTCTCCTGGTTTGCGGCAGCAAACAACGAGATTGATATTCGGCGCCCAGGAATATCGAACATGTACAGACACCGCCCTCACAGATACCAGTTTACACCTTGGTCGAGTGGAGCATTGTAGGTTATAATTGCTCTGAGAAATTAAGCAGTGACGCAGACGGGGATCGAACCCGGGTAGCCCGTTATTCACGAAGCGGCAGCCGTCTGCAGTTGCAAAATACATCATAAGTCCATAGTTTAAGAAAACGAGAACAAACTGTCTGAAAACTACTCTAAACTTTAGAAAAACAAGCTTTTTCAACTTCAGTTTGGTCAACATGACATGTTCCGGTTTTCATGAAAATTGGCTCATGAGAAGCGCCCTGTGGTCAGATTTCAAGACCACGTTTATCATTGAGAAAGTTGGGCGTTTCACATTCAACCTTCTGGTAAAAATGACAAACTCGGATTTAGCATCATCATGTCCAACTATTTGTATCACGGCGATATTCCCATTTTCTCTGTAAACTCCATTCAGTTATAAGATTCTTCAGTAAGTTTAGTAAGACAAACACTCACTATATGGTCAATTAACCAACCGATAAACAGAAACATACAAACTCGGACTTAAACGGCAAAGTATTTGCACATGAAGCAGTAACACTATCAGAACAAAGGTGTACATAAGTCTCATAACTAGTAGCAAGACATTTTTTTCAAATATTAAAAACAATGTGGAAAGACGACAACAGGATGCTTGCTTGCTAAGAAACATGCCAAAGACAAATTTATTTATTAAAGGTAGTAATTCAGATTTTTGCCGGAAGACCAGCATAGTTACTAACAACAAGCTAATTCACATTAAATCAAGCACTGGTTGCAAAGGTGATACACGCAATAAGTTTCCTCTGAAAGAGTGTGCCAATCTTGTAAATTACTGGTAAAAATGTAGGGATGTGTCTGGTAAATGTTTTATCAGAATGTTATTCAAAACTACATTAAATTTTAATTGCTTACAGGCAAAATCGGACTCCATCATGTGGTGCGTGTAAATGTCCAAAACAACATTTCGTGAAATCTGAAAAGGCCAATGTAATGTCGGACCATTAATACAGTTAATAATTGGCATTGGGCAATGTTTTCTTTTGAATAAACACTCGCCTCCGACTAAGAAATGTTGGACCAGGTCTGGTATTCACGAAGCATATTATTAAGTAAAAGCATTGAGCTGTACAAATGTTGCCCAATAAACGAAGAATAACCCGTGTTTTGTTTGTGATTATTGTAGCTCTTTACATAATGCTTCTAAGCTATGTATGTAAAAATGATGATCTTGACGTTCCTGTTTAGCTGATACAGTTTAGGCAATTTAAGATTGTAAGACATTTTAAGTTTTCCCTTAAAATGCTTTGTGATACTACCTCAGAAGTACACTTGGGTTTACGTACAGTTAGCTAGTTTCTTACGAGTTTAAAGCCACAGAGGCCTTAAACGGCTATTTTCAAAAAGCAATAACGTGGTAACCTATTTGAAGAGCCATGGTTTTGACTGAGTCCCAAAGGTGGAAAACACAATAAGATGGAAGAATACGAAATATAACCTCCAGTTTGTTTGTTTACAAAATAATGAATCGTAAACAAAAAATTCACAGTGTATAATCAAAGGGAAGCAACTATTTTGCCATCCATACATTTTACTAACTGTAATTTTGGCATACTATTTCGACAGATACATTTAAAATTCTGTCGTCAATTATTGGTCATTTGTGAAACATATCCCAATTCCTTGTAATTAGTTTATTTACTGGATGATCGGAAAAGGGTATTGGGAGAGATAATGTGGCTTTAACCGAAGATTAGTGCACGCACGTTAATTAAAAGAATTTTTTACGCGGGTAGAACCAAAAGTAATGTCACTGTTCCACTGGTGAGTTTATTTGTTGGCGTACGTCAATACAAGTTATATCAAAATGTAAAGTAATTCAATTCTGACTAATATTATTTGTTACATAATGTTTGAATATTAAAATAGCATTATATAGAATTTCAAAATATGTAAGTAACGTCAACTTTTGTTTACGACGTCGTTGGTCTTGCGAAATACTAATGGAAATACATTGTCTCTGATTGAAAATTGTTCAAAAACGGCAATAACTGGCATCTTCTAAAGTGATATTTAAATTTATTACACTCCGGTGATTTTCACATACAGATGTATTTAGAAAAATACAAGGTCATTTCATGAAATAAAGTAGACTATTTCTGGAGTGTCTTTGGGAATAACATACCTATCTTTCCCGACGGATTTTGATAATGTATAAATTTAAATCGCATTTGAACATGCAAATGCATGGAAAAGCGCTATATATTTTTTTAATTTATTGCAACTAAAACATTATTTAAACACAAATAAATGCAGCATCCTGGTCCTGGAGTTTTTGGTAAAAAGTCTAGCATGAAATAAAGAGAAATCTGTGAATTTTGTGCCTATTTAAATGTAAATGTAGTAAATTCATAAAAACCAAAGTCAAATATTATGATTACACAAACCGGTCACCTGTATACAAACAACATCAAGGAGCTATGCGTATAGTGTTGCTTCCATTTGCTTTACTGAGTTTGATGTGTGTTTGAATTAATAAATTTTGAGTGGTACTTATCAGAATGTGTTTTCAGTTTGAGTGTTATAGTATTTGGTGATAAATAAATAGTATGTACATATAATTAACACCAGTTGAAGAAAACCATTTGGAATAATCAGAGACTAGAGATAACTATAGTCTCTGGAATAATTACTACCCGTATTTACCTCGTCGTCTAGGCGACAACTATGATGTGTCGTCCACAATGACTGCCTCAATTGATACAGACTGTTAGTGGGATGATTATTCTGTGTTATATGATTATAATAAAAATTTGAACAGCGCATACATGCATGTTTTCAAGGGCTTAATTAAACCAAGCACGGATTTCATGAGAAGTCGGGAAAATGAGACAGAAGTATACTAGATCTATATAATTAGTGTTTTTATTTTTAAACAATATACGGAATACTTTCGGTTCAGTAAGACAATCCACAAACATTAGTTTCCATACATGATTTAGATGAAGGATGGGCCCACCAGGGATGGGTACCAGATACGGAATGTACGGGAATGAAACGGCGTTTATACAATACTTTTCCGGACGATGCAGCGTTTCAATGCTGCAGACACTGAAAATGAGTATACTCGACAAACAAGGTTTGTTTTCTACAGTTGTTGGTCTGTTTTAACAAGTCTTAGATGTTCCAATCATTTGCAGACCAATCCATGAATTTATAAAGTCCCGGATTTTGTGTTTACTGATTGTTTATGTCCAAACTTTATGTATTTTCGGACAACAACATTTCGGATAACGAAATATTCTCAACAATTGCGCATTTATATCGCCCACCACATCTATTGCACTTTAATACCGTGATGTGAGAAGATAAATAGTATGTCGGTGTGTTATAATCAATCAATGTTATTGATAACGGTGATTTTATAAAGAAAATTGTGTTCTAATGACAATCCAAATAAGGACAAAACTGCAAAATGTTAGCCATTTCATGAATTTCCTTGAGAATAGTTTTATGCTGTATGGTTCTACAGATTTATCTGGTTTTACATTAGCCAGAAGGTTGATGATGTCCCTTAAGTTAAGTTACGATTGAAACTAATAAAAGTCCTATATCACAGCATCTTTTGTCAATATTTGTTGCTGAAGAAAAGTGATTTTAGCTGCATGAAATAAACCAGAATCTGTTTAAGGTAGTCATTATATTTAACAAGGGTGTAAGGATACACTTTTGGACAGTATAAAAAATGTGTTAGGTCACAGTACGACTCTTGTTCATTTGCTTGTCAAGTTGACAATCAATCTATCAAGCAATAGGACATCGCCATTTTTTCTTGTTACATGTACTTTACGAGCGTGACATCACTGTTCAAAGGAATGTTGCATTTGTTATCACTGAGCGTGAAATAGCATGTCAAATGAGACGGCCATTTAATTATGCAGAATGACTAATCTTTATTGTGGAACCTATGACGTACCAGAACAAAATTATAATAAATAAATGCCAGATTTATATTGCGCCCTTTTCATGCAAACTGATTCAAGTTTGCTGGCCACTGCCTGAATTTTTTATAGTGGATTCCAGTCTGTAGCCTGTGTTTAAGACCAATTGCAATGAAGACCACTATTATAACACTTGTCTGTAAAGACTCTCACTTTTATCTTCAACAGACCCTTTTCAATGATAGTTAACCTCTCATGGTTTACACTCTTTATTTATCAACGTTTCGGCCTGAGCCTTTATCAAAATACACAAACAAAAGCCTGTCAGAAATCCATGAGTGGTTTTTATTAACAATTCCCTGCGGAATGAAATCAGAGATATTTAACCTGTTAAGAGACACCATCTGTCATCAAAGGCCACTTTTTGCTAGTCACCTGGGTGGAGTTAAAATAATTATTAGTCCCCTACCGGTTTTTGACCGGAGGGGACTATAAGTTTGCCCTCCGTCCGTCTGTCAGTCCGTCCGTCAAACAATCTGGATCCTGACATAACTCAAACAGTTTCCAAGCTAGGCTTATGAAACTTGGTATGTGGATAGGGGGCAATAAGGGGATTATGCACGTCTAAAAATATTTATATTTTGACAAAAATTGTGGTAGCCATGGCAACAGAAAGAGTGAAAATATGCCCAAATCTTGATCCTGCCATAACTCAAACAATTTCCAAGCTAGGTTTATGAAACTTGATATGTGGATAGGAGGCAATAAGCGGATAATGCACGTCTAAAAATATTTTGATTCTGACAAAAATTGTGGTTGCTATGGCAACAGAAACATTGAAAATGGCCTCAAACCGGTAGGGGACTTCTGTATTGCTTGCATTTCTTAATTACTTGTTATTAATTAAAATATAAATTAAACTAATTTTAAATTTTTTAACTATTATTTTCAGGATGCACTCAGACAGTCAAACAGAATGCAAGTTTTCAGCTCATTTGAATTCCAAATGGATTACAGAAAGCTGCGAGTCTGTGGCAAGCTCCACAGACCTGGATGCATTATATTACCGACTCACAGCTAGCAAAGAGATCAATGTGACATTCCCTCATACTATACACCTCAAAGGTCCCAACATTCCTGAGTTTGAGCATGATACTCCCTCAACTGAAGAAAAGGAACATTTGGTCAGCGCTTTAATAGATTGTCAGTCATCATTGGCTGAAGTTGTTGTGTCTAGTTCACCGTTTGCTCAAAATCTGAAGAGGCGATTGGCAGTATTGCAGAGAATCTACCATGCCACGTCTAAAATATGCCATACTCAATCTACAGACTTTTTTGATATCTGTCTCACTAGTGAATCAAAGACTAACAATGCGTCAGCATCTGATGATAAACCCTCAAGTGGAAATGAAGCTTTAGTGGAGATAGGTGTACAGACAGGGTTGCAGTTAGTGTTTTCTCTGTTGAGACAAAACTGGCAATTGTCATCACAGTTAGGGACAACCAGTCTATGTAATGATGTGCTTTCTACTGCATCTGAAATTGTCCTCGCTCTTCCTCCACTCTCTTTAGCAAATGAGTGTAAATTAACCACACTTGGTGTGAAGTCTTTAAATCAAGCTGCTAGTTTCCTGACAACGGTGTTTAGGTCACCTTTAGGGGCTGACTTTAAGGGTCGACAGTTATCTTCGGAGCTTGTGTTGTCTTTGGCATGTCAGAGGGCTTCATTACGATGTCTTCTGGAGTGGGTAGAGTTAGCAATGCTTACACAACCAAGAGCAACAACTGATACAGATAGAAATGAAGCAGAGAATAAGATTACTTGGCAGTTATTTAAGAACGTAGTTTCACAGATGATGAAAGCAGCGGTAAGTTCACTGAAGTTTTCTGTCAAGAGTTCCCTATCTGAGTATAGAAATATTATCATTTTATTTACTTTGAATCAATCAATTGTTTTGTCAAGTGTCAGTGTTTTAGAAGTTTTCATCTGGCTTCTTGTTTATAATGACCATACATAAATGAAGGCTCTTCATTTATACTGTCAGAATTCAATCCGTTCCTGGGCATCGTAGGCAAATAATGTAACTACAACATCACTACTTTTCAGAAGAAGCTGAAAACAAAATATCTGTCTGCGAAAATTATTTGAAGGTGGTGAAAATAATTGTAACTACATTTAAATTACACGAAGATGCTATAATACTTTACAGCTGCTTCATACAAGAAGCTACATGTTTCATATATTTTATTGCAGGGCTTTCCAGAAATGAAAATTTCTCCTGACCACAGTCCTGATTTAGACAGAAATGGTAATACACCTTCATACCAGGCGGCCCTTTGTCTTCTGGAACAGGTTTGTGTACACTGCACTCTGTAGCTCAATGGTTAGCGCGCTTGCTGTCTAATCTGGCGACTCGGGTTCAAAGCTGGGTGGAGGCACACATATATATGCCTGCCATATTTCAGCAGAAAGCTGACTGGCAAATAAAGGCATGCTCAGCATTTAAAAAAAAAACTTGTAAACAGCATCTCAGTAATGGGTCCAATATGGACTGTATCTCACATCAGGGGTCATTTTGATGATAATGTTGTTCTGAATTTTACAATTGATAATTCTATAGCCAAAGTACCAAATTAAGTACATGTACCATTATTTTATTTCAAGCCTTCTAAATTCACACTGTTTTTCAGTACTTTTTTTTATTTCATGAAACTACTAGCAATTGTGCTGCCACATTTCAATAAAAAACGATAAAATATTAGGGTAGTCACTTGGTAGGTAGGGAAGGGGGAACAAGAGTGAAACAAACACAATTTTATTTTGGCCTTTTCTTATTGTTTTCAGTTGCACTGTTTAGCAGAGGAATACAGTCAATCCCATCTACACATTCCGCACCAGTTGCCATCGGAAACCCTACTTGTTACGTCAACAAACACGTCAAGTTTCGTCTCCCTACAAACAGGGAGTTCCTCATCTACAAGTTGTGGGGTTGAACCATGTGACGTATATATCTGGGGCAGTAACAGTACACATCAACTAGCTGAAGGAAGTGAAGAGAAAATTCTATCTCCAAAATTATCCACAACGTTCAAAGATTGTCCTCTGGTAAATTATTAACTTTGTTTAAACTTATTTGTTTGTCCTTTGGTAAATGATTTATTTAGTTTAAAGTAAAATTCTGTCAGTAAAATTATCCAAAATGTTGAAAAATTGTCCTTTTGTTAATTATTACTTTAGTTGAAACTTATTTGTTCTCTAAAAAGTGTCCACTTTGTTCAAAGGTTGTCCTTTGGTAAATTCTTAATTTATTTGAACTTGTTTAACTTGCTTGCATAAAATTTTCTCACAAATATAATGATTTTTAAATTGTGAATATTGTTTAATTTTATTATATTTACCCTAGGTGGAAGCTGGCCAGTTTTGTACATTTCTGGTCTCAAAAGAAGGCCATGTAACAGCGTGTGGGAAAGGCAGTTATGGTCGACTTGGCCTGGGGGATTCAACAAATCAACCAGTACCAAAGAAGTTAACGTTTCCTAAGGATGCTAGTATTAAAACAGTGTCCTCCTCTAAAGGTTCTGACGGCCATACTCTGGCTTTATCTCGTAATGGAGAGGTTTTCAGTTGGGGCGATGGTAAGATGATTTACTAATACATGTATTATGCTGTGTGAAGTTTGTTATATTAATACTGATATCAGTTATAACTATAAGACAGTGCTTGGTGAGTGGTTTTGGAAATAAAAGATTCATGATGAAAATATGATATAAAGTACCTTTGTTACAGTTTAATTATGATCACAGTTAATTGCCTTACTAGTCTAATGTCTGGTACAATATGTTCTCACTGACTCTAAATAAGTTGTCAGGGCAGTATTTGGAGTTATTCATCAACTTCAGCCATAGCTCTTATGAAGTGACTTCAGGTTTTTTTAATGATTTATATAACCAATATTTCACCATGTGCCAGATGCCAAATTTGTTTTGTCCCTTACTTGAAAAATTCTTAGTCAAAATTCTGCCAAAAATCACATGCAGGATGTGTATATGTATTTTCTTCAATATTATACAAGAAGAAAACCCCTTTGATACATATTGTTGAGATCATTTCATTATGGCAATTTGAGTTTATGTTATGAGTTCATCCATGAAATTAATGAAAAAGACCCCCCCCCTCAAATATTACCATAGTTGTTTTACAGTACATATTTATGTCCTGTTTTAGGTGATTTTGGTAAACTTGGACACGGGAACAATACTACACAGAAGTTTCCAAAGTTGATTTCTGGATTATCCGGGATTGTAAGTTGTTTCATTATTCATCTATTGCTTAATTATAGATACAACGTGAACATAATTACATATTAGTGGTTATGTTTGCTTGGATTAAAGAACGACAAATTTTGCGAAAATTTCATCTCGTTAAATGTCTGAAATTCAAAATAGCTAACTTCTATACATTCTGTACCAAAAATATTGAAAATAAGTTTATCTTGACAAATTCATTCCCCATGTTACCAAAATACCAATAGTTTCCCTCCTAATTATTATAGATAAGGCACCATATGATCCCCAAAGTTAAAAAAGCTCTGATTTATAATAAGTCCCCTACCGGTTTTTGACCAGAGGGGACTATAGGTTTGCCCTCCTTCCGTCCGTCAGTCAAAAAATCTGGATCCTGACATAACTCAAACAGTTTCCGAGCTAGGTGTATGAAACTTGTGGTTGCTATGGCAACAGAAACATTGAAAATGGCTTCAAATCGGTAGAGGACTTCTGTTCTGCTTGCAATTCTTAATGACTTGTTTTGACTTGTTCTCTAAAGTTATAATTGTCTTTTATTATTTGTGTCAGGTTGTTGTACAAGTATCGGCTGGTTTTCGTCATAGTGCTGCGGTTACACACGATGGTGAACTGTATACGTGGGGTGAAGGAGACTATGGTCGTCTTGGTAATATGTTTGTCTCTTTGTGTGTTTATGGTTTTCTTTATAAATACAGTCATTTATTTAACTTAACAAGCACTATAAATCCTCATTGTGTTAACTTGCTATCAGATTTTGTTATTACTAAACTATTGTCATGCAGTTCTGAGTTATTACCCCTTAAACTATGTCAAATAAAATATTTTATTTTACAAATTGCCACGGCCCATATACAATGTACAAAATATAAACACAAAACATACAAAACTATTCTGTCACAAAGTGGTATTGCCGAAGTTTTTAAATCATGTGAAAGTCGTAGTTTCGTTTTAAATTTAAGATATATGCATCCAAAGGTGTTTCCATGGAGTAAAGGGTTAATAATTGATTATATTACACAGGTCATGGTGACAGTAGCAGTAAGAACTTACCTACCAGAGTGAAGGATCTACCCCCTGTGTGTCAGGTCTCCTGTGGTAGCTCACATACTGTCGTACTAGCTAGAGATTGTAAAACTGTCTGGGCCTTCGGTAGTGGTGACGGTGGTAAGTGACTAGTTCTGTCAATGTTCTGTATCAGGGCTTTTTTTTACTATATACGAGGGGCCTATATTAGGCCCCTTCACAGTTTGCTATAGGCCCCTTTCACAAACTTAGAAGGCCCCTTAATTCACAATTAGAATTTGCATCATGGTTTTTGTAAAGATATCAAATTATTTTCGTGGGGTGGTTAATTTGTGGATTACTTGAGGTTTTCTGTTTTTTCAGAAGAGATTAGTTCTTACAGTTAAATAATTTGCATCTGACTGAAAAAAGTCAGAAATTGAAGACAAAATAAGAAAGTATCCAGTTATAGTCTATTTTCAAGCATGTGTCGTTCAACAGACTGTACATTTTCTCTCCGATTATTGAGTCACAAGTCAGCTGTTACAATCAAATGCGAAACAGTTTGTCCTTTGCCCGAACATAAAAATAAATTATGAAATAGAAAAACTTTAAAAGATTATGGAATTTTATATTTATTTTGTATGTTTAAGCATATGAACTGTGTTATAGGTAAACTTGGACTTGGTGATACAGGCAGGCAGTATAAACCTAAGATTATTGATAATCTTGCGGGTATTGCCATCAGGAAAGTTGTATGTGGATGTTACTTCACACTGGCCCTAGCTGCGACTGGTCAGGTATGCTATTTTACTGGTATATTTGTATTCTGGTTGTCATTTGTTTAAAAGGGTTCAAAACTATTCCTCAAACTATTTTCAGTTAAATGCTTAACATAACCAGTTTTCCTTGACTGTATTTTCCACAAGGAAACTGGACACATTTGTCATATTTTCATGGAAGGGTTTGACCTTGTCGTAAGTGAGAATCAAACCCAGATCATCTGGCCCCGATCTCCCGAAACATCTCAATCTGAGCTCAATCTCAACTCAAATTTTGTCACCTATTGTTTGAGGTAGTTTCCATGCAAAATCGTACTCTAAACAGAAACATTATTCTGAGTTTATTACAGCAAAATTTTGAGAGTTCAAGATTCATATTTATCTCAAATTCAGACTTTGAAATTATCAAAATCTCGATTTGAGTTGAGATTTTTACTTGAGATGCTTCGGAAGATCGGGGCCAGGTTACAAAACCAAACTTCCTAAATTTTAAAAAGAAGTAGTTCACAAAGGTGAATGTTGGAGATTTTTAAACTTCAGAAAGAACTCCTTTCTACATTTTACTGTTGTTGTTTCATTACGAAAGCATTATAATTTATAATCCCTCACACAGATGTATGATTTTACAGTGTTTCTGTATACTTACAACTTTATATTATACAGAAGAAGAAGTTAATTTCATTTCAATATATGAGCCAGTCTCCAGGAAAACCTGCTATAATGACATTATGTAATTACTATATGTAACAAGATTTTAATAAAGCTCTAAAATAAGAAAAAATATATATCTATTGATTCTATTTTAAGTAATTGACCCATATAGTACTATACCTTAGCTTTAAATTTTCCTATGAATTATGTCGAAAACACATTCTTCGTTGCTATGGTGACCAATTTCAGAAAAGTACTACGATTGATAAAAACGAGGAATTAGTTGTTTAAAACAGAAGTAGCCTTTCTCTGAATGCAAACAATTTCGATTTTGATATATATTTTGAGATTGAATCATAATTATAGAATTTGGTACTATTTTGAACAGTTTATGTCAAGAATTGATCAAATGGTGTAATAATGAAATACTTATTTCAGTTATGTCGAATAACGTTTGAATGACGTTTGCGACGTCACACAAAAAGCTCCGAATAGGGACTCTACAAAAACAGCTGTAACTTCCTTAAAACTCAAGATATTAACATAATTTCTTTTGCAATTTGCTTATTAACATTATCCTGTAATACTTTGGAAAATCTTTAAGTCAATATTTTTGTCAAAATAGCAGGTTTTCCTTGAGACTGGCTCATATATAACAATACACATAACGATTAGTTAGGTCATGACCCATGATCATAGTTTGTTAAACATTCAAATAAACTATCTAATACGGTTCAATGGCAATATTTATGAACAATGGAAGAGTTTAACAACAATATCAATACATGTAGTTAACTGTACCTTTGTTATATGGTGTAGTTATATGCGTGGGGAACAGGATCAGTGATCGCTAGCGGATCTCCTGATGCTACGGCTCTCAAACCTCGACTTGTTGAAGATTTACAATCTATACGACTCATAGATGTCGCATGTGGCGATAACCATTGTTTAGCTCTAACACACGGTAAGTATGTCACAGGTGGTGATAACCATTGTTTAGCTCTAATCCATGGTTAGTTATATTATCATTCTGCAAAAACCAAGGTTTCACTGAGTCTCAAGTGTTATTTTGTTAACTTTATACTGGATTTTACCATTTTATAGCCAAAATGCTTATAATTATTATGTCCCCCCCCCCCCTTCTCGACAATCATTTAGATAATTCTAATGGATTTTACAAATTTATGATCAAAATATTTAAAAGAAAAATCCGAAATCAATAGTCAAGGAACTGGTAACATTAAAGAAAACCTTGAAGTGTGTATTTTTGGTGAATAAGTATCCTTCAGGTCCTAACAATTCACTTTTTCAGATAACATGGTTTATGCATGGGGAAACAATGCCATGGGTCAGTGTGGTCAATGTCATACCCAGAGTCCAGTGACACGTCCAAAGAAAGTTACCGTGCTGAACAAGGTACCGGTCAATCAGATCTCTGCTGGTACGTCACACAGTGTGGCATGGACGGCTATACCCAGTGATAGGTAGGCAACTTCTCACCAATAAATATGTACTTGGTTTAACTCTGTACTCCATACTCGATTGTGTTAAATTATCATGTACAGATAGGCTAGAATCTGTACACATCTCATGTGCAGCTTTTTGAGACAAATATCAAGATTGACCCTTTACTCCATACACTATTCTGGTAAGAGATGAGTTAGAAATGTGTACATAGCTGAACATGTACAAATTTCAAGAATTGTCTCCCTTGATAAGGTGTCTTGATAAGTCCATGTCTGTGATTGGGTTGTCTCCCCTCCATACTCAAATGTGTACATAGCTCAAGTGCTGCATTTTTGGGTAAAAATACCTAGAATGATCTCCCTTGATTAGGGGGCCTTTTTAAGTCCATTTCAGTAATAGGATTGTCTCCTCTCCATTCTCATTATTCGAAAATAATTGGTCATGAACATTAAATATATGGGCAGTTTGACTTATCTATGGAGTAAAGGTTTAATTATTTACTGAACGTGTTTCAATCAGAATTAATTATGAAAAAATATTCTTGAAACAATTTTCATTGGCTTTGATATACATGTATGTCATATTTCAATGGTTGTCCAGGTTATGTATGTACAAATTTATGTTATATATTATAGACCACTGATGTCCTTACATAGGCCATTCTGCGTGGATATACAAGAAGACACATTCTGTATTGTACGGCACTTTTTGGAGAGATATTGTCATGGATTTGAGTCTGATAGTGTTCCTCCACCATTCCAGAATGCCAGGTAATATGATGATGTTTATCATAAGTTAAATATAAAAGTCCTACATGCCGTTTTTTCGACAACTTTCATTTAATTTCACGTCATATAATTCTTCTGAACATATAAATGTTGGATGCAAAAACAGAGTGTACCCTATTTCAAATTTTCTGATACTTCAATTTTTTCGTTAAAAATGTACAAAATGTCAGTGTTATTTATTAAGTGACCACTTAAGTAAGCGGCCCCCCTTTTTGCCGTCCCGTGGGTGATCACTTCATACAGGTACTCATACAGTTACTAGTGTATTTGAATATTCGGTGTAAGAAACGAATATTTGAATATTCGGTGTTACAAATAAATATTTGAATATTCGGTGTTACACACATATATTGGAATATTCGGTGTTACAAACAATTATGTTACAAACAAATATTGGAATATTCGTTGTTACAAACAAATATTGGAATATTCGTTGACATCCCAAGTAAAATAAGAATTCGCAAATAACTGGATATTCTTCTGTTTCAGTGAGCATCACTACTTTGTTACATTGTGTTTGAAAGTGTTATGTATACACCTCTCTCTGGCACAGAATGCTAGCGTATCCAAAAACCTTCTAGGTGAACAAGCTAAACCATTAAGAAACTTATTGTTCAAGTTGGTAGACATGCATACACCAGATACAGTACAGCAGGTATGAGATTCTTTTTATATCCACACAAAACGAAGTTTGGGGCTTATATAGGAGCAAGCTTGTCCGTCTGTCGGTCCGTTTTTGGTTACCAGATGATAACTTTATTTAGAAATGAGATATTCTGATGAAAATCAGTTTACATGAAAACTAGTTTCTGTGACAAGGCAGTGCTGTGGGGGTAAAATTCATCACCATTTGGCGATTCTAGTTGTGGTTTGTTTGGAATCGACTCAGATAGTCGTTAGTGCATGATCATTTGTTTTTTTTCCTTCCTGATAGGCCTATGAACTCCGATTTTGAAGGAAGAGGCTGTTGTACGACACAAGGAATCCCGATGCAATACCCTTGCTCTTTTTTTAATAGACTCTTTGATTATTTAATGTGCCCGATGACAGTGTACAGAACCGATGTATGTAAGGCTACCTCTGGGTTGCCAACCAGTTCATCCCTAGTTGCATGGGATACACTGAAAAAGTATTTCTAAAATTTCCATTGCCCCCGCTGGGATTTGAACCTTTGACTGCCAGATAGGCTGTTGAGAATGTTATCCACTCACAATTATGCCAATCATGAGATTCTAATTGTATTTGCCAGATATTAACTAGCATTAAAAAGCCCCTTTTGTTTCAATTGTTAAAGCCCCTGTACTCTTCATAAAATATACATGCGTAAGAAACGAAACAGTTTTATTATAGACTTATTTGAAAATTTGTTTTCTTTTTCAAAGATGAAGATGTTTTGTGTATTTTCAGCTTGTTTCAGAATGTTTGTCTGTTGGAGCCCAGTTATTGTTACCAAGTCTAGGAGATAGGATGGAGTTGTTACATTCTCTCTTACCTAAAACACCTCTGTGCTGGAAGGCACTCTCTAAAGGCCAGGTAAGATAGTACGATTTAAATTTTTTACAAGATTAACCATTTACTCCATAGGGATGCAGGATAAAGAAATCTTGGATTATCTTCCCTCTTCGCCTGCTGTTAGTTTATTTGGGTTAAATGCTGCTTCTTAAAAATTTTTCTGTCATATACGGCAGCTGATTCACCTAAACTGTTATCCTGGACTGTATCTTTACCTGTACTAACTTACCCATCTGTGAAGAACCAGCAATTTCTCCATATGTGGAGGAAAAATCGACACTGTCATAGAAGGCTCTGACCTGCACCAACTTGGAATTGAACCCAGACCACCCAGTTATAATCCAGTGCTCTAACCACTGGACCATGGCTCCAAGATAGTACTTGCTATCTTCTAATATATGTCAACAACTTTAGTAAATTGGTAAGATAATCCATGTTTTAATGCACCTTCAAAGAAGTGGTGGTTCACTGCAATGCATATGTAGGTCAGTCATTTCATCTGTCATTTGGTAGATCAAATAGTTTCTGACCACATTTAGGTTAAACCGTTCAAACAGGTGTTGAGTCACAGACCCTTGTTTGTGTTCAAGCAAAATGTCATTGTAACAAATTTGTCTCAAAGCCGGATGTCATTGACTAGTAAGGCAGGGATAAAACCGAAAACCAAAGAGCATTTTAAGACATTTGTTCCAATGAAAATGATGTCAGTATATGAATAAGTTAGATGTATAGAGACGGGACTCTATTTTTTTGCAGAGTTTTACCAACATCTGATCGTTTATTTCAGAGAATGCAGTTGAATATGATACTATCCAGTTTACAGAACAACAGTCATATATCTGTGTTACTGGGCCTACATACTGTACATACCAGTACCTCTCATCAGTTTGTATCCAAACATAGTATGGCTGAAGTACTCATGAAAAACATTCTGAGAAATCTGGCATTTGAAACCGTAAGTAATGCAAAGTATACTTTTCAGTTTGTAGACAAAAAACAATGGCAAAATGTGTATTTTGTGTTTCTCCAAAAATATATTGCTGGCTTAGAATGAGAAGGTCGTAAGTACAAAATCGATATTTTGAGGAAACAAGAAAACATTGTCTGAAAACTACTCTTAACTTATTGAACTACATGTACAAGCTTTTTCAACTTCAGTTTGGTCAACATGACCTGTCATGATTTTTATGAAAATAGGCTCATGAGAAGCGCCTTCTGAATCAGATTTCATGTATGCATGTGTTTTATGCTTATTCTCATTCTAAGCCAGCGATATCATGAAACTTCACAGCTTAGGCCATGATACATTAATTCCTGTCAACTCTCGTCATCTCAAACTTTTAGGGATTGTTGAAAATGATTGATCTAAATTAATATAAGTTTGACATAAATATCTTGATGCAGTACTGGTGATAATTCGTATGCATGTATTCTGGTAAACAAATTAAAGGGAAAAATCAGTACTTTAAAAAAATTCGACTTCACAGAAAATTTTACTTGATTGAGTCTGCCCTTACGAGTGTTGACTGCATATTGTCATAATTTCAGGAATCATTGTTAAACAACGTAGAAAAGAATCAGGATAAATCTACAATGTGTGAGGTTACAGAAACCTGCTGTCCACAGCTACATGATCTCCTGTCCTTGATACACAAACATCTGTTTGCTTTCTGTATACAAGCTGACCGTCGACCATGTCAGGTAGGCATTGAATGACCTGCCTTGATAGTATAGTGGTACAAAATGTCTTGGGTTTGATCCTAGGCCAGGACATACCAAAGTTGTTAAAAGTGGTACTGGTGTATATCACTCTGCATAGTTAGTTCAAGGTAACAGCTAGATAATCTCCATGTGACTGGAATACTGTTGACAAGTAGGGCTGAAAACAATATTTGAAAAGAGCATTGAACATCGAGGGGCTCTTTCACTAGACTTGATACAATGGCGTTCCAAGTACAAAAATCTTAAAACGTTTCTTTAAAACATAATTTGTCCTGTACTTTTAACGACATCACGTCTAAGCTTTATTACACTTTGTTCGTGTTATCATTTTCATGTAGAAAATTTAATGGCTTTATTACACCCATGTGGTAATATGTTGTATTTACAGAGTACTGATATTACAATGCTGCTACATGTACACCTGGGGTTGATGATTCCACTGTGTTCAGAACTTCTATCTCAAGCTGCCACACTGTTAGTCAACAACCAGCAGACAATGTATAATCTACAAGATCAGGTTCTAGGTAAATATCTATATGTTAGAACAAGTTTAAGACTCTTATTGTCAATTAATAAGTCCATGCATGGATCCAGAAGGAAGGAACCAGTGTTCAGACCCCCCCTGGAATTTAGGTAAAAATGTGATGATTTTATATTATCTGCACTGGTTTATCAGGGCTGAGTGTCTGATCAGGACAATCCTGTAAAAAGTAGTTGGTTTGACCCCCCCTTCTGAGCTAAATAGCTTCTCGTAAGACCCCATCCTGAGAAAAAATTCTTGATCTGCGCTTGTAGTCTGTTATTATGTTTATTACGCTAAAAAGAGTTCACAAGAGGATCAGAGATTATGTATTTTGAATATATACTGCAACCTCGGCTATTCTTTTATATCTGATATTGCTGTTTTCAGATATCTTGTACCGGTCACCAGCAGGTTCCATGTTGTTCCATATGCTACATTCACTGGTCCTAGTGGCACAGCATAGGGTGGTACATCTACTCAATGATTTACTGGAACTTCTCTCAAACTTGGATAAAATATGTCGACTTCTCACAAATATTGGTCGATATGAGAAACGTGAACTAGAACAGGGTTTGTATTCACTTTTTATGTCTGATCAGGTCTAATGCTGTCAATTATAATAAGTTTCCATTGAAGAGTATGACTTGCTGCAACTGAGAATTAAACCTGTATCACCAGTTTACATATCCAGCGCACTAACCACTGGACCATGACTGTGGCTAGGCATTAATATAGTCACCAAACTTGTTGTGTAAGTTGACTATGTTAAGACAAAGTTGGGATGATTTGATTTATATGCTTTTATTTATCCTCGCCACCGGGTGATCCATATGGGCGAAGCCCCCAGAAGAAGTAGAGTGATTTCAGTTTTTGGGTGATAATGGATGATACGGAACATGCCCCAGTTCCAGAAGCATCCCTGCTTCTTTTATTTGCCGGATGTATAGCATCTTAGACGGGACCTCAGTTTTTAAAGTCTCATCCGAAAGACTGTTAGTAATTTTAGTGTTAGGTGGGAAACACTGAAAAGCATTTCTGTTTTTATCCGGCTGGAGGCGGAATCAAACCTACAACTTTCAGATCAGCAATCAGTAGCTCCCATCACTGGACCACTTGTCCACGTATGATTGGGATTGACTTCTTACATGATCTTTATATATTTTAGGTGTGAACTCAAGTGTATCTGCTTTATGGCTTCTTGACCTTGAAAGAATTTGTTCGCTTCTAATTGGCCATTGCTTAGGAGACATGCTACTTGGTACACCAATCACAGCAAGGGAAATGCAGACTCAGTATTGGTTGGAGAATAAACTATTCAGTAATGGTCTGGAATATTTAGGTGATAATGGTAAGTATGTTAATTCTCTGAATATAAATAATATGACAGTATCAACAATTGACCAGATGCCTGTGTGGAGAACACTCCGCACAGGGGTTCCATTTGACCCGGGAGTAGGGGTTTTGACCCTTGAAATTTCCAAAAAGCCACATTTTGACCCTCGAGATATTGGGTTGAAGGGTAATTATCTCATAATGTATTAATATAATATTTTGCCTATAAAATAGTAAAATTTAGTCAAAAGTATCAAAATAACCCTTCAGATTCAGAAGCTAGTGGAACCCCTGCGGCTGCCTACTAGTATTTGTTTGTTAAAGGTTATATATTAGTGAATCCATTGACTTGTGCAAACATGTGCAAGATTTACAATGTTTTTTACAATCAAAAGTTAAATCCTTCATGGGTCAACTATATTCTGGATTTACATATGTGAACATCTGGCATATGGTCAATTCAAAACCCTTTAAATTTTGCTTTAAGCAACGTTGACTTTTGATGCAGCTGAGCTGGAAACTGGATACTGTTTTCCACCTTCTTTGCAAAATAGCATATTGCTGTTCCAATCAATTCGTTTTATATGCATCGTATGACAAACTCAAAACACTCTATGATACTTCAGATGAATACTTGGTATCAAGCCTATTTGTGCATATTTGTCAGAAATTTTAGGTCAATCTCCATGATTTTCCCCAGAAATATGGTCCTTTGTGAGAGACTCACATCTTTGTGTCGAGAAGCCCTTCTAGATCTTGTTTATAATAACCATATCCATTGATTACAGACAAGTTGAAGGGGCAGGTTGAAGTGTTAGTACAGAAAATTATGGAGAACCCGTATGAACCATCACTGGTATACAATGACATGGATCCAGAGGTTCTTACTGAAGATAAAGTACTTCCTCTACAACTATGTTTCAATATACAGACAGATACGGTGTCCTGTACACTAAGATTTATACAGGAAACTGCCGAAAGTTTGGGTAAGTCATCTGTTATTATTGAACAGATTTACTTAGTTTGGGTATTTGAATAATATGCTGATCTATTAGAGTTGTTTTTTTGTGGGTATCAGTATTTGTATTGCAGTCTGACTCTTGCGTTGGTGGCTAGGGGCTGCTGCCATTTCAGTGTGGCTTTGGATTGTCTGACGTGTGTGCTACAGTATTTGTAAATGTTTACCATGCAAGTTACACCCATGGCTGTACTTAAATAACTAATTTTATTGTATTCCAGTGGTTAGACCACTTATTTGTAACTGGGGAATCTGTGTTTGATTCCTGGTGTTGGCAGAACATTCCCGTCCATATAAATGTTACAACAAAGTCAGTTTTCCTCCTTTGTGTGGGGAAGTTGCTGGGTCCTTGTGGAAGGGTAAATTAGTACTGGCTAGGTTACAAGAAAGATAACCTAAGATCCAAGAAAACTAGTTTGTGAATCGGTCTCTGTATATAACTGAAAAACTGCTGAGAGTGGCGTTAAACCCAATAAATTTTAACATGTATTTTATTGTAGATTTTGACACATGTGATGTGCAAGATGAACCGTTGTTAGATACTATCACCAGATGTACGATGGCAGCCATTGTGGTACATTGTAAACTCATAGATAATGTACTCGCAGCAAACTTCAGACAGTAAGTAATGTAACAATAATAATAACGTCTTTATTTTCTGCGGATAACATTATTGGCAAACCAATTTTCATTATGGTCCACACTGAATAGTATTTATTGATTGGTTATCCCCCCCCCCCCCCCCCGTCTTTGATGAAGGAGTACTAGTATATTGTTTAGGACAGGTCATTTGGTCAGTCTGTGTGTCTGTCGGTAGACCAAAAGGTTTCCATTGAATAACTCGAGAACACTTGGCCTTTGGATCCTCAAACTATATATGGAGGTTGGTTATCAACAGTAAATGACCCCTATTAATTTTGACGTCAGTAGGTCAAAGGTCAATATCACTATGACCTTTATCCACTCAACAACCCCAAAATTGTTGGACCTAGAATCTTTGAGCTTTATAGGTTGGTTGGTCATCATCAGTAGATGACCTGGCTCCCTATTGATTTTGAAGTTAGTCAGTCAATGTAGTCAAAACTTTTAACATAAATGAGTGACAGAGTTATTTGCCCCTGTTATACTAAGCAGACATGTATACACAGTACAGTCAGGGGTGTTTTAGTGACAACCAATTCTTGTTTAAGTGTGTTTAGCTTGTGATGCAATTAATTCCATATTGTCATTTACTGAAATTAAAATTGTCGTTTACATAGCTTACTTTAATTCCAATATTAATTCAGTGATGACCACATGTTTGTGTCCGTGATACGAGAAGTCTATCAACTGAGGTTACATCTGATGAACAGAAAGGCTTTCCAGCAGAAAGGGGAAACTATCAAAGATACGTACCCCACCCACACAGCTGATTCTGATACCGGTGAAAAATCACGGAACAGAACGGTGGAGATTGAAGATAATGAGGATAGTGATGGTAAATAGGGCTTTTGTACTTACCGTTACCTAGAGCTGTCATTGATTGGACCAGAGGCATATCGACGATTTACACTTATAGACGAACAAAAGACAGGCCCATCAGTCATGATTCACTTATTTAGCCATTATACACTGTCTATGTTGGGTATCAGCTTTTGAAAATAGCACCTTTAGTCTGAGAATAGACTCAACCCATTTTAACAATTTGTGAGTTTCCATTTTAACAAAGAAAATGTTTTGTGCTGGAAAATAAGTATTATTGGGTGGTTACATTCATTTACCCATGTATATTCTTTGGGGGGTCGACCGAGACAGTTGGAAGTGAATGGTCGCTGCTAGATTGGCAAATGATCTACCACTTCGAGGAAACAGGCAGTTGTGTGATGCAAGGAATCTACATGCAATACCCTTACTCTTTCAAAATAGACTCTTTGATTATTTGACCCGCATGGAGTACACCATCCATTCACACAAGACTTATCTCTGGATTTCTATCCAGTTCATCCCCAGTAGGGTGTCTGTTGCCATAATGCTTACTCAGCAATTTTACTTGTTTGTTTTCAGATAGTGAATCGTCAGAGTCGAGGAGATCTTTATCAGCCGGAACATATGAAGATGAATGTGCAGACTGCCTTAGAAGAGCCTTGTTTCTAATACTTGCTGTTAAACCCTTCTGGAAAGGTATGACCTTGTTTCTAATCCTTGCTGTTAAACCATTCTGGAAAGGTACGACAATACAGTAAATTCCTCACCTTAAGACAACCTCAATAATAAGTTCATCTTATGGTTTTCAAGTCCAATGTCACTGGTTTACTCTTTATAATAAACCTTTAGTTAATATAAAAAACAAGAATGAGTGATAATATGAAGACTTGGATAATTACAGAGGTTTTACTGTACATGTATATGATACTTAAGTTTGCATGCAGAATGAATTCTAAATCCAGTAATGAACTGGTATTATACATTACAATTATGTGTAATGATTAGCAATACACAATGTACTTGCAGAAGTTATGCATTTTGGCTTTGCATTGAGACTGTGCAGTATATTCATGCATAAATGTCAGGTGAAGACCTTGTGAACTATGTATCAAATACTTTAAACCAACAAATATTTCGGGTGATTTAAGTTCACGGAATACGGGAGTGGTATAAATTTCGCGAAATTAAATATTTGTGAAGATGTTCCAAACTTGGTAAACACAAACATGTCTCGTTTATGGTAGACTTAATACGTGAACATTGATAGCCGCAAATATGCCGGCAATCGGAAAAACTCGAAAATTTGTGTATGCGAAATTAGCTTGGTTTACAGTACAATTGTTGTTATTTTTCACAATATATTGAATATTTCAGTAACATCACACCCACCAAACGATACTGTGGATACCAAGCCAGATAATACCTCACAACAAGGTGAGTTTATAACTTACATGACTGATAATGTATGTTTGGCATAAACACCTATTCACTCAATTTGCCCCAAATATACATCGGGTTAAAACGTCTGTTCCCAATGTTCACATTTTACTACTTTATATATAGCCTTGTGGTAGAGTCTGCCTGGAAAGCTAGAGGTCTTGGGTTCTAACCACTCACCAAAAATGATAATGGTAAATCTCCCTTGCTTCACATTCAGCATAGTTGCAGGAAGATGCTGGTTTGTCCAGTTTCAGAATAATGTGAGCAGGTAGTCTCCATAATTATGACTGCAAAAACTATACTATTTACTATTTTTAAAAATAAAACCTTTCTTACTATTTTATCGTTCTTGCTTGACATTTCTGTAATTGGATAGTCACCCCTCCATACTCAATTGCTGCTTTTTGAGTCAAATATCTAGAATGATCTCCCTTGATTAGGGGCCGTGTTAAGTCCATCTCTGTAATTGGATAGTTTCCCCTCCATACTCCGAATTGAGAAATAATTGGTAATGGACATAGAATAGGGGCATGAATTGATATATCTATGGAGTAAAGAGTTTATCAATATTACATTACCTGATACAGGGAGTTCCTCTGATACTGTACAACCTGTGGAGAGACTTCAAGGTCATAAAGGAAGTCATCCTGATCTACATTCCTACATGACTGATGTAATCACCACACCCAGAGATAGAACAGCTACACCAGATCTACAATACGGTGGTATGCCATACTCTACCTACTATAATAGTCTATTCACTGAACAAAAACCAAGAATATATTGTCAGGGTTCCCACGGTCAGGGAAAAGTCAGGGAAAAACATATTTTTTTCAAGGTCAGGGAAAAGTCAGGGAATTATGAAATTAGTCAGGGAAATTTGGAAATTGAGCAAAAGTCAGGGAAAAGTCAGTGAATTTTTCATTGAAGCTGTTGCTAAGTGTCATTTCCTATGAAGAAAATACAACTGAAAAAAATTCTCGCTCGCTGTGCTCGCTCAGAGTATTTCTAAGTTGTATTAAAGTAATGTTAATCAACGTACTGCTAACCTAAACTCTTTTGTTCCATATAGAGCAAATATAGCCTCCTTTTCTCTATTTTCTTGCCATATTTTGGTCTAACAAAAAAATGCCGATGTCGCCCGATTGCTCTAAAAAGTCAGGGAAAACTGCTCTGTGGTCAGGGAAAAATCAGGGAAAAGTCAGGGAATTTTGTCTTAGAAAATTTGTGGGAACCCTGATTGTGTATAGACATAGAAAATCAGCATGTTATGATTAGTTTTCAGCGAGCTACTGTAAAATCATTTAATTTCGTTGGGATGAAAATTCGTGGTTTTTGTTAAAAAGACCATTTCGTGGGGACGTAAATTCGTGGATTTCGTATTTCAGCAAAAAAAAAATCGGGTGAAATTCTGCACTAATCCTAGACTCATATACTGGAAAAACGAACTCTGTACGGCCGCGGTAAATTTGCACTTTGTCAATTTACATATTGATAGTTGGTAAAATTATTCGTTGGGATTTGATTTCGTGGTTGAGGTCATCTACGAAATCCACGAAATTTAATCCCCCACGAATATTAATGATTTACAGTATTATGTCTGTCATGTTGGGGGAGAGATATTGATTTTGTGTTAGACATCTGGATGGATGTCACTAAGTTTGTCTGCACTTGTTCTACTTATCACTGGTCCAATTTCAATGAAACTTTACATGAATGCTTGGCACTAAGCCTAGTTGTGTTGTCAGGAATTTTAAGTTGGATGACTTTTGTCAGAGTTATGGCCCTTTGTGGGAGACATTCATTTTCGTGTCAAAAACCCTTGTGGTTGCCTTTTGGTATACACATGGTATTTGTAACTATCTCAGGGCAGTATCCAGGTACTCAATATTCATTGCTGTTTAATGATAGCTCTTGATCAAGTCAGTAATCTGTCTTTATATTTTAGCGAATTCTAGAACTGGATCAACCCTACAAATGGTTAAACAAACATTGCGACGTCTACGATGGCACCATGAACATGCAGGGGATGTAACTGTTGGTTTAAACAAAGGGAGACAATCTGCACCTACAATTAGTGGAGATGTCTGCTGTTTTATCAAGGGAGATAATATACAGAATCCTAAGAATAAGAAGGATATTGTCTCTAGGATGAAAGCTTCAGTATGGGATATAGAAGAAGCCATGAAATGTCAACACAGTCGTGCTGAGGTATTTGTCCAAAATTACTAACCTGATCCTGGACTTATATGTATGAATATAACAGAGCTACAGATAAGGTTTTAGTCAATTGGGTATTTTACCCCCGAGTTTCAATTTTGATTGGGTTTTGACAAATTTTAATTGGGTATTTTATAAAACTCAAAGGGTAAATAAGCTTTTATGCACTATTTTTCACTATAACACCCTTTTCTATTTGGGTATTTCAAATTGTCTTTGCTTTTTCTTACTCCCTCTTCTCAAAATCAATTGGGTTTTTAAGAAAATTAATTGGGTAATTAGCCCAATACACAGCTTATCTGTTGCTCTGAATATAGAAATGTATTATAAAGTTTTTGGCAGAATGTATCGGTTCCCACAAGAAAGCTGTGTATAGTGTTTAAATTAGACCAGATATACAAAAACAAAAGCCACGGGTATTTATTGATGGACAAGAACTGAAATGTTGAATTATGCCAATAGAGATCCCGTGACATTAATGTGTTTGAGTTAATTAATGTGTCTGAAGCAATATTAATTAAACAATATATATTTTCTTAACCTAAATATGGTAAATGAAATACTGTTGAAATATCTCCATGCTAATGTCGAGCATAGCCTTTATTTGCCGGTCAGCTTTCTGATGAAATATGACAGACATCTGAGTGCCTCCAGCCATATTTGAACCCTGGTTGCCAGATTAGACTGCAAACTCTCTAATCATTGAGCTTCCGTAATGTTGAGTATAAAGGTTTTATGTATTGTACTTTCAGTCGAGATTGAACGCTTTGAATCAGATACGTGTTTTGTTGATGGCATATAAAGAGAAGGATGGGAGTGAGTTGGTCGTTGAATCTACATCACTTTCTATACCTCAGTCGTTGTCTACACTACTGTGCTCTGTACACCTTAACCTTCTGTCTGGATTCTTCAATCTCGGACTCCTGTCAGATCTAGATGGTGAAAAACTCAAACGATTGTCACACTATAAGGTAAAGGTTTTATTTTTCTCTTTTTTATTTTTCGCTTTAACATGTTTAAGGGAGCAGAACTTAGGATGAAGAAATAAGATATAATTGTCAGGCGTTATTCATATGGACCAAGTACAAATAAAATCTGAGTAAAGTTAAGTTACTTCAATTTTCTGTTAAATGATCATGTTTAGAAATTTTATGTTGCCTGTGAATAAAACCAAAAATGTGTGTTTTGTTTTAGCACGGGATATCTGCAGCTAGAGCTGAGACCCAGAGAGAGATACAACTCGCTGTACATGATGTAATAGAGTCATTGATTGACGGACTCATTGATGTATTCACGTCTGAATCTGTTAACCAAGGTTTGTATATGTTGTGTGTCCATGCATGCGCAGTTTAATAACCTGCGAGCCTGTCATTCAGAGTTATTTTGTCTCCAGTGGGGGGAGACATATTGATTTAGTTCCTGGATGTATGGATGTCAAAAAGAATGTCTGTGTTTGTTCTTCTTAACCATTTGGTTTCTTAGTTAACCTAGTCAAGCTATTCTCAGGAATTGTCAGTTGGATGAATATTGCCAGAGTTAGGGCTTTTTGTGTCAAAAACTCCTATAGTTTATTTTGTTTCACAATTGGTATTATCATATATTTATGAGTTTAAACAAACACCCAATCTTGTTATGCCCCCCCCCCCATCTTTGATGAGCGAGTATATTGCTTTGCACCTGTCTGTTGGTTGGTCTGTCTGTCGGTTGGTAGACCAAATTATTTCAGTTCAATAACTCAAGAACTCTTTGTCCTAGGATCTTCAAACTTTACATGGAGGTTGGTCATCAACAGTAGATGACTCATAGTGATTTTGAGATCAGTTGGTCAGATGTCAAGGTCACAGTCAAGGTCACTGTGACCTTTACCTTTTCTGACTATACAAATGGTTTCCGTTCAATAACTTAAGAACGCTTCGCCTAGGATATTTTAACTTAACATGAAGGTTAGCCATCAACAATAGATAACCCCTATTGATTTGAGGTCAGTAGGTCAAAGGTCAAGGTCACTGAACTTTACCATTTCTAACTATTGTGCTGTCATGGGGGCATACATGTTTACAAACATCTCTTGTTATAAAATATCCCAAATAGGGGATCACAAGTTATACATTCATGATATGAGTACTGAAAAGCTATGTAACCAACTTAAGTGTTTCAAATCTTGAAAAAGACCACACAGGGTTTAAGTATTGAGTTATAGAATGGTTTAGTAATAAACAAACAATGTTTATTTCCCATTTCTTGAAAAAGACCACACAGGGTTGAAGAATTGAGAAATAAAATGGTTTAGTAATAAACGAACAATCTATATTTCCCATTTCTTGAAAAAGACCAAATAGGGTCAAAATATTGAGATATAGAGTGGTTTGGTAATTAACAAACAATGTATATTTTCAGCATGTAAGCAGAAGTTGCTGTTATGTAGCATATTTTGTTTGAGTATGAGCTACAGATCTGTGGACATCTCTCTGCTGACGGCCTCTAAGTTGTTACCTACATTGTATGAGATGATTGGTGCTACTATACCCGTACATGGACTGGTTCAACCAGTCAGAGGTAGACTGGGTCAGGCACAACTTGATAAAGTCCTCAAAGTTGCCAGTTATAGACTGGTCCAGATTATATCACTTAGTACAAGGTAACTTTTCTTTTGCTACATATCAAAGGCAGGATGTAATGTGTGAACACCCACAGTGGATGATTTGTCGGGCGGGTTTCAGTAATTTGATTGGGTGGGCGGGATCTAATAATTTGTCTGTATTCTCATTGAACCAGTTTTCATCTGATCATCTTCAAACTTGTTGACAATATTAATTGGCATAGTATGTACATTTGCTACATTTGATTATGAGCTTTCTTGGATTATGGACCCAGAATAACCGAAATGTTGAGAAATTAGCCTTGTCTGTTATCTTATTCAAACAGTTTCCATCTGATTGTCTTCCACTTTGGTGACAAGTCTTTCTGGATTATAGCTGTTGAATTTCAAAACAATTAAGAAAATATTTTTAAAAAAAATAAAGACAAGACATTTTAAAATAAACGAGGATCACCTTTATTTATTTGTATTTATTCCTTCTATAATTTCTGCTGTATTTTTCATTCAGTTTACATAGTGGACAGTTAAGTACAGGTGTACTTCAGTCAGTGTTTGAAATTTTGTGGACTCAAATACAGAAGTACCTTGACAACCCAGTGTGTAACCATAGTAACAGTATGGCTGACTTCCTGGTATTTGTACGACAAGTATTCTCATCACTAAAGGTGCAGTCTCTTGTTGCTAACTGTAAATGGATAGATATGCTACTTGCAGTGATCAGGGAGTCAAAAAGGCGTAAGTTGATTATTTATTTTGCGTTGTTTTTTTTGGGTGGGTGGGGGTGGAGGGAGGATTTGCTGCATTTTGGGTTTTTGAGGTTGGGAGGGTGTGAGGGAGAGAGGGAGCATTCTAGGAAGGAAGTGTGGTGTTGGAGGTAACACTTTTTTTTCGGTGTCTTAATGATAATTTACTGTAAATTGTCTAGTTTTAGAGCCTGATTTCGTATGGACCTGGAATGTCATGGAAAATGGAGTTTGTCTTAGAAAGTTGAGGGAAAAATTCATAGAAAACTCCAGGAATTTCAAATGCACATGCAAATATAAAACCGGTTCTATATTTGTGGTCGTCCATTGTCCATGCAATTGCAAAAATGTGTTTGTCATGGAAAAGTAATGGAATTTTGTAAGATGAACCCTATAGAGCAAAGGAGTGTTGTTATTTAGTATTGTTTATTTTTTATAGATCACACACTGAGAACGAAGCTTGCTGCATTACAAGTTTTAGAATGTATACTTCCCGCATGCTCTTCAAGTCTTGGTCCTGACTTTCTGAAACAGGTAAGTGTGAAAAGCCATGTGTGAAAATATTTACCTTGAACATTCCCATTTCTCTAGTACAAATTTGTGAGATGTGTCTTTTACATTGATAAAACAACTTTTTCATATCTCCAATACACAATAATTATTGTGATTTATACTCATGGATATGGATATAGGGTATGTTGTAATTATGTTTTTTGCATATTGTAGGTGATATCTGACCTGTTTGTTAGTTTGTCAGACAACATGTGGGAGTTACCATTACAGCATGCTACAACTGATGCTAAACTAGAGGAGATCTCATTATTTGCTAAACTTGAACAATTAAAATACAACAAAACACCAACAAAAGACAGTCCTACGTCTAGTAAATCAGCCAGTCAGGTCAATGCACAGATGAGTCAGGATCTTGAGTTAATTTCAAGTTTGTCCGAATCGTTAGATACCGACACTGCTCAGGAATTTGCAACAACAAAGGGGAAGAACTCTGATAAACCTGAAACTAAGAAAGGTTACTCTACCGGGGAAGCTGAAGTGAGTCAAGCCAACGTGAGTGAAGAGAGTCAGACTATGTTAGAAGTTTCGTTTGATCCAGAGAAATGTGTGTGTTGTTCAGTAGAAGGTGGACAAACGTTGGTACACAGTCACTCTGGTAAAGGTTACGGTGTGGCCTCTATACCGATATCATCCGGATGTTATCAATGGAAGGTTAGTATTACTTGTTATATTGTTTGAGTTATGTCCCCTTGTTGTCAAGTATCACCGGTTATACTGTTTGAGTTATGTCCCCTTGTTGTCTAGTATCACCTGTTAAACTGTTTGAGTTATGTCCCCTTGTTGTCAAGTATCACCCGTTATACTGTTTGAGTTATGTCCCCTTGTTTTCAATAGTCAGGTTCACTTAAGCCCAACAATTTTTGGTTTCACAATCTTTCAAAAATTAAGTTAAAGCAAGACATAAGAAGGCTGGCCACCCTGGCTGAGTGGTAAGGGGGCATCCATGGTGCACCTTGGAAGCGGGAGATTGAAGGTTCGTATCCTCAGGTGGAAGCTGGGTTAGAACTGATGCGATTGGTTAGTGAGCCACCAACTGGTTAAAGAATGGTTACCCTTTGTCGATCTCTGTCAGGCGCCCAGCAGTAAAAAAAGGGATTCAAGAGGTACTGTGCGACTGAAAAAAAGGTGTCTCATAAGTCAACTTGGCTTGCCCTTTCAATAGCGGTATCATGATAATAAACAAGCTTTTACCTTGTATATAGCGCTTGTAAAGCAGTCACATGTTTGATATGCCATCTATAACAAAAAAAAACACTAGAAAATCCAATATAAAAAAAATTGGTTTGCAACTTTGCATTCATCTTGCAGTGATAAGATGATTTCTTAGGAAAGTTGCACGAAATACTACAGTTTTCTCAAAAAGATGTCCAACATAATGATCACAGACATATGTACTGCAACAGCTTCAATGATGTGATATAAACTCTAGTGTCTCATGACTACTATTTTCTTGTATATTTCAGTTTCATATAGTAAAGGAGTATAAGAGTAATGAAGGTACATGTGTTGGTATATGTAAGCTACCTGTACGAGATCACGGACATCGTTTTACCTCAGACATGTGGTTATATCGGGCATATAGTGGTAATCTGTACCATAATGGTGAACAGACACGTACACTGTCTGGCTTCACACAGGGAGACTACATCACATGTGTGTTAGACATGGACTCTAGGACACTGGCATTTGGAAAAAATGGAGAGGTAATCTTTGTATGCCCCGGCATCTACTGGTGCAGGAGGCATATATATATAGTGATTTTCCTGTCCGTTTGTTTGTTTGTTCATTCTTTCGTTCCATTGAAAATGTTAACCAAAACTTGAAACTCAAATATTTTCAATCCTTCAAGGCATTGCTTTCAAACTTCGCATACTTGTTAACCATCATAAATACCTTATATTGTTAACGCCATGTAACACTTTCCAACATTTCTAAAGAATTATGACCCCTGATTGACTTAGCAAGTTAATAACGACAAGGCTTCCACCGGGCATAAGGGTTTACTGAACGCAGTCTCGTTATCTTGAGCAATTAAACGTCACGCCCTATAGACATTTCTTAGTCTTATTGTTAGCTGATTGTTAAGCAATTCATTTTAGGCTGTCATTGATTTATTATTTTGGGAAGTTTTGGGCTATTTTGGTGTCATTGTTTAGCCATGATTAATTTGTGATAACTTTGGGGTTATTTCCAGGTCGTAGCTTTAGCCATTTTGGGTTGACACTGTTCATCTTTTTGTGGGAAATTAATGCGTATGATTAAAATGGTAATGTTCCCCCCCCCCCCCATTTGGCTGTATGAATCCCACTATGAATATTTACAGGAACCTAAGGTAGCATTTGAAGATATAGAAGCAACGGAGGTATATCCTTGTGTTACATTCTACAGCAGTAATCCTGGGGAAAAGGTAACAAACATTTCATTCCAATTATACATTAATTCTCATGACATTAGCTTCTAGTATTTGCAGGGTTATGGCCCTTGAAATATGGTTTTGTGTCGTATGTAACTCCAAAAGTTTTCGAGCTACAGTCATCAAACAATTTTCTGCATGATCGCATAATGATGCTTAAGTTTCAGATTTATCCAGTTTTAGTTGTTAATTTGGTCAAACAACAAGAGGGGGCATCCATGGATATCCATAGATCATATCTAGATGTATAAAGACTTCAAAAACTTTATAGTCCACCTTGATAGCCTAGTGGTAGAGTGTACCAGGCCATGACATGTTAAAGTTTTTAAAAATAGTACAGTACTGGTACCTTTCCCTCTCTTGATGCTCAGCATAGTTAGTTCCAGATTACTGCTGGTTTGTCTTGTGTCTGGATAATGTAACAGTGTAGTCTCCATATGTCTTGACTGAAATACTGTTGACCAGTTGGGCTAACAACAAAAAAAAACTTTATAAACATTCTTCTCCTGAACAGGTCCAGATATCTGATATGCAGATTCAAGCCGTTCTGAAAGATTTGATGCCAGGAGAGCCCCTGTGTGCCCCACCTCCCAATGTTATATGTGAGTCTATCATACGACTGGTACGATGTCTTCATACCAATCCTATATGGATGGAAGTGGTCAATGAGAAACTTGTACAAGCTTTAGATCAGGTCCACTACTTGGAGTGGTTTATTGAAGAGACCGACACAGATGTGAAGTTAGAGAAAGCTGAGGAGGATGACAAGGATGTTAAAGGTGCCTGATAAATTTTACAATACCAATATGAATCTAAGTTAATGTTCTTGTCTCTAGTTTTATTGCTGTTTTTGTCCGGAAGTAAACAAACACATAATTTTGTGAGAATTACTTCTCTTAGTTAGATATCAATGGAATGTGGTTCCTTTGAAAAAAGTGCTGACAAATTTGACAGAATTGATTATTTTATGTCAATCCTTGGTGAATATTTTTGCAACTACAATGAAAGATAATGCAATAATGGATAAGGACAATTTATCAAAGTGTAGGTAGATTCTTGTAGAATTTGTTTGCTTTTGTGCATTTTTTTGCAAATTGATGCTTATCCCACTGGAACTGGGACCTTCTAGGCTATATAGTGATCTGTTATGGTGTAAGGTAGTAGAAAATACATCTAAATGCATTTGCATGGTGAAAGGATAGATGAGTGAAAAGCACCTTGGAGTAACTATGTTGCAGTATTAAGTGATATAATTACAGATGAGAAACAGCAGAGTTTGGATGAAGATGACATTAAGTTGAAGCAGTATGTATGTCCTGATGAGGATATGATGAAGAACCTTTGCTCTCAGGTATAGTGTAACTTGTATAATAACCAGGTGTTGTATAGTATGGAGAGTTGGATGCGATCCTCAACCTTCTATTAGCGGTTGTATGGTTTCATAAGCGGGGAATTTCACAAAGACACTAGAGCTGTAATACAAACACAAATCTAAAGGACCGATATTGCACCATTTGCTCTCAGAAATTTATATATTCAACGCAAGAACCTTGTAAAATATTCATGCATAAAGGTCAGGGTCAAGCCAAATTCTCCATACTATACAAATTAGGAATAATCCAGAAGTCTGGAATTGCTGCACTAGTTACTTGGTCATTTGAAATTTCATCAGCCAAATTTTAACATTTTAGCATATAATTCGATTTTTGAAAATAAAAATCTTGCCAAGCTTAAGGCTTTCATGGTAAATATTGGCATGGGTGATATTATCTGTATTCTGCTATCACAGGTGTGGCCATGTCTGGCGATACTTGGTGGTCTGGATTCAGGATTACGTGTCGGAGGACGATGTCAGCACCAGGGAACATCAAAGTTTGGTATAGTACTAGGAGTGACCAGTGTCGGAGCATCGACTGTCAAAGTACAGTGGGATAATGGAGATATCTCAATTAGGTCAGAAATTCTTTTTGTTTGAATTGATTATCGCTCATTTATCTCTCAAAAACATTTTTTCAATCGTCTAGCGCATACAAGGAATTAGGATGTTTTTCACATTGTTAACTGTATCAGTCAAAACTAAAAATCACATTTAAGTAAAATGTATAGATGACAAAATACGAATTTTCCAAGAGTTGCTTCCCTTTTACTATAAATCATGCATTTTTCTTCCGTCTTATGATGTTTTTCACCTTTGGGACTCAACTTAAGTGCTCAAATGCATCATTCTGCAGATAGGTTGTCTCCAAGCTTGTTCTCATTAATCATTTGTTCGAGGTCAATGAAACTTCAAATGAATACTTTGTACCAAGCCTAGTTGTGCATATTGTCAGAAATTTTAGATTAAATGTTATTTTGCCAGAGTTATGGCCCTTTGTGGGTAACATAATTTTTGGGTCAAAAACCCTATCTAGTTTTATGACTTGTGTTATATTGAGATTTGTTCATATTTCAGTGATCTATCAGTGTGTACATTGAAGCCTATACCCACACAAGCGTTTGATATCGGAACACTGACAGGATTTACAGCCAAACATTTAGAAGTTCTGATGAAGCTGACTTATTTATCCATCGATAAATTCAATCCTAAACAAAAGGTAATATTAATATTTTGTAGATTTCTTAACAAAACTTGTCCAGTTATTAGTCCCCTACCGGTTTTCAACCGAAGGGGACTATAGGTTGCCCTCTGTCTGTCCGTCCGTGGGTGCATCGGTCCGTAAAATATCTGGATCCTGCCATAACTCAAACAGTTTTCAAACTATGTTTATGAAACTTGGTATATGGATAGGTGTCAATTAGGCGATTATGCCCATATAAATAATTTAATTCTGACAAAAAATGTGGTTGCTATGGCAACAGAAACATCGAAAGTAATTTAAAGATCATGGCTTCAAACGGAAGGGAACTTCTGTATTGCTTGCAATTCATAGAAACTTGCTGTTTTTATTTTTCGTGTAATTATGCCCCTGTATCATCATATTGTTTTGTCAGTTGGTCCATTAAACTGTCATGGCAGTGATCAGATTTCTCAAGAGCGGTGGGTACAGTTTCTGTTGTGGTAGTGCTAGACTCTGATGTTAGTATTGTGCATTAAAACCCCATCGGGTTTGCAAAATAAATACATTCACTGAACTAAATATGGTTCACATGTTACATGACAACAGGGTTTACACAGGGGTACTGAAGGGAGCTAATCCCTCTTGATAAGATCCCTTCTTTTTATTCCCATACCAGTTTTCAACCTGAGGGGACTGTAGGTTTGTTGTGTTTGCATATTTCTTAATGTTTGTTAGCCGAAGGAAAGTTCCCAGAATGTTGCAGCAGAGTCAAGGAATGTTGAAGAAGATGCTAAAGCTGTGTTAGCCGAGTCTGATGCTCTGATGAAGAAGTTAGATGAAGATATAGCTAGAGTACTAGACATGGAATCTCCAGATCATAATGCTGATAAACGTGATAATATGAAATCTTCAGGTAAAATTATCAGATTTTATGCATGTTTCCTCTGTCTTTATCTATAATGCAATAAAACCTCCAACTCATTAAGACTGAAATACTGTTGACCAGTGGAACTATAAAAATAATTCATTTTTATGCCCCCGTATCGATAGATGGGGAGGCATATAGTGATTCACCTGTCCGTCCGTTCGTCCGTTCGTTCGTCCGTTCGTCCGTCCGTCCTGGTTAACCCAAATTGACCGTTTCTTCTAGCATTAATATTACTTGCTACAAAGCTTTCATACTTGCATGGATGTTGTGTATGAACACTCTCCACACGCCAGTATCACCTAACCCCATTTTGACCTTCACCTTGACCTAATTTTGGACTTAGACTTATTTATGGACAAGGCTTCCACAGGGGGCATAAGCGTTTATTGAACGCAGTCTTGTTTAAAACAAGCTCTTAATCCTTTACTCAATATAAACCCAACACTACCAGGATGCCTTCTTACAATCATTTAGCTCATCTGTTAACAGAATAATGTTGGGTGTATATTAAGTAAAGGATTAAAGCATTGTTAGGCAGCTCATAATAATTTAAAGACCATTGTAACATGCATTTGTTTTAAAAAGCTTATTGCACTAAGTTATGATACATTATTGTCAAATAACTTTGTGTTACATTCTTGTGCAGTAGCTTATACAACTTACAACTTTTATTCAGTGCACTTGAAGGCCTCCAGCCCAAAATACATACAGCGTAGTTATGAAACAATAAAATTACCGTTTAGACTACAACAATGTCATTTTTTTGAATACACATACAATGTACATGCAAATTCTAACATTAAATGTAAACATATACATGTCATCTAAACAATAATACGGTGCATTGGTTTCATGGAACAAATATATAAGGAAAGATACAATTTACATATGATAATAGGATAAATATTACAACGATCAATAGTGTGTTGTAGTTTTGTGCTATTTCAGAGAATTAGTATTAAATACACAAAATTATTCTACTCACTAAATTGTCTCTGAAGAAATTCTGACCTTTGTTTTGTGCATTCAAATACAAATCTTGCAATCAGGAATATATGCTTGTCCTTACTATCAGCCATAATAGTTTTGAATAGATTTACAGTTTCTATCTGATGTAACCATTTCGGAATGAACAACTCGCGACGTAAGGCACTATATATTATGTTACATTCAAACATTACAGACACAGAATCTGGTGCTGACCTCAATGAAAGTTTTGTCAGTGTGTCTTCGTCTGCCAGTAGTGGTATCAATTTAGCGGGTGGTTCAGGTAAGTTACTGTAAAGTCACATATTTTCGTGGGTATTAAATTTCGTTGATTTTGATAAAAATGCATTTTCGTGGGGTCATAAATTCGTGGATTACAAAACATGAAAGGATAAACACATGTTCGATATTTGAGAGGTCGATTAATCGTGGGGATTATATTTCGTGGTCGAGTGAAACAACGAAATCAATGAAAATTAAACCCCCTCGAAAAATAATGATTTTACAGTATTCAGCTATCATTATGGTATTGCCAGGGATCAGGTCATTCTAACTCTGTTTTGTGAATATGACCTATTTCACCTGGAATTGGGAATTTTCATAGCACTAAACTTAGAATTGAGAAGAGACACAACTGAACAAAACACTCATTATGGGTTATTGTAGGAGTCACAATTTTTGTCCACACTATTAGTCAGTAACTTTTATTTGGATATTGAAGAAACTCCACATTAAATATTTGTACCAAGCCTAGTTTTGCATTTCAGCAGAATGTTGGTATACATGTACTGATATAAATTTTCAGGGTGTTATTGCCCAATTGATACAAAAATGGTTCGGCAACTTTCCTCAAAGTCAGAGGTCATTGGGCAATCTGACAGATAAAAAGACGAATGACCATGCAGTTACACCTAGAACAATGACGAAAGCGTGCTGCAACTCTGTCAGGGCTAGTCATCACATTCAGTGATAGATCATGTTTATAATTCTATTACAGACTGTGGTAGAGCCAGACTAGAAGCTACTGGACCGATGTCAGGTAGACCACCATTGACTTCATCTAGTACTAATATTATAACATCAGACAGTAGTTTCCATACAGCTTCCAGTGACCTTGAAGGATTGGATTCAATTGTTGCACATGGTATGTGTGTGATTTCATTTATTTTTAGGACCCTACCGGTTTTTGACTGGAGGGTACTATAGGTTTGCCCTCCGTCCGTCTGTGCATCTGTCCATCCGTCAGTCTGTCCGTCAAAAAATCTGGATCCTGACATATCTCAAACGGTTTCCAAGCTAGTTTTATTACATTGTGTGGATAGAAGGCAATAAGGGGATTATGCACGTCCAAAAATATTTTGATTTCGACCAAAATTGTGGTTGCTATGGCAACAGAAACATTGAAAATGGCTTAAAACCAGTAGGGGACTTCTGTATTGCTTGCAATTCTTAATGACTGGTTAATTTTGACCCTATGACCTACATATGCTGTGGACTGGAATGGTTAATACTATCGTGACGAGGACCTCCTAAGGATCATTAGGTCTCCCAAATACAGTGGGAGGTATAATAATTTCGTGCTGGATGTCCGTCTGTTTGGATGTCACAAAGTTTATCTCCCCTTGTTCTCCATAACCATCTCTGGATTTCAATGAAATTTCACATTGAATACTTGGTACCAAGCCTAGTTGTGCATATTGTCAGGAATTTTTGGTCAAAAGAATATTGCCAGAGTTTTGTGGAAGACAAATGTTTTTGTGTCAAAAACCCTTCTAGTTAATGATATGTTTCATAGTTTGTTCCAGTTACCTGCTAGTTCACCCGGTGTCAGGATAATGTGACTGGGTAGTCTCCATATGAATTTAATGAGTTTTATCTTATTTTTTTCTAGGTTCTAGTTTAGAACCAAGCAAGGATCCAGAAGCCAGTAAAAGTGACGCAAACTCTTCCATCCATTTTGATATGCTGGAGCAGAAAAGGGAAGCAACTGGACACAATATTGATAAAGTTGTACATTCCACTGGTAGTCTAGATGAAGACGATAGTTATTATGAAGAGTTGCTTGCTAAAGCTTTCCAGGATGAACAAGTTGCCGAACAAGTTGCAGCAGATGCTGAAGTTGCTGATGCTTGTAGTAAGAAAACTGGTGATAAAGCATCAGGTAGTTCCGGTAGTGTAGAGGAGGAAAATGTTACTGAAGCTGGTAAAACTGATAAGGCAAGTGTTGATGACACTGAGGACAGTCAAGAAGTGCCGGATGCCAATGTTTGTGATATTAGGGTAGAGTGTAATGTTGGTATGGATGGAGAAAGATCGGAAGAACCGATGGAAGTTGATACTGCCATGTTAGAGAATGCTGGTAGCGTGAATACTAATGAAACAGTTAAAGATGAGGTTTGCAGGCCAAAGGAATACCCAACATCTTCTAATGATGTTCTGGAACCTGTTGACAATGGAGAAACTGCATTGAAGAAAGAAGTATTAGCAGTGAAGTTTGCTGCAATGCAGTTATCGGCGATGAAAGCGGTACAATGTGTATTGGGAAGTCAGAAGTATGGCGAGATGCTTCTGGTGCCGAAGTCGGACCTGGTTGCTGATACAAGTAAAGCTTTCACCGATGGTACGGTGGTTCGTAAGGATGAAGACTTTAAGAAAGTTATCTGTGAATATATGAGGAAGCTAGTGTTTGTTGCTACTAGTGTTTCACCATTTAAACGTGTCGTGGAGATCAATGAATTAGACAGAACCAGAGCTTTGTTACTGAAGATTGCATTACAAGAACAGGCTGAGAGGAATACCAACCTTCCTCAATTAAAAGGTAAATTAATTATCTGATGATCAAACGTCTCGTTTGGGGCTAAGTCTTGAGGGTTGGACATATCAATAATTTTTTGTCCTGGACTTTACCATTTTTTAGCCAATATATTTATAATTTAAAAAAAAAATTACCCTTAATTGTCAAGATTTCTGAGTGTCTAAATGGGAATTTAGGTTGTCTGACTGTTGATTAAAGGGTCAAATGGAACCCCAAATGATGTAAGCTCATTCTGTAAAAGTTCTATAATGAGACCAACCTTGACAGTGGTCCTTTTAATGAACAGTAAAGAGTACAATCTATCCATTGACTGGCTGTTTAAGATTGGTTACACTGACACATTCTTTGTTTTCCTTTTTCAGAGACCTATTCAATATTGTCTCCGATGTTAGGATCAGCACTGACAGAGCAGATATCTCCAGCCACACATATACCTCCTAGACATGCCAGTAGATCGAGCTCTTCAACATCTCAAAATGGAGGTGGAAATAGTCGGGAACGTGAATCTCAGAGATCCTTACAACAGACATCTATACTTCAGTATGTTCAGTCAAGGTATATATCCAGTCATATTGTTTGCTTTATCTGTTGGTATTTTATATATAAAATGTATTTGAAATTGTTAACAACGTTTCTGTGTGGCTTTGGATGGTTTGTTGTATGTCTTACTCTTGCGTGGATGGCTAGGCCCTGCCGTCGTTTCTCTGTGGCTTTGGATGGTTTGTTGTATGTCTTACTCTGGCGTGGATGGCTAGGCCCTGCCGTCGTTTCTGTGTGGCTTTGGATGGTTTGTTGTATGTCTTACTCTGGCGTGGATGGCTAGGCCCTGCCGTCGTTTCTGTGTGGCTTTGGATTGTCTGTGCTTTACAGTATTAACTGTATCATTTAAGTGCAACCGAAGGAGGCCATCAGCCAGTGGGTGTACGATGTCGTTTACCACATAGTGTAACAAGATCATTACGAGACGGTGCAGGTTACTCCAGTAGAGCGCCATCGTCATACTTTCCGACGAGTTTAACATCCCGGGACGTCGTGACCGTGCCACCGACGGCGCCGCTGAGTCGTATACCACCACCACAGTTCTCTCTCCGACGAACACGCAGACCACCTTCACCGCCGGTGTTACCTCCAATATTTACACCTTTAATGGAGATGGGATTTTCTGTGTCGCATGTGGAGTTAGCCATTGATGAGACAGGTATGTATGAGTCAAGATATGTGGGGTCCAGGGGTGGAATTCAGTATTGATCTTACTTGACTTAAGAATAAGGACAACCAATCAGATTGCTCCATATTAAACTCTTGGTCAGTAACAGATGCTATGGTTGGCTATCAAATTCTCCAATCAAAATCAATATTGAATACCACCCCTGGTCACCATTACTAGAAATAGAAAATCAGTTTCTACTCAATTACTTTGTTTGGAATGAGATATTTTGTAAAAATTTGCTGTATAGGTAGTTTGTGTGCAGGTTAAACAGTGTGTATCCAGTTGTACCTTTAATGGGTTACATGAAAACATTGTTTCTGTGACAAGGCAGTGCTTATCGGTATTATTCATCACTGTGTGGCAATTTTATTTTATACTAATATTTGTACAAGTGTTCTCTATTCTACCTAGTAACCTTTGTACAGATCACACCTTTTCATGAAAATTTAACATAAAATTCAATTAAATGTAGATTTTCCTCCATGTGTGTAGAAGTTGCTGCTTCCTTGTGGAATGGTATCTTGGTACTTAATTGTGACAAAACTCTCCAGAAAAAATGGTTTGTTGAATTGGCTGATGTATATAACTGTTGAGAAACAGCATTGAACCCTGAATAAACTAACAAAAGACAAGTCCGAAGTTGAAAAATTATTACTAAGGTAACCATTGGGGCCTTCACTACTATGACAGGTGAGCAGCCTAGGGCCCCTCTTGTTTAGACATAATGTAGGGCCCCTCTTGTTTAGACATAATGTAGGGCCCCTTTAGTTTAGACATAATGTAGGGCCCCTTTAGTTAAGACATAATGGTTGAACGGTTGTTTATGTTTGAAGGTGTAGACCAGTGGGAGGTGACATCACAAGCTGTCAACAATCTAGCTACATGGATGATTGAACATCCACAGGAAGACGATACCAGACGGAATGCCTCCTCAGATCCTGGCCCCTCTAGCAGGGATCGACATCCATTAGATGGAGCTTCTGCAACTAAACAAAATAACCGGCAAGTACCTTAATTTAATATATTATTGAAAATGTTTAGTTTCAATTTCAAAATCTGACATTGGAAGAATAATTTTGTTGCTTAAAGGTTCTAAATTCAGATGACCTTCAATATATGAAATCTTTTTAAACCAATGCAAATGGCTTGAAGAAAGTTGTAATAATGGTTTCTGTACGAAATACGCTAACACATCCACTGATGGGCAACCTAGGACCCTTTAGACCCTCTTGTTAGTTCCATTCATTCCTCCTGACAGCCAATTTTCAGAAACTTCCCTAATCTAAAATAGCAAGAACATTCCATTTTTTTCATTCAATTAAACTATAACATGTTATATTTCATTGGAAAGATTGTTTCTAACGTATACTATTGCAGTTTAAATGAGGTCTTTATCTCAATCGGTTAAAAATTTATCTCATGTTTGAGTTTCTATTGTTACCGAAAAGGTGAATTCAAAAATGGTCTTTTCTGCCTTTTTAGGCTAAAAAGAAAAAACTGTGGTCTTATTGTTGTAATGTGCATTTCCAGGGAAGAACCAAGTGATAGTAGCTTGGTAGAAACGTTGATTGATGATTCCGAGAGTAGTGATCCAAATTTTGTCCGACGTCCTCGTAGATTTGCTCGTACTCGTCATTTAGATATCCGCAGCTTTCTGTCTACCGCTGGTAAGTATCAAGTGTTAAGTGTTGAGCTGGTATTGAAATCAGGCTCCAGGATTATAAAGTCTTTTTATGCTCAACTCAATTATGTGCTAAAACTTGAAATGTTTCAAATAGTAACGTTTCTGATTTCACTGAAATTAGTATGGATAGCTTTAAAGAAAGCAAAATTATTTCCTGATAAAGTAAAGATGATAAAAGTATCATATTATGAAGCATGAGTATGATCAATATGTGTTATGTTTGATACATAGATGAGAGACAGTCAGAGACGCAGGAAGGGGATGGGGATGAAGGGGTCGATCATGATGAAAGAAATCGAGGTTTATTAGATCTGTTTGATGAGGTGATGGGGTTACAAAGGGAACTGTATAATGATATGGGTAATGAAGATATATTCAGTTTTGATAACAGAGAGACATTGGATCTATTCTCAGCGCTGGTAAGTTTGTTTAAACCTTTAATCCATATATCCGACGCTGTTTTTACAAGAGATGAGCTAGAATGTTTGCACATTTCATGTCTTACTTTTTAGTGACAAATGTTAAAAAGAATGATATCCCTGGGTAAATGATATTGACATATATATAAGTATAATTATTCATTGGGGATTTAATTTTGTGGTCAAGGTCTCTTAACGAAATCCACGAAATTAAATCCCCCACAGTATCTATGGTGTGAAGGGCTAAGTAGGAGTGATGTGATAAAATAATGAATAACAAATCAAACAGCAGAGCATGAATGGAACCAAAAAGAACACACACTACAAAAACAAGTCAGAATGACAAATATCAAAACTAACTAGAAAAAAATACTACTGTTTTTAACCAGATCTTCATACAGAAAAAAATGGTTATTAGATTGGTGATTTCGGCAGTTGGGTGGACATGTGGGAGTCAACAATTGGTTTCCGATTGATAACTTCAGTTCTGAATTAGATATCATGATAAAACTTGCTGTGTTGGTGGCTTATGTGAAAACCTTGCTTGGGATTAAAAGTGTCAGTCAGTCTGTCCGTCCGTCAAAAAATCTGGATCCTGACATAACTCCCAACAGTTTTCAAGCTAGGTTTATGAAACTTGATATGTGGATAGGGGGCAATGAGGGAATTATGCACGTCTAAAATATTTTGATTCAGACAAAAATTGTGGTTGCTATGGCAACAGAAACATTGAAAATGGCTTAAAACCGGTAGGGGACTTCTGTATTGCTTGCAATTCTTAATTACTTGTTAAAAATAGAAAATTTGGTTTTCATAAAACTTCCATGTCTTGTTTGTATTTATTATAGAGACGTGACATTGAGGATGATATTACAGTTACATGTTGTGTATTATAGAGACGTGACATTGAGGATGATATTACAGTTACATGTTGTATATTATAGAGACGTGATATTGAGGATGATATTACAGTTACATGTTGTATATTATAGAGACGTGACATCGAGGATGATATTACAGTTACATGTTGTATATTATAGAGACGTGACATTGAGGATGATATTACAGTTACATGTTGTATATTATAGAGACGTGACATTGAGGATGATATTACAGTTACATGTTGTATATTATAGAGACGTGACATCGAGGATGATATTACAGTTACATGTTGTATATTATAGAGACGTGATATTGAGGATGATATTACAGTTACATGTTGTATATTATAGAGACGTGACATCGAGGATGATATTACAGTTACATGTTGTATATTATAGAGACGTGATATTGAGGATGATATTACAGTTACATGTTGTATATTATAGAGACGTGACATTGAGGATGATATTACAGTAACATGATGTATATTATAGAGACGTGACATTGAGGACGATATTACAGTTACATGTTGTATATTATAGAGGCGTGACATTGAGGATGATATTACAGTTACATGTTGTATATTATAAAGACGTGACATTGAGGACGATATTACAGTTACATGTTGTATATTATAGAGGCGTGACATTGAGGACGATATTACAGTTACATGTTGTATATTATAAAGATGTGATATTGAGGATGATATTACAGTTACATGTTGTATATTATAGAGGCGTGACATTGAGGATGATATTACAGTTACATGTTGTATATTATAGAGACGTGATATTGAGGATGATATTACAGATACATGTTGTATATTATAAAGACGTGATATTGAGGATGATATTACAGTTACATGTTGTATATTATAGAGACGTGATATTGAGGATGATATTACAGATACATGTTGTGTATTATAGAGACGTGACATTGAGGATGATATTACAGATACATGTTGTATATTATAGAGGCGTGACATTGAGGATGATATTACAGTTACATGTTGTATATTATAAAGACGTGATATTGAGGATGATATTACAGTTACATGTTGTATATTATAGAGACGTGACATTGAGGATGATATTACAGTTACATGTTGTATATTATAGAGACGTGACATTGAGGACGATATTACAGTTACATGTTGTATATTATAGAGACGTGACATTGAGGATGATATTACAGTTACATGTTGTATATTATAGAGACGTGACATTGAGGATGATATTACAGTTACATGTGAACTTTGTGAAGAACAGACGACCCACTTACATAGACACATGAAAGCTCAACATCCTGGGTGTGGTGGTAAGTATACAAGGAATTTATTATCATGTTCACTGTATCAGTAACCATTATTATACATCACTAGGAACCTTAGTATACCTTACAGTTTTTCTGTACAATAACTCTAGAATGCTGCAAAACAATTTATCACATAACCTGCTGTCCAGGAGTGCCGTAAAGCCGTGCCGTAAATATCGTTCGGCACTCCCAGACTGTGCAATAAATATTTAAATTAGCTTGACGTGACGTTAGCCAATCGATGCGTTGATCCGTCAATGACGTCATGATAATATTAACGTCGCCATGACGTCGCGCTCATTGTACCGCTGAATTTTGGCTGAAACATATGCAGCGTGCATCATCCTTTTGAACAATAATGTGATTTTTTAAGGTTATGTGATAAATAGAATACTGTAAATCACTATTTTTTCGCGAGAGTTTTATTTTCGCTAATATTCGCGAGGGTTGTCGACTCGCGAAATCATGATTCTCGCGAAAAATTAGTAACACAATTATTTTATTTTCGCGTATCCGATATCGAGTACTTCCGAAAATACGTTCACTTTATCGTATGTAAAATGATTGTAGGGGCCTACTTACATTATTTAAAAGTCGATAACATTCGTCTCCGCATTCATGTTAGTGCATAGTGCTTTTGTTAAATAAAGATTGGTCTTGGAACGTCTTAAAAGCCTGAAGTATACCAGAGCTATCCTCGGAAAACATGTTGCATTCGTAAAAACTCGACAACATATTTACAGAACACGCGTCTTCACGTGACGGGTAATACTTATCGGCATATATTCTAGCAAGTCGAATATGCATTGTGTTTTTAATTTATTTTTACCGCAAAAGACATGCATTGATGCAATTTAACATTATATTCAGGCCTCTGGATTGCCGTTTAAAATGCCTTTTTACGGATCGTGACGTCTATAAATGTTTGTGACTGATTTGGACATCAACGCAGGCTCGCAATGTAAGCTATTATAAGTAGCAAGTTTTATCAATGGGGCTTAATTTTGACACTCTATATCGATTAATAATAGTTGTTTGTACAAGCGCGGTACGTATATAATATGTGTTACTCGATAAAACTGCTAATTGGCGGACAACACGGCGGCTGGGTAGTTTGTCGCATTGTTTGATGTTCAAATGACACCATGTTAATTTGATTTCCAGTAAACAAACGTAAGCAAATGTTGATAAATACGCTTGAAGCATATAGCATCTGTAAATTAAATAATAATTAAATATTTTCGGCTCTACAAATTCGCGAATTGGACATTTCAAATGACGCGAATTCAACAATGTCGCGAAAAATAAAATTTTGATTTTTTCCGAAAAATCGCGAAATAAAGGTTACGCGAAAATTAAGTGATTTACAGTATTATATTCGTGCTCATTACATACGAGTTTTATTAAACTCGTCGACAAAAACAATATGACACTCGGTAAAGCCTCGTGTCATATCATTTTGTCAACTCGTTTAATAAAACTCGTATGTAATGAGCACTCATGCAAGATCCTCTATATATTTTCAATGAGAAAAAATTGTGGTGAATATGACCCAATGCCAGGGAGTTGCAAATATTGACTGTTGTATAGAGATTGTTGTTCTACGGAGGTTAAATTTATAGTAAATATCAGCTTAGGGAAATGTAAAAGTTGTTGTTATAAAGAGGTTGTTACTCTACAGAGTGCTGCTCTGGGGAGGTTGTACAGTATTAATATTTTTGGTCTATATATCTCCCTAAGCTGACATTTAAGTTACAAATTTAACCTCAGTAGAGCAATTGCCTCTGTAAAACAGCCAATATTTGCAGCTCCCAAAGGGTGTTGCTCTACAGGGGTTGTACTGTATTCATATTTTTGTACAATATCATGGGCGAAAGTTTTCAGACACATGCCTGAACTTCAGGTTTTTGAGAGTGCCAAAAAGCCTGTTTTTCTTTATTTTCCCTATACAATGTATCCCCGTGGTATTGGAAATGGCGCACTTAACAGTTTACGTCATTATTTTGTTATAAATATAAAACGTTCATAATTAAAGTGATTGAGCAATGATAGGGCAATTCAATGGGAACATGTTGACACTAAATATCAATAGTCAATTCTATCAATGCATGTTGTATGACCATTACAATGAAAGACACGCTCAGCTTATTATGTCAAGTCCGCGTGATATGAAATGGCACACCTATCCTGTAGGTCCCTTGTGGTAAAAAAATAAAAGGATTCATGATGTAGTTGTTTCCAATTTTATTTTATGGCTATATAGTCCATTTTTATATAATAGTTAAGCTTAGTTTGTATACTACTTAGATAATAAATCAATAATTAGTATCGAGACAGAATTGCACTGGTTACTAATTGCCATTATACTTTTTGAGTCACCAAGACAACTTGAAGATGTCCAAACAAGTGTTAAATCATCTATTACTGTCATGTAAGAATCATTCATGGCATTTGCATAGTCTGATCTGTCACCAACTTGACTTGGGAATGCCGAAAATATCAATGACAGTTAATATTAACAAAATTTTCAAAACATATTATTTCAGATTTTGACTAGTTTTTTCAGTTTTTCTTAATAAGAAAGTTACATCCTTCTGGACACCATTTCCTGTGTTTGACAGTGTGTAGGACATTTTAATCATGTTACATGGTGTTAACATGGATGCCAGTGCTCTTTACAAAAAAAAATTGAAGTTAAAATTTCATTTTACAAATTTGTGGGATTACGATATTTGAGGAATAAAGTGACATAAGAAAATAACAACAAATATGGGTACAGCATACCTTTCGAGTTCTAAAAGCACACAATTTTACTTTGAACATTGTTTATTTGCATTACAGACCAAAACCATACATCCTTCCAAAAATATACTGGAAATATATGTCATTTTGGGTCTTAAACTCAAGAAAAGACCACTAATCTCAGGTGCGCCATTTCTGATACCGCGCCACAACCCATACCACCATACGCAGATTTTTCAGAATTTCAAACTTTCACCCATGCAATATAATTATGTTGCAGGTAATTGTGAGAACTATGGTTATCGTCGAACGGGGACATATAGTGGAGGGATGTACGGTGGTCAGTGTGGTGTGGTGTACTCATTCTTCTATAGGATGTGTAGGACATGTAGACAGAGATATCTGAACAAACCTAATAGAAACAATGAAGATATTGAACCTAGTACTGAGTTCCAGGACAATGCTGACTCACAACAACTTTCAGGTACATACAGGTCCCATGATGTCTAATATTGTATCAATTTATTGAGATTTTTATGCCCCCGTATCGATAGATCGGGAGGCATATAGTGATTCACCTGTCCGTTCGTCGGCATATCGTCGGCACGTTCTGGTTCGCTGATTATTCACACAGTTATGCTCCTTGGAAGATCGCACTATAACTATATACTAAATTCTTGTCCGGGCTATTTCTCAAGAACCACTGCTCAGATTTTAACAAAACTTCATGGATAGCTTCACTACCAAGTGGAGATGCGCATATCGTCGGCACTTTCCGGTTCGCTGATAATTCACATAGTTATGCCCCATGGAAGATATCCAATATAACTATATACTTTATTCTTGTTTATGGGCAAGGCTTCCATGGGGGGCCATAAGCGTTTATTGAACGCAGTCTTGTTTCCATCTAAGACTGGACACACAATCAAGCCCCAATCTCATGAAGCATCTCAAGTAGAAATCTCAAATATTGTATTTCCATCTACTTCAAGTTGGTTTATCGAGGGAGATCTGGGTCAAGTTTTGGTTTATTGAGGCAGATATGGGTCTGGTTTACTAATCTAAAGTGTTTTCACTGGACCTTGGATAGGCACTTAGGATGTTTAGACAGGTTTCGTTGTTCGAGCAATGCACCTAGCCTTTGCTAAACAGACAAAGGGGGGAAGGCTATATAAGGTGTCCCAAAGTTTTCCCGGCAGTATCTTCTCCATAAATTGAAGGATTGTTTAATCACTTGGCACATATGTTAACCATCATGGAAGGTGTGTCATGAGAAACAATTATGTCAGTGTTTCAAAGGTCAAAGTCACACTTGGGGTTAAAAGGTAAAAATTTGTCAAAATTAAGCTTGTCAAAGGCATACCTTTGTCATTTAATGTGGGATTTGAAAAAATAATATGGCACAAATGTTCACTACTACCGGACAGTATATATTTTATAGACTTACGAGAGCTGTGTTTTTAATTTGGAAAGGTTTTCTATATATATTTCCAGACGAAGGTGATTACCTGAGAGATATAGAAAGATGGTTACCGTATCTTGAGAACCAGGAGAAGCTCTGTCAGGTACTAGGATTGCTGGACAGAAAAACTATACATGAACCAGTTACCTTTCAACATACTGATCCATTAGGAACATCACATATGAACTTAATGCAAGGAAAATCTGGTAGTACATCTACAGGTAAGCTAAAGCCTAGGTCCCACTGAGGAATTCCACATTGGTGATGTTCTCCCGATTTCTTCAGATACCACCTGATTCATCATAATTCCTTCCGATATCACAAATTGTCTCATGACTTCCCGAAACTTGCAATAGACCACGAGGAACCTGTTCCCGATGTCCTGAATACTGATTAATTTCAATCGGGAGTACATTGTCGAGGCAAAAAAGTGCTCAGTGGGACCTAGGCTTGAACTGTAAACTATTCCTTGCATACTGACAATATCTTAAGTAGAGCTGTCATCGATAGAAACGATATTGATGTATTGACAATATTTTTAGTCGATGGATTATCATTTCACATTTTGGAATTTCGATTTATGGGTCAAATAATGAAACCATCCAAAATCCTGCACAAAACACTTGGTTAAATGGAAGTTAACAAACTTTAAATTGGGTCACGTCTTAACTTGTAATACAGCTGCTATTTTCAAAAGCTGAATCTATAATCAATATATATATACAGTGTACAATCGCTAAATAAGTGAATCATGACTGGTAGGCTGTTACTGGCTCACCTATATGTACCGATTGTGACACAACTCTTTAAGTATATTTGTTTTGGTTTTGTACACTTTGTATTTTGGGCCGGTGGCCTTGTTTACAGAAATAAACTTACCTACAATTGTAAATACTCTGTTCTGGTACCTAAATATCGCCCTTTTACTTCCAGGAGCAGCTGCTAAGAGCGCCACAAAACTGGATGAGAGTAAGATAAAGGGTCTACCAGATCAAGTGATGTGTTTGAAGAATAGTGAGGAGAGAGTGTTAGCCTTACATAGAACAGTGAGAGCATCTCAAGTATCCATGGCAAGGATGTTGGTACTTCAAGCTCTGGGTGTGCTCTCAGGAAGGTCTGTGATTAAACTTCTAAATTTCATTGTGAATTTCAGTGAAGATCCGCTAACAGGACCACTTCAATTATTTCGAAATCATGCAGATTTTTGCAATTTTGTGGTCCCAAAGTATTAAATTTAGAGCAAAAAAGGTCCGCTTTTAAGACCACTTTTTGACTGGTCTTGTTAGCGAAACTTTACTGTATTTATATACTGTAAAATCACATATTTTCGTGGGTATTAAATTTTGTGGATTTTGATAATAATCAATTTTCGTAATTTTTTGGAATAAAAACAATGATAGGTTAAAACCATGTTATGTATTTGGGAGTTTGATAAATCATGGACATTAGATTTTGTGCAAGAGTTTAACAACGAAATCAACGAAAATTAAAATCCCTCAAAAAATTATGATTTTACAGTAATCTATATTTTAATGTAAAACCTTGTCATTTTGAGCATCATCATTTATATGATTATCCTCCCTGAATTAAACTACCCTTTTTCCATCTGCCAAAATTAATCTGCTATAAAAATTGTTTGAATTAATAAGCGACTCTGTCTTACACGATAAGCAACCATACATTTTGATGTCCCCTGGTCTGTTTTAAACAACTTATCCCATTAAAAATGGTCATTTTGTGCAGATTATAACCTAGAAATTACGATCATGTGCCTTTGGACTATTTATCTACTGGGTCTGTATTCTGTTTCGATATGTCTCTTCAAAGCAACAAACACAGATATTCAATTTTGTTTGTTTGATTTACAGTGGAACAACATGTAGTCTAACTGCTGCCCTGGATAAAATAGGATTGTCGGATATCATGGTGATTGTCCGTCTTATGTGCTTATGTGCATCAGGAAAGATAACTCCATCTAATGAAGAGCAACAAGTTCCAGGGGAGACAAATCTTGACCATCTGACAGCCGCAGTAGGCTCCCTTGTTGAAGAAAATACTAAAGCACAGAATCAGTTACTTCAATTATGCACAAAGGTGAGAGGGTTATATAAATCAGTTGCTGTCTTGCCTTGGAAACCCAGACGTATTCTCGCTTGTATCGGTGCCGGGTACGTTATAGCACCAAGGAGTCTATTTAGATTGAGCTAGGCCAGCCTGTCCAGGTTCCTCTGGCTCTTCCCTTGAAGCTGGAGGTAATTGGCAAAATAGGCAGGGTTCAAACCTTATGGCCAAGCACTATGACTGTCTCAGTCGAAAGCAAAAACAATACTCTGCAAGGTGTCATTTTCCCAAACTGAAATAAAAGTTGTTATCAACAGACACTTGCATGGTCGACCATCTATAATAAATAATCCTCAATGACACATTCAACTACAGCTGTCAAAAACAGACTGTATTTCTTGTGTGAAAATAATATCACAATATCAGAAATGGATGAGCTCTGGGGTGGTATTTAATATTGATCTTACTTGACTTAAGGATAAGGACAACCAATCAGATCACACCTTATAAAACTTTTGGTCTGTAACAGTGTAACAGGCAATATGATTGGCTATCCTTATTCTCCAATTAGATAAGATCAATATTGAATACGAGCCCTGGTTGGTCATATAATCTCATGTAACTTCTATGAACCTTTACAGTGCTACATAAATAGGTGTAGATAGTGTTATAGTAGGTATCATGTATCAATATAGGTGTGTTATAAAAGATACTTAACACACAATATATGACCCCAGCTGTTGAGCAGAATAAATGACCCTTGCTGTTGATGCTCATTAAAACACCATCAAATAGCTAAATATGGAAGATACACTAAAACTTGAATGCTTCAAACTGCCTTTGAATCTGGAATTTATTTCAAGCCATCTTTTGTTTGATTTATATTTGGTATTTTTGTAGAGTTTGATTGACCTGTTGAAGAATACATACTTACATGGTAGCTGCATACTATATAGATTAGCAAACCTCATTTTTTGAATATGCTTTATTCTACAATAAAACTCACTTACATATTCATTATTTCTGAATAAGTTAGTATAAACTAACAGAGATTAGCTGTCACTATGGGGGGCCTTTACAGTGCAGGTACAGTGTATGACTGTTTACATATAATTACTACTAAGTTAATCCTGATCTTCTATGTTTTATTCAATTCACAATGAAATTACATTTTTTCGGACAAAACTCAACAAATAATACAAAACACTGTATAAAAAAATGTTAAATTACCAGCAAACACAAAATATTAAAACCCAAATACATATACTTAAACACTCCCTACTACCCCTACCCTAATAACAAAACCCCAAACCTCACCCATCCCGGCCTATCCCATCATATTTCTTTTTTTAACACTCTACAACACAAAACCCTTGAAATGCATCTCAGCTGAAAAATCAGATATCTGGCTGGGAACTTTTTGTTGTGTAGAAATATCCACTTTACTAGTCCCCTACCAGTTTTTGACCGGAGGGGACAATATATAGGTTTGCCCTCCGTCCGTCTGTCCGTCAAAAATTCTGGATCCTGACATAACTGTAACAGTTTCCAAGCTATGTTTATGAAACTTGGTATGTAGATAGGGGGCACTAAGGGGATTATGTTTGTCTAAAAATATTGTGATTAGGACTAAAATTGTGGTTGCTATGGCGACAGAAAGAGTGAAAATATGCCCAAATCTGGATCCTGACATAATTCAAACAGTTTTCAAGCTAGCTTTATGAAACTTGATAACAGAAACATTGAAAATGGCCACAAACCGGTGACTTCTGTATTGCTTGCAATGACTTGTTAATACTAGTATACATACAGTTGTCGTACGGATGATCATGTTAGAATATAGGTTGATGTTTACAGACTGTTGGAATTTGGGAATACAGTTATATCATATCTCTTGCCCTTAGTGGTACAAGCCCGGAATTTGGCCTTGTACAGATTCAGCACTCTTTTGTTAAATATATACGTAGTCATCAGAAAGAATCCTTGCCCCGCCTGTAGTAAGGTGAACAAGTATTCAAACAATGGCATCCCTGTGGCTTCATACAGAAAGCCAAACATCCAGAATACTCCAGTGATCGTGGAGAGCTTTAGGACCATTAGAACAGTGGATTTGAATACGAAGCAGTATCGTTTGTACATTGATGCTGAAATCTGGGTGATTATTAGCGTAAACATGACAAAGTTTGCTAGGAGTACAAGTAGAAGTGGCAACGTGAACGTCGTTATCCTCATGATTGGTGTATTAATGTAGCAGAAGTTTCCGCCGTAACCGTAGTGATCGTCGTGAAGCAAGGCCCGAGATATGATGACATTGGTTAGTACCCACACTGCAGACATGCTGTAACAGTAGACCATGTACTTACAGACCGTACTATTAGACCGACTTTGTATCATTTCCCGGCTACTTGTACCCAGTGGGTGCTTAATGTTACTGAACATCAGAATTAGATTCGAATTCATCGAGAAAATTGTAGCTAACCAGAAGAAGTGTATGAGCATGCCGATAAACTGACACCAACCATTATCCACGTCCAAACCTATACCGAATGTGAACAGACCTTGAGCCGTGAACAGATTAACACATAACATCATGAACAGTTTACCTGGAACAAAATGTAGATCAGGAAATAGGAAATATGTTAAAAGAACCATTAGGATTGAACTCATTGAGATCAAAGTACTGAGAAGATTTAACATGTTTGATACGGAGGATTCGTCCTCTACTTCGCCTTGTGAGTAATGGTCGGCAAACCAATTAAAAGCGTATGTACCGTAACATATTGGAACAAGCCCTGTTGTTTGAGTGTAGATGGTCTCTAGTTGTGATGGTGCTAATGCTATTAAAGATCCATTCTCTACCAGGTGTTTGTAGTATGTAGTGTTAAGAAGAACGGACGGACAGTTAAACGCCTGGTGAAGTTTGATCTCATAACTAACTGGATTGCTGCTGATTAGCGTTTTATTGATGTGTGTATTATATACCGGCCCGAATTCCATTCCAATGCTTATCTTTGTTGAAGTTTTTCTGACTTCATGAAATGGTTCGGTTGTGTTTACGGCGGTGGCAAAATGTACCATAGCTGTTACATTTGTTGAGACTATTGTGTCAAATGTGTTGACTATTGTTTTCACGGAGCATTTTTTGTTGTTGGTTATTTGATATTCCATGTATAGCTTTCTAACATGTCTTGTACTTGTGTTGGTATAGTTTGCTAGTAATCTGACGTATGTGATGTTACACCTGTTGGATTTGAGACCCAATGTGTCGACAATCACATCATTCAAGTAATGTCCAAAGTCAGTCACTTCTTTCTCAGTATTTTCAAGTTTGACTGATTCCATGTTTTCAATGTTGACTGGTTCTTTGGTTTTAATTTCGACTGGCTCTGTGTTTTCAAGTTTGACTGATTCCATGTTTTCAAGTTTGACTGGTTCTTTGGTTTTAATTTCGACTGGCTCTGTGTTTTCAAGTTTGACTGGCTCCATGTTTTCAAATTTGACTGGCTCCATGTTTTCAAGATTGACTGGTTGCCCTTGAAAGGTGATAGATAATGTTGCTGGGAGGACCAGTCCAACGGTTGATGAATATTTGTCCTCACACATATAACCTACACCAGTCTGGTATACGGGACATTGGAATGGTATACATCCATCCTGAAAACACAAACAATCCAAGTACATGTACAACCTTTACCCCAAAACAACACATTATCACATTATTTATGTCACGTTAAAATGATATGTGACAGTCAAGGCATTCATTTTCCAGTAACCTTGTTTTCAAGCGTCCTAATGTGGTCTCCTGTTTGAACTATCCGGAGACGCAGATTTATTTCCTGGCTATTGTTGAATGAAATTAGATTGATTGTTCAATATGAAAACAAAATACGTATAAAAATTAGTTAAAATATTTGGTGAAATGTGTAACTTGCTTGATAGGCAATAGAACCACTTTGAATTCACTCTCAGTCTCTGCCAGACCAGCAGTTTTTCATAATAAGCTGTGGGTCCTTACTCAGGCTGTCATGGTAAATAAGATAGTGTCAAGCCGTGGACAGGATAGTTACATAGTTACATAGTATATTAATCAGGGGTCCTACAATTCCGGAATAATGCTGAAATCCGGATTTGCTGCATTAGGAAGAATTATCTTTTTTGCACAAAATAAAAGTTATTTGATGAAGAAATTCAAAGAATTGACAAAGTTATGGTCATTTGAAGTTCCATAATCTGAATTTTAACAATAAAACAATGTTTGAAACCTAGTTGAGGTGTAGGGATGTGTGCTAATGGCACCCAAAACATACTTGCCACTCGTTTTCAGGATTGGGCATTATGCCTCAGTAGAACCCCTGATTAATAAAGCATGCTACTTACATGATAAGAATCCTGTACATATCCTGACAAACATGTTGAGGATTTTTCCCCTGTTTGTGTGGACATAAAGTTCACCTCCTTGACTATATTCACTGGCAAGTAGATGTGTTTATCTCCTAACAGGCTCTCTGAAAATAAAAATACAAAAAAATGTACATTCATTTTTGTAGATGAATCTTTCATAGCTAAATTTATACTTTTATTGTCAATATCATAGTGTAAGCAGGATTGGCGCTTGGCTTAAAAAGTCATTGAATTTTGTGCCTACTCCTTGAAAAGTAACAACTAATAAATAGGCCATGAAAATTGCTTGAATTTTGAAAAAAAGCACATAAATTTTGGTAAAATTGCATGAATTTTGAAGAAAAAAACTAACATAAATTTTGTTAAATAGGTTTAGAACTATTTGCTACTAATAGAAAATAACAAAAATAATCAAGCAGATAAAAGATGAAGCAAAAATGAGATTTATTATTATTTGACGTAAGAGGACCAAGTTAATTTGTTCTACTAACTTTAAAGCTAATTTAAGATACTGTTAAAATGTGTAGTCTTACCTGGGTTGTTGTCTGTAGTTTGTTCACCATTCACTGTTGCCATGGTGTTGTTTCCAGTATTACATGTAAAGCAGAATATATTTTTATATATAACATTCTGAGACATCGTTGTAGCATCCCAATATGCTGGTAGATAACTCCTACTTTCACACAATTCTAGTATGACACTGTCCTTACTCTCCCAGTCTCCAGTCGTGTTACATTTATCCACAACAACATCATCATCATCAATCTCAGGTTTCACACGACATATCTGACTAGATTCGGTCCAACCTAGAGGTGGCACTGTGTATGCTGTACAATTTTGATAAATCTTCAGAAAATCTTGAACGTCCGATGGTAGATAGAAACGCTGATAGAAATGCATACAATCGGTCACCATTGCCCAGTTCTTTACCGAGGTCACGTTATGACATTCTGCACACCATTTGTTCTTGTATACAACAGGACTAAGATACAGGAAAGCTGATACAGGAATGTATGCGGACAGTTCAGGAGAATTTCCCTCTTCACAGTGTTGCACTGTTTCTGTATCATTGAAACTGTTTGGACACTTGTTTATTACCAGGAATTCTGGGAACTTCACCTCTGTCTTGGTCTGCTTGTATATTGTTGTCTCATTAGTTTCCATAAATTGGTATGTTAGATTTTGCTTGGATTTCAGACCAATCATCCTAGCTGTAGAATCATGTTCTTTGTTGCCACTTTTGTCATTTCCAGAATTGTCTTTGATTTCTTCTGTAATGCCTGAATGTTCACTTTGTGGAGCGTATCTTTTATCAGAAGTCCAACCATTGTTACTTGCCATATTATGTTGAACTGGTCTTTCTGGATCGTTTGTGGCTTTTTCATATTGATCTCTACCTGTAGAACTTTGTTGGGCTTCATTAGAATTTCTTTGTTGAGGTCCGATGTTGTCTCTATTGCTATTTCTGTCTTCCAGTTTATCTGTGTTTGTATAACTTGGTTGAACTTGATCAGAATTTCTTTCTTGTTGAGGTTCTGTGTTGTCTCTATTGCCCTGGTGGTCTTCTAGTATACCGCTGCTTCTATAACTTGGTTGAACTTTGTCGGAATTTATTTCTTGTTGAGGATTTATGTTGTCACTATCCCCTGTGCTATCTTCTAAGTTATCAGCTACCTCCTTTGTTGGTCTTTGCTTTGGTAGAGTGTTGTACATCTGTATGCAGACCGGTGATACAACACTGGCATCAGCTTCATCGACTCTTTGTGCTTCAACATCGGGACAACAGTTTCCAGCTATCGGACATTGTACCGGATTGCACGAACAACTCGTGCATGGTGAACCTTCTGTGAAGTGATTTATTTCATTGTCTCGTCCATAGCAAGGTTTATATGTCTTTACCCTACAAATTTTTGAAATAATATTCATAAGAATTTCTAATTCTTCAATATCGATTGTCTTGAAGTTGCTTTTAGAATTCTTAATTTCGTCAGTTCTCTTATTGGCTAAGTCTAGTTTTGTACTGAGATGTATCATTGTTGTATTGAATTTGACATCTTGAATATTCGGCACTTCTCCGACGCTCTCAGTGACAGCTTCGGTGTTCTCAGTGTTGTCATTTTCATTTTTGATTTTATAACAATGAGTAATGTTCATGAGTACGAGAAGAGCAGAAACTTTGTAAAACATTCTGACGATCATAAATGCTCTGTAATGCTTCATCTAATCCTTCAAAGTCTTCACAAATTTCAAACACTTGTGTGATTCAGTGGCTGTTTGGTTCTGGAATACTGAAATGAAAGGCCAAACAATCATTTAAAATTTTAATTGAATTTTAGTTTCACTATGCAGTTTCTTATAATACCAGTGCTGTAAAACCTGCTGAAAGAGATAGAAAGTCTTAATAGTCCGGCAGATAAACGGCAATTTTTAGGGTAACCGTGCAATGTCTTCTATACAAAATGTTTTTGCATTTTCGTGTTCTCTGGACTATACTGTAACAGAATCCGGATGATGCCACCTTGTCATCATTGAGCAATTCTGACAATGAGGCCCCAAAGGGGTACATGTTTTTTCTCGAATAAATCACTATATATACATTACTATTCAATCAAATGTGAATTAAAACACATTAAATGCAATTCTAGTTTGTTTGATAATGCGTAACATTGATTTATACAAACTTTGTAATAATAAAATGTGGAAATGAGGCCCCATTTGTGGTTTAAGCCTAGCATGAGGCCCGGTATTACACAAAACTATTAATTAAATAAATAAATGAAAACATGTAAAGTAAATATGTCTTTATACTGCTGATTAATTATATATTTGATGGCATTGATATGTATAAGGAACCTGCAATACATTGCTTAGCATGTTTGTGATAAAAATCGAGGCCTTGATAAGGGTTAATGTACGAAAAAGGATGTACTCTTTCAAATATATTTTTATTTCTCTTATATTTTAGGAAAGAAACTTTGTAATGATTAAACTGGAAGTTATATAAGACTTGGTATATTTAAGTTATAGAAGTACCACATTCTGAATAAGTAAAATAGGAAAATGAGGCCCTGCTTGTGTGTTGCACTATAAAAAATGTGACTTTCATCAGAATAAATTGTTATTATTTCATTACATTTGTATTGATAATCAAAAATGAAGTATCTATGTGTCGTAAAAAACATATACGCAAGTATAAACAACTTGAATTGCATGAAATGAAATTTAAGCCTGAATAACGGTAAATTCAATTACGGCTTCATGAATAAAGGTTATCTGAGTTAACAATGCATGTGGCTGGTATCGTCTTACCAGTACAGTCGCTATATCAGTGTAGCAATACCACGTGGCTTTTGACTACAGTTACAAGTAGAAATTTGTAAACATTGGAGCACAAATATAGCCATAAGTATTTTATTTCTTCATCGATTTCTATAAAATATACGCCACGCTAAGGGGAAAAGCATTTGCTTTCCGTGAAATATAAGATCTTTTTCAGGAGTATTACCGATTTTTTCATTACCCTGTGAAACCTACACGTTCCATGGTTTCACAAGGTAATGGACAAAACGGCGCAGCCGATGAAAAAGATTTTATATTTCATGGAAAGCAAATATTGTCTCCTTAGCGTGGTGTATATATCATAGAAATCGATCAAGAAATAAAATATGTATGACTATTTTATTTTCCAATGTTTTCAAATTTCTGTAACTGTAGTCAAAAGTCACGTGGTATTGCTACAATGTATATACTGAATGTGGAACTCATTATCACTGACTACTTCCATGTGAATACCTTTAAGGAAATTAAAAAGGATAATACTAGCCGGCAGGGAAGACAGCTACCATCGAACCAACACAGCATGAACTATTTAACAGCACAGCTACAAAACACCCATCCAATTAACTAATTCCAAGCTATATTAGGTTCAAATGACGGCCGTTCCGATCGCCATTTCAAACTCAACGCCACCATCAAGTATGACTTGTTTTCGCATTTAATGCAATTCATAATGCAACCATTCATGAAAAGATGGGGTACACAATATAGTGTCAAGCTACATTGTATACAGTATATTCAGTCCTTTAAGGTACCCACCAGTAGTTCAGTCAAACCATATATTTAAAGAGAATTGCCACTGTCGGTTACGTACATTCCTGGCTCTACATACCATTGAAAGTTACAGATGCATGGGACTTTAAGTACTAAACACTGACCGACACACCAACCTAGGTTATGTTGGTACCCCAAAAGGCAATAACTTATTTGTCAGGGAAGGCAGTACTCAACAGTGACATAACCCATTAAGCCACAGGTCCATGAAAAGTGACCTAGCCCACCTATATATACATATTTAACATCTTTCATGGACCTGTGCATTAAGCAATGTTAATTGTATGGCAGCAAGCACTCAGTAGTGCTTTGATTCAATCGAGGATGGAATATTTAGGTGATATTGTGATTATCCTATAGGATTTGAATAGATTTACTTGGTAAGTTGGTGAGTTTGCCATGTTTAGAGCTTCGAGATATATAGAGGCGATCGTTCCCTGGTAATGCAAAGGGCTGTCAATACAGAGGTCGCGGGATCAATTCCCGGCATGAGAACTGGACAATTGTATATGTTGTATTTTCCGCTATGTATGACGGTATGGGCTGTAATATAAAGGTACCGGGAAGCTGTGTATCGGTGATATACACCGGGCACATTATAGAACTTGAGGCTGTCTATTAGAAAAATACTATACACACTCCTGCAGCACCGGACACGTCTGTATCTAATTCCGTGGGGCCTTCTATCGATATGTCCCTCTGGTCAGATTATGCTGTATCTGCATTAATAGAGAAAGCACCTGTGCCCCGGTGTATGCAACACTATGTATAGCGCCTTTGAAGGCATGAAAACGGTGCTATATAAATCTGGTATTCATATTCACTTACAGTAAACGATGGTAGTGACTAGAGAGTACACACTGGGGCCTTGGGAGGTTGCACTCTGAGATAATGAGTTCCTCGTGGCTTTCAGTGGCTGTACTTTGTGGTCGTATGTACACATAAGGATGTGTACAAAAAGTAGTAGGTTATGATGATTTGTACCCAAAACAGCTTGACATTATTTAAGTTAATAGTGATGACATCCCAAAAGGATCTCGTACGTCCTGAGGTTGAAATGGCTGTACTTGATGATGACGAGTACATCAAAGGGGTGTACAATATTCTGGTGAGAACCCAATATGGCTGGAAATGTCTGTAGTAAATAGTGGCGTGGCATTAGACATAGAATGGTTGTACTCTGCTGTGGTAAGGTTTACATCCGAGTAGGGCATGTAGTCACTGACTATGATGGTGTTAGTGAGTGCCTTATAGGGCTTTGTTGTCAGTGATAATAGCATGGCAGCATCTTGTGCGAAAGGAAAAATGCAGATTTAATATCCAAATTGATGATAACTTCAGAAGTAAAAATATCCCAACCCTTCTTAAACTATGTTTCCGATTAATCAAGCTTTGCTACTATATGCATGATGTGCAAAATGAAAATTAGCTGGTAACAGTTACTGTTTCTTCAAGGCACTTACGTCCAAATTTAAAATCATTAAAATTATTTAACTGCTACACAGTGTGGTGCAATTTTAACGATTTTTCGTTAATGAACCCCTACAAACCAAATATGTCCCCTATCTGTAGTAAAATCATTATAAGGAATTTTAATTTGAGCGTAAGTTTCAGATATCCGTAAGTGCTTTGATAAGATAGAACCCCGTATTATATCGGTCCATTCCGTGCCTCAGTTAATTATTTCATTTCTATATATTATTAAGTTATGTATTCTTAAAAATACTATAATTTCATTAATCAGTAAGATATATTGTTTGATATGTTGAAATGGATAATTTACCATTTTTGTCTTATTTCTAGTTTAACACCCATAAAGGGCCTCATTGCTAAATTTCACTTTTTCAAAATGTGGCACGCGAATATTTAGATCACATGACCTTAACAATGTAAGTTACAGTAACAATTGCATTCCTTAAAGTATAACAGAATAAAAAATATCTTGACGTCGATTTAATAAAATTTCACTCATTTTTTTACATTTGGATTTACACTTGATAGGGCCTCAATTTAATGAAATAAACTATTTAGTCATGCATAGGTTGTTGATAATTGCCAGTAACACTGAATTCAATAGTAAGTATTAATATAATGACAAAATATGGTACCATGTATCATTTACTGGTTTAATTCATATCTTTGTCTAAAAACGGGCCTCATATTAGACATAAACAACTAGCAGGGCCTCATTTCCACATGCTACTAATACATAGGTTGTATATAATGATGCAACGCATCATTTAATACAATATTATTAACATTTAAGGTGTATTGCTTCACGTTTGACTAAACGATACTGTACTTATACTGCCTAATTCATGAAGATTCATGTACCCCTTCGGGGCCTCATTGTGAGAATTGCTCAATGATGACAAGGTGGCATCATCCAGATTATGTTATGGTATTGTCAGGAGAACACGAAAATGTAAAAACATTTTGTATAGAAGACATTGCACGGTCCAGTGCAAGTTCTGCCGGACTATAATAATAAAACTTCTGATACCTCAAAATTATGACCACAAATTCCAAGTCCATTTTCACTATTTTGCTAACTTTTTTTTGCATTTCTATGTGTGTATGCCAATTTATATGAAATCTATACATTTATTACATCGATAGAGTGAAAAGAATAATTAAAATATCTAAGTCTGAGTTTTGAACCGTTAGTGAATATGGTGTGGCGCTCGTGATATTCTACTGTATAAATAAAGGTTGATAAAAGAATTTTGAAATACCGGTAACAATATTAATTGTTCGTTATTTTCTATGGATAAAAAAATTGGTTAATCAATTTTCATTATGGGCCGAAGAGCTTATGTAATTCTAAAAGTCAAACAATTAATATGTGATTTAACATACCTTTTGTACATTATATGTTCCAAATAGACACAATACACACAGGCTGCATCTAGTCCTCTTTCCATGAACTTCCAATACTTTATGAATGATCATTTTATGATCGCTTACATAAATATTATTAAGGCTGTTTGATTTCATATTGTTTTGATGTTTTTACCAATTGGCACCAATTTGTTATCAATTTCACAGATGTAGGTACAAATTTCATGAAAAACTTGATCCTGGAAATATTTTTAACACATTATGGTGTGAGCATGGCTACAAGTGTTGGCACCTTGGTACTCAAACATAGTTTTGTAACACTGGTGTGGAAGTTCATGATCATGGGGTGTGATCAATATATTCCCATCTATACTGGGTAAATAAAGAAACATCTGCATATTAAAATCATATTATAACATACAGCGGTAATTTTGCAACTACTAGAGCTCATTAACTACGTGTAATTTGTCAATTTTTTTCTGCTGACAAACAGAAACATCCTTTATATACCAAGAATTATTTAACAATAATGAAAATACTGTTAATTAAAGCCCACAATGGACATTAACTGCATGCATGTTTCCCGTGTTTTCTACTCAATTAGCCAAACACCAGAACAAAATGTGGGTAACATTGGGTACTGTTGATGGAGTTTACAAGCTTCATTTATTGATGGTATCATAACTGTTTAACTATGCTTAGTATAGCGTTTAACATTTTACATGGCACCCGTGAATATACCAGCTCATCCATTGTCGAGTCAGATTTGTAACAAAATGTGGGTAACATTGGGTACTGTTGATGGAGTTTACAAGCTTCATTTATTGATGGTATCATAACTGTTTAACTATGCTTAGTATAGCGTTTAACATTTTACATGGCACCCGTGAATATACCAGCTCATCCATTGTCGAGTCAGATTTGTAACAAAATGTGGGTAACATTGGGTACTGTTGATGGCATTTACAAGCTTCATTTATTGATGATATCATTACTGTTTAACTATGCTTAGTATAGCGTTTAACATTTTACATGGCACCCGTGAATATACCAGCTCATCCATTGTCGAGTCAGATTTGTAACAAAATGTGGGTAACATTGGGTACTGTTGATGACATTTACAAGCTTCATTTGTTGATGGTATCATTACTGTTTAACTATGCTTAGTATAGCGTTTAACATTTTACATGGCACCCGTGAATATACCCGCTCGTCTATTGTTGAATCAGATTTGTAACTTTAATCAGTCCAACAGTACAATAACGAAAAACATATGAAGATTAATTACCGGTAGTGTTTCTATTTGCCAGCAAATAATCAATTGAAAATATGGTGTAGTTATCAGGGGTCCTACAGTTCCTGAATAATCCGGAAATCCGGATTTGCTGCATTAGAAAGAATTATCTTTTCTTCACAAAATAAAAGTTATTTGATGAGAAAATTCAAAGAATTGACAAGGTTATGATCCTTTGAAGTTTCATAATCTGAATTTTAATAATAGAACAATGTTTGAAACCTAGTTATGATGTAGGGATTCGTACTGATGGCACCCAAAACAGACTTGCGACTTGTTTTCAGGATTGGGCATTATGCCTCAGTAGAACCCCTGAGTTATTGAGTTCTAGCAGGTGCAAAAAGAACTCTACGTTTCTTTTTTTGCTTGGTATATTATAGACTAGGTGTTATATATTGGATCTGACTGCCATATCTGTCTATCCACTAAGGATTGGTTCTGGTTCAGGTGTGGTTGTATAACCAAGATCTCTCAGATTACGGAAATTGTACAAAAGCTGACATAATATAGGTGTAGAAATGTACATATAAATTGACTTCAATGAGGTCAAACTGTACTGTATATATTAAGTGGTATGGGTTGGCAGCATGGAAATAACGGTGAAAAACGCTGATATGTTTTTCCTCTTGTCTAAATTTTAGCCTACAAAAAACTTTGGTAAGAAATAAAAAAAAACGCTGACCAAATTATCAAAAGAAATTCAGAATCGATCTGTTTGACCAACGGGAATATCCATTTACGAGTACACTTTATTAGCCATTCAAGAATAGTGTATTGGATCAAGCAAATCTATCATAATTTATGTATTAAGGTGTGCACTTAAACAGGTCTCTAGGGATACTTCAAATGCACGGCTAGTATATCCAAGCATCTAATGTGAAAACTTAGATATAGACGTAAATTAAAAAAATCGAGCTGCACATAAATTATTACCCAAGAAATTAAGAATAAGCAATGTTTTCTATATGACTACCGGTAACGTAGCTCTTTACATAAAGCTGTAAAAATTGATTATCTTGTTTTTCCTGTTTAGCTTATACACTTAAAAGAAATTTTAAGATTTTAAGAAAATTCTAAGTTTTCCCTTAAGAGGCTTTGAGAATAACACCCCCAGGTGTACTTTGTATAGTAAAAACTTTTTTTATTAGGATGTAGTTGTTATTGTTGTTTGCAAGCAACTAATATAGGGATTTCGTAATATTGGCAACTTAAGACAGGTGGCTGTATAATTCAGGTGTCAATTTACCCGGTTTTACTGTAACTAACTTGTATTGATATTTTCAGGAGTTACTGGGAGCAGCTGTAGGTGGTAGACATGATGTTGTCAGACAGAGGAAGACTGGTTCACACATGACTGCCACAAAGATGGAGAAATCTACATTATCAGTGACACAGTCTCTGGTAGCTCTTCTAGCTGGCAGATGTTTGAGGAGAAGATCTCCACCACCACTGGCTTCTACACAAGGTAGGTACTGTGTACTTGTAGAGATATACTAAAAGGAAAACATGGCCCCGATCTCCCGAAGCATCTCAATCTGAGTTGTGATAAATCTCAAATACTGCCATTTGTCTTTGAGATAATTTCCATGGGAGACAAGACTCTGAAAGTTGGCACCACAAAACAGATACATTGTTCTGAGTTTATTACAGTAAATATTTTGAGCATAAAACTTACGAATGATCTCATATTTATTCTCTTGACTTGAGCAAAATCTCAATTTGAGTTGAGATTTCTACTTGAGATGCTTCGGGAGATTGGGGCATGGTCATTCAAATGGACTAAGTTGTTCCACTAAACCACATTATTGACATAACACTACAGCTGAGATTGCTCTGCCCATTGTTTGTCAAAACTGTTTGTCAAAGGTTTTCAAGCGAATCATTCGCTCATGTGCTTATTTGAGATCTGAGAATGATTGCCAGGCCTGGCCCCAATCTCCCAAAGGATCTCAATCTAAGCTACATCTCATCTCAAATATTGTCATGTCTCTTTATTTTAATTTCAATATGAGGCTGGACTCACACTTGGCATCACGGAACAAAAACATTCAGACTCTGACTTGAGCAAAATCTCAATTTGAGCTGAGATTTCTACTTGAGCTGTTTCTGGAGATCCGGGCCTGATGGTGAAAAGGTTAAACAAATGATTTGTCTATTTTCAGCAGCGGGCACTGAGAGGACAGGAGATCAACCTGTGAGTATTATACAGCTGATTGATGCGCTAGCAGCATGTACAATGTCCGCTAAAGTTGATCAATCCTATAGACACTGGGCTGGTATCCAGCTTGTAAGATGTGTAGCCTCACAGAAGCCGGTCATCAGGCCAAATGAACGACCTCCCATTGACCTTGGTGCTGACCTGAATTCTTGTGTCGTTAAAAAACTGGTTGGACATCAAAATAGACTGGCAGATTGTGCATGGAATGACAAGAAATCATTCCTTGCAACTAGGTAAATATGGATTTCTGATCGGTTTTTTTTTTTGTGGTTTAAAGGGGCATGCCCTGGAACTGAAGTATCTCGAATAGCAATCAAATTCGTATCATTTTAATACCTAAGTCAAATAATGAAAACCCTGTAAAAAAGTTATGAAATATCCCTCTAGTTTAAAAACAACAACATTTTAAGGATAACTAAATATCGTTGTCATCAGTAAAGGCTGACAGCCTTTTATTCAAATCGATTTACAAAATATCAAAGCGCGCGTTATAGAGTAAATTTTTAAGTCCAGTCTTTGACTTTTTGGTAATAGTTGCTTTTAAACATGATAAACGCAATTTTGTTGTATGCAAACAAAGACACTCCAGTTTCTGGGCATGCCCCTTTAACACCATTTCTCTATAACTCTTTGGTTACGAGCTATGATTCAAGATAACAGACTTTTGTTATAATTTGCGTGTATTTCAATTGATCATTTACAAACTAATATCAACATAAATCAGAATCTGTCTGGTATATTCTTACAAGATCTCAAGAAAAAAAATTAATTTGGTAAAAAGTTACATGCAAAATAAGTGGGTACTGTTAATCAAAGCTCTTACGGAAATCGTAAAGTTACGCACAAATTTAAATTCTTAATAATTCTTAAACAAATACACATAAGGAACATATGTGGTTTGAAGGAATGTATTTACTGAAACATCATTAATATTACAGATCCCCTTACCACAATTTGCAACTGTTATGAATTACTTAGGGTTTTAATTTGAGCGTAATTTTAAGATAATCATAAGTGCTTTGATAAAACAGTACCATGGTCACTAACTGCCGCCCAGAGCACATCAGTGTTGGTTTCATAGCATGTTCGATGTTGTGTTTCAATGATGGTCATGTAGCAATTGTGAACTTTCTTGCTCATTTTATTTCTCACAGTGGGTATGATGGTGTTGTACGTATCTGGAGCATGCCAAGCAAACATCATCAAGTATTACAACAGACATGTTTATTCAACATCGGTGAAGGTGCACATGTCACAGGTGAACATTTAGATGGACAACTGTTAGATCATCTATGCTGGAATAGTAGCGGGAAACTACTGGCAGGCTGTATCTATAATAAGGTCAACATATGGACGATTGGAGGTAAGTAGTGGTGTCGATATTCCTGATTTACCTGAAATTCCATGAGAGATACTGTAAACCAATTAACTTTCGCAAATACTAACTTTCGCGTTTTGCTGATCATGGGCATATTCGCGACTACAAATTTTCGTGTTCTTAAGTTTCCTGCAGTGTCCATATTAATGGTTTTAGCACTTTTGCGGCAACTTAATTTCACGACATTCTACCTTTCTCGAACTACGCGAAACTAAATCGCACAAAATAATTTCTAGGTTTACCATATGATTTCTTTCAAAATAAAGTTATTTGACAAATATTTCAAGAAATGGCAAAGTTGTGTTCAATTGCATCAGACTCTGCTTGAAAGGATTTTCTTCAGTACAAACTGACTTATATATAACACCATTGAGGGTAAAGGCCTCTTGTTTGGCAGAAATGGTTAGCCGCATCTGATTTTCAGGATATTTAATTTGGCTCTTTTGACACCCCTGAAAGAGATGACTTAATCTTATTCTATTCTTTTCGGGTGTGATTTCAGGAAGTCAAGGTCATTTAGACATACAGCCACATTGGGTATCAGCGCTGGCATGGCCACAATGTAAGCCAGCATATGGTGGATGTCTGTGGTTGAACACGGACAGACTACTGGTGGGCAGACTGGATGGTACTGTGGCATTTATTGATATACTTGATAGTTCTACAATCAGACGTGAGGAACTGGAACATTGCTACAGACAAGATGGTATGTACATGTTATCAAGGGGTTCCCTTAGATTCTGAATCTAGGAGGGTCAATTTGATATATTTTTGTACTGTATTTTACCAAAACCAAAATATCTACGATTTCAACAAAAACGGACCTTTTACATCAAGTGGGTGGGTTTGTGGATGTAATAAGTTTGTGCTGGTTCTCCTTAACCATTTCACATTTTTAATGAAACATCACATGAATAGTTGATAGCAAACCTGGTTGTGCATATTGTCAGGAGTTGTTTTGAGTTCTTGCCCTTTGTCTGAGACAGAAATTTTAGCGTCAAAACCTTTCAAGTTGTGCCTAAAGATATTATTCACCCCTTTTGTTCAACCATTTTTGAGTTGTGTCCTCTTTCATTGATATAATTGTAAAGATATTTCACCATGATTACAGTGTCGGTAACAGTGATTGTATGGTATGAGGAGACGCGGAGGTTTATGGTGGGATTCAGTGATGGCGTCATAGATCAGTGTTGCATAGAACAGTTTGAGGGACCTATCAGAACACAGGCTCATGAGGTATGTATGTGTATGTTTGCCTCCGTAGCTCAGTGGTTAGTATGCTTGCCGTCTAATCTGGCGACCCAGGTTCAAGATTCAAATCCGGGTAGAGGAACTCATATGCCGGCCATGTTTCAGCAGAAAGCTGACTGGCAAATAAAGGCTATCCTTGGCATATAACCATGGTCATTCTCAGCTTCAATGGTTCCCATAGTTTGGGAATGTTGGTTCCCACAGTCAGGTAAAGTCTGACAGCGAAAAATTATTATTTTCAAGGTTTAGAAAAAAGGGTTACGGTATTTTTAGTCCCCTACCGGTTTTTGACCGGAGGGGACTATAGGTTTGCCATCCGTCCGTCTGCCGTCCGTCCGTCCGTCCGTCCGTCAGTCAGTCAGTCAGTCAGTCAGTCAGTCAGTCAGTCAGTCAGTCAGTCAGTCAGTCAGTCAGTCAGTCAGTCAGTCAGTCAGTCAAAAAAAATCTGGATCCTGACATAACTCAAACAGTTTCCAAGCTAGGTTTATGAAACTTGGTATGTGGATAGAGGGCAATTAGGGGATTATGCACGTCTAAAAATATTTTGATTCTGACCAAATTTGTGGTTGCTATGGCGACAGAAAGAGTGAAAATATGCCCAAATCTGGATCCTTCTATAACTCAAACAGTTTCCAAGCTAAGTTTATGAAACTTGGTATGTGGATTGAGGGCAATAAGGGGATTATTCATGTCTAAAAATATTTTGATTCTGACAAAAATTGTGGTTGCTATGGCAACAGAAACATTGAAAATAGCTTCAAACCGGTAGGGGACTTCTGTATTGCTTGCAATTCTCAATTACTTGTTAATTTAGTCAGGGAAATTTGAAAATTCGGCAAAAGGACTCATTTTTAATCAGAAGTCGCATGTTGAGGAAATAATTTGTAAGAGGAATAGAATGAAAAAGAAAAGGGGCTGAGGCAATTTCTTTATTCTGGGTGGTAGAGCTTCTGTTTTGAAGGTGGAACATTGGGGTGGGGGTCACTCCATGGGCTCATTATGCTAAAAAAGTGAAAATAAAAATTGTAACAGTATTTCTGTTGCTTAAAGCTCAGCATAAATAATAGGGAAAGCTAGCTTCACGTCTCTCATAACCTGGTGGGGATCGTGGTATGAGGTAGTGGTAGGAACTTGTTTCACTATAGACTTTAAATAAATTGGTATACACTACATATGAACCAGGAAGAAACTATTGGGTGTGGTTAATATACCATAAATAGAGGATCGTCCATGAGTGTTTTGGAAATCGTTATAAAATAAATTAGTTTACACTGTGAAAAGTAATAATACTACTTCAATGGGGTGTTATATATATGTACTGATATTTCAGATGAAACTAAAAACAATGAGTATAACACCCCATGTACTTTACACATTATTACCTACTTGTTTTGGATTGATGTACTGTAAATAAGTATAAATGTAATGCCAATTCAAGGATGGTTTATACATGTATTTAAATTACAGACGAGTATATTAAGCATGAAATGGGATCCTACGGGGAATATGTTGATATCGTGTGCTGCGGAGGATTGTCGCGTGAAGCTATGGTTACCTGGTCGTGAGGGTCTGGTATTATTACATGTTCTACAGCATACCTCCGCTGTAACTGTTTTAGAGTGGTGTCAACTGTTAGGAAAGGGAGATAATAAATCACTCATGATTGCCAGGTACTCTTCTTTCTTTGGGCCTGAAAAGGGGGTTTCGTTTGACCCTATAAATTGCCTTGTTCAACGTCTGAAATTTAGAGAAATAAATCTCTTATGATTCCCATAATAAAATGAGCACCCTTGAGAATTTTGTGACAGGTGAGCTTTTGTGATCGCTCTTCGTCCATCGTTCTTCCATTCATAACATCTTGTGACCATACTAGAGACCACACTTATTGCCCAATCTTCATGAAATTTGGTCAGAATGTTTATTCTCTATGAAATGTAGGTCAAGTTTGAAACTGGGTCATGTGGGGTCAAAAACTAGGTCAAATCTTAAAAAAAAACTTTTGAACACATTAGAGGACATAATTATGGCCCAATGTTCATGAAACTTGATCAGAATGTTTGTGGCTATGAAATCTAGGTCTAGATTGAAACTGGGTCATGTGGGATTAAAAACTAGGTCACTAGGTCAAATCTTAGAAAAAGCTTGTGAGCGCATTAGAGGCCACAATTAAAGGCCCGATCTTCATTTTTTTGTTAGAATGTTGGTCTCTTTAAAATCTATTTCAAGCTTAAACAGAAGTATCTGTCAGATGAACTTATTTGAGCGATGTGGAACAGTCTTGGCCCATTTGCTGCATTTTGTATGTAGCAAAAGTAATGTTTCTCCCGTGAGCAATATAGGGCCGTTATGGCCCTCTTGTTAATAAGTTTATCTTAATTAAACCCCAGCACAACGAGTTGTAAGGGGGGGTATACTGAATTCAGCTTGTCTGTCTGTCCCTCTGTCTGTCTGGTCGTAGACGCATTCTTGTGGACGCAACTCCTCCTACAGTTTTGGCAGGATTGCGCTCAAACTTTCACAGATGAACAACCTCAACACATAGAAGTGTATGAAGAAAGGAATTTGCGCTGCGATGAATTTTGGCAGAATTATGGCCCTTTGTCGGCGGGGGTTTATTAGTCTGCCGAATGGCGACAGCTCTAGTTAATATTGAGGTTGTTTCATGAGCAGTCAGACAACACATTTTCCCACCATGTGACATTTGGCACCAAAATGGTGCTGTGATATACCAAGCCATGTTCACAACTGCACTTGTTTTTAAATAAATTACTGATACCGGTACTTATATTGGTGTGATATATTGGTGTTATATATTGGTGTGATATATTGGTGTTGTATATTAGTGTGTTATATTACAGCAGATGTGAGAATGGTACGGTTTATGCGGAGACTGTTCCACAACTCTCACATTGTGTTATATATATATGTTGTTATATACAGTAAAACCTTGTTATTTCGAGGGCCCATCAAGCCAAATGCTCGAGTTAAGCCAGTTGCTCGAATTATCAGAATTGTATGATGAATTGTTGTTAAGACTAAGTGTAACTGTGTTTTACCACGTAAGTGTTTGGTGCGCGTATTTGGTTGCAACTACGAATATCGTCATTGTTTATCAAATATACACGCATTTTGAGTCGTGCAGACATTCGTTGAATGTTACCTTTGTAGGTGAAATCATGTATAATGCTCTATTTGAGTTGATTTACGACCATTAAGTGATCAGATATTCATTGTTTTGTGATTGTTTCTCTGACTTGGATAATGTTAACATTTAGATTGGTGAATCATAAGAGTTACACGCGGCGTGAAAATTACTTTCACTATAACAAATGTTGACTCGTCATTAAATTTCTCATAATTAACGCCTCGTAATTGATTTGTATTATTCAATCTTGCCCCTTGACACCTTTATTGTAGACAAACAACCGATTTCAGTGTTGGGGGTTACGCTATTGTCATAAAATGTGCTAATCACGATATGTGAAAATCACGAACCACAGCAACATTAAATCTGACAATTTTTCGGAGGTGTGAAATTTCGCTCGGATGATTGCCTCGAGATAAAGTAACTAATTATCGTTGAAAATTGTTGAATGGACTGACACCTGCGCTCGAATTAGACCGGATGCTCGTAATAACATTACTCGAATTAGAGGGATAAATTAATGTACGATATAGAGCAAATTCGTCGGGACTTTGAAATTTGCTCGAATTAGGCCGGTTGCTCGAATAATCGCTGCTCGTATTACCGAGGTTTTACTGTATATATGTTTTTATTAGCTCACCTGTCACAAAGTGACAAGGTGAGCTTTTGTGATCGCTCTTCGTCCGTCGTCCGTCCGTCCGTCCGTTCACAATTGCTTGTGAACACACTATAGGTCACAAATTTAGCCTGATCAATATGAAACTTGATCACAATGATCATCTTCATACAATCTAGGTCAAGTTCGATATTGGGTCATCTGGGGTCAAAAACTAGGTCACTAGGCCAAATCAAAGGAAAACCTTGTGAACACATTAGAGGTCACAATTTGAGCCTAATCTTTATGAAACTTGATCACAATGATCATCTCTATAAAATCTAGGTCAAGTTCGATATTGGGTCATCTGGGGTTAAAAACTAGGTCACGAGGCCAAATCATTGAAAAAGCTTGTGAACACACTAGAGGTCGCAATTTGAGCCTAATCTTTATGAAACTTGGTCACAATGATCATCTCAACAAAATCTAGGTCAAGTTCGATATTGGGTCATCTGAGGTCAAAAACTAGCTCACTAGGTCAAATTATAGAAAAACCTTGTTTTAAACCTTTCAACATGTAGTCTTCATGGTCACTAAACTCTGCTGTAACTCTCTATGCTCTATACATACAAGTAAACTTTCATCAACCAATGAAAATGTGTATCAGGGTTCACAGCAGTTTTGTAAAGGTCAAATATCAAAATATTCTGGGTTAAGTGGAAATCAAAGCGCTGTAGGGAGCGTAGACATTATCCTGAGGGTCGTGGGTTCAAACCCCACTGGAACCATAATTTTTATTTTTTTATTTTTATTTTTTTTGAGTGTTTAGGTATTGTTTTGTCTGTAAAGCATTTATTTGTACATTTTCCTGATGGTCGTGGGTTCAACCCCCACTGGAACCATAATTTTTTTTTTTTTTTTTTTTTTTAGTGATTAGGTATTGTTTTGTCTTTATAACATGTATTTGTACATTTTCCTGATGGTCGTGGGTTCAACCCCCACTGGAACCATAATTTTTTTTTTTTTTTTTTTGAGTGTTTAGGTATTGTTTTGTCTGTAAAGCATTTATTTGTACATTTTCCTGATGGTCGTGGGTTCAACCCCCACTGGAACCATAATTATTTTTTTAAGTGTTTAGGTATTGTTTTGTCTTTATAGCATGTATTTGTACAGTTATATGGAGGAAAAATATTCCAAAATATTTTGTTTAAAATATAGGTCAAATCATAGAAAAACCGTGTGTAGTCAGTCACCAGAGGTTACAATTTCAACCTAATCTTTATGAAACTTTGTCACAATGATCCTGTCAACAATATCTAGGCCAAGTTCGATTTTGGGTCATCTGGCGTCAAAAACAAGGTCACAATGTCAATTGACATTTTCCTGAGGGTCGTGGGTTCAAACCCCACTGGAACCATAATTATTTTTTTAAGTGTTCAGGTATTGTTCTGTCTTTATAGCATGTATTTGTACAATTATATGGAGGAAATATTTTGTTTAAATTATGGGTCTGATCAAAGAAAAACCCTGTGTAGTCACCAGAGGTTACAATTTCCACTTAATCTTTATGAAATTTGGTCCTAATAATCATCTCAACACAATCTAGGTTAAGTTTGATATTAATTAAGTCATCTTGGGTCAAACGCTAGGTCACATGGTCAAATCATACAAAAACTTGCAATAGAGGCTGAATTTCCTTAAATTTTATTCAGAAAATGTGTAGGATCACCATAGGGGTGTGCATGCACAAGTACGACAGGTGAGCGACCTAGGGCCCTTTGGGCCCTCTTGTATGTTGGTGTTATATATTTGTGTTATATATTGGTGTGTTATATTACAGTGGGTGTGAGAATGGTACAGTATATGTGGAGACTGTTCCACAACTCTCCTCCAGTGAATCTCACATTGTGTTACATGTATATATATGTTGTTATATATATGTTGTTATATATTGGTGTGATATGTTGGTGTGTTATATTACAGCGGATGTGAGAATGGTACGGTATATGTGGAGACTGTTCCACAACTTTCCTCCAGTGAATCTCACCTATCACCTGTCACGTCTACTCTACATAATTATCAGGTAAACATTTTCTCGATTCATTCAAGAAATACTAAACCCGAGTTTGCAAGAAAATATTAAAAACAATCGAAAATGAATAATTGATGTAATTCTTGCAAACTCAGGGGTTCCATTTGACTCTGTAGTAGGGGTTTTGACCCTTGAAATGTCCAAGATTTTGGTTTGAAGGGTCATTTTCTCTGAAAATCATGGATGTTTTGCCTATAAAATGGTAAAATTTAGTCAAAAGTATCAAAATGACCCTTCAGATTCAGAAGCTAGTGGATCCCCTGAATAACTGGTATAACATTGATAAAAATACATTATTATAAAAAAAGTTATTTTCCCAATAATGAGTACGCCATTCTGGAAATAGACTTAACAAGACTCTTGATCAAGGGAAATCACTCCTGATATTTGTCCCAAAAAGCTACACAATGTGATGTGTACTCATTCAAGTTGAAGGTGTTTCTTTATTCGGGTTTACAACATTTCTCAACAATATCTCATTCAGTTATATAATTATGTTTACCTTGAATGTATCTTAACCAGAACTTAATTACAAGGAACCATGCAACAATTTCTCCTTGAGCAGAGGAAAATCGACATTGGTGTCAAATTTTGATTGAAGGGTATGACCTCCTGTATTTTACGACATAAATGAGAATATGTCGACAACAACATAAGTTACTTCTACAATTTCATATCATGTTTTATTGCAATGAAAAAGGAGAATAATTCGTCAACAACATGCGTCACTTTTATAATCTTATATCATTAACGTTTCGGCTAACGCCTGCAACAGAATAGGATATACATGCAACCAACAAAACAACGGATATGACATCATGATGTTAAAGTAACGTCTCACCATTGCAGAAAAATGTACAATACAATATCTTGAACAATATGATTTTGTCTTTAGAATACAATAAAAAAGTAACATACCAATATTTGTTTTGTATTTCAGGAGTCCAGACAGCCAACAGAGGATACTCGTGTATTATTCATGTTATATGGACATCTAACCAGTGTTTGTTCACTGACATTCAGTCCCAATGGTTTACTGTTGGCATCGGGTTGTACCAAGGGATGGATTAAAATCTGGTCACTATTGGTAACTAGACATATTTCATTAATTTTCATCAGTTTACATCAGATTTTCATCAGGTTTTCATCAGGTTTTCGCCAGTTTTCCATCAGTTTTTCATCAGTATTCATCAGTTTTCATCAGTTTTTCATAAGTTTTTCATCACATCAGTTTTTCATCAAGCTAAACATTCCTCTCCTGATATGCCTTTTAAAGAATATGTTTAAACCCACAAAATTGCAGCGGTTCGTACTGGGCAGAATGTACAAAATTGCTATTAGAAATTAATAATAAATTCATATTAATTTTATTATTTATATTTGATATTGTTCAGAATTGTATTTTGTTTTGTTTCTGATAGATGGATATTTTCATTATGACATTTTGTGTATAAAGTACACATGTATGATACAATGTATGTATCAATTGACAAGTTATGATAGATCCTCTATATATTGACAGGATGGTAGTTTGGTACAGGTATATATGGGTACTGGTTGTATATGTCGTTTATCATGGTATATGTATGATATATATTGACAGGATGGTAGTTTGGTACAGGTATATATGGGTACTGGATCTATATGTCGTTTATCATGGTATATTTATGATATATATATATATTGACAGGATGGTAGTTTGGTACAGGTATATATGGGTACTGGATGTATATGTCGTTTATCATGGTATATGTATGATATATATATATTGACAGGATGGTAGTTTGGTACAGGTATATATGGGTGCTGGTTGTATATGTCGTTTATCATGGTATATGTATGATATATATTGACAGGATGGTAGTTTGGTACAGGTATATATGGGTACAGGATGTATATGTCGTTTATCATGGTATATGTATGATATATATATATATATTGACAGGATGGTTGTTTGGTACAGGTATATATGGGTACTGGATCTATATGTCGTTTATCATGGTATATGTATGATATATATATATTGACAGGATGGTAGTTTGGTACAGGTATATATGGGTACTGGTTGTATATGTCGTTTATCATGGTATATGTATGATATATATTGACAGGATGGTAGTTTGGTACAGGTATATATGGGTACAGGATGTATATGTCGTTTATCATGGTATATGTATGATATATATTGACAGGATGGTAGTTTGGTACAGGTATATATGGGTACAGGATGTATATGTCGTTTATCATGGTATATGTATGATATATATTGACAGGATGGTAGTTTGGTACAGGTATATATGGGTACAGGATGTGTATGTCATTTATCATGGTATATGTATGATATATATTAACAGGATGGTAGTTTGGTACAGGTATATATGGGTACAGGATGTATATGTCGTTTATCATGGTATATGTATTATATATATGTATATATATATTGACAGGATGGTAGTTTGGTACAGGTATATATAGGTACAGGATGTATATGTCGTTTGTCATGGTATATGTATGATATATATTGACAGGATGGTAGTTTGGTACAGGTATATATGGGTACTGGTTGTATATGTCGTTTATCATGGTATATGTATGATATATATATATATTGACAGGATGGTAGTTTGGTACAGGTATATATGGGTACAGGATCTATATGTCGTTTATCATGGTATGCTGATTACGGTCTGGCTGCTTGTTTTAACAGATCAAAGGTAAGAACTTCCCTCATAATCTGGTTTCGTAAATTATCTCTCCCACATACAGTGAGATAGACATATTGATTTTGTGCCGGACATCGTCTGATATACTGATCAGATTTCAATGATACTTCACATGAACAGTTGGTACTAAGCCCATTTGTCAGGGTTCCTACAATTCTTGAATAATCCGGAAATCCAGATTTGCTGCACTAGAAAGAATAAACTTTTCTGCAGAAAATAAGTTATTTGACGAAAAAATTCAAAGAATTGACAAAGTTATGGTCATTCGAAATTTCATGAGCTGAATTTTAACAATAGAACCATGTTTGAAATAAATTTTTGTGTAGGGATTTTGCCAATAGCACCTGAAACAGACTTGCAACTCATTTTCAGGATTGGCCATAATGCCTCAGTAGAACCCCTGATTGTGCAATTTGTCAGGAATTTTAGGTAGGATTAATATTGCCACAGTTATGGCCCTTTGTGGAAGACATGTTTTTGTGTCAAAAAAACCCTCAAGTTTACCTCTAATTTACGTTATGTCAAAATTATAAGTTATTAACCACAGACCCCAAAAATTCCAGATGACATGAGTTGACTATATATGATATTTATTGCAGGATGTGGTAGTACTCAGCTATCCATATGATGTACATGTGAAGCAGCAGCCGTTAACTACAGCAAGATCTAATCTCTTATACTGGGGTCTGAATCTTCTACAAGCACCATGCTTCAAAATGTTCCTTCATAACCTACCAACTATTGTACAGGAACAATATCTGTATGAAAAGGTAAATTAAATGTTTATGTATGTTATGCTCTACATTATCAGAGGGTGCCACATGGTCAGGAAAATTCAGGGACAATTATTTTCAAGGCGCCTAAAATCTGCAATAGAGTGGGCTCGACATTCTGTGTGTAGGCATACAGAATGCATCTCTAGTGACATTGACATTTTGCTGTTTAACTCATTTTTGGATGAGCAGAGACCCTGGTTAATGCACTGGTTTATAACCTGCCGATTGGGGTTCAATTCCCGGTCATGGCAGATAATACATGTCCATGAAAATATGACAACAATGTTGATTTTTCTGCACATGTGGAGAATTTACTGGTTGCTTGAGGAAAGGTAAGTTTATTTTAGTAAGCAATTAGCTTAGGAAGATTGGTAAGGTGGAAAGGCTGTCGTATAACTGAAAAATTGTTGAGAAACAGTGTTAAACCAGTATAAACCATCTGTTGGATGTTTATTTCAATATTTCATGAATCTGATGTATATTTATTTCAGCCCATTGTTCTAAGTGGAGATCAGTTAATGCACAGTGATTATCTACAAGCTTTATGTTCTCTTTGTGTTACATTAAAACTGGACGATGTTTTATGTTATACACCTGCACCTCCACACCATAGAAGGACCGCTCAAGGTAAGTTATGGTTACTGTAAAATCTCTAATATAGCCCGCATTTATCGCATTTATCATACTATCAACCTAGAATGCTTTCCATGTGTAGAAATTTTCCCAGCAATTTTTTTTCCAATTTTCATTGTTTTAAAATTTTGTCCTTATTGTTTTGCTGTATACTTTTCTCTAAATCTTCAATGTTTTTTACCTCGGCACAATTCGAACCAAAACTTCCATGTCTGTTCTTAACCACTGTCAGATTTCAATGAAACTTCACATGAACAGTTGGTAGCAAGCTAGTTGTGCATATTGTCAGGAAGTTTAGGTAGCATGAATATTGCCAGAGTTATCGTCCTTTGTGGCAGACATACATTTTTGTTGTCAAAAACCCTTGTAGTGAATCTCATTCAATCAACAGTCAACACATATTGATTTCATTGTTTACATCAAATATAATTCTCTGATTTGTAGAACTGAGTGAAATGGTTGTATCAGAATGGCAATGGTTACTGACATATTCCACAGCAATGAAAACATCACAATGTCTGAGTGAAGGGGAAGATTTTCCTCTTGCCTTTGGTCTTCTCAGCTCCCGTACATGTGTAGAAAACTTGTCTGATATTGTATATGTAAGTATAGAAGACTTTCCTGTCGCCAGTCTGTCTACCAAAAGTTTCACTCAAATACCACTGTATGAATTATTTGTCATGTAAGTTGAAAGCTTAAACTTACTGTAAATATTTCCTGTATCAGTGAGTTATGTACTATTAGATAATTATGAAGAACGAAATTTGCGGAGTCTTGCTAAACACCAAATTCTGTTCCATACACATAGGTAACTTCAGACCTGGAAAAGTCATAGGAAATAATTTGTGAAAGGGGCTGTTGTCAAAAAAAGTAAAATGTTGTCGAAATGTGCAAATTCAATATGTACAGAAAAATTGTCTGGAAATGTTTATAAAACGTCACGGAATTTTGTCTTGATAAAAACAGTATGAACCGTGTTACACTTTCTACGAAAATATTTCAGAAAAACAAAGAGTGGAATCTGACAGTAGACAGTGATATCATTAACTGGGTAACACAGAAACCAGAGGATTGGCAGATTGGTGGTAAATGTGAGGCATATATGTGGGGGTACGATAGACACGGTCAGTTATGTGAGGGTGGTAGAGTTGTCCTCAGTCCTGTCAATGTAGCAGCATATAGTGTCGCTCAACAGGTAAATAACAATTATGATAATAACGTCTTTATTTTAAGACTAAACTTATATATTTAACAACACAAGTTATGATTTCCAAATTTCTGCATTTAATCCAATCATCATTTTCCATGTTTCAGTAATCAATAAATTATAAGTAAGTGGCATAGTTTGACCGCACTGAAGAAGTCCTTAGCTTAATTCCATTGGTAATCAACTACAAAGTGTTTAAGTGTTTGTAATTGCCATATGGAATTCATGTAATTTTAATGGAATAAAGGCACATGCTGAGGATAGGATGGTGCCGCCTACTTAGATTTTCATGTTATATTAGGTATCCCTTAACTGACAAGCCTTCCAGCCTATCTGCATATTCCAGTCTCCGTATTACAATATCTCCAAGTATATTATAGCTCCAATATACTGTATCCCATATTACCCAAAATCCAGTAAGTATATTATAGCTCCAATATACTGTATCCTATATTATCCAAATTCCCAGTAAGTATATTATAGCTCCAATATACTGTATCCCAATTCCCCAGTAAATGTTCTTTCTGTTAAATATCTATAACGTATTCCATCCAATCTCGGATTCCAGTCAATATCCTATCTCCGTAAATAAGTTAAAATATCTCCATAAAATTGTCTCCACTTTAGGCCCACCTGTTCCGAGCAGACCCAAAGTATACTAATGCAAATTTAAGAAATGTGCAAAGCATAGATGATATCCTTCCAAATTGGTAATCACAAGGAAATTAGCTATTCCTTGAGCCATATTATGGAGAGGATAAAAGCATCCATACCTATGCTAAATATTGTATAATTTACGAAATAAATGTATAAAATTGAGAGTGGCACCATCCCACCACAGCCGCCTATGATTTTCCGCCACAACAAAGTGTAGCACACTTAAATGTTACACTTTGTCCCCCAAAATTATAGGGGTATCCTTGCATGAATCTTTTGGTAATAATTACATTCTTATGTACCAGAATATGCATCAATAATTTTTCATTTATTTATTATTTTTTTTTTTTTTTTTTTTTTTTTTTATTGATGGGTTATTAAAACGAAGCTTGGGACAAAACAAATACCCCCATATGCAGCCTGATAGTCGATAGAGCGTAATTCTTCACATAACAGAATGCTCTATACAAAAACAATATCTCCATTATATTCTATAAGAGTATATTAAGTCAGACAGGGAAGGCAGCACTCAACTTAACCAGCCGAGCACAGAAAACATTAAAAACACACAAAGCACAATGCCCAACTAAACAAGCGCAGATCCGCCCAAGTCCAAGCTGTCGAAAAGTACAATAAATCATAACTAGCTGAATGACCCAGTAGAAAAGATACAGCAACCAAAAGGCGGAATGCCTACGCTGAATGACCTAGTAACAACAGTAAAACTGCTGAACTACATAGTTATAGCAGCCTTTAGTCTCAAAGTTAAATAACAGTATTAAAACGTTGAAAGGCCCGTATAGTGGGATGACCTACTAACAAGCTGAATGACCCAGTTTCCACAGCAAAAGGACTATATTGCCCCGCTTTAGCTGTAAGAAATCTTAAAATGAAGAAGTGCCCAACACACTACCGACCAAGAAAATTAAACGCCCCTAGTCTCATTGTTAAAAACTGAATAAAAAAGATTCAGCAAACAAAAGGCAGAAAGCCCACGCTGAATGACCTAGTAACAACAGTAAAACTGCTGAACTACATAGTTTTAGCAGCCTACAGTCTAAAAGTTAAGTAACAGTATTAAAACGTAGAAAGGCCCGATTTCAGCAACAAAAAATCTGAAAACCTTAAAACGAGTGACCCAGTTTCATTAAGTAAAATGACGTAATTGAACAAATCGAGATATGACGTACTGAATTGCAAGCAATACAGAAGTCCCCCACCGGTGTAAAGCCATTGTCAATATGTATGTTGCCATATCAACAAACCAATAGTCCCCTCCGGTCAAAAACCGGTAGGGGACTTAAAACTACAATAAATGACCTCAGGGGACAGAACACTACATCCATAACTCCACAGCTGTACATAGACTCATGAACGAACCCGGTAGGATGCGAACCGCTGGGACGAAATAGTAAGAGGACAACCGGCAAATACGAATAAATAGTTAACTCCTAGCTCCTTTTGGCCCCGGTCAAAAAATTAAATACTGAGAAATTATGGCATATTATCGATTATTTATCCCATATTATCCAAATTCCCAGTAAGTACATTATAGCTCCAATATACTGTATCCCATATTATCCAAATTCCTAGTAAGTTATAGTCCAATGTGAATTGGTCATTCTTAGAATAAACTATAAAAAAAAAATTTTTTTTTTTTATATAATTGCTCTGAAATTATTAAAATGGTTAATGGCAATTTTATATTCCATTATAATCTGAAACAGCTGACTTAATCAGTCTTAAGCAGCTTGTCATTGAATATTTGCCAAAGTTGGGACTCTATTATGCATGGGTTTGGACTTGCTTTTGGACCAAGTAATCAGAATCTGTCCAGAATGCAAGACAAAGCATTCGTTTTTCCCCCTCTTTGCTCAAAGTACATGCTCAGCTCTAACTACTATATTGAAGTCCAAACATTTTAATGTAAAGTTCCATGACAATTCCAGATAAAAGGAGGCTTTGAGGTCATTTTTATGACATGACCGACATGGCACACAAGGTATCTGATCTAAAGCATATCTTCATAATTCTGAATTGTTCACCCCGTGTCAATATTTATATGGTAATTGGAAATAGTTCAAGCACTGTAATATTCTCAGAATAGCTGATTTTATGTCACTCATTACTGACAATAACATTTATGATTATATCACTTTTCAGAAAACCATGTATTTGCAAAGAATATTCCGAAGCCCGAAACCTTCGCCACTGTCGCCATTTTTATATGACCAAAAGCGGTCATGAAAGACTTAATAATACAATTGAACTGGGAGAATAATTATTTCCACATAATAAGGCCAAGCTTAATACCAGCCTAACTCTTAATGATGGTGTGGTTTAGTATGACCACAAATAGAATTTATAAGTAGTCTAAGAAAGGACGAGTCGACCTGGGATAATTGCCCATCATGCGAAATTCAGAACACCAATCAAACTCTGCATTTCTTTATTTTTTACAATGTTTCATTGAACCAATAGTTCATTAAGCTTTGCTGCGGCAATCACCATTAAATTTCATCAGAATCTAATTCTAAACCAAAATTTTTAGTTATAATGACTATTGCGTGGACTGGGCTTTCTGTTTTCTGGGATTGCCTAGCTGCTGTGTGCATTGCTAAAATCTTGCATTAAACGCTAACACGGACCTGATTGAGGTTTACCTTTCTTTCTTTTTTACCACATGAGTATCACCAAACCTGTTAAACACATTACAACAATACTCATCCAAATGGTAAACACTTACGGAACTAGTAGTATTCGTCAAAATTAATGTAAAGCCCAATGAGTCAAAACCTTTCATATTCACTGGCTAGAGACCTAAATGCACTTTTAACATCCATCTGAGATACTTCACATAAATTTATGACACAGTTCTTGTACCATATGAACAGCATCATCAAAACTGGTTTAATGGACAGTGCAGAAAGATGGGTAAATGTCGTTGTTTACTGATTGACTAGTAGGGCATGTTAATGAAAAACCATTAAATAAATCGCGATTCTGCCTCATCACAATCAAGAAGTTCCTCCTTTGTGTTTAGACAGATTAACAGGTGACTGTGCCAGTTGCATAAAATGATTGGAACCTCGCCAGGTAAATACTGGCCTGGAATATGGATCTCTACTTGCCCTGTATGACTATGAGCTTCAAAAGGACTGCTGTGCTGACTATATGAATTAAATATGTCCGATTGTCTCCCCTGACACGACAATTTACCATGATGTGAAGTATAGCATATTGAGCAAATATGAGGGAACTTGCAGTTTATGAATTTACAAAACCCTTTGTTGAAATTTAAGCAAGTTGGAACTTGTCCAGTATATTTTGGAATCCAGACCGAGAAAAGAACCAGGGCGCATTCTGTCCAGCTCAACAGCGCCCTTAAATTTGAATTGCTAAATTTGAATTATCATTTTACTTTATTTTGTGTATCCCTGCCACCTTTACCTGACTGGCCTATCAAAAAACTAGATCATTGGACCTCTTTGTCAATGATGAATTAAATTATTGAGATATGATTGTATCACAATATTTTTACTTGTATTTTTACTTGATCTTGTACCAATCAAACTCTGCATTTGGTTAATATTACCTTGTGAATTGCCACAACTCTCAGGGCCTAATATTTGGAAGGTCATTTGACTTCTCCATAAAATCATCTCTTTTCTGCTTCTCCTGAAGTTTTCCAGCCTTCTTGTTTGCTCCTTTCCCTCTTCCAGGCATTATATAAACGTTTTGTAATGATTTTAGATCAAACAAATTACAAAGTAAGCAGATTAAAGCAGATATAAATTTGAGTAGATTTGTTATGAAAATAGCAGACAGGGAGAAGGGAGACAATTCCATGCAACTTCCTGTCTCAACAGGAAGTACAATGTACATGAGATAACTCTTGAAACTTGTTTAATAGGCGTGCCAGAGTAGTCTCCCTATTTACAATTCAAAATCCATTCCAAAGTTTTGCTAAAATAACTGGGGCATTATTGTAGATAACAATAAGCCATATTATTTTCTGTGGATGGTGTAATTGGCGAACTATTTTCATTAATAAGGTCCACAGGTAACAATATTTATGAAAATACAGCATGTTATCTGTATGTTTTATGGGCTATCAGGGCGATCTATGACGCAGGAGATTTCTGGTATGCAAGAGAGGTTAATCAGATCAGATTTTTTAACATTTTTACCTATTATACATTGAGGAACAGGGACGTCTCTAGGAGAAAGGAATAAAAAGTGAGAGGATCTTTACTAGTTAGGCTCAACGTGCTACTTAGTCTACCTCAGGCTTTATCTTAAAAGGGAGACAAAAGTCACAATGAATGCATCACTAATGTCTTTTATACCGATAACCTCATTAAAAAGACCACCCTCTGAACCCTTGAAAACTGGTCTCATTATTGAGTTGAGGTCTTAATATTGAGGTTAAGTAATGAGTAAAATAGTGATAATGGACCTGAAATTGTGATCTTATTATTGAGGTTGTCTGTAAGTTAAGTGAATGTTTACCTAATATTGTTGTAGATTATCTGTGGACAGAATTGTACGTTTGTTATCCAAGCTAATGGTACATTGTTGGCATGTGGTGAGGGTAGTTACGGACGACTTGGTCAGGGTAACTCAGATGATCTGAAACACTTGACTGTCATCTCATCATTACAAGGTATAATTATGTTTTTCAAAAAATGTAAAATCAGGGCTATAAGCCTATAACTGAAATATTTCAGCATATCATTTATGTTATGAGAGATATCTTGGCATGTTGGTTGAGGGGATTACACTCATGGTCATTTCTAAACAATTTTCAGTGTTACCAACCAATTGGTTTGTAAACCGGAAGTAGTCTTGTATGTATCAGTGCTTGGCATGTACACTTGGCATGTTAAAATAGCCGAGGACTTCATTTGGAAGGAGCTAGAATATCTCATCTGGATTTCTTGTATCACACAACTGTCTCTTCCCTCTAATCTGGCCGGGAAAAAGCTGAGTGACCACACACCACTGTCTCATTCAAATGCACACAAACAAACAAATGTTTTTCAATACAATTACATTTCTATGAAATTTGTAACATCTTGAAAAATGAAAATCGGAGCTTTAAGCTCAGATACTGTCGCATATTGTTAAGGTTATTTTTTATGCCTGACGAGATTCAAAATACTTGAGGCCCACATGGAAGATTGGGAAACAAAATGTGTAGCCTTGTTAATATAAATGAAGTCTTTACTTACTTACTAATACATGTCTATGAAATTAATAACATCTTGGAAAATCTTATCAAGGGCTCAATTATTTTCGCATAATTATCAAAAAGTTAAAAAAATTATGCGAGACTGGTCTGAAAATTGTAGTATGTAGCATAAATCAGTAGTAAATTAATTTATTAATTGCTGTGGTTTTACTTCAATTATGTAAACAGGATTTGTAGTGACACAGTTATCGACATCAGTGGGTTCAGATGGACATACTATGGCACTTACAGAGAGTGGTGAAGTATTTAGCTGGGGTGACGGTGATTATGGAAAACTTGGACACGGTAACAGTGATCGTCAGCGACGACCAAGGCAGATAGATGCACTACAGGGAGAGGAAGTTATACAGGTCGGGTGCTGTTGTATTGTATTATGGAAAACATGGATAAATAAATTTCATTTGGTGATAATTGGTGGTCTGCTTTACACTTGCTGTATGCATGGCTAGTGTTTTAAACTATTAAACACATCTTCAGTGGCTAGGTATATTGTAAGTTTTTGTCAAACTTGTTCAAGTTTAGGTACGACACAAAATGTTTTCAAAATTCATTGACACAATGCTTTGATAATGTGCTTACTTGTTCACCATCATGACTCCAACCTCTACATGGAAGGAGGTAATGCTGCAGCTTTCAAACATTTGTTCTGAATATATTGCTTGATTTTACTATCCATGCATGGCACTGAGAATTATAAGTGGAGCAGACAGCTTGGGGACAGCTGTTGTGTACTGTATTGTCAAATTTTGTTGATTGTAAGTTACTGTATGGAGATGGTATTCTGCTGTGGATTGAATATCATGTAGTAAAATTATCCATGTTTGTTGTAGGTATCCTGTGGTTTCAAACATAGTGCAGTGGTTACAGCTGATGGTAAACTGTTTACATTTGGTAATAGTGACTTTGGTAGGTTAGGACTCGGAACAACTTCTAATGTGAAGATTCCAACTAGAGTGTCGGCACTTAAAGGTCAACAAGTGGGACAGGTAAGTCTTATATTGATATTGGTGATCATCTTTATAATGTAAACAAATAATGTAAGGCTCCAGTATGTCCAAGAAATGTGAGACTTAATCAATTTGCTGCAAGCGTGAGTGAGTAGAGTCTCAAATGTATGAGACTTACGCATGATGCAGGAGATCTGGCATGTATGTTAATGTGTTCAGAATGTCTCATACATGTAAGCAGAATTAGTTGACCCTTTAAATAGAGGTAACACTGTAATAAGTAAACTAACAGTTAACTTTTACATAGTCTTACATACTTTACAATACTTTACAAACATCTCATGTTAATTTTAGGTTGCCTGTGGTCTGAATCATACGTTATGTGTATCTATGGATGGTCAGACAGTGTGGGCATTCGGTGATGGTGACTACGGTAAACTAGGTCTAGGCAATGCTTCACGTGTTCTCATTCCCACTAAGATAGAAGCTTTACAAGGGGTCGTTGTGAAGAAAGTGTTGTGTGGAACCCAATTCTCTGTGGCCCTTTCTAATGAAGGAGTGATTTATACATGGGGACAAGGTTTGTGCTATATGTATCTTGACTTTTATCTTATCTTGATGAGCATATTATACTTGTACTTATTCAGTACAACCTCTCAAGAACAACGCTCATTTCGATACTCAAGGTTGTCTACTCTCAAGTGTAAGATGCCTCGGGTTTGATCCCAGGCCGCAACAAAGGGCTACCGTAATTATTCATGTGAAGTTTCATTGAAACCAACCAAAGGGTTAAGGAGAACAAGCTTAGACAAACTTTGTGACATCCATCCATCTAGCACAAAATCAGTATTACTGTCATCTATATGGAGACTACTCAGCCATACATTATCCTGACACTGGGTAATACAGCAGCTACATGGAACTAACTGTACTGAGCGACAAGCAAGGGAGATAAACCAGTGCCTTCTTTAGTACTGGATAGTCTCCATATAGATGACTGTAATACTGTTGACAATTGGGACTTCAAACTAGTGAGGTTGTTGCTATGAGAGGTAACAATAGAATGAAATGATATTCTTGTTAAAGAAAGGAGAGTGACTGAGAGGTTGTTGCTCGAAGCAGGGCTGCTATGGATGGTTTGTGCCCTCTCATACCCTTGTGACTAGTTACCACCAGGAATTTGGTGTGGAGGGTGATTAATATAAGATGTACAACTTGTTTCATAATCAACCTAAAATAAATTACCGGTACAAGGCCATCCTTGAAAAACTTCTTATTTGCTGTGCTCCAACCCTGAATTTTTTATGTGAATGAAAGTCAAAACATTTTATCTTTAAACATAATTATATATAAATGATTGTAGATCGTCTTGTTGGACAACCTGATAGTCGATGTAGAAATCACATGAAGCCACAACAAGTGCCAGCACTCTCTAGTCATTTTGTGGAAGATATCGCTGTAGGTGTTGACCATACTCTAGCTTTGCTGAGTTCTGGAGACGTCTGGGCATGGGGCAATAACTCGGACGGACAACTTGGCCTCGGTCATATCAGTTCACCTGTAAAGGAACCGCAACCTGTTCCAGGACTAGATGGCATTAGACAGGTGATTATATCATCTATAATTAATTACATTTCATTTGACTCTTTATTGACCCCTAAAATTTCCAAAATGCTACCTTTTATTTGTTTGAATTACAGGACAGGGTACTGTTTTATCAAAGCACTTACGAAAATCTTAAACTTACGCTCAAATTTAAATTCTTTATAATTGTTTAACAACTGCAAATATGGTACAGATATTATTTTGTAGGAGATCATTAACTGAATCATTTTTGACATTGCATATCCCTTCACTACATTTTGTAACAGTTAAAGAATTATAAAGATTTCAAATTTTGACGTAAGTTAAAGATTTCCGTAAGTGCTTTGATAAAACAGTACCCTGGTGTTTTGGGGTAAAATGGTAAAATACAATAGAATTATCAAAATGGTCCGAGGGAGATCCTGTAACTTGGAATATATTAATCAGTCAGGTATATTAGGATTGTGTATAAATCTCAATAAAGAGGAGTGGTATATAACATATAATTTTTTTTATTATACTATAAAATCTCTGTAATAAGACCTCTGTAGGTCCACCTCTATTATGAAAAATATCACTATGGACAGTTTATTAGATTTGCTGACACATTACAGATATCTGCGGGGAAAAGTCATTCTGGTGCTTGGACTTGTCCGTGTCCACCACGAAGGTTCCCAGGTATACCGGCACCACTGATGTTAGGTCACCCTGAGAGTGTACCACCACAGTTTGCTAGTCTATCCAGATATTCTATCACAGACATCAAGGCTAGACTTATACTGTTACATCATTACTCTGATCTGATATATGGATCGTGGAGGTTACTTCCCCTGGCTTCCAACATTGTAAGTATATATTAAGCCCAGGTTCCACTGAGCATTTTTTGCCTCGGGGATGTACTCCCGATTGAAATTAATGAGCTATCTGGACATGGGGACCGGGTTCCTTGTGGTTTAAGGGAAGCTTCAGGGAAGTCATAAGACAGTGTGTGATATCGGAAGGAATGGGTTGGTTTCGGAAGAAATCGGGAGAACATCGCCAATGTAGAATTCCTCATTGGGACCTAGGCTTTATTCTAAATAATTTCAGATATATTACATGTATAAGTGGATATTTCTCAGGGTCAAAAAGGTAGCGAATTCTGAATTTCGACATTCAGCGTTCAGAAATATTAGCAATTTTGAAAATTTCTTCATAGAATTCATGTTCGCAAAACATTACACAAAAACATGAAGTATTAGCGAATTTAGTAAATTTGACAATATTCTGACGTCATTACCTACAGTTTGCGCAAGTTTGATCATTTGTTCAATAAAAATATATTGCAAATAATTATACACATCGTTATAGAATATTAAGTATAAATTATCAAAAAGTCAAAGAAAGATTACCATCATAGTAATTGAAAATGTACTACTAGTGGTCATACTCAGATACTGTAACAAACTGACCATTTGACTCTATTCTAATTTCAGCAAAATCTCTCACAGTTTGAAAGAGGTGTAGTAGGTATACTGAGTGGAGAATTGCGGCCATTGTTAGCACCACGAGTATACACCCTACCCCTGGTTAGATCTATGGGTAAGACAATGGTACAAGGCAGGAACTATGGTCCACAAATCACAGTGAAGAGGATTGCTACCAGGTAATCTAGAACTCGCAAGATTTAGAGTTTTTCACTAAATTAAATTTACATGATGTACAAATAATGTTGACCTTATTCCTTTGCTAGTGTTATTGTTCTTTAAATAAGCATTGCTCTTTTCAATGGTTCATATATGAATATTTGTCAAATGAAAGCATGGATAACTTTTAAAGTTGTTTGTACCGCAGGATAAGCTCGAAAAAACCTGATTGCATTGAATTCTGGTATTGCTCTTAACTCTTTTCATGTCGAAGATGGATGACTAGCAGCTTTATTGCATTTTTCTTAAGGGATTAAATATTCACATGTTTGTTCATGTATTCTAATTAATCTGATGTTATATATATCTACAGAGGGAAGAAATGTCGTCCTGTATTTAGTCAAATCTCAAGTCAAGTAATTCGGTTGAAACCAGAAGAATTACGACTGCCAGCTCGTGCGTGGAAAGTTAAACTTCTGGCTGAAGGTGCTGACGACGCTGGTGGTGTATTTGATGATACTATCACAGAAATGTGTCTGGTATGTTTGTATGCTATAGTCAGTTTTTTCAGACCCCGATCTCCCGAAGGATCTCAATTTGAGCTAAATCTCATCTCAAATATTGTCATTCATCTTTGAAGTAATTTCCATGATAGGTTGAACTCAAAATAAGCATCACCAAACAAACACTTTATTCTGAGTTTATTACAGTAAATGTTAAGATCACATACTTCTGATATATCTAAAATTGAGATTCTGATTTGAGCAAAATCTCAATTTTAGCTGAGATTTCTACTTGAGATGCATGTATATCAAAACAAAGCATTTTTATTGCTAAAGACTTTTTAAAATAGATGAAACAGCAGTGGAACTCAATACCTTATGCACCAAGCCATATACATACAATATCTGTTAACTTTTTAGAGAAATTGCAATGTATATAAACATTGTTATGTAAACTGGTGACTGACCTGATTAAACAAGTTATATCAATCAACATTATTATGATTTCAATGAATTCGATACAATTTAACAGCGCATCTTTTTAACCTATCAAGATAAACCTAATTACTGATTTCTGCAATTCAAGAGCATGCCAAAATGTTCAAGCATTTTCAATAAATGTTCTCAAAGTTTTCAATATATTTTCAAAACAGACATTTTTTGGCTGTGAATTTTCCAGTGTTTACAATAGATATTTATATGGGTAGGATACAATTTAGTTTGAAAAAAATATGAAAACTTTGTTATCTAGAACAAAATTGGCTTGACTTCAAACATTTGCCCGACTTAAGCTTGTAATAGTGATGCTTGTTCAACCAAGTATTTGTGTAATTATGTACAAATTCTCCAACATTTATGGTTTATTACAGGAATTGGAATCTGGTGTTGTACCTTTATTGTTACCTACACCTAACAGTAGTACAGATACTGGGCATAATCAAGACAGGTATTATATTTTATAATTCCCAAAGTTAACTTACATATCGACTCACGGGTCCTACAATTCCGAAATAATCTGAAAATCCGGATTTGCTGCTCTAGGAAGAATGAACTTTTCTGCAAAAAAAAAGTAATTTGATGAAAAAATTCAAAATATTAACAAAGTTATGGTCATTTGAAGTTTTTAAAGCTAAATTTAACAATGGAACAATGTTTGAAACAGTGTTTTGGTGGGGGATGTGTGCAAATTGTGCTCGAAACAGATTGGGAATTATGTCTTTGTAGGACTCCTGTATCGTTCATTTCTGCTTACAACAATTATATCAAGAGTTTCCTGTTTAGCTGATAGATACACTTAAGGAAATTTTAAGAAAAGTGTAAGTTTAGGCTTACAAATGTCAGGCAGATAATGCTTTATAACCTCAGACAATATATTAAGTCAAACAGGTTTACAAATTTTATTATACAATAGTGCAAATAATGCTGCAAGCCGTAGGTTATTAGCAAATTAAGCAGGGAAAAAGCGGATGACTTCATACTTATGACTTAGTTTTGTGTATATACACTGCCCACCAAAAATAAGTATACAGATGTTATTTGCCCACTTACTTGCTTTTAATAATGCTATTTGCAGAACAGTGAAGCAACAATATATTTGAAGAAAAGGAATATTTTTGTTTATTAAATGGAAAAGGCCATACATTAATTGATACCCAAGGTGCAAAATCTTAAGTTTCTTTGTCCCTCTTGAATGGTAACTTTGTCGCAAAAAATTCAGCCATTTTGATCACATGGTTATTTTAGATTCGAACATCTTCATCTTTATTTCTCTCTCTTTTTTGACTCATTTAGTCACTAGTTTCAGAAACTAGCATAATTGTGACCGTCTGATAAACAGATATTGAATAATTTAACCAAGTGTAATTTTGTAACAATTATTTACTGTATACTTTTTGGTGGGCGCTGTATTTGGTATATAGACCAGAGGCCATTTGTACAATAAAATATTTGAATTACAACTATCATAGTCGAACTCAAACTTGTGAACATTTAAGATCTGTACCTACAAGAATAACTCATTTCAGCTAAGTTACGGCTATTTACTATTTACATGTTTCAAATATCCATGTTTTCCTACCCCTCTCATTGTTGACACTTTCAGGTTTGTTCTAAATCCATCGTTGAAATCGGAGGAGTATACAGAAATGTTTAAGTTTCTAGGTATCTTGTTTGGTGTGGCTATAAGAACAAAGAAACCTCTAGATTTACATCTTGCACCGTGTGTATGGAAACTGATAGCTGGTGCTCCATTAAAGTTAGAGGATATAGAAGAGGTAAACTTTTTGTTAAGCCACATTATCTCTCCCAATACCTTTTTCTGATCATTCAGAAAATAGACTAATTACAAAGAATTAGGATATAATCACAAATAATTGACAATAGAATGTTAAATGTATCTGTCAAAAAAATATGCCAAAAATCACATTTTAATAAAATGTATGGATGACAAAACACTAATTATGCAAGAGTTGCTTCCCTTAGATTATAAATAATGCATTTTTTGTTTACAATTTATTTTTTTGTAAACAAACTAACTAGGGGTTGTCTTTTGTTTTCTCCATCTTATTGTGTTTTCCACCTTTGGGACTCAACTTGAGTGCTCAAAATCCATGGCTCTTCAAATAGGTTACCAAGTTATTGCTTTTTGAAAATAGCCGTTTAAGGCCTATAATTGTGGCTTTACATACAACATTTTTACCAGATTTGTCTGGTTGGACACTTGTCAGCCCTTATTCTCCTATTTATCAGATTTCAATGAAACTAAACATGCATCTTTTATACCAAGTCTAGTTGTGTGTGCATATTGGCTGGAAGATTAGGTAGGGTGATTATTGCCAGAAATTATGGCCCTTTTTGGGGACACACCGGTGTAACGGTCCTTTTTTTCCTGTGGTCAGTTTTTCCCCAGGGAAAGATCAGGCATGGGCCTTTTTCCCCTCTGGTTCATTTTTTCTCCCCTAATAAACACTATGTTTTTGCACCAAAATCCCATTTACTTCTTTTATAACTTGTTCATCACATTGTAATTTCTATTTCAGATTGACTATATGTACATTCAAAGTTTGAAAGGAATTGTAAATATACAAGATACAGGAGTGAATGAAACCAATTTTCACGAGGTAATAACATGTGTTTGGTCTTCTCTACTTAATAAAATTAACAAACATTATTCCTTTGCAAATTTTTATTATGAATTAACATTTTGTACTTTTAAAAGCTGTTTTCTTACTGTTTCATCCAGACCTGTGCTTAGTGTGCTGGATTTGTAACCCAGCAATCCTGGTTCGATTCCCAGTCACAGCTTGTGGAACCCTTCCATGAAATCAAAGAAAATTTCCCCACCCACCTTCCACAGACACGAATTTGTGTACACTATTGTTCTCTATATTACAGTTCATACCATTGGATTGTTTTGAAGGACAATCACTGGACGGTAGGATGGTTCCTATTATACCAGGCGGTAGAAATATACCTCTTAACTTCCACAACAGAACGGAATATGTCAATAAAGTTATCAGCTTTAAATTGACTGAAATGGATTCACAGGTATGATTTGATTGAATGATTGATTGATTTGTTGATTGATTAATTGATTGATTGACCGACCAAGTTTGTTTTTGCCATGTTGAGAATGCCATGAACATCTTTTTTGAAGTTTTTAATAAAGTTTAATTCTTAGTTTTATTAGGAAAATATGGGACATGTATTTAACAATAATGATGTTTGATTGTTTATTGATTGATTGGCTGGTTGATTTATTTGTTTATTGATTTGTTGATTGATTGATTGATTGATTGATTGATTGATTGATTGATTGATTGATTGATTGATTGATTGATTGATTGATTGATTGATTGATTGATTGATTGCTTACAGGCTGCATTGATCAGGGAAGGTATGTCATGGATTATACCAGTACCCCTGCTCTCCTTACTGACCGGGAGGGTACTAGAACAGTTAGTGTGCGGTGTGGAGAATATTGATATAACAGTCTTACAGAAAGTAGTCAGGTAATATTCACTGTGTGCTTGTTCACTGCTAGTTTAGTAAGTTTTCACTTATCAGATTTTGGGTATGCTGGCCTGATTCCAAGTCATTTCTGAGATTGATATAAATTTGACGTGAAATTTATATACTGTATCTTGTTGGCAGGACTGCTTTGGACAGCCATGCAAAAACTAAGTTTTTTTAAGTTAAATGAGATATTGTGATGATTACTGTATAGGTAGCTTGTGTAAAGACGTGTTTCAGGCTGACATGCGTCTGGTTCACAAATCATCTTGATGCCAGACTATGCCTGTATATCCATTGTGTAACCCATGTCTATGCGTACATGCCAACCAATGATTGGCATTGAATGGTGGACTAAGGATGTCAGACAGACATTGGTCCAGGATCTTACTATGTCTGTCAGTTGTCCGGCTGCAAAGGGCTGGTCATCAGATTGTTATCGAACAAATCTCTTTGTCGTCAAGCCACGTCATGATTTTGTCCGACAGTGCTACGATGCGACCAAATTAGCCATCATTAGATAGCAATCGGATTGGATTTGTGAAGTAGGTTGTACCTTGACTTTTAAAGGTAATTGATTGTGTAATGTCATTTGGCTGCAAGAAGTGTTCGATCCCTGTCTGCAAAACTGCTGAATTTCTCTGAGCAAGAAAAACCCACAATGCTCCACTCAACCGAGGAGTGATTTGGTACCTGTGAGGGCGGGGTCTGTACATGTTTATTATTCCTGGGGGCTTTATCTCGATGTTCGATGCATACAAACTAGGAGAGAAATAGTCTCCCCAGGGAAACTCGAATGCAGGTTTTTTCAGGTAGCCCAATGACCAGGGAAAGTTAAATGTCGAAGGATGGCTGAATTGCTGAAATCAGGCCTAGAAAACTGGTAACTTGAGGTATAAATGTTTTACCAACCTCTCTGGTTATTTCTAGATATCGTGGTATAGATGAGAAGAGTAAGATGGTGGTCTGGTTATGGGAAGTTTTGGAATCATTCAGTAACGATGAGAGGATACAGTTCCTGAGATTTGTATCTGGACGCACCAGAATGCCCGTCAATCCAGCAGATATACCTCAACGCTTCCAGATAATAAGTTCTGGCAGGGTATGTATGGGTGTCAATGGCTGTAGTATTTATGCTGTACTTATTCACAGGGGTGTCAATTTTCCTGATTTATCCGGATTATTATCAATGGCTTCTGACCAAAATAAAAGTTATTTGATGAAAATATCTCAAGAAATGGCAAAGTTATGATAATTTTAATCTTCTCTGAAGGATTTTACTGATTACAAACTGAGTTAATTTTGGAAACAATCTCATTGAAGGCCTCTGTCAAATGTACTGAATAGATGGATATTTCTGCGGATCAAAATATTAGCGAATGATTGTGAAGTAAATATGCTAAAGAATTTTATGCGGTAAGATGATACGACGATAAACAGCCGAGTGGCCTAATGGGTTGTTATTTTGTGTTGCTAGGCAATGGCGATTGCAATAGGCGTTTACTTCTTTGATGGGGCATAATAAACAATTTACTTCCTACTTTATCAATATAAAATAATGTTTACCTGTATTGTATATTTTAGGGTGAGGACAGTTTACCGACGTCTCAGACGTGTTTCTTCCAATTACGTCTACCAAACTATTCAAGTATTGACATACTGGCTGAGAAGTTACGTTATGCCATAAATCACTGTAAATCTATAGATATGGATAATTACATGTTGTTCCGTAATGATGAAGACATCATGGGTGAACTGTTTGTGTCGGACAATGATGATGATTAGGATGGTGTAGATCCTGGGAAGGGGGGTACCAATGGGAAACCTTTCGGTCATATCTCAAGAGTGTAGATCATGGGGGTATCGATGGAAACCGTTCTGTCATATTTAATGTCTGGGAGTATATATCCTGGGGGCGGGGTGGTTCTCCGATGGGAAATCTTTCTGTCATATTTCATATCTCGGAGTGTAGATCCTGGAGGTACCTTTCTGTCAGCAGGGGTTCCATTTGACTAGGGAGTAGTGGTTTTGACCCCTGAAATTATCAAAATTGCAACATTTTAACCCTCAAGATTTTGGTTTGAATGGTTGTTTTCTCTTAAAATCTTGGGTATTTGCCCATAAAATGTTAAAATAATGGTCAAAAGTATCAAAATGACCCTTCTGATATAGAAGCTAGTGGAACCCCTGCTGTCAGATTTTGTATGTCAGAGTGTAGATTTCATATCTCGGGGTGTAGATTATGGGGTACCAATGGGATACCTTTCTGTCAGTTTTCATATCTCGGAGTGTTGATTTTGGTTTTGTTAGTATAACAATGACTGTGATCACTTTTATTGCCATTTTTTGTTTCTGAGCTTTCAGATGTTTTTAATTAAATGTACGAGTGCTGTGTTTTTTGTATGTGTGTGAAAATATGTTGTTTAAAAAAATAATGTCTTTTTAATCCTTTAATCCATGTTAACCTCAATTCTTGCCTATATTCCATGTCCATAACCAATTATATTCAAATTTTGAAGAATAAGGGGAGACAATCCAATTATGGAACTGGACTTACCCAGACATTCAATCAAGGGAGATTACTCTTGATTTGATATTTGTCCCAAAAAGCTTGATATGAGATGTGTATGCATTTAAGCTTGTCTCTTATCAGAATACTGTAGGATATATGGAATAAAGGATTAAGACATGTTTAGCTAGTCTGAACACGGACATTTGTTACTGTTGATGATAACTTTGGAAAGAATGAGTCAGTGCTGTGTTTGAAGTATAAGTTTTATTTATTTATATTGTGTGAAATTATTTATTGTGTGTAGAATAGGCTGGAGATGATATTAACCTGATCATCTTTATGTAGGTTTTATTATTAGCTCACCCTGTCACTATGTGTTGTGATCACTCGTTGTGCGTCCATCCGTCCGTACACAATTTCTTGTGAACACATAAGAGGGCACAGTTACGGCCCAATCTTCATGAAACTTGGTCAGAATGTTTGTCTATATGAAATCTAGGTCAAGTTCGAAACTGGGTCATGTGGTCTCAAAAACTAGGTCACTAGCTCAAATCTTAGAAAGAATCTTGTGAACACATTAGAGGGAAACTTAAATATTTTGACTTAATTTAAAAATTTGAGGTACATATATTTCACAAGAAAATGCTTCTAAACCATGTAAAAATTGATAATCTTCATTTTTCCTGTTCAGCTGATACACTTAGGGAAATTTGAAGATTTAAGAACATTCTTAGTTTTCCCTTAAGATGCTTTGTGAATACAACTCCAGGATGCATACATGAGGGTCAGGTTATTATCTTCCAGTCTATACTAATCATGGATGATGCATTCAATGTGCAATGTTATAACAGTGAAGTTGAAATCAAAGTGCTGTGTGTAGCGTATGTTTACAGTGCCGTAGGAGAAATTAAAGTGCTGTGTGTAGAGTATGTTTACCGTGCCAAGAACACTTCCATCATCTTCTGTGATCATATTTCTGTTTGCTTATCATACATTTGTATTTAAATATTGTAATTACTTTCCAAAACAAAGTTACCAGTTTTCGAGGGATGCTTTCTGCCACCCTTTGATTTTCTAGACATTGTTATTCCATTTCATCAGAATTGAAATTGTTTTAAAGTTAAATCTGACGTTTGAATAGGCTTATTAGTCCCCTACCGGTTTTTGACCGGAGGGGACTATAGGTTTGCCCTCCGTCCGTCCGTCAGTCAGTCCGTCAGTCAGTCCGTCCGTCAAAAAATCTGGATCCTGACATAACTCAAACAGTTTCCAAGCTAGGTTTATGAAACTTAGTATGTGGATAGGGGGAAATAAGGGGATTATGCACATCTAAAAATATTTTGATTCTGATAAAAATTGTGGTTGCTATGGCGACAGAAAGAGTGAAAATATGCCCAAATCTGGATCCTGCCATAACTCAAACAATTTTCAAGCTAGGTTTATAAAACTTGATATGTGGATAGGGGGCAATGAGGGGATTATGCATGTCTAAAAATATTTTTGATTCTGACAAAAATTGTGGTTGCTATGGCAACAGAAACATTGAAAATGGCTTAAAACCGGTAGGGGACTTCTGTATTGCTTGCAATTCTTAATTACTTATTTTATCGAGGAAGAACTTTGATGATCTGAGATTTATTTTACAGAGGTCATACACATCCAAAATAATCCAGATTTGCTTTGCTAGAAAGAATGAATTAATTTTTTGTTATTGAATTTACAAGATCTGTGGTACATTACTTGTTACTGTAACTTGATGTTGAAAGTATGAGGGGTGTTCAGAAATTTTCAGTACAGAAATAAAAATATTACAGCACCTGTCCTAAAACTTTCGAAATGACCCTCATACCAGTAAATGACCAGTAAATGACCCTCATACCAGTAAATGACCAGTAAATGACCCTCATACCAGTAAATGACCCTCATACCAGTAAATGACCCTCATACCAGTAAATGAGAACGGTTTTAGTTTGTTGAACTGTTTTAACCTGATTTTCATGAAATCTAAGAATGTAGATCTTGGATATAATATAATACGTGTGAAAATTGTATGTTTTATATATTTGTGGAAAATCTGATATGAACGTGTTCGGTATGTTTTATTGCTTATATCATGTTTAACCTTTTTGCTCCATGGAGGCACATTATGGCTGGTTTACCGAACACTATACTGATACATTATAACACTTCTACTGTACTCTATACGGAAGCATTTTGATGCATCTATTGGATTTCCATGTACTATCACAGAAACTTGCATAACTTAAAAAAAAAAAATTGAAAAAAAAAATTGAATTTGAAATATTTTTTTTCTGTAGATCTATTAAAATATATTTATTGATACTGGCTCTACAGTAGGCCTAGTGAAAAACAAATTCCAAAAAATTTTTTTGGTTTCAAATTTTTTTTTTAAGTTATGCAAGTTCCTGTGGTACTATAAAGTCTCAAATATAGACAGCACAGTTATCAGCCTAGTATTATAACCAAAACAAAAATTGAATGTGTGTATTCCACAGGTGTAGACATTTACCAAGTCTCTGATACTATCTTACAAGTTATGTTGTAATTTTCATGAATATTTTGCCTTAAACTCTAAATCTCCTCACAAGTTTACCTGCGTGCAATATGTGATTGTGACCAATACTTGAGTGTTTTATGTATATTTCGAAAAAAGTGTTAATTATTTATGCTAATATTTTCCAGTAAGCTGTATAGAGATGATTGTTTAGTATAACTGTAGACTGTAGGTAACTAGATGAGTGTCTCCATGGAGTATTGGGTTAAATATTCCTATTTATTTCCTCATGTTTTTGTCCAAGCTGTGATGTTAGTTGAATAAAAAAATGAAAACTTCACATTCTTGTCTTTTCTGTCCTTAATCAGATTATTAGTCCCCTAACACTACTTGGGATTGAAAATGGGACTGTTGGGCTCAAGGTCACTTATACAATAAATATGGTGTATATCAAGGTTACAAAACGATTAGAAAACCATTGTTCCCTCAATAACTTCAGTTAGGATTTGATATTTTATAATTTGGACGAAACTTCCTTTAGGGGTAGCATGTATAAATATGCTGCTTTGGAATGGAAGGGTAGCAATATTAAAGGACTGCATGGTTTTACTACAGTTTCAAAAAACTACTAACTACATATACTGATATATGGCATTGTACCCTATAACATGGTCAAGGTCACTGTTACTTAATCAGTTTCTTGTCAAAAACCTGTATGGGGATGCCGATGGTGCACACAATACAACTACTAAGTCTTACGCAGGTAAATGATGTGTTGTTTTAGACATTACTAACACAAAAACTGCTGAGCAAGATAACTTACATCAAAGATATAAAAATACGAAGATTTGAATGATGTACCAAATCTCTCGGCAATCTTCGGAAATCTCGTGTAATCTTGTTCGTTTTCAAAACCTTGCATCTCCTGTTTTAATGAACACAGGCAAACACTAATAATTCTATATAATAGATATTCTATTCAGCCTTACAATGATACCTCATTTATTGAAATCAGTCAAAGTGTAAAACAATAGACCTCAAAGAGCCAGACCTCTCATTTTAATGGAAATTCAAAGTTATTCAGAAAATATCCGACTTGCCTCATTCAAATAATAATTTTCTGGATTATATAAGAGGTATGCAAAAACAAGTTACCTCATACAATAGAAGAACCTTAGCTCTTCAAAATGTGACATTGGTCATTAAAAAAGAATGACAAACAAAACGTTTGATGCAAAATAAAAGAATCTGCTGCATGCTATTTGCATTTTCTCCCAGCTTTCAATTGAGTGTCCAATCTGTGTGTTTAGATCTTTGCTTACATACAGCAAGAACAATACTTCACTGCACATAAGACGACTCGAGTCAAATCCTACAACAATGGTGTCAGAAGTGGGATCATTTTCTACTTATTTTGGACCATGGGAATGTATGGTAGTGTACCTTCCTATATAAAGTCAAAGGGAGACAATCCAAATAAAAAATCTGAATGGGGAGTGATTAGTTAAAAATGTTGCTGTATACTGACAGGGCGTAAAAGGTGATTCCATGCACTAAATGGTTCATGACACATAGTTATGTACTGATAGAGAGTGAAACATCGGTACCATTGAATCTCTGTGATATAAATAGAGCAATAACGTGATTTACTCTGTGATTTTATCTATCAGAGATTGTTAACTTATCAGTGTAAAACTACTCGTTGTGGCCCTTCACATGGTGCATGTTCAACTAGACAATTAATTTGATCTTATACGTATACAGATGTTCGTGGTAAGTGACCATCCAAAGGCTCAGGGTACATTGATTGCTGATTCAAATCTCAAATAAACTACACATTAAACCCAACACAATATGTTAACGATTCGACAAAGTTTATGAAACAAACAAAAGAATGTTTCATAATGCCGAGACCGAAAACATTGTACCCCATCCCCAATACAATGTGTACATCTTGCTTAGAAGATGCATTGTAGTTTCAACAACTTGATCGAGGACAATTCATGTACTGGCATTTGGGTTCCGTTTCGAAATACAAACGTCGACGCCACACGTGACACAACAATTAAATATCGCTCGTAAGTTTAACATTTTGTTTAATTATACTTAACATGTTGTTGCTGACGCGGAATTTTACCATGGTATTACTATAAATAAAGCATTCTATTTTGGATCCTGAAACTGTTACTGATTACTCGTACCCGCTTTCTTCATGTCCCAGGTCCGATTGACCTTCGAGAAACTCGGATAGAAAGCGTTGTTGCTGCCTTTACTGCGATTTGGTTATGTTCCCAATAAAGACCCACACTCTCGCGATGTTTGGAATGGCCTGCACCGTGCATGCTCGATTAGTTTGTCCAAAGTGCACCCATTGTAGATTATTGTACAAACTCGACTTTCCAGAAATGCAAGTACAATGTAAATAAAGTTTAGCCGAACCTCACTCTATTTTTTTATCAACAGTTTACTTCGTGCGTCAACATTCAACATAACGTAGATTACATGGTCAGTGTTTGATCGCAGTATGGACAACTTAAAACTAGTTATTGTTCTTCTGGGTGTTTCTAGTTCATGCGCTTGTAAGTATACAACTGTAATTGTATTAACACGGTTTAAATTATTTCCATCTGTATATCATTAGCATGACAATTTTATTTTCTGAACAAGTTCATAATAATAATTATAGTAAATTGTGACGTCCAATTACACAGTGTCCCATCTCCAGTATCACGAATAATTTAATGTGTGCTAAATCTCTATATATGAAAATCACGCCAAGAATTGGCGAGCCAAAGGCTTAATTCAACAGGCATCTATTTCTTCATGTACCTACCATATACGAGGGTTGTCCCAGTAAATCATGTACTTTCAATCACGGATATTACGCACTATATACATATCCGTATACTTTTCACGCATATCCTATAAAGATTGAATACTAGTATATAAAGGTATCTACAAAAAATCATGACCATGTGGCGCCACATAAGAAAATTATAAGCAAAGTACACGATTACTAGGACAACCCTCGTAGACGCGAGCCTGACTACCAACCAATTCATCTCTATACGCTGTAGAGTTTTAGAATGGCCAAGTGCTCCGGTAATACCCGGTATGTATCTTTTTATGAATAAATTCAGTTCATGGAATATTCACGGTGTGAATCCCGATACACCGTTTCTCAGTTCTGTCAGAGAATGGCACTGTCTTCCCTGTGGCTCTGATGGAACTGAAAACCGCTGTAACGCTCTGACGGAACTCGGGATACATGGCATCTGAGTTCCGTCCAGGCGTTACCATGGTTACATCGGTTTTCAGTTCCGTCCGAGCCATATGAAAACAGAGCAATTCTCTGACAGATTGAGCGGCGGTGTATCGGGATCCATACCGTGATATTTGTCTATTGAAAGAAATACATCGTTGAGTTATGTAATAAAAAAAGCCTCGCAGAAGAGAAGAGAAGGATATTCACATACTGTTTCCGACCAAGTTTGTCCCGATCGTACTTTTAATTAGCTTTGGTCACTTTTTTATTTGACCTTGTTTAAAAGCTCAACCTAGACCCCTTTGTTTTATTACATGCCATGGATAGCCACAGAAGTTGGCTAAATAAATATAAAAAAGAAAAAATGAAAATATCCATGTTTATTTTATTACATGGTTTCATGAACATGGCAAACCAGAAGTAGGCATATCGTTTTTTCTTCGTCAGAAAATCAAATTAATTTGTTCTTTTTATGTTGGGATATTGGCTCAGATTTATATGAAACAAGTTAAGCCTACAAATAAAATATATTACATGTATAAGCAACACACTGGGGAACACACTGTGCCTTGAAGGTTTTTTTATTTTACTACATGTGTATAATTATGATCCAAGACCATACATGTGTTTTGATATCTTGAAATTATAAGGAAAATCCGGTTTAGCATCTGGCAATATATACACATACAAACGTTTATACTACAAGACAAAGGTTATCAATCACATGTAAGTTTTTGGCAAGTTTCTAAATTATCAGTGACATTGTAGGAAAGTCAGACACGTTCAATACACTTAAGTGTTAGTGTATTATTAGTATATATGATACGTGTACATGTATTTATTATGACGTAAAGGAACTGCGCATTGCCCGAGGAACAGGGACTTGATATGCCACGGAAACACAAACATAAATATATTGGGTCACAAAGTGAACACTAATTAATGCGCGTAGTTCTCAACTGTCAGCTCAGATGAAGGAAGAGTTTCTGGTATTGGACTTGTAAACACGACCGGTAGCTAGTCCGGCCAGTTTCTCTGAGGGGATGATCATATGGGGACCTGGACCCCTATTCGATATTTGCACTGTCTGTATATTACATATACAGCGGAAACGATAGGCACACGAGTTCATCAGTTAACCTACACACCTACACACGATCATCGTTTTTTTCTACTCTAGAAAAATGTAAGCTTGAGCAACTGATACTAAATTAGAGAAACACAATGCATTAACGCTCAGATAATTGAATCATTAATAAAGAGTAAACAAAAAAATAAACCTTTCTAAGATATTTTAAGAAATTTTATAAAAAATATATGTTGTGTTTACTCTTTGTTAATGATAAAGTTACATGTGCATTAACGCACTACTTTTTGAACAAGAAGTGGTAATCATCAATTAGTTCGCCAGACTAATTTTAAAATAGTGCATCCAATCTTATTGCAGTGGTTATTCGGCAGGGTCATGGACATAATCACGGTTCGCATGTTACCCCAGATCCTGGCGTGGCTATTGGTCATGGTTTAGATTCGGTAATCGTAAAGTAGTTCGTCAGACTAACCAATAGTGCATCCAATCTTATTGCAGTGGTTATTCGGCAGGGTCATGGACATAATCACGGTTCGCATGTTACCCCAGATCCTGGCGTGGCTATTGATCATGGTTTAGATTCGCATCATTGGAACGATAAACTTTGCCTGGAAATACTGCTGGTGGACTGTAGCACTTATACATCAACAACCGATGAGAAGATTTGTGCGACCAATGGAGTGGAATATCCGGATCAGTAGGGCTCTTTTTCTTTTTCAATTTTGTGCTCAAACTTTAAATGTTTCAACACTAAAACATCTCATAATTTACTGAAACGTTTATATTTCATGGTTAGCCTAAAAGAAAGCAGAGAAATATTTACCAAGGCTTGTATTCACAAAGCATCTTAGTAGTAGACTAGAAAATAAAAAATAAAGATCAGATGTTATGGGTATCATATGGGTCTGTCGTACATTCAATGCCCTTTGTTACCACCTTTGAAATGTTTAAATTTTAGTGGGTTTCTCATACTGAATTCACAAAGCACATCGAGTACAAATCACAGCTCAAAGTGAGAGTTGGTCAAATCAGTGGCTGCGTTAGCGACCAATCTGAAATCGTAAAATGTTAAAATTGTTATGTCACCACCAGCCTTTCATATTCACGTACGTACGTCATATTTGCTTCAATTTCAGCTGTCGTTTCGCGCATGCACGTTGTACATATTTGCATTCCGCGCACCACATAGAAGTTGCCAACCATGGTTCATGTGTAGCGATAACCGGTGCCCCAGCAACCACAGCCCCGGCAACCGCAGCCCCGGCAACCCCAGCCCCAGCAACCACTTCCGGTATTGTCAAATCAGCGTTTCTTGTTGTGTTGTTTTGTTTTGTTTTAAATCTACGATTTTTCAACACTACGAAATTATCATTTATCAAAATCCACGAAAACTAATCACTTCACAGTGCTTGTATATGCATTTGTTTTGAGTTCCTGGTTTCGCCTTGGAGTCAGTTTGCGATAAATTGCGTAAGGTGGGCATATATTGTAGGTTACCGTATTTCTGACATTCTGATCACCCCATCCTTTATGCATTGCAATTAGACGCGAAGGTGTTGACTTTTAACTCCCGGACTGTTTGGTGTTTTCTAGAGCTATATACAAGAGGTATATTTACCGAAGACAAATGGAAATGGCATCTAGCTTTCACGTTTGGTATTTAGGGTGGCTCGTTTGTCGAGTGGATAACGCACTTGACTACTGATCGAGATATCCCTGGTTCGAATCTCGGCCGGGACACTTGGTAATTTCTGAAACGCTTGTCAGTGTTTCCCACCAAACTAGGGACGAACTGGTTGGAAACCCAGAGGCAGTCTCGCGTGCATCGGTGCTGTACATCGGGCACGTTAAAGAACCAGGAAGTCTATTCTAAACGAGCTAGGGTAACGCACCCGGATTCCTTGTATCACAACTCTTTCTCTTCTACTTGCTGTCCCTTCGGCAAAAACAAAGGACCCCATTGGAAATAAGTTCTTGCACTTTCATGGGTTATCCTTGACCGAAATACCTTAATTTCAGTCATCCTTGCTCACCAAGTTTTAACTTCATTGCATTGAACCAAATTGGCATATGAAAGGACTTAGTAGCTCTTAAGTTTAAATTGTCTTGTTCATTTTTATATTCGTCATTTAGGCTGTGGCTTTTCTTTCTTGTGTGTTCCATTTTGTGCCTTTTATACACTCAGCTGTTTTAGATGTTGTATGTGCTGCTTGGTGCTTACTAGGGCTGCGTATCAATTAGAATGATCGATACGATATTTGTATCGATACAAAATGATCGATATTCGATATATCATTTGATATTTTCTTTTGACAATATAAACACCTAAATACTGTAATTAGGCACTTGCAGACTTACGACATGACTGTATTCAACTTGCAGGACTCATGTGATAAACAACCTACATGTATTTACACATGTTTTAAATTGCATGAGTGGTTTGCAAAGCAGATTCTTGTTTGAAAATTAGACTCACTCGGACATAAGGTTCTTCAACGTTCTGACCATTTGAGCCTAAACAAATAGACTACGAAAAACTTGACTGAAAATGGGATTTTGCTGATTTAAATGTGTCTTTTTGCTGAACGATTTTTTGACTGATACGGACACGTTCGATACGATCGAACGCAAAATACCGGTATTCGATTTATTTCGGAAACCGGTACGCAGCCCTACTGCTTACCCTGGCCGATTTGTTATTATAACCCCAGATAGATAGTATATGTGGCTTGGCTATATTGGAGTCATGTTTGAGGTTGGTCTGTTGGTCCGTCGGTTGGTCCGTGCAAATTTGTCCGCGCTATTTTTCTGTAACCATTGGTCTGATTTTAACGAAACTTTGTATACATGATCAGTACCAAGTCTATATGTGCATATCGTCGGAACACATTGGTCGGGTCAGTTTTAAGGGAGTTGTGGCCCTTTGTTTTTTACACTTAAATTTTTTGTCTGCGCTATTTCTGTTACCAATGGTCGGGTTTTAACGAAACTTTGTATGATTGATCAGTACCAAGTCTAGTTGTGCATATCGTTGGCACATACTGGTCAGATCAATTTTAAGTCTAGTTGTGCATATCTGACTGTGTCAATCAGTTTCTGGGGGTATTCATCACATTCAGTGATATTTCTTGTTATATTTTCAATAAATTGAAAGTTTTTCAACATTTCAAATTAGCTTCACCAACAAACGTTCCTGTGAGTAATGTGCAGACGACACCACAAATGACAACAACAACAACAACACAAATGGCGCCAACAACAACACAAATGGCCCCAACAACAACCAACCCTATACACGGTATAATGCAGAATGTGTTTTGTCAGAACCTTGCTACGATAAATTGTCAGAATTTGGCTCTAGAAGTTGTTTGCGGCAGTGATGGTACCATCTACCCAAACAAGTAAGTACAAATGTACCGGTAAATTCCAGTCAGGGTAAGAATAGAGTGACGCAGCTGTTGAGTCAACTGTTACGGTGTAAAACAATGCAATTACAAAGGCTTATACATACAGCTATAATTTCAATGCTAAACTAACATAAGTATACTCAGCGTCAATGAAAAGTTACCACCCTATTGACTCTTATATTTTAAAATTCATAGGCGTGTTCGGTTTTTAACACAGTGTAACGTGATTTTTTAAATATAAGAGTCAATAGGGTGGTAACTTTTCATTGACGCCGAGTATAAGAGAAACGATAAGGAACGAATTTTTATTTGTTCTGGGGGTATTCAATATTGATCTTACTTGACTTAAGGATAAGGACAACCAATCAAATCACACCAAATTAAACTCTTCAACTTAATCAGTAACAGACGATATGATTGGCTATCCTTATTTTCCAATTAGATAAGTACAATATTGAATACCATCCCACTGCTCTAGAACTTATTATATTTTATTCATTTATTTTAATTAAGTACGCATTTGTAAATTACTATTCTCAAATTAATCACATGTACATGTTTCTTCAGTTGTGAGTTTTCAAAGGATAAGTGTCACAACCCAACTCTGCTCTCGGTGGATATATCGACTTGTTTACAAAGAACTGTCTGAATCTGGACATCTTGATTCCAAAAATAAAAAAAAATATATTGTTGATTTCTCGTTTCTGCGTTTTTGCTACTTCCTACACTGCTATGATGAGTCTGGACCCGTTCCCGCTAAGCATCTGCATATATTTCTATGAAAAAATATATGCAGGCCGGTAGTGGGAGGGGGCGGAATCCAGACACAAATATATGCGTCGTGAAGACTGGAGTATAAATATAAAACGCATGTATAGGCACATGCTCATAGGCAATTTCGCCTCTAAGTCCATAGGGGTCATATAGTGGCCATGACAAACATACACGCCAAGTTTGAGGAACATACACCAGCTAGTTCTGTACTTATGGCAATCCAGCAGTCATAATTTAAAATGGTCAAAGATAACTTATACCTGTATTAATTTCCAAATGCCAAAATTTTCTAGGACTGTATTGTAACCAGTACGAATTTACCCTTCTGCAAGGAGACAACTTCTTCACATGCGCAGGAAAATTAGAGAGGTTGCGAAAGGCAACGTGTAACGTGTACGTGAATACTATTTTTGGGTATTTCGTCATCCAGGTATGTGTAGTTTCTACATGTAACGGACGTGTGACAGACGAAAATATATAGTGTACTACGTCACACAGGTATGCATATGCACGGGAAACCCAAGATATTATCGCCGGTAGTCTCAGTGAGTTAATACAAATACTCATTATCGATTCACGAAAAAATCATGTTACAACTGCCATGTGATGTTACACGCAGACGTTGTGTTTCGCAAGCCTATTTTAATTGCAACATGTATACGTACACGTAGTCGTACACGTTCGAATCGCAACCTCTATTGACAATGTTTTTACGTTGGAAGGCTATGATCTGCACACAATGGAATGACACGTCTACTAACTACTGTAAAGCCTCAAAAACTTGTAACGTTTTTGTTTCTTTCTGCTTCATTTAAACACTATTGGTACACGTCCAGTATACAAAGTAATTTAATCTTGCATAATTATAAATGAAGCACTCCAGGAAGAGGTGCAGGTCTGTCATTTGGTTACATAACATCATGTACATAAACATTGCAATTTCTCTTATAATGTCTATATTTAATAGATACATACAAGGTGTGCATGAAAATCCTATTCCGCCTGGTCATGCCTTGTCTTGGATTCTAGCACTGAGGGGACAGAATCACAAGTCGTTCTTGATTGCTGGCTCCAGGGTTCCCACAAACTTTCCAAGACAAAATTCCCTGACTTTTCCCTGATTTTTCCCTGACCACAGAGCAGTTTTCCCTGACTTTTTAGAGCAATCGGGCGACACAGCATCTTTTTGTTCAAGCAAAATATGGTAATAAAATAAGAGAAAATGAGGATAGTTTTGCTTTATATGGAACAAAAAAGTTTAAGGTAGCAGATTTTAAGGCTGTTGATTGACAAAGTTATTATAATGTAGAATGATTCCGAGCAAGCATAGCACCATTTTTCAGTCTTAGGTATTACTTAGGAAATGACACTTATTAACAGCTTCAATGAAAAATTCCCTGACTTTTGGTAAATTTCTGAATTTCCCCGACTAATTCCAAAATTCCCTGACTTTTCCCTGACCTTGAAAAAATTAGGTTTTTCCCCCCGACTTTTCCCTGACCATGGGAACCCTGGGCTCTTACTCCACTTCTGTTTGACTGACCAAGGTGGCAGGCTGTCCCGAGTAGGGAGGCATTTTTTGGAAACTGTTTTTGTTTGTCCCAGTCTATTTAGTTTTTTTTTCTTTTTTGTATTCCTTTTGTGCTTATCTGTTGCAAGTTTATACTGATTTATTTAAGGTCGATTGTAGTTTTTCCAACTAAGAGAAGCCAGTTTCCCTTTTATGCTGAGCATCTAGCAAGGGAATATATGGTACAATTTTTATTTCGTCCTTTGGTATGACGCAGCCAGGGATCGATCCTGAGAGCTACCACGCTCGAAGCGACCGCTTAACCACCAGGCTATTGTTGCAGCGACTGCTGTCTTCCAATTTGGATTTGTTGCAACATTTTATACAATATAACACAACAACCAATTAAGTCCACATTAGAAATTTATTACATACACAATGATCAATTTTTTATTAATTTTAGCATTCATTTAAAAGCAAAAAAACTCTGATAACAAAGACTATGATACAAGACATACAGTACATCCGGTCACGTGACGTACCATAGATGGATGTGATAATACGTTACCTACATGTTACATGCATGCACTAAATAAACAATGAGTCAAAAAAAAGATACCATATATATAATACAAAGAAGAGTCTATGAATGTACAACATGTGAGGGTAAACATGTGAAAGTAAGTCCGACGGGGGTTTCTGTAATTAGCAAAATATTATAGTAATAAAATATAGTTGATACTTAGTTTAACTAAGACAAGATAATTATGCAACAGTAATACATTATTCAAATTCGGCATAAAAATTTGTTTTACAAGGGACCGGTATCATTTTTTTATCAAAATTCTAACAAAAACTGCACCAAGACCGGTGTTAATAAATGAAACTGTCTCGTGAACAAAGTTCATTACATATAAAATACCGACAACCCTGCACCAGGGAGTACCAGTACTGTATTATCAGATCTTTTCAATTGTGTTCCATTCTTTATAAAAATAACTAACATTGAAAAACAATAATCAGAAAGGGGGCGGGGACCGATAACATTTGTTCATTACAAAAAATAATCAAATAATCATACATAACGTAAACAGATCAAGATAAGGGAGGAATTGTAGAATCTCTTAACCAAAAATTCATTAAACAATACAAGAACATGTGAATATTTCAACCCAATAATCACACTAAAGACATGTTCCTTAATATTTCGGAAACATTATGTCCATATATGGATAAAATTGGTCCTCAGTGAAAACAGCAGAGAAAGAATGGATAATCTAGCAAGAAAATACTGTCTTTATAACATAATTCAAAAACTATTATAAACTGCTACCACATATTAAGAACACACAAATGTCGCATCAATATATATATATATATATGTATGTTGTCTATACCTATACAACTATAATATTTACAGTTCTGTTTTCACATCAAATGTTTGTATACAAAAGTGAAATTCACACATACTTTACGATTTGCCCTACCTAGACATGTGACGGGTAAACATGATACTGGTCACGCTACAAGCAAGTCAAGTAAGCAAAGTTTAACATGAAGTCCTTAATGACTTTCCCTCAATCCTGACACAGGACACCGCGATAATCACAGAATATTTAACAAAAAAAAATACTAATTTCATTCAATGACTTATCTGGTAGCATCAGTTATCAGTCCCCCGTCACATGTCTGGCGTCAAACAATACATTCAAGGAGAGAACTTTCAATGAAACAACAGCTGACGAAAAAGCTAAATTCACATCAATAATAATAAAACAAAAAAGTACACATAACAATTATTGTAAGCGCAATACTACAGCAAATTATTTCCACCGCAATCCTTTCATGGGAAATGTCGACCATCAGGAATTGATGACGAAACAATTTCTTACTCCTATATGAATTCATAACGTAGAGTTACAGCCGTGAACGCAGGTAACACAGGAGCCAACTTTATAGGGTGTTCGGTTCAAAATTACCAGGATTATTTTTCACTTATTTATGAACAATATAAAGACGAAACAGCTGCAGAGAAAAAGTACCACAAAAACAAACAATACCTTAGAAGCAAATACTATACAAAAATATGTAAGAATAGTCGAGCTAAAAACTTGATCTCGAAAAAACTTTTGAACAACTATGAGCTTAAAACATCAAGTATCTGAGGAATTCTACTAGTTTAAAAATTTAAGCGAAATGGAAAAAAAAAGAAAAACTGCTGCACGAACAAGCAGTGGGACCGGAAACATTTCCTCATAGAACCGTTGATCTTCATAATCCGATAGGTTAACAATCCCGATGACGTGAAAGAACAGTTCTTCTCTAATTTATGAGGGATCTCCCGACGGGTTGTTTCTAGTAAGAGCCCCAGTTAGAAGTGTTGTAACTCTTGCTGGATGCCTTGGATTGAGAATGTCCACCAGATTGTTGACTTCCACGGTTTGACGACGATGTATCCTAAATGGAGAAACAAATGCACATATTATTCAATAGCTAGCTATGTTTTTGACACAAAAACGTATGTCTCCTACAAAGGACCATAACTCTAGCAATATTCATTCCACCAAAAATTCCAGACAATAGGCATAACTAGGATTGGCACCAACTCACAGGGCTCTCGCTACACTTTTGGGACCGAGGCCAGGGGCCCTCAGGTAGGGGAATTTCGTGTCGTTTTGAAGAAAAAGGGGAATTTTGTCTTTTATAAATATCAATACTATTATAAATGTAATACATATTAAATGAACAAAAAGCCAATTTCAAGCTATAACAACAGATATAGCAATGGCTGAACAGCATTTACAAAGACTTCATTGATTTTCAAAAAAAATAAATAAAAGAAAATGGGAGGGATTTTTTTCAGAAAATAGGGGAAAATTTATATTCATTTAGGGGGGAATGGGGCCGATATTCGGCCCCAAAAACGGTCAAAAGAGAGCCCTGGCTCATCATGTGAAGTTTCATTGAAATCTGATCAATGGTTGAGGAGAACCAGCACAAACATCAAGACAGACAAAACATCATCCAGCACAAAATTAATACGTCTTCCCCACTATATGCCAAGTATGGAGACATAATTAGGTTCTATAGGCCTGACCGAAATCCAGGGCTCGACACTAACACTGGTTCGCGACCAGTGAAAATCCAGAAGGACCAGTGAAAATTCTGGAGGACCAGTAACTATCCTATTTACAAATTAGGCGCTTTTGCCTTGTCGGACCAGTGGCCAAAATAGTTAGTGTCTAGGCCTGAAATCCTTACAACATTAACAGAGAACTTGTTGATCTCTATAGCCAGTTGACAATGCTACGGATGAAATGTTAATGGCTGTTATCAGTGCCCTTAGCATAGGTTCCTTCACCAAAACTCTGTTAAATTAAACAAATATTTTTCAAATGTTAAAATTCAGCTGATGAAATTTCAAATGACAATAACTTAGTCAATACTTGCACATTTTTTCATCAAACAACTTTTATTTTCAGCAGGAAAGTTCTTTCTATTGCGGCAAATCAGGATTATTCCGGGATTGTTGGACCCCCTGATAACAATCTTATTAAAATCAGACCTTTATTACGCTTCACTAGGCCAAACTTAAAATATTCTTTGTTTCCCCATCCCGACCCAAGCAAATTTAGAATGGGTAGGTAGGTAGGTTAACTATTTTTTTAATAGTTTCAGAATAATAGTTATTGGTCAAGACATACAAATAGTGAAATATAATAATACATGTAACTATAAGGTGAAAACCAACAATCTAAAATTTAAAATCTGTACAAAATGTACTTAAGAAACAAGCCAGTAAACACAAATTAACATTTTCATCCCCAATATTTCATAAAAAAAATATTATTTCAATTTGGGCAATAAAATATTTTGGGTAGGGCCGTTTTTTTCGGGTAGGTAGGGGATGGGGAAACAAACAATATTTTATTTTAGGCCCTACTTTACGCTGATACAGGATCTGACTACACATGTGAACTTTACGTCATCTAATCAAATCGCTTCTTTCACAAAGCTGAAAAAATGCTGTGAAAGTATGCAGTGGCTATGTGACCTCATTGTGCGCCAGAGAGGTCATTTAAACACGACCTCTTACGGAGTGTAGTGAGATCTCTAACAACGTAAAGAAATGGAGCAAATGTTAGGGTCTAATTTTAATGAGATTGCCCTGAAAATACAAATGTAGTTACCTGTAGTGGATGGTGCATCATCTGTGAATGTGGTTGATGTGTCATCATTGGAACAAAGGGGCCACCAAAGGCCGCAGTAGGTGCTCCAAGGGGTCCAGCCTGGGTACCAGTAGCTAACTGACCAGCTGCCATCTGGAGATTGAATGGAGGCGGAGTACCAGCATGAAATCCCTGCTTGTCAAATGCCTAAAATCATAGAAACAATTTTCTTAACAAGTCATATTCCTCACAAATGTAACTATAAGTGAAGATTTCTGCCGGTCAAAAGGTAACCAAATTATCAATTTCTGACATTGAGCATGCAGAAATGTTAGCATTTTTTCTTTCTTTGTAGTATTCATTGAATTTAAGGTAGAGGAAATGTGAGTAAATTTTGTAATTTGATAATATTTTAAGGTCACTATTCTAAAGCAAACTGCCAGTACTGGGTAATTCAAAGAGGTAAAAGTGTCAGTTCATGGGTCCTATGAAACCGTTTACACAGACAGATCACACAGTCATTTACCATATGTGACTTACTGTATGTGATAACAATAAAGGGGAAACATTAAACAACACATGTATAATTGAGAGATAACAAGTGAAGGTCTACCTGAGCATGAGTCTTGCCACCGTAACCAGGAATCTGTATATCAGATGACGCAGAGCCGACAGTAACCGTAGCTGAAATATGAAATGCAATAAGATGTCATGAATGTAGGAAATAATTCAGGCATTGGCATAAAATTGGAGGCAAAATTTCAGGCACGGTCATATTGGTGGTCATCAGTATCACTGCCAAACTTGACAAAAATTTCACACCAGCACAATACCGAAACCGGCAAAAAACTGGCACCGGTACTACATACCGGCACTACATACCGGTACTACATCGGTACTACATACCGGCACTAGCCCAAACACCGGCAACAATACCGGCACAAAAACCGGCACAAACACTGGCCCCTAAGAGGATATAAGTGGAATGCTAACCATATAATGCACATTTGCAATCAGACAGTTGCATGACAGAGCACGTCAAGTCCTTTGATGAGTATGCAATAATTAGACAGACGAAACCGGTCAGGATGGCGCATCATCAACAAGACTCAGATCCCCAGGCTCTATCCCAGCCACCAAACTTTTGACAAAATGTAGTAACCCGGTATAAAGAAGTTTATTTTTAAAACAAAATCACAGATTAAACTCTTTCAATGCTGGTGGTGGAGCGTTCTAGCTTTGAGTGTGATTTAGTGTACACAGGGGTGTCAACAGGGTCAAATTACAAATCCTGAAAATCAAATGTGGCTGACCATTTTTGTCAAACAAGAGGCATTCAATCGCATTATTTCCATATTTAACTCAGTTTGTATAGAATAAAACCTTCTGATAAGATTAAATTGGCCATAACTTTGCCAAATAACTTTTATTTTGGTCAGATATCATAGCTCTTTCAGGATAGCTAAATCCGGAATTCCGGATTAATCCGGAATATTGACACCTGGAATGTCGGGGCGTGGTTTGCATTGTTTTTATATTATTTATTGTTTGTTGAAATTGAAAGACTATAATCATGTGAAAGAACCTGTTCTAAAAATTTAGCAACAATTAACAATTGTCCGTGAATTGTATTACTGAAATGCAAATACTCACAATTGATATTAGCCTTTGGTTGTGTTTGTGACGTACCATATGGACTCTTGGAGAAATCAGCACCAGTTTGAGCAGTGATGTCATCATACACTACAATACAAGACATAGTCAGTCAGTAATATTGAAGGTAATTGTGACCTACTGACCTCAAAATCAAAAGGAGTAAAATACTCAGGGCTGTCAATAAGGGCCAAATTAAAAATCAGGAAAAGTGTATGCGGCTGAGCATTTTTGCCTTCAATGAGATTGTTTCCATAATTAACTCAAGTTTATATTTAGGAAAATCCTTCAGAGCAGATTAAAATAACCATAACTTTTCCATTTCTTGAGATATTTTCATCAAATAACTTTTATTTTGGTCAGAAGCCATTGCTCTTTCATGGATGATAAATCCGGAAATCCAGATAAATCAAGAAAATAGACACTCCTGAATACTAATGATGAAATTTTAAGAGGTTGGGCTCCAACTGTTCTTTAGGTATGAATCAGAATTCATTTGATCTATTTTAGTCATGGTAAAGGTCACAGTGACACTGACCTGTGACCTCAACAGGAGTCACCTACTCCGTAGCTCAGCGGTTAGGGTGCTTGTCGTCTAATCTGGCGGCCCATGTTCAAATACGAGTGGAGGCACTCATGCCTGCCATATTTCAGCAGGACGCTGACTGGCAAGTAAAGGCTACGCTGGGCATTTAGAAATTATTTTTTTACTGTTAATGACCATCCTCCACGTAAAGTTTGAGCATCCCAGCGCAAAGCGTTCTTAGAGTTACTGAAACATCCAAAATGAAATATGCCCTTCATTGAGTAGTGGTATGAGACTTACTTTTGTTTGTTCCATATTGTACATGTGATCCGTAGTTTTTCTGTTGGTACTGTGTGTTAGCGGGTGTCGCATGGGCAGCGTTTGTTACCTGGGGCATCTGAAAAACATATAGTAATACAGTATTATAATATAGTATCAGTGATTTTTTTCCTTCTTTGTTTGCTACCGGTAAACGGTACCTTCCCAATTTAAAAAAGGCTCTTAAGTTTCCCAAATATGAAGGGAGATATTCCCAATGAACATTTAAAAAAAAAAAAATTCAAAATCGGACATAAAATGACAAAGTTATGAACATTTTTGACAAGAGGTCAAGCATAAAAGTTTACAGAAACCTGTAAACAGTCGCATGTAATCCCTTTTTCTGTTTTATTTGGCCTTTCTACTTCATGAAAATTCCCAATTTCAAGTCGTCACGACGCGAAAATTCCCAATCTGAACGGACCCGGACCCTTTCCCAAAGAAGCGAAAATAATCACTGAGTATAAGTTGTTAACTTAGCAACAAGCACTTTTTTGGCAGTTACATATTGTCATCAAATTCAAGTGGTTTTCAAGACCTATGAAAACCTTGGCTAATATCTCATCTAGCATATTTTTTTCAGCATGAAACTGTCATAGATATTGTAAAATTTGCTAATATTTTCACACACTAAAAGTTGGAAGTAAAGAATTCTTTCATAACATAAGTTATTCCCTCATGAATAACAACTAATTGGACAGAATGTAACTTACATGGCTTTTACTAGCCTCCAAAAGTGAATGAGTCAAAATATCTCCTGTCACTCAATTTTCCAGAGTAATCAAAATATTGCAAGAAGATTCATACTATTATCAGATTTATTGAATTCGGCCCAAAACAACACAATACAGATCATCCATTGCATGATATGACTAGTACATTTTTGTTTTGACAATGACAATAGACTAATAGTCAAAACTGGCACTTTTGTCAAATTTGAGTTCAAGAGACAAATGAAAGACCATATAGTTGAGAGTGGAATACTTACAGGAATCATTGGATACTGGAATCCGGCACCAGGTATCAGGGATGGAGGATAGTAATAACTGTAGTTGAGATGTATATATGGCTGTTGATGAGTCGCTGACTGTCCTGTACCGGCTTGCTGGGAATTAGCCGCCACCGATCCTGTCGGTGATTGAGCATCAACTCTCGGTAGCTTGGTAGTATCATTGGATGCTACAAATATAATAACATTGTTAATTTTTTAATTTACTATAGGTTAATTGTTAGTTTAATCAAGTTTAATGCCGTTTCCCAACATTGTTTAAGTTATATACTGCCTCCTATTCACCGAGCAAGTTTTCCTAGATGATTTTACCAAACCTTCCATCAGGAAGCAGTAACTTCTCCACATGTGGAGGAAAATTGACATTCATGTCAAATACAAGAGAAGGATATGACAAGTTGCAATGAGTTACAAATCCAGCGCACTAACTACTGGGCCACTGCTGCAGCTGCGTAATTTCCTTGAGCAGCCCATATACGTGTAATAATGAAAGCTCGTTATGCTGTATCATAGGCTCAGAATCCGGTAAGTATCCACACATGTAATCAGTGATAGACAAGTTTTCCTCATAGCCTCCAGTAAACTCAATTTCTTTGTTTGTTCTCTTTATTTGGGTTGTAAATTTTTTAATTTTTTGTTAAAATTTCCTCTGGTTTTAATTTTATAGAAAAAAGCTAATATTTCCTCACAAATGTCCGAAATTTAAAATACCCGAACTTTTTCACTGGCAGAAATACCGGTATTCACTTATACAGTTAAACCTGAATATGGTACTGTAGGTATTGTAGGTTGTGTACTGTTAGAATTGAGAGATGTACTAACCTGAATATGGTACTGTAGGTATAGTAGGTTGTGTACTGTTAGAATTGAGAGATGTCGGAGGGATGGGTAAACCAGCAGCAGCAGCATTAGCTGTCATATCATACATGTTACTGGTCGCCTGAAAATATACGACAAATATAAGTAAACATTTATTTTTATAATTTTTATTATTTTCTGGTTCTATTTACCGGGAACAAATTAATCTTCATGTATTTTGTATGAATTTTCAATTTACATGATTTTTGACGTGGACTTATTTTTCATTTCTGAGTATTACAAAACTTCACAACCAAAACATTGCTCAGGATACTAACAATATAGAAGACCTTGATTGAAGCTTCTTGTCATTAAAATTTTCACATTAAACGACTGGGTCCTTTTCTCAAAAGAGCCAGGAAAACCCCTTAAGATGGCCACAATAAATTTGTACTTTTACATCAATAGGCTCAGAATCCGGTAAGTATCCACACTTTAATTCAGTGATAAAATTATTTTCCTCATAGCCTAGAGTTCATATATAAGATTTTTTCCCTGTCTGAAAAACTCCAGCAGGAGAAGAGAGCACAAATGGAAACCAATTAAAAATCTGGGTGTCAGAAGAGTTTAAACAAGTAATTAAGAATTGCAAGCAATACAGAAGTCCCCTACCGGTTTTAAGCCATTTTCAATGTATCTGTTGCCATAGCAACCACAATTTTTGTCAGAATCAAAATATTTTTAGACGTGCATAATCCCCTTATTGCCCCCTATCCACATACCAAGTTTCATAAACCTAGCTTGGAAACTGTTATGTCAGGATCCAGATTTTTTGACGGACGGACTGACTGACGGACGGAGGGCAAACCTATAGTCCCCTCTGGTCAAAAGCCGGTAGGGGACTACTAAGGTGTTTGATGGTGGTTGTGGGATTGTCAGAAGAATAATTAAACTGAAGTTTAACACCAACAAAGAGCCTGTATTGTCTACAAAGACTCATTTTTCATTCAATATTTCTTTCTCTAGTCAAGTTTCATGGCTCAGAATCCGGTAATTATCAACATATATTTTCAGTTGATGAAAAATATTTCCTCATAGCCATCTTGAAAGAACAAGATGTTTGTAAAACATGTACGCTCCCGTGGCAACCAAATAGTCATTTTAAGTCATAGAGACCTTGGCCTTTGATCTCAAAATTAAAAGGGGTCATCTACTGATGCTCACCAACCTCGTAAAAGATCTTAAGGCCAAAAGTTATGAGTTATAGAACAGAAACTGTTTGGTCGACCAACCCACAGACTCAGACCAAGTGCAAAACAATATACACAATTAAGTAAGCAAAATGTAAGCAAGGCCCAGCTCAGAATCCGGTAATTATCAACATTTTATTTCAGGTGATAATAAATCTTTCCTCATGGCCAGCTTCGAAAAATTAAATACACATAATTATTTTATAAGAAAAGTTCAGCTCAGAATCCGGTAATTTTCAACATTTAATTTCTGTTGATAATTAAGATTTCCTCATAGCAATCTTCGAAAAACAAGACATGTTTTCTATATGGCTATCAAATAGTCCTAGTTAATTCAAGTCATAGCACCCTTGGCCTTCGACCTAAAAATCAATATATCCCTTATCAAAGATAGCGGGCATAATTCAACAAGCAATGTAATAATAAAGTTCAGCTCAGAATCCGGTAATTTTCAACATTTAATTTCAGTTGATAATTAAAATTTCCTCATAGCTATCTTGGAAAAACAAACCATGTTTTCCCCATGGTAGCCAAATAGTCAGTTAATTTAAGTCATAGTGACCTTGATCGTAGAACTAAAAATTAACATACCCCTATTCAAAGATGGCCAGCATAATTAAACAAGCTATGTAATAATAAATTTCAGCTCAGAATCCGGTAATTATCAGCATTTAAGTTCAGTTGATAATAAATCTTTCCTCATAGCCACATTTATTTTTAGTCAATACAAATATAGCAAGGGAAATACCGGTACCATTTTGACCATATCTTTGGTATATGGCGGTCTGGGATAGAACCCAGGACCTTCCTCACTCAAAGTTGGCGCTCTACCACTAGGCCACAGAGGTGGTAACAACACATAGTTAAGTTTAGAAATATTAAACAATCAATGTAATTAATAAGTTCAGCTCAGAATCCGGTAATTATCAACATTCATTTTCAGTTGATAATAAATCTTTCCTCATAGCAATCTCAAGTAAAAATGAATTTATAAGCAGTATGTAAGTTACCGACTGTTATGTTATAATGTTCAGCTCAGAATCCGGTAATTATCAACACCTAATTTCAGTTGATAATAATCTTTCCTCATAGCAATCTTGGGAAAATTAAGTAATATTTATCAGGTGTCAATAGATCAAAATTGAAAATCCTGAAAATATGCACAGTAGACCACTTTTGTCAAAGAGGGGCTTTCAACAACATGGTTTCCATATTTAACTCAGTTTGTATCAAAGAAAATCCTAACTTTGCCATATCGCGAGATATTTTCATCAAATACAAATGTAACTTATTTTGCTCAGAAAACTTTGTGACATGTAACCCGGTTAGCATAATAAACTCTGATTGAAGTATCTTACCAATGGTGGCATGCCTTGTCTAAGATACTGGAAGTCTTCAACATTAGCATACAATGGTTGCTGTAAACTCTGTAAGCCTTGCAGGCCCTGAAAACATAACATACATCAAACATCACATATAGACATAGTAAAATATATAATATTCATTATTTATCTATCACAAAATCAGGTTCACTAGCCCTGGACTTCAGGCTAGTCAGTAAGCCCGAAAAGTGGTAATGTTTTTCTGTTAATTTAGGTTTACCACTGTTCGTCAAGCTTTTGTTCATCATATATGGCAGCTGACCAGCACTAACTTACCCTTCCACACAGAACTAGCAACTTCTCTACATGTGGAGGAAAATCAACATTCTATTCAAATTTTCATATAATGGTATGACCTGCGGACACCAGGATTGCACCTGGATCTCTGTGTCACACATCCAGCGTACTTACCATTGGACCACAATTTATGTAGCTCATTTAACGGATAATACAGTGAGAAAATATCTTACATAGAAAGGTAAAGTTCCAGCTTGACCCATGATATATTGTTGTGCGGCCATCAATGGTACTCCGGGTGGCAAGTTAGGAGCTGCTTTCGATGCTGAAATATACAACATTCAATTCATAATTGCATTCACATATCACTACTAAGTGACTTTAGTACAAACATAAATTATTATCCTTGTAAACTCCACAAGGCTTAAAACAACACATTGTTTGTTTCCCCTGTATAACTAATAATGATATTGAAATTGATACATTTATAATGTCATCAAAGTGAACAGAATATCTAAAAGACTTAGTCTAGAGTTTCAGTCATAAAATGGTAGTGAATAAGGCCCTGACCTCATTCTTGCTCATAATGGAGACGGTCATTGTATCATACAGAGGTCCTACCGAGGTATAATGCCCGATCCCAAAAATAAGATGCTTTGTTCCAGGTGCCATTAGCACACATCCCTATACCAAATATCTGATCAAACATTGAACTACTGTTAAAATTCAGCTTACAAAGTTTCAAATGTCCATTAAGTACTACATAGTCAGTACTTAATTTTTGTTGTCTCTATCATGTCTAAAAGCTCAGTTTCAACATTCCTGCAGAAACGTGATCCATTCTTTCAAAAGCAGCATTTACAATTTTCCCAATTACTCAGAGATTGTAGGACCTGTGTGGTCTATGATGATATGACAAGTCACAAGGTACAAGCATACTTACAAGCACTGGATGCTGACGGTAATGTTGAGATTTTTGTGGTAGTACTGTTGATTACTGTAGTACCTGTAGACGATACCGTACTAGACGTTGTACTCGATGTCAATGTTGTCGAGTGTGTTGTTACTTTGGATGTACTCGTCACATTTTCATACTGAAACACAACCCAATATTTATAATATCAATATAAACAACGTGTGCTCATTGTATTCTGCGGAAACTCTGCAGTACCTTTCCTATGATTTTTCTGCTATTTAATTCAGAGTCCGTATTACAGCCCTATTTTAAATACCATCTAATTACAGTTTCCCCCCCCCCCCCCAATTCCATGAAAATTAGAAATATGTCCAAATAAGGACATGTTAGCCCCAACTATAATACAAATCAATTTTTATCAGAATTGAAGTGGAAGCAGTAATAAGTCCTTCCTTTACAGTCAGGCCTCAACAAATATTTTTAAAATCACTCGTCCTGCAATATAGACAAAGAATAAAACCCCAAAATCTTACTTGTCCTGCTATATAAATAAAGAAGAAAGATATTGTGCAGGACGAACTGACGAGTGGATTCATTGAGGCCTGACAGTTATGGCAGGTCCTTCCCCAGGGTCGAAGGCGCTGTGGTACCCCAGCACCTTAAGAGCCAGAATCAGCTTTCCCAAAGCGCCTTAAATCCTAGAATGGGTAGGAGTCGGATACACAAGATTTTCATTTCATGAAACATACATCTATTAAACATGGACAACACCAAAAATTGCCAATAACAAAATTTTCCCAAGATGAAGTTCCTGACATCATGATAATCATAGTGACCAACCTTGTCCCATTATTACCAGTGAATAATGATTTTCATGTTATTTATTCCTATACTGAGACAATCATTCTGACCAAGTTCTACAACTGTGACAGGAAGATTGGAGCAAAACTGTGGCTTCAAGTGACCAAGGCTTTGATCCCCACATGACCAAATTTCAAACTCTACCTAAATTTGATGAAGGTAAATATATTCTGACCCAAGTTTCACCAGGATCTGACTTCAAAGTTGTCTCTACCGTGCATACTCACCATTATGGAGGGACAATTTTAAACATATGTATCCATTATCTTCCCCAAATAATTTCATTTACAACTATATCTCATAGCATTTTCCAACAGAGAATCAAATGAACTTCAATAATTTGTTATGTTAACTTATTTAGGATCCAGTATTTTCAGCTGGTGTAAATTCTGAGTATAAGAGGTGCAGACAAATGTTCTAGTATTATGTCAAATAAAACATCAGCTTTAAGACTTTTTGATTAAATTTGGAACAAGATAGCTTCCAAAAAATGATTAACCCTTTCACCGCCGAAGGCGACTCCCGTCGACAGATTAGCCGAGCGCCAACGGCGACTTGCGTCGACATTTGTAGGTGTCTTGCCTTATTGTGAGTCTCACGAGTGTATACATATTCTGCACACCACTAAATGACTAATAAAACCAGAACGAGGCTGTCAAAGCGTTATGTCGTTTATTTGAAGAAAAAATCACAAAAATTAACGAATTTATAGCTGTTTGAAGTTGTTGAAAGGTTGTGATCGATTGATATCGATTCAAGATGGCTGCCGCTAGACGGAGAGGTCGATATACATGCAATCAAGTGGTGGATATGATCGCAAATGACAGTGACAGCGAGGGTCCTTTATTGGAAAGTGATGAAACTAGTTCAGATGGTAATTTAATATTGTCTAGACCTCATTATTGTTCCGTTTATCATGTTAAATGTCAGGCCTGCGTTGATGTTGATTGAAAAAAGTATAAAATCCTCAAATGTTGAACCAGAAGACATGCATGTAGTGAAACAGTGACTCAACAAACAGCTTTTGAGTAGGCCTAGTTTACTGTCTCTAAATAAACACACTCTACATTTTATAATAACACAGAATAAAAGGTTGTTATTCATGGCAGTACTGGAGAATGGTTATTTGTAGCCCTGCGTTTACATTTGGTTTGTGCGAAACAGTAGTCACCAGGCCTTATGACAGCCTGAACCATTCCTGAATGACCTGATTAGTAGCTATTTTTATTGAATAAATACTTATTTTGTATATTGTCCTATGAATATTGTATGTTTACAATGATATAGATCTGAATATTACTTATATGTTTTCATTATATTTTTCAGAGTCAGAAACCGAAGCTGTTCAAGTTTGTAACCAGAGAGCCGAGCGTCATGACAATCAACCCCGTGGTCGTGGTGCACAGCGTCGTGGTCGGGGAGCACAGCGTCGTGGTCGGGGAGCACAGCGTCGTGGTCGAGGAAGAAATGGTCAACAACCGGAACATGGTGTGAATAATGGTCGTGACGATGCTGAATTGATACCCGATAATCCTGTACCGGTAAACATGGGAAATGGACGAAATCTTGAATGGGATATGTACGATTGGATGGACCCTTATGAGAGTGATTGGTTACCAGCATTTTCTGGGAGAAAGGGTGTACTTGTTGACACATTAGACTATGATCCTGTTGATTATTTTAAGTTGTTCTTCCCTGATGAAGCATTTGAACTTATCGCTAATGAGACAAATAGGTATGCAGAACAATTTTTTGATAACCCTGCTGAGTTGCCGAGGTGCTCCAGATTCCATAAATGGGTGGATACGGATAAGAATGAGATACAAGCATATATAGCTCTCCAAATTTGTATGGGAATGTGTCAAAAAAATGACATTGAAGAGTACTGGTCAACGTTTTGGTTGACGGCTACACCTTTCGGAGAAATCATGCCGAGAAATAGATACGAAATCCTGTCATCATTCTTACACTTCGCAGATAACAACATGGATAGACCGGAACGTGACAATCCGAACTTTGATAGACTATGGAAAATAAGACCCCTTATGGAGATATGTGAACCAAGGTACATCAATGTGTATGGTCCAAAGCGCGAGCTGTCAATAGATGAAAGCATAATTCGATTCAAAGGACGTGTTAGTTTCCGTCAATATCTGCCTGCAAAACCGTATAAATGGGGTATCAAACAGTATGTTTTATGTGAAAGTAAGACAGGATATGCCCTCAAGTTCATAACATACACTGGTAAAGGATCCATACACCTAGAAGATGGTTTTACCATTACTGAAAGTATTTGTTTGAAACTTTTGAATGGATTTGAAAATCGTGGACACAAATTATTCACCGACAACTACTACACTTCCCCATCACTCTACCTTGAACTAGCTAACAGGAATATTGGGGCCACTGGGACAGTCAAACCTGGGCGTAAAGGAATGCCAACTGACATTCACCCTCAGAGGCTGGCATTGACAAAAGGGGATGATCCTGTATTTCGGCGGACTCATAATATGGTAGCCTGTGCTTGGCATGACACTAAACGCGTGCATTTTCTGTCAACTACTGAGACAAATAACACCATGAATAAAAGAGTGCGTAATAGAGAGGCTGAAGGGGGGGTTCGAAGTGTTGAAAAGCCGGTCATAGCCGAGGTATATAACCAGAGTATGGGAGGAGTCGACCTTCTTGATCAACGCCTTGGTACTTATTCATATCCACACAAAAGTACCAAGTGGTATGCTACCATCTACCACAGAATAAGGGAAGTGGCCTTGACCAATGGTTATACGGTATATTGTCAGGATGCTGGTACTGAGGCTGTGTCTTCGAAAGTGTTCAGGGAACAAGTGGTACGTGGACTGTTGCGAGATTTTGAAAGAAGGATTGCGCGTAAAGGTAGACCGTCAACCGACAAACCGGATCGACTTACCCAGCGACACTTTGTAGGAAAGTACGAGGACAATAAATACAAACCAGACTGTGTTGTTTGCAGTTCTAGAACTGACCCACAATGGAAAAGAAAACAAACAAACTACAAATGTCAGCAGTGTGACTTACCCATGTGCTTCATGCCATGTCATGAAATCTTCCACACAAAACTTAACTTCAAACAAGAGGTTGCGCGTGTTGTGTATAATATTGAACAATGAACAGTGTAATCGTTAATGATAATGATGCATCCTAAATGACTGCTGAAGAGTGTATAGTGTATGCACATGTGTAATGTAGGAACTAGAACTGTTTCATGTGCTTTTAGATATGATAAAGACTGATAACTAGCCTTTTTTAATGAAATGGTTTATTATTTTATCAAATTAATATGTCGCAGGATTATGTTTGATAATTTCAGGAACATGAGATGATATATGTATGACATTTTATAGCTAATTGCTTTATATGAAATGATATGTTTAATTGTTATCTGTTGGTGTTCAAAATTTGAACAAGTTATCTCAAAAAATAAAAAAGTTATTACAATTTCAGTAATGTGTCTGTGAGTTTCTTAGAATGTTCCAAATATATTTGGCGCTGAGCGGAACATTTCGCTACATATTTGGCGGCGAAAGGGTTAAATCTATAAATTTCTGTTAGAAATCCCAAAATTTATTGGGATAGCGAGTGGCAATTCTCCACAGGAACTCTACAGTACAGGCTTGCATGGAAATATACTGAGTAAATGTTACAACTAGACCTGAAAACAGTCAAACCTGTGTTAATGGACCATTTGTGAACAATGATCACTATAACAAAACCTGTCTGTGCACAGACCAGCCAAGTATCTCCTATCAGAAATGTTATAATTATATTTAACCTGTTAAGAGAGACCACCTGTTGACAAAGACAACTTGTTGCTGGTCTTTACACACAAGGTTAGACTGTAATTATCTGGTTTGCACCATTTTGCAACATCTTAAAGTGTTTAGTCATAAGGCAGTTTTTGAATTTAAGTTTTCCTGAAATAAGGCTAAAAAAAAAAATATCTGTGGTTCAGGTAACCCGACCTACCCTATTTTTTAGGCCCCGACCCTACGACTTTTTATTGAAATCGCAGTTCGAAAAATATTGAGTACGAAACTGAAACGCGAGTACGAAAGTACGAAACGCTCGTAATGCGTCTATTGACTTTGATCAAAACAATGGCCGCGGCCACAGTGTTTGCACTGACGGTCGAAACATGCATCCATATGCCGGCACAACGGCTGATGAAGGCCATTCTCCACTCGTCCTCTGTCGGCGATATATTTTCGGAAGTTCACGGACAGTCAAAGCCGGATAGCTTTGTTTGTTTCGCCCATCGAACGATGGAAGACAGTCAACCATTCGAGGACGAATGAGTATTGCTACTAGTGCATCGGAATTATCAGCGCTCGATCATGACATGAATGTCTCCTCACTTACTCCAAGTGTCATCCTGGATTGTGAGGTTCCAAGTACCCCACAGAAGTCATTTGTGAGAGGTCAAGTGAGCATTTTCGTGAATGACTCTGTTACACAAACATCTTCACCATTCAGGCATGCAGTCCAACTGAAACAAGTACTTGACAGAGAGCATGAGGGTAGACAGCCATCAATAGTTTTGAAATATACTGACGGAGGTACTGATCAGCGTAATACACTCGAGGCAGTAAAGTGTGCCAACATCTGTCTTTTTCTCGAAATGGGACTCGATATGCTTATTGCAGCTAGATGTGCACCCGGTCAAAGTTACTGCAACCCTGCAGAACGCATTATGTCAGTTTTGAATTATGGGTTACAAAATGTTGCAACTGAACGCTCTGAACAGGATGAGGAAACTGAAAAGCAGTTCAAAAAGTGTGGAAGTATGTCTGCTCTCAGAGAAGCTATGAAAAAGCAACCAAGCTTGAAGGAGAAATGGATTGAGTCTGTTGAGCCCGTCCAGATGCTGCTGCAAAATAGGTTCCGGAGGCTAAAATTGAAAGAGCAACCCTTCAGTGTCAATGACCCAGTTAGTGAAGATGAAATTGACCTGATGCAAAGACATCTCCGAGAACATTTTCCAGATTTGGACATAGGTAAACTGCAGAAGTTGCATACAAATAAGTGCAAGGCATACTTAGATTGGAAGGCAAGACATTGCCGTGAAACACAGTATACCCTACAAATACGTAAATGTGATGATCAGACTTGCTGTCTGCCAAAGACTGTGAACGAAAGTAAACTTCAGTGGCTACCAGAGCCAATGCTGGAAGAAGAAAACAAAGAAAAATTCCAGTCGTATGAAAATATAAATGGAAAAGAAACAGATGAGAGGGATAGACCATCACTTAAAATGCCTAAGAAGGGTAAGGCTGACAAATCTGTCGCGTTAGAAAATCGTGTTCACACTGAACCAGTAGTTGACCCAAATGATGATGCTCCTGAAGTAACAGCTCCAGCAGATATCATTACTCATGAAGCTACAGTTTTGCAAAATGTTGTTACAACTGAACCAACAGGTATTCCAAATGTTGTTCCATCTGAACCACAAAGTAAATCTCAGACTACTGTTGCTATGTCCGCACAAAATGCTAGAAGTGTGGCTATTTGTATTGAATGTAACAAACCAAGGGTAGTTTATTCAAGCATAAAGCTCAGTCAGAGAAAGCAAGTTATGTTGGCTACAACACTTAGTGAGTATGAGTTCTCCTGTGGGGCAAATTTGTTTCCACCATCTACTTCTCAGAGTATAAGGCAATCCATTATTGTAAGACCTAATCTGCAATGTTGTACTCCCATTGAAATTCCATATTATGGGGCAGATATTGGGCGAAAGGACTTGTGTGCCTATTGCAGCATGCCTGAAGCTGTTACTGACATAGAATTGAAAAAAATGTACAGGACAGTTTTACCCTTATGTGATGATTGCAAAGAGAAGGGCAAAACATCCGTAGTCCAAAGAAGATATGGAAAAAATAAGTGAGTTCTCATTGTTGCCTGCTAAGTTCATGTTTAAGATGATGGTGCTACGGAATTTTCATTTGTGCGAGTTAAGGCCATTTTAGCTATTTTCTGATAGGTTGTACCAGGGAACCCCATGCCAGGTTGTACCAGGGAACCCCATGCCTTTACAATTCTATGTCAGTACAAGCTTCGGCTCATGCTGCAAAAGTGTTCATGTTTATTTGTTTGTAGTTGTTCCTGAAGAAAGATCTTTTTTCAAAATAATACTGTTAAACTAATGCTTAGTTCTTGTTTTCTGTATTGTATGTCTGTATTTTTGGCTCACCTGAGCACACAGTGCTCAAAGGTAAGCTATTCTGGTCACTTGCTGTCCGTTTCCCTTTGTCATCACTCGCCTCTGAGAAAAAAAAAAAAAAAAAAAAGCCTACCTACCTACCCTATTTTTTTCACCTATGTTACCTGAACCACACATATTTTTTTTTTAGCCTAAGTTATCTTGCTCGCAATTAACTACTCCACATGTACAGTACATAACTCTAGTCAATATCATTGAAGAACATAAAGCTGTCCAAACCAAAATTCAAACCAAATTGCTACAGAAACAAGGGTGTGCATTATCCATAACAATAACAGGCCAGGACTAATGTTTTAGAACCAGAGATGTATATAAACTGTTCAACAATGTCTCAACTATACTTTTATTACAGAAATACTCGAGCTTAGCGAATAATGTCTTCCATCATTTGAAATCCTATTACCCCTCGGGCGTTATTATTATCAGAGATAATCCAGAACTGACTTGAATTGAATTTTTCATTACGCACATTGTGATCATAAAATGTATGAAAACTGAAATGCAAAGTTGAAGCTAACTTGTCAGTTAGGTAATATTCTGATGCAACAGTAGATACAGAGATATAAAATTTTATTAATGGTTTAGCAAAGTTTATTTAAGGTATCAGAGGATAATTTATAGTGAGATTGAGCATGTTTTTTAAAAAAGCATTTTATTCTTAAAATTGAAATGTGTTGGGTACAGTAAGCATAGTATTATGATGCACTACATGTACTCATGAAGTTCAACCCAAAATAAATATTGATAAAGATTATTTATTGAAGCATGACAGCATTTGTTTTGCAAATCGTACTCGTTTACAAACAAAGTCAACATGGCATTAAGAGTCGAAGTTTGTTGTCGCGGACATAGCTAATAGTATAAGGAACAAACTCTTACAAAGAAATGATTATGAAACAATTTCATGAATTTGTATCATGCAAAAAATCAATGATCATCAATGACCTTGAAAACCGAAAGTAGAAATATGGCAGTGTTTCTTGAATATCTTTCAAAGTATACATTTTTCAGTCTTTAAGGTGGAACCACACTATAAAAAAAGTTCCTGACCCATATACAAGTTTGGTATCATAGTAAACTTTGATTTATTCCCAATTCAATGTCGCATCTTATATCTCCGTGCGCGTTCCCATGACGTTACTATGACGTCGTGAAGTTACCATGGAAAATGCGTTTTGACGTCGTTCCTTGGAAGGCACGGGAGACAAGAAATAGCACACACAGGGCTTCATAATTACACGATAGGTTATTAGTTGGTATCATTCGACGCATTATGTAATTGCGAATCTAGTAATGTTAATATATTTACACTTAATTCAATAACGTGCTAACAAAGTGGGAAAAACGTCGTGCCTGGCATTTTGGTGTTTTCAAAAAAATCTGACGTTTCGACTAATTGCAAAAATTCCGCCCATCAAAAAATGTTTAAATTTTATTATGTTTAATTTTTGCATACCTGAAACAACATATCAAAATTTAAAAAAAACTGACCTCGTGAAACTCGATTAATGCGTTTTTGAAGTACGCTGGTATGTTCTTTAGGAATGACGTCATTATTATATTGCCTACGTTACTAGGAATGATAAGTTAATGCCCGGACAATCAGTGTTGATGAAAATCTAATTAACAGAAAGAAAAACGGGTAGCAACAAATAGCCACCATCCCTTGGTTGGTATATAGCATATGAACGTGCTGCGACGAAGGGTACACATAATAATACCATTTTAAAATGTACTTGTAACGTGGGCTGGTCCTAGTCGACATCCAAATACTATGACGCGGCATTTTTACATCTAAAATGTATCTTCTGAACGAACATATACATTCTACCACTTGCCATTGCAAATATTGTTGAACGAGAAACTAAGTTTTTAATCTAATAATATAACTACAAATAAATATTGAATTGTATATTACTATGTTTCGTGTTCAAGCCATATCAACGTAGCGCCCGATTGCAGCTATTACGATATTCAGGGGATGATATCGTATGATCTCCGTGAGGTTATCGCAGACACGTCGTCGGGAACTCGTAGGGCCTTGCACGACTTCGTAGACGATGAAACCTGGCTGTTATAGCAGGTACTTTCAATATAATCAGAAGCAGGGTATAATGATGATCAAATACCGGTATTTCGGGTATCGCACCTCGGGAAAATGATACCACGGTAACCGGTAATACCACAAAACTCTAATATCGCGGGACTAGCATTTAAAACATTCGAACAGTTAAATTGTCTCGGACTTTTAATCCTATGATAAGTTTTCCGACTAGGACAGTTATTTACGTATAGGATAACTTTGCAAATGTTGATCATGGTACAGCATTAGTGACACAATTTATCTTTAAAACGTTTTTTACTACTTTACAAACAGGCTTTGCGCTTTTAAATACATGCACGTAGATCTAGTTTAACAGTTTTTACGTATGTATAAGTACATGTATATGATATACACATGGAAGAGTATTACTGCATACAAGATAATAACACAACACTGTTTCGACCATAATATGAGATATAACATTGCACGAACTTTGACCAAAATACTAGTATTTATTTCCCACTGAAAATGAATGTTGAACCGACAGAATCTAAACTAGTTATACTTGGGTGTGCTTTCTGAGCTCTTACACCTCGGGGTCTGTATTAGCAGTATTCGCATGATTATTGCTACTTGCTATTGGAACCTGTATTCATTTTTCAAACAAGAGTGCCAAAATGTCACAAAATACGCCCATCTTAGGGCATGGTGAGTCTCAGGGCATGGTGAATGAAAAAAACAAACAATCCAACATTTTTTTTAATTAAAGGACCATAACCCAAGAAGGCCTAGGCTTATTTGGCCTACAATTGAACTTGTCTTAGATATTATATCTATAAACATTGTCACCAAGTTTAAAGATACTCAGATGAAAACTCTTGGCACTAGAAAACAGACAAGGTCAATTTCACATTTATTTTGGTAATTATAGGACCATAACAAAATAATGCCTAGGCCGATTTGGCCTATACTCGAACTTGGCCTAGATATTATGGCCATTAGCATTGTCACAAAGTTTGAAGATTATCAGATGAAAACTGTTTGCGTTAGAGTACAGACTAAATACTGGAGGCCGCCGCCCGCCAGCACGCCCGCCCGCCCGCCAAGGGTGTTCACATAATACGTCCCTCAACGGGCGTATAAAAATGCTATATCCTTTCTGATACCATAGCGTACTAACGCAGACTTGCCGGGATGGCCACTTCGGCCTTCCGTAGTTTACGACCTAAATGCCAAAATTCGGGAATTGCTCTCATGGGTACACATGCATCCCTGACTAAAGGATATTACGGGCCCAAGGTCGTGCACAGATTTTTGGGCCCACTTGTCCCCTTTAAAGAGGGCTTTGAACGCAGATTTCCCAAAACTGAAATTACTGGGTCTTCCCGCCATTGCGGTACGATTCCCTGTGGAATTGCATTAACATTTAGCGCCAAAAAGTTTTTATTTTTCTACAGAAAGAATATAAGGCTAGACAAAGGGGTCAGTGTCAGTGCCCAAACGAGACCCAAACGTATGTGACAACTGTCGAATTCTTCTCTATCTTTTACAAAGCGATGGCGCCGTATATTATATGTTCGAATCTCACTCTAGGTTCATATTGTTTATTTTACAGTTGTACTATTTGTGCCGTGAGGCGGTAATAAAGTTACCCCGTTCATATTATAGTTGCTCCGAAATAGCGTGAAAAAAACAATGAGTGAAAATACTCAAGTGCAATAACTTAAAGAAAATAGAAAAAAACCGGAACATAATAGAATGCGCAAAATTTAATGTTAGATAGTTATTAGTTACGAATACAGTGTCGTTGAAACTCATCCACTAGTTACTTACAGAGAACTAGCATGGACGGGTAGTCGGGTGGACGAAACAGCGACTCTATTATTCACATTATGTAACTACTGAAAACTGTACGTTTCCATTAAAAATACCGTCCCTAATGCGGCAATGTCTCTATTAAATCATGTACAATAGAATGTTATTTATCAAAGATTAACGAATATCGTCAGAAAGAATGGCGAAAAAACACATTTAATATTTATATTGAGTAACACGCGCGATACAATGGGTTTCTTTTTTGGATCATACTTTAGGGTAACGAATCAGTGTCGAGTAATCAATTCACTATATATTTTCTCGATAGCCTTGACTAATTTCTCTTATATATTGCCCTCAGTGGACGGCAGCACAGAAAAAATAATTGACGCTATGTAACGTTGTCAAAGTGAAAAATGACGTAATTTCTGTTCACACTATACAACTTTAAAACTATATTGATCGACTTTCGCGAGGTCAATTTTTCTATGAATTTGATATTTTGTTACAGGTATGCAACATATTAACATAATAAAATTTTAACTTTTTTTGACGGGTGGAATTTTTGCAATTTGTCGAAACGTCATAATTTTTTAAAATCTCAAAAATGCCAGCCTCGACGTTTTGTTCACTTTGTTTGCACGCTATTGGATAAATTATATATATTGTTACCTCACCGGATTCGGAATTACATAATGCGTCGAATGGTACCCACTAATTACCTGACGTGTAATAATGAAGCCCTGCATGGGCTATTTCTTGACTCCATTGCGTTCCGGGGAACGACGTCAAAACGCGTGTTCCATGGTAACTACATGACGTCATAGTAACGTCATGGTAACGCGCACGGAGATATAAGACGCGACATTGAATTGGGACTAAATCAAAGTTTACTATGATATCAAATTTATATATGGGTTAGGAACTTTTTTTATAGTGTGGTTCCACCTTAAACTAAGTAAGAGTTTGTTCCCTAGAATTATATTGTAAGAATGATATACATTTTAGCTAGTACCGTTGGGCAGTTATTGTGTTTGCGAACGAGCAAGATTTACAATGAAAATGCTGTCGTACTTCAATAAATTCACTTTATTAATATTTATTTTTTGTTTAACTTCAAGGGTATATGTAGTGCATCATAATGTTATGCTTACTGTACCCATCAAATTTCAATTTGAAGATTAAAATGCATTTGAAAAAAGCATACACCCACCCACTATAAATCATCCCCCATGTCCTTAACACAGAAATTGTCTAAGAGCAATACTTTAAGAACACATATTTTTAACTACGCAAATTGTAACAAATGTGAGATCATAGTATATAGGAAAACTGAGCTAACATGTCAGCAAGGTAAACTTCTGATACAAAAGTAGACGAAGAGACGTCATAAAATTTTGTAAAAGGTTGATATTTCGAGTTTCAAACTTGAGACCTCTGCATTAACACACAGAAGTGATCCAGTCAGTGCAGCATTGCCTTTATCAATAACCTACCCGTACATGTATTTATATTAGAAAAGTGTTAATCAGTAATAAACATTCTTTTAAATTGTATATTGATAAATATGCTAAATCATTTGTTTTACTTCTAAATAATGGCCCTATCACTTGTTGTGCTGCATATTTCATAAGCATTATAGGTAAATATTGCATTTGACACTAAAAAGGTTAATAAACAATCAAGATAATAATTATAGAGACTACAACTAAAGTACAAAATAATACATAACCTAGATACAGGGGTGTCAATAGGGCCAAATTAAAAATCAGGAAAATTGTAATTGGCCGACCATTTTAGCCAAACAAGAGGCCTTCAATGACATTGTTTTCATAATCAACTGGAGTTTGTATTAAAGAAAATCCTTCAGAGCAGAATAATATACTGTAACTTAGCTATTTTTTTTTAAGATATTTTCATCAAATAACTTTTATTTTGGTATAGAATGATAAATTCAGAATTCGGGATGAATCAGGAAAATTGACACCCCAGTAGATATCTACACATAAAATATCTTTACAAGGAGATAACTTACCTGTGTACTAGTCGACTGTATAGTATCTAATGCACCATCTTTCACTGCCATTTTAGAAAAATTATCCACTAATTTACTTCCAGTAAGAGACGATTGTAATGACGTCACTTCTGTAGTGTTCCTATAGTTTTTAGCACTGTATCCAGTTTGCGATTGAGACTGTCCGGATTCTCGAGGATAAGAACCCGCTTGATTGCCGTATCCCGAGGCACCAGATTGAGTATCACGAAAACCCGTGGAGGAGGTCTGACTGTCGCGAACATTGTATGAGGCACTCGCAGATTGAGAGTCACGGTTGTTATATGTACTACTGTTGTCTGTTGGGGGCGTGTCACGCGGGAACGAACCACTTGCTGACTTTGAGTCACGTTTATAAGAATTACTAGGATCTCGATTATATGAACTACCCACAGATTGGCTGTCACGATTATATGCCATTGATTGGCTATCACTAAAACTTGACGCTGACTGTGTGTCCCTATTATAAGTCGTGGAGTCAGTTTGACTGTCTCTGGTTTTACTCGACGACGCGACATTATCTCCCCTAAATGAACTTGCACCAGTCTGGTTTTCTTTGAAACCAGTGTTAGACTGTGTCACAGAAGTCTGAAATGAGGGACCAGCCCCTGACGCGTGCTCATTCAAATACGTCTGGTTTGAATAAGTGCCTGGTCGAGTGTTCTGAGAATATAGTGAGTTTTGCTGAGATTGATTTGGAAATGAGGCAGACGTCGTGCTAGGGTATAGAGCACTTTGACTGGACTGGTTTGAGGAATAATTTGACTGATTCTGAAATGACGAACTAGACTGGAAATTCGGATATTGTCCTTGACCAGACTGGTACTGTGTCTGGTTTGACTGGTACCCAGATTGTGGTGATTGGTAACCAGTCTGTGATGACTGGTACCCACTTGGAGGAGACTGATACTGGGAACCACTTGCAAACTGACTTCCACTTGACTGATATTGGTTTTGGTTCGTCTGTCTGTATTGACTAGAAAACTGATTGGTAGTCGATTGATTCTGGCTCGGTGTTGTTTGATACTGACTACCGGGGTAGGCACCAGGCTTGGTCGACTGATTGTTAAATCCTGACGATGTTTTCTGTGACTGGTACCCTGCTGACTGGTACGATGGACCCGTAGAATAGGAACCAAGGTTAGAATCCATTTTTGATGATGGCAAGGAAACTGCAATAAAAGAAACATTTAGTTAAAAGAATTATAAATATATGACCACTTTCATACATGACAAGTACAAGTCAAAGCTATCAGTAAAGACCACCCATGGGAACAAAAAGTAGTCTTTGTCGACATGGGAAAGTAGCGTGAATTATTGACATATCTAAGAAGTAAAAGGTCAATTGCCAAAGAATAGTCTCGAAGCCTGCTGCCAACTCATATTTCTAATCTGACAAAATATATACCAAATTTATAATAAATTTCCATGGAAACAGGAACAAAAGCAAATTCTAGTTTGAAACACAAGTGCCCTGACTTTCGTGTATATAACAAATGAAATCTCATCTTACATAATGACTTAGTAAATGAAGCGTAAAATAACTTGTTATAAACTATTACCGTAAAATAACTTGTTATAAACTATTACCTTGAGGATTTTGTCCAGGAATTAAACTATTGGATTTCAGATCTGTGCCAGATCCAGGCAGCTGTATCGGGTCTGGTGGTGAATTTATCTGGTGAATAAACGACATACAATTATATATAATTGAACATATCAGGTGTATAAACAATATTTAAGATTGAATATTGTATCATTCTTCCATACCATTTAAAATCAAGAGATGTTTGTAAAACATGTAACCCCACATGGCAGCCAAATAGCCATTTATGTTAAAACACATAGCAACCATGACCCTTAACCTTCTGATCTCGCAACCATTCAAGAGGGGGTCATCGGCTAATGATGACCAACCCCCTATAAAGTTTTGTAGATCCTTGGCCCAACCAATCTTGAGATCTTGATTTGATCTACTGAGTAACTGACATACAGATCAACCAACCGACCGTGCAAAGTGTAAAAGAAATATACATGTACTTGTTATTGTTACTAACTGTATCAGCGTTGCAGTGTGTTTCTATCGGAGGAATGTACTGCTGACATACCACATGTACGATAACAACAGTCACATTTCACCAACAATAGCCCACATGGTCTGGCTAAATTCTGGACCCCTGCACTTTCATCATCACAGTTAGATCAACAATAAACATAGTACAGATACATGTGACAGATCACAATAATGTTACACATTGTTAGTTTAAGTAGGGGTCAGAGTTGGCAAGGGAGATCATTGAGTACAGATTGCGTAAAACCTATAAAAAATTATCAAAAAGTTCCCCCGAGATTCGGCCCTTTCTAAAAACCCTTGAAATAATATCTATAATATTGTACCCCCCTACCCCTTGCAACACCCATCATTTGTAAGTAGATCAGAAAGAATCTGGACCCTTTTGTTTGAAAGATTTTACGACAAAAAGGCTGAATTACCCTATCCCAACCCCTCGCCCTTGCAAGCACATAGTTTTTAGTAGATCAGAAGATTTTACGACAAAATTTTGAAATCCGCCTAAATGAGGAAGGGTCACGGCTCTAATACTTACAGTGTTAGAAGTATCTGGTGTAGTCTGTTTAGTAGGTGTAGTATATGGGGATTGTTGATACAAGGAACTACTCCGTGATGAGTTCTGTTCTAGAGCGGCTGATATCAATGTTTCACTGGGTTTATTGAGACCAGGTACTGGACCTGCTCCATCCATAGTTGATGTGCTGCAAAATTCACACAATTAGTTACGCTTAATAAAGTTTCATTTCAAGAAGTACAAGAAAAGTTTGTGATGTAATTTAATCACTCTTTTTCATCAATATTTCAGCAAAATAGTTCTTTTCAAGATTGGGTTAGATATATCATTATGTTAAATCACACATTATACACTTATTTCATGTCTGTTTGGTTAACAGTCAAAACTATTTTCCCGAGGTATAGGGGAAGACTTTTGAACTGTTGCACGAGGCCGAAAGGCCGAGGGCAACAGTTCAAAATGTCTTCCACGATACCGAGGGACAATAGTTTTGACTGTTAACCCTAAACAGACATGAAATAACTGTTTTATTACCTAATACTCTATACAACTACAGAAAAGTTCTACTTATACAACAAACAAAAAGGATATTTCTAAGACATTTTGTCATACTAATAGCGGATATTTTTTGTTATAAATTCAAGACTGTCATTATTCTCATGATTTTATTATCAAACAAATAAAATCGGCATGTAATAAAGCAAAAATGGACAAAACATTGTTCAAGAGTTATATTAAAAATACGCTATACATCTAGCAGGGTGTTTTTGCAGGAATTTATATTGCGCATCGTAGTGCGCAGGTAACAGTTCATCCAGGGGTGTAACAGTCAAAACTGTTGCCCTCCTGGCATTGAACTGTTTCATACCTGAATCTAAAAATAAACATTAAGACATGAAACAGTAAAAAATAACGAATTATTGTTATATAGAGTGCTAGGTAATAATATATACTGTTTTGGTCCCAATGTTAACTATCATAGTTCAGTAGTCTCACCCAAATTTAAACGGGAAGCGAATTCGACATGTGCCACATTTCTGAGCTCATTTCCTTCTGGACTTCAACCGTTTAATGGCAAGACAGTAGGTAGGCATAGCGCTACTTGGCAGGTAGGCACACAGTATAGTAGAGAGATTTTAGCCTGATCCTCCAACTTCGATTAGCATAATTTAACAGCTGATATCTTATCTATATTAAAAACCCAATTGTATAAGCGAAGTGTATCACAAAGACGCTCAAGGTGTAATACAAACACAAATCTAAAGGACCGATAAGTCGAATATTGCATGATTTACTCCCAGAATACAAAATGGACATTACAAGTGACTAGTAATGGTAAGTAACCTTACCTGATAGTTTCAGCATTTGAGAAAGCATTTGTTACAGATTCATTTCCTCCTGCGAATGAGAACGCAGCATTACCACTATCTGTACCAAACTCTAGGTTACCAAACTGTACATCTAACGTGGTCATCATATGACCGGGCATCTCCACTGCTGATGCTGGAATCTACAAGATAAAGTCAAATATATAGTAAATTCAGTCTGTGAATTTGTTATTTGAAACTACTTCTTATTCTTCTTCCTTTTGAAGTGAGGGCTCTCTCTGGAGCATCAATGCACTGGTACTTGTCAGAATCAAAAAAAAGTGAATTATTTCCTTTATAACCAACAGTGAATAATTTCCTTTATAGTCTATATAAAATTCCTGTACAATTTATTTGTCCGAAACAATAATCACTTGTCCTGGGCAACAGGACAAGAGTTAATTTTGCAACCTGTAGTTTATAATACTGTATAGCGGGTATATTTCACGGGGTGCAATGTTCGCGTTTTCTGGATCCTTTTGAATTCACGGTGTCTTAAATTCGCGCAAACAGCTTCGACAGCGAAAATAAAACCTTGTTAGCAAACATGAAATGGTAGGTCAATTAGAAAAATGTACACAAACAAAATATTTTTTCGGCAAACATTCACACGTTACGCAAACTAAACTGTTGAATTGAAGAAGTTTGATGCACCAGCTTATAATTAACGCCTTCTAACTTTGAGAAAACACGGTGCACGTATGCAATTATATCCATATGCAAAGAGTTTACACACGTTTTTACAAAGTTCTAAATTAAATTTCGAATTCGAATTACATTTTATGATATATAGAACTATTATGTCGTATTATTTTAATTATTGCCGTACTGTTCAGTATTTTGCTAAACCGACTTTATGCAAAGTTATTGAGTAAATGTTGGTTTATTTCTTGTTGCTCCTTCACATGTTTTTAATCATGTTAAATTTGTATATTTACTACGTAAATATTTCGCTGGGTTTAGATTTCGCGCTATCTATGTAGACCGCGAATATAGCGAAAATTAACCCCCCGTGAAATATACCCGCTATACAGTATACAAATCTAAATACAAGGGTTTTTGACAATATTCATCTCATCTAGATATTCCTGACAATATGCACAACTAGGCTTGGTACCATCTATTCATGTGAAGTTTCATAATACATTGAAATCTGACCAATGGTTAAGAAAGACAAGTGTAGACAAACAACATAACATCTATACATCTAGACGGACATACAGCACAAAATCAATATGTCTCCCTCTCACATGTGACCTCCTTACCTGTATGTATTGAATGTTATTTACCTCATATTTACATGTAAATGTATTGAGTAAAATAAAGGTATTGTATTGTATTGGGAGACATTATACGAAAGAGAAGCCATTACCTTTGAGGGAGGTGGTAACTTTGATCTTTGTGGCTTTCTTTGTTGTAACATGGCATTTTGAGATACACTTGATGCAGGAATCACTCCTGACTGGGCAGCAGAAATATTGCCAGACATGGAACCAGTCAAACCACTTCCTGTCACACTGGTTCCTGTTAAACTGTTACCAGCCAGACTGGTTCCTGAAAGACTAGTTAGAGTGTTCCCACTACTATGTAATGCACCACCAGTCAAGCTATTCACCGGTAGACTGGTCGACAAGGAATTTCCAAGACTGGTACCCACTAAACTATTTGCAGCAAGTCCTGAACCAGTCAAACTATTAGCAGTCAGTTCAGATACATTTAGACTGGGACCTAGCGGGTCATGTAAAGCATTCTGTTGCAGTGAGACGAGTGCACTAACGTTAGATGCAGTCTGTGAGGTCATCGAGTTCTGTAGTGAAGAACTGGGACCAGTACCAATCTGAAAAAGTACACACAATAGTACCTTGTGAATGTTCATTCTCAAAAATAGTGAATAAATAACTTCAACAAAATATGTATCTCTCTCTTTCCGAAGTATGATCCGAATAAAAATATCTAAAATCATGCACCTTCACACAAAAAAACAAGACTTCCTCTTAGCAGGGGTGTCAAATTTTCGAAAAATCTGTATTTTGAATCAAGAAAATCGTTTTCGAGGTCAACGAAATTTTTTTGAGAAATTTGACCGAATCTGTTCACAACGTTAACAAAATGCTGATACTTTCCTCAAATTACTATGCTTTAGCCCTATCCTGAATTTGGAAAAAGCTTGTCTGTATATTGTGCAATTTACATCCCGTCTCACAATGCATATTGACTGGTTCAATAACTGGCAATTGTTCTGCTACCTGTGATTTCTGACCCAAGTTTCAAACTGTCAGTTAGCCACCACCTTGTATTCAACAAGAGACTAGGTGTTTTTTTGACACAGGGCCATAACTCAGGCAATAATCATCTGATAAAAAATTCCTGACAATATGCACAACAAGGCTTGGTACCATGTGTACATGACGAGGAAAAGTGTGACTAACTTTGTGGCATCTATCCAGATGTTCAGCACAAAATCAATACGTCTCCCCACATAAACAACCTTCCCTAGTGTATAGTGCACCCACGATAATGAGAAAGACGTGAATATTCGGTATATTCAACAAAGGTGGATTATTCAGATACGCACGATTTATCAGACTCAGTGAAACAGACCATAATTATCTGTTTACTTGAGTAATTTGTAAAACCAATTTGGTTGACCAAACCCATTCATGTTTGTAAACATCACATTATCCTGGGTGCACTATAACCCCTACAAAGAATGATAAGTTAAATCTTACGCCTATAGAATTCTTGATGGATTCGGTAGCTTGCTGGTTGAACTGTGTGATATAGCTGGCTTCAGCAATACTGTCATTCTGTGCATGTTTGGGATACAGGACACCAATGTCAAATCTGAAAATACAAATCCATGTAAATCTACTCTCATTATCACTGGGGAATTCCATCAGACGCTTTTAAAATTTCTTTTTGACCCCTAAAAATTCTAAAAAGCCATATTTGACTATCAGGAGGCCATATCATTTTAAATGGTAGTTATTTTTCTGAATCAATTTGACAGTACTTTAAGACGCATAGACAGCTATAGGGAAAGAAACTAATCATATATTGGCATTGGTACACTATTTTAAGCCATTAAATTTTGCTAAAATACAATTCTAGCTGGGCTTGTTCCATATTTTGGAAGATCTGTTCATGGGAATGCATGGGTGAAAGTTTGAAATTCAGAAAAACCTGAAATCCTCAAAACATGACCATTTATATAGGGAAAATAAAGAAAAACAGGCTTTTTGGTACTCTCAAAAACCTGAAGTTCAGGCATGCGCCTGAAAACTTCCACCCATGGGAATGAGAGATTGTGGGCAAGTTCAATCACTTAATCAAAGAAATTTTAACCCCTATGAAAACGAATGCTTTTACAGTATATGCACGCACATAAGCTACCCATGTGGTCGGAGGTGTGGACAAACACAATAGAAATCTATTACATTAATTCTGTGACAACCTTTGTTCTTTAACTGGTCAGTCCTTTGATCTTAAACAATGGCAAGACCCCTTAAGGTAGCGTACATGTGGGTGTCCGATATTAGGGCACATGGTACATACGTGTTAGATAAAGCAGTTGGAGGGTCCATTTGTACAGGATTGGATGGTGGCTCTGGTGCTGGTGTGGTACTGGCCGTAAATACTTTTGTTTCAGCCAACTGGAAAAGGAAACGACACATTAATCATACAACACTCAATGAACTATAATAGAACGGTATAATACAATCACAATGAATTCTGGTTTGAATCTCAGCCCGGGCACTTGAATATTTCTGAAAAGCTTTTCAGTGTTTCTTACCACCAACTACAGCTGAACTGGTTGGTAACTCAGAGGTTGGTAAGTCTCATATGTATCTGTGCTACACACTGGGCACGTCAAAGAACCATGGAGTCTATCTGGAAAGAGCTAGTTTATCACACCATGATTCCTCCTATTACACAGCTGACTCATCCTTTTATGTTGGAGGTCATTGACCTATCTTGGAAGGGAACCTGGATGACGAAGCTCTTGCCACTGTCGCAGTCGATTTCTCAACAAAACTTGGGTAGGATGATTTAAGCAGGTAGTTAGCAGGAGGGAAACAAGCAATATTTTATTTTAGGCCTTAACACAAAGACCACCATGAGGAATCTTCAAAACTACCAGGTTAGTCTAATCAAGGTGGTCCTAATAATGAGGATCAATACAGGCCAACATATGAAAAATGATTTTGAAGGAGAATGTGTTCTTAACTTACAGTGGTTTTTTCAGTGAGGTGGCCTTTGTGCTTTTCCTATAATTGTAATGCAGAATAAATATTACATATATGTGCCAGAAATTTGTCTTGAGCAGCCAATCCAGGGGAACATATAAAACAGAGGAGGCTGTAATGTGCAGGTTTTCGTTATAATTTTTACTGTTCAATATGAGTTTTTTATTTGAAGTGACCACCAAGACAGGTCCAACTGCCCTAGCCCTTTCCGAATCGACTCCTTGGTTCTTTAACATGCCCAGTGTATAGCACTGATGTACGCGAAAGTTGAATTTATAATATTAGCTGCTAAAGACAGATGGTTGGTTAATATAGGTGAGAGGTGACCACTAAGAAATGTGGCTGATTAAATCAGGGGTGTCAACAGGGCCGATTTAACAATCAGGAAAATCCTATGCAGCCCACCATTTTTGCCAAACAAGAGGCCTTCAATGACATTTTTTCCATAATTAACTCAGTTTGTATTAAAGAAAATCCTTCATAGCAGATTAAATTTGCAATAACTTTGCCATTTCATGAGATATTTTCATCAAATAACTTTTATTTTGGTCAGAAATGTTAGCTCTTTCAGGATTGATAAATCCGGAATTCCGGATAAATCAGGAGAATTGACACCCCTGTTTATTAAAGTGAGAGGTGAGCACAAAGACAGGTTATACTTACACTTCCAGTCCAGCTATCTATATCCTCATTCCAATCTTCCTTAGAATCTCCCCAGTTTGAAACTGTAATAAATCAACATCAAAATTTTATGTCTGTTTATTCGAATTTAAGGCTGTTCTCAACAATTTTTCAGTTATACAATGGCAGTTGATTCACCCAACCAGTTATCCCTTACCCTTCCACAAGGAATTATCAACTTATCTGTATGTGAAAGAAAAACAAACGGTTTTGTCAAATTTCCATTGGAGGGCATGACCTGCTGCGACTTGGAATCAAACCTTCAGCTGTATATATCAAACATTATACAATGTAATTGTTGTTCTTTGTCTGAAGACAAAATCGTCAGTCATGTTAGATTGCATAGTTCCATCTTTTACTATTGAATGGTATAAAATCAATGCATTAACTATAATAGATCAGGGGTCCTTCTGAAGCATAATTCCCAATCCTGAAAATGAATCGTAAGTCTGTTTTGATTGCCATAAGCACACATCTCTACAGCAAAACTCAGTACAAACATTGTTCTATTGTTAAAATTCAGCCTATTAAATTTCAAATGACCATAACTTCGTCATTTCTTAGAATTTTGTCACAAAATAACTTTATTTTTCTGCAAGAAATTTCAAAATGTTCAGTCCAGCAATCCAGATTTCCGCATTATTCCAGAATTGTAGGACCAGGCTTCGCGAAAACTTTAAAAACCTGTCAGTCATTCGGACTGACAGAAACAAAAAAATTGTCAGTCCGAACGAACATTTGTCAGTCCGAAAAAATGAAGAGAGATGTATAGATAATGCATGTTCTTCTTAAATTATTCAGTGGTAAATTATTTAGAAATGCATTGTTAGCTTTAACACACAGTTAACAAGTGTTTTCAAATAGGCCTAATTAGATAGTTTGCCTTTTCACAATGGGCTCATTCAGCCCATTCAATGAGCATATATCAGACAGGACTTTCTGTCAAGAGAAATGTTATTTTCATTTTACCATTTAATATCAAACATCTTTAAACTAAATCACGTTTTTTCGTGTTAAAAAGCCCCCCTCGGAAATCGTCAAAATTAAAATATATTCAGAAAAAAAATCGCGAACATTCCGGAATCCGTACCGTGTACTACGGGTTTTATCCGCATCCAAAAAATAATCAGTTTTCGCGACCTTCATTTCGCTGAATTATTTTACATTTTTGACGATTTCGGAGGGATATCTTATTGAATCTCGACGAGAATTTACGAAAATACATTCGTGTTACATTCTTTCCAATAATCTTCAACTACGATGTGGGAATATCGCCGTCCAGACTTAAAATCTCTGTCGGACCAACGGTCCGACATTCAGTCAAATTTTGCCGGACCAAAGCATTTTTTGTCGGTCAGGACCGACGGACCGACGGTTTTCGCGATGCCTGTAGGACCCCTGAATTCTTTGATACTTACTCTTTGGTTCCTTCTCTCCTATCACAGCAGTTTCATTTGTCCATGTATCAATCTGAGGTCCATTGTCAAACTGGGAGGAACCAGGGCTTTTGTTGTTGTCAAATCCACCACCACCACCACGAGATGGTCGGAAATTATTCCTAGAAATATAATAAAGAAATAAGATTGTATATCATGCATACAGTATACGAAATATTACACACCAGGGTACTGTTTTATTAAAGCACTTACAGAAATCTTAAACTTACGATCAAATATACATTCTTTATAATACTTTTACAACTATTAAGTGTGGTAGATGGAGATGTAATACCAATAAAGATTCAGTTAATGAACTCCTGCAAACCATATCCTCTCCCAGTTTGCAGTTGTTAAAGAATTATAAAGAATTTAAATTTGAACGCAAGTTTATGATTTTCGTAACATGCTTTGATAAAACAGTACCCAGTTGTATGTCGCATCATAGGAATGGTTCAAACCAGTTTAAACTCAGAAAATCTTGCGACGGATTAAGATAGTGGTTCTAACACCTAAACCACTGTGTTGAGTTTAGTGATCATTAAGACTTAGTTCACCTTACTGCCAACAAGTTACACACACAAATAGATAAATGAAGAAGCTGAACTATAGACAGAATCTGACCTCTGACTGAGCCTTAATCTTTGGGTATCCACTATATCAATTCTATAGCTAAAGTGCAGTCCCAGCTCAATACTCGTTTTTGATCTATACAGTGGTATCTTAACCATATCTGCTATATTAACAAGAACTTTTATTTACTGAAATACTGCAATATGTAATTGATGAAATAATTAAGTTGACATACCCTCCGCCTCTCCCCCGCCTCGGTCCAAACCCTCGTCCCCGCCCTCGCCCACGATCAAACCCACGCTCTCTGTTATCATCTTTATCATTATCCTCGTCTCGATCGGGTCGATCACCAGCTCTGTCGGGACGACCTCGTCCTCGTGCAAGTCTGGGTGGTCTGTTATCGTTTCTTCTCTGTCGCTGACGATAGTTGTCCAATGGTTCCCTGAATGTACGTTCACCGTTCTCTTCTTTGTTTCTGTCACGATTATCTCTATCGTTCCTGTCTCTATTATCTCGACGGTCTGGTTTCTGTTCAACATTGTTCTCTACAACAGGGGCTGGTGTAGGTTCTGGCTTTTGCTTCTTCTTCTTTTTACCCGATTCTCTCCATTCATCCTGTAAAACATCAAGGTAAACTGTTACAAAATATGCACTTCTCTGTTTTATCAAAACACGGAAATCGTATACTTGCCATCAAATTTAAAATCTTCATCATTTGTTTACAACTGTAAGGTGTGGTAAATATAGTTGCCATACCAATAATGATTCAGTCAATGAACTCCTACAAACCATATCAGTCACCAATTTGCAGTTGTTAGAATTATAATGAATTTAAATTTGAGCGCAACTTTCAAGATTTTCGTAAGTGCTTTGATAAAACAGTACCTAAATATATAAGCCATCAATGATAAAAAGGGACATAACTCTAAATCAATATTGAAATGGGCCTCAAAAGTATACCTTACTGTATATAGTGCAAAGATATAAACCTGATCCTCTTACCCCTTATTTCTATTTATAACATATTAACATATTTTAACAGCTGATTTATTGTCTATATATATATATATATATAGTAACCCCCTGTTGTGTGTTTCCTTTAACAGGAAGTATAATGAAAACCAGAGGTGTAATACAAACATAAATCAAAAGGACTAATAATGCACAATTTGATATATTCCACACAAGAACCTTGTAATATATTGAAGCATAAAGGTCAAGATCAAGTTAATATCTCCGCACTATACATATTCAAAGAAAGTTGAAAGTGTGCTCAAGTCATTCAAAGGAATATCCTATACCTAAACTATATCTGATCAAGGGAAAAGATAAATGTGAAACAATAGACAGTGAAAGATACATGTGCTTCCTTTATGATTACCATGCCAACATTGTGTTTAGAATGGAGAATTCCATTTCCTTATCCAGGGGTAACCTTGACATTCAATAATATTACATAACCAGTTTTTCAAGTGCCTGAACGATAGTCATCTTTGAAACCTGATAATGTGACATATTTAACACATGACTGAAACAGCCTCTGACAGTGTACATTGTGCAGGAATGTCAAGGATTTCCATTATCTAAAAATAGCATTATCTAATCTAAATGTAGAACTGACATCATGACTAAAATATGTTAATCAGACCACTTTTATTATTATGAAAAAATCATGCAGATATTTAAATTTTGTAAAGAACCAGTCTTAAATTTAGACCAAAATTGCTCTGTATTAAATCAGTAGCGATTCGCTATGGAGACCACCTTTAACAGGGTTCCAAGGAATTATCAAGATTCTAGTCCCTGACCGTGGAAGCACTGTTTTTGCCTGATCTTATTTATAAGTCATACTTATCAACAAAAGAGGTCCTACTAAGCCAAAATGACCAATCCTGAAAATGAGTAGCAAGTCCGTTTCTGGTACCATTTAGCACACATCCCTACAGCAGAACTCTGTTTCAAATATTGTTCTGTTGTTAAAATTCAGCTTATGGAACTTCAAATGACCATAACATTGTAAATTCTTTGAACTTTTTTATCAAATAATTTTTATTTTCTGCAGAAAATGTCATTCTTCCTCATGCAGCAAATCCCTATTTTTGGAATTGTAGGACCCCTGTCAACAATAAATATAGAACCACATACTTCATCATCGCCTCCTTCCAGTACATGATTAACTGCCCTATCCATGTCATTCTTGTTATCATACAAAGCAATCTCCGCCTTCTCCTGGCTACAACCTGTCAACTCTACAATCTGTAATACACATGTACATACAACATACAGTACAGGCAAAACAATATTATCCACACATATTTCTGGAAATGAGCTTGAAATTCAGCAAAACCAGTATTAAAGTAAAGACCCCCAACCCACCCCAGGGCCGGTTTTATAAAGCATCTTAGTAGAAAACTTAAACATTTTGACTTAAGTCCAAAGTTTGCAATTCACACATTTCCCGCAAATTTAAGAATATCTCATGGTTCCAGGTTAGTGATTATTGTAGCTCTCTACACAATGCATAAAAGCTATAGTAAGGATTAATAATCTGGTTTGTATTATTTAGCTAATACCCTGAAGAAAATTTTAGAATTTTAAGAAAATTCTTAGTTTTCTACTAAGATGTTTTATAAATACCGGCCCAGAACTGTTAGTAAAGACCACTGATATATTTTGCTGACAGATTGTCTCTCTTGACAATCTATCATCAAAGGAGATAAAACTTGTGGTCTTTGCAGACAGGTGTAGTAAGAGGTCTTTGTTTACAGGTTTTAACTACCCCTATATGCCGAGCACCAATCATTGGAGCAATATACCAGTACCATTTATGATTTTTTAATAACTATGGTAGGTCCCACTCAGGATTTGAATATGCAACCTCCAGCACTTTAGATAGTAGCTCAAACCAGTAAATCCAAGAGAAAGGTAAAATAACATGTTACAGTATGCATAAGACAACTCATTTAACTTATTTAAATACTGTTCCACATACAATTATACTTTGTTCATATCCGCATATTTAAGTTGACCTCAGTAACTAACACTACACGTATTCATGTGAAAGTTGTTAGATAAAATACAAACAAGGAAGTATAAAACAACATGTTTTATCATTGGCGTGTTAAATAAATAAACATTGTTCAACAGGTATTACTGGCAGTGTTATTTGCAAGTCATGAGTTGGGAATTGAGTTCCTTGCAAATTTATAATTATATGGAAGTATACTTCCATTATACATGAAAGCTTTTTAAGAAAATATTATTTTTTATAGAAAATTATAATGTTTGCAGTGTTTCATTTTGGTTTTGAAAACTGAGTCCTTTCCCACTGAACATAAATTATCATGAAGCAGAGTGAGTTCCACTAAGTAAAAATAAAGAATTTACAAAGTTTCCCTGAGCCAGTGTCCAGGGACTTGCACCAGAATGAAACACTAAATTTTCTGGATGATTGTTATCCAAAATGTAACTGATTATAATAACCTGTCTTATTTTCTTTTGTAGTTCAACATCTTCTGTGGTTTCTTTACTTGAACTGTGAATTAAGTTGTTCAAAGCAAGCTGCTCAGCAGTAGGCTGTAAAATAAAGTGAATAATCTACATTATTAAATAAATAATAATATCTTCCTTCTAGATACTAAAAGTATTTAAAGTACAACAGTCATGCCATAAAGTCATGCCATAAAGTTTTTTATAATGTTTAAGTCTCACTTGTCAACAGTATTTCGTTCATATGGAGTCACTGGGCCAACCGGCATTTTCCAGGAACTACCCTCATATGCTGAGTACCAAGCATGCTTACAGCCAGGGATTGAACCCCACACCTTCAGTTATCAGACATGCTAATAAAGAATTAAATAATTTTGACTTTGACTTATCAATTTTTATGACTTTGTTTCTGGCGACCAAATCATTTGGTCAAGGATAGCCCATAAAAGTGCAAGTACTTATTTCCAATGGGGTCCTGTGTGAAAACTTAACAGTGCCATTATCAGGGTAGCAATACCACGTGACTTTTGGCTACAGTTACAAGTATAAATTTGTAAACATTGGAACACAAATATAGCCATAAGTATTTTATTTCGTCATCGATTTCTATAAAATATACGCCACTCTAAGGAAAAAAGTATTTGCTTTCCGTGAAATATAATATCTTTTTCAGCAGTTTTACCGATTTTTCCATTACCCTGTGAAACATACACGTTTCACAGTTTCACAAGCTGAAAAAGAATTTATATTTCATGGAAAGCAAATAATTGTCCCCGTAGCGTGGCGTATATTTCATAGAAATCGTTGAAGAAATAAAATACTTATGGCTATTTTATTTTCCAATGTTTACAAATTTCTTCTTGTAGCTGTAGTCAAATGTCACATGGTATTGCTACACTGATTATATTACTGCTATAAAGTGAAGTCGGTTCAACAGTCGTTGACTTCATGTAAAATTCTAAATTTTTCTAACAAGTGGTTTCCAAATTAAACCCATTACACACAAAATAATCTACCTGCATAGCCTTCAACGGGGGTCCCTCAGATTTCACTGTATGTGTGTTTTGTGTTGATGGCTGTGCGGATTTACTGCTTCCTTTATCTTTGTTGGACTTGCCGCGGCTAGTGCCGCCTGTGTTCCTCATTCTATACAAGTATGTACAAATACTCTATATACAAACAATCTGCAAATAAAAACATGAAGCTAATGTCAAATTCAAAACAAATACAGTAAACCTCAGTAATAAGACCACCACTGGGATAGTAAACCAGGTCCAGAACCCACAGGAATTTTGGCTAATTTCATTATTTTTAAACTTAGTAGACGAGCATGTCAGGACTCAGAGTCTGGTCAGGACTCCCCCTTTGAGTAAAATAGTCAGTCTGACAACCCCTGAGAAAAAATTGTTGCATCTGCATGCGAGTTCCAGTTAAAAGGTGTTTGAACCCACTTATACATGCAGTGACTGACTCTTCTGACCAAGCTAACCAGACTACCTGCACATGACTACACTCCCTCTTATGGCATTCAAGTCTCAACCACAATGTTGTGGTAAAACATGCAACAAGTCAATCCTGATAAAGCATGCTCAAACTGAGTGTAGGCATTGACCTAGGCAGTGGGGCCACAAAATGCATAGAGTAAACGGGCATTGACCTCAGGGGGGGGGGGGCTGAAAAAAATGCATAGCCCAAACAGACACAATATTTTCGATACTTGAACACAATGACAACACTAATTTACGACCTCCATAACAGTTTTTTCATAAATAATATGTTGCACTTGAAAAATGTGCATATTTTCTCCAATTCAGTATCGAGCTACGGAAGTGACAGGGTAGAATAAAATACAATATCTTAAATATAAGCCTCTACACCTAAGTTTGTGCATCTTGGAATTGAAATGGACGTAACTGCATAAAACCAAATCCAATTGAACCAAGCATGTGATAAACAAATCAATTATCTGTCTGTTTACAAATCCAAACAAAAAGTGAATGTTAAACTTGAACTCAATGTTGCATGTAGTCTGCTGTCTTGCTCCTGACAGGTTTTTCTTGTAAGTCATTAGATAAGAGTGCATAAGAAAGATTTTGTCAATAAAACGTCTGGTAACAAAGTTTGATCTTTTGTCAGCAAGTCAGCAGCTTCTCCGCTCGTGAATATCAAATAAAAGTAACCTAAATTTTGAGGACAACAATTGTCTAGATGGATTTGGCGACAATCGGACAAAACTCACCGCAGACCGGTCCCTTGTCATCTTAGTAACTTAAAATTAATTTGGACACAGAAGTAGAATCTTTAGAAAAGCAATCAACGTTTTCCTCAAATGCACGAAGATGTAGGAATAGATGCCAATATTAATATTTTTTTATGCATTTTTCGTGTTTAAACGTTGAATAGAGAATATTTTTATACACTCTATGCAGCCTATTGGCCGATATCCCTTACAATTGTTGTTAAACCCTGAATAATGTGTTTAATACTATGTTGATATCGAGAATCGCATTACCACACTGGGAACAATGAATGACACATAAATTCAGGTCATAACAAACTGACAATGCAAATGGACAGTAGTAGGTCAATGGGTGGGTAATGCATATGCACACGTTTTGTAATGGTGACTAGAATTATTTTGAGACGACCAAAATATTCTGGACAATGATGAGACCGCCCTATCACGCAATCATCACGTTTGTTGCACTGTCAATAATGACCGGTGCATGATTCATTCAGTGGGTGGGGTATTTTTTTCTTAATTTTGCACAAAACAGACATTGAACAGAAAATAGCATGCATAAAACACATGAAAAATACCCGTAAAATGCATATACAGTCTAGTTAAAACGATGTCAGTGCAAATAAATTCGTAAATAGTTCGTCGTAATAATCTACGAAACAAAAACATTCCTTTCGCATTTCCCATGTGACGCCATGCTGGAAATTTTCATCGTATTTCAAACGCCGACTTCAGGAAATCTATCGCAAAGATATTGCAATAAAATGCTTAGACATAAAGAATAAACATTGCTCTTGGAAACAGCATTGTTCCGATTGACAAAATCGCCCTAATAAGCGAGAAAATATAAATTTTAACAGTGCATTCATACCTGGTTATTGCGCTTACAATAGCTGAATGGTCACGTGATTGTTGGTTGATTCGAACCGCCATATTAAAGACATTCCGAAGATGACGTCATGAATGGGATTTCCCACTAAAATACCATAATTATGACTTGTCATGGGCGCTAGGACGGACTTAAGACTGTATAAATAATATTTGAATATATTGAGGTGTAATGTTGAAAGTGTGTGGGTCAATTTTGAGTGTTTATATTGACAATTTATTTTCCTTAACAATATTACGGAAACAACCGGAATCTAATTAGTTCAAGGGAGACAACCTACCGCTATCGGTACATGTACATACGTGCAAGACGTTGCCTCAGCGACACGATCCTTTCTTTGTACTTTTCACGGTTTTTTGTGTTATTATACTAAATCACTGAAACGGTGTTTCTGTATTGTTGAGGATTGTTTACATGTAAATAAGAAATAATAACGAAAATACGGCGATAAGTAGACCTATTTGTTAGATTATAATTTGTTTGCATTGTTGTTGGCCTATAATGCCGAGTACTGTCAGGAGCTATTCTAGGCCTGGCACTGTTCACGAGTATTCAGATGATAATAAAAATGATTTTGGCTTTTTCCATAAAAAAAATTGAAAGGGTAAACAAAATAAAGCGAATTGCAACACGAATTGTTTTCTTAGAAATTACAGCTGATTTTGCAGATCTATATATATAGGCCTACCCTATTTGAAGTCTTTTTGAGCGATGTCGCGTCATTCTTGAAATGTTCTAGCTATTTGACGCAGGCCCTATCATAATCTGTATCTACATTTAAACATTAATCTGTCATGAATTGACAATTCTTTACTTATAATTCTATATAGCCCTAACTGTAACAAGTAGGTCTCTATTTCACTATATATCTATCCAGTATTTGAAAGAATGTTGACAGAAACCTCAAACCTACCTACCACGTTTTAGAATTATGTTCTATTTCTTAAAAATGTATATCAAAATCGTACATGTTCGTATAATTTAGACATGAAGGTCAAGTACTCACGGTTGTTTTAAACAAAGATGTTCTATGCATAGGCCCTACCTGACATAAGTTAGTTATTAAAATTGATGAAACAAATGTAGGCTAGTGGTAGGCTACATCGTGCATTCTGATCAAGGGGTTTTGTGATATTTACTGACTTCTGTTCGTCTCTTATGACTCAAAACATGGAAGTAACATATTTCAGGAATAGTTCACATCACTGAGGGCCCTATGGCATTATATGGACTATAATCACAACTTGGGCTGAGTAGCCAGTCCATATAATGCCATAGGGCCCTCACTGATGTGAACTATTTCTTAAATATATCTAGCAATGTATTGTCATGAATACAGCCCAAATCACACAGTGGAATACAGTTCGCGACAGATTGCATTTTCCGTATCATACATGTCTCGTTACTTGCGCCATACCGCATCTCGCGAGACCATATACGACATTACAAGCAACTCGAGGTAATACGACCCAACGGATCAACACACTGCACGATGCTATTCCGTATATTATATGCACCGTTCACAATCGTGATCAACGCTCCAAAAGCAACGAGGTACACTATGAAATAGGCCTAACGTAGACCTTTGATATATAGTTCACATCCCTTATTGTATGAACATAATGACTACATCATCCTAATTCGGTATCTTTCTGCTATCAGTACACTAAATTTGGTATATCTACTTATTGCAAAACTGTCGTAAGTTATCCCTCCATAAAACTATCACCACCATGATATGGGCCCGAAGCAACGTTAATGACGTCAGTTACGTCACGCGGTATCGGAGTCGATCAGACATGCGATGTCAATTATCAAATTTCTTCGTCTCGAAAATCTTCCCATTGATACCCAATATTCTTCCAGAAAATGTCATTTTAGACCACTTGGGATCGTACTGTGTGATAATGTTGGTGATAGTCTGCTGAAGGTCGTGTTTACACAAATATCTTCCCGTTCTTCTAGATAGAGCATCACGTATTGACGACAACGCTGACGCCATGACAATTGGTTTCTTACCAATAATGTCTATTTGGTCTGTGTCTTAATTGTTCTGTCGATCAACAAAGGAATTATCGATATATTTTCAGAAAACATACAGTTTAGTTTCTTCAACCACGGGCATCGATACAGTACATTCCAAATGGACTATCCCTGCTTGTATGAAAAGTTGACAGAGTTGCACACACGTAAACAATACTAACTCTGAGAAGAATTGAGACCAATCTCACGAAGAAAGATAAGCATGTAAACCTTATTCAACGAACAAATGAGTTGTCTCCCATTTTTCAAATTGACTGATAACAGGTCAGTAGACGAACGGTAGAAATCTTTTAATTAATGACCACCCTGTGTTACTTATAAGATCATCTCATAATAAAGACGTACACAATTATCAAGTATAGTTTTAATTGTTTGTTGTGTATTATTCATGATTTTTCTCCTTCCTTCCAGGTGGTATCCATTAGCACTGGTTGTGAAAGGCATCACTGAGTTTCTTTAATTCAGACTCTAAGACTCGCCAGCATTCATACGTCCATACATATTGTACCTTGCTGTAGATACGCATTTTTGTTTTCATATTTAACTGGTTCGATTTCCAGATCGGTTGGAGGCCCGACCAGTTAGCACAGTTGTTAGATCACTCGCTTGTCACGTGGAGTTGGGGTTCGCCTTGTCACCATAATCTTCCGTGAAAATTGGCTACAATCACGCTGTCCACATGTGCAAGAAGCCTTGAGGTTGTCATTTGCTTGTGGAAGAGAAGTTAGTACAAGTACCTGTTGCTTGTCCGATCTGGCTGTTAAATATGCGTCACACTTTCAAATTGCATGCTAGTATGCAGAATGTACCTATTGTGGCTGAGATACCAACTATATGCACATTTGTATATCAAAGCTACCTTCCTGGTTTTGGTGCATCTTAATGATCGTCATTATAAATTTTTAACCAACATCGCGTCGATGGCGCACGACACTTCATACTACCCATGAACATCACACAATTCCTGACATATATTCAACTTACTAGCCTAGTATGTCACTAGTAATTGTATAAACCGCCTATCGATAGTTGACGCAAAAATACTGTAAATACATAAGTGAGTCTTATTTCACGATGGTTAAAAAAGTTCGCCATGGTTGCTTTTGTGAAATTTTAGCGATAGTATGTAGCATGCACACATATAAATTTGGTACCATTATGAATGGAATTTGCATCTCGTAGTACTGGCCCAAATCTCCCGAAGCATCTCAAGTAGATATCTCAACTCAAATTGAGTATAAATATGAGATCATTCTTAAGTTTTATGCTCAAAATATTTATTGTAATAAACTCAGAACAATGTATCTGTTTTGTGGTGCCAACTTTCAGAGTTTTGTCTCCCATGGAAATTATCTCAAAGACATATGACAGTATTTGAGATTTATCTCAACTCAGATTGAGATGCTTCCGGAGATCGGGGCCTGGTATGGTTTTTAGACGAGTCCCGTGCAAAGTAAGTTTGATGGGCACGAACATTAGTCGCATTATTTATGCAATGCCCTCGTTAATCATTGTAGTTTTCATCCTTTATTTTCTCGTTGGCCCTTTTTGGCCTTACCTCATTGGTAAACTTGTGGGACACCTATCAGACACAATCCTTTCGTATGTCCATTAGCTTGTGAAGAGTCTAATTGCCAGTTCCCACCCATTGTAATACCACGACATGATGCTCGAACTTACCTGCCAGACGTCTCACAGCGTCTCACTTTGAGTTCTCTGGCGTCACTACTGTGTTGGGCTTGCCAGACCAAAGCCTGATAGTATTAAAGCTCTGTCTTACAAAACGTACACACATGTAAACATGTTTCTCTGATAGTGTCGCATTCTTGACTTAATATAACCAGTTAACTGAGCATCTGCTTTGTGATACTCCATATTATATTCATATAAAACGTGATTCTCTTGCATGTGCAACGTCTATATACGGAAGCTTGGGTCTTTCAAAGAATACCGGAAAATGTATCTTTGGGACATTGCTATCATTAAAGAATGATCTGTGTGTATTCACTATAATCTTAAGTGTCACGCCTCCAGGCAGTTTGTGTATATTATGGTTATGCTTCGGTTTAGATACATTCGCCATATTACGGACAAATGACATAACTAACCAGTTTTCCTTGAACTATCTTATAAACAAGAATCGTTTTGTTCTTGCTTAAGCAAATGGTCAATGTCACGGAAGATCGTTTATAGGTCGATTATATGGGTTAGGAAACCTCCGCATTTCGAACATGTGTGTGGAGTTTGAAGTATTTTAGTATGTACATAATACGTAATAATCATCATAAAAACAAATTGTGTCATGGCCGTTAGTTTCCGAGGTCATGTGATATTTTAACACTCGTGATTTCAAGCTCGTCCAACTCCGTTTGCCACTGGTAAATGTAAATACAATGCATAAAGACCGAAGTGACTAGAATGAATACCGTTAAATGTGTTTTATTTAACTTTAAAGTTGATATCCCCCACACTTGTGCTACAAATGACAAACTCAACATTATCATTATTTGACTTACCAAAATCATAGTAATTAATACATTTGTAAGTTTTTTTAGGTCACCTTTACATGTATAATGGCATTCAGTGACTAACAATTATATTCATTCACCCAAATACATTAATTTTGAATAATAAATCGTGTAATAAAACATGAAATAAATCAATAGGAAACATCGCAAGGTAATATATCACATAGATTTAAGAATGTTGCTTTCATAATAATACTATTCATCACGTACACCAACTAAAATTAAATCGTGCTAAGACCTTATTTGATAGAAGTACACACGTAATTTTAAACCATGAAAGAATGTATGACTAGTTTGGTCATTGAAAGTGATACGGCTCTGTTTCGCCTTGTTTGAAGGTGTAACATCATTCTGATTACCTCGGCCTTTATGCATTGTAATAATTATACCGAAAATGACCGAACTTTCAGGATTGGATGTGACATATTTTACTAGACTTTCGTGCCTAGAGAAGATAGAGAATAACTTATCAGTATAAGCACGGAGAATTTGATTTGACCCTGACCTTTATGCATGAATATATTACATGGTTCTTGTGTTGAATAAATAAATTTCCGCGAACAAATCGTGCAATATCGGCCCTCAAGTTAGATTAGTGTTGGTATTACACCTCGAGCGTGTTCGTGATACTTCCCGCTTATGAAAACATACAAACGGGACCGTAAATACAGACAATATATCAACTGTTTAAAATTAGTCTGATAAAAGGTCGAGAGTCGTGTCAAATTCTCCGGACTAAAATGATATTGCAGTTAATTGAAGCTCACAATCGCTATTAAGCCCATGCAGGGTTTCTTCTTAATCGTCTCAAATTCAGAACAAACCATAGTTACATGTCTACGAATAATGACAATTGCAAGCTTCATTTAATTTTGTAAGTTGAAATAATTATTTTTAAGTTATGTTTAAGAAATAATGAATGTGTACCTGTGTTTTATCGGTAATTTTAGCACAGCTTGGTTTCCTATGTGTGTATATAGCTGAACCTACTGGTTGTGTTAGAATTATAATTAAGGGTGTTTCTTTTTGCCAACAAAAGAAGAATATGATGTAATTATTGATTTCTAGCTGGTGCAAAATAATCACTATGACGTCGCGTCACACGTTTGAGCTTTTTTGCGTAACGTCATAAACGCCGTTGTTTTAGCTAAACATGGTGGAAGTTTCACGTTGAATTAACAATATAATATTGTATAGCAGACGTTTGTTTTTTGCCTGGTACATCAAACAGTCAATAATCACAGGTTTCCAAAATTAATTTAATTCACGTACATAATTATACAATTTATGACTGCACAAGAATTATAGAAATCTGCAATGGTATAACATTTAACTTTTATTTCTTCGTGACAACTATAAAGTCCCGTTTAGGCCATCGCTGCATAGCATTAACTCGAAACAACAAAAACGTGATACTACGACGCCAAACCGGCAATGGGGGAAAAGTCGAAATTATGATGGCGAAATTGCGAAACCACGAAAGTACGATCATGAAGACACGAAAGTACGGTCGTGCAGACACGATACTACGATGGTTGGAGATCATAATTTCGCGTGTTTCTAGTTACTTCTAAAGCAGCGATGGCCTTAACGGGACACCGTATGAATTTTATGACTTCTGCTTGGATTCATTCTGCCACAAACTATTAATTCAAATATAACATTCAAAGAACTGTTAATATCCTAATGTCCTTGTTGAAAGAGTTTCTTTTGTGTATTTACGATAAAAGTCGGTTGCTATTTTCGTGCCGGTTTTTATGTTTAATTTCAATAGTTGATTCTTTGGTACGGTGTATTTGCCGAGTAAACGGGACAACCCGTCTTAACAATGCATACACTGACTATATACCAGTGAGAATACAGTCTGTAAATACGTTTCATACGTGATATTTGATTTTAGAATATCGGCTTCTATAAGAATAATTCAAAACATACAATACCAATCATTAACTCATTTGATAAATATAGCAAGTTTTATAGACTGCTTAAAATCTCACGGCTCCAAACTATTTCTGGTGCATTTTATTTGCACCCTATTAATTAACCACATGTGGGGTAGGCTACTCTTACCGAAGGCCAGTATGTACTCATAATAGAAATTATTTGGTACTACATGTATACATACTATTCGTGTGTATAGGCTTACAACTTAGTACATATTTTCAATCGTCCACACTTATATCCGGTAACTTAAGTGAAATTTCTTTCTTAACTTTTGGTGCTGTTATGAACATTTTCTCACAATTTTTAATAATAGGAAGTTCAGTATGTTTATCCGCGTCTTCTGAATGATCATTGTCGTCAGCTATGACGTTAACTCTCTCAGATATTACAACTTTATGACCTTTAGGTGAAAGATTAGAATGTCCTCTTATCCGCTCCTCTGAGATACTGTTAAGTTTTGTGAACGAGTCTTGTGGTTTTGGCATCGACTCACGTGACCACGTTCTATGAGAATTCAGTCTAGATTTCCTGTTACCGCGCGTGCGCATGCGCAATCGCAACTCAATTGGGTTGCAGCTCGGAAGTGTTCTTGCTCGCATATTAAGCACTGTTGGTCCCAGAGATTTAACAATCCAACCGTTTAACACATCTTCTTTGTTCATATTTGCTTTGTCATGGTCACTAAGAAACGATATACCACTTCCAAAATGTCTCATTTGACTGCGGTAGTATTGTTCAATGGCGTAGGAATACTTAAAACCTAAAATTAGTTTGATGGGCTTTGCTTCCGTCACTTTCGGCTTTGGTGCGGGCGGAAGTGGTTCTTCTATAAATATTTCATTTATATCTTTAGCAACAGTCAATTGTTTTTGCAGCGTACGTTTAGCGATTTTTCGTTTCTGAATAGTCAACTCCCTCGCCCTCTTGTCGGCGAGCACTTGTCTTTTCAGTTTTAGCCTTTCTATGTAACTCGGTCGATTGGTTGGTGGAGGTCTTGATACACTGTTTTTCTCTGCTTCTTCATTTAATTGTTTATGTTTTTCAATTTCGTCGTCTTCGACTGGTGGGTACGGAGCAATTGCACTATGGAACTCATCAAGACCGTCACTTTCTTGAAATTTCCCTTTGTTTTTATTGGCTTCCACGACTTTCCTGATTGTTTCTGATTCATCCATGACTCCAGTCAGTGCAAATATGTTTAAGAACTTATCTGAAAGTGTTTCACTTCTTTCGTACGACCGTTTGATTGTTCTTGAATCACGAGCTCCTTCGTGAAGCTCGAGACTTTTACTCTGGTGTAGAACTGGCAAGTTTACCACCTCTTTAGTCTCCGGCTTAAGTTCGTCGTTGCTACGGACATTGGAGCTAAAATAATCCGGTATACTAGTTTTGCGTACGTGCTCTGTTTCCGTAGTGTTGCTCTTTGAAGTTCCTTTAACAACCAACAATGGAAGAGTTGAATTTAATTCTTTTTCTCTCAGTGTTTCATATTCAGCGTTTGGTAAATAAATTGGCTTTCGAGCTTTGAAGTTTGCAGTCCCACTATGTCTACTGTTCATAATACAATATAATATTTATTATACGATTCAATATTCCATAACTCTATTATAATGTCAGCAATTAATATTTAATCCTATACAATATGAATGCCCTCCATCACGTTCTGTGTCCTACATCCGACGTATGTAAGTACCCTGGTTTCCAATGTCTAGGACCGAATGTTTGAACACAGGACCTACGTGGCTGTCGGCTGCCTCGTCAATAAATCAGTTGTCAAACTGTCCCGCCTTATCCTTCATGTTCTGCTCATGAATCTTTAGTTTCAATTGTCCTTTCTGGTAGTGCGTAATTCAACTACTATTACCCTTTCAAAACTTCCACTGTATTATCACTTCACCATTGATTGTGTAAATACTCATTTGTAAGGTTTCCTTAACGGGTTTGTTTAATTTTCACTGCTTGTTCGTCTACTTTTGGCACTGATATTTGATAGCCGTGATATGTAATGACCGCGTCTTACGTTCTTGCGCAACCTGAAATGATCAAATCCAACATTAATCTTACTTTTATTGTTTTCTAATATATTATAAACTCTTTCTCGGCTTGTCACCGGGTTCCCTTTTATGGACGAAAATCTCGAGCAATTTATATCTTAAAATTACGAATAAGACATTTTAGATAAAGACGGAGCATGTGAATTTGACGGATAAAAAAAGATGAAACAATATTTGCGTATATAACATAGAAAATCGGCTCATTCAAGGTAGCCTATCTAACAAAAACGATGGTTATTAACATATTCACGATGACAAATATTGTATTTAAAAAGGCTTTAGGTCGATGAGAGTAAAGGTTTAGATATAATATTAAGGTACTCTGGGTAAACTTCGAAAAGAAAATTACACAGAGAGAGTTTACTCAACAAAAGTTAATAATTTAAATAGTTCAATTGAAAATATTTATACGAAAGTTAAACAGTCTGTCTATTTGTAACTATAGATGTATTCTTATCTTAAATAAATTTAAGTAAATAGTAATAAGATAACGAATAGCTTCAATAAATTTATTTATTTTTGACCGAACGCCCTTTTGTAAAATTTATATAACAATAGAGCACCCACTGGAATGCTAATCTAACCATTCTACAAGACGAAGGTTGCGTGACAAATGTCGCTTTCAATTTTATTATATTATCTAACTATGTAATAAAACTAATTTTGAGTCGCAATTTGAATGTAGTTTCTGATTATAACGGTTGACTTACGCCACTGAATGGTAAATTGAGATTATTTGCAAAAATCTAAAAAGATCAAAAACGAATTTTATTACTTTAATACTCCCACGATTTTAGTTTAGTACCGTAAATGCGAAAAATGTACAATTTGGATACCAGGGTACTATTTTATCAAAGCACTTACAGAAATCTTCATAATTCTATAACACCTGCAAATTGGTGACGGGTATAATAATAATAGCTTTATTTAAAGAAGATGACACATTAAGATCATACAAATTATACAAAAATGATTATCTTTTTTACAATGTGGTCTTCTATCTGAAATAACGAAATACATTCAAATAAATTCAAATAACTCATTCATACATATAAACAAACATTCATACATGCAATAGCACTTATTACATTATATAATAGACAGACACACCCATCTCAACAGTAATTAAAATAGAATGATTATAATAGTAAAATGAACATGTTGACTAATTTTCTGACATCAGATAGTTCTTATATTTATATTTAAAAGCTGATAAAGAATTTAAATTTCTAACAGAAAGAGGTATGCTGTTCCATAATTTCATTGATATATAGGAAAAGGTATTTTGACCGTAACTAGTGTGTATCTTCGCATGTGTTATATCTCTATGAGTGGTGGATCTCAATGTGTATAAAGTGTTGTTGGCAAAATGTAAGATATTTTGTAAGTATGAAGAAGTGAGACCATGTAAGCATTTGTATATGATGATTGCAGTAAGATATGTACATCTGTTTTCAAACGTTAACCATTCTAATTCTTGAAATAGTTCAATGGAAGGAGTGCGAGTAGGTTTTCTAAGTATTATTTTTGCACAGCGCTTTTGTAGAATTTTTATTTTGGAGATATTTGTTTTACTACATGTGTTCCAGATAACGCAGCAGTAATCCATAGTTGATAAAAGGTAGGAATTAAAATAAAGTTGTTTCATGTCCTTAGTTAGGTAGTTGTTTATTCGTTTGAGCAGCGTTATTTTTGATTTCAATTTATTGCAAACATATTTAATTTGTTCATTCCAATTTAAATTATGATCAATATAGACGCCAAGAAGTTTTTGAGTATTTACTTGCTCCAGTTGTGTATCGTTAACCTGGATATTTAATTGCTCTAAATGTTTTAATTTATTTGTTGAACCGATTACCATTGCATTTTAATAACACCTGCAAATTGGTGACGGGTATGGTTTGTATGAGTTCATCAACTGAATCATTGTTAGTATTGCAGCTCCATTTATCACACTTTATTATTGTAAAGAAATTTTAAAGAATTTATATTTGATTGCAAGTTTAATGTTTCCGTAAGTGCTTTGATAAAACAATACCCAGTTCCGTTCATTTCTTTGAACGGCGTTATACACGTATTGACTAACCCACATGACCAAGGCGTCAATCTCTCTTAGTCTCTCAAGACTCAAACAGAATGCTTGATTTAAATTTGAGATTTTGCTTAAATCTGGGTCTTATGTATTGATAAATTACACTTCGGTCAACAACAATGAAGAGTTAATGAATCATTTTAAATGGAAGCCATAATCAAAAGTGACAATAGATCGAAAACGAGTATTGATCCGTGTCTGCTCTTTTTTGCTATATAGCCTTTATATAGTGGATAGACCTACCCAAAGGTTACGGCTAAGATTCTATCTATAACAAAGTATTTTTCATTTGAATTATCAACGCACGCAGTTCCTCTAGGCGTTCATATTATTTTATAATCGATGGCCGTTTTTCCCCATAACGCCCCGTATCAATGTTATTTCCCTCGACGTGTCAAAGGCACGTCAATTTCCAATTCTCATCTCATTACTGTAATGAATTAACACATTTAATTGGACATTAATTATTTAGTAAATAATATCAATTTTATAAAATAATATTATTTAAACAAAGCAACAATTCATTATTCGTTAAATCAATTTTTGGCCATTACTAGTATGTACAAACACTTATTGGGGACTTTTTTCAGGTTCAATATGACGTTAAAGTAAAAGTGCAAGTTTTTAAAGTCTACTTTCAGACATTCTTCCACTCAGTCGACTGTATATTAACCCCTGACCATCCAGTTGCAAGTTGTCTGTTACACTCGGCGCTAATGGCAGCTTCAACACATTGGCTCTTGACCCTCTCAGGTACCCATTCATACACCTACATGGGTGAAGTGGCACAACGTTCATAATTAGTCTTACACAAGTGTCTCGGTCGCGGTTGGCCATATGCATACCCTTTCATGAATATTGAACAATTGTCCTGTCCGCCACATGAGTAGAAGTTGCCGGTTCCTTCTGGAAGGGTAAGTCAGTACTGGCTGGGATAAAGTCCAACAAAACAGCTCAGATAAATCTGCCGCCGTATATAACTTACAAAATTCTGAGAAACGGCATGAAAGCACGAATCTAAACATAATGCATGTATGTAAAAAATAACGCAGTGTCACGTTAAACTTGCGATGAGATTTTGAACTTTAAATCACGTCTTGTAAATTAAATCTCACATCGTAATTTTATATAATATATATACTGACGTCAAGAAAAAACGCTTCATTGAAAAAAGTGGATACTTTTTTTATTTTCCAAAATATTTCCGTGATTATCGACACATCATCGATCAAGCTAAGAACGCGCCTACCGAAGCGAAGAGAAAATCCCGATCTGGTCCCGATGTGCCCAGGTATGGTACGACGCATGATTCGCACGTGCCCCTCCTGCTCCTTTACCAGGAGGAATTTCCAGTCGACAAAGTGCAGTTACATGCTGAAGTTAATTTATAAGGTGAAATTCACAATGAATGTTATTGTTATTGATATGTCTCGCTCAGATGCGCCGCGTGTGACCTCTGTACGACAAGACGTTTATATTCGTTAACGTCACCTGCGTGTCCGCTTGACAACGTCACTATTGATTTCTTCTCATGTGAAAAGTAATTGTGGTCGGACTGTGATGTTTTACAATAACCAGCATTTTTCCTAGAATACATTCCTATGGAACAATTGTGTGACGTCCTTAATCGCCGTTTACGTCAGTTTTAAAGTCAGCTACGAAACGTTCAGGCATTGCACACGGTGCGTACGCTATCTCAATGTACGAGTGCTGTTTAGCTTGTGTGGATCAACTAGGCGAACATTGTCAGCAGTTGTTGCAGGACATGGAGGGCATACGCGATACTGACATCTTGGGTAGGGTAACGTTTTTGGATCGCAATTTTGAACATCTTAATGGCGATAATACCAAATGGGAATTTGTAGACATGTTTGCACACTCCAAATTTTTGTCTTTGAGAAGAAATTGTATTGTTACTATCCTAACGTATGAAATATCCGAACATACAGGTAGGTGTAGCGTTCCTTTTTGACGTCAGTTTATATATATATGGTTAAAACGGTACGAACGAGCTCTCTCGAAACTGCGTATACTTCCATTTTCTCCAGTTTACAGTAAATTTCTAACCGCGATGTATATACAGCGCCGCCCACGATGTTCTCGGGTTTATTTAACTTTCTACACTAAAGTAAACGGACGAGTGATTAGCAAGTCGATATTAATAACCACGGGCGTATATTCCCGATGCACTCGCGATGACACTAAATGTATCAATACTTCCCGAAGCTTACCCGAAACATCGGGGGGGGGGGTAGCTTCCCTCACACACCGGGGAACCTTATGCGTTCAGTCGGCAGTACATCCCCGAGACTGGTGGAGTGACGCATAATACCAGAACACATAGATTTCACAAAATGTCTTATGACTTTCCCGAAGCTTCCCCAGGACCACGAGGACCCCGTTCCCGTGCCTCCCGATGCTCAATAATTTCCATCAGTTTCTGTCAGTGTTTCTTCAGTATAACATTTGTGTTATATCATATGACAATTACGGTAGCATAGAGGGAACACAGGAATCATTTTATTGTCCACGTGCGCACGTGTAATTACCACGTAGACACGTATTAGCTATCACGTGAACATGTATGAAACAGGAAATATTTTATTTATCACGTGCGCATGTTATACTTACACGTGCACAGGCAATAACTTACAAAATGTGTTAAATTTGATAAAAGTTATCTAAGCATCTGCTCATTATCTCAATAGTAGACAATATATACACCCGTGGTTATATCAAAAGGCAGGCCACTCAAGCGTTTTCTATAGTACTGTTATGTAGTGACTCTTTACTCCTCATTTAGCCTACACATAATCTCCGCGAGGGGGTGATGCAGTATACATAGATAGATAGATAGTACACACTGTATCGGCAAAACGCAATGGGTCCGGTTTAACGACGCGGGTACGGCTAACGTAACGAAAATGATCCGGCTAAAAAATGGTGGATATCAACAATAATCAGCAGGTGAGTGTAACATTTTTACGTATTTTGTATGGTTATTCTTGAATTCTGAAGACAGGAATACTCTTACGGAATGCTCAAGTTTGTCCTGCATACTCGTAGCTACTTGGTTTTGTCTTTCATCAATGCATATGCACGTAATGCACGTTGAAAGTTATGATTCAATCGTAAACAATGCAAAACAGACATGAAATGCGGATATTTTAGACAAATTAGACAAAGTAAGAGCTTACCGAGTCTAAACTATGTACTTGCATGTATTGTAGGGTAACATTTCTTGCCCAGATACTCATCTTTTATTAATAATGTATTTATATAGGCCAAAATCTAACGTTTTCAAAGTTGAACGAATCATGGTCCGGTTGTCGATAGAACGAAAATGGTCCGGCTCGTGTTTTACTCGCCATTACAACTATTGCAATGTAATTTTCTTGTATTACTCTGACTAATTTTACCATCATTTTCTACTTTTTGTTGCTTGTGTATAACTGAATAATTAACATGCCCTCACATATTGCACTTACTGCTGAATTATGGGTTAGAGCCTCGGTCTGGTTCCACATGTATAGATAAATAGATTGTCATAGATGCATCTTTAAAGTTGACATGAATATTTGTCTAGATGTAGATATTTTGACATGCAGACATCGATATGAACGTGTATGTACAACCAATCAACTGATTCTTCTTTTTATTTATTTTCAGTGGAAAAAACAAGGCTCCAATGTGACCTATGTGCAAAGACATTCATATTTATTTCGACCATGTCTAGGCAAAGACCAAGTCGTGGACAACATTTTGAAAGACATTAATGTACCCAGTGTGGCAAAAGTTTTACCACAAAGTCGTCTTCCTTTCCAATGTTTCACAGGGTGCTGGAGAAAACGGCCCAACTGCTGACATGGATGCTACTTTTCAAGGAAATGTTCCTTTTCCCTCAGACATGCGCATGTTTCATAGAAACTGGTATATAAATAAAATACCGCTATTTTTGCTTCCGAGGCGAGACAAATTCCGTCTTGGATTGGTAGCAGTTGGTGATGTCAAAGTCACACTGTATTGCTACACTGCTATTGTAGGTAACTAGTTCATCATCATCAAAGTAGACATTCCACTTGGTATGTGACGTAATTGTTGGCTAGGAACGCAAGTAAAAATCTAAAAAAACAACCGTAGGTACTTTATTCTTTGATCGAATTTGAAGACACTCAAACCCCCAAAATTATGTCACATACCACATGGCATGACCACATTTTTCCTGGGATAAACGTGTCGAAAAAACAATCACATCCAGAACATATTATATGTTCAGATTATTGAAAAGAATAATGCACAAATCGATCAGTTTACAGTTTATTTGAAATACATTAGGCATTATGCCGATGAGTAAACAAAGATACAAAATGTACAAGAAAAAATAATTACATATATATACATGGTCAACAGTCAATTGATATTCTAATTATGTAACACATACACCTATTAAAACCCCATCACTCTAAACTTGATATTGTTTTGTTCTATGTTCCTTATTTTATGATGTATTCTTTTGTCGAGAGTTCAATGCAGATACCTTTCGTGGCTGATTTGTGTAGAGTATAGCGCTCTATCCACTTGTCAATGTTTTCACTAATAGTGGGGGTTATACGTGTATATGAGAATTATACTTGGATTGATTGAATTTTGGAAATTCATTGTCAAATTTCCCTCCCATGTGCAGATAGTCCTGTCTAATTCCTTGGGGTGTGGTTGCTTCCCTAGAGTAGATTTTCACTACTAAACATACATGGGGAAAAACATTGCATTGCACTACGACTTATTGTCTCGACTGTTAGCAAATTGTATTCATTCATAACTCTAGAAGAATACTATGAATGCATTGGATATTTTGTTCGTTGAAGTTGCTGAAATATAGGAATTCGGGAACGTTTTAAATGAAGGTTTGAAAGGCTCATGAAATCTCATTTATGTCAAATATTTTTTTATATCACCATTGTACTTGGTTCGCACGTATAATGGAATTATAGTATGTCAATATATAATTATGAAATATGTACAGTGGTTTTAAACATAGGCACAATGTTTCAAATTAGCTGAGTTTACCCTATATACGTATCGAAAGCTATACACAGTTTTCAACGGATGCAATTTTATATCCGTTGCGGCTAAATCGCTAAGCGGCATCCATATAGCCGAGGCATCAATATAACGCAGGTTTTCTGGTGAATTTCGTAATCCCACCTTCCATGCTTAAACCTACGTCATATGGATGGTACGGCAATATGTATGCCGCTTAGCGATGACCAATAGACTAGTATTAATAGTCCCATCGCATGTCACATAAGCCATGCCCCTCTGACAGTTGTATGCGGTGTAACGGAAATTACCGTAACCTACGTTATATATGGTTGTCTCGGCCACAGATCCATGAAAGGTGTCCAATACCGTCTATATATACATATTTAAATATATATATATATAGGTGGGCTAGGTCACTTTTCATGGACCTGTGGTCTCGGCTATATGGATGCCGCTTTGTATTAGACAAACGTTCTTGTGTCGAAACGATAGTTTAGCAGGAATTACAAACATGTACCGTTTGTTAACATACTACATGTTATTATATTTTATCTTCAGTGGAGAAGTGTTTATTTTTCTGTGATTCTGATGTATAGTATTTAACAACTGAAGCAAGAAATGCAAAATGAATAATATGCATACTCCAACTTTGTGTTAACTAGTAGTATCATACAGTACATGCACATTACACGTGATTTCTAAGTTGATATCCTGCTCGTTTTAACTAGCGGGTCAATTTAGGATTCATCACATTTAAAATATTTTTCTGCACGGGGCTTCATCCAAATTCCTGTTCAATGTTACAGTCTTTTTGTGTGGTGTGGTCATTCTTTTATTACACTAGCCGAAGCTGCAATCCCTACAAAATATAAACAAAAACAGGTAGAGCATTAGCGCAATATCTCGTAAAAATGTCAATACGTGTATGTATTTGTTATTATCCATGGGGTTTTGAAAGACGTTTTTATAAAAAAAACTATCAGAGGTGTCCTTTAAATAAAATAAATAAATATACTAGATTTATATAGCGCCCTTTTCATGCGAACGTACGTACAAAGGCGCTTCACATAGAATGTTGCAGTCACTAGGGCGCAGGTGCATCACGCATGATCGGACCAGAGGGACAGACTGAGAGAAAGCACCCGAAGGCATGCGCCTAGCTCTTATTTCGAACAGACAGTCTGGTTCTTTAATGTGCCCGGTGTATAGCACCGTTACACACAGCTTACTGGCACCTTTCACCAGATAATTTGCAGTCCACATGGTCCGATATAGCGGGAAATTACTACGAATAGAATTTCAGAAATGTCAAGTTCCGATCCCGGGGATTGAACCCACGACCTCTGGATAGACAGTCCAGTGAGTAACCACTGAGCTAAGTCCTTTATGAAGACGTTTTGTTCAAAATAATATTACTACGTGATAAATGAAGTGATATATATACGTGTATTTCAAAAATTGCTAAAATATTAATGTCCATATCTGTACATAATGCCGATGAAAATATAATTGTAAAAGCGAACCGGACCATTTGCGTTCTATCGACAACCGGACCCTGATTCGTTCAATTTTGAAAACGTTAGATTATGACCTATATAAATATATTACAAATGTATTAATAAAAGATGAGTATCTGGGAAAGAAATTTAACCCTACAATACATGCAAGTACATAGTTTAGACACGGTTAGCTCTTACTTTGTCTAATTTGTCTAAAATGTCCGAATTTCATGTCTGTTTTGCATTGTTTACGGTTGAATCATAACTTTCAACGCGCATTACGTGCATATGCATTGATGAAAGACAAAACCAAGTAGCTACGAGCATGCAGGACAAACTTGGGCATTCCGTAAGAGTATTCCTGTCTTCAGAATTCAAGAATAACCATACAATATACGCAAAAAGGTTACACTCACCAGCGTATTATTGTTGATATCCACCATTTTTTAGCCGGATCATTTTCGTTACGTTAGCCGTACCCGCGTCGTTAAACCGGACCCATCGCGTTTTGCCGATACAGTGTGTAGTATTGGTTTTCCCAGTGTCCAAATATAATCAATCACGAACAAGCTTTTGATACATCCAGAAGCCCTTGTATTAGACTGAAATCGCCTTATTAATCTTTGTATCATACGAGGATCAATTATTAATCAAAGTGTATCTTTCAATGATCAGTTATTATCCTATAAGGATCGGTTGTTATTTAAAGTATATCCCACACTGGTCATTCCTCGCTGAAGAGATTTATATGGCTATTGTTAGACACCGAACAAGACAGTACAGAGGTAAGTTGACTATACCCGAGAAACCCGTGCGCTTCATGCGTCGTGGTTTGATGTCCACTGTAAACTGATGAAAATTGGAGACTGCACAATTTTCGAGACAATTCATTCGAATATTTAGTCGTTTCACTTACATGTAGCGAATAATGGTGATTGTTTCTGTAATTCCGAGCATTGAGCGCAACTCCTTTCTGAACGTGTTACACGGGTACTACTGTACTGTAATCTTTATTATACAATGTAGCTACTGATAAAATAAATAGTTACGGTTGGGTACTACTTTACAATACTGTTCATTTTGTTAATATGTTGAGAAAATCCCTCTAACATTTACTCAAACTTCACAGTTCATTTTCAAATTCAAACCTCGACCGCACAACTCTAATATGAGGTGGCAGGATTTGGCAGATTCTTTGACAATCTTACACTCGGACAATAACAAATTTTCTTTAATATAATAGTTTTAAACATATGCATATTATCAATGTCAATATACTCCACACAATCATATTTCCTTAACAGTTCTTTTACATTGAAGTGCCAATTTCTACAATTTCTAACACTTAAGGTGGAACCACACTATAAAAAAAGTTTCTAACCCATATACAAGTTTGGTATCATAGTAAAGTTTGATTTATTCCCAATTCAATGTCGCGTCTTATATCTCCGTGCGCGTTCCCATGACGTTACTATGACGTCGTGAAGTGTTGTTCCATTTTATTGACTCTCCCATCATCCATTTTTGAAAATCTACAGTACAGTGATATAACACATTGCAACTGTCTAGACATAGTTGGTTCCCATGCCATGTCACCGGCTACCGCATGATTGGGTGTATACCTGCCCGTGCTCATAAAGAGCCTCATAGCTCTGTTCAGAACAGCCTCAACGTATAAGAATTGTTCCGTGCTCCAAATGGCTGCGCCATATGCTACCACAGACCAGACAACATAGTCATATAGCTTCGAGTAAACACGGAATGGCATATCACCAATTGACTTAAATTTTGCAATGAGTAGACCATCCAGGGCACGTCCTGCTGCCTGAGCCACAAACCTATCAGTCACCTTAAAATCTAGAAATTCATTCAGAGTGAGGCCAAGGTAAGTTTATTTATCAGCATATTCTATCACTTTATCATTACATTTAATTAATTAAATACAAACTGTGACCTTGGCATGGACATAGATCTAAAGTGTACTACATTGCTCTTGGACATATTAATGGTCATGTGGTTAGTATCACACCAGCTATACAAGCAGTTTAACATCATTTGTAAATCATTTTCATTTTTAGCCAAAATCACTAAATCATCCGCATATAACAATACTAGTATCAATAATACCACAGGAACTTTTTTTCACTAGGCCTACTGTACTATTAACATATATATTTTAATAGTACAGTAGGCCTAGTGAAAAAAAAATCATTTTTTTTTCATTTTTTTTCTTCAAATTATTAATGCAAGTTCCTGTGGTAATACAATGCATATCATATCATGAAAAGTTACGCCTGTTACTTCAGCGATATAGAGAATTACAAGTAAATATATCACTCCATCAGTCTATTTTAAAGGTGATTTTAAATGAATTACTATTTCCTGCTATCAGATTAAAAAAGTAAATTATATACGAAAAAAAACCTAATTACTTACTATTAACGCCTAACCATTTTATCCAAGTTTCGTGTCATTAGCCCTGTGTCATGCCGGGGTATTTAATCTTAAACTTTTTCAATAATTAAACCGAAGAAATAAAATCACATAAAGAGTTCAACGCACACGGTTTCAATTTATCTTACGGGCACATAATGTTCATCCGACGCCTGTTCAATAAAACTAGTTTGTCTAGCTGTCCAATAGGGGCTTTAATATTTGTGTTTGACTTATAAAAATGTATAAATAATGACTTTAAATTCTTTAAATTATGCAAATATTGTGTCATGGCTTGTTGCATGACGAAAATATATTCGCAAATAATTGATAATTTTTTTCTGTTTAGTTTTTTGCATGCACCTGTATATGAACATGAATTTATCGTACTTTAATTGAATACAAATATAATAGACGCATAGAATTTTTTTCTTATTTGAATAACACGTGCGTGAATTGATATAATTGCGCTTTTATCAATAACATGCAGACAATTGCTCTTGAATGTAGACTTGACGACAAAATGCGCGACCTGTGTCCTCGCCAGTAGTAGACATAACAATTTAGACTGAATGTACGACTTAGTCGAGTAGTGAATATTATCCGCCTTGGAAGCGGAGGTCGATTATTCGAGTCTCAGAACTTGCCTGGTTAGTTCTGATACGGCAATTTAGTGCATCGCCAGCTAGTGAAATAATGGTTGTACAGTTTTTACTTACTGGTGCCTGGGATGGAAAGGTAGCAGACGGGAAGTAAATGAATACAACACGACATGACGCAACACAACAATTGGTCTTTATTGATATTCTTGTAGACATTGTGTTGCTATTAACAGGGTGCCGGAATCATGGAATGTTGCTTTAATAAATGTCGACAAGCGGTGGGTCTAACTACCATTACTACATCATTCATATTTTATGAAAAACAAAACGCTGGTTAAGATTTTATTTTGCAAATTTTAAGAATAATTTTGAATTTCAGTCTTAAAACGTTTTTGCTAATTATCAACAAATGTTGATGTTAAACTGTCAAAGTAGAGGCAAAAGATTATAATATTACTTAACATTTTAAAGTACGAAGTTCAGAAATATTTTGATCTTAAATAAGACCACTATGGAACGCCTTTACTGTCTTATAATAACCAAACTAAATATATGAAAATAAAAGCTCCTTATATGTAGATTGTACATTTATCAGGCAATCAAGGCGTTCCATGGACGACATATGAGAGGATCTTTATAAACATTGCGTACAGAGGTCTATATAACAAGTTTCTGTTTATATTAACGTATTAAGTGGCGTTTGTTAGCATTAGTTTATCATTTTGTTTGACAATGGGCTTATATTCTTGAGTTGTGGTCGTTTTGAGAAACGTAAGAAGTGGCCTGTTTGGTCCGATTTTTAACTCTTGTTGACCGGGGTTGGTACTTAACTGACATTGCGGTGGTGAAGAACGGTGGCGACTATATCAAAGCTCGAATCGTTGTCATCTAACCAGACACTTCAGTGCTAAGCTGACAGTAAAGTTTTAAATTGGTACGAAATTGATCGTAAATTTACGCTGAACAAACATATTGAATTCTCATTACGTACACCCAGGAAAACACTCGATGTATTTGCTTTGAAGAGTTTAAAGTTTGTCTTTCTGGATTTATACCATGTCTCGTGAGTTTCGTAACTTACAAACATTAAATCAAACATTTGGATACAAACATCTCGAGTTGTTCTGAGAACAGGAGTGAATTGTGAAGAGTTAAATGAATGTAAAACACTGAAAGGTCAAGATGAAACATGTTAAGCAGATAAAACACGTATTGGCCCTTTACTCCACAAGGGCTTGATATATTTACGTACAAAATTAAACGTCCTGAGGTGGAAACGCGGTGATACTGTATAATTTATAATAAAAAGTTGGATGCCTCCAATGCGCAGCTTTGGATACTCAGGCCCCATGATCATAAAACCTTCTTCGTGCTCAACTCAATTTCGTACTCAATCTTGAAATGGTTGTGACCGTCAAATGTCTTGTGTTATACTGAAACTTTTATACTGGATGGATAGCTTTAGAGACTGATATTGAGCTGGTATTGCCTGGTGAAGATAAAATGATCAGAATTTTGTATTATGAAGGAGCAAATTAAGTTCCATGTTCAAAATGCGATGAGCATGAAAATACCTTTATAAATACCTTTATAATCATTGGGCCTGAACGCAAATACACATTTTTGCGACCTCTACTTGAGCGAATACGGTACCAATGAAAATTGTGTTTGGAGTTCTTACGCGTACACGTGCATTATAGCGATATCTAATTATCTCTTCAGTTGAGGATGTTATTCTAGTCAAATACCACCCTTTACAGGAGAATGGTCTGATACCGTAATATATCTACAGCTCAAATATAATTAACATAAAATTATCATTATCCACAAAGAACAATCTCATCACTCATCATAGAACGATCTCTAAGTCAAATATCAGCATTTTAAGAGAATGATCTCAAGTAAAATACCAGCATTTGTAAGATAATGATCTAAGTCTAATATCAGCATTTGCAAGAAAACGATCTCAAGTCAGATATCAGCATTTGTAAGAACACGATCTCAAGTTAAATATCAGCATTTTTAAGAAAACGATCTCAAAACAATGTCAGCATTAAAAAATTTTGTAAGAAAACGATCTCAAGTCAATATCAGCATTTGTAAGAGAATGATCTCAAGTCAAATATCAGCATTTGTAAGATAATGATCTCAAGTCAAATATCAGCATTTGTAAGAACATGGTCTCAAGTCAGAGGTTATAAGTAGTTACGTATATAGACTGAAACTCATACTTTAAAATGTTTTTAAAATGTTAATTTTGCTCCAATCTGCAATGCATCAATTCAAATGATTTCATTTTTTACGTTCGTAAGTATATTTTGATATGATGTTCTACTACTATAGAATTCAACAGTCGCTAGAGACGCAAATTATGTTTGTAAAGTATAAGAAGTACGATACATATACAAAATACGCCAAATAAAATAATGAAGCAACTGGATAGTCGTTAGAACAACCATAGTTCCAAGACGATAATGGATGGAAATATATAAAAACAATATTCTATAAAATAAACTAAATAAAGTATTGAAGAAAAGTATAGTCGTTAGAAACGTTATAGTTCCAAGTAGATAATGTGTACAAAAATATAAAACTTGTATAAAAATATTATACAAAATAAACCAAATTAATTTATTAAGAAAAAGTAGAGTACCTCTTAAGCGTTGTTTATATTGGTAAATCCTGCTTTGGTATGAACTTACACACACCATGTCTTTGCGTCATTAAAATTTTATAATGCTTTACTGACGATATAAGGTAGGGCCGTCACTCTAGGTATACGCCAGTGTCATCGGATTAAAATATTTGTATTAAAAATAATTTACAACGTTTGTATCCGGTTAAACTTTTTATTGTGCATGTATTTATAATGCAATAAGCTAAGACACGACTTCCACTTTCCTAAGGTAACAATTTACAATTGAATTGAATATAATTATACTGCAATGTAGTTGGTGCTTAAACTGTGCGGTCAATAGTTAGGGCGCGGTTAAAATAACCCCTCGTAATATTGATATTGCCTTTAATACCAAACATCAACTATTTGTAAAACTAACAGTGGCTTGAGTCTGTGACGTTTGTAGCTTAAACGATATATATCTAAATCACTTAGTGTGGCCACATTGGAATAAATTAACAGCGGAATTGTAATGATAATACAATAATGAATTTTAGATATATCGTGTTGCGTCAGATTATTTTAAAAGACAAAACTGTTAAAATGAATGTTCTGTGTTCGTTAGGCCAACCTTAAAAAGATGTTCGTTTGCAGTAGCCTACCAAGGGTTGCAGTTAGTCGTACGGCCGGTAGTTTTTAAGCTTAAAATTAGTTAAGGCCACATTATCTCTCCGAAGACCTTTTTTCTGATCATCCAGTAAGTAGGCTAATTACAAGGAACTATTAGGATATAATCGCAAATGACCAATGACTGACGACAGAATGTTAAATGTATCTGTCGAAATTCTATGCCAAAAATCACATTTTAGTAAAATGTATGAATGACAAAATACTAATGTTGCAATAGTTGCTTCCCTTAGATTATAAGTTGTGCATTTTTTTGTTTAAAATTCATTATTTTGTAAACAAACCTATTAGAGGTTGCATTCCGTTTTCTTCCATCTTATTGTGATAACTTTAACAATCCGCTTTACTGTCTTATTAATGAGTTTAAGATAATCTTAAATTCGAATGTTAAACATTTTATATGACCAACTTCTTCGGAGTAGCACAGGCTACAGAAAACAAACACTTTTTACGGGTAGCCTTGGTAGTTTTTTTTCAAACTACGTGTATAGATAATACTTGTTAAGGTACACGTACGGGTCTCTTTTTGGACAAACAAAAAATGCTGCGACACAGAAAAATATTTATTATTTGACAACACAGATTTACCAATGCGCTATACAAATGAATTACTATACAAGTACATGCATACTTATGTAATTTATTATCCATTATAGTTTAAGAGAACAAATGATCGAACATGTCTATAGTACATACTCAGTACATTTAAAGACGCACACTCTGTGTCATTCTCTATGTTTGTAAAGTATTATTTCTTTGTATTCGGACAAAAGTTAATGAAAGTATATACATCAGAGTAGCAATATCACGTGGCTTTTGGCTACAGTTACAAGTAGAAATTTGTAAACATGCGAATTCCAATGAAATCGAGGTTACCTGGGTACTGTTTTATCAAAGCACTTACGGAAACTTAAATTTACGCTCAATTTTAAATTCTTTATAATTTCTTTAACAACTGCAAGTTAGGAGACATGCATCACGGTGGTGTAGGAGTTTATTAAATAAACCATTATTAGTACTGCAGTTTAATTTACTACACTTCATAGGTGTAAAATAATTATAAAGAATGGAAATTTGAACGTAAGTTAACGATTCCGTAAGTGCTTTGATTAAACAGTACCCTGATGTACACATGTAAAACAGCAGTGTGTTAAATCCATTTGAAATACTTGTATGACAATCAGTAGTTGCTCCACATATGGGCAATATTTTTGCACAATATTTCTTACATTTGGACCATACGAGGGCAATAACTATATTTGGGGCAATGTGTTGGTTGGTTGGTTGGTTGGTTGGTTCGACTATTACTTGGACGTGACGTCAAATTTACGTCAGGTAACTCCTCGTGTCGTTACCATAGATACAATTAGAACGGCATCGTAAGAAAGTTTAAGAATATATTGCGAATATGAGTCTTTGTGTCTCTACAAAATATCCAATAGTTTAAGCAAACGTTGAAAATTCTATGAAACTTTTCTTTGAACTTGAAAAACGCCCCTCGTACATATTGAAACATCCACGTAGGACCACTCGTAGCAATGGTTGTCGTACATGTGGACTAGTTTGGTTCATATTAATTGACTCCACAGGTAACTGTATCATTGATTAAGAGTAAAAAAAAAAAAAGTTGCCAGTGATTGACTCATGAATCATATAAAAGGGAGAACATGGCTTCTCTTCTCTCATACCCTTTAAGCGATAGCTACCATCGGGAATGAGGTGTCGAGAGTGATTAATGACTCAAAAAACGTATTTCACAATCAGCCTATAACCAATTAGTATTAATCAATATTTATATGTATACCCTCGGGAATGAGGTGTAGCGAGAGATTTTAAAATGAGTTGAAATCTCGTTTCACAATCGTCCTATAACCAGATAGTATAACTCAATATTTAACAGAAACCAGTAAGTATCGCGGAAACTTTATCGCACACACTTAATATATACCACACTGAGTACCTATTTAAAAGCTAAACCCCTCTGCAGAAAACACTTAACATATTTAAACATCACAAATATATAATACAGATCTATAATTAACGAATGTATGCTCACCTCTTTTTAACTTCATTGAAATTTCTCCAGTCTTTCGTAAGAGAAAAGGTCATTTTGTTAAATCAGGTCCACTTGACCAGATTACATTTTCTGATCAAAAGAACTTTATGAGCATATTTTCATGAAAATCGGAAGTGGTCATGCTGAAGTAAAGAGGAATTTTCAGACAGCTTTTTCTTGTTTTCTCAAAATATTGATTTTGTACTTACAATCTTCTAATTCTAAGCCAGCGAATTTGGAGAAACAACCATACTTAAGGCACTTAATACAGTATTTGGTGCCAAGGGAGACAATCGCGCTAAGAATTTGGTACATTGAAATAACCTTGAACGAAGATTTGGTGGATCGTCTCATCTATCATATACATTATATCCATGCATTGACATGAGCGGCTCAGCCGATTAGTGATTTAACTTATACGTAACATGCATAATTCAAAACATAATCTCTTGCACTGTTAATTAAATTTCGATAATCTGGATTGTAGTTTTAAATCCTAAGTAAACAAATTCATGTATCAAATCAGATCTAGTTGTAAGACGAACCTTAATCTGATTAGGAGTAGTTAAGCATTTCGTCAAGTCGTCGTCAATTTGAAACTGTCCAGCAATCTATGTCAAGTTGTATTGGCAAAACCACAGGTAACTGTATCATTAATTAAGAGTAAAACACTTTTTTATAAAATTTATGTTATCTTAGATAACGTTATTATAAATTTTATAAAAAAAATGTTGTTAAGTTTTCTCTTTATTAATGATACAGTTACCTGTCGGCAAAACATGAGCAAACATAGGCCTACACTGACAGGCTTTAGAAATGCATCGGTCAGGTTTTGTAAAAAAGAACCAAATTTGTAGTCTACTAATCATGCATCAAGTTAAAGTTTGTGGAAAGTCGGAAGTACTGTACATGTATAAGATTAATTAAAAAGTTTAAATAAAAGAGAATGTAATATTATTAAAACGATCAACGCACGTTTGAGTTTATTAGGCTGTACGTAATTAAGCCGTACGGTAGTAAATTACATTGTAATTGTTACTGGTGTGTGTTTTATGGAAGTTTTCTCTTTTGTACACCGACCTTGATCTAAACGTGACAAACTTGGTCAAATCGTGACGAGCTTGATCAAATCGTGACAAGCTTGGTCAAATCGTGACGAGCTTGATCAAATCGTGACGAGCTTGATCAAATCGTGATGAGCTTTATCAAATCGTGACAAGCTTGATCAAATCGTGACGAGTTTGTGACGAGCTTGATCAAATCGTGACGAGCTTGATCAAAACGTGACAAGCTTGGTCAAAGCATGGCCATAAATCGCTAGTGAGCTAAGCAGGGCTTGATAATGTGAGGAATCGAAACAAGACGTGACCAAACGTGATAGCACGTGATAGCATGTCGTGCCGACAATCCTATGGGTTCGAACCCGACTGAAGGGACTGTTTGGCTACCTCACTGGCGCATAATCATCATGGCAAAGAGAGCTTCAACATAACCCTTCTGTAGAATTTTCAAACAGTGGTAGCATTATGCAACGAACTGCGTTGGTGGGGATTCTTCCCATTGCAAGTAGCGCCACGAAAACTTTGAACGTGTACAGCTCATAACGTTTTTTCGAGACGCTACTGGGAAACAATTTTATTTCACTTTCTATGTACTATTGCATCCGCAAATGATCCGTATCTTTTTCATATTAGTTTGTAGTGTCTTTATTCATGTCACGAATACTATAATATATATATGTAATGCGATCAATTCATGAACAAGAGGTATTATGCGCCGTCAGGTCCTGTTCCAACAATCCATAGATATCCAATAACGTGTGTAATACATGTAGATGATGGGAAGCTACTCTGTTTGGTACAATAAATAAATTCGTAAGAGTTATCCCTCTCTTTCTGATTGGCTGGAGTGTGAACTTTGCACGAGGTCACAATCGATCACGTGACAAATGTCAATTTATAAAACACGGACACATGTTTGTTTACATTAGATTTCATAATCTGACGGGTGGAAAGTACACTTTTTAGGATGTCGTCGTTTAAACAAATTGCAGAGGATGTTGCACAGAAATTACAAGGTTATTACAAGGAACTTGAAGGCTGGAAGGTCTCTAAAACTACGGTTAGTGCTTTAATTGTTTTTATTTAACCGGCGGGTACATATGTTGAATAAAATTCTATCATTCAACCGGTTTCTTTTAGAATATGTTATGCACGTGTTTATATCGTGCTGTGTAAAATTAAACAAAAGTTTACCGAAGACGTGAATTTAATCTTAAGTATTTATATTTACCGTATATATGCGTTTACAATATTTCTATTAAGTCTCACAGGTAACTGTGTCATTAATTAAGAGTAAACAAACAAACAAAACTATTTTTTTATAAAATTTATAATATCTAAGATAATATAAATTTTATAAAAGACATTTTTTTACTCTTTATCAATGATACAGTTAGATATACCTGTGTTAAGTCTTTAAGTGACTAATTCAATACTGTATTTCATTAACTATTATAAACAATGTTGTAACTTGTAGCTACTAAGTGTAATTGATATGGGTTGTTTAGTTTTGTGGTGAAATATTATTCGTATTTTGTACTTAATGATATGTATCTTGCCATCTATGTAGGAAATTGTGTCCTTAACTGGCATTTTATTGTTTCTTAGACAATTAATTACCTGTGTTATAATTAATTAAATTTTCATGATTTATTGTATTTCCTTGAAGAAACAAATTGCGTAGGAGGGAAATATGATAAATAGAAATATTACATTGATTTAACGTTACACTCATTTGACAAATTATGCATGCTTGATGAGCAATTCTAACATAGCACGTGAGATTTGCCTTCTTTGCATATATTGAGCTTACCATATTTTATTACCCCGATAAAATATAGCTGATTGATGACGTCACGTTTGACGTCATATACTATGACAAATGACGTAATGGTGACGGTAACGTTCCTAGGAAAGAAAGTAGTTTGACGTCAACCTGTCTTGTAATGTGCTATAAATGGCAGAGTATAGGCGATGTTAGAATCGAAATAATAAATAGAAAGCTGTGTTTAGTTGTTATAAAATATAGGCACTCGTTTGAATGCGTACATTAAATCACTCGTGCTACGTACTTGTGATTTAATTTAACTACGCATCCAAACACGTGTCTATATTTTATTACGCAACAAAGCACAGCATTTATTCATTATTTCTTAAACAAACATCTTAAATTTCTTTTAGAAACACAAAATTTATTCTTAATCAGTATATAAGTCCTGACAAAATTTTTTATTTGTTTCTGGAAGCATATGCCCCTCCCAAAATTAGGATAGGTTCAAAGATCAGAAAAAAGTTCTTTTCTACCTGTTTGTTTTATTCAGAGAAAGAGCAACTACCCTTAAAAAACCCAACTAAAAATAGTGAAAATATAGTTTTTTTATTTTCATAACACCTTAAAAACATTTCTGAACGCAGCAATTATTTAGGGTACGTTTGGGATACTGGAATCAGAAAATATGTTTTGATGTCAAAGCACAATCAATATAACAACCCTTTTGACTTCCTGGGAATACCTGTAGCACTTAGATCTATCTATATGTGACGTTATGACACCATTCTAATATGAACAAATGCACTGCATCCAGCGGGGATTTCCCATCAGGTTTGAGGATAATATTATCAAGGAAAAATGACTAAGGAATTTGTTTGCTCCACAGAGGCTTACCAACACAAATCTAAAGGACCGATATTGCACGATTTGCTTGCGGAAATTTATATATTCAACCCAAGAACCTTGTAATATATTCATGCATAAAGGTCAGGATCATGTCAAATTCGCCGTGCTATACTATATTCAAAACCAAGTCTTATAATCCACTTATAAATACCGATGTAATCTAAAATATACTGTTTTCCAATGATGATGGACACATCCATACAATAAACACTTTACAGTAGAATTTCACATCAAGATGTATTGGGTAACATAACTGTAGATGAGGCATTTAGTATTTTACTTAATAACAGAACTGATTATTTCAAAACCATTTACAAACATTTTTTTTTAAAACTACGATTGGAATTCAGTACCTGAACATATCAGTACCTGAACGTATCAGTACCTGAACATATCAGTACCTGAACGTATCAGTACCTGAACGTATCAGTACCTGAACATATCAGTACCTGAACGTATCAGTACCTGAACATATCAGTACCTGAGCATATCAGTTCCTGAACATATCAGTACCTGAACATATCAGTACCTGAACATGAAAAATAGTACCTGAACATATCAGTTCCTGAACATATCAGTACCTGAACATGAAAAATAGTACCTGAACATATCAGTACCTGAACATATCAGTACCTGAACATATCAGTACCTGAACATATCAGTACCTGAACATGAAAAATAGTACCTGAAAAATTCCTTGATCCAAGCATGTACATTGTATTTCTGGTGAAAAAGGGTTGTAAAGAAAGTTGATGGGTATTTTATGATGATGTAGCTCTATAACTGTGGTTATAACAAAAACATGCATAAAACACATCCAAAATTCCTGTTTACTGTGGCATCTATTGTAGTATGGGTAAATCAAAGTATGTTTAGCAGATTTTAAATGAGAATTCTCGTATTTTATCTATATTGATCATTGTAGCAGACGTAACCTGGTAGCAGACGTCTGCCTGGTGTTAATACCACAGCTGAGAATGTGAAACAATGAATTTACAGTTTTTTACATGTTGGTTTCCTACTGTTAATTGTACAGTCAGCAAATGAGTGCATTCGTATACGTGTACATGTATTTAAAGTTTCAACTTGGTAATTAGTCTTCTAATTGCTTCGAACTGCTTTCGTGAGTTCTTAGGAGAACGTTTCAAATAGAGTGACAGACTTTATTCACTTAGTAAGTATTGATTATTATGTTCCACTAGCTTCTGAATCTGAAGGGTCATTTTGATACTTTTGACTATATTTTACCAAAATACCCAAGATTTTAAGAGAAAATGACCCTATAATTCAAACCAAAATCTTAACAAACCCTACTCCCGAGTCAAAGGGATCCCCTGTTACTATACAATATGGACATATCCATCTGTTGGTCAAAAACTTAATAATGCAAACCCCCCACTTAAATGGCTTCTTAATAATAAGACCACCTCAAAATTAAGACCACTCTTTTCAGGCCGGTATCACTATTTTAATTGCTTTTCATTTAACTTCAATGTTAAGCCCAACTCAGTCAAAAGGAATAAGGGTCTAAATGTGATCTTATTATTGAGGTTATGCTGCTAGCAAACACACAAAGTTTACACAGTTAATAAATACTGCTTCCAGATTCCAAACCACCAAATAAATTTGTTGTTTCTGTCGATGTGAAGTGACAAATAATAATGCCGGCCCAAAAAATGTCAACCTTTTGTCCATGGGGACCTCTTAAAATCCACCAATCAATAGAAATAGCTTATAGCCTCATGAAAATGAAAAAATTGAGGGGATTGCGTATCGTATAAGAAAAATTTGGTTCGTCAAACGCGGTGAACATATTTTCTCACAAGAGCGGACTGATCCCAAGTCAGTTAGCCCCAACCCTACTTTCACTTTCATAATTATTTAAGCCAGAATGTCAAGATTTTCTAAATAAAACAGTTTTACTTGATCACATACATGGGTACAAAGAATTTAAACCCAATTTCATTCTAATGCAGACTTGTCAAGACATACCACCATTTCCAGCCAAATCAAAGTTTTTAATGGAACTACTCTGATTTTGGTCCAGGTAGGCATTTGGTGGTTTAAGTTACCTTCAATAGGAAACAGTAAAAAATGGTCTTCTCATACCAGGTTAAATATCATCGAAAAAAGTTTTATGGCAGATATATAAAACTTTGGTGGTCTTTGTAGACAGGATTTGTACTTGTGGTCTCTGTTCACAGGTAGGTACTTGTGGTCTCTGTTCACAGGTAGGTACTTGTGGTCTCTGTTCACAGGTAGGTACTTGTGGTCTCTGTTCACAGGTAGGTACTTGTGGTCTCTGTTCACAGGTAGGTACTTGTGGTCTCTGTTCACAGGTAGGTACTTGTGGTCTCTGTTCACAGGTAGTGTTTACCACAGGTTTACCTGTAGCTAATTGAATGGAATATCTGCCCATATGTGAGTTTCCCAGAGTGCATGTTAAGGTGATAGTAAACAAGTCATAATTTATATCATTTATCATAATGTGTTGACTCAGCAGGTTATTAATATTGAATTTCTCAGAAAATTGTTGAATATGCAAAAAATGTATTTATTCCAAGGAACATACTTGGCATGCTTAACTGATATACCTCGTAACCTGGTATGCTGATGTCGGTCTAATTTTATATTGCTTTTAACAATCTATTTCATGTTAACAGACAGACATCAAAATTCTTGTAAATATGTATTTAAAAGAGTTGAACATCTTATATGAGAGGGTTAAAGGGGCCCCTAAGGTGACTCCCCTGCCAAAGGGCATCTTCTTACTTACTAATTCCCATTAATTCTTTTAATTCTTGTGACGAAAAATTCATCAAAAATTCCTTTAAACATGAATAAAAAACTACGACTCATTGAATGGAAATATTAACATGCAGGGCCGTATCCAGAAACAAAAAAGCGCAGAGGCAAATAGTTTTTAGTGTCTATTTGAGTCATTTTGTCTTCAAAAGCATGCTTATTTTGGTAATTTCTAGAATTTTCACTTAGGCAAGCATCTTGGTATGCCTCGATCAGCGTGACAGGCCTGACCTGACATTATGTTACTCAAAGACAAAAATATCAACCATGATCATATAAAAATTTTGACTTGTTATAAGGCAGAAATGGTATAATGATGACCCACTTGTCTGCTCTATGCGATTTAAGTTGATAAGCGGTATGTTCTGTTCTGTTCTATTCTGGTATAATCAAATCCCGTGTGTGCAGTGATTCTCAGTTCTTGGTGAATATTTGATCCATGTGAGGGATGATCTTACATTGTGTTAATGTTATATCTGCTTTATGTGATTTATCGAGATTTCTCCATTGAAGCAAAAGGAATTTGGTATTTCCTTGTATAAAAAATTTATTTTATGTCGGTTAAGCGAAGCGCATTAGACGGAAAATGCTTTCCTGTGATTGGTTAAGATCTTCTGATTGCACCAATCAGGATTTGTGATGTTGGTAACCATAGCGCACGAGTTGTCGTGCGCAGTGATTGAAGGTATGTGGTCATTCAGCTTTGGGCACTTAGAGCTTACAAGACGTATAATTTTTAGTTCATAAAAAGGGGGAAAGATGCGTGTTATGTGCAATAAATTTGTTACATGTACTTTATGTATATGAGATGATGTTGGTATTAATGTGTATGAATATATATAAGATGAACTGATGTTGATATGATGATGAATGTATTGATAATAGAAAGTAAGTTAGCTTGCCCAAGTGCTAACTACAACGTATACTATATAATAAGTTATGAAGTGTTTGTTGTTTAATGTAGTAGATCTATGGTATAGATCTGTGAAGATCACAGGAAATATCTAAATTATAAAGTTTGTACCTCATGCTGTGTGACATACTAAGTGCCATGGTTATATAATTATACCATCTATTCTGTGTTAAACACCCACCTGTGAGCTGAATGACCACCAGTCCTGTGAGCAATGACCTGACTATAGCAAAACCTGTTCGCATAATCTCTCATTTACCAGATCATTTTCATTGATTTAAGTTCACCTATTACAGGTTTAATTGTGCCACTTAAGTTTAGTAAATCAGAGTCCTGATATTAATACAGATGTGTCTATATAGTGAGTTATTAACGAGAATTCTTCATGGGTTGTGTTCTGCGTGTGAACGAATTTTGAACTTGAAATTTCAATTCAGCAGCCTCACTAAATTTTAGGACCGACAAATTCTTCAACCACAGGACTGGTGGCATGCATAATATTAAAACATAAGCCTATTAAGAATTTCAGCAGCCTCACTATTTAGGACCGACAAATTCTTCAACCACAGGACTGGTGTCATGCATAATATTAAAACATAAGCCTATAGAGAATGTGCACATGACTGTTCAAGCACCTGTGTCTTGTCTGAGAGCCATACAGAATCTCTCCAATTTGGGTCAGAGTAGCTTACAGTGGACGGGGAAACAAACAATATTTTATTTAAATAATATACCAGATTTATATAGCGCCCTTTTCATGCGAAGGCACTTTACCCATGTTGAAGCCACAAGGGCGCAGGTGCATCCTCTACCAGTGCAGATACAGCATGATCTGACCAGAGGGACAGACTGAGAGAAAGCCCCTGAAGGGAGAGAGAGACATTAGATACAGGCATGCCGGCGCTGCAGAGGTGCGCCTAGCTCTTATTTCGAATAGACAGCCTGGTTCTTAAATGTGCCCGGTGTATAGCACCGATACACAGCTCCTGGCACTTCCAGATACTTTGCAGACCACACGGCCAGATAAAACAGGAAATATTATAAATATTTCAGAAATGTCAAGTTCCTATACCAGGGATTGAACCCACGACCTCTGGATTGACCGCCCAGTGCGTTACCACTGAGCTAAATCCGCTTATTTAAGGCCTCAATCATACACAGTAATCGAGTACTCCAAGTTTCAAGAAGTCATATTAGTTGCAATAAATCAAATAACTGATGTGGCAGCAGAGTTTTAATGTTAGAACAGGGCACAGTATACACTGTACATGTATATCATTGACTCATGCTTTATATATTTGCTTTAATATGGAGTAAAAAACATAGCTTTATCTTGCACGTAGGAAACACTTACATTTAGACACAGAATAACTGAGTATATATCAAGTGCACTTGAAGTTAGGTGTAAATGTTCCACTTGTCGATAATTTAATAGTATTCGATAATATTCGTATGACTTTATCTCCAAATTCCAGGATTTTGAAATCAATTTGTATTAAACTTGCTGCTAAGCAACAAGAAATTTAGCAGCTTATGTAACCATAGAAATGGAATTTTGGATATTTCTAAGCTGTGCTTAAAGATGTCCTTACTAATGGAATATTTTCCTCAATTTGGTTTTTGTTACTGTATGTCAGTAATTATTCGCAATGTTTTTATTTTTCGCTATTTTTCACAAATAGAATTTCATGAGAATTCATTAATCTGTATAAATATATTTTCATATTAACATGAAAACCTATCATCGACAACAAATTCTGATTAAATCTGCAAAGTTATATCTGCTACTGAAATTCACCAAATATAGATCGTACAAATGTCACGTTATTTACAGTAGCTACGTTAAATCTGTTAAAAGTTTTTACTGAAATTTTAATATCTGTATCATAGGAATAATCTTCACGAGACTTTATAATAAAAGTTATATCTTGTAAAATCATTTAAGAAATTCCTTAGTTTAAAATCTGCAAATTTTGCTGCATTAGCTTTTTGGTGTTTTAATGGCCCTTTCATACTTAATCCTTGCCTATGAAATATCGAGATTTATTAGTGAAATAAATTGGTAATTCACTGTTTTTCACAATTTTTAAATAATTTTGCAGAAATGATCCTTTGCTGCGTAACCCTTAATATCAAAGCATTCTTAAATTAACATCAAATTTATTCAAATGTTGGTTCCCAATTAAGCTGAAAAGTGGGCTAATTGATAATGATTAAATTAATTACAGTAATCATTTAATGCAGTATTCATGTAGTGTTGGATAGTTTACCCACATATTTGACAACCAGGTCATATTAATCATCATTAATTACATGAACACTTAATAACACTTAACAAATAATTGTAAAGTGTTATTAAGTGTTCATGTAATTAATTAGTTGCCGATCATTACACTCAGAGTCATGCATATTGTAAATTCCTTATTATATTTGAAAGATCAATTTTCTTTGATTTCGTAATTCACTGCAAACCAGACTTTTCTCTTCTCCACCCCAGAGACTGTGAACTATGGTCCTGCGTATGTGTATGTTTTACATCAGAAGACTTAGGAACTGTATGAGATGCACTGTATAATCCTTCAAAAATGTAAAATATAACTATAATTCCTTTGTGGGCGTCGCCCATCTGTGACTTCACTGGCGATGATAAATATAAAAGTAATCAACCAATTATTTAATTTATAGGCCTTAATTAGTTTATAAAGCTTATGTGTAATTGGCAGTTTTAATTGCTACATGAACTTTGTTAATGCATTCAACAGCTGTGTAAAACTAGATTATCAAATGTTGACTTTGGCCATAATTTCTAAATTCCTTGTGAAATTGATGTGAAAAATAAGTCATTGCCTTGATTTTTCATCAAGCCACAACCGCAGGTAACTGTATCATTGATTAAGAGAGAAAACAATTTTTTTGTAAAATTAATACATTCATGAATATATAAATTTTACAAAAAAAAAAAATAATTTTTTTTTACTCTTAATTAGTCTACTCTTAATCAATAATACAGTTACCTGTGACCACAACAGTGATTGACTACACTTGACTGCCTTGGAATTTCATTTACAAGATGACCAGAAACTGTTAGAGATGATCAAGGGTAGAGGTTATCCATGTCTGTTTGTGCAGCATCAACTTCTGTCAGAAAAAATACACAAGTTTCATCTCCATCAGCTTCTGGAGTAGCAATCTGTGCAATTCGTATTTGTGTTTTCAGCCGGGAAATCACAGTTTTCTTAAAAATATCAACTTCAACTTCAAATTTATTGGCAAATCGGCATTTACACAATACCTTTGGCCATTAACAAAACATATATACAGTACAGATGGCCACATATATACATAAAACTAAACACATTGCATGCATATTAACAAAACATATACATGTACAATCAAATCAAACATACACATTTAAATAATTATGTACATGTACTATTCAAGAAGCAGGTAAAATATTAAGCTTTTCTTGCCTTAAAAGTAAAGAATCATGTATCAATTTCGCAGTATATCTTACTGTGCTATTTTTCTTACTGGATAATAATCTAATATATTTAAAAATATCAATAGTTCAAGATTTCAGTAAGTGCTGTGATAATGTCTCTTAAGTTTCTAAGTCTGTGAATACTAAGTTTCTACTTAATTTCTGAACATACTATGCATGGTTACTTGGTAACTTATCGAGTGATTTATCATGACTGCACTCTAAGAGGAGGGGAAACATTTTCAATCTACTAGACTAGGTCATCATTTTTATGAAATATAACATGGAAGTATGGCTTCTATCAGACCAACTTGTAAAGCTTCAGTACGATCTAGATCATCTAGGTTTCCATCAGTGTGACAGATAACCGTATTTCCCCAAGTATGGCACGCAGCTGTGTATTGTACGCAGGAAAAAAATGGGAGAATATTCAAAGAAATAGTTTAGATGCAAAAAAACACAGGTCCTTGACAAACAAACAGGGTGTACTAGCCCAACTATATTTACATACTTACTTAGATTCTACATGTATTTATAAATATGTTTAATATAGCTGCAGCCTAGGATCGACACTTTTCACTGACCTTTGCAAAAAGTTTGAAAATAGGATAAAAGAAAATTGTCATTCCTGGTTTGCCAATTGAACACTTGGAAAATGTTTAAAGCTGTGTAAAGGATGTTGAATCCAATTTTTGGTCATGATTCAGAGTTGCTGATATTGTGGGCATTACTTGAAAGAATACGGTATATTTAAGTAGTTTATAATTGTAAATTTCTATATTTCAGAAGGATGGTGCTGTCATTTCCTACAGAGCATCAACAGAATTTGAAGGAGGTTACTTGTAAGTTACTTATTTCATTTTCAAACCTACAGATTGCTCAGGCCTGTTACCACGGTTAGATATTGTACTTATGGTTGGTGAAAATTTGAAAAATGACCAAAATATACTAAAATGAAAAAAGCACTTTCTAAAAGAAAGTGAGCGTTTAGACCAAAAAATTGTTGATAACCCTGTTGCAGTTTTAACCTAAACAATATTTGGCAATTTTACATTAAATTTTGTTTGGTAAATCTAGATTTTAAATTTCGAAAATTATCAAGTTTTGAATTATCAAAAGTCATGCTTATATAAGATTCTTATTATAGCTTATCTTTGTATTCTAGAAAATAATGTGCCCTGGAAAAAATCTAAAAAAGGTCTCAATAATTGTTTCTTTCCAGTAACATTATCGCAAAATCATTATTATCAGCAATATTTATGTAATAAAGAAATAAGAATATTTTTCCACTTACGTGTTTACCACCCCTCGTAATACAATGTATTATGCTTTTATCACATAAATACCTCGATATTCCGTGTGATAACAAATGAGGAAACAATGTTCTCCAACACGTGTGATGACAAATACGTGACGCACCAGCTTTTCCTCGGGAAAACGTAACGTTGCCGGCTTAAATACGTTCTTATTGACGTTGTATTGACTCGGTAACTCGGTAAGCTTGCCAAATAACGTATGTTTTCTAGACTCGTTTAAGAAATGCTGGTCTCCAAAGACAACTCATGACGGATCCTATATGTGTATATGTTTCAGGTATAAAGGAGAATGTACGTTAGATGCGCCACCAGCCACTGTGTTCAAATATGTCGACCCACTACCTGATGGTCCTAGAGCTCAATGGGACTCTAATATGAAGAAAATTGAAACACTTGAATGGATTGAACCTGTAAGTTGTTCCTTATATGGGCTGATCCAAAAACAATTCTGGGAATTTTTCTAAGGAAGGGGGTCAGGCTTATTACTAGAAAGTATCGTTCGATTTTCGATGATCGTTACCAATGATATAATTATGGCATGATCAGGATCCTTAGTCTCACAGGGGGTAGCTTCGGGGTAGTAGTCCAAGCAGTTTTTCTGTGAGTGGTCTAACCTGTCCTGATAAGACTCCAAATAGTCTGCAGTGAATTTTTCCCTTCTTTGTTTGCTACCGGTAAACGGTACCTTCCCAATTTGAAAAAGGCTATAATCTTCCCAAATTTGAAAAAAAAATCAAAATCAGACATAAAATGACAAAGTTATGAACATTTTTGACAACAGGTCAAGCATAAAAGTTTACAGAAACCAGTTAACAGTCACATGTAAGCTCTTTTTCCTTTTTATTTGGCCTTTCTGCTTCATGAAAATTCCCAATGTCAAGTTGTCACGACGCGAAAATTACCCATCTGAATGGACCCAGACTCTTTCCCAAAGAAGCCAAAAAAATCACTGAGCTGCCTATGACAAATCATTGTGAATGTATGAAATAAACATATTTCTGCAAATTTCCAGAGGGGGTCATGCAATACCCCCGGTCCGCCCCTTCTGGATCCCCGCATGATTCCTCTTTCTTCGTGATGCCACTAAACTTACCATTCAATTTATACAAGACCTTGTGCAGATTTACGAATTCACAAGGAACTCATAAATTCATGAATAATCAGGAAAATAAAAACATTGCTGATATTTCCCCCGACATTCGATACACAACAAAATCAATATACTTTGAGTGATTTTAATACTCAGCCTGTTATCATCGCTACTTACATGAACAGATATTTTACGTAGCAGATTAGTTGATAATATTCCCAGCTTGATTATGAAGCTTCGCTAATGTCTGTCAATGACATGCATAAAAAATGCACTTACGTTATTTAGACCAGAGTTTTTTTATTTTTTGTTACTCATACATTTTTCAGAAAAAAATCTACAGGAGGAGGGAAAAAATAAAAATAAAAACTCCCAAAATATAGCTTCCACAAGCTGTTGGTGGTAGAATAGTCAATGACGGTCCAATTTAAAGCAATCAACACTCAACAACAGTGTTAGTTTTCAAGAAAACAGCCAATTTATCTTAAGACTAGTAGACTACAGTGAAACACTAATATAATAAAACTTATTATTAACAAAATAATGAAATATTAATACAAGGCTGGTCCATTAAATATCATCAAAACATGGTTTTTTTCTCAGTTTTTTCAATTTTTTATTTCTTTTGAAAATGGCAAAAAATTGGACAGGAGGGTCCGAGTAACGAAAAATAAAAGAACTCTGGCCTTATTCATAAAATGTTATCTGAAGAAAAATAGTAAAGTTGAAAGCTGATACACTGCCCAGCAACAGTAAGTATACAGATCAGGGTAGCAATACCACGTGACTTTTGACTACAGTTACAAGTAGAAATTTGTAAACATTGGAACACAAATATAGCCATAAGTATTTTATTTCTTCATTGATTTCTATAAAATATACGCCACGCTAAGGGGAATAGTATTTGCTTTCCGTGAAAAATAAGATCTTTTTCCACTGTTTCACAAGGTAATGTACAAAACGGCACAACCACTGAAAAAGATTATATATTTCATGGAAAGCAAATAATTGTCCCCTTAGTGTGGCGTATATTTCATAGAAATCGATGAAGAAATAAGATACTTATGGCTATTTTATTTTTAAATGTTTACAAATTTCTTCTTGTAACTGTAGTCAAAAGTCACGTGGTATTGCTACACTGCAGATGTTATATGCCCACTTACTTGCCTGTAATAATACTATTTGCAGAACAGTAAAGCAACAATATATTTGAAGAAAAGGAATATCTTTGTTTATTAAATTAAAAGGCCATACATTAATTGGTACCCTAGGTGCAAAATCTAAAGTTTCTTTGTACCTCATGAATGGTAACTTTGTCACAAAAAGATCGAAAATTCTGCCATTTTGATCACATGGTTATTTTAGTTCCAAACATCTTCATCTTTATTTCTATCTCCATTTTGACTCATTTAGTAACTTTTGTTTTAGAAACTAGTATAATTGTGACCGTCTGATAAACAGATATTGAGTTTAATTTTGCAACAATTATTTACTGTATACTTATTTTTGGTGGGCACTGTATTTCAGTGTTTGTTGTTTTGAAAAGTATGGAATTATATTGAAAACTTAGTGATTTCTATAAACATTGTAAATGCAGCTTTCAGCCTACTCAATGGAACCGAGTTTGTTTTATGCAAGCTAAGTGCAAAATGTTTTACAACTTCAATAATTAACGCAATATGAACCAGCTCAGATATAATAGCTACGATCGCAGCTGAGCCGTCTGCACCGAACCTGTAGCGATAAGTCTGTTTTCATAATGCATTTCTATGTTTGAGTCGAGACCTCTTGCTGTTAACGTGTAATACAAATATTTGTATACGATGAAATAAATTGATTTGCTGATCCTCGTCAAGTGTATTCAGTTTAGGACATAATAACAAGATTTTGCTTTTTATTTTTTGAAGGCTTTTTGACAGGAAGTTTGTTACAATATCTTTTAAATGTTTGTACTTGAATTACATTTTTTGATCCGCAGAAGAAATTTGAGCAAATATTGAAGATATTCCATAGGTTGCTGACGTTTCTTTGTACTTGTTAGTTTGAATCATTTTGAAAATATGTTATTTTGAATATTGTTTTCATTTGCTGATCGTAGGGTACAATTTGAGGGATTCAAAACATTCTCCGTGATAAGCGTGAGCTGAATGTTATAATAATATTTTTTGGGTAACAAAAGTTTGCACATCTGACTACATTTTAGTACAATTGTTAACAGTGCCCCTTTATTCAAATTAAAAAAGGAAAAATGGCATAACGGCTTCTTTTGTAACCCATCAATCAATATAAGGACTTAATACCATCAAGATTGAGGTGTTGAGAACTTATTTCACTACTTGGTATCAATTTGCCTTTTTGACTGGGCTGTTTTGTATAGCAGGCCCCGATCTCCTGAAGCATCTCAATATGAGTTAAGTCTCATCTCAAATATTGTCATGTGTCTTTGTGTTAATTTCCATGGTAAGCTGGGTTCAAAAATGACATTGGAAAACAGGAACATTATTCTGATTTAATTACAATAACGTTTCAAGACTTTAAACTTCTGAGTTATCTCAAATATAGACTCTGATTTGAGCATAATCTCAATTTGAGCTGAGAGTTCTATTTAAGATGCTTTGGGGGATCGGGGTTAGGTTATAGTCTGGTTCCCGTCCCCAATATTTCCGTACTTCTACATCAATACCACGGTTATATATTGAGGACGGGAACCAGTCTATATGTAACCTGCTACATGAAACAGTCCAGTCGAAAAGGCCTTGTGCGTATATAATCAATTTATGAAAAAAACTAAAACCAGTAAAAAATAATGTTTTATGACAACATCTGATTACATAATGATCAAAATAAACCGACAACTGCTGAATGTGGGCGGAAGATCAAAGTGTCAATGAAAACAAGAAAAATGAAAAAAATTAGATGAAAGCATGTTCCATCTTATCTTTATAAAATAAATATGAAATAAATCATGTTGCTATGTTGGATTCAGATAAATAACTGTTCGTTCCTTTTGATGCACAATTGTTTTTTTATTATTCGACAAGAAATTCTAACAATGCAGACGACATGCTTGTTTTCAGTGACACTGCATGTTCATAATGTGCTCACAGTTCATGGGGATCGTAGTGTAACAATGTAGCATGTCAGGTTCTTTCAATACAACTATTTACAGACAAACCAGGCCCCAATCTTCCGAAGCATCTCAAGCTGAAATCTCATCTCAAATTGAGATTTTGCTCAAATCAGAATCAGAATTTGAGATAAATTTGAACTTCAAGCTCTTTAAATTTTACTGTAATAAACTAAGAATAAGGTTTTCTGATTGTGATGCGAATTTTGAGTCAAGTCATGCATGGAAATTAACATAAAGACACATTACAATATTTGAGATGAGATTTATCTCAGTTTGAGATGTTACGGGAGATCGGGGCCAGGTATCTATAAAGACAGGCCATGTAAACAATTTACAGCAAGTGGTCTCTGTTGACAAGTGCTCTCTTTAAAGAGGTTCAAATTTATAAAAAAATACCAGATTTGAGATAAAATTGTCGGTACATCTTTGCAAACTGGTGTTGTAAGGGCGAGTTGACATGGAACATGAGTTCGGTCTAAGCATTTGGTTTCTACACTTTTTGTGCCTTCACCACTGAAGAGTCGAACTCCACGGCAGGGTTTACTGGTTCCCTGTTTCTGTACAGTGCACAGAATGAGCAGGGCAAAAGCTGTTTTAGATATTACCAGGGCCAAGCTTTTGATTGGTGGATAAATTTATAGACCTGTATTGATGGGAGTAAACATCATTCCTGTAATAGCATACCCTGCCCTAGAGCTTCCATGTGAACTCGCCCTAGTGGTGGCGGCTGGTCTTTGTTTGCACTAAAAAACTGCATTGTTATGATGTAACTTACAGTATTTTGATGATATATTTTCAGCCAGCTGTTCGTATAAACAGGGCATGTACTGCCAGTGCTTGTATGGGATTGATAGCCCCTCGGGACTTTGTGGATGTTATACTGACCAAGGAGACAGATACCTATATCTCAACAAATGGTATGTTGTTAGCTCTTTACTCCATAGATACTTATATCTCAACAAATGGTATGTTATTAGCCTTTTACTCCATAGATACCGGTACATCAAAAGCACACTCTATCAACAGTTGACTATGTGCCAAGCAGATATTACTCTAGCTGCCTTATTGTTTATGGAAGGCTTTCATTATACTAATCATACAAATTCATTATACTTTTCACCAGCTTGAACTTGGGGGCGGATCTTTACTCGTTTAGTTGGGCATTGTTCCTTGTATGTGTTTTTAATGTTTTCAGTGCTCGGCTGGTTAAGTTGAGTGCTGCCTTCCCTGTCTGACTTAATATTATCTTCATCAAGCAAATTTATTAGACTAAATGCATATAGTTTATGGTTTTGCATAATTCCAATTATTTTCCAATAGTAAGTATGGAGGGGGAGACAATCTAATTACAGAAATAAGACTTTTTATCACAACATTTTCAAGGGAGATCACTCTTGATATTTATCCCAAAAAGCTGCACATGAGATGTGTACACTTTCTTAGTCTTTTCTGATGAGAATAGACTGCAGTTATTAACCATGCCCACTTTAGCTCAATCTTTCTAACCCCACACAAATATGGAGACCTCACTTTCGTAGATCAATATTATGATCACTTTAATTGAAGTGATAAATAAACTTGAAAGAGTACATACACATGTAATTATTGACAGAACAAATATTTGGTGTAGCAGTAGTTTTATGTTTTAGGCTGCTTGAAATCTTAATTTTGCGACAAATTTGATGTTTATTGTGACTCAGGTCAATACCCAGATTATTTCTTTCAATAATAAAATCGGTCACAACTTTCACCATTGATTTATATTACGTCACACAGACCCAAATTATTTCTGCGATACAGTCAGAGTTTGTTTAAAACATGTACATGTATTTGAATTTGTGTATTCAAATTAATAAGATTTGAAATTCAATTCTGGTGTTCACATACGGGTAGTGCCTTTCGTAATTTGTTTAAAGAAAGTTTTCCTTTACTTTTATTGTGAAATTGCCATTTTGAATTTATAACTTGGTTGAGATTCACCCTTTCTAGCCGTGCCGTGGTCCAGTGACTGGTTGACATGTGCTGGATTTGTAACCTGGTTAGATTCCTAGTTGCGGCAGGTCGTCTGACCTTCGATGAAAAGTTTACATCAATGTCAATTTTCCTTCACATGTGGAGAAGTTGCAGTTTCGGGTGGAAGTTGTTACTGGTGAGGATACAGTCCAGAAAAACTAATTAAGTGAAACGACCACTGTATATAAAAGAAAAGTTATTGAAAAACTGTGTCAAACCCAAATAGTCATTTTTTGTGACTGTCTTTGACTGAAAACTGAATCAGCATCAGTTAAACATATACTTATGTCAGTTAAACGTATAGATATTGTTGCTCCCCATTAAATGACATATTGAATTGTTCTATTTGACAGCTATAAGTGTCAAGTATCCACAGTGTGAGGAGGAAAAGAAATATGTGAGAGGGTGGAATTATACCTGTGGTCTTATATGTGAGAAACTACCGGGGTAAGATAATTTTATATATTTATATTCTGACAACCGTAGGGCATTCGCAAATTTCATAGGCTTTTATCAATTTAAATTGCAACTTTGTCATCAAAACTTTTCCGTCAAGATTTTCTCCATACATAGATATGTCTAACCGACAGGTAACTGTATGATTAATGAAGAGTAAAGATTTTTTTTATAAAATTTATGCTATCTTAAATTTTTTACTTTTTATCAATGATACAGTTACCTTTGGTCTAACTGTGTGTTAAGTCCATTACTACATAGAAACAACAATTCCATGTTCCTATCACATCTCCATCACCAATTACTTCCAATTATGAGTAATAAAGGGAGACAATCCAATTACTGAAAATGATTTTAAAAGATGCCTTATCAAGGGAGATGATTCCTGATATTTGTCCTAAAAAGCTGCACATGAGATATGCATTCATTCTCGATCATCTGTTATTGAGAATAGTGTATTATCAGTATGTAGATTGTATCTATACACGATATTAAAAATGTTGCGTCAGGATACCGTCATACCTTAACATTGATCTATTATTTTCCAATAACCAGTATGGTGATTGTGCGCACAATATGATAAGCGTAGGTACCTTTGGAGTAATGGGTTTAATACAGTGACTTCAATCCAAAAACATGTCTCATTATACTAAAATCGTTGAAACTTGTGAAATCTTACCGTATTATATTAGTAAGCGACAAATGTCAAATCACACCCTGGCAGCCTTACTCTATAATTAGATCTTCAGCATCTCCATGACAACTCTGTACCTGATAGACATTAATGTATAGCATGGAGAATTTGACACGATCCTGACCTTTATGCATGAATATATTACAGCGTTCTTGCGTTGAATATATAAATGTCTGCGAGCAAATCGTGCAAAGCGGTCCTTTAGATTTGTCTTGGTATAACACCTGGAGCGTCTTTGTGATACTCCCCGCTTATGAAAACACACAACCGGGATTATAAATATAGACAATAAATCAGCCGTGAAGTTATATAGAATAATAAATTTAGAATAGAAGTTTGAGCGTCGTGTCAAATTCTCTGGACTATACTCAGTGTAGCAATACCACGTGACAAAATACTACAGTCCAAAGAAGAATTTTGTAAACAAAACCTCCACTTGAAGAAGAAAAATAGGCGTAAGTATTTTATTTCTTCACCAATTTCTATGAAATATAGAGCACGCTAAGGGAAAAAATATAAGGTTTCCGCGATATATTGTATATCTCTCCGTAGTTTGGCCGTTTTTTCGATTACCCTGTGAAACCTTGAAAAAAATGTGTGTGAGAGCGGACTACAGTCTCAAGCATTTTCGTTTCCCTCGTAATATCTACTCCATACGTGATTGAAGAGTTATATTTACACCTTCTGGGAACACCAGAGGCTATTTCGCAACCAACAAATACAGAATGTAACAATGCATGACATTAATATGACATTTTCCTTTAATTTGCAATTATGACTACAGTCCCAAGAACAAAAATTTAGACTACAGTTCAAAGCTGTTTTAATAATTTACCATAAAACCAAGCAACATGTCATCCATTGAGTGTGGACACTTTCGTTTACCATAAAAAAACATTTGTTATTAACATGCATTTAACTTTGGTTGATTCAACATGCCCTCCACATGTTTAATCGGTATCATTTGGGCTTAGTCGATCAAGGCAACATTTACAGATAAAAACATTCCTAGATGGTAATAATAGGGTTTATTATCTTCAATCACTCCTATTGCGTTATGGTATTGTGAAGCGCAATAGAATATGTCGTAATAATTGTGCGCTAAATAAATGACATATACTGTAAAATCATCATTTTTCAAAGGGATTTAATTTTCGTAATTTTCGCTGTTGAACTCGACCACAAAATCTAGTCTCCCCGATTAATCGACCTCTCAAATTCAGACATGATTTTACCTTCTTGTGTTCTGTAATTCACGAATTTACGACTCCATGAGCATGCATTTTTATCAAAATCCACGAAATATAATACCCGAACATACGAGATTTTTTCATTATTTATTTTTGGGTCTACCACAAGTATACTGACGTCAAGAAAAAAACGCGCAAATATCGCGCAATTCTCTTGCCTCGCGGTTCTATTTGGTCCGCGAGACACGAGAATTAAAGCAAGACACGAGAATTGAAGGCGAGGCACGAGAATGCTATCGGGCAAATATCGCGCAATTCTCGTGTCTCGCCCCGATACACGACAATGCTATCGCGCAATTCTCGTGTCTCGCCGCGAGACACGACTGTGACAGTACTATCGCGTCGATATAGCAATTCTCGCGTCGACAGCATTGTCGTGTATCGCGTCGAGACACGAGAATTGCGCGATAGCATTGTCGTGTATCGCGTCGAGACACGAGAATTGCGCGATAGCATTGTCGTGTATCGGGGCGAGACACGAGAATTGCGCGATATTTGCCCAATAGCATTCTCGTGCCTCGCCTTCAATTCTCGTGTCTCGCTTTAATTCTCGTGTCTCGCTGACCATGGTCTCGTTTTAAATATCGCGTCTTATTCTCGTGTCTCGTTTCTTATCTCGCGCAATTCTCGTGTATCGCCCTCCAAGGCTATTGAAAATGGCACTAACAGGATTCAGTAGGATACGCATACCTGTGTGACATAGTACACACTATACTTTCGTCTGTCACACGTCCGTTACTTGTAAATTGTTACACATACCTGGATGACGAAATACTCAAAAGTGGTAGTCACGTACACGTTATATGTTAAATTTCGCAACCTCTCTAATGTCACCCGCGTGTCCGCTTGACAACGGCACATCTGATTTCTTCTCATGTGAAAAGTAATTTTGGTCTGGCTGTGATGTTTTATTTTTCATGGAATACATTCCTATGGAACAAACGTGGGACGTCCTTGATAGTCGTTTACGTCATTCTTAACGTCAGCTACGAAACGTTTAAAGCCATTACATCTACTCTTAACATTAGGCGTATACACACTATCTCAAGGTACAGCACGTGCTGTTTAACTTGTGTTGATCAATTTATTAAGCGAAGATTGCCAGCAGTTGTTGCAGGACATGGAGGGCATACGCGCTACTGACATTTTGGATAGGGTAATGTTTTTGTATAGTACTTTTAAACATATCAATGGCGATAATTTCATATGAGAATTTGCAGACATGTTTGCACATCTCTAAATTTTAGTATTAGAGAAGAAATTATATGTTTACTATCCTAACGTATCGAATATCCGAACATATAGGTAGGTGTAGCGTTTCTTTTTGACGTCAGTATATATTAATGAACTGTATCTTATGTTCCAAATGTCCCATGCACTATAAGTGGCATAGTTTCCAGAGACTGAAGCATATATGGAATAGTTTAACAAAATTCTGAAAATGCATGTAAAATTTTTAAATCAAACATTTCCTTTCTACTGACAGCAATGTCCATCCTAGTACTTATGTCGTGGCGCGGGCGACTAATTTAGCTATATTTTTAAACATATTTACCATTAAGCACAAAACATAAACATCTAACCAACGTCGTACATGCAACTAATGAATACTAGTAACATAAGATAAAAAAGATAATTAAGAATGTCATTATATTAGTATTATGACTTCGGGGAAGTCATAAGACAATTTGTGAAATCGGGAGGAATCGGGAGAACTTCAGCTGAGTTTCCGATTTTATTTGTCACTCCAACTGTCTCGGGGTTGTACTGCCGACTGAACGCATACGATTCCCCGGGTAAGTTTTTGGAATTCTTTATACATTTAGTGTCATCAGGAATATACGCCCGTGATTATTAATATCGACTTGCGAATGACTCGACAGTTTACTTTAGTGCAGAGTGTAAAATGAACCCGAGAAAATTGTGTGCGTTTAGAAATTGAAGTATACGCAGTTTCGAGAGATCTCAGTCGTACCTATTGAAGACCATTTAACCATATAATATAATGCCGATGTGAGTTTTAATTTACAAGACGTGATTTCAAGTTTAAAATCTCAACGCAGGTTTAACGTGACACTGCGTTATTTTTAGCTCACCTGTCACAAAGTGACAGAGTGAGCTTTTGTGATCACTCTTCGTCCGTCGTCCGTCGTCCGTCCGTCGTCCGTCCGTCAACAATTGGCTTGTGTAGACACTAGAGGTCACAATTTTAGCCTAATCTTTATGAAACTTGGTCACAATGATCAGCTCAACAAAATCTAGGCCAAGTTCGATATTGGGTCATCCGGGGTCAAAAACTAGGTCACTAGGTCAAATCATAGAAAAACCTTGTGTAGTCACTAGAGGTCACAATTTTGACTTAATCTTTATGAAACTTGGTCACAATGATCATCTCAACAAAATCTAGGTCGAGTTCGATATTGGGTCATCTAGGGTAAAAAACTAGGTCACTAGGTCAATCGTAGAAAAACCTTGTGTAGTCACTAGAGGTCACAATTTTGACTTAATCTTTATGAAACTTGGTCACAATGATCATCCCGACAAAATCTAGGTCAAGTTCGATATTGGGTCATCTAGGGTCAAAAACTAGGTCACAAGGTCAAATCATAGAAAAACCTTGTGTAGTCACTAGAGGTCACAATTTTGACTTAATCTTTATGAAACTTGGTCACAATGATCGTCTCGACATAATCTAGGTCAAGTTCGATATTGGGTCATCCGGGGTTAAAAACTAGGTCACAAGGTCAAATCATAGAAAAACCTTGTGTAGTCACTAGAGGTCACAATTTTTACTTAATCTTTATGAAACTTTGTCACAATGATCATCTCGACAAAATCTAGGTCAAATTCGATATTGGGTCATCCGGGGTCAAAAACTAGGTCACAAGGTCAAATCATAGAAAAACCTTGTGTAGTCACTAGAGGTCACAATTTTGGTCTAATCTTTATGAAACTTGGTCACAATGATCATCTCAACAAAATCTAGGCTAAGTTTGATATGTGGTCATCTGGGGTCAAAAACTAGGTCACTAGGTCAAATCATAGAAAAACCTTGTGTAGTCACTACAGGTCATAATTTTGACTCAATCTTTATGAAACCTGGTCACAATGGTCATATCGACAAAATCTAGGTCAAGTTTGATATTGGGTCATCTGGGGTCAAAAACTAGGTCACTAGATCAAATCATAGAAAAAGTTTGTGTAGTCACTAGAGGTCACAATTTTGACTTAATCTTTATGAAACTTGGTCACAATGGCCATCCTAACAAAATCTAGGTCAAGTTCGATATTGGGTCATCCGGGGTCAAAAACTAGGTCACTAGGTCAAATCATAGAAAAACCATGTGTAGTCACTAGAGGTCACAATTGTGACTTAATCTTTATGATACTAGGGCACAATGATTATCCACACAAAATCTAGGTCAACTTCAATATTGGGTCATCCAGGGTCAAAAACTAGGTCACAATGTCAAATAATAGAAAAACTTTGTGTAGTCACTAGAGGTCACAATATTTGCCTAATCTGTATGAAACTTGGTCACAATGATCATCTTAACAATATCTAGGTCAAGTTTTGATATTGGGTCATCTTGGGTAAAAAACTAGGTCACATGGTTAAATCATAGAAAAACCTTGTGTAGTCACTAGAGGTCACAATGTCGACCTTATCTTTATGAAACTTGGTCACAATGATCATTTCAACAAAATCTAGGCCAAGTTTGATATTGGTTTATCTGAGGTCAAAAACTAGGTCATTAAGTCAAATCATATAAAAACCTTGTGTAGTCACTAGAGGTCACAATATTGGCCTTATCTGTATGAAACTTGGTCACAATGATCATCTCTACAAAATCTAGGTCAAGTTCGACAGGTGAGCGACCTAGGGCCCTTTGGGCCCTCTTGTTACTTACATGTAGTTATGTGTAGATTCACGCCGTTTCTGTCTGTAAGTTATAAGCGGCGGCCGATTTATCTGAGCTGTTTTGTTGGACTTTATCCCAACCGGCAACTTCTACTCATGTGGCGGATAATTGTTCGATATTCATTAAAAGGTAGTTATCTGACCAGACGCGACCGAGCCACATGTGTAAAATGTCCGACTTTTACATACATTTTGTATTTTCAATAAAAAGATGAAATGCATTGTTACGGATAGCAACTGCCTTACAGTATAGTTATTTCGTTTTTCTCGTGCAAACCTACTGAAAACCAATCAACGACCTTCCTTACTTACTCAACTGTGTCACTTCACGGTTTAAACGTGCATAAGTCACCTTACCCGTGTCGACATGACATACCACGTGGTATGTTGCGTAATTTTAGGTTAAGAAAACAAAGACAAAATTGTCAACACGAAGTAAACAAGAGGGCCCAAAGGGCCCTAAGTCGCTCACCTGTCGAACTTGACCTAGATTTTGTTGAGATGGTCATTGTGACCAAGTTTTATACAGATTAGGCCAATATTGTGACCTCTAGTGACTACACAAGGTTTTTATATGATTGACCTAATGACCTACTTTTTTACCCCAGATGACCCAATATCGAACTTGACCTAGATTTTGTTGAGATGATCATTGTGACCAAGTTTCTTAAAGATCAAGCCAAAACTGTGACCTCTAGTGACTACACAAGGTTTTTCTATTATTTGACCTTGTGACCTAGTTTTTTACCCCGGATCACCTAATATCAAACTTGATTTAGATTTTGTTGAGATGATCATTGTGACCAAGTTTCATAAAGATTAGACCAAAATTGTGACCTCTAGTGACTATGCAAGGTTTTCTATGATTTGACAATGTGACCTAGTTTTTGATCCAAGATGACCCAATATCGAACTTGACCTAGATTTTGTTGTTATGATCATTGTAAACATGTTTCGTAACGATCAGGTCAAAACTGTGACCTCTAGTGACTACGCAAGGTTTTTCTATGATTTGACCTTGTGACCTAGTTTTTGACCCCAGATGACCCAATATCGAACTTGACCTAGATTTTGTTGAGATGATCATTGTGACCAAGTTTCATAAATATTAAGTCAAAATTGTGACCTCTAAGGACTACACAAGGTTTTTCTATAATTTGACCTAGTTACCTAGTTTTTGACCCCAGATGACCCAATATCGAACTTGGCCTAGATTTTGTTGAGATGATCATTGTGACCAAGCTTCATAAGGATTATGCTAAAATTGTGACCTCTAGTGTCTACACAAGCCAATTGTTGACGGACGGACGGACGGACGACGGACGACGGACGAAGAGTGATCACAAAAGCTCACTCTGTCACTTTGTGACAGGTGAGCTAAAAACAACTGTAAGTATTTTATGTTTTGACCGATTTTACCGTGAGTCGAATTTCCAGGATGGTCCGTTAAAATCAGTCAAACAATAAAATGACTTTGGTTGTTTTTAACTTTGAGTTGCCAGATTATTTGCTTGCATTCTCAGCCAGAAATTAAGTCACATACCTCGAGGTATGTCTACACTGTTTAAGTTACATTCAATAATTCACAGTGAATATCAATGGCACCGTCAAATATTTAATTTAGATCAAACAGCAAATACACGTATGGAAATTACTCAAAATTACCTCACGCAAGATTAATATCAATTACTACTACTGTTACACATGTGCGTGCTTGTGTTCTTAAATTTGGTATAATCTGTTGTTACAAATAAAACCTGACCAAATAAAGAATATTGTATTGAGTGTAATGTTAACAAAAATTGCATCAGGAGCGACATGTTCCTATGTATATAGGATAAATTATGAAAACAGCTTTGAACTGTAGTCTACATTTTTGTTCTAGGGACTGTAGTCATAATTGCAAATTAAAGGAAAATGTCATATTAATGCCATGCATTGTTACATTCTGTATTTGTTGGTTGTGAAATAGCCTCTGGTGTTCCCGGAAGGTGTAAATATGACTCTTCAATCACGTATGGAGTAGATATTACGAGGGAAACGAAAATGCTTGAGACTGTAGTCCGCTCTCACACACAATTTTTCCAAGGTTTCACAGGGTAATCGAAAAAACGGCGAAACTACGGAGAGATATACAATATATCGCGGAAACCTTATATTTTTTCCCTTAGCGTGCTCTATATTTCATAGACATTGGTGAAGAAATAAAATACTTACGCCTATTTTTCTTCTCAAAGTGGAGGTTTTGTTTACAAAATTCTTCTTTGGACTGTAGTATTTTGTCACGTGGTATTGCTACACTGATACTATTATATATTTATTCACTTACAATGATAGGACCAAGAAAATTTGCAGCAGAACTTATTGATAAAATGTACAGATCTTTAATACATAAATTATAGTGAGTATCAAATACAATTGGTTACATAGTACGTACACAAAACATAAATTCATTTGCCTCCCAAAAGTTCATTAAAACATTAATAATTAAAGAACCAATTAATGAATCACCATTTTCCCTGGCATTGGAACTTGACATTTCTGAAATATTTATAATATTTCCCGCTATATCTGGCCGTGTGGTCTGCAAAGTATCTGGAAGTGCTAGGAAGCTGTGTATCGGTGATATACACCGGGCACATTAAAGAACCAGGCTGTCTATTCGAAATAAGAGCTAGGAGCACCTCTGCAACGCCGGACATGCCTGTATCTAGTGTTTCTCTCTCCCTTCAGGGGCTTTCTCTCAGTCTGTCCCTCTGGTCAGATCATGCTGTATCTGCACTGGTAGAGGATGCACCTGCTCCCTTGTGGCTGCAACATGGGTCAAAAACTAGGTCACCAGGTCACTGATTCTGCCTAAACTGCTGGTCATATGGTGAGCGCTTTAGAGCCAATGGTCCTCTTGTTGTATTAGTCAATTTTCCTTGAGTTATTAAAATTCTATCTGAATTTCATGAAATGTAAAATAAATACAAACTGTATGAAAAACCATACTGTGAAGATGCCCCTCACTAATAACTGTAATGAGTTATTTTGATCTAGTATCAATGGATGATTGAATCCCCTTTAGGCAATGCCTTAATTCATATTAATGAAATTTAAAAATTTACCAAGATATGAGTTTTAACTTTACATATTGATATTATGCAAACTAAAAATTGTCTAATTTACATCTTTACTTGTTGTTCATTTATTCTTCGTAATCAATTTCATGACTGTTTAATTATTGTCATCGTAAACGTGTAAACACTGATTGGCGTTTATATGACATCATGAGCACGTATTCTCGTGTGTTGACAATTATTATATTATAAAAGCTATTCAGACTTAGAGGGTTACGGAGCATTAATGTGATATGTGTATGAAATGTAGGCCTTCACTTGTCATCATTAGCATTTGTGATTAATTATTGTTGAAATTTAAAGCTTTTCATAAGAAAAAAATGCATGAATATTTGACAAATATGCATTTCTAAGGACAGTTAACCAAGCAAAAAACTGGATGTATGTGACGTTTTGTAATTTATGGTGTATACATCAGATTTTGATACTATAACTCCAACGCGATAAATTGCAAAACAAAAACAAACACAAAATCCGCTGTAGTTATCGTTTCTGAATATTTAGGAGCATGAAAACTTTACATGTTGTGCTAAATGTGTGAATGATTTCATTGGTAAGTGTTACGGTCCTTGATTTTAATCCATAACAAAAATATAGACAATATTGTGTTTGTTTTTGTATAGATCAACCACGAGTTTTGAGCCATGACGGGAGATTACACTATTTAGTCATGGTGTGTGAATATACCTGGTTGGGATACCTTAAAAAATGCGTTAATATGTATATATTTGCTAGACCTGATATTGTCAGTATCGCTGGCTCAATCGATAGAGAGCGTAATTGTCAGCCTGAGTCATGCGGGTTCAAGCCCTGGTAACTGCACTATTTTTCTCACTTCATTTATTTTGTTTCATTTTCGTCAAGAATATGAAGACATTGTTAAAGCCATTTTTTAATAACTATTTTGACTTTGCATTGTATCTGTAATGGTTTTTCATGTTTCGCTTTCGTTTTTATTTCATTTTTTTCCTCGGGTCCAGTATTAATTTATCTTTTACTGAATGCAATACTTAAACTCGTGTCAAAGATTTTCGACTTCACTTGGTGTGTTGGTTGACAACCTGTCAGTTTTGTCTGTCTCTGAGTAGGATGATGCATTTGGATATCTTATAGCGGTTGCTTGAAGACGGTTTATTGCATTAGCTAACGCCATTGTTTGTGTCAAAGTTAAAAGACACATAGACTACATGTATATTATATAAATTATGAACTCCTTGAAAACTTTCTGTATAAGGTATTTAATACGAGCCATATTAAATATTCATTATCATACCAACATCTTCACCAGTATGTTAACTAGTTGAAGCCATTACACGTTTATATATAGTTACACGCTGTTACTATGACTAACGACACTTAATTTTGACTAATAAATCGCTAATTATTAAATACATTTCAGGAAACTTTCGTGTGTAATATTACTTGAACAAGCGATTTGAAAAAAATATATAAAAAGTGATCATACCAAGGATCGAACCTGTAAAATTAAGTCTCAGAAGACATCGCCGTATCCATTGGGCCACGTATTGAGTTACTTACAGAAACTACTTATTTAACTTATGTTGTTATTGGATATATATGCATACCCTTTTAGGGTGAATCAACTTTGCTGCATAAATTAGTCACGGCTCAAAAAACATGGTTTATCTATACTGCAATTTATCGCGTTGGAGGTATGGAAGTTTTTATTGTTTACTTTATAAGATGAACTTTTTTTCCAAAACTACATTAAGTCCAGTTTTAACCACAGGTAACTGTATCATTAATAAAGAGTAAACAAACAATGAAATTTTTTTTATAAAATTTATAATATCTTTTTTTTTTTTTGAAAATTTATAATATCTTAGCAAGGTTCATAACATGGGATATTGACCACACAGTCACTGAGGTGCAGTTTGGTTTTAATAAACATTTCATTAATACTGGTGTTGTTGTAAATATATGTACATAATCAGAAACTAGAGAGCTTCGTCTTTAATTTGATATCCAAATTTTAAAAATCCGTCCATAAATAAGAAAATAAATTAATAGGGCGTGAAATCACTTTCTTTTTACTTGTTTAGAATAGCATTGTCGTTTCTATTGAATGTGCACCTTAGTGACTGACTGGACACCGTGGTATACATTTCATAGTATAACTTTTTAACTAGTTGATAAATTTCGATCGGGTTTTGCATGGAGATAGTTCTAACAATGTTGTCTAGGAATGGGATTTCTTTATGAAGATATCGAAAGCCAATTCTTGTTTTTGATACCATGAAAATCTGACCACTTTAATACAAATGAACACTATTTTACTATTTATCAATGATACAGTTACCTGTGGTTTTAAGCTATGCTCACTGGTTTGTTGCACTATAGAATGACACCAAGCTCTCTTTCCATGGGCTTGATTGTGGACGGGACATGTGAGGATCTAGAAGTTATTTTGCTCTGGGCGGGGAGGACTCAGTGTTCCTAAAAGCTATTGTCTTATAGGGCCTCCTGATCAGACTCAAATCTCTGACAAACTTGTGTAATTATATAAAATAACCACAATTTCCTAACCCTAGTCCCACCTCTGGAGCCACACATGGTTAATTGTAATAACATGATTTTTTAATGAATGGTTGAGTTAATAAGTTTCAACTTATACTGGTTGCGGTAGGAAGACTTTTTGAATTAATTTTGCGTCAAACAAATCTATATCAATTTTCTTCTCTTTTTTTTTGAGGAAAAAATCAGATTGCCATTATCTGTCTCACCACGTTGACTGTCTCACCACGTTGACTGTCTCACCACGCTTGATAGATAATTGAATAAATGTCGGCGAGAATTTGTATAATTGGAATCTTATTGTACATTGTAGAACTCTTCTACCTCCCTGCCCGCACAGACTCTCCTTATACAGTAATTGTTGTGTCAGCGACTTACGTACATTAATATGTTACAATATGATGCCGCTGAATGCCGCTGAATGACATATTAGCTCAATATTAGCGAGAAGAATAAATCTGGGCATTTTATTTTGATACCATCTGTCTGTGGATGTATGGTGACTTAATTGTCTACGAAATATTTTCGTGTGGTTAGTTTAAAAATGGTCCTATATTTAGAAGTTAATTTTTCAGATTCTGAGTTTTTTTCCCATAGGGGTATAATAGTATACACCGGTACGTGATTATCTTTCCTTACAGACGCAGGGTATAGTTTTCCTTCTGGCCATATCCGTGCTATGTCAAATATAGCAGTTACTAAGCTTAATTATAAAGGTACATTATTAACTGTGAAAAGTGAATATTGGTCTAAATGTGATTTTGATAAAAAAATCAGATTATGCTTTAATATAACTCTAATAAGAATACTGCATGTTGGTTAATAAATTGGGGGAAAGGTTTTGTTTTAATTTAGGCATAATAAATTATGCTATAAATACATGCAGTGAAAATCTTTGTATGCCTTAATTTAATTACCATGATTTACAGTATAATTTACATACATTACATAGACTTCTCGTTTCTAAGAAAGATTTCAACCGCCTACAAGTTCCTGTTTTCAGCTGTTACTAAATATAGGTCTGTTTTTCTATGAACATTATGAATTGTGCTTTACGGAATCCTTACCCGCTGAGTGTGGTTGGTTTATTATAAGCATCCTTGATTTAAAGCCTCATAATAATTATTAATAATCTTAAGAGTCATTAATACTTGATGGCAATTTCTTAGAGTCTCATTTATGTGTATTAGAGTTTTTTTTTTAGTCTAGACTCTTCTGCTCATGAAATTAATTAGTTGCCTATAATTATTACATGTTGCAGGAATTAATTATGTTTTATTCGCATGTACATGATATATGCATTGTGTTTAATTTTTATGGTAAACCTGTACCTCAACACCACATCAATAATAATCAGAAGTAAACTAAAATTTGATCTTGCACCCCAAATCAACAAATTTTAAAACAATAAATAAAATGTATAACAAAAATGTCTGCATGTACCATTGCTGTACACAGGGCACATTAAAGAACCAATGAGTCTATGTTGAAAGAGTTTTGGTGCACTTGGATTCCTTGTATCACACAACTGTCTCTTTCCTCGAAGTCCAGGTCATTGGTCAATCTGGCACCCGAATGACCATGCACCTAGGACTGCGTCTCAGTCTAATGCAAACCAACAGACAAAAAAGACATTCAATATTGTGAGCTGTTTTTTTTCATGAATGTTTTTTTAGCACAAACTGATAACATTGTGTGAACATGGATAAATGGATACACGGCAGATATTTTTACATAATTAGTTATCACCATGTTATCTAGTAAATGTGTTTTAAATTAAACTTATTATAGCAGACGTATTAGCAGCCGTGCATCTGTTTGCTGGTTTCACCGCAGCTAGGTAATCTAGGTGTACCAGGGTATATTACCACACATATTCTAATTAATATACCAGTTACATAATGTAACTAACGGCACGATGCACTTATTAACTGGTTCAGATATTATATCCATATTTTGATGATGTGTGCATGCGTGGGGCCATGGGTGCCAGGTGCGACTTGATTCTTGTCCTATAAGAAATATAATCAACGGCCAGCTCAGGTGACATGCAAGCAACTCCGCAGAGCTATAAATAAGAGGATATGCAAGTTACTGACTACTTCTCCACATGTGGATCGGGGCATGACCATATAAAATGTCACAAATGAAGTCTTGACCTCTGCCTGATATTAATCATTCTCAAACTAATTAATTAATTATTCTCTTATTATACCTTGAACTCTAATACGTAACAATCAAATATTTTTGCAGATATTAAATTTTGCAGATTTTTTGGTAAAAAATTTATTTGTGGTTACCGGTACTTAAACCTTTGGATTTAATATATTGAAAGAAAAATCTCGTTTTACCTATATTTAGATAAATTATCAAGGGGATTGAATTTCATCAGCGAAATAAACAAAATTAATCTGTCGCAAATATTATGAGTTTTACAGTAAGAGGAATTTGTTGTGCAATCATTCTGCACCATGTGAAGTGCACCAGATTACATTCAGGTAAACATGTACACACATATCATTCTACAGCTTCCTTGTGCGTTCTAGTAACCTACATTTTCACGAAAAAAAAACGTTTAACTGAGCAAACTTGATAATTTGTTAGCATGTTGAATTCAACCTGATAAATTCACCAGCTTGTTGCATGCTGAGTCTCCGATAAAACTTCTTAGGGAAATGATTCAACTTTTTCTGGTTCGTATGTTTTCCACACTGGGTCTGTTATCTATATAAATATTATCTATTCCCAATGTGGTTTTGTTACTTTATAGGAAACATAGTAATATACCCACATTCTGAACAAATGGCACCCTGCATGGTGCAGGCTCTAGTAGACTATGGAAGCCTGTTTGTGCCATGGTTACAGAATATTCTTTCACTTCATAGATAGGACATTTCATGACCCAAATGCATCACCATACATAGTCGTGTTTTAAGCAGGCTATATGTCTGTGGGGACCTACTCACCCTAATTGTGCCTATCCCCCCCCCCCAAATTTATTGAAAAAAAAATTCATAAAAAATATTTTTTTGACAAAATTAGTGAAACCGTACTTCTGTAAAATGGAGCTGTGGTATGGGTAACCATACAATATTTATTTTTGGCATAACTAAAAAATTACTTTTTCAGAAATAGTTAATGTATTGTAAAGCAATCAAATCTGCATCTCTGTTCATTAGAGAGTTGAATACCGGTAGGTTAAATAATGATTTGTTCATCGTGGCCCTAGCAGACATTCGTAAAAAATCAGACACAGTTATTTATCAGTACAATTTTGATGAAACCATAGATTTTTATTGGCTTTGGTAATATTATGATTTAGTTATACAGGTAATAAATTAGTTATATGATTTTGATTGAAGCTGCGACCTAACTTATGTAATGTAGGTAATTAAGTTTAATATTTATTTGATGTTGTTGTGTAACAGGCTTCCCGTAGTGCTTTGATTTCTTCCACTATCCCGCTACAATATAGACCTGTAAGAAAGTAGCAGTCGATGCATATATATAGAGGATATTTGTTGATTTTTAGGTGTAAGATCGAATTTTATTTCACCGAGTGATCACAGAAAATCAATATTTTGACGAGTGGCGTAGAGTGAAAATTTAATTTTCTGTGATCACAAGTGATATAAAATTGATCTAACACCAAAAATCAACAAATTTTCTGTTTATTATATGCCTCAATTCCTCATAAATATGTGCCGTAATTGGCTTAAATGGAAAAATCATGTCAAAATTAGAACGTCACAACGTGAGAATTATGACGTCATGATGACGTAACACATATTCTAAAGCCCAGCACCATTGAGGTTAATGTTTCTTTTTCTGCATGCTACTGGAACCAGCTCTAAAACAGTGAAAATAACAAAATGAAAACTTCACTGTTAATTTCACTGAAAAAACTCAGTAATGTAAGATACAGCCTTGTTGTGTAAAAATAAGGGAATGATGAAGCAGTTTTGAAACACAATTTGTTTGCTATAAAATTAAAATAAGTAAGAACAATCATGTACACATTCAAACCTATATATTAAAGTTTTAGAAATGGATGATAATTTCACAAATAGTTAATGTATAATTATGAAATTTTATCTACTTCTGTAGTACGGAGAATTTGACTTGATCCTCAACCTTTTATTATGATAATTTTACAGGTGATGTCTTGTCTATATGTATAACCCTGGTTGTTATAATGTTTTCATAAGTGGGGAGTATCACAAATACGCTCCAAGTGTAATACAAACACAAATGTAAAGGACCGATATTGCATGATTGATATATTCAAATTGATAGACACAAGAACCTTGTAATATATTTATGGGTAAAGGTCAGGATCAGGTCAATACCTCTATACTATACTTATTAGTCCCCTACCGGTTTTCAATCAGAGGGGGACTATGGGTAAAATTGCCCTCCGTCCGTCTGTCGAAAATCTGGATCCTGACAATTTAACTCAAACAATTTCCAAGCTATGTTTATGTTTTATATGCACATCTTGATTCTGACAAAAATTGTGATTGCAACAGAAACATTGAAAATAATTTTAAGGGTCCTGGCTTCAAACCAGTAGGGGACGTTTGTATTGCTCGCAATTCTTAGTGACTTGTTGTTCAGATTTTTTCATAAAATAGTGATCTGTTTAATTGTCATTCTTTATTTTCTAAAAGGCGCCCTTTGACATATGCATTCATGCTTTTCTTGTCATGTTTATGCGACAAACTGTACATAACTCACTGCCTACACATGGAATGAATCATGAAATATTTAAATTAACGACCCCTAAGTGCACTCATTGTTACATTTACTGGTATTCTGTTACTTAACAATATATATAACAAAACCTCGTATAATATTACAAACGTTATTTAATATACTTGTTTAAGAATGCGTTCAAGCGTCATGACTAATAGTGTATTGTATTGTTGATTTATCATGTTACAATTGTAAAGTGCACCACAATGAATTTAAAGGGGCTGTACTCCGAATGCGTACAACCGTATGGATAAAATATGAAATATTTGATCAAATTATTTGTGTGACTCCCTATAGACAACAACGTCAGGCATTCAATTCTTGTGTGACACAGATATAGGACCCTGTGGTAAATTGTCGAAAGACATAAAACAGACATAAAAAAATTGTTAGGGCACGGTAGAGTCACTTTTACCCTAGTAAGCATTTCACATTGACTGAATTCCCTGTATGGAATTTCATACGGTCTCCTGAGGTCATACTTAACTAGTAATTTACGTGATGTACTCATTTTTCAAGAAAATTTGTAACATCATTTTTTAAAAAAAATAGATTTTTTCATCATCTTGAGTTTTGCACTTTTTAACTGCTCGTCATTCCTTCATAAAATGAAAAATTGTTCTGCACCTTTTAAAGTCCTGTAACATTCCTTTATGATGAAATAGACAAATTATATGCATATAAAGTTTCATATTATTATATCCGCATGGTTGAACTGTTACATCTTTGAGACGTTTTCTTGCACTGTGGTTGAACCGTAATATGTATTCAACTGTTACTTCAAGAGATAATTAAGTTCAAGCTTTGTACTGTCTAAAAATAATTCTTCTCCCCTTTAAGTATAATACAACCCAGTCTACCAGTACCTTAATGTAACAGTGACCCTGCTTTATATTTTTATTCTCATCGAACATTTTAAGGGTAGCATTATAATTATAGAGCTTCCTTCCTTCCTTCCTTCCTTCCTTCCTTCCTTCCTTCCTTCCTTCCTTCCTTCCTTCCTTCCTTCCTTCCTTCCTTCCTTCCTTCCTTCCTTCCTTCCTTCCTTCCTTCCTTCCTTCCTTCCTTCCTTCCTTCCTTCCTTCCTTCCTTCCTTCCTTCCTTCCTTCCTTCCTTCCTTCCTTCCTTCCTTCCTTCCTTCCTTCCTTCCTTCCTTCCTTCCTTCCTTCCTTCCTTCCTTCCTTCCTTCCTTCCTTCCTTCCTTCCTTCCTTCCTTCCTTCCTTCCTTCCTTCCTGGGTCACCATGACCATTTGTACAAAGTCTTGGCCTTTTCAATATAGGGTAATATTGGGTAACAGTCTCCCGGTTGATAGGTCAATTTATGAAAGGAAAAATTGATATTGATGAAACTTGGTCGAAATGATCATCTATTTGTTCCTGGGTCATTCAGGGGTAGAAACCTATATAAATATGAACCTAAACTAGTATAAATGTACCGTGCTTAGCTAGGTTTCAGTCAAGAATAGTTTGTGCCGTTTAAGTTAAGAAAGTACATATAGAAGAGTTTACGAGGTAATTTCCAACTAAGAGGTAATTAAACATGCTAATTTCAGCGTTTTAAGTTTTTTATAACTGATTTTATGAGGTCATTTTGTGAATAATTGAATTCTTGGCATTTCTGAACCGGAGCCATAATATTTTTTTTTTTTTTTTTTTTTTTTTTTTTTTTTTTTTTTTTTTATATAATTATATTAGATCCATTAAAATTCCCTGACTTATGTAATTAAATTTCAATTACATAGCTAACTGTGATTTAAATACAGGAGCAACCCTATGATATTTTGTTAAACATCATTTAAATGTCATTTGTTTAAAACTGTTTTATTGTGCGGTGAGAAATCATTTACTGAATTGTTAAGCTAAGCGTTAAATTGTATAATAGATCTACTGTGCAGATATGACTTTCTTTTACATGTTTTTTTTGTTGTTCAGGTAAAATCAATTAATTAGCGAGCTTAAAATTACACCTAACTGTGTAATTATGAAGTGCACTTATTTCAGACAGATATAATGGCTTTTTAATTTCAAGTTCTTCAGTTGAAAATGATTTGCATCTTTAATATTACCAAAGCAGCCTCGCCACAGCAGACCTCTCTCTTGAGCAACAACTTCTCCACAGATGTCCTCTTTTGAGCAACACGTTGCCACTCCATAAGGGACTTTTTTGAGCAACACGTTGCCACTCCATAATGGCCTTTTTTGAGCAACACGTTGCCACTCCATAAAGGCCCTCTTTTGAGCAACACATTGCCACTCCATATAAAAAGCCCTCTTTTGAGCAACACATTGCCACTCCATAAAGGCCCTCTTTTGAGCAACACATTGCCACTCCATAAAGGCTTTCTTTTGAGCAACACATTGCCACTTCATAAAGGCCCTCTTTTGAGCAACACATTGCCACTCCATAAAGGCCCTCTTTTGAGCAACACATTGCCACTCCATAAAGGCTCTCTTTTAACAACATGTTGCCACTCCATAAAGGCCCTCTTTTGAGCAACACGTTGCCACTCCATAAAGGCCCTCTTTTGAGCAACACGTTGCCACTCCATAAAGGCCCTCTTTTGAGCAACGCATTGCCACTCCATAAAGGCACTCTTTTGAGCAACACATTGCCACTCCATAAAGGCCCTCTTTTGAGCAACAAAATATATACATTTAAGGCTCATTCTTGGGCAACAACTTCTCCTCTTTGCCTGCTTTTGAACAACAACCTCTACTCTTTGCCTGCTTTTGAACAACAACTTCTCCTCTTTCTTTGCCTGCTTTTGAACAACAGCCTCTCCTCTTTGCCTGCTTTTGAACAACAACCTCTCCTCTTTGCCTGCTTTTGAACAACAACCTCTCCTCTTTGTCTGCTTTTGAACAACCACTGTAGAGTAGATGCCTCTGTTGAGCCAACAACATTTCTAGAATAATCCCTCTCTTGAGCTGCAACCTCTCGTCAGCAATCCTCTCTTCAGCAATAACATCTCCTGAGTGGCCCTCTTTTTAGCAACAGCCATGGCACTAACCAGTGCCTGCATGGCACTCTTGTTTAAAAGCAGGTAAATGTGCGCTAACAAAATGATGCTGCTTCGGAAAAGTTCGCTTTTGCCCAGAGATGTTAGTCTGTTTTGTAGTATAGACAGTCAGTTTGAAATAGCTTTTATTTTGTGTGACACTGTGAGTCTCTTTAAATGTTACATTGGTAGCAAGCTGTGAGGTTCCAACTGCACATTAACAGCTTGACAAAAACAGCTAATGTCAGAACAATCTGTTTATAGTATTATCAGGGGTGTTACAGGATTATCACATCATGGCATGTTTGTCGTTTTTTTGCAACTTTGAGTTTTTTAAGTCTCATCACTGCAGTTCAGATGATTTAGGAACTCTTCATTTGGAGGTGTAGAAAATCCACCACTACAATTCAGATAATTTAGGAACTCTTTAGTTGGAGGTGAAGAAAATTCACCACTACAATTAAGATAATTTTGGAACTCTTTGGTTGGAGGTGAAGAAAATTCACCACTACAATTTAGATACTTTTGGAACTCTTCATTTGGAGGTGGAAAAAGCCTCACCACTATAATTCAGATAATTTAGGAACTCTTAATTCATATGAAGGTGTAGAAAATTCACCACTACAATTAAGATAATTTGGAAACTCTTTATTTGGAGGTGTAGAAAGCCTCACTACTATATTTCATATAATATAGGAAGTATTTCAGTATGTTGGAGATGCCTCTGTCACCTGTAGAGCTAGTTGCATGAAAAATTGAGATTCATTCTTCTATGAAATGGATCTTCATGTAACATGCTCATTGGAAGGAGTGTATAGACAATAATAAGTCTGTTATTTAAAATCACTGACAAGTTACCTGTGGTTTTGATGTGAGATGAAACATGTAAGATTATCTGTTGAGATCACCAAAATAAGACAAGTATTGTTTAACCTGTAATAATAATCTTGGTTTGTATGTAATTATATGCTGGGGATGGTAGGCATCCACTGGGCCCGATCCGACGTTCAGCGATTCAGTGCTTACACAAACCCATACTGTATTATTAGACAAGTTAATTACCTAGTGAAAATGTTATTTTTTTCTGAATTCAAATCAAGAACATTATTTAACATTTTAAAGGTATACATATCTCCACTCAGACTTGCCTTTTAAGGTTACTGTAAGGCTCTTGATCATTTAAGGTTACTGTAAGGCTCTTGATCATTTAAGGTTACTGTAAGGCTCTTGATCATTTAAGGTTACTGTAAGGCTCTTGATCTTTTAATGTTACTGTAAGGCTCTTGATCTTTTATAAGGTTACTGTAAGGCTCTTGATCATTTAAGGTTACTGTAAGGCTCTTGATCTTTTAATGTTACTGTAAGGCTCTTGATCTTTTAATGTTACTGTAAGGCTCTTGATCTTTGAAGGTTACTGTAAGGCTCTTGATTTTTTAAGGTTACTGTAAGGCTCTTGATCTTTGAAGGTTACTGTAAGGCTCTTGATTTTTTAAGGTTACTGTAAGGCTCTTGATCTTTGAAGGTTACTGTAAGGCTCTTGATATAATAAAAATAACATCTTTATTTTCTGTGGATAACATAATTGGCAAACCAATTTTCATTATGGTCCACTAATTTTCCCTGGCAGTCATCCGGCATACAGTTACGGTTCATCTTAAAGCTCCCTCTGGGTCTTCAAGGATCTCAGAAGCTTTGTAATAATCTCTCTAAGATTTTGAATGCCTTGTTTGAATGCTCTCAAGTCAGTTGTAATATTAGGAATATGCTGTGCCTATATATGTATTGTATCTATGGTTACATAATCTGACATATTACATAATTATTTACTGAAATGTATTTATGGAAATTATCAGTGAATTAAAGGTTAGAATTTTATGAATTTCTAAGAAAAGGTTTAGGATGTCATTATATTGATCTTAAAGTGCCTGATCGCGATGATACTTTTAATTTTCTTGACACTGCATGTTGTGTTGATCTAAAAGGAATGTCATATTTGATTTTGTTTGTTATGTATCTGTTTTAATGTTTTAAGCCGCAGGATGAGCCCCATGGTTTAATGTTTCTTTATGGATATGAGACTCCGGAGGTAGCCTTTAAGACTTCATGATTCTCCGGAAGTGGCCTTTAAAACTTCACGAGACTTTGGAGGTGGCTTTTAACCTTCAATCCCTTTTGAGGAAGGGAAGATTTTTACAATCAAAGGATTGTTTAAGATTTCTAAGAAAATAAACATAAAGCCGCTGTGAAAGCTATGTTACCACGGTGACAATCCAAATTTAGATATGGTCGTTTCTGCTATGTATGATGTCACCAGATTAAGTGTGTTCATCTTGAACTATTTAAGTTGAGTATGCGGAGTTACGTACATACATTCCGAAGTTTCAAGTTCATTTGTACTTATAAGGATATTGTTACGTTTTCCACACTGACTATTTGTAGGGGCAGGCCTGAGGATATTGTTACGTTTTCCACACTGACTATTTGTAGGGGCAGGCCTGAGGATATTGTTACGTTTTCCACACTGACTATTTGTAGGGGCAGGCCTGAGGATATTGTTACGTTTTCCACACTGACTATTTGTAGGGGTAGGCCTGAGGATATTGTTACGTTTTCCACACTGACTATTTGTAGGGGCAGGCCTGAGGATATTGTTACGTTTTCCACACTGACTATTTGTAGGGGCAGGTCTGAGGATATTGTTACGTTTTCCACACTGACTATTTGTAGGGGCAGGCCTAAGGATATTGTTACGTTTTCCACACTGACTATTTGTAGGGGCAGGCCTGAGGATATTGTTACGTTTTCCACACTGACTATTTGTAGGGGCAGGCCTGAGGATATTGTTACGTTTTCCACACTGACTATTTGTAGGGGCAGGCCTAAGGATATTGTTACGTTTTCCACACTGACTATTTGTAGGGGCAGGCCTGAGGATATTGTTACGTTTTCCACACTGACTATTTGTAGGGGCAGGTCTGAGGATATTGTTACGTTTTCCACACTGACTATTTGTAGGGGCAGGCCTAAGGATATTGTTACCTTTTCCACACTGACTATTTGTAGGGGCAGGTCTGAGGATATTGTTACGTTTTCCACACTGACTATTTGTAGGGGCAGGTCTGAGGATATTGTTACGTTTTCCACACTGACTATTTGTAGGGGCAGGCCTGAGGATATTGTTACGTTTTCCACACTGACTATTTGTAGGGGCAGGCCTGAGGATATTGTTACGTTTTCCACACTGACTATTTGTAGGGGCAGGCCTGAGGATATTGTTACGTTTTCCACACTGACTATTTGTAGGGGTAGGCCTGAGGATATTGTTACGTTTTCCACACTGACTATTTGTAGGGGCAGGCCTGGTATTTTTCAGGTTTTTAAATCGTGAATTTTCTTTCTTTTTATTGAAAAATAGAATTTTCAGGCTTAGAAACTGGGATTTTCAGGCTTGAGAATGATTGCTAATTACCAGGCATGTAGGGGAAGGCTATATTAACTATAGTTGTGTGTGAAGTTTGTAATTGCGCAACATTTTTGGAGGCTTGGGTTTTGAGTGGTTTAATGCTTTCATTCTTTGCAATGCTGTCCGGTACTTGTCCGGTAATTGTCCGGTACTTGTCCGGTACTTGTCCGGTACTTGTCCGGTAATTGTCCGGTACTTGTCTGGAATGTTTATGCCAATTTTATTTTCCATTCGTATTGAAACAAGTTCTACACCTTACTGTAAGATCATATATTTTCGCGATGCCAAAATTTCGCAAATTTGATATTGGGGCTTAGTTTGCGGAGTTAAATATTTGCCATTTTTAAAACTTAAGGGAGAAATATGTTCTGTGTTAACTGCCGTAATTTATGTTCACGAGCATTAATTTTCGCGAAAAATATCGATTTTGCGAAAACAGCAAAAATTAATTCCTCGCAAAAATTTCTGACTTTACAGTATATTGATCACTCTTAGCCCCTCATTTCTGATGGTATTCATCGCTATGGTATAAAAGAGAGATAATTACTGAACCAGTTCTCTCTTGTTATGTTGAGCATTATAGCAATACAATTTTCTCTTCGGTATGATGCAGACTTATGAGGCCCATATGGAAGATCGGGAAACCAAATGTGTATAGCCTCGTTAGATAAAGTCTTTACTTACATGTATTTACTTACTTAAATTACTATAATGGCATATATGGGGCCTTAAATGCATTAAAAAGGAATGCTCTACCACTAGGATAGGTCCGGAATATATGTGAACCAAATTTGGGAGAAATGATCACCTTGCACTTTGATACATGTAGCTGTGAACTCAAAACACACCAAGTACATCAATGTTTATTATCAAATTCACAGTCGGTGACTAACTGTTGTTTAAATCGATGTAAAACGATGAAAATAGTCAGTTTTTGAGCTTTTCAATGCACGATCAAAATGAATCCAATACCTGAGGAAAATAAATGATTTTATAAACCACGATATTTCAAAGGGAAGATTCTGGCTTTTGTATTGATGTTTGTGGGTGGATGTTACGTATATAATAACAAAGTTAAACACATAATAGTAAAGTTTGCCATCTTAAAAAGGACTTATACAAGGATGGTTATTGCATGATGATTGTGTGGTAAACGATTCGCACTGGTTACATATATAGTAAACATACTGTCTTTGTTATGACTTCACCTTGTACATTAACATTCTCACTGCATGAAAGTGATGAACGAGAAGTGTGACATCTTCTGTGTGTATGTGTACTTTGATCAGGAGCATTATTTGTCGCAAATAAACTTTTTCATATATTGTTGACTTATACGTGTACCTATAAGGGTATTTGAGTGAGTCAATCATGACTTTTATTTCTGATATTCAACAGTTTTCTTTAAGTTAAAAAAACCCATAAATTTATACCACTTGAAGACCACCTAAATTGCAAAGTATGGATTGGCTTATGTTACATCACAGATAATTTAAATATTTACTAGTATAATTGCAATGCACTTATTAAGGGACCGTGCTGAACAACATTTTTTTGGCATGGGCTTATGAAACTTCTGACCGTAGGATACCGGGTATGTGATAAACGTAATATATGTTATAAACACTAGCTGTCTCCATAGAAGTTATGATAAAATATTGTAAAGTAATTAATGACTGACACTTGTAGTGTGATTTGCGAGAATATAATGTGATACATGCATTAGATGCAAGCAAAATCCATCTGCATACGACTGAGCAGTGAGGCTTCAAAATGTGACGTGCCATATAACATTCCCCATTTCCTGTCCAGCCCCTTGTCCCCTAATTTATCATCCAACCCTTTTATATTAAGCGCAATATCATAAAGTCAATATTTTTTATCAACTTGTATGTGTACAGATGTAATTGTACTTGGGATTATTTTAGATATGTTTGGTAATATTAGCTCGTATTAGTTCATATCGTTGAACATTCGTCCCATCTTTTCGAGTGTTTGGTTTAAATAAGGAAACACTAGATCCGTATTGAGCTACAGTGCGGTAATCAGCATTGGCTACAGTGGTATTTACGAGTATTTCATTTGTAATTGTATACTTTAAATACACGTTTTGTAACATTCTTGCCGTATTATGTGGGGCGTTTATGAAGTACCTTGTATCAGTTTAGGGAGTGTGATCTGATCCCTTAATTTACCTCATTTAAGCTAATAATAGATCTGGTAATCTTATAACTACATTTGACACAATTTCAGGACCGAGGATATAAAATTCAGTTATCTAAACGACATTTGACATAAAATTGTTGGGTCATGCTCTAAATTTATCCTGAAGTAATGTAACAGCCTTTTCTTTCTTATCTATAGAGTTGTTCCCAATTCATCCTTCCTTACATCAGTTGTTATTTCCATGGCAACCGTCTGCATATGTATAAATATACATATACATATATATTATTACATAAATGTACTTGAAATTTATGATGACGTAAATGTCTCCACTCCTCCAGAAGGTTGCTATGGAAACCATGAGTTGAAATAGACGTCATACCTGTGGCATATAATTCTAATGGCAGCTTCCTACCTAAAATATCATGTTATATGGGAAAAATTACATGTATTATGACATTAGCATAGACAGTAAATTAGAAATATGATGTATATATAATTATATATGGGCTTTTAATTCAATATAGTATTTTTACTGTTGCTTTATTTTCACCATTGCCATCGAGAATTTTGAAAATAGCAATCATGAATTGTCTTGTTCTAAACTTTATATAACAATTATAAAGGATTATAATGGAACACTTGAGCTTGCTAATAAAATAATGTGAATTTATGAAATTTTGATTAAAATTTATATAACAAAGTTATAACAAATATAAAAATATTTTATGTGCTGAAATCACGAAAAATTCATATGGTCACATCCTGGGTGAATGAGGAATATGTAAACTGCTCAAATAGAAATAGTTCTATGTTGCTTGTTCGTTTGTGATCATGTGAATATTTTGGTATATGACATGTCTTGTTAACAGAGAGGTCCTACCCCAACTTTTTTTTCTTGAGATTGTCACCCTACCACAACTGAGACAGTGGTAAGTGCGTGGACATTCAGTTTTCCTGCTTTATCGTCCGATGACCTCAAACCTCTAGGGAAGAGACATTAGTCGGATATATATTATATCATAAGGAGTCAAGGAGCAATACCCAAAAAGACTCCTTGATTCTCTGTTAATTAGCACAATATATTGCATCGATACACATGAGACTATATATACTACCATGTTCATCTCTAGTTGGATGAGAAACACTGAAAAACGTTCCAGCGTTTCAGAAATGATCAAGTGTCCGTCTGATTTGAGATTCAAACCATGGACCTCTAGATCTGTGTTGCCTAATCAACCACTGTGCCACCCTATGGTTTATTAGTTAAAGTAAACTCACTCAGGAATTTCAAATATTTGAGCTAAAAAACTTGTTTTCATAATTTTTGTTTTTTATATATTTTCAGTGAGCCAAACAAAACAAAGTTAGTGAGCCTAATACAGCCAGATATAGGGGGCATGTTACCCAGACAACTTGTGGATAGTGCAATACCTGGATCTATGGCTTCATTCTTCTCAGAACTTAAACAAGCTTTAAAGAAAGAAACTAATGGATCATAAAATTAGAGATCAGTTTATGAAAATAAAAGGAAGAAACACTCTGGGTTTACAGCCTATTTGGATGACAGACTTTGTGAAACATGTCAAATAAAATGGACTTATCGAAACAGTAAATTTATATATAGAATCTAGAAGCTCATTTAAGGACATATTTTGTGAACAAGACCAACTTAATGATTATGATCATCTCAAATAGATGGATGTAGTATTTGGAACAGCTGATTGCATTGACAATTTTTCTACGTTCTTATTGAAAAAAAGATATGTTTCTTCGCCCAAAAGTAATTTCTACGCTTATCAATACATAGTGATGATTGTTTGTTGAAAAAGTGGAAGAAACATTTAAGTCAGTTAGATTTTAGTAAACTTTTTCGTCATGAATATATATGTGCTCACTGTTGCTACGATACACTTTGTTGTTTTAGCTACTTATTCATGGTCAAAATGTTTATAAGGAACTCTAACCTGTACACAGGAGTTGAAATTTGACATAAAATGAAGGTAAAAAATGTAAGATACATGTACTTTAAAAGGGTATTTATATTACAAGGAGCCTTGTCATTTAGTATTTTATTTGTTGTACTATGGCCTAGTTATTATACTGCACATTTTCCGGAATTTTGTGAAAACAGTATTTTATATACAAACCTGATTCACAGGCTCGATTGATTGATTGATTGATTGATTGATTGATTGATTGATTGATTGATTGATTGATTGATTGATTGATTGATTGATTGATTGATTGATTGATTGATTGATTGATTGATTGATTGATTTAAAATATATTTAAAAATATTTGTTGCTATATGATTATCTGAAATTATTACTTTATGTTGTTTAAGAAATGATTGTGTCTAGAAATCCTCTAGTCTGTTAGATTACTGTATTTATTGTTATATTGATATGTTGATGCGAAAATGTGGTCCGACCATAATTAATTTAATTTCGGTTTTCTGGAATTTGAAAATTTTGCTGTCAGGAAGAGTGACTGGAACTATAACAAGAGAGCCAAAAGGCTAAGTGGAAATAATGGCAAATTTTGCAAATTTAAAAAATTCATAATGGCTTGAAATTCAAAATTCCTCAACAAAATATCCTCTTATACCGTTATTAGTGTTTTATGTTCCAGTTTTTGGAAAGTTTACTGTACAAATAGAATGGTGTGATATAATATGATATGTTATCATTATCTGAATCAGTTTGTTCTCTGGTGGCTGAATCAGTGTAGCAATACCACGTGACTTTTGGCTAAAGATCCAAGATGAAATTTGCTTCATTTTGAAAACAAAAATAGCCGTAAGTATTTCATTTCTTCATTGATTTCTATGAAATTAAGCCATAATAAAGCAAATTTTGTCTTGGAACTGTAGCCAAAAGTCATGTGGTTTTGCTACACCATGAATGTTAAATGTGATAATTATTACTATCTGTCTGCTTGAATGTAAAGTCAACCCGGTCTGTAAAGACCACTCATGGAAACAGCAAGGTGGTCTTTGTTGAAAGGTGGTCTTTGTTAACAGGTTTAAATATCATTGAAAATGGTCTGGGAGATTCAATTGGTTGTCTCTTCCGGCTGGTTTTGTAGGGGTCGTCTCTGTTCACTGGCCTCGTGGTGCACAGGTCTGTAAAAAGTGTCCAATACCGCCTATTTATACATATTTAGTTACTGTATTAAAATGACATAGAAATCAAAACATCAAACGCTTGATATGTACATGTATATACATAAATTTAACTTATGACAAATTTCATTATTTGTCATTTCAGTGGTTTATTTTATAGGGATGGGAACATTGATTCGTTCAACCGAAGCCAGTTTGGTGTTATATCAAACATCGATACATCATTTTATATCATTGCACAAAAATGAAATAAGAATTGAAAAATTTAAAGTTACTAAGTTACCTACATGGTATAGTCATGTTTGACTTCATAATGAAATTGATCAGAATGGCCTCGTCTAATGACATGTATATTTTAAAATTCTTCTGCTTTGGGAAATTATTTGATGATTATTCCTGTAAATCTCTGAAAAATGTCATTTTGAAGGTAGACTTCTGTATGTTGCTAAGCGACCATTGTAGAATTATTCAAATTTATCATTTTAATCGTTAAGACTAAGAGTAATATATTGAACTTCACTCCTATGTAAGGGAGGGAAATCTTGGTGAATTATGTAATTATTGTACCAGAGTTACTGTTCTTGTTCTGCCTCGTCATAATTATTTTGGTTGAAATACAATTTATTTTATATTTCATGCGTTATAACCAGATTGCCTTAATAAAATATGTTAGAATGGCCTATACGTAATGTGAATTCCATTTTTAGCTCATCAGATTTTTTTTCAAAAATAAAGAAGAATTATTGTCATCACTTATTATCGTCGTAGGCTTCAGTGTTGCCATTTAATATTCATTATTGATTTTACTTGACTTAAGGATAAGGACAACCAATCAGATCACACCATATCAAACTCTTGGTCAGTAACAGGCGATAGGAGTGGCTATCCTTATTCTCCAATTAGATAAGATCAATACTGATTACCACCCCTGGTTTTTATCAACTTTTCTCATAAACTATAAAAATATATTGAAACTTGTTCACCATTCATACCTGACTCTGTAAAGCAAGACCCATAACTCTGTCCTACTTTTGGTCAAACTCCTTGCAGCGTTTTTTCCCTTTGCAATTTGCAGTCAGTAAAGGTGATGTAATGGACTGACGCTGTGAGGAGGTTGGCTTTTTGCAAGCTTTTTTGGATTTAGATAGTAAGATTTGATGGATGCCTGTTTAAACATATTTTGTATGTACGTCATTAATATATTGCTCTAAGTGTTTATACATTTAATGTTGATATTGTTTTGTACTACAGTAATTGACCATGACAATTAAATTGTGTTGTATAATGATAAACATGTAGTTTGTTGTGTTTTATTGACCCTGTACACCATGAGCCGTGTCTGTGCTCCGGTGGATAATTCACTATGTTTGTAACTTCGCAATCTCCTCCACATGCGGCTGTGCTCCAGTGGTTAGTTTGCTATGATTGTAACTTCGCGATCTATGTGGCTCTGCTCCGGTGGTTAGTTTGCTATGTTTGTAACTTTGCGGTCTCCTCAATATGCGGCTGTGCTCTGGTGGTTAGTTTGCTATGTTTGTAACTTCGCGATCTCCGCGGCTCTGCTCCGGTGGTTAGTTGGCTATGTTTGTAACTTCGCGATCTCCGCGGCTCTGCTCCGGTGGTTAGTTGGCTATGTTTGTAACTTCGCGATCTCCGCGGCTCTGCTCCGGTGGTTAGTTGGCTATGTTTGTAACTTCGCGATCTCCGCGGCTCTGGTCCGGTGGTTATTTGGCTATGTTTGCAACTTTGCGATCTCCGCGGCTCTGATCCAGTGGTTAGTTGGCTATGTTTGTAACTTTAATTAAAAGAACAATAGAAGATGGCGCAAACTTTTCGCAGTTTAGAAATTAAGTTTTTTGTTTGAATTGTCTCCCTTTGACCTAAACTGATCTAAGGGAGACAATCCAAATAAAACATTATATTCCGATTACCTTAGCCTTTATGCATTGCAATAGCCAGAACCTATTGGACACTCTCTACACTAGAGGTGAAAACAGTCCTTATTACCTCCCCTACCACTACGTTCAAACATTATTACAACAGGGAACCAGACTAGAGGAAATGGTAGTGGAAGAGTCATGAAGCTGATGGACACTCTCTTCTCTGGAGGTGAAAACAGTCCTTATTACCTCTCCTATCACTACATTAAAACATTATTACAGCAGGGAACCAGACTACAGGAAATGGTAATGATGGAGTCTTGAAGATGTTGGACGCTCTCTACATTCGAGGTGGAAATGGTAGTGATGGCGTCAAGAAGATAATAGATACTCTCTACACAGGAGGTGGAAATAGTAGTGATAGGAGACATTAGGAATTCTATAAATAATATAACATTGCAATAAAATACATAATATTTATTCATTTTATATCATTTACGAAACAACCTTTTAGAAACAATTAACATATTGAAATGACTAACCAAGTTAAAGAATATATCTGCGATAATTATATACAAAGTTTTGCCAAACATGTGCACAATAGCCTCAGTATAGATCCTTTTTACAATGAATTATATAGAAATGTCGTAACATTCAGGGCTTATAAAATAAAATTTATAACAGCTTTTAATATTCTTAAAATTGACAATTTAGTATAACCTATTAAGCGTTTAATGTTAGGATGAGGAAATATTGGAGTTTTGCGAATTAACAAAATTCGCTAACATTCCCTCAAGTGTAAACTGCGTCCATATAAAGAACTCTACTGTGAAATAATAAAATCGCTAATATTTCTACACGCCGAATGTCCGAAATTCAAAATTTGCTAACTTTGCAATACAAGGAAATATTCCATGCTATACAGTTCTTAGCAGATTTTGTGGGAAAATCTTACCCCACTGAATGACACAGGTAGGCCTACAAACACATGTTGGGCAAAACTTTGAATATCCATATCAGTTAAAATATTTATAACTATTTACAATATAAACTTGGCTAAATTACAACATATTTTAAGAAATAAAACATGAATACAAATATCTTGTTAACAAAAATCATGCATGTAACATGTATACTTAAAAAAAATTCATTTCATACATGTGTATAAACAACACATTCACAACTATATGATAAACTGACCCTTGAAAATTCCCTTATCTACTCTACAGACCCGCAGGAACTTGAAATCTTATATCTGACGAAATGTGATTCCAACACCCTGTGGAACTTCTATTTGAAATTAAAATAATGGACTTGAATCACGGAAAAAAACATCCATTATCTGAATTCATCACATAAGCTGAATACAACTGTTGCAGTTTGATTCACAAAAGATGGGAAAATAATTCCATGATGAAATAGTGACATTTTTAAGGCCTAGAAAAAATGTTTGTTTTCAGTAACACCTCACCCCCACACCCTGCAAAAAAGGGTAGGAAGGTCGGCAGATTTAAAAAAAATATTTTTTTTTATTTTCTTTTTAAATAGAGAAGGAGTGAAGTGCTATTCTTCAAAAAGAACAAAAATAAAGCATAAATATCTAAATGTTTTTTCCATTGCCATAAAAACAGGGATTGCTCTAAATTTTTGGGATTAAGTTGTGGTCCGAAAACAAACATTTTTTATGCCTATGCCTTAACAGAGTGGATAAATAATTTAAACTCAGGTGATCTATGTAGCTAAAACAAGATATGTACAATTATATAATATAAATCATTTGAAACAAAATATAAAATGTGTAGGCTTACAGAAAAACCTGTATCAGCACACAGCACGAACCTGCCTGTATCACCGAGTAAATAACGATTAATAAACAATTACTAAATAATTAATTAACACTTCAATTAGAACATCTTACCATTGTTGTCATGCGGGTAACTAAGTGAATAATGTATACATGGAGACTTCTATATAAGTACAGTACAACCTCTGTAGAGCAACAAGCATCCTTTGTGAGCTGCAAAATTAATATTGGCCGTTTTATAGAGGTTGTTCTGCAGAGATTAAATTTCGAGTAAATTTCAGCTTAGGAAAATTATGAAGTTGTTGTTATAGAAAGGTTGTTGCCCTAAAGAGGACCGCTCTGATGAGGTTATACTGTATCTACTTTCAGTACCAATCCTCTTTTAACAATGAATGTATATTTTGTATAAATTGTGTGTTCATAATGTTACTATTGTTTGAAATAAACAACTTTTAAACTAAGCAACAAAATACTGATCGCATCAAAATCTTGTCACAATATCTTACAGTTATGCTAGAAAACATGCACCATTGTTAGGAGTCATACTATTTCCCACACGGTGCCTTTAACATGTAAACTATGGTAATAAAATAATTGGCAGATGGAAATCCTGGCAACAAATTCAACTTATAATAAAAGTTTGATTGAAGTTATAGTGTATAAAAAATTAATGGCATTATATATTCTTATTTTGATTCCAGAAACTCAGTAAAAAGTTTTTTCATATTAAAAAATCGACAAAAAAATGTACAATAAATTCATGTACAAATAATAATGTATTAATCAATATAGCTATCACATATATACATGTATAACATGCGAACAGCCATGTGAACACAGACCTTAGTCCTCTGGGTACTGTTTTATCAAAGCACTTACAGAAATCGTAAACTTACGTTCAAATTTAAATTCTATATAATTCTTAAACAACCTCAAATTGGAGACGGATATTGTTTGCAGGTGTTCATTAATTGAATCTTGGTAAGTATTGCAGCTCCATTTACCAGACTTTACAGTTGTAGATCTATTATTGTAAAGAATTTAAGTTTGATCGCGTAAAATGTAATATTTCTGTAAGTGCTTTGATAAAACAGTACCTTGGTGTATTATTTGTATATACCATGGACTTATAACTTCACATAAACTGCGAAAACACCATGTTTTTAAAATGTATATAACATTTTCTTCAAATGATATTCAAAATAAATCTTGGAAAATAAATACAGTTTATCGGCAATCAGCAAAACATGTGCCTTAGGCCGTTTACAAAAAGCATGATAAATCATGACAATTCTGGCCCCTATCTCACGAAGGATCTCAATTTGAGCTAAATCTCATCTCAAATATTGTCACTGATCTTTGAAGTAGTTTCCATAATAGGTTGGACTCAAAATTTGCATCACTAAACAGAATTGTTATTCTGAGTTTATTACAGTAAAGTTTCAAGAGCTGGAACTTCAGACTTATCTCTAATTCCGACTCTGATTTTAGCAAAATCTCAATTTGAGATGAGATTTCTACTTGAGATGCTTCGGGAGATCGGGGCCAGCACTCAAATATTTCTCGTCTATCTGTGACTTGCTTTATTCATTCTTCAGAATCGCATGTTTATATGGTTTGACCGGTCTTCAATCATAAAACTTTCGACTTGAATATCTTCAATAATTCCAGGTCATGATTGCTGTGGACCATACAGAAAGCACTTTTCGAATACCTAGTCGAATTAAAATAAAATCTGGGTCAAGTCCTACACATACCTAAATAAATACATTGTATGTATAAACATGAGCATGGTTCCAAATGATGAACTAATTCCAAATTAATGTTACTAAGTCTAAATGAAACAAACTATTACAATGATGACAAGTCACGACATAACAGGATACCGTTATACGTCAGCAGTAAAATATATCTCTAAATTAACAATATAAATATTGTCGCGAATATTCTGAAGAAATGAAGTTGTTATGAACAATAGTTATATCTCTTAAATAGATAAAAATATATTTTTGAATTTCAAAATAATCTATTACAAACAACAAGACACATATAAAAAGAATGTGCCTGTTTTAGCAGTAATTTTAACTGAGCATCACCTTAACAACACTGGGACTTGATTGTCGCTATAGCAACAAGACAGAAGTTACCATTGCTATAGCAACAAGACAGAAGTTACCATTGCTATAGCAACAAGACAGAAGTTACCATTGCTATAGCAACAAGACAGAAGTTACCATTGCTATAGCAACAAGACAGAAGTTACCATTGCTATAGCAACAAGACAGAAGTTACCATTGCTATAGCAACAAGACAGAAGTTACCATTGCTATAGCAACAAGACAGAAGTTACCATTGCTATAGCAACAAGACAGAAGTTACCATTGCTATAGCAACAAGACAGAAGTTACCATTGCTATAGCAACAAGACAAAAGTTACCATTGCTATAGCAACAAGACAAAAGTTACCATTGCTATAGCAACAAGACAGGAGTTACCATTGCTATAGCAACAAGACAGAAGTTACCATTGCTATAGCAACAAGACAGAAGTTACCATTGCTATAGCAACAAGACAGAAGTTACCATTGCTATAGCAACAAGACAGAAGTTACCATTGCTATAGCAACAAGACAGAAGTTACCATTGCTATAGCAATAAAACAGAAGTTACCATTGCTATAGCAACAGGATAGAAGTCACCATCACTATAGCAACAAGACAGAAGTCACCATCACTATAGCAACAAGACAGAAGTTACCATTGCTATAGCAACAGGAAAGAAGTCAACATCACTATAGCAACAAGACAAAAGTCAACATCACTATAGCAACAGGACAGAAGTCAACATCACTATAGCAACAAGACAGAAGTCAACATCACTATAGCAACAAGACAGAAGTCAACATCACTATAGCAATGTGAGAAATGTGTCTATCACTATGTAAAACATGAAAATAAATGATCTGATGAATATGTATAATATATCCCCGTCGAGATAATGCCATTATTGATTGAGTAATAAATGATGAAACACTAGCGGAATCACATTCATGTATTGCAAGTAATAATAAATAAAATATAGATAAAATAATCTACTATCGCCTTGTATTAAATATATTGCAGAAAATGTAACTTTCATAGCTAAAATGGAAATTAGTCCTTATCACTGACAGACGACTTTTGCATCAATAACGCATCTATCTACTGGCATAAATACTGTAGACCTTACACTGCAGGGGTGTCAACAGAGCCAAATTCAAAATCCTGAAAATCATATGCTACCAACCATTTTTGCCAAACAAGAGGCCTTCAACCACATTGTTTCCATATGTATTTAACTCAGTTGTAATTGAATAAATTCCATCAGAGCAGATTAAATTGACCATAACTTTGCCATTTCATGAGATATTTTCATCAAATAACTTTTATTTTGGTCAGAAATCATAATTCTTTCAGGATAGATAAATCCGGAATTCCAGATTAATCAGGAATATTGACACCCCTATTACAGTCAATTATGACACAAACCATAAAATGAGTCAGGCATTAAGACAAGAAATGATATGTAAAGAATGGGGCATAACAAAATGAAGTTAATTTTTATATTAATAGCAAAATGATTTACTATAGCAAGGCGAGGGAAGTGTTCTAACAAATGACACCTTAGCCTGAAAGAAACAAATATAAGGGACAGATATGGGGCCATAAGCGCAAAAAATAAGAACAATTGAACATGAGTGTCTCTGGATAAATTGATTATGAGGTAGATGAAATATTTTTTACGAAATTTCCCCTTATCGTTGAGGCATTACAGAAATGTTGATATCATTGAGGCATTACGGAAATATCCATATCATCAAGGCATTACAGAAATGTCCATTTTGTTAGGATACGTCAAGGCGTTACGGAAATGTCAATATCATTGAGGCATTACGGAAATATCCATTTCAACAAGGCATTATGGAAATGTCCATAATGTCAGGATATGTCAAGGCATTACGAAAATGTCCATAATGTCAGGATATGTCAAGGCATTACAGAAATGTCCATATCATTGAGGCATTACGGAAATGTCCATATGGTCGTGATACATCAAGGCATTACAGAAAACTTTGAGGCATTACAGAAATAATCAGCAGGTTAAGCAACATTTCTACAAAATATCATTGAAAATAAACTACACAGCACTTAATATCATTCAGCAAGGGGGAGGACATAGGTAAGTATATACTAACAAGAGTAACATCCCTTTTCATTCAATTATTTCCCCTAGATTATTAAAATGATTAATAACAAAACTTGTACAAGATGCAAACAACATGTTTTATACACACAAAATGGTGGATAATGCCCTCAGAGCAAAGCATTGACAGTATGACTTAACTACTGTAACTAAAAAATCTCTGAAGTAGGACTACTCATCATTAATTGCATGTTTTACATGTTACAACACTTTTATTTATAATAATTAACGTCTTAAATATCATCTGAACTTTTCTTTGTATTAAAGAACTCACCTCATGGTAATTATGGAAACGACCTTGACAATTGTATTCTATTTATATCCCATGAATGACCTTGACAAATGTACTTTATTTATAGCCCATGAATGATCTTGACAATTGTATTCTATTTATAGCCCATGAATGACCTTGACAAATATATTCTATTTATAGCCCATCAATGACCTTGACCATTGTATTCTATTTATAGCCCATGAACGACATTTGACATACATATTCTATTTATAGACCATGAATGACCTTGACATATATATATATACTTTCTATTTATAGCCCATGAAGACATTTGACATACATATTCTATTAAAAATTTTATTGATCAAGAATGACCTTGACATATATACATTCTATTTATAGCCCATGAATGACATTTGACATACATATTCTATTTATAGATCATGAATGACCTTAAATGTACAACAAAAAGTCACCGACATTTAGCATAATAATATATACAAGTATACACAAATATATGTAACAATTATAAATTATCTAACCAGTATATATAGTTTAATAAAATTCTCTTCTAAACTGAACATAAAACATATAAATAGATTTGACAAAAAAAGCCAAAAATGCAACAAAATTAACGAAATAATTATAATATAATAACAATTAAAACAATTTTTATTACACAAAGAACCCTCACTGGGACAGATATATATAAATTTTCAAACAACGCTTGCAAAAAACACATTTATACAAAAAAAGATTAAAAAACATATCTTGGCTGTGCTGCTTCAAGGTAATATATATATTGTTTAAATATGTTTTCAATTTATACAAACTTTCATACTAAGGTTTACGATGTTTCTGAAATGAAATTTTGAAGTTGCCAGAATATGCCATCAAATTTGGCAGTTTTACTAGAAAATTGTAATTCGACATAAAACATATTCCAGATATATTTAAATGTTGCATGGACGTCTTAATATCATGGGTAGGTAAATAAACCTGGTATAACGTAAAAACTAACTTTCAGCGAAAACACATTAAATAAATTATTTTATTGTGCAAAAACTCTTCTGTTTAATCGATTTGATATGTTCTTTAATAGATCTGCCATTTTAATATCTTTAAAATAAAATTTAAAACAAGTATAAGAATCATGTTAGCGGACACTTTTTGCTTTCTGTATGATTATATAATATACATATACAATTCTGAAACAATTTTATAAACTATTTTCAAAATCACATAAACGTAATAAACACAAAATTTAATATACATAATCATATTCTTTCTCCATTGCCAAACTTCAAGAAATTACCGAAATTCTTATCACAAACTTAACTCATACTGCAGAATTAACAACAGAACGAAATAAGAAGTTAACAGTGAATGATAGAACCGGTTTGCAAATATTTTAACCCAACTTACAGACACTGGTATATGTTATAAACAACCGCAATGTTTAAATACTGGTTTTGAGACTTTTGACTGTCGGCAAAATACTCGTTGATTCAGAAACTCTTACTCAAAATCTAACGAAGCATCTCAAAAAGAAATCTCAGCTAAAATTGATATTTTGCTAAAATCATAGTCTGGACCAATACTCTGGAGTAAAACTATTGTCAGACGGACTGAGAGACTGAGGGATGGATGGACGAGGGTGACCCAAGAACACCAGCCTATATAAGCCATGCCAGTTGTATCAGTAAAAGTGCAAAGTCATGCAAACATGATTGAACTGAGTAATTAAATTAAAAATATAGATGGATTGTTTGTGCTGTGAAATACAATCTGATTTTAAACAGAAATTGAACAAACATAATTTATACACCTTAACATTTCAAACATGTATACTGTAGTTTGGTTGATTTCATGAATATACGGTAACAGCGACAACCATGTAAATACATTGACGAGTTCACTAACTTATATAACCTCAGCTCAGCAGATCACAGCACATATGACCTAGATCTAAAAAAACATCATTCGATCTCATAATCATGATCTAGGTCTTAAAAACATCATTCAAATTCATAATCATGATCTAGGCTTAAAAACATCATTCAAATTCACAATCATGATCTAGGTCTTAAAAACATCATTCGATTTCATAATCATGATCTAGGTCTTAAAAACATCATTCAAATTCATAATTATGATCTAGGTCTGAAAAAAAATCATTCGAAAAAAATAATACAGATAAAAAGGTTCACATGAATACATATGCTCTCAAATTAGGCCGAGACATCTATGATACACGTCAGAAGGCATGTTCCATGTCAGACGGCACTTTCCATGTCAGACAGCACGTTCCATGTCAGAGGTCACAAGCTCACTACAGCTTACACATTCCTTCTTTTATGTTAGAACCTGATGCTCTACTAAGTCTTCAGTACTTGAAAGTTTGAACAGTCAAATATTCCAACATTGGTCAACTATATGGCCACATTTTCTGACTGCAGGTCATCACCATAGCAACAATGCACCAGGAGAAGCAGTTTGACATTGAGGTCATGGTGACTTTCACTTTAGACCTTACTGAATACTAGTTAACAACACACTTCAAGGTCAATGTATCACACTTCAAGGTAATTGAATCACACTTCAAGGTCATTGAATCACACTTCAAGGTCATCAATTCAAACTTCAACAAGCTGACCTATAAAATGTTGCCTTCATGGTCCTTCATGGCAGGTAGCAACTACACAACTCTGTACAAAAACATACATCCCCCTCATCTCCGTCACTGTATCTAACAGTAACGATTACATAGTTTGATACGTAACTTCCAATTTTAACAGCACATTGATTCCTAGTGTTGATTTTTTAGCGTCTCGAAGTCATTCCTGTGAATGATACAAAAACTAGCACTTTTTCTATCATCTTGCTTCATGCAGCAGATTTCACACAGAGATCACATGACTTTACCAAGGGTCAGTGATCTGACCTTGACCCTTGATAGTGTTACTTCTAGGGGTCAGTGATCTGACCTTGACCCCTGATAGTTTTTACTTCTAGTTTAAATACACTCACTACAAGCTATATCATGTTTTATCCTCTTTCTTATTATCACCGCTTTCAGAGTCCGCCGGCGGCACATTTGAACTTTCATTGGATTTGGGAACAATGTCTGTTGTTTGACCTTTACCCTTTTTCGGAAGGTCATAGTTTGAGGTCGGATTCTCTTCTTCGCTTGCCCAGAATTTGTAGTTGTCTTGTAACTGTTGCATTAAATCCGGAATATCACAGAAATCTGAAATATTGAAAAAATCAGTAACTTCTGCATCTCAATTTTTTTTTAATTTAAATTAAATTTTGAAGAGCAGTTTATTAGAGGAATGATGGTAAATAAAACCATATTTGGCACCTGGTCAAAGAAAATCTCTGTAAAATTTGGCGGCCAGGAAGGGCACCATATGATGAATGCATATTTAACCAATTAATTAATGCTGGTCAAATTGCGAAATATAAGATTCAAATATCGTATAAATACATAAAATTATTCTTACATTACAATGATTTTAATCTAAAAATTTACATACAAAACTGTATGCATCTTTAAACAGTGAATTCTCAGCTTGGGTTTAGAATTTAAATAATATTGATTACTACGGAACGGAAATGCGCACAATAGGAACTACGTCTTTGTCTCAGTCAAAGCCGGATACAAAAGGAAGACAAATAGATAGATATAATGTATGATATATTGTAAATGTCACCGTGTCCTGATATTGAATTTCTCCAAAAAAAATCAAACTACATAACAGCAAGATATCAAGAGTTCTCATGTAATAGCAAGACACTTGTTGAAATTAGGGTCAATTAGCATTTATAGGAGACATTTTAAGAGGTGTCAACTATCGTTTTACAGGTAACAAAAAATGTCAATCAATTTTAAAATTTTATTTCATTTTATAAGGAATTACATCATGTCTCATGTGTAACATACAGATATCATTGGCCAATTATTTAGGCAGGAATAAACCTGAAGAGCCATGCACTACCACTGTCTCAGTCAAAAGCAAAACAAAATCCATTAAGTTTCAATTAATCTAATGTGTTAATGTGCTGGAGGTTCTGGCTGTAGTCCATGCACCTAATTCATTGAAAATTTAAGTCTGAAACTATTATATACTTAAAATCACTTACAACTAGAAAGGTTTTTGACATAAAACGTATGTCTCCTACAAAGGGCCATAATTCTGGAAATATTCATCCGAACTCTAATATTCTAGACAATTATGCAAAATAGGCTTGGTACCAACAGTTACTTATCATGTGAAGTTTCATTAAAACCCAACCAGTGGTATTTTACCATTAAAGGGCCGTAACTCTGTCAAAAATTATTCTGAACCTTAAATTCCTGACCATAGTTTAGTTTATACTAATTTATGTAAGGTCGATTGTGAAACAAGTTTTTCCAACTTAAATAAATCACTTTGACACCTCATTCCTGATGTTATCCATCGCCATGAGGGTATGAGAAAAGGGAAGCCAGTTTATGCTGAGCGTCTAGCAAGGAAATTTCTGGACTATTTTTATTTCGTCTTTGGTATGATGTGGCCTGGGAGCAAACCCGGGACCTCCTGCACTCGAAGCGGACGCTCTACCACTAGACTATCGGGGAGGCGGTGCTATCGAGGAGGCGGTGCTATCAGGGAGGCGGTGCTATCGAGGAGGCGATGCTATCGTGGAGGTGGTATGCAAGATGTTTAAAAGTTACTTACAGTCCCAAGCATCGAACATGTCATTGATGAAGAAATCAATAAAACTTGTTTGTGATTTGGGTAGACTGCACGTCTTCCGGTCGAACACTGGCATCACAACAGGTAAACCTCGTTCCTTCTCTTCATCCGTCTATACAATACAAAAAATAATCTCTTTTTAAAACACCAAAGTGATTTAAAACAACAAAAGCAGAAATAATAAACTTTCTACTTCTTTACTAGTCTTCAGATTACAATGAATAAAATATTGAAAATTTTAAAAATAATTTTTAATGAATTTTTTAATGAATTTTTTTTATAGAATACAAACACATAGTTGTAATTTTTGAGGGTACATGTATTGTATTTTACAGATTATGGTAAAATGGTGATTTGGTGTACTTTTTAAAATATTTCAAGAAAAATTGATTGTTTTTTATTGGATATCATTTTGTCTATGGACAGCCTAGTAGACATTGCCCCGATATCAAAGGGGGAGGGGCCAAACAAGTTGATTGTAACTCTAACCTACCTGTTCACAATATTCCTCGGCGATTCTTCTCGCCCATTCCATACACAGATGTATTGGTCGGCATGGATTTGATACGTCGGCACATTTGATCAACATTCTACGTATTAATGTCTTGTTTTCCGACGTCGACAACTGACTTATCAATGTCATACTGTCCGGAGAACTCGTACCACTCTACAATGTACAAATTACATTAAAAGTCAATTTATACACATGTAACGTTAAAAAATTCGTCAATTTTTTTCAATTTTATTTTGTTAAATGGTACTTTTGTGCATACTGTCCAGAGAACTAGTACCACTCTACAATATACAAATTATGTTAAAATAATTTAATACACAAATAACAGTAATAATCAGTCAATTTCTTACATTTATATTAATTTTGATAGATTTTATTTTGTTAAATTAGCACTTTTAGGAGACATTAGGAAAGAAATTATTAGTTAAGGTTTTTTGGAGAATGATTAATCAATGCTTGTTCAATGATATAGTTTACTTCATTCAAAATATCAAATTCGCCATTCAAAGGAGGTACTGGTAATTGAATTGTTGGACACTTAGTTTAATCCACTCACAAAATTTTGTTGCAATAGTTAGCAAATTTTTAAACTAAGTAAAAGTAAATAAAAATAGCCAAAAAGAGCATGTCATGTTAAAAGTTCAGTGTAAAATTAAATCTTAAAACAGTAATATTGAATACAGCAAGAGGGCCACCTATGTGAGGTAAAGTTGGCTGATTGGAATTTAACAATATCTAAGTGTTAAAGGGACTGCCTCACATATTGGTGTATTGCAAAAATAAAGTACCACACTGATGTTTACACTGTAGTTTGTTGATGATTCAGTTCGATCACGTGTGAATTACATAATTCACAAAGCATGTTGGAAGGAAACTTAGCGCTTTTCTTCAAGAAAAAAAAACTCAGTGGGCAATATCTAGAGTGGTTAAATTGATTATTTGCACCAAACCTTTCATAAAGCAACCGTCAGTGGCTTTCTATTACATCAATACTTGGTTGGGTTTGAAAATCATGATATACAAAATTCTTAGCCTAATCTGTGAGGCAGCACCTTTAAAGACAGGTGTTTGGTAAACTGAGGTGACCACAAACAGCGGAGGTTTAACTGTACGTGGATATACAACTTACAAGAGAGGAGGTCTCCTCAGCTTTCTGGGTAAGTTTGTTAATACCGTTCACAAACTTGTTAAGGTGTTCAAAATGTTTCATCATTTCCGTCGCGAGCACCATGTCAATTATAGCTTGTCTCAATACACGGTATGTTTCCCTGAAAAAATAACAATATTACACCATTATTTAATGACATCATTGCAAGCAGATTCACACATTTGTCTTCCAGGGAATATGGGGACTTTTAATATGATATTCTATCATTTAATACATATGTTTTATCACATTATAATATTTACAGAGTAAAACAACGTCAGAAATAACAAATTTAAGCCGACAACGATACGTTTTTGCACCGAAAAGCTGGTGCCGTCACGCATTTTCTTTAAATTTGTATCCAATTTTTTTACCTGGTTCCAATAAACAGCTGCTCTCAATATCTATGTGGGCGAATATGGCATATTACTGCAAACAGTTGAAGAACAGCGTAAATGTGGAGAAAAAAGATCAAGATAAGTTCATATAAAATATAGGCTTTAAAAAAGATTACAAATTAAAATTTTAATACCTGTCAAGATTTTTAAAAATGTCAATAGCTGGATCCTTCGCAGTCAGTTTAAATGTCAACGCAGCATGATGACTTTCCAACACAGCACTGCAAATATAAACAAACATACATTGAATTTGACATTTGACCATTTCGTGATTGTTAGTTGGTATTATTTTAGAGCTGTTCAATAGGATAAAACAAACGGTATGTAGTCCTATAACAATAAACCATGATGGTTAAAGCTTTGAACATTCATGTGATTGTAGCCATGAAGAGCTAGCTAAAACCTAATCAGTCTAAGGTCATCCCATATCATGTTTATTTGGTACATTTATAACACTGTTCGCCTGTATGTGCATGTAGAGGGGACCAACCTACCAACCAACCGACCGACCGACTTACCGACCAACCCTTATTAAGAATTTCGTAATGTCTGCAAGTTATGCATACATTTGTATGTTTGAATGTATGTACAGTACGATCCTGACCATTATGCAGGAATAAGTAACAAGGTTCTTGTGTTGAATTTCTCAATTTCCTAAAGCTAATCATACAATATTGGTCCGTAAGATCTGTGCTTGTATTACAAATTAAGCGTCTTCGTGATACTTTAGAAAACATTTAACATGGGTCATAAATGTACTACAGACAAGAAACCAACTGTTAAATTGTGCTAATAGAAGGTTGATGGTCAAGTCAAATTTTCTGTACTATGTTTTTTAGAAGACCCCTAGGGAGAAAAAAACTCGGATATAATTGATTTATTATCCCCCTTTGATGACCAATATCCCCATGACCTTGACCTTTGGCCTACTGACCACAAAAACAGTCGGGGGGCCATCTGTTGCTCATGACCTACCGCAATACCACATCAAATGGCCAAGGCTAAAGACTTTTAGTGTTCTAAAGTTATTACCAAGAAACCTGTCTCTGAACAGACCAACCAACACGCAGCAAAACAATATACCAACCCGTCCTATATGTGATGATGTCAGACACGTGTTAACTATACAAACAGTTAATGGTACAAACATGTGTCAGCAAAAAGACATTGGTATATAGTACAGGAACTCCTTGCTCTTAATAATTGTCAAACAAAATGAGGTCAATTACGGTTTTACTACCATTTTTAATGAAGTACATACATGTCATCGTAACAAAGATATTAAGGTAAGATATACCATATAATCCCATATAAACACCCCCTTTCTATTATATTCTTTTTATATATTGTGTTATTAAAAAAATATTGTACATTTTTGTATTTTAAACATAACGTACGTTGAGCCGTTAATTCAAGCTTTTCTGTCTTTTTGTATCTTCAAATTGCTATTAAACATTTTTATAAGCAACATATCATTTGTCATTGTTTTTATTGAAATTTTTGTCCTATCGCAAAATGTTGTACCCACAGGAGCATTTATTAAGGAACTTACGGTGTATATTCATTACATAATGTGATATCTTATAATGATAGAAAAACTTGAACTGTGACACATCTGTAGCTTTAATCACGCTAATTATCCTTAGAAGATTTAATGAGTTTTTATACGACAAGTTTTCTTAGGTAAAACCATAATTGATGTACTATACGAGCTGAGAACTGTACGGGGAGATTTCCCGATATGGGGGTTTCAACAATGTAAGGAATAAACTGGATAAAAATCCATGGAGAAAATATTTCAAGGGTGGTATTCAATATTGATCTCAATTGACTTAAGGATAAGGACAACAAATCAGATTACATCATATTAAACTCTTGGCTAGGGAACTGATATGATTAGCTATCCTTATTCTCCAATTAAATAAGATCAATATTGAATACCACCCCAGATTCAGACATAGTCAGAAATTGGAGTATTTACATTGATATTAATGCTTGCCCTTTTATTTAGTGGACTGAGTACAGTGACACATTGCAAGTTACGCTTGCCATTTGCAGTATATTAGTACCAAGAATTAATCAGGTAAGCATTGCCCATTGGATGGATATGCAATGACAAAAGCCCAAAATAACTACCGGGGTTCTACTGAAACAAAATGCCCAATCCTGAAAATTTGACGCTAATCTGTTTTGTGTGCCATTAGCACACATCATCCCTACACCAAAACTCTGTTTCAAAAATTGTTCTATTGTTAAAATTCAGCATATGAAATTTCAAACGACCATAACTCAAGTCAATAATTGATAATTTTTCTTCAAATAACTTTTATTTTCAGAAGAAAAGTTCCTTCTTTTTAGTGCAGCAAATCCTAGTAGGACCCACCCCTGTACCTAGAAGACATACTATAAAATTACATATGTTTGTGGGTATTAAGTTTCGTGTATTTTGATGAAAATGTATTTTCGTTGGGTCGTAAGTTTGTGGATTACAAAACAAGGAAGGAATTAGACCTAGGTTCTGTATTCGGGAAGTTGAGTAATCGTGCGGATTTGATTTCGTGGTCGAACTCAAAAACGAAATTCGACTCCCTCCGAAAATTAAATTTTACAGTACAGTATAACCTGGTTTATCCTGCATCACATTGGACCGTATAAGCGTGCTGGATAAAGCAGTGTGCCGGTAAAACCAGGTTTTATAGAAATACATAATTATGACTTACATATCATTATATAGTATAGATAACTCATGTATATGACTTACATATCATTATATAGTATAGATAACTCATGTATATGACTTACATATCATTATATAGTATAGATTATATAGTATAGATAACTCATGTTTATGACTTACATATCATTATATAGTATAGATAACTCATGTTTATGACTTACATATCATTATATAGTATAGATAACTCATGTATATGACTTACATATCATTATATAGTATAGATAACTCATGTTTATGACTTACATATCATTATATAGTATAGATAACTCATGTATATGACTTACATATCATTATATAGTATAGATAACTCATGTATATGACTTACATATCATTATATAGTATAGATTATATAGTATAGATAACTCATGTTTATGACTTACATATCATTATACAGTATAGATAACTCATGTTTATGACTTACATATCATTATATAGTATAGATAACTCATGTATATGACTTACATATCATTATATAGTATAGATAACTCATGTATATGACTTACATATCATTATATAGTATAGATAACTCATGTTTAGAATTGATCAGGTACGCGTTGCTCTTCCCCGGATGATCCAAGTCATGGACCGCTGCGGCTATCAATGCTGCGACTTCATCCATACGATCTAAGATTGCCTGCAAACAGTCAACATACATGTTGTCATAGAAACATTGTCTGATAAATTTAGCCTTAGTCTACAGAAGACTCCAACCAATCTGATCAATCAGCGGGAATTAAAACAGAATGCAACAAAGCATTAATTTTCAAAGGCTTACAATTACAGTGCATCCTCTGTAGAGCAACACCCTTTGGAAGCTGCAAATATTGGTCATTGTTTAGAGGTTGTTGCTCTACAGAGGTTAAATTTATAGTAATATCGGCTTAGGGAAATTGTAAAGGCGTTGTTACACAGAGGTTGTTGCTCTACAGAGGTAAAATTTATAGTAATATCGGTTTAGGGAAATTGTAAAGGTGTTGTTACCCAGAGGTTGTTGCTCTACAGAGGGCCGCTCTGGAGATGTTGTACTGTATTAATTAGTTTAAATTTATTTAACAAGGTGCTCATGACATGCTTAGTTTTTGTATTATATCATTGTGACCTAGAGTGCAGTATCTGGCAAGTAAGGTGTTGCGTAAAAAATTTCTTTTAGTATGAATAATTCTTATAAGGGGTTGACACATACATTGACAAGATTTTAAAAGGTCGTACCTTGCATTTTTCTCTTTGAAGGAAATACGCCGTACTGTTGAGTACATCAGCTGCATGAGTAGAATTATGGTACGTGTTCCTCGAGTGATAATTGGCTTCTATAACACTTAACCAATTAGCCAGACATGTCTCCGATATATTCAGAAAGCCGCAAACATCAAATCTCTCCATAGTTCGTAAACCCAAGTACACCAAAGGTCTGCAATACCGATGTATACATGTAACATATTGGTTTTAATGCATTATGAATTTATACATATCACATTTGTTCACGATATCCAAAAGGAACAAATTTCATATATTTCTATTTATTCTCTTACATTTTGACTTCAAGCCTTTTTCAAGATGATAATAAAAGTATCTCTGAGTTCAGGGGTTCCCTTTGACTTTGGAGTAGGGGTTTTGACTCTTCAAATTTTCGAAAAGCCACATTTTGAACCTCAAAATTTGGTTTGAAGGGTCATTTTCTCTTAAAATCACAGGTATTTTGCCTATGAAATTGTAATATTAGTCTAAAATATCAAAATGACCCTTCAGACTCAGAAGCTAGTGGAACCCCTGAGATTTGATCTAAATCTCTTTTAAAGACATAGTCCTACGTATAAGACCTCACACCATAATAGGGGTTCCTTGCGTAAAAGAAAGTTATGAAACTATTAAAGATCATGCATTCACACTGATGTATGCATATCTACACATCTCCTCTGCGTTATAAAGTTCCCCATAAAGATTTGTTGAATTTCAGTTCCCAGGGGTCCTACTTAACTAAGGTATAATACCTAATCCTGAAAATAAGCTGCAAGTCTGTTTCAAGTGCAATTTGCACACATCCCTACACCAAAACACTGTTTCAAACATTGTTCTATGGTTAAATTCAGCTTTAAAAACTTCAAATGACCATAACTTTGTTAATACTTTGAATTTTTTCGTCAAATTACTTTCATCTCTTGCAGAAAATGTCATTTTTCCAAGTGCAGCAAATCCAGATTTCCGGAATATTCCGGAATTGTAGGACCCCTGAGTTCCTGAGAAACAGCGCAGACGGACAAAGACGGACAGACTAAACAGAGCTTTATGTTAAAAAGATTCGAAGATAAACACAGATTAGCGCAAAGAAAGCACGATTTTTGTATCATACCGTTTTTGAGTGACTCTCTCTAACTCAATAATATCGAAGTCCCATTCACTCTCTCTCTGTAGAAGATTTCTAATATTGTCTGGAATCAGTTTACTTGATGTATGCGGCAGATGAGACTGTACATGATGGACTGAAACCAAAAAATACAATACAGCCGTGCGTTCAGAGAAGCTAGTTAATGTTTAATAATCATGATATTTGTCGCTTAATCCTTTGTTGAACGCTCTTTTTATAGCACAAACAATTCGAATGTGTGAAACGCCGCTATTCCCTTTACAGTTTGAAATATGTAAGGATGCACCGGTTTTACCATTTACAAATAATTATTTGCCTCTGTCAGCCATTTTGGTACGATATACCAATTTAGGCACACCATCTTGGTCAATGGTTAGCCAAACTGCGCTCATGTGACAAACCTGTCTTTTAAACGTAGCAGGTCAAACCTGTGTCTGATGAACTGACACCATAAATTACAATACAGGTCATTATAGTATTATCCATAAATATAGGATAGATTCAGGAAGTTAGAATGTAGTCAAGGTGACATTCAGAATAATTACATTACATAAGATTACAATGAATGAAATAATCATACGAGAGGATTGACATGGTTTTTCTAATAGCCTAGTTTTTACTCTAGATATGATCAAGTTGTGAACTTAGCCTAGATTGTGCAGAAACAGTCCTTGTGAACATGTTTTATAAAGATTAGGCAAGAACTGAGACCAGTAACTACTATATGCAGGGGTTCTACTTAGGCATAATGCCTAATCCTGAAAATTTCCCATAAGACTGTTTCGAGTGCCATTAGCACACACCCCTACACCAAAACTTTGTTCTATTGTCAAAATTCAGGGTATGAAATTACAAATGACCGAAAACACAGACAATACCGGTATTTTTTCATAAAATAACTTTTACTTTATTCAGAAAATTTCATTTTTTCTATTGCAGCAAATCTGGATTTCCGGATTCTTCCAGAACAGTTTCTGTAGGATCCCTGTATATGCAAAAACTGTGACCATTAAATGCTGTAGAATAATTTTTTCTAAATATTGTGTAACATGGTACCTGATTTGTGAGTTATGTGGCTAAGGTCCCCGTCTTTCAGATGTCTCTTCACATCTTGCTGTAAAACAGACAATACTAAAATTATAATCAATGTATTTAATATACATCATATAGAAGACAAGTGTATACAATAATCGCTTCATAAATTTCCAGAACTTAAATAAGTTTAAAAGACAACTTGTGATAGATCCTCAATGGCAGCCCAATAGTCAGAAATGTTAAACGTCACAATGACCTCTGACCTTCTGACCTCAAAATAAATAGGGGTCATCTACTGTTGATGACCAACCTCCATGTAAAGTTTGAAGATCCTAGTGCAAAGCGTTCTTGAGTTATTGAACGGAAACCATTTGAATAGTCAGAAATGGTAAACATCACAGTGACCTTTGACCTACTGACATCAAAATCAGTAGGGGTCATCTTCTGTTGATGTTCAACCTCCCTGTAAAGTTTGAAGATCCTAGGGCAAAGCATTCTTGAGTTATTGAACAGAAACCATTTGAATAGTCAGAAATGGTAAAGGTCATGGTGACCTTGATCTTTGACCTACTGACCTCAAAATATATAGGAGTCATCTACTGTTGATGACAAACCTCCATGTAAAGTTTGAAGACCTTAGTGCAAAGCATTCTTGAGTTATTGAACAGAAACCATTTGAATAGTCACAAATGGTAAAGGTCATGGTGACCTTGATCTTTGACCTACTGACCTCAAAATATATAGGAGTCATCTACTGTTGATGACCAACCTCCATGTAAAGTTTGAAGATCTTAGTGCAAAGTGTTCTTGAGTAATTGAATGGAAACCAACCGACAGACTGACCTACATGTGCATACCCCGCATCAAAGATGGGGGGCATAATTAACATGCAGCCACACGATTCTTTCAACGATTGCACAAAATTTATTTTTCCCCCAAATTTCCTGTCAACAAAACCAAAATCTTTTCTCTTGTTTAAATCTTCTTCAAGAATTAGCAGGAGGCGTTAAAATTATGTTACATAATAATATGTTTCCTGGAAAAGACTCGAAAGTACAATTCCTCCGGAAGCATTGACAGGCACGTTGACAGCACATCACAATAAGTGGTTTTTTCTGTTGCCTTTCGATACAATTATTTTATACCACAAATCATCATTTGCTACAACGATCACTTGAATTGTAATAAAGCTACAACAGTTCCCAACAGTGCTTCTTTACAATATTATACCACTCACAATTTGATACGGGTCACCAAACCAATAAAGCTGCCTCACTATCTAACCAGCCACAAATGTTTGATTATTTGGTTTTACCAACATTACAAAACAATATTTCAGTTATATACGGTTTAACTCTCTTTTTTACCAATATTAATAACGTCAAATTAATCCTATCTCCCATCATCTTTCAAGTGCATGAAGGGAGGTAGGATTCTTTAGACCTAAAGCCTTATTTATTTGTGTTACCTAATCAAAATCAAGCCTTTTTTACTTTCAAAGTTCTTTGTTGTTATGTTTATATTTTCAACCCATTTTGTTTTATCTGTGATTCATATGTCATGTTATATGACCCTTGATTGGAATTAAACTTTATCTTATCTTATCTACGGCGTCAGATTCACCAAACAAGTTTTCCCTTTTTACATCCCAACCAGTACTAACTTACACTTCCACAAGGAACCAGCAACTTCTCCACATCTGGAGGAAAACTTCATTATTAATATTCCTGGAATGGTATAACCTGGCATGACTGGGAACCTTGATTGATCGCTTAACAACAGGACCACGGCTGCGACTAGTCTTACCTTAATTAACTACACACAACCATTATATAATGACTGAAGAATTATGCAAATATTCAAACAATTATCTAGTATGTTTCTAAATTATGAAGTCCTCATGTGACGTGGTTGACATTCTTTGACACTAGGGTGTCATTTTCTAGGTAACTGATAAGCCAACTGGCAGTGACCAAAGTGACAAGAAAGACATGAACAACATTTCTCTTAATTTCTGTAAGCCCCAAAGTGTACTATCATATACTATCATATACTATCATGTTGCAGCACAAACATTTGGAGTGAGGCTGAGCTTATCAGCACTTAGACTTCAAAATTTTGAAGCAATATTTATGCGTTTACAATACTTAAGATGTTACATTACATTTCATGAAAATTCCATCAGTTCATCTTATTAAATGTTCAAAGTGTCTGCAAGGGGAATTTGGCGACCCTTATCAAATTGTGAGTAGTGTAAATGCCCCAGAGACGAGATGGAAATTTTCTCATTTGACAAGTCGCAAACATCAACCAGACGGAGTCTGAAAATGCGGCATTACCATGACAATCTCGTTACCATAGGAACAAGAAAGTTTGCTTGAAGAATAGTTTGTAATATTTAATACAATCTGAATTAGTCGCGACATTTCCTCACATTCAGTCCTTGTGATGAAATTGAACTTGTAAACCTATCTAATAAAGACGGCAATAATATTTAGAAGTTCTTATGTTATAAAGTTCTTACAAATGCATGAATGCAATTCTGTCTGACACTTCAAACAAGATTTACTTATAACCTTTAAGGTATTGAATGTCGGGTTTGCATTGATGTGACAGTTCCTAATCATATCATTGAAGAACACATAAAGCAGATTAATCAAAGATCAATCTCACAGAAATCTCACAGAAATAAGTAAATTGCGGGAACGAGAATTAACTAGGTACCATTACTTCAAAGTGAATTACTTAAAAAACTCCGTTTCTATAATATAAGACATGAAAATACAATGTACTCTTCGGAGACTTCTTAAGAAGTACAGAAAATGTCTTTTTCTTTGGTGCTTATATAATTGAGACAAGGTCTAAAGTAAGTCGTTCGTACCATTATTGTACTAAGTCCAAATATCAGTCAATACATGGAAATAATGTTTATATAACTCTTTTATTAGGGCACAATAATTTGACTTTGAGGATTCCAGAAATATTTTATAAAAACAAAAAACCAATAAATAAATAAATATTTTACAAAGTAAGCCATATCTTACTTTATTGTACTAAATTAATATCGATCTATGGAATTAAAGTTTATCTCGTTATGGCCACATTTTTTTAAATTATAACTTTCAAGGTTTTTAAAATTTTGTTCTTGGGAGCAGGTTATATAAAAATAACAAGACACCCTCTGGAGGCTTTAGGTCGCCAACACCATGGCATCAGACAGCGAGTTTGAGAGAAGAGAAAAATAACAAAAATATTCAAATAAAAGATTTAACTAAAGGATAGATTAGATACATGAACTAAGATATAAAGTAGGTGATATAGTAGGCAAGTTTATTTTAGAAATATTATGAAAAATACAACACAGGATAGACTAATGTTTTAGTAAAGGGAGGTAATTTTAATTTGTTTTAATTCTTTAATGCCGTACTTCAACTTCAGCTGAACATTACACAAGTGTATGACTTAGAGAATAGTAGCAATATATAAACGTGGTGCCTTTACTCATTATTTCAAAGACATAAAAATAATCATTTAACATACATTATAATATATAGAGATCGCCCATTCTAGCATGAAAAGATTGACATAAACTTCACAAGTTTCCATCCATTTTGGCGATGTCTTACCATTATAACATGCACATATTACAAAAAATAAAGTCCACATCCTGATTGTTGGTATTTAATTTTGATCTTACTTGACTTAAGGATAACGGCAACCAATCAGATAACATCATATTAAACTTTTGGTCAGTAACAGGTGATATGATTGGCTATCCTTTTTCTCCAATTAAATAAAATCAATTTTGAATACCACGGGAGAGTCCACACAGCTGACCATACATTTAACCTCACGATCATCGAGTCAAAAGTTGACTGTTACACAAAGACACACTTTACAACATTCAAATAAAATATAAAATCTTACTGAAACCAGTCCTCCCAGATAATCACTAGTCATCGGATCTCCGCCTTTGAATTCTTGTGCAAAGTATGGTGAATAAAGCTCGCTGGTTCGTAATATCTCAATAACTTTATCTAATGCTTGAGCTACGGTTATGGGGCTATTTTCTTGTGCTGTGTTAATTATATTTATAACCTAAAATGAAAGCATTAGGTATCAACTACAAAGTATACTGAGGATGTCATGAAGCCCTCTGTATATACAGGGCAACCTCTCCAGAGTGACCACCTTTGAACAACACAAATATTGGCTGTTATAGAGAGGTGGTTGCTCTAGAGAGGTTCAAATGATAGAATAGTGAAGTTCCGTTAAATAAGACCAGACAAAAGGGTGGTCTTTATAACCAATTAGTCTTAATTGACTAAGCAGGCCATTTCTGGGGTTTTTTCAAGCAGACAATTTCTGTTTTTTTTGTCTCATATATGAGAAAAGAACTTCATAGAAAAAGTATACGATACGCTAAAAATTATAAAGATATATATGTACGAAACACCTTCTATAAATATCAAAAACTCTTTAATAAATGTTGTAACTTAAAGAAGATTACATGAACTGCATTCTTAATAAACTTATATTTATTAATAAAACCCAGAAAACAATTGGAAACAAAAATGATAAATACTCTCCTGATTTAAGCGCACGAAGAGTAAGTTATTTTCCGTGAAATTTGATTTCTTGAGACAAAATGAGCATTTTTCGTTATTGTTGGAAAATATATAGCGGAACTTCACTAAATTACAGGCAAAATTAATAATGCTGTTGTTTAGAGTTTTGAAGAATGGAGTGCTAAGTCTGAAAAGGAGATTTAAGAATGAAATCTGAGCGCTAAGTATATTCGAGTTATGCATAATTAAAAACAGTTTCTTTAATAATAACATTTTAGTAAATACTAAATACATGGGTAAACACACTACACAGTAGCTTCTACATATTAAATTGTTGAGAAAATGCAATAAAATATACACTGACATGATAAATAAATGTCTCTTTAACTACCTATATACCCACTATAAGGTCATTTGGCTTACAAGAGGGTCTTTACAAAAGCACTATTATGCCGGTCCATTGTCTATGTTTGTCTCATAATCCTCTCAGGCTCCAATTTCCCAAAGCATCTCAATCTGAGCTTGATCTCATCTCAAATATTGCCATTTATCTTTATGTAAATATCCTTTGTAGGCCGTACTAAAAATTAGCTCCACAAAAACAGAAAATTTATTTTGAGTTTATTTCAGTTAAATTTAAAGAGCTCAAAGTTTAGATTTATCTCAAATTTAGACTCTGGTTTGAGCAAAATCTCAATTTGAGTTGAGATTTCTACTTGAGATGCTTCGGGAGATTTGGACCAGGTCTTGTTATAAGCAGGTATGTTTGAGAATCTTTCAGGAGATTAATTGTAAATCCCCAACGATAAGAATTTTTATTGACATAAATCTGGTTGCCTCCAGTGTTTGCGCTATAAATGGAGATTTTATCACATGACTTGAAATTTGGGGCATGAGGGCTTTTTGCTCCGTAATTACTGTTTAAAAAAATAGTTATTTACACTAATTAGTAAATGAATGTATATTATAATAGTCCGACCATATTTACACTCTATTAACATATTTTTACAGCTGACTAAACCACAGGTAACTGTATGATGGATAAAGACTATTTTTTAATTCATGTTATCTTAGATTTTTTCTCTTTATCAATGATACAGTTACCTGTGGACTTAACTTGTCTATATTTAAATTTGGCTTTCTGTATACATACATGGGCAGAAAGTGTTACAATATGCAAAGGGAATACTACTGACCCCAAACTGAAAGGACCAGTAATACAATAATGCTCCAGAAACAGATCTACTGTATAATTATTATTTTTCGAGGGAGTTGAAACCATTGCTAAACACGACCACTAAATCTAATCCACATGATTGACCTCACAAGTACAGAACATGTGTTTACCCTTCCATGTTTTGTAATCCATGAATTTACGACCCCATGAAAATGCATTTCTATCAAAATCCACGAAATTTAATACCCACGAAAATATACGATTTTATAGTATTCTGCGTATGAACTTTTGTCATATATTCATGAACGATATTAATAACTAGGGTATATTCTTAAAAAAAAATGCATGAGAACCTAATGGACCTAAATGTACTAATTTTGTATAAAGGTCAGGATTATGCTAATACGTTTGGACAATAGAAATTTAAGTACGAAGAAACGACAATGGAAGACTGTAAACATTTTAGTTTAAGCTGTAAAAGGCCTAACTAATGTTTCATGGTTACCATAGCAACAGTAATGAACAAACCTTTGTGATTGGAGCTTCAATTGTCATTGAGTGAATTCTAGCGAAGGATTCACGTCGTCGAGGTATGCCATGAATACTGCCTAGAAAATACAAACATTAGCGAATAAGATTACGTCAAACCTGTCGTAACATTTCACATACTACAACAACGATGTAACAGAAATAGGCATTATATCAGTTCAGAATAATATGTATGTCCAACCAGTCGGAAAGGAGAGGCTAAAACCAGACAAGAAGTTGCAGCATAATAATAACCTGTCAAGTTGTTCACAGTAATGTGAGTGTTGTGTGACAGGCTGTTCAACTAATTGTACCAAGGAGTCTGAAGGTCTTATACCATATGTTACGAACGTAGGAGTACGTATGATTTTATAAAGATAGGAGAGAAACATATGTATGCACATGATCCACACCCTGTTACATTTATTATTTTAAAAGCGCCAATGTAATTTACCTCCATTACACCCACAGGACTGGTAACTGTATCATTTATAAAGAGTAAACAAACAAAACAATTTTTTTATAAAATTTATAATATCTTAGATAACATGAATTTATATATTTTATAAAAAATTTTTTTACTCTTTATCAATGATACAGTTACCTGTGATTACATTCTAAGAACGTCCAAAAGCAGTTCTGATAACTCTAAGAATTTAAGGAGAATTACTGAAACTTTTTTTTAAAAGACAAAAGATTTATACAAGGCCTGTTGATAAATACCGTAAAATCCCATGTAAAAGTCGCGGTTGTGTAATGCACGCAGGTAAAAAATGAGAGAAGAATCAGAGAATTTTTTTTTTAAAAAACGTATTTTCGGTCGCCATTTTTGGCGTAAAAATTACCAAATCGTGATAATTAATAGTTAACTGGTGTCAAAACTTGACTTGAATTGTTTTTATTTATTGACAACCAAGAATGGTGAATAGTGTTGTTAATATAACAGAGAAGCATGTTTGTGACATGTGTCAAGTGTATGAGTAAGCATTGAAATCTCCACTCTATTATCACAATGGGTCACAACTTTTCAACACAACTTTGCAAACACCTTCTCAACATCATGTCAACACCTTCTCAAACTTATCAATGGATGTTTCTTGCCTGGTCAATTAGCAAACATGGCACACATCCAACTCAAAATCAGTAATTAGACTGTTTGCAAAACTTGCTAAGTAGGGCCATTTAATGTGAAACAGTATTGATGCTTTTAAAAAAACATTATTTTATTTTCTTAACGCTTTCATTAATATTATTTTTGGAAAAATGTATAAATTATCTCTAGTTATAAATTTTCATATTTATCGTAAATACAACAGTATTAAAACTGCAAAATGTATGGAACGGTACGGCACTATGCCACTACCAAACCAATACGAGTTATTTCCCCTTTATTACAAATGGCGGACTTCATGAAAGTTTGTTTTTTACCGATGGAGACTTGGAAAATGGCTATATCATTGTAAAAGACGCATCTAACTTTTGGTTTCGATTCAGGGAGGAAAAATGTGCGTCTTATACATGCAAAAATACGGTAGTTTTAGACTATAGTTTGATACATCACAACATTAAGCAATTTCTTTACAATATTAAATGATAACTTCTGACATTTTCATTTTTCAAAATCGTATACAAAAACGAGAACTATCATACCATTAGCCACCTGTGTGAAATATTCTGTGTCTTTCAGTCGTTCATAGTAATTTGAGGTATCCAAGTGTGAACTTCGTACATTAACATAATGAGATGTTTTCCTGAAAAATAAAAATCATTATAAAATATCATATCCATAGTGATATCAATTTAGTAATATCCTAAAAGATGTTAAAAAGTTCTGTTAGTTTTACTGGTTGAGTTTTCATTCAGAAAAAGAACTAAAAATCAGCTGTTTATTGTTTATCTAATTTTTTCATATATTTTACAACTTTTATGGTTCATTTATTACCAAATCTAGGAGGGTTTATGCCACAAGGTATGTCTCTAACAAAGGATCATAACTCTCATAGCAATATTCTTCCAGCCTAAAATTCTGAACAACAATATGCACTTTTACCGTAAAATATGCACTTTTACTGTAAAAACCGTGAAATATGCACTTTTACCGTAAACACTCCAAATATGTCCATAGTATATAGAGGTCACTTTTTCTGCCATTAGTGGTGAGACTTTAAGTAAAGTCATCCATGTCAGGTACGACATGTCATTAATCAACTACATGTACCTCAATGCATGCACGTACAAGCCTACTACAGGTCAATGACATAGAGAAATATATCAATATGTATACACATGTATACCTTTATATTAACACAGTAATTCTGCAGCGGGTACAACATATTTTTTTCTTTTTTTTACATATTGGTAATCGACATATTTTTTATTATACATATTATCAACCTCAGAAATTGCTGATCCTCTTTATTTTATTATACATATTGTTGAACTCTGAACGACATATCAAGACTGTTTTAACAGAAAAACTCACTTTTTTTAAACAAAAAAAAACATTTTGACCTTATCAAGAATGATCTCCCTTGATAATATGTCTTGTTAAGTCTATTTCAATAATTGGATTGTTTCCCCTATATATTAATAATTGGAAAATAAATGGTGATGAACATATGGGATAGGGGCATTAACTGTTGTTTACAAGACATATTCCGGTGTAACGGTGAATTTTATCCCCCCGCCCAGTTTATCCCCAGGGAGAACTTTTTTACTGCCCTGGCGGATTATTTGAATTTTTTGCCACTGATTGCACATAATTATGAGCCACGTCTTATCATTTGTGACTAGATTATCATTGCCAATATATGCATCTTTACAATGTGTTTGTCTATATTTGAACAGAGCTTAATATAAAGATAATAAACCATAATAAATATCGTACCCTCCTGCCCCTAATACTGGGCAAATTTTACAATGTTGTGGATAAGCATCACCACTTTTCCTTCGTACATAATATGTGCCTTCCCATTTCTGCAAATATAGAAACATACTAAGATATGACAATAATAAACAACATGGTTCTACATAATAACCTCTCTAGAGCAACACATGGGAAACACACCTTGGTTGTTGTACAGAGGTGGTCGCTGTACTAAGTAAGTAAGTTAGGCCAGAGTTCTTTTATTTTTCGTTACTCAGACCCTCCTGTCCAATTTTTTGGCATTTTCAAAAAAAAAAATTGAAAAACTGGAAAAAAAACAAAATTGCATATAATGTTTTGATGATAAATGGACCAGCCTTGTATTATTATTTCATTAATTTGTTAATAATAAGTTTTATTATATCAGTGTTTCACTGCAATGTACTAGTCTTAAGATAAATTGGCTGTTTTCTTGAAACTAACACTGTTGTTGAGTGTTGATTGCTATAAATCGGACTATTCTACCACCAACAGCTGGTGCAAGCTATATTTTGGGAGTTTTTATTTTTATTTTTTTCCCTCCTGCTGTGGACTTTTTTCTGAAAAATGTCTGAGTAACAAAAAATTAAAAAACTCTGGCCTAAGGCTTTATTTTACGAGGCTAACATATTTACAATAATGCAATCTTCCATATTGGCCTCTCTTGCTATAGAGAGGTAGACATATAATATTAATTGAGTTATTTTTGGAACAAAATTATAACAATGTTGAAGATTGGTTATTGCTCAAGGGGAGGGCCGATCTAGAGAAGATGCAATGTATCCGTATTCAGTAAGACATTTTGGCAAGACAAGGACCAGTTATTTGTAACAATAATTATTTGTCCTAAAAACAACTACAACAAGAAATATCACTGAATGTGATGAATACCCACAGAAACTGCTTGACACAGTCAGATATGCACAACTAGACTTGATACTGATCAGTCATGCAAAGTTTTGTTGAAATCTGACCATTGGTTGCTGAGAAATAACGCAGACAAAATTTATAAGTGTAAAAAAACAAAAGGCCATAACTACCTTAAAATTGATCCGACCAATGTGTGTCGACCATATGCAAAAATAGACTTAGTACTAATCATTCATGCACAAGTTTGTTGAAATTCGATCATTGATTACAGAGAAATAGCGCTGACAAAATTTGCATGGACCAACCAACCAACAGACCAACCATCCTCAAGCATGACTCCAATATAGCCCCCCATATACTATGTATCTGGGGGTATAATAACTTCAGCGTCTAATCTATTAAAAGTCAATTAGAAAATAATTATTATATTATTTGTATCATATCATGTACCTGTGTTTTATTATGTAATAAAGTACAATCAAATTAAGTAAAATTTAAACAGCTCCAACTTGAGATTTGTCTCAATCTCAATATCTTAATCTCAAGACTCTGATTTCAGCTGAGATTACAACTTATATATGACAGTTTAGAAATTTTAGCGGTCAATTAAAGGGTCAACACTGACTTACCTTGCCCTTTTTTATTTGACAGTTTATACTGTCGTTCACATCGGCTTTATTTCGTTCACTGCGTAACTCTCTTGAATCTTTACCTATAACTTCTTCCAGCGAAAATCCAGTAAGATGTTCATATGCTGGGTTGACATACTGTAAAATACATAATTACTGATTACTGAGTTACCTCCCATTAAAACTCTCCAATTCATAATCTCAATAGTTAACTTCCCATTCATATTCTCCAGAGTTACCTCCAATTATTACTCTTCTATTCATGACCTAAACAGTTAACTTCCCATTCATACTCTTCAGAGTTACCTCCCATTACTACTCTCCAATTCATGACCTCAATAGTTATCTTTCATTAATACTCTCCAGAGTTATCTCCCATTATTACTCTTCAGAGTTTCCTCCCATTACTACTCTCCAATTCATAACCTCAATAGTTATCTTTCCATTCATACTCGTTAGAGTTACCTCCCATTACTACTCTCCAATTCATAACCTCAATAGTTATCTTCCCATTATTACTCTCCAGAGTTAACAAAGTACAAAAATGAATGTTAAATTTGTAATCTCTCAAAATAAAAACATTAACTTCAAGTCATAATTTAGAAAACTACACAATGTGAAATAATTAGTAGAGAAGTCATCAGGTATAAATATTTTGTATAAATATTCATAATTGCAGGCATTTAAAAATGATGTTCTGAATTTGTAAGTTTTCCTTTAACACTATGTCTGTCATAACAGAAATATAAGATAATGAAGAACGACAGAACCAAGAATTCATAAGACTTCAACAAGTCATGCTAAATGACTCATCTAGATGTGTTTGTTAAAGGTACAGTCATTTATCTAGATGTGTTTGTTAAAGGTATAGTCAAAGCACTGATTATTCTAGCCATAACTAGTACCACCAAGAAACATCAGGGAGGGCCACGTTAAAATATATGAATCAGTACTTTCCAACAGTGATGAGGCATACTTTAACACTTGTAGGAAAAAAACTCGCTAGGTAATAATTGTAACCGCACCCGGATTCTTTGTATAATACAACTGTGTCTTCCCTTAAATGTTTTATATTCGGAATGTCATCAGGAGTTCAGCACCTTTAAATTCTGTATATTTAATTATTACCTGAATTTCATGGTCTTCGTTTGAGATTTCCACGGCATCTGCGACACAATCAAGTGCATTAAATAAAGCGTTACATGATCGTAACTTCTGTTGTGATAAAAATTCTCCATGTTCTATTTGTAATAACTCATTCATACATGCTCCAACATTCGAATTCTCTATGTATCTCTGAAAATAGAACAAAATAAGTTTTTAAATATTGTTTTCTGTTTTCATTTGCACTTGATCTGGGCCTGGAATCACAACCAATACTTACACTCAGCACTCAACACTCAAATATTGAAAATGTAATATAATGAGCCCCTACTTTTCCATGATTGCAAATCTAGATGAGGAAAATGGATAGAATTGTTATAAGAGTATTGAAAATAACATTTGATATATTTTTTGCAATTGTGTACTATTCATGAGGTATAATCTGAGTGCCACACTCAGCACTCAGACTGATAATTTACAATTATAGCTCACAAATACTCTTAATTACACGATGAAGTAAACCAAAAATAATATTTAGTACCTATTTAACATAATAACAACTTCTTACTCTCAAAAAATATCATTATAAACCTCAAAAGAGTGAATTTCAAGATTTGAGTGCAGAGTGCTGAGTGTAAGTATTGGTTGTAATCCCGGCCCCAGGTCAACAGAATTCAGTGGTAAGGAGACAACTGAGTCACATCGTCCTGACACTGAACCCGCAGATCTCTGGAACTAACGATGCTGTGCGTCAAGCAAGGAAGATACACCAGTACCATTTTGAATCACTTTGATATGACTCAGCCTGAGATCGAACTCATCACAGGTCCCTGAAAAGTGACCTAGCCCACCTATATATTAGGGCGGCGTATCAGTTAGAATGATCGATACGATATTTGTATCGATACAAAATGATCGATATTCGATATATCATATGATATATTATTTTGGCAATAAAACATCTAAATACTGTAAATATGCACGTGCATACTAACAAGATGTAGGGGTTTAACACAATTAAGCCAGGCCTGAGATGTGATAAACAACCTATTTGTATATTTTTTAAATTGCGAAAGTGGTTTACATAGTAGATTCTTGTTTGAAAATTAGATTCACTCGGACATAAACTACTTCGACGACCTTACCATTTAGAGACGAAACAAATAGACGACTGAAAACTTGATTGAAAATGGGTATTTTATTGATTACATGTATATTTTTGTTGATCGACTTTTTGACCGATACGGGCACGTTCGATATGATGTATCGATCGAACACAAAATACCGGTATCCGATTTATATCGGAAACTGGTACGCAGCCCTACTATATATACATATTTAATTAGTGAACTCATGACACCTTGCACTGGAATTCAAAGCTTACGCTCTACTACTGGACTATCAAGGCAGATACAAAATGTACAAGTTTAACTGTACTTGAGGCATTGAGATTATTAAGTACAGAACAGAAGCAGCCCTGAATAAGCAAATATAATGCTGACTGTGTACTGTGAGTAATACTCTATTACCATATTGACCAAGGATATCCAAATGAGAATGTCATTCTAATCACAAGCTTGGATATTAATCATTAATGCCATACATTGAAATATGAATACATATCAATTTATATGCTATCAATGTGAAACAGGCTGTATTAGGACATCGTATAGACTACTTGATGTTATATTATCACTTTCCTGAATGACTCTATAACCAGTGTAATTATCAATACTCTATTTCAACATCAAACACCAAACAACGAGGTGAACAACTGCGGGAACCAGACTGTACCAATTCTAGCCATAACTACTTTTTAACTAGAATGATCACCAAACTTCAGAGTAGGCCATAATTATGAATCATAACTTTACATCATAGATCCATAAAAGTACATGGCACATATTAACACTTGTATGAACAAGTCATTAAGAATTGCAAGCAATACAGAAGTCCCCTACCGGTTTTAAGCCATTTTCAATGTTCCTGTTGCCATAGCAACCACAATTTTTGTCAGAATCAAAATACGTGCATTGTCCCCTTATTGCCCCCTATCTACATACCAAGTTTCATAAACCTAGCATAAAAACTGTTTGAGTTATGTCAGGATCCAGACGGACGGACCGACTGACTGACTGGATGACTGACTGACTGGATGACTGACGGACGGAGGGCAAACCTATAGTCCCCTCCGGTCAAAAATGGGTAGGGGACTAAAAAGCTAGGATGGTAACAGCACCCAGATTCCTCATATTCTTTCAATCTACACTGATATAACAAGTGGCCAGTCGACTGTGCAGAATTTATATTATCAATGTTTGTTAAACACAAGCTCCGAGTGGCATTGAGCTATATAGACAATAATCGTATTTGACCTAGATTTGTTTTGAGATATGATCATTGTGACCAAATTTCATAAAGATTGTGACCTATAGTGACTACACAGATTTTCAATGATTTGACATACAGTAGTTTTTACTCCAGATTTGCCCAAGATAAAACTTTACTTAAATTTTGTTAAGAACATGTCCATCATTGTGACCCCAGTTTCATGTGAAGGTATAAATTGTGACCTCTAGTATGTACACAAGCAAAATGTGAATAGACGCACGTATGACAGACCGAAAAGTGATTATAAAAGCTTATTCTGTCACTTTGTGAGCTTACAACAGCTTAAACAACAACAACAAGAACAACAAGACTGAGCTTTTAATTCGGTGATGTTTATTTACTGTATAAACGCAGCATCATCATCACAGTATTACCCGATGAACCTTGAATTACATATCTGTCTATATAATATGCATTATAAGCCTACTTATCATTCCAAGTGGGATATTCAAGTAATTCCTTTACAAACTTCGTAATTCCTTTACAAACCTCGGCACTTCTTTCAGACAATAGAATAATCCTAGCCAAACATTGTAGCACTCGACTTATTCTGAATAAATACATACACTTAAGGCAGGATTCCAACCAATCAAAGACAGAAATAATTTCCGGACATTTTCCGAACTTATTTTTGGACCTAATTTCCCTGACCTAAACTATACCGTAATTGGTATTTGCCAAACCCTAATTCAAGTCATCTGTGAATATTACTATAGGTAAATTTTCAACTCAGGTAGGTAACGAGGGGGGGGGGGGAATTACTGTACAAACTCTATGATTAAAGTACATAAACATGGATAACCTAAATATACACCTATAGTATACAGTTAACCAAAAAAAAAAACGAGAAAAGTCGAAAGCTTATTATTTTTGTGTTAGTTTGTTGTTTTAAAGAGACATATTTAACCAATGGAAGGCATATTGCATATTTGTCATATCATATAGATGAGACAAACAGCTGCACAGAAACTACAATAATCACATAGAAAACGTGGGTTATTTGTCGTTTCTTGGGAAATATGTGCATGCAGCTAAAGTTTTTAACTTAAGTCAAAATATTTAAGTTTTCCCTGAAGATGCTTTGTGAATACCAGTCCTGACAGACATTAAGCTAATTAGAGTGCATCACACAAAACAACCGAAGAAACACCTTCTTCCCACACCAGTATAACTGTTATCATTGACAGCAAATTCTATTGTTGTATTTCTTATATTTCTTCTATGCCATACGTGAACAAGTAGTTATCTATACAATAATGATCAAAATAAATTGAACAAAGTCACTTTGCACGTCAAAGTAAAGTAGTTGAATTCTAGTTTTATATGTTGGTCTAATGAAACAGTATTGATCATCGAATACAGGCAAGATTTTCCCCGGAATTTGTAAATGAATCAACTGTAACCAAGTCATGTCCCCAAGACTGGAATGATAGGAGAAAAGATGAGGGAAAATTTGTCAGTGAATGCAAATTGGGAGGGCTTTATAGTGACGGACAAAATTGGTGTCTCCAAATGTCTCCAATACTTCCCAGAGAAAAATTGAATATGAAGCTTAAATTCTGTCAGAGAATTGCTGACGTAAAATGATTAATCTTCTTCCAACAACACCAGGGAGGCATACAAATACTGAAATTGACAATTAGCTACGCAATACTGGTTAACCATTGACCTTTAAAGCAGAACAATTCTTGGGAAAAATTTAATTACAGAGAAACTTTTACAGTGACCTTTAAGACAGAAGCGGTTTATAAAGTACAAATCAGGGAAAAAAAGGATGATTTAAATAAGGCGTGATAATACTTTAAGGAAAGACGCGCAATTAATAGCAGGAGAATAGTGTAACTTTTTTTCAATCAAGAACTTTCTTGCTTGTTGCGTAACTAATAATAAAAACTACAAAATACTCTAGCCCTTCCCTGTGAAAAACCAAATAGAATACAAATTAGACCAATTAATATATATACAGCCAACTCAATTTGATGTTTGTACTTTTTATTAAACTGTGTTTATTTTCTCTTACTAGTTGAATGTTACACCACTAGAATTGCAAGCAATACAGAGGTCCCCTGGTTTGAAGCCATTTTCAATGTTTTGGTTGCCATAGCAACCACAATTTTTGTCAGAATCAAAATATTTTTAGACGTGCATAATCCTCTTATTGCCCCATATCCACATACTAAGTTTCATAAACCTAGCTTGGAAACTGTTTCAGTTATGTCAGGATCAAGATTTTTTGACAGACAGACTGTGGCTGGAAATTGAACTGACAAACGGAGGGCAAACCTATAGTCCCCGCCAGTCAAAAAACGGTAGGGGACTAAAAAGTTATAAGGGAGCTGAGTTACAAGATAAAAATCTCAAGTTTGAAAAACGTTTGAAAAAATGTTTTAAGATATAAGAGTTATATATTATATAGTTTTACCAAATGATTCTGAAATATTGCTAACAGATACTGTGAAATTCTATTGTAAAAAGTCTAATTAATAATTACAATCCATGAAAAAATTTAGTGCTAAATCAGAGTAAATCATGACGATAATCTACTTGCATACATTTATAATTTGCGATAAAAAATGCCATATCATTTTAAGCTTATAATTATGTTTCATTGTGAATTCATTATCTAAAAAATTCTTCAAACCATATCTCCTATGGTTTTAAAATAATACATATTTATGGACATCGGGAGTCCACTACCTTTAACCTTGCATATAGAAGCAATCTTTCACCACCTAAATTCAACATATTAGCAGTCTCTTCCCAACAAAGATTCAAGGTAAATGTCAAAGACATGTCAGGAGTGGGTGCTAATTTCTAATGCCCAAGTGTAGGTAATTATTATATTTCTAAGAGCACTTGTCCAACTTTGTCCTAAGGTATAAAACATAAATGTCATTAAATTAAACTATGGTAGATAGATTTCGTGTTATTTTAAATGTTATACCAGTAGGCATATTTCCACTGTTATATAAGTACAGTAAAGTTCCGCTATTAAGACCACCGACCGTTCTGACAAAAAGTGGTCTTAATAGCGAGTCGGTCTTAATAGCCAGTCTGTGTGTGTATGTATCTTGAAGAAGCTAGTACTGGTTGTTATATACTGGTGAACATTGTCATTGAAGCTAATATACATATATAAATATAATAAAAACAAAAACAATGTACAGCATACACATTTAATTAATACAATATAATGTATCTATTAATTAAAACAGCATAATTAGGCAGCAATAATACTTATATTCTCTGAAGCACATTTTTTCCGAATTTCGAAGTTGTCCGAATACTATGCAAGTTACAATAACAGACCTTGATTTGAACCGTTCTTGAGAATAGTATGGTGACTTCTTTGTTATGATTTGACCCAAAATATATTTAAGAAATGATTGATTGATTAATATAAACTACATTAATGCTCTTCGTTATCAACAAATTTCTGAACGATCTACGTTGGTAACGAAATTCCGTGACGCCGTATCGTAACTGACTTTAAACCGTACCGTAATGGCAGACAATTTATTTTTATTGTCGGCAAATTCAACATGTTTTTCACAACTTTAATGGCATTTAATTGATGCTAATCAGTGTATTTAATTGGTTACTCTGCTTGTTTGCCAGTCAAGCATGCTGCCCCAGGCAATTATCAATTGTTTATGTAGTCTAATTGACTTTTAATTGACTGTCATAAATGAATACAGTGTCTTCAATCTCATGCTGAGCTGGTATGTTACCCTTTTGACTGTAATTCAAGCGCCCCGTGACCTTGATCAAGGTGCAAGATGATTTTCAAGCGCCCCGGAGATACGCGAAGGTGTGAAGAAAGTTGTTTACACATAAGTATACATGACACCTAATTGGTCGTATCAGCGAGACCAAACACAGTTGGGATTGACACAATGGGACTAGTCAAAGTGGTCGTAATACGGAATAGCAGACCGGTCGTATTATAGGACCTTAAAACAATTGAATATAGAACAAAATTATTTGGTTCTTTTAAAAATCGGTCGTAATAGCGGGACGGTCGCATTATCGTTATTTACTGTAGTCATATTTTGCCAAGTTCCCACTGTTTAATATATATTCCATAGACACTTTTAATGCTAGCACTGAAAGTATGTCAGTAAAAATTTCTTCCAGCACACAAAAAGATCTTTAGTTAATGTCACGAGGTATTTCATCTGAAATCAGCCGGAGTTCTGTACTAGTCACAATACCAGGCAATTAGATCATGGAAATAAATAACCAACCGCCAGCTATGCTGCAAATGATAATAATAGTAATTCTATTTGACCTTTAAAAATATCCGAAGAAAGGAAAACTGAAACTGGAAATATAGAGATACATTCTGTAATTGGGAATGTGAGCTCAAAACCGCAATCGTAAATAAATAAATAAATAACAACTGCCCTCACAGATGCGGATGCCCACACACAGAGCCTTTTTTCTACGAAAAGTCGGGCTAAAATGGTTCGACAACCAACATAGTGACAGGGGAAGCTCTATTGAGTGCGGAGCCAATCACAAAGCAGCAGAGAGTGGACAGCCAATTAAAAAGCAGAAGAGAGTGGAGTGAGCCAATCAAAAAGTAGAAGAGAGTGGACAGCCAATCAAAAAGCAGAAGAGAGTAGACAGCCAATCAAAAAGCAGAAGAGAGTGGACAGCCAATCACAAAGCAGAAGAGAGTGGACAGCCAATCAAAAAGCAGAAGAGAGTGGACAGCCAATCAAAAAGCAGAAGAGAGTGGACAGCCAATCAAAAAGCAAAAGAGAGTGGACAGCCAATCAAAAAGCAGAAGAGAGTGGACAGCCAATCAAAAAGCAGAAGAGAGTGGACAGCCAATCAAAAAGCAGAAGAGGAAAGTTGAGATGGCCATAATAAGGGCCAGAATAAGGGGTATATACTGGGAGGCCACAATATAATAGACAATTTGTGTGACATGCTCAAGGTTTAGCAATTCAATATAAACTTCGGTAGATTATATGACTGCCATGCGTTCAGTGAAAGCTGCAGTACCAACATTTACGTTAAAAAGTCACAATATTTGTCGCTTAAATCTTTCGTTGATCGCTCATTGTGACACAAGCAACTTGAATGTGTAAAACCCTGCTTTTTCAAGAACGGATGCCCAGGTTTTACTATTCACACACCATTGTTTATCTCTGTCCACCATATTGGTATAGTTCAGAGAATTTGACACAACTCTAAACCTTCAATTAGCATAATTTAACAACTGATATATTGTCTATATTTATAACCCCGGCTGTATGTTTTCATAAGCAGGGAGTATCACGAAGACGTAATACCAACACAAAACTAATGAACCGATATTGCACAATTTGCTCGCGGAAATTTATATATTCAACGCAAGTACCTTGTAATATATTCATGCATAGAGGTCAGGATCATGTCAAGTTCTCTGTGCTATACGCTACACAAATTTAGGCATACCGTGCAACCTGACTATCATGTTAGCCAAAATTTATTTAACAAAGCGTTCAATGAAACATTTCGTCACAGCTTCCTTGAACACACATCTGGTATATGACGTAATTGAACGTAAGAATTTAATGAAGGAAAAACTACATGCACATCAGTTTCTGGTACACACACATATACCAGTTTATGTAATAATTAACACATGGGGCATGTGACAAAACTATGGCCTAGATCATGTGACACATATTGATTTCTGACCAGTTTCTAGTTATATAACATGAATATGAAACCACCAGAGTTATATGATCATCATTGTCATACATTGTCAGGATTCAAACACCATCATACTGATGTTGATCAATAATTTAATACTCTAATGATCACAACTTGTCATATCTGCTAACAAACAGAAACACCCAACAGAGTGCAAATTCAACATGTTGTAACTCTGAGCTCACTATATGGAATGAATACGGATTGAAATACTAAGATGAACAACTTCACATGTTGACTTGTTTTCCTAGAAGTTGGATGGACATAGCTCACATACTGTTAGCGTTACAAGCGACGAAAGAAAATTTCACCATTTCAAGGGAAACCACTCTGCTAAAACTAGATGAATCTGAATAGAAGTACATATATGTGAACAAGTTAACGGACAACACAAGCCAAATTTCAACATTTCAAGGGCAATAACTTTGCTAATACTAGGCGGATTCGAATAAAATTACAGTATATAGGTGCACAACTACACTTGCTGACTGATTGTCCTATGAAGTTTGACAACCGTAGCTTTCAGAGTTATAATGAGTGACTGTGACAAGCAAAATTTAATCATTTCAAAGGGCCACAACTCTGCTAATATTCCTATCAAGCTTGCTCACTGTAGCGCCATTATTTCTTACAACATTTTGAGATGAACTAAAGAGGCTCACTGGGAAGACTCAGGGCTTGCCCGACTGTGTTGCCTCTTTAAATAAAGTTGTAATTATTACTATTTTTGTTATTATTATTATTATATTATTATTATTATTATTATTATTATTACTAACTGATGGACAAGCACACAGTAAAGGAAACAACAGAAAAACTTCCTTAAATGAAATATATTGCAACAAAAAAAACATCCATATCAATGATATTCGGGTTGTCAAGTCAATTTTCATCAAACTTTTTTTGACTTGTCAATTGGGAATTTCCGCACTGAAAGCGGAAAAAAGATCAAAAAGTATTCGTAAATTGGGACTTTGATTGAATAGCAGCTTTAACAATTACGGACAAAGCATGATTTTTGACCACTGTACAGCAAATGAGAAATATACGGAAATTCTAAGCTCTAGATTGACTGGACATCAGGCAAACGTTTGGAACTATTCCAAAATACATAAAAACATTAATCTGATCTATTCAGTCGGTAAATACTTGGCTTATCAATCAAAGAGCCGATCTTATATGGAAAATTATTCAATGACTCTGAAGAAAACGTGCCGATACAAGACAGAAATCCTTTGATCCAATATCCCCGTATGACATAGAGTCTTTGCAAAGACCTTAATGAAAAACATTGTTGCCATTTCCCCTATATTTGATGGATGGACGCAAATTAATCTATACATAGGAATAAATAGATTGACAAAAAGGTCAAAGTTTGGGAAATATTTTGTCCTTGGGTAAATGGCAAATTGAATATACTGATTATTATTAGGATATAAAGTCATATCTTGTAATTTCCAACCAAAATGAAGCAAATACAGAAATCCATTACTATAATAACTCAGCAGAAAGATAACTTGCAATTTCCAACCAAAAACAGACAAAACCAAAACCAACCTGTGACTTACATAATAATTATATACTTGTATACAAAATTCTTTTTTTTTTCATTTCTATTTTTTTAGAAGCAACCTTACATTCAAATTTAAATGCTTAATAATTCTTTACAATCAACACTATGGGGACAGAATGATATGATTTCAGGGTTGCCAGCAACTGTGGCTTTTAAAATTCCCTGACTTTTCACTGACTTTTCACTGACTTTTCACTGACTTTTCACTGACCATTACTGTCACATTTTTTTCACCTCACAGTCGCTCTCTCTTTTTAGCAAAATCAATATTTGGCAAACAATTAAGACATTTCAACAAAAGAGTAAGGCCATTTTTACCATCTACAAACTTATATAAACTTATAAACAACTCTGTAAACAGCTAAAGTCCTAATTCACAGCATCTTCACTTTTCATCCTATTCAATTAAGTTTGAATATGTTTCATAAGACTGCATGTGACAATATAGGATAGGAACCCATGGAAACTGATAGAAGCATTCGCTGTAAGAGGATTTTATGTACAGTTTTCTTTCATCTTGTTCATTAGCTACGTACTTGATATGTCTTTACTGGTCAAAATAATTGTGCTAGCGAAGCAAGCCAAAAATACATCATTATATCAAAAGAGCAAAGCTTTCCTTCATCAGCTTAATAATAAAATTACACAGATCCAAGTTATTGTGCGAGCGCAGCGAGCAAGACAAAATTTAAAGACCAACACAGCCGCTGATCATTCTATTAAACATTGACCCAGAATTTCATTTTTCCCTGACTTTTCTAACATTTTATTTTTCACTGACCATTTTCAAGAATTCCCTGAAAATTCACTGACCTTGAAAAAATATCATTTTTCCCTGACCTTTTCAGGTCGCTGGCAACCCTGGATTTGTAGGAGAACCTTGACTGAATAATAATTAATATTGAAAAAAGCTTTTAATATTACAACTTGAAGCTGTGTAAGAGCTATAGAACATTTAAATTTGAACATAAGTACATGTTTTTCGTAAGTGCTTAGATAAAACAGTGCCAGGATGTCTATCTAACACATGACCACGAGATACGTGACATCATACACGTCCGTTCTGTCAGCTGATCCAGATATTTCCAAAAGTACAATAATTATTAATGTAATAGCCGCAAGTATAAGCTTGTATCTAATTGACCAAGTAATTCTATATAATTACCCTCATTCACCCTCAGTCACCCAGGTTCACCAAGTGAGAAATGGTTATAGACAATAATTGATATATATAATTGTCATATATGACCATGTTACATATTGATATATATATATATATATCACTATTTGAGGTAATGCTACAAATATAAGAGTTGTGTTTGGAAATTTCCATTCCACAAAATAGAAAATTTGGTCATATATATTCACTTGGCTGGAAACGACTTGAAGATCTGTGTCATAAAATAGCAACATTTTGTCATATTCATTTGGCTGGACACCCCCGTTGAAACTATATTACAGAGCATTTAACCTGATCTTGACCTATATGCATGAATATATTACAAGGTTGTTGTGTTGAATGTATAAATTTCTGCAACCAAATCATGCAATATCGGTCCTTTAGATTTGTGTAAAAGTGGCATTACAACTTGAATGTCTTCACGATATTTAATTCCCACTCATGAAAACATATTATAAATATAGACAATATATCATCTGTTAAATTATGCCAATAGAAGGTCGAGAGTCGTGTCAAATTCTCCGTACTACAATACCATACCAATATGGGAAAAGTACAAGTTTAGAAGTCACAGGATTCAGTTAGGTTATGGCAGGAGTGTCGTAGTCTTATAAGTATTGCCCGCGAATTATCAACCAAGAATCTTAACCAATAATTGGATGCATCCTTTACTGGTACTAAGCTTTAGACACTCTCTGAGTCTCTGATTGGCCAAGGAATTGCCGGATTCTTTCATAGTACAGTGTTCCCTCTCGTAACTTCACCTCTGTTGAACGACTCCCTCCTTTCAACGACATTCAAAATTCCTCCCATGCAATTTCAACATTATAATACTTCCCTTCAAGAAACAACACCTCCCTTCAATGACAAACGTCACTCACAAAGTCGTACCGACACTAAGAATTACCTCTCATGTATATTAATTGGCGTACGCAAACATTCTGTAAATTGTCAGTACATGTACTTATTTTCATGGAAAAATCAGCGAACTAATTTACTTTCATAGAATTAACAAGTAATTAAGAATTGCAAGCAATCCATAAGTCCCCTACCGGTTTTAAGCCATTTTCAATGTTTCTGTTGCCATAGCAACCACAATTTTAGTCGGAATCAAACTATTTTTGGACGTGCATTATCCCCTTATTGCTCCCTATCCACATACCTAGCTTAGAAACTGTTTGAGTTATGTCAGGATCCAGAATTTTTGACGGACGGACGGACGGACGGACTGACTGACTGACTGACTGACTGACTGACTGACTGACTGACTGACTGACTGACTGACTGACTGACTGACTGACTGACTGACTGACTGACTGACTGACTGACTGACTGACTGACTGACTGACTGACTGACTGACTGACTGACGGAGGGCAAACCTATAGTCCCCTCCATTCAAAAACCAGTAGGGGACTAATAAGATCATTTCCTGGCCAGAAGTTAGCAACCTCAATACACTTTATTCATCTTTACTAATTACGATACGCTGCTTGTGTACATTATGTACACATTTCATTTTGGATGTTAATGATGCTTTTTATCCACCAGTCAGTTAGAAATACAATCCCTCTTCACAACAGCTCCCTCTCTACAACAAACGCTCAGTTTGTCCCTCACAATGTCACTCAAGAGAGGTACCACTGTATATTCACAGTTTTTTGCATCTGACTTGGAATTTTTCCCCCATTCTTCTGTCTGCGGTCCATTGAACAGCTGCGTACATCACCAGGAGGAATATGACACCTGATCTTATGTACAGAAAGTCGAGCAAGAAATTTCTACTGTTATTCAATTCCATACCTAGTGCAAATCTACATCTGCTGCAGACAGGGAAATCTCGGTCGAAGTGACTGAATTACTACTTATGATGAGGCCTGCCAGCGTTGCAGCAGGTGTTAGGTGTGGCAGCTGTAAAGTCTCCCCGTACATCACGTTAGTGTAGTTATCATTCATAATTAGTCCTGTGACAGCGGAGTGAAGTCCTGTGACAGCGGAGTGAAGTCCTGTGACAGCGGAGTGAAGTCCTGTGACAGCGGAGTGAAGTCCTGTGACAGCGGGAGCGAAGTCCTGTGACAGCGGAGTGAGTATATAGGTTTGCTTGAAATGTCTATTAGCTAAGTCAATCAGGGGCCATAATTAAGTAGATTAGTGTTACATGGTGTTGATAATGTAATGCATTTATGATAGAAAACAAGTATGCCAAGTTTGAAAGCAATGCCTTGATGGACTTAAAAAATATTAGTTTCAACAACTTGAAAGTTTTGGTTAAGATTTTCGATATAACGGACAAAGGACAGGACAATCACTATATGCCTTGCGTCAGAAGATGCACCCGGGGCATACAAAGGTCATCAGTATGCTCCTCCCTCAAAGTCAAACGTCATTGGCCGATCAGGCAGGTCAAAACTGAACGATCATGTACTTACGAATAAATGTCTACGTTGTATGTATACACATATAACAATACCGAGAATAGCCGAGAACACAGGTTGCCAGATTGGACAGCAAGCACGCTATTCATTGAGCTTTGGAGGCACCAACAAATGTTATTATTCACCAACACTAATATTTATAGATAGTTAAACGTACAATGTTCGACTGGATAGAGATTGGCTACACATAATGGTCTATAATTAGATACTACCCAGATAATTGTCTAATTTGTATTGTAAATATACATAAATCATATAAATTTCTGCCTGCTATAACAATTTATGTAATTTCTGCTAGCGAAACCAACATTTATGTCTTCAAATAAATACACAGTGGTACTAGATAATGAATGTGTAAAGGACAGTAAAATAAAAGCAACTAAACATGTTAAACTCAGTACCAAATCACACAGAACACTCACTGATCTAAGCCAAGTACGACCAGGTCCCAATTCCACGAAAAAACTTAAGTTATTGCTCAGCTGAGACTGCTATTTTAAAAGCATATTTTGGTAGTTAAATGACTTTCATGTATACTAGTATATATTTGTTTCATCACAGTTAGATGCCAATTTCATAGAGCAATACGTAACAAGTCCGATTTTTACAGAACATAGTGCTTTAAAGTTATAAACATCTAAAGTAAAAACTTAAGTCTGTTATAACAAGCTCAAGTACGAAGATCTTTGTTGTTCGTTACTGTTGGATTTCCATGAGCATTTCATACAGAAATCACATACTAAATCATTATTTAGCAATAAATACACCGTTTCTGGTAGCAATCTACATCCCAAGTCTAAAATTGTAGTCTTATAATAAATTCAAAATAACAGTCTCAGCTGAGCAATAACTTAAGTTTCTTCGTGGAATTGGGGCCAGTAGTCCTTGCAAGAAAGTCTCAACAACTGAGAGGCAAATAGACAAACTACAGCACAACCTCCCTGCAGAAAAGTTCTACATACAACCAGGAGTTCTACCGAGGCATAATGCCCAATCCTGAAAACGAGTGGCAAGTCTGTTTCGAGTGTCATTAGCACCCGTTTCACACACCAAAACTTAGTTTAAACACTTTTCTATTGTTAAAATTAAGCTGATGAAATTTTAAAGGACCATAACTTTGCCAATTGTTTGAATTTTTTCACCAAATAACTTTCATTTTTTGCAGAAAAGTTTAACTTTCTAGTGTAGCTAATCCAGATTTCCCATATATTCCGGAATAGTAGAACTGTACAATAAAGTCTTTACAGTTTTTACTCCCTGGGTTCACCAGATAATACACACAGCAAACATTTCGACATTACAACAACACTGGTCCTTCATATTGTTTCAATTATTTTATAAATTTAATTTAGATGTTGATAGAATAATCATGACAGCCTCCTCATAAGCTGAGTGGTAGACCTCCTCATAAGCTGAGTGGTTGACCTCCTCATAAGCTGAGTGGTATCCCTTCTCATAAGCTGAGTGGTAGACCTCCTCATAAGCTGAGTGGTTGACCTCCTCATAAGCTGAGTGGTATCCCTTCTCATAAGCTGAGTGGTATCCCTCCTCATAAGCTGAGTGGTATCCCTTCTCATAAGCTGAGTGGTAGACCTCCTCATAAGCTGAGTGGTATCCCTCCTCATAAGCTGAGTGGTAGACCTCCTCATAAGCTGAGTGGTAGACCTCCTCATAAGCTGAGTGGTAGAGCATTCGCTTTAAGTGAGTGAGGCACCGTGTTCAATCCCAGGCCGTGTCATACTAAAGTCCAGATAAAATGGTACCAGAAATTCCCTTGCTAGATGATCGGCATAAAAGGGAAACTGGCTTCTCTCCTTTCATATCCTCTTGGTGATAAATACCATCAGGAATGAGGTGTCTAGAATGATTAATATAAGTAGAAAAACTTGTTTCACAATCGACCTTAAATAAATAAGTATAAACTTGTTTCAGCCGAAAAAGAAGTATCATGATTCTAAGAGAAACTGACTTACCCTATTAAAGCCTGTTTTCAACAATGGTAGAATGGATGGCTCTTCTTTATCCACTTGTCCACTGAAACAAAAATAGACAGACAGTGATATTTGGTTCCTGGCAATAAAAATTCAGTGTATAAGATTAGAGTACACAATTGGAATGTGACACTTGGTTCCCGGTCATGATATTCAGTGTATAAGATAAGAGTATACAATGGAATGTGACACTTGGTTCCCGGTCATGAAATTCAGTGTATAAGATAAGAGTATACGATGGAATGTGACACTTGGTTCCCGGTCATGATATTCAGTGTATACGATAAGAGTATACGATGGAATGTGACACTTGGTTCCCGGTCATGAAATTCAGTGTATAAGATAAGAATATACGATGGAATGTGACACTTGGTTCCTGGCCATGAAATTCAGTGAAAAAGATTAGAGGATACAACAGAATGGGACACTTTGGTTCCCATCCATGAAATTCAGTGTATAAAATCAGATAGAGGGTACAACAGAGGTATATACAAGCAGCTATACTTTAGGGAGTCAAAGGTCTGGTGGACTGGGGTCTATTTCTATTATGATTTTGAGCCAAGATATGTTAGTTGGGAGCAATTAGTTTTATACAAACTTGTCAGTTGTTTCCTGGCGGCAATAATCAATGTCACTGTAACTTTCAAGACATTCAACTAAAAGTTATTTTATTTAACTTATAATTATATGTAAAGGAAGGTTCAATCACATACAGCTCGCTGGAGATAACTCTAGCCTTATCAATAAACAGACATGCATAATATTAGCACTGCACAGTCGACTGACCGCTTGTTATCAGTGTTGATTGAAAGTATTTTAATAAATGCATTTAAAGTGAATATGCACAAGCTTGAACACAAATGGACATCAAAAATGCATTTAATTTTTAATTTGTAAACAAAGGCTAGTGTTATCATCAGTGGACTGTAGAAGCAGAGGTAGGTACAGGTAATTCAGGCACAAGATGACACTGTAACACACTGCTCAGGAAGACAGGTAGAGTATAGCTCTTGTTATTCTTTGAATCTTCAAGCTATAAATGACAATAATTTACTTTGTTTGAAATGAATATTAGCTATTAGGAGATGTTAGTAAAGCATGTTTTGAAATGAATATTAGCAATTATGAGATGTTTAAGTAAAGCATGTACAGCATGTATATGTGCAGCCAAAAAGTCAGTAATGTGAAAGGTCATGGTGACCTTAACCTCTATGACCTACTGACCTCAAAATCAATCAGGGTCAACTTATGACAGTGTCAAACGTCCCCATAAATTAAAAGATTCCGGACCCAAATGCATTTGTCGGTCAAATTTGTTATCGGTGTTTAATCTTTGTGCATATAAATGTGTAGGAATGTGATAAGGTTCCTTTACCAGTGCATATAATGTGTATAATTTTACCGTCATACTACCATAATCATGATTTATGAGAAAAATTATGTCATCAAGTACAGGACAAGCTTACATCAACAATGAAATTTATTGTTTCAATTAATTACACTTTTAAACTTTTGATATTTAGAATATTTCCATTTGGCCAATTTTAACAGCACATACTTTATGATTTGATTGCTATGTCAACATTTCCAACAAACAAGAGCTGGTGACGCCTACGAGTGCTAGATGCTAAACTTTCTTGCGGGGGGGGGGGTCCCCATGATTAATGGCCGTCCATAATAAGGATTAAGGGTGCTGCATCAATGTTTTGCGATGCATGAAGTTATGATCCCAACGAAATTGCATTTTTACAAAAAAACACGAAATTAAACGACCTTGAAAATAAGTGATATTACAGTATGTGATATTGTAGGTACTTACTGATGTTTGGTGACAGCCACTATCACTGTATGTTCACTAGCTTTTGTTCCACGTATTGACCTGAAAAAGTAAGTAGGAATATTCAATACATAAAGATCTATTAAGTCCGATAGGGAAGGCAGCACTCAACCTTACCAGCTGAGCCAACAAGTTTTATCTAATTATTCCACAGTATGTATCCGGATACACCACTTCTGAGTTCTAACAGAGAAATGCACTGTTTTCATACGGCTCTGACAGAACTGAAAACTGGTGTAACACTCTGACGGAACTCAAATGTCATGTATCCTGAGTCAGTCAGAGAGTTACATAGGTTTTCAGTTCCGTCAGAGCCATATTAAAACAGTAAAATTCTCTGATAGAACTGAGAAGCGGTGTATCGGGATTACTTAATAATTGTGTATCCACATACTCATACAAAAATTAGCTGTGACTATATATGACAGCAATCATAATTATAGGCAATATAACCAACAATCTTAGGGTCACTCTCAGTCTACAAAATTAGCACTGTTGTTCGGTTGTCCAGCACAAGTAAGTATTGATTCGGTCAGGCAACTTCTGCAGGAAATATGTACAGAGTCTGTTCACTTTTGCTGATTCAGGCAACTAGGTTAAAATCCTAAATTCACTGTTCATTTTTTTAAAAGAAAGTAACGAAGGTCAGTGGTGGTAAAGGCAGAAACAACAGGGACAGACAGACGGACAGACAATGAAGGACGATCAAGGCATTAATAAATGTCTAGTCTGTCTAACCATCATGTACCTGTCAGGCAGGCAGTATATGATATGTACAGCTCTCTTGTTATAACTATTTGCATATCAATTATTTGCATATCTGCATATTTAATTGTCTGCTGGATTTAAAATTTGCAGGTTGTTGACGTCAAAGCTCCTAGATTCCTCAGAGATTATTTCCCCCAGTAAATGAGAGCAAGTCAGGCTGTTAATACTTCTTCCATTGCATGACTCAATAATGTATTATGCTCCTATGACCTAACATCGTATTGAGTCCGGTAATCCAGCCCATACTTCCCAGCACTATGCCAACTAGGACCTCCCAGGAATCCAACCAAGACTTCCCAGCACTATGCCAACTAGGACCTCCAAGGAATCCAGCCCAGATCTCGACTTCCCAGCACTATGCCAACTAGGACCTCCCAGGAATCCAGCCCAGACCTCCCAGCACTATGCCAACTAGGACCTTCCAGGAATCCAGCCCAGACCTCCCAGCACTATGCCAACTAGGACCTCCCGGGAATCCAGCCCAGACCTCCCAGCACTATGCCAACTATAGGACCAATTTAACACACAGAAATCAAATCCATAACCACAGAAACACAATTCTGTTATGTTTTGCGATAATTATGGAATTTCGGTTTTTCAAAACCACGAAACATCTCTTTCCAAGCACTCCCTACAGACTTCCAATGAGGGAATTATTTCTATACAAAATCTGTACTTCTTTATTTGCTCATGTTTACAGAATTATTTCAATATCATCTCATGTTTTCAGTATAATTTCAATATTATCTCATGTTTTTAGTAGAATTTCAATGATCACTGTATGTTAATTTAAACAACAGTGTGCCAATATATATCAATGTATAAACTATCGTTTAACAGTTGTTATTGGGCCGTTACATCATTGATGTTTTAATGGTTTTAGTGTGCCAGTTCACACAACTTGCTAGCCGCTTGACAGAAAGCGGCAAACGGCTTACTTATATGACAGAATTGATGGATTAGCAGTTTTCACTTATGCTATAGGTATCACCTGAACCGAGCGGTTAGCGGCACAGGGCGCTTGGTGGGGAACAAAGTGGGCCCTTTCATAAATTATTATTTAAATTCAAGGTTCTGTAGGACTTCTGTGTGTGGCCTCTGTAGCCCAATGGTTAGCAGGCTTGCCGTCTTATTTGGCGACCCGGGTTTAAATACGGGTGGAGGCACACATGTATATGCCTGCAATATTTCAGCAGAAAGCTGACTGGCAAATAAAGGCTATGCTGGGCATCTGTATACTTTCACTGTAATTTACACAACAACTTAATTAATATTATCTTTTTGGTAATGACATTCAGTATAAACTAAATAAACAATTAGACATAAATGTGTAATTCAGCAATCATAATTCAAATGATTAACTCAAATGGAGTGAGAACTATAATACTATTGTCATGTATTCCATCAGATCATGCTTTATATCATCAAATATTCATCAATATATTCATGATACATCTGTTATCTTGATCATAAACCACAGGAATTTGAAATGCTATCCATAAAATATCATTATAGTAGTCGATCCATTCAAAATCACTCTATACTAGCACAATAACACTGAATGGATGGCAGCCCATTCCCCCTCAAAAATGGAATCCCCTAACCAGTTCTAACAAAAGATACAAGCAAAGTTTGCTCATTCGATGAAGAATATATATGAGCCAGTCTCCAGGAAAACCTGCTATATTGACATTATGTAATTACTACATGTAACAAGGTTTTCAAAAGCTTTAAAATAAGAAAAAATGACATATCTATAGATTCAATTTTAAGTAATTTATCCATATATAACTATATCTTAGCTTTAAAATTTCTTACGAATTATGTCGAAATCGCTTACTTCGTTGCTATGGTGACCAATTTAAGAAAAGTACTCTGATTGAGAAAAACGAGGAGTTAGTTGCTTAAAACAGTAGTAGCCTTTCTCTAAATGTGAACATTTACAATTTGGATATATCTTTTAAAACTTAAAACTTCATTCTAAAATGTGATACCATTTTGAATAGTTTATGTCAAGAATTGATCAAATGTTGTATTATAAAGTATGTGTTACAGCGACGTCGAATAACGTTTAAATGACGTTCGCGACGTCACGCAAAAAGGCTCTGAATAGGGCCTCTACAAAACAGCTGTAACTTCCTTAAAAATCAAGATAATAACGAAATTTCTTTTGTATTTTGCTTCATTAAGATGACTCTAGTAGATGATAAAAAATCTCAAAATCAATTGTTTTGTCAAAATAGCAGGTTTTCCTGGAGACTGGCTCATATATGTATAATAGTTTTTTAATGAAAAATGTAAATTCTTAATGTAAACTGTTAAAAATTGTACTATATTCTTGGTTTAATAAAACTTATCAAAATTGTGTTAGTTTGCTTTTAGAGGAAAGAGTAGAACAAGCTCTCCCCATACAAATGTAGCACATTAGGCACAATTTAACCATTATTATGCAAACAAGTGACAATCAAGAGGTAGTATATAGAGCGGAATAAGGCATCATATATTTTTATCTGACCATTACGATGATTCCGGGCTGTGTAATAAGCCACAAGTGATAATCTGAGAGTCAGCCAGCCTCCTATACACACACTTGATCCAGTCTAATTGACCAGTAGACAACACCTCATTTTCACCATTCAAACATTTCCATTTACAGAGAGTTGCCATAGCAACCTTTATATAATATATATGTGTGCATACTGTAAAACATTTCTTTTGTGTGAACAAATGTACTTTTGGCATTATTTTAGGTATCGCAGACGTCATATTTTATAATCAATGTGGACAGAAACCTAGTTTTTGTTGAGATGGTCACTGTGACCTTTCATAAATATTTATAGGCCAAAATTGACACCTCTAGTGACTACAAAAGGTTTTTCTATGATTTGACCTAGTGACCTAGTTTTTGACCCTAGATGAGCAAATATTGAACTTGGCTTAGATTTTGTTGAGATGGTCATTGTGACCAACTTTCATAAGGCATAAACCACGATGTGACCTCTAGTGACTACACAAGGTTTTTCTATGATTTGACCTAGGGAATTAAGTTTTGACCCCAAATGACCCAATAAAGAACTTTGTCTAGATTTTGTTGAGATGATCATTGTAACCAAGTTTCATAAAGATTATGTCAAAATTGTGACCTCTAGTGTCTACACAAGGTTTTTGTATGATTTGACCTTGTGACCTAGTTTTTTACCCCAAATTACCCAATATCGAACTTGACCTAGATTTTGTAGATTGTAGATCTACGGACAGATGGACGATGAGTAATCACAAAAGCTCAACTTTATACTAAAGTTTGTTTTCCGAGAATAGGACGGGCGATCGGATTGCATTAATGACCTAGGTATATTTTCTTTTAGCCAGCATGGAGATTGTTTTCTGTTTCTGATATCACAACGTCTAAATACAATCCCACACACTAACTCGTTGTCTTACTGTTAACAAATTATCTTTGACATTAAGATGTTGTATGTTACCTATCTTACTATTTCTTGATAACAACGACTATGGTAACATCATGTTATATCAACATTCATTACATGGTACTAACGCACGTCAATGACATTATCTGTACATATAGAACAACAGTACATATTGTACAGTATAGACTTTCCTGAGGCTGGCTATCAGAGCAACAAACAACAGTTACCTCTATAAAGCAACATGATCATCTTGTTCCAGATTTAACCTCTCCAGGACTGGTATTCACAAAGCATCTTTAATATGGTAAAAATTAGAATTTTCTTAAAGTAATAAAATTTTCTTAACCGGAAAATCAAGATCATCATTTTTTACATAGTTTAGAAGCATTATGTAAAGAGCTACAATAATCACATAGAAAACATGAGTTATTTTTCGTTTCCTGAAAATAATTGTTCAGCTCAATTCTTTAACTTAAGTCAAAATATTTTGAATTTTCCCTTAAGACGTTTCGTTAATACCAGCCTGAGCAACAATCTCTGTACTTTACAACCATACATCGTGTTTCCACAAGGTGGTTGCTGAGTCTAGACTCGAGAGGTTGTACTCTGATTCTACGACCATCTTAAGCAATTATCTCATAGAGCAGAGCAGAGCCGAGCCAAACAGAGCAGAGCCGAGCCGAGCGCAGGGCAAAACAGAACCAGTGTCAGGATTGAGTTCTAGTGAAAGACACTATCAAACAAATGTGGAAATTAAGAAAGTGAGTTACAAGCGAACCAACCATGTAGCTCTGACATTTCCACAGGAATTATTCAGATTTAGATTGAATACAACATTATTGGAGCCGAAAATCAATAGAATCTGTATCAGTAGGAACCACAGAATTGTCTAGCAGAAAGCCCTTAGCCAGCAGAAACATTGGCAGTAGAGAATTAACTCTTTCCTGGGTTCCTAATGTATACGGTAATATCTCCCGGTAATATCTCCCGTTGTCAAGTTCATCTGATGATGAAATGCGACGTCTTATTAGGGGATTAATCCTATTTTAAAATGTGTTCTAACGAGATGATTATATATATGTGATGTAATTGTTATATAATCTTATGATCCCATATTGATTGTAAATTCAAAGGCGTAACACCGACAATATTGCATGTCCTTTTTCCTTTCATTAGTGTAATATCCTAGACAAAATGACATGTCATAAAAGGGATTTTAAAGGGTTTTTAACAAGATTATGACAATTCTATGCGTTGTAATGAATAAATTCTATACAATATAGACTGAATATTTACAGGCGAAATTATAGGAAAATATTGCCTATGATATTGCCTTTAGTTCAATCTAGTATATTCACCTATTGAAACAGTTGCAGAGACTGTATACTTGTATAACTCCATGTATTGTCTCCTGGGCCTAAAATAAAATATTGTTTGTTTCCCCATCCCCTACCTACCCGACTAAAAAGGGCCCTACCCAAAATATTTTATTGCCTGTATTGAAATATTTTTTTTTTATTAAAAATTGTAAGTGAAAATTTTATTTTTTTGGTTACTGGCTTCTTTCTTATTTTGTTGGTTTTCACCTTAGAGTTAATTCTAATTTTCATTATTGTTGGTTTTCACGTTAAAGTTAATTCTAAATTTCATTATTTGTATGTCTTAACCAATAACTATAATACTGAAACAGTTCAAAAAAAAAATATTTACCCTACCTACCTACCCATTCTAAATCTGCTAGGGTCGGGATGGGGAAACAAAGAATATTTTAAGTTCGGCCCTACTTATAGACATGTGTGGGCGTTTTATTATACCAGATATAGCATGGCAGGATCACAGTTAGATTCCGATTAAATCTTTTCCATCTTCTCCGCTGGTGTTTTATAATCATTATAATTCTACGATGACATTTAAGGGGTTTTCACATAGCATGATTCTTATGTAACTTCATTGTATATATATATATATATATATATATATATATATATATATATATATATATATATATATATGCATTAAAATTTATGGTTTATAGTTAATAATAATTGACAAATCCACTGGTATCATTTTTACCAAATGTTTTCCTGGACTAGGATAAAAAAAGTTGTTTGGGGGATTTTCAAACCTATAATAATTTATTATGTATTCCACTAATATCCCCTAATGTAATTCCACTAAGATTATTTTACAAATGGTAAATTTCCACTAGCTTAAGTTTTACTAAAAGTTTTCCACTAAAATTATTTTTACCAAACGATTTTTTACCAATATTGAATAGTATTCACTAAGTTTACTTTACCAAAAGTATTCACTAAGATTATTTTTACCAAAAGTATTTCAATAGGATTATTTTTACCAATAGTATTCTACTAGGTTTATTTTTACCAAAACACTAGGATTGTTTTTACCAATAGTATTAAACTAGGATTATTTTTACCAAACTATTCTACTAGGATTATTTTTACAAATAGTATTCTACTAGGTTTATTTTTACCAAAACACTAGGATTGTTTTTACCAATAGTATTAAACTAGGATTATTTTTACCGATAGTATTCTACTAGGATTATTTTTACCGATAGTATTCTACTAGGTTTATTTTTACCAAAACACTAGGATCATTTTTACCAATAGGATTAAACTAGGATTATTTTTACCAAACTATTCTACTAGGATTATTTTTACCGATAGTATTCTACTAGGTTTGTTTTACCAAAACACTAGGATTGTTTTTACCAATAGTATTAAACTAGGATTATTTTTACCAAACTATCCTCTAGGATTATTTTTACCGATAGTATTCTACTAGGATAATTATTTTTACCGGTAGTATTCTACTAGGTTTATTTTTACCAAAACACTAGGATTTTTCTATCCATTGACATTCTACTGGTGCTATAATAAGTATTTACAATAATCACAATAGAGATGTATCAAGAAAAGTTTCAAAGCTAAATACATTTAGACTTGATGGAAAGGTTTCCTGTGTAACAGACACATTCCTTTATACAACATGTCTGATAAAAATGACCAACCATATTCCTTTATACACATCTGATCAAAATGATAGACTAATGTAAAATGATTATTTTTCGAGGGAGGTGAATTTTATTGATTCATTGACTCCACCACACAATCTAACGCACATGATTGATTTACTGAACTCCCAAATATGAAACAAGGTTTTACCCTTCCGTGTTTTGTTGTCCATGAATTTACGACTCCACAAAAATGGATTTATATCTAAATCCACGAAATTAAATATACATGAAAATATGTGAATTAACAGTATAATAACTAACCTACAAAGAGCTTCAGCATCAAAAGACTTGTTATTTCTAAGGTCTATAACAACAACGTCGTGTTGTTTATTAAGAAAGCATTCCAGTGCTCCCTCGGAATTCCTTGCTACGTTACATTTATAACCGGCAGTCTCGGCGGCACGCTGGAAGCCGTCACTCTGGTAGTCATCTCTCGGGAATACCAGCAAGACCTGGAAATATAGTGATAAATCTTCCTGTAGAGTATAATACATGTATACAGTGTAGTGACAACACACATTAGAATGTTTTCAACAATTTGTGTAATTATCTTCAACCCTTCTATCCATCAGGTTGGGTACAACGCTAGATTTAGTAACGTTTGTAAAAAAGTGATATTACCATTCTCAATCAAAATATTTTTAGTTAATTGCTTTGTATGTTGTTGCAATGAATAAATTTATATGTTTTGCAGGTAATCTGATTGAAATGGGACTTAAAACAACAAAGTAATTGCATAAATAAAATTTGGAAAATAATATGAGTTATCTCCCTTTTAATTAAAATTAATTGATGCAAAAAACGCAACGGTGAAATTTGATTTTTTTGTAAGTTGTCTATGTTATAGATGTTACTTAATAAAACTGCCCAGTCAATTTCTTGCAATTATCAAGCTAAATTATCAAACCAATACAATTCATGCAGTTTTGTCACCATTTGTAACTAAATTTAGTTACACGAAGGCGTTACTAAATTTAGTCTTGTCCCCAACCTGTCCATAGGCCCCTAATCCACCGACTTACATGATCATTAGACTGTCTACACTACCTAATACTGATGTCTGCTTTTAATGAATGGACTCAGGTCTGAAGACATTCATTTAGAATTCCAGGAACAGACATTATTGCTATAGTCCAGTCAGGATAAAAATCCAGTGACGCAGCGGTCGAGTCCACTATAACGGTGTAAAACCAATTATAAAGGCTTATACTGTATAAACAACTATAATTTCAATGCTAAACTAACTTACTAAACTTTGCTCTACCTGTTTAGACAATGGTTGTGATTTTTTGCGTACACATAAACTGCAACGTCACTGTCACAATATCCTAACTGAACTATATGTATGCTTAAATGATTATAAACAGATCCATAGAAGTACCATCCGATGTTATTAAACCGCAACAAAACCTAGAAGTCCCTGACCATATACAGTAAATCTATTTACTTTCGCGAATACAGTGAAGTTCCACTAATAAGACCAGTCAAAAAGGTGGCCTTAATAGCGAATCGGTCTTATTAGGGGACCTTTTTGTTCTAAATTTAGTACTTTGGGACCTTAAACTGGCAAAAATCTGCATAATTTTAAAATAATCAAAGTGGTCTTATTAGCAGAACTTTACTGTACTAACTTTTGCGGTTTGCCGATCGTGGGCATATTCGCGACTAAAAAATTTTGAGTTTTTAAATTTCCTGCAGTTCCATAGTAATGGTTTTAGCACTTTCGTGGTGACTTAATTTCACGAAATTCTACCATTCGCGAACTCCACAAAACCAAATCACGCGAAATAATTTCTAGGTTTACCGTCGGTTGTTTGTTTGTATTTGACTCATCAGAGACAGTCCTAAGTGCATAGTCATTCGGATTTATCCCTGAAGAACTGGCCAATGACCTCTGAGTTGGAGTGATATTCACTCAGTCTGATTGAATGTCGGTCAGCCTACTGGTGACTTTGGTCAACTTTATAAAGCCAAGAATTGACCACACAGAATTTAACCAATTTAGTCAATTTTCTATGAATGACATTTTGAACGTATAATATTAGCATCTAAATGAACAGCATGAGACTTTAAACTGAATGTCACAAAGCCAGCAGGGTCAACCAGCATCCTGAAATAGCCAGAATTGATCGCACAGAAAGTAACTAATACTACCCAATTATTTTCCCCTGAATGACTGTTTGAGACAGCAATTTGCACCTTGTAGCATCGCATTATGATCAACCATAGGACTGTGACAGTCGTCCATTATGATGACACAAGCTGAATGATTGACCAGTATAGCATGGAGAATTTAACCTGATCCTGACATTTATGCATGGATATATTACGAGGTTCTTGTGTTGAATATATAAATGTGACAGAATGCTGACACAAGCAGAATGACTGACCTAAGTAACCATAGTGTATAAACTAGTCAACCTCCAGTTATCGCAATAAGGAGTACACATTGAATTGTATAAACTTGCAATAAGTCATACAGTGATAGGAAATTACTGAATGTTTCAATCACAATAAGTCATACAAGTTGAATTGTATAGTATCCCAATAAGTCATACAGTGATAAGAAATTACAGGATGTTTCAATCACAATAAGTCATACAAGTTGAATTATTTAGTATCGCAAATAGTCATACAGTGATTTATTTGCAGTGGTAACTAGTGAGTAAGTTTCCGACCATTTATCACAGCCAGTATAAAAGATGACCAGTTCTAATCTTTTCCTCCGCCCGATCAATACCAAACAATTTATATAGCTAATCTCACCAACCAATACATAGAGGTCAGTAATTTGTTCCAAGCTTTGTTGCTACTAGAGGAGAACAAACTCAGAAAATAACACAAGTATTTATATGCCACAATTTTGTCTTTTCTGCCCTTAAAAACTGCAATAACAAGAGATGTTTGTAAAACATGTATGCCCCATGGAAGCCAAATAGTCGGAGATGGTAAAGGTCACAGTGACCTTGACATGTGACCTACTGAACTCATAATCAATAGGGTCATCTGCTGTTGATGACCTACCGGCAAGTAAAGTTTGAAGATCCTTCAGGGCAAAGCCTTCTTGAGTTATTGAACGGAAACTATTTGGTCTACCGACAGACCGACCGACATGTGCAAAGCAATATACCCCCTCATCAAAGATGGGGAGCATAAAAACTCAGACAGGTTCTAATAAAGAGATTCACCTTCGACATTGTTCTTTTATTCCGGTTTCAAAGGTGTTTCTCATAAATTAAGTCTTCAACAATTTTTCAGTTATAAACAACGACCGATCATTATTTAACCTAAGATTTTCAGGAATTTTAACTTCTTTAATCTTTGTGACAGGTGAGTTCAAAACCAACCATTCACCAATGGTGATTGGCATCATCATGAATATACCCCTTTATATAAACAATTGATCTCTCCTATGAGTCGTTACAACCCCAGCAGCCCAGTGTATAGTGCGCCCAGGATAATGTGATGTTTACAAACATGAATCTGGCTGAGTTTGGTCAACTGTCGCAAAATTGGCTTTACAAATTACTAAAGTAAACAGACATGGTCAGTTTTGTACTAAAAACATCACTGATAAATTGTGCACCTTTATGGAATATACTCATTTTTCCTGCCTTTCACATTATCGAGGGTACACTATAATAATCAATTAGATGTACTTTTGTAGAAGATTATGAAATTCCACACACTGGCCTATCAGCCCCATATCAACCCCATTAAGCGTGAACAAGTCAATATAATACACTGTTAAGAAAATTACATTCCATCGGATTCCAAACTTTTCTCATTTCTATTATTATCGAGTATTTAAATGAGAAGTACAATGGTATAATCAATTGAATGACGTCATATTCGAGAAATTTGACATTTAGAATAACTTCAATCTGATTTAAATGCTCGGGGATCTTTAAGCCATGCTATAATGTTGAGAATCACGGAACGAGATTTACAGTGGCCATGTGATCAGTCTGTATAGAGTCGTGGAAATCACATGTGGCGACACCTGCAAGACTTACGTAATCTAACGTCAAACTGTATCAGATATATGTCATTTTTAAGATTAAAATATAATTTGCTACATTGACAATAATTGACATTATAATAGCTGCATGCAATTCTCTGAGAATTCAAAGACAGAATTCCGATCATAATATCAGATTTAATTCCAACAAATTAAAATTTATTTTAGCGGTAGCACAGTAGTCTCATAGTCACATAATTTATTTTAGCGGTAGCGCAGTAGGCAGCACGTCAGTCTCATAGTCACATAATTTATTTTAGCGGTAAGGCAGTAGGCAGCACGTCAGTCTCATAGTCACATAATTTATTTTAGCTCAATTGCGAAGAAAGATTTTACAACTTATATTAATATTAATTAATCATTCTCGACACCTCATTCCTGATGTTATCCATTGCCAGGAGGCCAGATTTCCCTTTAAAGCAGAGTAACAAACAAGCATGGGAAATACTGGCACCATTTCTATTTGGTCATTGGTAATAAGTGACACGGTCTAAGATCTAACTGGGGACATTCTGTAACCTGAGTGAATATAGGTTATCAAGGAAGCCAGAGTTAATGACGAGGCGATCCGACAAATTTAAACTAACATTTTGAAACACTTACCGACATCGATTTCTGTGTTAATTTCATTGGGCCGAGCATAACATCACTATCGGAGATCTGAAAATAGACAACAAACATTTCGTTGATTAAAAAAATAAATAAAAATTAAATAATAATAAATAAATAAAGATAAATAATATATGGACAAATGTAAAAAGATAATAGACAAACAGACAGGGAAGGCAGCACTTAATTTAAACAGCCGTGCACAGAAAACATGAAAACATCACAAACCATAATTACACGGCAAAATCCCAACACACAACTGAACCCGAAAAAGGAACTTTACTAGAGCTAGCCGACTGTAATTTGTTTTAAGTTGATTGTGAAACAAGTTTTTATGTTGTATCATTAATCACCTCATATGTGATGATATCCGATAAATATGAAGTTATAGTCTTTGAATACTGCAGGCCCTTTAATAGCACCCTATCAATTATTTATAATGCGACTCAATTGATTAATTGGCAGTTTCTTTATTATTTAGAACATATTGTACTTGTATATGAAATTTTATATAAAATGTCTACGAAGAATGCTTTATAAATACAAATCTCTTAATAAAAATTCATTTTCTTTTTTATTTCAATCACATGTTGTCTTGAATTCAAAACGTGACATTCACATTTCAATGAATTATTGACTTTTAATGCTAATTTGTTCAAACTGAAAGAAAAAAACAGAATAATTCTGCAATGAAAATCTTTATTATAATTATGACATTAATGATTTATTTAAAGTCAACAAACAATTAAAATCAATACCATAGAAAATATCAATACAAATAATGAAAAACATAAATGAATAAACTACCATATTATTTTGCCTGTGCTTTATCATACAAATAATATACATGTAATAAATAATATTAAACATTTATGGTAATTATACAAGCATTTCTGACATATTGTATTATTTTTGTATAGCTAATGTCTGTTTGACATGAATTGTGACCACAAATTACAAGTATTTTTTGTCCAATGTCTGTTCAACATGACTTGCGACCGCATTTTAGATGTATTTTTTGTCCTAAGTGATTTCTATCACATTATAACATGTACTATCAGCAAACTCTCAAAAGCTAATTGAATTGCAAATACATGTATTTAATTAGTAAATTGTTAAAGACAAAACAAATTTTCTTGAAAAACTTGATTTTACAGAAATGGTCAGGTATACGACAAATACAGAGTAAACCAACGCCATTTTGTTTACACATCAATTACAGGAAAGCACAGGAACGAATATTTGAATTGTATATACAATTGATCCCTTTTTTTCAAAAAATTAGAAGTTATAATTAATAGCCAGCAGAATGTATATACAAGACAAACGTAAGACCTCTATCGCTGATAGGCAAATATTGTTTACCCCTGTGATAGGTTACTACCTCTGCAAAATGTTACCCTGCCTGTGACAAAGAATTTTATTTTTCCCTGACTTTTCCCTATAGTGTCATTTTTCATTGTCATCAATGATGACTATCAAGAACTCCCTAACAATTCCTTGTTTAAAGAAATCATTTTTCGCTGACTTTTCAAAGTTTTAGTAGTAACCTTGGTAATAAAGATCATGAAATGAAATTTACTATATCAACAACAACAACAACCATATACAGCAACATACAGGAAGCAGAGAGCGGATTGAATCATTTTAACATTTTCGAGAAAATTACGACAGGAGAAATACAATATTTTAAAATTAACGTCACAAAATCCAGAGCATCCAAAATTTAATTATTGTGTACTGTTGAGGATAGGAAGTTTAATAGCCTACAGTTCAAGCAGTCTTCATGTGTTTTGTCTGTTTCTAAATCATATATTTGTACCTGCCAGCGTTACGAATATTACAAATTCACTTTTCAGACACATCCTGACAATTTGAATAATGCGCAATTTCCAGTACAGCTAAAAGATTGACAAGCAGATTTTTTTGTTGAAAGTTGTTAATATAAAAGGAAACCGTAGGCTAGCTAGCTGCATTACAGGGAGATATATGGTGAAATCTGGATCAATAGATTCCACTTTGTAGCACTGAAGGGAAACAGTTGAATTAAGATTTCTATCACATTTTTACGTCGCAATAAGGCTGAATGCCATCAAATACTATACATGTGTGTACCAATTGCCTCATTATACACCTAATGCCTCATTAAACATCATTTTGTGAATCCAAAATTTTTTCTAAAGAGGTTGGAGTTCAACTTATTATTTTTTCTCAGAAAGGGGTCAAACCAACTTTTTTCCTCAGGGTTGGGTCCAACCTGGAGTGTTTCATAGAGGTGTGTACTGGGGTGGTATTCAATATATTGATCTTACTTGACTTAAGGATAAGGACAACCAATCAGATCACACCATATTAAACTCATGGCTATGTAACAGGCGATATGATTGGCTATCCTTATTCTCCAATTTAAGATCAGTATTGAATACGCCCTGATCAAATGTAATGCCCCTGGTCAAATGTAATTATACAAGATTATATATATATAAACCACATTTCAATTCTGCAAACAGGCAATTTGAACCCCATGCACTGGTAGGGCATAACATGTTAAATAGAAGTGCAGCCAGTTTCCCAGAATGCAATGGATTATCATCAAAATACCTTCAAAAGTGAGAAGTGTGCATGCTAAACCATTGATCAATTATAAACAAGTACAAAATGAATAATAATAGAGGAAATCAACCTCTTATAATTAATCAGCACACTAATAACAGCAATAAACCAAGCACCTCTGATGAAGATGCACTTTAATAAGGCTCAGGTGAGCAAAAAATGTGCTAGAATTATTTTAGATCAGCCAACGATGCATAATACTGTTATATCAATAACGAAAGTATGTCTGTATAATAATAAATAATTATGATATACAAATGAAAAATAAGAGAGAACATTTAAATAACTATAGCTCAAGAGAAAAGAGATATGCTACAAATATGTTTATCTACATTAATACATGTATACCAGAGGTACATTACGTAACTACCTGCTCCTGACCGTAATTAATTTTATTTTATTTTTAAATATACAGAAGATCAGGTTAATAATGTGTTCAAATACATTGAAACTAAAATTCTGCAAATAATATATAGTCCAGTCAGGGTAAGAATAGAGTAACGCAGTTGTGAGTCCACTATTACAGTATAAAACCAATCATAAAGGCATATACAGACAACATACCATATTCGCTCTACCAGTTAAGACAATGGTTGTAATCCTTTGTGTACACATAAACTGCAACATCACTCTCACAATATCCTAATTGAACTGTATAATTATTAAGGCGCAGAAAAAAGAAAACAAAAAGGAAAACCTTTACGAAGATAGGATCCAGCAACAGTTTATATAACATGATAAATCAGCCATATATAATGATGCTACACTGGTACCCAGCTCTCACAGGGATCAGCTGTTATACAATCAATGGCTGTCAAGTGATAATAGATGTTCACAGGTTTGTATATAAAAGGTCAATCATTAAGGCAGACAGGTGATGTTGCAGGCAATATTACAAAACAGCAATAAATAATTTTATTATATAATATTTGAATATTGTTTTTCAAGAGCCACTGAACAGTATTTCAGTCAAATTCCTTCTGCGATTATATGATCCAAATTTCATTTTTAAAAAGGAAATTGGGGAAAATCTTCTTTTTTTTTTTACTGGGGGGGGGGGGACCCCAAGTACTGTAAGTACATCTGCATTATGAATGTCGTAAGATTTTAACCATGTAATTTCTAGACGGCCAATTCATCCTAGCAAGAAGCGAGTGCCAGCAAATCTCGGCCATAATCTTAATTTCTAACTATTTTTAAGAATATTTGTCACTAGTTAAATTATCTTTAACACTTATAGGTTTTACTCGACGCAAGAGTAACAGTTTTGTCTCTCTTGACAATTATATATTATTTGCTTATAAGTGTTTGTATCGTTTCATGTCAGCATTCAACATACTGACAAATTTGTATACTCAATTACGCAGTTACACCATAAATATCCTCGATAGCAATTAAAATATATAAATATAGTTTGGTACAAGTCGTTATGGGACTTTGCCAAAATGAAACATTTAGTAAACAAACAATAGGGCTACAAGCGAAATGTACTATATTATCTATATATTATATACTGCTATTGCACTTACAACATTTTCTATTTCTGAGAACTCAACATGCAAAGTTTTTAGCATCACTTACTGTAAACCTAGAAATTATTTCGCGTGATTTAGTTTCGCAGAGTTCGCGAATGGTAGAATTTCGCGAATTTAAATTGGTTTACAGTAAACAACCTCAGCCAAAAATTGAGATTTTGTATTCTAATCAAAGTTTGAGTCTGAGACAAATCTGAAGCTGAAACGAAGGTTTAATATTTTGCTTCTGCATGATATTACTGAATGATTTATTCGAGTTCATGAACAATTTTTCGATAAAAATAGGTGGCCAATTAACCAAACCAGATTTCTTAGAGAATATTCTTAAACCAGCACTTAAATGTAACCCTAATTCAACATGGAACTGGAAACTTCTCCACATGTGGAGGAAAATAATCATAATTGTTGTCAACTTTTCAAGGAAGACTTCAGCATGACCTTTTGATCATGTGATACTTATGATACTGAATGTCACCATCTTGGGTCATGTGATTATGCTACTGTTCAATAAGCTGTACCACCGTCATGTGACTGTTATAGAATAAGTTGAAGGTCATGTGATCTATTGAATAAGGGGAGGTAACTATAACAGCAAGCTACCTTGTATTGTTTGTGATACCACTGAGTGTCACAACTTGGATGTCAATTATTGGGTTGTGTATCACAGTATCAAATACCCTTCAAACAAGTATCTGGGTCAAATAATATTGATTAAAACGCCCATATTTTAATATGTGGAATGAAAATATCAGACATTGCTGAAACTGGGTCATAATTAAGTCATATAGGTCACCAGGTCAAGTTATCAAACAAGTAATAACTACTCTAAACCATACTAGTGATATTGCAATCGAATTTTAAGACACAAATTTAAAGATGTCTATATTTTTTATATTCATCCAGGCCCTTATTAAATTAAGTATTAAATCCAGCATTTAAACTAACAATGTCTGCAATTTAAATTATCAGATTTCAGTTCAGTTTCAGTTTATTATATAATTGTCAAGTCCTGTAAACTACAGGAAACATAAGCATAACACATTTACAATAGCAACTTAGCTGTCACAGTGACACTGGGTAAACGACATAAAACAGTGTTTTGGAATATTTGAAGTCACTTAATTGTTTAATAAGTATAATTATTGACTTTTACTATAACCACACATGTGTACATGATAATACAGACAGAGCGACAGATGTTACATTAGCATAAACTACATGTAACTGTTACGTAACGTAATATTAACCAACATGTTCATATAAAACATTAGCGTAACATTTTAAGTTGCAAGATAATAAAAAAACTCAATCAAGAAAAAAACACCACAAGAACGTTACGTGTTCAACACAATAATTTAAGTTTTATTTCATTTCAACCTGAATATAATCAGTGTAGCAATACCACGTGACTTTTGACTACAGTTACAAGAAGAAATTTGTAAAAATTTGAAAATAAAATAGCCGTTAGTATTATATTTCTTCATCGATTTCTATGAAATATACGCCTAGCCAAGGGGACAAAATCTTTTTCAGCGGCTGTGCCATTTTGTCCATTACCTTGTGAAACCGTGGAACTTGTACGTTTCATAGGGTAATTGAAAAATCGGTAAAAATGCTGAAAAAGCGTGGCGTATATTTTATAGAAATCGATGACGAAATAAAATACTTATGGCTATATTTGTGTTCTAATGTTTACAAATTTCTACTTGTAACTGTAGCCAAAAGCCACGTGGTATTGCTACCCTGATAATATTACACATCCAAATGTACATGCAATTTACTTTAAATACTAGATACTGGTACATGGTTACAATCCCCCCACCCTCAACACACAAATTAAAAGCCAATTGACATACAAAAAAAAATCTGTTAAAAAAATCATTTTGTGACCACATCATTTCTTCTCCAGAACAAAAGTATTTTGCATTCTAATAATTTTATATAAACATGATTTAATATAATTATTGCATTTTATCAAAGTCATGGTATGTATTATTTAAATTTATGTTCAAATCTAGCAAACAATAATTGTGTATGATCAAGAGGCATTTTCTAAAGACTGAGAATTTTACTATTTTTTTCTGATAATTAATTATACGATGCAACAAAACAAGATATCTTATAATACCTGTATTTATCATAACAATTTGCCTGGAAGCCGGAGGTCACCCAGGCCAATTAGGCAGGGATAAAACCGAATGGCCACACACTTCGATGGCGTTCAGTCGAATGCACAACAAAATCGTAACAAGGGTTTTATTAAATGGTATCTAAATCATCTTCCATGGGACTTTAAAGGTGCATAGTCACTCCAGGTGATTAAATAAAATCTCAATGCTTTTAAACTTTAGAAAAAGTTTCTAAGAGTTAGTACAAATTAATAGGTCAAAATATCAATAATTCAGAATTAATTTGCAAGTATATAGATCTTGCAAAATTCCAGTAAAAAGTCAATGAAATCTATGACAAAACTAAGCTAAGTCTACCTAAGGTAAAATAGTGACCTTAAAATATACATAACCGTGAATTTTTGATACAATTTGTGATGTTTTTAAATCTGAATTGATTATTTGAGTCTTCTTTAAACCATTTTTTCGCATTTTAAAATATTTCACATTTTTGGGCAATCATCTGAGATATACACCTTTAAACCCTGAGAATTAACAATAAATCCACAGAAATATAATCACCTTAATGGGTGTTAGCTCCATTCGGGCGGACTCACAACAGTGACAAATACCCATGGTAACGAGATTGCACTTAATTCTCCAATGATTATAGTATATACAATAATATCACAAAATATCACAAAATCCTCTCAAAAAATATTTTTTTGACAATTAATATCTGTGAAATACAGTAATTCACCAATTAACAACGATTGTTAATGGTCATACTATTGTGTCCTCGTCATGGGAGCTACTATAAACGACAGTTACTGTCATTCGATGGAATCAATAAAACTCAATTAAAGTATTTCACTTTTTCCCGATGGAATCTATAAAACTTAAATTAAAATATTTCACTGTTTTTCAATGGAATCTATAAAACTTAAATTAAAATATTTTCACTGTTTTTCAATCGAATCTATAAAACTTAAATTAAATTATTTTCACTGTTTTAAATTTTTATTACAAAACATTCGGTTTTATTCTTCTTCCATGAAAGCAAAATTAATAAAAACGTCTTTTTTCACGAATCCTATGAATACAAAACGTTTTTTCATGAATTCTACGAATACAAAATTCTGTAACACACAACAGAGAGATGATTATCCATGAGTATTTCCCTTGCCTGACAGTCAGTATTATACTGTGTTATCAGCCTGGAGATTACCCTGTGTAGTCTCTCAGAATCAGCAGAGATCTGTAACCATGTAATATTATTGGTATATTACGCTGTGCAAGTATGTGTTATGCTATAATATGATTCTGCCGGTCTAACAACAGTTGCATTTCACATTAATGATGATTATTTCTGATATTCACACTATTTTAATGTCCAATACTATATCGCGTTATTAGTTATTACATTAATATTTCTCCTATACACTGAATGGGGACAAAAAACACACTAGCTGTGTCAATATTGGAGTGAAAGTTCCATATATTAATCAGGCAAATGTTATATAAATATTGGTGTCATGTTGTAGAGTCTGACTTTGTCATGTCATAGAGTCTGACCGTGTCATGTCATAGAGTCTGACCGTGTCATGTCATAGAGTCTGACTGTGTGATGTCATAGAGTCTGACTGTTTCATGTCATAGAGTCTGACCATGTCATGTCATAGAGTCTGACTGTGTTATAATGTCGTAGAGTCTGACCGTGTCATGTCGTAGAGTCTGACCGTGTCATGTCATAGAGTCTTACTGTTTCATGTCATAGAGTCTGACGATGTCATGTCATAGAGTCTGACTGTGTTATGTTGTAGAGTCTGACCGTGTCATGTCGTAGAGTCTGACTGTGTTATGTCGTAGAGTCTGACCGTGTCATGTCGTAGAGTCTGACTGTGTTATGTTCAAATTTAAATTCTTAGTTATTCTTTGAAACCTACAAATTTGGGACAAATATTGTTTGTAGAGGCTCATTGACTGAATAGTTATTGATACTGAACAACTTTTTGCCACAATATGTAGCTATTAAGGAATTATAAATAATTTAAATTTCAGCGTAAGTTTAAGATTTTACCCAGGATACTGTTTTATCAAAGCACTTGCAGAAATCTTAAACTTACGTTCAAATTTAAATTCTTTATAAATCTTTTACAGCTACATTATGTGTGATAAATGAATTTGCAATACCAATAATCATTAAATTTGAACTTATACAAACCATATCTGTTTCCAAATGTGTAGGTGTTAATAAAAACAATTTAAATTTGAACGCAAGTTTACGATTTCCTTAAGTGCTTTGATACTACAGTATCAAGAAGTTTTAAAGATCTAAAATGGCTAAAAGGGCTAAAATGTTTGTATGACGTAATTTACCTACCTAACTACGTATTTATGTATACTAAATTACTACAAAATATTTTTATTGTCAGTGTGGTTGTTTATGGGATACCGAAATTACGCAAATATTTTATTTTTGCAATACATTAATTTGTGAGGCAGCACCTTTAAGTAACCTCTATGACATCATCTACGATACAAAAATATATAATTTATTGTATCCTTCATGGACATGACGTATGCCATGGCAAAAATGCAACGACTTTAACTCCAAGCAGTTGCATGTTGATACGACCCTGAGTCACTGCGGTACCATATACTTTGGTGTTGCAAAAAACAACCGGTGTCAATTCAAATCATGTATTTTGAACAAGCAAGTGTATTTTTTGGTTCCACATGAAGATAAAAGTACCGAGGACCAGATCTAGAATGTCACGGAAATAAAATATGGAAATACTAATACGTAACAAACAACGGAATACAACACAATACATACAACGGAATACAACAGAATACGTACAACGGAATACAACAGAATACGTACAACGGAATACAACCACTACATTTCTCTTTTTTTTAAATGCCGAGCATTATAAGCCTTTATTTGCTAGTCAGCTTTCTGCGCTGAAGAGTGGCAGGCATATATGAGTGCCACCACCCTTATTTGAACCTGGGCCGCAAGATTAGACAATAAGCGCTCTTTAATATATAGCCACTGAGCTACGGAGGCATTACAAAATATATATCCGGGGTATACAGCGAGAATAATAGTGATAAATGTCTTATTGCGATTAAGTAGAATAAAATGTCATCATCAGATATAAATGGGCCCCCAAGAAACATCTCATAGATACATCAATCTCAAAAATGATGCCGTTAATGGCCAAAATATGGATATCCTTGGTAACCTCAGATGACATATCACTGGTCCAGAGGCATTAACCCGATTCTCCTCAATCTAATATCATCATAGTTGACTGCTTGTCCATAATTTGACTTCAGCTAAGTGTATACATGTACAACTTCGAGCTCTCTAGAGCGGCCTTCTGTAGAGCAACAACCTCTCTATAACAACACATTCAAATTTTTTTTCTAAGCTAATATTTCCTATAAATTTAACCTCTGTAGAGCAACAACCTCTGTACAACAGCCAATAATTACAGCTCCCGAAGGGTGTTGCTCTACGGAGGTTGTGTGGCCACCTTTCAACAAAGACCACTTTATATGGCTTTCCAATTTTCCTATAGGTGGTCTTTTAGTGACAGAAAGTTTTTACTCACAAGTCGTGACCCTTGATAAATAACAACATGGTTTAATGGATTCCTATAATATACTTCCATAATTGTTACTACACGATTTCATTAATTGCTATGTTGACAAGAACACAATGTAAATCTACAGATAACCCGGGTACAATTTCACAGATTTGACCTCCAACTGAAACTTTCACATGTAAGGACTTAGTGGCCAGTATGTCTCATGAATGTTGTTCCATAAAGCTTCGGAATGTCGATTTTATTAAAAATATACATTTGTGTAATTTATTTATACTATAGAGATCATATCAAATATTTATCAATACAGAAATTTGATATAAGACAGACAGACAACAACCTGTATCAAGAGACCGCGCCTTTCCGACAACAATAAATAACAGAAATAACATCCCTCCCAGAACTTAACATCCCTCCCAGACCTCTCGGCAAATTACAATGAATTTTTCCCTAGTCGGAATAAATGCCAAATATTCTAAATTGAAAAAAAGTTAACAGATTAATGGGAGTTGTATGACGTGAAAGGAATCTGTGAGAGGTCTTCAAGACACATTTAATATACCGTAAATATTCGCCCATAAGTCGGGTAAAAGGTGTCAAAAATATTTCAAAAAGTCAATTATTCACCATGACCCATTCTTTGATATCAATATAATAAAGCATAAAATGTACTTCTTATAGAAGAATTTTTACATGCTGAAATCTGATTGACTTTTTGGAATTTGTTTAACTTGATTTTATCTGACTTATGGGCGAGTATATACGGTAACTTATTCATTATTTCCAGGAATTTGTCCTTGGGACCTTATCTCAGCAACAAGTTCTTAGAAATAATTATTGCAATATGATTTATGCAAATTCTGGTCAGACTTCCTTAAACTTAGATTGTCAGTTTGACGGAAGTCACAGTCTAGCAAAATCTGATTCCTATACCGACAATTCAACTGCAGGATGTCGGGGCACCTATTTATAATCTCTGTCTTAGTCTGACAGATTTTTTTCCATCAATAGGTTTTAAGTCTTGCTTGAAATACCCTTATTTGGGGGTATGGATGTTTTGTTCTAATAAGTCTGATTCTTGTATGGGTGGCTTGTTCTAATAATTCTGATTCTTGTATGGATGGTTTGTTCTAATAAGTCTCATTCTTGCATGGGTGGCTTGTTCTAATAAGTCTCATTCTTGTATGGATGGCTTGTTCTAATAAGTCTCATTCTTGCATGGGTGGCTTGTTCTAATAATTCTACTTCTTGCATGGGTGGCTTGTTCTAATAAGTCTGCTTCTTGTATGGATGGCTTGTTCTAATAAGTCTGCTTCTTGCATGGGTGGCTTGTTCTAATAATTCTACTTCTTGCATGGTGGCTTGTTCTAATAAGTCTGCTTCTTGTATGGAGGCCATGGCTTGTTCTAATAAGTCTGATTTTTGTATGGATGGCTTGTTCTAATAAGTCTGATTCTTGTATGGATGGCTTGTTCTAATAAGTCTGATTCTTGTATGGGTGGCTTGTTCTAATAATTCTAATTCTTGCATGGGTGGTTAAGGCATTGTCACGTTTCTGACTGGCTTTGGGTTGTCTGTATGACTACAGTATTCAATAATGACAAATATTTTATCCTCAGAATTCTTCATTCTTGCGCCATTAATAAAACATTGACTTGCTTATAATCATAATTGTAATACCAACACTAGAATACAATCCAGAGCTTCGTCCATAATGACTTCATTCCAAACAAATACGACAAACATTCACATCACAAACTTTCATTAAATATTCATTCGCAGCATCTTTGTTTGCATGAAAATATCATATTCACATTGTACGGAGACATTATCAGGCAATATGTATAATACCGTTCCTGTAACTGGCACAACCATGTCGCAGTATATTAAACTTTCATTATACAAGACCGATTGTTTCTAGTCGTATTATGCATAATTCTCGCTTCATGAATATTAACGAGGAACAACTACTAGTATATGTACAGCAACATTACAGCAATGAGAAGGATCTTGTTTGTCTTAGAAAACAAATACAATAAATGCCAGGAAATCTATAGTTGGAAATAACTCGACAACAAGACGTATTCGGTATTTTTATATTATAATTTTTTTTTTAGGAAATCTATAGAGCATTTTCAGTGGTGTACAGTAGTCAAAATTGCTCACCCAAACTTAACAAGAGAGCCCATTTAAAGCCCTTGATCTCAAACTTGTAGTTCTAGAATGGCAGGTGTTTTTTTAAGCTGTAGAACAATCCTTGCCAAAGAGCTACCATCTGACCATGTACTACCATGTGTATTCATGGTTAACCATGTTCGTAGATCATATCTTAATCATGGTTGAACCATGTTCATAGACCATGTTCTAATCATAGTTTGACCATGGTTCTCATTTCACCATGATCATAGACCATATCTTAATCATGGTTGAACCATGTTCATAGACCATGTTCTAATCATAGTTTGACCATGGTTCTCATTTAACCATGATCATAGACCATATCTTAATCATGGATGAACCATGGTCGGCAAATTGTTATTTTGTTAAACGTGGTCAACCATAGGTTAACCATAGGTAAATCATAGGTTGGCAATGGTTCATTATCATTTCACAGGGGTATCACTGGAGGACTACACACAAATATTCTGACCAACGTTCTCAAACACAAACATAATCTGTCCAACATTTTCATACATTTGTACATCTTTGATACTATTGGGCAATGGGTGCATCGTCCACACAGTAAAGGACATGAAATGGCACCAATTTGTCACTGCCAGCATATATGGCTTCTTTTATCTCATACATTTGTAGTGACAGACAGACCACCATAAGGAATGGGGGGGGGGTGCCATGCCAACAGTGATTTAGATTAGAACCTTTTTTACATTCAACCTTCTAGGTTGAACCTTCAAGTACAAATTCTTATAAAGCTATAGCTATGTTCATAAAGGATTTCTCCTAAGACCAACTGGCAGGCATGTCATAATTGCTCAACAGACACAAGGCCTTCAACACATTAGGAATATTCTAATAACAAAGAAATATACCCCCGAGTGTCCTATAATACAGGCATTCTGATTCAACAGTAATAAATGTGATTTTAATAATAAAATTTCATAAAATAAAAACGTAAGATTCTACAGGCACACATAATTATATAAAGCTACCCCACCCACCACTGACAGATTATGATCATTAATCGGTTAATGCCTTAGAAGTAAAAATGATTAATTATTTAACAGTCATTTAATCCTTAATGAGAGACTAATCACATTAGTATGTAAAACTGATGCATTTTCTTATAAAACATGATTATCCCCTACATGAATATAAAACTAATTAATTAAACCCAAGTTTCTACAAATGTAAATGTAGAATACTCTAAGTAAGGCCAGAGTTTTTTAATTTTTAGTAACTAGGACATTTATCAGAAACAAGAGGGCCCAAAGGGCCCTAGGTCGCTCACCTGTCGAACTTGACCTAGATTTTGTTGAGGTGGTCATTGTGACCAAGTTTTGTACAGATTAGGCCAATATTGTGATGTCTTGTGACTACACAAGGTTTTTATATGATTGACCTAATGACCTACTTTTTGACCCCAGATGACCCAATATCGAATTTGACCTACATTTTGTTGTGTTGATCATTGTGACCAAGTTTCGTAAAGATTATGCTAAAACTGTGACCTCTAGTGACTACACAAGGTTTTTCTATGATTTGACCTTGTGACCTAGTTTTTGACCCCGGATGACCCAATATCAAACCTGACCTAGATTTTGTTGAGATGATCATTGTGACCAAGTTTCATAAAGATTAAGCCAAAATTGTGACCTCTAGTGACTACACAAGGTTTTTCTATGATTTGACCTTGTGACCTAGTTTTTGACCCCGGATGACCCAATATCGAATTTGACCTAGATTTTGTTGAGATGATCATTGTGACCAAGTTTCATAAAGATTAATTCAAAATTTTGACCTCTAGTGACTACACAAGGTTTTTCTATGATTTGACCTTGTGACCTAGTTTTTGACCCCGGATGACCCAATATCATACCTGACCTAGATTTTGTTGAGATGATCATTGTGACCAAGTTTCATAAATATTAAGTCAAAATTGTGACCTCTAGTGACTACACAAGGTTTTTCTATGATTTGACCTTGTGACCTAGTTTTTGACCCCGGATGACCCAATATCGAACTTGACCTAGATTTTGTTGAGATGATCATTGTGACCAAGTTTCATAAAGATTAATTCAAAATTTTGACCTCTAGTGACTACACAAGGTTTTTCTATGATTTGACCTTGTGACCTAGTTTTTGACCCCGGATGACCCAATATCGAACTTGACCTAGATTTTGTTAGGATGATCATTGTGACCAAGTTTCATAAATATTAAGTCAAAATTGTGACCTCTAGTGACTACACAAGGTTTTTCTATAATTTGACCTAGTGACCTAGTTTTTGACCCTATATGACCCAATATCGAACTTGGCCTAGATTTTGTTGAGATGATCATTGTGACCAAGTTTCATAAGGATTAGGCTAAAATTGTGACCTCTAGTGTCTACACAAGCCAATTGTTGACGGACGACGGACGGACGGACGGACGGACGACGGACGAAGAGTGATCACAAAAGCTCACTCTGTCACTTTGTGACAGGTGAGCTAAAAAGTCCACAGGAGGGAAAAAAATAAAAATAAAAACTCCCAAAATATAGCTTGCACGAGGTGCTGGTGGTAGAATAGTCAATGACGGTCCTATTGAAAGCATTCAACACTCAACAACAGTGTTAGTTTTCAAGAAAACAGCCAATTTATCTTAAGACTAGGACACTGTAGTGAAACACTAATGTAATAAAACTTACTATTAACAAATCAATGAAATAATAATACAAGGCTGGTCCATTTATCATCAAAACATTATATGCAATCTTGTTTTTTTCCAGTTTTTCAATTTTTTTGTTTTTGAAAATGCCAAAAAATTGGACAGGAGGGTCCGAGTAACAAGAAATAAAAGAACTCTGGCCTAAATTCGAATTGATTGAATTTAACATATTAAAACTCCAAGTTTTTTGATAATATATCATACAACACTATAGTTGTTAAAATAGTTAATGAAATGAAAATGACAAGCTATAAGTTCTATTATATAGCATAATAAACCAAAGCATAATAGCTGCTGGCTCTTGTGGGGCATTCCAATAACTGACAGAATGATGTTCGAATTAATTAACTTTATATCGTAGTTACTTTTACTAAGGTAAAGTCCACCTTTGTTTACGAATAAAAATTATAATTAAATGCATTTGCGATCCATTTTCATTCAATGGTGTACCTAATCACTTTTAATGCATAATTTTATATAACATTCTTCCAATATACGCTAATAACAGGTGGCCAGTCAGCTGTGCGGTGTTTATATTAACCATGCTTGTTTATTGATAAGGCTTAAGTTATCTACAGCAAGCTCTAGGTCCTTTATATTGGTATGTTAAGCCATCTGACATAAGATCATTTGGTTTAACAAAAAAAAAGGATAATTATAACGTCTATAGTCTCACAAACAGTTTATTACGATAAACGCCATTTCTCCAGCAAGTTTTCAGATATAAACAGCGGCTGTAAATTTCATCTAACCAGTTTTGCTGAACTGTATTTTAACACCAGAACTTAGTAACCCTTCTACAAGGAACCAGCAAATGGTCGACCTTGCATGTACCAGTTTACACCTTGGACGAGTGGAGCATTGTGGGTTATTCTTGCTCAGAGAAATTAAGCAGTGGCGCAGACGGGGATCAAACCTGGGACCTCTCGATCCCAAAGCCCGCATCCTTCCTCTAGATCACTGCCCCCAATTATTACAAACTGTATGATATAAAATAATGTCATCATGAAAACTAAAATTTACCAGGACAAGATTAGATAAATTCCATTATGCTGTCAGACAACCTATCATTATATAGCGACATATTAAGGTAAAACAAATGAAACTGTACTTTAAGCTGACATTATCTATATTAATTGCATTCTCTATATAAACAAATTATGATTTATATAATGGTCATAGACACCAATTTAAAGGGAAATGAATTACCCCAGAACACATCTAAGGTCTATAAATTGATTAAATTACCCAAAACAGCTCTCAGTTCTATTTGCAAATATTAATTAACTTTGTAGATACAAGCATCATGACTGTACAAATGATTTAGAATAGCAGCACAAGAAACATCCACTGTACTGAGATGTACATTATAGCTGCTATAATTAGTAGATCATTTGACGCGGTTTCTATAATAATGATGCCAAATCTTAAATAGCCCTTTATTCCATACATCCAGCATTATTCTGATAAGAAATGAGCTAGAATGTGTACACAGCTCAAGTGCAGCTTTTTGGGTCACTTTAAATTTCAAGAATGATCTCCCTTGGTAAGATATCTCGTTAAGTCCATTTCAGAAAATTGGATTGTCTCCCTTTAATACTAATAGTAATTATTATAATATAATCCATGGTTGACTGTGTATAAAAGGCATGAATTCATGTATCATATATGTGGTAAAGGGTTAAAATAACAATAGATGAAGGGTTTTATCTATAAATACAGTATGTTACCTCTCCAGAGCAGCCCTCTGTATAGCAACACAACCTCCCTATAACAACACCTTCGAAATTTCCCTAAGCTGATAATTAATATAAATTTAACCTCCGTAGAACAACAATCTCTAAACGATGGCCAATATTTGCAGCTCCTCATGGGTGTTGCTCTACAGAGGTTGCACTGTACAGGAATATCACTATATTGCTTATGAATTTTGGGTTGATTTTTCGATATACTGTTATGCCCTCTATAATTATATAGACCATTACCAAAAAGCATATACAATGCCTAGATCTAGCTGTTAATTTTATGATTCTTTACTTCAGGTCGATTGTGAAACCAGTTTTTAATCTATAACATATATCAATTCATCACTCTCGACCTCCCCCCCCACCATTTCTGATCATAATAGATTGCCCTAGTTAAATTGTCCCCTTCTCAAATGCTCAGCCAAGGCAAAGTACCAATACATCATTTTGGCAATAATTTTCTTCACAAGACACTAGGCCACTTAATGATCAGATAAGATTTTTTAAAGAATAAATGTCAAACAAATTTACTCACCGTTCTAATTTCTCACACGATCATTGCACGAGCACAAAACATGCTCTTGACAATACAAGAAATCAATATAATTTTATTCAATACCTTTTCTTCATGAGCCATACATATGTTTACCTAATTGACGTCATCAAGTGAGAAAACAGTACAATATATATCATTCATCCATTCATACAACGTAATATTGATCATTTTGTAGGAAAATCTTCTCTTTGATGACAGACACATTGTCTAACCCCCACAAGCCCTTATAATGCATTACAAAAGGGCCCCACACCTTCAAGACTGATCAATAAAACTATATAGTACATAGTTCACCCGCCTACAAATGCATTTTTCAATTATCAAAGTCATTTTTTACCTTTAAAAAATTATTGTTTGAAATTATTATAAACCCTCATAATGATAGAGTAACCAGGAATATTGCATAATTTAAGACATAATCAAACATGAATTGTGACCTCCCTTAATAGGTAAAACCCGAGGTTATTAGACCTTGATTTTGAATTATCAATCCTTAAATCAAAACCATGTGGTGACGTAACTGACCAACATCATCGATGGTAGTTAAGGCATGAAAATAATTACATATACAGGGGTTGTACTGAGCCACAATACTAGGACCGGGACGATTTCAATATTTTGAAATCGGTTAATCGTTGGTATGAAATCGAATCGAACTGGTTAATCGGCCGTCATATTCAAAACGGTGTTTTCTTTCATGACGAACATATCTAGGTACTTTCAGCAGCATTATTCATATGTGTTTATTTTATCCTTCGAGGTGTACAATACAAAAATAAGATTTGTATGTTAAATATGATCATATAAGGATTAATATATCACATGTTACCCAAATACACCCAGCTAGTTTGCTTGTTTCTGTGTCGATCAACACATTCAGGTATTTTGTTGTAAAAAAAGATGTATTGTATGTACACAGTAACATACAATTTATTGGCATTGTAGGGTGTGTATTGTTTCAAAACGATTAGCAGTTTTGCAAAAATCAAACCAATTTCACCTCGTAATCGAATCGTATCCGATTAACCAAGTAATCGTCCCGGTCCTACATAATTCCCAATGCACAATGCTTAGAGATGGTCGGACTATCTTTGGGAGAAGCACAGAGAATGGCCAAAAACAGACCCAAGTGGAGAGAGACCATTGCAGCCGTATGTCCCACCAGGGACGAAGAGGAGTAAGTCAGTAACAATACCCAATCCTGGAATGAGTTGGAAATGTGTGTCCGTCACCATTAACACACTCCCCACCAAACTCACTTCAAACATAATATCCTTTTGTTAAAATGGAGCTGAGGAAATTTTAAAAATGACCAGAAATTTGTCAATTCTAAGATTTTTTTCATCAAATAACTTTTATTTTCTATAGAAATGTTTATTCTTTCTTATACTGCAAATCTGGATTTCCGGCTTATTCCAGAATTGTATGACCCGTGATTATAACAGGAACCACACCCAATCTGCGTTACCACGTCAATATCATGCAGATTATGTAATATGAGCCATTCTCCAGGAAAACCGGGCTTATGTGACATTATATAGCAATTATGTAATAAGGTTTTAAAAAAGCTCTGACCAATGAGAAAAAAGAAATTCTCTTTGATTCAATTTTAAGTATTAGGGTAATAAAGTATATAAAATAAAATAAAAAAATTGACTCAGTTATTTATTGATACTCATTTCGTCATTTTTTTTATTTTGATATATACGTTCTGGGGACGGACAGCATTCCTTTTTTGTATATATATATATATATATTATATCACCACGCTACCCAAAGCAAAATCAATATATTAACATATCATCATTGACAATTAGATCCATAATTTATGTCAATTAGCACATTTTAGAATATTATATAGTCGGCGTACAGCGCTCTATAGTGTCATGTTATACTATAATCATGCAATACAATATAGAATTACTTACAGCTATATTACATTATTAGACACATGTAGGTATCAATATATATCCTGTTTTTATATAATAATATCCAATGCACTTTCATATACATGTATTGACACTGTGATTATGTAACTAAAGCCTACATTACTGTATATAACATTATGTATTAACAACAGTCATAATTGAAAAAATATGAAACTTTTCTAAAATGCTGAGTCTAGTCTTTATTTGCCAGTCAGCTTTCTGCTGAAATATGATGGGCATAGGAGTGTTTCCACACATATTTGAACCCAGGTTGTCAGATTAGACGGCAAGCGCAATAACCATTTGAGCTATGGAGGCACACTTGAAACTAGAGTAGGTATGATGTTATCATTGTGCTGTGCTTTGACCTACATCAGATGATCAAATTTTAAAATTAATTGAAATAAATACAATTTCTTGTACTGCAAATGACCTAAACTGTACATGTATTTGTAAAATGGTCAAGTTTAATTGCAACAAGGTCTAAAATAACTTTCAACAAAATTCATATTAATACACTATTTACTGATTAATTTTGCAGTTTAACACTTAATTAATAATCAGTTAAAATGGATATCACAAATTTTTGTTTCATCTCTTACAAATGTCGAAGAAGATGTAGCTAATTGTTTACAAAATAATAATATAAGGAAAATGTTACTTCTCAGAAACTTATAATTTCATCAGGAAAAGTAACTGTGTATTACTTAACACTCATGACAAACGTGATTACCTCCCTTGGTGAAAAAACTACTTTGACCCATTTACATGCTGCAATCCATCATTCCTTCATACAATAAAACTTTACAAATTCTGACAGGTATTAGGTAAAGTCTCTCACTGGAAAAACTTCATTCATAAAATAAGGTAAAACCATACCATTAGTTATACAGCATAATTAAAAAAAATTAAGGCCTAAATTTAATTATTGATTGTTACCCCATCCACTTTACTGCTATACCTACCAAAATCTCCCCACCCGAAGTTTTTTGAGAATTCAGAAAAATAATAAGCTACAGTCATTCAATATAACTTTTTTAAATTGTATAGTGATTTTTTTGCTAGCTACTAACTGAATTTCTACAGTGTATAAATCAAATCACTGTATGACTTATTGGGATATTATGCAATTCAACTTGTATGCCTATTTGTGAGCAGAAGCATCTGTGATTCCCGATCACTGTATGACTTATTTGAAGACTATACAATTCAATGTGTATGCCTTATTGTGATAACCGGAAGTTGACTCGTTTATACACTGGTGAGTAGAAAATGCAGTCTTAAAGTCATCCAGCATTTTTGCCATATTTCTTTGAGTACTGAACACAGGTTAGCGAGCAAGCACTGGTCAGTATTTTAATACATTCGGCAGCAATTGAACTCTGTCTAAGGTCGGGCGGTCGGGCTTGCACTCATAAACCTATTCCGGTTATTTGGTTATCATGTAATGTTGATATATCGAAATATATACAAGTTAATTGCGTAATTACTGGTTCATACCCAACTCCAAGGTCTCCAACAACGAAGCACATACAGTCTGTTCTTTCATTTTTATATCATAGTAATTTGGTATTTTAGTTTCCTAAATGACATAGGACACAGGAGGGCTGGAAACAAACAATATTTCATTTCAGGTCTAACATATTAATTCATGCATTTATAAGACAGATGAAATGTCCCATTATTTCCCGGTGACTTGAAACAGGACAACAGGAAATGACACGGAGTATAATTTATGCATTGTATGGTTTAATATCTCGTTGAAGGCCTGTTTTTTGTGGCACAGTAGATATCATATAGTACAATATGGAGGCATTGACCTGATCCTAACCTTTATATTACAATGTTCTAGTGTGTTATATATGAATTTCCTTCGGCATGTTTTTGTGGCACAGCAGATATCATATAGCATAGTACGGAGATAGTGACCTGATCCTAACCTTTATGCATGAATATACTTTAGGTAAATACATGTATTTAACTCAGGTAGGTCAAATGGGGGAGGGGATTTACTTTTTAACGCTACTGATAAAAGTACATAAATATGCATATAATATATCAATTTCCTTGAGCAAATTGTGCAGATTTGTGTTTGTATTACACCTCGAGAGTCTTCCATGTTACTGCCTGTCTACTAAAACATACAACCGGGGCTATAAATATAGACAAGATATAGTGCGCCTAGGATAATGAGTTACAAACATGAATCAGTTTGGTCAACTATTGCAAACCACTTAAGTAAACAGATAAGGTCAGTATAATACTCAAAACATCACTGATAAATCGTGCACAATTGATTAATCCATCTTTGTCGAATATACCCAATTTTCCCGCCTTTCTCATTATTCTGAGAGCACTATATCAACTGTTATTTGTATTATGTTAATAGAAGGTTGAGGATCACGTTAAATTCTCCTTACTATACACAGACAGTTGTACTTTTATACTAACAGAGAGAGATAATGGTTTATGCAGACCTACTTAACTTTTGACTTACAGAAATTACAATATATTATGATACATGTAGAGACCTCTGGGAATAAATTACGTCCAACCTTTTTCATCTTTCTACGGGAGTGTTACTGTTATGTATAATGTTTGAATCCCTTTCAGAGTCTTCTTTTGCGATATGGCTCGTTGTTTATCCCCAATATATCGGGAACCAGAATGAATACATAGACATAAACGTTCGATGAGTTTTGATGATTAAACATGTTTTTATTACTTAAAGCACAGTCTATAACAACAAGTAACGGTCCAAAATCAACAGTGTGTGGCAAAAACTCCTCACTACGTTCATATTTGCTATTTACGGTTACTCTGACCTTGCGTAGAATTACGCCAAAACTTACGACAGAACATGAGAAAAAATATCTGAGTAAAACACATGTGCGCAAATATTATCGATGTACACAATATTTACAGAAAACCTAGAGTTACGCTAGCGTAAATGCTTTGATAAAACAGTACCCATGACCACATGTGCCTAACTATGTACGAGCTGTTTTATCAAAGCACTGACAGAAAACTTTCAAGTTTACACACACATTCAAGTTATTTACAATTTTTTTTAAAAACTTCAGGTAATTGCATGGTTCATATTATTATATAGTTGATTTAATAACTTAAATATTATTATATCACCATTTAACTAAGTTATAAAGAATTTAAATGTGAGTTATCTTTAAGATTTTAATAAATAACAACCTTGGTGCTCGCCAAGCATTAAATTTTAGGCTTGAATCGGGAAAATAAATGAGCTCAGAAAGTAGCCGCATCCATGATAAGCCAAACTGGCTGCAGGCCTTTTATATAGTAATGATCAGCCACCCATTAAATAAACACTTACCTCAGTTAATTTTCTATAAAGCCTTTGATTTTGAGTGAAAATTTCCATTTGGTAGAAAACTTGCAATTAATTTAATAGAATTCATATACGCGTAATTCCAAAATTAGTTGAAGGATTTTGAAATCAACTCAAAATTTTAAACAGATTTGTTAAAATAAAATTACCGTCCCTTTGATTATATAACTGAAATATTTCGTTATCATAATGCTGCCTTATGTTATTTTACGTACACATGATAATTACCATATAGGTTTGATTTTCTCTGTCATTTCCTCATACAAATGTTAGATAATGGCTCTAGGTTACAAAGTTTTTAACCACATCTATGTGGTATTATTTAAGCACGGAGAATTTGACCTGATCCCTGACATTTATGCATGCATAATATAATATTACAAGGTTCTTGCGTTGAATATATAAATTTTCGCGAGCAAATTGTCTGATATCGGTTCTTTAGATTTGTGTTGGTATTACACCATGAGTGTCTTCGTGATACTTCCCGCTAATGAAAACATTCAACTGTGATTAAAAATATAAACAATATATCAGCTGTTAAACTATGCTAATAGAAGGTTGAGGACAGGTCAATTTCTCTGTACTATATTGTAATTTAAACATCACTATAAATATCAACCATGAAATGGATACATTAACGCCATTAACGTCAGACACATGCCGCCTTAATGAGTCCCCACCGTCAGACACATGCCGCCTTAATGAGTCCCCACCGTCAGACACATGCCGCCTTAATAAGTCCCCACCGTCAGACACTTAAGTGCTGCCATATTAAGTCCCCACCGCAAGTTTTGGTTCAGACAAATTCAATAGACTTTTTTCAAATTTAAAGCATATGTGACCAGAGGTTGGGCAGTGGCGTCGACTGTAGCGTTTTTGTGGGGCATATAGCTATGTGGTAGAAGTCGATCGCCACAACTCTGGTATTGTACCCTGAACCTCCGGTTGCACAGTGTTCTCTAATGTTATGTTGATGAGTATGCAATGTTCTAGAAGATAAATATACCAGATTTATATAGCGCCCTTTTTATAGCGCCATGCAAACGCACGTTCAAAGGCACTTTACCCATGTTGCAGCAACAAGGGCGCAGGTGCATCCTCTACCAGTGCAGATACAGCATGATCTGACCAGAGGGACAGACTGAGAGAAAGCCCCTGAAGGGAGAGAGAGACATTAGATACAGGCATGTCCTGCGCTGCAGAGGTGCGCCTAGCTCTTATTTCGAATAGACAGCCTGGTTCTTTAATGTGCCCAGTGTATAGCACCGATACACAGCTTCCTGGCACTTCCAGATACTTTGCAGACCACACGGCCAGATATAGCGGAAAATATTATAAATATTTCAGAAATGTCAAGTTCCGATGGGAATGAACCCATGACCTCTGGAATGACAGCCCAGTGCGTTATCACTGAGCTAAATCCGCTTATAAGATGTACATTAGTACTAGTGTGATGTACTATGTCTCCAATATGGTTTCAATGACTGTTATAGTATCTCCCGAGTGCATCAACAGGGTAGCAATACCATGTGACTTTTGGCTACAGTTACAAGTAGAAATTTGTAAACATTGGAACACAAATATAGCCATAAGTATTTTATTTCTACATTGATTTCTAGACATTATACGCCACGCTAAGGGGGAAAAGCATTTGCTTTCCGTGAAATATAAGATCTTTTCCAGGAGTATTACCAGTTTTTCCATTACCCTGTGAAACCTACATGTTCCACGGTTTCACAAGGTAATGTACAAACCGACACAGCCGCTGAAAAATATTTTATATTTTATGGAAAGCAAATAATTGTCTCCTTAGCGTGGTGTATATTTTATAGAAATTGATGAAGAAATAAAATATTTATGACTATTTTATTTTCCAATGTTTACAAATTTCTTCTTGTAACTGTAGTCAAAAGTCACGTGGTATTGCTACACTGATGTAGCAATGTATATTACGTATGATAATAAACTCTAATGTTGATCATTTATCAACAATAATGTAAATAAGTAAAGTTTAAACGACTAGTCCCATGTCAAGTTTTCTTCATTTATTTCACAGTTCCATATTTATAAGTATTCAATTCAATACAATTAACTATACTTTTTAACTTGTAAATAACCAGTAAATAACTTTTAGTAACGTTAAGTAACCCGATTTAACCTGATGACTTTCAGGCTAACACCAAATATTTAAAACGATGTGTCTGGTTCAAATTTAAGTTTAAGACTAATGAAATGTAGTATGTATATGTAAATTATAATATTTTAGTTCGTCTGAAGAACAGTTGTTAATCAAATTAGAACCAATCTGATTGGTCCTAAGTAGATTTCATAAGTCATTTCTTAAATATGCGCTATAGTGCACGGTAACTCTCAGTATCTTAATAATTTCTAATTTTTTTAAATTTATATTTTAATAAGGATTAACAACTGTTTTTCAGTTTTAAACACATACTATGTAAAAATGTGTAATATCAGATTTTTATATACGGTACATGTACCTTGTGATAGTTGATGTTTTATTATAATGTAGATAATGTCTCTTATAACTCTTATTAAGAGTGGCTATATATGATTTGAGTTTATGTCGTGTGCAATATATGTTGTAAATATAGATGAGACTCAAATAAATAAATAAATAAATATATTCAACAATTTGGATTAACCACAGCAACAATAATAATTTGACCAATTAAATAATACTAAGGTTACATGCATAATCTTGTAAACAATCAAAATATAAGTTAAACCTTTCACTAAACTAAGCTGAGCAAAAATTCAATTGTGACAAACAATGTTTAGAAAATGTTCCCTCATCCAAGCTTTAGTGCAGGATGAGGGTCATTATTGGAATAAAGCCGGAGGCTGAGCATGTACAATTAGCATTTCAGTCATAGTACTGGAATGAGCGCTTTTTTAAAGACCCGAGAAAAAGTGCAGTGCACCGTATAGTATATATCACGTGTGCACCTGTAATCAATCATAATTCAAAGCCAAAGTTTTGTCGCCCTAAACAATAGGCTAATCTCTAATCTAAGTGATAAGCATGTACTAGGGAGGGCAAAGCATAAAAGGCTGAAAGATACACATAATATCACAACACAAATTATAACATTACATCATAAAATAAATATACCTGTATGTATACAAATATACACTTTAAATATAATGATAATCTGACACAAAGGGAGGGTATGTACATGCTCAGCCTCCGGCTTTATTCCAATAATGACCCTCATCCTGCACTAAAGCTTGGATGAGGGAACATTATTTTTCATAAAGCCTATGGCTTTCACATGTACAATTAGCATCTTCAAAGTAGGGCAACAAAACATATTGCCATTAAAACAAAAACCCTCTTACAAATAAAAGTGTAATACAATAATGTAAAACAGACTAGACACCTTGTAAATCAAGAGTAACAATAATATATACATGAACAATATATATTAATACCATCATAGAGTTAGAATACTTCTCCACAGGTAATAAAACCTCTATTATGTCAATAATTGAAATTCAAATATATCTCAAAGGAAAATACTTTATATAAACTTGAAAATACCAAATAAAATTTAAACATGAACTCATGAGGTGACTTATAAAAAGGATTCCTCAACCAAACAAACACCCTCAAATAAACATTCTAAACCTGCAAATCAACAACCAGTTGTTAACTGTCAAAAGCTAAAGCTTATAGATTTTAACAAAAAAAATAAATTAAATTTAAATGATATAATAAATAGTTCATCAACTTCAGACCATCATTGAATCAGAGTATCTTTTTCAAAATGAAAAAGTGGTTAATAAATAACCATTACATAAACACCTATAATTCTACTCTTAACATATATACAAGACACAAGCAATAACCACTCTTTGTATACGGCAAATACAATTCTATCAAAGCCCAGTTTATGTCAAGATCATAAACTTATAACACTCCAATACGTCCTTAACAAAATGACATCAAACCTTTCTTAAATCATAAAAATATACAATATGGTCCGTAAAGAAAACTGCTATGCAGCTTAAGTGCTATTCATTGACAATAAAGAAATCACGTATTAAAACATGATATACATGTAATATGTAATATAAATAATAAAACTAAAGTAAATAAAACCTTTATAGGAATATAAGAAAATAATAGTACTGTTACAGACTTTCCATATATAATATATATAAATAGATCATTCTGCAAAGACACAATACTGCCATATTCGTATCATGACCATCTTAAATGACTATGATAAAAGATACCACTAATAAATGACAAAGGCCATTATATCCCTAAATTCCTTCATTAAAATAAGTAAAGTCAATATCTAAACCAAATTCCGCTCAGGTAACACTAACCCTGTTTCTTCGAAAAGAAATAAAATCCATTACAATAACACACAAATGTAACAGATACGTCTATAATTACTCTTAATAAAAACTTAAAGAATAAAGTACCTCAAATACTCATATAATTACATATAAAAAAGTAACAACCACTATATATACATTACCATTAGCCGAAACTATGAAATATTATCTATGCTTGAAATGTTCCTGGACACAAAAAGCTAGTTTCCCAATAAACATGTATAATAATCTAGGGAGTTTCCAAAGAAACATATATAATAAAGCAAACATATAAGCGCTTCCAAAAAGCTAAACTGGATCCATGTTAACTAATTAACACTAGCAGCACATATAAAACAAACAACCATAAAAACAACACTACATTAAGACAGTAAACAAGTTGTTAATATTTTACAACTATTACCAATAGGTTTCTAAAAAAATAACTTTTAATTCAAATTCCCAGGTTGCTTAACAGAAGTACAAATGTATGTGAATTCAACCCTTCCTTTCCAACTATGAACAATGACTAAACAATCCTGCTAAACTTTACTGTAAAAGTCATTTTCAAATATCAGCTTCACTCCGTAAAGTTTATAGTTGATAATCAATCACTCATTTTCAAATATCAGCTTCACTCCTAAAGTTTATAGTTGATAATCACTAAAGCATAGGTGAAAGTTAAAAACCTGAACACCCTGAAATCCTCAGAAAAGGACCATTATATTGGGAAAATACAGCAAAACATACTCTTTGGTACACCCAAAACCTGAAGTTCAGACATAAGGTCTGAAAAAATTTACTCATGTAGATGCGCATAAATAAGTCTGTTAAAATATTATGCCTCGTAAAACTACACGTATCCAGTGTATTTATAAATACATGATACTCCAAAACAGTCTCACTTATAAACATATATCCAGGGATACTGGTTACATAATATATATATATATCCCTTCTCAAGAGGAACTATAGTAAAAATACTAGATTATAGTAGATTTTATACTAACAACTGACAACATCCTATCATCACATGACAAATAAATGAATATAAACAACTAAAAATTTGTACTCTCATCGGTCATAAAAACACAACACTTGTTGCTACAGTGATAATGTTCAGAATGCAAAAAGCATTGGGTAATAAGTCTATAAGTAATTGGTACTGAGTCACTCATTTCAAGTATATCATAAGTATAATTGATATATGGCTAAATTTAAGAATACAGCAACATATATTTCCAAAATTCATGACATGAATACCTAAAAGCAGATACATCTAAATAAGTTCAGCCTGTATCCAAATGTACCAATTCATCAAAATGAACATCATTCCTCTTGTAACCAATTCTCCACCAAACATCTGAGTTATTCAGTATCATATATAAATATAAGCCATCATAATACTGCCGTATAAATAAAGTAATCATTAAAAACAATTCATAAACATGAACTTGATATCTCTATTCAAATGAAACCTTTTAACTCACAAAATACCCACTATTAGATGCCTTTGACAGACTCATAGCGAAATCAAAATATAATTATAATCATAAACATGCTAAACCATCCTGCATGTCACTTAAAAACAGTGTCATATAAATATAACTTCCCTCAAATGCCAAAATCATGTTCCATGACCAAAATTATATTAATTCAAAAAAGAACCAAATACACACTTATGTCAAATCTAATAGATTGACGACACACCACAAAAGCAATGACAAACTGCATAAGTCTCTGGTCAGAATAACTCAGTGCAATACGTTATACCTGATTTCAAATACTTAGAATTACTCCAACTCAATGCAACTATCCAAACTACCAAATATTGATTTATCTCATAGGATAACCAATCTAAATTTACATAAAATATATCTTGATTGCATAAGCATGCAAATTAATAATTTCATATATAAACATACCCATAGCAGACAAAAAGCAACCTAAATGCTTGTTCATATGGATTCTAAAAATTGCATAAACACGCATCAAACACGTTCTCCCCTGACAAATGTCAAAGAACTCTACGTTATGCTTCAAAACAGGTCTTACTTAATCACGTAACTTCTTCTCAACTATCAACTAATTACACGCAAACTGAGTTTGTCATGAAATATAACACTCTTAGTACCTTTCTAAATATAAAATAAGTACTGCCCATGTAATAATCTCTGAATAAATATCCGATATACAAATGGTCTCCATCTAAGGTTATGTACTCATAACACACTGTTATATTATCAAATAAACCGTGTCAGACTCAAAGTGACTTACTGTAACTGCTAATAAAGCTTATTTCTCATATTCTCATAAAAGGTACAAAAACGTAACCTTCATATCAAATGAGCATGTGCTCCCAGGCTTTTCACAAAACTCTGTTAGACAGAGCCCATATACAGTCACAATTCATCTAAAAACTGATAACTGCCTAACAGTCAGTTAAACTCAAAACTTACCCACAGACAATATCATACTAATGTTATAAAGCCAACACTTTTGGCATGTAAATAAACATTTCCTCTAATCAAAAGACTAGGTCATTGCATTATAATCGGCGTCCTAAGACGCGTTCACTCGGATAACGGAACAAATTTTAAAGCCAACACTTTTGGCATGTAAATAAACATTTCCTCTAATCAAAAGACTAGGTCATTGCATTATAATCGGCGTCCTAAGACGCGTTCACTCGGATAACGGAACAAATTTGTCCGAATTTTAACATCCGAAAAGCATGTACTACGTACTATGCACAAAGACGTAATTCGTCTATAAAATTGTCCAGAGGACATATTTTTATAATAACCATGTTTTACTATCACAAACTAGCAATGAAAATAGAAGACATGGGACAAAACCGGCTCAAAACTCTGCCAAAGTAATCATTATCGTGACATAAGCTGTTTTTACAAACTAGCTTCCGGTTCCCAAAAAAGTCTTCGTAGTTCAACAATAAAGGATAATAACGGAAGATAAAAAACTCATAACGATTGAAAAATACAATACATTCATCGCAATTACCTTCCTCGAATGTAAACTGCCAACGAAAGTCGTAATTTCGCCGCAAAAACCAAAAATTACCACGCGACATTGTCGCACGAACACGGTGGGGAAACCACGTGACCAAAAGTGGCGCAGTGCACGATTTTCGACCGAAAACAGCGTCGATTCAGGTAGGTTTTTTCACTCTAACTTCTTTGATACAGCATTGTTTTTAGTCAGATAGCGCGCATAAACCCCGCGATTGAAAGCGGTTTCATTTGCTTTATGGATCTTGATGCAATTCTTCTCCGTTTTTCCGTAATCCTTGCCCAACCGATTCCAAATTTGTGAAATGTTTAGATAACGTACACTTAAGTTCGCAAATTATGCATCTAGCACAGCTTCTATGGCAAATACTCTGTCAAATTATGGATTAAATGGAAGCTAGTTAATATTTTAAGCAGTATGTGAAATATAAAATATGTCTCTTAAGAAACTTTGGAAATATCATCATACGCTGGGTTTGGTAACGTACACTTTGCCATATTTCTGAAGGTAACGTACACGCGATCTTTCATAAGGTAACGTGCACTTACAAATTATTTTATATAATTGAAATATATAGGGTTAAGTAAAGTAAATTGTATAGTTAAAATCTATTTAGTGTCATTTCAGTTGACTTTTCTGGCCCTGACGTTGATGTCTATGTCAATAATGTTAACTCTCTATATCAGCACTGATTGTACTTACTTACTTAATTACTTTCCCGTTATGCACACTCAGCCAGACTGGAAAGTCAGATGTTAAAAAGCAGCCACTTCGAGACAGCAAGCTTGTCAAGGCTGTATATGTGTGATCAAGGATTAACTTATTCATGTTACTTCTCATTTCAGGTTCAATCAGACCTATACCACCTAGTGATCTACTACTCTGAAGAAGAGGTAATATTTAGGAGAGGCAGATCTTCATGAGCGACCGGAGTATGCCAGGAAACCGAAAAACAGTTTACATGAAATTCCAGCGCAATGACGACTGGTCATGGTCTCATTTACAAACACATGTACAGTCGTCTGAACAAACACATTTGATTATTTCTGACAGAAGATCTGAAATTAGTACCCATACTTCTGTTCCAACATACAAAAGAAAAAAATGGATTCTCTCTTACCCTGGTGGCAATGGATATGAAGTGCAACGTTTTATTAAAGGGGATTGTCTATTCATTTATGTAATTCAGTGTATATGGTGTATACAGTTAAACTAGTCTTATATAGTCATATATGGAGTAAAGTGTTAATTGTGCTATTATTGTAAAACTAAAAATGTATATTCATTGTCTGATAAAAATGTGATGTTTTCATGAATTTTATGTATCGGCTCATGATGAAATCAGGGTAGAAACACTATCGAGTCAGTTGAGTCTCTTGACTACGTAGTACAGATTTCAAGTTCCCTGTGTTAATGGTCAATGTCACAGTGACTTTTAAGATCTTTTTCCAATTGTCAGAAGTTTGATACCATTTTCTATCTGTGACAGCACTCCAGAGTAATTTCTACCTTCCAAGCTGAAGGTACAGACATTCTAGTAATTCCAGACTGAGAGATATATAACAAATTAACTTGGTCCTCAAACTTTCTATTTCATTGCATAATTGAACAGTTGATTGCTCAACTATAATTTAATGTCTGCCTTTGTTTTTATCAGCGATTAAGATAATGAATGTTGATGAGGTTTTATAAAACTACGTCTATACACTTTCAACAAGGCATGACTTTCTTGCAAAATTTGATTTATTCTGCACAAAAACCTTAATGCTTAAAGGTCGAGGACCAGGTTAATTTGTTTCGGGCTATAGTTTGTCTTGCAATTTCAATAACATAAGTTCTACCAATGGTTTTCTACCACAGCAGCTATTCTTTGATAACAGGCTGTCAGTTGGATTACAAACCAACCTGATCTGGTTAGAGATCCTAGATAAAAATGGTGGAGTGTAGAAATGTGCATTATTCTGATAGTTTTAAAGTAGGATATATATCAACAGACAGTAATTAAACGTATTAAACGCAATATTTTATTATGGTTTAATAAGTGCATTTTATATACAAATATACTGTACTGTAATAACAAAACATACATACAAATGTACATTGGATAAATAATACTTTCTTAGAGTGTTTAAATAGTGTTGTCTAAATGTCATTTACAGCAGCCGATTCACCTAACAAGTTTGCCTGGCATGTTTTCTATATCTTTCCACAAGGTAACACCAACCTTTCCACCTGTGGAAGAAAATCAACATGATTGGAAAATTGTATGGAATGGTATGACTTGCCATTACCTTAAAGTCCTTTCCACAAGGAACCACCAACATCTCCACATGTGGATTAAAATCAACATTGACAATTTTCTGGTCAAATTTTGACAGAACAGGAAGAATATTAGCCGTTCCTACCTCTAAACATCTACATAGAGATTTCAACAGGTGTATAATGAAGTATCGGCAAAAATAAAGTACCACAATGTGTTCGCACAGATTATTTGATTCAAAACGAATCGACTACGTCCCTTTTAACAAGTGACGGAAACTAGCCACAGAATATCACCAGGTCAACTGTTTCAACGTGAACACGACTTGATGGGCTTGGTATATTTCTTGACAATGCCGTGTGATTTTTGAGGTAAATTATTCACAACCATCACACGTGCACCAAGTTTGAAAATACTGCGAATGTCTGCTTGTCCGTTGGGTGGCCAAATATGGGATGTTCATTATTTATCGTAGATTGGGGGTTGACACTGAATCCCATGGAACTGTTAATATAGACTATTGGTTATGTTCAGACCATGTGTTGTCATCGAACTGTCAAGATGTGTGCTTGTACCAGCACTGTATACATAATGTTTGAGGCCATTCAATGGTGCTGGTGAAATTTTGATCAAGTCCACTTCTGGTGTTGATAAATCTTCCTACATGTTTTTGATCAACTACTGATGATCATGATCGAGCTTAGGTAGGTACTGTATCAAAGGTTTCTAGAAGAAGTTCTGACTTGCAGAGCTTAAAAAAATATTATAACATGGTGTAAATAAACTAAAGCAAGATGGTTTCGGTAAGTGTAGAGAATTATACCGCGAGCACGTTGACCCATGACATAAGACTCTAAATACCAAAGTTAGGGGCAGGGGTACCAACCTATTACCCATGCATTGATTCTATGGAAAGCATTTTCAATAATCTTACAATATGCAAATTAAGGTGCGCAGAATTACCCGATGCTCAGAATTAGCCGAAACGACTGTAGTTGTCAGATGTTCCGCTAGTACATTTCGTCCCAATCTTATTCGTAATCCGATGCCGTTTTTGTGATGGTATGACTTTTCATAAGTAACAAACATGCACAAAAAAGAAAAACGATCCCTGGAATATGCAAATTAAGTTGCGCAGAATTCCCCCAATGCGCAGAATTAGCCGAAACGACTGTAGTTGTCAGATGTCCCGTAAGTACATTTCGTCCCGATTTTATTCACACCCGCGGTTAACGCACCAATCGTCATGTTTAATAATGGTTATAACTCTAATGTTCGTGTACATATGTTAGTGTGTGCTTATATATGCCCAAGAGGGCTCGTAATTGGATGTAAAATTTATTTTATTCTAAAAATTTATTCATATACATTTTTGACAATGTGTATAATACACATGTATACATACATAAATAAAGTGACTCGCCCTTGTATATGCCTCATTTGAATGTTTATTACTCGCGTGTATTACGAAGAGAGATATAGATCTATAGAACCTTTGGGTATAAACTATATGAAAATTCAGTCATGACGCATTACTCGTTTTCGATCAACATCTATATAGTTCGATGATCACAAAATCCTTTGTTTTCTAACGAAAATGACTATAAACCACAATACATTTTTATTTGTATTTATAAACAAAAGTTACTGTAGTGTTGTCGTCGGCAGACTATAGATATATCTTCTAGAAGTATTGATGTTTATAGATCGAAAACGAGTATTGAGTCGTGACTGCACTTTTAGCTATATACTTTATATAGTAAATATTCGAAGATTACGGCTAAGAGGTCAAATTCTATCTATAGATCTAGTGATGTTTATCTCACCATGTTATAATATTACACAATATTTTAACCGCTCTATATATACAGTCCACATTTCAAAGCAAAAAAATCCTCGAGTAGGCCTATTTGTTATTGCAAATATATGACTTCAAAAACTTTGTATTTGTGAATAAACAACATGTTTATGCGGGTATAGATTATTTGTTTGTATTCAGTCGGGCTTACCTATAAACTATTTATTAATCGACGAGTTAAATTGTAGTATTCAGTTCGATTGTTAGAAATGAAACATTTTACGTGTACGTTACCTTCAGAAATATGGCAAAGTGTACGTTACCAAACCCTTCGTATGATGATATTTCCAAAGTTTCTTAAGAGGCATATTTTATATTTCACACACTGCTTAGAATATTAACTAGCTTCCATTTAATCCATAATTTGACAGAATATTTGCCACAGAAGCTGTGCTAGATGCATAATTTGCGAACTGAAGTGTACGTTATCTAAACATTTCACAAATTTGGAATCGGTTGGGCAAGGATTACATAAAAACGGAGTAGAATTGCATCAAGATCCATAAAGCCAATGAAACCGCTTTCAATCGCGGGGTTTATGCGCGCTATCTGACTAAAAACAATGCTGTATCAAAGAAGTTAGAGTGAAAAAACCTACCTGAGACGACGTTATTTTGGGTCGAAAATCGTGCACTGCACCGCTTTTGGTCACGTGGTTTCCCCACCGTGACGAACGTCTTGCTCATTCAAGCGCTAGACTAAATATGATTGATTACAGGTGCACACGTGATATATACTATACGGTGCACTGCACTTTTTCTCGGGTCTTTAAAAAAGCGCTCATTCCAGTACTATGACTGAAATGCTAATTGTACATGTGAAAGCCATAGGCTTTATGAAAAATAATGGTAGTATAAATCCTAATAAGTTGATAAAATCTGAATGGTGTGATTAACAATATATAAACAATTCTAGTGACATGTCTTGACTGATATAACTTGTAATTACCAAAAGTCTGTATGCAATTATTAAATGAACAGTATTTAATTATAAGTTTTGATATAATATGAATATGATTGAATATGATTATGTTATAAACAATTGACCGTGTTTCATTATAACTCAGTTACACATACTTTACCTGGAAATCTGGTTAAAGGGGTCATATTGTGAATACTGCCCAGTGGCTTATCAGCTACATTGACTTAACAATGGGGAAGAGCCAGTAGTATTCTTACCCTAATGTCATACGTAAATAGATAAAAAAAAAATTCTATTGTTATTTTTCTATTTTTTTTTTATTTAATTCATTTCTGAATTTAAATACTCCATTTAAAGGCATAATTTTAAAATCATTTGATGATTTTTAATGACGGAATTTGAAGTTTACTTACTGTAGGTTTTTTAGTAGTTCGGCGAGGAAAGAGAAGAATCCTTACTCTGCGTACAGTTCTGATTTCCCTAACTGTCCCCATATTTGTATATATTTCCTTACTATTTTAGAGACACATGTTACAGCCACCACTTCTGTTAGCTAAATGATAAACAAGTCCCGGGCTTCCTCATAATTGCTAATTGTTATTTGTTACCCATGTTTGTTTCACTATTTCTTTGTACTTCAGATCTATTGTATCATCTAGATCAAGACAAGATAATAATTGAGCTGATGAACTACAAAATATGACTTTTGCAAAAGATACTATAGTATAGTCACTGCAACATCAACCTAACATAACTTGAGAAAACCATAGAAATACGACAGTCTTAGCAGACATTACATCAATAGAAGATAAACACAGCAGTAAAATAGATATAGATGGTCATTCTTTTACAATTTCAAAAATAGTGCTCGGACAGAATACTCATGCATCAACTACGTAATATGATCTTGCAACAAGCTTCGTGATTTTTTAAACACTACATAATTGAGCCGAGTTTGCATAATTATATTAATGTTATAATACTTTCTGACGATTCCCATTCTTCAATACTACGAGGCACAAGCATTTTAAGGCAGGTAGGCATTGACGGTAACCCATTCCTGATGAGAATACGAAATTAACAATTTTAGCCCTAAATCTGTGACAATTTTAGCCCTAAATCTGTGAGCCCTTATTATAATACCTTTGACAACAAAAAAATTGTTATTATTGCTTGATCCTAAACCCTGTAAGTTTTATTTCGCTAATATTCGCGAGGATGTTGATATGCGAAATCATTTTTCTCGCGAAAATTTTGCAATACAAAGTCCAGAATTGAACATTGCCAATGACATAAATTTAAAATTCTCGCAAACAAAAAAATATTGAAATTTTCAGAAAAATCGCAAAAAATAAAACTTACGCGAAAATTAAGTGATTTACAGTACATGAGCGAATAAAAATGCACAACTTACCTTCGTATCATATTCTTCAATTGTTTCTATTTTACAATATGTAAGAACACATAAATGTTCCAATGTACCATTCATATTGGTATTGGTATTGGTATTCCAATGAAATTGTCACTGTTTTTTATTTGTCTTTACACTCAACTCCTTAACATTTCCCTTTTATAACTCCTTAACATTTCCCTATTGTAGAAATATATCTTAGTTCCCTTTTGTAGAAATTTATGTAATCCTTTTTCTAAATTTTACGACACTAACAGTTTCAGTAATAATTCCATATTAATATCTCATTGAAGAGACTTTAAACTTGATAGAACGCACACTAAAAGAAGAGTGTATAATAATTATAATCAGAAACAACAGTTTATAACAGTTTGTCACAATAAAGTAGAGAAATATTCTAAATTGCCTGTCATTAGCATAAGAATAAAATTATACTTACAAACGGAAAAAAGTGAACATTTTATTGTATAAGCACAAGACAAGTACACAGTTCATGAACTTTGTCTTTTCTTTCTGATTTATTATATTAAATGCGTACACTATATGGTCACATGCTGTTCTGAAATTGTATATTATAGACTGATGAATTATTGTATAATTTAACCTACTGTGAATGAATTAATTAGATCATCCATTAATTCCGATGTTTGATGTCTTGTGTTGGAATTACCGTCCTCTTCCAAGTATTGCTCACACTTTAATTTAACCTGAGAATCACAACCATGAAAGAAATTTAAGAATTGGATGCATCCTTTACAGTTTATTATACAGCTTTAAATATTTTCCAAGTATCTGCTAGGCAAATCAGGAGAAGTTGTATTCTTTTCTTGTTACTCTCATGATTTTTTGTATCAGACTTTTTCTCTGAATTATCTTCCACTTAGTACCTGCGTCTTATACACAGCTGCGTGTTATAACTAGTGCAAATACGGTATATGCACTATTTTATGAATAGTAATATAATAATAATTCTTCAGAATTTTAATCACACAATTAAAATTTGTACAACTCCTCGGCACACAGTTACTGTTGTCATTCAAATTGAATATCAAACTCACCTGAAGCTTATCAATTTAAACCCAATAAAATGTCGTAAGAATCCAATTATTTTCACAATTTAAATTGGTTAAACAGCCATAAAATATCCGTAAATAAATTAACTCCAATTAAATGACACAGAACGCTTTAGGTGTTGCCATATCCTTTTCGAACTAATAAATGCTTACTGTGTGAATAACTGAATATGAGCCACAATTTAATACATCACCCAGCGAAACGTGACAGTGTAAATCAACATTACAGTACATTGCCCAACAATGCCATATAAATTTAATACTTAATAAATGTTGTCAAGGGACAATGCACTCTGTACTGTGCATTTATTCCGCTCTAGTGGCAATTGGGCCAAAACGTTTGGGTTAACACAATGTGACAATGATAACAAGAGGGCCAATAGGGTCTAGCTGGGTGCTCACCTGTGCATATTGATAAATTAGAACTATATTTTTCGCGTGTTTTTTAAAAAAAAAAAGTTTCAATCAGTTGCAAAAAGTCCAATCAGTTGCCATGGCAACCATAGTTCTGCATGGATTATAATTCTTTTAGCTAATTTTAGAAATAATAACCTAAGGAACATTGCTACCCATTTAATATGAAATCCAACCAGTACTTTTAGACAATATTTTAAAAGATTTTACTGTAGATATATAGGGAAAAACAGTACCCCACCTAGCGACCATGGTTTTTTTGACGAATCACAACAAAAATGTCAATTTTGTAAGAGGGTCACCCGACAACTATTTCTGTAAACTTGTTTTGAAATCTGGCCAGCAATTGATTTTTAATGATTTTAAAAAAAATCCTATTGGTTGCCATGCCAGGGTGAAAGTAATATGATCAGAATTTAGAAATCTTAATTAAATCCCATACCTGTATTTCAGGTAAGATTATAATGATCATGCAAGCACAAATAAATAAATTTGATAACTATAAAATTATGTGAACAGTAAGTGTCGTATAACAACATGAAACCTCCCATATAACAACATGAAACCTCCTGTATATCAACACTGAAACTTCCAGTATAACAACTTTGAACCTCCCATTTATTAACACTTAAACCTCCCATATAATAACAATGAAACCTCCCATATACCAACACTGAAACCTCCTATATAACAACACTGAAACCTCCTATATAACAACACTGAAACCTCCCATATAACAACACTGAAACCTCCTGTATTACAACACTGAAACCTCCTGCATATCAACACTGAAACCTCCTGTATTACAACACTGAAACCTCCCATATAACAACACTGAAACCTCCTGTATTACAACACTGAAACCTCCTGCATATCAACACTGAAACCTCCTGTATAACAACACTGAAACCTCCCATATAACAACACTGAAACCTCCTGTATTACAACACTGAAACCTCCTGCATATCAACACTGAAACCTCCTGCATATCAACACTGAAACCTCCTGCATATCAACACTGAAACCTCCTGCATATCAACACTGAAACCTCCTGTATAACAACACTGAAACCTCCCTTATAAATGAAACCTCCCGTATAACACTGAAACCTCCTGTATAATACTGAAACCTCCCGTATATGAACACTGAAACCTCCTGAATAACAACACTGAAACCTCCTGTTTAACAACACTGAAACCTCCTGTATAAATGAAACCTCTCATATAATACTGAAACCTCCCATATAACAACACTGAAACCTCCTGACAGATTTATAGGACAGTGGGACAATAAAGATGTAAATGAGATGTAACGTATAATGTAGACCATTGCCGGTATAATTAACATTACACAATCACACATACATTAACATCTAACCAACAAACAGGAAACATCACACAGATGATGAGTCAAGAAAAAAAATGTCGTCACAATAAGTGTTGTTTTATTGCCAAAGACATTGTGAGTGTCTATAAACACCATGCATGTCAGTACAATATTACACTACGGGTGGCCACTGGCTATCGATCAGTTGATTGGTAATCTTACCCAGTATATATTCAATGATTCTCAGCTATCAGTTCTTTGATTCCTCCGTCACACTCACCAACAAATGTATAAATACAGTCCTTCTCTGAGGCCTAAATAAATCTGCCTTCCGCAGAGGGGAGCAACCTTGCAGAGGGGAGAAACCTTGCAGTGACATCAAATTTTGAAGATAATTTTTATTGAATTATGCTCACGGCATATTGTTCAAGGCCACTTCAACACATTATTGAACTTATATTAGGAATTTAAAACTATTAAATTAGACTGTTAAGTCAGTGATTTATTAGTTTGTAGACCTAGTACATTCACGATGTAGGACAATTTAAAGAGGATGTAGCGGGCAGTTTTACAAAACTTAATTTTCTTAAAACGGTGATTTAATTGAATATCGACTCATACAGTAAAATGTATAGATCTTCATTCTTATATTAATTTCTTTAATTGAATTTTTGGTAGGCTCATAATATTTCATTTTGCATACCTTGTGACCAAAGCTATTGACTTTTTGTTTTTGAAATGCATTAGTTAATTTTGAAAGATCCGCACATGTTTAGCAATATTTTGTTTCTGCATTTTTTTCTTAAGAGAATTATTATACACTAGCATAAACTACACATTTATAAATCACAATTTTAAAACTTAGACAATCTCATTAAAATTACATACTCATATTACGCTGTTAAGAGATCTGACTACACTCCGAACGAGGTCAAGTTCGAATGACGTCATGTAGTTCATTCAATGAAATTTTATCTAACTGCCTCAACAGACTTTCACCGCACTTTCAGATTTGTTAAAAAGCAATTTGATTGGATGACGTAAAGTTCCCATCGACATGACCCCTTACGAAGTGTCCTCAGATCCTTAATATCAGAGTACAGTAGTGAAGCATACTTTTAAGGGTCTGATTTTAATGACATTGTTTTAAGACATGAAAAGATTATTAATGCTGCTACAACCTTTCAATTACCAAGTGTCAGTCAAACAAGCCAAATTGCTCATCAGAACTATCTTGAAGTTCAACAACCTACACAAATCGAGGGCTAAGTACAAAACAGTTGTAACTCCTTCTAAAATCATATGTAGTTACAACTATTCGCACTGAGCCCGCGACATGTACACATGCATTACCACAGCCAAATATCCTAAAGGAATACGTAATTAAGACATTTAAAGAATACACATAATTAAGGCGTTCAATCAACATAAGATACATGATACATCAGAGGACAAACACCACAGCCTTCAAGCCATCTGTATCTCATTGACTCCATGCTGTTGTCGTACATCAAATTGTTAGTCACAACAAACAAGAGGGCCATCATGGCCCTATAATAGCTGCTATAGAAGTATAGTCCAGTCAGGATAAAAATCCAGTGACGCAGTGGTCGAGTCCACTATAAGGGTGTAAAACCAATTATAAAGGCTTATACTGTACCAACAACTATAATTTCAATACTTAAAACTAACATACTACATTCGTTCTATAAGTTCAGACAATGGATTTAACTTTTTTGCGTACACATAAACTGCAACGTCACTCTCACAATATCCTAACTGGACTATAGTATCTATCAGATGAAATTATTTGAACAATGTGGAAAAGTTTTGGCACACTTGTTGTATTAGGTATGTAGCAAAAGCAATGTTTCTCAGGTGTGCTAAAACATTGCTTTTGCTAAACACCAAATGCAGCAAATGGCCCAACACTGTTCCACATGTCTCAAATAAGTTCATCTGATAGATATATAACAATGCATATTTTCACAATATTTCTTGTTACAACTGCATAATTATAAAGATTTATATTTCTTAATATCTGAAGTTATCAAAGTACTTATATATTCATTTGGTATGATATATAGACATATTTAGTATCAAAATTAATGTTGTTTTATAAGGAATATGATTTTAATAGTTTTAAGTGATAAGTGTTGAGTCAATTTCAATATTTTGAAATAGTTTGATAATTTTAAATATGTTCAGAATCATATTTGTAGAATATTATATAAACATAAGTATGTATATTTATGCCACATGGCTTTTCATTGTTTAATCAACATTTCCTGTGCAGTTGAGACAGTTTGTCACCAAATATATTTTGTAAGTGTTAAACTTGATTAATACCTATTGTGTTCAAACAAGCTGTTAAATTGAGAAAGATTTAAGTTGTTTCTCAACTTAGACATAAGTAATAATTTTCATCTGTCAAGTTAAGCCTATGGCTTCTAGCTATGATTGGTTAAGCAATCAATAGGTTGAACCAATGAAATGAAAATGTTTAATTGAATTGATTTCCCAACCAATGAGATTGTTATTATTTAAAAAAGTAAAATAAAATAATGATACTTATAGAATTAAGAGAGAGACTTTTGATATACCTTTTTGGAACTTGTAGAAACAAGATTACTGTGTGTAATAAAAGAAACATATTTGACTTTATAAGAAATTTACAAACAAGATAACTTTGTGTGTGACTTTGTGTCAATTTACTTCACGTGTTAAATTAAATGAACTTTGTGGATATTGTATAAAGTTGTTATAGACTGTAATAAACGTCAAAAACTAATTACAACGTTGTGTTCATTTGGGACAGTATTGAGTATAATATATAATAGAACAGCAGTAATACGCAGAAGTTGGTAGTCATCATTAATAGACACCAACGGCATACTCCGGAGAGCAGGAACATTGGCGCTTCATCAACAAGAACAGCGCAACACAATCCACACACAGCGCTCATCAGTTGCGAAGTAGTCAGCGCAGAGCGACACTTTGTAATAGTTTTGGTGAGAGAATCCGGCTGCAACACTATTCAGCTGTTGTAGCTTTCCTGATACCTCTACAGTACAGCAAGCGAGTATTTCCCACATTGGTGTTGAGAGAACTGACAGCTATCGGAAAGAAACACATTGAAGAAGGTCACTCTACAAAGGATCATAGACGCATAGCCATGATACCAAGAGGACCATTCAAGTTTTACCATAATAGGCCTGCAGTTAATATAGTTCAGATGCTTCTACAGCCAGAATGGCAGAGGACTGGAAATTCTAAATGTGAACGTTGTGGTGAGATGCATAATATGTATTCTATTTGTAAAGCTTTGGACCGGAGATGCTATAAATGTAGATCATATGGTCACTATTCAAATTTATGTAAAACTAAGATGACCAAAAATCAACCCTACCAACAACAAGAAACGGCTGAACCAACCATTATACTGAAAGAAGATCCAGTTGTAAATGAAAGGTCATATGTATGTTCTTTAATGCCTTTCAGTAGTGTGGAAAGTGTTAATTTGAAGAAATTGTGTGAATTTAATTCAGCTATTGGAAATTTAAATAAAGTTAAAAAGTTACAAAGCAAGCTTAATCAAGTGTCAAAAGAGTTGAAAGAGCTGAAGTGTACTTCTCCACCATCTGAGGTAATCACAGTGAATGATATAGAAACACCAAAGAGTGAACAGAACAAACAACCGGGATATGAGTCAACTACACCAAATGGAATATTTGAAATTTTGATTGAAGATATAAAATCTCTGTCAACATGGTTAAGTAAATTGACTCTATGGATAAGTCCATCATATGCAGGTGTTCCAAGTCATCTGACAAGTTATTACCAAAACCTGCCTTTCAATTGTGGACTATGTGGCTCAACTAAGTACCATGCAGACCATAATTGTCCAGCATTTACAGTGCGGCTGACTTTACAAAAGACATGCAAGTTTTGTGATATTGGTCTTTGTGGTAACAGATGGCACCTGTCAGCATTCTGTCCAAACAAACCATTTTAATATGTACATTATTTCTTGTTTACTTTCGGGTCGAAAGTTCAAAAAGCAGGGGAGAATTATAACAATGCATATTTTCACAATATTTCTTGTTACAACTGCATAATTATAAAGATTTATATTTCTTAATATCTGAAGTTATCAAAGTACTTATATATTCATTTGGTATGATATATAGACATATTTAGTATCAAAATTAATGTTGTTTTATAAGGAATATGATTTTAATAGTTTTAAGTGATAAGTGTTGAGTCAATTTCAATATTTTGAAATAGTTTGATAATTTTAAATATGTTCAGAATCATATTTGTAGAATATTATATAAACATAAGTATGTATATTTATGCCACATGGCTTTTCATTGTTTAATCAACATTTCCTGTGCAGTTGAGACAGTTTGTCACCAAATATATTTTGTAAGTGTTAAACTTGATTAATACCTATTGTGTTCAAACAAGCTGTTAAATTGAGAAAGATTTAAGTTGTTTCTCAACTTAGACATAAGTAATAATTTTCATCTGTCAAGTTAAGCCTATGGCTTCTAGCTATGATTGGTTAAGCAATCAATAGGTTGAACCAATGAAATGAAAATGTTTAATTGAATTGATTTCCCAACCAATGAGATTGTTATTATTTAAAAAAGTAAAATAAAATAATGATACTTATAGAATTAAGAGAGAGACTTTTGATATACCTTTTTGGAACTTGTAGAAACAAGATTACTGTGTGTAATAAAAGAAACATATTTGACTTTATAAGAAATTTACAAACAAGATAACTTTGTGTGTGACTTTGTGTCAATTTACTTCACGTGTTAAATTAAATGAACTTTGTGGATATTGTATAAAGTTGTTATAGACTGTAATAAACGTCAAAAACTAATTACAACGTTGTGTTCATTTGGGACAGTATTGAGTATAATATATAATAGAACAGCAGTAATACGCAGAAGTTGGTAGTCATCATTAATAGACACCAACGGCATACTCCGGAGAGCAGGAACATTGGCGCTTCATCAACAAGAACAGCGCAACACAATCCACACACAGCGCTCATCAGTTGCGAAGTAGTCAGCGCAGAGCGACACTTTGTAATAGATACTAGTAGTACAGTCAGAACTCGATACAACGACGCTGTTCGTTTCCAAGAAAAATGTCATTGTAACGAATATGTCAGTATAATGAATTGATACAAAGAGCGTTTTAATACTTTTGTCCCCAAATATGATGTCAGTATAATGAATTTGTCAGTATATCGGATGTCGTTATATCGAGTTCTGACTGTACTGTTTATTATCTTAGCTCGGCCTAGATTTTATAGAGACAAACATTCTATCAAAATTTCATGAAGATTTGGCCATAATTGTGTCCTCTTATGTGTTCACAAGCTTTTTCTAAGATTTGACCATGTTTCATGAAGATCGGACCATAAGTGTGTCCTCTTATGTGTCCACAAGCTTTTTCTAAGATTTGACCATGTTTAATGAAGATCGGACCATAAGTGTGTCCTCTTATGTGTCCACAAGCTTTTTCTAAGATTTGACCATGTTTCATGAAGATCGAACCATAATTGTGTTCTCTTATGTGTCCACAAACTTTTTCTAAGATTTGACCTAGTGACCTAGTTTTTGACCCCACACGATAGAGACTAAGCAGTAACTGTTTATTATCTTAGCTTGGCCTAGATTTTATACAGACAAACATTTTAACAAAGCCTCATGAATATCAGGCCATCTCATAACAATGTGCAAAATGTTGCATGTTCGAACCATTGTGTCACGCTATTTCACATGCTCGCATGCATGCAGTTCATTCCATGCTCACGGCTATAATCGTGCACTAAATAAGCAACAATCATCAAAATCAGCCAAAAATACATTATCATGCACCGATCACCATTTTTTTTCTTACTTTGAACACCCTTTACAAAGAAAGAACTGTGTCAATACGGCGACAAAATACATTCCCATGATCATTACAGTGTAAATGAATGTGAATAATTATAAAGATTTATATACATTTAACATGCACCTATTCAGTTTCAGCTGTCACATAGATTTAAGTTTTTAATCCCGCCCTGTGACGACAAACACCTTCTGAGGTTTGTATGTATATATCATATTATCACCATACAAATTGAATATTTATTTAAAAAGTGCACAATTTAACACAGCGGCTCAGCACAATTATGAACCAACATCAAATTACATTTTTTTATTTGATCTTAAAGACTTCAAGTACTTAAGCGATCATACTTGCTCAATAGAAACGATAATTTCATTTATAATTCATGTTGCAAATACTTGCTTCACTTAAACACTTAATGTGCTTTAAGGTTCACCAGAAAATCATTATAAACTCCTTAAATTTAGAAGGCCATAAAATCATCCATGTGGAGTGTGATACATCACGAACTACAACACTTCCTACTCATGTACCCGTCATGCCGCGAGTGATCAGCATATCTCAAGATGTATTATTGGTAATAAATCAATTACGTTTTTACTATTTGAGATAAATGTGGTGCCTGTATTAAAATGTTAACAAGAAAGCATGCATCGATCCACCCAAAATTTAATGTTTATTATATGGTATATTTGAAAATAAGGATATTTTGCTACTCAAACTATTACAAATGTTGTTTTATGTGGACCTATATTGAAAATGAAGAAATTAAACTGTATGTTCAATCTAATTCATTATGTACATTGAACATTTAGGACATGCAATTTAACGCATCATCAACCAGGGGTGGTATAAAATATTGATCTTATTTAATTAGAGAATAAGGATAGCCAATCATATCACCTGTTACTGACCAAGAATTTAATATGGTATGATCTGATTGGTTGTCCTTATCCTTAAGTCAAGTAATATCTATATTGAATACCACCCCAGTACAAGGTTTGTGTGATGTCAGAGAGGTTACAATTATATCCATGACACAATTCATGTTTCCAAACATGTTATCTTGGCTAGGACCGGACGATTTCAATATTTTGAAACCGGTTAATCATTGGTATGAAATCGAATCGAACCGGTTAATCGTAGAACTCATATATGTGTTGATTTTATCCTTCGAGGTATACAATACCAAAATAAGATTTGTATGTTAAATATTATCATATATGGATTTATGTACATTGTATCACATGTTACCCAAAGACACCCAGCTAGTTTGCTTGCTTCTATATCGATCAGCACATTCAGGTATTTTGTTGTCAAAGATATATTGTATGTACACAGTAACATACAATTTATTAGAATTGTAGGATGTGTATTGTTTTAAACCGATTAGCGGTTTTGTAAAAAATGTAACCGATTTCACCTCGTAATCGAATCGTATCCGATTAACCGAGTAATCGTCCCGGTCCTTATCTTGGCCGTATCAAGAGACAAAAAAAACAATGAGGCAAATATTTCTAGGATCTATTTGACACATTTGTTTCTTTTAAAACATGCTTACTTTGGTAATTTCTCAGCGTGGCTGTAACAGACCTGGTTATAAAGTCAAAATATCACTGGCGTAACATATCATCTACCGTACATTTCATAATTTATCCACAATGTCACCAATGTCAATTTTCCTTCACATGTGGAGAAGTTGCAGGTTCGTTGTGGAAGGGTAATTAGTAATTAATACTGGTTAGATTACACGAAAAATTGTTGACAAAGGGCGCTAAACACAAATAAACAAAACTCGCCATAATTTTCAGAAAGAAGCAAATCTTTTGTTAAATCTTAACTCACAGTCGCAATTCAGGACAAAAGAAAAGAATAACGCAATTACAAAAGCTGTACCCAAAAAAGCCCAAACATCCATAAACATCTACATGTGTAATTAACTTCCCGCTGATAACGAAATACCGTAAACAAAGAGACACACCTCCAGGATAATAAGGTTAAAAACTGCTGATCAACTAACATGGCCACAATCCATTGGATAACACAGACACACCTCCGGAGACACACCTCTATCATAATGATTGAGGTCAAGAACCGATCGACTTACATATCGGGCAATCTAGGTAATGCAATCTTGACTTCCAACCATTGGACAACAATGACACACCCCTTGAGACACACCTCCTTCATAAACTGGTTAAAGAACTGAAGGACTTACATATTGGACAAGCTTGGCAATGCACTTTTTACCCAGGCTCCCAATCCATTGGACAACAGAGACACACCCCCTGAGACACACCTCCAACATAATCGGGTGAAAGAACTGACTGACATACTTATTGGACAAGCTAGGCAATGCACTTTTTACGCAGGCTCCTAACCATTGGACAATAATGACACCCCCCCCCCCCCTGAGACACACCACCAACATTGGGTCCAAGAACTGACTGACATACATATTGGACAATGGACAAGCTAGGCAATGCAATTATGTATAGGTCATCTGGGCTCACTCCAGAATGCCAAATCCAAGAATAAACCTTATTAGTAATCAATGTTTGCCAGAGTTTGAACTCTTTATATGGAACTGGTGAAAGTGTATGTCTCTATACAATCTAATTGAAGCCATTTGTTTGAATCTAGGTCATTGAGCCAAAAACATACTACATACATGTATATACATCTATATAGCTCTAAGTAAATGCAAATTCTTAGAAAATGTTCCAATTTAAAATTGCTTGGTCACAGCTAATGTGAGTGCTTAACCTGCACTGCAAATAGTCCTTTTGTTCTCATATTGTGAATTCTGCACGCTGGTGTTAAAATTAAATTTCTTTCTACGCATGAAATATTTTTTATAAATCGTAGGAAGATGATTGGTCAAAATTAGAACTGCTGATCGACTTTAACCGTCAGTGAGGAATGCGTACTATCAATCTACTCAAACATCTTGTTTATGATTATATCTATAATCTTTATGTTCTACATCTTTGTTTTTGTCAACACGGCATGGCATGTGTTATCTTGTTAAAATATCTGTGTTGTTGTCCAAGATTTGGGAGCCTGCAGATTGCCTGATATGTAAGTCAGTTCTTGACCTAATTGTGTTGGAGGTGTGTCTCTGGGGGTGTGTCTTTGTTGTCCAATGATTGGGAGCCTGCAGATTGCCCGATATGTAAGTCAGTTAGTTCTTGACCTAATTATGTTGGAGGTGTGTCTCTGGGGGTGTGTCTTTGTTGTCCAATGATTGGGAGCCTGCAGATTGCCTGATATGTAAGTCAGTTAGTTCTTGACCTTGTTATGTTGGAGGTGTGTCTCTGGGGGTGTGTCTTTGTTGTCCAATGATTGGGAGCCTGCAGATTGCCCGATATGTAAGTCAGTTAGATCTTGACCTAATTATGTTGGAGGTGTGTCTCAGGGGGTGTGTCTTCGTTGTCCAATGATTAGGAGTCTGGATTGAATTGCCTAGCTTTTCCGATACGTAAGTCAATCAGTTCTTGACCTTATTATGTTGTCTCTGGAGGTGTGTCTGTGTTGTCCAATGATTGGGAGTCAGTGTCAGACAATTAGGTCACAATAACTTGTGAACTTAAACGGGTTAAGGGTCCCAGAGTGTCATGATGACACTGCAGCTGCTAAGGTATACTGTGTATTATTTTAATACAATTTAAGTACATAGGTGACTTTTTCACACTCTTCAGCTTTGGTTTCAAGTATCCCGAATAGTCTATGATGAATACAGAGGTACACTTTAAGTTTTATACATACAATCATGCTGACAAACCACAAAATGAAACTCAAGTTGAAAGTATACCACCAATTGGTACAAACATTTCAAGTACCCAGGGTAGTATATATGTTTATCACATGACTTCCATAGTATCGGGGTTAGTATAACGAGTATGTATATTCTTTTACTCGTATAATGTTCATATGACGTCACTTTCTCTTCTAAATTCTTTTTAATATAAGTTTATATCAATTGACAACTTGTGATAGATCCTCTATATGATATATACCTACATCATTTAACCCTGATCATAAATGGGTCCTTAAATGTAATTAAACAGTACATGTAATACAATATATTATGTAGATCAAGACCAAGGTACATATAAATTTGACCAGGCCACATCGGTCACTACAGCCACTCTGGTCAGATTTACTGGTTATAATAATACTCCAAAGGTCATTAAACTGATGTTGACCAACTGAGTTGGTCAAATTGGTCTACATTCTGAATTAATTAGGAAATGGAATAAATAAAACACTTCATCTAGTCATATTAAATATAGTTTAATCACAGCTTATAAATCTTATCACTGTATGACTTATTGGGAGATTATACAATTCAACTTGTATGACTCATTGCAAGCAAATTTGTATCTGCGATTTCCAGTCACTGTGTGACTTTATGGGAGACTATACAATTCAACTTGTATGACTCATTGCAAGCAAATTTGTATCTGCGATTTCCAGTCACTGTGTGACTTATTGGGAGACTATACACTTTAATGTGTATGACTTACTGCTTGCAAAAGCATCCGTGATTTCCAGTCACTTTATGACTTATTGGGAGACTATACAATTCAACATGTATGACTTATTGTGATAACTGGAAGTTGACTCGTTTATGCACTGTGGTAATATTAATTGACTGCATGTGACTCATATGACGGATCCTATATTTCTATAGTAAATCATATATAAATTTATTGTAGAATTAAGGACTCCAGATATATGTTCTAATAATATACTGGTTTCATTGAATTTTACCAAGGACTTTGATGGATGTTTACAAAAACATATTAATATTTATGACCTAAATACCTTTAAGTAATATGTTTCTACATTAGTTAAAGATTTATAATGTTACAGTTTGACATGAGGACAATTTTGTTGTCGGCCAGATATTGTGACGTACATTGTGGTTACCAGTAACAGAGCCCGGTTTTGTCCATTAACCGGGTTATAAAACGTCAAATATATACCCTGTGGATGGTCCTTTATCTCTGGGTTACCCAGATGACTGGTAGGTCACAACTCAATTAATGTGGGTGTTGGGAAGTTGGTCAGTGTAACCGATACCTCATGTACCTGAGAAGTTGGTCCGTTTTACTGATGACAGTAGGAAGTAATAAAACTTGGGACTGTTTAATTGAAATCCGATACAGTTGGTCAGATAAACGGATGCAGGCTTTTAATACGTTTTCAATCAATTAAAAAATTGGCACCGCGGTTAATAATAATAATGACTTTATTTTCTGTAGATGACAATAATTGGCTCACCAATTTTCATTACGGTATTTTTTTAGTCATCTACCTATATTTCTACAGTAAAAAGTTAAATAAAATATCAAATCATAAATGTTGTAAACATAGTCACCTTGATAGATAATAGATCATTCAGACTTTACACTAGCTGTTTCTCAACAGTTTTTCAATGATATTTGGCGGCAGATCCAGTCTAACAATATACCCAGGCAAATTTCCTTGGTACTGTTATTATAACTACAAGAACTCAAGCAATTACCCCTTCCACTTGATGAACAAGCAACTTCTCCACATGTGGAGTAAAATTGACATCAATGTCAAATTTTCATGGACAGGTATAATGACCTGCTTTAATATAATGGCCGAGAATCTAACCTGGGAATCGAACCTGGGGATCACCAGGGTCCAAACCCAGCAAACATAAACCACTGGACCATGATGGCCGCGGCATGGTAACTTTAAACCAGTTCCTTGGCAACACTATTTAAGTTAATATATGCACTACAGGTAAACAATAGATATTTTCAGAAATCAAGTTTGGTAATCCTTCACGCAAATATTTCTAATTGTTAATGACAATAAACTGCATGATAACGAGAATCTGTTGCTAGGGAAAATAGTAATTTCACAATAAAAGGCTTAACGAAGATTATATTAGATGGTTTAGGGAATATAAGTGAAACGTACTTGATACACTTCACATCTCCATCATGCAAACATAATTTGCACTTTACGCCAGGTTTTCATGCATTATTTAAAGTCGACATTTATCAAACATGCTTTCAGTAAATCACTGACAAATAAAGTGTTTTAACATTCAGCGGACCTAAATCTTATCTAGGAATTTTAACCCCACTTACATTTTGATGTAAATCAGGTCAATCTCCATGCGTTGATCCCTTAATCTTTGTAAATCTGTTTGTCCTAAAAAAATTTGTTTATTCGGCATATTTTTTACCCTTTTTAGCCATACAGTGAAATTAACCTATGAGATAATTGACGTTATAACCGTAATCAATAATAACCATATGGGAACTGTTTTACCAAAACATTTACGCTAGGGTAACACTTAAGTTATCCATAAATATTGCATACGTCGATAATATTTGCACAAATGAGTTTTACTAAGCCATTTCTTTCTAATTTACTGTCTGATCATGAGTTTTAGCGTTTTTCTACGCAAAATCAGAGTAACCGTAAATAGCAAATACGAACGTAGACAGAAGAAATTGACAGCTAGTCTCTCTTAACAGGTTTTGAGTCAGGGCTAAGATTGCCATAAATACCTTGGCTCGATATATGTTTCACCTGAGTACATTGACCCCAGAGGACCCTTATTCTAACTTGACCTTTAATAAGCTCAATACAGAAAGTTGCGAAGGTCACAAAATTTTTAAAATCATTGACACAGCCAATCATTACCTTATCATATTATATAAACAAAAACTAAGTTTTTCTTCTTTGACAAAGTTTCTGCACAGGGTCAAAAACTAGGATTACAAAATTATATGTTAACATTCAATACAGCACGTATAGACACATTTAGTCACCAACCATATCGTCACGGTAGCGATTACAATACATTATCGTTTTCAATCATTGGAATAAATTATAACTATTTGAACTAAAAATGTATCCATTTTGTTTTTAAAATGAAGTTAATTCTATCAAATTATACAACTACAGTAATTTATTGTACATGGAATAATTGTAATACTGATATACATATAAATTTATACACCCAAACGATTTAAAAACGCACCAGTATAAAAAATTACTGAATTTTGTCTAAAGTAATTTTATCCAGAGATTCATAGTCTACAGTATCTCTCCATTTCATAATCTTTAACTAAGGCAAATAAAATAGAAAATTTGTAATTCGGAATACCACGCCAGCACAATAACTTTTCTGTTTTTTCATGTTTTGCATGTGCATCGCGATAGCGTCAACAGAATGGATCGATATTCGCTTTAAATTGTATACTGTTCGTGTACACACTGAAAAAACAACAATAACAATATTTTCTGATGGCCTTCTTATGCTGCAATTAGCTCGATATATTTGTTCGGATGCTTCCAGTTTCGCTACAAGCTTAAATGAGTCATAGGGCCGTAGCACGGGTGGTTCAGCGGCCACCATACGACGATTGTGTGATGAATCGGTTCTGCATGACTGCACACAATGTTAGTCGAATGCAGGGTGTCAACGGATAAGTCCAAAATAGACTATTGCATTATTTCTTTCATAATTGTCAATAAAAAGGTTAACAATTTAGTACAATTTTGAAGGATTTATTTTTCTCCTGTTAAGAAATTGTCACTTTCATCTACATGGGTCACCTAGTTTAGCATATCATAACTTATTTCAAACTTATTATAGTGACATTAACTTTACATAACATATTGGGCATAGACTGACGATTGTTTACCTGAAGTCAAAGAACCATAGAACAATGTTTTCAACAATGAACTTGATGTTATATAAGTGGTGCTTATTTAAACCGCTTAAATGTTACTAAGTGTAATGTCAATCAATTGTAATGAGCGAAAATATTTTAATTATAGGCACTCGTGAATATCCTATGTATATATATGTCATCATCAATTATTAGGTTAAAACGTTAAGTTGAAACACATTGTTACCCTTAAATAATGAAAACACCTATATCAGACAAAAATGAACTTATTGGATTTTTGTACGTTTGAGAGTGAGATCTCAGTACGAACGTCTTGTATAATAATGGTTCCATGAAATTGAATTACCTACGAGTGCTTTACCCTTGACTTTCTTATGTACTTGATAGTACCGGTGTAACGGTCAATTTTATCCCCCGCCCAGTTTATCCCCCTATAAAATAGACCAGGGGTGGTATTCAATATTGATCTTATTTAGTTGGAGAATAAGGATAGCCAATCATAACGCCTGTTACTGACCGAGAGTTTAATAAGGTGTGATCCGATTGGTTGTCCTTATCCTTAAGTCAAGTAAGATCGATATTGAATACAACCCCAGGCCTCTTCTTCCCCCATCTCCATAATAATCATACTCAGGTGGGGGATAAAATAGACTAGGCCTCTTCTTCCCCCATCTCTGTATTAATTATAGTCAGGTGGGGGATAAAGAAAATTCTATGTGTCGGGGGGGGGGGGGGGCATTATAAAGTTAAAGACAGCAACAGATAACATGACGATTTCTGTGAGGATAAAACATGTTTGTGAAGGACTGTGACAATTTGCTATCAGCTCTTAGTCATAATTAACATGTAGGTCACAAAGTATTGAAGTTAACAAAACTACCAAATGTTCTTAAATTAGTACTTGAACTTGTTTGGTACCTGAGTACCGGTAAATACTTGAGTTTTTTGAAAAACTAACAATTAAATTCTGCATGGATAGAACCTTGAACTTAAGGGTGATATTTGACAAATAAAGCTTAGTACTTGTATAGAATAGAATAGAGTATGTTTAAGTAAATGGAGAATAGATAAGTAGGGTGGTATTACTAAGCTCCAGTTGACCAAAGACAAGGCTAAATTCCATCCAGACAGTTCAACATCAGGATCATGCATTTTATTGACAGAATCCTTAAACCTAAAGTTCCATTATACCCGGTAGAAAAATGTCATCAGACTGTGTACCTACATGAAATTAAAGTGTTCATAAAACAGAAATTCATAAATCACTTAATATATTTCATGAACACCTATACATGAATTGTTTTTCCATATAATTATTAGGTTCCTAATACAACATGATATATACCCAATATTTATTTTTATGATGGTGTATTACTGGATTTTTAATAATTTTTATTAAAATGATGTTAAAGGGAGGTAATTCGCTAAAATACTGTCAAATGTAAGTATTAAATTGCATGGCATGTACCTGAAGATAACAAATCAAATACGACAGTAAATCCATGCCATGTTTCGCAGACCCCTTTGCGTGAGATTGGTGATGAAAATGCAGGAGATTTCATAAAATGTGTGAGATTTTCCTTGCTGAAACTTTAAACTGAAATTATTGAAGTTTATATGCAGTTTTCACTTATTTTACTTTTATGGCAATTTGATGTACACTTCATGAAGCAATTTAAACTAATGTTATTGGGATAACAAACGATTTACAAACAAACAAAACCACACATTTTTTAAGGACAATTTAATATTCTATGATAACCTGCATTATGAACTTAGCGTACTTTAAATTCATGGCAACATTTTTGTACTCAATATGTTTCGCATCACATACTCAAAAATTGGCCAATATTTCCACTGCATTCTACATCATGACTTCATGAACCAATGTACACCTGTGTTATGTATTATACATCAAAATTATATGATACAATCAAATTCAAAGTACGTCACTATATGTTAACGGTATGTTAACTACAGTGTAGCAATACCATGTGACTTTTGGCTAGTTACAAAACTTTTTTTGTAAACATTGGAAAATAAAATAGCCATAAGTATTTTATTTCTTAATCAATTTCTATGAAATATACGCCACCCTAAGGGGAACATTATTTGCTTTTCTTGAAATATAAGATCTTTTTCAGCAGCTTTACCGATTTTTTCATTACCCTGTGAAACCTATACGTTCCACGGTTTCGCAGGGTAATGGACAAAACGGCACAGCCGGTGAAAAAGATTTTGTATTTCATGGAAAGCAAATAATGTCCCCCTTAGCGTGGCGTATATTTCATAGAAATCGATGAAGAAATAAGATACTTATGGATACATTTGTGTTACAATGTTTACAAATTTCTACTTGGAACTGTAGCAAAAAACCACGTGGTATATTGCTTCACTGAACTACTGTCATATAAAATAATTCAATGATTTTACTAGAACTTCACACATAACAAAACTATCATACAACAAAATTACCAGTACGTCACTACGAAAGTAAATAACACGGTATGTTGAACCACAGGTAACTGTATCATTAATAAACAGTACCTAAAAGTACCTTTTTTTTTTTTGTTAAATTTAGAATTCTTTTTTAGGTACTGTTTATTAATGATACAGTTACCTGTGTGTTGAACTTACTGTCATATAAAATAATTCTATGATTTTTATTAGATCTTCACACATAGCATTAAGCTTCATATAAATGAGTCATATCATCCCTACCTGTCATGAATATAAGCTAATTTATGTACATCCCTTTAATACAATACAATGTAGTATTAATTCACAATTCACACTGTTTATATCACATAATAAACACTGAATCCCTATCCTACACATACAGCATATTATCTGAAATGGGGATATGGTAAATTAAGTGACCTCGCATTTTAAACAAAGAATGATAAAGTATGGTACAACTACGTACAAGGTCAAGTCAGCCATATCTTCTCATCTGCTTGTCAACGTCTAACATACGTCATTCATAAAATTGTCCTACCAGTCTTCCTTGAACTACTGCCCTAATAAATATGCATCATTTTCATATCATGTTTTGTTCTAAATTATGACAAACACCTAGACAACTCTACTTAATAATTATAGTAACAGCACAACCTCTCTAAGGTGGCCGGGACTCTCTTGAGAGCAATAACCTCTCGTTAAACACCCTCTCTACAGTGGCCTTTATCATGAGCAATAACTTCTCTACAGTGACCCTTACCTCCAGCAACAACCTATCTACAGCAGCCCTAATATTTTGAGCAACAGTCTCTTTTAAGCGTCCTTTTATAATCTTGAGCAACAACCTCTCTATAGAGGCCTTTATCTTGAGCAATTACCTCTCTATGGTGACCAGGGCCTCTCTTGAGCAACAACCTCACTAAAGAGGCCTCTATCTTAAGCAATTACCTCTCTATGGTGACCAGGGGGCTAGCTCTACTTCAGCAACAACCTCACTAAAGAGGCCTTTATCTTGAGCAATTACCTCTCTATGGTGACCAGGGCCTCTCTTGAACAACAACCTCACTAAAGAGGCCTCTATCTTGAGCAATTACCTCTCTATGGTGACCAGGGGGCTAGCTCTACTTCAGTAACAACCTCACTAAAGAGGCCTTTATCTTGAGCAATTACCTCTCTATGGTGACCAGGACCTCTCTTGAGCAACAACCTCACTAAAGAGGCCTCTATCTTGAGCAATTACCTCTCTATGGTGACCAGGGGGCTAGCTCTACTTCAGCAACAACCTCACTAAAGAGGCCTTTATCTTGAGCAATTACCTCTCTATGGTGACCAGGGCCTCTACTTCAGCAACAACCTCACTAAAGAGGCCTTTATCTTGAGCAATTACCTCTCTGCAGTGACCTACTCTTGAGCAACAACATCTATTAAGTTAAACAACATTTCTACAGCAGCCCAATTATCTTGAGCAATAACCTCTCTATAGTGGCCCTTATCCTGAGAAATAACCTCTCTATAGTGGCCCTTATCTTGAGCAAAAACCTTTTTATAGTGGCCATTATCTTGAGCAATAACCTCTCTATAGTGACCCTTATCATAAGCAACAACCTATTCTCAGTGACCGTTTCCTTCAGCAATAACCTCTCTATAGTGGTTCTTTTCTAGTGCAACAACCTGTCTAAAGTGATTCCTCTGATAAGAGCAACAACCTCTCTTATTAACAGTGACCCTTCTTTCGTGCAACAACATTTCTAAAGTGGCCTTTTTCTAGAGCAACAACCTCTCTAAAGTGGTTCCTCTCATAAGAGCAACAATCACTCTACACTCACTGTGGCCCGTGTCATGAGCTTCCAATATTGTTGAGCATCAACTCCTCTACCATAGTCCTTTCTCTCGTCAGCATCAACCTCACTACAACACTGACACGTCAGCATCAACCTCACTACAACACTGACACGTCAGCATCACCCTCACTACAACACTGACACGTCAGCATCACCCTCACTACAACACTGACACGTCCTATCATAAAGAACAACAACCTGTATAAGTCAGCTGTTTTCTTGAAAAACAAGTTTGACAGATCAATTTTTTGTTTGTCTTTTGCAATCATTCGTGTAATTATACCCACACACATGTATATACACTGCCCACCAAAAATAAGTATACATATGTTATTTGCCCACTTACTTGTCTGTAATTATACTATTTGCAGAACAGTGAAGCAACAATATTTTTGAAGTAAAGGAATATTTTTGGTTATTAAATGGAAAGGCCATACATTAATTGGTACCCTATGTGCAAAATCTAAAGTTTCTTTGACCCTCATGAATGGTAACTTTGTCACAAAAAGATGGAAAATTCAGCCTTTTTGATCACATGGTTATTTTAGTTCCGAACATCTTTATCGTTATTTCTAACTCTATTTTGACTCATTTAGTAACTGTAGTTTCAGAAACTAGTATAATTGTGACCGTCTGAAAAACAGATATAGAATAATTTGACCAAATTTAATTTTGCAACAATTATTTACTGTATACTTATTTTTGGTGGGCACTGTATGTATATATATGTACTGTATATCTTTCTTACATATATCATAATACACCTATCATTTATGTCATTCTCACAAATTATGACCGGTCAATTAAAGGTCACTACTGTACGGCATAAAGATGCTGATGTCAAAATTTACTGAAGTCAAACTTACATATATTTTCTAGTGTCCAGTGTATAGGAGAAAATAAACTAATAGTCGAAAGCTTCTACTATATAATAAATACAGTCAGATCTCGATATAACAACACCCGATATACTGCCAAATTCATTATACTGACATCAAATTTGGGGACAAAAGTATCAAAATGCTCTTTGTATTAATTCAGTATATTGACATATTCGTTACAACGACATTTTTCTTGGAAACAAACAGCTTCATTGTATCGAGATCTGACTGTATCATTAATGCTTTTAAAAATTACGTTAATATAAAATCAAAATTGTAGCATCCCCTACCTATTTTTTTTTCAAAATAATCTGCATGATAATATAATTAATCTATTAATTTATTATCATTATAATTATTATTATTATCATTATAATTATTATTATCATTATTATTATTATCATCATTATTATTATCCTTATAATTATTATTATCATAATATTATTATTATCATTATTATTATCAACAAATTCATTAATTGACCTAATTTTGATGCAATAATTTCAGGACATCAAGGGATATGTCATTAACGCAGAATATTTACATACCAAGCTTACGACAGTAACCAGGACCCAACTATTGTAACCAGTCTCATTTATATTCTAAAGTAAATATTTCAAGTCATAAACACGTTGGTGTAAGATTTTATCGAGGACAATGAAGGATAAAATCAACCATGTAGCCGGACAGTGGAGGGCATTAAATAAGATTACTAAGAAATACACATGATGTATAGCAGAGAGAATTTGACATGATCCTGACCTTTATGCATGAATATATTACAAGGTACTTGCGTTGAATATATAAATTTCCGCGAGTAAATCATGCAATATCGGTTCTTTAGATTTGTGTTGGTATTACACATCGAGCATCTTCGTGATACTCCCAGCTTATGAAAACATACAACCGGGGTTATAAATGTAGACCATATATCAGCTGTTAAATTATGCTAATTGAAGGTCGAGAGTCGTGTCAAATTCTCTGGACTGTTCCTAGATACATCCCAGTAGCACAGAGAATTTGACCTGATCCTGACCTTTATGCATAAATATATTTCAAGGTTGTTGCAGTTGAATATATCTCTGCTTTTTGTAACTACATGTACCATAATGTCTTTTTGTAACAACCATAATGTCTTTTTGTAACAACTATAACGACTTTTTGTAACAACCCGCAATGGTTTTTTGTGACATTTTTAGGCATATTACCTCCAATCCACTGTAGATAAAATTATGTTATGGGCATACCGACACTAAGACAATAAACTCGCTATCTGGGTCAGTAGGTCTGTTATACAAGATTCATACTGTTATATAATAAAAATGCACTCTGCTATACCTTGTCGTAGACACTTGACTGCCAGCTGTCCCTCATCTTAAGGTTATATAGTTTCCAGTTTTACTGAGGAAATAACAAAATATGCTCATAAGAAGCTTCAGCCATAAACATCATCATGACAAGTAGCAAATGTATCACATCATCTTGAGACAGGAAGGCCTTAGATCTCTAACCTACTGACAGTCAAATTTATTAGGGTCATCTACTGCTGATGACAAAAAGATAATAGAAAATCCGACAGGGAAAGCAGCACTCAACTTAAAACAGCGTAGCACAGAAAACATAAACATCACCCACTATACAACCACACTGCACAAGAAAACACGAGATGTTTGTAAAACACGTATGCCCCCATGGCAGCCCAATAGTCAGAAATGGTGAAGGTCACAGTGACCTTGACCTATGACCTCAATATCAATAGGGGTCATCTACTGTTGGTGTCCAACCTCCATGTCAAAGCATTCTTTAGTTATTGAACGGAAACCATTTAAATAGTCAGAAATAGTAAAGGTCACAGTGACCTTGACCTTTAACCCACTGACCTCAAAATCAATAGGGGTCATCTACTGTTGCTGACCATGCTCCATGTAAGGTTTGAAGATCCTAGATCAAAGCATTCTAGAGTAATTGAACGGAAACCATTTAAATAGTCAGAAATTGAACATCACAGTGACCTTGACCTTTGACCTAACTGACCTCAAAATCAAAAGGGGTCATCTACTGTGGCTGACCTTTCTCCATGTAAAGTTTGAAGATCCTAGGTCAAAGCGTACTTGAGTTATTGATCGGAAACCATTTAAAAAGTCAGAAATAGTAAAGGTCACAGTGACCTTGACCTTTGACCTACTGACCTCAAAATCAATAGGGGTCATCTACTGTTGCTGACCAACCTCCATGTAAAGTTTGAAGATCCTAGGTCAAAGCCTTCTAGAGTTATTGAACGGAAACCATTTAAATAGTCAGAAATAGTAAAGGCCACAGTGACCTTGACCTTTGACCTACTGACCTCAAAATCAATAGGGGTCATCTACTGTTGCTGACCAACCTCCATGTAAAGTTTGAAGATCCAAGGTCAAAGTGTTCTTGAGTTATTGAACGGAAACCATTTTATACGACCGACAGACTGACAGACCGACCGACAGACCGACCGACCGACAGACATGTGCAAAGCAATATACCCCCTCATCAAAGATGGGGGGCATAATAAACTTTAACTGCTGAAAGGCCCAGCCCCAGCTGCCAAAATGTCGAGAGCACAAACCTCCCTAAAACAACGAAGACCCATCAAGGCATGGCTAAGCGACTTAGATATTTGTTAATAATCCTCCATTATGACAAGCCATCTGCCGAACGATTTGCGGACATACTATCATTGTCTGATGCCTGTCCTGTACCTTTTGTCCAGGATTCAATGCCAATGATCGGCCAGTGCCCAGGGTACTATTGTATCAAAGCACTTAAGGAAATCATTATAAAACTTACATTCAAATTTAAATTAATAATTATTCTTAATAAAAGCTCCGCAAGTCGCATGTGTCGCCTGACGACATGCACATTTGTCATGGTAAAACTATCCAGTATTGGGCTACATATCCGAATCACAAGAGGTCTCTAGTCATCTGAACTAATAACGACAAAGTGATGCTCTGGACAAAAAAATGTCCTGATAAAATCAATCAAAAGGGAATCATTCAAACACTACACAAGCTAATGTTATGATTCTTGCCCACTGCACTTCATGTCACAGCAAGAAACATGCATACCTATTTTGGAGTCATTCATACTTATGGTGACAAAGTTATGCCACGGACAAGATATGCTTATAAAATCAATCAAAGGGAAATAATTCAAAAATGGCACAAGGTAGAGTTAGGGTTCTTGTGTACTGCACTTGGACTATTGGTAAGAAACATGCATACCAAGTTTCAAGTCATTCAACCTAATTGTGACAAAGTTATCCTCTGGACAAGAAATGCTCTAATTAAATCAATGTAAGCGAAATAATTAAAAAACGATGCAAGGCAGAGTTATGGTTCTTGCGCACTGCACTTCGGCTAATTGCAAGAAACATGCATACAAAATCATGAGTCATTTGAACTCTAGGTGACAAAGTTATGCTCTGGACAAGAAATGCTCTAATTAAATTGATCAAAGGGAGATTATTAAATAACGATGCATGGTAGAGTTATGGTTCTTGTGCACTGCACTTCGGCTTATTGCAAGAAACATGCATACCAATCTTGAGTCATTTGAACTTAAGGTGACAAAGTTATGCTCCGGACAAGAAATGCTCTTATAAAATCAATGTAAGCGAAATAATTAAAAAACGATGCAAGGCAGAGTTATGGTTCTTGCGCACTGCACTTCGGCTTATTGCAAGAAACATGCATACCAATCTTGAGTCATTTGAACTTAAGGTGACAAAGTTATGCTCAGGACAAGAAATGCTCTAATAAAATCAATCAAAGGGAAATAATTCAAAAACGATGAAAGGTAGAGTTAATGGTTCTTGCGCACTGCACTTCGGCTAATTGCAAGAAACCTGCATACCAAATCTTGAGTCATTTGAACTAAAGGTGACAAAGTTATGCTCCGGACAAGCAATTTGTGACGACGCCGCAGCCACAGCCGCAGCCGACGCCAAAGTAACACCTATATGTCGCCTTTTCAGGCGACACAAAAACCTGCATGTTGGGTGACAGATATGGATTGTAGGAAGTCCTTAACTGAATAACAATTAATATTAAACAAGGCTTTAACACAATGGGTAGATGTTAAAAAGCTATAAAGAATTTAAATTTGCACATTAGAATACGATTTACATAAGGCCTAAAACAAAATATTGTTTGTTTCCCCATCCCCTACCTACCCGATTAAAAAGGGCCCTACCCAAAATATTTTATTGCCCAAATTAAAATAATATTTTTTTTATTAAAAATTGGAAGTGAAAATTTTATTTTTTTGTTTACTGGCTTCTTTCTTACGATTAAATTTAGGATTGTTGATTTTCACCTTCATTATTTTTATGCTTTAACCAATAACTATCATACTGAAACAATTAAAAAAAATATTTACCCTACCTACCTACTCATTCTAAATCTGCTAGGGTCGGGATGGGGAAACAAAGAATATTTTAAGTTCGGCCTAAGAGCTTTGATAACACAGTACCCTGAGTGATTTGTGACGCAGGTATAAGAAATGATAGAGAGCGTCTGTTAGGGGAACTTTACTAGAGGATAAATAAACAGGAAATGCATAATATATAACTATAATATAACTATCATACAGGGGGACCATGCTTTCATCCTTATGAATAATACATAACTTAATTCATTGTCAGTTTCACATTACATATCATATCATTACCAACTTATAAATCATCATGAAAAGTGGGTTTTAGTGCGACACCATTTCGCAGACATTGTACAGACATGATTATCGCATTAATATACATACATCCACGTTAAGAAGACAATCAAGCCTATATATTAGGGTTGTTACAAAAAGACCACATGCGAACAACAAATGCTATTATGAAACTTGCCAGCATAGATTAATTATCAATTTTATCTCTTGAGATCAGAATATTTTCAATGATGTTAAACTTGTTAAGAGTGACCAACTGTCAGCAAAGACCCCTATAACAAAACCTGTTTGCAAAGATCACTATTATTCCCACAAGTGACCTGGTTTTCAAGAGATATTTAATATGTACCCCATTAAGAGTGGGCCCAATGTTCTGTCAGCAAAGACTACAATGAATGAACCCAGTTTACAAAGACCACAGTTTCTACCACCTGACCTGGTTTTCAAGTGATATTTAATAATTTATGTACCCTGTCAAGAGTGGAGATCCGTCAGCAAGGATCACATTGTCAGTTCCTGCAGATGGTCTTTAGATACAGGTTTGTATTATCACAACATTGTATCTACACCAACACTACTGCTTAGCTTACAATAACTTCATTTTTCAACATTTTGAAGACTGAGTCTTAATTTCAGGCTAGCTGACAATAACTTCATTTTTTAACATTTTGACGACTGAGTCTTAATTTCAGGCTAGCTGACAATAACTTCATTTTTAACATTTTGAAGACAAAGTCTGAATTTCGAACTAGCTTACAATAACTTCATTTTTTAACATTTTGAAGACTGAGTCTGAATTTCAGGCCAGCTGACAATAACTTCATTTTTTAACATTTTGAAGACTGAGTCTGAATTTCAGGCTAGCTGACAATAACTTCATTTTTAACATATTGAAGACAAAGTCTGAATTTCAGTCTAGCTTACAAAAAATTCTTTTCAACATTTTGAAGACAAAGTCAGAATTTCAGTCGTAAAAAATGTTAGTGATTATTAAGATCCCAGCCTTACCCCAAACTAGTCCCTTAAGGACAGTTTTATCACTGAAGTTTTATTATATTTGTGTGTCATTAGAAACATTTAATCCACTACTTACTTCAATAGCTGAATTGCACAGTTTCCTGTTGTCTAATAGTTTCATATGAATGTAGATCAACATTTTTATACATAAAACACAATTTATGTACACTGTACATCAATTAATACGTATAAAAAACACCAAAGGTTTGCGTCTGCTAATTTGTACATAAGACAGTGAATGTACGGGGCACCAGGCAAACTTACCGACCACAAAATATGTAAATGGCCTAGGATGACAAAGTGATGTTTCCGCATACATCTAATTCATTATGTATCTAGGTCAGACAAAAATCAGATGGTAAGTTATATACCGTAGTAGTTCCAGATAACGTCCCAAGGGGAAAATAATACGTTTACACCTGTAACCATATTAGGACATTTCTAGGTGTGTACAGTCCAGTCCAGTTAGGATATTGTAACAGTGACGTAGCAGTTTATGTGTACACAAAAGATTAAAGCCATTGTCTGAACAGGTAGAGGGAATATAGTATGTTATTGGTTAGCATTGAAATTATTATAAGCTCTCTGTATTATAAAAGCGGCTTTATAATTTGTTTTACACTGTAACAGTGGACATGACCACTGCGTCACTAGAATTGAACCCTGACTCAACTATAGATGTTTCTAGACTGAAGATTTTAATAATAATATATTGATGCACTGTGTGGCAAACTAACTCCCAATGTCAGAGTGACCTGCAAACTCCCGATGTCAGAGTGACCTGCCAACTCCCGATGTCAGAGTGACCTGCAAACTCCCGATATCAGAGTGACCTGCAAACTCCCGATGTCAGAGTGACCTGCCAACTCCCGATGTCAGAGTGACCTGCAAACTCCCGATGTCAGAGTGACCTGCAAACTCCCAATGTCAGAGTGACCCGCAAACTCCCGATGTCAGAGTGACCCGCAAACTCCCGATATCAGAGTGACCCGCAAACTCCCGATGTCAGAGTGACCTGCAAACTCCCGATATCAGAGTGACCTGCAAACTCCCGATGTCAGAGTGACCTGCAAACTCCCGATGTCAGAGTGACCTGCAAACTCCCGATGTCAGTGTGACCTGCAAACTCCCGATGTCAGTGTGACCTGCAAACTCCCGATGTCAGAGTGACCTGCAAACTCCCAATGTCAGAGTGACCCGCAAACTCCCGATGTCAGAGTGACCCGCAAACTCCCGATGTCAGTGTGACCTGCAAACTCCCGATGTCAGTGTGACCTGCCATGTTTTAATATTTAGGATCAAAGTAAACAAACTTTAAGAACAAAGACAACAAGACTGTGCTCAGTAATAAATGCTTACGCTCCAAGTGCAAGCCTTGTCCATAATAACTAGCTATGTCAATCAGGGACCATAATTCTGAAAGTTTGGTTAACATTTTCAATCAGGGGCCATAAGTCTATTGAAATGTTGGATAGAGTTATATGGTGTGGAAAAATTACCAAGATGCTCATATGATGATAAATAAGTATGCCAAGTTTGAAAGCAATGCCTTGATAGACTTTGAAAATATTTGAGTTTCAAGATCTTGAAAAGTTTCGGTTAACATAATTGTCAGAGGGACGGAGGAACATACAGAACAATCACTATATTACTCCTGCATCAGTAGACGCTGGGACATAATAGTGGGCGAAATCAAGACTCCCCTTTTTACAACGAGCCAAATGCAATCCTAATACCAATTGGGCCAGCGATTCTGACAAGTTAATAATGGTAAAAGTTTATACAAACATATGATATAAATGCATTTTTTAAGACATTTCAACCAGTCATATCATAATCAGCCTTACGTGTGAAACTACACAAAGAGAAATGTACTACTTAAACTTTGCTAAGGGCCAAGAAATTGATTTTGATGTCCGTCTCACATTATATGTACAAAACCGATGAAGAAAACGTTGTGCAATAATTAATAAAATACCATCTTATCTGCTTCTAAAGTTCGAAGCTTGATGTCTTCCATATGATACGCATTGCCAAAATGACGTCTTTTTCCAGGTAACTGATAAGCCCTATTAGCGGGGACCAAAGTGGCTAGATTAACATTGACATTTTTATCCCATTTTATTACCATAACATGTAAGACCCAAAGTGCCAAGAAAATGACCGCATTCTGTTACTACAGAGGCAGCTGAATGCAGCACTAACATTTTAATGGGGTTGGGCTTATCAGCACTTAGACATTAAATTTTGAAGTAATCTTTATTGGTTTAATTACAATGTTGCAGATGTAGCATTATGTTTTTGAAAATTCTACCGATCAAACTTATTCAATTTGCAAAATATTCAAATGGAAACTTTCTTGGCCCTTATCAAATTGTGAGTAGTATAAGTAAGTAACCGGGACATATGCATACACGCGTAACTAACAGGTGGGTGTATAATATACCCGTCACGTTTCAAAACTCATGGTTGAACAAACTTATAGATGATCATAACTTGTTTCCTGTCGTATTTGACAATCGGTATTAAAGGGGCATGCCTTAAAACTGAAGTGTCTCGAATAGCGATCAAATTGGTATCATTTTAATACCTAAGTCAAATAATGAAAACCCTGTAAAAAGTTACTAAATATCCCACTAGTTTTTTTTAAAAAAAAAATATTTCAAGAATTACTTAATCTCGTTGTCGTCAATAAAAGGCTGACAGACTTTTATTCAAATCGATATACAAAATACGGAAGTGCTCGTTATAGAGTAAATTTTTAAGACAAATTCTTCTTTGACTTTTCGGTAATAGTTGGTTTTACAAGTGATAAACACAATATTGTTGAATGCAAACCAAGACACTCAAGTTTCTGGGCATGCCCCTTTAAAACACCATATGATATATGACCACACAATCTAGGTCAAGGATATATGTGGTAGTCCGCATGTACTTTTCTACAATGAACATATATGATTTATTACCATGTAAAATAATAATTCTGACATTAAACAAAAATATTAACTTAATCACGTTTTATTAGTCCTGCACATAATTGACTTTCAGTTTGCTATTTTAACATTTTGACAGTCTTTAGTAAATCCATACTACTCAGCATCATCTACATGTACCTAGATATCTGGGGTCGTATAGTCTAGAAAATTTGACACGACTCTCAACCTTCAATTAGCATAATTTAACAGCTGATATATTGTCTATATTTATAACCCCGGTCGTATGTTTTCATAAGCGGAGATTATCACGAAGGCGCTCGATGAGTGATACCAGCATAAATGTAAAGGACCGATGTTGCACGATTTGCTTGCGGAAATTTATATATTCAATGCAAGAACCTTGTAATATATTCATGCATAAAGGTCAGGATCATGTCAAATTGTCTGTGCTTTACTGATCAAGAGTTTAATATGGTGTGATCTGATTGGTTGTCCTTATCTTTAAGCCAAGTAAGATCAACCTCAGGACTATTAGTTCCTAGATCAATCACCTTCAGGACGTACTGGAACAAACACACAATTCTAACACCAATTAGGTTTTTTTTAATTAACAGTTGTAACGTTTTTTATATTTTCATAACAATTTTAAGTTTAATTTAGTCTCGTAACATTAATCCAGTTAAGTAAAAACTCATTTAAACTTATTCAAACTCATTAAATTTAAGTTTGAGTGATTTAAGGTCATTAATATTATGAAAACTTGCACAATCATGAAAAAGAAAAGTCAGATTGTTATAAATACAGGAAGTATGTTTTTGCACTTGATCATGTGTATTGTATGTCACTGCATGACTAGTGTTTTATATAGCACAGAATTGTGACATAATGTATGTGGGGAGTGGTGGATTGAGAGGAACCGGGTTCGATCCCAGCTGACTGCACACTTTTTGACAGGGAAGACACAGTCCCAGACACTGTTACCCAAAACCCAGGGATAAAAGATAAAAGAGATTGTCAGGTTCAACAGTGACAGTTAATGAGTTATCCATTTTTTTTATATACATGTACAAGTTTGATTATTGACTATATTGACTGCCAATGAATGACTATGTATGCTGAAGATCAAATCACAGGTGTATAAGTGAATAAAGCAAACAGTCTGATATTAAAGGTGTACGTCACCAAGTATTCACAATCTTAAAACGAAGGTTTATAGCCAGTTCAAATAAAAGTTTAAACCTGGTCATTGAATGCTATAAATCAGGCCTGGTATTTAGCATACACACACCAATACGAGAAAATGTGTGTCCAATTATTTGGTTGAGAAAATCATTTAAATATTTTGCAATATATATTTCAGTAAATTATTTTTTTATACAATTTTAGGACAAAATTTTTCTGCAGAGTTTTAAAAATTCTCAACTTCTTACTATTCAATTAGCTGAAATTTTAATGAACAAATCTATAAAATGGACGAATCAATAAAATGAACCAATCTATAAAATGGACAATTTGATTAAATGAACAAATGCACACAAATCTAAGAAATGGACAAAATTATTAAATGGAAAAACTGACGAAAAATGGACCAATCAATGAAATGGACAAATCTATAAAATGGACAAATCTTTGAATGGACAAATCTATTAAGTAAACAAATCTATAAAATGGACAAATCTATGAAATGTATACACATCGATAAAATGGACAATTTGATGAAATGGGCAAATCTATAAAATAGACAAAATCGATAAAATGGACAATTTTATGAAATGTATACAAATCGATAAAATGGACAATTTGATGAAATGGGCAAATCTATAAAATAGACAAATCGATAAAATGGACAATTTTATGAAATGTATACAAATCGATAAAATGGACAATTTGATGAAATGGCCAAATCGATGAAATGGACAAATGAACAAAACAGTCAATTAAATCTAAGACATAGAAATTGACAAATCTACCGAATGGAGCAATTTATAGGTTGGAAATGGAAAAAGTTACGTAATTTACACAAATCTATGAAATGGTCAAATGTAACTGTTGCACTTTAAGCTACTTGTTTTGTTTTTTTACCCGCAGACGCAGACAAATTGGACCGATTTCTGACACATTACATGTAGCAGGATATGGTCACTTGTCAAAACTGGTCAACAAAGTCGTTCTATTGAAACATCGAGACATTGATGACCTCCATTTATATGTAATATACAAAACTATGAATAAATCATGTAAGGAAGAATGGTCAGTTAGTTATACCTGACCTCTGGATATATCGGTCACAATCGGTGCATTGAACTCTGCACTATCATACAGCATGGGGACAGCTATCATGTGAACTCATCTTCATCAATTTATTACTTATGCAGAGTGGCCACAGAAAATGAAGAATGAAATTCCCTGATTATGATAAATCCCTGATTTTTCACTGACTGAAAGGTGATTTTCCATGATTGTTCACGGCGTGCACAACTCAGATACAGCTGAAAGTATGGCCTCCAACCTCCCTTTATTTTCATACCTTTACCACCAAACTCAGTATTTATACCTCAAACTCAATATTTATACCTATCTTATTATTATAATAAATACTTGTTACTGACAGTCTGTTTGAAGAAATACATCTATGTAATAAAGTCAAGAAGAGAAGCTGCCAGTAGAAACATTTTTTTCCTCCAATTTTTGTAAAATTCCCTGATAATTCCCTGATTTTTGCCCAATTTTGAAATTCCCTGATTTTTCCCTGCAGGGAATTTGTTTTTGGCATTTTCCCTGTTCTCCCTGTTGTCCAGAGCCTGTGGCCATCCTGCTTATGGTATACCTACTACTCACAATTTGATAAGGGTCACCATCTTACAATGACGGAGAGGTATTCATGATTAGTTTAGAATTCCTCATACACCACTTCTCAGTTCTTGCAGTTGGATATCGAGAATTGAATTGTTTCCACATGGCTATAATGTTGAGTTTCAAGTGGGATATAGTCTTTGAGAAAAATGACTTGAACGAAAAAACTTAACCAATGCACACGCAAACACAGACAAGACACCCACAATCCAGACACGTCAATAGCTGGACTTTTTGCTTCGAACAGACCGGCTAAAAATGTTGAAGACTAACGATGGGATGTGTGGCTTGAATTGAGATCTATATAATTATGGAGTAGAGGGTTAAGTCATTAAGACTTGCAAGCAATACAGAAGTCCACTACCGGTTTGAAGCCATTTTCAATGTTTCTGTTTCCATAGCAACCACAATTTTTGTCAGAATCAAAATATTGACGTGCATAATCCCCTTATTGCCCCCTATATATCCACATACCAAGTTTCATAAACCTAGCTTTGAAACTCTTTTGAGTTATGTCAGGATCCATGGAGATATTTGACAAACAGACTGACGGACGGACGGAGGGCAAACCTATAGTCCCCTCCGGTCAAAAACTGGTAGGGGACTAATCAGTATAATACCAAGCAAAGATAAAACTTACAGCAGACATCTTGTTGAGAGGTTTGAAGCCTGTATACGCTACAACATATATATTCCATTCTATAACTCAATACACATATATAACCATGTCAAACAACACTAAAACATTAACTGTCTTACCTAGATACGTGTGGTGTTCATGTAAGGTAAATCCATTTCATTCATCCAAAACAACAACAATGACAAGCAACAGCAGGAACGGCAACATATGAAAAGAGACAAAAAACAACAACACATTAATTGATGAAGACGTCTGCTCATGTGCAGTTTTTTGGGACAAATCATGCCTCATTTAGATCCATTTTATTTTCTGCTCATGCACCGCTTTTTGGGGCAATTAAATCATGCCTCATTTAGATCTATTTTATTTTCTGCTCATGCACAGCTGTTTGGGACAATTAAATCATGCTTCATTTAGATCCATTTTATTTTCTGCTCATGCACAGCTGTTTGGGACAATTAAATCATGCCTCATTTAGATCTATTTTATTTTCCGCTCATGCACAGCTGTTTGGGACAATTAAATCATGCCTTATTTAGATCCATTTTATTTTCTGCTCATGCACAGCTGTTTGGGACAATTAAATCATGCCTCATTTAGATCCATTTTATTTTCTGCTCATGTACAGCTTTTTTGGACAAATCATGCCTCATTTAGATCCATTTTATTTTCTGCTCATGCACAGCTTTTTTGGACAAATAATGCCTCATTTAGATCCATTTTATTTTCTGCTCATGCACAGCTTTTTTGGACAAATCATGCCTCATTAAGATCCATTTATGTACATGGATATTGTCTGCCCTTGTTATTACTTATATACCCATTGTTGGAAAGTAATTTGTGATGGACATGGAACTGGTGTGTGAATTAATTGGTGTATCTATGGGGTATAGGGTCAACTCAATCATGAAGACCAACTCAATACTCATACCACAGTTTTCAAGAGTCACAATCGGGGTTGCCTACTGATGCATAATGCCCAATCCTGAAAATATTATCCACAAGCCAATTGTGGGTGCCACTTAGCACACATCTCTACACCTAACACTGTTTCAAACATTATTCTATTGTTAAATTCAGCTTTGGAAACTTCAAATGACCATAATACTTTGCGTTTTCTTATCAAATAACTTTTATTTTCTGCCGTAAAGTTCATTTTTCATAGTTTGTCAAATCCGGATTTCCGGATTATTCCGGAAGTGTAAAATCCCTATTTTGCAGTTTTATAGTACATTGAATGAGCCCCTCCCCTAGAAAATAAATGATTGAACCATAATTCTGAATAGTGAATACATTAATAATGAATTATTTAAAATCACTGAATATGTTTAAGGTCGATACCCTGATTGTGCCATTGTTGTAGAAGTTATAATGTTTGCAAATAATTCCGCATACAAACATACATTCAATGATTTTCATCAGTATGAGCATACAGTAGATCTTTTGATAAGGTTTCAATATGAAATAAATTATATTGTATGGAGAGTTTGACCAGACTCTTAACCTCCTATTAGTATAATTTAACAGCTGATAATGCTGGCTTTAATGAGCAGGTCGTTACAAGTACAAAAACGCGTTTTTGAGAAAACAAGAAAATACTGTCTGAAAAATACTCTTTACTTATTGAAACACAAGCTTTTTTCAGCTTCAGTTTGGTCAACATGACCTGTACCGATTTTCATAAAAATAGGCTCATTAGAAGCGCCTTGTGATGCAGATTTCCCAATATTACAGTAGTAATACTATAGTAGTACATTTATTTATTCACAAAAATTATTTTCAGCACATTTCAACAAAAAATATTTTTTAGGGGGGGGGGGGCGGGAGAAAAGGCCTGGGTTGGGGAAAAAAGAGGCCTAGGGGGGATAAACCGGGCGGGGGATAAAATTGACCGTTACACTTGGAACCAGATTAAAACCTGCTTCATGAAACAGCTCAGTTGAAAAGGCCTATAATGTAAAGTTTCATAAGGATACGGCCAAAATTGAAACCTTCTAGAGTTTACAACCAGTGGACAGATCATAGACTGCCGACTCAGGCAGTGTTAAGACTTACTTATTTAAATTGTCAGTTGTGACACTGTTGAGAAAACAAGGTCAAGGTCACAGTGATTTTTTTGGCTTCTTTGAGAAAGGGTGGTCCGTTCAGATTGGGAATTTCGAGTCGTGACAACTTAAAATTGGAATTTTTATGAAGCAGAAAGGCCAAATAAAACAGAAAAAGATATTACATGTGACGGTTGACTGGTTTCTGTAAACATTTATGCTTGACCTCTTGTCAAAAGTGTTCATAACTTAGTCGTTTTATGTCCGATTTTGAATATTCTTTTTAAATGTTCATTGGGAATTTCTGCCATCAAATTTGGTAAAATTATAGACTTTTTCAAATTTGGTAGGTACCGTTTACCGGTAGCAAACAAAGAAGGAAAAAAATCACTGAAATTGCGCACAGACAGGGATAGTTACAAATCCAATGATTCATTTACTCTGTCCTTATTGACAAAATTTTAAAAAACATTCGAGGACTGTCTTTATTGACAGTTTTATAAAATAAAATACATTCAAGTTAAACATTAGTTAACATGTTTCGTAACGGTTGATATTGATTAGTCACGTCATAAGTGTGAAGAAAATCATTGAATAATGAATGAGTTTATTGAACTAGTTGGTAAGTACTGCAGAACTTGAATCCTCTCATTCAATTGAAACATCTAATGAAAACATTATCATAATTTTCAGTGCAATTATACAAAGCATAATTTTAGTGCGAACAAATTCCTCGAACCTTCTTTTTGCATTAGTTTAACAGTTGAGTGCTTCCAGTTTAATTTCTGCCTTTGTTATTTATAAGAGGAGAATATAGGAGTATATTATGATAATTTCTGAAACATAATCAATATTTAATGAACATCAATTAGATCTACAATTTGTAGCTATTAAAGATTATATGTACATGTATAGATAAATTTTCAACTCGGGTAGCTGAACGAGGGGATTTACTGTACAAACTCTATGGTTAAGGTACATAAACATGCATCACCTATAGGTAAATTTTCAACTCGGGTAGCTAAACGAGGGGATTTACTGTACAAACTCTATGGTTAAAGTACATAAACATGCATAACCTAGAAATACACCTATACCCTGATGAAGACCATTGTATGGTCGAAACGTCGGTAAATCAATAATCAAAACCTGACCCGTCTTTTCCATGTGTTCCACCTATCCTACTTTAACTCTTCTATTAAAGAATTGTAAAGAAATTCAATTTGAATGTTAGTACAATTTCTGTAAGTGCTTTGATAAAACAGTACCCTTGGGTGGTTGATTTATATTGATCTTACTTGACTTAAGGATAAGGACAACCAATCAGATCACACCATATTAAACTCTTGGTCAGTAACAGGCGATATGATTGGCTATCCGTATCCTCCAATTAAATAAGATCAATATTGAATACCACCCCTGGGTTTCAGAATAATATGTGTACATGTTTATATATTATAAGCAACTTTTTTAAATGAAAAGGTTACAAAAATTGTTTTGTCACATAACCTGCGGTCCAGGAGTGCCGTAAAGCCGTGCCGTAAATATCGTTCGGCACTTCCGGACTGTGCAATAAATATTTAAATTAGCTTGACATGACGTTAGCCAATCCAAGCATTGATCCGTCAATGACGTCAGGATAATATCAACGTCGCCATGACGTCGCGCTCATTGTACCGCTGAATTGTGGCTGAAACATACGCAGCGTACATCATCCTTTTGAACAATAATGAGCGTGTTCTAAGGTTATGCGATAAATAGAATCTAACATTCGTGCTCATTACATACGAGTTTTATCAAACTCGTCAACAAAAACAATATGACACTCGGCAAAGCCTTGTGTCATACCATTTTGTCCACTCGTTGAATAAAACTCGTATGTAATGAGCACTCATGCAAGATCCTCTATATAAGACAGTGAAAGTTAGCATACAAGTACTTTTAATTGGAGCAAATTATTATATAAGAATTAGAGTAACTTACAGTCTGGCAAATCATCATAGTATCTTTCATATACATTTAACTATTCTAGAAACAAGTTATTTAAATTCCATTTCAACAAAGGTACAGAACTTATGTAACTGGTGACAACGTACACTAATAGGTCTAACTTGAACAGTGCATATATCATATACATGCAGAATTAAAACCATTGAGATTATAGTTTTATTATAATATTTAAGTACAGAAAGGTGAATGCTCTGTTCTACTGTAAAATTATATATTTTCATGGGCATTGAATTTCATGGTTTTGACAAAAAACATTTTCGTGGGTTTGTAAATTTGTGGATTACAAAACATGGAAGGGTAAACCAATGTCCTGTATTTAGGAGGTCGATTAAATGTGGGGATTAAAATTTCCCTATACAGATCAACAACAAAATCAACATTAATTCAACACCCTCGAAAATAATTATTTTACAGTACATAATAACAAAATTAACACCTTATAACCGCTAGATATCCAGGTGAAAAGTTCAGCAGCTATACACACACATTTAATTATAAAAAAAAGTTATACTGTGTTATACAAATATCGGATTTGTTACTATAAAATTTTACAATGATGACATTAATTTTTTCTACTGATCCATACTAAAATACTTAAATCTAAATCCAATGCAATACAATATAAAGTAACAACATTTAACATGCAGCCGAGGTCCCCGGTTCGATCCCAGGCCGCATCATATCATATAAACCAAAGACGAAACAAGAGATGTTTGTAAAACTTGTATGCCCCCATGGCAGCCCAATAGTCAGAAATGGTGAAGGTCGCAATGACCTTTGACCTACTGACCTCAAAATCTAAAGAGGTCATCTACTGTTGCTGACCAAACTCAATGTAAAGTGTGAAGATCCTAGGGCAAAGTGTTCTTGAGTTAATTTGAACGAAACCATTTTATACGACTGACCGACAGACGGACCGATCGACAGACGGACAGACATGTGCAAAGCAATATTCCCCCTCAACAAAGATGGGGGGGGGGGGGGTATAATAAAAACTGGCGCAAAAATTTCCCTTGCTAGAAGCTCAGCATAAAAAGAGAAACTGGCTTCCCTTCTCTCATACCCTCGTCACAAGGCGTTGGATAACATCAAGAATGAGGTGTCGAGAGTGATTAATATAAGTTGGAAAAACTTTTTTCTCGATCAACCATATAATTTAAACCAAACATCCCGCAGGGTGCTAAAAGGGCAAGCCACATTATCTTGTAAAACTGTAAAAATATAAACTGAAATAATTTTTATTGCCTGAATTTTTCACCAGTGAAACTTTTATCAGTACAGTTCAAAAGAAACATCATTTTTTGTTTAGAGGTGTCTTCCTGGTTGTTACTTCGCTTCAGTGAAGCATCTAATACTTGCAATGCAGATACTTGATCTGAAATATCTGACACAAATTATATCGTACATACCCGGTAGTCAACGAATCTACTGCTTGTACTTACAAGTTATAGAAAGAGAACGCAGACGCGAGGTTGTCTTATTTTGACGAGGACGTAGCCCGAGACAAAGTAATCAACCGAGCGTTAAGTTTTCTTTGTAATTTATATCATTGGCCATTGATTGGCTATCACTTTGTAACCATAAGGCGTGTCTAAATGTATTACAATGCTGACCGATTAAAATGTCCAATAAAAATCAATACCACGGTGTTGTGATTTTAAAGTTGAGGACTCCAGTACAACTCGACCAAGAAAATCGATAGAGGTCACGTTGACCGAAGTAAAGAACAATAGAATTGTATGTCTACAGTGCAGGATAATATTATCCTGCACTGTAGTAATTGCACTCATTCCTTTGAAAATTAAGACACACCCCATCATATATCATCGGATTTAGCCACACCCCTCTGTTAACATCAATGTAAATTGCCGTAGCCATGATATAATGTATAGTTATCTCCTATGGAAGCAAGCTTCTTATACAGCAATGATATGTACAGTGCAACAATTCACTAAATAAGCAACACATAATAATTTTGTTCCTGAAGTTGTAGTTTACTTTAAATTTTACCTCTCTTTAAGGCAACAACCTCTGCACAACAACCATGTGAGAAGAAATGACGGAACAATATTCTCCAACACAAATGATAACAAATATGTGACGTCACCAGTTTTTGGTGCAAAAACGTAACGTCGTCTGCTTAAATTCATTATTTCTGACATTGTTTTGACTCAATAACTATGAAAATGTGATAAAAAGAATCTGTCACTTGTTAAACTTGTGACGAAAAAAATTTTTTAAGTTTGCCGAAGGCTCGATCGCTAAATAACTTGCGTGGGCTCATTTAAGAAATGTTAAATCTCCAAAGACAACCCATGACAGGTCCTATATGTACTAAGGGTCCTACTGAGGCATAATACCCAATCCTGAAAATTAGACGCAAGTCTGTTTTGAGTGCAATTTGAGTGCAATTTTCAAACATTGTTCTATTGTTAAATTCAGCTTTAAAAACTTCGAATGACCATAACCATTTAATTAACTTTGATTTTTTTCATCAAATTGCTTTTATTTTCTACAGAAAAGTTCATCCTTCCTAGTGCAACAAATTGTAGGACCCCTGATGTACCGAATTTATGTAAAAAATACTTTCAAAATACCTGGTTGTAAGAAATCAAATAGTATTAAGATCCTTCGATCAACTCATTTGTAACACACTAATGATAACAGTCCAAGTCAAGAGAGACCAAATCTTTATCATAATAAACCGAGATAATTAATCTAAATATGGCAGATTTTGAGATTTCATCTGTAAGTCAAGAACAAAAACAAAGCCGTTTAAGGGTCGCTGGTACACCAAAATAGACATTTTAATCACAAAGGTCAGTCACATAATTTGACAATCAAAAACAATTAACACAGTCACCGTGAAATTTCAATTTTGATAAAAAATCTATCAGAAACAAAGATTTACTTTATGGGAAGCACTGCCCCCGAATGTCTGCTGGCCCTGATCTCCCAGAAAAATCTCAACAGCCTCAATCTCCTGAAAATCTTAACAGCCTCGATCTCCCTGAAAATCTCAATGACCCCAATCTTCCTAAAAATCTCAACAGCCCTGATCTCCCTGAAAATCTCAACAGCCCTGATCTCCCTGAAAATCTCAATGGCCCCGATATCCCTGAAAATCTAAACGGCCCCGATCCCCCTGAAAATCTCAACGGCCCTGATCTCCCTGAAAATCTCAACAGCCTTGATCTCCCTGAAAATATAACGGCCAAGATCTTCCTGAAAATCTCAACAGCCCTGATCTCCCTGAAAATCTCAACAGCCCCTGATCTCCCTGAAAATCTGAGCGGGCCCAATCTCCCTGAACATCTCAGTATCTCAGCACAATTTGTCCGAATCCTCATTTGGAATTGGAGATTGTGACCCAATATAGAACTTCAACCATAGATGTATTTTAATTGGCCTAAAATACATGTCATTGAGTATAAGGTTTTTAGATGAATGGATTTTACGTATTTGAATAGGCACAATGATTATCAAACTTACAATAAACTTAAATCGATTTGAAATTTCAATTTTGAAAGTAAATAATCAAATTGATATAACTTTGTTCAAATGTAAAAATGAACTGTATACAATGTGTTTTATATTTTACATAAATTGAGCACGCAATGAACATCTAAAGTTGGCACACAGGAATTAAAATTTGAAAATACATGTAGCAATTTCAGATTAAGTCACATGCCTTCACTTTTAACTTAGGCTGGCGTATGTTTCATAGAAATCATTGAAGAAACATGGTTACTTTTATTATCAAAGGCTTAAGCGGAGCCAATGTTGACCAAATTCGTCTTGGATTTGATGCCTTTGATGCTTTAGTGATGTCATTAAGTCACATGGTATTGCTACACTAAATAAACATAATCCTCCAAAATTGTTGGGGCACAAAAAATGATAAAGTGTTTTAAATAGTTAAGATAATTAATACTCACATGACCAAATATGGCAAATCTTTTATAGTATACCGGTAGTTAAATTACGCACAACAATATATCCAATAATTGTGTATTCACAGAATACAATTGTCCGAACGCAAAGAAAAAATATTTCCAGTAAAATACATGTAATTAGTTGACAGCATGTCATATGCAAATCAGGCTCATTTATAGTTGACTACCTCTACATGTATATATACACATATATATTATACACTCAATAAAATAACTTAAGTGTCAAAGCAATGCCAATTATCCATTTGGCCATTCAGGGCCGTAACACGTCGTACCCCCAAGAAAATTAAATTTAAGCAAAGGTCATTGAGGAAATTGATATGGGTTCATACGGTATAGGTTGATTACTTTTGAAGTTACCAAACTGGGTACTGTTTTATCAAAGCACTTACGGAAATCGTAAACTTACGATCAAATTTAAATTCTTTATAATTTGTTTACAATTATATAGTGTGGTAAATGGAGCTGCAATACTAAAACTGATTCAGTTGATGAACTCATACATACCATATCTGTCACCAATTTGCTGTTATTAAAGAATTATAAAGAATTTAGATTTGAGCGTAACTGTAAGATCCTCGATGTAACCCTCTTTGATACTCCAGGGGGCATAATAAAAGTTTGTTAACATACCGAGACGTCCACTTTAAAGTTATATAAACTATATAAGAAGTGACCCTTTATTTATTTTGTTGAGTGTATTATACATGGCTGTCAACTGACATGTCTGGTCAACATAATTAACCTAGATATGACATGAGAAGGTCAATCACCAGGTTGCACAGTTACCGTGTCATGACCAGTCCAGAACATAAGCATGTTAACCACACAGTCACTGCAGACATTTATGTGACCATTTCTAACATATATTTTGGTCAACTTTACAATTGACACTGCATACTAATACCTTTTTTGTTGTTGTTGTTTTTGTTGTTGTAGTTTTTGTTGTTGTTGCTTGAGTTGTAGATTTTATTGTTGTTGCTTGAGTCGCAGTTTTTGTTGTTGTAGTTTTTGTTGTTGTTCCTGTCGTTGTTGTTTCGTTGTTGCTTAGACATGCTGCTGTTGTTGCTACTTGAGTTGTAGTTTTTGTTGTTGTTGTATGCTGCTGTTGTTGCTCTTTTTATGCTGCTGGTGTAGTATTATGTATAATTCAAACAACAACAAGAACAATAATCAAGTCCAGTTAAACTGTCTTTGAGAAGTTCAGTCAGGCAGGGAAAACTTGACGCACTTACACCGCTGATCACAGACTATATCACAATTGTGGTCATGTAGGACAGAAATCCTACCTATCTTCTACGTCAACAAGTGAATGGTGTGAGATATTAATTATCTATCATATAACTAATTATACGTAGCTGCGTAGCATGAGGTCAGGGCATGATAGGGTTAAGTATTTCACATTAATGTATCAATCAACTACTCACATTATGAGGTCTATTTATCATCAGCTACTTAAACCTCACATTCGTTATGATAATAATGTTTCATTTTCCAGACTTGTTTATTCAGGGATAAATTACACTAACTTGTACTCTTATATCATTCTTTGCATAAAAGAATTTTGTAGATGTATACTTTGCTTATAAATTCCCAGTGATTTTTTTTGGCTATTTTTGGGGCCGAATACAGGCTCCTTCCCCTAGCAAAATAACCTCCATTTTTCCCCAAAAATCATAATTTTTTCCCCCTTTTGTGCTCGCTGGTTTCAAAGCAACTTAACAGTATAGCTGTTTTAAAGTCAAAACAATGGATTTTCTAACTTGCAAGAGTCGTTGTCACATATGACTAGAGTATTATCAGTAGAAAATAGCAATTTATGAACAATTTTAACCAAAACAATCTTTTTTAATAATTCCCAAATTTCGCTAAATTTCCAAATTTTAAAGGCACAGGCTGTTTAATTTTGTTCAAGAAAAATCACTGATTCCATATAAGGTTTGCATCCATGGACAGGGGTTCCACTACCCTCTGAGTCTGAAGGGTCATTTTTGATACTTTAGACTAAAGTTTACCATTTTTTAGACACAATACCCATGATTTAAAGAGAAAAGGACCATTAAAACGAAAATCTTCAGGGTCAAAATCAGGCTTTTGTGAAATTTCAATGACCAAAACTCCTACTCCCAAGTCAAATTGAACCCCTGAATGTGTACTTTGCTTATTCCATATAAGGTATAGTTCGTCGGACATAACTCTAGCCTTATCAATAAACAAACAAAGCAAATTATAAACACTGCACGGTCGACTGGATCCCAGTTATCTGTGTAGATTTAAAGAGTATATCGTTAAAAGTGTATGAGCACAAGATTGAATAAAAATGAATATCGAAAATGTATTTAATTTTCATTTTCATTTGTAAACAAAGGCTAGTGTTATCTCCGGCGAACTATATACATTCATGCAGAGTTGTTTTTCTTCTTTGGAAAGGTATAATTAGACCCTTGAAATACCCCTTTGACTCTTAAAAGTTATCTCCCATGTTGATGTGTCTTGTAAGGTCCATTTCTGTAATTGGATTGTCTCCCATGCATTATACTCAATATTTTAATGGAAAACACTAGGGATAGGGGTAAAAATTTACACAGCTATGGCATGGAGGATGCATGATATACAAATACCAGTCCACAGGGTATAAACTTAATCACTGTATGACTTATTGGGAGACTATATAATTCAACCTGTATGACTTATTCGAGCAAAAACACCTGTGATTTCCGGTCACTGTATGACTTCTTGGGAGACTATATAATTCAACTTGTTTGACTAATATTTGAGCAATAACACCTGTGATTTCCGGTCACTGTATGACTTCTTGGGAGACTATACAGTTAAATGTGTATAACTTATAGCTATAGCGGGAAGTAGACTTGTTTATGTTTATACACTGTCAGTCTGAATACATGTACATAACTACAAATTATACTGTACAGTCAGACGAAAATCTGCACCTGATTGAAGACAAAATCTGTACCTGACTTAAGTTACTAACCACTACAATGTATCCAGTGGTGAAAATAATATGGCCATAAGGTTGATCATATACTAGATAGTTGAATCAACATATAAAAGTTCATGGTGTCAGTATGGTCACTTGATGATTGAAGCGTTGCCAAGGTGCTCTGATAAGATCCCGCTAGACAAGTATATTGTAATTCACTTGATGAAATGTCACCATTGCAATAAACATACCACCATTATAGTTAATTTATTAAGGCATAGATTACAGGGGTGTGGAAATTCTCAAAATTGTCTCTTACCCCTGGGCAAGTTGGATTGAAAAATCTACTTGCCCGAAAACTAAATCTGCTTGCCAAGGAAAACACAAAAAGCAACCAAATTTCAGTTTCATTCATTTATTTATCTTGTAAAGGATTAGAGTACTAGATGTTATTCAAAGTTCGTTCAGTAATTCATTATTGGTCAGTAATTTAGGGATTCATCTTTGTAAAGGTAAAATAGGGCACTGTAATATTACTTTTCTTGTGATAATTTTGCACTTACCCGTGGGCAAGCTGGATGGAAAAATCTACTTGCCCGCAGGCAAAAAAGCCCAAGTTGGGCAAGTCGGACATAGGAATTCCACACCCCTGGATTATAAGATAATATTACATGTTCAATCAATGACCGTTTATAACACCATTTATACTCGTTTCTTTATCATCAAGAGGATTCCCCCCACAATCAATGTCAATGGTGCAAAATTCCCTATACCGTAAATGGACATTTTTCCTTCAAGCCCCCACCCCACTTTATTTTTTTCATTAAACCAAAATATGGACTATTTTGTTTTATGAGCAGATAATTTTATATATGATTGAAGATAATCATTGGGCGGAACCAAACTATATATTCACCTCTCCCACTGTTCTGATTATTCTCCTACGCTCATGCTGTGTAACACGTCTGTATTGTTTCATTAGCATCCATGAAGATAAAAATAAAGGTCATACAGTATCATAGCGGCTGTAATATATAATATAGCTTAAATATTCCATACAGCTTACATAGCGGGTACTTATCTGTTATCATAGAACTGGGTCGTAATTTATTAAAAAAAATTTATAAAATACTGTAGCAGTGAATCTATTATACACTGGATATTTGAAATAGTTTATCAAAAATATACTTGAAACATACCAAGTTTGGTTTAATTTGAAATATTGAACGACTAAAGATCGAGCATTTAATTACCATTCGCTCAAAATTATGTCATTTTAAGGAGAAAATATTCATAAAATAAACAAGATTCTAAATCAAGACTGATATATTGAACAACATTATTTGACAGTAAAAATATGAATGTTGACCCTTACTCTAGCAACCACCTCTGTGAAGTGATTAACCCTTTCTCTAACAACCCTGTCTCATGAACCTCTCGGTAGTGACCCTTACTCTACTAACCACCTCTATTTAGTGACCCATTCTCAAATGAACCCTTTTCTATCAACCATCTGTCACAAACCTCTCCATAGTGACCTCTTCTCTGGAAACCACCTTTCTGTAGTGACCCCTTTTCTAACAACTATTTCTCTGTAGTGACCCTTACTCTTAAAACCACCTGTCACAAACCTCATACAACTTACAATCAATATTTTACCTGAGTACAAGAACAACCATCTAACAAAATGTGTCTTCTAGCAGGTTTATAATTTATTGTCTCTTAAAGACTTTTACAATTCAAATTCAAAAGCCTACCAAGACATAATAACTTAATATTTATGTACAGTCCTTGACCTTAATTACACAAATACAAGTTAACTGCACATAAACAGATAATAGAATCTGACCTCTGAGCGGTACCCTAGCTTTGGGTATCGACTAAATAAAGTTTATAGCTTTAAGTGCAGTCAAGACTCGATGCTAATTGTCAATCTATAACAACAATTGAACTCTCGTTAATAACCTTTAATTTCCAATTTCACACGTTAAGATTATACGAACACAAACCCTGACTCATAAATACAATCATGTACATTAAACCTATAGCCCCCCTCCCTCAATTATATAAATAATAACAACCACCTTGTCAATTAAATTCTAATTAATTAAGGACAGCACAAACAATTAAGATTGTCGATTACCTTATTAATCACCTAGATTTATAATATCAAATCAAATGAACAATATTCATTCAATTATTTAACACATTGACAAGGTAGACGTCGTAACACCTTAGGCTAAGTGTTAGCCAATTAGCTGTCAAAAGATTGGAGAAACTTCTTCAAACTTGTAAACTTTTGTAAACAAAACATTAGTTAAACAAACCACGCAATCAGCGAATCGATCTAAGAAGAATGTCGGTTACCTATACGAGAAATAAAAGAAGTTGTTATCTACCCAGAGCACCAAAAAGGAAATAAAATAGTGTATAAACAAGAAGAGAACTTACGTCGTCGCTATCCGAGCATTTTCATGACTTATTTGACCCAGTTGTGGACCAAAACGAAGAGTTATCAAGGGGAGTAACTCCTACTGGCATATAAGCAAAAGGTTGAAAGCGCGCGTTAATTTGAACATTTCTAGAGTGATAATATGGGGGTTTTCTGAATATGGCTGGATAAAACCATAATTTAAAAATATTATAAGATCTACTAGTCTACCCCGAGTGCTGTCATTAGTTTGCATGATTAATGGGGAATTAAATGGTTTTAGATTCTACGAATAAACAAAGGAATAAATGATTCCACAAAAAATCCCGTAGATCTAGTAACGTTAGATCTAGGAGTAGGACCTACTGTTTAGCCACGGAATTAAATCACATGTTCATCAATTTAATACGTCCTCTGTCGTTTCTGTATTTGATAGCCTTGTAAATTTTGAGCAGGCCTACTACTAGTAGTATTGGAGCTTACTGAGAACACAGTCATGTCATGCACAATATTTCACCATTTCTTCTAAAAGTTCAAATGAACGCTGTCTATCGTTTCAATATAAAAAAATTAACATTCACTGCTTTACTTGTTTAGAATATACAAGTATTCGAAAGCTCCTTTAAATAACTAGAACTTGAAGGTGTATGCATTTGTTAGATTAAAGATAGAAATCTAGTAACAATAATGATAGGCCTAATCCACGTTCGAACGCAGCTCATATATAATTATGCCGGCTGATTCATAAAATAGACATCTATATTCTACATGTAAAACAAACATTTTCCTGGAAACATGAAAACACATGTAACGAAAACTATCGTGTTTTAGTTCAGACAGAAGATTTAAGAGCGGTTAAAAAGCCTGCGGCGGAGACACCTGTGAAATAAGGGAGATAAGTAGATATATTTTGTAAACAGTGAACGGCGGAGTGGTCGCCCTTGATTACAAGAGTAGAAATTCGACACGGATAATATCTGCACATCATGTCAAATGGTTTAAACAGATGGTTAGGGAAAGGAATAAGCAAATACATATTTCCTCTGAACGGATTTGATAATGGAGCAAAATAAACATCATCTAAACATTAAATAACAGAAAAGTGTAATTACATGTAGATAACGTTTCCACTGAGCGGTTCCAGTAAGGTCTGTCAGGTATTAAACTACGTCATAGTAGCACCACAGCAGTGTTATATTTATTAAAAAAAGTTCATCATTGTTTTATTACCATAGTAACACGATGTTGATAGTAAAAGCTAGATGTAATATATAGAATTTCCCGGTGGCTAGGGTAAACAGGTCCACTATATCATTCCCCGGCGTGATTACGTCATAGACGAATGGTAGGGTTGATTCGAATCAATTTTCACACTGAGAATCGCAGCTTTAGACCTATATCATACACATGTGTTACTTTCTAAATAACGTGCCCATTGAAGCCTGGTACTTTGGCGTGCTCCTAAACGCTCGAGAACTTTACTTTGAAAACGCCTCAGAACGATTCACAAGTCAGATATTCAATCGCTTCAATTGTCTATTTTTATTGAAAAAAATATATAATTTTACGTGAGTGTTTTTTTTCTTACTGACAAAGTTTATGATATCAGATCTGGTTTCCTAAGTTCGAGTAACGCCTTTCCGGCTATAGCAGACGACACAGCGGACTATCCGGTTTCGATAGCTAGTTCGGGGAAATCAGTAATTTCCGTGAAATTGGTTAATTAAGGGGTCGTCCTCCACATGTGTAGAAGGTGTCAGTAACTTGTAACTTGTTAGGACCGATAAATAAAACTGATTCGATCATCATAACAGAATCCAACACATTGTCTCCGTGCGCTGAATAGAACCTTATGTCCCTGATTTATTAGGTAGGCCTACGGTCAAATGTATGTTGCTGAAAAAAAACGACTGGCAAAAAATGCCAGGATTATTGGCTTAAAACACAAGAAAAAGGCCTCAAAGAAATGAATACCATCATGCTAACTCGCAATTATCACACTAATGTTTTCATCAATAATGTACTCAACTAAACATGTGTCTGTTTTACACATGTAAGGCGACTTCTTTCAACGATACATGAAAATTCTGATGCTGTAAAGTGACAAGGAGAGAAGCCACTTAGTTTGACCAGTGTAGTTATCTGACTTGCATGAAAAGTAATATAGAAACCTCACAGAAGGTCGAAAGCCACATTAGGCCTTAAACGGCTAATTTCAAAAAGCAATAACTTGGTAACCTATTTGAAGAGCCATGTATTTTGAGCACTTTAGTTGAGTCCTAAAGGTGAAAAACTCAATAAAATGGAAGAAAACGAAATACAACCTCCAGTAGGTTTGTTTACAAAATAATGAATTGTAAACAAAAAATGCACAACTTATAATCTAAGGGAAGCAACTATTGCAAAATTAGTATTTTGTCATCCATACATTTTACTAAAATGTGATTTTTTGGCATACTATTTCGACAGATACATTTAACATTCTGTCGTCAATTATTGGTCATTTGCGATTATATCCCAATTCCTTGTAATTAGTCACAAAAAATGCACAACTTATAATCTAAGGGAAGCAACTATTGCAAAATTAGTATTTTGTCATCCATACATTTTACTAAAATGTGATTTTTTGGCATACTATTTCGACAGATACATTTAACATTCTGTCGTCAATTATTGGTCATTTGCGATTATATCCCAATTCCTTGTAATTAGTCTATTTACTGGATGATCAGAAAACAGCTATTGTGAGAGATATTGTGTCTTTAAAGTGAATGACAAGACCGTGATATATCGTAAAAATTACCAGTTCGTTTATGTATAATATACATGGGTCCCAACAAATGACCCGAACGCTGTCTGTACGTTGTCCGTGTATCCGATGTGTATCCGATGTATATATGCATCGGGCGGACGCCGATCGATGATTAGCAATGCTTATATCAAAAGGGACCTTAACTAATCCGGCCGATGTCCGTTCGTAGACTAAAGAAAGGCTACAGTTTCATACTTGCCTACCAAAGTGATTTTTTTTTCAAATAAATTGATAAATAATATGATGGTGTACCGATTCCTAAAATTCGCACTTTTCGTTTACAATTTTTAATGTTTTAACCCTAAAAATAGGATTTTGCAAGCTAGTATGGAACTGGAATTTGAGTATGTTACAAGACACCCATAATGTGATATGATTCGACAGTACCAATGTAAATGTACTGCTTTTCCTGTGCCAAATGGTACCTGCTCTGTTCCATACATGGAACAAAATATGTGATAAAATTACCTCTCAGAACACCAAAAACCACACATAAACGGTCAATTTTTATTGCGACTTATTTTGATCTCAGATTCACAACCATCGTTTTTCAACTCCCAAGACCTTCCTCTTCAATAAAAAAAAGGTTGTGAAATGTTCTACCGTGTGAAGAGGTGGAATCCATAGGCAGTCAGCACGAACCCAAACACTCCCCCAGCCAAATCAGAGTTTACCACTGTTTACTATCTATGAATAAAGGTAAACAATGAAAAGGCTGATTGACTGGGGGAAATAGTAGGGTACGTGCTGGCTGCCTCCATCTTTAAGCCCCTTTTTGAAGTTTGGCCACTAGTCTATATATGTTCTTTGGGAACCTAATGTTCTTCATTTGAGGGGGTCTTTTAGTAAGGGTTAACTGTGCATACTTCTATTCAATCACCAAGAATCTTGCTTTTTTACGTTGCTGTGTAACAATCAGTATTTGTTGAACCTGTTTGAAAGCGTTATCACTTCCCATGTCAGTTTGTAGTGAAAAATAGGTTTCATTCAAGTTTCTACGATTCTCGAAACTGTCATTCTGTTATCCACACATAAAAGTCAAGATATGATGGGTGATGTTCAATATTGATCTTATTTGTTTAGAGAATAAGGATAGCCTATCATATCGCCTATCACTGACCAAGAGTTAATATGACGTGATCTGATTGGTTGTCCTTTTCCTTAGGTCAAGTAAGATGAATATTGAATACCACCACATGGACTCTTAATCGACTTGACGATGGTCGTTGTGAGACTAACATTTTACAAGTATGAACATCAATACCCATGGGTCAAGCATTTCGCTGCATGCATATGCATATTATTTATGAGAAAATCAAATTACGGTGAACATAGCTCTAATTTATGACACTCATACATTGCATGTTCATAGATATTCAACACATAGTTAATATAACTTTAGGTGTTTGTGTTTGTTTTTCAACATTGTCCAATGTAACGGATACATGAAATCTGAGTTCCGTCCGAGCGTTACATCGATTTTCAGTTCCGTCAGAGCCATATGAAAATATCTAACAATTTTCTCACGGATCTGAGAAGCGGTGTATCGTGATTCATACCGTGTTGTTTTCTCCTGCGAATAATTTGTTGATCAACATAACACCATAACACTGTCATCGATCATACATGTTTAACAGCAGTTTTTCGTGAACGTGCCAATAATACTTTTAGTCTATTTATGTTAAAAATATCCGTGTGACCTGGCATACTGCGGCGTGTGATCAGGAACTTCTACAAGAGTGACGATGTTATTTACGAAGTGATAGTATTTGGTGTTATATATAGTGGCTGTATGTACAGTAACTAGTGTTGCATCGCCAATTTTCGAACTTCATACATCACGTGACTTTGACGTCACTTTAGACTACTGATCCAAGACGAAAATTGCTTCGCTTCGAAAACAAAAATAGCTGTATGTTTTCATCGAAGTTGCTATCATCGGAAACATATAATCCAGTCTAAGGGGAAAATATACACTTTCCACGAAATATATTTCGTTTTTCCAGCACCCTGTGAAATCTTCGGAGTTTCAAGCCGTCTTTTTCCCCCAATATTTCACAGGGTGCTGGAGAAAACGGCTCAGCTATACTGATACATGGATTGGGATGCTACATTTCGCGGAAAAATTACATTTTCCCTTAGACTGGCGTATATAAATGTTTCATAGAAACCAGTACAGAAATAAAATACTTATCGCTAATTTTGTTTTCGAAGCAAAGCAAATTTCGTCTTGGATTTGTAGCCTTAAGTGATATCAAAGCTACACTGACACTAAAGTGCAGTTATCGATTCGTTCATTTTCAACATCAGTAAATCACCAATATCAAATGTACTCTAAAATGGGAGTGAATTCCAGACAGCTGATATCCGAATTCAATATCCGAGAACAAATGATGAAGCAAGCTTACTAAATAACGCACATTACTTAACATAAAACCAAACCCCGTTATATATGGAAGGGGATATCCGCCATTTCACACATTATTGTAATTGTTATCACATTATTGCAATTCGTATTTCAATATGCCAATTCCTTTCCGATGCTGGCAATTCATTTCCCATGTCACTCTTTAACAGTGCATTATCCATATTTGTATTTAAATTGTGATATTGTAATGATAACACGATCTTTAATGTTACAACCATTGAAATCTTAAGTTCTTTTATAATCTAGTCATAAGAATTAAGATGTAGATATTTTAATTAAGATGAAGCATTTGATTTGCTTACTATCCCAATAATAAGAAAACCGCCGAGTCATAATTTATTCACATTACAATATCATACTATCATACTATATCATAATTATGTTGCTCTTAATTAATTCATTAATCGAAAATGTTATATTTTCGCCAGGTCAATATTTCGCGATTTTAGTGTTTCAGAAGTAGTCCGCGATAGTAAAAGTCCGCGAATTGTGAACCTTAGACCGAGAATTTCTGCGTTTAATGTAGTCTGGTACCCGGCATACTATGTGTTTTAGTAATATAGTGATATAGGGGAGGTAAGTCAGACTACGTTTAATGGCCATAGAATAGCATAGAATTTCGTGAACTGGTAAAATCCGTGAATATTGCGAACGTTAAACGTTGGCGAAAAATACTCATTTTACATTAAACAAAACTGAATATGGGCATGGCTAGGAAAGGATGGGTATTTAATGTGAGTATGGTTACGTATTCTATATTTGAGCCGCTGAAAACCTTTTATATAAATGACAGACAATGGTATATCCATTTTTAGAATTGCCACAAGTGTCTACCAGGTGCATCACAAACGCTTTCAAAAACATTCTGAAGACACAGGTTACTGAATCATTGAAAAAGAATAAAAACAAAATGAATAACAGTTTTTTTTGTAAAGTTTACATCTTTTAGGCTATATTTCATTTTCTGTAAAAAGAAATTCTTTATCAATGATACATTTACCTGTGTCTCAAACTTTTCCAAACTCATATCAACGCGAAGAAACAGCACATTGCTCAACAGTTGTCATATCATGTTTTTGTTTCATTCAGAATTAATTCAGTAAAGAGGGTTGTTCAGAAGAAAATTTGCATTGGTAAAAGGTTTAGTACCTCAAGGACCCTCCATCCCCGAAAATATTTTTCCTGCGAGGGTAGACAAATCCTCGTGAAAATTCGAATAGCGCAAAAACAGAACTCAGCTTAAGCCTGATCCTGAAAACTGATTCTTTGTGAACACGGGGCCTGAATAAACAGACTATACAACATTCAAGTTGACAACAACAACAACCACCACATCCCATGCATCGGACAAAACAACAGTATTTCATGCATTTTCACTGACCTTTTTAGTGAAATCGTCTGTTATGAATGTCTCTAACTTGCAACTGACACCAGAAGGTCCACTAAACTCAGTCACGCGTTTCGAGCGCACTGATGAAGAATGTGTATTTTCCATAGTTTCGGAGCAGACGACAGTATTTCCGGCAATGACTGTTGCACTATGAGACGCTCGTGGTGAGTTTGAGCTGTCCGAGTCCCGACAATAGACGACACCAGTTTGATTGACATGTATACTCGGCGTACATCCCATGACTCTGTTCCTACAACAGCACGTGGAACGCGTGCAACACGTGAATATATCCGTCGTGACGTCACAATATCACACAACACGTGCAAAATATGATTTATCGCTGCTGAAAATCGCAGGTATTTCCTTAATTGCATAAAACACTACTGTATGTTTATTCCATTGAATATTATCTAGTCTGAGGTTCTAATTAGACCTCGTCTGCTGCTTGCAATGTTGCCACACAGCTTTCAAACATAAACAAGTTTAAAAGTCAAGCGCCTGAATAACGCTAAACGCTCGTTACTCACTCCAACGTCGCCACTCACGCAGACTAATCATATTTTTGCACCGTTTTCCTTGTTATGAAAAATGTATCGTGGACAAACAACGTATCGTCACATACGTAGGATGACTACCTGAAACAAATCACACGCATGTAATTTCCGTGTCATGGAATACGTCGTATGCTTGGAAACGATGTAATCCCAGTTTCTCATAATATCACAGATTGACGATTTAATGATTCCTGATAATGTACGTCAATTATGATATCATCCATACAACATGTTGCTATTGTAGATACAGTTTCCATACATAAACCTATATATCTATATCAATAACAAACAAACTGAGTGTAGAATTATGTAATTAAACTATGTGATACATTTGTACTAGTAAATCTAGTACAATTATACGCGATTCATCACAAATTCTCATTAATGGTTTCAATAATCAATGACCAGATACAGGCTAATATCACACACTGTTAGTATACATCGTATATAAACACACTCCTGGCTATATTGTAATATACTATAATATGTGAACGAATGAACAATATACTTGTATTCGAACGAACGAATATTTTGACTTCACCGAAAGACGGACGAATAAACGAGAAAAAAAGTACCGATTGAAATTCAACTTTCAGACATGACGACATAGACCGCTCAGCAGACTCGGACATTAACCGCCCGGTCATTTTAGTCGCAATATCCTCTGGTACCCATTCATACAACTGAATAAATAAAGTGAGGATATTTTGTTATTCTTGCTCCGAGAAATATTAAAGCAGTGGCACAGACAGGGAATGAAACTCGAGACTTCTCGATCCTAGTGAGCGTCAGGAGGTACCTCTAGACCACCTTGACCCACCTAACTAAATATTCGAACTAACGAAATATTCTAACGCATGTGTGAAACAAAATATTCGACCGAGCAAACGAAATAATTCAAACGAACGAAAAACAAAACAAGAAGGGGTCAGATGAACTGGTCTTAATCGGGACAAACGCGGGGGGGGGATTGGTAGACTTCAGAAAGAAGAGCTCGAGCTCATAAGAAAGCGATGTAGAAAACTATAAGTTCGCCTGTTTGTGTTCGACTGAGACAATATTAAGTGCGCGGTCATTTTGTTGACCTTGTGTCTCGAGGGAAGCACAAGGAGTCCGGTGCGATACCCTAGCTCTTTCCGAATACAAAATGTGGATCAATTGATTCTTTAACGTGTCCTTTGTGTTTTGTACTGCACCGATTCACGCGAGATTACCACTGGGTTACCAACCAGTTCATCTCTAGTTGGAAGGGAAACTGTGCAAATCGTATCAGAAATAACCCGAAGCGTCCCAATCGAGAATCGAACCAGGGACCTCTCGATCCGTAGTCAAGAGCGCTATCTACTCGACCGACGTGTCAACCATTACTATATGATATGAGAAGCCATAAATTGATTAAAGTAAGATTACGCTTATAAGATCAGCTCTTTGAATAAATACGATTTTTTCCTGCAAACAGATGGTGCGGTTGGTGACTTCTATGAGAGATTTAGAAGCGATCGTCTGATAATGCGTCGCTAATCAATATCAAAATAACACACGACATGTTTCCGCCTTGATTTTATGACGTATACGTGCGATGAAATATGAGCGTTATCGTAATTTGTACTTACAAGGCCATGAACGCCACCGATAATTCTATTTAATGAAGGACCATCATGACTTGTACTAGATGGCTATCATGGAGTCAACGATTTAAAATCCTACAATCCTAGGGTAAATGGTATAAGTATACGATGTATGTCACGGCACTTATTAATTATAGTATTTATTATAGAAAACTAATGTACAGCTTAAAGGCATGAACGCATATATGAACTTGTAGATTATGAGTATGTGTACTCGAGTTGACAGACGCTGACTGGACATTGGTCATTTTCTCCACCACCGACCAATCAGGTACATTCATTAACACACCATCGTATTAATTAAGACGACGTTTATTTCCGCTACGTCACAAAAGGTCTAAAGGTAAACTTTAGAAGATCGACACGCGTGACTCACAGCGGACGCTGATTTTATTTAATAATCAAAGTACTGAAAGTAGTGTTGAAAGCAATCGGAACCCCTCGAAAAATACTCACAGAACGGATATGCGGCTTTGACGGAACGACACGAGTAGTTACGATTGTGTTAGAAGGTGATTTGTGATAAAAAATCAACAAAAAAAAACAAAAATATAGACAACGTGGGAATTTAAAACAAATAAAAAACAAAACATCTTTTTTGCTGACGATGCATGCCCACTCATTTACGATTGACAAAACACTAGTATACTCGTATTAACTTCCAGCGCTTTGATTCTGTTCATTTAACTTAATAACTGAGGACAAAATGTATTAATTCTTTAATAGAATCTGGCGATGAATAAAGAAGTCCGTCATGTTTTTTTCAATAAAATGTTACTGTGTGTCATAAACTCCCGTTCTTGTATTTATTGAATGACATCGCTAAGGAACTATTTATCATCGATGTAGGAATGTCTCAGAGGCGTGTCGCTGCATAGGCCGACGAGATTATTCAAAATAATCACCTTCCAAAAAACAATAACGTTAATCAGACAAATCAGCTTTTCTATCATGAAAGCTTGGAGACAAACAGATTCAGCACAAAGAACCTTGACAATACAATACCATTCTGATCTCCTCGGCCTTTATGCATTTACCGGAGACAAACGGGAATGACCGAGCTTTCACGATTTAACCCAATACATAATTTATATAGTGGGAACAAATTAACATAGTCCTTGCATCGTCTACATATCTTGATTTCTTGTATATGGTTTCATGTTTATCTTTATTTTTTTATAAGCGGAGGGTTATAGTCTTAAATACTGACAACTTCAACGGTGACAAGGCAGCACATTCTCCCAGAAATAGATATATTTAGCGCAAAAAGTCGGGGACCATGTTAATTTCTTCGGACTTTACGAAGACATTAAGAAAGAACTTCCTTGGCCAAGTTTTGATTACTACATCTTTATCGATCATCAAGTTCGTACAAAACAATCTCAATATTACTTCCACTAGCCGAACCTTTAAAAACCAATCAGTCTGAATATTTGGGTTTGAATAAAGAGCAACAGGGACATTACTTGAATTTTGTGTTCTGTAAGACAACAACCTCTCTACAACAACATCTTCAAAATGTCCTTTTGGTGGTATTTACACTAAATTAACCTCTATATCCTTTCCGCTACCATAGCGTACTAATGCAGACTCGCCGGGATGGCCATTTCGGCCTTCCGTAGTTTTCGACCTAAATGCCCAAATTCGGGAATTTTGCTGTCATGGGTACACAGGCATCCCAGACTACAGGATATTACGGACCCAGGGTCGGGCACAGGTTTTTGGGCCCGCTAGACCCCTTTAAAGAGGGCTTTGAACGTAGATTTTACAAAACTGAAATTACTGGTCCTACCCGCCATTGCGGTACGATTCCCTGTGGAATTGCATTAACATTTAGCGCCAAAAAGTTTTTATTTTTCTATAGCAGGAATATAAGGCTAGACAAAAGGGTCAGGACCAATTCCCTAAAGGGGCCAAAAAGTAGGCCTGTCAAGCTAAAAAAAAAAAGTTTTTCGCGCAAGGGTCACCGTCACATCGTCATTTCCGGTGACCTTTAGTCGAAATGTTGACAATTTTTTCTACTTTCGGTTTGAGGTAGGTGTGTAGCATCCGGATGTATCGAGTTTTTATCAGTGCTGCAAGTCAATAGTGTCTCAGGGACGGGGTATAGGGACTATATGAATTTCTCATAACCCCCCAAAAAATCGTGGTAGCGGAAAGGATATAGCAAAAACCTCTACACCACGACCAATATTTGCAGGTCCAAACTGTTATGTAGTGTTATTTTTAAGTCACTGTGAATGTTTCTAATATCTTTGACGGATAAAATAGACAGAGGTCCCGTAGTTCAAATGAAGCCCACATATGGGATAAATGTAAGGTAAGTTATCCTGATATATTAAAGGGGCATGCCCTGGAACTGAAGTGTCTCGAATAGCGATCAAATTGGTATCATTTTAATACCTAAGTCAAATAATGAAAACCCTGTAAAAAGTTACTAAATATCCCGCTAGTTTTTTTAAAAAAATAAATATTTCAAGAATAACTTAATCTCGTTGTCGCCAATAAAAGGCTGACAGACTTTTATTCAAATCGATATACAATATACGGAAGCGCACGTTATAGAGTAAATTTTTCAGTCAAATTCTTCTTTGACTTTTCGATAATAGTTGATTTTACAAGTGATAAACGCAATATTGTTGAATGCAAACCAAGACACTCAAGTTTCTGGGCATTCCCCTTTAAATGAGTTGATGTTTTGTGTGAATTATTTGATATTATTAAATTATACTAAAAAAACGTATCAAAAACCTTTCAGACGTTATATAATGGTTGTCAGACTCATTACGTCAATACAATTCGTATTAGTATCACTTGCATAACCAGCGTCATTGTTCTTTAAATAGCTAAATGTGGTTCTCTGTAACACGTTGAACTAGCTTCTGTCCAATAATTCTGTCCAAGAATTGTGTAACTGTTACAAATAGTGTGGGACACATTTTATATAGAATGTAGTGCGCTCGTACTTGGATTTAACCTGGAGCGTCAGACTCTGATGTTTGTCATTAGTGATTAGTTGTTTGTTGTACTTTTTTCCTGTGTTTATGACTTTTGTAAAGGGCAAAAAACAATGATGCCAAAAGGATTAAATAATAAATTAATTGATTGATTGATTCGTTGATTTGTTGATTTATTTATTGATTGATTAAACGAAATAAGGAACGGGCGGGCACCCCCATGGACGCTAACTTATGTGGTCTTTCCATCGTTTAAGAGAATAGGAATGACACCTTAAAGAACAAAATAATTATGTGGCTATGGAATGAATATTGTGTTAGGCCATATGTCGTAGGGTAGAATTCTATTAGTAGGTAGCCTATGTAGTTTGAATAGTTTTAGAAGTAAAAGTAACATTTAGTAACATCTTACCTAATATTTAGTAACATCTAACCTTAATTAATATTCATATTCAACTTTAACCTTTCCATATATATAACACGTCACTGACCATTTCCGGCCGCAGTAGCCACCCGCCATTACACCATATAAGAAGTAAACATTTGTTGATGAAATCCAATTTTGTAGGTTTTTATTTAAAACCTGCAGGTAACTAGTTTGTTTTTATATTGTTTTGTAACGTTGTTATTATTGTTTCTAATGCATTATTTCATGTAATAGATCTCCTTTATATTCATACCAAGTAACAGTAACGATTGATTATTCCTTTGTCCGTCCGCGCGCCATCAATCAATCGAATTCCTTAGATCAATATACGATACTTTAACGATACACATATTCGGTAAACTTTATATACTTTAATGTCGTTATATATATTACATGATTTACATACATAGATTAGTGTTTAATATCAATTATTACATGATTTACATACATAGATTAGTGTTTAATATCAATTATTACACGATATTCATACTTTAATGTCGTTATATATATTACATAAATTGTATACATAGATTAGTGTTTTATATCAATTATTACAGGTAGAAGTAGATGTAAGTCTACGATATACAATATACAACTACAGGAGGTATTATAGATCACACAGAAACTCATTGGTGTTGTTATTATATTAGACCCTCAGAGCTCTACCCCACCCAGGTGGAACAAGACAGCCCCGACAATGGCGCCCAACGTGGGGCTGTCTTGTCTTTTAGTTTACATGTATATTATATTACATATTATAGTAATAACGCTTTGCGACGTTGTGCAGTGATTATTGGTTTGCTGCTTTTGATATTTATAGTACAAGTACTTGTATTCCCTTGTGTTGTAACGGACCACGTATATACTGCATAGCTTTATCTAGAAGTGTATAACTTGAACCTATTTGTAGTTGTCATGGTGTTTTTGTTCATTATGTGAAGGCACATTTAATTAGATGATAACGTTATAGGGTATTATGCAGATTAGGGGTACAGTACTGGGTATTGCATTTAACTTCCATTACGGTAAGTTGAACTTGGTGACGAAGCAGATATGAAGTTGTTACAGAGGAGTGTATCAGATTACGTCCATATATTCTTTATATGTATTTTATTTTAATACGTTATATGCGTATATTATGTATACGTATGTGGGTAAGCATTTGTATGTTTGGTAACGAGTGATTGTGTGTATATGTGTAAGGTTTAGTAAGTGAAGTAAGATTTGTACAAATGTGTAATATGTTCTATGGTTTTAATTATGTTTGAAGTGTCGGGACGCCACTTTCCTAAGTGGGGGGTATATGTCGTAGGGTAGAATTCTATTAGTAGGTAGCCTATGTAGTTTGAATAGTTTTAGAAGTAAAAGTAACATTTAGTAACATCTTACCTAATATTTAGTAACATCTAACCTTAATTAATATTCATATTCAACTTTAACCTTTCCATATATATAACACGTCACTGACCATTTCCGGCCGCAGTAGCCACCCGCCATTACACCATATAAGAAGTAAACATTTGTTGATGAAATCCAATTTTGTAGGTTTTTATTTAAAACCTGCAGGTAACTAGTTTGTTTTTATATTGTTTTGTAACGTTGTTATTATTGTTTCTAATGCATTATTTCATGTAATAGATCTCCTTTATATTCATACCAAGTAACAGTAACGATTGATTATTCCTTTGTCCGTCCGCGCGCCATCAATCAATCGAATTCCTTAGATCAATATACGATACTTTAACGATACACATATTCGGTAAACTTTATATACTTTAATGTCGTTATATATATTACATGATTTACATACATAGATTAGTGTTTAATATCAATTATTACATGATTTACATACATAGATTAGTGTTTAATATCAATTATTACACGATATTCATACTTTAATGTCGTTATATATATTACATAAATTGTATACATAGATTAGTGTTTTATATCAATTATTACAGGTAGAAGTAGATGTAAGTCTACGATATACAATATACAACTACAGGAGGTATTATAGATCACACAGAAACTCATTGGTGTTGTTATTATATTAGACCCTCAGAGCTCTACCCCACCCAGGTGGAACAAGACAGCCCCGACACACACATTCGACCGCATAGCGTAGTTTATGCGTGTGCGAATGGACGTACGAACGAACGAGTGATTGGTTATTTGATTTATTGATTTATTGGTTGGTTGGTTGGGTCATCATTGATTGATTGATTGATTGATTGATTGATTGATTGATTGATTGATTGATTGATTGATTGATTGATTGATTATTGATTGATTTGTTGCTTGCTTGCTTGCTTGCTTGCTTGCTTGATTGATTGATTGATTGATTGATTGATTGATTGATTGATTGATTGATTGATTGATTTAATGAATGGCCTCCCCAATGCGACAATGACAATGGATATATAATCAGTAGTAAATGGAATACATTCAAATACTCAACATTCCTGCCTAACACTGTATTTTACCAATCCCAACTGACACGTGCACATGTCTCATACGATAACAGAATTACACAATCACTGGAACCTAAGACCATGGTAACACTGTCTGACATTTTCCTCGTAACGTCAGTTGTACAGCAAACATCATTATAAAACAATGGTTTCATTATAGACAAACTGCCATTGATCCAAAATATATTCAGAGAATTTAAATCTTAATTGGTCTATTAAACCAGAAGATCATGTATAATGTTTACATCAAATGAGATTTTAGCCGATATATTTTGAATATCATGGGTTAATTTTGATGTTTGAGATGCAATGAAATCGGTGGTGTTGCGGCTCTGGTAAATAATTCCCTATAGTGATGGAAGCAAAATGAAAGACTGGTATTGTTTTAATTTATCTCTGGTACGAAGCTTAAACACCAGTTGCTTGGAACTCAGCGAAAGTGGCACCAGTCATTTCTTCGCTTGACACACAGCAGAAGTAGCGTCAGTGAATTCTTTGCTTTGTAGGCTACTCAGCAAAAGTGCCATCAGCATTTTCTTTGCTTGGAAAACATCAAAAGTGGCACCAGTGTTTAATTTTTGCTTGACATTCAGCAAAAGTGGAACCATTATTTCATTTGCTTGACACTCAGCAACAATTGATTCAGTCTTTCCTTTGCTTGGCACTCAGCAAAAGTTGCACCAGTCTTATCTTTGCTTGACACTTTGCAAAAGTGGAACACGTGTTTCCTTTACTTGAAACTTCGTAAAAGTAGTACCAGTCTTTTCTTTTCTTGGAACTCAGCAAAAGTGGCATCATTCTTTCCTAAATGCTTGACACTCAGTAAAAGTGGCATCAGTGATTCCTTTTGTTGGATCTCATCAAGGGAAACCAATCTTTCGTCAACATAAATAACGTAAACTGGTTTATTTTAACTCATACTCTCGGTTGATCTTAAAATGAAATTAGTATCATGAAACTAAAACATTGCCAAGCGAATTTCCTTCAAGGCAAGGAATTTATAGAAATGCAGATGGTTTATGTAATGGTAAAACAAGCTTTGCAAGCGTCTGCTGACATCTAACAGCTAACGTCTGCCAGAAAATTGCCGATTTACGACGTGCACTTTTTACGACATTGCAAAAATAAACAAATACAAGAAAAATCAATATTTGTTGTGTTTCTTAATTAACAAAACTTGTAGAGAATGTACAGTATTTAATTTTGTTTATTGCCATCAAAGATTGTTTTATAATGTAAACTGGCGTCATGGAATTCAAGTCGGCATTCCGATGCTTCGTACCTTAGATCATGCAAGAAGTTCACTCTGTAAATTTTAATGAGCAAAGTTATCATAATTTGACTATTATTTTTATTATTATTATTATTATTATTATTATTATTATTATTATTATTATTATTATTATTATTATTATAACAATATCATTAAAACGAGACCCGAACATATTAATTATCCCTGGTACCTTACGCACAGGTAACCGTATCATTGATAAAGAGTAAAAAATTTTTTTTATAAAATTTATGTTATCATAGAATAATATTATAAGATATTATAAATTTTATAAAAAAATTGTTTTGTTTTCTCTTTATTAATGATACAGTTACCTGTGACCTTACGCTGTTATATCAACATAAAGAAGTGAAGTGTAATAAGACGATTGGTAATTTAAATACTTAAATTAAATTCCAACCGATTAACCTGACTGTAGACTAAATGTGTTATAAGTTAATATCTAGGTTATGCATGGTTTTGTACTATAATCAGTAGTTTCCATCAATCGTGAAAGCTCGGCCATTTCCGTTTGTCTCCGGTAAATAAACTATTGCAATGCATAAAAGCCGAGGTCATCAGAATGTAGTTTCCATATACATAATAGTCGAGTCCGTTACTTATTAAAGACCTATTAAATTTGCCCTTATTTTCATTATCCTCAGTCAACCGTATGATTTCCAGCTCCCTAAAACTTTTCATTTGCTCACAGTACTTTTAATTTTTGATTTGTTATGATAAAAAATCTTTAAAAACTCGCTTGTCTCAATTAAAAAAAAACACAGTATTTTTTCTAGTACATACAGGTATGTTTTTTTACAAATACAAGTTTTTACACGATCAAGATTTCACATTATATACAACACATGATTTATGGGACTGATAAGGAACGGGGAAATTAGGCGTACATATCAGCCGGAGTTAGCAGAAAATGCCTCGTAGCACGTACTCGTTCAAAACATTCGGGTTTTTGCCTCAACTGGAATAAAAAATAGATCTCTTAAAAGAAGGTTAATATACAATTTTGCAATCATGGCATCTCGATCAGAAACAAGTTATTTTTTGTACGGAATGACGTAGGAAAGGTTTTCTGACGAATAAAAAATAATTTCAATTTAGCATGAGGGCTATGTTTAATGGATATATAAATCCTTCGGTATGAAATGAAAAAATCCTTCAAGACGGAGTTAGAAATTTTACCGGTTTTAAATAATTCACTCAATTTAAAATTATGTGCGCATAAACTGAATGGGTATAAAATTTAATATATAATAACTATAAAAGTGTCATTTGGAAAGAGGGGTGAAAAAAATTGTAAACAAGGTTGCGAAACTTCTGATTACCCAATGAAATGTCTCTAATTTCATAATAAAAAATACGTATGTAAACATCAATACAAACGTATTCTGATATTCTTTTTTTGCAGTTGTTCTCTTTACGATAAAGAGTATAAAAATATGGCCAAAATACCATGTATTTATTTCTCATGCAAAAATGCAACGTTGTGACACGTCATTTTTGGGTCAATTTTTTTCTTTGTTGCCTATTTTTTATTTTAAGATTATTTGCCATCTCCATGAAACTTATATCTTTCGATACTTCATTGTCTATGCTTTCTAACGATATGTATATTATGCACATGGAAACGTTTGACATTATTTAGAATGGGCTTAATTAACGACGACAATCGATCTTGACGAGGTGGTTCCAGTTTTGTGCGTTACGTCAATACATTATAGTGGTGTTTATTTATGAAACTTAGCAAACAGAGATAATCTTTTTTTGCGAATCGTTTTCATTTCAAAGCACGCGGGTGCCTTTACATCAACTATCTGTGTATTTTGATAGTTTTTATATGAATTCCAGGGATAAATGGTTATTGGATCCTCCTTGTATTTTAATTGATCACTTCAACAATTGTTATCATGGGTCGCAAATATTGACGTTACGTCTTTGTTTCCTCGTCGTTTTCATTTTACACGTAGCATGGGTACACAAAATATCTTATTTATTGAGGATATAACATGAGTATCTTTTCATATTGAATTTATTAAACGAGTTGAATAAAATAATAAAATGCGAGGCTTTGCCGAGCATTTTATCGATTTTATTCAACGAGTTTAATCAATTCAATGTGGAAAGTCACGAATGTAATGTTCTTTTTATCACATGTTAGCCTTTTCCGGCTAAAACATAAAATAGCTACTTATCTTCACTATAATAAACGCGCAACTTTGACGACGTCGCATATGCTTTGAATGACGTCGCGTTCAAGCTTTATTACACTACAGTAGTGTATTATCAAAAATAAATAATGGCTTTATTACGTAACCGCGACGTCAAACATGTGATAAATTTAATTAATCAATCCTTTATAATGTATAGGTCTATCAAATATCATATTCTGAATCAAATGTTGGTATATTAGGGAAGCTGTGGTTTAGAGGAAGCTGTGGGCCTCGGGATCGAGGGGTCCCCGCCTGCGCCACTCGGCTTAATTTCTCCGAGCAAGAATAACCAACAATGCTCAACTCGACCAAGGTGTACATTGGGACCTGTGAGTATACATGTTCGATATTCCTGGGTGCCGTATCTCGATGTTGACTGCAAACAAACCAGGAGAGAAATAGTCTCCCCAGTGGGACTCGAACACAGGTTTCCCTAGGTAGCCCAATGGCAAGGGGAAGTTAAAATGTTAAAGGGTGGCTGAACGGCAGAACGGCAGAACGGCTGAACGGCTGTACGGCTGAACAGCTGTACGGCTGAACGGCTGGACGGCTGGACGGCTGCACTGCTTAAAGCTGCCATCGAAAACTTTTTCATAGCATTATTCAATACTTGGAATCAAGTTACATATTCCACACAAACCATTCAGATCATGCGATATCATTCCATGAAATAATTAGAACATTCTCAGACATACCAAGATCTATAGTTATCATGTTTTTGTACTAAAAGGCTTAACCGAATTCCGTTATAAAACCACATGCTTTCTGATATATTGCCATCTAGAAAAGTCAAGAGTTTTTTTAAACTTAAATAATTCTGTAACAAAGCCTCATGACTTCAGTCTGACAAACTGCCATTGAGAAAAGTCAAGAGCTTCTTAACCTTACGAACCGGGTTATTATTACCTTATTTTAAGTTTCAGTGCGAATCGTTCGTTAACTAGGTTGAATATGGCCAAATTCTGATCAGTAAAGCCCAAATTTCAACACAGATTTCGAGTTATAAATTCAGACGCAGAATTCAGAGTTTCAGACACGTCGTTTAAAATTCATTCAAACTGATTTGAGATTCGGTTCGAATATAGAGCTTAGAAGCCAATCCAATTAAACGTTTGAATCATTGGCGACGTATTATGATACACCAGGACAAAGTTTACGTTAACGTCTTCATCGATTTCGACAGCAGAAGGGCCATAACTCCTGCAAAATTATCCGAACTAAAATTCCTGACAACACATGTATGCCCAACTAGGCTTGGTACCAATAATTCATGTGAAATTTCATAGAAATCCGGCCAATGGTTAAGGAGAACAAGCTCGGACAAACTTTGTGGCATCTACCATCTATAAGTCCTGAACATATTATCAATAGTGCCCCCCCCCCCCAATGGCAATTTGTTTTCGTCCTTATAAAACTGCATTATGTAACCGTCGTAAGCAGACACATTTGATGAAAATAATTACGCGTAGTATGAACTGTATTTATTATATTTATATCTAAATACGAGGGGTGATCAACGAATACGCGGAAAAATGCATGTATTTTATTACATTTCATTCGTAACTAACAAGACGTTTCGCCGCCGATTTGTGTATCGCACTCATTTTCAGACTACGACTTCGAAGCAAATAGCTCTAAAACGGAATTTTGAAGTTAAAACACTGTTTTTGAAATAATGAATCTAATGTTGTATCATTGCATATCCATAACCGACCCTTTAGAAAATTATAATATTACAAACGCACGATTGATACGTCATCGTTTGCTACGTGCAACGTTGGAAAATATGAAAATTTGGGCCGCATGACGTCGAGTGACGTTGGCATAGGAAACCGCGTTCGTTCGGACTTTGGTTAATATTGACAGTCAGCGGTGAATCAATTTGAAATAAATTTACCATTATATTTAGAAAGTTTTAACGACTAACAATGACAAACAAAGAAAACACAGCACTTTTCCGCGTATTTCTTGATCACCCCTCGTAGATCCATAAATTCATGTACATTTATATCACGCTGACTAATTGCATTAGTATGATTAATAATTATTCTATGTTCACCTTGATCGCAATATCTAGGCTGATGTTGGTTAAATAAATCGGATTTGATTATTAAAAGAACAATCATATAAACAGCTGATTTGCCAACACATAGTGGCAAATAGATATTATATACTAATAATCGGTCAGGGAAGGCAGGATTCAACAGAAAAAAACAGAGCACAAAAGCAGTGTAGCAATACCACGTGACTTTTGGCTACCGGTCCATGACGAAATTTGTAAACATTGGGAAACAAAATAGCCATAAGTAGTTTATTTCTTCATCGATTTCTATGAAATATACGCCACGCTAAGGGGAAAACCATTTGCGTTCAATGAAAAACTTAAATATTTTGACTTAAAGTTAAAAATTGAGCTGCCCATATTTCCCTAGAAACTAAGATTAACCCATGTTTTCTTTGTGTTTATTGTAGCTTTTTTATTGCTTCTAAACAATCAAATGTAAAAATTGATAATCTTGATTTTCCTGTTAATCGGATACACGTAAGGAAAGTTTAAGACATTTAAAGATAATTTTAAGTTTTCCTTAAGATGCTGTTTGATTACCAGCCACGGCGTTACCGTGTACATTACCTTTAATGGAATCCGGAAACCGTGTTTTTGTTTGTGGTTAGCAACCGTAACCATGGTAACGGCATGTACGATTCCCACTGCTAATGGCTGTCAATATCAAACAATAATACGACAAATCAACAGAATCAACGTTTTTCTTTATCATCTTAATTAATCTAAGTAATGAGCTGAAGCGTTCACAAAACATTATTGTTCGTATACACGTCATCGTCAATAGCAACCATATACTGACGTCAATCGAGACTTCTGAAAATAAATCATTGAGATACAATGTACTTTATAAAGAATCGTGACAGATTTCATTCATTAGCTGTGAATTATAATTCACTGTGTTAATAGGATGTCAGAACCTGTGTACCCCACAGAAATGGTATTTATTCGCAGGTGGACATTAACACATATTTATGCATGGTCCTTTTATTTAAACTGGTGCACAATGACAACCTGCGAATAAATACCAACACTATAATTACCAAACGTTTCTATATGGATCACCAATTTACTCGCCAATCAGCCCATTTTTAATGAAATTTATTCAACCAGTTAAGAGAGATGACCTGCTTACGAAGGTTATGTTTTCTGTTCGGAACCCGGGAGACCAGGACTCGTCCCTTTTGGTGCAACAAGGTTGTATCTTACTATATACTATACACAGAGATACAACGTTTTTGCACCAAAGGGACGAATTATTATTGTGTGGGTTTTCAGTACAGGCTGGTTTGGCGATATTTATAAAACCTTGACAATAACACAGTTTCTAAGATATCATCAACGCTTGCAGAGAAAATGCCTCCAGTATTTTGGGATATAGGTGTATCCGTAATTCATGTTCGTGTTAAAAATTGTGAAATTTGAACACTGGTTTTCTGTGTAAAATGCTGGGCGTGACTGACAAAACTCGTTTATTTAGAACATCCAGAAAACAGCGGAGAACGCATAAATTTTGGTGGAAAACTATGGAGAATTTCACGGTAACTGCGAACTCAAGAATTCCTAAGAATATAGGTTTCGAGATACCTGGGTGCTAAATTACATTTTAATTCATAAATGCCGTCAAAGTTATAGGATTTATCCCGCTCGTATATTAAAACCTACACAGGTGTAATGATACAGAGTAGTAAAAGGGTAACAGTATATCGAGGTATATTGAGGTATGTCGAGGTATATCGAGGTATATCGCGGTATGTCGAGGTATATCGAGGTATGTCGAGGTATGTCGAGGTATATCGCGGTATGTCGAGGTATATCGAGGTATATCGAGGTATATCGAGGTATATCGCGGTATGTCGAGGTATATCGAGGTATATCGAGGTATGTCGAGGTATATCGACGTATGTCGAGGTATATCGAGGTATATCGAGGTATATCGAGGTAAGGATGCTACATTCTGATCACCTCGGCCCTTATTCATTGCAATATACATATTTACCGTAGACAGACGGAATTAGCCGAGTTTTCACAATTGAAAGGAGCCACGTAACGGTGGCAAATATGATAACAAGCATAGTTGTCGTGAAGGTAGAGCGCCAAATCTCCTGACAGTCGTGAGTTCAGTTGCCATTACATGTACGCACCAATAAGGAATGGCGAATCCATAAGCTGTGTAAAGTTGGCTCGACATTTGAAAACATATGACATTCAAAAAAATCGAATGTTGTTCTGCACCACATACGACATTGAAGATATTAAAAAGTCGAATGTCGAGCCAACTTTACATGCCAGGGTTCTACAACAACAACTAACACTGTGGACATACCACGTGACAAAATGCTGTGTTGGTGAGCTCAAAACGGGTGAAAATCGCTCGACTGAGGTAACATTTTTCCTTTTTATTTTCTTATTACTGGATGAATTTTCATGAAACAAATTCGAGCGGTTTTCACACGTTTTGAGCTCACCAACACAGCATTTTGTCACGTGGTATGTCCACAGTGACTAAGTGAATGGAACCGCACATTACAGTCATGGTCATGTATTGTGTTGTATCAAACAATGTATAAAATTCCCTTATTACAAAAATAATATAATCGTATTTTTTTACAAATGTTCAGCCTCTAAAAGCTTTATTCAAACTAGATCTACGCCTAGCAGATCCAATGGACACAGGAAGTGAAAAGAAAGCGACGTTGTCCCAAAACAACTTCAACTTAGAGACGCACGACACACGGACGGGATCAAGAGCCAATCGTGAAAACTCGGCCAGTTCCGTTTGTCTCCGGTGCATCTGGGCATAACAAGGACAAGGTAGGTCTAAATCAAATATTCCATTGATACATTTGGCATTTTCCCGGAAGTAATTTGATATAATAACGATAAATGATCGTTTGTTCCCTATTGTTACAGGGTAGCAATACCACGTGGCTTTTGGCTACAGTTAAAAATTTCTTCTTGTAACTGTAGTCAAATGTGGTATTGCTACACTGGTGACCTCTAACACAGATTTAACTAAGATAATCCTAGTATATTAAGTCATCTACTAGATTTTTTAAAAATCGATTTCACATAAAACGTATTCCTAACATTACTTATCACTTTAAGTTGTACTTTTACAGAGAGCATTACAATGTGTCACGTGGTGTTTTTATCGCGTAACGTTGGCAACAGAACACGCGAGCGTTATGTAATACAAAAATGTACTGATAAAGTAAAACGTTTATTACAAACTCTGTCACTCTTTATCTTTCCTTCAATAAACGATTTACTTTAAAACATGCTTAGAGTGCGAGAGATACATCGCTTGACTCAAGCGCGCTGATAGTTCCTCCAAATTCGTGTGTTCGATAGTTTACTTTCAGACTTATCTTGCATCAATATTGTTAGACATTGTGTTGAAAAAAAATACGTTGCGAGGATACTAAGTTACTCAATCTTGACTTGTTAAAATCGGTATAAGAATGAAATACTTGCGGTTGTTTTTAACTTTGTGTTTTACTTGCGTTCTTAGCCAAAAAATGATGTCAAAAACCACATAGTATGTCTACACTGAACAAATCAGAATTACAAATTTACTGTAGAATCAATTACATGGATGTAGTTATAATCTGTTATTGTTATAAGCTAATGAACGTAACACACAATTCCATTGATAGTGATGTTCAAATGATCATATAACGAAACATTTGAGAAGTCTAATTGTGCTAAATGTAGCATATTGCCGCTGTTATCATCTCAGTAATTTGTCGCGTTCAGTTGATGAGATTCCAAAAGGTGATAATCGGGTTACGTGTGTGAGTTATGTTTTATTTTAATGACCTATTAGAAGTTATGTCAATGGCGATTTTCTGTTTGATGAATCAAGCAAACTAGTATAGGATGTAAATGGGGCGTATACGTAACAACATTGATGCTTCTGAACATGAAACGATTATACGTAGAACAACGACTTAAAAGAGTCGTAAAATTTCCTTAAGTGTATCAGCTAAATAATATAATCAAGATATTTAATTATTTACATGTAGTGTTATTGCAATGTGTAGAGGGCTACTATAATCATTATGGGAAAACATAGGTCATTCTTCAATTTGCAGTGAATGTGCATATTGCAAGTCAACATATTTAAGTTATCCTAAGATGCATTATAAATACCATCATGGAAACCAGGGATTAGCTGTCCATTCACAAATCATCAATGAAAGGTGATATTTAGGTATAGGTTATACTAGGTATATTGTTTGCGTCGTTTGCCCGGGGGCACGAAACTCGATTGAGAAATTGTAAAACTCTGCACCTAAATAAAATAAATTCACTTATATCTATCTGATGTTTTGGTCATAATACAAGAAACATTAAATAAGAGGATAAATAATACATACTCCAGCTTTCCAGGAAATCATAGTTGCATTACAAGCTTGGTTAGATTTATTCAACAAGAAAAACGTTCAGATATCGTAATATGCATGAAATACAGTATGTTTCTTGTTACTAAGCAGTGGTATAATAATAGTCTACCATTACATTCAATAATCAAAGGGAAGCTACTCTTCCTATTGGAGTTAAAACCCATGTTTTTCAGAGTTATTACTCCTGATTTTCAGGGTATGTCACTCTAACCGACTTACAATAAGTCAAACAGAGTTCTCTCTCCTGATTTTAAGGGAAGTGACTCTCACCGACTTAAAATAGGTCGAGCAGAGTTGCCTCCCCTGAATTCAAGGGAAGTTACTCTTGTCCTGTGCAGAGTTCTCTCCCCTGATTTTCAGGGGAAGTCACTCTTACCGACTTAAAATAGGTCGGACATAGTTGCCTCCCATGAATTCAAGGGAAGCAACTCATGCCATGTGCAGAGTTTTCTCCCCTGATTTTCAGGGGAAGTCACTCTTACCGACTTAAAATAGGTCAGACAGAGTTGTCTCCCCTGAATTCAAGGGAAGTAACTCTTTTCATGTGCAGAGTTGTCTCCCCTGATTTTCTGGGGAAGTCACTCTTACCGACTTTAAATAGGTCAGACAGAGTTGTCTCCCCTGAATTAGAGGGAAGTAACTCTTTTCATGTGCAAAGTTGTCTCCCCTAATTTTCAGGGGAAGTTACTCTTACCGACTTAAAATAGGTCGGACATAGTTGCCTCCCCTGAATTCAAGGGAAGCAACTCATGCCATGTGCAGAGTTCTCTCCCCTGATTTTCAAGGGAAGTCACTCTTACCGACTTAAAATAGGTCAGACAGAGTTCTCTCCCCTGAATTCAAGGGAAGTAACTCTTGTCCTGTGCAGAGTTCTCTCCCCTGATTTTCAGGGGAAGTCATTCTTGCCGACTTTAAATAGGTCGGACAGAGTTGACTCCCCTGAATTCAAGGGAAGTAACTCTTGTCCTAAGTAGAGTTCTCTCCCCTGATTTTCAGGGATAGTCACTCTTGCCGACTTAAACTAGGTCGGACAGAGTTGCCTCCCCTGAATTCCAGAGAAATAATTATTGTGCTAAATAAATTCTCCCTCTGCATGTCAGGGGAAGTCACACGGAGCACAGGCCTAAGAAATTATATCAAAATTTCAAAACTGTATTTTGTGATATAATTTCTTAGGCCTGTGCACAGAGTTCGCTCCCCTTTGTAATGTAGAGTTCACTCGCCCGATATTCATGGGAAGTTAGTCTTTAGTTAGTTCTAGGTTCTCCCGGTATCAGGATAATGTAACTGGGTAGTATCAATACAGTGGTTTGGTATTGAGTCTTAATATAGAACCACGGTATCATTGTAAACTTTGATTTAACCCCAATTCAACGTCGCGTCTTATAATCCGTGCACATGTATTCCCATGACGTTACTATGACGTCGTGAAGTTACCATCGAAAACGCGTATAAACGGTTCCGTAGAAGGCAAAGGAAACAATACATACATCGCTTAATTATTACACGACAGGTAATAACACATAAACTTATTCTAAAAGCGTGATAACATAGAGAGAAATACGTCGTGTCTGGCATGTGCTTTTTACTGGACATCTACACTTGAATGTCATGAACAAATTTGACGTATACGCTTCCTATACCAATAGAAGTAACTGACATCCTAGTCCAAATCGTGAAAGCTCGGCCATTTCCGTTTGTCTCCGGTATTTTTTTATTGCAATGCATAAAGGCCGAGGTGATTAGAATGATCCTAGTCCCTAGACTGGTGCCTCGGTCCGATTGCTTCTTGACGTCGCCACATTATTTTAATATTCAAACGGGAACCAGTCTACATACAGTGTGTAGTCCCTGGAGAAATTGTTTGTTCAAGTGGAGACATACGTGCACAGTCAATTATTAATTATAGCTACATGTTCAGAAGAAACTCAGAAAAGCTCACAGTCTCATTTCATCAGGTCTAAGCACCCAAAGGAGTCTGGCACTGAAATAATTTAGTTTTGGATCTGAAACGTGAACTATTTGACAGGAAATAGTCGGGCAGTGCGCGTTAAAGAATTGGCAGGGTAACAATCTAAATTTGAGGAAAGGTTTTTTAAAAGTTGAGAAACGTCTCTGTTATCAAGACGTGCCATAAACCAAAATGTTCAGATAAGTATATAATATATGGGACTGCTGGAAAAACATTTCAAAAGGAAATCCAAAATGGCGTCCAAGATGACGGCCTTTTTGTCACGTAGTCAGGCTTCTTGTGGTTGCACACAGCTAAATATATTTTACAAATAAAAGAAATAAGGCTAAATGCATGCATTTAAATAAAAGGATAAATCGATAATGCCAGTTTTGTTTATTTGTTTGGTTCGTTCCCGAGTTCTGGTTCGTCTTTATTCAAAAACATAAACGCCACTATAGTAGTTTATTATTTAGCAGGCTTGAACCAAATGTTTTCAACAAACTACGTTATGATTCGGGTAACAATTTTACAAGTAACTTCCTTTACAAATGATCAATATTGATAAAAAAATACGATCGAGCGAAGGTAAGTCATCGAGTATATCGACGCTATTTTAAAACGAAATGGAAAGTAATGTGTTGATACCAATTAGGCATTATAATGCAGTAAATCTGTGGGTTTTTTTCCAGAATAATGTCGACACAGCAGCATTGCTCTTCTCTAAGTCGACCGCCTTCCTTGTACGTAAGCAATCTGTATGTAAATCTACATCATATCTTTTTTATCGTTTTTTTCTGAGATAAAATCGAACTAAATTTTCCTATAACCGATTTAACACATAGTCAGAGATAACGAGGCTTTCGTGACGTCATCATTTTATAAATGCAACTGAACGCCATATTCTCGGCTGAATTAGCGTGTAATTATATTAATTAATAAATCATAACTCATTAGATGAACTATTATTGATATCTAGGTCTTCTAATTATCGTCTGCTTGTCTTGAATTCATACCTTAAGCCATTGCGCCATCAAATGACTTTATCTATACTACTCAACATTTGCACAGGGTCAAGAAATCAATTTTCATGTCCGTCTTACGTTAATTGAACAAAACCGATTTAGAAAATGTTAAGCAATTATTTAAATACTGTATCATCTTATCAGCTGCTTAATTTCGCAACATTCACGTCTTGCATTTGACAAGCATTGTCAAAATGACATCGTTTTCCATGTAACTGGTCAGCCCTATTGGCAGGGGGCCAAAGTGGCAAAAATGGCATGCACATTTTTGTCCCGTTTTTATTCGCATATTTTGTAAGATCCAAAATGCAAAAAAATGAGCGCATTTTGTTATTACAGAGGCCTCAATGTGGCACGAACATTCTAATGGGGTTGGGCTTATCAACGCTTCTGAGACATTATTTTGAAGTAATTTTTATTTGTTTACAGTATTGCAGATGTAGCAATTATGTTTCTGAAAATTCTACCAGTCAGTCTTATTCAATTTACAAAATATTCAAATGGAAAATTTCTTTAATCTTATCAAATTAGGCTTATATTCCATTCACGTACATAATGTTTATGGCTTGACAATTCGAATAGAACATTCTAAAGCTTTCAAACGGTCAAAGACGGTCTTTAGTAAGCTACCATATTTATGATACAAGTACGACTTGATTAAGTTAAAAGTACATTATGGATATTAAATGTATACTGACGTTTACTTTTTTACTATGTATTCAGTGTAGCAATACCACGTGCCTTTTACATCACTAAAAGCTACAAATCCAAGACAAAATTTGCTTTGCTTCGAAAAAAAATATAGCCGCAAAAGTGTTTTCTTTCCTCGTCGATTTCTATGAAACATACTCTAGTCGAAGGAGAAAATATTTGCTTTTCGCAAGATATAGGATCGTTTTCAGCAGCTGGGCCGTTTTTACCAACACCCTGTGTTTTATGCGATATGACTACAGTTTTAGTCTTCTTTTCCAGGGTTTCACAGGGCGCGGGAAAAACGACCCAGCTGCTGAAAAAGATCCCGTTTTTCGTAGAAAGCTTACATTTTTCCTTAGACTGTCGTATGTTATAGTAATAAAATACTTACGGCTATTTTTTCCAATGTTGACAAAATTCGTCTTGTATTTGTAGCCTTAAGTGATGTCAAAGACACGTGGTATTGCTACACTGAATGAATAGTAAACAAGATTCTACAAGTGAAAGGTCAGTATATATCTAATACAATATGAAGATGAAAATGGTGTTTCAACTCTTGTACAGTGCAATGTCATTAACATGTATTTATTGTTGTAAATATTGTTATACTCTTCAATTACGGAGGATTTATATAACAACCGGCTTTGAGCGCTTTGATAAATTGATTCATAACGGTAACGAAGCACGTAACGAGAAGACCAGGTCAGTTACCAGGTTACAATAACCATTACAAATATATAACCCCGTGTGTAATGATCATCTACATTTCATTAAATAAAAATAGAAGATGTACTGTTACCAGCTTCTGAACTTGTACTTTTACGATGACGTTAATCTGGAACGGTATACTACGTAGGGTTGATGCATTATCACATATTAACCTGTTTATTGGTTAATCTTCAATTAATCCGATTAATAGTATAATTAGAATGTTATGTAGGGCTTCATCAACTACAAACACGAAGGGTATATTTATCAGTAATAGTATACACTTATTTCATGTCTGTTTGGTTAACAGTCAAAACTATTGTCCCGAGGTATCGGGGAAGACTTTTGAACTGTTGCACGAGGCCGATAGGCCGAGGGCAACAGTTCAAAATGTCTTCCCCGATACCGAGGGACAATAGTTTTGACTGTTAACCCAAAACAGACATGAAATAACTGTTTTATTACCTAATACTCTATATAACTACAGTAAAGTTCTACTTATACAACAAACAAAAAGGATATTTCTAAGACATTTTGTCATACTAATAGCGGATATTTTTTGTTATCAAGTCAAGACTGTCATTATCCCCGTGATTTTATTATCAAACAAATAAAATCGGCATGTAATAAAGCAAAAAGGGACAAAACATTGTTCAAGAGTTATATTAAAAATACGCTATAGATCTAGCAGGGTGTTTTTGCAGGAATTAATATTGCGCATCGTAGTGCGCAGGTAACAGTTCATCCAGGGGTGTAACAGTCAAAACTGTTGCCCTCCTGGCAATGAACTGTTTCATACCTGAATCTAAAAATAAACATTAAGACATGAAACAGTCAAAAATAACGAATTACTCGTTATATAGAGTGCTAGGTAATAACATTGATTAGTTAACGCATGTAAACTATCATGAATGTCTGTACTCTTACTTGATTAATACTTTATTTCAGTATTAATTTAACCATCTCCATAAAAAGATCATTAATTCAATAACAAGACTATCTCAATGATAATAATTTTAATGTTAATATGAACAAATACACTGCATCCAGCGGGGATTTCCCATCAGGTTTTTGGATAATCTGATCGAGGAAAAAATGACTAAGGAATTTGTAAATGCTCCACAGAGACTATAGATCTAGCCTCTGGCTGCCAGGCAACACCACATAGGAGACCAGGCGAACAAATACTTAGAAAAGAGTGTTTTCCGATCTAGGAGTCGGGTTGCACAGATATGCCTTATAAATAGTTATTATAGTTTTACACTCGTCTTTTATTTGCTATTTATATTCCAATTCAACATTATTCACAAGTTGGCGCGTTATGCCGTGCGACGACGTTGCGTAAACGTGCGATGACGTCGCGTTAAATGATGTGACGTCATTTCCGACGTCGCCGTATTGCTTTTTAAGTTGGATTGAATAAGATAATTATTATGTATTTTTTTCAATAATGTTCATGGTTTGAGTCAGGCTTATATGCTGAAACGTTATTAAAAGAGTGGACCTGTATTCATATTTCATATTGGAAAAAAATCAATTAAACAAGATTGGTTCTCAAATCTTGAGCAACAACTTGCCTCTACCGTTAGTGGGACGTGAAATTCAGTCTACCGAATAATTATTCTGCATCCGGTCTGTCAAAATAAAATAGACCATAGCCAATGCAATTACAACAACAACAATCACGTGTTTTTCGCATGTAATCGTTAATGGGAATTTTCCCCTAATAATAAATAATCATTATTAATAATAATAATTCTAACATAGCACGTGAGATTTGCCTTCTTTGCGTATGTTGAGCTTACCATATTTTATTACCGCGATAAAATATGGCTGTTCCCATTTACCCATCGTTCACAAGTACTATTGACAGAACGGGAATTTTACATAAATTTCGTGGCTATAGTTGGGTTATAAATACTACAATTCAATGTAAACAAATACTAGAAACAAAATGATGCAAATAGATCCAACAAAAATTACATGTTTAAATAATAATCGATACTTTTTAAACAGTGGAGTTTTTACGGGAAAGCTTTTTTCACGAGCGCCGCTTTTCAACGTCACTTGTCGAATGGAAAATAGCGCATTCTGTTTGAATGTAAATATTTCGCACATCACGCCTTGGTTTCTCATAATATATGTTTAGAAGTATTCCTTGTGTCTGTTTTATTTATCAGACACATGCGTGGATGTCAGATCAACACCGATCCGTTATTTATAGCTTTAAAATCGATATACATGTCCTTTTAGTTCGAACAGGAAATAGAGCAGTTAGAGTCATTGACAACCAAAGAGCAAAACACACAATCGCCTGAATTTGCTGTAAATGATACTTAAACAAGTATTTCTTCTCTCATCTCACTTGGTGTGTATTTGTTTAGATGTCGATTGTGTAATGGCATGGAAAATATTGAACCACAACGTATTAAAATCGATAAATCGAGAGTCAAAATATGGGGTGTTAATTTGAACAGCGCGTAAGATTTAACGGTGCAGAGGTAAAAAATTAGGTCGCATTTTGTTGCTGTAAAATACGAAATTTATGCGATGTTAGAATCGAAATAACGAATATGTGGCCATATTTTATTGCGTAATAAAATATAGGCACTCGTTTTGATGCGATCATTAAATCACTCGTGCTACGCACTCGTGATTTAATTACTACGCATCAACACTCGTGCCTATATTTTATTACGCAATAAAATATGGTCACATATTCGTTATTTCTTAAATAATCATAAATAATCATAAATAATAATAATAGAATCTAATAATAATCATCATCATCATGAATAATCATGAATAATCATTATGGTTATCTCCGTTATTTAAAATAATTATAGCGTAAGAGTTATCGTTCGTGTGTGACAAGGCAAATATGGCGGCTTACATGGAACATGCAAAATGGGTGTTTCAAAGGTCAATAACTTCATTAATATTTGTCCGATTTTAGTTCTGTTTGTGCCATTGTGTTCCAGATGAACGATAGTTTAAAATAAAATCAACTTGTATTAGCCTTTTCCTCCCGTTTGATAATGATACAAATAATACCATCTCGATAATAAGACCACCCAAAGATCTAATTAAAATCTTTGGACCATTTAAATGTTACGACCTCGCTACCCGAACCCATTTATGACGTCTAGCTCTTTATTCAATCTCTAAATTCAGACCAAATCAAACCTAGTAAGGATATTGGGTGGTTTCATTGGCTGTAAACTTGTATGGTTATTTAGGTTTTACTGTACACATATAATATTATTATTTCCTGATCGAAAGGAAGAATGAGAATTTCCAACTCGAACTGATTGATGTCTATCTTCAAGATAAGATTTAAACCACTTGATTGCTTGAGTATTGAAACGATAAAGTCTTAACTTATGAAGTAATAGTCCATGATCGACAAAGTCGAAAGCTTTTCTAAAGTCTAAATAAATAGTACCCATAAAGCAACCCGAATCAATATTTTTAGCCCAATTTTCGATCAAATTAATCAAAACAGTTTGACACGAATGATGCTTTCGAAAACCAGACTGAGTTTCATGTAAGACATTAGTATTTTTGAAAAATGCCTGTAATTGATTTGAAATTTGAGTTTTGAATATTTTAGAAATAGAAGGGAGAATAGAAATTGGTCTATAGTTATTCGGATCATCCTTCGAGCCGCCTTTGTGTAGTGGAATTACGATGGCATGTTTCAGATTGTCCGGAAATATTCCCAATCGAATACTATTATTTATGATAGAAGCTATTGGAACAGCAAGTGCGTCAGCACATATTTTCAGTAGTCTCGCACTAATGCCATCTATTCCAGTCGTTTTTTTCGAGTTCATTTTTTCAATAATTTTATTTACACTGAAAAGGGTTATTTCCTGAAGCGAAAACTCATAGTGAGGTCCTAATTTTGTTTCAATGTATGATTCTAAATTATCGAAGTTCAAGAAATGTTCAGATGAAGTATTCGACAAGCTATCTCTTAACTGAACAACCTTTATTATTGTTTAGACTTAATGATGATGACGATGATGATACAGATAGTGTTGAAGATACGTATGTCGATGATGTTGGCCTGTATTCACATTAAAATGTCGATCAGATTAAAACTGGTATAGCCCCAAATAAGGAAGATAACTGTTGTTACTTAAAGAAAATGGGAATATCGCCGTTAAACAAATAGTTGGACATGGCAGTTACTGAAACTAGCAATTAGGATGGAAAGCAAAATTAAGGAGTGTTTTGCATGAGAGTGTTAAGCGATGTGTGCTTTATTGACGTAAATATTGAAGATGTAACATCATTAAAACATTAAGTATAGCATCTGTCTAACAACGTGCGGTGTATGTATTTATAAAGAGGTTGCATATGCCATTAGGTAGATCGGATCTTTACGCTAACATCATAATATTGATGAAATACGGAACGACGCTTGTGTACGACTGTAATCATCTACCTTAAATCAAGCACTCAACGAGGGTTGTGTACGACTGTAAGCATCTACCTTAAATCAAGCACGGAACGACGGTTGTGTACGACTGTAATCATCTACCTTAAATCAAGCACGGAACGACGGTTGTGTACGACTGTAATCATCTACCTTAAATCAAGCACGGAACGACGGTTGTGTACGACTGTAATCATCTACCACGGAACGACGGTTGTGTACGACTGTAATCATCAACCTTAAATCAAGCACGGAACGACGGTTGTGTACGACTGTAATCATCTACCTTAAATCAAGCACGGAACGACGGTTGTGCATGAGTGTACCCATCTACCTTAAATCAAGCACGGAGCGACGTTTGTGCATGAGTGTACCCATCTACCTTAAATCAAGCACGGAACGACGGTTGTGCATGAGTGTACCAATCTTCCTTAAATCAAACACGGAACACGGAATGACGGTTGTGTGTACCTATCTACCTTAAATCAAACACGGAACACGGAATGACGGTTGTGTGTACCTATCTACCTTAAAGTTAGTTATCAGTCTTAATACCACCGAATTAGTGAAAAGATTCACGCGAACGTGATCACGTAATTATCTACATAAATTCTTTATAATTCAAGGTATTAAAATTCTTGGAAATACTCCAAGTTGCAATGAAGAAGATATGAACATGATACATTGTAAAGAGATGGAATCTTAAGATAATAAAATTGGTTTTCTTTTCAAAATGCACGTACAGTTTGAGTGCAAAACACGCCGCATTCAACATAAATAAAGATTACCTTGAAATGGGATGTACTCGCTCATCTGTGAATGCGTTTCAGTGTCTATATACCCAATTATTTATTAAATCACGATAACACAAAATGAAAATAAAACACAATTTTAAAACGCACATGCACCTTTTTAGCAAATATAACAACTCCGCTCTCTTATGCAATTGTCATTATTCCAATATCACCATGCTTAAGAATGCTAGTAAATCCATTTCTGCAAATTATTAAATACCACACTTTTTAATATTTTGTTTGATCCGAAGTAAAGAATTTAAAAACACTCGCAGTACATTCAATTGATCCACTATGTATCACACTCAACAAAATACTCCATTCACATTATAAATAAAAAACATGAACGAAAACAAAGTTCTCAGGAAATGAGCGCCAGAAATCAGCGTGAAACGAGAACACTTTATTTTACAATATTCCGGTAGACAGTAAAATGTTTCAATAGCGAAGCTCGTGAATTCGTACAGCATATTAAGGAATGTTTGTCGAGATAAGGAAGCCACTGCGAGCCAGAGCGATTACCGTATTACTCCTAACTAAACAGCCTTTCCTCAGAATCTCCCGCGTTTTCTAATACAGATCTGCCAACTATCACGTTCTATTAATTTATCGTACAGCAATAGTTCCCTGGTATTATTACTTACACTAAAATGCCAATCTACATATTTTATGTAATTTTGTTTACAATGTGAATTGACGTTAATTGTTGAGTCATGTGGATTTTTTCTGAAACAGATTAGCCGAAAGAAATTACTATGGTGCGCCTCAAGTGACATGCTGCACGTATGTTTACAATATTTTTGTTTTAATTTAGTTTGTACTGAATTTCAGAGGTGGGACGAAATGCAAAGATAATTGACGTGTGGGTTTTTAGTTTTCAAAGGAATGAGTGCCACAACACTCTTTGTCCCATCCGAGACCCCAAAACACAATAAGATTTTCGTCTTTAACTTACCGTATCGAGCGTTTGTATATATATTATATCAAAGCACTGAGAGTGCTGATGGGAGGCGATCTGGTTGCTGCTACTAAAGCTTAAACCGACTTTACACGTTTAATGTTGGTTTTCGAACTGCCGATCTTGTCTTGAATGTCAACATAGGCATATGTGACTATATAGGCATGTTGGGTATCTAAATTATTGTAAAAATGGGCACACTAATTTATATGTAATACGCGTATTGAATGCGTATATCAAAAGTGGCTTTAAAATAATACTACGCCCTATTTATCAGATTCTACAGTACCGTCTTGTAATCACTTCACTCACAGCGTGAGACATCTCTAGAAAGCGGCAAGTATAGCCACACCACATGATTGCATAACATTACTTTGCAGACGATAAACGATTCATTGATAAAACCATCACGTGACCCTGGTATGAAATTTCTAAAAATAGCTATACAGCCAGGACATTTGATGAACACGTCATTTTCATATAACGAAACAAGTTCGATATCGCCTCGACGGAGTGATTATCTGCAAAAATATTGATTTAACGAATAGTTTCACAATAATTAGTGTTGATCTTAGAATAAACAAATGTTGCTGATTGAATTAACCCACTTTAAAAATTTAGAGAAACATATGTAGCAGTATTGGGAATGTTGACAGTTTCTGGAACGACTTGAACGCGGATTCACATAACAGCCTAAAGGCGGTTCAGGTTGCATTAAAAAATAGGCAATGGTAGTATAGAGAGGCTAACGGCTCCCAATAAACCTATTCGGTCTACGCCCTCGACAAAATAAGACAATCACGCGTTTGCGTTCTGTATTTATAACTTAACTAGTTCGTAAAAAACGAATATTAATTTCGTTTTATTTTACGTTTTTTTTTTTCAAACTAAACATTATTTCGTTTGAATGGAATGAAATAAAAAAAACACATAAAGATGTGGCATGTCACTTTTTGAATACCTTACATAACAGATATGAAACGTTCCAAATATCACTGTAACTGAACAAGAAACAATGTATATGGCGAATAAATACTAGTATCGACTAATGACGTTACGTACTTTATAGCAATTATACAATTTTCATTGCAACACTGTGGAAATTGAGAAAATGGTGTTTTTGTGTTACTTCCTTGAAGATAAGCATATGTAAGCGCCCCCTGGTGGCTGGATTTGTTTGTTATACCGTGTTTTACGCAGAAGTTTAACTGATACAGCAGTCAGTTAAACTAACTAGTTTTCCTGGAAACAATCATTAACGAGTACCAACTCCTCATGTAAACGAGTACCAACTCCTCGTGTAAACGAGTACCAACTCCTCGTGTAAACGAGTACCAACTTCTCGTGCTCGTGTAAACGAGTACCAACTCCTCGCGCTCGTGTAAACGAGTACCAACTCCTCGTGTAAACGAGTACCAACTCCTCGTGTAAACGAGTACCAACTCCTCGTGTAAACGAGTACCAACTCCTCGTGTAAACGAGTACCAACTCCTCATGTAAACGTGAACGAGTACCAACTCCTCATGTGAACGAGTACCAACTCCTCATGTAAACGAGTACCGACTCCTCATGTAAACGAGTACCAACTCCTCATGTGAACGAGTACCAACTCCTCATGTGGAGAACACGACCATAGCCAAAGTCTTGGATGAGCATAACGTATTCCACACTGTCGTTGAGCGAGACCCACTGTTAATCTAGCGTTATAACAGGGACTAGGCGTTTGCACTTCTATAAGTAGTTACTTTCATTACATTAATTATACAATATTGCGTCCTTCACAGTGTCATTGGTAGTGGCAAGGGCATTTCGTTAACTTAAAGACGTCTAACAAAAGAAGCCTAAATACCCTTACCGTAATTTTATGATATAATTATTAAATACTATTTTATGAAAAATCTTAAGCTTAAAATAATTACTACAGATTGATATTTTTTTTAAGCCAAACGTCAAGTCTTCCCCCAACGTTTTGCAAATACCAATGTACATGTAGTAGCTTATTAATAGTGCAATAGTCTTGGTTCAAATAGCTTCATTGTATTTACAGTGTATGCAGTGTCGGACATATAACGCCTAATTTGTACAATGTATAGAAACAAATCCAACTAAGCAATCTAACAATCTTACGGAAAGAAAACTGCGATTTGTCCAAGTAGCTAAAATTTAAGCTACTTAAAATTCTACTTGCATGATTCCATCTAACCAATCACATTTAGAGGTTAGAGTTGCAACTTTCCTGACTTACAGACATGAAGAGTTCCCACGTGAATCAGGACAATATGTCAAATGATGGAGCATACGGTATCAATAAAATGTTGTCAAATACTATCAATAAAAGTTACGCGTTCAATGCTCCTACATCGTCATTCATGTTGACACTAGAATCAGTGACCTAGCACTATTTGTTTACATTATTGACACATTGGTAGTTCGTTGTCACAAGGATAAAGTCGTACGCACAGGATTTCGTCTCTGTAACAAGATAGCTGGATGTCTAACGAGTGTCAATTGGAATGACAGGAATAATTACTTAATTAGTAAATACCTGTTCAGTCAACACATGCGTACAATATCCATTTTTGTATGACTTCCACAGGCACTCGTTAAGGTATCATATTTTCGTATAGAAGAGATATGGCCCATGTGGTATATGCATAGACTACAACCATTCCGGTAAAATTTAACATAGCAATAGGAATTGTGTCTAGACGACATCTCTGAATGACGTTACCATGATAATCAACGACTGTACGTCAGCTGTCGTTGAGATACAACTCTTGTTGTAACACCTTAAAGGGCATTTGGTGTGTCGATATGGAGACAATTCTTGCTGTAACGTCTCATAGCGTGTCGTTGATACACTATATTGTTGTAACCTCCATAATGTGTTATTGAGAAACAACTCAGGGTGTCGTTGATTCACACCTCGTATTGTAACACCCCACAACTCTAGTTACATCACATAGGGTGTCGTCGAGACACGGTGACAGTATCAAGCTAGATACACTTTCTTTTCACGGAATGTCACTCACCCCACAACTCTTGTTACGTCACATAGGGTGTCGTCGAGACACGGTACCAGTATCAAGCTAGATACACTTTCTTTTCACGGAATGTCACTCACCCCACAACTCTTGTTACGTCACATAGGGTGTCGTCGAGACACGGTGACAGTATCAAGCTAGATACACTTTCTTTTCACGGAATGTCACTCACCCCACAACTCTTGTTACGTCACATAGGGTGTCGTCGAGACACGGTGACAGTATCAAGCTAGATACACTTTCTTTTCACGGAATGTCACTCACCCCACAACTCTTGTTACGTCACATAGGGTGTCGTTAAGACACGGTGACAGTGTCAAGCTAGACACACTTTCTTTTCGTGGAATGGCACAAAATCATTGAAGTAATATGACTATACGGGCACATGTGTTGGTATTATTTACGTGTATGTGATCGTATTGTTATTTTTTACAACTTGAGATTTTTTTTTCTCGAATTGCAAAAGACAAAAACGATATGATCACAGATGCGTACTATTAAAGTGTCGCAATGTACTTACTATATGATAGTGTTACGTGTCGAGATGAATGAGGAAAACCAGTTATTATGGCTAAACTAGGTTCAATACGATCCAGTCTTTTAATACATTCTGTAATACTGACGCAAATGTACAATAATGACGGAGAGAATAACAACACATTAGCTAGACTTGTTGACGACTGACAATTAGTTCTCTTGTTACATTATCACACTAATCTCTACTATATACTTTATATCTGCTGTAGTGTGTGCGTTTGTTCCTGGCAATGTATACTCAGCGTCAATGAAAAGTTACCACCCTATTGACTATTATATTTTAAAATTCACGTTACACTGTGTTAAAAGCCGAACACGACTATGTTTTGACCTACTGTATAGTTCCAGCTATCCTATTAAACAATATGTAAATACACACACTATAAAACTTGTGTGCCAATAGGTAATATTGTTTACAATATACAGAGGTATATTTAAATGGTAACTTTTCAGTGACGCCCAGTATATATCATAATCTGAATGAGGTGTCGAGAGTGATGATATAATTTGTAAGCACTGACCCCGACCTCCCTAAGCATCTCAATCTGAGCAAGATTTCATCTCAAATATTGTTATGTGTCTTTGTGTTAATTCCGATGCTAGACAGGACTCAAAATTAGCATCACTAAACACTAAAGTTATTCCAGGTTTATTACAGTAATATTGCAAGAGTTGGAGCTTCAGATTTATCTCTAATTCCGACTCTGATTTGAGCAAAATCTCAATTTGAGTTGAGATTTCTACTTGAGATGCTTCGAGGAGATCGGGGCCTGGATTCGCGATCTTCCTAAAATAAATTAGTCATTAAGTGTGTTGGTTTGTTTTTTATCGTAGATAGAAATAAATATTTTCGTGTGTAACATATTTTTTGCCAGTCATACCAATTTTGTGCCTGACTCTCATCAGATGTTCAACCATATTTGACCTGTTAAGGGAATCACGGGTATCCGAGTAAAGGAAAACTCCATGATGAAGTAAATGCAAAACATCATTTGCTATGCTTACTATATCCAACAAATTTCAATTTGAAGAAACCAAGCTTTGAAATAACCTGCCTATTCAACTATAGATTAAATTTCACCCTCTCTCCTTAGAGAAACCACCTGTCACCATAGACCATATTGAGTTCTAAACATTTAATCCTTTTTGAAATGGCAATGTTTCACGTCAGTAACTGGTAAACGGCTCGTAAAAGATAAATATCTGGTATGCAAAACGTTGGTAACTCGGTTTATAGTTTACCCCACTTTTTTATTATTTGCATAAAAAACTATTGAAAAGGCCAACGAAATGGGCGGTAAACTACGCTACGTTCTCTTGCGCTTATTTGTTTATAATTCTAATATATGATCTATAACCTATACTACTAAAATGTGCTACTCAAACTTTGCTAAGGGTCAAGAAATCAATATTCATGTATTAGTTTATCTTATGCAAGTTAATTGAATAAACCGATTGAGCAAATGTTGTGCAAATATGAAAATATCATCTTATCTGCTAAAAATTCATGTCTTGCATTTGACAAGCATAGTCAAAATAAGGTCCTTTTAGAAGTACATGTAACTGATAAGCCTTATTTGCAGGGCGCTAAGTGGCATGCATGACATGGAAATGTTTGTCGGGTTTTTATTCACTTTTCGAGTAAGACCCAAAATGCTAAGAAATGGACCACAATATGTTATTACAGAAGTTAATTGCAGCACGAACATTTTAATGGGGTTGGGCTTATCAGCACTTACACATTAAATTTTGAAGTAATTTGTATTTGTTTGCAATATTGCAGATGTATCATTATGTATCTGAAAATTCTACTATTCAATCTTATTCAATTTGCAAAATATTCAAACGAAAAATTTCTTGACCCTTATCAAATTTTGAGTAGTATATTTAAAATACAGACATAGTCCTAGCGGGAGTTCAGTATGGTCGGTTGGTGAGCCGTCAGCAAGGTAAATATTGGTTACCATGTAGGTGTAGGTATGTAAATATGCACTCAGATGTATCATAAGCCAAACTGGCTGGCCCTTTAAAAAGGGGGTGACACTATAATAAAAAAGGAACACTTGGATTTCGTGTTTTCATCAACATTTGTTGACCAGAAATATCTAGTACACACACAAGAAACATTTCTGTAGTAAGACCATCTTGGAACAGTAACCATCGAAAAAAACTGGTTTCATTTTTTAGTTGGATTTATCATTTAATAAGTTAATAAGCAAATTAAGTCAAAATAAGGACATACGTAGAAATGACTGAAATGGGCAAGAGTTAAAATGGACTTGGCCTCGATCTCACGAAGCATCTCAATGAGAAATATCAGCTCAATTTGAGATTTTGCTCAAATAAAAATCTGAGTTTAAGACGAAGCTCAAGTTAGAGCACTTGAAATGTTGCTGATATAATGCTCTAAACAATGTTTTCATTTTGTTGATACCAATTTTGAGTCTGACCTCGCAAGGAAATTTACTCCATAGAAGACAATTGACAAAATTAGAGCTGAGAATGATCTCAAATTGAGATGTTTCGGGGGATCGGGGCCTGGAAATTGTGGTTTAATTAATGAGGTGATATTTATGTGAGGTTTTACTGTACATATCGACTCTTCGCGGCGGTAACATGGGCAACGAATTATCGCATCATATGAGTCTTCTTCATCCGTTTGTATAATAGGGTCGTGTCGTACGTTTCTTATCGTTTTGCCTCTGGCATTTTTCCGCTTCTCTACAGAAAATTCGAAGATTTAATGTTCGACCTGACTGTTTGAAAGTATTTTATCAGCGTGATGACGTCATATACCTCTCAATCTAATTGTGTAGAATCTCACAACGCGTCACTGGGGCAACTGGTTACCGCATTTAATCTTTTAAATACGCTTAAATGCTACACGACATAAGTAAAGAACACATATATGAACACATACTGCTACTTATAATAATATCTTTATTTAGAGAAGGTAACATGTATCAAAGATCATATAACAATTTTATTCCTCGTATTATAGACCACAGGAGCCGTGTCGTCTGTTTTCGCAGTCATAAATACAGTCAAAGATGTGTTACAGACCATCTGTGAACAAAGACCATAATTGCAAATTTCCAATTGTATCTCTGTTGGGACCATTTAAAAGATATTTAAGTTGATAAGAGAGATTTTTTTGACAACAAATACCATGTTGATGTAACCATATTGTTTGTCTGTACCCCCATGGTTGACGCCGTCATAACAAAGAATATTATTTTTTTTATTTTTTTTTTTTATTTTGAAAACCCTAACCCTAATCGAGTGTAATGTGTTGAGGTTATGAGAATAATTATTAATAGCATAAATGACGTATTGGACGTGTAACATTCAGATTTGCCAAATTCTCAACAACGTTCAACAATTTGGCGATCAGAAGATCTGCGATCATGATTGGTGATTGGCGTCTTAACATTGATCTATTTCAATAATAAGATAACTTTTATAGAAACATCCAATAGACAACCAGCTGACTCAACTTTTCCACATTTGGATGACATGCACATGCGGATCTAAAGTAGGCCTATACCAGGGTTGGGTGCGTTGATTTGTCTCAAAAATAAAAAAAATACTGTATAAAATACGTCAATAAGGAACAAATGTATGGAACAAAAAAATAGAAAATACTTTTTTTTCGTACCTTAAAAATAATTTTCTTCGTTTATTAGCATATCAAGAGATTATTGAAATGTTGAGGCCTGTCAACACACATGACACCTGTAGACACCTGTAGAGATAAGCCTTCATACTTGTCGAGTTGATTTTACTGATCATATCCGTATCGGGTCTGTTAATCCCACAAAGTCGATCGTCTAATCTTCCGTCTAATTAAAATTGAATGAGAATTCCGTAACAAACCATTCATTGAATCTACGGGGTGTTACGTAAGTTCTTTCACAATGCTTAAGTTTGGCTATTTTTTTTATTTTTTCACGAGATGTACATAGAAATATATGCCAAGTTAAAGATAGAAAACGAAAATGCAGGTTGTCTTAAAATAAGACACCCGAGTATGAGTTTGTTATCTGGTTTATATTATAGTCGCCCAATCACAAAATATTTGAATATAGGGCGTCTATTTTTACAATTAACATTCGCAATACATGTACTTACAAGGTCTATTAACTTCAAAATGAAGAACCAGCACAATTCAACTAATGAAATTGGCTTATACAAGCATGGTGTAACAGTAAAATGTCATTCATAAAATTATAAATCGAAATTCACGTGAAACACGTAGCCGGTCTCTAGCTAGTGTTTACACGATATGAATCCCGATATACCGCTTCTGTCCGAGTGACATCTGAGTTCCGTCCGAGCGTTACACCGGTTTTCAGTTCCGTCAGAGCTATGAAAACAGAACAATTTTCTGACGGAACTGAGAAGCGGTGTGTCGGGATTCATACCGTTGTTTAGACAGTTAATGCCGCGGCATAATATTTCGTTAGATCTTGGATGGGACAAAGAAAATGCAATAACTTCAGTGCATGCTAATATTATCATGCACTGATGTAAGTGCACTAATTCCTTTGAATCAATCAACATTGCATTTAGCCTCTTCACATAACATCAATGAAATTGTCGTTATTATGATACAAATGAAGCTTATACGGCTGTTAAACAGCTGTTGTGTCAAATTAGATGTATACAAAACTGTTTATATCCTTTCCGCTTCCACGATTGTTTGGGGGCTAAGAGAAATTCATATGGACCCTATACTCCGTCCCTGAGACATTATTGACTTGTAGCACCGTGATAAAAACTCGATACATCCGGATGCTACACGCCTGCCAAACTGAGTGAAAGTAGGCAAAATTGTCACGGCAACATTTCGACTAAAGGTCACTGGAAATGACGATGTGGGAGTGACCCTTAACCGAATACCCATGACAGTAAAACTCCCGAATTTCGGGCATTTAGGTCGTAAACTACGAAAGGCCGAAACGGCCATCCCGGCCCGTTTGCATTAGTACGCTATGGTAGCGGAAAGGATATCAATACAAATTTGGTGAACTTTTAAACACTCTGTGTTTGCTTTGATAAAATAAAAAATCAACAAACATCGATCATATAGTAAACGTCAATATTTTGTTATATGTCAAATCCGTAAACTTCTGTTAATCCGAAATCACATTTGGTTGGGTTTTAAAAACGTAATGGTAGTCAATATGGAGGTCAGTGTGTGTCTGACCTATAGGAGTTAGACTCTCTCAGATCAGAGTAAGTGTAGCCAATATACGACTGGCAGTCTGGCATACTTATTAAATACCCAAAACTAGACATATACATGTATATAAACTTTATATGTATAGAAATCTTATTTAGCATATACAAAAAATGTACATGTACCGTAATACAACGCTAATCTACCATAAGGTCCTCATAAAACAATTAAGAACAAGATATTAAAACAAGATACAGTTATGACCAGCGATACAGAAAACAAAATCCTGTCGCATTAGTTTTTAAATGAGTGAGAGAAAAATTCCGTAATAAGAAAAGAATTATTATCTAGAGAACTTCAAAAGCTGCAATACATAAAAGGGGTCAAAATTCGAATTCACAGGTCATATCACATGAACAAGTCTAACAAAACAACAATTGAAAGTTCACATTACTAGAAGTATTCAAGAATACACATGTGTTGCAGAACCAATCTGGGAGATGCTAACAATTACAAATATAACTATATTAATCAGATGATTTGTACAACTTAGGTTTAGGTTAGACGAATTACGCACAAAATCAGGTCGGATACTGTTCCAGATGGAAGACCCAGAAAATACAAATGTGTTCCTGAATACACGTACAGTCGTTGATTTATACACTTACCTTCACAAGATTGACTTACTCTAAATAAAATCGGATTTAAGTCGTACGTTTGTGTTTTGGATTGAGTACTGGCTTCAAAATGGGCATTTCAGTGTGTACTTATCATTAATAATCATAAACATACATAAAATCATACGATATGTCAATCCTTTAAACAAATACAACTTACTACTTGTATTTCATTTAATATAGTATGTCCTATATAGTACACTTGTAATATAATACATGTATATATTTTGATAAGGGTCAAGAAATCAATATCCATATTCAATATTGATATTACTTGTCTTAAGGATAAGGACAACCAATCAGATCACACCATATTAAACTCTTGGTCAGTAATAGGCGATATGATGTATAAAACTTTAAATGGCATAGCACCTGAATATTTACAAACTTCTTTTATATTTACATCAGAAGTTCACTCTAAACAATTAAGGTCAACATCTAGCCTTCAAATTTATTCTCCTCGCCCTAATACTGAACTTTTCCGTAAGTCATTTGAATACTCAGGATCATCTATTTGGAATGCTTTACCCAGTCATATTCAGCAGTCTGCTACACTCATCAATTCAAAGCCTTTTATATAAAATGGTTCTATTCTATGAGGTAGCTTAATGTGGAAATTAATTTTGATACCTCTAAGTTCATGTACATGTACAATTGTGTTGGTATGTATTGGGATTGTAATTGTTATGTATGTTAATTCACATGTCAACCATCTTACACAAACTATATGACATAATTATAATTTCATTATATATCCATACGCTTCATATTTTGTGCATTTGTTATTAGATTTATTGATGTCATGTTTCTGTTATTTCAATGTTTTTACTGTTGAGGGCCTTACGGCAGATTGACAATTATGTTAAGTATGTTCCCTCTATAAATAAAGTCTTTATTATTATTATTATTATTATCCTTATTCTCCAATTAAATAGATCAATATTGAATTCCATCCCAGGTTACGTTAACTCAACAAAACCGATTAAGAAAACGTTGTGCAAATATAATTAAAACTACTGCTATATTTCCAAAATTTCATGTGTTACATTTGGTATACATTGGCATAATGTTGTCTTTCCCCAGGCAACCGATAAGCCGTATTGGCTTGAACCCAGGTAGCAAGAATAACACGGAAATGTGTGTGTCCCTTTTCTATTTGTTCATAATATGTAAAACCCAAAATGCCAGAAAACGGACCGCATTTTGTTATCACAAATGCTTGAATACAGCACAAACAAGTATAAAGAGGCTGGGCTTATCAGCAGTAAGAAATATTTGAAGTTATCTTTTTTTATTACAATATTGTAGATGTAACATTATGTGTCTGAAAATTGCATCAGTCCATCGTATTCTTATGCAAAATATTCAATAGGAAAAAATGTTATCAAATTTGGAGTAGTACAGTTTCTATAACATTTCTATTTACTGTGCATTCAAGACAATAGCACTTTAATCAATGTTGTTAAAGGCCAAGTGCTGTTAATGGAAGAACAGTTACTTTTCGCTGACAAGTATAATGCGTCATTGCAAATGGTATTGAATATTTTAGCATGAAAAGTATAAAATACGAAACAGATGGCAGGTTCTCGCATAATAATGCTTCTAAGTTTAAAGTACCATAACTTCTAAAAAAAACTTAAAAAAAAGTTTTGTTTTCAGGAACATCATTTCATTTCGTTTTAGAAAACAGAATCGGTGGTATAAGCGTTAAATGCAAAAACAAGTATGTCTTAAACAGGACCAAGTTTCAGTGTGGACACACCACGTGGTATGCGACGTTACCTTTGGCTAAGAACGCAAGAAGAAAACTGTTAACAAAAAAGTTAGCATCCTCGATATCCACCAATTAGATCATATACAACGTGGTAGGTCCACACTGAATGTTGATATGCCAAAGAAATTGTTCCGACGAATTTATGGTAGGGGGAATATTGTAGGTAGCGTAACCAGAACCCCAATGTGTACTCGTATAATTTGGCCGAGTTTTGACGCAGCTTTATATGACTATATAGGCAGCTTTATATGACTGTATATAGGCAGCTTTATATGACTATATAGGCAGCTTTATATGACTGTATAGGCAGCTTTATATGACTATATAGGCAGCTTTATATAACTGTATAGACAGCTTTATATGACTATATATGCAGCTTTATATGACTATATAGGCAGCTTTCTATGACTATATAGGCAGCTTTATATGACTGTATATAGGCAGCTTTATATGGCTATAGAGGCAGCTTCATATGACTATATAGGCAGCTTTATATGACTGTATATAGGCAGCTTTATATGACTATATAGGCAGCTTTATATGACTGTATATAGGCAGCTTTATATGACTATATAGGCAGCTTTATATGACTATATAGGCAGCTTTATATGACTATATAGGCAGCTTCATATGACTATATAGGCAGCTTATAGGCAGCTTTATATGACTATATAGGCAGTTTTATATTACTATATAGGCAGCTTTATATGACTATATAGGCAACTTTATATTACTATATATTCAGCTTTATATTACTATATAGGCAGCTTCATATGACTATATAGGCAGCTTTATATGACTGTATATAGGCAGCTTTATATGACTATGTAGACAGCTTTATATGACTATATAGGCAGCTTTATATGACTGTATATAGGTAGCTTTATATGACTGTATATAGGCAGCTTTATATGACTATATAGGCAGCTTTATATGACTATGTAGACAGTTTATATGATTATGTAGGCATACAGTCCGTCGATTGATGCTGAAACAATTAAATGAAATAATTGGTTACTCACCTGACGACTGGATGACCGTGATGAAAACGTTCCAAATTGTTGCTCGTTCATCCGTTCTCTATATTCCTTGTACATGACACGTGATCTTACAAGCAGACGTGATACACTATCACAGTGAAACACGAGAAACACGAGAAACACGAGAAACACGAGAAAATTTGCATAGATAAAAAATATTGCACACAATTAACACAAGATTCACGAAATTCACGTGATTCACGAGAAACTCGATATATATTTTATATTAATCCAATCATTATCTGCAGCATACATTTCTGTGCATCTCCAACGTTCGATGACACTTTTTACACAGTTATCTGATCTGTTTGCTACTATAGTAAAGTGGAAATTTGAATTTGATAAGAGATTCAGCTCAATACGCTTGCACTTTGCTGTATGCAGTTATATTTAATACCAATGCATTGAATACCAGTAGATATACAATAGAATATGTTGACATAGATGGTGACGAGTCAATTCAATGCACAGTGTTTCAAGTGAGGCAAATTGCAACAACAAAAAAATGAAAATTTTGTTACTAGTATTTGAACATTTCAACCCTATCCAAAAATAGACATAAAGCGATAATCCCGCGATTTTCACATATAGTATAATCAAATCCAATCATAATCCAAGAGATGGGCAGACGATATCGCCTTACAAAATACACATGTAGAATGATCTACATTGTACATATGATTATTTAACAACATGTGACAATGATCATTCATATCCTCACCCTAGTGACGGCGAACAATATCCGACGGAAATTATCACAATATAAAAATCACAATGAATCGTTTAGTAATCCCATTGATAACTTTGACGTACAAGCAGACGACACTGTTCAAATCACCATCTTTAACAACTACTATTAACGCTGATGAAATTCATAATCAAACAAATCGAAATCACTAAAATAAATCCGCCGTAAGAACTTCACACAAATAGCAGACGACTTGCATATGACATGGCCGAACGTGACAACGAAGGGCAAAGGTGTACTCATCCGAAAAATATAACGCCTTTATTGTCAGCCATTTTAATTATATACAGGACATAAAAATCCAGAGCGCAATCTCCCGTAGTTTCCAAACAAAACGTCAAAAGCAAAAACTTCGATTATATATGATAATATTTACCTAGTCATAAGAGGATTCCACGGCGGCTTAATATGGTGTATTTACATTCACAAAATCAAAGTCTTAAATCACACCTTGTCGCCAGATTATGTTTTATTTATTTCTAATTATAATGTATTTACATTATTATAGTTATAACACACTCTGACATACTCGTCTCTATCATAAAGTTCTTTAATTGCACGAAAACTTCGTTAATTGCACCTTAGTTTAAATCGTGGTTTAAAATGTCAAGTTTGGTTGACATTTTAATCAATGGATTAAACGATCGAAATCATACGTGGAGGTAACACTTTATTCAAAATATATTCCAAAGTCTAGGCATTTAAATTTTAATTTATTTTTTTATTTCAAAGTTGAATGACTCGAAAGATTTATTATATGTTTAATTCCAAATCATGTGCATTTTAGTTCAGTGAAAGTTGAATGACTCGAATATAATGTATTTAAAGTAGGTCTATATCATGAAAAGTCGATCTTTTTGCTCAAAGGTCATTTGCGAGTGATATAATTACAGTGGTTTATTACCCATATACTCATACGAGGGCTGTTCACTAAAACATTGGTCATATTTGCCATACTAGCTCCTTACGCGCTCCGTACGAGTTGAATTTGGCGAACAGTGTCCGTACGAATATCGGATATCGTACCTAGATCGTACGGCTTTTCTTAACACGTAGAGGGCACGGCGATTAAATTAAACAAAACATCCCTTCATGAAAATAACAAAAAATATTAAACTTTTATAAATAAGGGCAATTTCATATACAAAATAGCATATAGTGCATGCAATGCATAATTGCACGTGTAATTTAAGCTTATGCCATGCCATCACCCTATTCTGGCTAACGACTAGATGAAGAGTGACATTACCCTATTCTGGCTAACGACTAGATGAACAGTTACATCACCCTATTCTGGCTAACGACTAGATGAAGAGTGACATTATGCTATTCTGGCTAACGACTAGATGAACAGTGACATCACTCTATTCTAGCTAACGACTAGATGAAGAGTGTCATCACCCTATTCCGGTTTAAGACTATATGAAGAGTGACATCACCCTATTCTGGTTAACGACTAGATTAAGAGTGTCATCACCATATTCCGGTTAAAGACTATATGAAGAGTGCCATCACCCTATTCGGGCTAACGACTATATGAAGAATGACATCACCCTATTCTGGCTAATGACTACACGAACAGTGACATCACCCTATTCTGGCTAACGACTATATGAAGAGTGCCATCACCCTATTCGGGCTAACGACTATATGAAGAATGACATCACCCTATTCTGGCTAATGACTACACGAACAGTGACATCACCCTATTCTGGCTAACGACTATATGAAGAATGACATCACCCTATTCTGGCTAATGACTACACGAACAGTGACATCACCCTATTCTGGCTAACGACTAGATGAAGAGTGACATCACCCTATTCTGGCTAACGACTAGATGAAGAGTGACATCACCCTATTCTGGCTGACGACTATATGAAGAGTGACATCACCCTATTCTGGCTAACGACTAGATGAAGAGTGACATCACCCTATTCTGGCTAACGACTAGATGAAGAGTGACATCACCCTATTCTGGCTGACGACTAGATGAAGAGTGACATCACCCTATTCTGGCTAACGACTAGGTGAACAGTGGCATCACCCTATTCTGGCTAACGACTAGATTAAGAGTGACACCACCCTATTCTGGCTAACGACTAGATTAAGAGTGACATCACCCTATTCTGGCTAACGACTATATGAGGAGTGACATCACCCTATTCTGGCTGACGACTAGATTAAGAGTGACATCACCCTATTCTGGCTAACGACTAGGTGAACAGTGGCATCACCCTATTCTGGCTAACGACTACATGAACAGTTACATCACCCTATTCTGGCTTACGACTAGGTGAACAGTGACATCACCCTATTCTGGCTAACGACTAGGTGAACAGTGACATAACCCTATTCTAGCTAACGACTACATGAACAGTTACATCACCCTATTCTGGCTAACGACTACATGAACAGTGGCATCACCCTATTCTGGCTAACGACTACATGAACAGTTACATCACCCTATTCTGGCTAACGACTACATGAACAGTGACATCACCCTATTCTGGCTAACGACTACATGAACAGTGACATCACCCTATTCTGGCTAACGACTAGGTGAACAGTGACATCACCCTATTCTAGCTAACGACTACATGAACAGTGACATCACCCTATTCGGGCTAACGACTAGGTGAACAGTGGCATCACCCTATTCTGTCTAACGACTACATGAACAGTGACATCACCCTATTCTAGCTAACGACTAGGTGAACAGTGACATCACCCTATTCTAGCTAACGACTACATGAACAGTGACATCGCCCTATTCTGGCTAACGACTAGGTAAAAAGTGACATCACCCTATTCGGGCTAACGACTAGGTGAACAGTGACATCACCCTATTCTGGCTAACGACTAGATGAAGAGTGTCATCACCCTATTCTGGCTAACGACTACATGAACAGTGACATCACCCTATTCTGGCTAACGACTACATGAACAGTGACATCACCCTATTCTGGCTAACGACTATATGAAGAGTGACATCACCCTATTCTGGCTAACGACTACATGAACAGTGACATCACCCTATTCTGGCTAACGACTACATGAACAGTGACATCACCCTATTCTGGCTAACGACTACATGAACAGTGACATCACCCTATTCTGGCTAACGACTACATGAACAGTGACATCACCCTATCCTGGCTAACGACTACATGAACAGTGACATCACCCTATTCTGGCTAACGACTATACGAAGGATGGCATCACCTTATACTGGCTAACGACTAGATGAAGATACATCTAGCGGTCAGAAAATCGATTAAAAAACAGGTTCGCACATCAAAATATATAGAACAGGAGTTAACACAGGGAACTACCATTGTTCTTTAATTTATTGTTCCATTTGTTTTAACAGTTCAAACTAAGATGGAATTTAGACCGGCAGTAATGGTTCAACCTGATGAACATCGAGTCACGTTTACGAAGCTTTAATTGTTACCGCATATTAAGAGACATAATCAGACAGTAATGGCGTTCCATAATTATCCAAAATTTAAATCCCCATATGACATTGTGTAGAGACATACTGTAGAACTATGCTTTTGAGAAGAGGGAAATGACCGGGTGGTATTATATATAACAATGACATTGTGTATCATTACCATACTCGTATTAAGCTTCTATTTAAATCTTAAAGGTGCTGTCTCACGTATTGGCGTATTGCAAAAATAAAATAAAATTTCAATATACGCGATAAACCCAACATCATTAAAATGTGTGTGCTGTCCTCGAGTCTTTGTGATAAAAGAATGCGGTCCTTTTTTGGTTATTTTGGGCCTTACACATTATGAGAATAAAAAAGGAACAACAATTCTTGCTAATTTGGTCCCTGCCAGTAGGGTTTATCAGTTAAGCATGAATGAATTTTATTACATATATCAGAAACACCTTACTTTATTTAGTATTTTTAATTGTTTTTCACTATCATGTTTCGGCAAAAAATTGCTTTCTTCGGTGTGATGATTATACTGAAAATTACCGGTATTGAGAATTGTTTTCCTCATATCTCAGATGAAAGTGCCTTGAACGCCCTAATGTAATTTTTGAAGAACAAAATTAAAACTGCTTTTAGTATGCTTGAAATAAATGAATAAATAAATAAGTAGATCTAAGTATTGTTCTCATTATATGGACATATATAGCCATTATTTTACATGAAAGTCTTTTTGGACATACATTTGTATTGAATTTACCTAACGAGCTAAATAAAATAAGAATAAAATGGTATTTGATCAATTTGGTTAAACGAAATTAATAAATGAAATGTGGAAAGTCACAAATATAATATTATTTTTATCACACGATTGTTTTTTCCGACCGAACTGTCAAAGTACTTCTTTCTTTCCCTTTAATAAACACGTCAATTTGACAAAATTTAAACATCGTCGTCGATTTATTGCGATAACTTTTATTTTATAATGTTTTGATTACACTAGAGTATATTATCATTTCTATACAATGGCGTTCTACGTGTGACGACTTGCCTGACGAAGCAATCAGGTACGAGACACGCGGAATGGATAAACCGAGGTGGGTGTACAAAACAAGGAGAAGGTTGTGCAGCGGCCATGTTAAGCCGCAACGGATATGACGTTACGAAATATGGTACCCAGTTTTTCAACAGTTGTCACATCAAACACGGACACTAGTTCATGTAACGTCATATCCGTTGCGTCTAAATATGGACGCTGCACAACCTTCCTTATATATAGGGTACACTCAGACAATTTGAAACCATAATTTGAAACCATGAGCCTATGGGCGAAATACTCCATGAGGTACTCATAGTGGTACTGTTTTATCAAAGCACTACTCGTAAAATTACGATCAAAATTTAAATTATTGATAATGTTTTTACACTTACTTATTAAGTATGGTAATTGGAGCCGTGCTTCTACAAACCATGTCCGCTCCCAATTAGCAGTTGTTAAAAAATTATAAAGAATCTACATTTGAGCGCAAGTTCTTTGATAAAACAGAACCAGTGTGTGTAGGCCCCAACACAAAATTACCCTACTAGTATATGTGTACATTACGTAAAACATACATTGATAAATATTTCTGGGAAAGACCAAATACAGCAAAAATTCATTGAACTTTTAATATCAGAAAATCGTCATACCATCAAGCAGCTGTCAGTTTATGTATTCAAAAGTTTTAAATTACGCGACTGTACCATATTTGTGTAACCATGTGGACGCTTTTCTCTGTTATATTGTTTCGTTCATATAGTCATTGATTTTGTTGAAAGATATAATACTGCCATTACCATCCAAATAATTCTGAGTATGCTTTAAACCACATTTTCTATATATACTGTATTATATCATTTGTGTTTATGTACATATATGTAAACTGTTGGGCTTCAAGCCTTATGTTTGAAATAAATATCTATCTATCATATAATATTATTTCAGAAAGTACATTCATGGTGGGTGCACAACACTGGAGATGCGCGTTACGAAACTCTGCTAAACTTGTTCCAATGGGTGCATGTAGTGTGGATGCACACACCTACGCTAAATGCTCTTGAGCGGATTTTGGTCACGTGACAATGTCGACTGAGCTTTTATGAATCGACAATAATGTATTATCAAATCATATCAAAACCGCTTTACCATATGCAATTATTGTAAAAATAATAATACACGTATTATAGTATATGTATAAACTGAGAGCATTAACCCGGAAACCAATTAATAAATACATGTTCAGCTGATACAAGTATTCATATATTCAGTTTTTCACACGATCCGTCGCCTAAATATATAATATCAGGAATTATTCGCTCTGTTAGATAAAGTCTCTAAAATAGTTCCCTATAAATGCCCGTAATATTATATACTGATATCATTATCATCAGGCAGTGTTGTGGGCTTTTCACAAATATTGCTTAGTGACCGTGTTTCCATAATTGCTATAATAATGTGGCAATTGACGTCATAGCTCTTGTTTCCATGGCAACGCTTAATGCATCTTATAACAAATAATTGAACGTAATATTGCTAAGTGTTTAATAATCCAGACAGAAAATATAGCCTATGAAAAGTATTTATGGACAAAAATGGCACCTGGATTACAAAGAAATACCTAATTGAGGGATTTCTTAGCTAGCTTCTGAACGTTTATTAATACGAGACTACGAGTGTATACATAAAATAAGATGAGTAGGATTATTTATAGACTAGTTTAAAGCCACATTATCTATCCCAAGACCTTTTTACTGATCATTCAGTAAATAGACTACTTACAACGCAAATGACCAATAATTGACTACAGAATGTAAAATGTATCTGTCGAAATAAAATGCAAAATTCACATTTTAGTAAAATGTATGGATGACAAAATACTAATTTTGCAATAGTTGCTTCCCTTAGATTATAAATTGTGCATATTTTGTTTATAATTCATTATTTTGTAAACAAACCTACTGGAGGTTTTCACCTTAAGGACTCAACTAAAGTGCTCAATATACATGGCTCTTCAAATAGGTTAAAAAGTTATTGCTATTTGAAAATAGCCGTTTAAGGCGTAATGTGGCTTTAATGTTCTATCGATGTTCTTTCGAAAACATAATAGAAGAAAGTGCCATGTTATACATAGTTGTCTGTAGAGTCTATTAGGGCCTACCGTATTTGTGAAACTAAGACCCCTTAAGGTGTTACCAGTTTTATAAAAAAAATCGGAATCAATCAGCAAGTTTGTATCATTGCAAATTTAAAGTGATTTTAAATCTAAAACTGAACGTAAATTGTCCGTATTGTATTATAACGACGACACGTTACAGCGTAAGAGCATACCTGCTTTGGAATAACGCTGGTTCTGCCTTAACTTATGGGGGTTTTTGCGGGAGAAACAAATTTATTATTTGCTTTCAATGGATTATGGAGATTTTCGGTGAAAATAACAGTGAAAATAACAGTGAAATTACCACTTTATTATTTTCACTGTTTTAGAAGCTGGTTCCAGTATCATGCAGAAAAAGGAACGTAACGTCAACGACGCCGGGTTTTAAAATATGCGTTACGTCATCATGACGTCATAATTCTCACGTCGTGACGTTCTAATTTCGACGTGATTTTTTCAATTAAGCCAATTACGGCACATATTTAAGAGGAATTGAGGCATATAATAAACAGAAAGTTTTTTGATTTTTGGTGTAAGATCAATTTTATTTCACTCGTGATCACAGAAACTCGGTGAAATAAAATTCGATCTTACACCAAAATCACCAAATATCCTCTTATGTAATATTTATTTTGCAAAATCGGATAGATTGGCAATGAACATGCATGCAAATGTGTCCTACGAGGGGTGTTCAACTTATAGTTTAACAGAATTGAACACCCAGTATTTTCACGACTTTCACAATAAAATTGAATAGCGTCTATTCAATCGGGTCCAGTAATGTATCAAGTACACATGTACTATAAACACTCATTGTGAAATTAATATGCAATATCGGTTGAGAAAAATCAGCATTTTATAGAGGACGTTGGTGATGCTGTTCACAACCCCCTTCAATAATTGGTGTTTCATGATCCCTCAGATATCAATTGATGCTTCACCAGGAAACTTCGGTGTCCACTGTTTGGATGTAATATACTGCCTAGTCTTGTTCATATCAAAGGTACTGCGTGGAATATTTGTGGGGGTACAGAAAGTCGAGTTTTGGTGAAACACCTTGTCTTTGGTAGTGTCGCCAGGATAGAGACACGGTACAATCATGCCATGTGCTTGGGAAAATGCTTTTAAATCTTTTGAACAAAGCTTTGTCCTCATGTCAATGAGATTTAGTTCCGTTTTTCCATAATATCAAAAAACAAGACCATGTCATGAAAGCGGCCGCGAACATGCCAAGCTAAACAAACTCCAAACTTGCGCCTACCATTATGTCCCTTTCTAAAATAGCAGATCCTGTCCTGTATGATGAAACAAACACTCCTCAGAGGCGACACATGTTTTCTTATAAACCTTCAGTAGTCGTATATACAGCACCAAGACCTTTGTCTGTGCATTTGGTTTGCTTGGCATTGAGTAAATGAACACCGCATTTTTCTGGACTTCTGCATGTAACATTTTCAAAATCACTCGATTGATCGTTACTGTGTATACTAACAACTTCGCTGCCATCCGATTTTTGGTTAATTGATTTGTCTTAGATATCACGGAATCAATGGACATGACGCTGGCTTTTAAGACTCGTGTATATTTAATATCTGCATCACAAGACGCTTCTTACGAGCCTATTTTCATAAAATCGGATGTTGTCATGTTGACCAAACTGAAGTTGAAAAGGCTTGTTTTTCCATAGGTAAAGGGTAGTTTTCAGATAGTTTTTTCTTGATTTCTCAAAACATCGATTTAGTACTTACGAACTTCTAATTCTAAGCCAGCGATGACGCCTGCACGTTTCCTCAATGTAGGGCTGTTTTTAATATTAGGTACAATTTCACCATTACTTGCAGCTGAACGCACATTCCCCTTCCTATGACATCTAAATACTTTAGTGCCTTCGCTGAGTGTCTTCATATTTAATCTACACTGTAGTATCTCGTATTTATTACAAACAACAGATTGGCGCAATCCTATAAATTATAGTCGTGAACATTATGCTTCTGAAACGTTGTGAAAGGGAGATAAACACTAGTTGGTGTCAAAATGCTTAACTTGCAGCAGTTACTTCTCGTTGCATTTAGGAGTTATTTAAATAAGAAGTGTTTTTCCTTTGTATATATATACTTCCGTGTTAATTAAGAGCTATTGAAAAAAGAGAATACCACTGCAGTATGTGTATCATATTTCACGAAAGATTTTTACATGGTGTACCGAGCACAATGGTGACTTCATATACATTACATTGGTCATTGAATAGTAAGGGTGTATGCATTTCGGTTATTCCAAAGATCATATAAAGAACGGTACTCTTTGGTTATTCCAAAACTTGGATAGTTTCGTAATAAACACTCATACCCAACTTTTATTGTTGTATCGATAATCCGCGCGTCGATAAAATTTACATTAAAAGTAGAAGGGGGAAATTTAGTTTAACAAATCCTATACGTGTTCATGTGTTGATAACGTATAACTTTTTTTTATTTATTCATATTTCTGCACGCAATTATGTTGATTTGTTATCGACTATCAAGATATATTGTGACCAGTGTGTTGTGTTTTCATCAATATCAACTACAAAGGTTCATTGATTCATGAACCAAGAAACTACAAAACACGTACATTGTACGAGAAATTGATGACTAGGTGGGTACTGTTTTATCAAAGGACTTACGAAAATCGTAAACTTACGATCAAATTTAAATGCTTTATAATTTGTTTACAATTATAAAGTGTGGTAACTGGAGCTGCAATACTAATACTGGTTCAGTGAATGAACTCCTCCAAACCATATCCATCACCAATTTGCAGTTGCTTAAGAATTATAAAGAATTTAAATTTGAGCGAACTTTAAATTCTTCGTAAGTGCTTTGATAAAACAGTACCCTGGTTTTTACGATAAACCATCAAACTAACCCCACCACAAAATAAAAGTTTTTTCACTCAGCAGCATGGCGATTACCGCGAAATTATGGTCAAGGGGAGGTAACCCGTTGGGAATTCACATTAAGAGAAAAGTTCAGGTTTTCTTAACCTAAATGAGGATTTTTATTTTATTTTGAGCATTGTTGTCTCTATTTTAGTCTCCGTGATAACAAAGACCTAAATATACACAGATTGGACACTTAATTGAAAACGGGGAGAATGCAAAATGGCATGCAGCAGATGCTGATATTTTGCATGATAGCTTTTGTTTGTCATCCTTTTTTAATGACCAATATCTCATTTTGAAGAGCTAGGTTTCTTCTACTTATTTTTTTCTATCTCTTACAGAATTCAGAAAATTATTGTTTGAATGAGGCAAATTTGGTATTTTCTGATAAAATTGGAATTTCCATTAAAATGAGAGTAGGTCTGGCCCTTTGAGGTATAATGTTTTATTTCTTGACTGATATCAATAAATTAGGTTTCATTTTAAAGCAGAATAATAAATATATTGCATAAACCTATTAGTTTTTTCCTATGTACACGAAAACAGGACACATGTATAAGGAATTAAAAACAAACGAGATTTTGCGAGATTTCCGAAGACTGCCGCGAGATATTGCGAGATTTGGTAGATCTTTCCAATCTTTGTATATTTAGGTCTTTGGTGATAAGCACAGACACCAATCACGAACTTTACCAGCGAAGCAGGTATTCACCTCAATTAGCAACCTTACAAGCGCTCGAATGAAACATGTCACAAACCATTTAATCACTAATACCAATAGGATAGTGAATTATATTTTTTAAGCGAATCTAAAGCATGTTCAATGTATTTAACATATTATCTGGTCTGTTCTGTTACATTCGTTTGCATTCGTTATCTCTGGTATCCCAATGTCTAATTTTTGCTTATAGATTTTCCAGAACGTTACCATTACAATTAATACATTGATTATCAAAAAGCTTAATTTTTACTGGTTCCAGAGATAACGAGTGTAAACGAATGTAACATAACACAAATACCTCAATATACATTATATTTAGGTCTTTGCATAACAGAACAGAATATGTTAAAAACATTGAACATGCTTCAGATTCGCTTGAAAAATTTATAATTCACTATTGTATAGTGATTAAAGGGTTTCTTTGGGTAGAGATGACACATGGATGATACATTTTTAAAATGCCAACTCGTTTTGCGAAAAATATTTTCATCATTTTAATGGATTTCCTTAATTGGTTGCATATCTTAAACTTCAGAGTGTTAGTTATAATACTATATCAAAATGATTATTATCAAATTGGAAATAAAAATGTTGGTATGGGGAGCCACTTTTTTATATTTTATTATACTAAATTATAGAGGGACGCAGTTTTATACCTGATCAGTGTTTTACACTTCCGGTAATTGACCAACGTCACTTCCGCGGAAATCACCGGATTTATTGCGTATTTATTTACATTGTTTTATTCACTTTCATGCTTGGAGACTTATCATATTGGAATATTAGTTGAATAAGTATGCCCCATTTACTTCGATTTGGCCTAGGTATCTTTTGGCTGTGTTGTCATGGTGTCACAATTTTTGTTATTGAGTGTGACTCGAAACCGAAAGTAGAGGGGAATCACCCAATATTTCCCATGGGCCTACTGAAAGTTTTTTTGGAAAACCATTTTGATGGTTACTCATGAATAGAAATTACTTATCACTTAAAGAACTTTCCTTATCCGTATTATCTCACTAGTTTCTTTTTAGAACCAAGAATGTGATGATCGACTCATACTGCTTTGTTTAGTCTGTCTGGGGATAATTAATCTGATAATGACTGATCAATGTAAGTCCAATTTTCTTTCCCATCTTTCCAGAAACATTACCATGATTATGTCATTATACTGTTTCTCTGTCAACACCTGTGTAATAGTTAAGGTCATCGTGTGAAATTTACTCATGGCAGGGTGTTACGGGGTTCCATTTGACCCGGGAGTATAAAATTTTTTTCCAAAAGGCCACATTTTGACCCTCAAGATTGTAGTTGAAAAGTCAGTTTTCCTTTAATCGTGGGAATTTCGTCTAAAAATGTTAAAAGTCAAATAGATCAAAATGACCCTTGAAATTATTCAGAAGTTAGTGGAACCTCTCTGGTCTACCTGTCTACTTTTGGGACCATTTGAAGTGGGGAGGGGGGGATTTCGCATCATTTAAAGTCCTGGGGAGTTTTTTATAATGATAAAGATAAGTTTCATTCATAACGTCAAATAAACAGTATGATAAAACACTGTAGATTTATGATGGACTTGTCAGTTTTGACTGGATCGATAAGTATAAGTTGGATGTAGAATGTACAAAAATGTAACAGTTTTAGAGCTGTTAAGGTTGATCATATGCACAATTACCATTTTGGAGGGTTCGATGAATGGTATGGACAATGTTACACATCGCGAAAATACTCAAATTGAGGGATGCGATTAATGAAGATGATGATGATGCTAAATTCAGTTCAGTTCAGTGTTAAGACGAAGATAATTCTATGTAAAACTCTACAAATTTTTCAAACTCAAGTTTTTATTTTTATTTGTTTGTGAATTATCAAAAAACGTTTACTTTGTATAACAAATTATTTAACTGCTGTTTATTATTTATCCTTTTCTCTTTTCAGGAAATTGAAGTATGCCATACCTAGGATTGTAGCTGGGACTCCTTTGTTATAGATTGGTGGTTATAAATAGTTTCTTACAATGTCAAATCTTTCTTCGCAAGTATCCGTGGATGCTGCTCCGGCCACGCCCACAAGTTTTCGGACGTTTCCAAGAGTTGGTGCAGTTCCAGGTTCCAGACCTGCTGATGTGCCGTTCGGACAGTCTTCAGTGTACATGGACGCAGTGGCTGGTCCAGAAGGTCTGTATAATAACGATCTCAGTTCAGAGTATTCATTAACTTTCCAAACAAGTAAAATTTTGACCCTCTGAAAGGGTTCTGTGGTATCTTTGGGAATCGATCCAAAATATTTGGCACTAAAGTCTCTGATTAATAAAAAATCATTAAATCTTCAATATAATTAAGAAAGAACCACCTCCAAAAACTAGAAATGTACAATGTAATGTCTTTACATTGTATAAGAAAATTCATTGCCATTTGACAATTGAAGAGAGCATTTTATGCTTAGAACAATCTTTTTGGCAATTAAATTAAATTAATTTAATTCTTACATTATGTCAGAATATCAGTTATGGTTTTATACTTAGCATTGTCAAATATTTAAGAAATTAGCAACTTACATTTCTTTACTTGTATTCTTCAAGTATTGTCTCTGCTGACTCTTCTCATCTGTTGTTGTTGTTTGCGATCAACTGAGACAGTCGTAAGTTTGTGGTCATTTTGATATTTTCTCTGCCTGATGGGCCAATGACCTCCGACTGGCGACTGAGGAATTTCTTGTATTCTTATAAGTAAAATTTTGTTGTGGATTTCAGATGCAAGTCAACGGACTACGGAGTCATTGGTAATATTAGCTGAGGAAGAGTATGCCAGGCAACAGCAAGCTGCACAGCAGGGTACCAGACAACAGCAAGGTGCACAGCAGGGTACCAGACAACAGCAAGCTGTTCCGCTGGGTACCAGGCAACAACAAATGTACCCGTTATATATAAGTCAACATGTGAATGGAGAATTAGTTCAAACAGATCCAAGACAGATAAAGGAACTTGAGATACAACTAAAATCTACCGATATATGTAGCAGTTTTGACGACAGTAGTTATGGGTCTATGAGTTCAAACGAAACTTGCAGCTCCGTGTTATCAAATGATTGGATGTCTGAGTTAAAACAATACGAGAAAGATATGCCACCAGATATACGTATGGGATACTTGGACGTTTTAATTCTATACCACGAGGACAACAGATACGAGGCTGAAATATTTCGTGACCATTTGATGAAAGATATTGAAGTCGCTAATGGACCAATCAAAACAATGCTGTATGACGATCCGGAGATGGTCGCTATTTGTGGGTCACTGATAGGTCACCTGGAGCAAGCCGTCCTAAGAAGTACTTACGTATTTATTTATATGACAAAAACATTTGTGAGTGACAAATGGTGTGAGTTTCAGAGTGAGAGTTGCCTAATGGAAGCCATTACAAACCCAAACAAGATGTGGTGTGTTGTACCGGTCTATACAGAAAAACGCAACAAAACATTCCGTGTTCCAATGGGTTTAAATACCCTTAAAGGAGTTAATTATTATAATAATGATAAATTCTACAGAAAAGGTGTGGCACGCTTGATTGGAGACAAGATTAATGTTCGTATTCAAGCCGATAAAGATCATAGAAAAAAGCAAAAGATTTGGTTAGAGGAACATAAAAGGAAACAATTAGTACAGAAAGAAACGATACGAAGAGTTGTAGCTTATGAAGAGGAAAAAACGAGGAAAGCAGAAGAGTGGATTCAGGAAGAAACCGAGCGCTTGATTAAAATGGGTGTACTCCCTGCCACCATTCACCACTCTGCTTCAGAGAATGACATACCACACGTTCATCCAACGTTACATCATTCACCGAGTGTCAACAGCCTGAAGCCAGTACGACCTCAGAATCCTGCTGTGCATGAATACTTCCAGGATATGCTTCAACAACAGAGAAATGAAGGTTATAACTTTGCAAGCTACACCCCTGAGCAGTTAGCTTATATAGAGCAAGCATTCTCTAGAACTCAACAAATCGGGCATAATCAACATGTAAATCCAAACTACCCACAAGGTCAAGCTGATTTTCCTGCCGTTCAAAATTCTGCCGACTATGCGCAAAATCATCATTCTGTGAATAGAACAGTATCGCAGGATATGAAACTGTCGAGCAATTCTGAGATCAGGACCGATGAGTCGGACATTCCTGTAGAGTTTTTGAAACAAATTCAACACTTTAGTCCAACTGAGCAAGATAGACTTAAACTTGATTATTACAAACAAATGCAAGAACGGCGTGTAAATATGCATCAACAGCGTCTCCAACAACAACAACAGCATCAACAACAACAACCGATTCAACAATACCAACAACAACTTCAGCAACAACAAACTCATCAACAACGACTGGAACAATATCAACAAAAAGTTCAACAACACCAAAGTCAAGAACAACAACAACTATTTCAAGAACAACAATTTCCACAACAACAATATCCACAACAACAATATCCACAACAACTTCAACAACAACAACACCAAATTCCACAACAATTTTCACAACAACAACAACAATTTCAACTACAACAACACAGGATGTCTATGCAACAGGATCAAAGTAGCCGAGGATCTGTACAACAGGACATGCCAAATAGCGTCTCATCTCAGAATGATATATCCAGCGAACTAGGTGTACAGCATACTATACCAGCCTTCGATCAACTCAACAGTACAAGTAGTGTTGGCAGTGGTAATACGTCCAGTAATATTGGTTCGTTAAATTCTGCTCCTATCTCGTATAAAAGCGGTTCAACTAACCAGACATCCTATGAAGCTTCTGACAGGTCAGGAAAAGCTCGCTTGGGAGACAGTGGAATTCTATGTTCTGGTGAGTATATTATCTTATAATACAGTGTACTGGTAGCTTAAACTTATCTCTTTTCTGTGTTACTCCGAATGGAGTTATGGCCCTTTAAATGAAGAAACTTTGGCTTGCGTCTCCCTTTACTCTAAGAAGTATTAGAGCTGCTATATGCACTCATCAAACTTTATTTATGTTGGCATTTGAGTTGCCCCCATATATATTTTGATCCAGATTTATCCAGTGCATTGTAATAATATTATAAAGTGATGGTCGCTGTGGCATTGTCAAACTGCATGTCAGGGCATTCCGGTCTTTGAATGCATTTCCAGGTTTGATCTTTATTTAGCAACATTTCTAGTAATATTTATGTTATTTTTTGTGTTTTTATAGACAAGAAATTTTATCATATTTTCTATGCAGGAAATTTGCCCAATAACAGCCTACTTGATTGCTCCCATCACAATGAGACTGATGGTGGTCCCAGTTCTCCCCCTCTAGGAGAGAATGCTGCACCAATCAGCCGGGTACCAGATAAGCATGCAAGTTTTCCGAAAGCATCATCCAGCGACTCAGATTCGGAACAGGATGAAGTGAAACATGACGTTAAACGTGTCAGCAGGAAGAAGAGAGAGAAGAAAGTAGTCAAACATGTGGTATGTACGCTTACTGTTCTACTTCAATAGTACCGGGTACCATACCATTCAAGCACTGTTACACAAGGTCTATACTATGGTGTCCCATTAGAGTCATCACTGTTACGATGTCCCATTAGGGCCAACACTACATAGAATATTTGATGTAAGGCAAACAACAAAATCGTGAATATATGATGATAAAAACATGAAAGAAAGTCACTCAGTATTATTTGTGTTGCATGTCCTAAAGTACTAGTATTTTAGTCATGAAACTTAGCATGAACGTTAACATCGTAGAAAGCTACAACATGCTTGTGGTTTTAGTTTTGGCTGAAACCAAATTTCAGCAGACTTATCAAATGAATGGGTCTTAAATCATAGTTGTCATGAAATCTCCCCTTCTCTAATGTTGATGGGTATTTTTTTCAGACTATCAATGTGTATCAAGCCCAGAACGTCCAGATAGGGGATCACAATTTAACTAATCAGAACGAGATTAATACCGCAATATCTGGAAGCTCCGATGATGATGTTGTGACAAGTCCTGAAGATGTTTCTCCTAAGCAAATGACAGATGCCGAGTAAGTAGCCACTGTCTTTTATAAGGGTTGCCAGCAACTTGAAAAAGTCTGGGAAAATTATTTTTGTCAAGGTCAGTGAAATTTTCAGGGATTTCTTGATAATTGTTAAGAAAAGTCAGGGAAAAATGAATTTCTGGGTCGATATTTAATAAAATGTTCAGTGGCTGTGGCAGTTTTCAATTTTTTAACCAGATTTTCCGAAGGAGGTCTATGAAATAGTGAAATAGATCCCAATATAATTTTCTGTATACACGCATTATTAATGTTGTATGTGAATGACTTTGTTGTATTTTTCACTCACAGCAGAAATGTTCAGAGGATGAAAAAAGTTGATGGTCCCAAAGTTGATGTTCCTTCGGGTACTAGAAGTCATGCTGAGTTAGGGCCTCAGACTGCCGGCGGTCCCTGTACGGTGGACGCCGCTCCTTCTACTATACCTAATGTGAGAAATATGTCTGACAAACCAGACATTCATCCCGAGCATAAAGATCAAGACACAAAGCATGGTACTGATATTAAGGTTGGTTTATTTCGTGAAATTAAAATTAGTTGAAACAATCTCCATGTGCTTATTGGAAACAAATATAAAAAAGTGAATATTGCATACATTAAAATAATTAAGATTTTTAAAAGTTTAGTGCTGAAATATTAACCGATCCTCGGCCCTGTTATTAGCATAATTTAACAGTTGATATATCTTATCAATATTTAACTCCATTTTATGTTTTCATAAGCAGGAAGTATTACGACTATGCACAAACACGAATTTACATGACCGTAAATGTGCAATTTCCGGGTATTTATATATTCAACACAAGTACTTTATAATATATTCATGCATAAAGGTCAGGATCAGGTTAATATCTCTGTACTGTATAAAATCTATAATGTATTATAATGACACATCAATAAATATAAGAATTACCATTTATCTTACATGTGCTATTACAAAACCTGTCATTAATCTTACAAGTGCTATTACAAAACAGTGATTTTTTTCCTTTTTTATTAGGGTCTGGTAAACGGACCCTTTCCCAACTGCAAATAGGCTATAATGTTCCCAAAAATGAATGGAGAAATTCCCAGTAAACAATTTAAAAAAATAATTTTCAAAATCGGACATAAAATGATGAAGTTATGATCATTTTTGACAAGAGGTCAAGCATAAAAGTTCAAAGAAACCAGTAAACATTCACATGTAATCTCTTTTTCTGTTTTATTTGGCCTCTCTGCTTCTTGGAATTTCCCAATTTCAAGTTCTCACAACGTGAAAATTCCCAATCTGAACGGACCTGGACCCTTTCCCAAACAGGCAAAAAAAATCACTGCTTGAAAACCTGTCATTAATCTTACAAGTGCTATTACAAAACCTGTCTGCAAAGACCATGCATTCAACTATATTTGCATCTAAAAGAATGTGACCCATATTTCCAGGAATTTACAAAGCCTAAGGGACTAGTTGATACCAAGCCTAAGGGACTAGTTGATACCACAATAGAAGAGGCTGAAGAGGTACTAGAAGATCCTAGTTTTGGTAAAAGTTCAAAAGGTGAAGAGTTCCAGCAGTCATCCAAATCAGTGTTTGAAAACAGTGTTAATATAAACAGCTCGGTGTCTGAGAAATCAACAGCAAAATCTCTCCAAAAGGACTTCAAAAATATATTCCCGGCTCAGAAACCTGTGGCCAGGACTAGACCGCAGGCTACAGTTGCTCCGATTATTCATGATCTTCCGAATGATAACGAGGAACTTACATGTGTAAAAACTGTAGCTGATTCTGAATACACGGAAAGAAAGGTTCCATTCGGTAATAGTCGGCTGGATGATGGAAGTCAGACTTTTGTTAAAGAAGTGAGAAATGTTGTGCCTAACAGAGACTCAAAAAATGAGAATAATGTGCCTAGTAATATACATACAAGAACTACTGGCCGTGTGGCTGACAGTGGTAGCAATGCTCTCGGAAATACAGCGGGAACTGCTACACGATTCTCCACCACGACTGATGCTCATCAGTTATTCTACAGGAGATATAACCCGTCCACTGTTGATCCTATGAAGAGTGAGAAGGATAGACAGCAGGAAGAACTCGAGGAATCTAATGAAGAAGGTACTATAGAGAGTTTAGGAACAGCTGTATAAATTCATCATGTCCGTGTAGCTTGTGGTCTGGTTAACTTAGGTAACATTTCTATTTCTGTTTCCTCTATATTGTTCTGGATCTAACAAAGGTCATGTTCATCTATGCTACATCTTGGTATGACCAATCACTTTTTTCTCGAGAGCTTTATTTTTTCTAATATTTGTGATGATGTTGATACGCGAAATAATTATTCTCTCGAAAATTTCGCAATACAAAGTCGGGAATTGGACATTGTCAATGACGTGAATTTCAAAATTCTAGCGAACAAAAAAATCTTGAAATTTTCGGAAAAATCGCAAAATAAAAGTTACGTGAAAATTAAGTGATTTACAGTAGAACGCATACCTAAAAAAAATTAATATCAAACACTTTCAGCATTGTGAAAACAATAAAATGATGGGCAACAACTATGAGATCAAATAACATATTACAGGAAATTAGTGTATAATTATAAGTGGATATATTTGGGGGTCAAAAAGTTAGCAAGTTCAGAATTTCTGACATTTAGCATGTGAAAACATTAGCAATTCTTTTCTTTCTTGGTAGGCTGAAATTTACGCTAGATGAAGTGTTAGGAAATCTCGTAAATTTGCAAAATTCGCCAACATTTCCTCTTTGCTAACTTTACCGCTTATACATATATAGTAAAGTAAGCAAAAAGAGAAACCAACTTGCTAATTAATGTCAAATAAATGTCCATCTTTCGCCATTTATTTCATAGATGTACCTGTGTTTGAAGATTCCAGAACAATTTCAGTGCCTATATACTCCGTGTATTATTCTATATCAGACTATATACAGGGCTTTTTTTCATTATTTTTCGAGAGGCCTATATAAGGCCCCTTCACTATTTCCTATAGGCATCTAAAGGCCCCTTCACAATTAGAATTGGTGTCTTGGTTTTTGTAAATTCAACTTCACCACAAAGCACCAAACAATCCAAACATAAATAACAATGATATATTCCTGTACTGGACTTGATATGAAGTATTGTAACATAGATACATGCATGTTTGGGACAAGTGGACAAAAAATTACTTGATTTATCGGGCTTAGTTTTTCACAATTTTGAGAATTTTTGAGCTAAATTTTCACAAAACAAAAGGGCTTGGGCCTCTTCACAATTCAGCGAAAACAGCCCTGGTATAACACTTGCTTTCATCTTTCCCTTCCTGTGTAAGGCCAAAATTCATTAATATTGTGGTTCTGGTAACTTGATATAAAAAATAGGGTAGGTTAGTAGGAAAAACTTTTATTTTTCAAAAATTATTCTATCGGTAATACCCGGTATGTATTTGGAAAATTCACAATCCGCGATGACTTCAAGCAAAATGCCAATAAAATGTTTCGGGTAAATACTAGTCGGTCGGTCGGTCGGTCGGTCGGTCGGGCAACTAGAACCACACTATACATTTGTTTTGGCCTAAACACCTGATCCTGTCCTCCACAGAGGTGTCAATTTTCCGGATTTATCCTTGAAGAGCTATGCTTTCTGACCAAAATAAAAGTTATTTGATGAAAATATCTCAAGAAATGATAAAGTTATGGTCAATTATATTTGCTCTGAAGGATTTTCTTCAATAAAAAGTTTGAAAAACTGAATTATATATGGTTAAGCTAGGGCTGCGTATCGGTTAGAATGATCGATACGATATTTGTATCAATACAAAATGATCGATATTCGATATATCATATGATATTTTCTTTAAGCAATAAAACGTCTAAATAGGAAGGTATTAGCTAACAATATGTATTTAACTCGCAGAACACAATTAAAACAAGACATGTAACACAAAGGTTCGTGGTTTACTCTGTTTACACATGTTTTATAGTAATTTGTATCAATTGCTTAGCCACGAGAGATTAATTTCACAGCAGTTGTTTTTAAATTTTGTGACGAAACACTGAGTGGACATCGAAACACTCGACTTAAATGGGGATATTATTGGTTTCCATGTGTATTTGTTGTTGATCGATTATTTCATCGATACGGAAACGTTCGATTCGATGTATCGATCGAACGCAAAATACCGGTATTTGATTTATATCGTAAACCGGTACGCAGCCCTATTGACGGCCTCAAGTTTGTCAAAAATGGTCAGCCGCATATGATTTTCAGGATTTTTGATTTGGCTCTGTTGACACCCCTGCCTCCAATATAACACTGCCTTCTACCCCTTTCTGTGTTACATTTCCTCCCCTGGTGCAACAAGGTTGTACATGTATCTCTATATAGTGAGATACAACCCTGTTGCACTAAAGCGACGAAATATTTGTCAATTTCAAATGATATATCATATATATATATATATAAATAACCTTGCTATAATCTTACTTATCCTGTGTACAGTAAAACCTCACTTGAAGAAAACCTCAATAGTCACACTGCCTCAAATATTAGCTAGCAGTAAGACCCACATTCCCAGATACATTTTCACTGCTTTGCTCATAATTCAATCTCAATATTAAGACCAACTCCATTATGATACCAGTTATACTGATCTCAAAGGTGGTCATTTTATTGAGGTTTTACTGTTCTGGGTATTACGGTATTTTGATTTATATCTCCTGTGTTCGCTTATTATAAATTTGTGACTGGTAAAAATAACATGAATTTGTATGTTTAGATAATTTTCAAATTGTCAATTATGCCAAAAAATAATTTTACAAAAAGTCTGGTTGTAAAGCATGGTGTTTTTGTGATTAGATAATGTAAAATAGTATGTTTAAACTAAACAAGTACTATCCTCAATGCACGGTCTACTAATCGCTTGTTATCAGTGTAGATTAAAAGAGTGCATGCATAAAAAACGAGTAAGCACAAGTTCGAACATAAGTCAACATCGGAAATGTATTTGATTGTCAATTTATATTTGTAAACAAGGCAAGTGTTATCGTCAGTAAACTATAACATGCATAGAATGTTTCAAACAAGTTGTTTCTCGTCTGTATCACGTTTACATTATCGACCTTCGTTTACAAGGCTAGTTGTATCATCAGCAGGCAGTACATGATTTACACAGCAAGTAAACGTTGTACATTGTATAATGTATAGTTTGAAGCTGATAACACTAGCCTTTGTTTACACATAAAAAAAATTAAAAGTATTTTTCGATGTTCTTTTTTGTTCAATCTTGTGCAAATTCACTTTTAATGATAAACTCTTTAAATCTACACTGATAACAAGTGGTTGGTCGACTGCTCACTGTTTATATAATGCATGTTTATTTATGGATAAGTCTAGAGTTATCTCCAGCGAGCTATAGTAGATTGTATAATGGTGTTGTTTGACCTCACTTGACATAGATTTACTCTAATCATATCTCCTAATACACATTTTTTATCTTGCATGAAGTGTGTGATTATTTAGATAACTAGATACAATATGCTGGTATTCACCTCCTGTATAGGCTGTGTGTGTATTGACTAACACAATTTAACTAGTACTGTGTGAATATATTTTATGCTTGTGAATCATAAGCTAGGTTAGTTAAGTATGTTAAAGTTATGCACCAGTCAATATTATGCTCGCCCGGGGGGGGGGGGGATACAGGGGAATTAGACAGACAAATCTTCCTGACAGGCGGGAATGAGACGACCTTATCGACTCCCGGGAAATAGACTTTGGCCAGGAATTTCTAACCCGGGAAAGACGACAGTGATACTTTTATTTGTGTTTTTATTAAAGTACCTGGATGAAAAACTATGCCCCACATAGGGGATTTAGACAGTAAGCACTGTCTCCATGGTGGGGATTTAGACATAAAAAAATTGAAAATGTCTAATTCCCCCCCTGGGTCCCCGCCGGCCCTCCGGGCGGGCAAAATATTGACTGGTGCATTATTCTTATACATATTATATTAAGCTGGGTAAATGAAATGCTTGTACCATAATCTACTCAAAAATCTTAGCAGTATTGACAATATTTGTAAAACGAAAAAAGTTTTATTCATAAATTCAATATAAGATATTTGTATTCTACAGTCAAATGTCAATTCAAAACATTCAACAGCCAATATTTTGAATTGGTCCTGTGACAACTATAATTATACCAGTATTGATTTATTCCAAATTGGTAATGCAACATACAGTATACCAGTTACAAAATAAACACACAGTCAGTTCCATACATATGCCAGTGATTATTTTCCTTCTTTGTTTGCTACCGGTAAACGGTACCTTCCCAATTTGAAAAAGGCTATAATTTTCCTAAATATGAAGGGAGAAATTCCCAATGAACATATTTAAAAAAAAAAATTCAAAATCGGACATAAAATGACAAAGTTATGAGCCTTTTTGACAAGAGGTCAAGCATAAAGTTTACAGAAATCAGTAAACAGTCACATGTTATGTCTTTTTTCTGCTTTATTTGGCCATTCTACTTCATGAAAATTCCCAATTTCAAGTTGTCACAACGCAAAAATTCCCAATTCGAACGGACCCGGACCCTTTCCCAAAGAACCGAAAAAAATCACTGTATGCATACTTTTATGAAGGTGTAGTACAGGCCTTACATTGTTCATCATTAGAAAACAACATAATTATATAATCGGGAAAACACACAGGGGTGTCAATTTTCCTGATTTATCCGGAATTCCGGATTTATCATTATTACCAAAATAAAAGTTATTTGATGAAAATATCTCATGAAATGGCAAAGTTATGGTAATTTTAATTTGCTTGGAAGGATTTTACTTAATACAAACTGAGTTAATATGGAAACAATGTCTTCAAAGGCCTCTTGTTTGGCAAAAAAAGTTGGCTGCACATGATTTTCCTGATTTTTAGTTTAGCCCTGTTGACACCCCTGTGCTGAAGATTAATGAAGCCCAGAAAGATTGTGTTTGTCAATACATGTATATAATTATATAATGTGCTCTCTGTTGTTCAGTAAATAATTGAAACATGTATCCAGAGATCCAGAGACCCTTACTTTGACCCTTTAACCCCTGAAATTTTATGTTTTATCGAAATATAGAAATGCATCTTCCTATAAGTCTGTCCTATGTTTTTAATAGCCCAACATTGTCTTTAAAAAAATTAAGCATACTTTTCCATATTTTCCTCGTAATATGTCGACAAATCTACTTGAAATAGGTTAAGTTTACCAAAAAATGTCATTTTTAGCCATTTTCATGGCTTTTTATGGCATAAAACATTCCCAAAAACCACAATGGCACTCTTGTGACACTTTGATATTTTGTACATATATAAAGACTTGCAGAACACTGGTTATGTGAAAATATAAAAGTGTCGCAAGAGTGCCATCATGGTTTTTGAGAAGAATTTACGTTGTTAATAGTCGTGAAAATGGCCAAAAATGACATTTTGGTGTAAACATGACATATACGTCATATTCTTGGCAGTTTTGTCAACAAATTACAAGGGAAATTGGGATATGTATGCTTATTTTTTTCACAGGAAATGTTAAGTTATTTGAATTATAGGACAGATTTATAGGAACATGCATTTTTATTTTTTTATAAAATCACAGGGCCAAATTAAGCCATTAGTGAACCTTGTCCTTTGACCCTCAAGATTCTTACTGAAGGTCATCTATCCTTCACCGATGACCCTTGACATTTGATCAGATCCCAGTGAAATGATCATGTAAATGGCCCTCTGAGATTCAGCCTCTTGTGAATCCCTGGATATATTCAGTATCTGATATTTTTGCTAGTTCTTGTCTTTATTGCTAGATGATTTGATATTAAATTTATAATTTTGAAAGAATTGTGATTTAGTACAGAGTGGTATGAATACCAATATCAGTATTTGAATATTCACCACTTTTCTTAAGCTTAAGTAGCCAATACTTAGCGTAATTGGACCTAAAACACTCTTCCCAGCCCAAATCAAGTATTACTATATAGTATGTTTCCGGTTTCCTATAAGATTGCTTGATTCATTGAACACAAGTTTAAGGCACTCAGTATCATCATAGCAATGATATGGTTTGTATCCCAGCAATCAAAGTTCAACTCCAAGTCACAGCAGCTTGGAAACAGTAAAACTTCCTTATTTGTTGATAGATGATCTCTCTTTACAGGTTAAATATACATTGTATTTTAAAGGTTGTTTCAAAATTATGCAGGTCTAATTGAAAATCAAATTTGTGGTTTGCTCATATTTGATCTAAACCCTTGTCAACTACTAAAGGTGAATCTAGACAGTACAACTTGGTGTATACACATCTTCACCTATAAGTCCAAATGTACAGTGTGTAGTTACTTGTAGTGCACTTCTCCCACACATTAGAGGTTGCGATTCCAACGTGTACGACTTCATGTACGTGTAGCTACCCGTACATGTATACGTACGCGTTGCAATTAAAATTGGCTTGCGAAAGACAACGTGTGCGTGTAACATCACATGGCAGTTGTAACATGATTTCTTTGTGAATCGATAATGAGTGTTTATATAAACTCAATTGATATAAACTCAATGAAACCACGGGGCGATGAATAACTGGATTTCCATGCATACGCATACCTGTGTGACATAGTACACATTTTATTTTCATCTGTCACACGTTGGTTACTTGTAGAAACTACACATACCTGGATAACGTAATACTCAAAAGTAGTATTGACGTACAGGTACACGTTACATGTTGACTTGCGCGACCTCTCTATTTTCTGGAGATGTACAACACCATTGGTTACAAGAGTTTGGAGGGAAATATTGTATGTTTCGTAAGCCATGTAAGGCTTGATGAATGTACTGTGAATTGTACATCCTAGACTTATACATTAAAATGTACTGTCTAGATGCACTTTAACAGAACCAAGATCATCATTCATGTACGACTATATCAATCTAAATGGTTTCTTCTGCATACATAAGTGTTGGAAAAGATTTTGTGATAATCACTAGGGATGAACTAAGATCGTTGTTTATGTAAGACTAGCAATCTAACTGTTTTTTTTCTTCTATATACAGGCGTTGAAACAGACTACGAGATTATCAGTAAAGATGAAGAACAAGTAAAGGCATCAATATCACTAGAGGAAAGTGGTAGACTGCAGGGAAGTGGTTCTCTCAGCGGGTCTGGTAAAAGCTGGCAACCAAAAGGTTCCAAAAAAAATGACAAGGAATGTCGTGTGTCGTGAAATTAATGTAACAACGTTATTTTTTTGTTTTACTTACTTAACAATATAGTGTCAGCACTGATGTAGTGTAGGCATCAATGATGTTTGACGTTTCTCAGTCACTGAATTTCAACATGAGGCTAGTCAATTTGGATTGAAACTCGTATTTTGTGTTATGGAATTTATGCAAATTGATAGCAGAGGGTCTATGTTTGACTGGATATTTACCTACCAAAGACATGTTTGTGTATTATTTGAAGTTTGGTGCCTATAACATTGTACAGTATGCTATAAGTCTGGAAGTCTTTTGTTTTCCCATAGGGGAATAAATAATGATGCAGTTAAACGCTAAGTTTGTAAGTGCAAGTATTTGTTGAATTGATTACCAGTAATTGCAAATAATTTGTTCTTTTCATTCAAGGTATTCATGTTAACGCAGTAATTAACTGTGTTTAGTACCTGAGTATAGATTGCTGATTTTTTGTCATAAATTTTATTATAAAAATTGATTTGATAATCATGTTATGTGCTGTTTGATTGTATTTCCTTATATTATTTGATATTTTGTTTGAGTATGTTATTATATTTTATTGCTGTGTTAAAATTTCTTGTGCAATTTCATGGTATTTTGTTTGAGTACAGTATAAGATATGATATCGTCTGGAGTATCGAGTGTGCTGGTCGGTTCCCTGGTACCGGTGGTCGGGAGTATCATTTGTGCTGTTTGGTTTCCTGGTACCGGTGGTCGGGAGTATCAAGTGTGCTGGTCGATACCCTGTAATCAGTGGTCACATGACTGGGGACACTGTAAACACATGTCCGACACACGGACATACAGATGATCTGTGATAGTGAAGTATTACGTGCCATGAGGATTTGATCCATTTGCCCTTCTTGGTGAAGGTACGGAAATGTGATGAAATGTCAATTCTTGGTGAAGATACTGGGCTGTGATCCATTCACTCTTCTTTGTGAAGGTACTGGGACTAGATTCATTGGCTCTTCATTGTGACGTACTGGGATGTGACTCATTCACTCTTCTTGGTGAAGGTACTTGGATGTGGTCAATTGGCTCTTCTTTGTGAAGGAACTGGATAATGATCCATTCGCTCTTCTTGGTGAAGGTAGGGAATTGTGATCCATTCGCTCTTTTTGTGAAGTAACTGGGATGTGATCAATATGCTCTTCTAGGCGAAATTAAAACTTAAAATTGGTGATTAGCCTTGTCAGTGTTGGATTGCATTTAGATAAGTTTTCTATGTGAGAATCTCTGCAAACTTTGCATCATTACACTGGGGTGTTGTACAATTATTGACTGTGTTATTATATACAGTCTTGGCATGTATCAAGGGATATATCACGTGAGTGGTTAACACAGGTGGTTGTCAGGTAAAAGTACTGGACTGAGTAAGCAAAGGACATAGAGTTTGAAGAAGGGTTAATGAAAGAATCTGTTTGATGTTATTGAAAAGGAATTTGGCAGAATCACATGAAACCTATAAAGGAACTTGGCCGAATTGCGCACAAACGTGACTGAAATTGGCAGAATTGTCTCCAAACCTAGGACGGAACTTGGCAGAATTGCCTGTAAACCTATGACAGAACTTGACAGAGTTGCCTGCAAATCTAGCACAAAACTTGACAGAGTTGCCTGCAAATCTAGGATGGAACTTGGCAGAATTGCCTGCAAACCTATGACCGAACTTGGCAGAATTGCATGCAAAAATGTGATGGAACTTGCATGCAAACTCTGCCTACAAACCTATGACCAAACTTGGCAGAATTGCATGCAAACCCAGGATAGGCCAATTATTATAACTTGGTAGAAAGGTCTGCCAACAAATCAATAAGCTGTGGCCCTATGTGTTTCTAAGTTAAAATTATGTACATATATTGAATGAACTTACCATGCTCATGAAGTGTTGATGTATTGCCCTGTTCTAAAAAGGTTGCCATTTTCATGCATTGATTGTGTGAATTGTATATTTGTATGTGCTGAGAATTCAAAATATAAAAAATATATTGTATGATAAAATGTTGGTACATGCACTGTGTTATTGTGCAGAGATATTAACAGGATCCTTACCTTTATGTGTTAATATATTGCATGGTTCTTGGGTTGAATATATCAATTTCTGAGAACAAATCGTACATTATCAGTTTCTGTCCTTTAGAGTTGTGTTTGTATTACACCTTCCGCTTACGAAAACATTGCCACCAGGGTTAAATATAGACAAGAAATCAGCGGTTAAATTATGCTACCGTAATACTGGAAATGGCTTCACGTATCAGGTCAATCTCTCTGCACTATATTTCCACGCAATTGTGTGAGAATGAAAAATACATGTGGAACTAATTATTGTAGGGAATTTAAAAAAGAAACAATGTATACATGTTCAATGTTTGCTTAATATTCCTATTTGTCTTTTAGACATTTAACTGTGTAAATGTAAGTTGAATGCAAACAATATGAAATTATCAAATCTAGGAAATCCAGATTATATGAATTGAATGTGTGGGGGTGTTCAACAGTGGTTGGGATAAAATCATGTGGAAATGATTCAGTTTTATAATCAAGTGCTATTGAAGTATTTAACATGCTTTACACGTGACTGTGATCTATACTTGGGTATTTGTGCACGATGAATAGATGTCTGTCTATGTATTTGTTACCTGTTGATTACAGCTAATCAACAAGGTATTGTTTATCAAAGCTGTTTAACCAGGGAGTTTAGATACTATTTATAGAACAGGTCCTGCTGAAACCTTAAGCTTACGTTCAAATTTAAATTCTTTATAATGCTTTAACAACAGCTGATTGCGAACATACACTGCCCACCAAAAATAAGTATACAGATGTTATTTGCCCATTTACTTGCCTGTAATAATACTATTTGCAGAACAGTGAAGCAACAATATATTGGAAGAAAAGGAATATTGTTGTTTACTAAATGGAAAGGCCATACATTAATTGGTACCCTAGGTGCAAAATCTAAAGTTTCTTTGTCCCTCTTGAATGGAAACTTCGTCACAAAAAGATGGAAAATTCAGTATTTTTGATCACATGGTTATTTTAGTTCCAGACATCTTTGTCTTTATTTCTATCTCCATTTTGACTCATTAAGTAACTAGTTTCAGAAACTTGTATAATTTTGATTGTCTGATAAGCAGATATTGAATAATTTAACCAAGTCTAATTTTGCAACAATTATTTACTGTATACTTATTTTTGGTGGGCACTGTATACAATTTATGAGAGCTCATTAACAGGACCATTACTAGTAATGCAGATCCATTGACCACACTTTGTATTTGGGAAATTAAAAAAAAAATGGCTAGTTTAGGTTTTTCCACATTAAAATATATTCTAAACAAGTTATTCTTATATCTTTTACCCTAAAACATATCATTCGATGTCATGAACTAGTGTGTGAAGTTTGAAAGATATTGCTTAACAGAAAAAAAAGTTATGTTGAAAAAAAACAGGTGAAAAATGTAAGGAGGGAAACAAAAAAGTGTGACAGTTTTCAACAATCACATAAATCAGGACATTCCTGTGAAATGTATTGATGAGGGTCAAAGTTACAATTTTTATGCCCCCGTATCGATAGATCGGGAGGCATATAGTGATTCACCTGTCCGTCCGTTCGTTCGTCCGTCTGTTCGTCCGTCCGTCCTGGTTAACCCAAATTGACCGTTTCTTCTAGCATCATTATGGCTTGCTACAAAGCTTCCAAACTTGCATGGATGTTGTATATGAACACTCTACACACACCTTTATCACCTGACCCCATTTTGACCTTCACCTTGACCTAATTTTGGACATAGACTTATTTATGGACAAGGCTTCCACAGGGGGCATAAGCGTTTATTGAACGCAGTCTTGTTTTTAAGAATAAGTTTAATATATTGCTTTTAAAATGGTGTATAATTTTAAGCAGTTTTGTCATGTCAAGACATAAAAAATAAGCGGTTATCGAATGATATGTTTTAGGGTAAAAGATATAAGAATAACTTGTTTAGAATATATTTTATTGTGGAAAAACCTAAACGAGCCATTTTTTTGAAAATAGCCCAGTTGTAAAAATAGTTAGGCAGAAATTAAATTTGAAAGGAAGTTTACAATGTCCGTAAGTGGTTGATAAAACAGTACCCAGGTGCTCAATTACCTAATCATTGTTATTTAGTGTTTCTGTCTGTTTGTTACTGTCTTGTTAAAGAATATATGTTTCTCCAAATGCTGGGGTTATACTAGGGGCTGAATCTCAGGGGTTATGGTGTAACTGAGTAGTTCCGCATTTCAAAAAGATAGCAAATTTTGAATTTCAGACGTTTCACTTTTGGAAATATGAGCAATTATGTCATTTCTTAGAAGAGTTCAAATTTATAGACCAAATTTTATGATAAAAGAAGTGTTAGTGAATTATGTAAATTTGTGAAATTCACCAATATTTCCATGTTGCTAACTTCACCTGACTTAAACATTTTGTTGATTGCGTTACTGGATTTGATGGTTTACTAGCCCATGTAACTCAACTGTAAACATACAGTGATCCTATAGTCAGAATTTTGAAGGTCAAATTATGGATTTTTGGAAATGCTGAGGTCAAAGGGTCTATTGAAGGATCCAATGAAACCCCTGTAAGTTATCAACTGTTTTCTCATCATGTAAATAGAAAAGCATGACTTTGTGCATGCATGTATTTATGGACTGTTTCTATTTCACCATGTTTTTCTACTGACTGAGTATTTATTTTAAGTAATAGATACCAAAGTCAAACATGAGGTTATCATATTTAGTCGAGGGTATAGCTCGAGATTAAATTGATATCTGAGTGTTAGTTATGTGTGTAATTTGTATCATAGTTTAACGGAGGTCATGGTTGATGTGCCAAACACAGTGCAGTATTACAGTTACCGCATGCTTCTCCAGTGCAGTATTGCAGTTAGTGCACTCTAATCCTGCGTAACTATGATATGATATACACATATTTTAAAATAGCTGTTCTTATTTGACATTTCTTTTTGGAAGTACTAGTGATTCATGGAAGCTTTAGTCTTTACAGTGAACTATAAACATTGTATAATGTTTGCCAACATGTTGGGTGTTTGAATATGGGAGTATTTTAGAAGCTGTTCTATTAAATTATGTCATTAATTTTAAGGTTAGACTTTGCATTGTGATGTGTTACACCACATGTATAATTTATGTAACTCTTTATTGTTGATACTAAAGTAACAAATTATCAATTTATTCTTTTAAATGGATTTTTGAAAAAAAAATTGTTTAGCATATTTGTTATACATGTACGATACCTGTCGATGCAGACCATTTTGTTTTTCCCATGGGTGGTCTTATAGACAGGTTTGACTGTATGGTTATTTTATGTTTATAGACAGCATGCGGATATAGTGCGCCCAGGATTATGAGAAAGGCTGGAACATTTGGTATATCCCGCAAAGGTTTACTAATCAGATGTGCACGATTCATCAGTGATGTTTTGAGTACAATACTGACCTTATCTGTTTACCTTAGTGATTAGTAAAACCAATTTTGCAACAGTTGACCAAACAGATTCATGTTTGTAACTATCACATTATCCTGGGCACACTATAACAGTGTGTATATGATACATTATTTCTGACGTGTTAATAAATAACAATACCTAGTTATTGTATGAATACAAAGTGACGGTGGTTATGCAAAAAGCCTAGTTACTCACTAGTACGATGTTCTAAATGTGATAACCTAAGATTTATGAATTATAGTGTGCTTGCGGACTGAAAACAATCAAGTTCAAATACACCGACTGTTCAGTGCTTGTAAAGTATAATTATAATAACATTTTATGCCCCCAATCTTTGATGAGGGGATATAGTGCTGCGTACATGTTGGTCGGTCTGTCAGTCGGTAGATAAAATGGTTTCCGTTAAATAACTCAATAATACTTAGCCTTAGGAGCTTCAAACTTTACATGGAGGTTTGTCAGCATCTGTAGATGACCCCTATTGATTTTATTGTCAGTAGGTTAAAGGTCACGGTAACTACATGTATTTTGCTGCCATGAGTGCATACATGTTTCACCAACATCTCATGTTAATGTGTCATTTATCAGCTAGATCACTAAATGTTTTGTCACACTGAAGTTTTTGTTGGTTATTTATCAGAATCACCTAGTAAAACCGTTCTACTAGTATATACTATAAAGTAGTTTACTTGAGACAAAGATCTAAACTCCTGTTTTAGTCCTTGACTGATGTCAATAAATATGAGGTATCATATTTAAGCTGAATGATACATCTAATGCATAAACTTATTAGTTTGAGCCTAAGTTCATTAAAACAGGAGATATAAGGTATTAAGAACAAATGAGATTTTGCGAGATTTCAGAAGACTGCCGCGATATATTGTGAGATTCGGTACATCTTTCCAATCTTTGTATTTTTAGATCTTTGCTTGTGATCATGAGTTAAATGTTTAGTTACGCCTCTATTGTTGTGATAAATACCATTAGATTCCCCTAGACTGGCTGGAGCGTCAAAGGTCAGAAAATACATGGCTTATGATTAATTACGGAACAGAAACATCAGTGTTGCAATTCTTTTTACCAAGTATACTAAACATAAAGTTTCACTGCATGTACAGGGTGTTAAAAAAGTTCAATCTCAATGTTTAAGTTTCAATAGTTTATTTTTCTGACCTCAGAGGTCTGTAACATTTTCAGTTTAAATTCCAGATGGGTCTAAATGAAGCTTTTAGAGTAAGAAATTAAAATAGTCTACTGCATACAGCTCAAATAACACTTGATTTAAATTTTGAGAATGAACTTTTTTAACACCCTGTAGATTTGGTGAGGCTTTCTTTAGTACACAAATAGTACTATTGTAGTCAGTTTTCTCACTTTCATGTATCAAAATAGAAACATTTGTTAGCTTTGAGGAAAAATAAAGTTATTTTAACATCAGTAGTTAATTCTTGTTGTTTTGACTTCATAATCTGATGCTTTTATTAGCTCGACTTTTCGAAGAAAAAAGTAGAGCTATTGTCATGATGGGATCGTATGCGTATGCATTGGTTAAGTTTATTGTCAGAGTCATTTTCTCAAAGATTATCAAAGACATCAACTTGAAACTCAACATAGTTATTCACCATCACAAGGGGAGTCAATACTGACAAGGCTGATATCTTTGTGACCAATATTTATGGAGTTATATGCCCTTGTTTGGACTTTGTACATACAAATAGTGGCAAATTTTACACATAAATTGAATTTTCACTAACACTTTCAAAGCTTTAAACTTGAAAGTCAGTACACTTGTGGAATGTGATGACCTAAATCTACTGACAAGAGGAAACACATTTATCCAGCATTTTATAAGAGTTATTCCTCTTTTCTGACTTGGAATGTTTACACAAAAATGTCAATTACTCAAAGACTGTCAAAGGTATCCATTTGAAACTCAATATGGTTATTCACAATCACAAGGGGAGTTCATACAGACAAGGCTGGTAACCCTGTGACCTATATTTACGAGTTATCTGTCCTTGTTACTCTTAGATGAGCAAGAATTTATCAAATATGAAAGATTGGCAATGTTCTGACAGTATAATATATTCAAACAAATTAACGTGGTCCATGAACCTTCTAGTCGCATAATTTAATGTTGATTTGTTTATAATTTAATTTCAGCCTTTGTTTTCATAAGCCCAGAGCATTACGGATGTTCAAGATGTATACTATAAACATCTAAATTTTTCTTACAAAATTGATAAATTCTGTGTAAGAAGCTTGTGCATAAAGGTCGAGGATCATGTTAATTTGTTTGGAACGTAACACCACAGTAACACAGCCACAACTGTCTCCCTTGTATACTGAGTGGTCGTCTTATTCAGGTGGTTTTAATATACAAGGGTTGTCCGGAAAGTTTTGATGCATTCATGACGTCGCGTCAATGAAGTGCTCCATTAGTTGTTACCTGTACTGACTATAAGGTTTACTGTATGTTAACAATTTGTGATATCTGAATGAATCATTCAGAAATAGTCCAAATTAGATTGATCTATAAACTAGAAAAATTTCAAATGTATCCCCTCAGTGGTTTGATTTATATAAACGCCATCTCAAAACTTTCCGGACATGAAGCATGTCTGCCAAAACAAAAGTAGACAGAATGCTTAGTACTGTTGAAAACATTGCTCAGACAAATAAAAACATTTAATTGTATTGGAGTGTAACCATTGTAACCATCATCATGCATTATAAGAATACATGTACATCAATCTAGGGGTGGTATTCAATATTGATCTTAATTTTAATTGGAGAATAAGGATAGCCAATCATACCGTCTGTTACTGACAAGTAGTTTAATATGGTGTGATCTGATTGGTTGTCCTTATCCTTAAGTCAAGTAAGATCAATATTGAATACCACCCCAGTATTTTTGCAAATACTCTATGAAACAAAATGCTACAAGGATACACTGTTTGCTGGGTTTGTGTTTATTCAAAGCTGTTGTGCAGTCAAGGAAGAATATCATGACTTGAGCAACGTGGGACAAAACACAGGTAGTTATATTTTATTACCTGTTTAATAGTATTAAAATGATAGGCTGCCAAGCACTGAAAGGGTAAAAAATTTAAAAATGGATTTGGCCTCCTGTGGTTTGTCTAACTATTCACTACAGGAGAAGTGACACCGGACAATGCAATGTGACATAAGACTTGTGCTTGATTGTACAGGTCTATCGACTGATTGGAATATGCCCATCATGCTATGTGTTACACTGCTAATTTCACTGCGAATGTGCCTAAAAGACTGGTACCAACTGCCTCATTTCGCGGCTTGTTTTGATAGTAAGATTGTGGGAACCTGGTTATCTGCATGGTTTCAATCAAGCTACCTGCATGTTCCTCCAGTGTACTGAAATAAATGCGCCTCTTGCCTGGTTGAAACAAGCACAGGGCTACTCGAATCGGTACACTGGGGACAAATCGACTAACACAATCGGCTTGTGTTAGTGATGTATAATCACATGTTTCACATCTACCTATGAAAGTGTATGTAATGGTGTGATTCTTCAATGCAGACGACGCCATGCTTTATTGCACCAAAACTTTCGACATGTGAAAAATCATTTAAAATGGGACCGAGAAAGTAATTAATTTATTAAAAATCAAAAGAAAGCACACATGCATTTTCAACTTCGCATTATTAGTGCCCAATTTTAATAAAATGATGTCGCACAACTGCACCGCAAATAGATAAATGATGATCCGAATGTTACACTTTTTAGACCAATTTTCACAGGCGCACTAATCTTACGCACCGGTTATCAAGCGCCGCAACAACAAGCGTCTGACCGACAGGGAACATCAACATGACACCATAAATATTTTATGTTATTTCGATCATTAAATACGATACTTCTCTCAATTTTGCACTCCTCCTTGATATAAAATGGCGAACAGAAATCCAGAAGACAGTTTTTCTTCACCCAAGGAAACTATTGCAGGTCTTCCTGATGTCGGTTGGCGAGTGAATCTGAACCATGCATTCACAGAAAAATGCAAACCTTTCCAGTCGCCTAGATTGAGTCAGATTCCGTCGTTAGTTGGTCTTGGGTTACGGTAGGTCATTTCCACTACTTATTTCACCTTGAAGGATTAACCTGAATGAAATGAAAGCATTTTATAGCCTACCCATGATTGTAGCATTTATTTTTTGGAATTGTTATTGCCGAGTATCGCAAGTTAACTAACAAACTAACAAACCCTGAATAAACAAGATAGTGAGATCAAACTTGAAGAAACTGAAAAAACTGTACACAAGACAGAAACAATCTGGGAAACAAAAAGATAGAAAAACCTACGAAGAAGCAAGAAGTAAGATACAGAAAATCGAACGTCAAGAATACTGGAAATACGTAGAAGGTCTCATAGAACATCCCACGGATGATACTGATCAACAACCAAATAAACAAAAAAGATTCTGGAATTACATCAAATCCTTAAAGAAAGACAACTGTGGCATATCACCTCTGAAAGACCAAGGAAAACTTCACTGCGACTCGACCGACAAAGCTAACATCTTGAATAACCAATACCAGTCAGTCTTCACACAGGAGGATGATAAACCAGTACCAGACATGGAAGGTGACCCATATCCAACAATGCCAGACATACAAGTGGATCCCCCAGGAGTCATCAAGTTACTCAAACAACTCAATCCAAACAAAGCTACTGGACCTGACATGCTGCCAGCAAGAATTCTAAAAGAATGTGCAGAACAATGTGCACCATACCTTACACTAATCTACAATAAATGCCTATCCAACAACGAAATACCAGATGTGTGGAAAACTGCAAACGTCTCGGCAATATTCAAGAAGGGAGATCGCATCAAGGCTAGTAACTACCGACCAGTGTCGCTTACCTGCATATCCTGTAAGATCATGGAACACATCATTGTTAGCAACATGATGAGACACTTTGATGAACATAGCATCTTGACTGACAGCCAGCATGGTTTCAGGAGGAGGAGGAGAAGTTGTGAGACTCAGCTGATCACCCTGGTAGATGAACTCATGTCAGGTATGGACAAAGGAAAACAACATGATCTTGCGATCCTAGACTTCTCAAAAGCCTTTGACAAAGTCCCACACAAGCGCCTACTGGCAAAGTTGGACCACTACGGGATCCGGGGAAATGCACTAGGATGGATCAGGTCTTTCCTCGGAAACAGAAAACAGAGAGTGGTTGTAGACGGTGCAACGTCCGACACAGCGCCAGTGGTCAGTGGTGTGCCCCAGGGCAGTGTCCTCGGCCCTATCCTGTTCCTGGCATTCATAAATGACCTCCCCAAACAAGTTTCATCGAAGACTAGACTATTCGCAGATGACTGTGTTGTGTATCGGCAAATAGACTCCGCTGCAGACACCCACATCCTACAGGAGGACCTAAATAAACTAGCCGAATGGGAGAAGAAATGGGGTATGTCCTTCCACCCAGAAAAGTGCAGCATCTTAAGGGTCCACAGAAAAAGAAGCCCTATCATGTCAAACTACACACTGAAGGGACACACTCTTGCCACAGACAGTGTGTCCAAGTACCTTGGAGTCAACATGACTGGTAATCTGAGCTGCACATATTGATAAGACCGTGAAGAAGGCCAACAGTACACTTGGGTTCCTGCGCCGAAACCTACGGATATCAAACGAGGCAGTAAAGTCTAACGCCTACTTCTCGCTTGTAAGACCCCAGCTCGAGTACTGTGCCACAATATGGAACCCCCACACAAAGAGTCATACCAACCAGGTAGAGATGGTGCAAAGGAGAGCTGCAAGGTATGCAACTAACCGCTACCATAACACCAGCAGCGTCAGTGACATGCTAAGCCATCTGAATTGGGAGACACTGGAGAGTAGAAGGAAGAAGGCACAGTTGACCCTATTCTACAAGATTGTCAACAACCTGGTGGATATTCCTGTAGACCAGCATCTCTCTCCAGCTACATCATCTACTAATACCAGATCGTCCCATTCAAAGAAATACCGCCAACCTTCAGCCAACTCCTCCTACTACAACAACTCGTTCTTTCCAAGAACAACATCATCTTGGAACAAACTGCCTGCACTAATCGCAGAAGCCCACGACTTGGTATCTTTCAAGCGGGGATTGTCTACCTTTCATATTTAATTAGGCCCGGGTCAGCTGCAAGTAAATCTTCGATGAGTCCCAGGGCTGTGTCGGCCTTGGCTACCATAACCGGAGAGGTCTGGGATGAGGAATACGAAAACGCAGCTGCCCAACACTACCATACACTTACTCTTATCTTTGATCTATCCCACTTTTCTTCTTACTTTCCTATCTATTTCACAACTTTTTCTTTATTCTGAAACCACCAGTTGCTAAATGGTCAAGTGTGACCGCGTCGACGCACCATGTAGATGTAGAAGTTCCGGTAAAATGCTTGGAATGCTTGTATTTATGTAACTAGGACTGTGTATGCATGGTGTCGGGTGAACAAAGGCCCACTTACCAGAAAGACCCAGTATAAATGAACCAAAAAGGCCCACAAAGGGGTACCATAAAGGCCCACTCAATCTGTATACAGTACAGTGTGCAGTACAGTTACTGACAAGCACCCGTATAGAAAATAGAAACAAATCTATACAGGTGCTTGTCAGTAACGGGGCCTGTGTACCTAAAATCACTACCGAAACTAAGATTACTCACCAATAGCTGTCCATACAAAACTGGAAGAAGAAGAAAAAAGAACTTGGAAAGATCTGGATACCAGGATGTAGGCTGTCACTATATAGAAATAGTAGATGCTTAAATTTGCAGCTGAATATTCTTCAGTTTCAAGTGCATCTTTCTGCAGCCTCAACACACTTGTGACTGTACAGAGGGACTGACTGTGAGTGAGGGGAAAAACGTTGTACAAAGATTAAAACTTATAAAATCATGATGCTTTTAATGTAGAGAGCCAAGACCCGCCTTAAAATTGATCAAAGATAGAGATTCAGGCAACAGCACTTTTGGGAATGTCATTGGGCTCACTTCCTAGAATCTTACTTGATTTAACAGTTAACCTATTTCTATAGTGCAAACATCAATTCTAAACACAGTTTTAGACCTTTATAAATTGGTAGCTGCAAAGTTTGGTGTTTTGCTTAGCGCATTTTTGCCTTAAAATAAATGCTGATAATTAGTAATACATTACAGATAAAATCTTCTGAGTACAATCTGAATCACTTTTCACTACATCATGGTTGAGAGGACGAGGTGATTTATTTTATGGATTTATTAAGAACTGTTTAGATACTCACATTGGTCAGAATTTATTCTTTATTTCAGGTATACACGTCATACTTTAAGTTGTTACATGAAAGGAAGAAGACCTCATATGGATTTTGTTAATCCAGTGCAGCATAAACCTATCTATGGTATATTCCCCCATATTTCTATTTTTGCATTCATGTTTTTATTATTGTACACAACTTGTTTGTTAATAGATTTTCACAGAGTCCAGTTGATTGTTATAAATTTATAATTATTAAACTTCTTATTACACATTTATTATTACCTGTGAGTGATTCAAAAATAAACATGCATGTAAATTGATATATTTAAGATGAGTTAAAGGGGCTGCCTCACAGAATGGGCTAAAAATTTTGTATATCGTGATTTTCCAACCTAACCAAGTATTGATGTAATAGAAAGCCACTGACGGTTGCTTTATGAAAGATTTGGTGCAAATAAGGAATTTTAATCACTCTTTCCTTCCAACATGCTTTTTGAATTATGTAACACACACATGATCGAACTTTAACATCAACAAACTACAGCGTAAACATCAGTGAGGTATTCAGTTCATTTTTCGATTCATTTCCATCAAATGCGAACAAAATTCAGGCAATTTAAGTAATAGTAGTGTTATACCCTATAGAATTTTTGATGGTAAAATACTAAATAACTACAAAATGCCGAAGTTTCTCAAGTTATTTTAGATGTCAGTGTGGTTGTTTATGGGATATACAGGCAACTATACCAAAATTAAGCGAATACTTTACAATTTTATTTTTGCAATACACCAATATGTGAGGCAATCCCTTTAATAATTATGAGCATTAATGAGTTTAATTAAGACTAAGATGATGGATAGTAGACAAATGAAAACCAGAACTCTCAATCCCCTTTGAATACAAATCTAACAATCTTGTGGCGTATGAGGGTGGATTGAGTGACAGCTCTTGTTATTTAAATGCCCGCTACATGGCCATCAGTTGTTGATATGCTGTAAAACAACACCTTTACAGGCTTTAGAAGTAAACTAAGCTAGCAATTATTAATGTATTGTCACTTTACAGGTTGTCCCATGGGCGGTATCGGATGTGGATCTATTGGTCGTGGATTTCGTGGAGAATTCTGTCGTTTTCAGATGTTACCCGGCTTGTATGATTATAACATAGTTCAAGCTGACAGTGTAAGTTCCTCATCTATACCCAATTGTACATGGACAAGTTAATTGATTTTCAGTCTCATTTGGTAAAGAAATTCTTTATACAATTATGATTGAATTTATTAACGAATAAACAACATTAACAAAATACACATTGATTCTTGTTATGGAAAGGTACCTTGTGAAATACAATGTCACAGTGGAATGTGATTGTGACTGTGAGTTTCTTTATCATCTATCATTCTTTAATATTTTTCAGTTCATTGTTAACATTAGGAAGGGTGGACAAACTGTTTACCAGACTGTACTAACTGGTCATAGAGTGTCCAAACACCTCAAGAAGTGGCAATGGAACTTTCCGCAGGATCAAGCCACCTACCAAGCCTTATATCCTCGTGCATGGACCGTGTATAACATTCCCGAGCATAAAATAAGGCTTATATGTAGACAAGTCTCTCCTATCATCCCACATGATTACAAGGTATTTTCAATATGTTTACTGCAGCTACTGCAAACTGAGTACTTGGTTGTCCGTGACAAGTAATTATTAGTCCACTACCGGTTTTTGACCGGAGGGGACTATAGGTTTGCCCTCCGTCCGTCCATCATTCTGTCAAAAAATCTGGACTCAAACAGTTTCCAAGCTAGGCTTATGAAACTTGGAATGTGGATAGGGGGCAATAAGGGGATTATGCAAGTTCAAACATATTTTGATTCCGACCACAATTGTGGTTGCTATGGCAACAGAAACATTGAAAATGACTTAAAACCGGTAGGGGACTTCTGTATTGCTTGCAATTCTTAATTACTTTGTATAGAGTATGAAGGAAACTATGTACCTGTGCTGCTTCGAACAAGTTGTTTTAAATCCTAAATTCATAGACTGTGCTAAATATTATTGTATTAGACTTCAACAGTGTGCATCTTATGATCTAGTTTCATTAAGTCTTTTCAAATTCATTATTCAATTCTATGTTGTTGATGAAAGTCGGTTCTCATTAAAATGTTATATTTGATAATTTTGAATATGGTATAGAGAATACTTGGTTAGTGCCTTTTACTACTTCGATTTATTGGGCAAGTTGGAGAAAGCTTTATACGCCGAGCCTTAAAAAGTGATATGCTTATAATAAATATGATCTATATCATTCTGTAGCTTAATTAATATAATTTTGATTTCATTTTGTAGGATTCCTCATTTCCTATGGTAGCATTTGTTTGGGATGTTGAAAACCTTGGATCTGAAGATCTAGATGTCAGCATAACATTTACTTTCAAGGTATCAGCATTTTATCCTCAGGGCTTTTACTAGACTCAGGGGTTCCATTTGACTCAGGAGTAGGGATTAAGACCCTTGAAATTTAAAAAAGCCACATTTTGACTCTAAGATTTTGGTTTAAAGGGTCATTTTCTCTTAAAATCAAGCGTATTTTGCCTATAAAATGGTAAAATTTAGTCAACAGTATCGAACTGACCCTTCAGATCAGTGATTTTTTTTGCCTCTTTGTGAAAGGGTCCGGGTCCGTTTAGATTGGGAATTTTCGAGTTGTGACAACTTGAAATTGGGAAATTCCATGAAGCAGAAAGGCCAAATAAAACAGAAAAAGAGGTTACATGTGAATGTTGACTGGTTTCTTTGAACTTTTATGCTTGACCTCTTGTAAAAAATGTTCATAACTTTATCATTTTATGTCCGATTTTGAAAATTATAGCCTATTTGCAATTGGAAAAGGGTCCGTTTACCGGACCCTAATAAAGAAGGAAAAAAATCACTGCGGATTCAGAAGCTTGTGGAACCCCTGTAGACTCAAGAAGTGAAGCCTCAAATGACTCTTGACTGACTCTTCATTTTCAAGAGTTGGCAAAATATTGCAAGAATATTTTCATTATATATAATTATTATAGCAAATTATGCTTAAATTTCCAAGAGTCCAAGCTGACACTTTTGTCTTTGAGAGTCCAAATTCAGTTTTAAGAGTGGAATGAAAGCCCTGATCATTGCTATTCTTTTGTTAAACAGTTTCCGAGTTAGGTTCATGAAACTTTTTGTGTGGATTAGGGGCAATAAGGGGATAATGCATGTCAAAAAAAATATTTTGATTCTGACAATATTGTGGTTGCTATGGCAACAGAAACATTGAAACTAATTTAAAGATAATGTCTTCAAATTGGTAGGGGGTCTTCTGTATTGCTTGCAATTCTTAGTGACTTGTTGTGTTGAAGTTATAGTTATATCATATATATATTTAGAACGGTACCGGTGGTAAGAAAGATCTGATTGGTGGATGTTGGACGGAATCATTTACTGGTAAGGAAGATAATGTGGAAGTGATGGGAGTTCAGATTCATCAGAAGCTACGCAACATGGATTGTACCTACGCTATAGCTGCAACAACCAAGGTATAAACTCAGACTAAGGCCACAGTTTTTTTATGTCCCTCTCTCACCCTCCATCTTTGATGAGGGTGGTATATTGCTTTGCTCGTGTTAGTAGGTTGGTCCTTCTGTAGGTAGGTTGATGGGTTGGTTTGTAGAATTTTTTTATATTGATCACTCTGATTTTCTGTTTGCTTCCTGAGTTGTGAACCAGTATTGGCACCTAGGAGGGTTATTCAATAACAATAGTAGACTTTCCTCCTGATGTAATTGTTATTGCATTTATATAATAATTTCTTATATCATTACAAACTTCTAACTTTTTGTAATGTAGTTTGTGTTACACTGTAATATTTGGTATTAAAATTATGAATTTATTGAACACCCCTCGTATATTTAGGATGGTGAACCTAGTCTATAAACATATTGAACACCCCTCGTATATTTAGGATGGTGTAGAAGTGAGTCATTGTTTGGAGTTTGATCCCCATGGTGACGGTGGTGAAGTATGGAACGAGTTACACACCAATGGTAGATTTACATCAAAGACAGGTAAAATATCAATTCTTCATTAATCCACTTATATGGCTTTGATAATTATGTGTGTTTGATATAAGAAATGCTGATTGACATGTATGTGTATTTGATGTGAAATTGCGGATTTAGATTAAATAATGTTGATGACTTAAGACATGTGGTTGTTTAATTAATGTGTATTTGATACAAGAATTGTTGATTGAGATTTAATATTATTGACTTCTTAAGATGGGTGGTTGTTGAATGCAGGTGATCACATTAACAGCAGTGGTTCCATTTGACTCTGGAGTAGGGGTTTTAACCCTTGAAATTTCCAAAAAGCTAGATTTAGTCTAGACCCTCAATATTTTGGTTTGAAGGGTCATTTTCTATTAAAATCATGGGTATTTTGCATATAAAATGGTAAAATTTAGTCGAAAGTATCAAAATGAACCGTCAAGATTCAGAAGCTAGTGGAACTCCTGTAACAGTTTTGACTGAGCTACAGTAACTAGCATTGTTATATATGAAGGAGTAATATTAATACTGTTTTGATTTGATTTTCAGGAAGTAGTGAGAAATGTAGAAAGGGGAAGGATATAGGGACAGCTGTAACAGCTTCGTGTTCCCTAAATGGTGGAGGGTCCAAATCCATGGAGTTCAGTCTTATATGGAATATGCCTGAAGTCCACTTTAGTGCAAAGAAATTTGAATACTCAAGGTACATCTGGCGTAGAGAAGTACCTTCTTAAATCTGTGTTAATACAGGGATCCTAGGTCCAAATGAGGAATTCCTCAACACTGATGTTCTCTCGATATTTTTCAATACCAATGGATACATCATGATTCCTTCCTATAACACAAATTGTCTGATGACTTCCCCGAAGCTGCCCCTAGAACACAATGGACCTGTTCCCAATGTCCTGATAACTCATTAATGTCCATCGAGAGTACATTGCTTAGGCAAGACATGCTCAGTGGGACCTAGGCTTTAATAGTGACTGGTCATATGTATCAGTTTATAGTCTGCTCCAGTACTATCGGGAAAGTGCTAGATATAGCACACCCAGATTTCTTGTATCTTATGACTGTCTCTTCCCTTGAATTTGGCGGTCATTGGTGAATTTGACAGGGAAATACCCCCAATAAGCAGGTTTTATCGTGCCTGGTGTACAGCACAAATACACGCTAGAATACTGGTACCCCTAGGTTACCAATCATCTCATCTCAGGTTGGATGGGAAACGCAGAAACGACTGTTCAGATATGAACAAACTTCCCAAACCAAGAATCAAACCAGGGACCCCTTGACCTGTATCCAAGAGTGTTATCCACTCGACCAATGTGTCGCCCTAATTATTTTGCTTTTCAAATCCACAATTAAGGAACACACATATAACTTGATAATGACTTCATTAGTGTGTAGTTCAGTAAAATTCAAGAACACTTAAAGTTTTGAATAAGTAAATAGACTGTCTCTGTATGATACTAACTATAATGACATTGTGTGTTGTTTATTTCTACCTCAGACGTTACACAAAATGGTTTCAAGGAGGGGAGAACCAGGCAGCAGCTATGTCGAGGTACTGTTTACAAAACTACATGGAATGGGAGAAGAAAATAGAAGCTTGGCAGAAACCTGTTTTGAATTCCAGGTATGTTCCCAAATTACATATATCAATAAACATTATTTAGTGCTCTAGTACAACCAGCAGTCTCACTTACATAGACATAGAGGAAACCAGGGTGTGCATTATTTACCATTAAAACACAGCTACGACAAACAACTTAATAGCATTCTGAGAAAGAAAATAATGCAGCGGTTACTCTGTCTTGATATATTGGCTATGTTAGAATCAAAATAATGATTATGTACCTGCGTTTTATCTACAATAAAGCACGGTCACTTGTTCAGATCAGGTTTTTCAGAATTTCTAACTTTCGCCCTTGAAAATAAATTCAGCTGAGCTTTCTATTGGAGATGCGGACTGTAAAAATGCTGAGCATAGCCTTTATTTGCCAATCAGCTTTCTGCTGAAACTCGGCATGAATATGAGTGCCTCTTCCCGAATCGAAACCAGGGTCGCCAGATAAGACAGCAAGCATGCTAACCAGACAGCTACGGAGGCTTACCAATATATACATTGTGTACTTTCAGTTCAATACCGACATGGTATAAATCGTTCCTGTACAATGAGTTATACTACGTAGCTGATGGTGGTACTGTCTGGTTACATCCACAATCTGACGGCATCGATGCCGCCGGGGACACTGGGGAACATAGTCTCGTTAAAGAGTTTGGAAAATTTGCTTATCTTGAAGGTAATTATTGCTTTTGTACAACCGTAATATAACAACCCCATAACAGTGTCGGTGCTGTCGGTGAAACTGGGGAACATAGTTTGGTTAATGAGTTCGGAAAATTTGCTAACCTTGAAGGTAATTATTGTTTTCGTAAAATGTACTAACCTTAATAATACGACCACAGTGGGTCACACAAAAACGTTTTGGTTTATCAAGTTGGTCTAATTAGTTAAATATAAGTGCCGAATGTCTCTTATAGTTTAATGATGAATGGTTTTGTACATTGGAATTGTTTTATATATATGGTGTAAATTATGTACATAAACGAAACAGAATGAAGAATAAATATAGTTCGCAAACTACTTAAATAGGAAAACTGCAAATTTTCTTCCACACAAAAACTTATAACATTTTGTCAACATTAATGTAAATAAAAATTGTATTTATTTATTATTGCAGGACATGAGTATCGTATGTACAACACGTATGACGTTCATTTCTATGCATCGTTTGCACTGATTATGTTATGGCCAAAGTTACAGCTTTCCCTACAATATGATCTGAGTAAGTATAATGAGTGGTCCTACAATTCCGGAATAATCCGGATTTGCTGCAGGAAAGAATGAACTTTTCTGCAGAAAATAAAACAAACAATTATTGACTGAGTTATGGTCATTTGAATTTCATATGATCTGAGTGAGTATAATATTGTATTGCTATCACCTGGATTATATCCTCTCCAAAGACCATGGTGTTCACTGCTTTGCACATGTCATGGGGTCAAATGTGGAGGTCACTATGACTTGAACACTAAAACCAGTTTGAGTTGAACACTAGAGAATGCTTCAGTCTGCTTACATTGGTTATAAGTGAGTTTTCCTGTATTTAATAGCTTGAATTTAAAAAAAAAGTTTATTCTTGTTTTAAGTTCCGCTGATTAACAGTATTTCAGTTTCATAGTGTCTACCCAGCCACATTATCCTGACACTGTGCAAATCAGCATCTACCTCAAACTACCCTGATAATTATGCTGAGTGTCAAACACGGAAGATATAACAATATCATATTTAATGAATGTCAAGTCAAGTAAATATTACCTATAAAGTCAGATATATATACAGTGCAGCATAAACTCTATAGAGCTTTTAACACTGACTAACAGGCCCCGATTTCACAAAGGATTAACTGATCCGGATCAGATTTGATCCAAAAAATAATTACCTAATTTTTGGAAGTTTTTGGTTATGTTTGGCAATACTTCTGAATACCCATGTACAGAATACCTAAACTACTTCTAGGTAACATGTTCAAAATATTCAGAACATCATTTTTCTGTTGCAAAAGTAAATAATTGTACTTGAGACTGAAACTGATCTTAAAAAACCAGGATCAATTTCTAAAATCAGGATTAAATCTAATAATCTTAACATTTTTATAACTGAGTTTAAACAATTATTTAAAAGTCTTTGAAATTGAAGGTTATATCATTACCTATCCACCTGTACAAAAATATCAAGCTTAACGTTAACATAAGTCCTGAATTTTAAAGGACATATATTTGACATTGATCCTGATCACTGATCCTTTGTGAACACGGGACCTGGGATCTAAGTTGCAGCCTTCTATTCCTGAGGCTTACACTCTACCCCTAGACCATTGAGGCCTGTGATAGGTAGTTAATACAATGTATGTATAACATCTTTGATGTTTATAGGTAAAGCTGTGCTATCTGAGAATCAAGAACGTATGAAGTTCTGTATGGGTGGTAGTGTTGGTCATAGAAAAGTGGGGAATACCGTACCTCACGATATGGGCGAACCAGGTAAGATCAAATATGTAACTGTTTTATTGTAAAACCTAGCACATAGTTCATACTTTTGAGTAAATATAAAATGTAAAGTAATTTTTATTAAGGTCATGGATTTGAATTCCACCTTGCCCTCCCTACGGATCAAGTAGGTTGTTCTTCTGTGACATTGGCTATTATCACGTTCTCCACATGTCGATAAGTTGTCAGGTGTTTGCCACAGAGCAAGTTAGTGCATGTTCAAAATGAGTCATTCAGGTATTTCAGGGGTCAAAAGATTCAATTATCAAATCCTATAATTCCAGAATAATCTGGAAATCCGGACTTTCTGCATTGGAAAGAATGATCTTTTCTGCACAAAATAAAAGTTATTTGATGAAAAAATTCAAAGAATTGACAAAATTATGGTCCTTTGAAGTTCCGTAATCTGAATTTTAACCATAAAACAATGTTCGAAACCTAGGGATGTGTGCTAATGGCACTTGAAACAGACTCAGTCACTTGCGACTCATTTTCAGGATTGGGCATTATGCCTCAGTAGGACCCCTGCTGTATATAAACCTCAATTATGAAGAGTTTTTTTCAATGAACATGTTTTTACATCATCTATGTTTACAGAGGATGAACCATGGGCACGTGTGAACTCATACAATATACACCCTACAGTAGACTGGAAGGACCTGAACTTAAAGTTTATACTACAAGTATACAGAGACTACTATGCAACAAATGACAAAGTTTATCTTCAGGAGATGTACCCAGTCATGAAGGTAACTGTGGAAACCGTATTGGTTATAAATATTACACATTAGTAAAATAAACCCTGATCACCCGAAGCCTCTCAAGTAGAAATCTTAGCTCAAATTAAGATTTTGCTCAAATTTTAGTCTGGATTTCAGATAAATCTGAAATAATTTCAAAATCTGAAATTTGAGGTTTTGAAATTTTGTTGTAATAAAATCAGAATATTGATTCGGTTCTGTGGTGACTATTTTGTCCAGCCTAACATGAAGATCATCATAAAGTTAAATGGATTATAATATGTGATTGTGTTATTATTAAGGTGAAGGTTCTGGGGACTATTACCTACATTAAGGTAAGGGTTCTGGGGACTATTACCTACTTAACTTTCTGTATGAATACCGTCCGGAAAAAGTGGTCAAGGGCGATTAATACAATTTGTTTAAAAATCAACCTGAAATAAATTAAATCTTTTGTAAGAACCTGTTTCACAATTGACCTAAAATTAATGTAGTTAACTACCACCCACCCTGATGAAGGCTTGGTGAAAGCCTAAACATTGGTCTTTAGTAAAATTACAATAACCTAAACCTGCTTTGTGTAGCTATATTTACACTTCTGTATATTTTGTGATAATTGTGTAGGTATTGGTGGAGAGATCTTTACAATGGGACAAAGATAATGATGGATTGATAGAGAATGGTGGATTTGCTGACCAGACGTTTGATGCTTGGGTTGTTCATGGAGCTAGGTAAGTTGAATATCATCAATTGTTAAAGGCCAGCGTTCGGTAGATCTCACTGGCAAAGAAGGGGAATGGGTTTATCAGTACAATGTTCAAGGAGTTGTAGATGTTCAAACATGTGGTAATGTAAATACTACATTAGTATAGATCAAATGACTCGAGGAAACCAGTTGGAAGATAGTAATTTTCTGGGTTAATTATGCTTGTTGATATAAACACTCTGTACATCATATGACCAATGACAAATTTTATAATATTGAGTGTGAAGTGTTATCAATTTATTGCCTATATTTTACAGTGCATATTGTGGAGGTCTCTGGCTGTGTGCACTGAGAATGTTTGTGGAGTCAGCCAAAGTCTTGGACAATCAAGAAGATTTTGACAAGTATACAAAACTCCTGAACAAAGCCAAAGAGTCGTACCAGATCAAACTTTGGAATGGTAAGTTTTCTATATTATGGCCCTTTGTGCAAGACATATTTTGTGTCAAAAACCCTTCTATCGTTGAATTCTTTGATGATCACAAAATCAAATCCTCATTAATGACTAGATTTTCAAAATATGTAACAAGCAGTTCTACTGATCCTAAATGCACAAATTTACAAACCCATGAAATTGCCATTTTACAAAAATCACAAAATTTATTTCCCACAATAATTCATAATTTTACACTACAGTAGCAGGGGTGTCAATTTTCCGAATTTATCCGGAATTCCGGATTTGTCTATCCTTGAAGAGCTATGATTTCTCACCAAAATAAAAGTTATTTGATGAAAATATCTCAAGAAGTGGCAAAGGTATGGTCAATTATATCTTCTCTGAAGGATTTTCTTCATAAAAAGTTTAAAAAACTGAGTTATATATGGTGACGGCCTCTAGTTTTTAAAAAATGGTCAGCTCATATGATTTTCAGGATTTTTAATTTGGCTCTGTTGACACCCCAGCAGTAGTTAGTTCTGTTGTTTTCCTGACAATTCATAATAAAGTTCATGTGGATTATATTTTCCTGTTACTTAGTATTGTATTTTATGAATATATTTTATGATATCTCTAGGTGAATATTACAACTATGACTGTAGTACCAGTGGAAACCATGACAGTATCATGTCGGATCAACTTGCTGGCAACTGGTACATGAAAGCGTCGGGAATCCACGACACGTCGGTAAGTATTTTAGGGTACTAATCTCAGCTCAAATTGGGAAGAAAATCTGAGTCTTGAGTTTGAGACAAATCAGAAGATTGAGATCTTGACAGTAGTCTTTGATAAACTCTGCGCAGTGCTTTCATTTCTTGATATAGTCCAAACAAATGAACTTGGTCCTTGACCTTTATGCATGAAAATATAACAAGCATTTTGGGCTGAATAAATGTTTTTCCACAAGAAAGTTGTACCAAATCAAACTTTTAGATTAGGCCAAAAATAAAATGTTGTTTGTTTCCCCTTCCCTACCTACCCGAGCAAAAAGTCTCCTACCCTTAATACTTTTTGACCCTCAGGAATTTTTTTTATTTCATAAAAAACAGTCACGTACATGAGTACGGAAACAAAAATTATTGGGAATGAAAAATTAAAAACAATATTTTTCAAAAAAAATATTTACCTACCCAACCCTTATTAGCCAGGGTCGGGAAGGGAAGACGAACAATTTTTTATTTGGGCCTTAGTGTTTATTGTACACCTCATACATACTCGTAATTCTGCCTACCTGTGAAAACAAACGACCGATTTACGGATAATATTGACAATAAATCAACTGTTGAATTATGCAAATAGAATGTTCCAGGACCGGGTTAATTTGTTCACACTTTCCTTGTTTATCTAGGTGTTTCCAGAGGAGAATGTAAAGAAAGCGTTACAGAGAGTGTTTAAGAGTAACGTGATGGGATTCGCTGACGGGAATATGGGCGCTATTAACGGTACGAGACCTAACGGACAGAAGGATATCACAAGCTGTCAATCGGAGGAATTCTGGACAGGAGTGACGGCCGCATTAGCTGCTCAAATGATTCAAGAGGTAAAATTTGTTATACATTGATTACAAACAAACGATTTTGTCTTCTACCATTTTGGGGGAGACATTAATTTAGTGCTGCATGAATGCATGTCACGAAGTTGTCCCCGCTTGTTCTTGCGCATTGGTCGGATTTCAATGAAATTTAGCATGAAAAGTTAGTAGTTAGTACCAAGCCTTGTTGTGCATATTGTCAAGAATTGGTGGTAGGGTAATTTTTAGCTGGAATTTTGGTCATTTATTTGAGACTTACGTACTTTGTCTCAAAATTCTTCTTATTTAACATACATGTACTTTTATTTGAATTGTTTCAGTATGCATTTGGGTTTTTGTAAGGTTATTTAAACACCACTTTCAGTATGAAAACATATTTACGGAGTCGTAGGGCCATTTTTATCACTTTGCCATTTTATAGACAACAAATACCAATAATTTAAAGAAAATATGACCCTTAAGTCAAAATCCTGGGGATCAAATTGTGGCTTTCTGGAAATTTCTGGGATCAAAATATCATTTCAAGGGTCAAATAAAACCACTGCATTTCCTAATTTGATGTTTTGTGTGTTTTTCAGGGTATGATTGATGAAGGTATGAAGACAGCGTGGGGAAGTTACAATGTATGCTGGGAATGGTTAGGTTTCATGTTCCAGAGTCCGGAGGCGTACATGACCAGTAAACATTTCCGTTCCCTGGGTTACATGAGAGCGCTAGCTGTATGGTCTATACAATGGGCGTTAGAGAAATATCATCCAGAACTACTCAGTTCTTGAGTTCAAAATCAACCATGTGATGGTTCCTGTGTTATGTATAGAATGAACTAATTAACTTTGTCCTCTTATATACAAAATTTATACATGTCATTTATATATAGCACAAAATTATTTAAACATATTCTATTGCGCTTCACATTTACATGACACTCTAGGATTCTAGAAAGACCTCAACAAATATTTTTAAAAGCACTCGTCCTGCAATATAGACAAAGAAGAAAACCAAAAATCTTACTTGTCCTGCTATATAAATAAAGAAGGAAATAATTATGCAGGACAGGCGGACAAGTGGATTTATTGAGGCCTGCTAGAGCTTGGATTTAGTCATGAAACACTGAATTGACAATTAACAATAGCACACTCATTGTCCATGAAACTGACTATACAAAATTAATGTGTTTAAATTTTGATCTGAACATGGCTTCCCCAGTGAATGTTTTTCAGGTAGCATAGTTTAACAGTTGAATTGTCATCTATATTTATCTTTGGCCGATGTTTTCACAAGGAAGCAGGATAACGAGGATGTTCAAGGTGTACTTATCTACCGGTAAATGACTGGTAAGGCAAGACTTTCTTGCGAAAATTTATAAATTCTGCGCAAGTTGCATGTAATATATTCATCCTGAAATGTCGAGGACTACGTTAATTTGTTCATACTGTACAATGAAAGATGAACTTTGTATTCAATACTTTTACTACATTCCATCAGGAAATCTACAAAAAGATCAAATGTTACTTTTATATTGAGTGGTTTTTTTTTTTAAAAAAGCATCAATTATGTTTTTAGATGAAGTAACAGAAATAAATGTTTTCTATATTGCTGGCTCAGAAATAGAAGGTCGCAATGCATATTTGAAATCTGCATCAGGAGACGCTTATTGTGAGTCTATTTTCATGAAAATCGGAACTGTTCGTGTTGACCAAACCGAAGTTTAAAAGGCTTGTTGAGTAGTTTTCAGTCAGTTTTTCTTGTTTTCTCAATTATAAGCCAGCGATAAGTTGCTATGGCAATAGATATTTGAAATGTAATTGATTAAATTAGCTCTAAAGTTGAGATGTAGAAATTATGGAAATAATTTTTGTTTACAAGTACTTATGATATTTTACATGTTGATGTGTTGCAACAAATCTGTATTTACTCAATTAGTATTTTGTAAACTGTAATAAAACAATGCCCACCACAAATAAGTAAACAGTTAAAACTTGGTTAAATTATTCCATGCTAATTATTCGTTTATCAGACGGTCACAATTATACTAATTTCTACAACTACAGTTACTAAATGAATCAAAAGAGATTTGTTCCACTGTTCTGCAAATAGTGTTATTACAGATTTTGATTGAACAGGGAAATAACCTCTGTAGACTTATTTATGGTGGACAGTGTAGTTTGGATTAAACCTATTGTTATATTATATAAACAGTGATATTCTGTGGTGTAGATTGTATTCAAGAAAAATTGTTAAGGTCAGAATTAGTTTAAAACCTTGATTTTCGAGAGAAATTATTTATTTTTTGAATTTATCAAAATGAACAAGTCAGCAAAAATAAAATAAAGATTCCAAATTTTAAAAGGTAAAAATCCACCCACTAGATTTTAAGAAACAAACACCGGTATGATAATCTAGTGATGATTTTATAACTGGACATACCACCTTTAATCTTAGAATTATGTATGTTAGATTCTTAAAAAAAGTATATAATACAAGTTAATTAATTTCAAAGCATGTTTTCGTTGACATTTATCTTTATGTATGTTAGATACTGGCATACAAGGTGTTTCCTAGATTTACGCAGACTTTAAATTTTCTGTGATATTTTTAATCATGCACGGTTTTCTATGAACTATTCCATCTTTAATTATTGTTCTTATTTCATAACCTGCTCTTATATGTATGCATATAAACTTTAACTGGGCTGGTATTTATAAAGCATCTTCGTAAGAAAACAAAGAAATTTCTTAAAATCTTAAAATTTCCTTAAGTCTATCAGCTAAACATTATAATCCAAATAATTAATTGTTGATGTATAGTTTTTATTCGTTTTGTTGAGAGCTACTATAATCACTAAGAAAATATCAGGGTCATTCTTCAAATTATAACAAATATGACACAGCAAAAGTTTTTAACTTTAGTTAAAATACTTAAGTTTTCTACTTGGATGCTTTATAAATACCAGCCCTGATCACCATTTCTCTTAGAATGTTACCTTACAAATTATATTGTGTATTGTTTCTTTTACCACTTATATTATCCTTAATCATGTTTCTGCGATAGTTTTGACCAAAGGATAACATTACAGAGGTTCCCGTACCTGAACATTCATATGGAGGTTCCCATACCTGATCATTCATACGGAGGTTCCCGTACCTCAACATTCATACAGAGGTTCCCATATACCTGATCATTCATACGGAGGTTCCCGTACCTGATCATTCATATGAAGGTTCCTATACCTGATCATTCATACGGAGGTTCCTGTACCTGATCATTCATCGGAAGGTTCTAGTACCTGATGGTTCATAGGGAGGTTCTCGTACCTGATCATTCATACAGAGGTTCCCGTACCTAATCGTTCATATGGAGGTTCCTGTACCTGATTATTCATACGGAGGTTCCTGTACCTGATCATTCATACGGAGGTTCCTGTACGTGATCATTCATATGGAGGTTCTCGTACCTGATCATTCATACGGAGGTTCCTGTACCTGATCGTTCATACGGATGTTCCCGTACCTGATCATTCATATGGAGGTTCCCGTACCTGATCATTCAGATGAAACATTAATTGTGTTTAATGAATGACATGATAGTACAGTGGAATCCCTCTAGTCTGGAAATCCATCTAATTTTGGAAATCCCTCTAATCCGGACGAATCTGTTGGTCCAACTTGTTGTTCTTCATGTTTTAATGTAATTTTACGCGACTAATTTGAAACCCCTATACTTCGGAAACGGGGCAAAATTTCAAGTAACGCACAAGTTTACGAAAGGGAACATATTTGTTTTTGTCATCATCATTTTACATTCTATGCACTTTATGACAAGATGTCTTTCATTAACACCGTGCTATGCCTTATGAAAGTTCCTATATTACTATACTTGATGGGTAGCCTAACCTTGCGCAAGTTTTATGTAAATACTGTAGCAGTGGATATTTTGGCATGCTGAAAAATTACCAAATTCGGATTTTCGAACATTTAGTGTTCGGAAATAGTAGCAATGTTTTTAATTTCTTCATAGAGTTCTTTATAGACCAAAGTTCATGCTAGAAATAGCCTTTATTTGCTAGTCAGCTTTTTGCTGAAACAATGGCGGGCATATGAGTGTCTCTCCCTGTATTTGAACCGGGGTCGCCAGATTAGATGGTAAGCGCGCTAATCATAGAGCTACGGAGGCACTAGAGAAATGTTAGCAAATTTTGTAAATTTATGAAATTTGCTATATTTCAACGCTGCTAAATTAACCACTTTTACGGTATACTTGTCAGGTAGCTGCTTTATGAAGGTTCCATATTACTGTACTTGATGGGCAGCAGTACATTCCTACTTCATTATCAGCGTGTATATGTGTTTTTTTAAAGTGTTGTGTGACGTATCATGTTAATATGGTGTCTCTAAGACCAGCTATTGTTATACTCCGTCTATTGGTGTATTTGTTCACAGAACCAGGGGTGTCAATATTCCTGATTAGTCCGTAATTCTGGGTTTATCAATCCTGAAAAAGCTATGATTTATTTTTTATTTGATGAAAATGAGTTATTTGATGTAAATACCTCCAGAAATAGCAAAGTTATGGTCAATTTAATCTGCTCTGAAGGATTGTTTTCAATACAAACCTGAGTTACGTAATGGAAACAATGTGGTTGAATGCCTCTTACTTGGCAATAACATTCAGCCGCATCTGATTCATAGGATTTTTGAATTAGGCTCTGTAGACACCCCTGAATCTGAGAGCTGTTCAATATTATGTTAAGCTCAGTTTGAAAGAGTGTATGATATATTCACGATTGATGCTGATACAAGGCATATTTCTGTCCTCACTACTAAGTGTGCCTGCATAATTCTTTTTCTACTTTTACTGGTAACCAGGTTTTCACTGAGGGATGAAACTCACTAGTTACTATATTGACGAGTTTGGCAGTTGGTTGGCAATTAATTGTCAGTATTTTATTGTATTGTACATATCTACGAAAGTATCGTGAAACTTTGGTGGAATGTTTTTTATCCGGATGTGAAGTTGTGCACCTGGTATTTTGGGTTTTCCTGGTACCAGGGGGAATTTCACATTATTTTCGTAACAATTTTCATGGATGTACGAAGGCTTCTAACATAAAAATTTATTTCAAATTTTCATACAGATTCTGTAAATTTTACGAAAGGTGGATAGTTTTAGTAAATTTTTTAACAATACATTGGTAGGTCTGTTGTGAAACATTTGTTTGATTGTTCAGTGAAATGTCCTTTCAATTCCTGCAGAGTTATACCCCTTGTTAGAAAACTTGTAGAATTTGTATATTTGTTGTTGATGAATAGTTTGTTATTGTAACTGACAATTCATAAAAAAATGTTGTTATAATAATGAATACATATCATGTGATTTCTATATTTAGCACAATGTATAAAATATTGGCTTTACATTTGAAATTATTTGACTGGTAAGAACTAGTTATAATATTAAATGTATTTGTAGAGCTGTCATTGGTATCACCTAAGGCATATCTATGATGCTGATATATCAAAAGCAGGATGCTTACGAATCCGGAAATTCAGAAACAAAATAAAAGTATTGACAAAAGTTATGATCATTTTAAATTTCTTAAGCTGAATTGTAACAATCAAACAATGTTGACTTGATTCTTGTTTTCAGGACCAGGCATTGTGACACAGTAAGACCACTGCAAAAGAAGTCTTGACAATATATTGATATATCAACTTGCACCTATAGATGAGTCAGTAAAACGCTCATTATTAACCTCATTTAGCTGTTAATTTTATCACAGGCCTAAGAAATTATATCACAAAATACAGAGTTTTGAAATTCCCCATCTTCCCGTCATTACTATATATTATATATAGTAATGACGGGATGGTGGGGAATTTCAAAACTGTATTTTGTGATATAATTTCTTAGGCCTGTGATTTTATGCACAGCTATTTTTATAGCACAGAGAAAATTGCAGTTTCGGTGCCAGTTTAGACACTGTCACACAACATATTATGACAGTCTGTCAACTTACATAACCAATAAACTATTTTGGGGGCAAGGAAAACGATTTCCTTTGGAAAAAATGAAATTTAAAAAAAAAATTGGATCCATTTTTTTATCCTTGTTTTGATATTTAAAATGTGTATAAATAATTAAATTGATAGGCCAAAAATATTGTAGATATGTCAATATTGTTTCTATCGATGGCAGCTCTATCTAATTATTATACCCCCAGATACCAAGTATATGGGGGCTGTGCTTGAGTCAATAAATATTTGACTTGTATACTTTTGTACCTTGTATAATGTCATGCTATTAATGTACTCATGTTTAACTTTCACTTTTTATAATAATTTACTATCACCCTTTATAACTTTGTTAAAAGTCACATTAATATTATTGTAAAGTAGATAACCACTCACTAATTTCCAGAATTGGTTTCATGTTATTAAGTTGAACTCAATATAAATGTAGTGACGCACAGCAAGTTACCTGAAAAAAAGAATTGTGTATTCTTCTTATCGCTGACTCAGAATGAGAAGGTCTTACCTGTAAGACCCATATATAATTGAAATCTGCATCACAATGCGCTTATTATGAGCCTTTTTAGCTCACCTGAGCTCAAGGTGGCTATTGTGATCGCCCTATGTCCGTCGTCCACCGTCAACAATTGGGCTGTTAACACTCTAGAGGTCACAGTTTTCACTTAATCTTTATGAAACTTGGTCACAATGTTTGTCTCTATGAAATCTAGGTTAAGTTGGCAACTGGGTCTCCTGGGGTCAAAAAGTAGGTCACAAGGTCACATGGAAGAAAAACCTTGCTAACACTCTAGGTCACATTTTTTAACCTAACTTTATGAAACTTGGTCACAATGTTTGTCTCTATGCAATCTAGGTCAAGTTCGTAACTGGGTCATCTGGGGTCAAAAACTAGGTCACCAGATCAAATCAAAGAAAACCTTGTTTATACTCTAGAGGTCACATTTTTTACCTCATCTTTATAAAACCTGGCCATAAAGTTTGTATTTATAAAATCTACATCAAATATTAATGTTATATCATAACAAATACTGATTCTGCCTTTACTGCTAGTCATCAGGTGAGCGCTTTAGGGCAACATGGCCCGCTTGTTTCATGAAAATCTGAACAGGTCATGTTGACCAAACTGAAGTTGAAAAGGCTTGATTTTCCATAAGTAAAGAGTAGTTTTACGACAGTTTTTTCTTGTTTTCTGAAAAAAGCATTTTAGTACTTACGACCTTCTCATTTTAAGCCAGCTGTATATTGTATTGGTAGATTTTCGAAGTATTAACAGCACAAAACTATTCACAAATGTCAAAAGTGTTTTTTCATAATTTTTCTTTAAATTTATCAATTTAGTAAAGTTTTGTTTATAGTTTTTCATGCAACATTGATTTTTGCTTTGGATGGATGTAAGCTTAGACCCTAGTCACCCTGCTACAATGTTTACCATTCTGCACGAGATCTCTTCTTATTGTCTGATTGCTGTTTTAGGTTTGAGGTATAATATGTTTACATTTGTATTGTTCGTAATAGTTTTATTAGGTTTTATCACAGGCCTAAGAAATTATATCACAAATGAAATTCCCCATCATCGGGTCTTTACATACTGTAATGACCGGATGATGGGGAATTTCAAAACTCTGTATTTTGTGATATAATTTCTTAGGCCTGTGGTTTTATTATATTCATTTGTCTAACTACGTACTTTCAACACATCATGAATACAAAGTGCACAAGATTCATACAAATTAAAACGGCCGTATGTACAAGGGGTGATCAATAAATTCCAGAAAAATTGTTCTAATTTCATTATTCGTCATTCAGAAACTGAAGGAACCTTTATTAGTCCCCTACCGGTTTTTGATCGGAGGGGACTATAGGTTTGCCCTCCGTCCGTCCGTCAGTCAGTCTGTCCGTCCGTCAATAAATCTGGATCCTGACATAACTCAAACAGTTACCAAGCTAGGTTGATGAAACTTGGTATGTGGATAGGGGGCAATAAAGGAATAATGCAAGTCCAAACCGACCAAAATTGTGGTTGCTATGGCAACAGAAACATTGAAAATGGCTTAAAACCGGTAGGGGACTTCTGTATTGCTGGTTTCAAATTGATTCACCTCTGATTGTTTCAGCAATATTGGTCATGTAATAAAGATTTTAAAGCACTTTACTGGGACCAATTTGATCATATTTCAATGATTTGCTTTAAAAATGTCAGTTTTACGTTTGACAAAAAATATGTGAATGAGTAAGTGAAACCATGGAAACTTTTTGATCATCCAAATAGTTTGTTGCTTTAAAAATGCCAATTTTACAGTTTCACAAATTAAATTGACCGAGTTAGTGAAACTATGCCCTGCTTTATGAAAGCACTATTGTTTATGTTGATGTAAATGCTGAAATCCGTCTTTCATACCTGCTTGCTTTTTGTACTTTCTGTATTTTCTGTTTAGTTTTTTTTGCTTAATCCAAGATTACTGTTTGCAATGTCTAGTTTAGTTAGAAGACCAGATTAAACAATACTTAATGGTCGTGTGCCCGATACCAAAAATAGTAAGATAAGCTTTCATGGTTCCTGAATTGACCTGACACCAGCCCTGCGTTCAAAGAAAAATTACATGACACACGTTTTGTACCTGGTATGTAACAGGTAAGAAATGTGCGTCACGGAAGTTTTTGTTGAACACAGGGCATATGTTAGCATAATGGAAATCAAGAATTGAATTGACCAATGAAATTATTTAAATTTGGTTAAAAAAATTGGTTGACTATAGTCTTGTCATGTGCTGTCAGTCAAGGATACATCTAAGGTGACCTACCTTGGGTTGCTTAATTCAGATCAGTCACTGATACAGGCTCAGATTTTATTTGTAAAATCAAAATTTCTGTAAGATTTCTGTTTGTCTGTTGAATTATTTAATGCATGTTTTTAGCTCACCTGCCACAAAGTGGCAAGGTGAGCTTTTGTGATTGTTTTTTGTCCGTCGTCCGTCTGTCAGTCCGTTAGCTTTTTCACTGTTAACACTCTAGCACTCTCAATTTTGATCTTCATCAAACTTGGTCAGTAGTTGTATCTCAATGAAATATAGGTCAAGTTCGAATATGGGTCATGTGGGGTCAAAAACTAGGTCAAAAGGTCAAATAATAGGAAAACCTTGTTAACACTCTGGAGGCCACATTTTTGCTTTGATCTTCATCAAACTTGGTTAGTAGTTGTATCTCAATGAAATATAGGTCAAGTTTGAAGTGGGGTCATGTGGAGTCAAAAACTAGGTCAAAAGGTCAAATAATAGGAAAACCTTGTTAACACTCTCAGTGTTCCCACGGTCAGGGAAGTCAGGGAAAAACATAATTTTTTCAAGGTCAGGGAAGTCAGGGAATTTTGGAATTAGTCAGGGAAATCCAGAAATTTACCAAAAGTCAGGGAATTTTTCATTGAAGCTGTCAATAAGTGTCATTTCCTATAAAGTAATACCTAAGACTGAAAATAAATCCTTGCTCCCTCGGAATCATTCTACATTATAATAACTTTATGTCAATGAACAGCCTTAAAATCTGCTACCTTAAACTTTTTTGTTCCATATAAAGCAAATATATTCTCATTTTCTCTATTTTATTGCCATATTTTGCAAGAACGAAAAGATGCTGTGTCACCCGATTGCTCTAAAAAGTCAGGGAAAACTGCTCTGTGGTCAGGGAAAAGTCAGGGAATTTTGTCTTGGAAAGTTTGTGGGAACCCTGACTCTGGCGGCCACATTTTTGCTTTGATCTTCACCAAATTTGGTCAGTAGTTGTATCTCAATGAAATCTAGGTCAGGTTAGAAGTTGGGTCATGTGGGGTCAAAAGGTCAAATAATAGAAAAACCTTATTAACACTCTTGAGGCCATATTTTTGCTTTAATCTTGATCAACTTTGGTCAAAATGTCTATCTTGATGACCTTAAGGTCGCGTTTGAAGTTGGGTCATGTTGGTAAAAAACTAGGTCAATATGTCAAATAATAGCAAAACCTTTTTAACACTCTGGAGGCCTCAGTTTTGCTTTAACCTTCATCAAGTTAAGTCAATATGTTTATCTTGATGACCTTAAGGTCAAGTTTAAAGTTAGGATATGTTTAGCAGGTGAGCGCCCCAGGATCTATGATCCTCTTGTTTGTATTTTGTGAATTCTGGGTTTTTGATGTATGGGCTGCATAATATTATATCATGCAATATTTCAATAAAACACTTTTTAAAGAAAATTGAAATGTGTACATTTTTGTTCATTTGGGCCAAAATGTCCTAATACCCATTAGCTTTATGTGGACATCTCTCATAAGAATATAATGTGGTCATTATTTCCCACTGCCAATGAGTGGTAAGACACAACTGCCTTAGTATGTCGGAAGTTTGAAGACCGTTCTGGTATGTTGGTGAACAACCAGCTAGTTCAATAACCCTTACAATTTTACAATGTGAAGCTTTTGTCATTTAGAAGATTAGTTATGCTCCCCAGAACGAGTGTTCGCCACAAAAACGTATCAAGTTTAAAAGTAATGTCATCGAGTTGAAAGTAATGTTTTTGTTTTTTTGATGCCAAATTTGAGTATAACCTGCCAATGAAAAATAACCCAAAGACACATGACAAATATTTGAGATGAGATTTAGCTCGGATTGAGAATCTCCAGGAGATCTCAAGGCCTGAATCTATCAATTCTTAAATTTCACAAGAACCCTTCAAGCTCAGGTGATCTAAAAACAACATAAGACATATTATATAAATATTATATCAAGATTTAATACATAACCTATTCATATACATATTAAAGTACATTTCTGATTTACAAAAAACAGAGGGAAGGGTTGTTACAATGTCAAGCAATCTATGCACACGATATCGGTAACATTGTATCATGAAGAACAGAATCTTTAACCAACATAATATATGTACAAAATATAAACCTGAAAATAATACACGATACATCGTTACCTTAGTTACAATATTTACCTCCCTTGTTTCACAGTGTCAGCCATTTGGAAAGGCAAATTTTTTTATATATGGTCATAAAAAAGATACAAGGTTATAGTTTAATATATATTTTATTTCTAACAAAATAGGACTGGACAACAGGCTTAGGCTACATTAGCCCTCTCCTTGGTATAAGGTAATTGAATAACTAAATTTAAGTGTTATATCTAGATGAATATAATCTAATATTAAAGTTGAGGTTGTCAGGTCGGTTTTTTGGACACTAAAAATCCTGAAGATCAAGAAAAATTCTGATTAGATTTACTCATGCATTCTTAATCATTACATATCTATGATCTTTTATCAAATTTGCCCTTCAAAATGGCCGACATTTTAAACAAAGGAGGAAAGTATCATAACTATGGTAACAATGTATTAAAGTTTTTTGTGTGATAAAAATGCATAATCACGAACAAGATTTCATATCCGTATATCCGAAACATGAGACTTTATGAGAGCACCTTGTTTACCCAATTAACTTCAACCTAACACAGCATGAATACCTTACATCAGACTAACTGAAACCAGTCAGTATGACATACATGCCTAGCAGTGTCGGATTTATGACTCACAATTTTTCAACCAATTAGGCATATTGGTATCCTATCGTACCATAAAATCTGCGATCATGAAGGTTTTTATGGCATTTGAATTTAGTTCTATATTTTTGCTATTTTTTTCTTTTAAAAGGGTAGCTGCTCTTTCTCTTATGTAAAACGATCCCCCTACGGATGGGGGGCATATTTTCAGTTTTCAGGCCTCATCAGTTTGTCCAGCAGCATTTTGTGTTCTGGTTACTGATCATCTGCAATGCCCTGACAGATTGGCAGGCTTTATTAAACTGAATGTCTTGACACAACTTTGAAACTTTGGAGAAAAGATGATTACAAATCGGACCATGAAGTCCGTCACAGTAGTAACATCTATCTGTGAAGCTAACACATTTCAATATGAAGTTGAATATATCTAATTATTATTATTACTGCATTTTATACTCTAGTTCGCTTTCATCAAAACAAGCATGCTTGGTAAAATTTCAACATTTTTTGGCCACAAAAAACTCTTTCCAAGCAAGTCTTACTTTAGTAAATTTACAAAGAAAGAGTGAAGAAAGCATGTTTAATGCATAAAGTCTGCAAATATGATCGTTATCATGCCAAGCATTGCCTTTTTGCCAGTAAGCTTTCTGCTGAAATATGGCAGACATATGAGTGCTTCCATCCATATTTGCACCCAAGTCACATGATATGGCGGTAAGCGCGCTAACCATTAAGCTACAGATGCATGAATATATTACAAAGTTCTTGTGCAGAATAATTTTATTAACATCAGTGAGTAAATTGTGCATTATCAGTCCTTTACATTTGTGTTTATTGTAATTACTTTGTGCATAATTGTAATACTATTCACATATTTATGTAGGTCATATACTGTAAATCACTTCATATTTGCCTCTTTATTTTGGAAACTACTTATTTCGCAGATTTATGAATTTGGGAGGAACTAAATTCGCGAAAAAAAGCAAAAATAGAAACATTGCGAATAATACCCGACATACAGTAGATAAATATAAAAAAACATGCAGTCAAACGCAAATTGAGGTGATTATGATAATGTTAATATTTGCAGACAATAGTTATGTCATACCTTAACATACCTTTCTTGTGTGCTCATATACACAAACGATATAAGAAAACCATGAACAGTTCAGCTGAACACAAAATCATATAATAATGAATGTATAATGCATTAAACACTGACCAAGTTAACAAAAACAATTCAAGTAATCATATAAGGTGGTTCATACCCTCGCAGTACTTTCCGAGACTCATCAACCCCATTTGTTTTAGAAAATCTAATTAAGATGCCAGTTGGCAATCTGGAATATGATTCATTACAAGATAAAGGGTGATAATTCTGTGATGCGTATGAAAACTGGATCAGACACACATCTACACCAGACGGTGACCATGTGCATGAAATAATGTTAAAATCCCTTTAAAAAGGTGGAAATATTTGCACAAATTTTCTGCACTTGACCAACCAACCAATAACTCCTATATACCCACCTTGAAACTTTGTAAATGAGGGTATTACCTATACAGAAGATATAATATAACAGATACATAACTGCCAGCTAATCAATGTTTCACACTTACACCTTATCAACAATATCCCTCATACACAATGATAACATAATAATAGGACAAAATGTTAACAAACATTCACTGCGACTCATCCAGTGTTAGCCGACATCCACCACAACTTGTCAAATGTTAGCTGACATTTGCTGCGGCACATCCAACGTTAGCTCAAATTCATTTTGGCACACCAGAAGTGCTCAAGAAAATATTTGCTACATGTAATTGCATTTATTCTTACACAAAATTGAGAATGTGATATTATATAATATTTCTACATCTTTGTGTTAACTGTTGCTAGGATACATGAGGAGGGAGGGAGAGATTTTGTGTACAAACATTACAACAACAGGGTGAGGGATATCTTTAAACTGAATAATTTATTGTCTGGTTGCTATGGAAACTCTGGAATTCAGTTGGAAATATCACGGAGAATCAAAGTATGGTCATGGCACTGGATAACCAGAATGAAGAATTATAACATCAAAGTAATATTAATCAGTAATTAAAAAAGTTGATAATTAATTAATCTATGAATAAAAACATATCAAAAAGGGAAATTGTTCAAAATACAAAGCCAATAAAAAATGTTCCAAATAATTATGACGAAAAACATAGGGATCAAAATTCACCGACATCACAAATTACATGAAAATGGAGATGGCAGAACACACTGTTACTAAAGTAACAGATCATAAAGTTATGCAAATATCTATTTGATATTTCATGCAAACAAACATTAACATATAAATGCATTTAGCAGTATATATTATACAATCATTAAAAATAAATCACAAACAGGCCAAGGTCTTGGATTTTGGTGCTTATGGAAAAAGTTGACAAAATACACTTTAATTTTGTATTTGTTTGGGTGAAAGGCCAGAAGTATTATAAAAGCACGAGAAGATGGGCATCTCCTGTTGTTATAATCTTAAAGAAAGATGGAACAAAAAGATTTTAAAATATGCTTAAAAAGGCATTTTAATGAGTTTTATAACTTTTGATATCATTTTTCTGATGATGTTATTTTACGTCAGTAAGTGCCAGAATTCTAGACCGAGGCTCAGCTATGATTCAATGGTCAACTTCTCTGCCAAACATCTTGTTTAAAAACATGGCAGAACAAATAACCAAATCACGCTTTTAACTTTTTTACCATTTACCCATCCCTTTACATATACGTGTATATAAAATAAGGATGGCAACGGATACCAAAATTGGTATCTGGATAGCCGGGTCGCTATCCGAACGATTATCCGGATATCCCCACAATAAACAAAGTGACACTGATACCAAATTGATTCTATTGTTAAAGGTGTTAAAAGATGTTGTCTCTCGTTGAGGTATTGAGATACAAAGTTTTACAAATGATTTAACGGATATTCAAATACCAATTTGCTATCCAGATACTTGGAACAGAAAACGAATAACCGGTTATTCGGATATTCGTTGCCAACCTTAATATAAAACAAAAATATTGTAATCAATACATTGATAGTGTCTATATATAATTATGAAAACAACAGGCCCAGGCAGCTGAAAACTTTCATCAAATTAAATACATGTACATATATAATCAACCATAAAATTAGTGAACATGTGTCTAGGCATCTATTCCATAAAACAAATAAATGGAACATGTCGACATATTATAACTACTGAACATTGTGCAACTAATTTTATTGTAAATTAGGCCAAAAAAAAATATGAATGATTCTAATATTTTCCACCTATCCAAGTTTATTTTCTGATGATTAAAGTTCTCACAACAGCTTAAACAAGTTTTAATAAAATTCAAATCTTCTTTTCTTCACTTTAGATTATCGCACATTTTTTATTGGCTTTACCATGTGGAAAGCAATATACCCTCATCAAAGATGGGGGCTTAATATGTTCCTGAAAAGCTTCTTTAATTATAAAGCAATGAGATGATGTCAGGTAAAGGAAAACCAAGTAAAGTATACAGTTTGACTTACATTAGAGAGGGCATGCTTGAGTACAATGAATGTGCTTGTATCTAGGAGGACATGCTAATGTATATTTTTGGTGAATGTGGTGAGTGAAAAAACATAACAAAATTGAACATCTTAAAGCTAGATCTAGTACAAATGTAACTAGGAAACTAGTAATAAAATCCAACAATATTCTTTGTTTTCTTGCCATACTCAGTATCATCACAAATACTCAGTATTATCACGAATACTCAGTATCATCACGAATACTCAGTATCATCACGAATACTCAGTATCATCACGAATACTCAGTATCATCACGAATACTCAGTATCATCACGAATACTCAGTATCATCACGAATACTCAGTATCATCACGAATACTCAGTATCATCACGAATACTCAGTATCATCACGAATACTCAGTATCATCACGAATACTCAGTATCATCACGAATACTCAGTATCATCACGAATACTCAGTATCATCACGAATACTCAGTATCATCACGAATACTGAGTATCATCACAAATACTCAGTATCATCACTAATACTACTGCTGTAAAATTAACTTTTCCTGTGGGTGTATTATTTCGTTGGGTTATATATTTGTGAAATAGAAAAAATTGTCTCCTCTTTCAATCATACTTTTGGCTAATATTACATGAGGATTAATTTTCGCAAGATGTCAGGCCTCGCAAATATGGCAAAAAAATAAAACCCATGTAAACATTTCGGCTTTTACATTTTTCTATACAGACAGCCTTACTCATGCAACATATAACAAGACAAGAATAGAGTTCTAACGCAGACACAGCAGCTCTTTGATTAACAACTTTGTCTCCCTACAGCTGTACAAAGATTTCAGTAGTGGACCAATCATATAAACAGACTGACCAATCAGATTAACAGTCGACCAATCAGATCAACCAATCAGATTAACAGATCGACAAATCTACCAATCACATAAACAGATTGACCAATCAAATTAACAGATTGACCAATCCAATTAACAGATCGACCAATCCAATTAACAGATTGACCAATCCAATTAACAGATTGACCAATCCAATTAACAGACCGACCAATCAGATTAACAGATCGACCAATCCAATTAACTGACCGACCAATCCAATTAACAGATCGACCAATCCAATTAACAGATCGACCAATCCAATTAACAGATCGACCAATCAAATTAACAGATCGACCAATCAAATTAACAGATTGACCAATCAAATTAACAGATCGATCAATCCAATTAACAGATCGATCAATCCAATTAACAGATCGATCAATCAAATTAACAGATTGACCAATCAAATTAACAGATTGACCAATCAAATTAACAGATTGAGCAATCAGATTAGCAGATCGACCAATCAGATTAGCAGATCGACCAATCAAATTAACAGATCAATCAATCAAATTAACAGATTGACCAATCAAATTAACAGATCGATCAATCCAATTAACAGATCGACCAATCAGATTAGCAGATTTACCAATCAAATTAACAGATCGATCAATCAGATTAGCAGATCGACCAATCAAATTAACAGATCGACCAATCAGATCGGTCCTGATGTTATTATCCACCATATAGATAGTCTCTAAGATTTGATGTATTAATAGAATGCACCTCAGTAGTATGTCAAATATCTTCATCAAACTGTGACAGCTTGAAGTTCATGAAGTTTTTGTAACTCTTTTATGAAGGTAGGCCTTTCACTGGCATCAGCTTTCCATGCGTCGGTCATTATACTATAAATCTCAGGTGGGCAACCCTCAGGTGCTTCCATTCTGTAACCACGTTCCACATGCATGACAACATCGGCTAATGGCTGAAAAAAGATACAGAATCCAAGACAACAATGTCAGCTAATGACTGAAAACATGCATAATGTTCAAGATTACAATATAATAATAATATTATTTTTTGAAACTTTAATCTTCAGATAAGGAATTGATGATAATTCTCATGTTTTTATGACGTCTAACACTTGAAGCGAGCAATCTAGGGTTTTAGGCTGTAAGAACTAGGTTCAATTTTGATGTAGAAATAGCACGCAAAAACAAGACTGCGTTCAATAAACGCTTATGCCCCCTGTGGTAGCCTTGTCCATAAATAAGTATAAGTCCAAAATTAGGTCAAGGTGAAGGTCAAAATGGGGTCAGGTGATACAGGTGTGTGGAGAGTGTTCATATACAACATCCATGCAAGTTTGGAAGCTTTGTAGCAAGCCATAATGATGCTAGAAGAAACGGTCAATTTGGGTTAACCAGGACGGACGAACGGACGGACGGATGGAAGGACGAATGAACGGACGGACAGGTGAATAACTATATGCCTCCCGATCTATCGATACGGGGGCATAAAAATGGTAGCCAATTCATGATCCATTCTGTTTTCTTTATTTGGCGTTTGACTGTGACAATTGTAGTGTGTGTGTGGCCACTTGGTTTTATCCATGCCTCATTTTCCTTTAGCTAAGGTTAAGACCAAACACTGAACAGGAAAATCATACATCAAATAATAACTCTTGTTTATGAGAAACAAAGCTAATAGTTAACCATGACTTTTGATGATGACTGTATCCATAGCAACCTAACATTCAGCTGTGTGGTCTAATGGTTTCTTACTTCACATTTCTAGGCAATGGCACTGTACAGTATGGATTTGAATATCACTATAGGTGCAAACAACTCAAAGCTTGCATGTTAAATTTGATAGAAGTTTTACTTACAATTCTTGGGTAGGGGACTCGACCAAATGAGTATATTTCCCACAACAGTATGCCGAAACTCCACATATCTGATTTACTAGTGAATTTCTGAAATATAAAACATTTCACCGAATGAAAAATGCCACAAACATGACAAATAATGAAAACATAACATAGAAACTTCAATCAAATTTTGATATCTCTCAATTTACTGCATCTTAAAGTCTATTTGGTCAGCATGGCAAATAATGCCATTCTGTAACCATGACATTTGACCTTAATCAGTAGAAATCAAAGGATAATTTTTAAGGTCAAATGAAGCATTTGAATGTCAACAAAGTACAGGCCCCGTTCCAGAAAATTTCGAGAGGGGGGGGGGGACAGCTAGTATTTGTGATGTCAACCTGGGATGGGTGCGGGAATAGGTATATTCTATTGATGAAAACACAGAAGTCAACTTACATTGTCTCGGAGTGCCTCAGGAGCCGTCCATTTTATTGGAAACTTTCCTCCAACCTGAGCTGGATTATAATCTATCCTGTTGGCTAGACCAAAATCTGACACCTAAAATGTGAACAATGACAAAAGTTAAGCGTGATTAGTAACAGTATACACAAGTTCATATATATAAGAAGTGTCAACAAAGCCAAGTTAAAAATCCTGAAAATATGCGACTGACCAATTTTGCCAAACAAGAGACTTTGATGTCACTTAAACCACATTGTTTCCATGTTTTACTCAGTTTGTATTCAATAAATCCTTCAGAGCAGATTAAATTGACCATAACTTTGACATTTCTTGAGATATTTTCATCAAATAACTTTTATTTTGGTCAGAAATCATAGCTTCTTTCAGATAGATTAATCCGGATTAATCAGGAATATTGACACCCCTGATATATGCAAATCTTAAAATCAATACTATAGGGAAGATCACCTATTTTTATGCAAAATGCCCACCGGCAATCTATTGAATGAATATACAATAGAAATCTGCCATTCACCAATAGTTAGATGGTGGGCACATTTGCATATGAATACTTCTGTATACAAACCCAGAAACATGATCTCTTCTATTATCATTATCATGTCAGAAATAAATTTCCTCTCCACATACTTATAAAGCACTCAAAACTAAAATTTTAATCGCAAAATTTTAAAATTGTGATTGGTAAAGTCACTATTTTAATTGTTTTGAGCCAAATTTAGGATTATTTTCCAAATTTTCAGGGATTGAAGAACTTAATATTCATTTTTTGCAAAATCTTTTCACTGATTTAGGTGCACAAATGTGTTAATGCTGTTTAGAATATAACCCATATTACGGGCCAATGAAACTGCCAAGTTTAGGTGGTTGAATGAAATTTTAATCATTAAAATTTTGCTCTTAACTGATGCAACGTCATGTTTGGCACTTATATCTATCAGCCAATCAAAAAACTAAAAAGGACTTGCTTCAATTCACTAGCTCCGCCCTTTTTAATTATTGAAATTTACTTAATATGTTCCAACTTCAACTAAAAGCTAGCAAATTATTGTCGAGGATGCTTAAACGATCTCTTGTTTCCCACAGCATCAAACAGTTCATTTCGCTTAAAGCATAACTTACAAGGCTTTGACTTTGCCAACATTACATGCCAAATTAGTGTGAGCAAAGTAGTGTTTAATATAAAGTAATCATACAATATACTGTACCTTAGCAGTTCCCTCTTCATTAACGAGAACATTACGAGCTGCCAAATCTCGATGTACTAACTTTCTGTCCTCAAGATAAGCCATAGCACTACATGTATCTCTGTATAGACAATAGAATATATTTAACACACAAGTATAACACATGAACAACATTAACTCATATATACTGATACTAAAATAACAAGAGCTCACCAGGGGCTCTACAGAGGCATAATACCCAATCCTGAAAATTTGATGCATGTCTGTTTCGAGTGCCATTAGCACACACCCCTATACCAAAACTATGTTTCAACCATTGTTCTATTGTCAAAATTAAGCATATAAAATTTCAAGTGACCATTACTCAGTCAATTTTTGGGATTTTTTCTTCAAATAACTTTAATTTTCTGCAGTTCCTTCTTTTTAGTGCAGCAAATCGGGATATCCGGAATAATAGGACCCTGGCTTGCATTGTGCCTTGTATGTTTCTATGTTTTCTGTGCTTGGCTGGTTTAGTTGAGTGCTGTCAGACTTATCATTATTTTCTTTGTAGAACACAAAGGAATTTAGAAAAAAGTCAACCAAGGAACAGCCCCATGAAATTACTACCTATTACTTTCACAAGACGATCCTCCTGGTTGCCATGTTTATATCATGCTCAGGTTACTTAAAGTGCCAATAATATAAGGGCTTTTTTCTTTTCAGTGCAAGGGCCCACTGGAAACAGCTTTTTATAACCATGCAGTTTTCCCCAAAAATTAAGTTTATGCTCCAAGTACTAATAGGAGTCGAGGCACGCTCCCGGCACATTCCAGACACGCTCCCGGCACATTCCAGGCACGCTCCCGGCACATTCCAGGCACGCTCCCGGCACATTCCAGGCACGCTCCCGGCACATTCCAGGCACGCTCCCGGCACATTCCAGGCACCTAAAATCCTCCCTCAAATACCCCCTAAAATGGGTGTTTCAAGAGCAACGTCACATACTACTGCCACGAGAAACTAACTCCAAAGGAATAATGATACTTCCTTTAAGGAGGCAGGATGCATGGGTGTTTCAAGAGCAGCGTCACATACCACTGCCACGAGAAACTAACTCCAAAGGAATAGTGATACTTCCTTTAAGGAGACAGGAGACCCCCGATTTATAAGACACTATTTACTACTGTACTAGTGTTTCAAAAACAGCGTCACATACCACTGCTACGAGAAACCGTCTCCAAAGGTATAAATTAAGTTGTCCTTAAATGGTACAAACGTGCAATAACCATAACAGATTTTACATAATTTATGTGAAATGTAGACAACATAGCCATAAGGTATAAACACTAAACTCAACATTTACATACTAACACATGATGGTTAAATGATTAATCGCAATCAAACAGGTTAAATTTTGATATCTAGATAGGACAGTGCTCCCTGAGGACTAGACTTGTGCGATACCGATACACTTTGTGCATGTATGATAGCATTTCCTACATGTTTAGTTAATTCAGGTGTAAAATACATTTATTGTATTGTTGACATTAAGGGATTTACCAGGAATGTCAATAATCGGGGGTTGGAACTCACTGCAAATATAGGCTGTTGTTCAGTGGTTGCTGCGCTACAGAGGTTAAATTTGAAGTAAGTATCAGCTTAGGAAATTATGAAGGTGTTGATATAGAGAGGTTGTTGCTATACAGAGGGCGGCACTGGAGAAGTTGTACTGTATGTAGCATGTAATTCACCAACCATTGATGTTCAGGAAAAACCAATCAATAATAACTTTATTTATCATGGAGGACATATTTAGTTTTTGACCAATTTTTATTCTGAATAGTTTTTACGTTACTTACGTTGCAAAATTGATTTGATTCTTTTTTGTGATGACACCTCGTCCTCGTGATCGTAGATATTCTACCAAGTTACCTTTACCCATAAACTCTAGGACCAAATATATGGTCTCATCTTGTACAATTCCTATAAGTGATACTAAATTTTGATGTCGCACAGACCTGAAACATAAATATAAGTCATTAATGACAACAAGGTCAAAATTCAAAGAGGACAAAGGTCAAGCAAGAAACCTTATCCAGGGCTCCTACAGAGGCATAATTCACAGTTCTGAAAATAAGAAACAAGTCAATTTATGCCCAAAATGACCTTAACTTTGTCCATTCTTCCAATGTTTTCATTAAATAGCTTCTATTTTCAACAGAAAAATTCTCCCGGTTATTCCTGATTTCTAGACACCTAATCATGCAAGTACAATGTGTGTCCCATCTCGATTTCAACGGTTTATTCTAAAAAATTGACACTAATTACTTTCCTGACGATCATATTAAAACAAAACTTTGATGGTCATTCTAACAAGAGCACCACCTACAAGCGCTGGACCCTCGACTTTCTCGTACTTGATAGTAAACTTGCTCATCTGTGAGTCAAAATTCTAAGAGTAACAAAGGCATATAACTCATAAATGTAGGTCACCAGCCTCGTCTGTATGAACCCCCGCCCCTTGTGATAGCTTTGATAGTCTTTAAGCAATTGATATTTTTGTGTAAAGGTGGAGTCATAAAAAGGGAATAACTTTTATAAAATGCTGTATAGAGTTGTTTTCTCTTGTCAGTAGATGAAGGTCATCACATTCCACAAGTGTATTGACTTTCAAGTTGAAAGCATTGATAGTGTTTGAGAAAAAGTTCATGTGTAAAATGTGCCACTATTTCTATGTACTAAGTCCAAACAAGGGCAGATAAGATAACTCCACAAATATTGGTCACAGAGTTATCAGCCTTGTCAGTATGGACTTCACTTGTGATGGTGAATAACTATGTTAAGTTTCAAGTTGATACCTTTGATAGTATTTGAGTAATTGACAGAGAAAATGACTCTGACAGTAAACTTAACCAACGCACACGCACACTCTCACGCACACGATCATCACGACAAATGGACTTTTTTTCTTTGAAAAGTCGAGCTAAAAATAATAACAATGGTACGCTTCCGTTGAAGTTTGACAATGCGAGAAACTCCTGTTTACATGGATGGTGCATGAATGACTCCGCCATAATCTTACTGAAGACCACCAGCCAATAGTGACAGTTCCTATATAACACTTACGTCATTAATGATGCCTCTTGCAAGAAAGACTGAGCTGCCCTGTTGTCATCCTTGAGTTTTTTTATCGCCACCGGTCGACCTTTATATAAGCCTTTATGTACATCTGTAAAACACAAGATACACATTAACCCTTTACTCCATAGAGTACTCCGTATCAAGCCATGTTAATATTCAGGGGTTCTACTGAGGCATAATGCCTAATCCTAAATACAGGGGTTCTACTGAGGCATAATGCCCAATCCTGAATACAGGGGTTCTACTGAGGCATAATGCCCAATCCTGAATACAGGGGTTCTACTGAGGCATAATGCCCAATCCTGAATACAGAGGTTCTACTGAGGCATAATGCCCAATCCTGAATACGGGGGTTCTACTGAGGCATAATGCCCAATCCTAAAAACAGGGATTCTACTGAGGCATAATGCCCAATCCTAAATACGGGGGTACTACTGAGGCATAATGCCCAATCCTGAAAATGAGTCGCAAATCTGTTTCGAGTGTCATTAGCACACACCGTCACACCAAGACTCAGTTCAAACATTGTTCTAGTGTTAATATTCAGCAGATTAAATTTCAAATGACCATAACTTTGTAAATTCTTTGAATTTTTTCACTAAATAACTGTCATTTTCTGCAGAAATGTTCATTCTTTCTAGTGCTGCCAATCCGGATTTCTGGATTAATCCGGAATTGTAGAACCCCTGTAGATATGAGTTGCAAGTCTGTTTCGGGTGCATTTAGTACTCATCCCTACAGCAAAACTCTGCTACAGACATAGTTCTACAGACATAGTTCTACGGACATAGTTCTACAGACATAGTTCTACAGACATAGTTCTACAGACATAGTTCTACAGACATAGTTCTACAGACATAGTTCTACAGACATAGTTCTACAGACATAGTTCTATTGTTAAATATCAGCTTATGAAACTTCAAATGACTTTTGTCAATTCTTTTCAACAAATAACTTTTAATTTCTGCAGAAAAGTTTATTCTTTCTAGTGCAGTAAATCTGGATTTCCAGATTATTCCAGAATTGTAGGACCCCTGAATATTCCATATCCATCACTATAACTATTATTTCCACTAATATAAACGGAGGGAAACAATCCAATTACAGACATGGACTTAGCACAACAACTTCTCAATGGAGGTAATTCTTGAACATTTTAATAATGTGTGATAAGGGAGACCATCCAATTTCAGAAATAAACTTAACACAACAACTCATCAAGGGAGCTAATTTTTTTCCAAATAAACTGTACATGAGATGTGTGCAAATTCTAATTCATCTCATCTGAATTGTGTAGTGCATAAGTAGTATATGACTTTATATCATAACAAATATGGTGGTAGTATAACAATATTTGTTTTATTTTCAACATAAATCACAAGTGAAATAAGAATTCTCTCGTGTGTAACCTGACAACAAATCAAGTGTTGCCTTGTGGCTTGGAATAGCGATGATACAGCAAAATAATAAATTGAAAGAAGTATGATATTTCACATGATTGCAAAGAATTGTCATGTTAACTTGAATAAGATTTGTGACATAAGAATTTGAGTGTATTTGAGAAATAATAACGACTTATCCATACACACATACCTCCAAACTCTCCTTTTCCTACCAACTCTCCAACATTGAGGTCACATAGACTGATTGTCCAACCTCCTAACGCAAACTCTTCAGGAGATACGGAGAAAAAATTTCCACCAACTCTGGGTAAAGGTGTTATTAATTTTGTACATAGGCCATCAGCATCCCTTGAATAATGCTAGAAAATAGAAAATAAAGCTATTTTGAATACATTTAATCATACAAAAATGAATATTAACCCCTTTTTCTATAGTCCTGCCTCTTGATGCCATAATCCCGCCTTTTACTTCATAGTCCCGCCTTGATACTTTAAAAGTCCCATCTCTTTATTCTACCACCTTTTTAGTCAATTACTCAATAGTCCTGCATTTTACTTCATAGTCCTGCCAACTTACTTTAAAGTCCCACCTTTTTACTCGGTTGCCTTGCCCATTTAGTCCATAGTCCTTCATTTTACACTTCAGTGAAGTCCCACCTCTTTACTTCAAAATCCCGCCTTTTTACTCCATAATTCTGCCTTTTTACAGTACAAGCTTTTATGTTCTCCAACAATTTTTTACACCAATTATAGTTTTATAATCGTAGGGCTCGGTAGAGGAAGAAAATGAGTCTCCATGGAGTACAGGGTAAATAAATACATAACAAACAAGACTGTCCAATAAACCCTTATGCCCCGGTTGAAGCCTTGTCCATAATAACTAGCTAAGTCTATCAAGGGCTATAATTCTTTAGACATGTTGGATAGTGTTACATGGCGTTGATAATGTAAGGGGCTTATAATGCCAAACAAGTATGCCAAGTTTGAAACCAATGTTTTGAAGGACTTTGAAAATATTTGAGTTACAAAGTTTTAGTAGTTGATAACATTTTTAATGAGACAGACAAACGGATTAATGAACAGACAGGAAAATCACTATATGCCTCCCCCATCAGTAGATGCCGGGGCATAAAAAGCGTTTTTTAACAAAATATGCATAATCATGTTATATAATATAGATTATAAGAAGACAACATATGATAGGAAATTATAAGAGATTAAAACTTAAAATTATATCTTAAAAAAGTTATTCAAAATTAATAAGCAAATTAAATAGATCCAAACTAACATATAAGAAAAACTGTAGTTGAAATGAATAATTTTTTTAATAAAATTGCTATACAATGTACTAGGTAAGTGACAGTGAAACTTAACAGGCGGTGAAACATTTCATGCGCAATTAACATGAGAGATGCACTTATGAATAACTTAAATTAACTGATTGATAGTAATGTAATCATCCACAAAATAATAAACATAAACATTTAAAGCATGAATGCAGAACATGTGCATATATTACAAAAGACCAAACTCATTGTCAGAGTTACTTCCCTTTGCAATCAGAAATAACCACAACCACCACCACCACAGTTTCGTTGAAGTGTCAAATTAGTTGCAAATTTATATACAACCAGTCATTATAGCATTGAACAAATAAGGACCAATTTTAAAAGCAAGATTTGTAAAATCAATCTTTGCGAGAGCTGGCTACATCATTTAAAATGAGTCATTTTATTTATAAGGACTTAAAATTTCGGCCCTGAAGTGGACTGAGTAAAAACAAGCAGTGGCTATAACATTTCTTGATCAATAAATAAACTCATAAGTCATGTGAGACATTTTACATATTATGACTTCATCAAAGATATGCTGGGCATTCTACATTGTTTAATTTGTCATAGTCCTGTTGATCAGCTTATGTGTAGCAAACAAGCTACATGGTCAACAGCCCAAAAATACACTGTAAACCAAGAAATTTTGTGCAATTTAATTATGCGGAGTTCGCAAATGGTAGAATTTTGCAAAATAAAAGTCGCGGCGAAAATGCTAAAAACATTAATACAGACATAGTGGGAAACTTAAAAACGCGAAAATTTGAAGTCAAGAATATGCTGCAAAACGCGAAAGTAAATTGGTTTACCGTAGTTACACTTCATACATGTTAGAGCATTATGTTACGACACAACAAACGATAACAACATGCAGTGATGTTTGGGTCATTCACATATACAATGTAATTATTTTATTAAGGTTTGATAAATGTACAGACTAACTTGCATGCAAGCAGCCAGTCAGGTATACAAGGGATGTGTCAGGTAAAAGCAGATTGTTGCTCATAAAAGGCATTTAAAACGAAATAATTGATATAGAATTTTATGTAAAATTGACTAAGGCTGAATATTATTGGCTTTTTAAAACAGGTGAATGGTACATTTGAGTCACAGATGACACACGTTTGACTGTAGCATGCAGGACTGAGAGGGGTGGGGGACACACACAGAGAAATGCAAGCAATCAGTACAACAATTATACAGTTACACAGAACATTCCTGAACATAATTGAATAATTACTTAATTAAGCATATTAATCAAACACTAACTTCCAGCCAGGCTATGTTAAAAGGTCAGGTTTTGCATGCTGATAGGTGGCAGCAAGAACACTTTATCCACTTTAATATCAATATGCGTACATGCAACATTTTGCCATCCGCTGTCATACCATTTAATACACATATATATACAAGGGGTGATCAACAAATACGCGGAAAAATGCACGAAAATCTTTGTTACATGACCAATATTTATGAAAATCAGTCAAATCAGATCAGCTGTGAATCAATTGGAAATAAATTTATCTTCATGTTTAATAAAGGTTTCATTAACTTATAATGAAGAACAAAGAAAACACTTAACACAACACTTTTCGAAGTATTTGTTGATCACCCCTCGTACATGCAAACAGTGCTACAACTACCACAGACTATATAGTGTTCCAGGTGTTATTAATGAAATAATTAGGTGTTGTTGAATTAGTTAAACTAATAGGTAAACGAATAGGAATATTTTCTTAACTAAGGGGGGGGGATGGTTTTTTTTCAATTTGTTGAAAATAAGAGGAGCAAAATATTGAAGTATTGCCCTAAGGCGTTTTGTGAATCAGGTCTCCACACAAGACTCCTGGCATACTGATATACAGACACTTGGATATGTAGTTTAGATAACCATATATCCTGTGTATAAACTGTATATTCTATATATAAATATTGAAGTGATGAATCTCAACAAGATATCAATATTGATATATTACAAGTGCTTGGCTGGTATAAGATGCCAACCACCAGGGTTTGTTTGCAATTTCACAATACTAATAGTATTGTGTAGTACGAGAATTTGACACGACTCTCGACCTTCTATTAGCATAATTTAACAGCTGATATATTGCCTATATTTATAATCCCGGTTGTTTTCATAAGCAAAGAGCATCTCGAAGATGCTCGATGTGCAATACCAACACAAAAAAGTCAAATCTATAGGACTGATATTGCACGATTTGCTTGCGGAAATTGATATATTCACTGCAAGAACCTTGTAATATATTCATGACTAAAGGCCAGGATCAATTCAAATTCTCTGTGCTATATTATATTCTAATCTCTCTTAAAAGCAGCCCAGTAAATGAATACATAAAATATGGTGGCTAAAATCAGATGTCTGTTAAATACAGGTACATCTAGTTGAAAATAGAACAATACAGGAGGGGTGTAGTGGAACACACAACAACACAACAGGTATTTTAACATTGTTCATCCAACTAGTTTCTGCTAGATAAAAGCCTTCATCAGGGATATGAAAATTGTCTACTGGGATTTTAACAAGAGTTACAAAAACATGAAATGTTTGCCTTAATGACCTAAGTCCCCGCAACCATTACCTTTTTGACCTACTGACCCAAAAAATCCAATATGTGTCCTCTGCTAGTCTGCCATTAAAGGCTCCCTTAATAAATTGTGTTCTTTTTCGTGTTATAGGCGGGTGGCCTGAATCATGAATAAACTATAGTATTGTATTGTACTGTATTGTACTGTATTGTACTGTATTGTACTGTATTGTACTGTATTGTACTGTATTGTACTGTATTGTACTGTATTGTACTGTATTGTACTGTATTGTACTGTATTGTACTGTATTGTACTGTATTGTACTGTATTGTACTGTATTGTACTGTATTGTACTGTATTGTACTGTATTGTACTGTATTGTACTGTATTGTACTGTATTGTACTGTATTGTATTGTATCGTATTGTATCTTATCGTATCATACAAGAAATGTTGATCATCAAGGGAGTTTATGTAAATAAATATTTCAGTCATTTGTCAGTAAATCATTTAATGCATGCCTACCACAAACCATCCACCATATAATTATATGATGATCATTAAAATGCAAGCATTAGCATATTACATGCATGCGCTTTAAAGTATAAACATAGATTGCATCATATATTTGATGTGCTACCATCATTATGCATGTCTTGAACTGTTCACTTTAAGCAACCACAGCTGGTATATGTATTACATTATGATAGGATCTAATCTATCTGATGCAGTCAGTCAATGGTTAAACATCATATTTCTCCTCTCAGATTTCATGACCTACTTATGCAATGAAGGTGATTTACAGGATGTTGTTAGAATACAGACATTGAACTATCCTAATACTAAACAGTTCAAGACAATCAGTTTGTGTTCAGGTCAGCTAATAATGACAGGTTATGATTTAATAATATTGGCAGTTTAATACAGGGATTGATTCATGTGGATGATTGATTCATGTGGATGATTGATTCATGTGGATGATTGGTTCATGTGGATGGTTGAATCATGTGGATGGTTGATTCATGTGGATGATTGGTTCATGTGGATGATTGGTTCATGTGGATGATTGGTTCATGTGGATGATTGGTTCATGTGGATGAATGGTTCATGTGGATGATTGATTCATGTGGATGATTGGTTCATGTGGATGATTGGTTCATGTGGATGATTGGTTCATGTGGATGATTGGTTCATGTGGATGATTGGTTCATGTGGATGATTGATTCATGTGGATGATTGGTTCATGTGGATGATTGGTTCATGTGGATGATTGATTCATGTGGATGATTGGTTCATGTGGATGATTGGTTCATGTGGATGATTGGTTCATGTGGATGATTGGTTCATGTAGATGATTGATTCATGTGGATGATTGGTTCATGTGGATGATTGGTTCATGTGGATGATTGGTTCATGTGGATGATTGGTTCATGTGGATGATTGGTTCATGTGGATGGTTGGTTCATGTGGATGATTGGTTCATGTGGATGATTGGTTCATGTGGATGGTTGGTTCATGTGGATGGTTGATTCAAGTGGATGATTGATTCATGTGGATGATTGATTCATGTGGATGGTTGATTCATGTGGATGATTGATTCATGTGGATGATTGGTTCATGTGGATGATTGATTCATGTGGATGATTGGTTCATGTGGATGGTTGATTCATGTGGATGATTGGTTCATGTGGATGGTTGATTCATGTGGATGATTGGTTCATGTGGATGACTGGTTCATGTGGCTGGTTGGTTCATGTGGATGGTTGATTCATGTGGATGATTGGTTCATGTGGATGATTGATTCATGTGGATGACTGGTTCATGTGGATGATTGATTCATGTGGATGGTTGATTCATGTGGATGATTGATTCATGTGGATGGTTGATTCAAGTGAACGATTGATTCTGGTGGATGATTGATTCATGTGAACGATTGATTCTGGTGAATGATTGATTCATGTGGATGATTGATTCATGTGAACGATTGATTCTGGTGGATGATTGATTCATGTGAACGATTGATTCTGGTGGATGATTGATTCATGTGGATGATTGATTCATGTGAACGATTGATTCTGGTGGATGATTGATTCATGTGAACGATTTATTCTGGTGGATGATTGATTCATGTGGATGATTGATTCATGTGAACGATTGATTCTGGTGGATGATTGGTTCATGTGGATGATTGATTCAGGTGAATGATTGATTTAGGTAGGGGACTGATTAAGATGGATGATTGATTATCGTAGATGATTGATGCAGGTAATCCTATACAGAGGTGTGAGCATATAAAATACATGTTTTGTACACAGATACAAGAATACATATACAGCTGTAGAAAGGATAGGTACCTTATATATAAATAGTGGTGTAATTTTGGTGTATATTATTATATGTATTATATATACAAGTTAGGAAAGCAGCAGAACATATATATATATGTGTGTAGAAAGCCTGGAACATCCCATGTAAAAATACCTCAATCAGCGCGGATAAATTATCAAAGAATGCTTCTTCATCAATAGTTAGCTTATTTCTACTGTAGATGATACGGTAATGTTCCACTTTACGATGATAACATACACTGAGGGTATAATCACCCTTGTAATGTACGCTCTCCCTCACGAGAAACAAGCCGTCTGTGTGAGTCTCGAGAAGAAGTTTTTCAGAATTTACTCGATCTATCTTGCCATGGAACCATCTAGAATAAGGTGGAGTTCTTGTGTCAGGTATCTCAATACAAAACATTAGTGAAGACTAAACTAACCACAGAGCATCCACACTTAAAACACAACAATCAAGTTCATGTCAAAGGATAAAATAATTTTGCTGAATCGGCATGCTAGATATGCATGTTCAGTATAAGTTGTTTATGTTACAGAGTTGACATTTTATGAAAAATTTGCTTCTAAAATGATTCTCAATCCCAAAACCTATATTGTTGCTTTTGAGCCATAGACTTGTCCCAATCTGACTTTATTTGTACAACCATGAAAGTAACTACACCCCTTTGGAAGATCCCAACAGTCCCTTTGGAGGCTCCTTGGAGTAACCACACCCCATTTGGAGGCTCCTGGCAGAAACCACTCCCCCTGTGGATGATCATGACAGTAACCACTCCCCCTTTGGATGATCATGACAGTAACCACTCCCCCTGTGGATGATCATGACAGTAACCACTCCCGCTGTGGATGATCATGACAGTAACCACTCCCCCCCTGTGGATGATCATGACAGTAACCACTCCCCCTTTGGATGATCATGACCGTAACCACTCCCCCTCTGGATGATCATGACAGTAACCACTCCCCCTCTGGATGATCATGACAGTAACCACTCCCCCTTTGGATGATCATGACAGTAACCACTCCTCCTTTGGATGATCATGCCAGTAACCCCCCCCCCTGGATGATCATGACAGTAACCACTCCCCCTCTGGATGATCATGACAGTAACCACTCCCCCTCTGGATGATCATGACAGTAACCATACACCTTTGGATGATCATGACCGTAACCACTCCTCCTTTGGATGATCATGACAGTAACCACAACTCCTTTGGATGATCATGACAGTAACCCCCCCCCCCCCCCTGGATGATCATGACAGTAACCACTCCCCCTCTGGATGATCATGACAGTAACCACTCCCCCTCTGGATGATCATGACAGTAACCACTCCCCCTCTGGATGATCATGACAGTAACCACTCCCCCTCTGGATGATTATGACAGTAACCATACACCCTTTGGATGATCATGACCGTAACCACTCCTCCTTTGGAGAATCCTGGCAGTAACCACAACTCCTTTGGATGATCCTGAGAGTAACCACTTCCCCCTTTGGATGATCATGACAGTAACCACTCCTCCTTTGGATGATCATGACAGTAACCACTCCCCCTCTGGATGATCATGACAGTAACCACTCCTCCTTTGGAGAATCCTGACAGTAACCATTCCCCCTTTGGATGATCATGACAGTAACCACTCCTCCTTTGGATGATCATGACAGTAACCACTCCTCCTTTGGAGAATCCTGACAGTAACCACTCCTCCTTTGGATGATCCTGAGAGTAACCATACACCCTTTGAGGAGCTAACAAAATTAAACCACTTCCCCTTGGTAGGAGCCGAAAATTAAACCGCTTCCAATTTGAAGGAGCTGACAGTAGCAACAACCTATTGGAGGAGTGGAAATCTAACCATGTCTAAGGGCTGAAATCACCCCCCCCCCCCCCCCCCGGACTGTACCGTAACAACTCTTGGTAAAATAATAATATAGTAAGTAAAGAATTAGATAAAATGAAGTTTCTTAAGAGAATGAGGGCCAAGATAAAACATGACTTATAAGAAAGAGAGAGATTTTCTAACTAGAATTTCATTTTGTTTTAGCGATAATAACATTTTTAAAAACAAAATTAGAAACTGGAACAGTTTTGGATCACATGAACTTGATTTTTGCTTCAGTGTATAAAATTCACCCACTAATGGTTACTAAATCATGATGTACATGTAAACTGGATAAAAATCAAGGCCTTGATCTTTTTATATAGTTCAACTGGTATATTATCAATCTCATTGAAATCATATCCTAATATTTGCTCCATTCCTTGACGCTGTTTGAGATCTGACTACACTCTGTAAGCGGTAATGTTCAAATGACCTCTATGGCGCACAATGACTTCATGTAGTCTCACTAGAGTTTCACCACACTTTCAGATTTGTGAACGAAACAATTTAATTGGATAAAGTAAAGATCACTTCGACATGACCCAATACACAGGGGTAAAGCGTAATAAGGGTATAATTTAAATGAGATTGCTGGTAAATCAGCATTGATTAGCGAAGGCATTGTCAATATTTTGTCTCCAGTTTACATGTACATGGGCATGCAGACAAGCAAACCAACCACATTAGGTAGTGAAATAAGTCTATAAAACAACGTTAAACAGTAACGTTCATAATATACCTCCACGATTTGTGGTAAATTATCGAAGAAGCTATCCTCATCGATAGTTAATTTGTTATGTTTATAAATAATTCTGTAGTTTTCCACTTTGCCATCACAGCAGACGCATAGAGTATAGTCCCCTGGAAAATTCACACTTTCACGCACTAGAAATAATCCATCTTGTCTCTGTTTTAACAAGTCTGCTGCATTGTCTCTATTTATTTTTCCATGAAACCATCTACAAGAATATATTAGGAGCATGCATGTCTATATAATATAATATACTAACAAATACTGTAAAATCACATATTTTCGTGGGTATTAAATTTCGTGGATTTTGATAAAAAAACATTTTTTGATGGGGTAGTAATTTCGTTGATTACAAAACATTAAATCGTTAACCCAAGTTCGATATTTGAGAGGTTGATCAATCGTTGGGATTAGATTTCGTGGTCGAGTGCAAACAATGAAATCAACAAAAATTCAACTCCCTTGAAAAAATAATGATTTTACAGTAAGATCGAAACTTAAAATTAACACACAGTATAAACACAATTACTGTCATGTATTTCTGCCAAAAAAACACAATTCATATAAGAAATTCATAAATTCATAGTTCAGTGGGGAAAGATATTTGCCACAGTTCATTTTACCCTGACCCCTAAAATTTCCAAAAATCCAAATTTTGTTTCTCCAGGTTTTGAGCATTTCAGAAACTGGTCAAGCACTTATTGCAAAGTGCTTAACTTACTTTCTTATATTTATTTAAGCTATTTTTGCTATAAAATGGTAAAATCCAGTACAAAATTGTCAAAAGAGACCTTGAGTTACAGATCCTAGTGAATCCCCTAATATTTTCCTGATCTAGTAAGGAGGAATAGAAAATACAGTTTAATGAACCGATAAATGGCGGCATGAATTAATTTTTTGTATTTAATACTTCATTTTATAAGATTCTCCCCACTGAACACAGGAGACAAGTTTACGCATATATTAGCATGGTAATGTGACTGATAGCCAATAGGAATGAATGTTTCATTTTCAAATCAAATGATGAACCAATCAGATGAAAGATAACATTTTTATGTTGTTATAATGGCAGCAATTAGTGGAGCCAGAAATACATTCTTCAACTACAGACAAACTACAAGAACAACAACATACTAAGCTAAACTTCAACATGTTCATGCTGGGAGGCTTGCATATGATATATATGGCACTATATTAGACCATTAACCTGAACCTAAAGTGACCCCTAAAATTGGAACTCAGATTCCTGTGGTTTTTTTAAATTATAATGATATTTTAGGTTATAAAACTTTAAATCTAGTATGATGCTTGATATTCAACCACTAGTGAAACTGCTGTTAAGCAGAAGTGCCTGCATGTGACATTAATTCGCCAAATAGTTTATTGGGTAATAACAACCATACTACTAATTTTCGATCGGCAGTGTTTAAAAGTCCCCCATCTCATCGATTCTGAATATAAGTCAGAATTGCTACACATGTAAGTATATACTGTTCGGTATTAATGTTCACGCATGTTACAGCAAGCCATCCAACATGACAATGAAGATTAGCAACAATATAAAACTACATCACAACAACAACAACAATCAAGCTGCAATGAAGCCAGGATCCAGACAGAGCAAGAAAAACAGGAACCAATCTCTAAAATTCAAACAAAGACAACATCAATTCTCTACAATCTAGTATATTGTACATAACCCCCTTACAAGGCGACCTGGTAAATGGGAGGGTTTAAGCAAATACCCCAATTTGTCTGTCCACATTTAGCTTGGGACTGGCATAGCCCATATCGCCTCATAAGCAGGTACATACAGTTGATGAAAGATGTACCAAGCGATGCAAACACAAAAATACAACAACCATATAGAGGAAGGAAAGTCGAATATCTAGGTTTAACACTCTTATGCCATTCAATGATCCACTCAACCGTTCCACTCCAAGGCCCCACTCCACACGCCTTGCAAGTCATGAAACTCACACTTCAATCTGAGCACTTCTAAGTTTTATTAATTTCTGTTAAAAGTATGCAGTTGTACCAAATTTTATAGAACTTCTTCTCAGAACTCTACCCAGAACTCTACATATGTTCAGAATGCATCGAACCAACTCTACATGATTACCAAATGTAACAAAAATTTTAATTTCTTAATGTTTAATCTTTTACTTAAAAGCACTGTTTATATAATGAATTAATGCCATTTTTAAGGTGTACTTACACAACATAAAATGTGTTCTCTACTATTTCTAACATACAATATTTATAAAAATGCGGATGAAAAATATTATAAGTGTTTATACATGAAGTGCTTCAGACAGAACTTAAGAAACTAGATTTCTACCTTTAATTAAGAGCTTCTATTCCAGTCACCTTAAATTCAATGGATGTTCATTTTTAAACACAATGATATTATTATAAATGCAAAACTCTTAAGAATCAATGCGGCATTTCAAGGTCGAGCATACATATTATCAACTCAAGGTCAAACTTAGAAATATTCATTTCAGTTCAAGGTCCAACAAACAATCATTTCTAGGTCATTCAAACAGACCATCAATGCAAGGTCAAACAGACCATCAATGCAAGGTCAACCATACAAATGCTCGTTTCAAACACAATCACGAGGATCATTTCAAGTTCAAACAAACAGGCGATCATTTCACGGTCAAACAATATGGACCATCTGTGTTGCTGGGATTACATACAGGGTGTTGAAGACTATGGTCAAGACGGCAAACGATGGTTGGATGAACACTAAGTCCATCATTCAACTTCAGCTAACAAAAAAAGCTAACGAAACTAATCAACAAAGAAAAACTCAACAATTTAATATATAACACTATCATGCTGACAAAAAAGCAAGCATTGGTCATGGAAACACACGAGGGTAATGAAATAAATCATAAAATGAATTCAAAATGAACCAATCAAAATAGAGCATTCAGTCACATGACCATACCTCCACCAATGACATGAGACTATCAAATGTACATTCTCCGCCATCTACCTCCAGGAGATTGTTGCGAGTGAGAATGCGGTAATGATCCACCCGTTTATCACAGGAAACTGAAAGCGTGTAATCGCCCAGAAAGTGTACGCTATCACGTATAAGGAATACTCCGTCCTCCTTATCTTGGAGTAAATCCTCGGCTTCAGGTCGGGAGATCGCTCCATGATGCCAGCTACAACATGCCACAAGTATGGTTAGATACATCATAATATAGCTCAATATGTCAGGGCTCGACACTAACACTGGTCCGCTGGTCCAAGACCAGTGAAAATCCAGAAGGACCAGTGAAAATTCTTGAGGACCATTTACTGTCCTATTTACAAATTGGGTGTTTTTGCCCTGTCGGACCAGTGGCCAAAATAGTTAGTGTCTAGGCCTGTATGTCACTCATTGCAAAACAGGACTTAAGCAAACGCCAACACTTTCCAAGTATGCTTTCTAATAAATGTAATTATCAGAACTGCTTAAAAGATACTGAACTCCAAAATGTCCATCAAAATACAAAATACATAGTATTTCAATAGCACTTGTGTTGAGAAATATTGACACTTGTCATAATCGGGAGTTCAGCATCTTTATAAGTTATTGCTACCAATACTGCTGTAAAATCAGAAATTTTTGCAACAGAATAATTTTTGCTATTTTTGCAAAACTTAAATACCAGTGAAGTTAACCAACTACACTAAATGTGGTTTTTTTCTGAAGTTAAAGATTTTTGCAACCTTGTTAACTACTTTAGATTAACAAATTCATGGAATTTTTGCTTGCAAAAACATATGATTTTACAGTATATGGCCATGACAGGTCATGGCTCTCACTTCACTTTTGGGACAGGAGCCAGGGGAATTTCGAGTCGTTTTGAAGAAAAATGGGAATTTTGTCTTTTATAAATATCAATTCTATTACAAAAGTAATACATATTTACGGTTTTAAGCTATAACAACAGCTACAAGAACTGCTGAACAGCATTTACAAAGGCTCTTCATTGACATTCAGAAAAGGAGGGGAATTTTTTCAGAAAATTGCATATTCATTCAGGAGCGGAATTGAGCCGAAATTCGGCCCAAAAAATGTTGAAATGAGAGCCCTGCTGGTTGTAGGATAGGATCAAATTATTTAATATCGATGCATGAGTAAGTTGTCTGAAATGTTTCAATATTCAGTTGATGAATCTGTAAAATAAGCGGAAATGAAAACACATCAAATATTCATACATCTAACATTCAAACCAGGGGCTGGTATTCAATATTGATCTCATTTAATTGGAGAATAAGGATAGCCAATCATATCGCAAGTTACTGACCAAGAGTTTAAAATGGTGGAATCTGATTGGTTGTCCTTATCCTTAAGTCAAGTAAAATCAATATTGAATACCACCCCTGACCTAGATTTTACAAATACAGACATTTTTTGGCATGTTCCATGAAGACTTCATCTGTGGTCAAACAGATGACTGATGAAAATATTTTATCACAAAAACTCACCATGATAGTGACATACGAGTGAAAATAATGAATCTTTAGCAAAACTGTAAAATAGGTATCAACAATTATTCAGACAAAATGCCATTTTATTAGTTTCAAAATACAAGAAATGCTAGGCAGGGATCCTACTTAGGCATTATGCCCAATCCTGAAAATAAGATGCAAGTCTATTTTGGGTGCCATTAGCACCAAAACAGTGTTTCCAACATTGTTCTAGTATCAAATTCCAGTGTATGTAATTTCGAATGACCGAACTTAGACAATATTTTGAATTTTTTCATCAGGCCTAGACACTAACTATTTTTGCAACTGGTCCGACAGGGCAAAAGCACCCAATTTGTAAATAGGACAATTACTGGTCCTCCAGTATTTTCATTGGTCCTTCTGGATTTTCACTGGTCTTGGACCAGCGGACCAGTGTTAGTGTCGAGCCCTGTTCATCAAATAACTTTTTCTTTGTGCAGGAAATATAAGTCTTTACAATACAGCAAATCAGGAATTCTTTAACTGTAGGACCCCTGCTATGTCATAAATTTTGATAAAAACACAGCTGTTAACGTATAAAGTACATGGAACTTAATCATTCAGTCAAACATGATCATTATAGATATAATCTTTCTAAGGCATTATGAATAATACATTGAAGCAGCTCCAACCTATACATCAAAATGCCATACCGTATTATATGAGACCATACAGAGCAAATAAAACATTAATTCTGCAATTCCAGGAAACCAAACATATAAATAAATATATTATATCTTTATGACACAAGTATATACATAGATCTCCATCTTACTACAAATCAGGTAATTTAAACTTGTATTGATCTCTGTATTTGACGTGACAAACCCGAGAGGTGAGCACACACGCCTACATCCAGGGCTTTCACTACACTTTTGGGACTGGGGCCAGGGGCCCTAAGGTAGGGGAATTTCGCGTCATTTAAAAAAAAGGGAATTTTGTATTATCAATAATATTATAAAAGTAATACTAATAAACTGAACAAAAAGCTAATTTCAAGCTATTACATTTATTACATATTTTTTTAAATCGGCCCAGAAATGGTCAAATGAGAGCCCTGACGTTTACACCAGACAGTGGCAGAATCTCTAAATGGTTACAAAAACATGCAGTCAATATAATGTCTTACAAATATAGCTAATCTCTAAAATGGATTGACTTGATTCAGTTGAATTGATTTCTGTATATAAAAGAAATAACTACCACATACTCTAACATGGAATAAATTTAGAATTATTTAAACATGATTAATAACTATTTTTGTTGTACTTTTTGTAACTTTATTTTTAATTCTGTAGTAAAGTACAAGATATCTAACTAGGAGCATTATGGAGGAATCACTTACGGCATAGCATGCAAGGAAACCTCTTTCCGTTTTTGTACATAAGTAGCTGGAATCATGCCTTCCGTCCCGTTGTTATTTTTTGCTCTATACCAGTTGATATCCTGAAAAGAATTATGAAATATGTTATTTATTACAATTATGTATAAGTACTAACACCAGTTAGTCTGTCATGAACAGTCCTATGTCCTGACTCCACCGGTTAGTCTGCCATGAACAGTCCTATGTCCTGACTCCACCGGTTAGTCTGCCATGAACAGTCCTATGTCCTGACTCCACCATTAGTCTGCCATGAACAGTCCTATGTCCTGACTCCACCGGTAACACTGCACCTGAGAAGCTAAATTGCACCACGGGCGCAGTACTGCCTGGCAGGGTTCTCACTCAGGGTTGAGATCAAAGGAAAATTTTCTAAAATGCACTAATCAGCAAAACAAGATGGTCAATATAGCTTTTTTTACAGTTTTCAAGCATTATATAAAAAAGCTATATTCAGGGGTGTCAACAGGGCCATTTTAAATTCAAGAAAATTGTATGCGTGCAACCGTTTTTGTCAAACATGAGGCCTTCAATGTTTCCATAATTAACTCAAGTTTGTATAAAGAAAATCCTTCAGAGCAGATTAAATTTACCATAATTTTGTCATTTTTTTGAGATATTTTCATCAAATAACTTTTATTTTGGACAGAAATCAAAGCTCTTTTAGGATAGACAAATCCGGAATATTGACACCCCTATATATTACCATCAAGAAAACAATTTCAATTTTGCAGTAGATACTTATGTGCAGTGCAAGTTTTTTAATTAAGTCAAAATATTGGAGTGTTCCACTAAGGTGCTTTGCGAATACCAGCAGCCTTGGTCCTGATCATCCAAAGTAAAAATAGAAATATCAGCTCAAATTTAGAAAATTCAGATAAATTTGAAGTTGGAGCTCTTGAAATCTAGCGTAATAAACTCAAAATAATGTTTTAGTTATGTGATGCCAATTTTGAGACATAAGCATCCTATGGAAATAACCAGACTGCGTTCAATAAACGCTTATGCCCCCTGTGGAAGCCTTGTCCATAAATAAGTCCAAAATTAGGTCAAGGTGAAGGTCAAAATGGGGTTAGGTGATACTGGCGTGTGGAGAGTGTTCATACACAACATCCATGCAAGTATGAAAGCTTTGTAGCAAGCCATATTAATGCTAGAAGAAACAGTCAATTTGGGTTAACCAGGACGGACGGACGGACGAACGGACGAACGGACGGACAGGTGAATCACTACATGCCTCCCCATCTATCGATAGGGGGGCATAAAAATAAAAATATAGGATATTATTTGAAACGAGATATGGCTCAGATTGGGACGCTTCAGGACATCAGGACTAGGGGTGACTATTGAGTTCATTTTTGACTATTGCAATACTATTGCTAAAAGTACTATTGCGATACTATTGTATTGCTGGAAACTATTGCGATACTATTGCAATAGTTATTGCCAAGATTAGAACACCAGAGATTAACTTGTAAATGCAAATTTGCACTGTGTAAGATATCACTTTGTTGTACAACTATCTGTGGAAATGATTTAAAATGAATTGGACATAAATAGTTCAATAAAATTTAACTAAATACTGCATTGTTTGCAGTTTGGATGCGTGGGATTTTTTAAAATCAGTTTTCTAACGAGAATTATTTATAAAAATAGAATCTATCGTTACTATCGATATTTGAGCTAATTATCGGCCATAGTTATTGGATTGAGACTTTTACTATCGATCCGTACTATCAGGACACTCGGAATCGCAATGCATCGATATTTCGATGCATCGGCCCACCCCTAATCAGGACCAGGTTAATTTGTTAAAAGCTATAACCAGTTGGCTATAACACAGAAGTCCAGGAAAAATCCAGACAACTTTTACCCATGCATGTATATACTGTATGTATATCATCAAATACTTAACACACAAATGTACTTAAAGCTTGGATATCTTGATCTTACATACAGGAAGTACTATAGTATTACGTTCACATTGATGTCTATTCTCATTAACATCAAGTTTTAAATCTATTTCCTATATAACATGTACATTGTACATTGTTACAATACAATTTGTATGTTTATAAACCTCCTTTATTAATACTACCTTAAAATACATGTTACATCAGCATACATGTATGTAAATGTATACTACCTAATTGACCTTTATAAATGAAATTCTTAAGTAATTAGTAACCAGGTTTTTTGTTGATGGGGTTGAAGTTAACCCAGCAATTGTGGGGGGGTATCAGCCTTAAATATTTTGGTAGCACAGGCGACTTAATTTTTGAGAAAATAACATGATTTTAAAGATTTTTTCAGAAAAAAATCTGAAATCCTTAAAACTACCTACATGTATACAAGGAAAAAACTTTAAAAAAAAAAGAATTTTTGGAACTCTAAAAAACAGTAGTTCAAGCCTTATGACTGAAGACTTCACCTATTTACCGATGCTGCTATATTTTCTAAGCTCATTTCTAACCTTTTTAAAGCATATTCTAATGCATTCAATTATCAATTCATGTAATAACTAATATGGTGGGCGAGCCATACACAGTGAGAGCTGTTTAATCTAATCAACATTCACAACATTTATCAACAAGGAAGTGGATGCAATCGTTTCCTTCTACACTACCTACAAGTAAGATTGAGGCAACCACTTTACATTTGCACTTGTCTGGTCAGTTTTTTATTTTTAAGTTTACGGGAAATGTTAAACAATTATATTATTGGCAAAGGGAATGGAAAAACAAGCGGCCCTTTGATAGGTAGGTGAGCCACATAGGGCCCTTTTGATCCACTTATTAAAATAAAATTCTCTCCTCCAGCAAGCAAACGCATGGGTGAAAGTTGAGAAATATGAAAATACTGAAAAATATGCTGGGGGCCAGGGGGCCGCAGGACCCCCGGTGGGTCCAGGGCAAAGCCTTGGCCAGGGGTCCAGGGGGCAGGCGGCCCCCGTAAGCTCGTTGAAAACAGCATTTTAAAGTACTTCTGAGAGCAAATTCTGGCACTTCTGACTTGCTGTTATAAAAAATAAAAGGCCTCCAAAAAAGCTTGTTTACATGGTGATTTTGTTTTCACTTTCAACCTAAAACCTTTGAATGACCATTTGACTTCTACTGAGTAGAGGTTGGGGTTCTAATAGTGAACAAGTGTCTGTGCAAATTATACAAAAGTAATAGTCAATGGATTTAAGGTTGTACCTTGTCAAGAAGTGCAGATAATTTGGACAAAAATGCTTGATATATAGTTGCCTATTCTTGTCAAATAATACAATTTGTGTATGATCTTTGTTCTTGTGTAGAGGTTGGGGTCACAATAGTGAACAGTATCATCCAGTGAAGTATAAATCCAGGGGTATGCGAGTTTGGTTGCCAATAAACAGCTTAACCCCAGCATCATGAGGTTGCCAAAAACCGACCTACTGTCATGTAAAATGTCTGATAATCTGATAATGCACTAAAAAAACAAGTTTTTGTTGTAGATTAATTAAGTAAGTACTGTATCACTAAGGGCTATATTTGGTTAAAATTGTTCTTTGTAAATATATTTTTGTAAGTAAGACAATGACTCTGCTTCAGGTAAATCACAATTTTCATTAAAACTTAAAAGTAAACATGAGATGTTTGTAAAACATGCATGCCCCATGACAGCCCAATAGTCAAAATAGTAAAGGTCAGAGACCTTGACCTTTAACCTACTGACCTCAAAATCAATAGGCAGCATCTACTATTGATGACCAACCTCTATGTAAAGTTTGAAGATCCTAGGACAAAGCGTCCTTGGGTTATTGAACCGAAACCATTTGAATAGTCAGAAATGGTAAAGGTCTACTGACATCAAAATCAATAGGGTTCGTCTTCTGTTGATAACCAACCTCCATGTAAAGTTTGAAGATCCTAGGGCAAAGCGTTCTTCAGTTATTAAATATACCGCCGGTAAGAAAGAAAATAAAGTTTTTGTTTAATTTCTGAATTGTGCCGTGTCCCGCCGTCTTTAACCTCTTTAATACTTGGGCGGCGCTCACACGATCTTGTAAATATAAAGTACAAGATTGTCCCAGATTGGGACCTGTACTGAACTGGAAGAAAAAGGTCCCTGTTCAGCAAGTAGGCCTTCTGAATCATGTTGACAAAATACAATTTTTCTCAAGATTCCATGGATCTAAAGAGGATATTGTTTGGCATAATATTCCTCATATTGACATTAAATGAATTGGTTTCTTTGAATCATCATGACATGGAAGTATAAAATATCAAAATGTCTGTGAGTGTACCTCTATAGATTCAGAGTACTGACTGACCATTTATTATCATGCTTGTAACTGCTACAAATAACACTGTGTGTTCACCAACACCACACCCACACATATAATGCTGTGTGAACTTAAAGTCCCATTTATATTGTCAAGAGGCTTTTATGGAACTTATTTGCAGCAACAAAATATTACAATTTCCCGAGTTTTTGACGGAAAGAACGGCGCTGGACTTTACCTAATTTCTTTTTAATTCAACAATTCAAAGCTTTGTCACGCTCGTATCCGATTCGCCAATGTATTTCAATCGTTTCCCGATCGCCAATTGTGCCTGACACACTTTTCTCATGCGCTTTATTGCGTTTGAAAAATATGAAATTCCACTTTCGATTTGATGACAAATGTCGTACAAACAGGTACTGAATACCCGAATAGCGGAAAGATCGAGTGCCGTGATTGGTTCAAAGAATTAACAGGATACATGTAGAGGTAACTTCATCGGCCAATCAGAACGGTCGTTTCATTTGTGCACTGGAAAACCAATACGGTCTAAAACAATTACGAATACCGCGGTCGCGCTAGCAAAAGTCGGCATACCCCCCCCCCCCCCCCCCCCCCCAATTTTTACGACGGATTTACGCGATTTGGAAAAACGGTCTTGGGACATGTCTAAAATACGGAAATCCGTCATAAAATGGAAAACTTCCACCCATGCAAACGGGATTTTAAACAAAAAATCTATAAACTTAAAAATGTAAAAAATTTGTGGCCTGTTTTCAGTTATCAGTATTATTCAGTATTCAGTTTATTTGATCACTGCCAGCTTTATCATACAGAGGTGTATAGAGATTATCATGACAAAAAAAGTAGAACCACAAAACTAGGAAGATAATTGAATTTCACTTCCTCTGGTTTGCCCATTATAAATAAAATGAGTTATGTCATGTTACACTTATTTACAGGTACTTGTAGTCAAATCAAAATAACAAATAGGACAAAATGAGCATTAGCATCACTTATACATGTCTATATATGAAATATGTACTTTAAACATGTACGATCCCCGCCCTTAGCAGGACTCGGCACTAACACTGGTCCGCTAGTCCGAGACCAGTGAAAATCCAGAAGGACCAGTGAAAATTCTGGAGGACCAGTAACTGTCCTATTTACAAATTGGGCGCTTTTGCCCTGTCGGACCAGTGGCCGAAATAGTTAGTGTCTAGGTCTGCTTAGCAGCCATGTATTTTAAGGAAACATCTTGTCTAGCGGGAATTTAGGAGAGGGTCACCCAAGGAAAATCATGCTTACGACGTGTCACATTGTTTATTACTCAACTGACATATTTCTTTTACAAACATCTATAAGAACCTAATAAAGGGCAGAATGGTATTGTTCACAAAAAGCACACAGTAAAAAGCCCAATGGGTGCCACGCCCTGCTATAGGCGTTTGAAGCTAAAAATTGAATAGTGTGGGAAAGCCAAGAGTAAAAATTAGACTTTTTTTTAAATTGCAGGGGTCTAAAGACAGGGGTTCTACTGCGGCATAAATGCCCAATCCTGAAAACAAGTCCAATTCTGTTTCGGGTGCCATTAGCACACATCTTTACACCTTATTGAACTTCAAATGACCATAACTTTGTCAATTCTTTGAATATTTTCATCAAATAACTTTTATTTTGTGCAGAAAATGTCATTCTTCTAATGCAGCAAATCCGGATTTCCGGATTATTCTGGAATTTGACGACCCCTGTAAGGTTCAAATGAAATCCATTTGGCCCTGAAAATGACCCTTTAACTACAGAGATATATTAAAAGTGACATTTTGATCCCCAGGATGTTGACTAAAAGTTCATATTTTCTTTCAGTCCTGTATGAAATTATCAAAATGACCCTTTAAATCCAGTCCTTAGGTGAACCCCTACTGTGTAGTTTAAAGTGATCTGGACCTGAGATTTATCATTTATTTCTGATGATAAGCTGATAGCGGATATTTGGATAGAAGGTTGCTGCAGTAAAAAGCTCTGACTGTATTATATCAATATTTGTAATAAATGAAGTTTTATAATGATAATATCCCAGGAGAGGATACTCTCCTAATTAATGAATTATTCAAATATTGTCCAACCTGGAATCCATCATATACATTTTCACAGAAATGGAAAGGCAACACAACTAACTCATAATTCGTATATCAGCACAAAGGAGCCAGATATTATATTATGGAGTCATGCGACCAACAGTCTGCGAAATTAGCACTTGTACGATTGTTCAGAACAAGTAATTATAGATTCAGACAAGTAACTTTTGCAGGAAATATGTTTAGAGTACAATGTATACAATGTAAAGGACGGCCACGCTCACACTCAACCACACAGATTATTTTATAAAAAACATGTTTGCAAAAAAAATTCTTAACCATCACATTGTGACATTTGCTTATGGTCTGTGCTACATGGGTTTCCAACCAGTTCATCTCTAGTTGGGTGGGAAACACTGAAAAGTGTTTCAGAAATGACCAAGTGTCCCTGCCGAGATTTGAACCAGGGACCTCTCGATCAGTAGTCAAGTGCGTTATCCACTCATGTATTAATTTAACTTAAACATGTATTAATTTACTGTATTGTATGTTTTAATCAGTGATTTTTTCCTTCTTTAATAGGGTCTGGAAAACGGACCCTTTCCCAATTGCAAATAGGCTATAATTTTCCCAAATTTGAATGGAGAAATTCCCAATGAACAATTTAAAAAAAAAATATTTCAAAATCGGACATAAAATGATCAAGTTATGAACATTTTTGACAAGAGGTCAAGCATAAAAGCTCAAAGAAACCAGTAAACATTCACATGTCATTCACATGTAATCTCTTTTTCTGTTTTATTTGGCCTTTCTGCTTCATGGACATTCCCAATTTCAAGTTGTCACGACGAGAAAACTCCAAAACTGAACGGACCCTGACCCTTTCCCAAAGAGACAAAAAAAATCGCTGTTAATAATATTATTGCCATGTGAATGTTCATTTTATGTCGAATAAATCTATCATCTATCTATCCACTCGACAACCATGCCACACATTGGAGGGATTATAGCCTTTATTATGTAAAAAGTGCTTAAACCAGCCATTAAAATATGGAAAACCATGCAGTTTTCACTTCTAAAACATTTCAGCCATTCTTGTCGATCTCCTTTGCCACAAATTTCAGCATTGCCCCAGCGCCTTAAAAAAGTTCTGGGGAAGGGCCTGGTATATAACTTACCCTAGTTGTTCTAGTAATCACGAGTACGTCGCCTTTAAGGAACGGTAAATCTTCGTTAGTACTACCTTTAAAATCATATACAGCTACTACTTCCTGACCTGTCTGCCAAGGTTCCTGTAACATAGTGCAATCAGACAATCAGAAACCTTCCATTTTCCCTTATTCAGTACATACTCATACCTGCCAAGTTTCCAAAATCCAAAAGTGGAGTGGTTACTGAAATCTGACACTTATTAAGACGACAATAAACAATGTGACACTTCAAAAGGTGCCAGTCAGTTTCATTTGGTAATATATTTGCTAATAACAACAAAGGGCCACAAAGTTCTATCTGAAATCCAGAGTAAAGGTGGGTTAAATTGGAAAGTCAGATATTTTATTTCAAATAAAAGTGGAGCAACTCCACTGTAAGTTGAGCACTTGGCAGGTATGGTATACTGTAAGATTGGAGAATTGCCAAAATCAGGATTCCATTGCATTAAAATTTTAATAGTCAAATATTTAACTGTAAAATTAGTGCTTTTCATCTGTAAGAAAATGGATGCATAACCTTGAGGGGAAATTTGCATATAGTTCAGTCTGTTGCCAGAAGGGCCATAACTCTAGCATAAATTATTTGACCAAAAATTGGTACCAAGTGTTCATGTGAAAATCAATATGCCTCGCCCACTTTATGTGAGAGACACAAATCATAGGGATTTTTTTCATAAGTAGGGACAGGGCCTTTACTTTGAATTTGGGGAAAATAAGTTTTTTGTAAAAGGGAAGAATAAACTTAATGTAAATTTGATTTTAGCTAATATGGGGAAAACTGCATGATTTTAAACAATTTTCATCATTGACGAATATTGAATTAGTAAATAAAGAAAAAGACAACTCACCGCCATGGGCATTCTCCTTGTCAGGCTACCCTTTTTTCCTGATCATTTCTGAAAACAAAATATAAGACTGAATTACTTGGCACACATACATCAATAGCATACATTGAATCGATAGTTTTTTATAAACATGTCACCAGATAGATAACTAGAAATGTATCCATATGACACGGGTGTCCCAATTATAGCACAAATCATTTCAAATGGGGAAGGAGAGGGGAATAGTGGTTTGAGGTAACATCATTAGTCAATTTCTCTTAGCCTTCTGGACTATAATTGATTATTACATGACCAGTTCCAATTTTCATGAAAATAGGGTATTAAGAAGTGTCTCATGATGTAAATTTCAAATATGCATGTCATGATGAGTCTTATATTTAAGTTATAAGGTCGTACTTACGACCTTTCAATTCTAAGCCAGCAATATGTACATTGTGCTGTGTACCATTTTCTCCACATCTTTAGCTAGTCAAAATTTAATTCGCTTTTGTGATCTGGATCTTGCTGAATATTTTTACATAATAAAAATTGATTGACGATTTTGAAGGGATTTTCTGACTCATCATGTTGGCACATTCTCGTCATGGAATTACAAAAAATAACCTTCATGCTACATTGTCACGATTGTGAGCAATAATCTACGACTATTACTGTAGAAAGAATAATTATTGTTTCCAAATTGCTGTCAGTGGCTCAGTCAAATGACTCTGCCATCAGTTAATATGGATTGACATTTTGTCAAATTTTGTCAGTCCTTTGTGATTTTTAATAATATGCAGCCCATTGCCTAACTAAAGCGCAACCAATCACTCAATAGCGCTTTTAGCCTTTGCAAGGAAGCGGCTTGCTTCAGAAAATATATGCTACCATAAAGCGAATGCGGATAATGAACCGTTGCACATCAAAGCGCTACCAAAATAGCCTGTTGCACAAGAAAGCAATTGGTAGTGTAGTGGATGAGAAGATTTGACTCACAACAGGACTCAACCCCAGGCTAACTCAGTCGGCAGAGCTATGGACTAGCATACCCAGGGCTCGACACTAACACTGGTGCGCTACCAGTGAAAATCCCGAAGGACCAGTAACTGTCCTATTTACTGTTACAAATTTTGCGCTTTTGCCCTGTCGGACATGTGGCCAAAATAGTTAGTGTCTAGGCCTGATACCGGGGGTAGTGGGTTTGGCTATTTGTGGGTTCAAGTCCCAAGTCAGGTGCACCTTTTCCTCTTCTATTTACATAATCTATGTTAGTAGAGCGCACCTATCAAAGTGCTGAGAAACGGCAAGCAATGATCTCTCAGAGCGTGACATTGCATAGACGTATGAAACTGAAAGTACTCCATAGTCATAGGTGGCACAGTGGTCGAGTGGTAACGCACTTGACTACTGATTGAGAGGTCCCTGGTTCGAATCTCGGCCGGGGCACTTGGTCATTTCTGAAACGCTTTTCAGTGTTTCCCACCCAACTAGAGATAAGTTCGTGCATTCCTACAAGTTCGTGCATTTTAGTAAAACGTTTATTGCTTTGCTAAAAATCTCATTTATGTGCCCAAATTGATTATAAGTTATTAAGAAGACATTTATCCAGCGAATAATGCCAAAAAATTCGGTAAAAACAGTGTTCCTTACAATCACGGCAAGTTTTGTCATAGCACCGATTTCACTGTTTACATATTCACCGCTTCCAGTCGCGAAATCTGGAGACATTTTATTTCCTCAAAATTTGCATAAGAAACAATGTTTTTACGAGCGGAAAAAGTTACTAACTTACTAACAAAATATCAAACTTTATGTTACAAAACTTTTTATTTGCAAAACCATTCCCGTGTGCTTTTAATGACGTCATCAATTTATGTGCACAAACTTATGGGTCACGAATGTTTATATCAAGACAGCAGACTGCATGTAACATTGAGGCCCATACATGCCAGACCTCCCGGATCATGCGTGAGTCTCACGCATGTGACAGTCAATTGATAAAATCTCACGCATTGGTTAAAAATCGAGTAAGCCTCAAATTTATAGAGCCATTTTCATTTCTCTCGTAATTTCTGGTGATGAACAAACAATTAATCAACATGTCGTCACATAACAAACCTTCATGACATCTGATGAGAGTGGTCACTCCAATAAACAATCGATAATTACCCCTGATAAGGTGTCATGATAAAACATCGTAATTGGGCAAACTAATTGTGCAGTCGACAATGTTTTGGTTTTGGTCGTGTCTGAAGTCCATACTAGACCGTACAACACTACAGAACTAAACTCTGTAGCAGTTACTTCCCCTTTCAGAAGAGATGGGTCTCTCTTTCAAACATGCACATGGTATTCAGACAACATTAATTTTGGATACGTTTTTTGGAAGCTGTTAAATGAACTTAATTGCTTTTATTTCTGTATTATTACTATTAAAAATGCATTCTTGTGTTTGAGTAAATAAGTGTATCAACATATCATTTATTTTGTAAAGTTATTTTTAATATCATTTTTTATCAAGTAATCTGAAAATGCTTCAGAAAAAGATTGTTTCCACTGTCAGCATTGGTTTGGTAACTTACAAATATTTTTAACTGTGGGTCAGATTTGAACATACTGGAAACTAATATTAGTTGATTGCATTAATGAAAATGATCACAACATTTAGTTTAAATTGCTTCACTTAGAATGCATGCATACATGGTGTTGTCAGACAAGTAAAATAAGTGAAAACTGCTTATTAACTTCATTAATTTTAGTCGATAGTTTGAGCAAGGAAAATCTCCTGCATTTCATTGAAATCTCCTGCATTTCTATCACCAATCTCCTGCAAATGGTTCTGCGAAACCTGGCATGTATGGAGGTCGATTTTTCAAGTTTTTGCAGTTTGACATTCAATTTGTGTTTGAATTTTGTTATAAACATATAATTGATATTGTTTATCACATGATTGACGCCAGTGTATTTGTTTTAGTGCAGATATGTCCATTTCAAAACTAAGATGCACGAACTTGTAGGTGTAGAGGCTAGTGCTATTTAATAGAGGTTGGGTTAGTCAATGGCTCCAGCAGTTTTTTACTGAATCAGTCAAGGCAAAATGTTATTTACAATTGTTAATGGTATTGGGGAAAAGGAGAACAATTGTTTATGCATGAATATTTCCTTAACCACAACTTGAGGAAAATGTATACATCTCCAAAGCCAAGGCCAAGCAAACCCAACTATTTTTACAAGGTAGTGTTTCACCAAGCATAAAACGATTATAAATATAAGACATTGGACCAAACTTGGTTAGTTTGTACACATAACAAGTTTAACATTGGTCAAAGCTATTCAACACATATACACTGTCTTTCATGATTTAACACTCATACAATATTCGCCTATCCGGGACCATCCTCGAAGATTTCAGTCACTTTAGGAAACGTAACCCATGTCGTTCATTTACACGTAATTCAGGAATTAATCTTGGTAGTTTCGATTTGGAATGAAAGATATTATATAATCCTAGAACTTCTTTCATTATTAAACAATAAAGAGTCGTCAAAACGGTCAAATTGGGAAAACACTTACAATTTTTCAAACAGGAAGCGAAATAACTTCTCGCCATTTTAATGTGACGTCATTAGGATGTATAGTAAACGGCACATTTCAGTAAAAATGCGGATACATATGATATACAGTGACCTCCCTTGGTAAATCCTTGTCAACACACTTTCCATGTATAAGACCTACACTGCATCTTTTCGAGTATTACTGGCAGATGTCTGAGAACTGCAGATTTAAAATAAATGAAGGGACAGAGGTATGATCTGGAATGCAGGTTAGCTACCCTAGCCTGCCAGTAATAATCAGTATTGATTGTAGGCAGTATAAAGTTGAAGTTGAAGCTCTTTCTGAATTGACTGCTTTGTTTCTTAAAGTGCCCAGTCGGCCTGGGACTAGCCTTGGCTTGCCAGCCAGGTCACTTATAAATACTTGGGTGGGGAACACTGAAAAGCATTTCAGAAATTAACTAGTGCCTGGCCGAGAATTGAACTAGAGATCTCTCGATTAGTAGTCAACAGTATTATCCACTTACCTTTTTGAATACTAATTTGGGTGTTTCGACCATTTTGGCACATTTTTAACTGGGGACATTAAATTCACTTCATACCCACTCGACCATCATCATTACATAGTTTTCATCAAACTTCTACACAGTGATCTCCCTTGCTGCACGCTCAGTAACAGTATATAACGTAATTGATGTAGGGAGTATCATTTTTCATTATTTAATTTACAACATTTACCTTCATTTTGTTGAATTGTGTACCATTTGACAGAGTACGGTTTAAATTTCTTGTACTTGATTGAACCCTTGCTCAACTGTGAGTGAAAATTCTAAGAGTAACAAGGGAAGATAACTCATTAATTTAGGTCACAGGGTCACCAGCCTTGTCAGTAAGGACTACCCTTGAGATGGTGAATAAATTTGTTGAATTTCAAGTGGATACGGTCATACCTTTGATTTTCTTTGATAAATTGCCCTAATAATTGTGTAAAAATTCTAAGCCAGGAAAGGGGAATAACTCTCATCCAAGAGGGCCATGATGGTCCAAAATTGCTCGCCTGGTACCATTGATTCAAGGCCAAGAAGGTTGAACAATTTGCAATTTAACACAGTATGGAACTTTGGGCAAGTGGGACGTCCGCTAGATGTGTGCAATTATACTTAGTGACCATTGGGGTGGGGCAGGTAAATGACCATCAAATAGTTTTGTATATTTCATGTATATATTATGTATATGGACCAAAGACCTTTTGAACAATGAAAATATTTGAGTTTGAGCTAGGTCGCACAGTTCACTATCACCCTTGTGATAGTGAATAACCATGTTGAGTTTCAAGTGGATACCTTTGCGAGTCTTTGAGAAATTGACTGACTAAGAAACTTGACCATCAGACATCCACATAAATTGAATACTGATTACATCGTATCGAATGTTTCTGTATCGATAAAACATCAATCAACATTAATACACATGCACAGGGTGTCCCAAGAAAACGGGGACCTCGGATAAATATTCGTAAATATGTCTCTTTCATCAATAACACATTTTCAATAAGACAAAACATTAAGGGATAAACATAGTTTAAAATACCAGCATAATAATTTGAGTATTTAGTTCAATACCCACAGTGACCTCCCATGTTTTCAATCACATGTTCCAGTATATAAGCATACAGCGAACAAGGAATTGTAGCATGTAAATAAAGATAAATTTACATGCTTGCTCAAAATGACATCTCAGGTGTCCCATAGTCAAGGATAATGGATCTGCATACACTAATATAAGGCTCGTCATGTATGACAAACATATTGACTATAAGGCTCATGACCAAGCTATATCGAGGCCACTTGCCATTAGGTATGAGGTCAAATGTCAGAACTTTCTAGTGAATGTATTCTGTTTTTGCTGTTGATTTGTTGTAATAAGTGGTTTCTGCTTTCTCGTAAATGCTGATACACAAGACGACTCACCTTATTACCTTTGGCTTCTTACTAAGCTGCCTCGCTGATTGTTCACAGTAATAATAAATTATTATTTATATTTTGCTTCTTTGGTGATTGCATGTTAATGAATATTATGAAGGTTGCCTGCTTCCCTTGTATTTAGTTAACTCACCACTTTCTCCCTGCTTTCATTATTTCATTGCAAAGTTCTTCGATTTTCACAAGATTATCACTTCTGTGGTTTTTAAACCTTTTTCTCAAAATGAACGCTCATACAAAATGTTGTATTAAATGATGACATTTTCCACGTGAGTCAGCAAAAAAACATGAAATAACGCCATAGGTATATGATGACAACTTAAAAATGTAATGCAAAAATACAATTTAATTTAACTTTGTAATTAAGCAAAAAAAGACTATAATTAAACTAAAGTAAGTTCATTTGAAGACTGTGAATCGATGTCCCCTCACATCTCCCTGAATCTGAAAACTTCTCCCTATTAGCTCTGGAGGGAGAAGTCACTTCTCCCTAAAATTTGGATCTGTGCCGATCCCTGGACGCCACTTTGTGTATTAAAGCATATTAATAAGTACCTATTTTAGAAATAACAAAGATCACTTTAACAGACTCTCACAAAAGAACAGTCAAATTCATTAACAAGAGCTGTCCACGAACAGCGCGGTCCACTATTCGCAGCGCCATGCTGGGATAGTACAATCATTATATATTCAAAACAAAATGCTTCATAGCTGGGTAGAGGTTGGGGCCTTTAAGTCGAAAAAGGGGTATAATTTGGACAAATTATGAAGGACCATTACCTACTCATGTGTAGGTCCTCTTGGTCATGGAGGTAAACAAATAAGCATTTCTTAGTCCAAAAGGGGGCATAATTTCAACAAATATTATCTTCTCCGGTGTAGGGGTCATGATGGTGAAAAAGTATGCAAAGTATCAAAGCAACATATCAATGCACTTTGAACATATTAGAGGTAAAAAAACCTGTACCTAAACTTTAACATTTGCATTTCCAAGTCCAAAAGGGGGCATAATTTCAACAAAATGCTTGATAGAGTTACCCACCCCTGTGTAGGGGTTGGGGTCATGATGGAGAACAAGTATCCATAGCAATATGTGAATGCACTTTGAAAATATTAGAGGTGAAAATACCTGTACCTAAACTTTAACATTTGCACTACGTTGAAAAAGGGGGCATAATTTCGCCAAAATGCTTAATAGAGTTACCTACCCCTGTGTATGGGTTGGGGTCATGATGGTGAACAAGTATGCAAAGTATCAAAGCAATATGTCAATGCACTTTGAAGATTGTTAGAGGTTAAAAAACCTGTACCTTAACTTGAACATTTGCATTTCCAAGTCCAAAAGGGGGCATAATTTCAACAAAATGCTTGATAGAGTTACCTACCCCTGTGTATGGGTTGGGGTCATGATGGTGAACAAGTATGTAAAGCAATATGTGAATGCCCTTTGAAAATATTAAAGGTGAAAAAACCTGTACCTAAACTTTAACAAAAGTGATACGCCGACACCAACGTCGACGCCGACCCTCGGGTGACTGCAATAGCTCCCTTTATTCTACGAATAGTGGAGCTAAAAATTAAATAAGTTATAATAGTTTTAGGTAGATCCCCGTTTTTTTGGGACAGTGCCCTGTAAATAAACACAGGAGTGTCAACAGAGCCAAATTCAAAATCCTGAAAATCATATGCTGCCTACCATTTTTGCCAAACAAGAGGCCTTCAACAACATTGTTTCCATATTTAACTCAGTTTTTATTGAGTAAAATCCTTTTAAGCAGATTAAATTGACCATAACTTTGCCATTTCTTGAGATATTTTCATTGAAAGCATAGCTCTTTCAGGTAACATAAATCCGGAATTCCGGATTAATCAGGAATATTGACATTTGTAAACAAAATCCTCTTTTCAGTAGTTGTTTGGTAGTAAATATGTTTCGTCTCAAAATGGTCAGGTCAGCTTTTGTCTGAGTGAATCTAATTTTCAAACAAGAATCTGCTATGTAAAATACTCATGCAATTTAAAACATGTAAATATACGCAACAAAAAAATAAGCTTCACATTATTTCCATTGACAAACTTGCCTGTTGACTCTGTATTCACCTAAAGGTCCTGTGCATTGATAAAATGAGTGGTATGGTATGCAGTGGACTATAGTCAAGACACTTTTCGTTCAAGAAATTAACAGTTTATGCAAAAAGTAGACCAATAACACAACAGTATATAATCTCTTGTTTTAATTCAAAGGGAGGTAATTTGAGACATATCAACTCTTACTGCATTAAACAGTGTTAGACATTTTCAGTATCAAACTTGTTTTCCTAACAACAATAGTTGTGTATCAATGTTTACAACGTTAAACCAGGTCAACAGCCAATGAACAGATAGTTTGGTTACGCATAATGCTGTTTTAACAAAATCAGTTATTTCCCTTTCTGTTTAGTAATTCTGTGTTGTTTTCCCTGGAATTCTTCAACGGGATGGGCAGTTCAAATGTCATGATGTCTGAACTTGGTTGTTTCTTTAATGATCATTGAAATATCAATATATGAATAATGTAGTTTCTTTTTTGTTGAGCATAGATTGTTTAAAACATCTCTGGCCGGACCTGAAGGTTAAATACACGTAAGTCTGCAAGTGCCTATTTTCAGTACATTTACAGTATTTGATATCGAATATCGATCATTTTTATTGATACAAATATCATATTCAGATCATTCTTATTGATACGCAGCCCTAATACTCAGCAAAGTACACTCAACCACTTTTCTAATTGGTCAGAAATTGTTTAAACCCTAAATACGATTATCTGTAATCATAATTTGTGATGATATGTTTCACACAAACGTGTTATGCAATAGTCCTAACACTCAAATCATTAAAAATTAAAATCACACGCCAAAGTATGCGTGGTTATTCATGCGATAAATTTTGCATTTACGCCATCAAATAATATGATCACAGTTAAAGGTATTTCGGGTTTGAAAAGTGACCAATTAGTGACCTGTCGAACTTTACCTAGATTTTGTTGAGATGATCATTGTGACCAAGTTTTATACAGATTAGGCAAATATTGTGACCTCTAGTGACTACGCAAGGTTTTTCTATGATTTGACCTTGTGACCTAGTGTTTGACCCCAGATGACCTAATATCGAACTTGACCTAGATTTTGTTGTTATGATCATTGTGACTAAGTTTCGTAAAGATCAGGCCAAAACTGTGACCTCTAGTGACTACACAAGGTTTTTCTATGATTTGACCTTGTGACCTAGTTTTTGACCCCGGATGACCCAATATCGAACTTGACCTAGATTTTGTTGAGATGATCATTATGACCAAGTTTCATAAAGATTAAATCGAAATTGTAACCTCTAGTGACTACACAAGGTTTTTCTATGATTTGACCTAGTGACCTAGTTTTTGACCCCAGATGACCCAATATCGAACTTGGCCTAGATTTTGTTGAGATGATCATTGTGACCAAGTTTCATAAAGATTAGGCTAAAATTGTGACCTCTAGTGTCTACACAAGCCAATTGTTGACGGACGGACGGACGACAGACGAAGAGTGATCACAAAAGCTCACTCTGTCACTTTGTAACAGGTGAGCTAAAAAGTGGTTGAGTTGTACATGTATGTCCCTAATTATTCTACCTGGTTTCTACAGCAGTTTGTCTGTGCGAGTGTCTGTCAGTGCTAGATGGTAACTGTCAAGTTACTCAGTCCTACAAATCCTTACCTCTTATTTTGAACTTGACATGTACTGATGTACAATACACAAATATTCCGAACACGTTTCATGCAAAATAGACTGCATCTGTTGTCTCCATTGTCTTCACAAGAAATTATGAATGAACTAAAAAGATGCAATCAATGATTATTGTTGTGTTTATGTGTCCTTTTTCAATAATCACGTAAGAGTAGATAGTATTACATCAAGCTGTCCATGTTTTCCTAAAATAATATCTGGTCCCATGATTATTAAGCTTTTTTCACGCTCAACTCAACTTGAGCACGAAACTTGATTTGCTCCTAAACAGTGCATTAATTAAACCTCTTTACTTTTAATATTAGGAAATATCACTATAGTTTCTGTAAGGCTATCCACCTAAAGTTTCATTAAAACATAAGACTTTTTACTGTTAGAAACTTTTGAAGTTAGAGCATAAAATTGAGTTTAGCATGAAAAAAGTTTTATAATCATCTGGCCCAGGGTGGTATTCAATATTCATCTTATTTAAATGGAGAATAAGGATAGCCAATCATATTGCCTGTTACTGACCAAGAGTTTAATACGGTGTGATCTGATTGGTTGTCCTTATCCTTAAGTCAAGTAAGATCAATATTGATTACCACCCCAGGTGCAGTTGGTAGAATTTAAGTCAGTATTTTATTTATTTTTATTTTATTCAGTCAGTATAATAGAAATACTGGAGTCTATTACTGATTGGGACAGATTATATTCCTTTTTGACATTGCTGTAGTCACATGTGGAGTAGTTGTGAGTTTCTTGTACAAAAGCAAGTTAGTACTGGTTATTAATTGATTTCAGGCAAACTTTCTGCTATGAAAATATGCTTGTTGCGGGAATCTAGGTCGGTTCTCCAGTAGCCAGCAGAATCTTCTGATATGAACTGCATTGTTCGATGAGCTTGGACATAGACATCAACCACAGAAACCATGAGATTTGCTGAGCACTGCAACATAAATGGCAGGACACCATAATGCCAACCATCCAACGCTTGGTGAGGTTGATGAATCATCGTCTACAGACAGTAACTGCCAGTCATAACCGCTTCTAATTTCAGAAATTAATAAATCTGGCCCCGATCTCCTGAAACATCTCAATCTGAGATAAGTCTCAACTCAAATTTTGCCATATGCCTTTTAGATAATTTCCATGAGAGATTGTACTTGAAAGTCGCATCACAAAACAGAAAACATTATTCTTAAGTTTATTACAGTAAAATTTAGAGAGCTCGAACTTAAAATTTATCTCAAATTCTGACCATGATTTTAGCAAAATCTCAATTTGAGATGAGATTTCTACTTGGGATGCTTATGGAGATCAGGCCCTGGATACTGCCTTTATGGCTCTTCCACAGTACAAAATATATCAATGTTGTTGTGCACACATGCATCAATAAAATGTCCAGAGGCACTTGCAATAATGATCATATCTCGTACTTCAGGGAACATAAATTCACGGTAGGAATCCAGATACACTGCTTCTCAGGTTCGTCAGAGAATTATTCTATTTTCATATAACTCTGAAGGAACTGAAAGCCGATGCAAAACTTTGATGGAACTCGGATGTCGTGTATCCTGAGTTCCGTCGGAGCGTTACATCAGTTTTCAGTTACCTGTGCTCTAAAAGCTCACCATGAACACTTTGTGCTCTAAAAGCTTACCATGAACACTTTGTGCTCTAAAAGCTCAACATGAACACTTTGTGCTCTAAAAGCTCACCATGAACACTTTGTGCTCTAAAAGCTTACCATGAACACTTTGTGCTCTAAAAGCTCACCATGAACACTTTGTGCTCTAAAAGCTCAACATGAACACTTTGTGCTCTAAAAGCTCAACATGAACACTTTGTGCTCCAAAAGCTCACCATGAACACTTTGTGCTCTAAAAGCTCACCATGAACACTTTGTGCTCCAAAAGCTCACCATGAACACTTTGTGCTCTAAAAGCTCACCATGAACACTTTGTGCTCCAAAAGCTCACCATGAACACTTTGTGCTCTAAAAGCTCAACATGAACACTTTGTGCTCCAAAAGCTTACCATGAACACTTTGTGCTCAAGTGAGCTAACCATTTACACCATACATGTTAAGGTTGTGAATAATAATTTAATTGTAAAAATGACTTCAAATCAACAACAATTCGCGCCTTTAAGGCCAATTCCCAATTTCCATGGAACAAAATTTGTAACGCAGTGTATTTAGCGCAGTAGAAGAATAATCCTCTTCATTAATTCGCCCACCAGCTGTTCCATTGTCCGATCCAACATCTCTTCAAGATCAGCACGATCAGTAACATTGACCAGATTTAAGTAATCTGCATCAGTTTCTGTTGGTTCAGAATTTGCGGTCACTTTGAAACAAATTAATACTGTTACCTATCGATGGCTGGACGAGGAATAGAACTCCACCTGCCTGCACCTTTAACACTGTCTTTACCCCTTACCCCATATACTACAATACTATTTCAACCAATCAGAGATGATTAAGAATGTGTACAGATCACATGTGCAGCCTTATAGGACAAAAAATCAAAAGTTACCTCCCTTGATAAATTGTCTCGTAAAGTCAATTCAAGTAATTTGGATTGTCTCCCCTGAATGTGTATGGATCATATTTGCAGCTTTTTGGGACACATATCAAGAGTAACCTCCCTTGATAAAATTATCTTGTTAAGTCAATTCCAATAATTATGATTGTCTGCTCTCCTCATTCTAATAACTAGTATTTGAAAGTAATAAAAGTGATGGAAATATTATACAAGGAAGCATGAATTGACATCTCTATGGAGTAAAGGGTCAACAACACATTGTGAATAAATAATACCTAGTACCAGTCAATAAGGCTGGTCTACCACCAACGCTAACTTTTGTCTAATTCTTCTAAACACTTTTTCATATAACTGTTTGTATCCGACATATCTGATATTGCAGAAAATACCATTTCATAGAATATTTGAGGCCATATTTTGTTTAATTCATTTTGTTTTCTGTCCGTAAATATGGCCTCTTTAGTCATTTCATTAACATAACTCCTGGCGAAAGACTTTTTCCCATGCACATCCTGTAATGAATAAAGAATATAATGAAAAGTTGAATAACAACACATGTTACCTAATACATATACAATGTACCAGTATTAATGCAACATTTCAGCCTACTGCTATGAAATACCAAATACATAATAACGGTAACAAGACTGCATTCGGTAAACGCTGATGCCCCAGCGGAAGCCTTGTCCATAATAACTAGCTAAGTCGATCCGGGGCCATAATGAATAATGTTGGATAGTGATAAATGGCTTTGACATTGTAAGGTATTGATGATCGTAAACAAGTATGCCAAGTTTGAAAGCAATGCCTTGATGGAATTTGAAAATATTTGAGTTTCAAGAACTTGAAAGTTTTGGTTAATATATTCAATGGAACGATGGACGGACGGACGGATGAACAAACAAACTGACAGACAGGACAATCACTATATGCCTCCAGCATCAGTCGATGCGGGGCATAAAAACAAACAAAAGGATAGAAAGATACAAGTACTTTGTATGGCAATATCAGAACAAATTAATTAAGTGAACCATTCTTTTCAAAATTATCGTGTAAGGCATATGAAAATGCACTTTTAAACACAAGCTGTGTCTTAATTAATTAATACCCTAAATATCTCTTTAGTCAGATAATTCAAGGGCAATAACTCAACAATGACAAGTATGCAGTGTAAAACAGCTTTCTTACAACAAAGTGTCTGCTTATACTAAACAGGATATGACTTGTGCCTAACATGACAACTATCTACCTGACTTAACAGTCAAACCTGTCGAAAAGACCACCTGTGAACAAAGACCACTATTAAAAATCCTGTCTGCAAAGACCACTAATTTTATCTCCCATCAGACCATTTCAAATGATATTCAGCCCATTATGAGAGGCCACCTGTCAACAAAGCCCAATTTTTGTCATTTCAAATTATATTCAACCCATTAGGATAGACCAACTGTCATCAAAGGCCAATTATTGCCATTTCAAATGATACTCAACCTATTGGAAGAGACCATCTGTCAACAAAGGTCACCGTTTACTGTTCACATAGGTGGTCTTTACAGACAGGTTAGACTATATATACAGGGCTTCCATAAGCTCCTAACTCTAAAAGGTCATTTTAATACTTTTAATTAAATTTTACCACTTAATAGATAAAATACCCATGATTTTAAGAGAAAATGACCCTTCAAACCAAAATCTTGAGGGTTGGAACGAGGCTTTTTGGAAAGTTCAAGTATCAAAACTCCTAATCTTGAGTCAAATGGAACCCTTTGACATATAATGGTTACCATAGTTACCTGTTGTTTATTCTCATGCTGATATGTGAGACCGGCTCTGCCAACAAACTCTCCCTGGGTTTTGTCAATCTTTAAGTTACCCTCTAAAATCTTCTTGGACTTTTCTTCACTCATTGTCAGTAACTGTTTCCGTCTGAAACATATATAATTTTATACAAATATTTTTTATTTGAATATGGTTTAAAGTCCCACTTTCAGTCATGTGGAGACAACCCAGTCACATTATCTTGACACCAGGCGAACCAGCAGTTACCTGGTCCGGATCTCCCGAAGCATCTCAAGTAGAAATCTCAGCTCAAATTGAGATTTTGCTCAAATCAGAGTCTGAATGTTAGATTCATCAGAACTTCGTGATCTTGACATTTTACTGTAATCAACTCAAAATGAAGTGTTTGTTTCGTGATGCCAATTTTGAGTCCAACCTATTATGGAAATTACTTCAAAGATGAATGACAAAATTTGTGATGATATATATCTCAAACTGAGACGCTTCCGGAGATCGGGGCCTGGAACTTAGGACTAGTATGCTGAGCATGAAGCAAGGGAGAGATACCAGTACCATTTTTAACGAGTTTTTTGACAGCTGAAACTTGGACTTTCAGCAGTTTAGTTAAGTTTCATTTTCTTGTTCTGTTGTGTGTTGTGATTATGGTCTAATGGTCTGTGTTATTTCTGTGCTCCACTGCTTCAGTTGAGTGCTGCCTTCCCTGTCTGATTTTTCATTTTCTGTTTGGTATTTTGTGACCTGGCATCGAGCCCAAGATCTTTCGCACTCGAAGCAGATGCTCAACCACTCGGCTATCGAGGCAGACAGCAAATATCTTTGATGCTTAGCCAAAATATTGTGACCCTGTTTTTCTTACTTCTCAGAATCGAGAAGCAAAAATATTAATATTTTTCTTTTGACTTATTTTTAATACAGTGATGTATTAAAGCAGAAATCATACTTTAGTCAATGAGCTGTGTTAGTCCTCTTACAGGAGAACAAAAGGTCACATAAATATTAAAATCTGTGTCAAAAGGTTGGATTTCAACTTTAATTTAAGACAAATTTTGTTCGCCTATACAAACAAGGGCAGATAACTCCATAAATATAGGTCACAGAGTTATCAGCCTTGTCAGTATGAATTCCCCTTGTGATGGTGAATAACTATGTTGAGTTTCAAGTTGATACCCTTTAAGAGAATGACTCGGACAATAAACTTAACCAACGTAAACGCAGACGCAAATTTTGTACAACTCAGAATTTTTTATTCACACTAAATTTTGCTAAAACAAAATTAATACAGTCAACTTAATATTTCATTATGTTTAACTTCCTTTAGTAAAATTTTCCATAAATTCAATGTTAGTTAATTTAAAAGTCCTAATTGTTTTCCTTCATTGTTTGTACAAACTCATGAACAATATAGCCTCTCAAAATAATTATATGTTGAATTTTCATGAAAGCAAACTATTTTACTCAATCGTGAAAAATTTAAGACAATGAAGGTTGACTGCATGCTGTTTTCATACTTACGCCTTATTTTTAATATGGTTGGATGTCGGCACGGAAACAAAGTTAAATCCATGTTTCGTTAAGTTCCCCATGTTTTCTCTTATCTCCTTCACGTAGAAGGAATCAGTTTCTATGGCAACATTTCGTCCATTTTCTAATCTACTCGGACCTGACCCCATACACGGCCATTGTTAATACAGCATCATAAAGACAAAGCAGGCCTTTCATCAACAACTTTAAATGTTTACATAATATTATGAATTCCACAAAAATTCAACTAAACATCTTGGTTTAATTTTCCTCGTAAAATTAGCTCATGAATTAATCCAATAGTGCTAAACAATCATCCAAATGAAGTTAATTAACACTAATCCACTATTAAAACAATTATTCAAATTAAGTTAATCAACACTTAAAAGTAAGAAATTTAACTAATCCGCATTTCATTCTTGATAACTTTCTGTATGTGCGTAGAAGTTGAAGTCGTGTGGGCACACAAAGTATTTTATGAGAACTTAGTTGTCCAATCTATGAACAGCAAATCCATTCAACTTTATTTTTATCACAGTTTATACAATGCAATCACACAACAAACCACATTGTATGTATTTATTTAGTCGTAATCACCAAATGTTGAACGTGAACAAAAGATCAGACCAGCTTTAGTGTACCAATATATTTGTGTATTTTGAGACAATGTAACAAATATTAAGGAAACAAAAGAACCATGATGGACGAAATTTAATTGTAGATTTAAGTTATGCACACAATAAAGGGGATCAGTATAGGTTTTAATTAAGTTTGGTAAAGAATATCAAAAGATTAAAAGATTAGTAGATTTTAAAGAAGCCAGGTGTAATACACTACCGAATAGATCAATAAGTCTATTGTTGGGGGTAATTACCGTGTATAGGACTTTACTGACCCGCAAGTTCATTAAATCAAATACCATATTTATCCGAATTGATTCCTTACTGGTACTAAAACATGGAAGCTGCCAGAATGTTGCTAAATATTGCCATTTCTAGTCCAGTATTCACAAAGTGGCATTGAACTTTATATACATGATTGTTTGCAAGTCAGTATCTTATCTTGAAGCTAGATGCAGACAAGGTAAGTTTTTCTTTTGCGTTTGACTGAAAAAGTCTCAGTGTGAGGCCAGTTGGTTTTATCCCAGCCTAATTGGCCAATGACCTCTGTCTTCGAGGGAAGAGGCAGAACGTTTGTGTGATACAAGGAATCCGGCCAGGCTGCCCTAGCTCTTTCCTCATTAATAACCTCATTAATTCTAAAAGGTGCCAGGTGAAAACCATCGATACACGCGAGATTACCTCCGGGTGTCCAACCAATTCCTGTTTAGTTGGTTGGGAACGCTGAAAATCATTTTTGAAATTGCCAGTGCCTGGCCCAGATTTGAACCAGGGATCTCATGCTTGGTAGACGAGAGTGCTGACCACTCGGCCACCATTCCACCCTCACAGTAAGTAGAACCAGAGAAATTTAAAACAATCAATTTGTCCTTTTACATTAAGGGCCACTATGACATTGACCTCTTGGAAATTGTGACCTTGACCTATTGGGAGTTGTGACCTTGACTTCTTGGAAGTTGTGACCTTGACCTCATGGAAGTTATGTAACTTACCTTGTTTCACCAAGTAAGGAGAGAAGTCTAGACTGAGGTAGTTTGGAAGTAGTAATATGAGATATGGCACCAAATAATTTCTCTGCATTTAAAACATCACCAGCTGTAACCTGCAGCACAAGAAAATACACAGTCATAAATATACATGATAATATTCTAACACAGCAAACTGGCCTTGCATATTAAAGTGAAGCATTACAGAACAAATGCTAAACTAGGATGAGTTTTGACACAAACATAAGTCTCCTTCCTATAAAGGAACCGTAACTCTGGAAATATTCATCTGACCTTAAAATCCTGATAGCACAACTAAATTTGATACCAGTCTTTCATTCAAAGTTCACTGAAATCTGACCAATGGTTAAGGGAAACAAGTGCAGCCAAACATTGAGACATCCATCCAGCACACAATCAATATGTCTCCAGAACTATGTTGGAGACATGACTAGTTTTAATTCATTTTATAAACATAAGATTGTGTAACAATTTCTTACAACTCACATGAAAGGTAAAAGTCAAAATATGCTTAATAAGTCGCAAATATCAGAAAGTCACAAATGAAGGTTATTAATGCCCTTTTGGCAGTAAACATGTATTCCAAATTTGTAATGGGCCCCTTTGTGATAGTTTTAGAAATGTTGTCTTACAAAAAGTTCAACTGAAAACTTCATATGCCGAGCAAAACCTTAATATGCCAGTCAGCTTTCTGCTGAAATATGGCAGGCATATTTGAACCCTCAGATGAGTGATGAAAAAAGTCCAGCTAAAAAAGTGAATCAACTTACATCGACATTGTTGATCTTTTTTAATGCAAAATGTGCCAGTCTGAAGAGGACGAAACTTTTCCACAATGTAAATTTGGTGACAGGATTGCCTTCTAAATCAATGATAAGGTTGTCAAGACGACGCACACTGGTTAAAGCACTGATTTGTTGAAAATTGCAGATATTTGTTGAGCTAAATATCAAAGTCTGAAAAGAGAAATAAAAGTGAAATTAAATAAACAAAATCCTACCACAATCAGCAGTTTCAGCTATATATACACAGAGGAAACCTGGGTGTGCACAAATTCCCAATAAAACACAGATATGGCAAATCACTTGTGATTTAATTACTATGCATCCGAACTCATGACTGTGCTTTATTCTATGACAAAACACATGTACATATCCATTATTTCTTAATTATAGACCCAAATACTCACTAAGGGCTGGTATTCACAAACAATCTTAGATGAAAATTCAACATTTTTCTCAAATTTCCTTCAGTGCATCAGCATAACAAGAAAATAAACATAGTGAATTTTGATGAAGTTTTGGAAGTAATGGTGATGTTTAATAAACAAAATTATAGGCCAAAATACTCGGGCTGGTATTTACATAGCATCTTAATAGAAACTGAATTTAAATGTATCAGCTTATTAAGAAAATCAATAATTTAAATTTATATAGTTTTCAATAATTATGCAAACAGCACCAAATGTAAAACTAAGACAAGAGGGCCCAAAGGGCCCTAGGTCGCTCACCTTTCGAATTTAACCTAGATTTTGTTAAGATGATCATTGTGACCAAGTTTTATACAGATTAGGCAAATATTGTGACCTCTAGTGACTACAAAAGGTTTTTATATGATTTGACCTAATGACCTAGTTTTTGACCCCAGATAAACCAATATCGGACTTGACCTAGATTTTGTTGAGATGATCATTGTGACCAAGTTTCGTAAAGATCAGGCCAAAACTGTGACCTCTAGTGACTACACAAGGTTTTTCTATTATTTGACCTTGTGACCTAGTTTTTGACCCCAGATGACCCAATATCGAACTTGATCTAGATTTTTTTGAGATGATCATTGTGACCGAGTTTCATAAAGATTAGACAAAAATTGTGACCTCTAGTGACTACGCAAGGTATTTCTATGATTTGACCTTGTGACCTAGTTTTTGACCCCAGATGACCCATTATCGAACTCGACCTCGATTTTGTTGTTATGATCATTGTGACTAAGTTTCGTAAAGATCAGGCCAAAACTGGGACCTCTAGTGACTACACAAGGTTTTTCTATGATTTGATCTTGTGACCTAGTTTTTGACCCCGGATGACCCAATATCAAACTTGACCTAGCTTTGTTTGTGTAGATCATTGTGACCAAGTTTCGTAAAGATTATGCTAAAACTGTGACCTCTAGTGACTACACAAGGTTTTTCTATTATTTGACCTTGTGACCTAGTTTTTGACCCCAGATGACCCATTATCGAACTTGACCTAGATTTTATTGCGATGATCATTGTGACCAAGTCTCATAAAGATTAGACCAAAATTGTGACCTCTAGTGACTACACAAGGTTTATCTATGATTTGACCTTGTGACCTAGTTTTTGACCCCAGATGACCCAATATCGAACTTGACCTAGATTTTGTTGAGATGATCATTGTGACCAAGTTTCATAAAGACTAGGTCAAAATTGTGACCTCTAGTGACTACACAAGGTTTTTCTATGATTTGACCTTGTGACCTAGTTTTTGACCCCTGATGACCTAATATCGAACTTGACCTAGATTCTGTTGAGATGATCATTGTGACCAAGTTTCATAAATATTAGACCAAAATTGTGACCTCTAGTGACTACACAAGGTTTATCTATGATTTGACCTTGTGACCTAGTTTATGACCCCGGATGACCCAATATCGAACTTGACCTAGATTTTATAGAGATGATCATTGTGATCAAGTTTCATAAAGATTAAGTCAAAATTGTGACCTCTAATGTGTTCACAAGGTTTTTCTATGATTTGACCTAGTGACCTAGTTTTTGACCCCAGATGACCCAATATCGAACTTGACCTAGATTTTATAGAGATGATCATTGTGATCAAGTTTCATAAAGATTAAGTCAAAATTGTGACCTCTAATGTGTTCACAAGGTTTTTCTATGATTTGACCTAGTGACCTAGTTTTTGACCCCAGATGACCCAATATCGAACTTGACCTAGATTTTATAGAGATGATCATTGTGATCAAGTTTCATAAAGATTAAGTCAAAATTGTGACCTCTAATGTGTTCACAAGGTTTTTCTATGATTTGACCTAGTGACCTAGTTTTTGACCCCAGATGACCCAATATCGAACTTGGCCTAGATTTTGTTGAGATGATCATTGTGACCAAGTTTCATAAAGATTAGGCTAAATTTGTGACCTCTAGTGTGTTCACAAGCAATTGTGAACGGACGGACGGACGAAGAGCGATCACAAAAGCTCACCTTGTCACTTTGTGACAGGTGAGCTAAAAACATGGGTTATTCTTCAAACTGTCAACTTTAAGTTGTGAGAAATATGTTCAGCATAAATTTTTATCCAGTTAGGAAATAACATTTTTGTTTTGGGATTATCAGATTGTTAACTTGAGATTGTTGCTCAGTGGCAAATCTGTCTGGGGAGGAATAGTACGGAGATTTTAACATGATCCTCGACCTTCTATTAGCATAATTTAACAGCGGATACCTAATTCTTGTCTACTTTTATAACCATGGTTGTATATTTTCATAAGCGGCGAGACACACATGAAAAGGCTTGAGGTGTAATACGGCCAATATTGCACTATTTGCTCATGGAAATATAGGATCCGTCATGAGTTGTCTTTGGAAATCAACATTTCTTAAACCAGTCTAGAAAACACAGGTTATTAAGCTAGTCTTTCGTGACCAGTTTAAGAAATGTTGATCTCCAAAGACAATGAGTGACAGATTCTTTTTATCACATTACAATACATGTAGTTACTGAGTCAAAACAACGCGAGAAGTAACAAATTTAAGTCAACGGTGACGTCCACATTTGTTATCACACATATTGGAGACCATAGTTCTGTGATTTGTTCTCACATGGAAGATCACAGGTATTCATGTGATAAATGTATATATTCCACGCAAGAACCATGTAATATATTCATGCATGAAGGTTAGGATCAGGTCAATATCTCTGCACAGTACAGGTTTATTAGCACATTTACCTGTGTTGCAGGAAACCGTGTTCTGATTTTATGAAGATGTTTACAAACTTCGTCAAAGTCTATAAATTTGAAGATGATGACAATAACAGCTCCTGCGGCCTGCATGCCCCAGTTTCTGTCTAAGGCCTCCACTGACTGAGATCCATACAGGGTTAGTGTGTCCCCTTCCAAATCTGCTAGATTATTTAAATTAGTTCCCTTACCATCATGCCTGAAAAATAAGAAAATAAAACATTAGTACAGGTACTAGAAAGGTTTCTGACACAAAAGCGTTTGTATCCTACAAAGGGACATTACTTCAGCAAAAATCATCAGACCATAAAATTTTTACAATATGTACAACTATGCTTGGAACCAAATATTCATGTGAAGTTTCAATGAAATTGTACAAGTAGTTAAGGAGAACAAGCGTGGACCAACTTAATTACATCCAGCACAAAATCAATGTTTCTCCCACTATACGTGGGAAACATAATCATTAAAAACAAAAAGTTAAAATCCTGACAATGTGCAGAACTAGGCTTGGTACATTGTACCAACTATTCATGTGGGGTTTCATTGAAATCAAGACATACAGAAGTCCATCACAAAATCATCAATACGCCTCCCATATATATTGTGGGAGACATAATGAGTAGTGTACAACTCGAGTCTGGCAATATATAATTATGGTAAGCACAATCTCATACTGGTTATCCTAGTATGCCTAATAACGTACAAGTCAATGTTTCCACAGGTCAACAAGTGTTTTTTTCGGGCCCCAGAATGGTAACCCCATTTATTCTCCCGGTTAAAAATGTAGAGAATTATAAATTTCAGAAATTTAGCCAGTGGAAATATAAGCCATTTTTTATTATTTTGTAGAATTCTTTGTAGTCCAATATTTTATCAAGGGAGATAATTCTTGATATTTTAACTCTTGGCACAAGTGTCAAGAATGATCTCCCTTGATAAGGTATTTCAAAGTCAATTTCTACAATTGCATTATCTCCCCCTCCATACTTGAATAATAAACATTGATGGACGTGGGAGGGACAAAAAATAACATATCTATTATTGGTGCAACGGTACACTGCGGTCCACGATACACCGTGAAATTTAGCTACACACGGTTCACGGCACAACATTACTAAATTTCGATACGGTTCGGTACAAGATTTTTTATTAACTAAATAATATTCTTACAACAAACACATGCTGCAGCCTGCTGATTATGTATAATTATCATGTATCCGTTGTTTTAATTGGAATACTTCATACTGTCAAAATTCATTTCAAAGTTATTTGACAAATTATGATTTACAACATTTGCTGTAATAATAGCAACAAAGTCATTGTCTAGATTTCTACCAACTCTCAGTTAAAAATTAATTGAAGTATCTTAAGCAGCTATTAGAGAATATCATACCGAACCGAAATATACCAAACTGTAAGAAAAATTAACTGTACATATCATATTGTGAGATGAGCGTATCATTACACCCTTAATATCTATGGGTTAATAATAGAGTTCATCATACTTCACGCACCCAAACATCATGGTTTCCTTATAGATGCCTGGTTTAGCTGCATCAGGTTTGCGGACCTGTTGTTGTTGTTGTTGTTGCTGACTAGCTGTTCGAGGTCGTTCTCTCGTGTCGCCACCATCTAGTGACATACTATGCGCGCTACTTGGTCGACTGCTGGCACGACTGCTTTGTTTACTGAAATAATAAAGATAATAATAATAATGTCTTTATTTTCATTGGACAACATAATTGCCAGACCAATTTCATTAAAAAAACTTGTAAAAAATACAATAGTAAGGCATTTTAACATAAGGCTTTGAAACTACAGGGAGAGAAAATTAAGACTTGTAAGTCTTATACTGTGAAATTATTAAAATTCGCAGTGAATTAATTTTCGTTGATTTCCTGTTTAACCCCTAGATCATGAAATTAAATGCCCTTAAATAAATTTAAGAAACTACTAAATTACCATTTTACCTGTGAAATTTAATGATTGTACAGTATTAGCTAAGCTTAAGAAATAATAAAATCCAAAATTAAATAAGTAAATGTGCTTGTTGACCATTGTATAACATTATTGAATATTTTACCTTGTCATAGACTCGGCTTCGTGACTACTCTCCTCGCCTTCATTATCGGGGGTCATGACCTCGGAGTTTGGTATTGAGCCGATATGATTAGCATATAAGTCATGCGTGTGAGTCATTTTTGATGTCTTCTGTATCAAAGACCCCTGCATGACTTCCCACTGTCTTTTTGCATTATTTATGGCAAGACGTTTTTTCTCCTTAAATATACAAGAACAAATTTTAGTTAGGTAAATAAATAAATAAATACTTCATATTATCAAACATTTTGACAACATTCATCAATATCATGTGTAGTTTAATATCATTATCATCAATTTACTATGAGAAATATCATGATTCTGCTTAATCAAAGCACTTACAGAAATCTTTAACTCACTTTTAAATTTAAGTACCTTATAAAGTTCTAATGCTTTCACAGCTACAAATACGAGACATATATGGAGACCGTTAACATGGGCGAGGGTTACGTAGCGCTTTCCACAGGAGGTAATCCTTGCCTTCTATATTTAATTGAACAGGAGGTAACTGAATAAAGGCGCTCGGTAGTGCTTTGCTTAGGCAACGGACCCAGGGTTTGTAGGAGTTCATTAACTGAATTATAGTTAATATTGCAGATCCCGGTTTACCACAATTTGTACTGTAAAGAATTAATAGAATTTAAATTTTAACACAAGTTTAAGATTTCTGTAAGTGCTTTGATAAAACAGTATCCATATGTATGCACATATTTTCAAGTCATGTGACACAATAATCAGATGACGAGAACTATGAAATGACAGTATTAACCCTTTACTCCAAACCATAGATACCTTTAATGTAAGTCAATTTATGCCCCTACCTAATGTCCATAATTAAATATTTGCTAACAATATCATTAAGGAAGGGAGACAATCCATCTGCAGAAATGGACTTAACACGGCACTTTATGAAGGGAGATCACTCTTGATAATTGATATATTATGAGGGTCGTAGTAAAGGGCTAACTTGCACCGTCAAATTGGACTCTGACAGTTTTTATTCACAGGTTTTCTAGTTGAAATCAATCGAAAACATTCTTAAAGATACATAAATAATTTATATCATCTAACACCAACTCAGTAAGAAACAAGAGATGTTTGTAAAACATGTATGCCCCCATGGCAGCCCAATAGTCAGAAATGGTGAAGGTCGCAGTGATCTTGACCTTTGACCTACTGACCTCAAAATCAATAGAGGTCATCTACTGTTGCTGACCAACCTCAATGTAAAGTTTGAAGATCCTAGGTCAAAGCGTTCTTGATTTATTGAACGGAAACCATTTAAATTGTCAGAAATGGTAAAGGTCACAGTGACCTTGACCTTTGACCTACTGACCTCAAAATCAATAGGGGTCATCCACTGTTGCTGACCAACCTCTATGTAAAGTTACAAGATCCTAGGTAAAAGCGTTCTTGAGTTATTGAACGGAAACTACTTTATACGACCGACCGACAGACATGTGCAAAGCAATATACCCCTCATCAAAGATGGGGGGCATAATGAGCTGAGAAAATGTAAAGACAAGTCTTAAGGTATCAAACAATTTGAAAATCTAAATTGCATCCGAGAATTTCCACGTTAATAAACCAGATACGTATAAAAGCTTTAGTCATATTAACTTTATTAACAGATTTAATAATGTTGGCTGCTTATAATAATAATAATATGAACAACTTTATTTTAAGCGGCAACACAGTTGGGCAAGCCCAGTCTTCCCTGTGAGCCTCTAAGCTTAAGTTAGATGGTCTTGACCACTAACACTGGGTTGGCCATATACGGGTATTAATAATTTTTCAGTTCATGCTGATAATTCTCATGCATATGTGAAAATAATTATTATAATTACGTAATAATCATGATAACTACATTGTACCATGAACATGCAATATATATATATTTTGTAAATGCTTCTCTTTATTCGAGTTTATTCCAACAATTTAAAAGTGATAAGACACTAGATGTTTACTACACAACTTTCTAGAAATTGGCACAATAGTATGAATATAAATGTTGTGAACAAAAATGTAGAGCTAGAACATTCACGCCCAATCTGTTATATCACAGTACTATGCCTAAACATTGCTACCCAAACCATAGCCAGCAAGACTATCTAAACATTAAATGTCTAAGTCAACTAGATAGTCTAGATTCTAAATCTATATTTTCCTTTTCAAATTCACCAAAAAGTAGACAAGATTATTCATTATTAAACATGTTTAAATTTTGATATAGTCTTGATGCAGCAAAAGTTAAGTCGAATCCATGTGTCAAAATAGACTTGTTATTTAAAACCACCAGGTTGGACCAATATTTCAGTCATGTCAAGAACCTAAAACTTAACCAGTTTTCCAGAATTATTAACCAGTACATGCTTGCCAAAAATCTACAAGCAATTTGGTGGACAACTTCTTCACATGTTCAGGACATGCGTGCAGCCAAAGTTGATTTAACCTTGGAATAGAACCTGACTATATTATTTATTAAACTGCTTTTTTTAATTGAAGTTATATGTTAACCATTAAGGAACATGCATAATACATTAATAATCTACTGCACATTATAATCTACTCTATAGTACTTCAACCCCTAACCATAAAGCATACAATTCAATGTTCACAATAGGTAAATATATAAAAGAACAAAACTATACTGCTGTCATGTATTTAATTATTTATACAATCTGAACTTATAGTCAGTCAGAACTTGATCAAAATCCCAGAGCTTGAGAAAAGATGAATAAAAAATATTCAGAATTTTCAAAATTAAAAAAATAAACAGATAAAAACATCATTGACAAACAATAATATAACCTTGATGTAAGTAAATTTTTACTATACTTTTTAAGTATATAATAATAATTAAGTTTAATAAAGCGATATCAAATGTTAAAGCGTTTTTTTTTAAAAAAAGCTTAATTATCATAATAGGGGATGATCCAGAAAATATCATACAATACGCCTAAACTGTATCACAGACTGACATGTATACAGTGTTAATCACAAATTGGAAAACTTCTTTTTTGAAAATATTCAAACAATGTAAAATGAGTCATATCCTGGTCACGGCACCAAATTAATAATGGTATCAGAATGGTACTTAGAATATAACCTACATTATGAGCCAATGAAAACGTCGCATTTTCGCGGTTAAATGAAAATTTAATAATTAAAATTTTCTCTTAACAGACTCGACGTCTTGCGTTGGCGCTAATTCCTATCGGCCAATCAGAATGCAGAATGTTATATTCTAAGTTAGTTAGAACATATTAAGTAAATTTTAATGACTAAAAAGGCCTCGCTTCGCTTCGCTTTGCTCGCTCCGCCCTTTTTAATCATTAAAATTTACTTAATATGTTCTAACTATAACATAAATTAACACTGAATCTAAAATATACACTGATCTTGAAAGGTTGGTCAACTCAAATTGCAATTTACATTAGCAAAATACTTTATTATTTACCATTTTTGTCACAAGTTTGAAGAAATTTTTGTCAGCATTTTTCCCCACTGAGCATCTGGATCACCCCTTAATGTGTAGTGTTTTATAATGCAGTTATTAACAACTTACTGCGATAGTTACAGAATCAAGTCACAAAAAACTCGGCAAATTTTTGTTGGATATCATGCAAATTGATTATAAATAAGTTAAATATGGTATATAAATCTACAGATCATCCTGTTTCTAAATCAGGGTAGCAATATCACATGGCTTTTGGCTACAGTTACAAGTAGAAATTTGTAAATATTGAAACACAAATATAGCCATAAGTATTTTATTTCTTCATCGATTTCTATAAAATATAATATTATGCCACGCTAAGGGGGAAAGTATTGGCTTTCCGTGAAATATAAGATTTTTTTCAGCAGCTTAACCGATTTTTCCATTACCCTGCGAAAGCTACACGTCCATGGTAACAATTCACAAGGTAATGGACAAAAGGGCACAGCCGCTGAAAAAGATTGCATATTTTATGTAAAGCAAATGATTGTCACCTTAGCGTGGCGTATATTTCATAGAAATCAATGACCAGTCACTGGCTATTTTATTTTCCAATGTTTACAAATTTCTTCTTGTAACTGTAGTCAAATGTCACATGGTATTGCTACACTGTGAATACACAACACCAACAGAACACAAGTTATTTCTACAGTAAATATTCTACATCTCATCATAGACTTTATCACTTAATGGCAAATGTTTCAGTTTTTTCATTTTTAAATTTAATTTAATTTTTTTTTCGGCTTTGTCATACAGCCCATTTATTATCCCTGTCATAGGTGTGAGATGGTCTGGGAACCATCCCTGGTCTTACCTTACAATCATGCATGACTATTTTTTAGTATAGTATATTTATATCTTTAATTTATTTTAGGTAATTTTTTTACATGACATTTAGTACAAAAATAAATATACCATTTCTGTAAATCCCAATAAATATAATAACATTTCTGTAAATTCTAGTTATATTTTTGCTATTGAATATTAACTTTAAAGACAGCATTTTATTTATACAACACTTAATCTACTGGTGACTCATGTTTATGTAGGATCTCACTTAATTAAGTTTAATTTTCCATTTAATCAAACAATTTTTGAAGTTGTTTTTTCTTTGTCTCTACGAATGATGACCTGGGTGCAGCCTTTGGACATTTGTGTTAAATTTTTACAGCAAACCATTTTCAATGATCCAGAAAAATACCAAGAGTCAAATGCATTTATATAGTCGCTAATTGGTTAATTAACTTGCTCTAATTAATGCAAACCAGTAATTGAATACATAAACTAAGAATCAACAACTAATTAGCCAATTAGCGCTATTATTTAAGAATTGATCTATATAAATGTATAATAAGGCAAATTGATAAGTAAACAACCCTAAATAATTCTTCGATAACAACCTTCACTTCAACATATCGAAACTCAACATTTTATAACTGAGAAGTCCTTAAGCTAGGCCGTTATAAATAAATTTCTAGATAACATTGCTCCGAAATGTACCCATAAACTTTCCTGTCACTGTTACTTATTAGGATAACCATAGGTACATGGTTTCAAGTTATCTGAGTGTACCCCATATAAGGAGAAGGTAGTGCAGCGACCATGTTTAGCCACAACGGATACCGGTGTATGACGTCATAGGAACTGGTCTCCGTATTTGCTGTGACAACTGTAGAAAAACTGGGTACCAGCTTTCTTTACGTCATATCTGTTGCGGCTAAACATGTCCACTGCACTACCTTCTCTTTGTATTTAGTTCTTCAAGGTGTAACAACAAGAGAAAATACCAAAACCATGTGCCTATGCAATTAATTGATTTTAAAGAAATGACTTTTTTTCAAAATTTAAAATGAGAAATTGCAAGATCATTACAAAATCCCTTGAAAACAATCTCCAACATAAGCCATTAAATGAGGAAGCCACAATTCTATGTAACATACCCATTCATTTGTAAATGTAATTGGAGACGGAAAACTATGCTGAATTAAATATAAATATTTGTTGTTTTAAGGTAATTAGTGATAACTACAAGTAAAATAAATGCTACCAAAAAAGTACTGTTATACAAGTGTGTAAAACTATTTAAAACAATGCTACCAAAAAATAAAATAAAGAAATATATACCAATGTACAAAACAGCTTTTTATATACATGTAAATATTGGCAACATAACCATTTCAACTGTCAGCATTACATAACTTAAAGCATATTACTAAATTCATTTGTACAGTACAACCTCTCCAGAGCTGCCCACTGTAGAGCAACCACTTCTCAATACCTTCAAAATAACCTTTACTTTATTTGTAGTTCCCATTAGGTGTTGCTCTACAGAGGTTAATTGGACTGTAAATTAAAATGAGTATAGAAGCCATAACAGAACTTATTTCATCAGAGACTCCTGAGTTTGGTGATTTCTGGAGAGAATTTAAATACAATTTTAGTGCAGAGTTAAGGCAATACTTTTCCTATCCTTTAGAAACAACTAAGTACATAATACATTGTGCAAAACAAAGAAGTTTAAGTATAAAATGAAATTAAGATACTATAATCCTAAACATCACTATCTAATATAATAAAATTACCATAGAAAGGGTAAATACAATTTTTAACTTTCAATATGAGGTATGTTATATACTTTCAACAATTATCAATAGTTAAAGGTTTAGCCACATGACCTTTAATCAAAAGTTCATGGTCCTAGGTACCCCTTCAAAGGGATCACATAATTCTAAATCTACAAACCAGTGGTCAGGACTGGTGCCTTGAGTCCACCGTGATAAGTAAAAGGTCATAATAAAAGTCAGACAGGAAGGTACAGTCCAGTGCTCCACCTGGTCCTTTTCAAATATTGATGGACCACGGTTATAGTACACTAGTACAGTATATATAACCACTCATATTTGCTGAGGGAGCTGAGAAAACCACACATATTTGCTGGGGAGCTGAGAATGATGTTATCACTGCTGTAAAATTCACTCTGCAAAAGGGGTTAAAAACTCTCAACAGCAGCGGGGTCAATAAAGATTGTTAAGAAGTCTTCTTTGATAAGCAATAGCTCATTGCCTTCATTCACACAAAGCTCTTGACACAGCAGTAAACAGTCATAAACAACAAGTTTCAAGTTTCTTACAATGTAATGTTTAAAGTTTGGACATAAAAAAAGTCTTTGAAATTGGTCTTATCAACAAAGGTTTATTCAGGACAAAGAGTTTCTATTCATATTTGAGCAATACATTTTCTTCATATTGATTGTATAAATTATGAGCAAGGGGAATTACATGATCATTGGAACTTACGATTTCTCTAAAACTGAGTCAAATACAGTAATAAATGTTCTTGTGAATGCAAACAGTCAGTCGACAGACAAACTAAGACAATATAGTTTCCTAATTGTTTCAGTAAAGGGACAAGCTAAAAATCAAAATCTACATTAAAATTTTGTGTAATTTAAACGTTAGACGACCCAAGCCGACAGACAATGGCACAAGTAAGCAACCATCAGAGAACAAAAATTGCAAACATAACAGGTCGACATTGATCAGCAGTTGTTGTACCTTCTGTCCTAATGTTTTGCCCATAAAAGGCTGCATGTATACCTTTAGACAAAAGACAAAATACAATACAAAATCCTTTGTTTTTAAAATGACATAACTTGTAACAATATTTGACATATAATAACATTCATTGGGCTAATTCTCTGAAGTGCCAAAAAGCCTTTCTAGTTTTATATGAATTCACTGTAAGATATCTTCAGTCGATTCATACAAACATAGAAAGGTTTTTGACACAAAAATGCAATGCCATGTCTCCTACAAGGTCCATATCTCTAGCAATATTTATCTGACCTAAAACAAGTTTCATTGAGAATCTGACCAATGGTTAAGGAGAACAAGTCATTAAGAATTGCAAGAAATACAGAAGTCTCCTACCGTTTGAAGCCATTTTCAATGTTTCGTAATTAAAATATTTGTAGACGTGCATAATCCCCTTATCGCCCCCTATCCACATACCAAGTTTCATAAACCTAGCTTGGAAACTGTTTCAGTTATGTCAGGATCTAGATTTTTTGACGGACAGACTGACGGAGGGCAAACCTATAGTCCCCTCCGGTAGAAAACAAGTAGGGACTAACGAGCACATACCAAGATTTGTGACATCTATCCAGACATCCAGCACAAATCAGTACATTGTATGTTCACACATATGCACAAATATAAACATATGTGAAGAAAGTTTACATAGAATATACAGACTACATTTTATTAGGACAGAATGAAATGCCAAAATGTCATGAATTGATGTCAGTATATAAGTCCTTGCCCCAAATAAAAGAGGCTACATGTTTGTAAGTCGGCCATGCATTTTGAGCTCTGACTGAATTATACAGCAAAATAATAAACAGTAGTTGAATTGCCAAAATAAGACAGGAACATCAAAGAAATTCAAATTCAAAGTTAAAGCAGAGTAAGAAATCCCGGAAGTTAACAGCGAATTCTTCATCATGGCCCTAAACACATGGTCGACCTTTAACAATAATTCTGCCTCCAATAGAAGAGCTGAAGTCAATTAATATATTGTCTTACCTTCATCACAGAGAGCTTGTTCATCTCTTTCTTCTTTTCTTCCTCTTTTCTCGCCATCACCAGGGCGATCCTTCTTTCTTCCTCCTGATATTGAAGAATCACTTTAGAGTACAAATCGGCCATTATAAATATACAGAATTTACACCTTCACTCATTCTAATTACATCCAACAATGTCGCTTATATAAGCCAAGTTTACTTCGCTGATAGGTCTGAGCAGTAAAACGCATTCACTCATACTAATTATGTACATTCAACACTGTTGCTAATATGCTACAAATTTTGCTCCGCTGATAGTACAGAGTCGTGGTCAATATATCAAGCATAATTTCAAACAAGGAGACCACAGAAGCAATATCCGACACATGTTAAGTCTTACATCCTGTTTACTTCCTGTTCCAAGTTCAATCACTCAAATATTATATCAAATACGTTTAACAAAGGTAAATCACAGCAAATTAAAATCTGCATGATCAACACTTGATTGTGTGAAAATAAACAAAGTCTTCCAGCTCTCCTGATAAACTTTGGTGGTATATTTTGATGTTAAGTTCCAAGTTCAATCACTCGAATATACAGCCTGCTGAAATTTGCATGGTTTCGATACTTAATTTTGTGAAAATGAAAGCAGATCTATCGGCCCTCCTGATAAGCATTGTAGGTATGTTTTGATGTTAAATTTAAATGCAAATAGTGTTTAAATTTCTCTCCGGAAGTTGGGAGATCATTAGTCGAAGCTTGTATAGTAAATAATTCAAACACCAAAAATCAATTTTTGTCACAATTTTTACCTTAGTTTATAAGCCTTGTAGTCACATGACAGTATACTGAGTAAAGTTTGCAAAGTGTTTACTTTCTTTATTATTAGTGAATTGAGTTCCTCACGAAGTGAGTTCCTGGCGAATTCATAAATCTGCGTAAATATACTTTCATAACACAAAGACATATCCTGGATCCTTTGACAGCGAATTCATCAATCCATAAAAATATGTCTCTTACCAAAATGCACAAAATAAAGGATCACACATATATAAAGCAATTTACATTAGTCATATTATTTTAAATGTTTCACTTAAAAATGAAACACAACTTCATTAAGATCAAAGACTTTCATATATTCAATCACATGCTCGAATTACCGCACAAATTACTAATTACAATTACTTAAGCAGAAATTCAATATCACTTTAAGTACACATTTATTAATCATACAAATGCAAAAAACTGTGTATAATTAAGGTAATTAAGATCCACCATGTTGAAACACTAAGATCAAGAAATCACGGTATATCCTTACTGTGTAAGTCAGATGATATGAGCATAAAGTTATACCAGGTATATTAAATGGCTAATATTTTGATATAATGCTGATATAATGGAAGTCAGCCAAATATAGCAATATTCATTGTTCAGCCTTTCAACTTAACGTTTCAACATGTGCATCAAGTTTTGCAGTGATATTGCGTAATCCAGATTAACATTTTGTTTCTACTTATTAAGTCAGTAACCTTCCTTAAGCAGTTCTTTAAGGCTAATATATTTAACATCTACTCCTTAGTTCATGTTCCTCAAAAACTATTTTTTTCTTTGATTCAGCCTTAGTGACCTATGTACTGTTTTATCAAAGCACTTACGAAAATCTTAAAGTTACGCTCAAATTCAAAATCTTTATAATTCTTTGACAACTGCAAATTGGTGAGAGATTTGTCTTGTAGGAGTTTATTAACTGAATCATTATTAGTATTGCAGCTCCATTTACCATACTTTATAATTGTTAACATGTTACAAAGAATTTTGGTGGTCAATTAATATCAAGTTTGAAATTACACATAAAACCCGTCCATACAGACCATCCCTCTTGACAGGTTAAATATAATTGAAAATGATCTGATTAGTTAAAGTGACATTGGTTTTTCAGACAGATTTTGATCAAGCCGTTTTTGCTTACAGGTTTGACTGTTAATTTGGAAGCTGCATCTAAGGTCATCCATAGAACATTGAAAACTTAACAACAATACCATTTTTCCTCCATGTGAAGACAAGTTACAGGTTCCTTGTGGAAGGGTACTAAAATAGTACCGGTTAGGATAGTCCAGGGGCCGGGATTACAACGAATACTTACACTCAGCACTCACCACTCAAATATTGAAATTCACTCTTTTGAGGTTAAATGTGGCATTTATTTAGAGCAAGATGTTGTAGTAATGTTAAATTGGTACTATTATTTTGGCTTAATTCCTAGTTTAATTTAATGTATTTGTAAGCTTATAAATGCATTTCATTAGTCTGAGTGCTGAGTGTGGCACTCAGATTCAATAATTACATTTACACCTCATACATAGTAACAAGAGGGCCCAAAGGGCCCTAGGTCGCTCACCTGTCGAACTTGACCTAGATTTTGTTGAGATGGTCATTGTGACCAAGTTTTATACAGATTAGGCCAATATTGTGACCTCTAGTGACTACACAAGGTTTTTATATGATTGACCTAATGACCTACTTTTTTACCCCAGATGACCCAATATCGAACTTGACCTAGATTTTGTTGAGATGATCATTGTGACCAAGTTTCTTAAAGATCAAGCCAAAACTGTGACCTCTAGTGACTACACAAGGTTTTTCTATTATTTGACCTTGTGACCTAGTTTTTTACCCCGGATCACCCAATATCAAACTTGATCTAGATTTTGTTGAGATGATCATTGTGACCGAGTTTCATAAAGATTAGACCAAAATTGTGACCTCTAGTGACTATGCAAGGTTTTTGATTTGACAATGTGACCTAGTTTTTTACCCAAGATGACCCAATATCGAACTTGACCTAGATTTTGTTGTTATGATCATTGTAAACAAGTTTCTTAACGATCAGGTCAAAACTGTGACCTCTAGTGACTACGCAAGGTTTTTCTATGATTTGACCTTGTGACCTAGTTTTTGACCCCAGATGACCCAATATCGAACTTGACCTACATTTTGTTGTGTTGATCATTGTGACCAAGTTTCGTAAAGATTATGCTAAAACTGTGACCTCTAGTGACTACACAAGGTTTTTCTATGATTTGACCTTGTGACCTAGTTTTTGACCCCGGATGACCCAATATCAAACTTGACCTAGATTTTGTTGAGATGATCATTGTGACCAAGTTTCATAAAGATTAGGCCAAAATTGTGACCTCTAGTGACTACACAAGGTTTTTCTATGATTTGACCTTGTGACCTAGTTTTAGACCCCGGATGACCCAATATCGAACTTGACCTAGATTTTGTTGAGATGATCATTGTGACCAAGTTTCATATAGATTAATTCAAAATTTTGACCTCTAGTGACTACACAAGGTTTTTCTATGATTTAACCTTGTGACCTAGTTTTTGACCCCGGATGACCCAATATCGAACTTGACCTAGATTTTGTTAGGATGATCATTGTGACCAAGTTTCATAAATATTAAGTCAAAATTGTGACCTCTAGTGACTACACAAGGTTTTTCTATAATTTGACCTAGTGACCTAGTTTTTGAGCCCAGATGACCCGATATCGAACTTGGCCTAGATTTTGTTGAGATGATCATTGTGACCAAGTTTCATAAGGATTAGGCTAAAATTGTGACCTCTAGTGTCTACACAAGCCAATTGTTGACGGACGGACGGACGACGGACGACGGACGAAGAGTGATCACAAAAGCTCACTCTGTCACTTTGTGACAGGTGAGCTAAAAAGGGACAAAGAAAATGTATCAAATATTATTTTCAACACTCATTAACTATCTAATACATTTTCCTCATCTAAATTTACAATCTTGGACAAATAATAGCTAAGATATTATATTACATTTTTAAAATTTGAGTGTTGAGTGCTGAGTGTAAGTATTCGTTGTAATCCCGGCCCCAGGAAAGTTAGGTGAATCGGCCATCGTATACTTAGTTGAAAAGTTTGTTGAGAAACAGAATTATATTTGAGTGTTCATAGACAAACTGACATCCATGGAACCATTGAAAATCAATCCCTGAGGCAAATTGAATAAAATCAATAACTGTAAAATTATTAATATTCGTGGCAAATTAATTATTGTCAATTTCAAGGATGAACAAGATCGCAAAATTAAATTCTCGAGATCTCTAATAATGAACCTCAAACATATGTGACAAGAGCTTTTTCAATATTTTAAATCCAGAAAATTAAGAAACCATAAAATGACCATTTACTGTAAACGAACAAATAATTTCGGACTATTGAAGTTGCGGAATTCAGAATTGGTAAGAATTCGCGATTTTAATATCTGTGAAGATGTTTCAAACTTAAACATTAAAATGCCTCATTTATATGGTTCAAACGCTAACATATGTCGCTGCGAAGAAGCTGGCAATCAGAAAAATGAGATAATTTGTATATACGCAATTAAGTTGGTGTATAATAATAATTATCTTACCGTGACACGTTTCATATCTAATTGTTTGAGCTGCTGCATGTGTCGTAGGACAATCTGTTTGTAATACTGTTCCTGTGTCAGAGGATTCCCATCTAGGGAGATCTCCGACAGGCTCGTTGAATCCCCTAAACATGATATATCCTCAAAACTGAAACGAGAAAACAGGTAAGTTTTATAATTAATGTTATAATATGCATGTTATTTTTATGTTTGTTATTATGGATTATACTTGTGGTCTGTGGTGTGTTTCTCTTTTAGTGTTCTTTTTCGTGCCGTTTATGTTCTGCTGTTTCTAGTCAGTGTGAGTACCAAGTGGGTCAGCACAATCTTTTAGAGGATGCAAACATAGTGGCCTCCATATCTCAATGGTTAGCGCCCTTGCCGTTAAATGTGGCGACCAGGTTCAAATCCAGGTGGGGCCACACATATATGCCTGCCATATTTCAGCATAAAGCTAACTGGCAAATAAAGGCTATGCTCGGCACTAATAAATTAGAAGCAGAGAGGGATATTATCAATTAATGGGCAACATTCACTTCACTTAATTGGCAGTGGAAGTGTATGAACGTCTGAGACGTTTGAAGTACTTAGTGAGAGGTGGTTATCACTAATGAATTGGCAGTGCAGAATTGGCAGTAGAAAGGGACTTACATAGTAGAGAGGGATTTCAAAGGTATATTAATTGGCAAGAGAGAGATGCTGTGAATTAATTGGCAGTTGAGTGGGAAACAACAAGAGGCTGCACCCCATTTGTTTGATCTTCATTACAAAATCATTAACACTGACATACGCTGACCCAGAAGGGGGATACTGGAGATGGGACCTGACACATTTACACAAGTGTACACATTGGTTTAGAGTCTGACCACTGAGGGCCCAGAATTACAACCAATACTTATACACACAATACTCGACCCTCAAAAATTGAAAATGTAAGTATTGGTTTTATATTTCCAGGCCCTGGACAGCCCTCTTAAGATAAACAGCTTGTAATGGATCCCCTCAGAAAGAAGATGGTCTGAGACAAAAATATTTGCCATCACCTCTCAGAAAATTTTCAGGAATTACGCATGATTTAAGTTGAATCGTACCTATTATATCTGTTAGAGACTCTCATTGTTCCCTGTAGAAGTCTAGATAGGGGAAATATTCCTACACCAAACTTTCCTTCGTCCGACTCTTCAGTCATTATCATATCTTATAACTAATTGTTATACCATAAAGCTTATGTCTTTACATCTCAAACACTGAACGCTTCCTAGAACACTTTGATTTCTGACCCCTATAGCATTTTCATATCCGCCCCCAACAGCACTTTGATATATACTACACTGTTTACAATTTTGAAGGATGAGTAGCTCACTGAGCAAATTGCGAGTTACACTCCACACAGCGCTTTGATTTCACTATATCGTTCTATTTATGCCTAGAAACATGTAGAGAAACGGACGAGGCAATTGAAGAGAAACTGAGTGGTAGCTGGCGCACATAATGGCGTTATCACTCAGCAACCAACAAAAACAGTATATTAAGTCAGACAGGGAAGGCAGCACTCAATTTAACCAGCCGAGCACAGAAAACATTAAAAACACACAAAGCACAATGCCCAACTAAACAAGCGCAGATCCGCCCAAGTCCAAGCTGTCGAAAAGTATAATAAATTATAACTAGTCATTCAATCAGTAGGCTACACTTCAAACACTTTTGAACAATAATCTGAAATTTCAATTGTTTTCAGTGAACGTAATCTCTACCAGGAAGAAATAAAGTATAAATCCAAGGTAATAGCAACTGGCTGTTATCCTATCAGCCAAATACTGCTAAATCTTACAACTCCAAAGTTTTATCTACATTGACTAAATTCCATCCACAGTTATTGTCCATCTAAACGCTTCATACTAAGTCAGTTTCACTATACTAGTAACAGAGATGACACCACATTAAATTCCATGTAATTATTTTAGTCCATTTTATTTACTTGAGAATAATCATAAACAAACTGAGTTGGTCAGCCAATAAAAACACACCTTACAAAATATTGACCAATCAACATAAAGCACACAAAGGTATATTCTTAATTAACTCAGTCTCTTTCACCAGATTATTCTTCGTCCGAAACAAAATAGTCTGGAGAGCTTGACTAGCTGCTGATGTATGAGGATGAATGAACTTAATTGAATAATTTTCGAAACATCGAAAGTAATCAGAAGAAATAGTTAGATTACTCGCGTTTCGAGGTGTCGCTACAAGAAACAGTCGCTTCACGTTCAGATACACAACTTATGTCAATGTACTACAGATACGAAGTGACATAACTTATGAGATAGTTTTTATGAATCGTATTAAAATAACGCAAACAAACCAGGAGTTTTGTCAGCTAGGGTAAATAATCCACTTAAAAATTAACCAGACTGCTTACATATGCCATTAACAGCATTCAATCCAGACAGAGCCATGTATATAATGTTCAAAGGATGTATAGAACTCTTGAAGTACCTCTTTGCATTCTAATTCAATACAGAAAATAATTTAAATGAAATATATGTCTGTTTTTGTATGCAAATATGAAATGCATAGCAGAAAAATTATTTTCTATTCAGTATTTTTGGTAAACACTTAACTTTCATTACGATGGCAGAATCAATAATACTTTTTCACTCGGACATGACATTTTTAATCAATCAAAGACATGACATTATGTATGTTCTACTCAGAATCCATTAAAATCCAAATTTTCAAAGAAAACAAAATGATATGATATATGCACTGTTAAAATTATAGCAGTGCAATATCTAACATAACTGTTGCACTTTAAACGGTTAGCACCGCAATAATCTATTTGTTCCATGATTTAATCTATTTTGTTCCATGATTAACTCCGCAATTTTCTTCCACATGATCAAATCCTCAAATCACTATGTAAACTTTCAATGATAACATTGACCGCTGAAAATCCAAGCGAAATTTCTATAACAAGCTTGACATTGATTATGTCGGGTCTTATCTATCTGACAATAAAGATGAGAAAATCTCAATCACTGCGGACACTTAGGGTACTTAGAGCACTGTTCACTACAAAACAGAACCTCACCTTTGATACGGTGCATTCACTTCAATTTCAAAACAAAACACCACCTTGTTCTATTCAATTTTGAATCAAAGTTTTATTTTCACAAAATTGAACTAAAAAGTTATACAGATACTTGCATTCAACTCACAATGTGGAAAATGACAGTGGTTTTATAAATTTATTTTAAATATTTTAATTAAGGTTGATGGCAAAAAAGGTTCTATAACTTGTATTAATCACTACCAACACCTCATTCCTGATGGTATCAAACTATCCATTAATTGCCACACAAATTTAATGTCCGAGAGAGTCATGCATGTTTGCATGCACAGAGGTATTCCAAAATAAAAGTTTAAAACATTATTTTTTTACAAATGTTCAACATGAAGTTAGGTTAGCAGATTATACTGTTTATTCTACCAATGCAACACACTATTTATAGTTGTAGTAATAACACATAACAGTTGTTAAAATCTATTGTTCTAATCTTTTTAAAAAATCTTTATAATAATTATAACGTTACGACAAACGATTGTCTCATTTATCATCTTTCCATACTGACAGCAGAAGGTTACATGTCTTCTTCCGTCATATTCAACACAGTCCAATAATTATTCCATTAAAACGAGAGAAAAATCCTGACAATTCTACATTAACATATTTCGCAACTTGAACACAGAAAGTGCCGATTTGTCACAATTGCTGACAAGAAAACCACACAAATGCTTTATAAACCTCAAAGAAGTGTTGAAATTTAATTCTCACGCTTAAATTTTAGACAAAAATTCCTCCAGTGTTTGGCAAGCATAAATGTTAAACAATTAACTGATCTAAATATAGACTGCTTCATTTAAGATTCCAATCTATCTACAGATCCATATACTGACTGAGTACACCCATGAATATTAAATAATAAACCAGTCATATTGACTCCTCAAACCCACACATCTATGTTTATTTTAATGGACATCACCTATCTCAGGCCAGACAAGGAACACCTTCACATCAAGGCTTAGGTGATAAGCCTTGTAGATTAATAATTGAATAGCTGAAGTCGCCACAAAGCTTCTGTGGCAATAAACATAATTGGCAGTAATCAACTCATTTACCCAAAGGTATTCAGTATTCTCTTTGAAGCTAGCCTTTGGTCTACTAATATTTACTAGAGAAATAAACTGTCACGAGATGAAGCCAATCCTAACATGTTTTACTAAGAATTGACAAATAGTACATTGTGCATCATTTCATAAAGCCAATAAAAACATGTTTTATAAGAATTGACCAATAGTACATTGTGTATCATTTCATTAAGCCAATAAAAACATGTTTTACAAACGATTGACCACACAACAAGGTGCATCATTTTATTCAGCCAATCAGAACATGTTTTACAAACTATTGACCAATAGACATTGTGCATAATTTCATTCAGCCAATCAGAACATGTTTTACAAACAACTGACCAATAGACATTGTGCATAATATCATTCAGCCAACAAGAACACGTTTTACAAACATTTGACCAATAGACATAGTGTATCATTTCATTCAGCCAATAAGAACATGTTTTACAAACAACTGACCAATAGACATTGTGCATAATATCATTCAGCCAAAAAGAACATGTTTTACAACAAATGACCAATAGACATAGTGCATCATTTCATTCAGCCAATAAGAACATGTTTTACAAACAACTGACCAATAGACATTGTGCATAATATCATTCAGCCAAAAAGAACATGTTTTACAACAAATGACCAATAGACATAGTGCATCATTTCATTCAGCCAATAAGAACATGTTTTACAAATAACTGACCAATAGACATAGTGTATCATTTCATTCAGCCAATCAGAACATGTTTTACAAACTATTGACCAATAGTACAAGGTGCATCATTTCATTCAGCCAATCAGAACATGTTTTACAAACTATTGACCAATAGTACATTGTGCATCATTTCATTCAGCCAATACGAACATGTTTTACAAACAATTGACCAAATGACATTGTGTATCATTTCATTCAGCCAATCAGAACATGTTTTACAAACAATTGACCAGTAGACATGGTTTATACATTACAAGGGATTCTAGATTGATAATAATTTAATGAAGACACTAAACAGTCCAACCTGCCTGGTAACAAGGAAGTCTAAATGACATTGGCAATAATCGTTCACTGCCTGCCCCTCAATGGATAGTGAATAGTGACATTGACCTTAGGCCAGCATGGTTAGAACTGGCCTTCTGCACATGGTCTCTGTGAATAACACATTTACTGTAAGTTTAATCAAAGATCTAAATATACACAGATTGGACACTTACTTGAAAACTGAGAGAAAATGCAAAATAGCAAGCAGCAGATTCTGATATTTTGCATGAATGCTTTTGTTTGTTATCCCTTTTGAATGACCAACATCTCATTTTAAAGAGCTAAGTTTCTTCTCCTGAATGATGTAACTTATTTTTTTCTATCTCTTATAGAATTCAGAAAATTATTGTTTGAATGAGGCAAATTGGGTATTTTCTGATAAAATTGGAATTTTCAATAAATGATAGTAGGTCTGGCTCTTTAAGGTGTATTGTTTTATTCCTGGACTGATTTCATTAAATTAGGTATCATTTTGAAGCAGAATAATAAATCTACTGCATAAACTTATTAGTTTTTTTCTATGTATTTTAAAATAGGAGATATAAGATATTAAAAATAAACAAGATTTCGCGAGATTTCAGAAGACTGCCGCGAGATATCGTGAGATTTGGTAGATTTTTCCAATCTTTGTATATTTAGATCTTTTGTTTAATGCAAACATGTTAGCTCAAACCTTGGACATTCAACTGTGACCTTGAGGTACGGAACCTCTAAATACATAAGCGGCCCAAATGGTGAAACACTCAGAGTCCTGAAAGAGACATTAGATTGACTGGAAATGGTGGTATGGATTAACAAGTCTGCTTTGAAATCATGAACTTGAGTTTAAAGTGATTGTGCACATGTATGGAATGTAGTGAAATTGTTTAATCTTGAATTCTGTGACATTTTGACCTAAATATGAAAGTGAAAGTAGAGTAGGGGTTAACTGGTCTGGGATCAATTTGCGCGCGCGATAACTAAAATATGTTCTCCATCTTTGATCAGCAAAAACTTTCTTAGAAGATACATGATCCCCCCTTTTTTATTGTATTGTTTTGAAGCTTAAATATGCTTCTTTAAGATTATATATGTGTGTCAGGTGACCATAGACTAAAAATTTGAGGCCGGTCATTGTCACTTTACATTGAGCTTAAGAACTAATCTATTTGGTGGTTCCTAACCTTGATCCGGCATGGTTGGAATGTGTTTTTTGCATGTTGTTTTCATGAAATTGTTACAATTTTTATGTATTTCAGTCAAGGTGTTATCTTGGCTGATTTTAACAGATGACTGTTAAATACAGGTGACACTGACACACAGGTTATAATTTAACAAGTAATTGAGAATTGCAAGCAATACAGAAGTCCCCTACCGGTTTGAAGCCATTTTCAATGTTTCTGTTGCCATAGATTTGTCAGAATCAAAATATTTTTAGATGTGCATAATCCCCTTATTGCCCCCTATCCACATATGAAGTTTCATAAACCTAGCTTGGAAACTGTTTGAGTTATGGCAGGATCCAGATTTGGGCATATTTTCACTCTTTCTGTCGCCATAGCAACCACAATTTTTGTCAGAATCAAAATATTTTTAGACGTGCATAATCGCCTTATTGCCCCCTATCCACATACCAAGTTTCATAAACCTAACTTGGAAACTGTTTGAGTTATGTCAGGATCCAGATTTTTTGACGGACGGATGGACGGACGTGACGGACGGACAGACTGACTGACGGACGGAGGGCAAACCTATAGTCCCCTCCGGTCAAAAACCGGTAGGGGACTAATAACGCTATAACTCTGAACAGCACTATGAGCAGGTTCACAGTTGATTCTATTTTTCTGAGCAATTTTACAGTTATCAGTTATACATTTATAGCAAGCAAACAATGTCCACAAGTACTAGTAAATCATCAATCTTATCACTTATCACTAACAATTCCACCAAGGTGCTAAATCTTGATACAATCAGTTCAATTCTGCACTGTACTCCTACAGAGGTTTACAAAGCATTAAATAAAATGTCAAACACCAATTAAGAAGACATTGTGATTTGACCTTTAAGTAATTAACAGATTTTACTGTTGATTAATCCGTTATAAATAAGTATAGTACGGAGATAATGACATGATCCTGACCTTTATGCACGAATAAATTACAAAGTTCTTGCATTGAATATATCTATTTCCGCAAGGAAATTGAACAATAACGGTCCTTTACATTTGAGTTTGTATTACACCTCGAGTGTCTTCTTGATATGAAAACATACAACTAGGGTTATAAATATAGACAAGATATCAGCTGTTGAATTATGCTGATAGAAGGTCAAGGATCAAGTCAAATTATCCGTACTATACAGTAATTAGCACGATGGTTAATATATCAAACCAACTGGTATATGTTTTATAATAAAACTCCTTACACAAATTATATAGATTATTAACAGATCAATTACAATAATATCAAAGCTTCATTTAAATAGAATCAAGCTATTATTTATTTTTCAAGAACTTTGGTCTATTTTTACATTTTTAGATATCTGCACAAGTTTTGTGTTACCAGCTGTACCAAGTTGGTATCTGTACATACTGAGTAATATGTACATAGTTCATGTTATCCATACATGTGTACATGTTTTGTGTCACCAGTGCATGTTTTATGTTACAAGTGCTGGTTTTGTGATATTTGTGCATGTTTTGTGTGACATGTTTTGTGTAATCAGTGCATGTTTTGTGTTACCTGTACATGTTTTGTGTTTCCTGTACTTGTTTTGTGTTACCTGTACATGTTTTTTGTTACCTGTACATGTTTTGTGTTATATGTACATGTTTTATGTTATCTGTACTTGTTTTCTGTTACCTGTACATGTTTTGTGTTATCTGAACATGTTTTGTGTTATCTGTGCATGTTTTGTGTTACCTGTACATGTTTTTGTTACCTGTACATGTATTGTGTTATCTGTACATGTTTTGTGTTATATGTACATGTTTTGTGTTACCTGTACATGTTTTGTGTTATATGAACATGTTTTGTGTTATCTGTACATGTATTGTGTTATCTGTGCATGTTTTGTGTTACCTGTACATGTTTTGTGTTATATGTACATGTTTTGTGTTACCTGTACATGTTTTGTGTTATCTGTACATGTTTTGTGTTATCAGTACATGTTTTATGTTACCTGCACCATTATACCATTATTGAGGTTGTCATTCCATCTTTTCAAAGAAATCGCATACACATTAAAATACATTTTAAAATTTGTAAAATATCATCTTAGGGTCATAAGAAATTCAGGAAAACAAATCACTCAGATAATAAAGTCCTTTCAAACAAGATAACAAAAATAAATCTCAAAGCTATCTCGGGTAGTAAACATCATTATCTAATATAAGTTAGAGACACCTTTAAGGATCCTTTTGAAAACAAGTAGATTAAGAGACAATTCAATACTGCCATATATATCAACCTCAATATAGGTACATCACATAGACACCTTCTAGTATCTCCCAGCTCACTACATACATCAATCCATGGATTATAGACTGATCCCAAACCAAGTCACTTTCAATACTCTGAAAGCATTTGCCCAAACAAAAGGCATACATAGCCATTACACTACATGTTAAACACAGAATACAAAATCTCTAACAGTAGAAAGAGCTGTCATGCACTGCAGGTGATGTAAACTACTCCAATATGTTGCCTCAACAGTTATATTATCACCATTTGTAATCAAAGGGAAGCAACTCCAGAGAAAATTGGTACCAATAGGCTTGATGCTAGTCTTGTGAAGTTTCAATCTCGTTAAAATCAGACCTTTATTATGCTTCACTACTTTACGCTGATATAGGATCTGACGACACTCCGAATGGGGTCATGACAATGTTAACTTTACGTCATCCAATCAAATTGTTTCTTTCACAAATCTGAAAGTGCAGTGAAATCCTGCTGAGGTGGCTAAATATAATTTCATTGGACGAACTATGAGACGTCATTGTGAGCTAGGGAGGTCATTTGAACATGACTTCTTACGGAGAGTAGTCAGATCTCAAACAGCGTAAAGGAATGGAGCAAATGTCAGGGTCTGATTTCAATGAGATTGGTAAAGTTTCGTCAACTAATTTTTACTGAGAAATTATAGAGTGGACAAAATTTGTTTCACTGGCAAACAGAACAAATTTTGTGTGACTCAAATATTCCCCCCCACCATATTCTTCGTATCTGGAGGAATAATGATGTAGAAAACAGTATAAAACGTGAGTACCTGACTAGAAGCGTAGATCCTCTTGTTATAGGTAGGTGGGACTTAGGTCGTGTAGGACGAATCACAGATTTCTTATCCTTCTTTTTAGATACACACGGTTTAGTCAACAAGTCAACATCCTTTTCACGACCATTATTTCCCACAAGACAGAAGTCCACATCCGTTTTACATCTATACATATTCATGATTCTGCCTTTCTATGATTTTATTCCAGCGCACAAGAATAAAGCATTTCACGTCAAAGTTTGAGTCACATGTCTATATGTGAGACTATTCACACAGAATGCTGATTCACATATTCCAAAGTTGTAATAAATGTTGAACTATTTTGTATAACTCATAATTAAATGTATATTGAATACATTATGAACACTCAGAAGATCGTGCCAAACTCATTTAAGTCAAGGTTTCTGTAATTTAAGTCAAAGGTTTTTCGAAAGTGATTCCAATTTCAATTCTTCCTTGTCTATAATTATGGGTTACAACTAGTTTGGCCTCCTGACATGTCAAAATTTTGTTAAGGTAAACTACAGTACAACCTCTCCAGAGCGGCCCTCTGTCGAGTAACAACCTCTCTATAACAACACCTTTAAATTTCCATAAGCCGATATTTACTATGAATTTTACCTCTGAAGAGCAACAACCTCTAAACAATGACCAATATTTGCAGCCCAAAGAGTGTTGCTCTACAGAGGTTGTACTGTATATATTTACCACTGTCCCAAAAAACTAGAGTTTACAAGAGAAAGACAACTGAATAACAAATTCGTAGACTGACAACTCTAACTCCTATTTCAGCATAAATGTCAAACTCGGCAATTCTGAGGGAAACAATCAGCAATAAACCGTATTGACCAATAGGTTCTCAGACATAATTCTTTTGTGTTATTATGAAATATTTTTTTATCAATGAATAATTAATAACTATGTTTTATGTGAATCAATTCTGTTGAAAGAAATTGTGGGCATTATTATGTCTGCAGTGTTTGTTTACTGTTCTAGAAATATCGCGGATTATTTACACCTTGTGGGAAGCCTGTTGAGTAATGATTATAAATTTACAAAAATAACTCATTTGTGTGAGAACCCCTATTATTGACAAGAATCTGATAATCTTAATTGTGCATAGATTACTCAAACTTATTTCCCTGTCTCTGAGTATGTATTATATGATTCTCATGCCAGGCAAGATATTTTATAATTATACTTATTTTGAGAAGCAAACACTTCAGTATGTTGCAAGCAGAGTTGAGATATACTGGTAACTTAAAAGTTGCAGAAAATAGGAATAGTGATAAGAAACATAGCACCGTGCCATTACCCTTATTGATAAACACAATTTAACTGTCAGTCCAACTGTTCTTGTACATAGCAGTAATACGCACCAGTCAATATTATTCCCGCCCGGGGGACCGCGGGGATACAGGGGGAAATAGACAGACAAATCTTCCCAAAAGAAGGGAATTAGACAACCTTATCAACTTAAAGAGTCCCGGGAATAGACACAGGCCCGGGAATTTTGACACTGCGAAATACAACAGTGATACTTTTATTTGTATTTTTATCAAAGTAGCCGGATGAAAAACTATATGCCACATGCTGGGGATTTAGACAGTAAATATTGTCACCAGGGTGGGGATTTAGACATTAGATTTGCCGGTAAGGCAAAATATTGACTGGTGCATATATGTGTAAATAAGGTTTTATATTAAACTTAAGTTGTATTAGTGAAGAACCTTATTGTTTAAAGTATAGTACCCATAATTCGCTAGTTTAGTTTTAACTTCATATAATTATGTCACATTTGGATTCATTACAATACAATTATTTAAATACTGGAGTTAATTATTGGTGACATTAAGTATCAATAATCATTTTAATACTTTAATCATATGACTTATAAAATTATAATAACAATTTTGCACATGTACATAATAGTTTAAATAATTTAGCCAGTTCATAAAAATATGTTCAATTCTAGTATTTTTTAATCATGCAACAAAGTTCAGAAGTTTTAATACTTTTATTAATGCTACAAAAATTAAAAGCCATAATTTTTATTAACACTAAACAATAAAGAAGTTTCATTATTTTTATTCTTACTACAGTATTAATTATTTATTCAGTCAAGGTACTGCTACAAACCATATCTGTCCCCAAAATGTAGGTTTTTAAGAATAATTAAGAATTTAAATTTTAACGTAAGATTCCAATTTCCTCAAGTGCTTTGATAAAAAGTACCCTGATGAGGACAATATTTCAGGAGTTTATTTATGACCTCATCATGCAATTTTACAAGTTATAGTCCGATGAGGATAACACTAAGCCTTTGTTTACGTATCAAAATGAAAAATAAATGCATTTTCTTCAATCTTGTGCATAATCACTATTAATGCACATACTCTTTCAAATCTACGCTAATAACAAGCGGCCAGTGGACTGTGAAGTGTTTATATTATCCATGTTTATTAATTGATAAAGCTAGAGTTTTCTCCAGCGGCTATAAAAATACACCACAAATAATGATCCTGTACTGGTTATTTTCCCTCCTTAAGATCTCCCTATGTGAGTGTATATCAGACGGTTATACCACTTTGAAGTTTGATCATTCCATTCTTATGCCTTCACAACAATTGATCACAATACAAACAATATATTTACCTCCTTAAAAGCTCACTTGAAGAGTTGTATTGATATCGAGAATGTTGTATGCTTTAGCTTAACTGAATAATGCAAAGTTTGACAGAGAAATAAAGGAAATAAATGCACCATGTTATTGAAGAAAACAGCACTGTCATACACCGGTAATAGTAAATTAACACTCCGAAAAACTCCGAACCAATTCATTCACTATGCATAGAAAATTCACTCATTGCCCTTATGATTAATAATTTTTTAACTAATAAACTGTTACGCTAGAAAATAATATTTAAAAAGAAGAAAATTGAACTCTCCAACTGCCCTGGATCAACTTTGTCAGATATGTAAATCAATTTTAAAGATTAACTTTCAATAAGAAATCCATATCCACTTTCCCCTAGTGTTACAGTATATATACAACGTCAGGTATATCGGGGAAGCTTTCATACAGAGGACAATGGGAAGATAATTAAATCAAAACTTTCAATCAGGTTTGCATTGTTTCATAAACATAATGCAAACTATAGTTACAGTTTGCACATGCCTTGCTGCGAACGATCTTGCTGCTATCTTAATTTAGCTTGCATGGCTTCAATAGGTTTAAATTAAGTAGCATTTCATTTTGTTTATTCTGCTTTAACGCCATTTCTCAACAATTTTTCAGTTTTAATATATATGAGCCAGTCTCCAGGAAAAACCTGCTATTTTGACAAAATATTTGATTTTGGGATTTTTTTATTATTTAAAAGAGTAATCTTAGTGAAGCAAAATGCAAAAGAAATTTTGATAATATCTTGATTTTTAAGGAAGTTACAGCTGTTTTGTACAAGCCCTATTCAGAGCCTTTTTGCGTGACGTCACGAACGTCATTCAAACGTTATTCGACGTCGTTGTTAAAAGTACTTTATAAACACAGCATTTGATCAATTCTTGACATAAACTGTTCAAAATGGTTTCATGTTTTAGAAAGATGTTTTAAGTTTTAAAATATACATCATAATTGTAAATATTCACATTTAGAGAACGGCTATTAGTATTTTAAACAACTAACTCCTCATTTTTCTCAATCAGAGTACTTTTCTGAAATTGGTCACCGTAGCATCGGAGTAAGTGATTTCAACATAATTCATAAGAAATTTTAAAGCTAAGATATTGTAATATATGGATAAATTACTAAAAATTGAATCTATAGATATGTCATTTTTTCTTATTTTAAATCTTTTCAAAACCTTGTTACATGTAGTAATTACATAATGTCAATATAGCAGGTTTTCCTGGAGACTGGCTCATATATATATTGCAACTGATGCAGTCGCTAACTGCTGACCAGTTTTCCTGGACTGTGTTTGAACCAGTACCAACTTATATCCATCCACCAGGAGCTAGCAACCTCTCCACATGTGGAGGAAACATCCACTTGCAGCTAGAAACTTCTCCACATGTGGAGGAAACTCAATTTAATTTTCAAATTATTGTGGAAGGGGATGACCTGCCATGACCGGGTATCAAACCCGTAAACTGCCTGTGTTTCCTAACAAACTTTTATTTATTTAAGTGTTTAATAAAACCAAACATTGTTAACAGTTTGACGAAACTTAGCATGTTTGGAAGAATGAATGTATATAACAAATTATGTAGCGGGTATACCCAGATATCAAAAGAAAATGACAAGTCTGAGACAATAAAAGTATAGATTTATCATACATTATGAACTGATAACACATGGGCGTGTGTGTATATTAATATTATATGGGGATGAATTAATATTTTTATTTAAATTTGTCAAACCGGCTAACCCATTACTTTAAAGAGATATCATCTCACACCCATATTGCAATTTATTAATTGCTCTCAATGGATTATAGAGATTAATCAGAGAAAATAACTGTGAAATTATCATTTTCTTAATTTCACTGTTTTAGAAGCTGGTTCCATTACCATACAGAACAAGACTGCGTTCAATAAACGCTTATGCCCCCTGTGGAAGCCTTGTCCATAAATAAGTCTATGTCCAAAATTAGGTCAAGGTGAAGGTCAAAATGGGGTCAGGTGATACAGGTGTGTGGAGAGTGTTCATATACAACATCCATGCAAGTATGAAAGCTTTATAGCAAGCCATAATGATGCTAGAAGAAACGGTCAATTTGGGTTAACCAGGACGGATGGACGAACAGACGAACGAACGAACGAACGGACAGGTGAATCACTATATGCCTCCCGATCTATCGATACACGGGCATAAAAAGAAACGTAACGTCAACGGCTCTGGGCTTCAAACTATGAGTAATGTTATCATGGCGCCGTAATTGTCACGTTGTGACGTTCTAACTTCAACATACTTCATCCAATTAGGCCAATTACTGTACCATTACATGTGAAATTGAAGCATACAATAAACAGAAATTTGTTGATTTTTGGTGAAAGATCAAATTTTATTTCACTCGTGATCACTTAAAATTACAAAAGACCCCTTTTTAATGTTCCAATGGGTGGTCTTTAGTGCCAGCCAATGGGTGGTCTTTAGTGCCAGGTCAGACTGTACTGATCATGACAACAACAATTTCCATAGATAATAAATTAAAATGCTTAATATAATCCCTTACTCAATTTTGTGAAAACGCATCTAATGCCATATTTTACCTATCCAGACAATAATACAAATAATAATTCAGCACAAGAATTTTAACTTCCTTTCACTGGAAATGCCATCCACAACACTTTAAGTTTTGAATGTCATTTTTTAATCACTATTCTATCACTATTTTGGCCATATAGCCTTTTTCAGAATCGAAAATAATTTTTAACATAACTTTTTTAAATCCATTTTGCATGAAATTGTTTAATTTTTAACCGCTCTTATATCAATGCTTCAGCTAAATAGCCTTTTTCAGGAATAAAAAATATTCAAAAATTAATCCATTTTTACACAATTTGTGTCAGCAACTAATTCGACATAGCACCGCAATGTAATATCAATGTATATACCACAGACAGGATTGCATTCCAGTTCATGCCATGTGCGGTAAATTCCTATCGCAGTCAATGATCGATACTACTTTATCAATATCGAGACAGAAAGATATAAAATATACAGGCATCAATGATAAAACACAGGTACAATTAATGTATATATATCTGGCCAGATATCTATTTCTTATTTCCATTGTCTGTGTATACATTTATATAATAAATAAGTTAAGCCATTTAAAAATGCTGACGATAACGGATCAATATTTATCTAGATATTGAAATGATTGTTATAACAGATTGTTTAGATTATGTACACTGTGATAGACTGACAGGAATAGTCTTTTCCATGGTTTTAATTTGAGTTTTTTTATACATCCGTATATTGCATGCAGACATATCAACCCAGAACCATACTCAAAACATGGACGCGTCCCACAGGTAGGGAAAATGTCTCATAATGGTCAAAATTTGACTTCGTATTTTCTATCTTTTTTACCTGAATGCGATCTACATGTATCCGCAATACATGGGTATTTATGGTAAGTTTTGGGATTTTTTCATAGTTTCATCACACGCTTGATTAAAAATTAATGATTAAAATTATAAGTTAGTCACCAAAAAAAGATTAGCGGCATAATTTCACATCATAAAATTATTCACATGTAATACGGGGACATGTACCTCTAAATTATTTTGTCAATAATTTATTATATTTTATATAAACATAGTTAATGTTATAATTAAAAGCCATGCTTATAAACTTAAATCCACTAAAATTGTTCACATGTAATTTTATAGATATTTTCAAATTGAGAACTTATTATACATGTGCATTCAAACACAATTAATATTCAGTATTTATGTGCTCCATAGCTCAATGGTTAGCTTGCTTGTCATCTAATATGGCAACCTGGGTTCAAGTACGGGTAGAGGCACTCATATGCCTGTCATATTTCAGCAGAAAGCTAACGGGCAAATAAAGGCTATGCTTGGCATTTTAAACTAAATCTACACTGATTAACATAATTAAAACTTAAATTATTCACATGCAATAGTTACATTGAAAATCATTTACTCAACATTTTCGACTTGAAAATTTAACTTATATCACAAGAACACATTAAAATCCATAAACTGATTGATAATAAAATAATGAAAACTTAATTAGTTAATTAATCAATTAATCACATGTGTCACTGTCACATTGAAAAGCATTTTGAGAATTAATTACATCTTATACAATGTATTAAAATCCAAACTGATCATTTACATAATGAAAACATAATAAATTATTCTCATGTAACATGCAATTATATATCCATACTTATCAATATACGCAAAAACTTCTCCAATGAAATTATTCACATGCAATAATATACTTTTATGTTGAAAATCATTTTCTCAACATTTTCGACAGGAGAATTTATTATATATTATATAAACATAATTAACATTATAATGACAATCAAACAGTTAATGTTTAACATAATATAACATTCGGAAAGTAATAATTTCCTGTCGAAAAGTGAATGTGTTTGATCAGTTTAACATAAGGCCACAGTTTTTCTATTTTTTTGTTACGGAACATTTTGTAATATTTTTGTTCTAGACAAGGGTATGGAAATATAATAGCAAGATTTGAGGACATTTTGAGACCCTAGGAAACATAATAACAAGAGGCATTTGGGGTCCTAGGAAATATAATAACAGAACGCCCTTCGGTGTCCTAGGAAAAATAATAACAAGAGGCCCTTTTGGGCCATTGGTTATTCACACAACAGCAGGTAAGTGACCTTAAGGGTCTTTTTCGCCCTTTTGTTATTTTCTCCATTTCCTTCTTTCAAATAGCAAAATTTTCCCAAAATTTACCGTAAACCAAGGAATATAGTAAATGTGGCCTAAAACATGTTTGCTCTCTTGGCACAGAAAGTGAATTACAATATAAAGTTATGTAAACAGCTATTGGTAAGTAATTTTAATTGACTCAATAAAAGAAACTATACAGTAGAAAATCCAAAGAAAAACATGATCAAATTGATATTTTAGAGTTCAAAGGGCTGAATAATGATATATAAGCCAGTTCACATATTTGTTTTTGAAGTTTATTCAACCGTTTACCATTTATAGAAAATGTATTTCCTGTTTTGGTGACAAATCGGACCTGTACAATGGTTTTGCCCCCATGAGGCCAGAATTGATGAACTTACAAATTGTCACCCCTTTAGACCCCTGTTTTGGTGATATACAATGTTTTTGTCCCCTTCAGGCAAGAATCGATATACTCCCATATTGTCATCCCTTTTGACCCTTATTTTCAAATAAGGATCAAACCCCGGACCTTCAGCACACATAATATTGTTTCTTTTCAGGACGGTGGCCACTCAGAAGCACACTGAGACCCATGCCTCCATGAAAATTTACCAAAATAAGGATGTTTTTGGAGGATAAAAACACCCAAAAACAGTGTAGCAATACCATTGGTTTTTTACATCACTAAAGCTACAAATCCAAGACGAAATTTGCTTTGCTTCGAAAACAAAAATAGCTGTAAGTATTTTATTCTATACCGATTTCTTTGAAATACTCCAGTCTAAGGGAAAGATATAAGCTTTCCACGAAATGTAGCATCCCTATCAGTAGCTGGATTGTATTCTCCGGCACCCTGTGAAACCTTGGAAAAAAAGACTCCTTGAAACTCCGAAGGTTTCAAATGGTGCTGGGAAAAACGGGCCAGGTGCAGAAAAAGATTATGTTATTAAGCATTCACAGTGTATAAATGCTCGTCCATGCTAAAATCAAAGCACTGAAAGGACTGCTGTGTGGCGTACTGATGCCATTAAATCCAATATCGAATCCAGGTTGTATCATAATTTTATGTCACAGTTCTGATAAGCCCACCCTTACTCAAACATTTGTGCTGCTAAAGACAGCAAGAGAACCAGCAGTTACCTGGAACTTACTTAAGTAACTATGCTGAGCAACAATGAAGGGATATTTACAAATACCATTTTTAACGACTTGGAGAATTCGACCAGTGTCAAGATAAGTGACTGTTTATTCTCCGTATGACCACGCATGTTAATTAAATGTATATGACACTCTATATTAACGTATGTAAAAGGGGTAAACATGGTTTCGCTCACACATATCGATCGGCCGATTAATGCTTTAAAATCAAGTTTTACATTTTATAAAACCTTAAAGTATTAACTTTTAAAACAAGCTTTAATGAACAAAATCGATCGAATATTAAATTAATAATTGACGATTTTCGACCGTTGAGTGAATTTTTATTTGGTATAAAACGGGATATTTTAAACTTACTTTTACGCGGAACGGATTCTTACTCGTCGCCGTGGATTTAATAATTAGGGTATCGTGTTGAATGTTGTCTAAAAGAGAGACATATATCTCTGCTTCATTACAAGCTTTAAATATTCAAAATCGGATAATAGATACGAAAATTATGAGGTCTTATATAAAGCAGGGTAGAAATTGACTAGTGCGTTTAACGCTTACCGCGGTAACATTGTTAATCGGCCGATCGATATGTACGTAGAACTATTTCAGTTCCCCCGCCAGCTATATATAGCATCAATGTTTGTATACAACATAATTAGGTCATCGTCTGCAATGTGCAGCGGCGGGGTGATTTACATACGTTACAGTATACGATTGAAAGCCGTGGGAACTATTTTAGATTCCCGCCACCAGTGAGAACATTCTTTGGTAGTAAAAATATAGTCCGTTGCGGAATGATTTGCTATAAATATCCTCTAAAAATAAAAGTCTGATATAATTGTTGGTCTTAATATAAGTAAATGTCGGTAATGTAAACAAATCAGGTCCAATGATACGTGTAACCTGTGTTGCATGCTTGTAATATTGTTCAAATCATAGAACTATTTATTTGCCGAGGCCTAATGCGTTAAATTGGTCGTAAGCTGAAAAGTGGTAATATCATTGTGTGGCGTTTACGCCACACAAAAATCAATCAAAGCCTAATCCACTATTAAGTACACATAGAACAGATTCTTACAAGGGCAATAATTTATGATAATTTATTCATTAACAAACATCGTTAAATATACTAATAGCTCCCCAACATGTTTACAAACCACTTAGGAATATTTGTCCCAATCTGTAAGCGTTTGTGGACAAACTGTAAGGAGCAACTTTAAATACACTCTATCACGACTTCAGAAGCCTTTTAAGGAAAGCATCATATATAGCTACTTAAAGAGCATGTAGCCATATTTTTACAAACTCACTTAATTTTCTAAAAATTGTGTTTGAATTAAATTTTGAATACTTATGTATACTTATGAAACAGATGCCCCACAAAGTATTCCTAAAAGTGTACGGATCATTAATTATCAATGCTTTAATTAATTTTGAAGTGGGCTTGTATAATTATATTTTGCATGTTTGTTTTTTTAAATGAATTTGTAATTAAAGATCTAAACAATTTTAGCAAAAGGTTCTGCATTTTTTACAATAGTACTTACATTATACACTTCAATATGAAATTTTAAGAATTGAAAAGATGCCATTACATCCCCTTTAAACATGAATATGGAACCAGACAATAAGACACACAAAATAGTTCATATTTTTCAAAAATATCTGTCTACTGATTTATGACTCAAATCACAGGCAAGAAAATGTAACGAAGATAGACAATACAAAATGTAATCAAGGGAGACAATTCACAATGTTATCAAGGGAGACAATACAAAATGTAATCAAGGGAGACAATTCACAATGTAATCAAGAGAGAAAATTCGCAATGTACTCAAGAGAGAAAATTCAAAATGTAAACAAGGGAGACAATTCACAATGTAGTCAAGGGAGATAATTCAACATGTAACAAAGGGAGACAATTCACAATGTAGTCAAGGGAGATAATTCAACATGTAATCAAGGGAGACAATTCAAAATGAAATCAAGGGAGATCATTCAACATGTATTCAAAATGTAAACAAGGGAGATCATTCAACATGTATTCAAAATGTAAATAAGGGAGATCATTCAAAATGAAATCAATGAAGATCATTCAAAGTGTAAACAAGGGAGATCATTCAAAATGTAATCAAGGGATATCATTCAACATGTAATGAAGAGAGATCAATCTAAATGTGAACAAGAGAGATAATTCAAAAAGTAATAAAGGAAGACAGTTCAAAATGTAATCAAGCGAGATTTCTGCTTGTCCACAACAAAATATTTGTTCGGGCACCAAATAACAAGGTGTGGCTTAGAGTTTTTACCTCAGTAGATAATGCTACAGGAATAATACTCCATTTCTAAGGAATGAAGATTATGGTAAGAAATAGAGATGTTACTCAACAATCAAATACAGATATGACAACATTTATATAACTTTATATAGATCACTTCCCTTGGCTAGAAAAATCTTCATTCCTTTGAAATAAAAGTTTCATTCTTCTAAATAAATGTAGATTCCTGCCGTGCACTAAACTAAAATCTACCTACCTGGATATTTCATTATAGCTGAGGAAGAGTCTCTGTAAACTGGGAAGGCAATCTACTTCTATTACTGTTGTAATACGATTACGTCGAAGATTGAGTTCCGCTAACGAGTCCATACCGGTTAGTCCACTAACCGTAGAAATCTGATTGCCGGCAAGATTTAAGACACGTAACTCTGACAGATGATTTAGATTTTCCACACTGCCAATCTGTCAGAATAAAAAAACATTATAATCAAACCTGTCTAAAAGACCACCTGCAAACAAAGACCACTCACTAGTCTATAACAAATCCTGCATGCAAAGACCATCAATTTTATCTTGGGTCAGACCATTTTGAAATATAATAACCTATTATCACTTTATGAAAGACAATTTAGCAACATAGACAATATTTCATTTGCAGTAGGCATGGGTGGCCTTTACAGACAGACTTTACTGAATAGAACTTCCAATGTTGCAACATCAGTTTTATATTCATTCGACACAAACCTCAAATGACAAATCGAGCACATACTACTGGCCAACAACAATGAACGATGGAGAGTGTACATCTTGGCAGACATACGGTAAAATCATTATTTTTCTAGGGAGTTGAATTTTCATTGATTTCCTTGTTGCACTACCACAAAATCAAATCTCAGCGATTAATCAACCTCTCAAATATCGAACATTGGTTTATCCTTTCATGTTTTGTAATCCACAAATTTAAGATCCCACGAAAATGCATTTTTATCAAAATCCACGAAATTTAATAGCCACAAACAATTTTTTTACAGTATCCAAAACCTAACAAATGGTCTTAATACATCAACAATTAGATTATCATGGTATACATCTCGGACCTAAAACAAAATATTGTTTGTTTCCCCATCCCCTACCTACCCGATTAAAAAGGGCCCTACCCAAAATATTTTATTGCCCAAATTAAAATAATATTTTTTTTATTAAAAATTGGAAATGAAAATTTTATTTTTTTGTTTACTGGCTTCTTTCTTACGATTAAATTTAGGATTGTTGATTTTCACCTTTGAGTTAATTCTAAATTTCATTATTTTTATGCTTTAACCAATAACTATCATACTGAAACAATTAAAAAAAATATTTACCCTACCTACCTACTCATTCTAAATCTGCTAGGGTCGGGATGGGGAAACAAAGAATATTTTAAGTTCGGCCTCGTTGTTAGATAACCTCTTGTATGAGTTTTTTCTAGTAAAATATTGGAAGGCTGCAAATCTAAATGGCTGATATTTAAAGCAAGGGAGATAATAGTTTTCTGTCAAATGACTGAAAATTCAAAACAATATTGTAATTAGGAAATAGAATAGTTGTTATAATGTTTATACCTGGTTTCCATGGAGATCTAAAACATCTAATTTAATCAAGGATTCCAAGTTCTCTATCTTCTTAAGTCTGTAAAAGATGATATAGGTAAAAGTAGGTGAAATGTCAAATTGAAAAGAAACAAGACTGCGTTCACTAAACGCTTATGCCCCCTGTGGAAGCCTTGTCCATAAATAAGTCTAAGTCCAAAATTAGGTCAAGGTGAAGGTCAAAATGGGGTTAGGTGATACAGGCGTGTGGAGAGTGTTCATACACAACATCCATGCAAGTATGAAAGCTTTGTAGCAAGCCATATTAATGCTAGAAGAAACGGTCAATTTGGGTTAACCAGGACGGACAGACGAACAGACGGACGGACAGGTGAATCACTATATGCCTCCCCATCTATCGATAGGGGGGCATACAAACATGGGAGTTTGCTTGACGTCAATAATACAGATTACTCTGCCCATTTTTAATGCTCTCTGCTTATTTTTTATCTCCACCTTCGTAAATGCTCTTATGCTTGTCCTATTTAAGTTGAATGTTTTCATGTGAATTTATTGAATTATGCAGCAATGTGTTGCAATTTCATTAATTGCATACTCAGGGGTGTCAACAAAGCCCAATTAAAAATCAGGAAAATTGTATGTGGCTGACCATTTTTGTCAAACGGGAGGCCTTCAATGATATTATTTCCATACTTAACTCAGTTTGTATTAAAGAAAATCCTTCATAGCAGATTAAATTTACCATAACTTTGCCATGTCGAGATATTTTCATCAAATAACTTTTATTTTGGTCAGAAGCAATTGCTCTTTTAGGAATGATAAATCCGGAATTCCGGATTAATCAAGAAAATTGACACCCCTGATACTGTATGGTTAACTGAATCCTGGATTGACAACTCACAGTTATGTTTTTTTATATTTCACATAACCATAGAACTTTTTGATGCTTTTATTGGTGCTTCACATACAAATAATGATGCCACACTGAGTGATAGGAACCCAAATCTCTGGAGTTTATCTGTTGGATATGAGTAAAAGACACTGTTAAAAGTATGTGTAACTCTAAATATATGAAAATGCATTCATGTTATTATTGTAACCGCTATTCATAAATCACATGTCATAATTATAACAGCAATTCCCCTCCGATCAATGCAACAAGTTTTTATAGTGAAAGGAATCTGCGATAATTATTAATGATTTATTGATTATGAAGTAATTTGCGCATTCATGCATTGTCAAGAACTTGCAGAGCTTAGCAATAAAAATCCATGTACCTGGCTCAATAAAACAAGTTATACAACTTATATCAACTATCAACACCTCAGTCCTCATGGCATCTACCTCCACACAAGAGGATGAGAGAATACTGATCAAGAAGCAAAGTAACACCAAGTATCATTTTGAAATTGTTTTTTGAGTGTCCTGACTTCTCACATTATTGGCACACACTCAGTCACTTGGCTTTCAAGTATCAATGCTTTAAAATACTTTAAAGGATGTATAAAAGCTGAGCCACAGTAAATAGCCAAAGACAGGTCCAAGTGGAGAAAAAAGCCAAAGACAGGTCCAAGTGGAGAAAAAAGCCAAAGACAGGTCCAAGTGGAGAAAAAAGCCAAAGACAGGTCTAAGTGGAGAAAAAAGCCAAATACAGGTCTAAGTGGAGAAAAAAGCCAAAGACAGGTCTAAGTGGAGAAAAAAGCCAAAGACAGGTCCAAGTGGAGAAAAAAGCCAAAGACAGGTCCAAGTGGAGAAAAAAGCCAAAGACAGGTCCAAGTGGAGAAAAAAGCCAAAGACAGGTCCAAGTGGAGAAAAAAGCCAAAGACAGGTCCAAGTGGAGAAAAAAGCCAAAGACAGGTCCAAGTGGAGAAAAAAGCCAAAGACAGGTCTAAGTGGAGAAAAAAGCCAAAGACAGGTCCAAGTGGAGAAAAAAGCCAAAGACAGGTCTAAGTGGAGAAAAAAGCCAAAGACAGGTCCAAGTGGAGAAAAAAGCCAAAGACAGGTCCAAGTGGAGAAAAAAGCCAAAGACAGGTCCAAGTGGAGAAAAAAGCCAAAGACAGGTCCAAGTGGAGAAAAAAGCCAAAGACAGGTCCAAGTGGAGAAAAAAGCCAAAGACAGGTCCAAGTGGAGAAAAAAGCCAAAGACAGGTCTAAGTGGAGAAAAAAGCCAAAGACAGGTCCAAGTGGAGAAAAAAGCCAAAGACATGTCTAAGTGGAGAAAAAAGCCGAAGACAGGTCCAAGTGGAGAAAAAAGCCAAAGACAGGTCTAAGTGGAGAAAAAAGCCAAAGACAGGTCTAAGTGGAGAAAAAAGCCAAAGACAGGTCTAAGTGGAGAAAATAGCCAAAGACAGGTCTTAGTGGAAAGAGATCATTGCAGCCTTAGGTCCCATCAAGGACGAAGAGGAAAAGGTCAGTAAGTATAAAAGACGAGACTTACTTATTCTTGCCCAGCATGAGAACTCTTAAAGCACGTAATGAACTAAGCCCAGATATTTCCTCAATCTGATTGTCATATAGATCCAGGAAGATGAGTCGTTTCAAACTTCCCAGATGTTGTATTTTTGTGATGAGGTTGTGTTGATAGTTCAACAGCCTCAGTTGTTCTTCTCCCTCTAATATCGGACATACTGTCAACTTCCGTCTGATCAAATAGAAAGAAACACACTTTAGTTATCAACTTATGAACAAGATAAAAAGAAAGCATTTAAGTTCATCAGGGTCGGAGGCCCAGTATACTTTTATTGAATGAAGTTCTAAAATCAAGAGACCCCAAATTCCCACTCTTTTAACTCCAGATGCCAGTCAGATTACAAAATATTGATACATATTGGTCAATGGCTGCAACCTCCCCAAATCAATGTTGTTGATACTTTTTAATTGGCAAATAATTGGAGACATACATGGGATATGGAAACAGTTGTCTCCCCTTGATGCTCATTTATTGGAAAATAAATAATGATCCACAAAGGAAAGGGGTGTATTCGAAGTAAAGGATTGAAAGAAACTTGAAATAGAAACAAGGTGTATAACTTACACTGTTTTCTTTATTAACCCATTGTCGATTGAAAACACCATTAAAAATTGTGTTTGTGATATTTTTTTTTTAAAAAAAAGAAGATATTTATTAACAAATACTATAGAAAGGGTCCTGACCAAATAAGTTTATTTCCTGCTAATCTGATATCAATAATAATAAGAAAACCCTGACATACCGATCAAGATTAAGTCTATCTGGATTTGATGAGCGCTCCTCTGGAGTTCTATACACAACAGGTATACCAGGCGCAGATGGGCTCTCGGCAAATATCACCCGGTCTCCTGAAATATATTACAAACATATATACCAATCAGGTTACTAACTATCTATTTTAGATAACTATTTATTTAATTAGTAAGCGGCATGTGATAAATACCCACACAATCACCACATCCTTACTGTGATTGGACTATGATACAAAACATATAGAGAAACAAACACTAAGATAATTATCTTATGTGTCTTTCTTTGAATATACATGCTAAATGTCATTAGTCACTTTGTGGCGCTATTGGATGTTTTACATCCATGTTTTAGTGTAAGGAAGTGTAAGACTCATGAAAGATGCTTAATACATTAGTAATGAGGTGTCTAATATTCACTTAAACTATCTCTGTTAAACCTGCACTGAAGGCACGCTTATACAGTCAAACCTGTGCTAAAGACCAACCGCAAACAAAGACCACTGTTAAAAACTTGTCAGACCACATATTATATACCGGAACTTAAAATGACCTACTTCCAGGCCTCAACAAATATTTTTAAAAGCACTCGTCCTGCAATATAGACAAAGAAGAAAACCCCAAAATCTTACTTGTCCTGCTATATAAATAAAGAAGGAAGATATTGTGCAGGACGAGCGGACGAGTAGATTCATTGAGGCCTGTACTTCATTATATGGTCACCTGGGTACTGTTTTATCAAAGCACTTACAAATATGTAAATTGTGATAAAAGGTTTTTACAATATGAATTATGCTTCATTTAACGAACTCCCACAAAAAATATCACCAATATGTAGGTTTTAAAGAATATCTAAAAATTTAAATTTGAACATAAGTTTAAGAATTTCGAAAGTGCTTTGATAAAACAGTACCCTTCACATGGCTTATAGTTGACGACAGATAATCCAGATCATCAAGATTGATTGTGATCACGAGTTTATATGAATGTACCAGCTTGGTTAAGAGTTGACAAAAGGGTCTGGGTCTGGCAAAGTGGACAACAGAGTTCCTAACTACTAGGGAAGACTGACTATTATCTGACTAGCTAGCAACTATTGAAAACCGGCCGTATTAAAATAACTTCCAGAATACCTGCATGTTTCTTCTGTACTACAGACATCACAATATAACCTGGTGCTCAGGGTACTGTTTTATCAAAGCATTTACGGAAATCGTAAATTTATGTTCAAATTTGAATTCTTTATAACTATTTAACTGCTCAAAATTGTAGTTAAATGAATATGCAATTCTAACAATGATTCAGTTGATGATCTCCTACAAACAATATCTGTCCCCTATTTGTAAGTGTAAAAGCATGATAAGGAATTTAAATTGGAGCGTAAGTTTATGATTTTCATAAGTGCTTTGATAAAACAGTACCCAGGCTAGCTAAAGTAAGGGCTGATTTATAAGGGGTGACTTATATTGATACATGTGATAAATGTCACTCACTGGTCACTATAGATGGTAATGATGAATACTGTCCACGTACACTGGTGTATGGACCTTGGAACACTTTAAAACACTTCATTATTATATTCCAGTATGATCGACAACAAGCAACAAGGAATTTTATTGTCACTGATATTCTTAAATCTCTTATTTTAAAATCAACGAAATTGAATTATCGTTTTCTTAAAGCACAACATTGTTTATCTCACTATCACAAATTGATTAATCAATTTTCATATAATAGTTCATGAATTTCCATACATTGGTTCATGAATTTTATATATTTAAAATCATGAATTTCCATACATTAGTTCATGAATTTCCTATATTCAAGTTCATGAATTTCCATTCAATAGCTCATGCATTTCCTATATTCAAGTTCATGAATTTCCATTCAATAGCTCATGAATTTCCTATATTCAAGTTCATGAATTTCCATTCAATAGCTCATGAATTTCCTATATTCAAGTTCATGAATTTCCATTCAATAGCTCATGAATTTTCTGATGATGGTTCATAAATTTCCATATATTGAATCATAAGTTTTCACATATTGATTCATGCCTATCTGTATTTGTACCATAAGTTGACTGTTCGGGACTGTCAGAACTTTCTAGATAAATATTTAAACCACAATTTTAATAATTACCACTCCTTTAAAGGTAAATTCAAACTAACACAGTATCACTATACGATAAGACTGTTAATATGTAATTCCGATAATCATAATTACATCACTATCACATCAACTATAGATTCTGAATTTCAACAGGATATTACAGATTAAGGTATTTACACTCTGAGATGTAAAACGATAAATCTATAATGATAAAATTCATAATTTAACCACTATAGAAATCGCAAAAAAAAGTTTTAAAATTAACCATCCCACCCATGTGTTTTATCACAACATCCAACACCTATAGCGGGCTCTCATCTTGCTTTAAATATTTATGCTAACATGAGAAGTTCCTATTGAATCCCAATATTAAATCAATCATAACATAATATTCTTTCTCCTATTATTACTGAAAGAGTAAAAGGAGAACCAGTCGAGGATAAAAACAAAACCAGTCAGGGATAAACACAAAACCAGTCTATTCTGCTAGATTATTTATATACTGATAGAGCTGTTTCGCTCTTATCCCCGGACGTGGGTTTAATGCTATCATCAATTTCAGCCCATTGTTAAATACTTCAATATTTATAGAAAAGCATTTATAAATTATGGACCATCTGTATAGAATATGTTTGTCTAAAAGGATAATAATTCATATACTGCAAGTATTTGTTTTGTAATTTATTGGGAGTAGGAACCATTATCTGCCTACGTTATAGCCAAACAGCTCAATGTGTATGCTAATTCGGGTTTTTACATTGATTCTGAAAAATATTTCTGTTATATATATGGCAGCCATCTCATCTAACTATTTTGTCTTGACTGTATTCTAACAGGTATCAACTTACCTTTCCACAAGCAACTAGCAATTTCTCCAAATGTGCCGGAAAACCAACAATAATGTCAAATTTTCATTGAAATAAGGGTATGACCTGCCGCAACTTGGAATGAAACCCAATAAACTCTAAACAAATATTTTGCCGGCATGATCTTAGAATTTACAAAGAGACATGGTACGGTTAATGCACAGTTACAGAATCAACCAATCACTACAGTATTCAGATAATATGAGATATATCCATGAACTTAGTCAAAGGGAGACAACTCAAAAGCATACATGTATACATGGAGCATAAATTAATTGAAACTTTGAGGGGAGGTCACTATCCTTGTCCTATAGATATCTAAAACATTTGTCATCCATGCTTAATTAACACTTTACTTTTCAAACAGTACCCAACATACAGTATGTTTTAAAGGTCAGGGGTCCGTCCTACAGAGGCATCATGCCTAATCCTAAAAAAGATACAAGTCTGTTCCAGGTGCCATTTGCACACATATTATTCCTACACCTGAATTATATTGCAAACACTGTTCTATTCTGAAAATTCAGATTATGGAACTTCAAATCACCATAACTTAGTCAATACTTCAAATATTTTCACCAAATAACTTTTATTTTCTGCAGGAAAGTTCATTCTTTCCTGTGCAGCAAATCTTGAATTGTAGGACTCCTGAAAGGTGCTAATCTAAATATGAAATATATACTGACATAAGCTGGGCATAAAGCAGGTAACATTTCAAACAAATTTTGTACACAGGAGATCATACCAACAATATCCCACCTCCTGGGGGATAACTCAAACCACTACACCACCCAGGAGCCAGTAAGATTTAAGAAGTGAATATTTAAGTCAATATTCGGACATTACTTTTTCATGTAAGGTGGATACTGAGGATGGGGCTTGGGGTCTAGAAACCAAAGAATACAGATAATTTTAGGTTATAAGGATGAGAGAATTAAACCATCACCAAGGCCACAGATTCTGGTACCGACAAAACTGATTTGAATTTTTTATATTATATAATATTTCTATGCCATCAATTGTATATGTTATAAGCCATGATAATGACGTTTAAACACCTTAGTGACCTATAATATAGAGCTTCATCATAGATTTTGCTAACTTCAATACATAATATTAGGATTTTGCTTATAACCAATACATAATTTATCTCAGTTTGTTAATGAAATACCAACTGTAAGTCTTAATTACAACTTCAGCTTAGATAAAATCAACAAATGATCCGATGACAAGAGTCTGTCCCTATATGAAAACCCCAGTAAAAGTCATTAAGTTTGTGTTATATACAGGTTTGCATTCAATATATTTAGATAAGAAATTTCTAAGTACATAGATTTCACAATATTCTATCTAATCAAGTCTAGAAATATAGTCAGCTACCAGATTCTGCAATACGGGTATATAACTAACTATCAATATAGGACTAGGTCTACTGTCTTACCACTCTGAACTGGGCCCTTTCCATGGCTGCTAGGAACTGAGCCCTTTCCATGACAGACAAGAAAGGCATTTTTCAACACCCTTTCCGTTCCACTCACTTTTTCTGTAGATTAGAAATACTATCTCGTGATATTTAATTTACCTTGGAGTCCATAGATTCAAAACATGCACCTATCCTATGTACATCATCAATTATTTTCAAATAGTGTGGATACAGAGGGAAGTTATTCCAATTATTGATATGGACTTAATCAAGGGAGATCACTTTTGATATTTGTCTCTAAAAGCTGCACACATACACAAGATCTGCATACATTTGTAATTCAACTTAACCAGAACAGTGTAGGGATTTTGGAGTAAAGGGTTAATCTTGAACAAGATTGTGATTAAAGTTTGTGACAACTTAATTCACCTAATTGGTGTTACTGGAGTTGTTTTAACCCGTACTTAAACCCTGAAGTTAGCTTTTGCAAAGAATTGTCATGATTCATAATATTCTCAGTAAGCTATCAACTGGTTTTGTCTACAGACCAAGCGATTAACATACAGGAAAAACATTACAATTTAGGATGGATAATATAAATAATAATATATCATAACATCCCTGAGTTCAACCCAGTAGAACATTAGACAACAAAAACATACATGCACACGCACATAATAATACAAAAACTAGATCTATTATAATTTGACTAGGAAATTAATCAAATACAAAAATCTATGAAATCAATCAAAACACAAACAATTACTGAAAACAGAGTTACATATTACAGCAGTCATAGGCTGTCACACCAAGGCAGAGCAAGCAACATAAATACATGTTTTTCATTTCCCAAATTGTAAACAGGTATAGTATAAAGCATAATTATGCAAGTTGAGATCAAAAGTTCAACATAATATGAAATCTAAATTTAATTACCGGTATACTGATCGAAAATTGATAATTAACTTTTTGTTATCACTACATCATTATTATAACTTAAGATTAATACATACTGTACATGTAATTAGATTTACATATTATTTTACTGGATATTAATTATCATTATATTATACATACCAAAAAATATTGTCTAAAAGTGGTCGAGTGCAAAGGAACTAAACAAATGGATAAAAGCTAAGTGAGGGAGGTAACTCTATTATAAATGTCAAGATTTTTCACTAAGTAAGGGAAGCAATTTAATTATAAAAAGTTAAGATCTTGGCTAAGTAAGGGAGGCAACTCTATAATAAATGTCAAGATCTTAGCTAAGTAAGGGATGCAACTCTATTATAAAAGTCAAGATCTTAGCTAAGTAAGGGAGACAACTCAATTATAGAAATGTCAAAATCATAGCTAAGTAAGGGAGGCAACTCAATTATAAAATGTCAAGAACTAAGCTATGTAAGGGAGGCTACTAAATTATAAAATAACAAGATCTTAGCTAAGCAAGGGAGGCAACTCAATTATAAACAATAAGATTTTATGCCATGTAAGGGAGGCAACTCAATGAAAATCTAGTAATCAATTTAGCAATATAAATTTTACAAATACATGGTGTTTATAAGTGATCTACCAACACAATATACATGTACGTTTTTATATTACTGTGTTTCTGGATATTCGGACATAAAGATGGAAGAGTACAAATTGGGACAAAAACAAAGCAAGCTTTTTGGATCAATAGTTAAAAATCTCTGCAAGCAACACACAAGCCACATAAAGCAATAAGCAATCAGGTGCATTGTCATGTCTGAATAAAAGTGTCAGCTCATCTACTAGGAGGCCATCATTTATGTGCAAGGTAATATTTCTAAGTAGTGATATTTTCATGTGCAAGCTGGTGATCTATTTTTGAGCAAGGTGATTTATTTTCATGTGCAAGGTGATCTATTTTTGAGCAAGGTGATTTATTTTCATAGACAGGGTGATATTTTCATGTGCAAGGGGGTCTATATTCATGTGCAAGGAGGTGTATTTTCATGTGCAAGGGGGTATATTTTCATGCGCTAAGTGATCTATTTTCATGTGCAGGGTGATATTTTCATGTACAATGTGATATTTTCATGTGCAGGTTGATCTTGTCATGTGCAGGGTGATATTTTCATGCGCAAGGTGATATTTTCATGTGCAAGGTGATCATTATTTTCCAAGATTTCTTTCCCTTAAATGATAAGCACTAAGGGGCCAATCTAAGGCATTTTAAACACGAAAAAATATATGAAATTATGCAGTTTTTACCCTAATGAAGACTTATCTCTACAAAATCAATTTGTCTTTAAACCAAAATGCAGATATGGTACCCCCTCCCAATAACAGAGCTTTATAACATACAGGCCCCATCTACAAAGCTCAGGAAAAAGCCCCATATTTACGTGTTTGCAGTTCAGTGCTTGCTTGTATTTTCCCATTAATTCTGGTTTTATGGTAGACACAACTTTTAGTATTTAACTGATTCATGTCATAAATTTGTCCAATATCAATTTCTATCGAAAATCCACCATTTAATTAAACTATGTCACACTTGTTATCTGTGCATGAAGATTATCATTTTTGTCATAAAATTTCTAAAAATGACTAAGAAACCGAAAGAACAACGAAAAATACAAACAAACAGTCTACAAAAACAGCAGCACTATATATAGAGTTAAGAGAGGCACAGTTAGTGTGAAAACCCGTCACCAACCTGGTAGGAATGCAGGTGTTTTATGTTGCTTAGGTGAGAAGAGGGAGCCCCGAGAATTTCTGCCATCATCGTCATCGCCGGCTATAAGATCGACCGTGCCGGTGAGATCGTGCACATTAGCCGGGGAGACCGGTACGATTTGTTGTTGTTTCTTGGAACTACTACGGTAGTGAATTGGAATCTTTTCTGTAAGTAAAACGGTGCAAAAACATCTGCAAAATGTTCACAATATTCTGTTAGTACAATCAACTGGGTTAGTCTAATCTAAGGTCACACCAGGCAATATACTCATGGTCATACATCTGTATATATGTTCTGTGAAGTGCAGTTTGTACATGCATATATACCAGGTACCTTAAGCTTATACATTAATATGTCAGGTATATCCCAATAAATAAATAAATATATTACATAATGCAATACATGGTCTATCCCAATAGATATATACTCATAGAGTCTGCATTTACAATTGTTAAAACAAGATCAAGGGTCCTGATCCCAATAGATATATATACTCATAGGCATAATGCCCAATCCTGAAAACGTGCCACAATCTGTTTCAGGTGCCTTTTGCACACACCCCCACACCAAAACTAATTCCAAACATTTTCCTATTGTTAAAATTCAGCTTACAAAATTTCAAATGGCCATTTACAACTTCGTTAATTCTTTGAATTGTTTCATCAAATTACTTCATGGTTCATACAAAATTCTCTCACCAAAATTCAAGGACTATTCAAGGACTTTTCAAGATAGAATAGGTATTTTCAAGGCATTTTCCCAAACTTTAACAAGGTTCAATTGTATGAAAATGTCATTATCTGCACTGCCATTTTATATACACAATTTCTAGTGACGTCATACAAAAGAATATCCGATTGCGCTCAATTTATTACAATTAATTTCCAGTGACATTTGCACTCATACATTTCTGTACAAGAGTGTTTCTGGTTCATTTTTCACGCAGATGAGTGCCATTTTGACAACATTCATGAACTTTTTTGGATATTCAAGGTCATTAGCCTGAATTCAAGATTTATCATTTAAATTCAAATACCATTAAGGCATTTTCTCAAGGTAGCACTAAATTCAAGTACTTTTCAAGGTTTGAACCAAATTCAAGGACTTTTCAAGGCCTGTGCAAACCTTGTAGGACCCTTGCTCTAATCAGTAATCATTTTCAAACCACCATTATGGCGGTATAGTGCACACAATGTGGAACTGATCTCTGATCAGAGAGCCTATGGAGCTAAGGGTTATAAGATTAATAAGGCATTCACATCAAACAGGAACACTGCTAAGCTACTTTCTCACAAACAAAACCCCAAAAATATTTCACTCTTCTAAACGAAAACAAAAATGGACAACAAGGTGCAACAAAATTGACGACAAAGTTCACAAATGCCCCGCCCAGTATCATAGGAGATATTATGTAACACAAAGGGAGGTAATTCCTGAATTAAGCGAGTCAAAGGGCGGTAATTCCTGAATTAAGCTAGTCAAAGGGAGGTAATTCCTGAATTAAGCGAGTCAAAAGGAAGTAATGAATGAATTAAGAGAGTCAAAGGGAGGTAATTCGTGATATAAGAGTCAAAGGGAGGTAATTCCTGAATTAAGCTAGTCAAAAGGAGGTACTGCCTGATTTATGAGAGTCAAAGGGAGGTAATTCCTGAATTAAGCTAGTCAAAGGGAGGTAATTTCTGAATTAAGCGAGGCAAAGAAAGGTTATTCCTGAATTAAGCAGGTCAAAGGGAAGTAATTCCTGAATTAAGCGAGTCAAAGGGATGTAATTCCTCAATTAAGCAAGTAAAAAGCAAGTAAAAAGGGATGTAATTCCTCAATTTAGCAAGTAAAAAGGGATGTAATTCCTAAATTAAGCGAGTAAAAGGGAGGTAATTCCTCAATTAAGCGAATCTAAGTATAATAAACTGAGTAAACATCAAAAGTCTGCCTTGGTATGTAATAAGTATATTAAGTAGCATTAAAATACTAAATATGCAAGATATACCTTTGTTTATTGCAGCATTTTTTACCCATACCACATAAAATGGTGAAGATGGCGCTACATGATCACATCCAAGGCGAGGTACTCTTGACGGCGCAGTGGAAGGTCTTAATGGAAGCTTTTTAACCGTAAGATTTGACTCAGCTAACGGAACCAATAAAGAGTTCTTCATAGTTTGTTTATTCATTGGTCATTATAACTTCTCCAGAATAAAAATCCACATGTTTACAAAAAAGTCATACACTATATACTTATATATGGTATATCAATGCATACATGTATAACTGCAGTCTTGGAACACGACCAATGCTGTTCCTCAAATTGTCACAATGTCCATTTAATAATAATCAAAATGTTAATCCATACAGCTTATTACACAAAACTGCCAAACTGAATATAATTAATGTAAAACCCACATTAGGTAGGTGCCCTGAGTCGTGAATCTAACGAGTTTGTTTTGTTTCATAAACATTTTTATATATATGACACTCAACAGAACAGGTAAATAAGTCCAATCTAATCATCCTACACAATTTTAAATTCCATACTAAATATTGCGCAATCAATCAGTGCATTAATTAGATCTAATTTCATTATAGACTCAATAACTTTAAATAAGTAATTAACTTAATCCTAATAGCTGAATTAATGTCTGAGCTTTTTTTTCTCAATAATTATTGTATGCCATAAAAGATTTTGAATTTGAATACGAAATATAAGAATACACTGACAATGTAACTAGCATGCAGCTTGAAAGATTTCATTTGAATGACATTTAAGATTTTTTACAAATAGACACAGTAATGTTTAAACAAGATCTCTTGTCTAAAACAAACTGTACTGTATAATTTTCAATAAAATATAGATTTCTTTTTCATGAAATGAAAGAATAAATCTCAGACTGACTTAAATACACATTCATTTGTGTGAAAGTTTTCAATGCCATTGAAAAAGTATTTCATTTTTTGTTCTCACTGTTCAATCCACATGTACGTATATTAAAGCTGTCTGATCATCGATTCACAGAAATCGTCACAACTTTCAATGTTGTACACTAAAAAAATACACTAAAATAAAACACTAAATCAGATCCCATCAAATATCCCAGAGAAGTACACTATTAAAATCAAATTCCAGCAGAAAATACACTAAATCAGATCCCAGCAGTAAAATACACTAAATCCAATCCCAGCACAACAGTACACTAAATCAATGTCCAGCAGAAATCCCAGCTGAAATGTACACTAAATCAAATTCTAAAAAAGTGCACTATAAAATCATATTAGAAACTCCAATCGCCGCAGTAAATACTTTATCTACACAAAGCAAAATGACAAGAACACATTTTTTTGCTTTTTAAATACGACTTTCTCATTGTTGAAACCAAAGCCACTTGTAATGCATTATAGTGCTTGCGTTGTTGACGTCTCATTTTAACAAAAATCTTGCATTAGTGGATTTGAAGTATATTAACTCTCCGCTTGATTTCATAATTACACCCTACTTCAAATTGGACCAATTACAACTTTGGATAATATCGCTTTCAACTTAGGTACAAGAATGACCACAATGCAATAGTTCTTATATCCGTTTTAAAATGTCACAATTATAACTCTTTTTAAATTGTTTCGTTGTATGCAATTCATTTTTAAAATAAATAACAAATTTCCTTTCAATGTATTAATTTAAATACCCAGTATATTACAGCAAAAAATCATTTAAAACTTCCATAGAATTTACTAATTAAAATCTGGTGAAATATAACTGCTACAATGTCTAGAGAAAATGACTAATAATAAACCGGGGATTTTGTACATATTATTTACTGATAAATAATTAGCAGTTTATAAGGCCGCTGTCTTTTATTCTTGTTTCTCATACTAAAAAGGCCAAGATAAGTATAAAATTTAACCACAAAATGTATATCATTGAATCATAATAATTAATATGCACCGGATTAAAGTATTAACCTGCCATTTATATACAGTTCTATATCAGATTATAATTACTGGCTTTCATAACCATCCCTAATGCCTTCATTTAAATATAAATCAATTATGCCCCATACTCTGATCAATTATAAAATCAAGTCAAATAATTTTTTACAGGCTGAAAACTTAAACATTTCATGGTAATATCAATGTCTATGTTAACTAATTCTATAAACTGTGTTAATTAATACGAAATGTATGTATACTATATATATTTGGGAAATAAATACAGTATGTTTAAATGTATGTTAACTAGAAATCTGTTCAATACTGGACACGGATGCTCCCACATACACAGGAAAAAATGTTGCATACACCGTTCGCTTGAAAAGCGTACGTCTGGTGTAAATTTGGTCCACATACGCCAAGCGTACGCTTTTCGTATGAACAAATTTGGTGTATGAAATGCGTACGCCAATGCTAGACATATGCCTAAAAGCATAATTATGCAAAAAGTATGCTTTTTTGAGGTACGCACTTTATATTGCCAAAAAAATCATATCAAAAGCTTACAAACCTAAGCATAAGCCAGGCGTACACCACAATTTTTCCCCTGGTATCATGCCCACACCACCCCCCCACCATAACAAGGACCATAACTAACACTGGATTAATCTGAACACCTAGGTGTGCAACTACAACATTGACTTATATTGCTATCAAGTTTGACGATTGTAGCTCAAAGAATTTAAGAGTTATGATCAATAGAAAAAAAACCAACAAATCTATTTTTCAAGAGCCATAACTCTGCTTATACCAAATGAATCTAAATAGAAAAAAACACATGCTGACTAATATTCCTATAAAGTTTGACAGCTGTTACTCTTAAAGCTCAAAATATTTTTTTTCAGTCATGTTTAAAGTGACACAAGCAAAATTTCATCATTTGGAGGGCCATAACTCTGCTAATAATTCTAAAGTTACCGACAACATTACATGTTGGGATTGACAGACAGATAGACGAACATGATGAAGCTAATTGAAAATCTTCCAATTCCAGTGAAAAAGAAAAATATGGTAAACATTTTAATATTTTAGTCTGATTTACTCATGCATGTTTAACAGGAAATAGATTGACAGGCAATCAGCGTGATATGTGAAGTAAACAAGAAAACATAAAAGATTGAATATTATATCAGTGACACATGTATACACAGCTATCTGAATGTTTACTTACAATTCAAATGTTGTCAAAGGATGGATTAAAGGATAAACAAAAACATTTCTCCCAATATTTACAACATTTCAATACCGTACCTTAAGAGGACTGCACCATGCATGAGGGCAGACTCTGCGAAATCCGCAAGTGTTACAGAACTGAACCCAGGTTGTTGCACTCACTGCAATAACTCCACACAGCGCTTTGATTTTAACTATATTCTATATTATGAGGGATCAAAATCGATCGGCTGATGGTAAAAGGAATACTATAGTGGTAGTCCAACCAAACCTAAATATTAGCTTGTTGCTTGGAACCAGTAAGCAGTTTTTGCATTAGCTATCACAAGCTTGTGCTTTATACCAAATGTGCTAATTGCTGGGCGGGCACAGTAGGACGAGTATGCTATCTATCACATCAAATGTCCTAGGTTCAAGATGCCGCTATAGGACTAATTGCTGGGTGGGCATAGTATAGTATGTACTCCATTGAGTAAAATGTCCTAGGACCAAGGTGCCTTTATAGGACTAAATGCTGGGCGGTCACAGTAGAGTATGCACTCTATCACATCAAATGCCCTAGGATCATGGTGCTGCTATAAGACTAATTGCTGGGCGGTCACAGTAAAGTATGCACTCAATCTAGCTTGCCACATGCAACCTGGGCAGGCACAAAAGAGTATGAACTCCATCAAGCCAAATGCCCTAGGATCAAGATGCCGCTATAGGACTTATAGCTGGGTAGGCACAGTATATTATGCACTCAATCTAGCTGGCCACATGCAACCTGAGCAGGCACAAAAGAGTATGAACTCTATCACATCAAATGCCCTAGGATCAAGATGTCGCTATAGGACAAATTGCTTGGTGGGCACAGTATAGTATGCACTCAATCTAGCTTGCCATATGCAACCTGGGCAGGCACAGTAGAGAATGAACTCCATTGAGTCAAATGTCCTAGGATCAAGATGCCGCTATAGGACTAACTGTTGAACAGGCGGAGAATAGTAAGTACTCCATCGAGTCAAATGTCCTAGGACCAAGATGCCGCTATAGGACTAACTGTTGGACAGGCGGAGAATAGTAAGTACTCCATTGAGTCAAATGTTCTAGGACCGAGATGCCACTATAGGACTAACTGTTGGACAGGCGGGGAATAGTAAGTACTCCATTGAGTCAAATGTTCTAGGACCGAGATGCCACTATAGGACTAACTGTTGGACAGGCGGAGAATAGTAAGTACTCCATTGAGTCAAATGTTCTAGGACCGAGATGCCACTATAGGACTAACTGTTGGACAGGCGGAGAATAGTAAGTACTCCATTGAGTCAAATGTTCTAGGACCGAGATGCCACTATAGGACTAACTGTTGGACAGGCAGAGAATAGTAAGTACTCCATTGAGTCAAATGTTCTAGGACCGAGATGCCACTATAGGACTTACTGTTGGACAGGCGGAGAATAGTAAGTACTCCATTGAGTCAAATGTCCTAGGACCGAGATGCCACTATAGCACTAACTGTTGGACAGGCGGAGAATAGTAAGTACTCCATTGAGTCAAATGTCCTAAGACCGAGATGCCACTATAGGACTAACTGTTGGACAGGCGGAGAATAGTAAGTACTCCATTGAGTCAAATGTCCTAGGACCGAGATGCCACTATAGGACTAACTGTTGGACAGGCGGAGAATAGTAAGTACTCCATTGAGTCAAATGTCCTAGGACCAAGGTGCCGCTATAGGACTAACTGTTGGACAGGCGGAGAATAGTAAGTACTCCATTGAGTCAAATGTCCTAGGACCAAGGTTGGACAGGCAGAGAATAGTAAGTACTCCATTGAGTCAAATGTCCTAGGACCAAGGTGCCACTAAAAGAGTGAGTACAGTACTAATACATCAATATGTCACATCAGGATAACACATGTCAATTACTACAGAATGAAGGGAATTTATATCCACTGATAAATCTATACATACAGTAATCTTCAGACAACATCAGCCTTAATAAATTATACTGTATGACTTTCAATTTATGCCTTGCCATTGAGAAAGTCTTCAAAGAACTTTTAAGACATACTCCATTCGTACTCACTACCTACCAGGTTTGTCGACAAAAACAATATAACACTCGCAAAGTCTTGTGACATATTATTTTTTGCACTCGTTTAATAAAACTGGTATGTAATGAGCACTCATGCATGATCGTCTATATAATGTTCAGCATCTTTTCCAACAACTTTTCAATGGCAGGCAGTTTACCTTACCAGTTTTCCTACAACGAAATATTCTTTCAGAATTTTTTTATTTTTTTTTAATGTTTATCACTTCTTGTCTTTAATTAGATGTGCAGGACTCGACACTAACACTGGTCCGCTGGTCCGAGACCATTGAAAATTCTGGAGGACCAGTTACTGTCCTATTTACAAATTGGGCGCTTTTGCCCTGTCGGACCAGTGGCCGAAATTGTTAGTGTCTAGGCCTGAATGTGTTACTAAATATTCAACCTAATTATACACCAGTGTGTTAACAAAGAATTTCGTTTTGCAGAGGTTGGGTTTCAGCAGAGTTTATTTTCTTCAGTGACATATTGACTACTGGTTCAACCTGTAGATAAAGTTAACAAACTGTTGAAAATTATCATATCATGAAACTCATTGATTCTAATTGAAAACAAATGTTTTACCTACCACAGCCAAGGAATAAAGCTTTCTTATTTTTTGGCAAGCGTAAGAATGCCGAGAGTGTGGAAGACCTTCCAGGCACGGGAGGCTTGCGTGTTATACAGATGTCTATATCCTCCATTTCAACCAGAATACTCTTCATATTGGAGGCAGACATAGTCATAATCAAAATTACATGATGATTCCTGCACTTTCTAAATTTCGTCACAGAATAACTTCTGCGTTCAAGGTCAAAGTTCAAAGCCGTAACTAACTTAACTGAGCTGATCAGTGATCACAATTCTGATAATCCTGTGTATCAATCTTCCTAATCTAACACCAGATTTTGAAAAACAAATTCCTTCTTATAATAAGGTAATTCAGAAGTTTGCACCTATAGTGGGATTTGAACCTGAATCGTATGGCAGCCTTACTCCATTGTTACTCCGTTCTCATGCCCCGTAGTGTACAGGTTGATACATGTCACTGTGCAAAAAGCAAGGTACTGCCTTTTCATATTTTATATCTCATCATGCACTACATGTAAACACACATATAAATTCCCTTCGCCTGCTTGATGGCATCACACTTCAGACTTCAGGGCATGCTTACTGCATGCATGCCTTTCTTTATGCATTAATTGTCATTAAGACTGTCACCTATTGTGTTCTTGAAAAGCGTTAATCTAGCCAGACTTCTGTTTGTTTGTAACATACAAAAGTCCTGAAGCTAACCTAACAATCAACTTTTACATCAGAACTCCACTTTTTTTATTTAGCCCAAACTGAGAGAAGTTAACAAAATAACAAAATTCCTCAGAAACTGGAATAATCACATTAAGACACCAAGTCCCTGTGTGCTTACATTATCCAATTTTATTAACTAACTCAACTTTTAATTATGCCAAACTGAGAAAAATAAAACAACTTTCTCAGAATCTGGAAGGGTCCAATATAGAGTTAAATATCTTATCCTTATAAAGGCATGGTAGAGTAATATATTATGTATTTTATGTTGAAAATGAGAAAATATCTCATACGTTCATATAAATTCCAATATTACTTGAACATAATCATTCCAAAAACACTTGAAATATTAATTTAATATTGTATATCCGGCATTCAAATTCATATAAATTTTAAAATTTATTAGCTAATATCAGTGACAATGCAAAGCGCTAGAATAAACCAGATTTGCATGAATATTTATCAGGTTTGACAGTCCTATTTATTAGTTCAGACTCTTCAAGCACCAAGTTTGGTAAAGCAACTCTAATTTCAACATCAAATTTCCTTTTCATTTTCCCTTGAGATAAATGGCACTATTATTATATCAATAGAGTAATAAAAACCTTTAAATTTTCTTTTAGCCTTTTGAGAAATGATGTACAGGTAAGAGATTTTAATGCGTATTTAACTGATTCAATTATAGCATGGACATCAATTTTTCACTGCGTCAATACATTTTGTAAGAATATTTAAATCGAACAATGTGTTCAAACCAGCCTTTAATAACATATGTAAAGTATATAGACCTTGCATGATGAACACATAATATATGCAGTATTATATTAAAGTCCTACTTTTGTTAGATGAACAAACATTTACTTATTATCAAATTTATGTTTTTCGAGGGTTCTTAACAGAAAAATATCAATAGAAAAATAGACATTAGATATTTCTTAATGCCAATCATAGCATAAACACAAAACAAACTGTGTCAAAAGTCAAAATAATACAAGATATGTTTGCAAAACATGCATCCCCACTCTCTCTCTCTCTCTCTCTCTCTCTCTCTCTCTCTCAACTTAATAACAAACAGGCACACAGTCTCTCAAGGTCACCATAACCTTGACCTTTGACATTGACTTGCAGGCCAATAGTCTCTCAAGATCACCATAACCTTGACCTTTGACATTGACTTGCAGGCCAATAGTCTCTCAAGATCATTATAACCTTGACCTTCGACATTGACTTGCAGGCCAGTAGTATCTCAAGGTCACCTTGACTTTGACCCTTGATTTGTAATTTCTTAAGGTAACCATGACCTTGACCTTTGACTAGCCGTCAATCTTCCTCTCAAGGTCACCATGGCCTTGATATTTGACCTGCTGACCTCAAAGCAATATATCTCACATGAAGCTCATGCTCAACCTCCAATTAAGAATGATTTTGAAGAATAAAGTCACAGTTGGAAGCAATTGAGAATAAAGTTAGAGAATTCCTGTAAGCTCTTCAGTTGACATGAGTGGAGATAAGCTTAGTACAGAAGAAAATGCTAGGCAAAGCAAAGAACTATATCTTTTTCTGCCAACATTTCACAAACAGAAGACTCAATATGTGTATGGTTTAATTAACCATATGAGTCAAAAATATGTAGTTCATTTTGTACAATTAAGGCAATTTTATCAAACTTCCTGCAAATAAGATTTATTAATTGCAAAAAATAATCATTGTGTTATAAAAAGTGATTTAATTATGATATATTATATATGAGGTACAAATTATGATAGGGATAAATAAATATCTTTATAGAACAGTTCGGCAAATAAGACCAATTCAATGATTTTGAAATCATGCAAATAACGAAATTACAAAAGAATCAAAGTCTAAAATTTAGAAAAACTGGTCCACTATGAAGACAGGCTATTAAGACAAACCACCCATTTTTCTAGTCTCAGGGAATTTGACCCTTGAAATTTCCAAAAAGCGCTATTTTGACCCTCAAGATTTTGGTTTGAAGGGTCAGTTTCTCTAATAACATGGGTATTTTGCCTATAAATTGGTAAAATTTAGTCAAAAGTATCAAAATGACCCTTCTGAATCAGAAGCTAGTGTAGCCCCTGTTAAGTCATATTACTGGAACTTTACATTATATATAAATAAATATATATATATACAAGAAAGGAATGATGTCCGTCCCAAGAACGTATATATTTTTTTATTTTTGATATATATATATATATATACATACCTGCAAGATGGCTGACAGGAAAATCCGGGGCTTGTTGATTGTAACGCTTCATGGGAAAATCTCCTGTTATCTGTGTGGCTTTAAAAATTACACCTTCTCTAATAAGTGGCTGAAACAAACATAGGAGGGCAACTTTTTATTTTATGCATCACAAGTTCGTAAGTACAAGGGATGACAAACAAATAATGAGAAAATGCTTATAACTGCATTTTCTTGTACTTTATTGATCACCCCTCGTACAGTAAAACCTCACCAAAAGATCAGTTAGATAACCTCAATAATAAGACCACCTCAAATTTAAGATCCAAAAGTCAGTATGTACAGTAAAGCCCAGTAGTAGGACCAACATGTTTAAATCCGTCATAATGTTTTATTCTCTTCAATAAAAATGAACTTTTCATAGGTCCTTATGGTCGTCTTTATATGAAGGATCACTGCGGCAACAAAGTTATAATCAGTTTTACTTACTCAAGTTTCTGTAGTGATTGGCTGATAGTTAGTATAAAAGTTACTGCTAGGGTTAAGATTTACAGACCAAACTTTATATTTATTACCATAGTAAAGGGAACATGAAGATAAACCATTCAGCGAGATTTCCTGCATATTTTTTTATTGAGGTAACCATGCAATGACCATAGAAAAATTAAATAACTATTATAGTCCAGTCAGGGTAAGAATACAGTGACACAGTGGTCGGTCCATTATTACGGTGTAAAACCAATTATAAAGGCTTAAACAGAGTTACAGACAGCCATGATTTCAATGCTAAACTAACAAACTATATTCGCACTACCTTTTTAGACAATGGTTTTAATCTTCTGTGTACACATAAACGGCTACGTCACTGTCACCAGATCCTAACTGGATTATAACATACAATATAATTAACAAATAAAGGGAAGTAATCCAAATAGTGTAAACTATATGAAGGTCAGAATGACTGACTAGTTATCTCCCTTTTAATTAAAGCAGGATATATTTCTGATTCACTTACAAGCAGGTAGTTGGTTATAGCAACATGCATGCAACCTGTTAAACAAGAGAGCCAAATCATGGGCCCAAAACTGCTGTATACATACAGATCTCGGATACCCCTGCATTTGAGACTCCACTCATACATGATCAGAGGCAAATTGATCAAATCTCACGCATTTCTTGGACATACTGAAACCTGACATTTTTGTTTAAATAATTTAAATTATCACAAATATTAGCTTAAATTGCTTCATGAAGCATGCATGGTATTAATTGTCATAAAGCAAAAAAAGTGAAAACTGCATATAAATTTAATTAATTTTAGTTTAAAGTTTGATCAAGGAAATTCAGACTTATTTTATGAAATCTTCTGCATTTCCATGACCAATCTCACGCAGGGGTCTGCGAAACATGGCATGTATGCATACAACCCGATATAAGCACAGTTTATGATCCAGGGACTTAATTGAAAACCTTGGAAAACAACATTATATATATTTCCCTATGTCTATGGATAAGAAGAATGTCGAGGTTTTGACCTTTAAAACCTATTTCAAGCTCTATGGTTACTCAGCAAAGGTGAGACCTGAACCATTTAAAAAATATTGAACTTTGAATTAGATCACACAAAGACTATAAGAATCCATCATGAGCTTTGATGTAGGATAAGGATATCTCACCCGAGGGGTCGGATTTTAATCGGGGACGAGGCTTGCCGAGTTTCTGGTTAAAATTCTGACCCCGAGGGTGAGATATCCTAATCCTACATCGACTGGCTCTTAGTGGATTATTTTTCTCCGACGTAATTTGAGAAAATGGGACTTTATAACATTATTTAGCTTTCATGGCGTCAACATGAAGTCATCATAACGTGCTGTTTGCCGTACGTTCTCATTCAAAACAATCATTAATAATAACGTAAATAAAGCATACGCTGTTATGTTATGCTCAAGAGTAAGCTTTTTAAATGGTCAAGAGCCTATTGGTGTTCGTCTTCATTAGCTTTATATCGCCATTAACACTTAAATCCCAAAACTAAGGTCGCTCATGTAAGATAGATGTTGCTGATGTAAGACAGGAGTTTCTAACATGAGCGAAAACCTATCTTACACCAGTTAAAGTGGGAGAATAAATCATTCCTGTGAAAATTTTGACGAATATCCAACAATCGTAATAGTTGTGAGCTAAAAAGCAATTGTAAATTTTGTGACTGAAACAATTACATGTATATAGGTTATAATTGAAAGCTGAAACCAATAACTGCAAAATAACGTATAATTTATGTTTCATAATTATCGTTCAACAAAAATAACCGTTATAAAATTGAAACCTATATAACAACAGTCAATCAATGGCAATTACAAGATTAAGATTGACATATTTTTTTGTAATAATTATTGTTAAATCAAATCACAATACATTCAAACAAACCAAACTAAACATTTATACAGTATAATTACATATCGGGTATAATGAAATTTTTCAAGGCTATTCTTATTATAGTAATTATAGATTTTCAGGAGAACAGGGGAGGCAACTCCAATAAGATTACATGTACAATATTTTTCATACAGAAATTCAATGTTTTCGGCTATCATCTGTCACTACATAATAGAGGCTGCAAAATTGTAAAAAAATGCATTTCCTCAATGTTGGAAATTAAGGTGTTTTTTTTGTCGATTCTGCGTGATAAAGTATTCACAAATACAGATTTCTGCCAGTACATGCTTTCTAAGGGTATAAACTGGGTTTGCGGGTTGGAGGCTCGATTCTTGGAGTCTCTGGGAAAGTTGGAAAACATGTTACAGAATTCGATCATGCGGGACAGCTGTAATTGCAACAAGGTGGCATGCGTGTTCTAAAAAATATGATAAACCCGAAACTATTTTTGTTCTATGAATTAATTGTTTTGTTTATTGACATAGTTTTGAGGGGTTAATCATATTGTTCAGTCTGCAGGGCATCAGTGGTAACATGTGTATCAATGCTTTACTCAACAAGAGTGGCTACATGGATATACCAGTAATACAGGACATACTCTAACTGTGTGATGGATCATTTAATACATATATATTAGGCCAAACTTAAAATATTCTTTGTTTCCCCATCCCGACCCAAGCAAATTTAGAATGGGTAGGTAGGTAGGTTAAATATTTTTTTAATAGTTTCAGAATAATAGTTATTGGTCAAGACAAACAAATAGTGAAATATAATAATACATGTAACTATAAGGTGAAAACCAACAATCTTAAATTTAAAATCTGTACAAAATGTACTTAAGTAAGAAACAAGCCAGTAAACACAAATTAACATTTTCATCCCCAATATTTCAAAAAAAAAAATTATTTCAATTTGGGCAATAAAATATTTTGGGTAGGGCCGTTTTTTTCGGGTAGGTAGGGGATGGGGAAATGAACAATATTTTATTTTAGGCCTTACATATTGTACCAGAGAAATTTTTGTAAATTTACTGTGCAAAAAATACTGGATTATAATCCGAAAGTCTTTGCCAATATGACTCTTTTCTTGACAAATCTCTTGCCGAAGGAATGATGGCAAAGAATCTTGTCTAGGTTTCCAATGTACCATTCAAGGTGGAGATAAAGCATTGACAGATGAATAAACTCTATTAAATACATTAGGTATGATTTCTTGAATACAAAAACATGCATGCTAACAATATTGTATTTTTGTTCAATTTGATAAAATCAAGCGCTATTTTACAGCAATTTTTCATCCGTTTTTCATCTGTTTTTTAAAATATTATTTTAGGAAAAATAAAGTGATCTACCACTACCATCCAAATACAAAATTTGGTTTAAATAAGTATTGCTAAAAAAATATATTAAGTTTAAAGCTAGCAAATGCCATGCACATGTGCTGTCAAAAATGAACATTTTACACCAGGGCGATGCCCATGTTGTAACATAAAGTCTGTGTACTGAAATAACTGAACACAATTCTGCTATTAAAATAAAATTGTACAACCTCAAAACAATGTGATAAGTTCGTAACACAATTAGAACAAAAACAAATGCATTGCGTACACACCCTGTGTTTACTTACACGTACAATTATTGCTGTCTCCAAATTTTGTCTGAAAAAAGTAACATGAACATATAACCAGACATACAGAGAATGATCCACACTCCTCCAGTCAAGATTTCAACGTCAAAGTCAGTGAAAATAGGAATAATTTCATACATCACAATAATAACTAAATCTTCTGGGGTACTGTTTTATCAAAGCCTTTACGGAAATTTTAAACTTAAGTTCAAATTTAAATTTTAAGTATAGCACAGAGAATTTGACTTGATCCTGACTATTATGCATTATACATTACAAGGTTCTTGCGTTGAATATATAAATGTCTGCAAACAAATCATGCAATATCGGTCCTTTTGATTTGTGTTGGTATTACACCTCGAAAGTATTTGTGATACTTCCTGGATTTTAATATATTGCCCATCCCTTGACCAAAATTTCAGAGGGTGTTTTGATGTAACAGTTCCCAGTCAGTTACTTTGTTACCTTGTAGATATTTTGATTCTGGAATTAATACAACTCATTTATAAGTTATTAACAGCTATGGTTGGTTATTGGTATTTTTGTTAAACGGTTTTGTTCAAGCCCTTCCACTGGACATCAAACAAGGTCACTGTGACCGTTTAATATGACCTTACCGGGAATGACCAGTACACGCACCAACAGCAGTACTATAGTTTAATAAAATTCCAACTAAATGTTATAATATGTAAATTTTTCACAATCGCCTGCTATGTACATGTACATATATACATGAATTATTTGTTAATAAGATTATTGTAAAATACATGAATGCTTAAATATAAGTACATTGCAATTTTACAAACTGTACTTGAAAACTGAGATAAACTGTGAATGAATAAAATTAAATTTATAATTCTTTTCTTATGGTGATATTACTTTAGTCATCTGTGACTTTCCAATATTGTTGAAAAACTATAACCCTAAAATTCGCAGCAAAACATTGTACCATCTGAGTGCACCTGTTTGACTACTAGGCAGTTCTAATTTTGTATTGTGAGCAGGGGGAGGGGTCCGTCAAAGGTTTGAATCTCTTTAGAGGCCTGTACTAGCTAGTGTACAAATGATTACCATGTCACAGCAAGTGCCTCCCTATTTGGTGCCAGGCATTTAAAGACGGAAGCACAATTAAAAGACCCTTAATTGGGAGGATAATACTAAAATGAATATAATAAATTAAGACACTTTTATGAAATTAAAAAAGAATACTCTCAAAATGGTATTGAAACCAACCAATACATAAACTGTACCCTTTTCACAATTGTTTATGGGAAATCCAGCCAGGTGTTATCAAAACTTTTAATCTTTAAGTCCCTAAACCTTAGCATGGCAAATTGGGTACTTGAAAAGTCCAGTTTATGACAGGTAGAAACTCTTGATAAAGGTAACTCCAATATAACTATTAATGGATTTTCTAACATGTTATGTGATTTATCAAAATTTTAATGACAAATTGATATAAATTATGATTAATTGGTTAGTGAATGAACCAGAATTATAAAATCAATAAACTAAATACAAAGAAAAATGTAGGTCTCAGTAGAGAAAATAATATTGCAATAAATACTCATCAGAGTGAGAAAATGAGTAGCCTGACTTCAGGGCTCAAACCCCAGACATGATTCACTTAATAAAATCCTAAAACCTCTAGTCTACTATAGACACCTGGCTACTTAGAAGATTTCATCCTGAAATCCCTGTGGAATAAAGAACCTCTTTGGAACATTTAAAGGATTAGGTGACTTAATTCCCCTGAATGTGAGTGTGCTAAGGCCAGAGGTTCGGGTTTGATTCCCTATATAGAACTTATTACTGGACTTTTTCAAATTTTTTTAATTTACAACACATTTCAAGGTAACCGCCCAGTTCCTGGAGTTTTCACTGACTAAACTGTACTTTTCACTGACAAAAAGCACCACACTTTTTTGTAGTTTTGTTTAGATTTGCGATTATGATTGATGATCAATCAAAAATCCTTACACAATTGATAATCCATTGTCTTTTTTTAACAATCGATTATTTAGGAAAGATAACTCTTTTAAAAAGAACAAAAACTTATATCAAACGTCAATAAGGAAGCATACAGCTAGCAGTAAAGAGATGTGGCTAAACGTAAAGCTGTGATGAACTAGTTAAATCTAAGCAGTATTGAACACTACAGTTTATGTTAGACTATTAAGCGCTGTACATTAATATAGTTATGAATAGCGCTCTTTTGTCAGGTATTACATGTATAAGTTAATTTCAGAGTTCAAGTTATTGAGCAAGTGAACCAAGCAAAATAAATTGAAGATTTGTCACGGCCACAGAACAACAAAATTTCATTTTTCTCTGACTTTTCTAAGATTTCATTAATGACTGTGACCATTATAAATCAAGAATACCCTGGTAATTCACTGACCTTCAAATTTTTTCAAGGTAAGTGGCAACCCTGTATTTCTAAATGAAACAAGTAACAAAAGGCCATCTTACATCATGCATCCAGCTATTTTGTTTCACGATTTCATACTCTCGTTTAATTTTCAAAATTGCAGACATAGCAATGTTGTATGATGCGCTAATATGTTGCTTGGAAATCATGGAAAAACTTCCTAACTCGAAAACTGCAGCATTGTTGAGACTAGTTGAGGATTTGTTAGCGACGTTGTTTTCATTGTGTGTTGTTAATTATACTGCTTTCTTGTGGAGTCAATCCCATAAGAGATAAAACCTATGGATGATACATGCATGGGTTGTATTGTTTACTCTGTAACCTTTTTTGATTTACTAACTGAGAAATTACTGAACTATATTAAAATGAAATTGTTAAGCCATTAGAAATAGTTAATTGTAAAATATTCAGTACAAAGCAAGTATCATTTTAGAGCCTACAACAATCTGAAACTTACCATAATGGCATTGACCAGATCCCTCTGATTTGACAGTCTATAATTAACCCCTAAACTAATAACTTTGAAAACACAATTGTGACCAGTGATTTTTTTCCTTCTTTGTTTGCTACCGGTAAACGGTACCTTCCCAATTTACAAAAGGCTCTAATTTTCCCAAATATGAAGGGAGATATTCCCAATGAACATTTAAAAAAAAAATTCAAAATCGGACATAAAATGACAAAGTTATGAACATTTTTGACAAGAGGTCAAGCATAAAAGTTTACAGAAACCTGTAAACAGTCACATGTAATCTCTTTTTCTGTTTTATTTGGCCTTTCTACTTCATGAAAATTCCCAATTTCAAGTTGTCACGACGCGAAAATTCCCAATCTGAACGGACCCGGACCCTTTCCCAAAGAAGCGAAAAAAATCACTGGTGACACAAAGTTTGTTATTGGTGAGTGCTATGTATTCGGCCAAAATACTAAGGGCATGGGTTGACAAGAAGGATCAAGAGATTCAAGTCAATTCACCATATCGACATTACAGGTTAAAACCCGTTTTCCGGAATTAATTGAGCAGCAATGTGCGAGATATTCTGAATATACATCAGGGTGGTCACTGCATATAGCGTATAGAGCAACCAGGTACAATAATCACGATTATTTTAGCCAAAGGATAAGAATTTGTAAAAAGTCTTACTTGAACACATGACAACTGAATTTAACGACCTCGCTGACAATACTTTTGCCTAAATAATATGTTTAAATTGAAAAATGCGCACATTTTCTCGCCATCGGCATCGAGATACTGAAGTGGCAATGAAGAATAAAATGCAATATTTCAAATATTAAGCATACTTTAGATTTATAATTCTTGCTAAAGTTTAAAAACAAAGATGTTTAATGACAATGTACAATAATTATTTATACGTTTTTCATGTTTAAACGTAGAAAAAAGAAATTTTATATACACTCCCACTATACGGCCTATTGCTGGCTACCCCTGGCCGTGAAATTTCAAAACCGGGTTTTATCCTGTAATGTTGATATCAAGAATTAAGTATAAAATTGTAGAACTTTTTTGTAAGTCACACAGAAAATACGCTCGTTTTCTACCGAGACATGTACACAGCTGCTGCATGGATGCTCAATATCGCTACTTTTGTATAAGAAATGTTTGAATGATGATGTAGCCTGTAGTGTAGGGGCAGTTGTTATTCAAATGTTTACATTTGGTAAACTGTGCAACTCTGTTTCAATAGTAAGTGTTGACAACATGTTTAACCGAAGTTCTCTGAAACTGTTAATGTTCAGAGACCAAAATACAATTGATGTACAAATACAATGATGCTGTACATTACTGCCACTATCTCTATTTTTTGGACAGTTGACGATGTGCATGAGCGTACCTGTTTTGATATTAAATCTTCTTTTCTAGCACAATTGGCCATTGTCTGATTGTTCGAGAACATTCATTGTATATACACATATTCATTTCATAAGCTGTCATTGTCAAGAGTCAATACATATCCATTTCTAAAGATAAAATCCATAAACATTTTCCTTAGCAGCAAAAAATGCACTTTCCGCCATTTTGAAACATAGGAAGCTAATCTTACGCATGCGCAATAATGAAATTATAATTTTTTGTGAACGAAATTTTGTGTAATATTAATAACCAACATTTCTGGCATTGAACTTAATGTTAACTATCTAATTTACCGATTTCATGAATTTATGGAATGTTTTGATCCAAATTATGGATATTTAAGAGTGAGTTTTATGGCAAATGAATTACAAAATTTCGTCTAAAAAGTTTTATTGTTTTTTGCGGGAAATTTGTCGTCGGTAAAGTCAGCATAAAACTTATTTTTTTACATTAGCCCCTTGTTATTGTGTCAATTTTGCAATATATGCAGATTCATCTCACATGTATGAATAACTTATGACTAGTTTAAAGAAGGAACAATATGATTTTACGCCAGTGTTTTGTTAATGATTGTGTTTGTTGACAGAGGCGCCCGATTCGTCCTCGAGACACTTCGAACTCACTGGATCACAAATGTGTATTTAATCATAACAAAATAAATTAAAACTTACCTCACGGCTAAATTGATATATCTTAATATCTCCCAGTTACTTTGGCGCGAAACAAAAGCTCCGCACTCACTGGGCAGTGCGGGGACATCGGGAAGGTAAGAGCACGGGACTGTTCCTGTTATTCACCCGGGGGGGGGGGGGGAGTAGGGGACGTAGTTTCAATTGACAGGTGCATTATAATCAGATAATGGTGCTCCACCAGCCTTGCGTTCAAGGAAACATTACGTGATCTACACAGCCGCTTCGCACCTGGTACGCACCTGTTATTCGTTGAAGGGTATATTTTAAAAAACATGCATGTTTGACACGTGCGCCAAGTTTGGGTTACCATATCTGGAGGTGGTGTGTGTGTATTGGTGTAATTAAACAAAATTGCAGACAGAGGCAAACAAAAGAATGTGAATAGTAAAACCTGTGCTTCCGTACATATTTAGAACTGAGAACGAAAAAAATGGGTACAGTGCTGTCGGGTAATTCTGCGCACCTAGTGCATAGGCATTCGTCTTCCATATTTGAGACTATTTTATTCATAGAATGAATTGTGGTGCTTTTTGAATAGAAACAACATTTATTTGCAAATACAAACAATGATAAGGTCATACGCATGCTTAACTAGGTCATATGGGACTATGTCGTTATAAAACAAGATGGCTGCTGGTTTAGATGACGTAATTTTTGTCGACTAATTCTGCGCTTGCGGAATTGTGATTTGTATTTATCTGTTTTAAAGATTTGACTGACAACATATTATACACAGTAAAGAAAGAATAAATCATCAAGATAATATTGACAAAAAAAAAGAAAGTTTGTCATCCATTAGAAAAGTGCATTAATTGCAGTTATGTGTCTCGTGATATGACTAAAAGTAATTACTGAAAATCGCTGTTGGTGCATATTTTTGTCAAATTTCATAGAAATACTAATCCGATGCCGTTTTTGTGATCGTAAGACTTCATAGGTAACAAACATGCACAAAAATACTCAAGGTCCTAAGAAAAACGGTCCCTGGAATATGCAAATTAGTGTGCGCAGAATTACCCGATGCGCAGAATTAGCCAAAACGACTGTATTTATTGTTTGACGCAAAAGAAGGATTATAGCGATAAAAATCAATGATTTTTAAACATGTTTGCAGGTAGCTTTCCTTGAACGTAGGGCTGTTATTCGTTGAAAGGTGTGTTAAAAAAGCATGTTTGTCACGTGCGCCAAGTTTGGCTAACCATATTCGGAGGTGGTGTGCGTGTATTTGTGTAATTAAAACAAAATGGCGGACAGAGGCGAACAAAAGAACCTGTGCATCGATACATATTTCGAACTGAGAACAGAAAAAACGGGTATTTATTGTTTGACGAAGCGTACAACAAAGGATTATAATTTATAGCGATAAAAACTCGTGATTTTATAACATGTTTGCAGGGAGTTTTCCTTGAACGTAGGGCAGGAACCACAATTTCGCACATAGTTTCAGTGCTTTTTTTTGCTTCATTTGAATGAACCTCACCTGACCAGCATAAATTAGGCATGTTCGATGCTGTAGGGTGATTCCACTAACTTCAGTTAGGCAACGAACACTGGCAAATGTAATCGAAAATAGAAACAACAACTTCATGTAGCTATTACTTTATTGTTGAAAGATAGTATAACTTTTTATTTGGTACATATCTACATTGTTAATGAATGTCTTTCCGTTTAAATGATACATTACATGCATTTGAAACAACTACTTTTCTGCCCATTCTAAACCCACTTACCAAAAATATTCTAACTTCCATGGATTTCTAAACTTTTTTACAGATAATGAGGTGGCTTCTCCTTCTGTGACCTTACTGATACACATACTACCAACCATGGATGATGTTCAATGTAGGAAACTTGGGACTCTTGTGATGCTGGAAAATAGAAATCTTGGGTCCATCAATAGTAAAACCAGTTTCGTGGATGATAAACAACACTTGGAATCAGGTATAACTGGAAACATGTACTAATTAGCTGTTTATGAAATTCAGCTCAGTGGTAACACACTGGACTGTCAATCCAGAGGTCGTGGGTTCGATCCCCGGCATCGGAACTTGACATTTCTGAAATATTTATAATATTTGCCGCTATATCTGACTGTGTGGTCTGCAAAGTATCTGGGTAAAGGTGCCAGGACGCTGTGTATCGGTGCTATACACCGGGCACATTAAAGGACCAGGCTTTCTATTAGCAATAAGAGGTAGGTGCACTTCTGCAGCGCCGGACATGCCTGTATCTAATGTCTCTCTCTCCCACCTGGGGCATTCTCTCAGTCTTTCCTTCTGGACAGATCATGCTGTATCTGCACTGGTAGAGAATGCATCTGCTGCCTTGTGGCTGCAACGCTATATTGTAAAGTGCCTTTAAACATGTAATAGCATTAAAAAGGCGCTATATAAATCTGGATTATTTATTTATTTTTATGCCCCCGTATCGATAGATCGGGAGGCATATAGTGATTCACTGTCCAGGCATAAGACTAGTGTCCCATTTATTGGTTTATACTCCAATACAATTTAAATAATAATTAATACAAAAAATACCGACCCCCAAAATAGTTGCGTTTCTAAATCGGTTAAGTGTAGTGATTCACCTGTCCGTTTGTCCGTCCGTCCTGGTTAACCCAAATTGACCGTTTCTTCTAGCATTAATATGGCTTGCTACAAAGCTTCCATACTTGCATGGATGTTGTATATGAACACTCTCCAAATGCCTGTATCACCTATCCCCATTTTGACCTTCACCTTGACCTAATTTTGGACTTAGACTTGTTTATGGACAAGGCTTCCACAGGGGGCATAAGCGTTTATTGAACGCAGTCTTTTTTGGTTTGTTTTCAGTGTTAGGACTGGCAAGGGAATCATGGTTTGAAGAATTCACTATCAGTAAGATACAGCTGAGAAAGTGTGAAGATGTAGATGAGAGGTTGAATGTGATGAACAGTCCATCATGTTCCCCTACAATCAGTCAGCTCATCAATGGACATCTTACAGGTTTGTATTATGATTCCTTGGGTTTCTTTCAGGGGTTATACAATTCCGGATTATCCAGAAATTAAGATTTGCACAGGGTTCTCACGGTCAGGGAAAAGTCAGGGAAAAACACAATTTTTTCTAGGTCAGGGATTTTTGGAATAAGTCAGGGAAATATGGAAATTGAGCAAAAGTCCGGAAAAAGTCCGGGAAATTTTTGAAGCTGTCAATAAGTGTCATAACCTATGAAGAAAATACTTAAGACTGCTGGCTATGCTCGCTCGAAATAATTCTAAATTATAATTACTTTATGTCAATCAACACCCTTAAAAACGTCTACCTTAAAATTTTTTGTTCCATAAAGGAAGTATAGAATCCTTTTCTCTATTTTATTGCCATATTTTGCTCTAACAAAAAAAAGACACTGTGTTGCTCGAATGCTCTAAAAAATCAGGGAATATGCACTGTGGTTAGGAAAAAGCCAGGGAAAAGTCAGGGAATTATGACTTAGAAAATTGTGGGAACCTTGTTGCAGTATGAGAAAGAAGAACTTTTTTGTTGAAATAAAATTTACTTGATGAAAAAATTCCAAAAGTTGGACTAAATTATGGTCATTTGACATTTCATAAGCTGAATCTAAACAATCAAACATTGTTTGAACTGAGTTTTGGTGTAGGGGTGTGTGCTAATGGCACCGAAAACACTCATTTGCGACTCATTTTTAGGATTTGGGCATTGTGCCTTGAGCAGTACTGTTGTTTATTCGTGTTTTATGGCGTTTCTTAACAATTTTTCCGTTATATATGGCAGTTGATTCACCCAACCAGTTTTCCTGGACTGTATTCGAACAGTTCTAGCAAGTACTAACTTATCCTTCCACAATGTACCAGCAACTTCTCCACATGTGGAGGAAAATCTAACAATACCTCTGTTTCGTCACATTGTTTGTGTTGTTTATTGAGGGAGGGGATGTTTATTTACAGTTTAAAATTTTACCAACAGTATTGTAGTCATAATTTTTATTAGCTCTAAGAAAAAAGTCAAGCTATTGTCGTGACGGGATCGTCTGCGTGTGCGTTGGTAAGGTTTATTGTCAGAGGCATTTTCTCTGTCAATTACTCAAAGACTATCAAAGGTATCAACTTGAAGCTTAACGTAGTTATTCAGCATCACAAGGGGAGTCCATACTGACAAGGCTGATAACTCTGTGACCAATATTTATGGAGTTATCTGCCCTTGTTTGGACTTAATACATAGAAATAGTGGCAAATTTTACTCATAAACTGACAAGAGGAAACAACTATACAGCATTTAAATAAGAGTTATTCCCCTTTTCTGACTTTGAATCTTTACACAAAAATGTCAATTACTCAAATACTATCAAAGGTATCCACTTGAAACTCATCATAGTTATTCACTATCACAAGGGGAGTTCATACAGACAAGCCTGGTAACTCTGTGACCTATATTTATGAGTTATCTGCCCTTGTTACTCTTAGAATTTTAACTCACAGATGAGCAAGGTTACTATCAAGTACGAGAAAGTCGAGCATCCAGCACTCGTAGGCGGTGCTCTTGTTACACTTTTGCAACATCAAATGGGTGATATTTATTGTTTTTCTAAAATACTTATATAATAATTATTTTCTTCCAGTGGGTTCCTCACCATTGAGACACAGTAGTCCAGCTCCATGGTGTAAATCTGAAGATTCTTTTACTGGTAGATTTAATGTTGATACTCCTCAGACCCGTTGGAATAGACCATTACTGGGGTTGAGGTAAGTGTTGCTTTAAACGAAATATACTCCTTCAGTCCAGAGTTCTTCGAATTTCGTTACTCGGACCCTCATGCCCAATTTTATTAATTCATTATTTTGTCAATAATAATTAGTTATATAAGTTGTATTATATTAGTGTTTCACACCAGTCTTAAGATAAATTGGCTGTTTTCTTGAAAGCTTACACTGTTGTTGAGTGTTGATTCATATTCTACCTTGAATAGTCCACGAATTTTGATGTGAGAATTTTGTAAGAACCATGTGATCGTGTTGCTGTTATACAGACTCAATCCTTTTCAGCCCTTGTCCATCTCCCATTGTTCAGAATGTTGCAGGAGCATCACGATCTGGTCTGTTTAGTAAGCTGAGTCTAGGTGCTGATGACTCTACATTGTCATGGACAAATTCCTTAGCAACGCCTCCGAGAGATACATCTATTACCTGTAAGAACACCTAGATGAGTATTTTCTTAGTCCTGTTTGCTGTTGCTTTCTGGCCATGAGTCATCTGTTACCTGTAAGGAAACCTGAACAAATATTTTTAATTGTCTTCTTGTTCTTGGGCCAAATCTAGGACAGGTATTGACAAACTGAATCATGATCCCTTGCAATTTTAAAATGAATGTATATACATGTAAATGCATAATGGATACACTTATTGGCTATAGTACATATTCACTACTTTCTACAGTAGTGATGTACCGATTATCGGATAACATCGATTAGTGGTGTGCAGAAGTCTGCCGATGATCGATGTCATTCATCCATAATCGATCATCGGATAATTATAACAAAATGTTAAACAAGACTTATTTAATCAAAAATTGCTAGGAAAATTCAAAGCATGGAAGTTTGAACCAATTGGATGCCTGGTAGAACCAATTTAAACAATTTGTTCAAACTCAGATAGTAAAACGTCTACCGAAAATCATTGTTTTTCCCTTTGTCACCTTTTTTCGTGACTTGGGAAGTAGGAAAACAGGCATTAGCACAGTGCTATTCAGTCCCTGTACTGCCGATTATTAATCGGGAAGATCGCATCGGAAGTGCCAGTCGATTCTAGCTGATGATCGATTATGATTTGCTACCGATGTCCCATCACTAGTCTACAGTACATATTCAATAAACAGTGTCTACCTGGTATTTTCTATTAACTTTAAATTTTACGTTTTGATTAAAAAAAAGAACTAGTAATATCAAGCATCTTGTTTTGTACCCCAGTGTCTCATGCCTATCTTGTGATGGCAGTACTTAATATAATATGCCATAAATCGCTGGCTTAGAATGAGAAGGTTGTAGCTTATAACCTTATAAGACACATGCATATTTTGAAATGCACCACAGGGCGCTTCTTATGAGGCTATTTTCATGAAAATCGGAACTGGTCATGTTGTCCAAACTGAAGTACATAAGTACAGAGTAGTTTTCAGACAAGTACATAAGTACAGAGTAGTTTTCAGACAAGTACATAAGTACCGAGTAGTTTTCAGACAAGTACATAAGTACCGAGTAGTTTTCAGACAAGTACATAAGTACAGAGTAGTTTTCAGACAGTTATTTCGTGTCTCTCAAAATAGTGTTTTTGTACTCAAGCCTTTCGCATTCTAAGTCAGCGAAATGATTAATTAATTGTGGTTTTTCTGTTGCTACCTGTTAAGTTACATAGTTTATATTGCAGCAATGTTGAGTGAAGAGGATTGTATGGCAATGAAAACAAAGGTCAGTATGAATTTCCACCAGCGTCCACATTTGACAATATACATGATCATAATATTAAGTATATTTCTGGTTCTTTTGTTGTTAGGACTACTAAAATGCATCAAAACGTTGTTAAAATTGATAGAGTGGACTATTTTAAAAACTCCCATTTGCTCAAATTAAGTCAGAGATAATTAATCCATCATGAGACAGTCGATGTAGGATAAGGATATCTCACCCTCAGCGTCTGAATTTTAATGGGGAACTCGATCGGCGAGCCTCGTCCCTGGTTAAAATCTGAGATATCCTTATCCTACAGAGAAGCTCATAGTGGTTTCTTACATTCTTATATCATTACAGTCAAATTTCAAGTGCTCTCAATTTCTGATTTGACTCAAAAGTTAGACTGATTTGAGTAAAATCTCAATATCAGGGGTGTTAATATTTCTGAATTATCGGGATTTCCGGATTTATCTATCCCAAAAGAGCTATGATTTCTGACAAAATAAAAGTTATTTGATGAAAATATCTTAAGAATTGGCAAAGTTATGGTTAATTTAATCTTCACTGAAGGATTTTATTCAATACAAACTGAGTTAAATATAGAAACAATGTGGTTGACGGCCTTTTGTTTAGCGAAAATGGCCAGCCGCGTATGATTTTCAGGATTTTTAATTTGACTCTGTTGACAGCCCTGCAATATGAGCTGAGTTTTGTTCTCGAGATGCTTAGCGGGATCAAGGCCAGATTTTAAGTTTCTTTGTGATGTCCTTTTTTCAAAAGATTTACCATATTATTTCATTGTCAATGATCTTGACAATTTATCATCCTCTGTGTGTTTTAGTACATGTTTATATTGTTTTGTTTGGATTTTCAGGAAACTGCTCGAGCACTGTTTTCCCCAGGAGGTGTTCTGGACTCTACCAATGAATCTGTACAACCACTGGATAGTACTGTTGAAGATATACAATCAGACACAGAAAACCATTCCAAAGTTGACTCCAATCTTTCTGATGTTGAAAAAGGCTGTGGTAACCTTACCAACGAGAAAGTAGAAGTGAATGTTGAATCATGTGAGATAGGTAGTCTAGGTTCAGAGAATGTTAAACACAAAGGAGAAACCACAAAAGAAACATTTAAAAAGAGATTGATAGAAAGAAAGGAGAGTTCATCTGAGAAAAATAAAAAGTTAAAACGTGAATTGAAGTCTCGTTCTTCTGCTAACATGAAAGACAGTGACTCACCTGAAGCCTTAGTTGGGACAATAACTGTTGATACAAACTATTGTGATAGAAGCGAAGATGTATCAATTGCTTCTCCTACATTTTCACAGAAGTCAAAACGAAAAAAATTTCATGTGAGAAATACGTCATTACGAGTCTGTTCACCTGAAGGTGGTAGCCCGGTCAGTGATATATTGTCAGACCTCTTTGACCCGCCATCTTCCTCACTAAGGCGGAGACGACCAGCGCCTTCTTATAAGCGAAAATCATTAGAAATGGAAGAAAGCCCATATTGTTTAACTCCTAAGATAGCGTTTCATGACTCGCCAATGTTAAACAGCTCAATCACACCAATAGAGAGTCTGAAATCTATTCTTTCCTCTGACAATAAAAACAAAGATTCGTCTAATAAAAAAGTACGATTTTCAAAAAGTGTTAAGAAATGTTGTTACATACCAGAGCCGGGCTCATGTTCAAGGTCACCGAAAAGTGTTCATAAATCTAGAAAGAAAAAGCCATTAATAAGAAGTTCTAATTTAGATGATGATGAAGTTGTTACATTTAAGGTAAAGAACAGTGATATAAAATCAGACACTGTTAGCAGTAATAGATTGGAGCCAGTAACAGACAGAAATGAACAAAATAAAAATTCTAATTCTAAAGGAAAACATGATTCTAAAACAAGGAGATTGGATCATGATCATAGCAATTCTAGTAAAAAGAAAAACTTGGATAAAGGGAACGATACATCAAAGGATAAAAGCTCAGATACATCAAAGGATTCAAATGTGATATCCAATCAATCAGATCTAAATAACCATAGAAACAGTATAGATAATTCATTGAAAGTTTTACCGAGTGATTGTGAACGACGATTAGATGTAATAGACAAGTCACGTCAGATTGGCACTGGGAAGAATTCAGATGGTGGTGAACAGACTTCAGAAAATGAGAGTCCTAAAGATGAGCTCTTCTCACAGGTATCCCAGACAGCGTTGAATGAAATGTGCAGTGTGGCTGAACATTCTCTGGTGCTTGAAAATGATGATGACAGTAATAGGTCTCCAATTGTTGAAGATAAGAGCAAAACACCTGTGAATAGAAGTTTGAGTAGGGACAGGAAAACTGGGAAATTGACTGGACGGAAAAAGTTTTTTTACCCTTCATTATCGGTTAAATCTGTTTCTAACTCATCCAAGATATTCCAATATCAAGAAGACCAGGCTGATTCTAACAATAAGAAAAAGTTATTACAATCAATAAGTTCAAAAGATATGATAGTAACCAAGGCAACAGAAGAAAGAGAAACAATTGCTAAAACTTTGAAAACCATCTCTGAGAAGAATCAAATTGAATCAGATTCGGGAGATGTTCCAAAAACCGAGGATGATAGGACACCAGTGATGCTGGGAGAAGTGAAGCTAGTTACAAATAAACATAACAGGATGGTCAAAAGGAATGCAAATATGGTAAAGGTTAATTGTTTGGAAATGATCTCGGCACTTTTCCACAGATTTCCTGGTCAAAGACCAGATTTGTCTACTTGCATGCAATGCCATATAAATTATAATGTCTTCAATCATATAATGATAAATCAAGATTAGTTCTGTTGGGATATACATTGCACTATTGTTGTAAATAAAATATGAGCTTTTCAAATACATATGAACGCTCCTAGCGTGTTCCTTCCACCATTGACATTGGCCTGTACTGTACTAATTTATTAAAAAATAAAAACAAATAAATTTTCATATTTTATGGTCCTACTTTAGTGGATAGATGTCTCAAAGTTTTCCGCGCTTGTTCTCCTTAATCTTAAACCACTGGTTCGATTTCAATGAAACATCACATGAATAGTCTGTTTAAAGCCTAGCTGGGCATATTGTCAGGAAATTAAGGTTTGTTGAGGTCATTCATTTTTGTGTCAAAAACCCTTATAGTTAAAGTCTCTATTTTGCTCTGTTTTCTAAAACATGATTCAGACATACCACTTCAATCAGAAAAAAATGTTTTCAAGATGATTGTTTTATTTATGTTTACTTTAAAAGTTGAATCATACTACATTTCAGAGTGATTTAGCATCGTGCTCATCAAGGGAAGAGAATCAGCCAGACTTGCTATCATCAGATGCTGCTAAACGAGTGGATCCAGGCATCGGATTTCATTGTGCATCTGGAAAATCATTCAACGTATCTTCAACAGCTTTAGATAAGGCTAAAGCTTTATTTGAAGAAAATATGGATTACCAAACAAAAACTGACATCGAAAATGTATCAAATAAGACTGAACATAGAACTGGAATTGATACAGTACCCTTAGATACCTCCCTAATGAAAAACACTGAGCCAAGTGACTCTAATCTAATATCAACTAGATACTCAAAACTGTCCCGGTCAAACATAGACAAGAAGGCTGATGAACCCTGTGAAGAAGTCAAAATCAAATTAGCACGAGAACAGGCCAACTGTGTTCCCAATGCAGCGACTGGATTTCAATCCGCTTCTGGGAAGTCTTGTAATATTTCATCATCTGCTCTTAAAAAAGCTGAATCTCTCTTAGAAGAAACTGTTCTTCAACCAAACACTACAAGAGTTGTTACCGTGGAGACTGAGAGTGTGTCTGCAGTAAAAGAAGAATTTTCTGGATCATTTTCGGACAGGATTAAACCCACTGCTGTCATCGAAGAGGAGTACGAATTTTCTGAATGGCCCGATGAAGACATGGATCCAACTGAAGGTCTTCTGTTTACCAGTGAGGTTTTTGAGGAGGATATTGCTGAAGATAGCAAAGAAATTGACTCTGAAGATTCAGTTATGATTGATAAAAGTAAATTAAAATTGACCAAACAGGCTAGTGAAGAAGGTCACCATTCAGTTGATAACCTGCTCCAAAATACAGAAACTTTTGACTCAAACAATGATTTGGGGGTTCTTGCTTCTCATTCAGACTTGAACATTACTTCTAAATCTAGAGTGGAAACCAACCAGTTATGTCAAAAAAGGGTAGAAGTGAAAGAAAAACAGTGTATCAATTATAACCAGACGTTTGTAGGTTTTTCAACAGCCAGTGGAACAACTATTAAAATTACCGACGAAAAATTGAAACAAGCAGAGTTTCTGCTTGAAGCTCAAAAAGACAAAGAGAACGTAGATAAGCATGTCAGCCAGAATGCTATTCAAATTAGTCCTGAAAGTGAGAAGAAGTTTATTGGTTTTCAAATGGCAAGTGGAAAGACTGTTAAAATTACTGATGAAAAGTTAAAACAAGTTGAGTCTTTGCTTGATTCTGAAAAGGACAAGGAAAACGCTGATGTTCCAGACAACCAGCAAAATATTAAAAGTATGCCTGAATGTGAACAGAAGTTTGTTGGATTTCAAATGGCTAGTGGCAAGACTGTTAAGACTACTGATGAAAAATTAAAGCATGCTGAGTCTATACTTAATTCTGAAAAGGACAAGGAAAATGTTGATGTTCCATTGAAGCAGCAAGGTGTTAAAAGTATGCCTAAATGTGAACAGAAGTTTGTTGGTTTTCAAATGGCAAGTGGAAAGACTGTTGATATTACTGACGAAAAATTAAAGCAAGCTGAGTCTATACTAATACTTGAAACTGAAAATGACAAAGAAAATGTTGTTGAACATGTCAATCAGCATGAAGTTAATAGAATGCCTGAATGTAGGCAAAAGTCTGTAGGCTTTCAGATGGCTAGTGGAAAGAATGTTAAGATCACTGAAGAGAAATTAAAGCAAGCAGAATATATTCTTGACTCTGAAAATGTTGATATGCCACTCAAACAGAATGATGTTATAAATAAGACGTTTGTAGGTTTTCAGATGGCTAGTGGTAAGACTATTGAAATTGCTGATGAGAAATTAAGACAAGCAGAGTGTATGTTAGACAATAAAGATGAAGAAGAAAAGGTTGATATATCGAACACAAAGCACAATGCTAAATCTTGTCTAGGTTTTCAGATGGCCAGTGGTAAGGATATTCATATGACTGATGAAAAATTAAAACATGCCAAGACAATGCTGGATGTTGAAAACGATGGACTTGGTAAATTTGATGAAGCAATTTGTGAAGTTGGAGTGAAGAAAACAGTTGTCAATAGTAGTAAATTTGTGAACAATGTTAAAGACAATGATTTGTGTAGTAGTGTAGTTGATTTTATAAAACAGGGAAATGTATGTGATAAACAGACAAGTAATTCCACTTTGCCTGATCTCAAGCCTCCTGAACTAACTCGAGAGTTTAACAATGTCATCGGTGTGCCTGGTAGAAGTCTTGGTGGAAATGTAATGACTAGAACAGCAAACAAACTTACATGTATGTCAGAAACAAAAGATAATTTGAAATCACTGTTTGAAGATGAACTGGAAAAAGATGTACATAGTATGGAAAATGAGTTAGACATGCTTGGAGAACTTAAGTCTAAGATCTTGAATGGAAGAGGTGAAATTGTAAATAAATCAAAGTCTCTGTGTCTTCAAAACTCGAACAGAAGCCAAGGAAAAGAAAGTCATCCTGTTAATCCAAGCAGTTTACCAAAAGGTTTTCGACCTTTTAAGGCTCCTAAGATGGTAACAAAGTCAAATGTCAAAGGAAAAGAGGATTTGAAATTTAATATTACACAATTCAAAAGTAATATCAAGGATGTCAAAGTTAAACCTCTTGATTCCGCTGTTGTTAATCATGGCTTAAAACGTGATAAATCTGAAACAAATAATAAATTGGACGGGATTTGTACCAACTTAGTGGTAGCTGACAATTTAAACAACCAATCAATTGAAGTCCAAACCAGTTTGAAACCTCAAGGTATATCAGGCAATAACCAAGTTCATTCAAATAAAGAGAACCCAAATGAAAATCAGAAAAGCAGCGTGGATGATAAAAATGACAATGATTTGTTTCAAGGTTTGAGTCAGTTTTTTGAAGATGAAATGGACTTTGAGGAGATTGATGGGAATGTTCAATGTGATGAAACAGATGATACAGGTGTGTACATGAGGGATGTTTCTACAGAAGATAATTCTATAGAGAAGGGTTTAAATACCACACATACAGTGCATACCGAAGGAGCATCTTCTGAGTCAGCAACTTTATCTCTAAACCATAAACTAGAGTGCAACAAGAAGGTTTCTGACGCTAGCAGTACTGTGAACAATGTTGCAGTGTTGGAATTGCATTCTCCTGACACTACTCACTCGACTCAGAATCAAGAAGAGGAAATCGATTGTTCTCATACTTATGTTGGACTAAATTCACCTCACAGCACTTCAGTGGCTCAACAGCAAAAGTTAAGCTTTAGTGGAAATATCAAAATTCTTGAAACTACAATGAATGACAGTGGATTTGGAACAGGATCGAGTAATATTTCAAAACTTACTGATGGTTCACTTAATCAAACTGATGATACATTTAATGTTACAATTGATCAGATAAAAGCCAATAATAGTGCTATAGATGTTTACTCAAGAGTGGGCAACAATGAATTGGGAACGTTAGTGGCACCTAATCAACCTCCAGTCTCTTTGTGTGGATTCAAAACTGCATCTGGAATTGAAATTAAAATGTCTGATAGTGCTTTACATAAAGCTAGAAAGACTTTAGTGGATGCAGACATCATAGATGATGCTAAGATTATAGAAATGTTGGATGATGAAAGTGAACTTGATAAAGTAGAATTGAATGGATCTGGTGATATAAGACAAGCTGACAAGGGAGTATCTGGCTCTCAAAAAGGCGCAATAAGTGATAGAAACCTTACAGAAAATGTGGTCTTAGAAGGTGATGTTGAATGTGTTAAATCATCTTTATCTCAAGAGAAAGAATGTGACGATTTTGTGCTTGCTGGCAGTATTTCACAAATCACAAATGTATGTACAGCACATGGCATACAAGCCGAGGTGACTGAAGGTGTTGAAGTAGAAGAATTGAGAATTTCAGATAATGTACATCCAGTTTCAATGAAAAAGACTTCATGCAATGAAAATACAAAACCTGATGGACAAGTATTCGATGAATCAGACAGTGTTTCAAATGATGAAAATACAAAACCTGATGGACCAATTTTAGATGAATCAGACAGTGTTTCAAATGATGAAAATACAAAACCTGATGGACAAATATTCGATGATTCAGACAACGTTTCAAACGTTACAAATCCAGAAAATAAGTTGATATTTTGTGATAATTCTATGGATAATGTTAAACTGTCACATGAACATGTAGATAAAGGTAGTAAGATTGATACATCTCATGAGACAACTCTGAATGACACTGCTGTAGAGTCCAACGTAGAGCAGAGTTTAAATGACATGCCGGAGAAAACAAATATGGAAAGTGACTTCAACAATACAACACAAGCTTTACCCAAAGTTGCAGTGGGACAGGACACAGAAACACAATTTGTAGGGTTCACTACTGCTTTTGAAAAGAATGTTACAGTGTGTGCAGAGGCATTAGAACATGCCCGGGCAGGGTTGGATTATGATACAATGGACACTTACGAAGACAATAGAGAAATACAGTTGGGTTTTAAAGGACCACCGTCTATGGAGGAAGTCAACACAGAACAAACTTTCAAAGGATTCAGTACTGCATCAGGAAAAAAAGTAGCATTTAGTGAACAGGCATTGAAACATGCAAAGGATACCTTGGATGGTTCAATGAAGAAAATTGATGCAGAACAAACATTCAAAGGATTTAGTACTGCATCTGGTAAGAAAGTAGCATGTAGTGAAGATGCTTTAAAACATGCAAAGGATACGTTGGATGGTTCAAAGAAGGAAGTCGACACTGACCAAACTTTTAAAGGATTCAGTACTGCATCTGGAAAGAAAGTGGCATTTAGTGAAGATGCTTTAAAACATGCAAAGGATACGTTGGATGGTTCAACGAAGGAAGTCAACACAGAACAAACTTTTAAAGGATTCAGCACGGCATCTGGAAAGAAAGTGGCATGTAGTGAACTAGCTTTAAAGCATGCAAAGGGTACTTTGGATAGTGCAATTAAGGAATTCAACACAGAACAAACTTTTAAAGGATTTAGTACTGCTTCGGGAAAGAAAGTAGCATTTAGTGAACAGGCATTGAAACATGCAAAGGATTCATTAGACACTGTTGTGGACAAAGCTGAAAATGGACATAATTTAATGGGGTTTAGTACTGCGTCTCGGAAGAAGGTAGAATTTAGTGAACATGCATTGAAACATGCAAAGAATACGTTGGATGGTTCAACGAAGGAAGTCGACACAGAACTAACATTCAAAGGATTTAGTACTGCTTCCGGAAAGAAAGTAGAATTTAGTGAACAGGCATTGAAACATGCAAAGGATTCATTGGACAGTGTTGTGGAAAATACTGAAAATGGACATAATTTTATGGGGTTTAGTACTGCGTCTGGGAAGAAAGTAGAATTTAGTGAACAGGCATTGAAACATGCAAAGGATTCATTAGACAGTGTTGTGGATGAGGCTAAAATTGAAAGAAACTTTGCAGGCTTTAGTACAGCATCCGGACAGAAGGTAGCATTAAGTAAACAGGCATTGAAACATGCAAAACTAACTCTAGACAGTGCTTCGAAAATTACAGAAAATGAACATAACTTTATGGGGTTTAATACTGCCTCTGGGCAACAGGTTGAATGCAGCGAAAGTGCTTTAGAACATGTAAAACAGACATTGAAGGATAATTTCAGACCTGATAGTGGCGGTATGGTTCCTCCATGTTCAATAACTTCAAGAGGTGAAGATAGTAGTACTGGAATGAGAATGTCAAAAAAGACAGAAAAATGTCCAGTCATGCTTGGATTCAGTACAGCTGGTGGGAAAAACGTGGATGTAAGTGAAAAAGCATTGAACTTCATCAAGACATCGGTGCTTCATGACCAGTCTGCGGGTGTTGATATAGACGATGGAGAAGATGAAGGAGGCCAGACACATGAAGACAATTCTGATGATATGGAAGAAATCTTTGCTAATGCTTTGAAAAGACAGAAACTAGATGTTAATAAAGAACGAAGGTTGCTGCAAGTTAGCTCAGGTTTGTTTAATAACTTTAATTGGTTTTTTTTGCCTAGATAAGTGCACCAAATATTAAGGGGCTGTCCCAAAATTTTGTGTTGACCACTGCACTACAGTCATTATACTTCATATAAATATTAATCAGCATATATGTATTGTTGTTCACCTAGATATTTTAATGAAGATTTGTCCAGTTTTTGGAACTTTCTAAGAAATTTAAGCTAACATCTTTGTTTTTGAAACTAGTTATTTCGATTCAGATTCATCTTATGTTAGCTAAGTAATGGCCCTTGACATGGCAAGTGGGGACATCTTTTTCTATTGGCGCATTTCTAGTTCCATTTTATTAGCTCAACTGTCACTTGTGACTGGGTGAGCTTTGATAATAACCCGTCATCTGTCCGTCCGTAATTTCTTGTGAAGACACTACAGGTCACAATATTGGCATAATCTTCATGAAACTTGGTCACAATGATCATCTCAACAAATTCTAGACCAAGGTTGATATCGGGGCATATTCGGTCAAAAACTAGGTCACTTGGTGAAATTATAGAAAATCCTTGTGTAGACACGAGAGGTCACAATATAAACCTAATCTTTATGAAACTTAGTCGCAATGATGATCTTATCAAAATCTGGGACAAGCTCAATATTGGGTCAAATTGGTTAAAAACTAGGTCACTGGGTAAACTAATAGAAAAACTTTCTTTATGCTATATAGGCTGCATTCTTCCTTGGATCTTCTGTTTTAAATAACAAGGTCACTATTGGCTGTATTTTCAGAAATTGTAAATGTTAATGGGTTACCAAAGGGGCCTGTATGCACTACTTAGCCAGATGAGTGGCCTTTTGTATGTCTATTAAGTATCTAGTAGACACTGTTCCTAATTCATTTTAACTTACAGCTTAGAATAATGTTCTGAATTTGTTATTTCAGAGGAAAATTGCACTTTAAAGAGAAAAATAGCCAAAACAGCAAGTCCAGGTAATGAACTTATGGTGATGATGTCAAATCAATAATTCTTTAGTTTTACTGATATACTGTAAAATCTCATATTTTCGTTATAGTGTCCTGTTAGGGCCATCTCTGCAAGTCGATACCACGATAGTGAAAAGTCGATACTATGATAATGAAAACTCGAAACAACGACAGTACAATAATGAAAAGTCGATACTACGATAGTGCAAACTCGAAACAACGACAGTACGATAGTGAAAAGGCGATACTACGATAGTAATAACACGATTATACATAGATCTACATAGTTTTGGTGTTCACTATCACAAATTTAACAATGTATAAATTATGTATCCTGAGCAGGAGTTGAAACTCCCAATCTCACTTCTGCAGTTTGTCACTTTCAGTAGTTGAGCCATATTGAGGTCAGAAAGGTTTTACAAACATCTCTTGTTATTTCAGATATAAATCCTGATAAGAGACACCCTGGTTTTAGACCTTTCAAGCCAGTCTTCTGTAAAACTGATTTGGTGACCCAAACAAAGTAAATATTTCAACTTTATTTCATTTCCATTTTTTACGCTGACCTGAAAAAATTCCGTTTCATGATAGTTACCTAACCTAGAAACTTTTAGGTTGGGAGAATTTTATTTTCACACACTCAGTGTAAAAGAATTGTCTCCTGAAAGACCAAAACAAAGACGAGAAGCTCGGATTTTCTTGAGGGAAAATTTATTAACATAGAATTGATTAAGGTCAGCCATTGTTTTCATGATATAGAATATGACAAAACCTCCCTGTACTGTGGTAATCCTCAAATTGATCAGTTGTAAAGTCACGTTTTGATACAGCTAAACATATGATGTTGAAAAAGAATATTGTTTTTAGCACACACACATGTAACTAAATGACAGGATAAGCTATTGTGATTACTAGTCGTCCATCCGTCTGTCTGCTGATTCTTGTGAACACACCAGAGGCCACACTTATGGCCCAATATTCTTGAAACATGGTCAGGGTGTTTGTCTCTATAATATCTAGGCCAAGTTCGAAACTGGATCATGTGGGGTCAAAAACTAGGTGACTAGGTCAAATCTTAGAAAAAACTTGTGAACACATTGGAGGGCAAAGATACCTCCCAATCTTCATGAAACTTGGTCAGAATGTTTGTCTCTATAAAATCTAGGCCAAGCTTAAACAGCATTACTAGTCTCTATCAGATTAACTGATTTGAGCAATGTGGAACAGTCTGGGCCCATTTGCTGCATTTGGTATGTAGCAAAAGCAATGTTTCTAAGTTGAGCGGCATAGGGCCATCATGGCCCTCTAGTTTTATGATTATTGAAAATAAATTTCAACACGTTTTACATTTCAGTTGTTCATTGGAAACTGTCAACCCAACAGGAAAATCAACTATGCTGGATAATACGTCCTTTAAAACTCCATACAAAACACCTGTATCAGATGGCCAGAAAACAGCTGTCAGTGATGCTGTGCCTGAACTTGCTAAAGGAGATGCACCGGGATTTGCTAAAGGAGATGATTTTGGTCCTGTTCGGTCAGATACTGTATTCCCTAGTTCTCATGGTGATAATGTTGACACCGATGCTGCAGAAGCTGATTCTCATGATGAAACAAATGATCAGGTTAAGAGACTCACAGATGCTAGTGTAGACGTAACTGCCACTGAAAGTGTTTCTATAGAATTTGAAGGACATGTTCAAGCAGAAAATGTTGAAGCTTTTCTGGATACTACAACAACCCTTGTTAATGGTGCTGAACACAAACACAGCATAAATAATGTTGACAATACCAACTCGAATCCATCTGTAAGTGACAAATGGGCTGATTTCAGAAATTGTAACCTTGATTCTCATGTACAAAATTTGAACAGCAGCGATTCTACTGTTTCTAAAACTCATGGAAAAAATTTGAAAAGCAGCGATTCTACTGTTTCTAAAACTCATGGAAAAAATTTCGATACCAGCAATTCTACTGCTGTTGAAGTTACAGACAATGGTAGTGCTAATAATGTTCAGAATGATAATTATGACTTTGACTTGTTTAGTCAGGATGAAGAAGATGTTTATTATTGTATGCTCGTTGAGGCTCGGGCTTCCCAGGACGCATTGATTAAACAACGATCTGCCTCTAGAGTACAACCTGTTGCTGGGCAACTATGGAATTTGAAGCAAACAAAAGGAAGATGGAAACTACAAGATTTTATTGAGAAAAAGGCTTTGCATCAGGTACATGTATTTACTGTAAAATTGTTGATATTCATGGAGGATTTAATTTTATGGATGACCTCAACCACAAATTTTTAAATCCCCAATGAATAATTATACCAGTTAATATGTCAAGTTTAAAGTGTCTGCCATACTTGCTTTCCAATTCAGTCAGATATAAGACTGAACTTTTGGGAAGTCTACTTGCATTTCAACATGTAATCAAACAATTATTATGTTTGTTTGATTTTGTAATGATTTATGATAATTTGTGTGAATTTTGACCATGCCATTTTTCATGAAATCTGAAATCCTTGAAATTTCGTCCCATTGAAATTAAATGATTTTACCGTATGTATTTAAAACATTTCAGAAATGTTCAGTGGTATATAATCAAGTTACATCTAGAACTGCGGCAGATTACAAGTTTCAAATGGAACAACATTTTGGTAAAAATAAAGCTAACGTCACAATTGGTGATGGAGCTTACCTGGTGCCCGATGATTCTGGAAATATTGGGAAGTACGAAATATACAGGTACGCGATTCTTGTTTTAATCTAAATTATGCCCCCCCCTTCTTTGATGAGAGGATATGTTGCTTTTCACATGTCAGTCAGTCTGTTGGCTGCTCAGTTACTAGGTTGGTCGGTAGACTCAAGAATGATTTGTCCTTTGTCTTCTTCGTTATTTATAATATGTATGGAAGTTTTATCTCATTATATAGCGTGTGATAATTCAATAAAAGGTATCACGATACATGACAATGAAGTAAAACAAACCTTATTTGCTGATGACGCAACGTATTTTAACGATGGTTCAAAAGATTCATTTGAAAGACTTGTATATGTTATTAGCCAGTTTGGAATAATATCTGGCCTAAACCTGAATAACAACAAATCGGTCATTTTGAGGGCAGGCTCCTTAAAAACATCAAACATTGAATACTGTAAAAATAAGAAGTTTAAATGGAATTCGGAATCAGCAAAAACCCTAGGGATTAACTTCTATAATGATAACAATCTTAACTTTATGAATAATTTTAATGCAAAAGTAGAAGACTTTAATAATTGTTTAAAACAATGGCAGCACAGAAAACTTACATTAATGGGAAAAGTCACAGTAATTAAAACGCTAGCCTTACCAAAGCTGGTGTACCCCTTTTGTGTTTTACCTACTCCCCCGGATAATATATTAGACTCAATAACTAAAACCATATTCTCTTTTATATGGGACGGAAAACCCGAAAAAATTAAACGATTAGAACTAGTAAAGGATTATGATGTAGGAGGTTTGAAACTAACAGATATTCGAAAATTTCTATATTCAATAAAAGCCCCATGGGTTAAACGTATTACAGATGAAGCAAATACAGGACAATGGAAATATATTTATCAGTCGATACTCAAACCATTTGGGGGTAGTTTAATATTCGAAGGGGAACTCTCACAAATTGAAATACGCAAACTATGTATAAAAAACACATTTTTACAAGATATTCTAATAAGTTGGTTTACAGTGAAAGACAGTTTTGAAGAAAAACTAAATCACATACTGTGGAATAATAAGCATATAAAAGTTAATAATCTACCAATATTTTGGAAAACTTGGCATGACAATGGAATAAAATACCTGGAACATTTATATGACTTTCGCATAAATCAGTTCTATAGCTTTCAACAGTTCGCATTTACCTACAATATTCCAGCAACTGAATTCTTAAAATACCATCAGCTTATTGCGAATATACCAGCAACGCACAAACAAATAATAAATATGGAAACATTAACACACATAAGACCAACAACGCTTCTGGAAATCACATCAAGAATACAGAAACCGTGCAAACAGTACTATAAGTTACAAATATCAAATATTGGTGAACGAAACATTAAATCGGAGATTAAATGGAAACATGAATTAAACAACAGTGATATTATATGGAAAAAGGTTTACAGTAATATTTTCAGCGCAACTATAGATACCAAATTACGTGATTTCCAGTACAAGTACTTAAAACGTGTAGTTGCTACAAACAAACTCCTATTAAAATGTCATATAGTAGAATCAAGTATGTGTTATTTCTGCAATAGTTATGAGGAAACTATAGAACACTTGTTTTGGTCATGCTGTCACTCACAGAATATGTGGAACAGGTTATTACAATATTTAAGGGGAAATGATATTATTTCAGGACTCTTAGCCCGACAAAAACCCCAACCGGCACTCATTCTTCCGCGTCCCTCCATTATCCTATTGGGTTTGGTATTGTCACCATTCAATACGCGCTTACGGTGTGTAGTTGTTATTACACAATTATAAATACGAGAGGACCAATGAGTGCCCGTTCGGTTTTGCCAAACTATTATGATCAATAACGACAACCACTTTGTATGATTCATACTGTATAATTCTAGCATTTGGTACTTCTATATAACCAATTGTTATGATAATATATTTCAAATATATACGTATAACAGACGGATTAATGTGTATTTTGGCAGATATGGTCATGGCAGCGTAGAATTAAACAAGTAATCACTCCGTATTTAAACACTACGGAGTTACACATATGACGAATTCCTCCGCATTTATACACTGCGGAGAAAGCTATGCTATTAATGAATTTACTTGGAGCGATCAGGGGCGACATTTTTGAAATCCGAAAACCCTTCCCATGTTGCACGGTAACTCTCATTATGTTGACGCCGCCTGGCGTATGAAGAATATACATGAATGCCGCATGGCATTCAAACGAACCATGGCCGCATGGCCTACCATTTTAACTATTATAAACGCCGCCTGGCGTGCAATAAAACCAGTCAGTCCGCAAGGTACCCGCCTGTACCCAAGTGAATAATCGCCGCATGGCGAGCAATAATCGGCGCATGCCGAGCAATATTCGCCGCATGGCGAGCAATAATCGGCGCATGCCGAGCAATATTCCAATACTAGTATTCGCCGCATGGCGAGCAAGAATCGGCGCATGCCGAGCAATATTCCAATACTAGTATTCGCCGCATGGCGAGCAATAATCGGCGCATGCCGAGCAATAAGTACGCTTGTACATAAATAAACCAGTGCAACAAATAAACCATCGCCGCTTGGCGAGCAAAGATCCTACTCAAAAGAAAGCTATTAAAGAGCGCCTAGTCAAAGCTATCTGGCCAGTTCTTTAATGCTTATTTAACCCAAGCCCGTAGATTAGTTTTAGAAGCTTATTACTCGCTGTTCACCCCACATTTTTCACTGTGGAATAAAGCGATTATAAGCATGCAATGTAGTCAATGTATAAAAGTTATTCTATCCACATTGGTTAGGCCCATGTACACCCCCGATCGCTCCTAAATTGAAGAATTTTCCGCTGCCAGACGGTTTGATTTAAAAATACTAAAAAATTGCGTACAGCAAGGTTTCACTTTCTTAAACAGACTTTCCAATATTGAACTTTACTTGTTAAATTTTTGCTTTTATTGACCCAGATATTAATATATTTGATTAGGTTCGTTTGTGAAACCTTACTGTATGCGACATCTTACATAAGAGAAACTTCAATTGCATAATACAAATATGTTAACCCCGACAACGTATAACGCACTTGGTATATATTACACATAATGTCTTCCCGCATCTCTGAATTTCAGCGCCAGCACTTGCACACGTAAAAAATTATAATTTTATTAATGAAGAACTAACACTAGATTTAAACACTGTAGTAGATGGTCACAGAATAATCCTCGGATACTTGATATTGTTCCATGTCCTTCCGCACAGATTCTTGCTGAACTATAATGATTTTGTTCTGACGAACGTCAGACGTCCTGAATGGTATGTGTCCTCGCTTACCATTACTATATGTCGGAACTACGCCAGGACTTCTACCTGGATGACACAGTGCTGTCTTAGATTATATTCTACTCGGAGATGCCGCTATACCAAGTCCACACTATAAACCAGTCCACAATACTGCAACATATAAACATTAGAGGCAATATCATTCTTACCAACATTCTATCCTTATTTCCATTAAAATGACATGATAAGGGTGTGGTGGGCGGGGGTTTAGCTGAAGCGTTTGTTAGCAGAATGAGGCCGAAAACCCGGTTACAAGCGCTTATAAAGGGTGCCTGTATACGTCACAATAGTCTACATTGGATGAGCAGTATAAATTGTAACGGTCGATTGGCCTGGTGTGTAGTGACGATAAAAACTACACTCATGAGTAATAATAATAAAGTAATACAATAAAACCCGTGCATGATCGAGCCGAAATAAAATGGATTGAATTTTGATTGAAATTAATCCTGATTATTATTACATTTGATTATTCCATAGTTAGTTTTGGTATTACGAGAAAACGTGTGCACTATAACTTGATTAATTACATTATCATATCAATAAAGCATTATATTTTTTATACGAAGCAAAAACTAGGGTCATTACGCTTTGAACACTTTTTAAACTACCTTAAAACAAAAATAACTATTGAACGGGAAATAGCTTTAAAAAATGACAAGATGGATATTTTTGTGAACAAATATAGAGTCTTAAACAGTTAGAATCAGAGATCACGGTTGGTGATATAGTGTGTGTGTGTGTTTTTATGCCCCCGTATCGATAGATCGGGAGGCATATAGTGATGCACCTGTCCGTCCGTCCGTTCGTCCGTTCGTCCGTCCGTCCTGGTTAACCCAAATTGACCGTTTCTTCTAGCATCATTATGGCTTGCTGCAAAGCTTCCAAACTTGCATGGATGTTGTATATGAACACTCTCCACACACCTGTATCACCTGACCCTTTTTGACCTTCACCTTGACCTAATTTTGGACTTAGACTTATTTATGGACAAGGCTTCCACAGGGGGCATAAGCGTTTATTGAACGCAGTCTTGTTTTTTATTATTTCTTTCTGAAAGTATTATTACAAAATCTATTCGATACAAAGCCATAATTGTATAGTGGGATAACGTGTATAAGGAGATTATATATATATATATATTATAACTATTGTAAATGAGAACATATGCCGTTTTATTGATGTATTTATGCAATCTCTTTGTACAAATTTATGTTTTAAATTGAATAAAAAAAAAAAAAGAATGATTTGCCCTAGGATCAGAGATGTAAATCTGATCCTGACCTTCATGCACATAATTATGTACTCCATAGGGAATGGGTCCTTCCAAAATTGGTCCTTCAAAAGTTACAAGATCTGCAGAATGAGATAGTGCAGTTGTTGTTTGAAACAAAAAAGTTGAGTTACCAGTTTTTGAGGACCACTTTCAGCAATCCAGCCGTTCAGCTACCCATTGACATTTAACTTACCCTATTCCTTAGGCTACCTAAAGGCCCTGTTTGAACCAAATGTCCATGCTTTTAGAACATATGTCTGTTTGGAAGGCTACGTTTTTCCAATTACAAGTGAGTTTGATCCAAGTGGCGGACTGTGGGTTATTCTTGCTCATTAATTGAGCAGGTGCACAGACAGGGATCGAACCCGGAAGCTTTTGATCCCTGGACCTCTATTCCAAAGCAAGCGCCCTACCTCTTGGCCACCCTCCCTATTATTGGTTATTTGCATTCAACCGATTCAGTCCAACTTTGTTCGAAACTCCCCCAGGCCCTGGTAATAGCTGTTATTTCTGTTTTCAGAGCATTTCTGACCATTGAAGGGGTTGATAGTAAGCTAATCACAGATACATGGGTGTATAATCACTACAGATGGAGTGTATGGAAACTGGCAGCTTATGAAAGATTCTCTGCGTCTCCTCAATCAAGGTATTTGTACAACCATTGAAGAATTTCTAAAATGTAAAAGTAAAAATCAAGGCAGTGTCCCTAGTTCAAAGGTCAAGGTCACACTTTAGAGGTCATAGGTTATATAGTCTTTAGACTATAACTTCTAATAATATTTGTGTGTCAAGGCAGTGCTTCAGTGTTATGATTCATCACTCCAGTGATATCTTGATGTAAATGAGATTTAGAACTTCTTTCTTCATGTGAACCGGTGTGTGCTACCCAGGGTAGAATGGGACACTCTAGTCACATCTGGTCCTGTTTGCCAGAATCTTGGATGTTGTAAAAGCTTACTACATCAGACACAGCATTTCTTCATTTTATGTTATCCCATGTCTTGATTTCTCTATTATCAGTGATTTTTTTGCTTCTTTGTTTGCTACCAGTAAACGGTACCTTCCCAATATGAAAAAAAGGTATAATTTCCCCAAATTTGAAGGGAGAAATTCGCAATGAATATTTAAAAAAAGATTCTAAATCGGACATAAAATAACAAAGTTAGGAACATTTTTGACACAAGGTTAAGCATAAAAGTTTACAGAAACCAGTAAAGAGTCACATGTAATCTCTTTTTCTTTTTTCTTTGGCCTTTCTGCTTCATGAAAATTCCCAATTTCAAGTTGTCATGACGCGAAAATTCCCAATTTGAATGGACTTGGACCCTTTCCAAAAGAAGCAAAAAAATGACTGATTATATATTATTCCTACTCTACTATTGCTGTTTACAGTTGTTTGACACCTACAATGGTACTTCTACAACTCAAGTACAGATATGATAGAGAAGTGGATAGAGCACAGAGGTATGCTACTGTAAATATTCCTGATTAATCTGGAATTTTGGATTTATCTATCCTGAAAGAGCTATGATGTCTGACCAAAATAAAAGTTATTTGATGAAATATCTCAAGAAATGGCAAAGTTATGGTTATTTAATCTGCTTTGAAAGATTTTATCAACACTAACTTAGTTTAATATGGAAACAATGTGATTGAAGACCTCTTGTTTGGAAAAATGGTCAGGCGTGTATGATTTTCAGGATTTTTAATTGGTCTCTTTTGACACTCCTGTGTATTCAGTTCCGGCCCTCCTCTCCAGAAGCATCTCAAATAGAATTCTCAGCTCAATATTAGTATTTGCTCAGATTGGAATCTACAAAATTAATTACAAATTGCAATATTTATGTCTCCCATATGTGGGGGGGGGGAGATATATTCACTGGTACTGGATGTCTTGATGGATGTATGTCACAAAGTTCGTTTAGGCTTGTTTTTTCTTGAATATTGGTCATATTTCATTAACTTTTTTTGCCAGAGTTATGGCCCTTTGTTGGAGACATACATTTTTGTATTAAAACCCTATTACTTAGTTGTGTATATATTACAGATGTTCAATCAAGAAGATCTATGAACGTGATGACACACCCAGTAAGAGAATGGTCCTCTGTGTGGCTGACGTGAGACATATAAACATTGAGGAATCGGCAGGAGCTAATCAAGGACATAGAGTATGTTAATAACTTTCTTATCCTGGCTTAGCGCAACTTTTCAATGAAAAAAGTTTTTCGTTTTGCCTCTACGGTCCAATTCCTCTGTCAAATCTGGCCCCAATCTACTGAAGCGTCTCATGTAGAAATCTCATCTCAAATAAAGATTTTGCTCAAATAAGAATCAGAATTTGAGATAAATTTAAAGTTTGAGCTCTCTAAATTTTACTGTAAAAAAACTAAGAACAAGGGTTTCTGTTTTGCGATGCAAATTTTGAGTCCAATCTCCCATGGAAATTGTCTAAATGTCATATGGCAATATTGGAGATGAGATTTAGCTCAGATTGAGATGTTTAAGGAGAAGGGGCCTGGAAAGCCAATATTCTTTTGTCAATTTTTCACGATTTGCCTTTTTTCTTTGAATATTTAATTTATTTCTTTTACCAGAGTTCAAATCATTTTATACTTGGTTATATGCATATGGTAGCACTGACGAATATTTGATTTCAGACTGTGCTAGAGCTGAGTGATGGGTGGTACAGTATACCAACACAGATAGATCTTTCTCTAACACAACTTGTAGAGTCTGGGAAAATCTGTGTGGGACAGAAACTATGTATCAGTGGAGCGGAACTGGTGGGTGGCGACGATGCTTGTACCCCACTAGAGGTGTGTCTCCTTTTAATTGTCAGGGATTCTTTACTTATATTATGGCCCCTTTCTCATGAAAATCTTTAGTTTTCAAACAGTAAGGAATAAAGTAGGTAAAATGAAATTTAGTTTTGTTTCTGAAATAATGTGGAAGAAAGACATCGCCAAAAAAGAGGCAAAAATATATTAGTGTTACCCGAATTCAGGGGTCCTACAATTCTGGAATAATAAAAAATCTGAATTTGCTGCACTAGAAAGAATGAACTTTTCTACAGAATATAAAAGTTATTTGATGAAAATATACAAATAATTGACTGAGTTATGGTCACTTGAAATTTCATGCTTAATTTTAACTGTTACAATAGAACAATGTTTTGATGTCAAGATGTGTGCTTATTATATAGCACCTGAAACTGACTTTCATCTTATTGTTAGGATTGAACATTATGCCTCAGTTGAAACCCTAATATTAGTGTTACCAGAATTACAATATCATTCTGGCCTCATCTACATTTCAGGCACCTGCTTCTATTATGTTGAAAATTGGAAGAAATTCAGTTCGTCCTGCTGCGTGGGATTGTAAGCTTGGTTACCAAGGTGATCCTAGACCATTATGTGTTCCATTGTCTGGTCTGTGTAGTGAAGGTGGTATAGTCGGTACAGTAGATGTCGTCATCGTCAGAAAGTATCCAACTATGGTAAGTGAGATTGTATGGTATCGGCCAATCACTTAAGTATGTAAACCAGCAAATTATTATACATGATTTAGTGGAATTTGCTAGTGGTTTGAATTCGTGAAATTAAATATCCATAAAGATGTTTTCCAAACTTGAAAAACACGAAAATGTCTCATTATACCCCCGCACAACGAGTTGTAAGGGGGTATACTGGATTCAGCTTGTCCGTTTGTCTGTCTGTCCGTAGACACATTCTTGTGGACGCAACTCCTCCTACAGTTTTGACAGGATTTCGCTCAAACTTTCACTGATGAACAACCTCAACATATAGATGTGCATGAAGAAAGGAATTTGCGCTGCAATGAATTTTGGCAGAATTATGGCCCTTTGCCGGCTGGGGGGAAATTAGTCTGCCGAATGGCGACAGCTCTAGTTTATAGTAGATTTAAAAAGCAAATATTTGTAGCTGCGAATATGCCGGCAATCAGAAAAACTAGAAAATTTGTTTATGCAAAATTAAGCCTCAATAGGCGTGTGGCATAGCATACATTTCAAGCAAAAGAGATTTTGGGTCAGATCTAACTTTTTGTATCCACCACCCTTCATGTTTGTATGCTTGTATTTTAGTACATGGAGAAATTAGAGGGTGGAGGTTGTACGTTTAGGACCAGTAAATGTGAAGAGCGAGCTCGTCAAGAATTTGATACTCGGAAGCAAGCAGAGATGGAGAAAGTTTACCGATTGGTTGAATCTACAGCTGAAAAAGATGACGCAAAAGGTAACAATCTTATTGGTTCCAGGGTACTGTTTTATCAAAGCACTTACGGAAATCGTAAACTTACGATCAAATTTAAAGTCTTAAAGTGTTGTAAATGGAGCTGCTATACTAATACTGATTCAGTTAATGAACTCCTAAAAAACCATATATGTCACCAATTTGCAGTCATACAATAATTATAAAGAATTTAAATCTAAGCGTAACTTTAAGAATTTCGTAAGTGCTGTGATAAACCAGTACCCTGATCACTAGCTGAAGTATCTGCAGTTTTCATTTGTCTGATATTGGTTCAATTTCCAGTCACGGCAGGTCATACCCTTCTATGAAAGTATCAATGTCGATTTCCCACACAAGTGGAGAAGTTGGTGGTTCCTTGTGAACAATATTTTATTTTATGCGTAATGAAAACTATTTTTCTCTCAGATAAGAAGGTTGTAAGAAGGAAGACATTTACTAGAACAAGTGTTGAAGGTTTTCAGACTGGGAGGGAGATATATGATGCTATAGAAGAGGCAGCGAGACCCGACACTGTCCAGGTAATATAACAAATAATAATTATCATAACAACTTTATTTTAAAAGGTGACACTGTTGGGCAAGCCTTAATACTGCGTCAGTCAAACGCAAACAAAAAAACTGACAAATGACAACGTTTGTTTAGGTCATGCTAATTCAAACATCCATTGTGTACTGTGAGCAAAGGGAAATAGGCAAATTAACAAATTTCAGCTTCAGACTTTATGTTTAACAATTTTACAGTGAAGTTTTAAAAAATACATATATTCATGGTTGGTGAACGCTTATGATGAGTCAATTCCAGAAGTTGATGATTACTAATGTGCAGCTGCTGTGTAAATATGTAAATTTTGACAGGTCCAAAAAATCAACAAAAATGTAGGAATGAAGCTGGATGTCACGAAGTTTGTCCACACATGTCCTCCTAAGCTTTTGGTCAGATTTCAATGAAACTGTACATGAATGTTTGCTACCAAACCTAGCTGTGCATATTGTCAGGAATTTCAAATCAGATGATTTTTTCCGAGGTAATGGCCATTTGTGGAGTCCTACATTTTTATGTCAAAAACTTTTCCAGTATTTGTTTATTTTGTAACATAGAACTACCTAAGTGATCACCAGATGTCCATGCTGTACGAGTATCAACGTGAAGTGATGGAAGAAAAACAAAGTGAAATGAACTCCAAATTTCGTAATGCCTGGGAGGAAAAATCTGAGGTAAACATATTTCCATCTCTTCTCCAAAGTCAATTGCTATGTTGTGACTTGACACATTCAAGCTCATGTACATTGGGTTTGTATTGTAATGCCTGTGTTTCGTCAGCAGCGCAATTATTTGGTTGCTCTATTTATTACTCACAAACATAAAATTCCAGTCAAAACTGCGGACAAAATTGCAGACATCATTAGGCTGCTCTATGATGCTCCTACAGAAGCCCCAAAAGTGCAGAAAAAGGTTCTGTGGCCCTAGACAAGTGTACTGAAGGTTGAAATAATAAAAAGCTTGTAATAGAGGCTGAATTTCCTTACATCTTATTCAGAAAATGTAAATTATTACCTAGGTCACCATAGGGGTGTGCATGCACTTCTACGACAGGTGAGCGACCTAATTATCTTTTTACTGAATTTTAGACTTTTAAAGAGAGAGTTGTAACGCCGATGTTAAAGTTCCGTGTATCAGGTTGTGCCAACAGGGATCTGGACAGCAAAACAAGTAAGTGTGTAAGTTTATGAAAATGTGCAGTTTGGCCTCAGGAAATAAACATGTAGCCAGGTTCTATAGCTCTAGTACTTACACTGCTCGCTGGTAGCATAGATGTAGTAAAGCGCGTAGACAGGTTCTATAGCTCTAGTACTTACACTGCTCGCTGGTAGCATAGATGTAGTAAAGCGCGTAGACAGGTTCTATAGCTCTAGTACTTACACTGCTCGCTGGTAGCATAGATGTAGTAAAGCGCTTAGACAGGTTCTATAGCTCTAGTACTTACACTGCTCGCTGGTAGCATAGATGTAGTAAAGCGCTTCCAGAAATTGCTCGGTTGCGCCTCAGGCAACAGGCTCATGGTATACTGACAAATTCATGTACTGACATCCATTTCTGGGAACAAATGTTTTAAAATGCTTCTTGTATCTATTCAGTATACTGACATATTCGTTACAGCGACATTTTGCTTGGGAACTCACAGCGTCGTTGTATTGAGACCTGAATGACTGTATTTATTATATATTTATATAGGTACAATATTGACTGTTTGGCGTCCCTCAGCCGAGATATCAGACGTACAAGAAGGACATAGATATAAAATATACAGTGTCAATACATCAATGTCTAGGTGAGTTATTGTCGTTATGTTTGACTTCTGTGAAGTTGGGAGACCGGAGTACTCTTTTTATCAAAGCACTCACGAGAATCTTAAACATACGTGTAGTAGAGGAGACGTAATGTTTCTGTGCTGGACATCTGTCTGGATGGATGATGCAAAGTCTGTCATTTTTCAACCAGTTTCACTGGTGAAGAAGTTTGTCGATTTGAAAATATTAGTGGGTATAAAACACAACTTAATAATACATAAGCTCTGATTATCTTTCTCTAGAACATATCTTTCCAGGTAATAAATCTTCAGCTGTTTTCAAGATGTTTTGTTTTCCAGATCAAAATACATAGGCCATACAGTGCAGCTTACAGCCACTAAACAGACAAGATATAGACGTATGCAACTTGATGAAAACATATTGGATAATACATATGAAGCCAGAGAAGTATGTCAATATTTCTAGGTCATAAACCACCAAATTTCTAGGTCATAAACCACAATATTTCTAGGTCATAAACCACCAAATTTTAAGGTCATAAACCACCAAATTTCTAGGTCATCAACCACAATATTGCTAGGTCATAAACCACCAAATTTCTAGGTCATAAACCACAATATTTCTAGGTCATAAACCACCAAATTTTAAGGTCATAAACCACCAAATAAATTTGACGATTGTCAGCACCAAATTATAGAATAATTCACTTTGGTATCTAGACCAAAATTTAAAAATAATCAAGACAAATCAGTTTTACCATATCATATAGTACAATGCCTTTAAACATGATAAGATAATCCCAGTTCCGCTTGTCAAGGCATACAATCATTTACACACAAAACACAAGCTTTGTCATCTCTCTTAACCAGCCACATTTGATGAATTCAAGTCAGGTATTGTTAACCAGATTTTCCAAAAAACTGGTTATTAGATTGGCTAATTCGGCGGACTGGGTGAGCGGCCGCGTGTCCACAATTGGTTTTCGATTGATAACTTCATTTAGGAATGAGATATCTCAAAGAAACTTGCTGTATAGGTAGCTTATATGAAAACCTTGGTTGGGATTGAAAGTTGGGTTGGTGGGGGTCGCTGTTACTAAAAACAAAATTAGAAATCTTGTTTTCTTGTTATAAATGCTGAATGCATCTGCAGTTAACAAGCACCTGCTTTTATAGACCATTATTTGAGTTTTGACTGGCTGTTTAGAACAGGTCCTCCTGTAAACAGGTTCATATACAGGGTGTTAAAAAAGTTTGTCCTCAAAATTTAAATTCATACTAACATTTATCTGAGCTATGTATGCAGTGTGCAGTTTTCATTTCTTACCCTAATAACTTCATTTAGTGCCAGAAAGATAACAACAATGGTAGAACCCTCTGGAATTCGAATAATAAACTATGGAAACTTAAACATTGAGAACAAACTTTTTTAACACCCTGTACATGTATGTCTATACAGGTATTATTGGTGAGTGATGTGAAGAGATATCAACCTATATATGGAGAGTTGGATTTTGTTGGTGTTATAGTGAAGATTGTGATGTCTAGTCAGAGTAACAGGTTAGTGTCTTCATCTTTCCTTAGTAGAGGAGTCCTACTATTCTGGATTTGTTGCACTACTCGTGACTAGAAAGAATGAACAATTCTTCAGAAAATACAAAGTTATTTGATGAACAATTCAAAGTATTGATAAAGTAATGGTCATCTTCCTTTTCCATTTGCTAAATATGCTGATACTTGTGTTTTTCACTGTGGTTAGAGTGCTGTCGTAACCTGGCGATCTGGGTTCGATACTTTGTAGTGGCAGGTGATACCCTTCCATGAAAGTTTAACAACAATTTAACTTTTCCTCCACATGTTGAGAAGTTGCTGGTTCCTTGTGGAAGGGTAAGTTAGTATTGATTAGGAAACAGTCCAGGAAAATGGTTAGGTGAATTGGCTACTGTATATATATATAGCTGAAAAGTTGTTGAGAAAGGTCTTTAAACATGAACTGTAACTTTAAGAGCTACAATGTCACTTGTTCATCCACTTCTGTAATCTTTCTGTCATCTTGCTGGTCCATATTGTATCAATTTTGAATACAGTATTATACCCTCTTCTTACAGGGCGGGTGATATGGTATACTTGGCAGACTATCAGGCTGGAATCATAGCTATGAGATTTACTAATGGTTTCAAGGTATGTCTTATAATTTATTATCCCCCTCCATCTTTGATGAGGCGGTATACTGTTGGTCCAGCCGTTAGTGAACACTTGACCCAAGGATCCTCAAACTTTACATGGCGGTTGGTCATCATCTATAGATGACCCCTATCGATTTTGAGGTCAGTAGGTCAAGGTTACTGACCTTTACTATTCTAACTGTTGGGCTGCTATGAGGGCATACATGTTTTACAAACATTTCTTGTTACAATGCAAACAGTCCCTTATGCATATGCATGATAATTGTCAGCAACTGTATAACAAAAATATGCAAAATTTATCTTTCATTATCTCTCGTGCTCATGTGGTGTGACAGACCAGATAACAGAGTACATATTCCAGCAGTGCCACCTGTATGAACCAACGGCCAGTTTCAACCACCCTAGACAAGAAGCTCCATGGCAAGAAGAACGACCTTAAGAGGACTGCTTCCTTTATCGCTATGACCGGGGTGGTGGTGAACGAAAAGGAAGATTTTCTTTCGTGTGTTTTTAGTTTGAGATGTATTTAGTCACTCAGGCAAAAAGTCAAAGACACTTTGTTTTATTGTTTGTAGAGTTTTGGTGAAGACCTATTTGTTGTTGGGAACATGATGTGTTGTTGTAACCTGATGGATAAGTTCCTATATCGTAACCACTCCATACCCACAGTAGATGCCACCACAGAGTTCACACAGATCTCGAATAAACCATTGAATGTAAACCAGAGGAAAAGTGTGGATAGGTTGAACTCTTCTTTAAAGGTTTGCGTAATTTGTATGTGTTCATGATAATTCAAGCCATTTTTAGCTGACCGTTTTTGAGGCATATTGATTTTGTGCTGGATGGATGTTTGTCTGGAAAAATGCGACCAAAATTGTCCAGACTTTTCTCCTTAACCACTGGTCGGATTTCTATGAAACTTCACATGAATACTTAGTATCAAGCCTAGTTGGGCACATTTTCATCAAGTTATGGCGCTTTGTGTGAGACATGTCTTTTATGTCAAAAAGTATGTGTTTATGACCATTTAAATCAGTACTGATGGTCGATCACATGTCAAATGGGTTGAAAATGCCTTTGGCAGTCATAATGCCTCTCTCTCTCTCTGTGGTAATGGGAGTCTTGCATTGCAGACAAAAGTGAGGAATACTGATATAACATTCCAATTACCTATCATTATACTGTTCGGCACCTGCAGTAAACAATTGCACACATGCCATACTACACTCTTTGTGCGAGATTGGTGATAGAAATGCAGGTGATGTCATTAAAATGAAGAGATTTACTTGCTCAAACGTTTGACTAAATTAATGAAGTTTATACGCAGTTTTCACTTATTTTACTTTTATCGCAATACCATGTCTGTTTCATGAAGCAATTTAAAACTAATATTTGTGATGATTTTCATAATGTAAATAACTCATGCCAGGTTCCAGTGTGTTCAAGAAATGTGTAAGATTTTATAAAGTTACAAGAGACTCATGCATGATGCGGGAGATCTGGCATGTATGTGATTGTTTGCCACATGTACATTATTGTATTAAATAACTTATAGCATCATGATATTTTGCAGGACAAGAAGTTATTTATTAACAATGCATTGAGTGTTATAAGTGAGTCATTAGTGGATAAGGAACCAGTTCCTGTATATGAGGTTTGTATGACATGAATATGATGTCTCTTGCGATCTTGTTAGCTTATTGATTTTAGTAACTTGAATCTCTTTGCCATTGTATACTGAATTTGCCTATTAATTTTGCCCCCCCCACATGTCCGTCTGTTTATGATTTTGAAAACCTGGTTTCGAGGAATTGCCACATTTTTATGCCTCTCATATAACGATTGTCCTGTCCATTTGTCCGTCCTTTCAAAAATGTTAACCAAAATTTACAGTTGTTGAAACTCAAAAAAAATCCATGAAGGCATTGCTTTTAAACACGGCATACTTGTTTACAATCATAAATACCATGTATCACTATCCAACATTTTACAGAATTATGGCCCCTGATTGACTTAGCTAGTTTTTATGACCAAGGCTTCTACTGGGGTTTAAGCATTTATTGCACACAATCTTGCTTGTTCAGTATTTTATATCAAATAAGAATTTACATGTTGTGAATTGACAGGTGTATAAATGCATAATTTTCTGAAGTTTGTACTGCTTTCTTTATTTAATATTTTATTTTACAGAAAATCAAACATTTAAATGAAGAATTCAAAGTCCAGTTTCCGAATAGGAGTCAACCTGATCAATCCAAAATCAACAACAATAATGTGATAGTGAAGACTTCACCTGGAGGTGTTTCCAGCCAGGAAGAGGCCAGTGTTCAACATGATCGTAGTAAAGCTTCTACTGCTGGTTCGAATGTGTGTGGATCATTGCCAAACTGCCGTACTTCACTGTCTGATGATAGTGCTGAAATAGCCTGTGATAAATTAGATATAGCAAACAATATGCAAAAGTCAGAAAATAGTGTCACGTCAGACGTTGAGACAAAAACTGTTGAGGGCAGTTCATCTGGTCAGCTTATAAGGATGGCATCTACACCAGAAGTGAACCAGGCAGATAGTACACCAGTCACTCAACGTAGGCGTTCAATAGCTAAGACCAAAATGTCAAGACTTCTGTCTTATGGGTCCCCTGCTGTGTTATCTCCATTGAGTTTGTCCGTCCCCCGCTCTGTTAACAGAGGTTTTAAACCTCCTGCATTTAAAAAATTGTGATATACTGTTAAAATTTTATATATTGAATATAATATTTTGTTTTAGACAAAAATAAAAAACTTTGTTTTTAATGCTATCATCTATGAAGCTGTTCACGTATGACACTACATCAGAAGATTAGTTAGAGTGATTAGTTGTTATTTTTGAAGGAGAAAGATTTGGCTGGGAACTGTTTTATCAAAGCACTTACAGAAATCTTTAACTTACATCCAAATTTGAATTCTTTGTAGTTTGTTAACAACTATTGTACGGAGAAGTTGACACTATTCTCAACCTCAGAATTATATATAGAATATGATTTTGAGCAGAAGTTTAAAGTTCCTGTAAGTACATTTAATAAAACAGCACACATGCTTATTAAATATGAGTTCTAGTCTCATCTTAAATCATTATACTTACATTCTTGGTTTGTTTCGTTTTGCTTGTTTTTATGCCTCCCTATCGATAATTGGGGAGGCATATAGTGATTCACCTGTCCGTCCGTCCGTCCGTTCGTTCGTCCGTCCGTCCTGGTTAACCCAAATTGACCGTTTCTTCTAGCATTAATATGGCTTGCTACAAAGCTATCATACTTGCATGGATGTTGTGTATGAACACTCTCCACACGCCAGTATCACCTAACCCCATTTTGACCTTCACCTTGACCTAATTTTGGACTTAGACTTATTTATGGACAAGGCTTCCAAGGGGGCATAAGCGTTTATTGAATGCAGTCTTGTTTTGTAGTGTACAACATTTTGGTGCTAATGATTTACATCTGTTAGAGAAAGTTAAATAATTTAGTGTTGTAGGGCGTGTTTCCCAAAGGGTGCTGCTGTGGAGTGGTTGCACTGTAATTCCTCTTATTAATTTCTTAATTTTATAAAATTATGTATGTATCAGTTTATGGCCTAATGGAAAAGGTATTGATTTTTCCTGCCTGTTTATCTGATTGAAATGTTGAAAACAATAAAACAGCTATAGTCTGCCAATGATAACACTAGCCTTTGTTTACAAATTAAAAATTAAATGCATTTTTGTTGTCCATTTTTGTGAAACCATGTGCATGTTCACTTTTAATGCATATGCTCATTCAATCTTCACTGACACCGAGCGGCCAGTCAACTGTGCAGTGTTTATATTATGCATGTTTGTTGATTGATAAAGCTAGAGATATCACTGGTAAGCTGTATGTTTTAATATTGCATTGTTTGTATACAAGTGACTGACCTAATTAAACAGACTGTATCAGTTAATGATTTAAATAAATTGTTTATGTGTTTACCGTACTGTGACTTATTGTTCTTGCTTGATCATGCATACACACCATTACATTTCTATTTCTTTTGTACTATGTTATTTACTACTTAATTACCCTCTTATCAATTGTATTGTTTATGTACTGTATCTCATATTTTATTTGTGATGCTTTTATTTTCGATATTATTCACAAATTGTGTTGCTCTTGAAATCATAAATTTGCTTAAAATACGTTCATAACTTGATGACCTACATTTATCATAGAACATTTGACTGCGAATTCCTAAATCTGCGAAATAAATCGGTTACCAAATTTTGCAAAATAAAGATCACTTATATAAAATAATTCACAGTTATTTATGAGTTTAGTTTATAAACAAAACAGGATATATGCTTTCACACATTTTTCTATGGTGTCTAAAGTATTAAATGAGATTGTTTTATTTCTACCTACATGTAGGATATTTTTTGTCTAAGCCCTGAGTGTATTAAAACTTATCAGTACCCTTTAGTTTTAAGTGAAATCTGGTTGCTTCATATTGGCAGCTGTAGCTATGTAAATCTTTATCTAGATGATATTGTTATTGATTTGTGTTAATTTTTAAATAAAGTTTGATCTCTTGTTTATTGATGGTTATTTTACTGTTTTACCAACCCTTACAGATTCAGGATCAGAACAGCCCAGTAACAAGAACGGCCAACTAACCAAGAAGGCACAGTTAATAAATAATGTTCAATCGCAATTTGATGATATTCTTACGGAATGAACTGAAAAATACTGTGGTATAGCTCATCTGCACTATCAAATGTCTATATTATTTGAGTGTAATTGATGTCTGTAAACTCTGATTTTTGAAAGTAGGCCGTTAGGTACACCTCAAGTGTGGGCCATTTTGGTACATTTATACTGAGGCATTCTTGTAAGAGGGCCGCTCTGACCCGATACCCTCTTACACTCAATCATTGTTATATATATGAAGTTTGTCAGGAGGGATAGGGGTTATTTGCTGGTTTGGTTGATCGGTTGAAGATAACTAGTGTAACAAACCTCAATAGTTCAGAACGGGGATTCCAACAAAATTTAATATCCAATATGACTACCCAGTGAAGAGGAGTGAACATCGAGTAAATATCAATCACACACAGTGATAGCTCTGGGCCTAAAGGCGTAGGCCACTATAATTGGCTGCTACTTGGAAATTAAGATAGTTAAAGGCGAATGCCATTATTTCAAATGACTGCTACTTGAAAATTACAATGGTTAAAGGGTGAAGGCCACTATACAAAATTACTGCTACTTGGAAATTTCGATGGTTAAAAGGTGAAGGCCACTGAACAAATAGCTGCAACTTTGAAATAAATGGCTGCTACATGGAAATTGCCATGGTTAAAGGGTGAAGGCCACTATACAAAATGTCTGCTATTTGGAAATTAGGATAGTTTAAGGGCGATGGCTACTATTTAAAATGGCTGCTACTTGGAAGTTCTGATGGTTAAAGGGCGAAGGCCACTTAAAAGGGCTGCTACTTGGAAATTACGATGGTTAAAAGGTGGAGACCACTATTTAAAATGGCTGCTACTTGGAAATTTCGATGTAAAAAGGTGAAGGCCACTGTTCAAAATGGCTGCTACTTGGAAATTAGGATAGTTTAAGGGCGAAGGCCACTATTTAAAATGGCTTCTACGTGGAAATTACAGTAGTAAAAAGGCGAATGCCACGTAATTAAAACGACTGCTATGGTTTGAAGGCGAAGGCCTCTATACAAAATTGCTGCTTTTTGGAAATACGAAGTTACTTATGTTTTGCATACAAGGGGTAGAGAAGTTCAGGTATAGTTCGCCGATTTTTTACCAATTCAATAACAAAACATGCATAATTAATATTCACAATGCGTGGTCGACTCGGACCTCTTGTTATCAGTGTAGATTTAGAAAAAGTATATCATTAAAACTGAATATGCACAAGATTGAACAAAAATGGACACCGAATGATACACAAGGACCACGCGACGTCACAGGGACAACATACAAAACAACAGTATAAACAGAAACAGTATGCATGTATGCCATCTTGAAATAAACAAAGCAGCCACTTCTACAATACGATACAAATAATACAATCTATATTTTGAGTTGGATACATGTTCAAACAAAGAAACATAAGCTATGTATAGGTATTGTCAGATTTCAAAGTTGCTAAAAGGGACTAAAATGGGCACCGCACAGGACTGGATTCACTAGTACAGCCAGGATTAATATAAAGCTAACATTCCTCGTCTAATCAAGTTAAATCATATGTCAATCTAAAAGTATTCGATATTCATCGGGGAGGGAGTAACAACCTCCCTAATCCAGTTAAATCATTTGTCAATCTCACTAAAGCAGTAAATTCGATTAGACTTGACATCTGCGCGGTAAAAACAATATGGCAATAATGACGCGTCGTCGGATCAAGTGTATTTCGCTCATCACGGTAGTTCCGTCAGAGAAGTGTACTGTTTTCATGTACACGATATGAATCTCAAGAATCATACGAAAGACGAAATAAAAATGGTACCAGAAATTCCTTGCTAGACGCACAGCATAAAAGGGAAACTGGCTTCTCTTCTCTCATACCCTCGTGGCGATATATAACATCAGGGATGTTGTGTCGAAAGTGATATTAATAAAAGCTTGAAAAACTTGTTTCATAATAGTAAAAAACTAATAAACCAACGAATCCCGATACACCGTCACAAAATTGTACTGTTTCCATATGGCTCTGATGGAACTGAAAACGATGCCAGTAACTGACACTAGGTCATTCAACTTTTTTATTAGCTGAAACAATGCATTTAAGCTTTTTGACAGCTGGAGTTAAACTTTCAGCGTTTTAGTTAATTTTTTCGTTCAGTATATTAAGCATAGTATGGTGTGAATGTGGTCAGTATTGTTTCTGTTTTCTGTCGCGGCTAGGCTGTTTCAGTCTAGTGCTGCCTTTCCTGTCCTGTTTCTAATCTATTTTTAAAACACACGCACGCACGCACGCACGCACGCACGCACGCACGCACGCACGCACGCACGCACGCACGCACGCACGCACGCACGCACGCACGCACGCACGCACGCACGCACGCACAGCGTCCAGTAAATAAAGTTTTATGTGTTTTAGCCGATGCGAGATAAAAGAAAAAAAAACAAATTAAAGGTCGTGATTTATTAAAAATGCACGGTCACGTATTTTAATGGATTACATTGTTTAGACGTTTAATTCATTATCGAATCGTGGTGGAATGCAGGATATAATACAAATAGCAAACTGATAGACGTTTGTTGATTTGCAATCAAATGTAAATGACAAATTATTGTCTGGAGGAAATAATCGCAAATCAAGAAATATAAATGACTTTAACAGTGATCATAACTTAGAATAATCATTAGAGAACCGTCATCACACAGCAGTGGCTAATCAAGGAAAACGCGATATAGGAAAATCTTCGCCTTAGTATTATCTTGCGCTAACTACACACCTTCAGTTTTCGAGAAAAAGCGCTTCAAAGATTCAGATACTCAACATTGGTCGATTTGCAAGAACTAAAAAAGAGTATTATTTGTACTAGAATAAGCTACCTTCACCATTAATTTTAATACCCCATGACCAACAGTTCACTCTCAAATTGAAAAAGTATTTTAGAGATAGCTCATAAAGTGTAACAATATTTTGATTTTCTTTAGTATTATACTGAGCTATCAGGAGATAGCACTTGAAATAAGAACGTTGTAAGCGAAACTGTTTCCTTTATTGTTGATCATTTTCGTGTCTATTTTGAGCTATCTACAAGGAATGACGTCATTTTAAGAATTTTTGTCAAATCACGTGACGAAATGCTTCTTTTTGATTGGTTGTTCAACATTTGTTAGGATTATAGTGCGCTATCTCACGTAGATAGCTCAAAATAACCCTAACTTTTGAGTGTGAAATGTTGAGTTAGCGCAAGGTGTGACGCGCAAACTTCGTAACGGATGCTTCCATTTTGAAAACAATGGGTGCATTAGATAGCTCAACATATTAGGAATCCAGGGGTGTAATTATCTCAAAAAAGGATTTTTTGTAGATAGCTCAAAATAATCCTAAGCAGACGAAATACCAATGTGGACATACCACGTGGTATGGGATGTAATGTTTGGCTAAGAACGCAAGCAAAAATGAGTCGAACTTAGTTATAACAACCATACTTGTACTTAATGCATTGGCCGATTTTACTAGACAACACATGCTCCTTAAAAACTATTATTTTATAGATTTGCGATTATTATCCAGGTTTAGATTCGGTTTAGGGCAAAAACTGTGAACTTCGTTTGAAAAATATTACGTTGCGTGGATAGCACTCATTCTTGGCTTGAGCGTCGAGGCAATCTCGTTAAAATCGGTCTTAGAATAAAATACGTATACGGTTGTTTTTAACATAGATTTGACAGATTTTTCTTGCGTTCCTAGCCACACATTACGTCACATACCACGTGGTATGTCCACACCGAATACGCTGGAATATTCATCTATTACTGGAACCGTTTTTAAACGCGACTCAATAAAATATTGTTTCAGGACCCTGACCACGTTCTCTTTACGATGACCCTGGTACACGTTAATTCCATTTACATAACGTACCATACCAACCATGTGCAAGTATCACGTCCTAAAATCCATAGAGTGTTTTAAGATTGTGACCTAAGCATAACATGCTTTCGTACTGACCTTCCCTAAATAATTTTCTTTATATAAACGAAGTAGTTGCGGCGAGGACTTATCAGTCAAAGGTTTAATTTTACAACCGATTACAACCGTTTTAACATTGATACGTTCGACCGCCTTGACGTTCTTATGACAAACGAGTTTATTCAGCCCGTTCGATATCATTGTTCATTGGTCAGTCGACGTTTACGTATTCATTGCATTGACATCAGCGTAAAATCGAACGTCCTTCGTGCATAAAGTGTCCAACTAACCAATAAAATGGCAACATTAGTAAGTACTGTGCTGTTGTCATCGTTTATTGATGTTTAGTGATTGATCGGTCGATAATATTGTCTTAAGGTCCGGCCAAGTTTGTATATAACAATGATTTATATTAAGGCCACGGCAACTAACGTCTGTTTTACGTTACGATCCGATGAAATTTACGTATTCGTTAAGCTGATCAGTTTAAACTTGACTGTTTCCATTTAATACTGTAATGGTATACGGCTAATTTATGCTGTAAGATCTATAAGTGTAATTATTTAGCAAGCATAAATAAATGCCGAAGCAAGTGCTACGCATGGTATATACTTAATTGTTGAAATGGAAAAGAGACACCCGATTTACTGCATAATGTTCTACTTGACTACAAAAGTGTATATTGCACGAACGAGAGTGTCCTTTGCTAAAGCAGGCCAGTCATGATTATAGGGGACTGTATCTTGGATCATGTGCGCTTCATGATATCTTGAAAAATAGTCTGGTTGCCCTAATGATATTGTATTGGTTCTGAGCTGTTATTCACGTATGCACTTATTTGATCCAGGGACTATGCATTTGGTGCTTATGACAAATGCTGAAAATTCATTTTGTTTGGATTAGAAAGAGGCGTTAACAAACTTAATTCGTTTTCAACTGGTTTCGTAAAGACACTTGGACCGCATTCTGCTATTTATTTTGACAACATAAATCGTTGTGCAGTCGAAAAATAGAAAAGAAAACTGTTGACTATTTCTTGTAGTTATATGCATATGAGTATGCATTTGTAATTTATTCTAATTACGCGACCGGTACACACACCCACACAAGTTTACAATTTTACTCAATTGTGCTACCGTAAACTTTTGAATACAAATATAATATACAGTTACACATCGTTATTACGAGTATCGGTATTACGAGCACACGGTCTATCTCGAGCAAGTTTCAAAATCCCGCCGAATTTTGCTCTATAGTGAATATTAATTTATGCCTGTAAATATTATATTTTACTTTTCTTATGATACCGATTTGTCCCTATTTTCAAGTATCGTTCATAAAGATTTTTGTTACCGAATTCTGGATAACAATTACAAAATATCCTGTGAAAATCATATTTTTAGGTTCGCCCGTATAATAAAACGTCTATTATCATATTTTTGACCGTATGACGTTAAATATAATAATTGCAATAACTGCAGACGATATCGATGACCGATGACCATCGGCTGATGTAAACGCTTGTTTTGTACGTGCGAGTCAATCACCCAAAATCCTAATATATAACGGGCGTGAAACATATTTGCACATAAAGAAACTGCGAATCTAAAAATAATAACTTCTATTTAGAGTGAATATATAAAACATTATTAATCAGTATAGAATGAAAAGGTATTTAATATTATGTCTGATGTTATGCATTCTAAGTGATTGTTCGGCACAGAATAGCAATGGTAAGTTGGATTTTATTTGTGAAATTAATACTTGAAGATAATGTTGTTTTATTATAAATTCATTGTTCTTTCGTTCAGACTTAGCTTAAAATGTGCTAGGCACTTAAAAATATTCAGTGGTTCATTAAAATTATCATTGAAAACTTTGATATTTTATTACATTTCGGGATGTTATCTTCCGAATAACAAAATTTCTCAATGATTTGCAATATAATGTTAAAATAATGAGGCATATGATTTTAGAAACATGTAACACAATCTTAATGTTAATACCAATATTGATAATGCCATTGCGTTGTCAGACGTTTTTAATAAAAACCAGTTGCTGTATACGTGTTTTTTCTGCGGGTTTCAAACTCTGCGTTTTTTGTTAATCCAATGTGTGATTAATCTTCTGCGTATCTTGTTTCTGCGGCGAGAGATTAGGATACACTATGAACATATTTCATTTTGCACATCGATACGCATGTTTTATTGCTTGACACTCACCTTTCGACTTGTATTCGATGTACGTACAAGTCAAATAGTTTCCTGCGGGTGATTACCTGCGGCCTTGTAATTTAGTTGTTTTGTTTAGGATGTGTTTTTTGCAGTTTGGATGCAATTCGAATTTATTCCGGTGTAAGTTTAAATTAATGTTTCTGTGAAAATAGTTCCAATACATGTAAAATCGGACAATACCGATTATCTTCCAATTATTTGGTTGTTTTAAATGTATGTGTCGAACGAATGAACACATTCAAAAGAATTAGAAAAAATATCATGTATCAATACCATGCTTCTGTTAATCTAGCGATGTGTTCTCTACGGGATGTAGTGCATTGCCCACTATATTTATTACCTGCGAGCCTTGAGCGAGCAGCTATATTGGATTGCCTTAAGTAAAAAGTCCATGGAGGGGCACGTGACCTGTTCTCGATGGTTTACGATTTCAAAAAATAAATCCAAAAAAAGATGCATTTCGTAAGAATGTCGTGAACCAGACTAATTCCATTATTCCATGAGGATAACATCGGTCTTTGTCGCATTGAAATAGTTTGTTTACCGAAGAAATCAGAACTGTCCGAAATTTCAGTGAGCGCCAGGCAATATTGAGACCATGGATCTAAACAGCAGGTGACTGCAGCTGCATTGGTTTATGATCTTTGATATTGTTGAACACTGCAAACATGTCTTATGATAATACCTTTTAATGATCTGATACGAGGTTTTATTTATAAGCATATACATATTATATGGAACAAGGGAGTCACAATAATTATGCAATTAAGTGTCTTGAAAATTGGTTTGTTACACATGAAATTATTTAACAATTAGTTGATAAATTTTGTATGTCAAATTATCGTTCATATAGTTTTCCCAATTTGAAAGCTACCGGCCTATCGCGCTTATTTTTCTCTCACAATTTTGAGATTTTCATGCTTAATTTTATACACATCAGCTGATGAATTATGCAGATAGAAGGTCGAGGATCCTGTCAATTCTCTGTCAAATGAAGTCGGTACATCATTTGCTCGCAGGAACTATTTGACTTGTTACTGACTGGGAATCTAATGCAGCTGCAGACACCTGCTGTTTAGATTCGTGGTCTCGGGTTCAAAGTGAAATTTCGGAATAGTTCTGCTTTCTCTGGTAAATAAACTATTGTAATGCGATAAAGACCGATGTTATCCGCATGGAATAATGGAATTAGTCTGGTTCACGACATTCTTACAAAATGCTTCTTTTTTTGGATATTTTTTTTGAAATCGTAAACCATCGAGAACATGTCACGTGCCCCTCCATGGTCATTTTACTTTTGGCAATCCAATATAAAGAGCCGCAGGTTAAATAAACTGATTATTGTTATACATGTAGTATTTTCCTCAACTAGATTCACTTGGAAGATGCATAAATGTAAGATCAACTATATACATAATTGCAACACCGAGCTTATTTCATCAAATTAGTGAAACGAATAACTCGGTAAATCAATTAAGTGTTTATACCATTTATTGTGCATTTTGTAGATCCTGGGATGGAAAGAAGTTTCACGATCCCTTCTGTGTCAGACATATTGCGCAATCACCAAGCCCTAGAAACTTCCGTTATAGATCTTTCACAAAATCCCGACATATTTGGGCCACCAAATGGCCTGGAAGATCCGGCAACAGGAGGCATCGGTGGTGCTGCTGAGACATTTGGGGCCTCAAATCAAGAAGGTTTAGACACTGTCAGTCTAGTTAGAGCAGCGGATGGGATTGGAGGACTCGAACCTGATCGTTTTGGTGCTTTGGAACCGATTCCAAGTGTTGTTAACGCTCCGATTCCAGATGGATTTTCCCAATCACTGGATAACACGCCGGTATCACAAATTCCAGCAAGACCGGTAGCAACCGCAGGCTCATTCGGTGCAGGATCAGGTGGCCCTCGTAGACGTGGCCCTCGTAGACGTAGACCCCGTCGCCGCAACAATGGAATTAACTTGGATACAGTGATACCTTTTCCAGGTGAAAATGTTGCTCCAGTGGACATTGCTTTAGGAACCATCGAACCAACAATGAGTGAGAGTCCAAGCGACGTGAATACCGCAGTACTGCTTGATCCAACATTGAACCAAGTGGATAACGTTTTTCACGCAACTAATGTTCATAACCAGCTACCGAATACTGGTCCGCCTGTCGCGGAGTTCATTGATTTATCAGCACCTGGAAATGCTGACATAGGCTTTGATGTAGGTATCGGAAGTACAGGGACTTTGGACTTAAACACACCAATACAGAACTCACTTAACCCAATAAACAATCTACTTACACCAGGTGGAATAACTGTATCTGATGGATTTGTTTCTCCAAGCGATGGATTTGTTTCTCCAGCTACGGATACAAGCAGCATACATAATGACATTCCACAAATTCTGGATCCTTCTTTTCCACAGCATTCTGTTATACATAGTGACGGACAACACCAAGGTACTTTAGGGGGCAGTGTTCACGTCGATATGCCCGGGCAACATGGAGTACCCTTAGATGGATCTCCTGTTATACATAGAGAGGGACCACCGTTCGGTCATGTTGACGGTGTACCTGGTAATCATGCTGACCATGGCATGCACATGGACGCACCAGGGGAGCACGGTAATCCAATGGACGAACCTGCCCTACATCTACCACCTGGTGCCACGTTAGAAGACGCCAAAGCTGCTGGTCTGATCCCGAATATCCCCATCGGAGGTAGTACTAATCCAACCGATATTTTATCCGGAACAATTAATGTTCCATTGCCCGGTGAAATCAACAGTGGACCTGTGCTTGTTGATAGTCCAGTTATTCATGAAGGGGTGTCACCTTTTGACTCACACCCACAAGTACCATCAATGGGAAATGTTCATGTAGATATGCCTGGAGAACACGGCGTGCCCTTAGATGGCTCTCCCGTGATTCATAGAGAGGGGCCATCATTTGGTACACATGAGGTGCACACTAATGTACTCCCTGGTCAACCATTGGGAACGCCAATAGGAAATGTTCATGTAGATATGCCAGGGGAACACGGAATGCCCTTAGATGGGTCTCCAGTTATTCATCGAGAGGGGCCACACTTTGGTTCTAATGCGTCTCCAAATGGTTTGCTCCCTGATCAACAAATGGGAACCTTTTTAGGGAATGTTCATGTAGATATGCCCGGCGAACACGGAGTGCCGTTAGATGGGTCTCCAGTTATTCACAGGGAAGGGCCGCCATTTGGTTCACATGGATCGCATAACGATGTGTCCCACGTACCACCAATGATTACGCCTGTAGGAAATGCAAATGTACATGTTGATATGCCCGGACAGCACGGAGTTCCAATTGGAGGGTCTCCGGTCATTCAGAGAGATAGTTCAATATTTGGTCCTGTTGATGGAAATCATGGTAAACATGTTGGCCATGGTATACATATGGACGCACCAGGAGAGCACGGTAATCCAATGGACGAACCAGCATTACATCTACCACCTGGCGCTACATTAGAAGACGCCAGAGCTGCTGGTCTAATTCCGAATATACCAATAGGAGGAAGTCCCAAACCATCCAATGTTTTACCCGGATCAATTAATGTGCCAATGCCTGGTGAAATCCATGGCGGATCTGTGCTCGTTGGTGCTCTGCCTTTAGGTCATCCGAAAGCTGATCCGAGTGTCAAACATAATTTAGCCGATCATAATCCAATCCATGGTATACATTTTGACGCACCCGGTGAGCACGGCAATACTCATAATGAGCCAGCATTGCATCTTCCTCCAGGAGCAACTATTGAAGATGCTAGGGCAGCGGGTTTAATCCCTCATTTACCAAAAGTAGTACCAACTGGTGTCCTGCCAGGAACACCAAATGTACCTCTACCTGGTCATCCAGATCATAATGTTCTAGTTCCACATGTGCCGAACACTCTTGGAGACATGCTTGGTATTCCTACAGCATTTACACCCGTGCTTCTCAATGGTCAAAGTCGGTTTGGACCTTCTGTGCCCCAAGATGACCGAACGGTTTTATTGACGTACGGTAGAGAAGGCCGTCGCCGAGGTGGCCGAGGAAGGTGGCGAGGAAGAGGTCGCGGTGGTAGAGGACGCGGAAGAGGTCGTGGAAGGGGACGAGGACGGGGAAACGGCGGTTCTACTGACGTACATGACGTTCATGACGTAAATGATGTACATGATGTTCACGACCACGGCCATGGCCACGGACACGATCACACTACCACCACAACAACAACCACCACAACAACAACACAAGCACCAGCACCAGCAAACAATCCTGGTAATGGAATAACTGTTATCAGACATCATCGACCAAATCCATTTGGTAATTTAGGTAATGTTCTCAGGTCGGCGCTGACGGGCGGAGGGTCAGGTGGAGGAGGACTTCTCGGTTCGCTAGTACAGAATGCTCTAGGAAACCTTGGTGGTGGCGGTATACGTGGGTTCGGACCAGGACCTATGGTCATGATGCCGGGACGTCGACCATTATTTGGTGGGCTTTTCCAAGGGCGTAGATAGTAAGAGCATGCTCACTCATTCAATTACTGTATAAACATTCAATACCACAAAATCACATATTTTCATGGGTACTAAATTTCGTGGGTACTGATAAAAACCGTTTTCATTTGGTCGTAAATTCATGGATTACAAAACATGAAATGGTTTACCCATGTTCGATATTTGAAAAGTCGGTTAATTGTGGGAATCAGATTTCGTAGTCGAGTGCATCAACCAAATCAACGAAAATTCAACTCCCTCGAAAAATAATGATTTTACTGTATGTGATTTCGAGCCTGGCTGGTATCAGAGACTGTTATTTGGGATTATTGTAATGCAAATGAAGGTATTACTATCGGGTACATCCGAACACTGTATTCCGTATGCTACAAAGAATGTTGTTCCACGAGTACCATGGTGTTAAGCACGTATAGACTTATTGGTGGTGTTCGTAAAAATATCGTCAGACAAAAATGTCCCTTTTTACATCTAATGATGAATTCAAGTATATTCATCATAAACGTGATTGTCTATTTTTAAAGAAATTTGTTGTTTATTTATAAAATTGTTTATAAAAATTATCATACTGTGATATCATGTATATTTGTATATAAAAACTTTAAAAAATGTATACATATTCATTGTACATAGTTCATTATACATGTATACTATACATGTATATTTAACCCATTTAACCACAGGAACTTGCATAATTGAAAAAAATGAAAAAAAAGTTGAAAAAAAAAATCAGTACTGATAGCCTGTATTAATTTTTTTTTCTTCATTTTTTTATTTCTTTTAAATGATGCAAGTTCCTGTGATTTAACTACCCATTGCCCACGCGAAAGTATACTAGTACATGTACTAGTATATAATATTTATACTTGTGTTGTTATATTTTTGTATTATATATGAATTGTCGATAAATAATTAAATACTTCAAAAATACTGCATTGTGTTATTTCATATCATTTTGACTTTCGATATTTTGACAGCTGAAATTTGGGCTTTCCGTGGTTAAGTTCATTTTCTCGTTCAGGAATTGTTGTGTTGGACATTGTGCTGTGTAAGTATGGTTAGTGATGTTTTTGTTTTGTTTTCTGTGCTCGACTGGTGAATTCGGCCTTCCCTGTCCAATTTTCTATTTTCTTTTTGAACATCATGATACTGTTTTATCACAGCACTTATTATAATAAGGCAATCTTAACGTTAACATCTTTATAATCCTTTTGCAACTATGAATTGTGTTCAACGGAGCTGCAATGCTAATAATGATTCAGTTAATGAACTTCCACAAACCATATCCGTGCCCAACTGTTAAAGAATGACAAAGAATTGAAATTTGAACGTAAGTTTACCACTACTATAAGTGCTTTGATTAAAACGTATCCTGATGTGTACAGTGAGAATTGCTTGAAACTGATTCAACAAGTTCGTCGGTAACCATCGATTGACAAATCGTTCGGGGAATGCATCATTCTGATCACCTCGGCCTTTATGCATTGCAATAGACCGGAGACAAACGGAAAAGGCCGAGCTTTCACGATTGGGAATACAGCAGTTCACAGGAGCACGAAAGACACAAAAATACAATTAAAAAAATGTAAACCATTCTGATCACCTTGGCTTTTATGCATTGCAATAGTTTATTTACCGGAGACAAACGGAAATGGCCGAGCTTTCACGATTGAAGAGAACAAGTAAAAATGAAACTGAACAGCTACTCCGATAACCAGCCGCCTCAGTTAGTGAAACAGTAAATCACCAACAGATAAGAACGAATCACACTTGGACAATCAACAGCAATACCCATCAGAATCAGTACTACACGCTTTATTGAAATGAACAAAGTGGTCTTAAGCTGTACTACAAAGTTGCAATGTTAAGTGCACGTACAATAACTAAATGGAACGCAGAGTAACAAAATGCCATGGTTAGATATAGTTTCAGCAATAACAAGAACTATCTTTAAAAAAGATATACAGCGTTGAGTTTAATGACAGTCTGCGATTGTTACATGTATTTTTTCAATTAATTTACAATTAAGTTGACTGCACACTTAATATACGAAATATAGAATGGTCCATGACATTTGTGCAGTTTACCCTAGAAATATTCATGTTCACGTTGTTGTATTCTTCCTAAGTTTATCGGAATAATAAAATATTATGTTTTGTGTTGATTTTTGAAGTACATGATCTATTGATGTCAAGAAGTTTAATGAAAGCTTAGGATAAAACATGGTCACATATATTGCTAATTATGCATGTTGTTTTACAAGATACAAAATAATGTTAATTTTATATTCAGTATCAGAGTATTCAGGTGACCAAACTTTTTTTCCAACAAACTAATTATTTGCATTTTATTTTGTGTTTAGAAGTTTAAAACCAATTAAAAACAATGGTACATTTAACACTGAACAGCCCTTGTTTACATTGCTTGACCAACCTTTAGATAACCAGGGAGTTTACACACTATTTATAAAACAGGTCCCGAGATAACCTGCAGCAGACTGTACTGATGACGTATACTATATATAGGGAATCCCTCTAATAGTTGCTAGCTTCTCCTACTGACTGGTGTAGCAAGAGGTCGCATGAAGTTCAACACTGTAATATTGTCTTGTACACCGCAGAACTAAAGTTATGGTATAGCAGACAAGCGAGTATAGTTCTATAAGTTTAGCACAGGAGGAAAATGCAATAATCTAAAATCGGGCATAACCTTTTGTGAAAAGAATACAATATTCTATTGAATCAATTTTTGGCATTTGATTCACCCGGAGATATTTATAAACATTTCATTGGTTGTTAAAGTAGGTCAACATTCAAGCTAGTCAGCTTTCGCTGAAAAATGAAACTGAACAGCTACTCCGATAATCAGCCGCCCCAGTCAGTGAAACAGTTACGTACAAACAGACAGGAACGAATCACAGGGGCAATCAACAAAGCAATACTCATCAGAATCAGTACCGCTACATAATAATAATAATAAAGACTTTATTTTACGAGGAAACTCATTTGACAATTAAATTAAATGGCAATCTTCCATGAGATCCTCAACAATAAACAGTTGAACACGAACACTAGTACATAAAATGAAAAAAGCGTAATGGCAATTTGGCCCATATGACGTCCACAATATCATAATTTTATATATAATTGGAGAATTTCATAAAAGAGTTTCAGTGAAAGGATGTGCGAAACCGATATGTATGGAATCTACAATAAAAGGAAGGTATAAATCAAAATGCTAATCAATTAAATTTATAATTAATCACTATAAAGCTTAATTAGATATAGGGACATCATAAGAGCCAGCATATCATATAACAACATGTAAATTAAAACAATGACATTTATAAAAGCATGATACGGAATTGAAACATAAAACACACTGCATGCCAATCTGCAGACATATATATATATATATATGGCTATACATGTGTATTGAAGTAATGATTATGACTAGCCAGTCATTAGATATTTAAGTAGCAGTAACATGGGGTGTTTCAAAATAAGACGGCTTCACCCAGCGTAGATATAATGTTTTAAACTGTTGAATAGATGAAGAATAATAGATGAAGAATTTTTTATATTATGAGGAATAGAATTCCATATTGAGGTACCAGAGAAAGCAAAAGTGTGGCGAAATAACTCGGAATTGGGTTTAGGACTATATAATTGGTATGTAGAAGATGAGCGTAACAGTCGTGAATGAATATCTGCAGTAAATTTAAATGCAGATTTAAGATAGTCTGGTGCATCACCTCTGAGAGTTTTGTACATTTGAATAGCTTTCTGATAAATAACACGTTCATGAAATGTCATCCATTTGAGTTTTGTAAATAGAATACTTGAAGGAGTTGAATAATCACAATCAAGAATTACTCTAGCTGCTCTTTTCTGAAATTTTATAAGTTTATCTTCAAGACTGCTGGTACAATTTCCCCATACAACACAGCAAAAGTCAAAATGTGGAAGAATATATGCGTTATAAAAGCGCTTCCGAGTTTCAATGGAAAGAAAATATTTAATTCTAGATAAGAGGTGCAAATAGGAATTACATTTCTTTATCACATTATTGATATGGTCTGCCCAGGATAGGCTATCATAAATTGTGATACCTAATAACTTTGCTGTTGAAGTAACTTCTATAGAATTATCATGAAAAGGAATGTTGAGATTGGATCCAACAATATGATATTTATTACGTTTACTTGTTATAAATAAAGACTTGGATTTTTCAGACTACACGCCTTATTGAAATGAATTAAGCTGTACTACAAAGTTGCAAATGATTAGCGCACGTACAATAACTTAATGGAACGCAGAATAACACAATGCCAAGGTTTCAGCTGAATGATATAGTTTCAGCTGACTGCACCAGCCGGATGACCTAGTTTCAACAAGTGAAGTGTCTTAGTTAAATGACCCAGCCTCAACAAGGCGAGCGTAACTGAGAACGACATAAAAGCTTATGGTTCCACTGTACGCACTAAGTAGACAGTAAATAATTTAAGATAGAATTGAAATAGTCTTAGTACGGAGCTGTACATATTCTAAACGATATACATTTGTATTTCGAACAGTGAGTGAATCATGGCCTTGCGAGCGCACGTATACACTAATCATGTACTAGTAGTTTCGGTCTTTATTAACAATCAAAGCGCCGATTCAAGCATTATAATTGTTCGAATGAATGCAGAGGAAGTATAATCAATGATGGTTTAGCTTTATTTTTCTTTTGCAAAGGTGGCGCTGCCTAGGAAGAAAAGTAGTTTCATCAACTAAACTATAGGACCAATTGTTGAAACGTGTGTATATAATTACTATACTGTAGTTCTAACGAACAACTAAAAACAGAAAGGCGATACATCTACGACAAAGACAAGCACCGCTGCCCCCTTCTAATATAGGTGGGAATAAAATGTGTAGGGAAACAACCGAAGAGCCAGTCAAGAAAAATCAGACAACGTCAATCAATTGCCAAGCGTATGACCCGTGCACGTGGTTACGTACGTCAGGATTCGCCCTGTCCGAAATCTATAATTAAGACATAATTAAGTCATTGAATAACCATTACGTATCATCATGAGAAAAATATTTTTATGTTAGATTTGCCTGCAAAACAATCATCTATCATTACAATTTGCGATTGTATGACGTCACGACCTGCAGACGTTTGCTGATCGATCACTATGGAACGCCATAGCTGTCTTTTGATGACGCTTGTCATGTTTAATTGTTATAATATCATTTGAACATGTCTATACGACATGTTAAATTGTTACAACAACGTCTTAAATTGTCGATAGGGCATGTGAACTTCTCAGTGCAACATTATTATATGTCAAGTCACACTGTTAAACGGTCCAAGTATCTTGTGAACATGTCTATATGCCATGTTAAATTGTTAAAATAGCTTCTTATCATGTTCATTCGGCATGTGAACTTCTCAACAGAACGTGTAATACTGTTAAACGACAGTGATAAATTGTTAAAAATCATTTGAAGATGTCTATAAGCCATGTTAAATTGTCAAAATAGCTTCTTATCATGTCCAATATCCATGTGAACTTCTCAACAGAACGTGTTATATTGTTAAACAGTGGTAAATTGTTAAAATATCATTTGAAGATGTCTATACGACATGTCGAATTGTTAAAATAGGTTCTTATCATGTCCAATAGTAATGTGGACTTCTTTATAGAACGTGTTATATAGTTTAACAACAGTGGTAAATTGTTAAAATATCATTTGAAAATGTCTACATGCTATAGTGTTAAAACGATATTTTAACATGTCAACGAGGCATGTGAACTTCTTAATAGACAGTGTTGTTGTTGTTCAAATTTGTATGACGTCATCAATAACGTAAGTTCCTCCCGCGTGCATATTGAACAAAGATGGCGGAAATTGTTCAATTTGCACGCGGGAGGAACTTACGTTATTGATGACGTCATACAAATTTGAACAACAACAACACTGTCTGTTAAGAAGTTAACATGCCTCGTCGACAAGTTAAAATATCGTTTTAACACTATAACATGTCGTATAGACATCTTCAAATGATATTTTAACAATTTACCACTGTTGTCTAACAATATAACACGTTCTATTAAGAAGTTCACATGGTTATTGGACATAGTAATAAGAAGATATTTTAACAATTTAACATGTCATATAGACATCTTCAAATGATATTTTAACAAATTACCACTGTTGTATGACAGTATAACTCGTTCTGTTGAGAAGTTCAAATGGTTTTTGGACATAATAAGAAGCTTTTTTAACAATTTAACATGGCATATAGACATGTTCACATGATATTTGGACAGTTTAACAGTGTGACTTGACATACAATAATGTTGCACTGAGAAGTTCACATACCCTACTGACAATTTAAGACGTTGTTGTAACAATTAAACATGTCGTATAGTCATGTTCAAATGATATTTAAACCATTTACCACTGCCGTTTAACAGTATAACACGATGTGTTGAGAGGTTCGCATGCTCATTCGACATTGTAAGACGTTGTTTTAACAATTCACCAACGCATATAAACATATTCAAATGGTAGTTTAACAATTCATCATTGTAGTTAAAGTCTAACATGATAATACGAAGCTTTGAGAAGTTAACACGTTCTTCTAACATTATCAAGCGTTTTTTCAACAATTTAACATGTAACGTAGACATATGCAAACGGTGATTTGACAATTTATCGATGTGGTTTAACAGTATAACACGATGGCTTGAGATATTATTGTATTCTTTTAACAATTTAAGACGTAGTTTTAACAATATAACAGGGCAAGTTGACATATTCAGATGATAGTTTGACAAGTCAACAATGTGGTTTGACATATTAACACATTGTACTAAGAAGTTCACATGTCCTACCGACAAGTCAACATAACAAGCGTCAACAAAAGACAGCTATGGCGTTCCATAGATCACAGTGAGGTAGGCGCTTGTTATTGTACGTTCGATCAATCATTTAAGTTCCTAATATAAAACAATATTCGCATACATGTTCACATTAGAAAAGTCAGTTTAAACATTATAACTTCAAACTAGAGTGATTATAAAATTATATAATATAGTTATTAGAATGAACAGCTATTTAATAATATGTGTGACGTTATGTAGCCAATGTTCTGCTCAGAATACCAATGGTAAGTAAGGCTTTTGTGAAGATGTTATTTTATTATCATTATTAGTGTGTTGTTTTGTCTGACACGGAACGTTACTGATGTGTTACCGGAATAATGAATAAAGGATTGATCAAGGTTGGATGTAATAATTTTTGTTTCATAACTATTGTTATTGTTGTCGTCCTTAATTCCAAATTCATTTCGAATTGCGTGTTTGCACCTTGATGTTTAATGTTGTACGCATATTTCTTGACTTGTAGACTGAATATTTAAGAAATCATAATTATTAGCATAGTACTTTCATAATGTACAACGATAAAAAATGAAATTTTTTTATACATTGGTGTTATATAAGCATAAAAACAACTGGTGCTAAAGTAAATAGATTGGTCATGTCCATTTTACTGTACATGTAGATTATTAAATCAGTTATTTATACTATTTTTTGCGTACATTGTAGATATCGGAAATCGTGGAATTTTCTCCGTTCCAGGGATTTCCGAAATATTGAGCGACACCATAGCCCAAGAAACAGGCGTGGTTGATCTTGCACGAACTCCAGACATATTTGGAACACCAAGTGGCTTTGAAGAGCCGAGTCTAGGAAGCGTCAATGGTGCTGTTGATATATTTGGCAGCACGAATCCAGGAAGAGCAGACGCAGTTAATAGTGTAGGAGTACCGGATGGGTTTGGAACACTCGGACCTGATGGTTTTAGTGCTTCGGAACCAATTCCAAATGTTAGTGTTGGAAGCGATCCTTTTCTTGATGGATTTTCCCAAACAATGGGGAATACACAAGGACTGGACGGAACGTTACCATTTGGACTTGGATCTGATCACCATCACCACACCAATGTTGGTAATAATGCAGTGAACACAAAGGGAAAAGTTCCGCCGCCTGTAAGTGACATACATGGAAATGTACCACCTCACCCAACGGGTACACACGTGGATATGCCATTACATCATGGGAATTTTAGGTCGTTCCCTGTCATTCATCACGGCTCGGAACCTATCAGGCCTGGTCCAGGCCTTGTTGACTTTAATACAGGTGCGTCTCCTGATAACCTAGATATAATGGTAAATATGCCAGGTGAAAATCTTGCTCCAGTGGATATACATTTTGGAAACAATGAACCAACAATGAGCGAAGTTCCTAGCGGCGCAAATACCGCTGTTTTGGTTGCACAAAGTGATCAAACATTAAATCACGCGGATAACGTTTTTCACGCCAATAATGTGCATAGACAGTCATTAAACACTGGTCCTGTCGGGAATTCTATTGATTTGACTGCATTTAATATTGGAGTAGGATTTGAAAGTGGTGTGCCCGGTACACACGGTGCTGACCGAAACGGGCATCCAGTTGTACATAGAGATGAGCTACTGCACGGTCAACATGGAGCGCCAAATGACGTGCCACCTGGGCAACTACCGGGAACACCACAAGTAGGTTTTCATATAGATATGCCCGGGACCAACGGAGTCGACAAAAACGGGCCTCCAGTTGTTCATAGAGATGGCCCACAACACGTTGAACATGGGTCCCCAAATGACGTGCCACCTGGGCAACTACCGGGAACACCACAAGTAGGTTTTCATATAGATATGCCCGGGACCAACGGAGTCGACAAAAACGGGCCTCCTGTTGTTCATAGAGATGGCCCACAACACGTTGAACATGGGTCCCCAAATGACGTGCCACCTGGGCAACTACCGGGAACACCACAAGTAGGATTTCATATAGATATGCCCGGTACCAACGGAGCCGACATAAACGGGCCCCCTGTTGTTCATAGAGATGGCCCAACACATGTTGAACATGGGTCCCCAAATGACGTGCCACCTTGGCAACTACCGGGAACACCACAAGTAGGATTTCATATAGACATGCCCGGTACCAACGGAGCCGACATAAACGGGCCCCCTGTTGTTCATAGAGATGGCCCAACACATGTTGAACATGGGTCCCCAAATGACGTGCCACCTTGGCAACTACCGGGAACACCACACGTAGGATTTCATATAGACATGCCCGGTACCAACGGAGCCGACATAAACGGGCCCCCTGTTGTTCATAGAGATGGCACACAACACGTTGAACATGGGTCCCCAAATGACGCGCCACCTGGGCAACTACCGGGAACACCACAAGAAGGATTTCATATAGACATGCCCGGGACCAACGGAGTCGACAAAAACGGGCCTCCAGTTGTTCATAGAGATGGCCCATCACACGTTGAACATGGGTCCCCAAATGACGTGCCACCTGGGCAACTACCGGGAACACCACAAGTAGTATTTCATAAAGATATGCCCGGGACCAACGGAGTCGACAAAAACGGGCCTCCAGTTGTTCATAGAGATGGCCCATCACACGTTGAACATGGGTCCCCAAATGACGTGCCACCTGGGCAACTACCGGGAACACCACAAGTAGTATTTCATAAAGATATGCCAGGGACGCACCAAGCCGACCGAAACGGGCCTCTAGGTGTTCATAGAGATGGCCTATCGTTCGGTCGAGGCCCACATGGGTCTCCAGGACCACTTCCGGGAATTCCAAGAGGACCTGTTGATAAAGATACGTCCGGGGTACACGATACCAAACCAAATGGGGGCCATGGATCGCCATTTGGGTCACCAAATGTTTTGCACCAAAGCTCTGTTGGATGGGTTCCTGGTAAACAGTCCGACCATGGTGTCCATATTGACGCTCCTCAGCGGCCTGGTAATCCATTCAACGAACCAATGTTTCATATGCCTCCTGGTGCCACTCTAGGAGCCACGAAGGGTGTCAGAGTGATCCCGAATCTACCAATTCGTAGTATTAAACCTTCTGGTGTTTTACACGGAACAATGAATGTTCCCGTGCCTGGCGGAATCCACGGTGGATTAGGTCTTGTTGATAAGCCAATTCAGCCGGTTAAACATTCTAATGACTTACATTTGGTTCATCAAGAAGCGGGTAAAACACCGCATCTACCAACAGTAGTACCGACAGGTGTTCTACCTGGTACTCCAAATGTACCTGTACCAAGACGTCCGAAATCTCTTGGGGAAATGCTCGGAATCCACACAGCTGATTCGCCAGTTCACCTTGACGGTAAAAAACACCATGAACCTTCTACGCCAGTACCTCATCGTTCGGTTTTAGTGACTAACGCTAGAGGTTACACAGGTGGCCGCCGTGTTGACGGTAGTCGTAGGGGTGTTGGAAGGAGTCTTGAAATGAGCCGTGGAGGAGGTCACGGAATGAATCGTGGGCGGAATCGTGGGCGGAGTCGCGGAAGAGGTCGTGCTTATGGACATGGACGAGTAAGAGGCGGGTTATATGGCATGCATGCACGTTCAAATCCATTTGGTAATGTTGGCAATGTTCTCCAATCATCTCTGACAGTCGGTGGTCCAGGTGGAGGGGGCCTTCTAGGTTCTCTAGTACGGACTGCTTTAGGAACCATTGGTCACGGAGGCGGTGTACAGAGAATCGGATCTACGCCAGCCCGTATGCTTGTGATAGGTAGAGCTCAACCTTCTACTTATATAGGGCGAGGATAAACAAATAAGATTGCTCTTTGTATGTAGTGTACTCTTTATTGAAACTACATGTATTACAAACTACAAACTATAACTCGACTCTTCAGGTCAGTCACTAGTTTACATAACATTATGTGTATAAACATTGCGATTCCTCTTTTCGATGTCTTACTTTAATACTACATGTAGATCTAGTATATATTATACATGTATGTATCACAGGTAACTGTATCATTGATTAAGAGAGAAAACAAATTCATAACATATAAATTTTACAAAAAAATCTTTTTTTTAAATCAATGATACAATTACCTGTGGTATGTATTAGTACGTTGTTTAGTGAGTAAGGTATTGGTTTTCACTGCCTTTTTCTCGAATTGAAATGCTTAAAACAATAAAAGTTCTAGACTAAGTACTATATTATGATATTGCAATGCTTGTATACAAGTGAGAGGCATAATAACCGGACTGAATATATTTTATGGTCAATGTACGTACAGCTTTATTTGTGTAAATAATGATTAATAATATAATTGCTCAATTAATAATACGATTACTGTTATGCTAATTTAGTTAATTGATTGACGACATGAAAAGTATAGTGTATTATTTATTTATGTATTACGTTTGTATATTGTTGACAAATAAAATACTTAAACTATTTCATCAGGTCATATGGTATTTTGATTTCGAAAGAGTGGGTGTGGCAAGTGAGTTGTATCCGAAGAGTGAGTGTTGCATGTGTGTTTTATCGGAAGAGTGGGCGTAGCCAGTGTGTTGTATAGTTAGAGAGGGTGTGGTCAGTGTGTTTTATCGGAAATATAGGGCGTAGCCAGTGTGTTGTATCGTTAGAGAGGGTGTGGCCAATGTGTTTAATCGGAAGATAGGGCGTGGTCAGTGTGCTTTATCGGAAGATAGGACGTATTAAGTGTGCTGTATTGGAAGAGAAGGTGTGGCAAATGTTTGGTATTGGAAGATAGGACGTAGACAGTGTGTTCTATCGGATGAGAGGGTGTGGTCAGTATGTTCAATCAACAAAGAGGGTGAGACCAGTATGTTGTATTGTCTTAATCATCATGATGGGCACTTTCTGTAACACGTACATAGCAGTTCTCATGACCAAGTTGTCGCACTCCCAACCACTAGATCATCATGATGGGCACTTTCTGCAACACGTACATAGCAGTTCTCATGACCAAGTTGTCGCACTCCCAACCACTAGATCATCATGATGGGCACTTTCTGCAAGACTTACATAGCAGTTCTCATGACCAAGTTGTCGCACTCCCAACCACTAGATCATCATGATGGGCACTTTCTCCAACACGTACATAGCAGTTCTCATGACCAAGTTGTCGCACTCCCAACCACTAGATCATCATGATGGGCACTTTCTCCAACACGTACATAGCAGTTCTCATGACCAAGTTGTCGCACTCCCAACCACTAGATCGTCATGATGGGTACTTTCTGCAACACGTACATAGCAGTTCTCGTGACCAAGTTGTCGCACTCCCAACCACTAGATCATCATGATGGGCACTTTCTGTAACACGTACATAGCAGTTCTCATGACCAAGTTGTCGCACTCCCAATCACTAGATCGTCATGATGGGCACTTTCTGTAACACGTACATAGCAGTTCTCATGACCAAGTTGTCGCACTCCCAACCACTAGATCGTCATGATGGGCACTTTCTGTAACACGTACATAGCAGTTCTCGTGACTAAGTTGTCGCACTCACAACTACTAGATCGTCATGATGGGCACTTTCTGTAACACGTACCTAGCAGTTCTCATGACCAAGTTGTCGTACTTCCAACAACTTGATCGTCATGATGGGCACTTTCTGTAACACGTACCTAGCAGTTCTCATGACCAAGTTGTCGTACTCCCAACCACTAGATCGTCATGATGGGCACTTTCTGTAACACGGACATAGCAGTTCTCGTGACCAAGTTGTCGCACTCCCAACCACTAGATCGTCATGATGGGCACTTTCTGTAACACGTACATAGCAGTTCTCGTGACTAAGTTGTCGCACTCACAACTACTAGATCGTCATGATGGGCACTTTCTGTAACACGTACCTAGCAGTTCTCATGACCAAGTTGTCGTACTCCCAACTACTTGATCGTCATGATGGGCACTTTCTGTAACACGTACCTAGCAGTTCTCATGACCAAGTTGTTGTACTCCCAACCACTAGATCGTCATGATGGGCACTTTCTGTAACACGGACATAGCAGTTCTCGTGACCAAGTTGTCGCACTCCCAACCACTAGATCGTCATGATGGGCACTTTCTGTAACACGTACCTAGCAGTTCTCATGACCAAGTTGTCGTACTTCCACAACTTGATCGTCATGATGGGCACTTTCTGTAACACGTACCTAGCAGTTCTCATGACCAAGTTGTCGTCCTCCCAACCACTAGATCGTCATGATGGGCACTTCCTGTAACACGTACATAGCAGTTCTCATGACCAAGTTGTCGCACTCCCAACCACTAGATCATCATGATGGGCACTTTCTGTAACACATACCTAGCAGTTCTCATGACCAAGTTGCCGCACTCCCAACTACTAAATCGTCATGATGGGCACTTTCTGTAATACGTACATAGCAGTTCTCGTGACCAAGTTGTCGCACTCCCAACTACTAGATCATCATGATGGGTACTTTCTGTAACACGTACCTAGCAGTTCTCATGACCAAGTTGCCGCACTCCCAACCACTAAATCATCACGATGGGCACTTTCTGTAACATGTACATAGCAGTTCTCGTGACCAAGTTGTCGCACTCCCAACTACTAGATCATCATGATGGACACTTTCTGTAACACGTACCTAGCAGTTCTCATGACCAAGTTGTCGCACTCCCAATCACTATGAATGTGTTTTTCAAAATGATTTGAGACCGCTAACCCTAAAAGAGCTCAAACATTCGTACACAAAGTTAAGGTTCAACGCATTGTTAGTAAACCATGCTTTATACATCGACACTTTATCAATCCTTTAGTCGTCTCAACAGCATCATGTATGTGACGTACGTGCACTAATGTACGTACCATGTGATAAATTGTTTTACATTAAAAGTACAAAATGTATTTGTCTTGGTATTTACATTATTTATGTGGTTGATGAAAAATACGATGACATAGTTTTATTGTATTTTTAAGCTTAAAGTGGGATGGGAATGAACTAAATTGTTGTTTCTATTAAATTTGAACTAAAGTGACAATCAAAATAGAACATATAAGCAGAATCATTCAAATAAGACAACAGTGATAACGTGATTAAGGCTATGATGGGTTAATGGTATGGAACGGATAGTCTGAGGGGTTTTAGCAATGAACCAGTATCCCCCAGGTTGTGACAGGTAAACCTCTATTTCTGCGTACCTGTTGTTTCCAGTCCAGGACATGTCGCGTTATATTTGACTGATATCTCCACAGAATGTGCCCAATCTCCACTTTCCTTCTTTGATTGTTTGGATGTTTGGTTCCTTTTTGCTCTTCATCCACAACTCATTTTCTAGAGGGTAGATAATTGTTTCCCTCTCTCTTCTATAGGTAGATGTAGGTCGAGGTCATACTATTGTACAAGAATAACATACGTATCAATAAAAATTAATACAAAATAATATCACATACAACACGTATTAAACATAACATAGAAAATAATAAAAGAATACATTACATACAATTAAGTGATTACAATTATATTTTATTGTGTTTTTGGTGGGAACACGTACTGTTTTGTTTTCTATTTCTGCCCTGTACAACTCCTTGCTGCTAATCTGTTCTGGCTATCGTATCCGAAGTATACTTCATTTGTTGATGAAAGTCTTTTTTTATCCATATAGCTGTGCTTACATGTTTCTGAACCAAACAAGAGTACCGCCTTGACATTTGTGTCGAAGAGCCTCGGTTTGGTATTAAACCGTATGTTGGTATTATTACACACTGATCTTAGAGAAGAGACGACATACCTTGTCGATTTTCCATTCCTGACTTTAACATCTTCATCAGCTCTATCATTCCTGTTCACTGTGCTTCCAAGATATGTGAAGCTATCAACATTATCTATAAATTGTCCCTCCAGTCTGATAGAAGCATGTTAGAAATCATTTACTCCTATTGTCTTTGTCTTCTTCGTGTTGTTGTCAAGTCCTGTCGTATTTGCTATTGGTTTATGAAGGGCTTGAGCCTTTACTGTATGTGTATATATAAGCGGGAAAGGCGTCCGATGTCTTCCACAAAGACGCGGTCCATTGTAATCCTCTTGGCTGACTAGGGCCCCTTTTCATAACCAAATTGAACATTGTGTATATCAGTGGTGACAGCCTACAGCCTTGTCGAACTCTTGTTCTTATAGTGACAGCGAAGGATGGAATGAGGTATGTGTTATGGATAACATGACAGATGGTGTTTTCATAGTAGTTTTGGATGGCATCGACTGTCGTTTATTGCCTGATATGCCACACTTCCTTATTATCTTTCATATGATTGAACCATCTATCATGTCAAATGTCTTACGGAAGTTAATGGAATTTATGTAGAGAGATTGTTCGATGATAATCTGATCGGCTCATGTCCTTTAGCTGCTTCTTGTGCTCTTGTCGCTTATTTATCCGCATGTTTTCTATTGTCTATTGTCATGTCTTTGCATGGTGCTGTATTATGTCTGGATGTTATTGTTTTCGCTTGCAGGAGTCGCAGTCTCATATCTCTTTTCTGATCAATTTTAGTGATGATTCTTTCGGTCAGCCAACATTTGAATGTTCTTTTCTTAAATTATCTTCTCATGCGGTTTTCATGATTGTAGTAAAGTATTGGCATCTCTCCGTTCAGTTAGGATGTGATAACATGGGACTGTTTTTGAGTCAAATCTTTCTGATGTAAACGTAACTTATGGTAGCTATTTATAGCACCTTCATTAGTTCTGACATCTTCCAAAGATCTTCATCTCCACTTTCTGAATATAATAATGTGGTCGTTCTGGTTTTCAGTTACCATGTCTCGGGATTTTCAGGTAGCTCTATGGGTCCTCTTGTGTGAATACTGTTTCAATACAACTGTATTAACCCATATTCGCTTGTCCAAGAGCACCATTTTTATCAAAATGCTTTTGACCCACATTGCATTAATAGCCTTTTGTTAGCGAATGTAAATTGTATTGTAGTTTTAAACTGATCTGTCAAGAATACATAATTACAGTTAATTACACGGTGACTGCACATTATAGATTAGACTTCCTCTAGAAAGATGCGGATTACTGATCTATAGTGTGCAGCTAAAGTGTTATGGATTTTGAAAGATCAATAAGACTCTATGATGAGTTATTTTAATCATCGTTATTGGTATATCGCTGGCTTAGAATTAGAAGGTCGTAAGCACTATTAACGACCTCATAAGACTCATGCATATATGAAATCTACATCTTTTAAAAAAGACGCTTCTTATGAGCCTTATTTTAGGAAAATTTGAATTGGTCATGTTGACCAAACTGAAGATGAAAAGCTTGTTTTCCATAAGTAAAGAGTAGTTTTCAGACAGTTTTTTGTATTTACAATAATTATTAACTTCCAAGAAGTAAAATAATAGACATGACTATGTGTATAATACAGTGTAGCAATACCACGTGGTTTTTGGCTACAGTTCCAAGTAGAAATTTGTAAACGTTGGAACACAAATGTAGCCATAAGTATTTTATTTCTTCATCTATTTCTACGCAATATACGCCACGCTAAGGGAACATTATTTGCTTTCCATGAAATATAAACTCTTTTTCAGCGGCTGTGCCGTTTTGTCCATTACCCTGTGAGACATTGGAACATGTAGGTTTCACAGGGTAATGACAAAATCGGTAAAGCTGCTGAAAAAGATCTTATATTTCATGGAAAGCAACTAATTGCCGCCTTAGCGTAGCGTATTTTTCATAGAAATCGATGAAGAAATAAATTACTTATGACTATTTTATTTTCCAATGTTTACACATTTCTTCTTGTAACTGTAGCCGAAAGTCACGTGGTATTGCTACACTGTAATAATAGTGAAAATAAATGTAAACATTCCTAACATAGATGTTTACCTATAATAGTATTAGGCCATTAAAAAGTATTTAAAGTAAAACATTATATAAAACATAGTATAACCTAGATAGTTTCTTACTTTACTTTAAAAGTTTTAAACCTCCTATTTGTTTTAATTCAGATTCGTCACCATGACAATAACATCCATCATCAGAATTTGCGCTCGTATAACGTAACGGATTGCTGACGAACGCTAATCGATCACAATGACTTAAACGCTTGTTTTTTGACGTGCGAGTCAATCGTTCAAGATTCTAATATATAACGCGAAGTGAACAAATTTTCACATTACAAAATCAAGTTTGATCATTATTACGTCTGTCTAGAGTGAATATAAGTACAGTCAGATATAGAATGAAAATATATTTAATATTGTGTCTGACGTTATACGCCCTAAGTGAATGTTCGGCACAAAATAATGGTAAGTTAGATTTTTGTGAAGATTTTATTTATTACAGTTTTTGTGTGTGTTTTTTCTGACACTTAGCTGTTAAATATGTTTCATTTTATTCAAACTCCATTGTGCGCCTTTATCTACGTAGGCCAATGGTTAGCGCGTTTGCTGTCTAATCTGGCGACACGGGTTCAAATACGGGTGGAGGCACTCACATGCCTGCCATATTTCAGCAGAAAGCTGACTGGTAAATTAAGGCTTTGCTCGGCACTTTTATTCTGCGCTTCAGTATTTATTTTGATATGCGTTTGGAATTGTAATGTTTGGTGCAATTGTAGTTAGTTTTGATTCTATACAGAGTCATGAATGAACAGTCATGAAATAAAATGAACTACACAGGACTTAAATGAATACATGTATGTAGTAATGCTTGGCACATACTTTCGTTATTTTTAATTAAAAGTTAACTATGGACATAAGTATTTGGTACCAAATTAAAAGAACAGAATGTTCAATGCTGTCATGAACCTTTCCTAATATGTATTTTGTGTTTTCAAGGTGAGAATACGGCGGCAGGGCCAGCAGCACCGGTAGCAACCGCTGGAACATTTGGTGCGGGATCAGGTGGTCCTCGCAGACACCGTCGACGAAGACCTCGTGGACCTCGTCGTCGCAACAATGGCGGCAATAATGCTGCGAACAACAGGGGAACAGCGCCCCCTGCACCTGACATTCAGGTCCCACCTCCTGTAACTGCCACTGTGCCACCACCGCAAATGGATGTACAGAGTTTGCCGATAGCAAATGTGAATGAGGCGATTCCAGTTCTTAATTCTGGTTCTCCCAATAGCCTGGATGCAATACCTCTTCCAGGTGAATTCATGCCTCCAGTGGACATTCATTTAGGAACCAATGAACCGAGTGCAGGTCCCCGTGACTTTAATACCGATGTCATGGTTGACCCAGCACCTAATCAAGGGGATAACATTTTTCACGCCTCCAACATGAATACCGGCATTGCCTCGGATTTTGTTGATTTATCAACATTAAACAATGGATTTGATGCCATTATTGGAAATGGTGTGTCGTTAAATGATTTGCAATCAGGACCACAACCTGGTACGCAAATAGGAGGTTGGGAACCCGGATCGCCGTTTGATACACATGGGCCAAACGATATGCAATCAGGACCACAACCTGGTACGCCAATAGGAGGTTGGGAACCCGGATCGCCGTTTGATACACATGGGCCAAATGAAGTGCCGACAAGACCACAGCAAGGAATGCCATTAGGAGGTTGGGAACCCGGATCGCCGTTTGATACACATGGGCCAAATGATGTACCGGGAGGACCACAGCAAGGAATGCCATTAGGAGGTTGGGAACCCGGATCGCCGTTTGATACACATGGGCCAAATGATGTACCGGCAGTGCCACAGCAAGGAACGCCATTAGGAGGTTGGGAACCCGGATCGCCGTTTGATACACATGGGCCAAACGATATGCCGACAGGAACACAGCAAGGAACGCCACTAGGAGGTTGGGAACCCGGATCGCCGTTTGATACACATGGGTCAAATGAAGTGCCGACAGGACCACAGCAAGGAATGCCATTAGGAGGTTTTCATATAGATGTTGGAGGAGAACACGGAGTTCCCATAGATGCAGCTCCACGTGTCCATATGGATGTTCCGCCGTTTGATATACATGGGTCAACAAATGATGTTCCACCAGGACCGCAACATGGAACAGATTTTCATTTGGACCATCAATTTCCCCAAAATGGAGTTCTGTCAGATGGTGTGCCCCTATCTCCGGGTACACCGATAGGGGCTTTTCATATAGATATGAACGGGACACACAGTTCTGACCCAAATGGGCCTCCTGTTGTTCATTTTGAGGGACAACATTTAGATCCTCATGGGGCGCCCAACGAGTTTGCCTTGATACCACTTCCGGGAACACCTATAAGGGAAACCCCACAAAACCATGGACCAGGTCATCACGATAAACAAGGGCGTGTTCCTGACGTGCATAGTGATAATCATGGCCAGGTTGGATTTCCCCAAAATGGAGCTCCGTTCGATACACATGGGTCACCTAATGATGTGCCGCCAGGATCGCCTTTTGATCCACATAGTTCGCCAATTGATTTTGCGGGAATACTTCAGGGAATACAAATAGAAGGTTTTCCCACGGACCATCAATTTCCCCAAGATGGAGTTCCGTTCGATCCAACTGCACCGTCAAATGGTGTGCCCCTATCTCAGGGTACACCGATAGGAGCTTTTCATATAGATATGAACGGGACACACGGTTCTGATCCTAATGGGCCTCCTGTTGTTCATTTTGAGGGACCACATTCAGATCCTCATGGGACGCCACATGATTTTGCGCCGATACCACTTCCAGGAACACCTATAAGTAAAAACCCACAAAAACATGTGTCAGGTCATCAAGATAAACAAGTGCGTGTTCCTGACGTGCATATTGATAGCCACGGTCAGGTTGGACCTTCAAAGCCCAACAATGGTCATGCGGATTTAATGGGTTACGGTAGAGGTAGAGGTGATCGCAGCAGAGGAAAACCAACAAGTGGAATCCACGATGTTGTTCCTGGTGTGCATCATGATATTCCTGGTCAGGTTGGACCTTTAAAGTCCAACAAAGATCATCCGGATTCAATGGGTTACGGTAGAGGTAGAAGTGATCGCCGCAGAGGAAAACCAACCAGTGGAATCCACGATGCAGCTGCACATGTTGATAAGTCAGGACACTCTGGTTTGCCTTTGGGTCATCATGAATCGGCTATAACTCACCAAAAAGTACCTGTCCCAGGACATCGAGATAAGCAAGTACAGGGTCCTGGTGTGCATCTTGAAGGTCTGGGTCAGGTTGGACCTTCCAAGCCCATCAATGATGGTTCGGCTTTAATGGGTTACGGTCGTGGTCGGGGTGGCCGTCGTAATGGTCGCGGAAGGGGCCGTGGAAGGGGTCGTGGAAGGGATCGTGAAAGGGGTCGTGGAAGGGGCCGTGGGAGGGGTCGTGGAGGAGATCGTGAAAGAGGTGGTGGATATGGTCGTAAAAGGAGTCGTGGAAATGGTCGCGGTCGCGGAAGAGGCGCTTTTAATGACGTGCAGCCCCATGTTGGTAATATAGGCAATGTCATCAGTAAGTTGACAGGAGGTGGTCCAGGTGGCGGAGGACTCCTGGGTTCGCTAGTACGCACTTCCCTTGGACACAGAGGTCGTGGACCTGCCCCTATGATGGGAACGGTTGGACGTCAACCTATGTTTGGTGCTATGTTTACAGGACGAAGATAATATACTCTTATACCATATGGTCGCTTACTAGGGGCTTTATTTTTAAGTTGTGTCACGCTTTGCTAGTTCGTAGTACAGACCGTTCACCAAGATACCGCGTAATCGGTTGGTACCACGTAATCAGCTCGCATCGCGTAATCAGTTGGTACCACGTAATCGGCTCGCAGCGAACGTCGCGGTATCGGGTTGAACGGCGTGTAGTAGTTATACTAATGGACTACATACTAGTATATGCCAATGTCTATCAGATGCTTCTGAAACATATTACATTTGATTATTCAAAGACACAGAAAAAGCCTGGTCCTCATTAAAGGACATATTAAAAACCAACAATTCTGCTAAAATATGCACCAAACTGCCGGACTATATGAAACAACCTTTACACACTGTTGATTTGTTGACTTGATAATGTCATAGACGTGTTAAATTAAGAATTGTTTTATCGCTGGCTTAGGTTTAGAAGATCGTAACTACTTCTTACGACATTATAAGATTCATGCATATCAAGGCGCTTCTTATGAGCCTATTTTCATGAAAATTGGAAGTGGTCATGTTGATCAAACTGAAGTTTAAAAAGCTTGTTTTTTCCATAAGTACAGAGTAGTTTTCAGACAGTTTTTTCTTGTTTTCTCAAAATATTGATTTTGTACTTACGACCTTCTAATTCAAAGCCAGCGATATGTATAGTAAACATTGCAGTGTCTCTTATGGATCTTATCGATACGCTGCCAGGCAAATGCCGTACATCGATATCCGAACTAGGTGTAATCCGAATACATTGGCAATTTTCTATCTTCAGATACCGTACAACAATTTATCATGTTCACAATAAGTTATTTCAGAATATCGTGAGATTTGTTGAAATTAAGCATGATGTGTTTCTAAATCGCGTGAAGCAAAATTTTCCAATGCATACATAGCTTGATTTGTTACAATAATGCTTAAATAATGCTTAAAATGATTACGATACTTTGTATGCAAATGCTTACTATGTTAATAATTGTATAGATCTATTGCTTGTTATTATTATATTCTAAGTAAAAATGGCTTTTTATGTTTTAATATTGAATGGTGATGCATAATTTGAAAGACTTATGTTTACAGTATAGCACAGAGAATTTGACATGATCCTGACCTTTATGCATGAATAAATTTCAAGGTACTCGCGTGATATATATAAATGTCCGCAAGCAAATCGTTCAATATCGGTTCTTTAGATTTGTGTTGGATTACACATCGAGCGTCTTCGTGATACTCACCGCTTATGAAAACATACAGCCGGGATTAAAAATATAGATAATATATCAGCTGTTAAATTATGCTAATTGAAGGTCGAGGGTCGTGTCAAATTATCTGGACTATACAATAGCGAAAACGCACAAACGGATCACCGAAGACCAATGAGCGTTCATTAAATATCCGTAGGGAAATATAAGTAACTCTGTTACTTTATTATAATTATATTAGATTGCCAAAACATGATATTATGTCATTATGTTACATTATACTTGGTTTAGGAAGAGTGGATGAGGCCAGTTTTTAGAAATTGACCTCAATTTACTATTTATAATATAATGTTAAAACAAATGCTTTATTTTTGTATTACAAATTTGCCAAAAAAAACCCTGAAAAATCTGTTTCATTGTGTTACATTATATTTGGTTTAGAATAGTGGGCGTGGTAAATATGTTGGAATCGTACGGACATATCAACCTCAGTTAACCTCAATTGACTACAGTACTTGTCAATATAACAGCTATTATAAATCGATTATTCGGGTCAGACACTTCGCTGGCTTAGGATAAGAAAATCGTTAGTATTACGTACGACCTTATTAGACTCATTCATATTTGAAATCTGCATTTCAAGGCGCTTCTTACGAGCCTATTTTCATGAAAACATAAGTTAAAAGCTTGTTTTTCCATAAGTAAAGAGTAGTTTCCAGACAGTTTTTTCTTGTTTTCTCAAAATATTGATTTGGTACTTACGACTTTCTAATTCTAAGCCAGCGAGTTGCTTAAATAAGATTGTGTACATAAACATTGTAATGTCTCTTACTAGTATCTTATTTTGATATATAGTATGTGTATTAGTATGTAGCTTAGTGAATAATTTTTGGTACTCGTTGCCTTTTTCTCCAATTACAATGTGTAAAACAATAAAAACACAGTAAAACCTCGGTAATACGAGTAGCGTTTATTCGAGCAACCGGCCTAATTCGAGCAACATCAAAGTCCCGACGAATTTGCTCTATATTGGCAAACGTCTTTTCATTATAAACACAGTTACACTTAGTCATAACAACAATTCATCATAGATTTCGGATATTTCGAGCACCTGGCTTAACTCGAGCATTTGGCTTGTCCCGATGGGCCCTCGAGGTAACGAGACTTTACTGTATAATGTTATTACATTGCAATGTTTGTATACAAGTGACAGACCTGAATAAACGCACTATACAGTAAGTAATACCCTACCTCACACTGTCATACAATGTGACTAGGAAGAGCAATCGTGAAAGCTCGGCCATTTCCGTTTGTCTACGGCAAATAAACTATTGCAATGCATAAAGTCAAGGTGATCAGAATGTAGGTAGAGATATGTTTTTGAGACAGAATTTGTGTGAGGGTTTAATTTTCCTTTTCACCCCAAAACAGAGAAATTCTGCAAACACATCTCTTCCTAGTTGCATTCTATCAAAGTTTGAGGTAGACTATTTCTTGCTAGGTGTAAACATGTGATATGACAGTGGTTTTCCTTAGAGACTAATCATTTCTCTAACAACTGAGACCACGATTGATAAAATTGGTGAATAAATAATTCATTTTTGAATATGATTGTGTTTCTACCTCTGAGAATGCAATTTAGAGTAAAATACCTTGTAGTGGTTAGATTATAATTTTTGGTCCGACCCTAAAATCGCACTGAGGGCACGTATTTGCAACACGGCTAGAGCAATTCCCGTGCACGTCGACATGTAATCAATCGAGTATACAAACTCTAGTCTTCATTGACTCAATCGTTAGACTCTGTACGACCCCTTAATCGGAACGTTGAAATGTCTAATTTCGTCCATTCCAAATTACAAACCTATTACACTTTGTATTTACAGTTCCAGCTTCCAGTCTCCAAGAATTGTTTGATCTAATGATTGATGCTTTGAAAACTATTTTAGACTTCTATTTCCCAGTTAGGGTAATAATATAGTGACACGGTGTGGATTCCACTTTTACGGTGTAAAACCAATTAAAAAGGCTTATCCCGATACAGTCCAGTTAGGATATTGTGACAGTGCCGTTGCAGTTTATGTACATACGAAAGCTAACAACCATTGTCTGAGCAGGTAGAGCAAATATAGTATGCATATGTTAGTTTAGCATTTGAAATTATAGTTCTTTGTACAGTATAAGCCTATTTATAATTGGTTTTACACCGTTACAGTGACGTAACGTCAAAAGCTGCGACCCATGCTAAAATTCGTTGGACTCGACCGCTGCGTCACTGGAATTTTCCCTGACTGGACTTTACCTTTAATTTCATTGCTAAACCTTATATTCTATTTTTGCTGTAGTACCTGTTCGGATAATGCTTGTAATCGTTGGTGTACATTTAATATTGCAACTCTCACATTATCCTAACTTAATTTTAAAAGTACGCCTAAAATGGTTCAAATATTCGTACACCAAGTTAAGTTCAACGCCTTTAATTGACCTTTTTACATCGACACTAAAAAACAAAAATGTATGTGAATAGTAAACGTAACGTGTGATGAATAGTTTCTATTAAATGCAATTTGTCATAGAATTTAAGTGGATGTTACGACATACTGTAACTCTATTTTATGTTATATTTTTTACATACACATGGGACGGGAGTAAATAAAGTAATGTTAGGTTCGCTAACATGCCATGTTACCGTCGACGAAGGACTAGGAGCAATGTGCCATAGACGCGTGCATTGGGTATCACGATACGTTGCCCTGTGTTTTGATATAGCTCAGAACATTTAACATGGTGTCATTGAATACCCGTGCTTATCCGCTGTCCAATCAAAGTTGTTCTTTTAACTAATCAAAACATTCTTACGGTACAATAACGAAATCACACAAGAATTATTAGCGTCGAGTCACTAGCCATTTTTTACAAATAAGAATTAAAATTAAATGCATTTTCGATGTTCATTTTTTGTTCAAACATTTGCATAATTTGTCACTTCTAACGATACACTCTTTAAATCTACACTGATAACAAGCGGTCAGTCGATCGTGCAGTGTTTATATCATGTGTGTTTGTTTATTGGTAAGTCTAGAGTTATGATCTCCGGCGAATTATGTACATGCTTATAATTATGTTGTTATGTATGTCAATGCTTTTTAATTTGTAAATACACGTGTTATCAATCGATTAGATAAACTTCACTTCGCTTTAAGGCAGAAATAAGGTTTTTTGTCGCATATGCTTACTTCATATGAACTGTATTGGTAGTGTTACTGCCCTTAGATTATTTTTCTAAATATGTAGGTCCACAACAAGCGACGTCGCGAATACATAATTATCATTGGCAAACATTCTAGCAACCAGCAGTTTCGCCTATATACACATACAGAAAACCAAGGTTTGAAGACACAGTTACGGCAAATACATTGTAGCTTAAAATCCTTCCGATGAAGAAAATAGTGCAGCGGTTACAGGGTCTTGATGAGTTGTCAATTGCGGAATATTGGCTAAGTTAGAATCGAAATAATGAATAATTATGTACCTGTGTGTTTTCTATAATAAGGCACGGTCACTTTTTCGGAAGCGTACCTTAAATCATTAATTTAACAATACGCACCGAACTTGTGACCGTCCTTTATTCTACGATAAAACACAGGCACTTAATCATTATTTCTTAGACTAGGATTAGCGGGTTCACTAGCTGGACTAGCTGTGCATACTCTATCAAAAAAATAAATAAAACTATACTCATAAAACAAATATTTCATTCTAAATTTGCGCTTCAAAGGACTGGTTCGTACATTAACATAAACTACAATTCGTGACAAAATGACTAAATATTACACGAATGTTTAATTTGGTTGTTGTTTAAAAATTAATGAGGCATATACATTAACAATGCAATAACAAAGACTTCTAAAGATGTCTCCAAACGAATTGATTTGTACGCTCTGTTTTCGAAAAAACAATCATCAGCTGGTTTTAACATTTAAAATTTTAATTTGTAAGATGTCACAAACTTTTTACAAAGACATTGGTTTTGGGAATAAATTTTATAAACGATTTATCTTTATGTTCATAGTGACTGCATGTAAATCTTCATAATGCACAATAATGTGAACATTTATTCAAACAAAGAGATAATAGAAATTCGGACAGGGAAGGCAGCACTCAACTTAATGAACAGCCTAGCACAGAAAACATAAAAACATCACATTCCACAATTACACGACACAATGCCCAACACATAACCGAACGAGAAAATGAACTGCCCAAGTCTCAGCTGTCAAAAGGCTGAATGAACTAGTTTCAGCAATCAAAAAGTTGAATGCCCTAGCTGAATGACCTAGTTTCAATAGTAAAACGGCTGAAATACCTAGTTTTAGTTGTCTTTAAGTCCTAAAAAATTAAAGGATAACAGTAATAAAAAGCTAGTATCATATCTGTCTATCATTAATTTAAACTCGGCATTAAAAACATTTTACGAATCACGGTTTCTATAAATAGTAACAAACGTTTTGCCCTATAACACATGAGCCAGTCCCCGAAAAATTCTACTATTTTCAAAATGGCTGCCGTGTTGTCAGTTCCTGTTCTGTTAGGACAGAACGTAAATATAGACATTCAGACCATTTAGAAGATGTATGTGATATTGAATATAAAGTCATCAAATTAAAGTCGAAACTGGAGGGATTACTACACGACTGACAAAAACAACAATGTTCTTTTTAATTGTCGAACAGATATTCAGATTTTAAGAAATCAAAAAGCTAACAAAAAGAGAGCTATTTACAGGAAAATCAGTATAAAACTGAGACAGAGAGAGGTCACGAAAGGAGATCCGAGCTACCTTGTGTGCATGCGCGAAATTTTAAAATCGTATTAGATAAGAAATATATTTAATAAAATTTTATTTCATTACAATATGCAAATTAGGTTAATTTTATGCAAATTTATTCATAATTACCTAGTACTTTTTGATGAATAACTCCCAAAATAGGCTGGTGACCCCTATTTTTTATTTGACTAACTGGTGTTCTATTTGATACTCAACTTATGGCCAATTCTAAATTATTTTCGATCGTTGGATATTTTTTGACTTCATTTGAAAATCATACTTATCAGAAATAGGATGGAAACAATCTCGGGCTATGAAATCCTCCCTCCCACGAACACTGGGCCAAAGGATGTCATTGTTCATTTTGACGACGTTAAAACGAATGCATTTTTGTGACCGTCGTGACGCACAACTTTTGACGTTACGTCTTACAGGTTCAGTAATCAGGGTGATTAATTTATTGTAAATTTGCTGGAAAATAAACTGAAAATGCCCACTAACAGAAACCCTGTCATGTCCCCAAGAAAACAAGTTCTTATAGCACTACGCTACTTACCTACCGGGGCTATGTTCCAAGTTATTGGTGAGACGTTAGGAGACAGTACATGCACAATGTCGAGGACTGTTGGATGTGCTGTAACAGCCATTCTAAGTAAGGTTCGATATTTTGTACAATGGCCAAATGCTGACGTCATACAAATGTTTGAGATTTTGTACAATGGCCAAATGATGACGTCATACAAATGTTTGAGATTTTGTACAATGGCCAAATGATGACGTCAAACAAATGTTTGAGATTTTGTACAATTGTCAAATGCTGACGTCATTCAAATGTTTGAGATTTTGTACAATGGCTAAATGATGACGTCATACAAATTTTTAAGATTTTGTACAATGGCCAAATGCTGACGTCATTCAAATGTTTGAGATTTTGTGCAGTGGCCAAATGCTTACGTCATTCAAATGTTTGAGATTTCGTACAATGGCCAAATGCTGACGTCATTCAAATGTTTGAGATTTTGTGCAGTGTTCAAATGCTGACGTCATTCAAATGTTTAAGATTTTATGCAGTGGCCAAATGCTGACGTCATTCAAATGTTTGATATTTTGTACAATGGCCAAATGATGACGTCATACAAATGATTGAGATTACGTACAATGGCCAAATGCTGACGTCATTCAAATGTTTGAGATTTTGTACAATGGCCAAATGCTGATGTCATTCAAATGTTTTAGATTTTGTGCAGTGTTCAAATGCTGACGTCACTCAAATGTTTGAGATTTTATGCAGTGTTCAAATGCTGACGTCATTCAAATGTTTGAGATTTTGTGCAGTGTTCAAATGCTGACGTCATTCAAATGTTTGAGATTTTATGCATAGGCCAAATGCTGACGTCATTCAAATGTTTGAGATTTTGTACAATGGTCAAATGTTGACGTCATTCAATGTTTGAGATTTTGTACAATGGTCAAATGTTGACGTCATTCAAATGTTTGAGATTTTGTACAATGGTAAAGTGCTGACGTCATTCAAATGTTTGAGATTTTTTACAATGGCCAAATGATGACGTCATACAAATGTTTGAGATTTTGTACAATGGCCAAATGCTGACGTCATTCAAATGTTTGAGATTTTGTACAATGGCCAAATGATGACGTCATACAAATGTTTGAGATTTTGTACAATGGCCAAATGCTGACGTCATTTAAATGCTGATTAGTAGGCTCATTGCCTACACACTTGAAATTTATCTTCAGGATCAAATTTGATCTGGATTATTGAATCGTTTGTGAACATGGGGCATGCCATTGCTGAGCAATTTGTGTGTTTGTGGCTTTATTACTAAGCACATTTGTTTTCTGATCTTGTTTATATATGACCAATTGTCCTTGTCAATTATTATATCAATTATGTGAATGTAGTATAGCACGGATAATTTGACGTGATCCTGACCTTTATGCATGAATATATTACAAGGTTCTAGCGTTGAACATATACATTTCCGCGAGCAAATCGTGCAATATCGGTCTTTTAGCTTTGTGTTGATATTACACATCGCGCGTCTTCGTAACAATCCCCGCTTATGAAAACATACAACCGGGATTATATATACAATAGACAATATATCAGCTGTTAAATAATAATAACAATAACGTTTATTCCAGTAATTTAGGCCTCCTGCCCATAATACATAGCAATCAATGGCAAACAGTTGACAATAAGCCCAAATTATATACATGTACAAGATTTCATAATGATTCACATTGCATTGTAACATATTATATATAACGTCTGAATACAATTTCGTGTAATAATATCATAAGGATATGGATGTAATATCTAACATACGTGTGTCCTACGACACATAACTTGTACTAATGGCGACAAAATATTCTATGCTCACTATCATGCACGCACACAATCACACACTCACGCGTGTATCACCGCACATACATCTGTACAAACGCATCGCACGCACGCACATATAATACGCCCGCACGCACACAGGAGGTCGAGAGTCGTGTCAAATTCTCCGTACTATAGAGTAAGTCGCCCGTGTGATAGTCACCGTACAGGCTGTATCGTGAGACGTGTTATGCTAGACATATTACACTCCCGGAACTACTTATCTCAATAGTGTTACCTAAAAAACCCTAAAACAGTAGTTGACGCATAGTTAACTATCCATAATTTGTGGCTAGGCGAAGCGTTTACGTGATCCGCCAATACGTTAATGTCATCTGTCATTACATACCTATATTTATTATTGTTGTATCACTCATGTTGTAGTCAATAAAAATGTAAGCTGGCGAATATGTTAATAGAACGGCCTTTACTAGTATGTGATGTAAAATTATTTTTAATTTTTAATAATCAACTTTTGATGTAATTAAAATTACGGAGTCTTTAGTCTACTTATTCAAAACGAAGTTATGCGTTAATTTTCTACACTAACATATTAGATAAACATGCGTGCCAAAGAACTTGCGTTTTGGGATATTGTTGTGGCGATTGTTATTTGTACGACAGGATGTTTGGCTGTTCATTTAACAGGTAAGTGTTGTTGTAATTCCTCTTTTAAAATAAATTAATATTTTGTTTTCAACTGGAAGATACCCGAGCCTATTTCAAACATATCGCTGGCTTAGAATAAGAAGGTCGTAAGTACAAAATTTTGAGAAACAATAAAAAAACTGTCTGAAAACTACTCTTTACTTGTGGAAAAACAAGCTCTTCAAAATTCAGTTTGGTCAACATGACCTGTTCCGATTTTCATGAAAATAGGATGGATCATAAGAAGCACCTTGAGGTGCAGATGTCAAATATGCATTAGTCTTATAAGGTCGTAAATACTACTTACGACCTTCTAATTCTAATCCAGCGATATAACCCTGTAGGGTAGTGGTGGTCTAGTTGTAGGACGTGCACAATGGGGATCTAGGTGTCCTGGGTGGGCCACTCTGTCTGTGCCACTCTAGAGGTCCTTGGTGTGATCCCCTGTCTGTGACACTGCTCAAATTATTTTAGCAAGAAATACGCATAAATATCGCGACTACGTTTACAGCAAACGTAGACTGGTGTCACTTTCCTCTTTTGCTTGGTACCAGTCTATGGCTAATGTCGAGATTTGTCGAAGTTTGCCGAATGTAATAAGACGGGTTCAACCTTACTATAACTTAAAACGGGTACCTGACAGGGTAAAAGCCAAGCTTTTGTATCCATGTATGCATATAGCACAGAAAAATGTTGACGTTGAAATTTAGTCGATATTATTCCAATATTTTAAACAAGTAAATAACTGGTCATTTTAAGTATATTTTAAACTTTACTACATTTGTGCACTATTACACCCATACTCTGAGGCAACGATTTTGATGGATTTATAACAAGAAACCTCGTCTTAAGACGACCTCAAACAATAATTCAACTACTTCAAAATTCTATTCCACTGGATTACTGATTACTTATACTCAAGTTAACAGTTCAATCTCACCTATAAAGGCCAACTTTCCCCTTAGAATTAAGACAATTTTCCGTTCCATTTTAATCTGTTTGCTCTTTGATAGATACAAGCTCACTATTTTTGGAAGCCAAGGAGAGTCTCATTATTGAGTTTTACTGTAAATAGCTTTGCCACTTATATACAAAATGTGCATTGTACAACGCTTAACATAGTATAGTCCAGAGAATTTGACACGACTCTCGACCTTCAATTAGCATAATTTAACAGCTGATATATTATCTATATTTATAACTCCGGTTGTATGTTTTCAAAAGCGGGCAGTATCACGAAGACGCTCGACGTGTAATACTAACACAAATCTAAAGAACAGATATTGCACGATTTGCTCGCGGAAATTTATATATTCAACGCAAGCACCTTGTAATATATTCATGCATAAAGGTCAGGATCATGTCAAATTCTCTGTGATATACACCAACACCTAAATGGTTAATCATACCCTATGTACTGATCGATTTATACGCAAAGTGTATCTGATAATTTTTTTTGTCTATATTCTAAGACAGATAGAACTCTAGTAGCTGATGTATATGGGATTGACGCTCGCTTTCGCTCGTGTGTTAAATCCTATATACAACAGTTACTCATGTTCTATCCTATAATTTTTCTGTTCCGAAGGGACTCAATAAGATAAACGCTTTATGTTTCAGACACTGACCGACAAATTGCTTTGGGCGTTTCGGGACAAGCGGGTAGTGGAGTTGACTTACAACAGAACTCAATCGGTGTACATGACGGTTTTCAAGGTGGTACACATAGTGGGCATTCCGAACAACATTCAGGTACGGAATCGCATGTGGATTTACCCAATCGATCACGGGGTCATGGTCATGGTCACGGTCACGGTCCAAGGGCACACGTTGATTTACCTGGTCAACACGGTAATCGATCACCGTTCCCTGTTATTCACAGAAAAGGAGGATCGACACACGACCAAAATATACCACAACATGGTGAAAATCGATCGCCAGGCCCTGTGATCCACGGAGAAAGAGGACATGGGCATGGTCAACGGGCACACGTTGATTTACCTGGTCAACACGGTAATCGATCTCCGTTCCCTGTTATTCACAGAAAAGGAGGGTCGACACACGGTTCAAATAGACCACAACACGGTGAAAATCGATCGCCAGGCCCTGTGGTCCATGGAGAAAGAGGACATGGGCATGGCCCACGGGCACACGTTGATTTACCTGGTCAACACGGTAATCGATCCCCGTTCCCTGTTATTCACAGAAAAGGAGGACCGATACAAGGCCATAACAGACCACAACAAAATGAGAGTGTACCACACGCTAATTTAATTCTTCGAGAATCAGGACACGGTCATGGTACAGTGGCACACGTGGATTTACCTGGCCAACACGGTAATCGTTCCCCAGTCCCCGTGGTACATCGAGAACGGGGTCATGGTCACGGTCAAGGTCATGGTTCAGGGGCACACGTGGATTTACCTGGCCAACACGGTAATCGTTCCCCTGTCCCTGTCATTCACCGGGAAAGAGGACATGATCATGGCCATGGTTCAGGGGCACACGTGGATTTACCTGGCCAACACGATAATCGTTCCCCATTCCCTGTAGTTCACCGAGAAAATGGACACGATCACGGTCCAAACCATACATCTCATGACCACGTCGATATACCTAGACGGCCATTGGACCCATTTGGACCAGAATTGCCATTTGAAAGGCGGTTTATACCTCCTCCGTTTCCGGGAATGCGGCGGTTTCCGGGCCCGGATATGATGGGAATTCCAGGAGACATAGACCCTTTTACGGGAATTCCCTTCCGAAGGCCACCAGGCTTTCCTGGTGGGTTACCTGGTGGGTTTATACCAATTAGAAGAATTCCATTTCGACGGCCATTGTTTAGACCAATGCTCCCACCACCGGAAGGGTTGATGTTTCGACGCTCAAGGCGTTTACCGATTTTGAGAGGTCGTGGGCGTGGTTTAATGAGAATAATAGGTGGATTGCTGGGTTTACTTTGAGTAACGTATCTAAATTATTTATTCAACATGTATATTCGATGTCATTGTGCTGGATGCAATGATTCGTCTGTGTGGACATCAAACCAGGAGCTGTCAGAAAATGTTTCAATGGATGATGAAGTACTTCTTTTTAATATACTCAGTACATTTTTATACATTTAAAAACACACACTACTGATTTTCTTTCGCCGGTTTTATACTGAGTATAGTATACATTACAGGTGGTATGAACACACTTTAGTGAGTGGTTTCCGTATGAAGCTCGCGATTGGTCAATGGTGAGACTATACTCAGAATCAACCAATGAAATGCGTGTGTACAATAATACGATATTAACGTTAGAAACCACGTGTTTTTACATGTGTTGACGGTTGTACAGATCACTGTCCTTACCCTCGAAGTTTAATGTCATAAGTCAACCTGGCAGGAAAAAAACAAATGATCACGTACTTAGGCCTAAAATAAAATATTGTTTGTTTCCCCATCCCCTACCTACCCGAAAAAAACGGCCCTACCCAAAATATTTTATTGCCCAAATTGAAATATTTTTTTTATGAAATATTGGGGATGAAAATGTTAATTTGTGTTTACTGGCTTGTTTCTTACTTAATTAGGTACATTTTGTACAGATTTTAAATTTAAGATTGTTGGTTTTCACCTTATAGTTACATGTATTATTATATTTCACTATTTGTATGTCTTGACCAATAACTATTATTCTGAAACTATTAAAAAAATATTTAACCTACCTACCTACCCATTCTAAATTTGCTTGGGTCGGGATGGGGAAACAAAGAATATTTTAAGTTTGGCCTTACGACTACACGTGCTAGTACTTTTCGTATCTCAGTTGGTCGCATACAAACACCACCATGACACTGTCTTCTGACCACCATTCAAAAAGATAATAGAAAATCGGACAGGGAAGGCAGCACTCAACTAATCAGCTGAGCACAGAAACATAAAAACAACACAGATCACAATTACACAGCCCACTCAAGGTTTTACAGGGGCTGGACAAAAAACAGCCCGGATGCTTACAGCGATCCTTAATTTCGTGGAAAGCATATAAATTATGTCCCCTAGTCTGGCGTACGTGTCGTAGAAATCGGTATAACAATAAAACACATATGGCTATTTTTGTTTTCTAATTTTGTTAACGTTTGTCTTGGATTTGTAGCCTTTAGTGATGTCAGAGTCACATGGTAAAGTTCGCTGATTATGGTTGTAAAGGAGTGTTCGGTACTGTATTTAAGGTGATGTATGTGTATCTGAATGGTTGACTAGTGATAGATAACATTCGTGTACTTAGGCATGAAGTATAAATCACGACATTAAAATGGTTTCAATTAGTCTTCTCTAACGAGGGCCAATAACAAACACGAAATTTAGTACATCATTTATATCTGTAAACATTTTACAGCCCTGTCACACATTACGAATCTATTGAACGAAACCTGACGAATAGAGTAGTTTTGTGATGACCGAACGCAACGGACAATGCTCACAGATGCATCCATACAAACACCACCAACGACAGAAAGCGTACACATACTTATGGGTAAGAATTTAGCGGAAGTCCTAATAGCCAGTATTCGCAAGTTGACGTCGGTTGGTATTCGTTATGACTGTGTGACGGGGCCTTTAGACTCAAGTTTAGTATGCGATTTGTTACGTCTTATGTGAACTTAGCTTACTATTAAATTATACCTGTTTAGTGGTCACCAGTGACTCTCCATTGTAAATTAATTGAACTCAGAATCGTATTATCATTTAGACATCGTTAGTTTGTACATGTACCTATTTAGGGATTCGAATCAGTACTGCACGGTACCAAAGCATAGCAATGCGAAGAACGAACGCGTCGGTCACTCGGCTATCGCAAAAAAACACAATCAATTTCTTGACATTGTGTCAACTTCAAAATTTTGTATACAAATTTTATGCGATATCTGAAACTGTACTTAGAATGTACCTTTTTCATAAATCATAAAATTGTATTTTTGTATACATGGGAATAAGAGATGAACAAAAATGCTGGACATAGCCTTTAATTGATAATTTGCATTCCGATTTATTGGTTGGGGTGTATTTGTACACCTCAAATGTAAGACACATGATAAATTTAAAAACTAAACATGTATAATGGGTTCAACTTACACGACAGCTTATTTGACAACTGGTTTCTATTTGTTATCTGAATTTTTAGCTGTTTATTTAGTTTATACTAATTTATTTAAGGTCGATTGTGAAACAAGTTCTGCAAACTTATATTAATCACTCTTGACACCTCATTCCTGATGTTATCCATCGCCATGAGGCTATGAAAGAAGAGAAGCCAGTTTCCCTTTAATGCTGAGCGTCTAGCAAGGGAATTTCTGGTACCACTTTTATTTCATTGTTTATATACGCATGTGCGTGCCCAGTAACATCAGTTTGATTCACGGTGTATGATAAAACCTACATTGTTGGTACAAAACTGGCGTTGCCTTCACTTTTTGGTATAAGCAACGAACTTTTACGTACAAAAAACGAAAAAACTCGCGGAGGAGGTCACGGAAAATTAAAACAGTTCTACTTCAGAGAAGTATGATGATTTTACTAATAAAACCACGGAACATTAGAAACGTTCAAGCTTCCATCTGCATAAAAACAAAATCAAAAGCGTCAGCAGTTTCCGAAAAATAAGGGTTACAGTTTGAGCACTGCTTTACAAAATCGGGAAATGGAAATCGTTTTTTGCTATTATTTTTACAACTTGTGATGTTTTCTGCAAAGTTTTTACCTATATATTCAGTTTTTGATCTAATGGAACTGAAAAAAGAAAAGAAACCATCCTTTAAAATCAATATCGTCTCTTAAAACACGATTTTATCAAACTATAAAGCACCTATATTTTAGGAACAGCACTAAACTAGGGCACCTCCGTTATTTCGGAAACACTTAAGTCACTTATAATGTATTCAGCAACTACTCGTACATGCTTTTTCTAAGTAGACACTAGCTATTTTGTTTCAGTATAAGATGGTTAGTGTATTCTTAACGGATGGCAGAGGGGGATAATCTCACATATTGTCACAGTTGGCTTCTCATGTCAGGGATTAGAAGGTCAACAGTTATCACTTTCAAAGTTGACTCTGTTTGTTTCTAATAAATAATGTATAATGTAAAATATTCATTTAGATGACATGCATAAGCCCCATTTTCATTCCGGTTGTTTCCGTTGTCGAAACATAATTTAGAAGCTGATGATCTTCGAGCAGTCCCGAAGTGTTGATGGTCTGCATATGCAAACATACGAAATCAATTGACGTAAAGCTGACACTTCGACGACATTCACGCGGCAGGTTCCAACAGCCCGGCGAAAATCTGACCATTTGAATTTCGCTAATAATCATCGTCAGGATATCATTCCCGTTGTCATTTAGTAAGAAGTGGAGCAGTCCGTAATAGATCTGCGGATAACAATCGGCATGGTGCTTTTAGTATCGGGGCTTAAACCCTTGGACCTGGCATTTGGATGAGAAACCAAAGGACTTAGGTGGTGATAATGAAATTTAGAGCGCACTGGAATAGAAGTGCTCAGTTATACATGGGGCAGTCATTGGACAGTATAGTTTGTCCATGAAAACAAAGTGTTTGACAGTTTTATCTGCAGAAGGCAGGCATATGCTTTATTGACGACTTCGTGACTTTTTGAGTGCAGGGTCAAGTTATTTACAATACTTACAAGCAATGAAATCCAGTTCTGTAGTTGTAGTTATCAATACTTTACGCCATTATTCGGTAATACCCTGTTCGTTCAATACCAAATTAATATGCCAAATCGTACAGAAATTGCAACCGTGGATATTTAGAAAAGTTGCTTTTAATGTATTTTGTTTTTCAGAGCCAATGTACTGAAGCCGTGCTGTCAGGTATGACTCTTTTACTATACTGCTTTCCAAGTCGCTACACATCCAAACGCTAAAGCACTCATATTTTGAAAGGGGGCTGTATTTAAAGCATGACATGCATTAGTTACAGGTCCACGTATTTTGCAATATAGACCACGAAGTCGCGTAAGGGACGCCGTGTACATACTTCGGACTCAGATGTGACGGGTCACTGAAATTTTTATTTATTTAAGATAAAACAAAATTCTCAATGCATCCTCCAAATGTCTAACACGATGACCGTGTCTTAAATTCCAACAGAAAACGACCATTCAGACCGACAATTGCAAATGAAATAGCTGTTTAAATGCATCTCGCTGTAGCAAGGAGTCGTACGAGGAGCGGTATTTGAAGGGAGGGAGCTGTATGCTAGGTCCACGTACATTGTACATGTAGATGCTGTAACTTCAAACGCAGCTACAAAATCGATGCGTGAAATGTAATACACCAGTCAATTGAAACCAGGGAACCCAACCCCGGGAAAATACGGGGATTTTTACTATTGTTGTTGTCCAAATTCCTGGTAAAATTTCTGCCCCGAGCCATACTGTTGGTCAACCCACCGCAAATTGTCACTCCCCTTAATTTTAAACCAGTGAAATCCTACATTAAATATAGGTATGTGTAATTCTACTTGATATTTAGATGTATGTAAACATCACAGATGAATAACTGTTGGTCAAACTATGAAGATCGCCCGTCTGTACGCCTGCAATAAACTCGATAAAAGCACAGGTATAGCCACCGCTATATTTTCCCGCTATTTCTCCCATCCTTCCTCCTCGGGTTTCATTTAACTGGTGCATAGCATTCAAGCACGTGCGAAATCATAGCGTAACCCAGTTCCGGCCTATCTTATATCGGATTCTGACAAATGAAAGATCTAGACCATTTGGACGAATTCTATTCAGAGAGACAAATTTTGACATAATATAGGTGCCCTTATACAAACAATATAGGTGACTTACCATAAGTTAATTATTGCAAGATATTTTCATGTTAGAAGCTTATTTCCGCTTTTGTTGATTATCCCAATATCAAAGTATCATTGTAGTAAAAATTGAACATCAGAACAATACCAAAAATAATAGGATTCGTTGTTCAAATACTTTTTCAATACACATGTCAACTTTGTTTACTTTGACACGAAACAGAAGATTCGTTCTTTTTCATACTTCCGATACAAACTTCGACATAATTTTGAGCGGATTACATTTCTACATCTTCGAGTGGTTCCGTAAAACCATTCCAGTTATGAACTAAAGCCAAATCTATGAGTAAATGGATTTTAAATAACTTCACTACACCGTCCATTTCGGCTATTTATCCAAGATCAATAGGAAAAGTTAGGTGCTTGTACGAACAAGTGAGTTGAAAACGCGACTTTTGTACCAACAATGTAGGAGCTGTGTGAAGTTGGCTCAACATACGACATACGACATACAACATTCAAAAAATCGAATGTCGTCCAGCTCGACATACGACATTGGACGACATTCAAAAAATCGAATGTCGTCCAGCTCGACATACGACATTGGACGACATTCAAAAAATCGAATGTCGTCCAGCTCGACATTGGACGACATTGGACGACATTCAAAAAATCTTCAAAAATCGAATGTCGTCCAGCTCGACATTGGACGACATTGGACGACATTCAAAAAATCATCAAAAATCGAATGTCGTCCAGCTCGACATTGGACGACATTGGACGACATTCAAAAAATCATCAAAAATCGAATGTCGTCCAGCTCGACATTGGACGACATTGGACGACATTCAAAAAATCATCAAAAATCGAATGTCGTCCAGCTCGACATTGGACGACATTGGACGACATTGGACGACATTCAAAAAATCGTCAAAAATCGAATGTCGTCCAGCTCGACATTGGACGACATTGGACGACATTCAAAAAATCATCAAAAATCGAATGTCGTCCAGCTCGACATTGGACGACATTGGACGACATTCAAAAAATCATCAAAAATCGAATGTCGTCCAGCTCGACATTGGACGACATTGGACGACATTCAAAAAATCATCAAAAATCGAATGTCGTCCAGCTCGACATTGGACGACATTGGACGACATTCAAAAAATCATCAAAAATCGAATGTCGTCCAGCTCGACATTGGACGACATTGGACGACATTGGACGACATTCAAAAAATCATCAAAAATCGAATGTCGTCCAGCTCGACATTGGACGACATTGGACGACATTCGAAAAATCATCAAAAATCGAATGTCGTCCAGCTCGACATTGGACGACATTGGACGACATTCAAAAAATCGTCAAAAATCGAATGTCGTCCAGCTCGACATTGGACGACATTGGACGACATTCAAAAAATCATCAAAAATCGAATGTCGTCCAGCTCGACATTGGACGACATTGGACGACATTCAAAAAATCGTCTAAAATCGAATGTCGTCCAGCTCGACATTGGACGACATTGGACGACATTCAAAAAATCATCAAAAATCGAATGTCGTCCAGCTCGACATTGGACGACATTGGACGACATTCAAAAAATCGTCTAAAATCGAATGTCGTCCAGCTCGACATTGGACGACATTGGACGACATTCAAAAAATCGTCTAAAATCGAATGTCGTCCAGCTCGACATTGGACGACATTGGACGACATTCAAAAAATCGTCTAAAATCGAATGTCGTCCAGCTCGACATTGGACGACATTGGACGACATTCTAAAAAATCAACAAAAATCGAATGTCGTCCAGCTCGACATTGTACGACATTGGACGACATTCAAAAAATCAACAAAAATCGAATGTCGTCCAGCTCGACATTGGACGACATTGGACGACATTCAAAAAATCATCAAAAATCGAATGTCGTCCAGCTCGACATTGGACGACATTGGACGACATTCAAAAACTCGTCTAAAATCGAATGTCGTCCAGCTCGACATTGGACGACATTGGACGACATTCAAAAAATCAACAAAAATCGAATGTCGTCCAGCTCGACATTGGACGACATTGGACGACATTCAAAAAATCATCAAAAATCGAATGTCGTCCAGCTCGACATTGGACGACATTGGACGACATTCAAAAACTCGTCTAAAATCGAATGTCGTCCAGCTCGACATTGGACGACATTGGACGACATTCAAAAACTCATCAAAAATCGAATGTCGTCCAGCTCGACATTGGACGACATTGGACGACATTCAAAAAATCATCAAAAATCGAATGTCGTCCAGCTCGACATTGGACGACATTGGACGACATTCAAAAAATCGTCTAAAATCGAATGTCGTCCAGCGGATTCGAAATGCATGATTGTTATATTCGAATTTTATTTGAATTGTATTCGAATTATCTTAGAAGTATTTCTAACGACATTTAGACAAGCTGTAATAATTTTGGTCATTTCGAATCATCATTCGGAATGTGTTTCAAATTTTTAGTTTTTATTAATTCCGACTCATTCGGACCCATTCCGGCTGATTCGAGATTCGTATGATTGGGGTATCAATTACGTCTATCGCAAGCCCGATACCTGTAAAAACTACATACACATGGGTAACGAACTAGTATGTGTTTATCCACGTCCCTATTGTTTCGCTTACCAATCATGATGTAATAGTGTATGTTGAACGCATAGCTAGACTGATTCTGACCTTATAGCGGACAATAAAGGATCAACAAATACAAACTTTACATGACTGACTCCTTACATCCGCAAGTGACAATATTCGTTCATTCTACAATGATTGAACAAAAAGTGCAACACTTTAAATCCAAACATGCACACATAAACAAGGTAAAGTCGCGGAAATTGATTACGTTTAGATAGGCCGTTCTGATATGGGTAAAATATGCTAGATCTAAATGTAAGTAAGATTATTAGCATAATATAACAGAGAAATGTGCTTTGTCAGTTGAGACGTTCAAAGTTAACATAGAATAACAGAAATAATGATCGTATATCAAATGCACGCCTTAATGTTATTATACTGTAACAGGACGGCGGTCTCAACGATATTTATGTGCGGGCTTGACTTGTGGCCGGGGGAGGGTGGACGTGGATCAATGTACACAAACAATAGAAATACAACAATACGAATTTTAGTTGAAACAAATAGCAATTATATTCTAGACAAAGATATCTACTACAAAATAATCGAGAGTTGACGTTGGATCTAAAGATCTATAATGTTATAATGTCAGTATGTTTATTTACATGGCCGCCATTCTTCAGAGTAATCCACCAAAGTCCGTGAAACGCCGTAGATCTAGAGTTGTACTGTAGGCCTATTCCGCAGGAAGATCTACTGTAGGTCTTCTTAGTATGTATTTAAGTTATAATGTATTAATACTATTTAATGATAAGTTTTATTGTGAGGACTTGAAGATTCTATTTAATGTTGAGGTTTTAGATGTTGTCTGGCCGAAATCCGAAAGTGAAAAGCTGCCGGCTTCTGCGCGCTCTCTCTTTTATATTTGCCGCGCTTTGATACTTAAGAACAAAAGAGCGGTGACGTGTGAAGTATCAACCAATCATATTGAAGCTGCCTTCTTTGCCTATGTTCTATTCCACCAATCAGCGGGCTTTCGGAATTTCACAAACAATGCGTCCTTACGCCGTACAAGAAATTAGATCCGAACATACAGTCCGCTCCGCTACTATTGAATTCGTGGAATGTATTCCGCCGTCATATGTATAAAATATGAGCTTCCAATTAATTAAAAGGTATTATAATGACTATGGTGATCCATAAGTACGTATGCAGAGAGTACTGGTCGTGCAGCGCACCCTTCGACTGTATCGATGGTGACAACAAGGAATCCCCATGACGTGACATACATGTACTTCTATAAATAGTAACAAGTAATCTCTGCATACTGCAAACGTGTGTGTAAACTGTGTTCCTCTGGATTTACCAAGTATGGAAGTATTATCAACTGTGAATGTGTAAGTGATGAATGCTTAATCAATCCATCAATTGTACCAACGTGTGATGTAAATGCCTGCAATAGTTTTGACGTTGCATTTGTAGTCGTCCGGTAATCGTCATATGATTCCGCGACCTGGTTTAAGAAAGTGTAACTTCGAGGTTCCCGTACAGCCTTGCTAAAAACGCTAGCGACATATTACAACTTTGGGAACTTCCTTTATTGCATATACACATGTATCCCAGCTATATAAATCCCGGACACCCGATGACTTGGTCTGTAAGAGTACCTCACATTACAATACCATTGTGTACATAATGTAACATGAGATAAAAAATAACTCTACCTAAAGCTAGGTAGCTAGTTCGGCCTCGGTTAATGTTCATCTTGTCGGTCTCAAGCAAATCTAAGTGTGCATACAAAATTGTACATGTTACTAACACATGTACGAATACATACATTGTAACTGTGAAGGGGAATTGAGCAAAATGGCAACACTTTCTTAACATGAACATTCTATTTCAAAATTTATGCTTTTTAGGGATATACAAAGACATTTTTGCTTTTTAGCACACACAGAATAATAAAAAAACAGACACATGTTTACACAAAATACATCGTGCATAATTACTGATAAATCAAATTTACAAACACAAGGATACAATAATATTATGATTATGTAGACTTAGACTCCGAAGCAATGGTTGACGCTTAACTATTACCGTTATGTGTGAAATAATATACAAGTACAAAACACAACACTTATTCATTCTCCTTTATGAATATTGAATACTTGAATTAACTAAACCAACAAAAGGCACAAAAGTCTCTGACCAAACCCATTCGGATATAGCACAGTTAACGACTAATTGTGAACAATTCTTGATTACATTCATCTAGTTCTTGACACTACGTTGGCCAAATAGTCATTGAGGAAAGCATACTCAAGAATAGTGACAATAGGAACACAATTGTATACTAAAATATCTTTCAATTTCAGAGAACATATTTCCTGAAAACTAATTGGATATAGCTGGTGGCAACTATAAACCACGTTCTTATGGTTTAATACATTAGCCCAATTTGAGTCTGTAATCGGGACCTTGTCGGATGAAATCCGAACGTTGCTTTGTCCGTGACCATCCGATGTAGGATTGATAACCAACGGACATTGCGTACGATCGTCAACTGATACCCGTCATGTCCGTCAGGCATCCTTTCCATAGGATTCAATGTCAACCAGCAGCTGTTGCCCGGTGTGTACACGATGACTACACTCCAGATATACGGAAACCTTCGGGATAAACTGATCGTCTTTCATCCTTTCCACAGATCTTCTATTCCCGTTGCTTTGCAACTACGCACATTTGTATACCCTAAACTGCTCGGTAACGGTTTAATCAACCTTATGTGAATCAGCATGTCGAATTCCACGGTAATTCTGTCTCGTTTTCGGCAGAAAATATCGTATCCAGGTATCATCTATCGCTATAAGTTTGATTAGAAAGTTTTATCCGTCTACATTAAAGCGCGAAAGCAAGCTAGCAGCGAGTTTGGAGCGACGTTCGTCTGTTCTGACGTCAAAAGAGAGGATACCCAAGGAGCGGAAATCTGGTGCATTTTCATCCTGTTCTGCAAATTCAAACAAATAGGGACACAACTACTGACAATTCCCTGGGCTTTCTCTTCGCATGCAAATTTTCTGTCTGATTTCAAATGATTTCTTATGAAATGAGTCGATTGCACCGATATACCGATCAGCGCGCTAGTATTATTTAACTGTAATACAGCCGTTCGTATGAATTTTTGACAGTCTCAACATTTTAGAGTATGAAAGAGGACATTTGACACAAAGATCCGATAAGATAATAAGAAATCTTTAGAGCTTCTGTTGCGTGAGCACTCCATTTGTATGTTAACTACGTTAGTCTTGCGACGTTACCTCTAAGATGACGTCGATTAAACGCACTCGCTGATGACGTTAAATGTCCTTAAATTATTCCATCAAAAGGGAATTCTCCTACCTATTATATTATGCAAAGTTTCATGAAATTATATTTACTGGTTTTAGAGATAATTGATATGTTGCATTATATAATGAATGACCCTCGTATATGTCTATATAAAGGTCGAGTTAATTTGTTCGGACTATGACTGTGGTTCACTGGTTGCAAAACGCGATAAAAGATTGCTTGATAAAATAAAAGTTTTCAAGTACGATTGATGTGTCACATTAGCTCGAATATCAATTATTACCAACATGGCTCGATATTCGACTTAGCTCGAAAGTAATGTTATTTAGGCTGGATGTGTTAACTTTACTCGAATATCGATTAAAACGCGCTTAACATCATAAATACCGAGCCGCAAGTGCTGAGTTGGAAATCAAATTAGTAGTTTGATTATTTTCATATGTTTCACATAATATGTCCAGGTAGTTTATCTGTTTAACAGCATTCGATTTCTGTTGATTTTTTTAATGAGCTGGTTGCAAAATACAAATAATATTTAGGCTTTGAGAAAGATTTACAATTAGGTTCAATATATTGGTATACCATTAGGAGCTATTCACACAACTCCCAAGCGTATTGCAAAAATGCGGATGATAAGTGCAGATTGGGTACCCGTATCTGCTTTGAGACGTCATGACATATGTCTTTGTAAATAGTAACAAAAAATTAAAAGTTGAGATTCGATTTTTGATGATTTTTGAATGTCGTCCAATGTCGTCCAATGTCGAGCTGGACGACATTCGATTTTAGACGATTTTTTGAATGTCGTCCAATGTCGTCCAATGTCGAGCTGGACGACATTCGATTTTTGATGATTTTTTGAATGTCGTCCAATGTCGTCCAATGTCGAGCTGGACGACATTCGATTTTAGACGAGTTTTTGAATGTCGTCCAATGTCGTCCAATGTCGAGCTGGACGACATTCGATTTTAGACGATTTTTTGAATGTCGTCCAATGTCGTCCAATGTCGAGCTGGACGACATTCGATTTTTGATGATTTTTTGAATGTCGTCCAATGTCGTCCAATGTCGAGCTGGACGACATTCGATTTTTGATGATTTTTTGAATGTCGTCCAATGTCGTCCAATGTCGAGCTGGACGACATTCGATTTTTGATGCTTTTTTGAATGTCGTCCAATGTCGTCCAATGTCGAGCTGGACGACATTCGATTTTAGACGAGTTTTTGAATGTCGTCCAATGTCGTCCAATGTCGAGCTGGACGACATTCGATTTTAGACGATTTTTTGAATGTCGTCCAATGTCGTCCAATGTCGAGCTGGACGACATTCGATTTTTGATGATTTTTTGAATGTCGTCCAATGTCGTCCAATGTCGAGCTGGACGACATTCGATTTTTGATGATTTTTTGAATGTCGTCCAATGTCGTCCAATGTCGAGCTGGACGACATTCGATTTTTGATGATTTTTTGAATGTCGTCCAATGTCGTCCAATGTCGAGCTGGACGACATTCGATTTTTGATGATTTTTTGAATGTCGTCCAATGTCGTATGTCGAGCTGGACGACATTCGATTTTTTGAATGTCGTCCAATGTCGTATGTCGAGCTGGACGACATTCGATTTTTTGAATGTCGTATGTCGTATGTTGAGCCAACTTCACACAGCTCAATGTAGGTTTGATCATACACCGTGTGATTGAATCAGCCATAAAATGTTTGCCATCCACATCAGAAATCATGTTCAGAAATACAAAGTAGATAATACAGTGTAGCAATACCACGTGGTTTTTACTACAGTTCCAAGTAGAAATTTGTAAACATTGGAACACAAATGTAGCCATAAATATTTTATTTCTTCATCGATTTTTATGAAATCTACGCCACGCTTAGGAGAACATTATTTGCTTTCCATGAAATATAAAATCTTTTTAAGCGGATGTGCCGTTTAGTCCATTACCCTGTGAAACCGTGGCACGTGTAGGTTTCACAGGGTAATGGAAAAATCGGTAAAGCTGCTGAAAAAGATGTTATATTTCATGGAAAGCAAATAATTTTCCCCTTAGCGTGGCGTATATTTTATAGAAATCGATTAAGAAATAAAATACGTATGGCTATTTTATTTTCCAATGTTTATAAATTTCTTCTTGTAACTGTAGCCAAAAGTCACGTGGTATTGCTACACTGTAATAACGTATCTGACAAATGATTCCGTTTATTGTCGAATACTTTTGACCTGTCGCTAATTAATCTCCGTATGTTTTCGCTTTTGTACAGTAAGAATGATTTGATGAGTTATAACAACAACTCTGATTGGACAACGGATAAGCATGGATATTCATGGATGACAAGTTAAAAGTGAACGGCAATACCTATATATAGTCTCTGGGTTACCAAAACAAACATAACTAGGAGAAAAAATCATATAAACAACTTCTGCCCTCCCCAAGGTAGCGTGTAACTTTGCATATCTACGGACAGAGTCTATAACATGGCGTCGTTTAGAGTCGCTCCAAGCTTTGACATCGCTCCGGTGTCGGTAGCCTGGATTACCTGCCCCTTACACTACGACTATAATCATGTACGTCGGGAACCAGACTACGGTGTCAGTGTTGAATACCTGTTAGGGGAAGAAACTACATCGACGTGTTTGGTCAGTTATGAAATATCCTGACAGAGTTGCTCTTCTTCGCTTTCGCTACAGATCTCTTTTCTGTTGAAAGGGAGATTATTCAATTGACATTATTTCGTGTATACTAGAAGCATGGCAGGAGTTGTCTGCCATAGAAGAAAAACATTTTAAGGAGAATATATTTTGATACACATGTATATACAATAGTAACACTAACACTCACACTAATGGCAGTTATATTTTACTTCAAGCATTATATAATAAAATGAATCGAGTATAAAAACATTTTATTCTCTCAGGATCTGACCAAATCATACGATGCCCTTCTTTGGCTTTACCTGCTTGTGTATGTAGTTATGAATCTTATCATATAACATACAAATAATACCAATGTCACTAATGCAATCTGATCGCCGTTTTATTATCGGACTTTGGTCTAATCGGACCAGATGTGGTACGGATACCGGCCGGTAATCGTTCGGCGGCAGGGGTAATTTAAGTATCTTTTGACTAAATTGTATGCATTTGCTACTCTGCATCGTACGCCGATCGCAAACCGTTTCTCAGCACTTTGCTAGGCGAGCGTTACCGAGCGCTTTCTTATGCAACGGGACGCTTCAGAAGCACTCCGTAGCGCTTTGCTACGCAACGGTCTGTTAGCTGCGATCGTTCGTCGGTATCATAAATGTTTCGCTTCGTCGGCTACTTAGCAGCCGTTTCCTAGCTACAGTTCACGTACCAATTGCACAGCCAGCGCACTTGAACGAACGTCGAGTCTGATGAAGTGGCGGGCTTGAAAACGTTTATCATAATTAAAATGAATCAGATCAAATTCCTTGGATAAAAGTAACACTATTAGATGTTACTGACCACTATTCATTACTCGACTGGACATGATCAGGGTTAATTCCGTCGTGTGAAAACAATATAACAAGGTCAGGGATCACAAACTCATCGTTAAATAAATTACATTATTTTGCCAAACAAAAACGATACTATTTCCGACACAAAATTCCACCGTCAAGTGATTTTAACGATTGATCATTTTCATTTAATTATCTTTTCCCTCCCAATAGCAAAGTGCTAATCCCCTTATGGAAAACAAAGTTTAAGAAAATCTGCGTTGATTTTCAATGTGACTATTAATATCTCCAATTGAAGAATATCGGGTTCCCATGAGAGTAAAGATTGGCTTGCTAAGTCGACGTGCGTCTCGCGGTTATCCATCAGAACGTTCATTTCTACGTTGTCAGGAATTTTTAGATCAGGAACGCATCAGTCAGTGATAGTTCTCTGCGATGAATACCGGATACATCAACGAGACTACACGAGATTTTGATTATCACGTGATTAGCAACGAGTTGCGATGCTGTCGTCTGGTTTGATAAGTAAGCGAGTGAGCAGAATACGAAATTAGATTAAAACTGGACATGATACGAACGAGTATTCTGGTGATTACAAAGTATGGTGTTAGTTCATGGGAGACATTCTCTATAAGAATGAACTCTGACATCCCGACCTCAACTCTCTCGTACATCGACGTCATGGTTGACCCACTATGACAGATCACTGGACTACCCCCAGTCGGACCTTGGTTCGTTTTCGTTCATTGTCAGTGGTAGGCAGTTTAGATAATAGTAGTAGGCCTATTGTTGGATATTTGCAGCGGACATGTCCTTCACATGCGGTATACTGACACCTAATTTTCATTCGATTTACCTACATGGCTGTGTGTTTTAAGAATATTCAATTTAATTCAATCTAAGAAAACCATTGGCATCGTTGCTTGTATATCATGTGTATTGCACTTGACTTGTTCTATCATTTTTGTATGACATTAAAATATAGGAATTCTAGATATTTTAATTTCCCCTGGTCGTTGGGCTACATAAGGAATCCTGTGTTCGAGTCTCCCCGTGGAGACTATTTCTCTCCTGGTGGGTATGCAGCCAACATCGAGATACGGCGCCCAGGAAGATCGAACATGCAAAGACACCGTCCTCACAGATACCAATGCACACATTGGTCAGTTGAAACATTGTTGGTTCGTCGTGATCAGGGAAATTAAGCAGTGGCACATATGAGGATCGAACCCGACACCTTTCGATCCTTAAACACATACCATACCTCTAGGCCACCACTCCCTACAGGTGAGGCAACCGTGATGATATATGACTATAATTGCTAAGTTACCCACAGGTAACTGTATCACTGATAAAGAGAAAAAAAATTTTTTTTATAAATTTATATTATCTTAGAAAGGTGGATTTGTACTAAAGTGGTCACATTTTCTGGGTATCAAAAAGAAGAATTGACTTTCGATATCTTCATTATGTAATTGCATTCATAGACAACATCGTTAGAACTACCTCCATGCGAAATCCCATCGAAATTGATCAACTAGTTAAAAAGTTATACCATGAAATGTATACCACGGTGTCCGGTCAATCACTGAGGTGCATTTAAAAAAATAGAAACGACAATGCTATTCTTAACAAGAAAAAAGATAGTGATTTCACGCCCTAAGGGATTATATTCTTCTTCATGGACGAAGTTTTATAATGATGATATCAAATTAAAACCGAAGCTCTCTAGTTTCTGTTTATGTAAATATATTTAAAATCACATCAGTATTATTAAAATGTTGATTAAAAACAAACTGCACACCAGTGACTGTGTGGTCAATTTCCCGCCTTGTTATAAACCTCTCTAAAGTATTATAAATTTTATAAAAAAATGTATGTTTTGTTTACTCTTTATTAGTGATACAGTTATAACTCCAACGCGATAAATTGCAGTACAAAAACAAACACAATATTGCCTATATTTTTGTTATGGATTAAAATCAAGGACCGTAACACTTACCAATGAAAGCATTCAAACATTAAGCACAACATGTAAGGTTTTCATGCTCCTAAATATTCAGAAACGATAAATATAGCGGATTTTGTGTTTGTTTTTGTATTGCAATTTATCGCGTTGGAGTTATACCTGTGATGTTACCCTGTGATCGATTAATTTGTTGTTTATTCGGATTTAACAACATTTATCAACAATTTTTCAGTTATGTAGGCCACAGCTGCAGATTTACATAACCAGTTTTCCTTGACTGTATTCAAACCAGTACCAACCTACAAGAAGCTAGAAGGAGTAAAGAGTAAAAAATCGACATCAATTGATGTAAAATTTCCCTGGAAGTATTTGAGCTGCTGGGGGTGAGAATGGAACCCGGACCGTCTGTTCACAAATCCAGTACACTTACCGCTAAACCATGGCCGCGGCGCAATATTTATTAGTATTTGTAGTTCTAGATTTATGTTTGTTTATACGGATGTTTATGTAATCATTATATAATTAATATAAACCAGATAACAACAGGACATTTTGAACTAACGAATTCTGTTAGCACGGTATGAATCCCGATACACCGCTTTTCAGTTCCGTTAGAGAATTGTTCTATTTTCATATGGCTCTGACGGAACTGAAAACCGATGTAACGGTCGGACGGAACTCAGATTTCATGTATCCTGAGTGTTACATTTGTTTTCAGTTCCGTCATAGTCATATTAAAATAGAGTAATTCTCCTACGGAACTGAAAAGCGTTGTATCGGGATTCATACCGTGGTTAGTAGCTTGCACTAATAAACGGCACACTCGTCCTTGACATATAGCTCTTACTCTTACGGTTTAATATCGTCTAAGCACGGATGTTCATCTTTTAATTTATCCAAGCGAGCCATGTGAAAACAAAGCTCAGATTACCAACGCACGCATCAATTTGTTCTCAGTTCATTCAAGCTTAAAACACACATCATATAATGCTACTGGCTTCCTTGTGCATGGAACCGCAAGCTAAAATTCCTCTGGCTTTGATTTGATCAAACCAATCAGCTTTCTTATAGGTAGCACACATTACTACGAAATCGTATTATCAGCCGCTTGAGTTCACGTTTGAGAAATTTTCCAATTATGTTTAACGTCCGTACGGTGACAAATGCCTCAAAGCTTGGTCACTGATTTGTGATTTACGGGCTATAAGCTGAATATATTCCGCGTCAGACTCGGCGAATTTTACGCTGGAACGCCGAGACAAATTGAAACTCTCGCCCAATGAGAGAAGAGACCGCACTAGTAACATTCAGACTTAATTCCAAATGTTAACAACGCTGATGATGTCCTTGTAAACATCTTAAAGGGACTGCCTCACATATTGGTGAATTAGAAAAATAAAATTGTCAAATATTCGCTTAATTTTGGTATAGTTGGCTGTATATCTCATAAACAACTACACTGACGTCTAAAATAACTTGAGAAACTTCGTTAGTTATTTAGTATTTTACATCAAAAATTCTATAGGGTATTAATACCCTATAGAATTAACACTACTTTTACTTAACATGCCTGAAATTTGATTGCATTCGATGAAAACGAATTTAAAAACGAACCAAATACCTCACAAATGTTCATACTGTAGATTGGTGATGTTACAGTTCGATCACGTGTGAATTACATAATTCATAAAGCTTGTTGGAAGGAAACTTAGCGCTTTTTTTCAAGAAAAAAATACTCAGTGGGCGATATCGAGAGTGGTTAAAATTGCTTATTTGCACCAAATCTGTCAAAAAGCAACTGTCAGTGGCTTTCTATTACATCAATACTTGGTTAGGTTGGAAAATCACGATATACAAAAATTTTAGCCCAATCTGTGAGGCAGCACCTTTAAGAAGTAATCGTCAATATGGTACTATAAACTGTTATTATTGCGTTTTATGCCCGTAAACGCACGCGTCTCCCATCAAATTGTGACAAGGGTTCACTGTAGTTTACTTTTAATGCTGAATTCATTATAATTATATTGCTGGCTTAGGAGAAAAATGTACACTACTCTTTAAATATGGAAAAACAAGAGGTTTCAACTTTTTAAAGAACAGTTTGGTCAACTATACCTGTTCCGGTTGTCATAAGAATACTAGTACTCTTTAGAAGCGCCAACTGATTTCAAATCTGTATGGGTCATATTAGGTCGTTACGACCTTCACATTCTAAGCCAGCGATATATGTAATAGGAGGTATATGTCTAATGCATTAAAAGTTGAAGGTCAAAACTCACTTTGTATCTAATTTGATGTCCAGGAGCCGGGCGCTATACTCGGGTCTTAAACATTATCCCTTTTTATATATGTGTATGAAGTTTAAATTATTGTATTTTAATACTATGTCAATTTTGAAACGATTTAGGTAGAATAATGTTAAACAGTTCTAGCTTTGCATTTCAACAATGATTTATGTTTTATACATGTAAGATTTATACTGAAAACTAATGAAATACGTATGACACTAGTCTGTCTATACAGATCCTATGTTTAATTAAAGGAGTCAACTCATCAGTCTACTCTTTTTTTATTTCCTCTTTGCACCCTCAAACATAGGTAATTGAAAATAAAGTTATGATTTTTGATTGACAAAATATTATCCAGTCGGGTATCTAGACTAGTTTGCACTAATGAGGCCTTACTTGAAACGTTCTGTTTGAAACCTTATTCCCGTATTTTAGTTCAAGTCCTACTGCTGTAAACAGAAATATGTATTAGAATCTACACGTTTCTTAAAATATATTTCGCATTGTTATATTCATGTGACATATAAAAAATAATTTAAATACATAATCATTCACCTTCAGTTTAAAGAAAATTACCATCTTCACCAGTCCAAATATGAGGAATTGCTTGCTCATGTTATTCCGCTGTCGCGTCTCAAATTACAACGTATAGTTTTCTGCTAATCAATTTCACGTGACAAATGTATCGTTTCCCGTGCCTAAATTCACAGAAAGATCGATCAAAAATCGATGATTCAATCACCTGCCCTTGTTCTCATATTTACCGCTTCAGGAAGTTTACCGCCATTTTGTTCCGGTTATTACTAAATAAATCCCGACCCATCAACATTTATCATCGTTGTCATCTACATTAATTAATGCAAAACAAATTAGAAGACAAATGTGATAACGACACCTCTACTCCGTATGTTATGACCAATCGTACTTTGTGCCGCTGTCATATTATCTGCTGAAGCAATTTCCGGAACGGAAGTTGGATTGTTGTTGGCACGCGCGCGTTCATTCGCCGTGTACTTTGAGAAGGAATGATGGGGAGCTATTCTCAGGAATGGAAGGTAACCTATACCGGAAGCACATGTCCTCTGTAAACGAAAGGACATAAAATTGTAATATTTCACAGTAATATTGTTCACACGGTGTTCAAACAAAATTTTACGCCTCGTGGCGTAAAAAATGACAAGAAATAATTTTCAAGCGAGCATTAAAGCTGAGATAGAGACCAAGATTCGTCAGTACTTTTGTCTTGATCGATGGAAATTAAACGTTTCGTGTTTCATACGTAATTAATACGATGGATGGAATATAACTGTGTTTTTCCAATCGAACATCAAACCTTTAAAATGACGTCATTTGCAGAAGTACGGTACAATACTCAGAAGCCCGATCACTGCACAAAACACATTCAGTTACAAAGTAATTTTTATAATATACATTATAGCATAAAAACGGTGGTTTTGCCCATACGTTAACGGGACGAAAACCATGCGTAAACATAAAGATTCACGCGCTGTTAACGTCCAGTTTTACGTATGCTCATTTCAGGGCCGCACCGGCGACTATAAAGGTTGTACAGCTTCATATGAACAGTTATTCCCATTTTATTTCTAAGTACTAATAAGTACTAATTAGTTTTCTATAATATTTAAACTATACATTTAAACAAACCCGCAGTATCCATGTTTTCTTGGTATTTGCCGATACCGGAAGTCGACGTGCATAACAATAACTGGTATGACGTTACGTTTGTTTTCGCGACGTCGTCACAAAATCTCCCGCCAAAATATCATTATTTTGAAACACAAACGCATTAATTGATGTTTTGTATGCTATAATAGCGTTTACGCATGTTTTTTCGCTTTATAACATATGCAGAGTCCCTCGGGAGCGTTGGTGCCCTCGCCCTGGCGGGCTTGGGCACCAACTGTCCCTCGGGACTCTGCAGATGTTATAGCCCGAAAAAGCATGCGTTAACCCTACATTCTAACAATGTCTGCACTTCACTCATTGTAAATTAATAGAATTTTTGCTTGATTAAATAAACGGTTTATCACCACCGGCTTTTAGCCGTTAATTAGTGTATTTTGCGATTTTTATTATTATTATTATTCGTAATAACCTTTGTCTTCTTCGAGCGTTGTTAAAAGCCGTACATCCCGGTACAATACTGTAACCTAATTATTGCGGTAATTAATCTCACTTAGTATAGAATTCAGGTCGGTATTTCTGTGTTTAAATACGGTAAAATACGAGCTTACGCGCAAAAAATCAGTTCAAATAAAATTGTTATTATTGCAGTAATCGTGTTAAGTACTCATCAGATTTCAATATAAAATTGTGATCTGGTCGTCAATTTTAATTTCTAAAAGTCGCTCTTTTGATGTTTTGCAGCACTGCTTTTCTTGTAACGTTTTATCATGCGATGTTTGTTCTAAATGTATTCTATAGTCTCACGAATTGGAGCCTAGTAGTACTTTTTAATATTTTCTCCCGCAGAGAATCTCTAGAAACACTTGATTTAAGATTACAAAAATGACACAACAGTCTGTTGGCGACTATGTCTGCTTTCGGATGTTTAATTTGGAAATGAAAATTGAAACAATTACGTTTTACGTAGATTTCACTTTCTTAGCTTTTAGACATTTGTGTAAGTGACAACTAGGAAATTGATTCGCGATCTCGCGTGCTTTGATTGTTTTGCAGACGACAAATTTGATTTCCGGTTAGGTCGCCATTTTGATTATCGGACAAAACGTATCACTCCGCGTTGAAGAACTATTTGTAGTATTGCCCTCATTTGATTGTACAGTTTTGTTGGAAAGAAAAGCTGCCGATTATTATTGATATTGTAATGTGCCTTTCGTCGAGTTTTAATACATCAAACGTAATTGTCTGTACTTCGATTATTGAGCAATCTTGAAAACAGTTGTCATAATTTGTTAACGAGGATATTGGCATAAATTAACATGCATACAAAGAGCCTAGTGGTAGAGTACCTGCTTCGAGTGCGGGAGGTATCGGGTTCGATCTTAGGCCGCGACAGTCAAAAGTCGTGAATTTGCGGGAAGAAATCAAGCAGTGACGCAGACAGGTATCGAAACCAGGACCTCGGCTTGACCCAAAAAGCGCGCGCTCTACCTCCGGAGGCAACCGCCCCACTAAAGAAATAAAAAGCAGCTATAATTATGTACTTTGTATTTCTGATGGTATAAAACATAACCGAACAATAGTTGTTCCCCACCATCCGCATACGAAATGATAAAAAATGTACATTAGTCTCTTCACGCTAAAAGACCGCCATCTTGTATGTGCGAATTATCGTATCATACGAGGTCAATGACCCCCGCATCGCAATACAATTATAATAAAATATAAAAAAATACGCAATGAAACGATGATCTGTCATCTATTCAACTTTCTTGTTTGTTACACGATTTGTGATTTATAAATCAGAAAAAGTGAGGATTAACTTTTATTCTTCACAGTGTGTCAGTGAGGAAAGTTCTAGACTTCTCTATGGCAAAACGTCTTTAATTTCTTTAATGATTTTTGCTCATTTCCGATTTTCTTTGTAAGTTCAATTAACAATCGAAAATCACGCGACAAAACGGTTTGACACAATGCTTAGATTATATCAGAACAGTCGATGCTACCTGGCTGCCATTTATAAAGATGCAACACGTGACTCTTCTTGTCACATGACTTTGCGGAACATATCAGGGAAATATTCGTATCCGTAAAACTTTTTCTTTTGAAAACAACCTTAAAGTTACGTACCTATGTTAATAAATTCAGCGACTGCAGTATAACTTTGAGGTTTATTATCTGGTAAGATGTTATATACGACCACCCACCCGCCCGGTCAGCGCAGTTACTGTATTCATAGAAATGGTTTCGCGAATTTTAAGTTAGCGGCTTTCGCGATAGGCATAATTATTCGGCGAACTTAGATAGCCACGAAAAAGTCATGTCAATTAAGAGTGGCTATATATGATTTGTGTTTATGTCGTGTGCAATATATGTTGTAAATATAGATGAGACTCAAATAAAATAAATAAATACTGTCAAATAAATCCGCGGATATTTTTTGTCGCCAAAAAACCTATGTTGCTAAAAAATGAAAAATATTGTATTCGCGACAGTAGTAGAGTGCGGCAAGAAGGGAAGAGATATTAGGCTACTCAGAGAACTTGTCTCCTGTTCTGTTTTTGAAACTAATAGAAAAAAAACTATGTGTAACACAATATTTTCTCGAACTTGTCTACTCTTCGCAGAAGAGACCATTGTTTGATTAGAGCATTAGCGATAATTTGAGATAATTAATTCCGTAAAAATCGGTTAGATCAAAATGTTACCAAGTAAGACCAGCATCAGACGAAATATGGGTTAAAAAATTAAGCAAACATCAGTAGCTCCATATCCGTGGCGGTATATCATTTTGCCAACCTGGCTTCGTTTTCAGTTCACTAAAATCTTAATCGACAAAAATTCTTTTATTCCATTGATTGTCAAAAATTAAAAAAAAAAGTTTTCTGACAAGAGCTAGGCCTTTAGTGATCACTTGGGATTCAAGTGTTCGTTCTAATAGTTCCACTTAAAATCTAACGAATTTTATTTTATAATTGGTTTCATATTCCACGGATTGTCAATATCTATTTGTTTTTGTTTTCGAACTTGGCATTTTTTGTGAAAATAGCAAACTGCAGCCGCAGTGCAAGTTGTCATCTTATTCTGACTCGTATTAAACAAACAATATACCACAAGTAAACGGATTGTGTTTAGGAATAAAAGTAACGCTCTGGCAGACGACACCCAATGTGCAAGCAGACGACATCGAGGGCAATACATCATGGCGGGAATAAACGATCGATGATTCAATCTCGCTACGCTGTCGTTTGCTTCCTGAGATCGTCTGTCAATAAAGGGGCGTGTCTAGTATCTTGATTTGTTAACTGGCGTCAAAGAGAAACCACAAATAGGCGTGTTTGTAATCTTTATATATAAGGTGCATGAATCCAAGAGCTTACTTTTTAACGTCGTAAAATATTCTTCGTATTTGGAAACATTCATACATATAGAGATATCTGCAAACAGTTATTTTGGCTTCTGTAAGTCGTCGAATCACTTTGTCCAGAAGACAATTGAATAGAATAAACGCTAAGCAAATTGGTGATCTTAATTTAATAATTAATTGGACTCGTTTCCTAATTATCTAATGAATTAAACATCATTAAATCACGTTCTTGGGGAATCCTTTCATGATTAAAACAATAGAGGTTTAATTGCATCGGTCTTAATAACATATCGAAGCCATGGACACGAGCGTTAATGTTGATTCCCGAATGCACGAGGAACTCGAAGACATGCCGGAAAATCTCGTGCACAGGCCACGTAGTGAACTCAGCCCGGGCGAACATGATCCGATGGATACGCCACTTATTTCGCATGGTATGTATTTTTTTCTTTCATCGTATAATATTATTGCTTTATAATGTTTAGTAGTCATCGATAAGACATGTCTTAAAATAAATATACCATGCACGTAAATCTTTAAACATGTTTAAAATAAATCCCATCATCGTCCCGATCTCCCGAAGCATCTCAAGAAGAAATTTCATCTCCAATTGAGATTTTACTCAAATTAAAGTCTAAATTTGAGATAAATTTGAATAGTAAGATCTTGAAATGTTACGGTGATAAACTAAGAAAAGTGTTTTCTGTTTAGTGATGCAAATTTTGAGTCTAGCCTCCCATGGAAATTATCGAAACAACACATGACATTATTTGAGATGAGATTTAGCTCAGATTGAGATGTTTCGGGAGGTCAGTGCTTATTAAGGTTATAGGATGCAGATCGAATCCTTCAATTTCTCAATGGTTTGTAGGCTTAAGTTTTGTTTGGCAGTTTGTTTTTCTGCTAATGGATTACCAGGAGTCGGGATCAGGGAATAACTTAAGTTGACTTTAACTTTTATTGCCCATATAGATACAATTGTACTTGGCACCGGCATATGCAACTTTCCTTTTTATCTATTCCTCCAAACTTAAATGTGGACATATCAATGTATTCAATGTAATTTTATATCAAAATTTGATGGAAGATTCTTTAACACGACAGACTGGCCACTGAATAGTTTGTTGGGAGATTAAAAGCGTACATATCTTTATGATTTCTTGTACTAGCATGGTATTGGTTTTGAAGCATCTAATCGAATTTCGGTGCGACATTTTTTTCTTGATTTTTTTTAAGATTTGCAATTATAAAGTATACGTCATTTTATCACGGTATTCCTTTAAGAAAATAGACAAACAACGAGTACCGAAAAGACTTTTTAAGACAGTTGTGTTTTTTGTATTAAATAATATTAATTTTGTACATCATACATGTAAATATTTATTGTACACTATAATTGCAAATGTTCTGATTATATTTCACCAATGCATTGAAATGGGTTGCTAAAATGAGTTAACAACACTCAGTTTAAGACCATGTTCAAAATTTTCCACGTCATGCGATTAACGTTTGGCGTATCACGCATGATGCCTTACGCCGTCGTGCGATGGACGTGCGATGGACGTGCGATGAACGCACGATGCACGTGCGATTTGAGTATAATTACATGACATTGTAGGAGGTCAAATTAGGTACTTAGAATTACAACAATTTCGTACGATTGTCGTGCGATGTTTGTAGGATTGTCTCTCGCCACAGGCACTACGAAAGTAGGAATACGCATAATCGCCTGACAGTCCTACGATCGTCGCACAACATTTAACTCAACATCCATATCATACTGAGCAATTATTCTATTCTGAGAGAACAGTTCGTAAATTCAAAGCTTCATGAAATTGTTAATGCATCTAATAGAGCAAAACATGTATACCGTTATTATTCTTATACATGTACGCACGTATACCTTTTTTCTAACAGTATTTCTAGCATGATAAAACGATCACCGGCAATAAATGCAAACAACAGATATGTAACTACCTTGGAAACACTAAATTTGAGCTGATGTACGCCAATCGCACGTAAGTCGTACGACGGACGTACGTTAAAACTTTATGTACGATAACTGATCATCATAAGGCTGTCGTGCGATGATGGTATTGTCGTACGAGCTTCACACGTGCGTCATATGACCGTCGTACGAATATTTAACATTCGTCCGAATAAAATTAATACATCCGAGTCAACATCGCACGATGGACATACGACAATTGTGACCGCTCCACAAAATAACCTATTCCATACGTTCGGCAGTACATTTCGACATAGCCTCGCAAACGCAAGCCTCGTACAACGAAGAAATCTCTACAACAACAATTATGAAAGGGATTTAAGAGAGTTGTATTCTGTCAGCCATAATAGACTGAGAAACCCGGTATTCGGACCTTCGAACTCCTGCTCAAAAGACTCAAGCCTTAGGGAAAATTGCTGGCTTATAATGAGAAGGTCGTAAGTACAAAAACGCTATTTTGAGAAAACAACAAAAAACTGTCTGGAAACCATCTTTACTTTTGGAAAAACAAGCTTTTTCACCTTCAGTTTGGTCAACATGACCTGTTCCGATCTTGAATAGGCTCATAAGAAACCGCATTGTGGTGCAAATTTCAAATGCATATGGGTCTTATAAGGTCGTTCTCATTCTAAGCCAGCGATATGTGTATCTAGTTCTATCTACGATATCTGACCACTTATCAACTTCGCGTATATAATAACGCCATGTACATTCTGTTCTTGAATAAATTCACGACTTGGTATAGTATCCTTTCACTGAAACTCTTTTATAAATATTTTCGAATTATATTGTGACACATCATTTGGACCAAATTATCAAATATTAAATATTATAATATTCATGATGCATAGTTAAATTCTAGTTCATTGTTTATTATTGAGGATGTTATGGAAGATTCGTATCATGATGTCAAACGAGTTTCCTCGTAAAATCAAGTCTTTATTATTATTGTTCATGAAGGTTCATAGTGCGGTATAGATTATGTTCATTAATATGATGACTTTGTGGAATAGATCAAGATATGTTTATGAATGTGTATGTAGCGATATACGGGCCATGTCCGTGAATACTCACACCATAGTGTATAAACGAATCAACTCCCAGTTATCGCAATAAGGCATACACGTTCAATTGTATAGCATCTCAATAAGTCATACAGTGATTTTGTTTACATGCTGTGCTCACGTCGCTTAATTGTTTATTCGGGGTTAAGGCCGTTTCTCAACATTAGTTTCCAGTTATTTACGACCGCTGATTCACCTTACCGGTTTTTCTGGATCGTATCCTACCCAGTATTAAGTTACCCTTCCACAAGGAACTAATAACGTCTTTACATGTATGGGAAATCGACATTGTTGACAAATTTTCATGACCTGCCGCGGCCTGGAATTGAACCTCGATCGCCGGTTTAGAAGTCATGCGCAATAACCATTGGACCGCGGCCGCGGCTGCTAAAGTCGCAGAATATAATTATTCTGTTCATGAAAACGTTCATGCGACAGTTTAGGTTCTATTTAATGAGTTGACGCCAAATTCCCTTCAATGCTTAGTGTCTAGCAAGGGGCATAGTGGTACGATTTTCATTTCGTCTTTAGTATGACGCGGCCTGAGATCGAAACCGGGACCTCCCGGACTAAAAGCGGACGCTCTACCACTAGGCTATAGAAGAGGCTGTTTAAAATTTATTTGGTGGTTTCTAACCTTTAAATAGTTTGTATGACAATGTGACAGTTTTATCTATTGGGATTACAGTGGTGTAGATTGGCCAGATGTGACCGCTTAAACAAATTTTCCACTTAATTTAATAAACAAGATGTCCACTTCGTGGCCCAATTAAAAGCAACCTTTCATATTGGAGGAGTCTGCCACGTGCAAAATCAACATCTGTAGTACTCTGTACTCATAAAACTACCACAGTAATTCCCCTACAAAATTAAATCTTGAAGTTCGTAAAATATTCATTGAAACACATTTACAATGTAAACATACCGTTTCGTTTATGGCAAACCTTATCTTACGAACTGTTTTGTCTAAGGAAAAATCTCCTGGTGTAAGGCCACGCATAATGATGACAATTGTGTAACCATTAGGTCGTGGTTAGAACGCCCTTAAAAATGGACTGATGATGTTATAACCACACAACATTCAAAATCTTGTGCATTTCATTACATGTTAAAACATGTGATAAGTTTTGGTTTTATACGAATTTATTAAAGATCGATTGTGAAACAAGCTTTTCAATCCTATATTAATTACTCTCGAAACCTCATTCCTGATGTTATCCATCGCCAAGAGGGTATGAGAAAAAGAGAAGCCAATTTCCCTCTATCATGCTGAGCGTATATCAATGGAATTATTTGTACCATTTTTATAATCATATTTGGTATGACGCGGCCTTGGATCGAATCCGGGACCCCGCACTCGAAGCGGACGCGCTACCACTAGGCTATCGAGGAGGCGGTCTGTAGATATGCATCTCGTTTAAACACTGACATGTCTTAAGCCGTCAGTTATGTATTAAACATATATCTGTTGTTACCAGCCGAGCAAAACCTTTATTTACCGAGTATAGCCTTTATTTACCCTTTATTACCGAGCATAGCCGTTATGCTTTCTGCTGAAATATTGCAGGCATATGAGTGCCTCCACCCGCACTTGAACCCGGGTCGCCAGACATGTGCGCTAACCGCTGAGCTATGGAGGCCCCATTTCATATATCCATTGATTGGTTTCTCTAGTCAGGTTCAGTGGTATGCTGGTGCGAATAACAGAAGAACTGAGTGTTGGTCTGGTGCGTTAGCCTAGGGTCTGGCCCCAAGCTAAATGTAATACTGTATTTAGAACACATTTCAAGATGCTGGCAACTTGGCCTATTTCTGGTTACAACGTCTCTCAGTGTCTTCTAAATTCAAATAAAAAGTCTTAATTTTGATGACGAAATACAAACCGGACAAGATGCTATTAATCCAAGATAAAAAGGCTGTGCAGTCACTATGTGACTGGAAAATACTGTCAGTGATCATTAATAAATTCTTTAAAAAGGGCAAGCACGTGGATGTTTAATTAGAGCCATGTTTCTTTGGTGAACAGCACTTCAAAATAAAAGATATTGGTATCAAATATGTAATATTTAGAAGGTCATTTGTACTACGCTGTAAAAATATACCGTAAAATTTCCAGGACTTTTAATACCGTATTTATTTAACGTCGCATCCCGTAAAAATACGGTAAATTTTTATAGTGTAGGCCTGTGCTTATTATAAATTTATAGAATTTATACTACATAATTTATTACTTATAAACCCTTGGAATTAATGCAATTATTCAGCATGTTATTTTCTTTGACACTTCAGTTAACGTTACCTGACTCCAGGAATTAATTTTCAACCCGTACTAATTTGTTCTTCAGAAGTCGTCACAGAAAACCGTGGTTTTACAATAAAATTTTATTATATTTTGTGTGGATGGAACGTGTACCATTGTACAATCAAGTTGACTATGTTGCTGAAAATATTAAGGTTTTTTTGCACCGACCAAAATGCAAGTATAGCTGAGAACATTTGACGTGGAGCTAATTAATACTCGTGTGTTTTCGTTATTGTTTTGATAAGTTAAAATAACAACTCTGGTTGGACAACGGATAAGCACGTATATTAAAGGATACCATGTTAAATCTTCTTAGCTATATAACTCGTTTAATCAGGTCAGGCACCTGTTACATATGAGTGTGTATATAAACATTGCGAATTCTTTTATCAATATATTATTTTAATATATATTTTGTGTATTAGTATGCGGCTTAGTGAAAAGGGTATTGGTTTCCACTGCCTTTTTCTCAAATCAAAATGTTTAAAACAATAAAAAATACAATGTTATGATATGTCAGTCTCTGTATGCAAGTGACATACCAGAATAAACGGACTATACTCCGATTCAGGCTGCCGCAAACTTTCCTTCGTATTAATTAAACATATTTATAATCATATTTGATGTTGTTTTTTTACTTTTCCGGAAAAAAATGCGTTTTAGAAAAAAACATTGTATGTACATACTTTGCAAAACAACACCATTCACATGTACTGTAAACAATACAAGATACGTCATTCACTTTTCTAAATAAGGCATGGGATGCTTTATGATTTCTCTTATCTATAAAATAGGATTTAATGAGTCGATGAACAATATTGCACCGTATTATTGCATGCTGTATACAACCGTATACACAGAAATATACGACCAGCTGTCGATTGTATAATTATTAATTCTTTGGATTACATTTTAATACAAAATACACAACTACATTGTTGGTAAATATCATGAACGACTCGAAAACGCCCAAGACAACGTCAAAAATTAAGCAACCAGCTGTTTGTTATGCTACCAATATCATTAGATGTCAATAAGCCATTTTAATATTAAATGCCAGTACGTCCATTAAACACACATTTGCTTTAAGCAATCACAAGCGATGTTCGAGTATTGGTTGGTTGTTTTAGGGTGAAGTCATACCTTACCGGATTGCGCAAACGAACAGTCAATGGATTATAGAAAAAAGGCGTTCGTATGTGTTATGGTCATTTCTTATGTTACTTCGCTGGCTTAGAATTAGACGGTCGTAAGTACAAAATCAATATTTTGAGAAACCAAGCGAAAACTGTCTGAAAACTACTCTTTAATTATGGAAAAACAAGCTTTTTAAACTACAGTTTGGTCAACATGACCTCTTCCGATTTTCATGAAAATAGGTTCATAAGAAGCGCCTTGAGATTCAGATTTCAAATATGCGTTCATTCATAGTCTTCTAAGTTTTTGTACTTACGACCTTCTTATTCTAAGCCAGCGACTTGTCAGGCGAAGTTCATTCAAACTGATGGAATATATTGAGCAAGTTTAACATACAAGGTCCACAAACTGTTCATTTCTGTTTGTTTCCGCTTCGTGGGCGTTCCTTGTTTAGTACATACGCTACTTGTCAGACGCTGTTTGTTCTGTCCGGTATACGATGTCCCGTGCTTATCTACTATGTGATCATTACACAATTTAATGTACAATACACCATCGCTAGAGCAACACCCTTTTGGAGCTGCAAATATTGGCCGTTATATATAGGTTGTTGTTCTACAGAGGTTAAACTCATAGTAAATATCAGCTTAGCATTTTTTTGAAGTTGATGTTACAGAGAGGTTGTTTCTACAAACGTCCGCTCTGGGGAGGTTATATCGTATTTAGCGTTTTGGCCTTTCTGTTTATTCATTTCACTAGACATTAATCATCTCATACTCTGACAGCGTTAAATGTTGCTACACCGCTAGACAGTGTTTCCTCCGCATCACATCCCAGGACTAACCGGGTATGTCCAACCAAGCAGTGAGCTGAATGGGGCGTTGCAACCTCCGTTGCAATCGAAATCAGGGACTGAAAACCACACAATTAAATTCCTACTGCCGTGACATTTTAATTCTGGACATTTGCACCTTCAAGTGAACATCAACTGTTGAATTTTGTCAGCGTATTTATCTTTAAGACGAGTTGTATAGATGTTTGGCACGCTCTAGCTAATTAGGTTTCTCGGTGTCCCGAAGTCACGTAAACGTTGAAACCTATTGATCTTGTTTTCAATTATTTGAAGATCGAGCGACAATTACTTTCTTTAATTGGAAAAATTCAAGCCGCGTGCAGTTTTGTTCAAGCATATCTCTGCTGGTGTCTGGGACTTGTAGCTTGACTCAAAAGCAAGAATTATGTAGCATGTATATTTGTAACGTCGGTATATATAATTATGGTTTAGGGTTCGTTTATGCATACATTTATCTAGAATTCCTGTTCACAATAGCAAAGAGTACCTGAAACTAATATGATCTTTGACAATTAAAAAAAAAAAATATACCAGATTTATATAGCGCCCTTTTCATGCGAACGCATGTTCAAAGGCACTTTACCCATGTTGCAGCCACAAGGGCGCAGGTGCATCCTCTACCAGTGCAGATACAGCATGATCTGACCAGAGGGACAGACTGAGAGAAAGCCCCTGAAGAGAGATAGAGAGAGAGACATTAGATACAGGCATGCCCGGCGCTGCAGAGGTGCGCCTAGCTCTTATTTCGAATAGACAGCCTGGTTCTTTAATGTGCCCGGTGTATAGCACCGATACACAGCTTCCTGGCACTTCCAGATACTTTGCAGACCACACGGCCAGATATAGCGGGAAATATTATAAATATTTCAGAAATGTCAAGTTCCCATGCCAGGGATTGAACCCACGACCTCTGGATTGACAGCCCAGTGCGTTACCACTGAGCTAAATCCGCAATTGTTGAGTTGTACTAGTAGTCTGTGTATTATCCACATATCAAACGAAGTTTTTGACGAAAACAGAATATCGTATAATAATGATACTTGTATGCAATCGTGAAAGTTCGGCCATTTCCGTTTGTCTCCGGTAAATAAACTAAATTAATTACAATGCTAAAAGGCCTAGGTGATCAGAATGACTTGTATGTACACCAAGCGGCACTTCTAACGCTACCCTTTGATTTTCCTTTTTATCTCCAAAACTATTCAAGATAAATTTATCAAATTTTCACTACACTGAGTTTAACATATCTGCATGTTACTGCACTAGTCAATTTAGAGATTAGTGGGTATAACAACTCGCGGTAAATGCGTCATTTACGTTACCCGAATTTCAAAAGACACAAAATTCTAAATCTTTTTTATGCGTAAACTGAGTATAAACTGAGTATAAATGAAATAAAGTATTGAAATTACTCAGTTTACCGATACTACCGCGCACCTCTACAAATAAGTTAGTAATGATGCGTTGGAAGTTAGGGATTTGTTTTAAATTTTATAGTAGAATTAACTTTACGCGAGCTGGCTTAGAATGAGAAGGTCCACTTACGACCCTTATAAGACTAATACATATTAGAAATCCCAACTTGGCGCTTCTTACGAGCCTATTTTCATTAAAATCGGAACAGGTAATGTTGACCAAACTGAAGTTGATAAAGCTTGTTTTTCCATAAGTAAGTATACAGTCTAACTTGTATTAAGCGACCACCCTGGGGAAGGTCTGAAAACGGTCGCTTAACGGAACGGTCGTTTAACACAAATGTAAGAAACATTGAGTGTAATTAAAGAATTTCCGAATTTAGCCTGTCTGATTACGTTTGAACTTCAATTGATAAACATTAGTTTGTAAATAAATTTCATGATGATTCTTACTGGTATGTATGGTCTTCATAAGCATTTCAATTTATCTTTTTAATAATATTACTGATATATACACAATGCAATTAATGCAAGTCAGTTTTTTTTAACGGAGACAACAAGCTGATTGCAGCAAAAGAAACATACAACAATTAATCCGTAATAATGTGTGTAATCGGATTAAAATCATCTGAATGACATGCCCTATGGACACAATTGTGATTATCAATGGTGTTAATCAGGGCCCAAAGACAAACTCTGAAGTGTGATCAAAAAATGATTTATGACGAGGTATCATGTATAAATTAACAACCTGTCACTACAAATGACCAGTGATTTACAATTTTGTGGTCGCTAAATGCAATTTTACCAATGAATTATAGTGCTTAAACAGTGGTCTCTGGTCGCGTAAGACAAAAGTCGCTTAATACAATAGACATATAGAGCAAATATGGTCGGGAGGATTTGAAAGCGGTCGTTTAAGACAAAGGTCGCTTAATACGCGTGGTCGCTAGTACAAGTTGGACTGTATGTAGTAGTTTTCAGACTATCTTCAAAATAGCGTTTTTGAACTTACGACCTTCTCATTCTAAGCCAGCGATATAGCCAAATGCTTTAAACAATCGCCTTAAAGTTTGTATATCCTTCGTCTGGCTGCTTACTGAGTAGGAAGATGAAAATCGGTACATGATTGTATATTTTTACTGAAACAATTCTGCGAAGTTATGATGATATTATTATTATTCCAAAACCTCTTGTGAATAAGACAAACATGTTTACCATGAGCGTATGATCCGTCTATGGTTGCTTCGTCTAATCAGAAATCTCATTTTCACGGATGCGCACAAATCTCGTATAAGAGTATTCAAATTGACACAGAAATATTGTTACCTAAACTTCTGGGATAAAGTGACCATTATTCATCTTCGCCTGTGTTTCCAATTCTTGAATGGTGGCATTTCAGCATTTCTCGTCTCTCGGTTCACCGCTCATTTCCCCATTAACGCTCGCAGCTTCTTCTCCGTGAAAGATGAATTCCACATTATTTAATTTACGCCGCGAAAATCAAATATGTCTTTTATTGGCACGATAGAAATCTTGTTATGGCGAGACTAGCGTCTAATAAGAATAAACACCATTTTCGCTATTGTTAACCGTAATGGTATCCGCTAACTTTATTAAAGAATCATCAGTGAGTGATAGACGATGACGATATATCGTGGCCTCTAGTCGTTCGCGTAATGCTATTTCCTTCAATGGCGGCATTCTGATGTCGGAATTCTATAGAAATTGTGACAATTGCTGGGAAGTAATGCAGTCACGTGATAGGGATTTGGTCGCATCTTGTTGATCAGATTAAAGGGAGGATTTAACGACATAGCCACCTGATCCGTCGGATGAAGAGCACTTGAATCCCGGCGAAAAGTCTTGAGATCGCGTCATGAATAATACGACGCAGACGATAATTAGCGAATGGAGTTGAGGCGAAAAGGAGATATCGACACTTACACCATGCGAACCAGTGATTCTAATGACATGTTTTGTAATCGTTAACATTTTCTTGAAGTGTCTGCGAGTCCTTGCTGTTCCTGAACGCTGAGAACGCCGACATCCTTGGTTCCTGAATTACAACAAGATCGGCATTAATTAAATAATATGAACATGTGCCCGTTTCCATACCTACCAATTAATACAGAAGAAATTAAATCGGGTTTAACTGGCGAATTTAAGCATGAATTCAGGTGTAGCAAGTTGGTCGGAGCTCTGAGACCTCGATCAACTAAAAACCAAACACGTCTATGTTGCAAATTAAATATTTCTTCTCAACGTTTCGGCATTCTTTAGGAGAAAAATATATTATAAACTTCTTTTTGTAATCCTACCGATTAATTGTTTGCGTAATACAGCCATGATTGGACTACTGAACAATTATCTCTCCGGTAGCTGTATAATTATATATTTCTTCGGTTGATTTCTCGGTTTAACGCCCTCCTTTTTCAATTATTCTGTGGTCGTATAGGACGAAGAGTTGACCGAACCAAATTTCTAGAATTGATTGCCAACCTCCACCAACTTGCCACTGCACAAGCAACATACAACATATCCATGTGTCACAACCTGACAAGTGAATCGGGAACTGCTGGACGTAGTTTAGCTCAGCACCAACTTTGCTAGCCGGATAGAGTGTTTCCCAAATATACTATAATCATCAATACAACTTGTATAACTATTGCATACATCATTTCCGGTATACTAGATCTTCTTTAGTCTCTTTCCGGCAGAAGTCTGTATCTTAGGACAGCGAGTCGACGTGAACATGTTAGATATATTGCCGGAGATCCGACACCCTACCACATATATGCCAATCGCGTCAATATAAACCTTGGGCCCACTACGCTTACCCCAGAGGTCCGAGCGTCTACCTCATATAAATGTCAAGTCTTCGCAGTCGATTAAAACAGCAACAATGGCAGCAAATAACACTAATACATGCAACTATGTTTGCTGTCCCATGTTTTCTGAACGATTACCTTATGATCAAAGCAACAGTGTTTCGGACTTGTTCGCCATATTTGTGGGAACTTCGTCACGTGGTAACGCAAAGTACCCGGATGATCACCGTGATAAAAGCACACCGTGAAACATACAAATTGGTCGCTCGCATTTTACCGTTATAAATTATTAATACTCAGGAAATTAATTCACCTCTTGGAGATATTATTAATATGATCTTAATTGAGAGATGGGAAATTAAATCATCTCTACTAAACGTAACATGTCAATAAACAGAATGCCTCGATGAACGATTCACATGTTTGGTTATATTTTATGGTTGTAATTTAAAACAAGCCGCGTCTCCGACGGTAATTATACAGTCACATAAAATGTATCTGCTTTTCAAAGGGCTTCAAATTCGTCCGTATTATGATTGTATCAGAACTGTGGAGAAGTGCACACTGCTGAGTAAGAATTATTCTCGTGAAAAACAATATGTCACCAGCATTGTTTTTGATGATATCAACTTTATGTAACAATTAGGGATTTTATCACGCAATAATAATGGCATAAACATGGTCATACTCACATGGCTAGGGTAATTAATCAGTGATTGTTTCCAGCCATGGGATGCTTGTCATTTATAGCCAACTGTTTGTGGTCACCTGAATTCTATGTCGTTCTTCACAAACACTTTCTGACCGAATTTAAGACTCCGATTTATTGGACTAGGTTTTCTTTTCCATTGTATCTAAAGCATATCTGTCTCAGACCAATGTTGCTCAAGAGAGGGACCACTGTATCGTACTTTAGCTTCAAATTTTCTCATGCATTTTGTTGAAATAGATTACCGGTACTTCGGTAATTGGAAACGTACTTCGATTGAGCGAACTGGACTAGCATTTACAATTTTGACACATTTTAAATTCTAAAAAGTGATATGATTTTGAAATGCTTATGTCGAGAATCTCTCAAATACTATATAAAATTATATAATGAATTACTTGTTAAAGTTACGTCAAATAACATTTGGATGACGGCGTCTCTACTAAATCAGCTGTAACTTTCTTAATATTCAAGATTATCACGGAACACAATTATTGGCCTTCTGTGTTATTATGATTAATCTTTCAAATTATGGAAACTCTTAAAATCATTTTTTTTGTAAAAAAGCAGGTTTTCCTGGACACTGGTTCATTATTTTGTAAGTCTTAGCCTGAGTTTTGGTCTTAAAGTGTATTGCTAGTCAGGGTAAGAATAGAGTGGCGCAGCGGTAGAGTCCACCAATTATGTTTAATGCTTATACAGACGGCTATATTTTCAATGCTAAGCTAACATACTGTATTAGCTCTACCTGTTCAGACAATGTTTGTAATATTTTATGTACACATAACGACAACGTCACTCTCACTATATGCACTGTATGTGCATGTAGGATCATTAACGACGTAATAAATCTAACAACATAAGACAGCTATGGTGTTCAATGCAATGCCTTCTTAATGCCCACTCAAAATACAATATAACCAGTCAATTTGTCATTTGTGACCTTGGGTTAAACGGCTCTTGTTGTGCAGCAACATTTGACAATTAACGTGGTCACGTGATGTCGTTAAACTGTTACTGAGAATGTGTCAACAATTTGTGATCACTCACGCATATCGCAGCCGTGAGCAAAACGTGAGATATGCATTATTTAACGAATCAAAGACTGGAAGGAAACACGCAATAATTGGGAACTATTCCACCTGCCTAGGATACTGTGATCCTATCAGGCTGTGTGAGACGTTATCCTCAGCCATGCTGTCATTCTGTCAAATGTTATTTAAGAGAAATTTGTCTTTCATTGCACTGAAAATGTTAAACTTGTTTTTGTTTTAATGAGATTTGTAGATATTCCTTGTTCAAGCTTTGAGAATTGTTACTGATTGGAAAATAACAGAAACGCAAAATTATAGATAAGTTCGATGCGGCATCAGGGTTCGGCGCGTCAATATTATCTAAACAAATATACATTAATACATAATTATTCTTAACTTATTGTGGGTTAAAACGTTGTGTAGGAGAGATAACTTAAACCGGTATTACTTAAATAAAAAGATGATAACATCTCGGACAAGGCATCTTGCACTCAATAAGAGCACGCATTCCACAAAAATAAAACAAAAAGGTAAAAATCACAGATTTAAATACAAGTACAACTCACAAAAAAATAATCAGACAAGTAAAGTCAAGAGAACAAACTACTATAATCTCTATTTCAAGGGTAGCCAATGTGACATATGAGGCATCTACTTTCTTAGCATACATGTATTAAGATCATAATTGCTTCCTTTTAATGTCAGGTACGGGACCGGTAGACACTACAGTGACCGTACCAGTATAAAACTGCTGGTTCACCACATACGCCGATCCAAAAGAGGGAACCAGGGGTCCGGAACCCCATAGAAGCGTAACAAAAACGTGATTATATTCAGTATATTTATTCATATGTGTAACTACATGTATATATTTTTTTAATCTTGTACACACCATTGAACTACGTATTGGTTTTTATATTTTCAGGGGTGCACGGGATTGCCGATATTCACGCGCCAAGATATTCACCTCCGTGTCCTTCCCCGCTAAAAATATCAAATCTCATTGCCCCATCATCTCCTGGCATTGTTGTGTCCGTGCCATCACACATTGACGGACCATCTTCTACAATATCCGGCCCTAACAAACGTGTATCGCCCGGACTGGTGTGTGTAGTCTGCGGGGACACATCCAGCGGCAAACATTACGGTATTCTAGCATGTAATGGTTGCAGTGGATTTTTCAAGAGAAGTGTACGTCGTAAACTGATTTACAGGTAGGTAATATGGTTGTATACAAATTTAGAATAAGTCACATAACAACAGTTTGTTTCGTATAGTACCCGTCCGTTTTGAAGGTCTGTTCTGCGCCAAGCTAGCTCACATTATGACCATCTTGCAAATGGTCTTGTATATGCATTGATTCACTGGAAAGAACGTACAGAGTCCATGTTTCATGAATGACTAGATTGTCGCACGATGAACCCATATTCCATTCCAGAGTTTCGTCGGTTCTTCAAAATGATGCTAGCTTTAACAACTTGATGTTCTTCACATGTTGACAGCGCTATCATTGCGACTAACAATGTGAAGTATGACCACTCGGTTATCGCAACAAAAACCTGCAAATAATCATAAAAAGTGAGACTATATCACACCATAACAGTAAACGGTTTATACCAATAACAACACTGGATGCTATGGTATAATCCAGTTAGGAGCTAGTGACAGTGACGTAGCCGTTGATGTGTACACAGAAGATTACAACCATTGTCTGAATAGGTAGTGCGAATATAGTTTGTTAGTTTAGCATTGAAAGTATGGCTGTCTGTTTAAGCCTTCATAATTGGTTTTACACCGTAATAGTGAATCCGACCGCTGCGTCACTGTATTCTTACCCTGACTGGAATATATAGAGGATATTTGTTTGTTTTGATTGAATATGGTTTATATCTCATCGTGTAGTGATAAAATTCAATATTTTCAAGAGCGCGTAGCGCGAGTGAAAATATTAAAATTTTATCATTACAAGGTGAGATATTAACCATATTCAATCAAAACAAACAAATATTCTATTTATTTAATGCTTTTATGGTGTCAAAACTGGTACTATTTATGCCAAATTACCACTGTGGTTAGGCTACGTATGAATATGTTATTCCATTCATATTTTTCACTTCAAAATCCGCCATCTTGGATTATGGTGAATAGGTGAAAACGCCTTTTTTGAGAATTATGCATTAAATCATACACCAACTTGGTCTAACTAAGAATAAAAACCCCCGCATGACATGTTTCCGTTCATTAATAAAAAAGTTACAGACATTTTAGTGTTGAGATTTTGGTAAATTAAAGTAGTCCCTGTGAGGGGGCGGAGCTTATATCAGTCACATTGTAGGTGATAACCAGTGACTGATATAGGTTTTATTTCACTGATAGAACTCCATATCTCATCAGTTAGCATTAAATAAATATGATTATTTCATTCCGATCACCTCTGTCTTTATGCGTTGTATATTTACCGGACAAAAACGGAAAGGGCCGAGCTTTCACGATTGATGATTATTTGTGTGTTTCAGATGTCAGGCTGGTACCGGGCTGTGTGTTGTTGACAAGGCGCACAGGAACCAGTGTCAGGCTTGTAGATTGAAGAAATGTCTACAACTAGGAATGAACAAAGATGGTAAGAAAAGTTTAGCCAGCATTTCCCTTAATATGTTCTAGAAACTGTTCATTGTTGATGATCTCATGGAAGATTGCCATTTAATATAGTTGTCAAATGAGTTTCCTCGTAAAATAAGGTTTTATTATTATTATAAACCCTGCCAGTGCTTTTGTGTTGTCTATTTATGGTCAATTAAGCCAGCAAATCATAACCATTTTATGAAACACAAATTTAATGCTCCTTTATGTACACGAAGTGTATATTCAAAGGTTTTTACCATCTAACGAAACTTTTGTAATGCTCTCAAATAAAGAAATATACGAAATGTGATCAACAAATACGCAGAAAAAAGCTCTCAAATCTCAGCTACGTGTACATGTTCCAATATTGTTGCAACTTCGAGAGATAATAGATTGGCGTAATACAAATACAAACGTATTAAAACTTAAAATTTAAAAGACATATTTCAGCGAAAAACCATAGAAACCGCAACGTCACTATGGCAACACTGGCCCAACGTCATCATGACGTCTTGACATAATTCCATACATGGTACTAATTGTTAGCATAATTAATGGTTCATTGTGCTTTTAATGATTCTCAAAAAAACTAGCTATAGAACAAAATCCATTCATACACCGAATGTATTGGAAAGTTGGACATGCTTGTCAACTGGAAGTCTTTTTCAATACAACTTGCATACATGCAATAAGTTAGATATACAGTGTAGCTGATGTACCGTTTCAATATTAATGTGGAACCAGTGGTTTAAACATGTTATATTACATGTATAAATACAAATTTGGTATTTTCGTAAAATTTAAGTTATTTCCTATTTAAAACTGAATTTAAAATTTTCGTTTTTTTGGATAATGACGTTGCTATGACGGCGTAAACGTGCTATGTAACATACGCTTTGACGTAACGGTTCGGCGACCATAAATGACACAGTTATACGCATTAGAAATAATAATAACAACAGCAATGCATACCTTATAGCATTCGATTAATATTATGAATATGCGTCATTTCACTTATAAGTCTTATATATAAATTTCAAAACGCACGTTTGCAAGGCGGCATTGAACTCCACGTGTCTGTGTATGAATATATACAATGGACATCGCGATTATTTGTTCATGTGATTATGTCTTAGCTGCATTTTGCCACACTGCCAATGGTATTTTATGACATTCTATTCACAGTACAATGTCTCGTAGCTGGGTTTGTGCTCTGTAAGCATTTCACGCAACAGCACTGAAAAATTCCTCTTGTTTGTTTTCTATCATAGACGAAAGCATAGGCACATGATTTCAAATTATCTGAGTGTACCCTATAAAAAGAGAAGGCAGTGCAGCGGTCATGTTTAGCCCCAACGGGTATGGAGTCACAGGAACTGGTGTCCGTGTTTGTTGTGACAACTGTAGAAAAAACTGGGAACCAGCTTGCATAACGTCATATCCGTTGCGGCAAAACATGACCGCTGCACTACCTTATTTCTATTTAGGGTACTATCAGAAAATTTGAAACCATGTGCATATGGATGCCATATAATATCATTGCACATGTAAAGCATACTAGTTAGTAGTTCGTATTCATACAAACGCACGAATGGTACGTCATAGTGTGGTAAATTCAACGTCGGAAAATAAGAAAATTTGGGTCGCTGACGTCGAGTGGACGTTGCCATTGGAAACATCAATCAATAACAATCTGATTGGAGTCAATTTGAAATAAATTTACCTACATATTTAGAAAGTGTCCTAGAGTTACTACGAAGTATAAAAGATATGAGCACTTTTCCGCGTACTTGTTCATCACTCCTCGTATATTTTACCTTTTTTGTTTGATATTTGAATTCTAAAAATACCACCCTGCAATAATTGCTATGTTACAGTAATTCTACGACATTTTGCAGCCGTTCAAAATGAGCGACAACCTCGCAACACAGCACAGATACGGAACGATCAACTTGACTCGAGGCTTGATTCTAGTATGGGTCCCAGTCATGCCACGGTATCTGCCACCCACCCTGCGTTCAGTCCACCCACCAAACATACTCTCATACCGGGAATGATGAGCAGAGAACGACCCACAAAACAAGAGGAACCAGTAGACGAAGGTAACAGGATGATTTAATTATATATTACTGTAAAATCACATACTTTTGTGGGTATTAAATTTTGTGGATTTTGTAAAAATGCTTTTTTGTCGGGTCGAAAATTCGTGGATTACAAAACAAGGAAGGGTGAACCCATTTTCTGTATTTGGGAGGCCTGTAAATCATGGGTTTTAGATTTCAGTTTGGTCATCATGTCCTGTTCCGATTTTCGTAAAAATATGCCCATAAGAAGCGCCTTGTGATGTAGATTGCACACATTCACATAGGTAGCACTAACGACCTTCGCATTACCATCTAAGTTAATATGTATCATCTACTTTCATATCATTTGTTAAGTTTACTGTGTTTGCCACTATCATGTTAAATGTATGTATTATATGTTGAGGTCTGCATGGAAGAATTTGTGTATATGCAAATGTGTTAACCTCGTAAAATAAAGTCATTATTATTATTCTTAGCCAGCGATCTTTCATGAAAATGTTTTTCCATGAGCCACACAATGGGGGTATAAGCTTTGAGTAAAAACTCCATTGAGAATATAAAATACACTATGAGCCAATGCAAACACCGAATTTCGGCGGTTGAATGAAAATGACATCATTATAATTTTCTCTTAACAGACTTAGCGTTGGCGCTAATTTCTATCGGCCAGTCAGAATGCAGAATGTTGTATTCTGAGCCAGTTAAAAATATTAAGTAAATTTTAATGACTAAAAGGACTCGCTTCGCTCCACTCGCTCTGCCCTTTTTAATCATTAAAATTTACTTAAAATGTTCTAACTATAACAAAACAAGCGAGGAACAAGTGTGAAAGACGTTTTTCTCGCAGGATAGTTTACGTAAAAGGTTTCAAAATATATTAAACTGTTACTGATTGGCTGTTTTAGATCATGACCACAATATTGACGTCACAGGAAATGAGTCCACAGAACGTCACGTGAGCTCCTACTACTCGAGTTATGCCGACGGTTTTTATCCCCTGGCTGGACAAGAGACATTATACGAATGCTCGGCCAGGTTGCTCTTTATGGCGGTCAGATGGGCCAAAAATCTGCCATCCTTTGCTAATCTGCCATTTCGAGATCAGGTAAAAATATTTCATTGATATATACTATATGAGAACTAGTGTTAGTTTTAGGTCTATATATAAAAAGATCTGTGAAGTTGGCACATAAGTCACACATCGACGGTCACATGTTTACTCATTTTTATTTGAAATAAATACATAGCTATTGGCTCGTTACTCGCAGCACGTTGGTCGCAAAACGTAGGTCGTTAGTCGCAGCTCGTATGTCGTTGTTCGCAGCTCTTAGCTCGTAGATATTTACGCGTTGGTCACAGCTCGTTGGTAGCAGCTCGTAGGTCGTAAATGTTTACTCGTTGGTCGCAACATGTAGGTCGTTGGTCGCAGCTCGTAGGTCGTGGGTTGCAGCTTTTAGCTCTTTGGTCGCAGCTCTTAGGTCGTTGGTCGCAGCTCTTAGCTGGTAGATGATTACTTGCTGGTAGCAGCTCGTTTGTCGTTGTTCGCAGCTAGCAGGTCGTTGGTCGCAGAAGCTCTTAGCTCGTAGATGTTTACTCGTTGGTCGCAGCTCGTAGGTCGTTAGATACTACGAATGCACAAATACAGACAGAATGTTTAGAATGCACTGCGATCATTCGAACGTACAAGAAATTGCTATACATACGGCAGTACCGCGTGTGATTGGGGTATAACTCTTTAAACTAAGTTAAGGATGTAGACAGACATGTATACTGAGTTCCAAAAGTTTTGCTTTTTTTTTCGATTTAAAAAAATTGTTACAGGTTGATAAACAATAAAAGCATTAATGTTTAAAAACACTTATTATCAATCAAATAACATAACGTTCAACAATTTCATCAAATAGTAATTTCATGAAATACATAAACTTGACACACACTCTCGAGTCAAAAGTACAGAATCTTTAGTACTCGGTATGACCGCCGTTGGCCGCTATAGAACTGAGACATCGTGATATCATTTACCGTATTACCGTTTGAATATCATGTTGTGGAATAAGAGCACACTCATGTACAAGTGTCGCTTCCAGATGGGCTATAGTTTGAGGTTGAACCGGAATACGTCGAATCATCTGACCAAACATGTCCAACACATGATGCTCAATTGGTGCATGGTCGGATGACATGGCTGGCAATGGGAGGGTATTGATGTCATTTGTCTGCAAGAACTGTTGTGTGATGCGAGCAGTGTAGACGAGCTGTCTTTGGGCTACGGATCAGTATTGGCCAAATATACGGCCTCCTCGCTAGCAAATGGTATTAACGTAAACGCCTCTCAATTGTCTACTTGGTTATTGTCTGAACGTTTCGGACAGGTGTTGTCCTGGCTGTTTCAGCTGCAGTCAGGAAACGATTTCGAAGATGAAGAAGCGACATCCGTCTGAAACAATACGATATGTTTGTCATTTACTTATATGCATGGCTTGCAATGATAAATATAAATCCCGACTTAGGTAAAGAAATTTTGTGAATGTTAAGCTGGTTACCTCCCCTTGACCATAACAAAATTTGGGGTGCCTAAGAACACGAGGTCCCAGATAGGGTTTATTGATAGAGTAAGCTTTGTATAAAAATACAAATTCTTCAAACCTAGAAATTGTAAATTACTAAAACCACTTAGGGTATAATTGCTGGTACCATACCTCCATATTTCAGACGAATAGTCATTTGGAAATAAATAAAACAATTGTTAGTACCTGTCGCGTGCAGGGGTTGTAACTCTCGGTCGGCCGCTTCGGAGTTGGTCCAAAACACTTTCCGTCTGTTGAAATTTGTTACGAAGCCTCCGTATGGTCGTCACGTGACTTTTCAAGGCAGCAGCTACCCGATTAACTGGCTTCCCGGCAACTGACATTATGCCAACAACGAATTCTAAGAAAAACTGACAAAATAAAATGTTTTTCCTATTCATTAGCATGCTTGCAACACATTTAGACCGAAAACATCGAGAAAAGTGGAAAAAATGGTTTCCATGCGCAAGAAAAGCAGTTTCGTCGGTTTTACTCTGTGTGTTCAATCAAGCGTAACAGTGGTCATTGTTTGCGCGGCAGAAGTTATAGCAACTCAAATAAAAATGAGTAAACATCTGACTGTCGATGTACGACCTACGTGCCAACTTCACAGACCTCTATATAATCACACCTGTTTACAGTAAACAGTTTACTGTAGAAATCACGTATTTTATCAATAAGCTCCTTACGAATCCATGTACATATTGTATTTGGCACACTCCCGGTACCCTACGGACGGCAGTAGGTTTGAATACTGTCTATGCCTAGTTTGAGCTACAAACTCTATGTTATACATGTAGTGGGTAAGTACTTAGCAGCACAAAGTCTGTGTATTAGGGGACGGGTATTGGTCACCAACCCTTGAAACAATGATACGGTGTATGTTAGCTAAAATCAAATGCGATCATCAAGTCCATTTTCACCGCTTCCGGCGGCGTGCTGGAGGTCCCGGGCTCGATCCCAGGCCGCGTCAAACCAAAGACGAAATACAAATTTGTCAGCATAAAAATGACAAAGCTGGCTTTTCCACTCATACACTTGTGGCGCTAGAATATATCAGGACGAAGTGTCGAGTGTGATTAATATAAGTTGTAAATTTCATAATCGACCTATAAATTACATTTGTATTATGAAGTTTATGTAATAACGTTAGTTAGAACATACGAGCGTATTAAGTAGTTTTAATGATTAAAAAAAGCGAAGCGAGCGAAGCGAAGCGAGTCCTTTTTAGTCAATAAATATTTACTTAATAGTTCCTTACTAACTTAGAATGTATAACATCAAGCATCTTGATTGGTTCAGAATGTAGATTATATTTTAAATATATTAAAACATTTGTTGTATTTTTTATTGTAGGTCATACTACTAGAGGAAACATGGGGCGAACTGTTTCTACTTTGTTCCATTCAATGGTCTATGCCGATGGACGCTTGTCCGTTGCTAGGCAACCATGAGCATAATCAAAACAAAAATGGCTCCTTAGCTTCTGAAATCCGGGTATTTCAAGAGATATTTGCCAGATTTAAAACAATTGGTGTAGATCCAGGGGAGTTTGCCTGTTTGAAAGCGGTGTCATTGTTTAAACCAGGTAATTTGAGTGTAATAATTTTCATTTGTTTTTTTGCTGTTCACATTCGACTGAGACAGTCGTAAGTGTCTGGTCCCTGGACAGATTGGCCAATCACCACCAACTTCGAGGGAAGAGACAGTTATGCCATATAATGAATACGGGTGCGATACACTAGTTCTTTCCGGTTTCGGTGTAACACATTGATACACGCAATATTATCTCTGGTTGTCCAACCAGTTCATCTTTAGTGGGATGGGAAACACTGAAATATGTTTCAGAAATAACCCGAAGTGTTCCGGCCGAGTATCAAACCAGGGACATCTCGATCCGTAGTCAAGAACGTAATTCACTTGACCACTGTGTCAATCTCTAAAGCACACACCTGTCAACAACAACCGACAGTATAATGCACTCCCGAGTAGTTTTAGTTGCCCGGTAGGTGGCGTACTGCATAGTCCGTGTTCCACGAATCATACACCAGTGTACTAGTGTGAAATTGACAATTTATACTACATTAAAGCCTTACATCGAGACCTCGATAATACGTGGGACGTTCAAAAATAAATAGGACTGGGGCCCTCACGGTTACAGTTTTCAAAATTATACAAATATTATTACATATTATTGAATCGGAATTCAATTGCGAAAATTCGATATCTGATTTATCGAGTTACACTATCACGTCCTCTCATAATGGTCCATTTTGAAACCATGGTAACACCCACCCGGCGCAGCCCAACAATTACCATTAATGGCGACTACGTAATGTGGTATATCTTCAATACTATAATATCGTTTGTTTTCCAACTCCGTCGTATCATTACATGTTACATGCTGGACAAAGTCTGCAAAAATGACAACATTTGGACGTTATATACTAAAATGAACAGAAGTTGAACTCGAAGTGTGACAAATTCGTGGCGCAAAAGTGACGTCATCAGAAAGTATGGAAAAACGGACAAACACAAAGTTCTGCCAACAGCAAGGTGATTAAATCCTCTGAATCGTATGAAATTATCGTAACTACGTTTTGGAAACAGTTCAGCAAGTCGTTTATCGGTTTTAGAATGGCACAAATGCTTTAGTGCTAATATTGTTTAGGTTTGAAAGACAGGGAAGTGTTAGGAAATCATAAGAACGTTTGTGACGTCAGTTATCGAGTCTTTTTCAAAAAACCAACGTTTCATGGTACGGATTCTTGCCTAGATATGAGATGTAAGAACCGGAAAAATACATGCGATTCTCACCAACGCATTACTTGTGTGGCTCAGTGAGATGCTGGAATGTATTCATCACCCTTGTCACTATAAACTTCATATTTCATAGCCCTATGGGAAGCAACAACGCCGTGTAAAATAGCATGACGTCATCTTGTGCGCCGGGTCAACGTTAGTGACCTTGTTTAGTCACCTGTAACTCTCGAACCGAGTTTTTGTTTTAGTTCATATCTTTACAGTCTGTAGAAAAAGGATTCCGATTTTTGATGGTATATAATTTGATTTATTTCGTTTAACCATGCGAGTTTTGTGACAATAGTCCTGTTTATTTTTGAACGTCCCACGTAATCGACCTGTTAATAATAATACTATCTGAAATTTAAGAACTCATTTTTCAAGTTAATTTTCAATGATTTGCTTATTGTCAAGTAGCAATTAATTTTCAATATTAAGACCAACTCAATAATGCGACCAGTTTGAAGGGTCCTAAGTGTAGTCTCCTTATTTAGGGTTTACTGCATTGCCTTCCCAAACACTGCTGTAATTCTTATACTATTGTTTAAGCATTTTAAGTAGCAAGAAATAGAATAACGATAGCCCGACGGTGTCTTAGTTATCTAGCGTAGCTGTCGGGAACGAAGTGTTGTAGGTTTGAGCCCAAGGTCGCGACAAACCTATGTCGTTGTAAAATGGCATAATATATAAGTTGGATGACTTTCGTTCTAGGGGTATATGGGAAGTTCTTGAACTGTGATGTGATAGTATCAGTAATTGAGCTCATAGACACATGGTTTCATATTATGGTTTCAAATTATCTGAGTGTACCCTATATAAAAAGAAGGTTGTGCAGCGGCCATATTTTGCAGCTGCGGATATGACGATACAGGAACTGGTATCCGTGTTTGCTGCGACTACTGTTGTAGAACTTGCTGTGACAACTGTAGAAAAACTGGGTACCAGCTTTCGTAACATCATATCCGTTGCGGCTAAACATGGCCCCTGCACAACATTCTCTCTTTATAGCGTACACTCAAATAATTTGAAACTCAGATAATTTCAAACCATGTGCCAAATATTACCATTAGATGCAACGATGACGGTCCAACTTAAACCCAATGTACCCGGTGACAGTATGTATCATCAACTATTTACCGCCTCCTCGATAGCCTAGTGGTTGAGCGTCCGCTTCGAGTGCGGGAGGTCTCGGGTTCGCTCCCAGGCCGCGTCATACCAAAGACGAAATAAAAATGGTACCAGAAATTCCCTTGCTAGACGCTCAGCATAAAAGGAAAACTGGCTTCTCTTCTCTCATACCCTCACGGCGATGGATTACATCAGGAATGAGGTGTCGAGAGTGATTAATATAAGTTGGAAAAACTTGTTTCACAATCGACCTTAAATAAATTAGTATACACTAAGTATTTAGAAATAGTGCCGTACGAATAACACGAGTGCCGCTCCGGGGTTAGTACATGTAGTTGTACGATCCCGTACTGCTAGACACAGCCATTAATAAAAAGAGCCACACTCAGTATATGCTCACAAATTATTAAGCTATTGTTGTAAATCCATTGCAGAAACACGTGGTTTAAAGGACCCACACCAAGTTGAAAATCTACAGGACCAAGCCCAAGTCATGCTTGGGCAACATATTCGAGCCCAACATCCCACACAGCCTGTCCGGTTAGTATATGACACAATCTTAATGTCGTTTACTGTTAAATCACTTATTTTCGTGGGTATTAAATTTCGTCGATTTTGATATATTGTATATCATAGTTTCGTGGTGTCGTAAATTCGTGGATATTACAAAACATTGAAGGGTGAAACCATATTTTGTATTTGGTAGTTCGATATATCGTGGGCATTAGATTTCGTGGTCGAGTTTAACAACGAAATCAACGAAAATTCGGAAAATAATGATTTTGCAGTAATTTAGACCCATTTTTCAATCCTTTTCAGCATTGATACTGTACTATTTTGCTGGAATCAATAATCATGAATAATATTTTTTGTCACATGTGCGGCCGATCTCCTCGCAGCAGTTACACCCCTTTGCAGTACATTACTGTAATTACAAGAGTAACCGCTATATATATATGAGGAATTTGAGGTACGGCGCCATTCTGATCACCTCGGTCTTTATGCAGTCTGTATGGTTGTCTCCGGTTTTGTCTGCGACGTGGTTAGAATTTTGTGTTCGGGTGTAAACGATCATGCGTACAAAGATCACAGGAACTTGCATAATTTATAAAAAAATGATTTTTTTTTAATACAGGCTCTACAGTAGAATCTAGTGATTTTTTTCCAAAATGTTTTCTTTTCATTTACATGTATTAATACTGCAGCCAGCTTCGCCTCGGACAATTTGTTGTTCGTCTTTACAAAAGTGTACTATAGCCCTTGTAAGGAGACACTCTTCATCAGAAACTAGTAGGCCTACTGTATCTATTACATATTGTGATTGGAATTGTAATATCTACATTCTTTTTACGCAGGTTTGGTCGACTTCTTCTTATGTTGCCATCGTTACGGTTTATATCCCCCGACAGAGTGGAGAAAATCTTCTTCGGACGTAGTATTGGTAACACGCCGATGGAGAAACTACTGTGTGACATGTTCAAGAGTTAACTGATAAGCCTTCCTCAATTTGATCCACCTACTTCGGGAGAACGTCGATAGTTTGCTCCTTTTCTGTTGGTTGTAACTGACGTAAATAGATGATTACAAATTGGACAGGGAAGGCAGCATTCAACAGAAAGAACAGAGACCGAAAGGCACACAAACTGTACAAATTGCTAGCGCTGTATGAAAGCGATCCCAGATGATGAATATTGAGATTAGAATAGTTTTGTTTCAATCGTTCTGTGTGATTTAGAAGCACGACAGAGCACGGCGAAATAATCTAGAACTGCCCGTTCAATACGCACACCTGTGTCACTGTGACGTACATTACGAACACACGTATGCCTCCCGTACTGTACCTGTATAAGCTATACCTGGATGATACAAAGCACTAGAGTACATTGTACACGTACCCTGACACGTTCGATACCTCCCTTCTTCACGGAACAATTGTATCGAAACAATCAAGGGAAGGAACCAATACAAGTAATTTGATGTACCCGTGTTAGTTATTTCCCTTATACAGAACAGTTAGCACGACGAACCTAATTCCCGGATGTGTATTTCTCTATTACCAGAGTAACATTCAGTTCATATTCCTGGAGTTGTCTTTGAATACATTATTTGAGGATCTCATGGAAGATTGCCATTTAATATAATTGTCAAATGAGTTTCCTGGCTAGTAAAATAAAGTCTTTATTATTACATTTGTATTATTATTATTATATTATTATTATTATTATTATTAATCGTACACTGCACGTAGACGGTTACAGTCTGTAATAGAAATAGCGTTTGTTTCTAGTCCATGTCCCAGGCCTTGAAAATTGAAGGTTCATTACCAAAGAGGTGAACAGATCCAACAATGATTTTCGGTTAGCTTGATATCTCAGCAGTCTGAAAACGGTTGATGGACTTGCGGGTCACTTTGCCAAATGACCTTTTGTCGGCCATCTTTAAAGATGGCTGCCATTATTATAAGCTTTTGGAAAACTTGAATTATTCCTCACTCAATAGGGCTATCGGCTTGCAATATGTCTTAAAATGTTAGTATTTCAATCCCACATCTGCTGATATATAAATCATAATATTATAAATAAAGTTATTACTTCGAAATTTATGTTATTCTAAGAAAACTTTGATATTTTTCATTTTTTTCGTTATTTTTTCTCTTGCAACTCCGATTGGGATTTGTATTTAGCCATGTTTTGCTTGTTATATTTAGAGGGTAATTCTAGGCATCCATAATATACATTACATTGATAGATTTTCACTTTGAAGTAAAAAATTGGTCAGGAATATATGACAACTGATATCTAATTAAATGGATATTTTTAAGACGCATGCATATATCTTTTCCAATAATCTCAGGAACAACCATTAATTTTGGTTTATTATTTCAAAGTTGCTTTGCTTGTTCATATGCACATATCTATACATGTGTAGGTATCTGAAAATCGAATCCTTTGCTTATAGGATGTGGGTATGATACCGGACCCCAGCTAGAAGTCTTGCAGGCGTCCGGCTATTAGTACAGAATCATACACGCCATGGGCCGAGTGTTTCAGTATAACTTAATATTTGATTCTTTCTTTCCTTAATAGTGAATCATTAGCGAATTGCATTCTTATTCAACACGAATGTATGCCAAATTTTAGGTTCCTAAGTTATATGTTGTCTTCTGAAAAGTACGTTTTGGTGACGTTTTAGAGGAGTCATAATGAAATATATTATTATCTCAAGCGAAGGGTTCTGTATCTGGCATCATCAGACTTACCTTCTTGGTCTATATGATTACCATCACTGACAGTCATGTTTAACTTAAAATATTAAAAACTGCTGCGTGAATTATAACGATTTTTGTGGGGAGCCTAGATGTAGGGTGCATGCTTCGGGATCGAGAGGTCCCCGGTTCAATCCTCACCTGGACCACTGCTTAATTTCTCTGAGCAAGAATAATCCACCTTCCCCACTTAATGGATACCTGAGGGGGTCAAAAGCCTGCTAGCAGCCAACACCGCCGAGCGAGTGTAACAACTGACGTGAGACTCAATGAGTAAATGTACAGTCGGTCGAATGGTCGAATGTCTGAAAATTGACTTTAACTGGGTGCTTTTTACATACAATATAATTTAGTATCGAAGATGCAAGTCATTTGTTCCTACATTCATGGCCAGTGTTTATATTAAGAGTCATACCCCTTGATTGCAGGGCTAGGAGTAGATGTACACTGTTTTTGTAGGTATTCATTACAATGATGACCGGCGTTAGTCGTACCTCTTGATTGTAGGAAAGCAGTAGGACTAGCAGTTGCTATGCCTAATGTTCTTCGGTAACTGTTACCAGTGGTAGTTGCACCAAATGGTTGTAGGGAACCAATCTGGCGGGGAATTACTTATCTACATGTACCTCATTGAGACAGGAATAGCAGCAAACCGTGAAGTAAGACGCATCAAAGGATCTTGTAGGTATAGCTTCGCCTGTTGAATATGGATATCCCATGACACAAACACAGACAAAGTGATGTGGGGGATAGCCATTAGGAGAGGAAGTGTTGTTCCTGTCATTGGTCGTTATCCCTTATCAGTACATGTAATAGCTGAACTTGACTGCAGAATGTACCCCATAGGAACCAAAGTGGATGTACTATGTGGTGGACTTTATTCCCATAGAGAGAGAAAATTATGTACAGGCAGTAGCATATACCTTATTGGGACGGGAATGGACAGAAGCATTTCCGAAGGAGGGTTCTTCTATATAATAAGAAAATGGATGGATTTAATCGGTGGAATATTCCCCATGGGGTTAAGGATGGTTTACTTAGAAATATGGTGTACTTTAAGGACCAGGAATGACTATACCGATAAAATAACAATCCCAATATGGTATAGATAAACCACAATCGTTCGGGCGTAACTGTACTTTTAATAATGAAATAATCCAGGTAAAAGGGGTGTATTCGAAAAAGAAATATATTATTTGAAATTGTAGCTTACATCGTCCTCCATGGCGCAGTAGGCTAAGCTACTGCTTATGAAACTAAATAGATTTTTTGCTTGGGTTCGAATCCCACCCATTTTGAATATTATTTTAAATTTTGCTAAATAAACATTCGCGTGCATGTCTATTATAGATCTCTATATATATTTCTAAAATATATCTTTTTCCGTTGTACGTTTTTTCTGTATTCTAATCCCACGTCAAGACTGTTGGTTGAACAGAGATATCGGTCACCCGAACTCTGCTCCCTGTATTACCAGAGTAAACGCTTATTAATGTTGAAGTTTCTACAGAATATTCTTAGAGTGGTGATTCCAATGCTAATTCCAGCGAAACCAATGATGAAAATAGTTTGTAAGTCAACCCGATTGTCATCTGAGCAATAAATACAATATTCAGGGCAGGCTAAACTCGTAAAATAAACGAAACAAAGCAACTTTGTATTTAACCTTCAACATAATTTTATTATTCATTAAGTAATAAAATATATAAAAAAAACACTCATGTTTTATGATAATAAAATTATTGAAAAAGAGTTTAGCAGCGAACTCGAACCCACAGCCCATATAAAAAGAATGTTCTGAGTACAGACCAGTTTAGAGTATAGATCATCTTAACCACTAGGCCACGCTGTCAAATTGAAAGATAACGCGAATTTATCAGATATATTCATAATATATTAGAAAAATAACGGTAAATATCGTTTCAACCTTAGCAAATGAACTCGCCCAAAGGTCATATTTCGAAGGTCGTTGTACATCTATAAGGAATGACCATGCATATTCACCTACTAGTATTAAATCAGAAATGACTGTGACCATAGTACCCCCAATAAGATCAGGAATGAATGTGTCCATCAGTAGAATGTACCTCATATAAACATTATAAATGGAAGTTCCTATCTTTATTAGTAACATGTTATGTAACCCATATGACCAGGAATGATTACCATTAGCAGAATGTACCACATATGGTCAGGAATGGCTGTACTCCTCTGTATGATGTACCCCACTATGGTCAGGAATGCCCGTGCCCAACTGCATAGTTACGGAAGGCTGTATGTATGTATCTGTATGTATCAAGTATTGTCAGTAATGGCAGTACTCATATGTAATATGTATGACATAATTATGGTCTGGAATAGTTGTATACCAAATACCCATCTGTACTACGGATTCCATATAAGGAATTGATATACCTATAAATAATATGTGCCTCACATGACCAGGAATCTATGTACCCATGTGTAGGTTGTACCACACATGGTTGGGAATGACTGTCCCCATCTGTACTGTGGACTCCATATGGCCAGGAATTAATGTACCCATATGTAGTCTGTACCACACATGGATAGGAATGGCTGTCCCCATCTACTACGGACTCCATATGGTCAGGAACAATTGTACCTATCAGTAGAATGTACTTCATATGGTCAGGAATGGTTGTTCCTTCATGTAGCATGTTTTAGTACTCATATGGTTAGTACGTGTACTAAGTATCATATGTGGTCAAGAATATCAGTATTCATGTGTAGTATGTACCCAATACGGTCAGGAACGAATGAACCTATCTGTAATATGTATCGCGTATGGTTACAAATTACTGTACCTATCTGTCGTACCGGTATGCATTAATAACCCATATGGTCAGGAATGGCGCTGTCCATCCGTAATATGAACAAAACTGGATTGACTGTAGCCGACACATACTAGTAATCCATGAGTTCAGGACTAAGTGTGCTCATCTTTGGGATGTACATCACTGAGCAATATCGTATGACCCAACCCAACAAGAAAAGTATACCCATATGAAATTGTGGATGCACACATCTAAAGGTAGTGCCTGCAGGTATGGCAGAGATAGTCGGTGATGCTGAAAACATTTATAACACGCAGGATAAATATCCCCGTGGTTGACACCTTGTAGTTGTATTTGTAATTATTTAAACCTTTCAGTCAAGGATAACTTCTTAATATTCCATATGGGGTCATGTGCTTTGCTGAAGAGACAGCAAGTAGAAGTGACTGTGGTGTGATACAAGGAATCTGGATGGGATACCCTTGCTCTTTCCGAACAGATTCATTTTTGGTTCTTCAACGTGCCCAGCGTATAGCACCGATACTCGTGAGAATATCACACGGTTAACAACCAGTTCATCTGTAGTTGTGTGGGAAATACTGAACATTGGTCAATGAAATTTCGAACCAGGGACCTCCGGATTGGTAGTCAAGAGCACCAACTCCTCAGCCACCATCGTGTCACCAATTACAACCTTGGTTGTGGTAGGGTTGTGGAGGCTTTAAAAGTGTATGTATAGTTTCGCAAATTCTATTAAGAACGGTTATTTAAAGGTTACTAAGGTCCATCTGAGTCAGAAAAGTAGTAAGCTAGATACTAGACAAAGATCAACTGATTCAATATATAATTTTGTTTATTTTGTATCCCCTCTATCCCTTATTGCTTCCCTTCGAATACGTTCCTGCTTTCACATTTTCATTTCTTAGTGAATGCGCGAAACGAATAGAATTTAACAGTGGGAGGTATGAATTCTTACATGCTTTACTATTACATGTATTAAAGAAGAAATTCAATATGAAAACAACGTTAAAATAATGTACTTTTAATGTATTATTCGGAACTTTATAAACAAAAATATAAATGTATAAACTCATTTCAAATTATTTTCCAATCATTTGGAGTCATGTTTATGTTTATTTTCCGTTTCGCTGAATAGTTATTCAAGATTTCCTGTCAATAACCATTTTTTTTGAAAATAATGTCATATGAACTCATACAACTGACCGGATCCGAGCCGCCAAACCATCCAGCTAGGGGTCAGGTACCACACTTACACCCTTGTAACAAGGTACTGGACACCTAGGCATATATATACGCATCGTATCAACAAAGTAGCCATGGAGATTGTTGGAAACGGTCTATTCATATGCCCTAACATATCTATTTAATTTAGGCATTAGTTGTCATATATTCCTGACCAATTTTGAAGTTAAAATCTATCAATGCAATGTATATTATGGATGCCTAGAATTATTCTCTGAATTTAGCAAACAAAAACTGGCTAAATACAAATCCCAATCAGAATTGCAAGAGAAAAAATAATGACAAAATGAAAAATATCAATGTTTTCTTAGAATATCAATAAATTCGAACTAATTCCTTTATCATAATATTATTATGTATATGTCAACATATGTTGGGTTGAAATACGAATATTTTAAGACATATTGCAAGCCGATAGCCCTATTGAGTGAGGAATAATTCAAGTTTTCCCAAAGCTTATGATTCCTTTTAATAATGGCGGCCATATTTAAAGATGGCCGCCAAAAGGTCATTTGGCAAAGTGACCCGCAAGTCCATCAACCGTTTTCAGACTGCTGAGATATCAAGCTAACCGAAAATCATTGTTGGATCTGTTCACCTTTTTGGTAATGAAATTCGATCTGTCACATGGACTATTCAGCGTCAAGATTGTTTTCAGATGTCATGGCAAACATGTTTAATAAAAACTCGCCAATGCGTGCTTTTGAGTCAATACACGTATAAACGCACGATGCATGCTGCTTGTCATCCGACCAAATTTGATATTAGCACATACATAATGTAGTGAGTGCATGTATATGTTTGGTTATTTTCCTACAAACGATGTTTAATACATATATACATGTTATACATTCTATACGGTGTCACATGTAATTGAAATATCAAATGAAGTATCAAAACATAGACAAGAATAAACTCACAATTTGTATAATCAGTATTTGTAGAAAAGGTTTGAATTATCGTTTAATAAACTGGTTGGTTTGATGTTTCGTATGTGATTAACGTAGTTTCATTCAGTGTGGGTATGTACTTCAATGCTTCGTTAATGTGCCTATTAAATGTAACATAAATTAAGGATAAAACCCATTCCAAACAAATGTTTTTATGAACCAGATAGATCCTACATCTTGAAGTATAATTATATCTATCTTCCGATAAAGTCAAACCCCGTTAGGAGACATATACGTGTACATATACAGGGTGTCCCAAAATACATGACTTTTTTGTCCGCTTGTTGAATGGTTATAACTTTGCCAAATTAAGTCATACGTTAATGAGAATAGTCTCATTTGAAAGGTTATTATATAAATTGAATAGTGAATATTGTCATGAGACGTCATGGTAACAGAAGATGACGTCATGACGTTAGAAATGACGTCATATATTCCAAGATGGCTGAGAGTGCGGAAATAGTTAAATTGTACTACAAAATGGATAAATTTCCATCTTTAGTGAGGAGAAAACTATTTTAATTGTACCCAAATTCACATACACCATCAAAGAAACAAATAAGAAGGCTTTTGCTTAAATTTGAAAACCACGGGACCATTAATGATAGGAGAGAAGATAACACAGGGAGGCCGAGGAGTGCGCGCTCTGATAAACATATTTCTAAAGTCAGAAACTCCAAGGACCTTTGTGAGAAAAGTTCTGGGTGAAACTTCCAGCTGTACTAATAAATCAACCGTCAATATGCGATCAAAATTCATCCCCGCACTGATAAGGAGAGGATTGGACACTAGTAGCTCTTGGTACCAACAGGATGGGGCTGCACCCCACACAGCAAACATGTTGCGTTCATGGTTGAATGACACATTTGGAGACAATCTCATTTCTTTGAAGACCAAGAACGAATGGCCGCCTCATTCTACAGACCTAAATCCTTTAGATTTTTCCTTTGGGGTTATTTAAAGGGCAGAGTTTATAATCCCAAACCAAAATCAACAAAGGAACTAACAATGTCAATTCGTAGGGAAATCAGGAAAATTAAACAAGACACATGCGCTAACGTCATTAGAAACTTCCGACGACGTCTTGAGCTAGTTGTGCAAAATCGGGGTGGACATTTTGAACACGTATTATAGAAACTGTATGTATATAATTATATAATTGTTTCATAAAATCGACATTTCTTGTAATGTTCTTTTATTCATCCTAAAAATCAAGTATGTACAGCGAGCCATTAAGATATGATAAATCGTCAACAAGCGGACATGTATTTTGGGACACCCTGTATGTACAGTTGTACTTCAATCTTTCTGAATTTTACGTTTGTACAGAGACATCCGTTTGTACTTTTATTTTCACTCGCATACAATCACGTCTAGTGAGCGATATGGCATGGGAATACAATAGTACGTTCTAAAATTGAACGACGTCGATACACAAGAACGATGACGTCATGACGTCGTTACCAAAGACCCAAATCGTAACTGTTCTTCTTATTCTTCTTCTTCCGAGTATTGAGCAGGGATCTTGATAGATCGTAAGTAGCTCAGCGACATTATGTACATGGTGAAGGCGATCAAAAATTCGGAATGAATTAAAATTCAGAGTTCATAGTTTAAAACATTAAAACTTTATACACTGTAGATACAGGGTCCGCCTATATCGTCCCAATCCGGAGGAGAGACTGAAAGTCCTCCAGGGATGTCGCCGCAGAAACTCTGGTAGGAAGCGAGTTCCAGTCCTTCACCGATCTAGGGAAGAAGGAGTTGAGGAAGGTCTTGTCTGTGAGGCGCTCCTGGTAGAATCTGTTTCCTCCACGGGTGCGGCCATCGCTTGGTTTCAGGTATGTCGATGCTGGAACATCGACAAGTCCATGGTGAACCTTGAAGAGCATCAGGAGTCTGCTGTTGCGTCGGCGACTTTCAAGCGATTCCCACTGGAGGTCCTCTAGCATTTTCGTGACACTCCCTGGGGTCTTGCTTGTATAGTCGTTGACTACAAATCTGGCTGCTCTTCGTTGCACCTGTTCCAGGTCTCGGATGGTGGACTGTTGTGCAGGATCCCAAACAGTAGCTGCATATTCGACTGTTGGCCTAGCGATGGCCCTGTAGGCTGCTGCCTTTACTGATGGGGTGCAGTCCTTGAGATTGCGGCGGAGGAAACCGACTGTCCTGTTGCCCTTCTTGGTAGTACTAGTATTGCCTATGTGGCAGCCCCAGCTGAGGTCTTCAGAGATCGTGACTCCGAGATATTTGCTGCCGTCGACGATCTCTAGTGTGTGTCCAGGCAGCTGGTAGTTGGTCTCAAGTTTTCTTGTCCGTTTGGAAGCTATTCGCATCACAAAACATTTGCTGGGGTTAAAGTCCATCTGCCATTTCTTCTCCCAGAGTTCGAGGGAAGTGAGGTCACTTTGCAGGAGCTTGCTGTCGTCACTGTTACTGATGACCTTAAGCAGTAGACTGTCATCCGCAAATAGTTTGGTGATGGAATGCTTGACGACTTCGGGCAGATCGTTGATGTAAGCTAGGAACAGGAGTGGTCCTAGTACAGATCCTTGTGGAACTCCAGATTTCACGTTTGCATATTCAGAAGAAGCACCATCTAGGACGACTCGTTGATTTCTGCCAGTAAGGAATGACTTGATCCAAAGTAGGGTGTTGTTTCTGACCCCATAGTGTTCTAGTTTGAGGAGAAGACGATTGTATGGCACCTTGTCGAAGGCTTTGGCGAAGTCTAGTAAGATGATGTCAACTTGCTTGCCATGGGATAAATTCTTGGCTATTTCATGTATAGTGGTGATGAGCTTAGTTTCACATTATCTTTTTTTCCTAAATTCGTGTTGGTTGTCGTTCAAGATGTTGTGTTGGTCAAAATTGGTGATGATGCTGCTGTGAATAATATGATCCAGTAGCTTGCAGATGATGGATGTTAGTGATACTGGCCTGTCGTTGGCTGCTTGATGACGGTCACCCTTCTTGAAGATGGGAACAACTGTTGAAGTTTTCCAGTCGTCTGGAACCTTCCCAAGATTAAGTGAAAGCTGGAATAGCTTGGCGATAGCAGGGGCAAGTTCTGATGCAGCAGCCTTCAGAATGAAGGATGAGATGGAGTCAGGCCCGGCTGCCTTGTGTGGTCGCAGGTTGGTCAGTAGTTTATGGACTCCTTTCCAGTTCACTACAATCTCTGGCATGGTGGGTGTAGAGCTGGTACCCATATCTGGCATGTCCGTGAGGTCTTCTTCTGTGAAGACTGATTTAAACTGGTCATTCAGGATGTTGGCTTGGGAGGTAGGATCGCTTTGGATGAAACCGTTAGCGTTCTTGAGGGGAGCAACTCCTATGGTTTCTTGTCCCTTGTTCTTCACATAGGACCTGAATCTCTTGGGGTTGTCCTTGTAGTCCCCGCTCACTGTTTCTTTCAGATACGATTTGTTAGCCTGTCTCACAAGGAGTTGGACCTCTTTTTGAAGACGCTTGTATCTATCGCAGTCACGTTTGAGGTTGGTTTTCCTAGCTTTCTGGAATGCCCTTTGTTTTCTGCGGATGGTCTGTTTGATCCTGGTATTCATCCATGGATTGGTATGTCTCGTAGTGGTCATTTTGGTAGGGACCCTTCTTTCAATAACGTCCAGGATAGAATTCTTGAGGGTGGTCCATACTACACTGATGTCCTGTTCACAATCATCGAGATAGTTCGTTAAGTCAGCCAGGTCTTCCTGAATTCCAGTGATGTCAGCCTTTTTCCAAATGTGGATTTTTCTCTTCACTGGTTTTGGTCGCCTGGGAATGATTGTTGTGTCAAGGAGCACAATGTCGTGGTCGCTAGAACCTATTAAGGGCATCGGCTTGCATCTTGCCTTGAATGAGGGGTGAGATGTCAAGATCACATCTAGAGTGTTCGCTTGCCTGGTGGGGAAGTCTACTACTTGTTCTAAGCTGGTGTCAGCTATAAAATCAAGAAAGACTTTGTTGACCCTAAGTGGATATTGGTTCCCGGTGACAGTTAGTGTTCCCCAGTTGATGTCCGGAAGATTGAAGTCTCCTCCTATGAATATAATGTTATTCTTGTGCTTGGATTTGATGCTGGAGAATTCATCTGTGACCGTGGATAGGTATGTTTCATCCGATTTGTTCGGGGGGCGGTAGTAGGCAGAGATTGAGATCGTTTTCTTGCCAACTTTAAATACCGTGGAGATCAGTTCAATGTTCAATCAGCTAACTGTCACTTCACCTGGTAGGAGGAATGACTTGATTGCGATGAGGACCCCACCGTGGGCGTCATTCGGTCTGTCCCTCCGGAGGATGTCGTATCCAAGCTGAGTAGGGAGGATCTCTGATGACTTGATGCCCGAGTCCAGCCACGTTTCGGTTCCAATGATGATGTCAGGGTTACAGTCCTCGATAATACTCTCCAGTAGTTTACCTTTCTTTCGAATGCTTTGGAAGTTTATGTTCAAGATCCTAAGGGATGTTACTTTTCTGCCAGTATCATTCTTCTTGTGATAGTTATTAGGTAAAGGGGATGATGTCCGAGGTGGTGTACCAGAGCTAATGGAGTTGAAGGTCACATCATGTGTAGAGCTTACACTTCCTCTAGTAGAGCATGAGATGTCTGAAATGCTATCGTAGAATGCAGGGTTGGTTGAGATATTGGAGTCAATGATGTGACTATCGTTGCTGCTGATGTCCGGCACTGAATAAAGTATACTAGAGTTATTTGGTTTGTGGCAACTTGGACATGACCACTTGTCATCACTCTTACCTAGGGCACTTAGTTCGGCTGATGATAGACCTATGCAGGTCGTATGCATCCATTGATCACAGTCGTCGCACGCTATGCACTTTAGTTTGCAGGCCTTGTCACAGATAGCACAGGGAAATTTCGGCCTTCTAGGACCAGGATTAGGTTCAATACCCCCAATTAGGAGTAATATATTATCCAGGTAGTTGGTGCAACTTGTAATGATTGGATAGGTTACCAGATATATGGAGACAAACAGCAGAAATAACATTGTTTACAAAATCTTCATGGGGACCGCCATCTTGGATCACATAGCCTCGTTCTGGTGTTGGTTGTAACAAGAGGGAAGTTCAAAAAGTCAACAAATGCAGTAGTTTTCACATATTTCGGGAACAATATTGTTCGTGTCTTTCCGGCGTGATAACGTTACGTCGGTAATGTGCGAGGGTCCCGAATGACAAACGACGTCGGTTGCTAACGTCATTAGTAAAAGTAAGCTCATAGCAAACACACGGACAAAAAAGATCTCTGGTAAAATATATTTCCTTTTGTTTTCATATTGTTTAGTTCTTCACAAGCTTGCTGCCAATTCGATTTTACTAAAGGATCGAATCGAAATCGACAACGAGAATTTGCAGCGAGCTGCCGATTGGATCTTTACTATGGTGACTAGCCAGTTGCACATTCAGTTCTATGGTAAAAATAAAATTGGTCGCTATCTGCAGATTTGCAGATGCCAATTCGATCGTATAATAAAAACGAATCGGCAACCAGCTTCGGGGCGCAGTGGTCGATTTGATCATATGGTAAGAATAAAAAAGGCAGAAAGCAAAAGCCAAGCATCCAGTTTGAAGTGGCCGATTCTACTCTGAAGTAAGCATATAGATGGAAACTGGTTGCCAGTTCGCAGTTGCCGATTCCATCCTTAGGTTATCATAGAGTTAGCATTTGATTGCCAGTTCGAAGTTGCCGAGTCCATTCTTTGGCAATCAAAGATTCCGCATGTGGTTGCCAGTTTGCAGTTGCCGATTCCATCCATAGGCGAACCTAGAGTTTGCATCTGGTTGCCAGTTAACAGTTGCCGATTCCATCGTTAGGCAAACATACAGTTAGCATTTGACCGCCAGTTCGTAGTTGCCGAGTGAATCATATAGCAATCATAGAGTTAGTAACTGATTACCAGTTCGCAGTAGCCGATTTCATCCATAGGCAAACATAGAGTTAGTATATGGTTACCAGTTCGCAGTAGCCGATTCCATCCATAGGCAAACATAGAGTTAGTATATGGTTACCAGTTCACAGTTGCCGATTCCATCATTAGGCAAACATACAGTTAGCATTTGACGGCCAGTTCGTAGTTGCCGAGTCAATCATATAGCAATCATAGAGTTAGTAACCAGTTCGCAGTAGCTGATTCCATCCATAGGCAAACATCGAGTTAGTATACGGTTACCAGATCGCAGTAGCCGATTCCATTCATAGGCAAACATAGAGTTAGTATATGGTTACCAATTCACAGTTGCCGATTCCATCGTTAGGCAAACATACAGTTAGCATTTGACGGCCAGTTCGTAGTTGCCTAGTCAATCATATAGCAAACATAGAGTTAGTATCTGGTTACCAGTTCGCAGTTGCCGATTCTTTCCATAGACACACCTAGAGTTGGCATCCAGTTGCCTGGTCACCAGTTCGCAGTAGCCTATTCCATCTATAGACATACATAGAGTTTGCATTTGGTTGCCGGTTAGTAGTTGCCGATTCAATCCCTAGGAAATCATAGAGTTAGTATCTGGTTGCCAGTTAGTAGTTGCTAATTCAATCCTTAGGCAAACATAGAGTTGGCATTTGGTTGCCAGTTCGTATTTGCCAATTGAAGCTTTAGGCAAGCATAGAGTTGGCATTTGGTTGCCAGTTAGGAGTTTCCAATTCAATCCTTAGGCAAATATAGAGTTAGTGTCCGGTTACCAGTTCGCAGTTGCCGATTCCATCATTAGGTTAACTTAGAGTTGGCACCCAGTTGCCAGTTCGTAGTTGTCGATTCAATCATTAGGTTAACTTAGAGTTGGCACCCAGTTGCCAGTTCGCAGTTGTCGATTCTATCATTATGTTAACGTAGAGTTGGCACCTAGTTGCCAGTTTGCAGTTGTCGATTCTATCCTTAGGTTAACTTAGAGTTGGCACCCAGTTGCCAGTTCGCAGTTGTCGATTCTATCATTAGGTTAACTTAGAGTTTGCACCCAGTTGCCAGTTGTCTATCCTTATGCAAACATAGAGTTAACATTTGGTTGCCAGTTCGTAGTTGCCGAGGCAATCATATGGCAAACATGGATTTAGTACCTGGTTACCAGTTCGCAGTAGCCTTTTCCATCTATAGACATACATAGAGTTTGCATTTGGTTGCCAGTTAGTAGTTGCCGATTCAATCCTTAGGCAAACATAGAGTTAGTATCTGGTTGTCAGTTCGCAGTTGCCGATTCCTTCCATAGACACACATAGTGTTGGCATCCAGTTTCTGTTCGCAGTTGCCGAATCTATCCTTCGGCAAACATACATTTAGCATTTGGTTGCCCGTTCACAGTTGCCGATATTTCGGCAATATATGTGTATAGAAAAACATATAATTTTATGTTTTATGAAACGATTTTAGTATCCTTTAGAGTAATATGAAATGTTTGTTTCCTCTATTATAGGTTTGGTAGGAAGCCGAGCATTTTGGCAAGAGAGTAAAGTAAAACAGCAAAATCCCAGTCGGTCCACTCACACACCAACCAATGACCTCGCACCAAGATCCTTGATGGCGCAGTGCCTGTATGACCAGATGGTGGAACTCTCCAAGATGGAGGTACATGCTGAATGTAATAAAACGAACCAGATCGACCGCAGGAGAGAATCGGTGACACAGAATGGAGGTTATAGTGAGAGAACATCCACGGATAGCAGACAGAGAGATGTGCAGAAACAGAAGAGTGTTAGGTCACGTGTTAGGTCACGTGTGATGAGATTACTTAGAAGATTAAGCTGCTGTTTTGGAAAGGGTGGTGATGATTAGATCATTGAGTTGGGAAAGGTTTAAACATGATTACAATGCTAGTTAATTGGCATTATTACAATATTGAATACATAAAATAAAACAAAATGTATTCAAACTCACAGTAATAGTATGTTGTTTTTATTTAGTTTTTTTTAACTTATGAATGAAACCGGTGAAGTGTTTACAGTCAAACGTATATTTTCACTGGTTTCAAACGTATGCCAACAAAAGTTTACAGGAACGGCTGCATGATTTGGCATATAAGGGGGCATAAGTATTGACACGAACCCCATCCAAGGATAATTGAGCAAGTGGAGTGAGCTAGAAAAACATAGTTGTTTTTTGTCAGTAACATGACTTAGAAGTTATTATACAAGCAAAGCGATCACGAAATAATGAATATACATAGTTTTTCGCTTAGAATAACAGACAACTTACCTGTGCAACAGCATTTTTAGGGGTACGCCATCGTGCACCCCCTTAAAGCCGCCCTTGAAACAATTCCTACATCTTCAGCTCTAAATACTAAACAAGGAAATGTAGCCACCAACAACACACTAGATGGGCTACCTATATCCAGTGTAGCAATGTCACGTGACTTTGGGCTACAGATCCAAGACGAAATGTGCTTCACTTTGAAAACAAAAATAGCCGTAAGTATTTTACTTCTTCATCGATTTCTATTAAACACTCGCCAATCTAAGGGGAAAAGTGTATGTTTTCCACGGAATATAGGATCTTTTCAGCAGCTTTGAAAGTTTTTCCAACACCCTGTGAAGCCTTCGGAGTTTCAGACTACATTTTCAAGACGTCAGTCTAAGGGGAAAAGTGTATGCTTTCCACGAAATATAGGATCTTTTCAGCAGCTTTGCAAGCTTTTCCAACACCCTGTTAAACCTTCGGAGTTTCGGACTACAGTTTCAAGCTCTCTAATTCCCAATGTTTCACAGGGTTCTAGGCAAAATGACCCAGCTGATGATAAGGATCCTACTTTTCGAAGAAAGCTTGCACTTTCCAATTAGACTGGCGTATGTTTTATAGAAATCGGTGCAGAAATAAAATACTTTAGGCTTTGGTTTGGTTTTTGTACTGAAGCCAATTGCGGCTTGGATCTGTAGCCAAAAGTCATATGGTATTGATACACTGCTATCCATGCATAAGTCATGATTTGAACCAAAATGCTTTTGATTTCTGGGCGTGACTCGGAAAGATTCAGGAGTTTGGACCTACCATACGGAAAAGCCGTCTTTAATAATTATCAGTGCCCCGGCTTATGCCGTGGCCCTATGACGAATAAATTTCACCAAGAATAATAAACAAACCTACACATGAAACAGAGAAATACATTTCCAGCATCACAATAACTGTCAGAAACTGAGAATCAATTTGGGAAACTATCATTCTTGGTCCATAATGAGACAATAGAAATGTCACTAAAATAGTCGCGAAAACTGGTGATAATTTGTTTATCTTCGTATTAGAAAATGGAGCTAGATCGGAATTTAAGCTCCAAAACCATCAACTATAATAATTATCAAACTGAAATAGTCAATCAAAAGTCGTCAAATATCAGTATTCGTCAGTTTGACCGGGGCAACTTTCATACAGAGCAAGCAATTTCTATGTTTCGAAACAATCAAGGGAAGTAATCTACAAGAGTAACAATTGTATAATATATGCCGTTACTAGTTATTTCCCTTGCACAGATCAGGTAACAAGACGAATTAATTCTCGGATGAAGTATAATTATATCTATCTTCCGATAAAGTCAAACCCCGTCAGGGGACATATACGTGTACATATATGTACAGTTGTACTTCAATCTTTTTGAATACTACGTTTGTACAGAGACGTCCGTTTGTACTTTTATTTTCACTCGCATACAATCACGTCTAGTTCGCGATATGGCATGGGAATACAATAGTACGTTCTGAAATTGAACGACGTCGATACACAAGAACGATGACGTCATGACGTCGTTACCAAAGACCCGACTCGTAACTGTTCGTGTCTTTCCGGCGTGATAACGTTACGTCGGAAATATGCGAGGGTCCCGAATGACAAACGACGTCGGTTGCTAACGTCATTAGTAAAAGAAAGCTCATAGCAAACACACGGACAAAAAAGATCTCTGAAATATGCACACAGTTGCCAGCGATAGTATTCCGAGAATGTCGGGAACAGTCGATGAGTTGTTCACAGCAGTGAAACGTCCTTCTGAAGTTGTATGGAAAGGTCGCACGGAACCTGAATTAATACTGGAAGACATTTCCGAAGACGAATTCGAGCAGATCGTAGGTGCTGCCCTTGTCAATCAGTTTAATCATGGTGATGTCAGCTCGTTTGTTGATGGTGAGGCGTACATGAAGAGAATATACAGCGTCTGTCACAGAGAACGCCCGTTGGCAATTCCACCTAACATGAATGGTAAAATATATTTCCTTTTGTTTTCATATTGTTTAGTTCTTCACAAGCTTGCTGCCAATTCGATTTTACTAAAGGATCGAATTGAAATCGACAACGAATGTACTGCATAGGTGAGTCGGCAACTGAGAATTTGCAGCGAGCTGCCGATTGGATCTTTACTATGGTGACTAGCCAGTTGCACATTCAGTTCTATGGTAAAAATAAAATTGGTCGCTATCTCCAGTTTTGCAGTTGCCAATTCGATCGTATAATAAAAACGAATCGGCAACCAGCTTCCGGTTCGCACAGGTCGATTCGATCCTATGGTAAAAATAAAAAAGGCAGCAAGCGAAGGCCTAGCATTCAGTTTGAAGTTGCCGATTCGATCCTAAATTAAGCATATAGATGGAATCTGGTTGCAAGTCCGCAGTTGCCGATTCCATCCTTAGGTAATCACAGATTTAGCATTGGTGGCCAGTTCGCAGTTGCCAAGTCAATCCTTTTGCACTCAAAGATTCCGCATCTGGTTGCCCTGGTTGCCAATTCGCAGCAGTTGCCGATTCCATCCATAGGCGAACATAGAGTTGGCATTTGGTTGCCAGGTAGTAGTTGCCAATTCAATCCTTAGGCAAACACAGAGTTGGCATTTGGTTGCCAGTTAGTAAATGCTAAATCAATCCTTAGGCAAACATAGAGTTGGCATTTGGTTGCCAGTTAGTAGTTGCCAATTCAAGCCTTAGGCAAACATAGAGTTAGTATCCGGTTACCAGTTCGCAGTTGCCGATTCCATCATTATGTTAACTTAGAGTTGGCACCCAGTTGCCAGTTCGTAGTTGTCGATTCAATCCTTAGCTTAACTTAGAGTTGGCATCCAGTTGCCAGTTCGCAGTTGTCGATTCTATCATTATGTTAACGTAGAGTTGGCACCCAGTTGCCAGTTTGCAGTTGTCGATTCTATCCTTAGGCAAACATCGAGTTGGCATCTGGTTGCCAGTTCGTAGTTGCCGAGGCAATCATATGGCAAACATAGAGTAAGTATCCGGTTACCAGTTCGCAGTTGCCGATTCCATCATTAGGTTAACTTAGAGTTGGCACCCAGTTGCCAGTTCGTAGTTGTCGATTCAATCCTTAGGTTAACTTAGAGTTGACACCCAGTTGCCAGTATGCATTTGTCGATTCTATCCTTAGGCAAACATAGAGTTAGCATTTGGTTGCCAGTTCGTTGTTGCCGAGGCAATCATATGGCAAACATGGATTTAGTGCCTGGTCACCAGTTCGCAGTAGCCTATTCCATCTATAGACATACATAGAGTTTGCATTTGGTTGCCGGTTTGTAGTTGCCGATTCAATCCTTAGGAAATCATAGAGTTAGTATCTGGTTGCCAGTTAGTAGTTGCTAATTCAATCCTTAGGCAAAATAGAGTTGGCATTTGGTTGCCAGTTCGTATTTGCCAATTGAAGCTTTAGGCAAGCATAGACTTGGCATTTGGTTGCCAGTTAGGAGTTTCCAATTCAATCCTTAGGCAAATATAGAGTTAGTGTCCGGTTACCAGTTCGCAGTTGCCGATTCCATCATTAGGTTAACTTAGAGTTGGCACCCAGTTGCCAGTTCGTAGTTGTCGATTCAATCATTAGGTTAACTTAGAGTTGGCACCCAGTTGCCAGTTCGCAGTTGTCGATTCTATCATTATGTTAACGTAGAGTTGGCACCTAGTTGCCAGTTTGCAGTTGTCGATTCTATCCTTAGGTTAACTTAGAGTTGGCACCCAGTTGCCAGTTTGCAGTTGTCTATTCTATCATTAGGTTAACTTAGAGTTTGCACCCAGTTGCCAGTTGTCTATCCTTATGCAAACATAGAGTTAACATTTGGTTGCCAGTTCGTAGTTGCCGAGGCAATCATATGGCAAACATGGATTTAGTACCTGGTTACCAGTTCGCAGTAGCCTTTTCCATCTATAGACATACATAGAGTTTGCATTTGGTTGCCAGTTAGTAGTTGCCGATTCAATCCTTAGGCAAACATAGAGTTAGTATCTGGTTGTCAGTTCGCAGTTGCCGATTCCTTCCATAGACACACATAGTGTTGGCATCCAGTTTCTGTTCGCAGTTGCCGAATCTATCCTTCGGCAAACATACATTTAGCATTTGGTTGCCCGTTCACAGTTGCCGATATTTCGGCAATATATGTGTATAGAAAAACATATAATTTTATGTTTTATGAAACGATTTTAGTATCCTTTAGAGTAATATGAAATGTTTGTTTCCTCTATTATAGGTTTGGTAGGAAGCCGAGCATTTTGGCAAGAGAGTAAAGTAAAACAGCAAAATCCCAGTCGGTCCACTCACACACCAACCAATGACCTCGCACCAAGATCCTTGATGGCGCAGTGCCTGTATGACCAGATGGTGGAACTCTCCAAGATGGAGGTACATGCTGAATGTAATAAAACGAACCAGATCGACCGCAGGAGAGAATCGGTGACACAGAATGGAGGTTATAGTGAGAGAACATCCACGGATAGCAGACAGAGAGATGTGCAGAAACAGAAGAGTGTTAGGTCACGTGTTAGGTCACGTGTGATGAGATTACTTAGAAGATTAAGCTGCTGTTTTGGAAAGGGTGGTGATGATTAGATCATTGAGTTGGGAAAGGTTTAAACATGATTACAATGCTAGTTAATTGGCATTATTACAATATTGAATACATAAAATAAAACAAAATGTATTCAAACTCACAGTAATAGTATGTTGTTTTTATTTAGTTTTTTTTAACTTATGAATGAAACCGGTGAAGTGTTTACAGTCAAACGTATATTTTCACTGGTTTCAAACGTATGCCAACAAAAGTTTACAGGAACGGCTGCATGATTTGGCATATAAGGGGGCATAAGTATTGACACGAACCCCATCCAAGGATAATTGAGCAAGTGGAGTGAGCTAGAAAAACATAGTTGTTTTTTGTCAGTAACATGACTTAGAAGTTATTATACAAGCAAAGCGATCACGAAATAATGAATATACATAGTTTTTCGCTTAGAATAACAGACAACTTACCTGTGCAACAGCATTTTTAGGGGTACGCCATCGTGCACCCCCTTAAAGCCGCCCTTGAAACAATTCCTACATCTTCAGCTCTAAATACTAAACAAGGAAATGTAGCCACCAACAACACACTAGATGGGCTACCTATATCCAGTGTAGCAATGTCACGTGACTTTGGGCTACAGATCCAAGACGAAATGTGCTTCACTTTGAAAACAAAAATAGCCGTAAGTATTTTACTTCTTCATCGATTTCTATTAAACACTCGCCAATCTAAGGGGAAAAGTGTATGTTTTCCACGGAATATAGGATCTTTTCAGCAGCTTTGCAAGCTTTTCCAACACCCTGTTAAACCTTCGGAGTTTCGGACTACAGTTTCAAGCTCTCTATTTCCCAATGTTTCACAGGGTTCTAGGCAAAATGACCCAGCTGATGATAAGGATCCTACTTTTCGAAGAAAGCTTGCACTTTCCAATTAGACTGGCGTATGTTTTATAGAAATCGGTGCAGAAATAAAATACTTTAGGCTTTGGTTTGGTTTTTGTACTGAAGCCAATTGCGGCTTGGATCTGTAGCCAAAAGTCATATGGTATTGATACACTGCTATCCATGCATAAGTCATGATTTGAACCAAAATGCTTTTGATTTCTGGGCGTGACTCGGAAAGATTCAGGAGTTTGGACCTACCATACGGAAAAGCCGTCTTTAATAATTATGAGTGCCCCGGCTTATGCCGTGGCCCTATGACGAATAAATTTCACCAAGAATAATAAACAAACCTACACATGAAACAGAGAAATACATTTCCAGCATCACAATAACTGTCAGAAACTGAGAATCAATTTGGGAAACTATCATTCTTGGTCCATAATGAGACAATAGAAATGTCACTAAAATAGTCGCGAAAACTGGTGATAATTTGTTTATCTTCGTATTAGAAAATGGAGCTAGATCGGAATTTAAGCTCCAAAACCATCAACTATAATAATTATCAAACTGAAATAGTCAATCAAAAGTCGTCAAATATCAGTATTCGTCAGTTTGACCGGGGCAACTTTCATACAGAGCAAGCAATTTCTATGTTTCGAAACAATCAAGGGAAGTAATCTACAAGAGTAACAATTGTATAATATATGCCGTTACTAGTTATTTCCCTTGCACAGATCAGGTAACAAGACGAATTAATTCTCGGATGAAGTATAATTATATCTATCTTCCGATAAAGTCAAACCCCGTCAGGGGACATATACGTGTACATATATGTACAGTTGTACTTCAATCTTTTTGAATACTACGTTTGTACAGAGACGTCCGTTTGTACTTTTATTTTCACTCGCATACAATCACGTCTAGTTCGCGATATGGCATGGGAATACAATAGTACGTTCTGAAATTGAACGACGTCGATACACAAGAACGATGACGTCATGACGTCGTTACCAAAGACCCGACTCGTAACTGTTCGTGTCTTTCCGGCGTGATAACGTTACGTCGGAAATATGCGAGGGTCCCGAATGACAAACGACGTCGGTTGCTAACGTCATTAGTAAAAGAAAGCTCATAGCAAACACACGGACAAAAAAGATCTCTGAAATATGCACACAGTTGCCAGCGATAGTATTCCGAGAATGTCGGGAACAGTCGATGAGTTGTTCACAGCAGTGAAACGTCCTTCTGAAGTTGTATGGAAAGGTCGCACGGAACCTGAATTAATACTGGAAGACATTTCCGAAGACGAATTCGAGCAGATCGTAGGTGCTGCCCTTGTCAATCAGTTTAATCATGGTGATGTCAGCTCGTTTGTTGATGGTGAGGCGTACATGAAGAGAATATACAGCGTCTGTCACAGAGAACGCCCGTTGGCAATTCCACCTAACATGAATGGTAAAATATATTTCCTTTTGTTTTCATATTGTTTAGTTCTTCACAAGCTTGCTGCCAATTCGATTTTACTAAAGGATCGAATTGAAATCGACAACGAATGTACTGCATAGGTGAGTCGGCAACTGAGAATTTGCAGCGAGCTGCCGATTGGATCTTTACTATGGTGACTAGCCAGTTGCACATTCAGTTCTATGGTAAAAATAAAATTGGTCGCTATCTCCAGTTTTGCAGTTGCCAATTCGATCGTATAATAAAAACGAATCGGCAACCAGCTTCCGGTTCGCACAGGTCGATTCGATCCTATGGTAAAAATAAAAAAGGCAGCAAGCGAAGGCCTAGCATTCAGTTTGAAGTTGCCGATTCGATCCTAAATTAAGCATATAGATGGAATCTGGTTGCAAGTCCGCAGTTGCCGATTCCATCCTTAGGTAATCACAGATTTAGCATTGGTGGCCAGTTCGCAGTTGCCAAGTCAATCCTTTTGCACTCAAAGATTCCGCATCTGGTTGCCCTGGTTGCCAATTCGCAGCAGTTGCCGATTCCATCCATAGGCGAACATAGAGTTGGCATTTGGTTGCCAGGTAGTAGTTGCCAATTCAATCCTTAGGCAAACACAGAGTTGGCATTTGGTTGCCAGTTAGTAAATGCTAAATCAATCCTTAGGCAAACATAGAGTTGGCATTTGGTTGCCAGTTAGTAGTTGCCAATTCAAGCCTTAGGCAAACATAGAGTTAGTATCCGGTTACCAGTTCGCAGTTGCCGATTCCATCATTATGTTAACTTAGAGTTGGCACCCAGTTGCCAGTTCGTAGTTGTCGATTCAATCCTTAGCTTAACTTAGAGTTGGCATCCAGTTGCCAGTTCGCAGTTGTCGATTCTATCATTATGTTAACGTAGAGTTGGCACCCAGTTGCCAGTTTGCAGTTGTCTATTCTATCCTTAGGCAAACATCGAGTTGGCATCTGGTTGCCAGTTCGTAGTTGCCGAGGCAATCATATGGCAAACATAGAGTAAGTATCCGGTTACCAGTTCGCAGTTGCCGATTCCATCATTAGGTTAACTTAGAGTTGGCACCCAGTTGCCAGTTCGTAGTTGTCGATTCAATCCTTAGGTTAACTTAGAGTTGACACCCAGTTGCCAGTATGCATTTGTCGATTCTATCCTTAGGCAAACATAGAGTTAGCATTTGGTTGCCAGTTCGTTGTTGCCGAGGCAATCATATGGCAAACATGGATTTAGTGCCTGGTCACCAGTTCGCAGTAGCCTATTCCATCTATAGACATACATAGAGTTTGCATTTGGTTGCCGGTTTGTAGTTGCCGATTCAATCCTTAGGAAATCATAGAGTTAGTATCTGATTGCCAGTTAGTAGTTGCTAATTCAATCCTTAGGCAAAATAGAGTTGGCATTTGGTTGCCAGTTCGTATTTGCCAATTGAAGCTTTAGGCAAGCATAGACTTGGCATTTGGTTGCCAGTTAGGAGTTTCCAATTCAATCCTTAGGCAAATATAGAGTTAGTGTCCGGTTACCAGTTCGCAGTTGCCGATTCCATCATTAGGTTAACTTAGAGTTGGCACCCAGTTGCCAGTTCGTAGTTGTCGATTCAATCATTAGGTTAACTTAGAGTTGGCACCCAGTTGCCAGTTCGCAGTTGTCGATTCTATCATTATGTTAACGTAGAGTTGGCACCTAGTTGCCAGTTTGCAGTTGTCGATTCTATCCTTAGGTTAACTTAGAGTTGGCACCCAGTTGCCAGTTCGCAGTTGTCGATTCTATCATTAGGTTAACTTAGAGTTTGCACCCAGTTGCCAGTTGTCTATCCTTATGCAAACATAGAGTTAACATTTGGTTGCCAGTTCGTAGTTGCCGAGGCAATCATATGGCAAACATGGATTTAGTACCTGGTTACCAGTTCGCAGTAGCCTTTTCCATCTATAGACATACATAGAGTTTGCATTTGGTTGCCAGTTAGTAGTTGCCGATTCAATCCTTAGGCAAACATAGAGTTAGTATCTGGTTGTCAGTTCGCAGTTGCCGATTCCTTCCATAGACACACATAGTGTTGGCATCCAGTTTCTGTTCGCAGTTGCCGAATCTATCCTTCGGCAAACATACATTTAGCATTTGGTTGCCCGTTCACAGTTGCCGATATTTCGGCAATATATGTGTATAGAAAAACATATAATTTTATGTTTTATGAAACGATTTTAGTATCCTTTAGAGTAATATGAAATGTTTGTTTCCTCTATTATAGGTTTGGTAGGAAGCCGAGCATTTTGGCAAGAGAGTAAAGTAAAACAGCAAAATCCCAGTCGGTCCACTCACACACCAACCAATGACCTCGCACCAAGATCCTTGATGGCGCAGTGCCTGTATGACCAGATGGTGGAACTCTCCAAGATGGAGGTACATGCTGAATGTAATGAAACGAACCAGATCGACCGCAGGAGAGAATCGGTGACACAGAATGGAGGTTATAGTGAGAGAACATCCACGGATAGCAGACAGAGAGATGTGCAGAAACAGAAGAGTGTTAGGTCACGTGTTAGGTCACGTGTGATGAGATTACTTAGAAGATTAAGCTGCTGTTTTGGAAAGGGTGGTGATGATTAGATCATTGAGTTGGGAAAGGTTTAAACATGATTACAATGCTAGTTAATTGGCATTATTACAATATTGAATACATAAAATAAAACAAAATGTATTCAAACTCACAGTAATAGTATGTTGTTTTTATTTAGTTTTTTTTAACTTATGAATGAAACCGGTGAAGTGTTTACAGTCAAACGTATATTTTCACTGGTTTCAAACGTATGCCAACAAAAGTTTACAGGAACGGCTGCATGATTTGGCATATAAGGGGGCATAAGTATTGACACGAACCCCATCCAAGGATAATTGAGCAAGTGGAGTGAGCTAGAAAAACATAGTTGTTTTTTGTCAGTAACATGACTTAGAAGTTATTATACAAGCAAAGCGATCACGAAATAATGAATATACATAGTTTTTCGCTTAGAATAACAGACAACTTACCTGTGCAACAGCATTTTTAGGGGTACGCCATCGTGCACCCCCTTAAAGCCGCCCTTGAAACAATTCCTACATCTTCAGCTCAAAATACTAAACAAGGAAATGTAGCCACCAACAACACACTAGATGGGCTACCTATATCCAGTGTAGCAATGTCACGTGACTTTGGGCTACAGATCCAAGACGAAATGTGCTTCACTTTGAAAACAAAAATAGCCGTAAGTATTTTACTTCTTCATCGATTTCTATTAAACACTCGCCAATCTAAGGGGAAAAGTGTATGTTTTCCACGGAATATAGGATCTTTTCAGCAGCTTTGAAAGTTTTTCCAACACCCTGTGAAGCCTTCGGAGTTTCAGACTACATTTTCAAGACGTCAGTCTAAGGGGAAAAGTGTATGCTTTCCACGAAATATAGGATCTTTTCAGCAGCTTTGCAAGCTTTTCCAACACCCTGTTAAACCTTCGGAGTTTCGGACTACAGTTTCAAGCTCTCTATTTCCCAATGTTTCACAGGGTTCTAGGCAAAATGACCCAGCTGATGATAAGGATCCTACTTTTCGAAGAAAGCTTGCACTTTCCAATTAGACTGGCGTATGTTTTATAGAAATCGGTGCAGAAATAAAATACTTTAGGCTTTGGTTTGGTTTTTGTACTGAAGCCAATTGCGGCTTGGATCTGTAGCCAAAAGTCATATGGTATTGATACACTGCTATCCATGCATAAGTCATGATTTGAACCAAAATGCTTTTGATTTCTGGGCGTGACTCGGAAAGATTCAGGAGTTTGGACCTACCATACGGAAAAGCCGTCTTTAATAATTATCAGTGCCCCGGCTTATGCCGTGGCCCTATGACGAATAAATTTCACCAAGAATAATAAACAAACCTACACATGAAACAGAGAAATACATTTCCAGCATCACAATAACTGTCAGAAACTGAGAATCAATTTGGGAAACTATCATTCTTGGTCCATAATGAGACAATAGAAATGTCACTAAAATAGTCGCGAAAACTGGTGATAATTTGTTTATCTTCGTATTAGAAAATGGAGCTAGATCGGAATTTAAGCTCCAAAACCATCAACTATAATAATTATCAAACTGAAATAGTCAATCAAAAGTCGTCAAATATCAGTATTCGTCAGTTTGACCGGGGCAACTTTCATACAGAGCAAGCAATTTCTATGTTTCGAAACAATCAAGGGAAGTAATCTACAAGAGTAACAATTGTATAATATATGCCGTTACTAGTTATTTCCCTTGCACAGATCAGGTAACAAGACGAATTAATTCTCGGATGAAGTATAATTATATCTATCTTCCGATAAAGTCAAACCCCGTCAGGGGACATATACGTGTACATATATGTACAGTTGTACTTCAATCTTTTTGAATACTACGTTTGTACAGAGACGTCCGTTTGTACTTTTATTTTCACTCGCATACAATCACGTCTAGTTCGCGATATGGCATGGGAATACAATAGTACGTTCTGAAATTGAACGACGTCGATACACAAGAACGATGACGTCATGACGTCGTTACCAAAGACCCGACTCGTAACTGTTCGTGTCTTTCCGGCGTGATAACGTTACGTCGGAAATATGCGAGGGTCCCGAATGACAAACGACGTCGGTTGCTAACGTCATTAGTAAAAGAAAGCTCATAGCAAACACACGGACAAAAAAGATCTCTGAAATATGCACACAGTTGCCAGCGATAGTATTCCGAGAATGTCGGGAACAGTCGATGAGTTGTTCACAGCAGTGAAACGTCCTTCTGAAGTTGTATGGAAAGGTCGCACGGAACCTGAATTAATACTGGAAGACATTTCCGAAGACGAATTCGAGCAGATCGTAGGTGCTGCCCTTGTCAATCAGTTTAATCATGGTGATGTCAGCTCGTTTGTTGATGGTGAGGCGTACATGAAGAGAATATACAGCGTCTGTCACAGAGAACGCCCGTTGGCAATTCCACCTAACATGAATGGTAAAATATATTTCCTTTTGTTTTCATATTGTTTAGTTCTTCACAAGCTTGCTGCCAATTCGATTTTACTAAAGGATCGAATTGAAATCGACAACGAATGTACTGCATAGGTGAGTCGGCAACTGAGAATTTGCAGCGAGCTGCCGATTGGATCTTTACTATGGTGACTAGCCAGTTGCACATTCAGTTCTATGGTAAAAATAAAATTGGTCGCTATCTCCAGTTTTGCAGTTGCCAATTCGATCGTATAATAAAAACGAATCGGCAGCCAGCTTCCGGTTCGCACAGGTCGATTCGATCCTATGGTAAAAATAAAAAAGGCAGCAAGCGAAGGCCTAGCATTCAGTTTGAAGTTGCCGATTCGATCCTAAATTAAGCATATAGATGGAATCTGGTTGCAAGTCCGCAGTTGCCGATTCCATCCTTAGGTAATCACAGATTTAGCATTGGTGGCCAGTTCGCAGTTGCCAAGTCAATCCTTTTGCACTCAAAGATTCCGCATCTGGTTGCCCTGGTTGCCAATTCGCAGCAGTTGCCGATTCCATCCATAGGCGAACATAGAGTTGGCATTTGGTTCCCAGGTAGTAGTTGCCAATTCAATCCTTAGGCAAACACAGAGTTGGCATTTGGTTGCCAGTTAGTAAATGCTAAATCAATCCTTAGGCAAACATAGAGTTGGCATTTGGTTGCCAGTTAGTAGTTGCCAATTCAAGCCTTAGGCAAACATAGAGTTAGTATCCGGTTACCAGTTCGCAGTTGCCGATTCCATCATTATGTTAACTTAGAGTTGGCACCCAGTTGCCAGTTCGTAGTTGTCGATTCAATCCTTAGCTTAACTTAGAGTTGGCATCCAGTTGCCAGTTCGCAGTTGTCGATTCTATCATTATGTTAACGTAGAGTTGGCACCCAGTTGCCAGTTTGCAGTTGTCGATTCTATCCTTAGGCAAACATCGAGTTGGCATCTGGTTGCCAGTTCGTAGTTGCCGAGGCAATCATATGGCAAACATAGAGTAAGTATCCGGTTACCAGTTCGCAGTTGCCGATTCCATCATTAGGTTAACTTAGAGTTGGCACCCAGTTGCCAGTTCGTAGTTGTCGATTCAATCCTTAGGTTAACTTAGAGTTGACACCCAGTTGCCAGTATGCATTTGTCGATTCTATCCTTAGGCAAACATAGAGTTAGCATTTGGTTGCCAGTTCGTTGTTGCCGAGGCAATCATATGGCAAACATGGATTTAGTGCCTGGTCACCAGTTCGCAGTAGCCTATTCCATCTATAGACATACATAGAGTTTGCATTTGGTTGCCGGTTTGTAGTTGCCGATTCAATCCTTAGGAAATCATAGAGTTAGTATCTGGTTGCCAGTTAGTAGTTGCTAATTCAATCCTTAGGCAAAATAGAGTTGGCATTTGGTTGCCAGTTCGTATTTGCCAATTGAAGCTTTAGGCAAGCATAGACTTGGCATTTGGTTGCCAGTTAGGAGTTTCCAATTCAATCCTTAGGCAAATATAGAGTTAGTGTCCGGTTACTAGTTCGCAGTTGCCGATTCCATCATTAGGTTAACTTAGAGTTGGCACCCAGTTGCCAGTTCGTAGTTGTCGATTCAATCATTAGGTTAACTTAGAGTTGGCACCCAGTTGCCAGTTCGCAGTTGTCGATTCTATCATTATGTTAACGTAGAGTTGGCACCTAGTTGCCAGTTTGCAGTTGTCGATTCTATCCTTAGGTTAACTTAGAGTTGGCACCCAGTTGCCAGTTCGCAGTTGTCGATTCTATCATTAGGTTAACTTAGAGTTTGCACCCAGTTGCCAGTTGTCTATCCTTATGCAAACATAGAGTTAACATTTGGTTGCCAGTTCGTAGTTGCCGAGGCAATCATATGGCAAACATGGATTTAGTACCTGGTTACCAGTTCGCAGTAGCCTTTTCCATCTATAGACATACATAGAGTTTGCATTTGGTTGCCAGTTAGTAGTTGCCGATTCAATCCTTAGGCAAACACAGAGTTAGTATCTGGTTGTCAGTTCGCAGTTGCCGATTCCTTCCATAGACACACATAGTGTTGGCATCCAGTTTCTGTTCGCAGTTGCCGAATCTATCCTTCGGCAAACATACATTTAGCATTTGGTTGCCCGTTCACAGTTGCCGATATTTCGGCAATATATGTGTATAGAAAAACATATAATTTTATGTTTTATGAAACGATTTTAGTATCCTTTAGAGTAATATGAAATGTTTGTTTCCTCTATTATAGGTTTGGTAGGAAGCCGAGCATTTTGGCAAGAGAGTAAAGTAAAACAGCAAAATCCCAGTCGGTCCACTCACACACCAACCAATGACCTCGCACCAAGATCCTTGATGGCGCAGTGCCTGTATGACCAGATGGTGGAACTCTCCAAGATGGAGGTACATGCTGAATGTAATAAAACGAACCAGATCGACCGCAGGAGAGAATCGGTGACACAGAATGGAGGTTATAGTGAGAGAACATCCACGGATAGCAGACAGAGAGATGTGCAGAAACAGAAGAGTGTTAGGTCACGTGTTAGGTCACGTGTGATGAGATTACTTAGAAGATTAAGCTGCTGTTTTGGAAAGGGTGGTGATGATTAGATCATTGAGTTGGGAAAGGTTTAAACATGATTACAATGCTAGTTAATTGGCATTATTACAATATTGAATACATAAAATAAAACAAAATGTATTCAAACTCACAGTAATAGTATGTTGTTTTCATTTAGTTTTTTTTAACTTATGAATGAAACCGGTGAAGTGTTTACAGTCAAACGTATATTTTCACTGGTTTCAAACGTATGCCAACAAAAGTTTACAGGAACGGCTGCATGATTTGGCATATAAGGGGGCATAAGTATTGACACGAACCCCATCCAAGGATAATTGAGCAAGTGGAGTGAGCTAGAAAAACATAGTTGTTTTTTGTCAGTAACATGACTTAGAAGTTATTATACAAGCAAAGCGATCACGAAATAATGAATATACATAGTTTTTCGCTTAGAATAACAGACAACTTACCTGTGCAACAGCATTTTTAGGGGTACGCCATCGTGCACCCCCTTAAAGCCGCCCTTGAAACAATTCCTACATCTTCAGCTCAAAATACTAAACAAGGAAATGTAGCCACCAACAACACACTAGATGGGCTACCTATATCCAGTGTAGCAATGTCACGTGACTTTGGGCTACAGATCCAAGACGAAATGTGCTTCACTTTGAAAACAAAAATAGCCGTAAGTATTTTACTTCTTCATCGATTTCTATTAAACACTCGCCAATCTAAGGGGAAAAGTGTATGTTTTCCACGGAATATAGGATCTTTTCAGCAGCTTTGAAAGTTTTTCCAACACCCTGTGAAGCCTTCGGAGTTTCAGACTACATTTTCAAGACGTCAGTCTAAGGGGAAAAGTGTATGCTTTCCACGAAATATAGGATCTTTTCAGCAGCTTTGCAAGCTTTTCCAACACCCTGTTAAACCTTCGGAGTTTCGGACTACAGTTTCAAGCTCTCTATTTCCCAATGTTTCACAGGGTTCTAGGCAAAATGACCCAGCTGATGATAAGGATCCTACTTTTCGAAGAAAGCTTGCACTTTCCAATTAGACTGGCGTATGTTTTATAGAAATCGGTGCAGAAATAAAATACTTTAGGCTTTGGTTTGGTTTTTGTACTGAAGCCAATTGCGGCTTGGATCTGTAGCCAAAAGTCATATGGTATTGATACACTGCTATCCATGCATAAGTCATGATTTGAACCAAAATGCTTTTGATTTCTGGGCGTGACTCGGAAAGATTCAGGAGTTTGGACCTACCATACGGAAAAGCCGTCTTTAATAATTATCAGTGCCCCGGCTTATGCCGTGGCCCTATGACGAATAAATTTCACCAAGAATAATAAACAAACCTACACATGAAACAGAGAAATACATTTCCAGCATCACAATAACTGTCAGAAACTGAGAATCAATTTGGGAAACTATCATTCTTGGTCCATAATGAGACAATAGAAATGTCACTAAAATAGTCGCGAAAACTGGTGATAATTTGTTTATCTTCGTATTAGAAAATGGAGCTAGATCGGAATTTAAGCTCCAAAACCATCAACTATAATAATTATCAAACTGAAATAGTCAATCAAAAGTCGTCAAATATCAGTATTCGTCAGTTTGACCGGGGCAACTTTCATACAGAGCAAGCAATTTCTATGTTTCGAAACAATCAAGGGAAGTAATCTACAAGAGTAACAATTGTATAATATATGCCGTTACTAGTTATTTCCCTTGCACAGATCAGGTAACACGACGAATTAATTCTCGGATGAAGTATAATTATATCTATCTTCCGATAAAGTCAAACCCCGTCAGGGGACATATACATGTACATATATGTACAGTTGTACTTCAATCTTTTTGAATACTACGTTTGTACAGAGACGTCCGTTTGTACTTTTATTTTCACTCGCATACAATCACGTCTAGTTCGCGATATGGCATGGGAATATAATAGTACGTTCTGAAATTGAACGACGTCGATACACAAGAACGATGACGTCATGACGTCGTTACCAAAGACCCGACTCGTAACTGTTCGTGTCTTTCCGGCGTGATAACGTTACGTCGGAAATATGCGAGGGTCCCGAATGACAAACGACGTCGGTTGCTAACGTCATTAGTAAAAGAAAGCTCATAGCAAACACACGGACAAAAAAGATCTCTGAAATATGCACACAGTTGCCAGCGATAGTATTCCGAGAATGTCGGGAACAGTCGATGAGTTGTTCACAGCAGTGAAACGTCCTTCTGAAGTTGTATGGAAAGGTCGCACGGAACCTGAATTAATACTGGAAGACATTTCCGAAGACGAATTCGAGCAGATCGTAGGTGCTGCCCTTGTCAATCAGTTTAATCATGGTGATGTCAGCTCGTTTGTTGATGGTGAGGCGTACATGAAGAGAATATACAGCGTCTGTCACAGAGAACGCCCGTTGGCAATTCCACCTAACATGAATGGTAAAATATATTTCCTTTTGTTTTCATATTGTTTAGTTCTTCACAAGCTTGCTGCCAATTCGATTTTACTAAAGGATCGAATTGAAATCGACAACGAATGTACTGCATAGGTGAGTCGGCAACTGAGAATTTGCAGCGAGCTGCCGATTGGATCTTTACTATGGTGACTAGCCAGTTGCACATTCAGTTCTATGGTAAAAATAAAATTGGTCGCTATCTCCAGTTTTGCAGTTGCCAATTCGATCGTATAATAAAAACGAATCGGCAACCAGCTTCCGGTTCGCACAGGTCGATTCGATCCTATGGTAAAAATAAAAAAGGCAGCAAGCGAAGGCCTAGCATTCAGTTTGAAGTTGCCGATTCGATCCTAAATTAAGCATATAGATGGAATCTGGTTGCAAGTCCGCAGTTGCCGATTCCATCCTTAGGTAATCACAGATTTAGCATTGGTGGCCAGTTCGCAGTTGCCAAGTCAATCCTTTTGCACTCAAAGATTCCGCATCTGGTTGCCCTGGTTGCCAATTCGCAGCAGTTGCCGATTCCATCCATAGGCGAACATAGAGTTGGCATTTGGTTCCCAGGTAGTAGTTGCCAATTCAATCCTTAGGCAAACACAGAGTTGGCATTTGGTTGCCAGTTAGTAAATGCTAAATCAATCCTTAGGCAAACATAGAGTTGGCATTTGGTTGCCAGTTAGTAGTTGCCAATTCAAGCCTTAGGCAAACATAGAGTTAGTATCCGGTTACCAGTTCGCAGTTGCCGATTCCATCATTATGTTAACTTAGAGTTGGCACCCAGTTGCCAGTTCGTAGTTGTCGATTCAATCCTTAGCTTAACTTAGAGTTGGCATCCAGTTGCCAGTTCGCAGTTGTCGATTCTATCATTATGTTAACGTAGAGTTGGCACCCAGTTGCCAGTTTGCAGTTGTCGATTCTATCCTTAGGCAAACATCGAGTTGGCATCTAGTTGCCAGTTCGTAGTTGCCGAGGCAATCATATGGCAAACATAGAGTAAGTATCCGGTTACCAGTTCGCAGTTGCCGATTCCATCATTAGGTTAACTTAGAGTTGGCACCCAGTTGCCAGTTCGTAGTTGTCGATTCAATCCTTAGGTTAACTTAGAGTTGACACCCAGTTGCCAGTATGCATTTGTCGATTCTATCCTTAGGCAAACATAGAGTTAGCATTTGGTTGCCAGTTCGTTGTTGCCGAGGCAATCATATGGCAAACATGGACTTAGTGCCTGGTCACCAGTTCGCAGTAGCCTATTCCATCTATAGACATACATAGAGTTTGCATTTGGTTGCCGGTTTGTAGTTGCCGATTCAATCCTTAGGAAATCATAGAGTTAGTATCTGGTTGCCAGTTAGTAGTTGCTAATTCAATCCTTAGGCAAAATAGAGTTGGCATTTGGTTGCCAGTTCGTATTTGCCAATTGAAGCTTTAGGCAAGCATAGACTTGGCATTTGGTTGCCAGTTAGGAGTTTCCAATTCAATCCTTAGGCAAATATAGAGTTAGTGTCCGGTTACCAGTTCGCAGTTGCCGATTCCATCATTAGGTTAACTTAGAGTTGGCACCCAGTTGCCAGTTCGTAGTTGTCGATTCAATCATTAGGTTAACTTAGAGTTGGCACCCAGTTGCCAGTTCGCAGTTGTCGATTCTATCATTATGTTAACGTAGAGTTGGCACCTAGTTGCCAGTTTGCAGTTGTCGATTCTATCCTTAGGTTAACTTAGAGTTGGCACCCAGTTGCCAGTTCGCAGTTGTCGATTCTATCATTAGGTTAACTTAGAGTTTGCACCCAGTTGCCAGTTGTCTATCCTTATGCAAACATAGAGTTAACATTTGGTTGCCAGTTCGTAGTTGCCGAGGCAATCATATGGCAAACATGGATTTAGTACCTGGTTACCAGTTCGCAGTAGCCTTTTCCATCTATAGACATACATAGAGTTTGCATTTGGTTGCCAGTTAGTAGTTGCCGATTCAATCCTTAGGCAAACATAGAGTTAGTATCTGGTTGTCAGTTCGCAGTTGCCGATTCCTTCCATAGACACACATAGTGTTGGCATCCAGTTTCTGTTCGCAGTTGCCGAATCTATCCTTCGGCAAACATACATTTAGCATTTGGTTGCCCGTTCACAGTTGCCGATATTTCGGCAATATATGTGTATAGAAAAACATATAATTTTATGTTTTATGAAACGATTTTTGTATCCTTTAGAGTAATATGAAATGTTTGTTTCCTCTATTATAGGTTTGGTAGGAAGCCGAGCATTTTGGCAAGAGAGTAAAGTAAAACAGCAAAATCCCAGTCGGTCCACTCACACACCAACCAATGACCTCGCACCAAGATCCTTGATGGCGCAGTGCCTGTATGACCAGATGGTGGAACTCTCCAAGATGGAGGTACATGCTGAATGTAATAAAACGAACCAGATCGACCGCAGGAGAGAATCGGTGACACAGAATGGAGGTTATAGTGAGAGAACATCCACGGATAGCAGACAGAGAGATGTGCAGAAACAGAAGAGTGTTAGGTCACGTGTTAGGTCACGTGTGATGAGATTACTTAGAAGATTAAGCTGCTGTTTTGGAAAGGGTGGTGATGATTAGATCATTGAGTTGGGAAAGGTTTAAACATGATTACAATGCTAGTTAATTGGCATTATTACAATATTGAATACATAAAATAAAACAAAATGTATTCAAACTCACAGTAATAGTATGTTGTTTTTATTTAGTTTTTTTTAACTTATGAATGAAACCGGTGAAGTGTTTACAGTCAAACGTATATTTTCACTTGTTTCAAACGTATGCCAACAAAAGTTTACAGGAACGGCTGCATGATTTGGCATATAAGGGGGCATAAGTATTGACACGAACCCCATCCAAGGATAATTGAGCAAGTGGAGTGAGCTAGAAAAACATAGTTGTTTTTTGTCAGTAACATGACTTAGAAGTTATTATACAAGCAAAGCGATCACGAAATAATGAATATACATAGTTTTTCGCTTAGAATAACAGACAACTTACCTGTGCAACATCATTTTTAGGGGTACGCCATCGTGCACCCCCTTAAAGCCGCCCTTGAAACAATTCCTACATCTTCAGCTCTAATTACTAAACAAGGAAATGTAGCCACCAACAACACACTAGATGGGCTACCTATATCCAGTGTAGCAATGTCACGTGACTTTGGGCTACAGATCCAAGACGAAATGTGCTTCACTTTGAAAACAAAAATAGCCGTAAGTATTTTACTTCTTCATCGATTTCTATTAAACACTCGCCAATCTAAGGGGAAAAGTGTATGTTTTCCACGGAATATAGGATCTTTTCAGCAGCTTTGAAAGTTTTTCCAACACCCTGTGAAGCCTTCGGAGTTTCAGACTACATTTTCAAGACGTCAGTCTAAGGGGAAAAGTGTATGCTTTCCACGAAATATAGGATCTTTTCAGCAGCTTTGCAAGCTTTTCCAACACCCTGTTAAACCTTCGGAGTTTCGGACTACAGTTTCAAGCTCTCTATTTCCCAATGTTTCACAGGGTTCTAGGCAAAATGACCCAGCTGATGATAAGGATCCTACTTTTCGAAGAAAGCTTGCACTTTCCAATTAGACTGGCGTATGTTTTATAGAAATCGGTGCAGAAATAAAATACTTTAGGCTTTGGTTTGGTTTTTGTACTGAAGCCAATTGCGGCTTGGATCTGTAGCCAAAAGTCATATGGTATTGATACACTGCTATCCATGCATAAGTCATGATTTGAACCAAAATGCTTTTGATTTCTGGGCGTGACTCGGAAAGATTCAGGAGTTTGGACCTACCATACGGAAAAGCCGTCTTTAATAATTATCAGTGCCCCGGCTTATGCCGTGGCCCTATGACGAATAAATTTCACCAAGAATAATAAACAAACCTACACATGAAACAGAGAAATACATTTCCAGCATCACAATAACTGTCAGAAACTGAGAATCAATTTGGGAAACTATCATTCTTGGTCCATAATGAGACAATAGAAATGTCACTAAAATAGTCGCGAAAACTGGTGATAATTTGTTTATCTTCGTATTAGAAAATGGAGCTAGATCGGAATTTAAGCTCCAAAACCATCAACTATAATAATTATCAAACTGAAATAGTCAATCAAAAGTCGTCAAATATCAGTATTCGTCAGTTTGACCGGGGCAACTTTCATACAGAGCAAGCAATTTCTATGTTTCGAAACAATCAAGGGAAGTAATCTACAAGAGTAACAATTGTATAATATATGCCGTTACTAGTTATTTCCCTTGCACAGATCAGGTAACAAGACGAATTAATTCTCGGATGAAGTATAATTATATCTATCTTCCGATAAAGTCAAACCCGGTCAGGGGACATATACATGTACATATATGTACAGTTGTACTTCAATCTTTTTGAATACTACGTTTGTACAGAGACGTCCGTTTGTACTTTTATTTTCACTCGCATACAATCACGTCTAGTTCGCGATATGGCATGGGAATACAATAGTACGTTCTGAAATTGAACGACGTCGATACACAAGAACGATGACGTCATGACGTCGTTACCAAAGACCCGACTCGTAACTGTTCGTGTCTTTCCGGCGTGATAACGTTACGTCGGAAATATGCGAGGGTCCCGAATGACAAACGACGTCGGTTGCTAACGTCATTAGTAAAAGAAAGCTCATAGCAAACACACGGACAAAAAAGATCTCTGAAATATGCACACAGTTGCCAGCGATAGTATTCCGAGAATGTCGGGAACAGTCGATGAGTTGTTCACAGCAGTGAAACGTCCTTCTGAAGTTGTATGGAAAGGTCGCACGGAACCTGAATTAATACTGGAAGACATTTCCGAAGACGAATTCGAGCAGATCGTAGGTGCTGCCCTTGTCAATCAGTTTAATCATGGTGATGTCAGCTCGTTTGTTGATGGTGAGGCGTACATGAAGAGAATATACAGCGTCTGTCACAGAGAACGCCCGTTGGCAATTCCACCTAACATGAATGGTAAAATATATTTCCTTTTGTTTTCATATTGTTTAGTTCTTCACAAGCTTGCTGCCAATTCGATTTTACTAAAGGATCGAATTGAAATCGACAACGAATGTACTGCATAGGTGAGTCGGCAACTGAGAATTTGCAGCAAGCTGCCGATTGGATCTTTACTATGGTGACTAGCCAGTTGCACATTCAGTTCTATGGTAAAAATAAAATTGGTCGCTATCTCCAGTTTTGCAGTTGCCAATTCGATCGTATAATAAAAACGAATCGGCAACCAGCTTCCGGTTCGCACAGGTCGATTCGATCCTATGGTAAAAATAAAAAAGGCAGCAAGCGAAGGCCTAGCATTCAGTTTGAAGTTGCCGATTCGATCCTAAATTAAGCATATAGATGGAATCTGGTTGCAAGTCCGCAGTTGCCGATTCCATCCTTAGGTAATCACAGATTTAGCATTGGTGGCCAGTTCGCAGTTGCCAAGTCAATCCTTTTGCACTCAAAGATTCCGCATCTGGTTGCCCTGGTTGCCAATTCGCAGCAGTTGCCGATTCCATCCATAGGCGAACATAGAGTTGGCATTTGGTTGCCAGGTAGTAGTTGCCAATTCAATCCTTAGGCAAACACAGAGTTGGCATTTGGTTGCCAGTTAGTAAATGCTAAATCAATCCTTAGGCAAACATAGAGTTGGCATTTGGTTGCCAGTTAGTAGTTGCCAATTCAAGCCTTAGGCAAACATAGAGTTAGTATCCGGTTACCAGTTCGCAGTTGCCGATTCCATCATTATGTTAACTTAGAGTTGGCACCCAGTTGCCAGTTCGTAGTTGTCGATTCAATCCTTAGCTTAACTTAGAGTTGGCATCCAGTTGCCAGTTCGCAGTTGTCGATTCTATCATTATGTTAACGTAGAGTTGGCACCCAGTTGCCAGTTTGCAGTTGTCGATTCTATCCTTAGGCAAACATCGAGTTGGCATCTGGTTGCCAGTTCGTAGTTGCCGAGGCAATCATATGGCAAACATAGAGTAAGTATCCGGTTACCAGTTCGCAGTTGCCGATTCCATCATTAGGTTAACTTAGAGTTGGCACCCAGTTGCCAGTTCGTAGTTGTCGATTCAATCCTTAGGTTAACTTAGAGTTGACACCCAGTTGCCAGTATGCATTTGTCGATTCTATCCTTAGGCAAACATAGAGTTAGCATTTGGTTGCCAGTTCGTTGTTGCCGAGGCAATCATATGGCAAACATGGATTTAGTGCCTGGTCACCAGTTCGCAGTAGCCTATTCCATCTATAGACATACATAGAGTTTGCATTTGGTTGCCGGTTTGTAGTTGCCGATTCAATCCTTAGGAAATCATAGAGTTAGTATCTGGTTGCCAGTTAGTAGTTGCTAATTCAATCCTTAGGCAAAATAGAGTTGGCATTTGGTTGCCAGTTCGTATTTGCCAATTGAAGCTTTAGGCAAGCATAGACTTGGCATTTGGTTTCCAGTTAGGAGTTTCCAATTCAATCCTTAGGCAAATATAGAGTTAGTGTCCGGTTACCAGTTCGCAGTTGCCGATTCCATCATTAGGTTAACTTAGAGTTGGCACCCAGTTGCCAGTTCGTAGTTGTCGATTCAATCATTAGGTTAACTTAGAGTTGGCACCCAGTTGCCAGTTCGCAGTTGTCGATTCTATCATTATGTTAACGTAGAGTTGGCACCTAGTTGCCAGTTTGCAGTTGTCGATTCTATCCTTAGGTTAACTTAGAGTTGGCACCCAGTTGCCAGTTCGCAGTTGTCGATTCTATCATTAGGTTAACTTAGAGTTTGCACCCAGTTGCCAGTTGTCTATCCTTATGCAAACATAGAGTTAACATTTGGTTGCCAGTTCGTAGTTGCCGAGGCAATCATATGGCAAACATGGATTTAGTACCTGGTTACCAGTTCGCAGTAGCCTTTTCCATCTATAGACATACATAGAGTTTGCATTTGGTTGCCAGTTAGTAGTTGCCGATTCAATCCTTAGGCAAACATAGAGTTAGTATCTGGTTGTCAGTTCGCAGTTGCCGATTCCTTCCATAGACACACATAGTGTTGGCATCCAGTTTCTGTTCGCAGTTGCCGAATCTATCCTTCGGCAAACATACATTTAGCATTTGGTTGCCCGTTCACAGTTGCCGATATTTCGGCAATATATGTGTATAGAAAAACATATAATTTTATGTTTTATGAAACGATTTTAGTATCCTTTAGAGTAATATGAAATGTTTGTTTCCTCTATTATAGGTTTGGTAGGAAGCCGAGCATTTTGGCAAGAGAGTAAAGTAAAACAGCAAAATCCCAGTCGGTCCACTCACACACCAACCAATGACCTCGCACCAAGATCCTTGATGGCGCAGTGCCTGTATGACCAGATGGTGGAACTCTCCAAGATCGAGGTACATGCTGAATGTAATAAAACGAACCAGATCGACCGCAGGAGAGAATCGGTGACACAGAATGGAGGTTATAGTGAGAGAACATCCACGGATAGCAGACAGAGAGATGTGCAGAAACAGAAGAGTGTTAGGTCACGTGTTAGGTCACGTGTGATGAGATTACTTAGAAGATTAAGCTGCTGTTTTGGAAAGGGTGGTGATGATTAGATCATTGAGTTGGGAAAGGTTTAAACATGATTACAATGCTAGTTAATTGGCATTATTACAATATTGAATACATAAAATAAAACAAAATGTATTCAAACTCACAGTAATAGTATGTTGTTTTTATTTAGTTTTTTTTAACTTATGAATGAAACCGGTGAAGTGTTTACAGTCAAACGTATATTTTCACTGGTTTCAAACGTATGCCAACAAAAGTTTACAGGAACGGCTGCATGATTTGGCATATAAGGGGGCATAAGTATTGACACGAACCCCATCCAAGGATAATTGAGCAAGTGGAGTGAGCTAGAAAAACATAGTTGTTTTTTGTCAGTAACATGACTTAGAAGTTATTATACAAGCAAAGCGATCACGAAATAATGAATATACATAGTTTTTCGCTTAGAATAACAGACAACTTACCTGTGCAACAGCATTTTTAGGGGTACGCCATCGTGCACCCCCTTAAAGCCGCCCTTGAAACAATTCCTACATCTTCAGCTCAAAATACTAAACAAGGAAATGTAGCCACCAACAACACACTAGATGGGCTACCTATATCCAGTGTAGCAATGTCACGTGACTTTGGGCTACAGATCCAAGACGAAATGTGCTTCACTTTGAAAACAAAAATAGCCGTAAGTATTTTACTTCTTCATCGATTTCTATTAAACACTCGCCAATCTAAGGGGAAAAGTGTATGTTTTCCACGGAATATAGGATCTTTTCAGCAGCTTTGAAAGTTTTTCCAACACCCTGTGAAGCCTTCGGAGTTTCAGACTACATTTTCAAGACGTCAGTCTAAGGGGAAAAGTGTATGCTTTCCACGAAATATAGGATCTTTTCAGCAGCTTTGCAAGCTTTTCCAACACCCTGTTAAACCTTCGGAGTTTCGGACTACAGTTTCAAGCTCTCTATTTCCCAATGTTTCACAGGGTTCTAGGCAAAATGACCCAGCTGATGATAAGGATCCTACTTTTCGAAGAAAGCTTGCACTTTCCAATTAGACTGGCGTATGTTTTATAGAAATCGGTGCAGAAATAAAATACTTTAGGCTTTGGTTTGGTTTTTGTACTGAAGCCAATTGCGGCTTGGATCTGTAGCCAAAAGTCATATGGTATTGATACACTGCTATCCATGCATAAGTCATGATTTGAACCAAAATGCTTTTGATTTCTGGGCGTGACTCGGAAAGATTCAGGAGTTTGGACCTACCATACGGAAAAGCCGTCTTTAATAATTATCAGTGCCCCGGCTTATGCCGTGGCCCTATGACGAATAAATTTCACCAAGAATAATAAACAAACCTACACATGAAACAGAGAAATACATTTCCAGCATCACAATAACTGTCAGAAACTGAGAATCAATTTGGGAAACTATCATTCTTGGTCCATAATGAGACAATAGAAATGTCACTAAAATAGTCGCGAAAACTGGTGATAATTTGTTTATCTTCGTATTAGAAAATGGAGCTAGATCGGAATTTAAGCTCCAAAACCATCAACTATAATAATTATCAAACTGAAATAGTCAATCAAAAGTCGTCAAATATCAGTATTCGTCAGTTTGACCGGGGCAACTTTCATACAGAGCAAGCAATTTCTATGTTTCGAAACAATCAAGGGAAGTAATCTACAAGAGTAACAATTGTATAATATATGCCGTTACTAGTTATTTCCCTTGCACAGATCAGGTAACAAGACGAATTAATTCTCGGATGAAGTATAATTATATCTATCTTCCGATAAAGTCAAACCCGGTCAGGGGACATATACATGTACATATATGTACAGTTGTACTTCAATCTTTTTGAATACTACGTTTGTACAGAGACGTCCGTTTGTACTTTTATTTTCACTCGCATACAATCACGTCTAGTTCGCGATATGGCATGGGAATACAATAGTACGTTCTGAAATTGAACGACGTCGATACACAAGAACGATGACGTCATGACGTCGTTACCAAAGACCCGACTCGTAACTGTTCGTGTCTTTCCGGCGTGATAACGTTACGTCGGAAATATGCGAGGGTCCCGAATGACAAACGACGTCGGTTGCTAACGTCATTAGTAAAAGAAAGCTCATAGCAAACACACGGACAAAAAAGATCTCTGAAATATGCACACAGTTGCCAGCGATAGTATTCCGAGAATGTCGGGAACAGTCGATGAGTTGTTCACAGCAGTGAAACGTCCTTCTGAAGTTGTATGGAAAGGTCGCACGGAACCTGAATTAATACTGGAAGACATTTCCGAAGACGAATTCGAGCAGATCGTAGGTGCTGCCCTTGTCAATCAGTTTAATCATGGTGATGTCAGCTCGTTTGTTGATGGTGAGGCGTACATGAAGAGAATATACAGCGTCTGTCACAGAGAACGCCCGTTGGCAATTCCACCTAACATGAATGGTAAAATATATTTCCTTTTGTTTTCATATTGTTTAGTTCTTCACAAGCTTGCTGCCAATTCGATTTTACTAAAGGATCGAATTGAAATCGACAACGAATGTACTGCATAGGTGAGTCGGCAACTGAGAATTTGCAGCAAGCTGCCGATTGGATCTTTACTATGGTGACTAGCCAGTTGCACATTCAGTTCTATGGTAAAAATAAAATTGGTCGCTATCTCCAGTTTTGCAGTTGCCAATTCGATCGTATAATAAAAACGAATCGGCAACCAGCTTCCGGTTCGCACAGGTCGATTCGATCCTATGGTAAAAATAAAAAGGCAGCAAGCGAAGGCCTAGCATTCAGTTTGAAGTTGCCGATTCGATCCTAAATTAAGCATATAGATGGAATCTGGTTGCAAGTCCGCAGTTGCCGATTCCATCCTTAGGTAATCACAGATTTAGCATTGGTGGCCAGTTCGCAGTTGCCAAGTCAATCCTTTTGCACTCAAAGATTCCGCATCTGGTTGCCCTGGTTGCCAATTCGCAGCAGTTGCCGATTCCATCCATAGGCGAACATAGAGTTGGCATTTGGTTGCCAGGTAGTAGTTGCCAATTCAATCCTTAGGCAAACACAGAGTTGGCATTTGGTTGCCAGTTAGTAAATGCTAAATCAATCCTTAGGCAAACATAGAGTTGGCATTTGGTTGCCAGTTAGTAGTTGCCAATTCAAGCCTTAGGCAAACATAGAGTTAGTATCCGGTTACCAGTTCGCAGTTGCCGATTCCATCATTATGTTAACTTAGAGTTGGCACCCAGTTGCCAGTTCGTAGTTGTCGATTCAATCCTTAGCTTAACTTAGAGTTGGCATCCAGTTGCCAGTTCGCAGTTGTCGATTCTATCATTATGTTAACGTAGAGTTGGCACCCAGTTGCCAGTTTGCAGTTGTCGATTCTATCCTTAGGCAAACATCGAGTTGGCATCTGGTTGCCAGTTCGTAGTTGCCGAGGCAATCATATGGCAAACATAGAGTAAGTATCCGGTTACCAGTTCGCAGTTGCCGATTCCATCATTAGGTTAACTTAGAGTTGGCACCCAGTTGCCAGTTCGTAGTTGTCGATTCAATCCTTAGGTTAACTTAGAGTTGACACCCAGTTGCCAGTATGCATTTGTCGATTCTATCCTTAGGCAAACATAGAGTTAGCATTTGGTTGCCAGTTCGTTGTTGCCGAGGCAATCATATGGCAAACATGGATTTAGTGCCTGGTCACCAGTTCGCAGTAGCCTATTCCATCTATAGACATACATAGAGTTTGCATTTGGTTGCCGGTTTGTAGTTGCCGATTCAATCCTTAGGAAATCATAGAGTTAGTATCTGGTTGCCAGTTAGTAGTTGCTAATTCAATCCTTAGGCAAAATAGAGTTGGCATTTGGTTGCCAGTTCGTATTTGCCAATTGAAGCTTTAGGCAAGCATAGACTTGGCATTTGGTTGCCAGTTAGGAGTTTCCAATTCAATCCTTAGGCAAATATAGAGTTAGTGTCCGGTTACCAGTTCGCAGTTGCCGATTCCATCATTAGGTTAACTTAGAGTTGGCACCCAGTTGCCAGTTCGTAGTTGTCGATTCAATCATTAGGTTTACTTAGAGTTGGCACCCAGTTGCCAGTTCGCAGTTGTCGATTCTATCATTATGTTAACGTAGAGTTGGCACCTAGTTGCCAGTTTGCAGTTGTCGATTCTATCCTTAGGTTAACTTAGAGTTGGCACCCAGTTGCCAGTTCGCAGTTGTCGATTCTATCATTAGGTTAACTTAGAGTTTGCACCCAGTTGCCAGTTGTCTATCCTTATGCAAACATAGAGTTAACATTTGGTTGCCAGTTCGTAGTTGCCGAGGCAATCATATGGCAAACATGGATTTAGTACCTGGTTACCAGTTCGCAGTAGCCTTTTCCATCTATAGACATACATAGAGTTTGCATTTGGTTGCCAGTTAGTAGTTGCCGATTCAATCCTTAGGCAAACATAGAGTTAGTATCTGGTTGTCAGTTCGCAGTTGCCGATTCCTTCCATAGACACACATAGTGTTGGCATCCAGTTTCTGTTCGCAGTTGCCGAATCTATCCTTCGGCAAACATACATTTAGCATTTGGTTGCCCGTTCACAGTTGCCGATATTTCGGCAATATATGTGTATAGAAAAACATATAATTTTATGTTTTATGAAACGATTTTAGTATCCTTTAGAGTAATATGAAATGTTTGTTTCCTCTATTATAGGTTTGGTAGGAAGCCGAGCATTTTGGCAAGAGAGTAAAGTAAAACAGCAAAATCCCAGTCGGTCCACTCACACACCAACCAATGACCTCGCACCAAGATCCTTGATGGCGCAGTGCCTGTATGACCAGATGGTGGAACTCTCCAAGATGGAGGTACATGCTGAATGTAATAAAACGAACCAGATCGACCGCAGGAGAGAATCGGTGACACAGAATGGAGGTTATAGTGAGAGAACATCCACGGATAGTAGACAGAGAGATGTGCAGAAACAGAAGAGTGTTAGGTCACGTGTTAGGTCACGTGTGATGAGATTACTTAGAAGATTAAGCTGCTGTTTTGGAAAGGGTGGTGATGATTAGATCATTGAGTTGGGAAAGGTTTAAACATGATTACAATGCTAGTTAATTGGCATTATTACAATATTGAATACATAAAATAAAACAAAATGTATTCAAACTCACAGTAATAGTATGTTGTTTTTATTTAGTTTTTTTTTAACTTATGAATGAAACCGGTGAAGTGTTTACAGTCAAACGTATATTTTCACTGGTTTCAAACGTATGCCAACAAAAGTTTACAGGAACGGCTGCATGATTTGGCATATAAGGGGGCATAAGTATTGACACGAACCCCATCCAAGGATAATTGAGCAAGTGGAGTGAGCTAGAAAAACATAGTTGTTTTTTGTCAGTAACATGACTTAGAAGTTATTATACAAGCAAAGCGATCACGAAATAATGAATATACATAGTTTTTCGCTTAGAATAACAGACAACTTACCTGTGCAACAGCATTTTTAGGGGTACGCCATCGTGCACCCCCTTAAAGCCGCCCTTGAAACAATTCCTACATCTTCAGCTCTAAATACTAAACAAGGAAATGTAGCCACCAACAACACACTAGATGGGCTACCTATATCCAGTGTAGCAATGTCACGTGACTTTGGGCTACAGATCCAAGACGAAATGTGCTTCACTTTGAAAACAAAAATAGCCGTAAGTATTTTACTTCTTCATCGATTTCTATTAAACACTCGCCAATCTAAGGGGAAAAGTGTATGTTTTCCACGGAATATAGGATCTTTTCAGCAGCTTTGAAAGTTTTTCCAACACCCTGTGAAGCCTTCGGAGTTTCAGACTACATTTTCAAGACGTCAGTCTAAGGGGAAAAGTGTATGCTTTCCACGAAATATAGGATCTTTTCAGCAGCTTTGCAAGCTTTTCCAACACCCTGTTAAACCTTCGGAGTTTCGGACTACAGTTTCAAGCTCTCTATTTCCCAATGTTTCACAGGGTTCTAGGCAAAATGACCCAGCTGATGATAAGGATCCTACTTTTCGAAGAAAGCTTGCACTTTCCCATTAGACTGGCGTATGTTTTATAGAAATCGGTGCAGAAATAAAATACTTTAGGCTTTGGTTTGGTTTTTGTACTGAAGCCAATTGCGGCTTGGATCTGTAGCCAAAAGTCATATGGTATTGATACACTGCTATCCATGCATAAGTCATGATTTGAACCAAAATGCTTTTGATTTCTGGGCGTGACTCGGAAAGATTCAGGAGTTTGGACCTACCATACGGAAAAGCCGTCTTTAATAATTATCAGTGCCCCGGCTTATGCCGTGGCCCTATGACGAATAAATTTCACCAAGAATAATAAACAAACCTACACATGAAACAGAGAAATACATTTCCAGCATCACAATAACTGTCAGAAACTGAGAATCAATTTGGGAAACTATCATTCTTGGTCCATAATGAGACAATAGAAATGTCACTAAAATAGTCGCGAAAACTGGTGATAATTTGTTTATCTTCGTATTAGAAAATGGAGCTAGATCGGAATTTAAGCTCCAAAACCATCAACTATAATAATTATCAAACTGAAATAGTCAATCAAAAGTCGTCAAATATCAGTATTCGTCAGTTTGACCGGGGCAACTTTCATACAGAGCAAGCAATTTCTATGTTTCGAAACAATCAAGGGAAGTAATCTACAAGAGTAACAATTGTATAATATATGCCGTTACTAGTTATTTCCCTTGCACAGATCAGGTAACAAGACGAATTAATTCTCGGATGAAGTATAATTATATCTATCTTCCGATAAAGTCAAACCCGGTCAGGGGACATATACATGTACATATATGTACAGTTGTACTTCAATCTTTTTGAATACTACGTTTGTACAGAGACGTCCGTTTGTACTTTTATTTTCACTCGCATACAATCACGTCTAGTTCGCGATATGGCATGGGAATACAATAGTACGTTCTGAAATTGAACGACGTCGATACACAAGAACGATGACGCCATGACGTCGTTACCAAAGACCCGACTCGTAACTGTTCGTGTCTTTCCGGCGTGATAACGTTACGTCGGAAATATGCGAGGGTCCCGAATGACAAACGACGTCGGTTGCTAACGTCATTAGTAAAAGAAAGCTCATAGCAAACACACGGACAAAAAAGATCTCTGAAATATGCACACAGTTGCCAGCGATAGTATTCCGAGAATGTCGGGAACAGTCGATGAGTTGTTCACAGCAGTGAAACGTCCTTCTGAAGTTGTATGGAAAGGTCGCACGGAACCTGAATTAATACTGGAAGACATTTCCGAAGACGAATTCGAGCAGATCGTAGGTGCTGCCCTTGTCAATCAGTTTAATCATGGTGATGTCAGCTCGTTTGTTGATGGTGAGGCGTACATGAAGAGAATATACAGCGTCTGTCACAGAGAACGCCCGTTGGCAATTCCACCTAACATGAATGGTAAAATATATTTCCTTTTGTTTTCATATTGTTTAGTTCTTCACAAGCTTGCTGCCAATTCGATTTTACTAAAGGATCGAATTGAAATCGACAACGAATGTACTGCATAGGTGAGTCGGCAACTGAGAATTTGCAGCAAGCTGCCGATTGGATCTTTACTATGGTGACTAGCCAGTTGCACATTCAGTTCTATGGTAAAAATAAAATTGGTCGCTATCTCCAGTTTTGCAGTTGCCAATTCGATCGTATAATAAAAACGAATCGGCAACCAGCTTCCGGTTCGCACAGGTCGATTCGATCCTATGGTAAAAATAAAAAAGGCAGCAAGCGAAGGCCTAGCATTCAGTTTGAAGTTGCCGATTCGATCCTAAATTAAGCATATAGATGGAATCTGGTTGCAAGTCCGCAGTTGCCGATTCCATCCTTAGGTAATCACAGATTTAGCATTGGTGGCCAGTTCGCAGTTGCCAAGTCAATCCTTTTGCACTCAAAGATTCCGCATCTGGTTGCCCTGGTTGCCAATTCGCAGCAGTTGCCGATTCCATCCATAGGCGAACATAGAGTTGGCATTTGGTTGCCAGGTAGTAGTTGCCAATTCAATCCTTAGGCAAACACAGAGTTGGCATTTGGTTGCCAGTTAGTAAATGCTAAATCAATCCTTAGGCAAACATAGAGTTGGCATTTGGTTGCCAGTTAGTAGTTGCCAATTCAAGCCTTAGGCAAACATAGAGTTAGTATCCGGTTACCAGTTCGCAGTTGCCGATTCCATCATTATGTTAACTTAGAGTTGGCACCCAGTTGCCAGTTCGTAGTTGTCGATTCAATCCTTAGCTTAACTTAGAGTTGGCATCCAGTTGCCAGTTCGCAGTTGTCGATTCTATCATTATGTTAACGTAGAGTTGGCACCCAGTTGCCAGTTTGCAGTTGTCGATTCTATCCTTAGGCAAACATCGAGTTGGCATCTGGTTGCCAGTTCGTAGTTGCCGAGGCAATCATATGGCAAACATAGAGTAAGTATCCGGTTACCAGTTCGCAGTTGCCGATTCCATCATTAGGTTAACTTAGAGTTGGCACCCAGTTGCCAGTTTGTAGTTGTCGATTCAATCCTTAGGTTAACTTAGAGTTGACACCCAGTTGCCAGTATGCATTTGTCGATTCTATCCTTAGGCAAACATAGAGTTAGCATTTGGTTGCCAGTTCGTTGTTGCCGAGGCAATCATATGGCAAACATGGATTTAGTGCCTGGTCACCAGTTCGCAGTAGCCTATTCCATCTATAGACATACATAGAGTTTGCATTTGGTTGCCGGTTTGTAGTTGCCGATTCAATCCTTAGGAAATCATAGAGTTAGTATCTGGTTGCCAGTTAGTAGTTGCTAATTCAATCCTTAGGCAAAATAGAGTTGGCATTTGGTTGCCAGTTCGTATTTGCCAATTGAAGCTTTAGGCAAGCATAGACTTGGCATTTGGTTTCCAGTTAGGAGTTTCCAATTCAATCCTTAGGCAAATATAGAGTTAGTGTCCGGTTACCAGTTCGCAGTTGCCGATTCCATCATTAGGTTAACTTAGAGTTGGCACCCAGTTGCCAGTTCGTAGTTGTCGATTCAATCATTAGGTTAACTTAGAGTTGGCACCCAGTTGCCAGTTCGCAGTTGTCGATTCTATCATTATGTTAACGTAGAGTTGGCACCTAGTTGCCAGTTTGCAGTTGTCGATTCTATCCTTAGGTTAACTTAGAGTTGGCACCCAGTTGCCAGTTCGCAGTTGTCGATTCTATCATTAGGTTAACTTAGAGTTTGCACCCAGTTGCCAGTTGTCTATCCTTATGCAAACATAGAGTTAACATTTGGTTGCCAGTTCGTAGTTGCCGAGGCAATCATATGGCAAACATGGATTTAGTACCTGGTTACCAGTTCGCAGTAGCCTTTTCCATCTATAGACATACATAGAGTTTGCATTTGGTTGCCAGTTAGTAGTTGCCGATTCAATCCTTAGGCAAACATAGAGTTAGTATCTGGTTGTCAGTTCGCAGTTGCCGATTCCTTCCATAGACACACATAGTGTTGGCATCCAGTTTCTGTTCGCAGTTGCCGAATCTATCCTTCGGCAAACATACATTTAGCATTTGGTTGCCCGTTCACAGTTGCCGATATTTCGGCAATATATGTGTATAGAAAAACATATAATTTTATGTTTTATGAAACGATTTTAGTATCCTTTAGAGTAATATGAAATGTTTGTTTCCTCTATTATAGGTTTGGTAGGAAGCCGAGCATTTTGGCAAGAGAGTAAAGTAAAACAGCAAAATCCCAGTCGGTCCACTCACACACCAACCAATGACCTCGCACCAAGATCCTTGATGGCGCAGTGCCTGTATGACCAGATGGTGGAACTCTCCAAGATGGAGGTACATGCTGAATGTAATAAAACGAACCAGATCGACCGCAGGAGAGAATCGGTGACACAGAATGGAGGTTATAGTGAGAGAACATCCACGGATAGCAGACAGAGAGATGTGCAGAAACAGAAGAGTGTTAGGTCACGTGTTAGGTCACGTGTGATGAGATTACTTAGAAGATTAAGCTGCTGTTTTGGAAAGGGTGGTGATGATTAGATCATTGAGTTGGGAAAGGTTTAAACATGATTACAATGCTAGTTAATTGGCATTATTACAATATTGAATACATAAAATAAAACAAAATGTATTCAAACTCACAGTAATAGTATGTTGTTTTTATTTAGTTTTTTTTTAACTTATGAATGAAACCGGTGAAGTGTTTACAGTCAAACGTATATTTTCACTGGTTTCAAACGTATGCCAACAAAAGTTTACAGGAACGGCTGCATGATTTGGCATATAAGGGGGCATAAGTATTGACACGAACCCCATCCAAGGATAATTGAGCAAGTGGAGTGAGCTAGAAAAACATAGTTGTTTTTTGTCAGTAACATGACTTAGAAGTTATTATACAAGCAAAGCGATCACGAAATAATGAATATACATAGTTTTTCGCTTAGAATAACAGACAACTTACCTGTGCAACAGCATTTTTAGGGGTACGCCATCGTGCACCCCCTTAAAGCCGCCCTTGAAACAATTCCTACATCTTCAGCTCAAAATACTAAACAAGGAAATGTAGCCACCAACAACACACTAGATGGGCTACCTATATCCAGTGTAGCAATGTCACGTGACTTTGGGCTACAGATCCAAGACGAAATGTGCTTCACTTTGAAAACAAAAATAGCCGTAAGTATTTTACTTCTTCATCGATTTCTATTAAACACTCGCCAATCTAAGGGGAAAAGTGTATGTTTTCCACGGAATATAGGATCTTTTCAGCAGCTTTGAAAGTTTTTCCAACACCCTGTGAAGCCTTCGGAGTTTCAGACTACATTTTCAAGACGTCAGTCTAAGGGGAAAAGTGTATGCTTTCCACGAAATATAGGATCTTTTCAGCAGCTTTGCAAGCTTTTCCAACACCCTGTTAAACCTTCGGAGTTTCGGACTACAGTTTCAAGCTCTCTATTTCCCAATGTTTCACAGGGTTCTAGGCAAAATGACCCAGCTGATGATAAGGATCCTACTTTTCGAAGAAAGCTTGCACTTTCCAATTAGACTGGCGTATGTTTTATAGAAATCGGTGCAGAAATAAAATACTTTAGGCTTTGGTTTGGTTTTTGTACTGAAGCCAATTGCGGCTTGGATCTGTAGCCAAAAGTCATATGGTATTGATACACTGCTATCCATGCATAAGTCATGATTTGAACCAAAATGCTTTTGATTTCTGGGCGTGACTCGGAAAGATTCAGGAGTTTGGACCTACCATACGGAAAAGCCGTCTTTAATAATTATCAGTGCCCCGGCTTATGCCGTGGCCCTATGACGAATAAATTTCACCAAGAATAATAAACAAACCTACACATGAAACAGAGAAATACATTTCCAGCATCACAATAACTGTCAGAAACTGAGAATCAATTTGGGAAACTATCATTCTTGGTCCATAATGAGACAATAGAAATGTCACTAAAATAGTCGCGAAAACTGGTGATAATTTGTTTATCTTCGTATTAGAAAATGGAGCTAGATCGGAATTTAAGCTCCAAAACCATCAACTATAATAATTATCAAACTGAAATAGTCAATCAAAAGTCGTCAAATATCAGTATTCGTCAGTTTGACCGGGGCAACTTTCATACAGAGCAAGCAATTTCTATGTTTCGAAACAATCAAGGGAAGTAATCTACAAGAGTAACAATTGTATAATATATGCCGTTACTAGTTATTTCCCTTGCACAGATCAGGTAACAAGACGAATTAATTCTCGGATGAAGTATAATTATATCTATCTTCCGATAAAGTCAAACCCGGTCAGGGGACATATACATGTACATATATGTACAGTTGTACTTCAATCTTTTTGAATACTACGTTTGTACAGAGACGTCCGTTTGTACTTTTATTTTCACTCGCATACAATCACGTCTAGTTCGCGATATGGCATGGGAATACAATAGTACGTTCTGAAATTGAACGACGTCGATACACAAGAACGATGACGTCATGACGTCGTTACCAAAGACCCGACTCGTAACTGTTCGTGTCTTTCCGGCGTGATAACGTTACGTCGGAAATATGCGAGGGTCCCGAATGACAAACGACGTCGGTTGCTAACGTCATTAGTAAAAGAAAGCTCATAGCAAACACACGGACAAAAAAGATCTCTGAAATATGCACACAGTTGCCAGCGATAGTATTCCGAGAATGTCGGGAACAGTCGATGAGTTGTTCACAGCAGTGAAACGTCCTTCTGAAGTTGTATGGAAAGGTCGCACGGAACCTGAATTAATACTGGAAGACATTTCCGAAGACGAATTCGAGCAGATCGTAGGTGCTGCCCTTGTCAATCAGTTTAATCATGGTGATGTCAGCTCGTTTGTTGATGGTGAGGCGTACATGAAGAGAATATACAGCGTCTGTCACAGAGAACGCCCGTTGGCAATTCCACCTAACATGAATGGTAAAATATATTTCCTTTTGTTTTCATATTGTTTAGTTCTTCACAAGCTTGCTGCCAATTCGATTTTACTAAAGGATCGAATTGAAATCGACAACGAATGTACTGCATAGGTGAGTCGGCAACTGAGAATTTGCAGCAAGCTGCCGATTGGATCTTTACTATGGTGACTAGCCAGTTGCACATTCAGTTCTATGGTAAAAATAAAATTGGTCGCTATCTCCAGTTTTGCAGTTGCCAATTCGATCGTATAATAAAAACGAATCGGCAACCAGCTTCCGGTTCGCACAGGTCGATTCGATCCTATGGTAAAAATAAAAAGGCAGCAAGCGAAGGCCTAGCATTCAGTTTGAAGTTGCCGATTCGATCCTAAATTAAGCATATAGATGGAATCTGGTTGCAAGTCCGCAGTTGCCGATTCCATCCTTAGGTAATCACAGATTTAGCATTGGTGGCCAGTTCGCAGTTGCCAAGTCAATCCTTTTGCACTCAAAGATTCCGCATCTGGTTGCCCTGGTTGCCAATTCGCAGCAGTTGCCGATTCCATCCATAGGCGAACATAGAGTTGGCATTTGGTTGCCAGGTAGTAGTTGCCAATTCAATCCTTAGGCAAACACAGAGTTGGCATTTGGTTGCCAGTTAGTAAATGCTAAATCAATCCTTAGGCAAACATAGAGTTGGCATTTGGTTGCCAGTTAGTAGTTGCCAATTCAAGCCTTAGGCAAACATAGAGTTAGTATCCGGTTACCAGTTCGCAGTTGCCGATTCCATCATTATGTTAACTTAGAGTTGGCACCCAGTTGCCAGTTCGTAGTTGTCGATTCAATCCTTAGCTTAACTTAGAGTTGGCATCCAGTTGCCAGTTCGCAGTTGTCGATTCTATCATTATGTTAACGTAGAGTTGGCACCCAGTTGCCAGTTTGCAGTTGTCGATTCTATCCTTAGGCAAACATCGAGTTGGCATCTGGTTGCCAGTTCGTAGTTGCCGAGGCAATCATATGGCAAACATAGAGTAAGTATCCGGTTACCAGTTCGCAGTTGCCGATTCCATCATTAGGTTAACTTAGAGTTGGCACCCAGTTGCCAGTTCGTAGTTGTCGATTCAATCCTTAGGTTAACTTAGAGTTGACACCCAGTTGCCAGTATGCATTTGTCGATTCTATCCTTAGGCAAACATAGAGTTAGCATTTGGTTGCCAGTTCGTTGTTGCCGAGGCAATCATATGGCAAACATGGATTTAGTGCCTGGTCACCAGTTCGCAGTAGCCTATTCCATCTATAGACATACATAGAGTTTGCATTTGGTTGCCGGTTTGTAGTTGCCGATTCAATCCTTAGGAAATCATAGAGTTAGTATCTGGTTGCCAGTTAGTAGTTGCTAATTCAATCCTTAGGCAAAATAGAGTTGGCATTTGGTTGCCAGTTCGTATTTGCCAATTGAAGCTTTAGGCAAGCATAGACTTGGCATTTGGTTGCCAGTTAGGAGTTTCCAATTCAATCCTTAGGCAAATATAGAGTTAGTGTCCGGTTACCAGTTCGCAGTTGCCGATTCCATCATTAGGTTAACTTAGAGTTGGCTCCCAGTTGCCAGTTCGTAGTTGTCGATTCAATCATTAGGTTTACTTAGAGTTGGCACCCAGTTGCCAGTTCGCAGTTGTCGATTCTATCATTATGTTAACGTAGAGTTGGCACCTAGTTGCCAGTTTGCAGTTGTCGATTCTATCCTTAGGTTAACTTAGAGTTGGCACCCAGTTGCCAGTTCGCAGTTGTCGATTCTATCATTAGGTTAACTTAGAGTTTGCACCCAGTTGCCAGTTGTCTATCCTTATGCAAACATAGAGTTAACATTTGGTTGCCAGTTCGTAGTTGCCGAGGCAATCATATGGCAAACATGGATTTAGTACCTGGTTACCAGTTCGCAGTAGCCTTTTCCATCTATAGACATACATAGAGTTTGCATTTGGTTGCCAGTTAGTAGTTGCCGATTCAATCCTTAGGCAAACATAGAGTTAGTATCTGGTTGTCAGTTCGCAGTTGCCGATTCCTTCCATAGACACACATAGTGTTGGCATCCAGTTTCTGTTCGCAGTTGCCGAATCTATCCTTCGGCAAACATACATTTAGCATTTGGTTGCCCGTTCACAGTTGCCGATATTTCGGCAATATATGTGTATAGAAAAACATATAATTTTATGTTTTATGAAACGATTTTAGTATCCTTTAGAGTAATATGAAATGTTTGTTTCCTCTATTATAGGTTTGGTAGGAAGCCGAGCATTTTGGCAAGAGAGTAAAGTAAAACAGCAAAATCCCAGTCGGTCCACTCACACACCAACCAATGACCTCGCACCAAGATCCTTGATGGCGCAGTGCCTGTATGACCAGATGGTGGAACTCTCCAAGATGGAGGTACATGCTGAATGTAATAAAACGAACCAGATCGACCGCAGGAGAGAATCGGTGACACAGAATGGAGGTTATAGTGAGAGAACATCCACGGATAGTAGACAGAGAGATGTGCAGAAACAGAAGAGTGTTAGGTCACGTGTTAGGTCACGTGTGATGAGATTACTTAGAAGATTAAGCTGCTGTTTTGGAAAGGGTGGTGATGATTAGATCATTGAGTTGGGAAAGGTTTAAACATGATTACAATGCTAGTTAATTGGCATTATTACAATATTGAATACATAAAATAAAACAAAATGTATTCAAACTCACAGTAATAGTATGTTGTTTTTATTTAGTTTTTTTTTAACTTATGAATGAAACCGGTGAAGTGTTTACAGTCAAACGTATATTTTCACTGGTTTCAAACGTATGCCAACAAAAGTTTACAGGAACGGCTGCATGATTTGGCATATAAGGGGGCATAAGTATTGACACGAACCCCATCCAAGGATAATTGAGCAAGTGGAGTGAGCTAGAAAAACATAGTTGTTTTTTGTCAGTAACATGACTTAGAAGTTATTATACAAGCAAAGCGATCACGAAATAATGAATATACATAGTTTTTCGCTTAGAATAACAGACAACTTACCTGTGCAACAGCATTTTTAGGGGTACGCCATCGTGCACCCCCTTAAAGCCGCCCTTGAAACAATTCCTACATCTTCAGCTCTAAATACTAAACAAGGAAATGTAGCCACCAACAACACACTAGATGGGCTACCTATATCCAGTGTAGCAATGTCACGTGACTTTGGGCTACAGATCCAAGACGAAATGTGCTTCACTTTGAAAACAAAAATAGCCGTAAGTATTTTACTTCTTCATCGATTTCTATTAAACACTCGCCAATCTAAGGGGAAAAGTGTATGTTTTCCACGGAATATAGGATCTTTTCAGCAGCTTTGAAAGTTTTTCCAACACCCTGTGAAGCCTTCGGAGTTTCAGACTACATTTTCAAGACGTCAGTCTAAGGGGAAAAGTGTATGCTTTCCACGAAATATAGGATCTTTTCAGCAGCTTTGCAAGCTTTTCCAACACCCTGTTAAACCTTCGGAGTTTCGGACTACAGTTTCAAGCTCTCTATTTCCCAATGTTTCACAGGGTTCTAGGCAAAATGACCCAGCTGATGATAAGGATCCTACTTTTCGAAGAAAGCTTGCACTTTCCCATTAGACTGGCGTATGTTTTATAGAAATCGGTGCAGAAATAAAATACTTTAGGCTTTGGTTTGGTTTTTGTACTGAAGCCAATTGCGGCTTGGATCTGTAGCCAAAAGTCATATGGTATTGATACACTGCTATCCATGCATAAGTCATGATTTGAACCAAAATGCTTTTGATTTCTGGGCGTGACTCGGAAAGATTCAGGAGTTTGGACCTACCATACGGAAAAGCCGTCTTTAATAATTATCAGTGCCCCGGCTTATGCCGTGGCCCTATGACGAATAAATTTCACCAAGAATAATAAACAAACCTACACATGAAACAGAGAAATACATTTCCAGCATCACAATAACTGTCAGAAACTGAGAATCAATTTGGGAAACTATCATTCTTGGTCCATAATGAGACAATAGAAATGTCACTAAAATAGTCGCGAAAACTGGTGATAATTTGTTTATCTTCGTATTAGAAAATGGAGCTAGATCGGAATTTAAGCTCCAAAACCATCAACTATAATAATTATCAAACTGAAATAGTCAATCAAAAGTCGTCAAATATCAGTATTCGTCAGTTTGACCGGGGCAACTTTCATACAGAGCAAGCAATTTCTATGTTTCGAAACAATCAAGGGAAGTAATCTACAAGAGTAACAATTGTATAATATATGCCGTTACTAGTTATTTCCCTTGTACAGATCAGGTAACAAGACGAATTAATTCTCGGATGAAGTATAATTATATCTATCTTCCGATAAAGTCAAACCCGGTCAGGGGACATATACATGTACATATATGTACAGTTGTACTTCAATCTTTTTGAATACTACGTTTGTACAGAGACGTCCGTTTGTACTTTTATTTTCACTCGCATACAATCACGTCTAGTTCGCGATATGGCATGGGAATACAATAGTACGTTCTGAAATTGAACGACGTCGATACACAAGAACGATGACGTCATGACGTCGTTACCAAAGACCCGACTCGTAACTGTTCGTGTCTTTCCGGCGTGATAACGTTACGTCGGAAATATGCGAGGGTCCCGAATGACAAACGACGTCGGTTGCTAACGTCATTAGTAAAAGAAAGCTCATAGCAAACACACGGACAAAAAAGATCTCTGAAATATGCACACAGTTGCCAGCGATAGTATTCCGAGAATGTCGGGAACAGTCGATGAGTTGTTCACAGCAGTGAAACGTCCTTCTGAAGTTGTATGGAAAGGTCGCACGGAACCTGAATTAATACTGGAAGACATTTCCGAAGACGAATTCGAGCAGATCGTAGGTGCTGCCCTTGTCAATCAGTTTAATCATGGTGATGTCAGCTCGTTTGTTGATGGTGAGGCGTACATGAAGAGAATATACAGCGTCTGTCACAGAGAACGCCCGTTGGCAATTCCACCTAACATGAATGGTAAAATATATTTCCTTTTGTTTTCATATTGTTTAGTTCTTCACAAGCTTGCTGCCAATTCGATTTTACTAAAGGATCGAATTGAAATCGACAACGAATGTACTGCATAGGTGAGTCGGCAACTGAGAATTTGCAGCAAGCTGCCGATTGGATCTTTACTATGGTGACTAGCCAGTTGCACATTCAGTTCTATGGTAAAAATAAAATTGGTCGCTATCTCCAGTTTTGCAGTTGCCAATTCGATCGTATAATAAAAACGAATCGGCAACCAGCTTCCGGTTCGCACAGGTCGATTCGATCCTATGGTAAAAATAAAAAAGGCAGCAAGCGAAGGCCTAGCATTCAGTTTGAAGTTGCCGATTCGATCCTAAATTAAGCATATAGATGGAATCTGGTTGCAAGTCCGCAGTTGCCGATTCCATCCTTAGGTAATCACAGATTTAGCATTGGTGGCCAGTTCGCAGTTGCCAAGTCAATCCTTTTGCACTCAAAGATTCCGCATCTGGTTGCCCTGGTTGCCAATTCGCAGCAGTTGCCGATTCCATCCATAGGCGAACATAGAGTTGGCATTTGGTTGCCAGGTAGTAGTTGCCAATTCAATCCTTAGGCAAACACAGAGTTGGCATTTGGTTGCCAGTTAGTAAATGCTAAATCAATCCTTAGGCAAACATAGAGTTGGCATTTGGTTGCCAGTTAGTAGTTGCCAATTCAAGCCTTAGGCAAACATAGAGTTAGTATCCGGTTACCAGTTCGCAGTTGCCGATTCCATCATTATGTTAACTTAGAGTTGGCACCCAGTTGCCAGTTCGTAGTTGTCGATTCAATCCTTAGCTTAACTTAGAGTTGGCATCCAGTTGCCAGTTCGCAGTTGTCGATTCTATCATTATGTTAACGTAGAGTTGGCACCCAGTTGCCAGTTTGCAGTTGTCGATTCTATCCTTAGGCAAACATCGAGTTGGCATCTGGTTGCCAGTTCGTAGTTGCCGAGGCAATCATATGGCAAACATAGAGTAAGTATCCGGTTACCAGTTCGCAGTTGCCGATTCCATCATTAGGTTAACTTAGAGTTGGCACCCAGTTGCCAGTTCGTAGTTGTCGATTCAATCCTTAGGTTAACTTAGAGTTGACACCCAGTTGCCAGTATGCATTTGTCGATTCTATCCTTAGGCAAACATAGAGTTAGCATTTGGTTGCCAGTTCGTTGTTGCCGAGGCAATCATATGGCAAACATGGATTTAGTGCCTGGTCACCAGTTCGCAGTAGCCTATTCCATCTATAGACATACATAGAGTTTGCATTTGGTTGCCGGTTTGTAGTTGCCGATTCAATCCTTAGGAAATCATAGAGTTAGTATCTGGTTGCCAGTTAGTAGTTGCTAATTCAATCCTTAGGCAAAATAGAGTTGGCATTTGGTTGCCAGTTCGTATTTGCCAATTGAAGCTTTAGGCAAGCATAGACTTGGCATTTGGTTGCCAGTTAGGAGTTTCCAATTCAATCCTTAGGCAAATATAGAGTTAGTGTCCGGTTACCAGTTCGCAGTTGCCGATTCCATCATTAGGTTAACTTAGAGTTGGCACCCAGTTGCCAGTTCGTAGTTGTCGATTCAATCATTAGGTTAACTTAGAGTTGGCACCCAGTTGCCAGTTCGCAGTTGTCGATTCTATCATTATGTTAACGTAGAGTTGGCACCTAGTTGCCAGTTTGCAGTTGTCGATTCTATCCTTAGGTTAACTTAGAGTTGGCACCCAGTTGCCAGTTCGCAGTTGTCGATTCTATCATTAGGTTAACTTAGAGTTTGCACCCAGTTGCCAGTTGTCTATCCTTATGCAAACATAGAGTTAACATTTGGTTGCCAGTTCGTAGTTGCCGAGGCAATCATATGGCAAACATGGATTTAGTACCTGGTTACCAGTTCGCAGTAGCCTTTTCCATCTATAGACATACATAGAGTTTGCATTTGGTTGCCAGTTAGTAGTTGCCGATTCAATCCTTAGGCAAACATAGAGTTAGTATCTGGTTGTCAGTTCGCAGTTGCCGATTCCTTCCATAGACACACATAGTGTTGGCATCCAGTTTCTGTTCGCAGTTGCCGAATCTATCCTTCGGCAAACATACATTTAGCATTTGGTTGCCCGTTCACAGTTGCCGATATTTCGGCAATATATGTGTATAGAAAAACATATAATTTTATGTTTTATGAAACGATTTTAGTATCCTTTAGAGTAATATGAAATGTTTGTTTCCTCTATTATAGGTTTGGTAGGAAGCCGAGCATTTTGGCAAGAGAGTAAAGTAAAACAGCAAAATCCCAGTCGGTCCACTCACACACCAACCAATGACCTCGCACCAAGATCCTTGATGGCGCAGTGCCTGTATGACCAGATGGTGGAACTCTCCAAGATCGAGGTACATGCTGAATGTAATAAAACGAACCAGATCGACCGCAGGAGAGAATCGGTGACACAGAATGGAGGTTATAGTGAGAGAACATCCACGGATAGCAGACAGAGAGATGTGCAGAAACAGAAGAGTGTTAGGTCACGTGTTAGGTCACGTGTGATGAGATTACTTAGAAGATTAAGCTGCTGTTTTGGAAAGGGTGGTGATGATTAGATCATTGAGTTGGGAAAGGTTTAAACATGATTACAATGCTAGTTAATTGGCATTATTACAATATTGAATACATAAAATAAAACAAAATGTATTCAAACTCACAGTAATAGTATGTTGTTTTTATTTAGTTTTTTTTAACTTATGAATGAAACCGGTGAAGTGTTTACAGTCAAACGTATATTTTCACTGGTTTCAAACGTATGCCAACAAAAGTTTACAGGAACGGCTGCATGATTTGGCATATAAGGGGGCATAAGTATTGACACGAACCCCATCCAAGGATAATTGAGCAAGTGGAGTGAGCTAGAAAAACATAGTTGTTTTTTGTCAGTAACATGACTTAGAAGTTATTATACAAGCAAAGCGATCACGAAATAATGAATATACATAGTTTTTCGCTTAGAATAACAGACAACTTACCTGTGCAACAGCATTTTTAGGGGTACGCCATCGTGCACCCCCTTAAAGCCGCCCTTGAAACAATTCCTACATCTTCAGCTCTAAATACTAAACAAGGAAATGTAGCCACCAACAACACACTAGATGGGCTACCTATATCCAGTGTAGCAATGTCACGTGACTTTGGGCTACAGATCCAAGACGAAATGTGCTTCACTTTGAAAACAAAAATAGCCGTAAGTATTTTACTTCTTCATCGATTTCTATTAAACACTCGCCAATCTAAGGGGAAAAGTGTATGTTTTCCACGGAATATAGGATCTTTTCAGCAGCTTTGAAAGTTTTTCCAACACCCTGTGAAGCCTTCGGAGTTTCAGACTACATTTTCAAGACGTCAGTCTAAGGGGAAAAGTGTATGCTTTCCACGAAATATAGGATCTTTTCAGCAGCTTTGCAAGCTTTTCCAACACCCTGTTAAACCTTCGGAGTTTCGGACTACAGTTTCAAGCTCTCTATTTCCCAATGTTTCACAGGGTTCTAGGCAAAATGACCCAGCTGATGATAAGGATCCTACTTTTCGAAGAAAGCTTGCACTTTCCCATTAGACTGGCGTATGTTTTATAGAAATCGGTGCAGAAATAAAATACTTTAGGCTTTGGTTTGGTTTTTGTACTGAAGCCAATTGCGGCTTGGATCTGTAGCCAAAAGTCATATGGTATTGATACACTGCTATCCATGCATAAGTCATGATTTGAACCAAAATGCTTTTGATTTCTGGGCGTGACTCGGAAAGATTCAGGAGTTTGGACCTACCATACGGAAAAGCCGTCTTTAATAATTATCAGTGCCCCGGCTTATGCCGTGGCCCTATGACGAATAAATTTCACCAAGAATAATAAACAAACCTACACATGAAACAGAGAAATACATTTCCAGCATCACAATAACTGTCAGAAACTGAGAATCAATTTGGGAAACTATCATTCTTGGTCCATAATGAGACAATAGAAATGTCACTAAAATAGTCGCGAAAACTGGTGATAATTTGTTTATCTTCGTATTAGAAAATGGAGCTAGATCGGAATTTAAGCTCCAAAACCATCAACTATAATAATTATCAAACTGAAATAGTCAATCAAAAGTCGTCAAATATCAGTATTCGTCAGTTTGACCGGGGCAACTTTCATACAGAGCAAGCAATTTCTATGTTTCGAAACAATCAAGGGAAGTAATCTACAAGAGTAACAATTGTATAATATATGCCGTTACTAGTTATTTCCCTTGTACAGATCAGGTAACAAGACGAATTAATTCTCGGATGAAGTATAATTATATCTATCTTCCGATAAAGTCAAACCCGGTCAGGGGACATATACATGTACATATATGTACAGTTGTACTTCAATCTTTTTGAATACTACGTTTGTACAGAGACGTCCGTTTGTACTTTTATTTTCACTCGCATACAATCACGTCTAGTTCGCGATATGGCATGGGAATACAATAGTACGTTCTGAAATTGAACGACGTCGATACACAAGAACGATGACGTCATGACGTCGTTACCAAAGACCCGACTCGTAACTGTTCGTGTCTTTCCGGCGTGATAACGTTACGTCGGAAATATGCGAGGGTCCCGAATGACAAACGACGTCGGTTGCTAACGTCATTAGTAAAAGAAAGCTCATAGCAAACACACGGACAAAAAAGATCTCTGAAATATGCACACAGTTGCCAGCGATAGTATTCCGAGAATGTCGGGAACAGTCGATGAGTTGTTCACAGCAGTGAAACGTCCTTCTGAAGTTGTATGGAAAGGTCGCACGGAACCTGAATTAATACTGGAAGACATTTCCGAAGACGAATTCGAGCAGATCGTAGGTGCTGCCCTTGTCAATCAGTTTAATCATGGTGATGTCAGCTCGTTTGTTGATGGTGAGGCGTACATGAAGAGAATATACAGCGTCTGTCACAGAGAACGCCCGTTGGCAATTCCACCTAACATGAATGGTAAAATATATTTCCTTTTGTTTTCATATTGTTTAGTTCTTCACAAGCTTGCTGCCAATTCGATTTTACTAAAGGATCGAATTGAAATCGACAACGAATGTACTGCATAGGTGAGTCGGCAACTGAGAATTTGCAGCAAGCTGCCGATTGGATCTTTACTATGGTGACTAGCCAGTTGCACATTCAGTTCTATGGTAAAAATAAAATTGGTCGCTATCTCCAGTTTTGCAGTTGCCAATTCGATCGTATAATAAAAACGAATCGGCAACCAGCTTCCGGTTCGCACAGGTCGATTCGATCCTATGGTAAAAATAAAAAAGGCAGCAAGCGAAGGCCTAGCATTCAGTTTGAAGTTGCCGATTCGATCCTAAATTAAGCATATAGATGGAATCTGGTTGCAAGTCCGCAGTTGCCGATTCCATCCTTAGGTAATCACAGATTTAGCATTGGTGGCCAGTTCGCAGTTGCCAAGTCAATCCTTTTGCACTCAAAGATTCCGCATCTGGTTGCCCTGGTTGCCAATTCGCAGCAGTTGCCGATTCCATCCATAGGCGAACATAGAGTTGGCATTTGGTTGCCAGGTAGTAGTTGCCAATTCAATCCTTAGGCAAACACAGAGTTGGCATTTGGTTGCCAGTTAGTAAATGCTAAATCAATCCTTAGGCAAACATAGAGTTGGCATTTGGTTGCCAGTTAGTAGTTGCCAATTCAAGCCTTAGGCAAACATAGAGTTAGTATCCGGTTACCAGTTCGCAGTTGCCGATTCCATCATTATGTTAACTTAGAGTTGGCACCCAGTTGCCAGTTCGTAGTTGTCGATTCAATCCTTAGCTTAACTTAGAGTTGGCATCCAGTTGCCAGTTCGCAGTTGTCGATTCTATCATTATGTTAACGTAGAGTTGGCACCCAGTTGCCAGTTTGCAGTTGTCGATTCTATCCTTAGGCAAACATCGAGTTGGCATCTGGTTGCCAGTTCGTAGTTGCCGAGGCAATCATATGGCAAACATAGAGTAAGTATCCGGTTACCAGTTCGCAGTTGCCGATTCCATCATTAGGTTAACTTAGAGTTGGCACCCAGTTGTCAGTTCGTAGTTGTCGATTCAATCCTTAGGTTAACTTAGAGTTGACACCCAGTTGCCAGTATGCATTTGTCGATTCTATCCTTAGGCAAACATAGAGTTAGCATTTGGTTGCCAGTTCGTTGTTGCCGAGGCAATCATATGGCAAACATGGATTTAGTGCCTGGTCACCAGTTCGCAGTAGCCTATTCCATCTATAGACATACATAGAGTTTGCATTTGGTTGCCGGTTTGTAGTTGCCGATTCAATCCTTAGGAAATCATAGAGTTAGTATCTGGTTGCCAGTTAGTAGTTGCTAATTCAATCCTTAGGCAAAATAGAGTTGGCATTTGGTTGCCAGTTCGTATTTGCCAATTGAAGCTTTAGGCAAGCATAGACTTGGCATTTGGTTGCCAGTTAGGAGTTTCCAATTCAATCCTTAGGCAAATATAGAGTTAGTGTCCGGTTACCAGTTCGCAGTTGCCGATTCCATCATTAGGTTAACTTAGAGTTGGCACCCAGTTGCCAGTTCGTAGTTGTCGATTCAATCATTAGGTTAACTTAGAGTTGGCACCCAGTTGCCAGTTCGCAGTTGTCGATTCTATCATTATGTTAACGTAGAGTTGGCACCTAGTTGCCAGTTTGCAGTTGTCGATTCTATCCTTAGGTTAACTTAGAGTTGGCACCCAGTTGCCAGTTCGCAGTTGTCGATTCTATCATTAGGTTAACTTAGAGTTTGCACCCAGTTGCCAGTTGTCTATCCTTATGCAAACATAGAGTTAACATTTGGTTGCCAGTTCGTAGTTGCCGAGGCAATCATATGGCAAACATGGATTTAGTACCTGGTTACCAGTTCGCAGTAGCCTTTTCCATCTATAGACATACATAGAGTTTGCATTTGGTTGCCAGTTAGTAGTTGCCGATTCAATCCTTAGGCAAACATAGAGTTAGTATCTGGTTGTCAGTTCGCAGTTGCCGATTCCTTCCATAGACACACATAGTGTTGGCATCCAGTTTCTGTTCGCAGTTGCCGAATCTATCCTTCGGCAAACATACATTTAGCATTTGGTTGCCCGTTCACAGTTGCCGATATTTCGGCAATATATGTGTATAGAAAAACATATAATTTTATGTTTTATGAAACGATTTTAGTATCCTTTAGAGTAATATGAAATGTTTGTTTCCTCTATTATAGGTTTGGTAGGAAGCCGAGCATTTTGGCAAGAGAGTAAAGTAAAACAGCAAAATCCCAGTCGGTCCACTCACACACCAACCAATGACCTCGCACCAAGATCCTTGATGGCGCAGTGCCTGTATGACCAGATGGTGGAACTCTCCAAGATCGAGGTACATGCTGAATGTAATAAAACGAACCAGATCGACCGCAGGAGAGAATCGGTGACACAGAATGGAGGTTATAGTGAGAGAACATCCACGGATAGCAGACAGAGAGATGTGCAGAAACAGAAGAGTGTTAGGTCACGTGTTAGGTCACGTGTGATGAGATTACTTAGAAGATTAAGCTGCTGTTTTGGAAAGGGTGGTGATGATTAGATCATTGAGTTGGGAAAGGTTTAAACATGATTACAATGCTAGTTAATTGGCATTATTACAATATTGAATACATAAAATAAAACAAAATGTATTCAAACTCACAGTAATAGTATGTTGTTTTTATTTAGTTTTTTTTAACTTATGAATGAAACCGGTGAAGTGTTTACAGTCAAACGTATATTTTCACTGGTTTCAAACGTATGCCAACAAAAGTTTACAGGAACGGCTGCATGATTTGGCATATAAGGGGGCATAAGTATTGACACGAACCCCATCCAAGGATAATTGAGCAAGTGGAGTGAGCTAGAAAAACATAGTTGTTTTTTGTCAGTAACATGACTTAGAAGTTATTATACAAGCAAAGCGATCACGAAATAATGAATATACATAGTTTTTCGCTTAGAATAACAGACAACTTACCTGTGCAACAGCATTTTTAGGGGTACGCCATCGTGCACCCCCTTAAAGCCGCCCTTGAAACAATTCCTACATCTTCAGCTCTAAATACTAAACAAGGAAATGTAGCCACCAACAACACACTAGATGGGCTACCTATATCCAGTGTAGCAATGTCACGTGACTTTGGGCTACAGATCCAAGACGAAATGTGCTTCACTTTGAAAACAAAAATAGCCGTAAGTATTTTACTTCTTCATCGATTTCTATTAAACACTCGCCAATCTAAGGGGAAAAGTGTATGTTTTCCACGGAATATAGGATCTTTTCAGCAGCTTTGAAAGTTTTTCCAACACCCTGTGAAGCCTTCGGAGTTTCAGACTACATTTTCAAGACGTCAGTCTAAGGGGAAAAGTGTATGCTTTCCACGAAATATAGGATCTTTTCAGCAGCTTTGCAAGCTTTTCCAACACCCTGTTAAACCTTCGGAGTTTCGGACTACAGTTTCAAGCTCTCTATTTCCCAATGTTTCACAGGGTTCTAGGCAAAATGACCCAGCTGATGATAAGGATCCTACTTTTCGAAGAAAGCTTGCACTTTCCCATTAGACTGGCGTATGTTTTATAGAAATCGGTGCAGAAATAAAATACTTTAGGCTTTGGTTTGGTTTTTGTACTGAAGCCAATTGCGGCTTGGATCTGTAGCCAAAAGTCATATGGTATTGATACACTGCTATCCATGCATAAGTCATGATTTGAACCAAAATGCTTTTGATTTCTGGGCGTGACTCGGAAAGATTCAGGAGTTTGGACCTACCATACGGAAAAGCCGTCTTTAATAATTATCAGTGCCCCGGCTTATGCCGTGGCCCTATGACGAATAAATTTCACCAAGAATAATAAACAAACCTACACATGAAACAGAGAAATACATTTCCAGCATCACAATAACTGTCAGAAACTGAGAATCAATTTGGGAAACTATCATTCTTGGTCCATAATGAGACAATAGAAATGTCACTAAAATAGTCGCGAAAACTGGTGATAATTTGTTTATCTTCGTATTAGAAAATGGAGCTAGATCGGAATTTAAGCTCCAAAACCATCAACTATAATAATTATCAAACTGAAATAGTCAATCAAAAGTCGTCAAATATCAGTATTCGTCAGTTTGACCGGGGCAACTTTCATACAGAGCAAGCAATTTCTATGTTTCGAAACAATCAAGGGAAGTAATCTACAAGAGTAACAATTGTATAATATATGCCGTTACTAGTTATTTCCCTTGTACAGATCAGGTAACAAGACGAATTAATTCTCGGATGAAGTATAATTATATCTATCTTCCGATAAAGTCAAACCCGGTCAGGGGACATATACATGTACATATATGTACAGTTGTACTTCAATCTTTTTGAATACTACGTTTGTACAGAGACGTCCGTTTGTACTTTTATTTTCACTCGCATACAATCACGTCTAGTTCGCGATATGGCATGGGAATACAATAGTACGTTCTGAAATTGAACGACGTCGATACACAAGAACGATGACGTCATGACGTCGTTACCAAAGACCCGACTCGTAACTGTTCGTGTCTTTCCGGCGTGATAACGTTACGTCGGAAATATGCGAGGGTCCCGAATGACAAACGACGTCGGTTGCTAACGTCATTAGTAAAAGAAAGCTCATAGCAAACACACGGACAAAAAAGATCTCTGAAATATGCACACAGTTGCCAGCGATAGTATTCCGAGAATGTCGGGAACAGTCGATGAGTTGTTCACAGCAGTGAAACGTCCTTCTGAAGTTGTATGGAAAGGTCGCACGGAACCTGAATTAATACTGGAAGACATTTCCGAAGACGAATTCGAGCAGATCGTAGGTGCTGCCCTTGTCAATCAGTTTAATCATGGTGATGTCAGCTCGTTTGTTGATGGTGAGGCGTACATGAAGAGAATATACAGCGTCTGTCACAGAGAACGCCCGTTGGCAATTCCACCTAACATGAATGGTAAAATATATTTCCTTTTGTTTTCATATTGTTTAGTTCTTCACAAGCTTGCTGCCAATTCGATTTTACTAAAGGATCGAATTGAAATCGACAACGAATGTACTGCATAGGTGAGTCGGCAACTGAGAATTTGCAGCAAGCTGCCGATTGGATCTTTACTATGGTGACTAGCCAGTTGCACATTCAGTTCTATGGTAAAAATAAAATTGGTCGCTATCTCCAGTTTTGCAGTTGCCAATTCGATCGTATAATAAAAACGAATCGGCAACCAGCTTCCGGTTCGCACAGGTCGATTCGATCCTATGGTAAAAATAAAAAAGGCAGCAAGCGAAGGCCTAGCATTCAGTTTGAAGTTGCCGATTCGATCCTAAATTAAGCATATAGATGGAATCTGGTTGCAAGTCCGCAGTTGCCGATTCCATCCTTAGGTAATCACAGATTTAGCATTGGTGGCCAGTTCGCAGTTGCCAAGTCAATCCTTTTGCACTCAAAGATTCCGCATCTGGTTGCCCTGGTTGCCAATTCGCAGCAGTTGCCGATTCCATCCATAGGCGAACATAGAGTTGGCATTTGGTTGCCAGGTAGTAGTTGCCAATTCAATCCTTAGGCAAACACAGAGTTGGCATTTGGTTGCCAGTTAGTAAATGCTAAATCAATCCTTAGGCAAACATAGAGTTGGCATTTGGTTGCCAGTTAGTAGTTGCCAATTCAAGCCTTAGGCAAACATAGAGTTAGTATCCGGTTACCAGTTCGCAGTTGCCGATTCCATCATTATGTTAACTTAGAGTTGGCACCCAGTTGCCAGTTCGTAGTTGTCGATTCAATCCTTAGCTTAACTTAGAGTTGGCATCCAGTTGCCAGTTCGCAGTTGTCGATTCTATCATTATGTTAACGTAGAGTTGGCACCCAGTTGCCAGTTTGCAGTTGTCGATTCTATCCTTAGGCAAACATCGAGTTGGCATCTGGTTGCCAGTTCGTAGTTGCCGAGGCAATCATATGGCAAACATAGAGTAAGTATCCGGTTACCAGTTCGCAGTTGCCGATTCCATCATTAGGTTAACTTAGAGTTGGCACCCAGTTGCCAGTTCGTAGTTGTCGATTCAATCCTTAGGTTAACTTAGAGTTGACACCCAGTTGCCAGTATGCATTTGTCGATTCTATCCTTAGGCAAACATAGAGTTAGCATTTGGTTGCCAGTTCGTTGTTGCCGAGGCAATCATATGGCAAACATGGATTTAGTGCCTGGTCACCAGTTCGCAGTAGCCTATTCCATCTATAGACATACATAGAGTTTGCATTTGGTTGCCGGTTTGTAGTTGCCGATTCAATCCTTAGGAAATCATAGAGTTAGTATCTGGTTGCCAGTTAGTAGTTGCTAATTCAATCCTTAGGCAAAATAGAGTTGGCATTTGGTTGCCAGTTCGTATTTGCCAATTGAAGCTTTAGGCAAGCATAGACTTGGCATTTGGTTGCCAGTTAGGAGTTTCCAATTCAATCCTTAGGCAAATATAGAGTTAGTGTCCGGTTACCAGTTCGCAGTTGCCGATTCCATCATTAGGTTAACTTAGAGTTGGCACCCAGTTGCCAGTTCGTAGTTGTCGATTCAATCATTAGGTTAACTTAGAGTTGGCACCCAGTTGCCAGTTCGCAGTTGTCGATTCTATCATTATGTTAACGTAGAGTTGGCACCTAGTTGCCAGTTTGCAGTTGTCGATTCTATCCTTAGGTTAACTTAGAGTTGGCACCCAGTTGCCAGTTCGCAGTTGTCGATTCTATCATTAGGTTAACTTAGAGTTTGCACCCAGTTGCCAGTTGTCTATCCTTATGCAAACATAGAGTTAACATTTGGTTGCCAGTTCGTAGTTGCCGAGGCAATCATATGGCAAACATGGATTTAGTACCTGGTTACCAGTTCGCAGTAGCCTTTTCCATCTATAGACATACATAGAGTTTGCATTTGGTTGCCAGTTAGTAGTTGCCGATTCAATCCTTAGGCAAACATAGAGTTAGTATCTGGTTGTCAGTTCGCAGTTGCCGATTCCTTCCATAGACACACATAGTGTTGGCATCCAGTTTCTGTTCGCAGTTGCCGAATCTATCCTTCGGCAAACATACATTTAGCATTTGGTTGCCCGTTCACAGTTGCCGATATTTCGGCAATATATGTGTATAGAAAAACATATAATTTTATGTTTTATGAAACGATTTTAGTATCCTTTAGAGTAATATGAAATGTTTGTTTCCTCTATTATAGGTTTGGTAGGAAGCCGAGCATTTTGGCAAGAGAGTAAAGTAAAACAGCAAAATCCCAGTCGGTCCACTCACACACCAACCAATGACCTCGCACCAAGATCCTTGATGGCGCAGTGCCTGTATGACCAGATGGTGGAACTCTCCAAGATCGAGGTACATGCTGAATGTAATAAAACGAACCAGATCGACCGCAGGAGAGAATCGGTGACACAGAATGGAGGTTATAGTGAGAGAACATCCACGGATAGCAGACAGAGAGATGTGCAGAAACAGAAGAGTGTTAGGTCACGTGTTAGGTCACGTGTGATGAGATTACTTAGAAGATTAAGCTGCTGTTTTGGAAAGGGTGGTGATGATTAGATCATTGAGTTGGGAAAGGTTTAAACATGATTACAATGCTAGTTAATTGGCATTATTACAATATTGAATACATAAAATAAAACAAAATGTATTCAAACTCACAGTAATAGTATGTTGTTTTTATTTAGTTTTTTTTAACTTATGAATGAAACCGGTGAAGTGTTTACAGTCAAACGTATATTTTCACTGGTTTCAAACGTATGCCAACAAAAGTTTACAGGAACGGCTGCATGATTTGGCATATAAGGGGGCATAAGTATTGACACGAACCCCATCCAAGGATAATTGAGCAAGTGGAGTGAGCTAGAAAAACATAGTTGTTTTTTGTCAGTAACATGACTTAGAAGTTATTATACAAGCAAAGCGATCACGAAATAATGAATATACATAGTTTTTCGCTTAGAATAACAGACAACTTACCTGTGCAACAGCATTTTTAGGGGTACGCCATCGTGCACCCCCTTAAAGCCGCCCTTGAAACAATTCCTACATCTTCAGCTCTAAATACTAAACAAGGAAATGTAGCCACCAACAACACACTAGATGGGCTACCTATATCCAGTGTAGCAATGTCACGTGACTTTGGGCTACAGATCCAAGACGAAATGTGCTTCACTTTGAAAACAAAAATAGCCGTAAGTATTTTACTTCTTCATCGATTTCTATTAAACACTCGCCAATCTAAGGGGAAAAGTGTATGTTTTCCACGGAATATAGGATCTTTTCAGCAGCTTTGAAAGTTTTTCCAACACCCTGTGAAGCCTTCGGAGTTTCAGACTACATTTTCAAGACGTCAGTCTAAGGGGAAAAGTGTATGCTTTCCACGAAATATAGGATCTTTTCAGCAGCTTTGCAAGCTTTTCCAACACCCTGTTAAACCTTCGGAGTTTCGGACTACAGTTTCAAGCTCTCTATTTCCCAATGTTTCACAGGGTTCTAGGCAAAATGACCCAGCTGATGATAAGGATCCTACTTTTCGAAGAAAGCTTGCACTTTCCCATTAGACTGGCGTATGTTTTATAGAAATCGGTGCAGAAATAAAATACTTTAGGCTTTGGTTTGGTTTTTGTACTGAAGCCAATTGCGGCTTGGATCTGTAGCCAAAAGTCATATGGTATTGATACACTGCTATCCATGCATAAGTCATGATTTGAACCAAAATGCTTTTGATTTCTGGGCGTGACTCGGAAAGATTCAGGAGTTTGGACCTACCATACGGAAAAGCCGTCTTTAATAATTATCAGTGCCCCGGCTTATGCCGTGGCCCTATGACGAATAAATTTCACCAAGAATAATAAACAAACCTACACATGAAACAGAGAAATACATTTCCAGCATCACAATAACTGTCAGAAACTGAGAATCAATTTGGGAAACTATCATTCTTGGTCCATAATGAGACAATAGAAATGTCACTAAAATAGTCGCGAAAACTGGTGATAATTTGTTTATCTTCGTATTAGAAAATGGAGCTAGATCGGAATTTAAGCTCCAAAACCATCAACTATAATAATTATCAAACTGAAATAGTCAATCAAAAGTCGTCAAATATCAGTATTCGTCAGTTTGACCGGGGCAACTTTCATACAGAGCAAGCAATTTCTATGTTTCGAAACAATCAAGGGAAGTAATCTACAAGAGTAACAATTGTATAATATATGCCGTTACTAGTTATTTCCCTTGTACAGATCAGGTAACAAGACGAATTAATTCTCGGATGAAGTATAATTATATCTATCTTCCGATAAAGTCAAACCCGGTCAGGGGACATATACATGTACATATATGTACAGTTGTACTTCAATCTTTTTGAATACTACGTTTGTACAGAGACGTCCGTTTGTACTTTTATTTTCACTCGCATACAATCACGTCTAGTTCGCGATATGGCATGGGAATACAATAGTACGTTCTGAAATTGAACGACGTCGATACACAAGAACGATGACGTCATGACGTCGTTACCAAAGACCCGACTCGTAAACTGTTCGTGTCTTTCCGGCGTGATAACGTTACGTCGGAAATATGCGAGGGTCCCGAATGACAAACGACGTCGGTTGCTAACGTCATTAGTAAAAGAAAGCTCATAGCAAACACACGGACAAAAAAGATCTCTGAAATATGCACACAGTTGCCAGCGATAGTATCCGAGAATGTCGGGAACAGTCGATGAGTTGTTCACAGCAGTGAAACGTCCTTCTGAAGTTGTATGGAAAGGTCGCACGGAACCTGAATTAATACTGGAAGACATTTCCGAAGACGAATTCGAGCAGATCGTAGGTGCTGCCCTTGTCAATCAGTTTAATCATGGTGATGTCAGCTCGTTTGTTGATGGTGAGGCGTACATGAAGAGAATATACAGCGTCTGTCACAGAGAACGCCCGTTGGCAATTCCACCTAACATGAATGGTAAAATATATTTCCTTTTGTTTTCATATTGTTTAGTTCTTCACAAGCTTGCTGCCAATTCGATTTTACTAAAGGATCGAATTGAAATCGACAACGAATGTACTGCATAGGTGAGTCGGCAACTGAGAATTTGCAGCAAGCTGCCGATTGGATCTTTACTATGGTGACTAGCCAGTTGCACATTCAGTTCTATGGTAAAAATAAAATTGGTCGCTATCTCCAGTTTTGCAGTTGCCAATTCGATCGTATAATAAAAACGAATCGGCAACCAGCTTCCGGTTCGCACAGGTCGATTCGATCCTATGGTAAAAATAAAAAAGGCAGCAAGCGAAGGCCTAGCATTCAGTTTGAAGTTGCCGATTCGATCCTAAATTAAGCATATAGATGGAATCTGGTTGCAAGTCCGCAGTTGCCGATTCCATCCTTAGGTAATCACAGATTTAGCATTGGTGGCCAGTTCGCAGTTGCCAAGTCAATCCTTTTGCACTCAAAGATTCCGCATCTGGTTGCCCTGGTTGCCAATTCGCAGCAGTTGCCGATTCCATCCATAGGCGAACATAGAGTTGGCATTTGGTTGCCAGGTAGTAGTTGCCAATTCAATCCTTAGGCAAACACAGAGTTGGCATTTGGTTGCCAGTTAGTAAATGCTAAATCAATCCTTAGGCAAACATAGAGTTGGCATTTGGTTGCCAGTTAGTAGTTGCCAATTCAAGCCTTAGGCAAACATAGAGTTAGTATCCGGTTACCAGTTCGCAGTTGCCGATTCCATCATTATGTTAACTTAGAGTTGGCACCCAGTTGCCAGTTCGTAGTTGTCGATTCAATCCTTAGCTTAACTTAGAGTTGGCATCCAGTTGCCAGTTCGCAGTTGTCGATTCTATCATTATGTTAACGTAGAGTTGGCACCCAGTTGCCAGTTTGCAGTTGTCGATTCTATCCTTAGGCAAACATCGAGTTGGCATCTGGTTGCCAGTTCGTAGTTGCCGAGGCAATCATATGGCAAACATAGAGTAAGTATCCGGTTACCAGTTCGCAGTTGCCGATTCCATCATTAGGTTAACTTAGAGTTGGCACCCAGTTGCCAGTTCGTAGTTGTCGATTCAATCCTTAGGTTAACTTAGAGTTGACACCCAGTTGCCAGTATGCATTTGTCGATTCTATCCTTAGGCAAACATAGAGTTAGCATTTGGTTGCCAGTTCGTTGTTGCCGAGGCAATCATATGGCAAACATGGATTTAGTGCCTGGTCACCAGTTCGCAGTAGCCTATTCCATCTATAGACATACATAGAGTTTGCATTTGGTTGCCGGTTTGTAGTTGCCGATTCAATCCTTAGGAAATCATAGAGTTAGTATCTGGTTGCCAGTTAGTAGTTGCTAATTCAATCCTTAGGCAAAATAGAGTTGGCATTTGGTTGCCAGTTCGTATTTGCCAATTGAAGCTTTAGGCAAGCATAGACTTGGCATTTGGTTGCCAGTTAGGAGTTTCCAATTCAATCCTTAGGCAAATATAGAGTTAGTGTCCGGTTACCAGTTCGCAGTTGCCGATTCCATCATTAGGTTAACTTAGAGTTGGCACCCAGTTGCCAGTTCGTAGTTGTCGATTCAATCATTAGGTTAACTTAGAGTTGGCACCCAGTTGCCAGTTCGCAGTTGTCGATTCTATCATTATGTTAACGTAGAGTTGGCACCTAGTTGCCAGTTTGCAGTTGTCGATTCTATCCTTAGGTTAACTTAGAGTTGGCACCCAGTTGCCAGTTCGCAGTTGTCGATTCTATCATTAGGTTAACTTAGAGTTTGCACCCAGTTGCCAGTTGTCTATCCTTATGCAAACATAGAGTTAACATTTGGTTGCCAGTTCGTAGTTGCCGAGGCAATCATATGGCAAACATGGATTTAGTACCTGGTTACCAGTTCGCAGTAGCCTTTTCCATCTATAGACATACATAGAGTTTGCATTTGGTTGCCAGTTAGTAGTTGCCGATTCAATCCTTAGGCAAACATAGAGTTAGTATCTGGTTGTCAGTTCGCAGTTGCCGATTCCTTCCATAGACACACATAGTGTTGGCATCCAGTTTCTGTTCGCAGTTGCCGAATCTATCCTTCGGCAAACATACATTTAGCATTTGGTTGCCCGTTCACAGTTGCCGATATTTCGGCAATATATGTGTATAGAAAAACATATAATTTTATGTTTTATGAAACGATTTTAGTATCCTTTAGAGTAATATGAAATGTTTGTTTCCTCTATTATAGGTTTGGTAGGAAGCCGAGCATTTTGGCAAGAGAGTAAAGTAAAACAGCAAAATCCCAGTCGGTCCACTCACACACCAACCAATGACCTCGCACCAAGATCCTTGATGGCGCAGTGCCTGTATGACCAGATGGTGGAACTCTCCAAGATCGAGGTACATGCTGAATGTAATAAAACGAACCAGATCGACCGCAGGAGAGAATCGGTGACACAGAATGGAGGTTATAGTGAGAGAACATCCACGGATAGCAGACAGAGAGATGTGCAGAAACAGAAGAGTGTTAGGTCACGTGTTAGGTCACGTGTGATGAGATTACTTAGAAGATTAAGCTGCTGTTTTGGAAAGGGTGGTGATGATTAGATCATTGAGTTGGGAAAGGTTTAAACATGATTACAATGCTAGTTAATTGGCATTATTACAATATTGAATACATAAAATAAAACAAAATGTATTCAAACTCACAGTAATAGTATGTTGTTTTTATTTAGTTTTTTTTAACTTATGAATGAAACCGGTGAAGTGTTTACAGTCAAACGTATATTTTCACTGGTTTCAAACGTATGCCAACAAAAGTTTACAGGAACGGCTGCATGATTTGGCATATAAGGGGGCATAAGTATTGACACGAACCCCATCCAAGGATAATTGAGCAAGTGGAGTGAGCTAGAAAAACATAGTTGTTTTTTGTCAGTAACATGACTTAGAAGTTATTATACAAGCAAAGCGATCACGAAATAATGAATATACATAGTTTTTCGCTTAGAATAACAGACAACTTACCTGTGCAACAGCATTTTTAGGGGTACGCCATCGTGCACCCCCTTAAAGCCGCCCTTGAAACAATTCCTACATCTTCAGCTCTAAATACTAAACAAGGAAATGTAGCCACCAACAACACACTAGATGGGCTACCTATATCCAGTGTAGCAATGTCACGTGACTTTGGGCTACAGATCCAAGACGAAATGTGCTTCACTTTGAAAACAAAAATAGCCGTAAGTATTTTACTTCTTCATCGATTTCTATTAAACACTCGCCAATCTAAGGGGAAAAGTGTATGTTTTCCACGGAATATAGGATCTTTTCAGCAGCTTTGAAAGTTTTTCCAACACCCTGTGAAGCCTTCGGAGTTTCAGACTACATTTTCAAGACGTCAGTCTAAGGGGAAAAGTGTATGCTTTCCACGAAATATAGGATCTTTTCAGCAGCTTTGCAAGCTTTTCCAACACTTGTTAAACCTTCGGAGTTTCGGACTACAGTTTCAAGCTCTCTATTTCCCAATGTTTCACAGGGTTCTAGGCAAAATGACCCAGCTGATGATAAGGATCCTACTTTTCGAAGAAAGCTTGCACTTTCCCATTAGACTGGCGTATGTTTTATAGAAATCGGTGCAGAAATAAAATACTTTAGGCTTTGGTTTGGTTTTTGTACTGAAGCCAATTGCGGCTTGGATCTGTAGCCAAAAGTCATATGGTATTGATACACTGCTATCCATGCATAAGTCATGATTTGAACCAAAATGCTTTTGATTTCTGGGCGTGACTCGGAAAGATTCAGGAGTTTGGACCTACCATACGGAAAAGCCGTCTTTAATAATTATCAGTGCCCCGGCTTATGCCGTGGCCCTATGACGAATAAATTTCACCAAGAATAATAAACAAACCTACACATGAAACAGAGAAATACATTTCCAGCATCACAATAACTGTCAGAAACTGAGAATCAATTTGGGAAACTATCATTCTTGGTCCATAATGAGACAATAGAAATGTCACTAAAATAGTCGCAAAAACTGGTGATAATTTGTTTATCTTCGTATTAGAAAATGGAGCTAGATCGGAATTTAAGCTCCAAAACCATCAACTATAATAATTATCAAACTGAAATAGTCAATCAAAAGTCGTCAAATATCAGTATTCGTCAGTTTGACCGGGGCAACTTTCATACAGAGCAAGCAATTTCTATGTTTCGAAACAATCAAGGGAAGTAATCTACAAGAGTAACAATTGTATAATATATGCCGTTACTAGTTATTTCCCTTGCACAGATCAGGTAACAAGACGAATTAATTCTCGGATGAAGTATAATTATATCTATCTTCCGATAAAGTCAAACCCGGTCAGGGGACATATACATGTACATATATGTACAGTTGTACTTCAATCTTTTTGAATACTACGTTTGTACAGAGACGTCCGTTTGTACTTTTATTTTCACTCGCATACAATCACGTCTAGTTCGCGATATGGCATGGGAATACAATAGTACGTTCTGAAATTGAACGACGTCGATACACAAGAACGATGACGTCATGACGTCGTTACCAAAGACCCGACTCGTAACTGTTCGTGTCTTTCCGGCGTGATAACGTTACGTCGGAAATATGCGAGGGTCCCGAATGACAAACGACGTCGGTTGCTAACGTCATTAGTAAAAGAAAGCTCATAGCAAACACACGGACAAAAAAGATCTCTGAAATATGCACACAGTTGCCAGCGATAGTATTCCGAGAATGTCGGGAACAGTCGATGAGTTGTTCACAGCAGTGAAACGTCCTTCTGAAGTTGTATGGAAAGGTCGCACGGAACCTGAATTAATACTGGAAGACATTTCCGAAGACGAATTCGAGCAGATCGTAGGTGCTGCCCTTGTCAATCAGTTTAATCATGGTGATGTCAGCTCGTTTGTTGATGGTGAGGCGTACATGAAGAGAATATACAGCGTCTGTCACAGAGAACGCCCGTTGGCAATTCCACCTAACATGAATGGTAAAATATATTTCCTTTTGTTTTCATATTGTTTAGTTCTTCACAAGCTTGCTGCCAATTCGATTTTACTAAAGGATCGAATTGAAATCGACAACGAATGTACTGCATAGGTGAGTCGGCAACTGAGAATTTGCAGCAAGCTGCCGATTGGATCTTTACTATGGTGACTAGCCAGTTGCACATTCAGTTCTATGGTAAAAATAAAATTGGTCGCTATCTCCAGTTTTGCAGTTGCCAATTCGATCGTATAATAAAAACGAATCGGCAGCCAGCTTCCGGTTCGCACAGGTCGATTCGATCCTATGGTAAAAATAAAAAAGGCAGCAAGGAAGGCCTAGCATTCAGTTTGAAGTTGCCGATTCGATCCTAAATTAAGCATATAGATGGAATCTGGTTGCAAGTCCGCAGTTGCCGATTCCATCCTTAGGTAATCACAGATTTAGCATTGGTGGCCAGTTCGCAGTTGCCAAGTCAATCCTTTTGCACTCAAAGATTCCGCATCTGGTTGCCCTGGTTGCCAATTCGCAGCAGTTGCCGATTCCATCCATAGGCGAACATAGAGTTGGCATTTGGTTGCCAGGTAGTAGTTGCCAATTCAATCCTTAGGCAAACACAGAGTTGGCATTTGGTTGCCAGTTAGTAAATGCTAAATCAATCCTTAGGCAAACATAGAGTTGGCATTTGGTTGCCAGTTAGTAGTTGCCAATTCAAGCCTTAGGCAAACATAGAGTTAGTATCCGGTTACCAGTTCGCAGTTGCCGATTCCATCATTATGTTAACTTAGAGTTGGCACCCAGTTGCCAGTTCGTAGTTGTCGATTCAATCCTTAGCTTAACTTAGAGTTGGCATCCAGTTGCCAGTTCGCAGTTGTCGATTCTATCATTATGTTAACGTAGAGTTGGCACCCAGTTGCCAGTTTGCAGTTGTCGATTCTATCCTTAGGCAAACATCGAGTTGGCATCTGGTTGCCAGTTCGTAGTTGCCGAGGCAATCATATGGCAAACATAGAGTAAGTATCCGGTTACCAGTTCGCAGTTGCCGATTCCATCATTAGGTTAACTTAGAGTTGGCACCCAGTTGCCAGTTCGTAGTTGTCGATTCAATCCTTAGGTTAACTTAGAGTTGACACCCAGTTGCCAGTATGCATTTGTCGATTCTATCCTTAGGCAAACATAGAGTTAGCATTTGGTTGCCAGTTCGTTGTTGCCGAGGCAATCATATGGCAAACATGGATTTAGTGCCTGGTCACCAGTTCGCAGTAGCCTATTCCATCTATAGACATACATAGAGTTTGCATTTGGTTGCCGGTTTGTAGTTGCCGATTCAATCCTTAGGAAATCATAGAGTTAGTATCTGGTTGCCAGTTAGTAGTTGCTAATTCAATCCTTAGGCAAAATAGAGTTGGCATTTGGTTGCCAGTTCGTATTTGCCAATTGAAGCTTTAGGCAAGCATAGACTTGGCATTTGGTTGCCAGTTAGGAGTTTCCAATTCAATCCTTAGGCAAATATAGAGTTAGTGTCCGGTTACCAGTTCGCAGTTGCCGATTCCATCATTAGGTTAACTTAGAGTTGGCACCCAGTTGCCAGTTCGTAGTTGTCGATTCAATCATTAGGTTAACTTAGAGTTGGCACCCAGTTGCCAGTTCGCAGTTGTCGATTCTATCATTATGTTAACGTAGAGTTGGCACCTAGTTGCCAGTTTGCAGTTGTCGATTCTATCCTTAGATAACTTAGAGTTGGCACCCAGTTGCCAGTTCGCAGTTGTCGATTCTATCATTAGGTTAACTTAGAGTTTGCACCCAGTTGCCAGTTGTCTATCCTTATGCAAACATAGAGTTAACATTTGGTTGCCAGTTCGTAGTTGCCGAGGCAATCATATGGCAAACATGGATTTAGTACCTGGTTACCAGTTCGCAGTAGCCTTTTCCATCTATAGACATACATAGAGTTTGCATTTGGTTGCCAGTTAGTAGTTGCCGATTCAATCCTTAGGCAAACATAGAGTTAGTATCTGGTTGTCAGTTCGCAGTTGCCGATTCCTTCCATAGACACACATAGTGTTGGCATCCAGTTTCTGTTCGCAGTTGCCGAATCTATCCTTCGGCAAACATACATTTAGCATTTGGTTGCCCGTTCACAGTTGCCGATATTTCGGCAATATATGTGTATAGAAAAACATATAATTTTATGTTTTATGAAACGATTTTAGTATCCTTTAGAGTAATATGAAATGTTTGTTTCCTCTATTATAGGTTTGGTAGGAAGCCGAGCATTTTGGCAAGAGAGTAAAGTAAAACAGCAAAATCCCAGTCGGTCCACTCACACACCAACCAATGACCTCGCACCAAGATCCTTGATGGCGCAGTGCCTGTATGACCAGATGGTGGAACTCTCCAAGATCGAGGTACATGCGGAATGTAATAAAACGAACCAGATCGACCGCAGGAGAGAATCGGTGACACAGAATGGAGGTTATAGTGAGAGAACATCCACGGATAGCAGACAGAGAGATGTGCAGAAACAGAAGAGTGTTAGGTCACGTGTTAGGTCACGTGTGATGAGATTACTTAGAAGATTAAGCTGCTGTTTTGGAAAGGGTGGTGATGATTAGATCATTGAGTTGGGAAAGGTTTAAACATGATTACAATGCTAGTTAATTGGCATTATTACAATATTGAATACATAAAATAAAACAAAATGTATTCAAACTCACAGTAATAGTATGTTGTTTTTATTTAGTTTTTTTTAACTTATGAATGAAACCGGTGAAGTGTTTACAGTCAAACGTATATTTTCACTGGTTTCAAACGTATGCCAACAAAAGTTTACAGGAACGGCTGCATGATTTGGCATATAAGGGGGCATAAGTATTGACACGAACCCCATCCAAGGATAATTGAGCAAGTGGAGTGAGTTAGAAAAACATAGTTGTTTTTTGTCAGTAACATGACTTAGAAGTTATTATACAAGCAAAGCGATCACGAAATAATGAATATACATAGTTTTTCGCTTAGAATAACAGACAACTTACCTGTGCAACAGCATTTTTAGGGGTACGCCATCGTGCACCCCCTTAAAGCCGCCCTTGAAACAATTCCTACATCTTCAGCTCTAAATACTAAACAAGGAAATGTAGCCACCAACAACACACTAGATGGGCTACCTATATCCAGTGTAGCAATGTCACGTGACTTTGGGCTACAGATCCAAGACGAAATGTGCTTCACTTTGAAAACAAAAATAGCCGTAAGTATTTTACTTCTTCATCGATTTCTATTAAACACTCGCCAATCTAAGGGGAAAAGTGTATGTTTTCCACGGAATATAGGATCTTTTCAGCAGCTTTGAAAGTTTTTCCAACACCCTGTGAAGCCTTCGGAGTTTCAGACTACATTTTCAAGACGTCAGTCTAAGGGGAAAAGTGTATGCTTTCCACGAAATATAGGATCTTTTCAGCAGCTTTGCAAGCTTTTCCAACACCCTGTTAAACCTTCGGAGTTTCGGACTACAGTTTCAAGCTCTCTATTTCCCAATGTTTCACAGGGTTCTAGGCAAAATGACCCAGCTGATGATAAGGATCCTACTTTTCGAAGAAAGCTTGCACTTTCCCATTAGACTGGCGTATGTTTTATAGAAATCGGTGCAGAAATAAAATACTTTAGGCTTTGGTTTGGTTTTTGTACTGAAGCCAATTGCGGCTTGGATCTGTAGCCAAAAGTCATATGGTATTGATACACTGCTATCCATGCATAAGTCATGATTTGAACCAAAATGCTTTTGATTTCTGGGCGTGACTCGGAAAGATTCAGGAGTTTGGACCTACCATACGGAAAAGCCGTCTTTAATAATTATCAGTGCCCCGGCTTATGCCGTGGCCCTATGACGAATGAATTTCACCAAGAATAATAAACAAACCTACACATGAAACAGAGAAATACATTTCCAGCATCACAATAACTGTCAGAAACTGAGAATCAATTTGGGAAACTATCATTCTTGGTCCATAATGAGACAATAGAAATGTCACTAAAATAGTCGCGAAAACTGGTGATAATTTGTTTATCTTCGTATTAGAAAATGGAGCTAGATCGGAATTTAAGCTCCAAAACCATCAACTATAATAATTATCAAACTGAAATAGTCAATCAAAAGTCGTCAAATATCAGTATTCGTCAGTTTGACCGGGGCAACTTTCATACAGAGCAAGCAATTTCTATGTTTCGAAACAATCAAGGGAAGTAATCTACAAGAGTAACAATTGTATAATATATGCCGTTACTAGTTATTTCCCTTGCACAGATCAGGTAACAAGACGAATTAATTCTCGGATGAAGTATAATTATATCTATCTTCCGATAAAGTCAAACCCGGTCAGGGGACATATACATGTACATATATGTACAGTTGTACTTCAATCTTTTTGAATACTACGTTTGTACAGAGACGTCCGTTTGTACTTTTATTTTCACTCGCATACAATCACGTCTAGTTCGCGATATGGCATGGGAATACAATAGTACGTTCTGAAATTGAACGACGTCGATACACAAGAACGATGACGTCATGACGTCGTTACCAAAGACCCGACTCGTAACTGTTCGTGTCTTTCCGGCGTGATAACGTTACGTCGGAAATATGCGAGGGTCCCGAATGACAAACGACGTCGGTTGCTAACGTCATTAGTAAAAGAAAGCTCATAGCAAACACACGGACAAAAAAGATCTCTGAAATATGCACACAGTTGCCAGCGATAGTATTCCGAGAATGTCGGGAACAGTCGATGAGTTGTTCACAGCAGTGAAACGTCCTTCTGAAGTTGTATGGAAAGGTCGCACGGAACCTGAATTAATACTGGAAGACATTTCCGAAGACGAATTCGAGCAGATCGTAGGTGCTGCCCTTGTCAATCAGTTTAATCATGGTGATGTCAGCTCGTTTGTTGATGGTGAGGCGTACATGAAGAGAATATACAGCGTCTGTCACAGAGAACGCCCGTTGGCAATTCCACCTAACATGAATGGTAAAATATATTTCCTTTTGTTTTCATATTGTTTAGTTCTTCACAAGCTTGCTGCCAATTCGATTTTACTAAAGGATCGAATTGAAATCGACAATGAATGTACTGCATAGGTGAGTCGGCAACTGAGAATTTGCAGCAAGCTGCCGATTGGATCTTTACTATGGTGACTAGCCAGTTGCACATTCAGTTCTATGGTAAAAATAAAATTGGTCGCTATCTCCAGTTTTGCAGTTGCCAATTCGATCGTATAATAAAAACGAATCGGCAACCAGCTTCCGGTTCGCACAGGTCGATTCGATCCTATGGTAAAAATAAAAAAGGCAGCAAGCGAAGGCCTAGCATTCAGTTTGAAGTTGCCGATTCGATCCTAAATTAAGCATATAGATGGAATCTGGTTGCAAGTCCGCAGTTGCCGATTCCATCCTTAAGTAATCACAGATTTAGCATTGGTGGCCAGTTCGCAGTTGCCAAGTCAATCCTTTTGCACTCAAAGATTCCGCATCTGGTTGCCCTGGTTGCCAATTCGCAGCAGTTGCCGATTCCATCCATAGGCGAACATAGAGTTGGCATTTGGTTGCCAGGTAGTAGTTGCCAATTCAATCCTTAGGCAAACACAGAGTTGGCATTTGGTTGCCAGTTAGTAAATGCTAAATCAATCCTTAGGCAAACATAGAGTTGGCATTTGGTTGCCAGTTAGTAGTTGCCAATTCAAGCCTTAGGCAAACATAGAGTTAGTATCCGGTTACCAGTTCGCAGTTGCCGATTCCATCATTATGTTAACTTAGAGTTGGCACCCAGTTGCCAGTTCGTAGTTGTCGATTCAATCCTTAGCTTAACTTAGAGTTGGCATCCAGTTGCCAGTTCGCAGTTGTCGATTCTATCATTATGTTAACGTAGAGTTGGCACCCAGTTGCCAGTTTGCAGTTGTCGATTCTATCCTTAGGCAAACATCGAGTTGGCATCTGGTTGCCAGTTCGTAGTTGCCGAGGCAATCATATGGCAAACATAGAGTAAGTATCCGGTTACCAGTTCGCAGTTGCCGATTCCATCATTAGGTTAACTTAGAGTTGGCACCCAGTTGCCAGTTCGTAGTTGTCGATTCAATCCTTAGGTTAACTTAGAGTTGACACCCAGTTGCCAGTATGCATTTGTCGATTCTATCCTTAGGCAAACATAGAGTTAGCATTTGGTTGCCAGTTCGTTGTTGCCGAGGCAATCATATGGCAAACATGGATTTAGTGCCTGGTCACCAGTTCGCAGTAGCCTATTCCATCTATAGACATACATAGAGTTTGCATTTGGTTGCCGGTTTGTAGTTGCCGATTCAATCCTTAGGAAATCATAGAGTTAGTATCTGGTTGCCAGTTAGTAGTTGCTAATTCAATCCTTAGGCAAAATAGAGTTGGCATTTGGTTGCCAGTTCGTATTTGCCAATTGAAGCTTTAGGCAAGCAAAGACTTGGCATTTGGTTGCCAGTTAGGAGTTTCCAATTCAATCCTTAGGCAAATATAGAGTTAGTGTCCGGTTACCAGTTCGCAGTTGCCGATTCCATCATTAGGTTAACTTAGAGTTGGCACCCAGTTGCCAGTTCGTAGTTGTCGATTCAATCATTAGGTTAACTTAGAGTTGGCACCCAGTTGCCAGTTCGCAGTTGTCGATTCTATCATTATGTTAACGTAGAGTTGGCACCTAGTTGCCAGTTTGCAGTTGTCGATTCTATCCTTAGGTTAACTTAGAGTTGGCACCCAGTTGCCAGTTCGCAGTTGTCGATTCTATCATTAGGTTAACTTAGAGTTTGCACCCAGTTGCCAGTTGTCTATCCTTATGCAAACATAGAGTTAACATTTGGTTGCCAGTTCGTAGTTGCCGAGGCAATCATATGGCAAACATGGATTTAGTACCTGGTTACCAGTTCGCAGTAGCCTTTTCCATCTATAGACATACATAGAGTTTGCATTTGGTTGCCAGTTAGTAGTTGCCGATTCAATCCTTAGGCAAACATAGAGTTAGTATCTGGTTGTCAGTTCGCAGTTGCCGATTCCTTCCATAGACACACATAGTGTTGGCATCCAGTTTCTGTTCGCAGTTGCCGAATCTATCCTTCGGCAAACATACATTTAGCATTTGGTTGCCCGTTCACAGTTGCCGATATTTCGGCAATATATGTGTATAGAAAAACATATAATTTTATGTTTTATGAAACGATTTTAGTATCCTTTAGAGTAATATGAAATGTTTGTTTCCTCTATTATAGGTTTGGTAGGAAGCCGAGCATTTTGGCAAGAGAGTAAAGTAAAACAGCAAAATCCCAGTCGGTCCACTCACACACCAACCAATGACCTCGCACCAAGATCCTTGATGGCGCAGTGCCTGTATGACCAGATGGTGGAACTCTCCAAGATCGAGGTACATGCTGAATGTAATAAAACGAACCAGATCGACCGCAGGAGAGAATCGGTGACACAGAATGGAGGTTATAGTGAGAGAACATCCACGGATAGCAGACAGAGAGATGTGCAGAAACAGAAGAGTGTTAGGTCACGTGTTAGGTCACGTGTGATGAGATTACTTAGAAGATTAAGCTGCTGTTTTGGAAAGGGTGGTGATGATTAGATCATTGAGTTGGGAAAGGTTTAAACATGATTACAATGCTAGTTAATTGGCATTATTACAATATTGAATACATAAAATAAAACAAAATGTATTCAAACTCACAGTAATAGTATGTTGTTTTTATTTAGTTTTTTTTAACTTATGAATGAAACCGGTGAAGTGTTTACAGTCAAACGTATATTTTCACTGGTTTCAAACGTATGCCAACAAAAGTTTACAGGAACGGCTGCATGATTTGGCATATAAGGGGGCATAAGTATTGACACGAACCCCATCCAAGGATAATTGAGCAAGTGGAGTGAGCTAGAAAAACATAGTTGTTTTTTGTCAGTAACATGACTTAGAAGTTATTATACAAGCAAAGCGATCACGAAATAATGAATATACATAGTTTTTCGCTTAGAATAACAGACAACTTACCTGTGCAACAGCATTTTTAGGGGTACGCCATCGTGCACCCCCTTAAAGCCGCCCTTGAAACAATTCCTACATCTTCAGCTCTAAATACTAAACAAGGAAATGTAGCCACCAACAACACACTAGATGGGCTACCTATATCCAGTGTAGCAATGTCACGTGACTTTGGGCTACAGATCCAAGACGAAATGTGCTTCACTTTGAAAACAAAAATAGCCGTAAGTATTTTACTTCTTCATCGATTTCTATTAAACACTCGCCAATCTAAGGGGAAAAGTGTATGTTTTCCACGGAATATAGGATCTTTTCAGCAGCTTTGAAAGTTTTTCCAACACCCTGTGAAGCCTTCGGAGTTTCAGACTACATTTTCAAGACGTCAGTCTAAGGGGAAAAGTGTATGCTTTCCACGAAATATAGGATCTTTTCAGCAGCTTTGCAAGCTTTTCCAACACCCTGTTAAACCTTCGGAGTTTCGGACTACAGTTTCAAGCTCTCTATTTCCCAATGTTTCACAGGGTTCTAGGCAAAATGACCCAGCTGATGATAAGGATCCTACTTTTCGAAGAAAGCTTGCACTTTCCCATTAGACTGGCGTATGTTTTATAGAAATCGGTGCAGAAATAAAATACTTTAGGCTTTGGTTTGGTTTTTGTACTGAAGCCAATTGCGGCTTGGATCTGTAGCCAAAAGTCATATGGTATTGATACACTGCTATCCATGCATAAGTCATGATTTGAACCAAAATGCTTTTGATTTCTGGGCGTGACTCGGAAAGATTCAGGAGTTTGGACCTACCATACGGAAAAGCCGTCTTTAATAATTATCAGTGCCCCGGCTTATGCCGTGGCCCTATGACGAATGAATTTCACCAAGAATAATAAACAAACCTACACATGAAACAGAGAAATACATTTCCAGCATCACAATAACTGTCAGAAACTGAGAATCAATTTGGGAAACTATCATTCTTGGTCCATAATGAGACAATAGAAATGTCACTAAAATAGTCGCGAAAACTGGTGATAATTTGTTTATCTTCGTATTAGAAAATGGAGCTAGATCGGAATTTAAGCTCCAAAACCATCAACTATAATAATTATCAAACTGAAATAGTCAATCAAAAGTCGTCAAATATCAGTATTCGTCAGTTTGACCGGGGCAACTTTCATACAGAGCAAGCAATTTCTATGTTTCGAAACAATCAAGGGAAGTAATCTACAAGAGTAACAATTGTATAATATATGCCGTTACTAGTTATTTCCCTTGCACAGATCAGGTAACAAGACGAATTAATTCTCGGATGAAGTATAATTATATCTATCTTCCGATAAAGTCAAACCCGGTCAGGGGACATATACATGTACATATATGTACAGTTGTACTTCAATCTTTTTGAATACTACGTTTGTACAGAGACGTCCGTTTGTACTTTTATTTTCACTCGCATACAATCACGTCTAGTTCGCGATATGGCATGGGAATACAATAGTACGTTCTGAAATTGAACGACGTCGATACACAAGAACGATGACGTCATGACGTCGTTACCAAAGACCCGACTCGTAACTGTTCGTGTCTTTCCGGCGTGATAACGTTACGTCGGAAATATGCGAGGGTCCCGAATGACAAACGACGTCGGTTGCTAACGTCATTAGTAAAAGAAAGCTCATAGCAAACACACGGACAAAAAAGATCTCTGAAATATGCACACAGTTGCCAGCGATAGTATTCCGAGAATGTCGGGAACAGTCGATGAGTTGTTCACAGCAGTGAAACGTCCTTCTGAAGTTGTATGGAAAGGTCGCACGGAACCTGAATTAATACTGGAAGACATTTCCGAAGACGAATTCGAGCAGATCGTAGGTGCTGCCCTTGTCAATCAGTTTAATCATGGTGATGTCAGCTCGTTTGTTGATGGTGAGGCGTACATGAAGAGAATATACAGCGTCTGTCACAGAGAACGCCCGTTGGCAATTCCACCTAACATGAATGGTAAAATATATTTCCTTTTGTTTTCATATTGTTTAGTTCTTCACAAGCTTGCTGCCAATTCGATTTTACTAAAGGATCGAATTGAAATCGACAACGAATGTACTGCATAGGTGAGTCGGCAACTGAGAATTTGCAGCAAGCTGCCGATTGGATCTTTACTATGGTGACTAGCCAGTTGCACATTCAGTTCTATGGTAAAAATAAAATTGGTCGCTATCTCCAGTTTTGCAGTTGCCAATTCGATCGTATAATAAAAACGAATCGGCAACCAGCTTCCGGTTCGCACAGGTCGATTCGATCCTATGGTAAAAATAAAAAAGGCAGCAAGCGAAGGCCTAGCATTCAGTTTGAAGTTGCCGATTCGATCCTAAATTAAGCATATAGATGGAATCTGGTTGCAAGTCCGCAGTTGCCGATTCCATCCTTAAGTAATCACAGATTTAGCATTGGTGGCCAGTTCGCAGTTGCCAAGTCAATCCTTTTGCACTCAAAGATTCCGCATCTGGTTGCCCTGGTTGCCAATTCGCAGCAGTTGCCGATTCCATCCATAGGCGAACATAGAGTTGGCATTTGGTTGCCAGGTAGTAGTTGCCAATTCAATCCTTAGGCAAACACAGAGTTGGCATTTGGTTGCCAGTTAGTAAATGCTAAATCAATCCTTAGGCAAACATAGAGTTGGCATTTGGTTGCCAGTTAGTAGTTGCCAATTCAAGCCTTAGGCAAACATAGAGTTAGTATCCGGTTACCAGTTCGCAGTTGCCGATTCCATCATTATGTTAACTTAGAGTTGGCACCCAGTTGCCAGTTCGTAGTTGTCGATTCAATCCTTAGCTTAACTTAGAGTTGGCATCCAGTTGCCAGTTCGCAGTTGTCGATTCTATCATAATGTTAACGTAGAGTTGGCACCCAGTTGCCAGTTTGCAGTTGTCGATTCTATCCTTAGGCAAACATCGAGTTGGCATCTGGTTGCCAGTTCGTAGTTGCCGAGGCAATCATATGGCAAACATAGAGTAAGTATCCGGTTACCAGTTCGCAGTTGCCGATTCCATCATTAGGTTAACTTAGAGTTGGCACCCAGTTGCCAGTTCGTAGTTGTCGATTCAATCCTTAGGTTAACTTAGAGTTGACACCCAGTTGCCAGTATGCATTTGTCGATTCTATCCTTAGGCAAACATAGAGTTAGCATTTGGTTGCCAGTTCGTTGTTGCCGAGGCAATCATATGGCAAACATGGATTTAGTGCCTGGTCACCAGTTCGCAGTAGCCTATTCCATCTATAGACATACATAGAGTTTGCATTTGGTTGCCGGTTTGTAGTTGCCGATTCAATCCTTAGGAAATCATAGAGTTAGTATCTGGTTGCCAGTTAGTAGTTGCTAATTCAATCCTTAGGCAAAATAGAGTTGGCATTTGGTTGCCAGTTCGTATTTGCCAATTGAAGCTTTAGGCAAGCAAAGACTTGGCATTTGGTTGCCAGTTAGGAGTTTCCAATTCAATCCTTAGGCAAATATAGAGTTAGTGTCCGGTTACCAGTTCGCAGTTGCCGATTCCATCATTAGGTTAACTTAGAGTTGGCACCCAGTTGCCAGTTCGTAGTTGTCGATTCAATCATTAGGTTAACTTAGAGTTGGCACCCAGTTGCCAGTTCGCAGTTGTCGATTCTATCATTATGTTAACGTAGAGTTGGCACCTAGTTGCCAGTTTGCAGTTGTCGATTCTATCCTTAGGTTAACTTAGAGTTGGCACCCAGTTGCCAGTTCGCAGTTGTCGATTCTATCATTAGGTTAACTTAGAGTTTGCACCCAGTTGCCAGTTGTCTATCCTTATGCAAACATAGAGTTAACATTTGGTTGCCAGTTCGTAGTTGCCGAGGCAATCATATGGCAAACATGGATTTAGTACCTGGTTACCAGTTCGCAGTAGCCTTTTCCATCTATAGACATACATAGAGTTTGCATTTGGTTGCCAGTTAGTAGTTGCCGATTCAATCCTTAGGCAAACATAGAGTTAGTATCTGGTTGTCAGTTCGCAGTTGCCGATTCCTTCCATAGACACACATAGTGTTGGCATCCAGTTTCTGTTCGCAGTTGCCGAATCTATCCTTCGGCAAACATACATTTAGCATTTGGTTGCCCGTTCACAGTTGCCGATATTTCGGCAATATATGTGTATAGAAAAACATATAATTTTATGTTTTATGAAACGATTTTAGTATCCTTTAGAGTAATATGAAATGTTTGTTTCCTCTATTATAGGTTTGGTAGGAAGCCGAGCATTTTGGCAAGAGAGTAAAGTAAAACAGCAAAATCCCAGTCGGTCCACTCACACACCAACCAATGACCTCGCACCAAGATCCTTGATGGCGCAGTGCCTGTATGACCAGATGGTGGAACTCTCCAAGATGGAGGTACATGCTGAATGTAATAAAACGAACCAGATCGACCGCAGGAGAGAATCGGTGACACAGAATGGAGGTTATAGTGAGAGAACATCCACGGATAGCAGACAGAGAGATGTGCAGAAACAGAAGAGTGTTAGGTCACGTGTTAGGTCACGTGTGATGAGATTACTTAGAAGATTAAGCTGCTGTTTTGGAAAGGGTGGTGATGATTAGATCATTGAGTTGGGAAAGGTTTAAACATGATTACAATGCTAGTTAATTGGCATTATTACAATATTGAATACATAAAATAAAACAAAATGTATTCAAACTCACAGTAATAGTATGTTGTTTTTATTTAGTTTTTTTTAACTTATGAATGAAACCGGTGAAGTGTTTACAGTCAAACGTATATTTTCACTGGTTTCAAACGTATGCCAACAACAGTTTACAGGAACGGCTGCATGATTTGGCATATAAGGGGGCATAAGTATTGACACGAACCCCATCCAAGGATAATTGAGCAAGTGGAGTGAGCTAGAAAAACATAGTTGTTTTTTGTCAGTAACATGACTTAGAAGTTATTATACAAGCAAAGCGATCACGAAATAATGAATATACATAGTTTTTCGCTTAGAATAACAGACAACTTACCTGTGCAACAGCATTTTTAGGGGTACGCCATCGTGCACCCCCTTAAAGCCGCCCTTGAAACAATTCCTACATCTTCAGCTCTAAATACTAAACAAGGAAATGTAGCCACCAACAACACACTAGATGGGCTACCTATATCCAGTGTAGCAATGTCACGTGACTTTGGGCTACAGATCCAAGACGAAATGTGCTTCACTTTGAAAACAAAAATAGCCGTAAGTATTTTACTTCTTCATCGATTTCTATTAAACACTCGCCAATCTAAGGGGAAAAGTGTATGTTTTCCACGGAATATAGGATCTTTTCAGCAGCTTTGAAAGTTTTTCCAACACCCTGTGAAGCCTTCGGAGTTTCAGACTACATTTTCAAGACGTCAGTCTAAGGGGAAAAGTGTATGCTTTCCACGAAATATAGGATCTTTTCAGCAGCTTTGCAAGCTTTTCCAACACCCTGTTAAACCTTCGGAGTTTCGGACTACAGTTTCAAGCTCTCTATTTCCCAATGTTTCACAGGGTTCTAGGCAAAATGACCCAGCTGATGATAAGGATCCTACTTTTCGAAGAAAGCTTGCACTTTCCCATTAGACTGGCGTATGTTTTATAGAAATCGGTGCAGAAATAAAATACTTTAGGCTTTGGTTTGGTTTTTGTACTGAAGCCAATTGCGGCTTGGATCTGTAGCCAAAAGTCATATGGTATTGATACACTGCTATCCATGCATAAGTCATGATTTGAACCAAAATGCTTTTGATTTCTGGGCGTGACTCGGAAAGATTCAGGAGTTTGGACCTACCATACGGAAAAGCCGTCTTTAATAATTATCAGTGCCCCGGCTTATGCCGTGGCCCTATGACGAATGAATTTCACCAAGAATAATAAACAAACCTACACATGAAACAGAGAAATACATTTCCAGCATCACAATAACTGTCAGAAACTGAGAATCAATTTGGGAAACTATCATTCTTGGTCCATAATGAGACAATAGAAATGTCACTAAAATAGTCGCGAAAACTGGTGATAATTTGTTTATCTTCGTATTAGAAAATGGAGCTAGATCGGAATTTAAGCTCCAAAACCATCAACTATAATAATTATCAAACTGAAATAGTCAATCAAAAGTCGTCAAATATCAGTATTCGTCAGTTTGACCGGGGCAACTTTCATACAGAGCAAGCAATTTCTATGTTTCGAAACAATCAAGGGAAGTAATCTACAAGAGTAACAATTGTATAATATATGCCGTTACTAGTTATTTCCCTTGCACAGATCAGGTAACAAGACGAATTAATTCTCGGATGAAGTATAATTATATCTATCTTCCGATAAAGTCAAACCCGGTCAGGGGACATATACATGTACATATATGTACAGTTGTACTTCAATCTTTTTGAATACTACGTTTGTACAGAGACGTCCGTTTGTACTTTTATTTTCACTCGCATACAATCACGTCTAGTTCGCGATATGGCATGGGAATACAATAGTACGTTCTGAAATTGAACGACGTCGATACACAAGAACGATGACGTCATGACGTCGTTACCAAAGACCCGACTCGTAACTGTTCGTGTCTTTCCGGCGTGATAACGTTACGTCGGAAATATGCGAGGGTCCCGAATGACAAACGACGTCGGTTGCTAACGTCATTAGTAAAAGAAAGCTCATAGCAAACACACGGACAAAAAAGATCTCTGAAATATGCACACAGTTGCCAGCGATAGTATTCCGAGAATGTCGGGAACAGTCGATGAGTTGTTCACAGCAGTGAAACGTCCTTCTGAAGTTGTATGGAAAGGTCGCACGGAACCTGAATTAATACTGGAAGACATTTCCGAAGACGAATTCGAGCAGATCGTAGGTGCTGCCCTTGTCAATCAGTTTAATCATGGTGATGTCAGCTCGTTTGTTGATGGTGAGGCGTACATGAAGAGAATATACAGCGTCTGTCACAGAGAACGCCCGTTGGCAATTCCACCTAACATGAATGGTAAAATATATTTCCTTTTGTTTTCATATTGTTTAGTTCTTCACAAGCTTGCTGCCAATTCGATTTTACTAAAGGATCGAATTGAAATCGACAACGAATGTACTGCATAGGTGAGTCGGCAACTGAGAATTTGCAGCAAGCTGCCGATTGGATCTTTACTATGGTGACTAGCCAGTTGCACATTCAGTTCTATGGTAAAAATAAAATTGGTCGCTATCTCCAGTTTTGCAGTTGCCAATTCGATCGTATAATAAAAACGAATCGGCAACCAGCTTCCGGTTCGCACAGGTCGATTCGATCCTATGGTAAAAATAAAAAAGGCAGCAAGCGAAGGCCTAGCATTCAGTTTGAAGTTGCCGATTCGATCCTAAATTAAGCATATAGATGGAATCTGGTTGCAAGTCCGCAGTTGCCGATTCCATCCTTAAGTAATCACAGATTTAGCATTGGTGGCCAGTTCGCAGTTGCCAAGTCAATCCTTTTGCACTCAAAGATTCCGCATCTGGTTGCCCTGGTTGCCAATTCGCAGCAGTTGCCGATTCCATCCATAGGCGAACATAGAGTTGGCATTTGGTTGCCAGGTAGTAGTTGCCAATTCAATCCTTAGGCAAACACAGAGTTGGCATTTGGTTGCCAGTTAGTAAATGCTAAATCAATCCTTAGGCAAACATAGAGTTGGCATTTGGTTGCCAGTTAGTAGTTGCCAATTCAAGCCTTAGGCAAACATAGAGTTAGTATCCGGTTACCAGTTCGCAGTTGCCGATTCCATCATTATGTTAACTTAGAGTTGGCACCCAGTTGCCAGTTCGTAGTTGTCGATTCAATCCTTAGCTTAACTTAGAGTTGGCATCCAGTTGCCAGTTCGCAGTTGTCGATTCTATCATTATGTTAACGTAGAGTTGGCACCCAGTTGCCAGTTTGCAGTTGTCGATTCTATCCTTAGGCAAACATCGAGTTGGCATCTGGTTGCCAGTTCGTAGTTGCCGAGGCAATCATATGGCAAACATAGAGTAAGTATCCGGTTACCAGTTCGCAGTTGCCGATTCCATCATTAGGTTAACTTAGAGTTGGCACCCAGTTGCCAGTTCGTAGTTGTCGATTCAATCCTTAGGTTAACTTAGAGTTGACACCCAGTTGCCAGTATGCATTTGTCGATTCTATCCTTAGGCAAACATAGAGTTAGCATTTGGTTGCCAGTTCGTTGTTGCCGAGGCAATCATATGGCAAACATGGATTTAGTGCCTGGTCACCAGTTCGCAGTAGCCTATTCCATCTATAGACATACATAGAGTTTGCATTTGGTTGCCGGTTTGTAGTTGCCGATTCAATCCTTAGGAAATCATAGAGTTAGTATCTGGTTGCCAGTTAGTAGTTGCTAATTCAATCCTTAGGCAAAATAGAGTTGGCATTTGGTTGCCAGTTCGTATTTGCCAATTGAAGCTTTAGGCAAGCATAGACTTGGCATTTGGTTGCCAGTTAGGAGTTTCCAATTCAATCCTTAGGCAAATATAGAGTTAGTGTCCGGTTACCAGTTCGCAGTTGCCGATTCCATCATTAGGTTAACTTAGAGTTGGCACCCAGTTGCCAGTTCGTAGTTGTCGATTCAATCATTAGGTTAACTTAGAGTTGGCACCCAGTTGCCAGTTCGCAGTTGTCGATTCTATCATTATGTTAACGTAGAGTTGGCACCTAGTTGCCAGTTTGCAGTTGTCGATTCTATCCTTAGGTTAACTTAGAGTTGGCACCCAGTTGCCAGTTCGCAGTTGTCGATTCTATCATTAGGTTAACTTAGAGTTTGCACCCAGTTGCCAGTTGTCTATCCTTATGCAAACATAGAGTTAACATTTGGTTGCCAGTTCGTAGTTGCCGAGGCAATCATATGGCAAACATGGATTTAGTACCTGGTTACCAGTTCGCAGTAGCCTTTTCCATCTATAGACATACATAGAGTTTGCATTTGGTTGCCAGTTAGTAGTTGCCGATTCAATCCTTAGGCAAACATAGAGTTAGTATCTGGTTGTCAGTTCGCAGTTGCCGATTCCTTCCATAGACACACATAGTGTTGGCATCCAGTTTCTGTTCGCAGTTGCCGAATCTATCCTTCGGCAAACATACATTTAGCATTTGGTTGCCCGTTCACAGTTGCCGATATTTCGGCAATATATGTGTATAGAAAAACATATAATTTTATGTTTTATGAAACGATTTTAGTATCCTTTAGAGTAATATGAAATGTTTGTTTCCTCTATTATAGGTTTGGTAGGAAGCCGAGCATTTTGGCAAGAGAGTAAAGTAAAACAGCAAAATCCCAGTCGGTCCACTCACACACCAACCAATGACCTCGCACCAAGATCCTTGATGGCGCAGTGCCTGTATGACCAGATGGTGGAACTCTCCAAGATGGAGGTACATGCTGAATGTAATAAAACGAACCAGATCGACCGCAGGAGAGAATCGGTGACACAGAATGGAGGTTATAGTGAGAGAACATCCACGGATAGCAGACAGAGAGATGTGCAGAAACAGAAGAGTGTTAGGTCACGTGTTAGGTCACGTGTGATGAGATTACTTAGAAGATTAAGCTGCTGTTTTGGAAAGGGTGGTGATGATTAGATCATTGAGTTGGGAAAGGTTTAAACATGATTACAATGCTAGTTAATTGGCATTATTACAATATTGAATACATAAAATAAAACAAAATGTATTCAAACTCACAGTAATAGTATGTTGTTTTTATTTAGTTTTTTTTAACTTATGAATGAAACCGGTGAAGTGTTTACAGTCAAACGTATATTTTCACTGGTTTCAAACGTATGCCAACAAAAGTTTACAGGAACGGCTGCATGATTTGGCATATAAGGGGGCATAAGTATTGACACGAACCCCATCCAAGGATAATTGAGCAAGTGGAGTGAGCTAGAAAAACATAGTTGTTTTTTGTCAGTAACATGACTTAGAAGTTATTATACAAGCAAAGCGATCACGAAATAATGAATATACATAGTTTTTCGCTTAGAATAACAGACAACTTACCTGTGCAACAGCATTTTTAGGGGTACGCCATCGTGCACCCCCTTAAAGCCGCCCTTGAAACAATTCCTACATCTTCAGCTCTAAATACTAAACAAGGAAATGTAGCCACCAACAACACACTAGATGGGCTACCTATATCCAGTGTAGCAATGTCACGTGACTTTGGGCTACAGATCAAAGACGAAATGTGCTTCACTTTGAAAACAAAAATAGCCGTAAGTATTTTACTTCTTCATCGATTTCTATTAAACACTCGCCAATCTAAGGGGAAAAGTGTATGTTTTCCACGGAATATAGGATCTTTTCAGCAGCTTTGAAAGTTTTTCCAACACCCTGTGAAGCCTTCGGAGTTTCAGACTACATTTTCAAGACGTCAGTCTAAGGGGAAAAGTGTATGCTTTCCACGAAATATAGGATCTTTTCAGCAGCTTTGCAAGCTTTTCCAACACCCTGTTAAACCTTCGGAGTTTCGGACTACAGTTTCAAGCTCTCTATTTCCCAATGTTTCACAGGGTTCTAGGCAAAATGACCCAGCTGATGATAAGGATCCTACTTTTCGAAGAAAGCTTGCACTTTCCCATTAGACTGGCGTATGTTTTATAGAAATCGGTGCAGAAATAAAATACTTTAGGCTTTGGTTTGGTTTTTGTACTGAAGCCAATTGCGGCTTGGATCTGTAGCCAAAAGTCATATGGTATTGATACACTGCTATCCATGCATAAGTCATGATTTGAACCAAAATGCTTTTGATTTCTGGGCGTGACTCGGAAAGATTCAGGAGTTTGGACCTACCATACGGAAAAGCCGTCTTTAATAATTATCAGTGCCCCGGCTTATGCCGTGGCCCTATGACGAATGAATTTCACCAAGAATAATAAACAAACCTACACATGAAACAGAGAAATACATTTCCAGCATCACAATAACTGTCAGAAACTGAGAATCAATTTGGGAAACTATCATTCTTGGTCCATAATGAGACAATAGAAATGTCACTAAAATAGTCGCGAAAACTGGTGATAATTTGTTTATCTTCGTATTAGAAAATGGAGCTAGATCGGAATTTAAGCTCCAAAACCATCAACTATAATAATTATCAAACTGAAATAGTCAATCAAAAGTCGTCAAATATCAGTATTCGTCAGTTTGACCGGGGCAACTTTCATACAGAGCAAGCAATTTCTATGTTTCGAAACAATCAAGGGAAGTAATCTACAAGAGTAACAATTGTATAATATATGCCGTTACTAGTTATTTCCCTTGCACAGATCAGGTAACAAGACGAATTAATTCTCGGATGAAGTATAATTATATCTATCTTCCGATAAAGTCAAACCCGGTCAGGGGACATATACATGTACATATATGTACAGTTGTACTTCAATCTTTTTGAATACTACGTTTGTACAGAGACGTCCGTTTGTACTTTTATTTTCACTCGCATACAATCACGTCTAGTTCGCGATATGGCATGGGAATACAATAGTACGTTCTGAAATTGAACGACGTCGATACACAAGAACGATGACGTCATGACGTCGTTACCAAAGACCCGACTCGTAACTGTTCGTGTCTTTCCGGCGTGATAACGTTACGTCGGAAATATGCGAGGGTCCCGAATGACAAACGACGTCGGTTGCTAACGTCATTAGTAAAAGAAAGCTCATAGCAAACACACGGACAAAAAAGATCTCTGAAATATGCACACAGTTGCCAGCGATAGTATTCCGAGAATGTCGGGAACAGTCGATGAGTTGTTCACAGCAGTGAAACGTCCTTCTGAAGTTGTATGGAAAGGTCGCACGGAACCTGAATTAATACTGGAAGACATTTCCGAAGACGAATTCGAGCAGATCGTAGGTGCTGCCCTTGTCAATCAGTTTAATCATGGTGATGTCAGCTCGTTTGTTGATGGTGAGGCGTACATGAAGAGAATATACAGCGTCTGTCACAGAGAACGCCCGTTGGCAATTCCACCTAACATGAATGGTAAAATATATTTCCTTTTGTTTTCATATTGTTTAGTTCTTCACAAGCTTGCTGCCAATTCGATTTTACTAAAGGATCGAATTGAAATCGACAACGAATGTACTGCATAGGTGAGTCGGCAACTGAGAATTTGCAGCAAGCTGCCGATTGGATCTTTACTATGGTGACTAGCCAGTTGCACATTCAGTTCTATGGTAAAAATAAAATTGGTCGCTATCTCCAGTTTTGCAGTTGCCAATTCGATCGTATAATAAAAACGAATCGGCAACCAGCTTCCGGTTCGCACAGGTCGATTCGATCCTATGGTAAAAATAAAAAAGGCAGCAAGCGAAGGCCTAGCATTCAGTTTGAAGTTGCCGATTCGATCCTAAATTAAGCATATAGATGGAATCTGGTTGCAAGTCCGCAGTTGCCGATTCCATCCTTAAGTAATCACAGATTTAGCATTGGTGGCCAGTTCGCAGTTGCCAAGTCAATCCTTTTGCACTCAAAGATTCCGCATCTGGTTGCCCTGGTTGCCAATTCGCAGCAGTTGCCGATTCCATCCATAGGCGAACATAGAGTTGGCATTTGGTTGCCAGGTAGTAGTTGCCAATTCAATCCTTAGGCAAACACAGAGTTGGCATTTGGTTGCCAGTTAGTAAATGCTAAATCAATCCTTAGGCAAACATAGAGTTGGCATTTGGTTGCCAGTTAGTAGTTGCCAATTCAAGCCTTAGGCAAACATAGAGTTAGTATCCGGTTACCAGTTCGCAGTTGCCGATTCCATCATTATGTTAACTTAGAGTTGGCACCCAGTTGCCAGTTCGTAGTTGTCGATTCAATCCTTAGCTTAACTTAGAGTTGGCATCCAGTTGCCAGTTCGCAGTTGTCGATTCTATCATTATGTTAACGTAGAGTTGGCACCCAGTTGCCAGTTTGCAGTTGTCGATTCTATCCTTAGGCAAACATCGAGTTGGCATCTGGTTGCCAGTTCGTAGTTGCCGAGGCAATCATATGGCAAACATAGAGTAAGTATCCGGTTACCAGTTCGCAGTTGCCGATTCCATCATTAGGTTAACTTAGAGTTGGCACCCAGTTGCCAGTTCGTAGTTGTCGATTCAATCCTTAGGTTAACTTAGAGTTGACACCCAGTTGCCAGTATGCATTTGTCGATTCTATCCTTAGGCAAACATAGAGTTAGCATTTGGTTGCCAGTTCGTTGTTGCCGAGGCAATCATATGGCAAACATGGATTTAGTGCCTGGTCACCAGTTCGCAGTAGCCTATTCCATCTATAGACATACATAGAGTTTGCATTTGGTTGCCGGTTTGTAGTTGCCGATTCAATCCTTAGGAAATCATAGAGTTAGTATCTGGTTGCCAGTTAGTAGTTGCTAATTCAATCCTTAGGCAAAATAGAGTTGGCATTTGGTTGCCAGTTCGTATTTGCCAATTGAAGCTTTAGGCAAGCAAAGACTTGGCATTTGGTTGCCAGTTAGGAGTTTCCAATTCAATCCTTAGGCAAATATAGAGTTAGTGTCCGGTTACCAGTTCGCAGTTGCCGATTCCATCATTAGGTTAACTTAGAGTTGGCACCCAGTTGCCAGTTCGTAGTTGTCGATTCAATCATTAGGTTAACTTAGAGTTGGCACCCAGTTGCCAGTTCGCAGTTGTCGATTCTATCATTATGTTAACGTAGAGTTGGCACCTAGTTGCCAGTTTGCAGTTGTCGATTCTATCCTTAGGTTAACTTAGAGTTGGCACCCAGTTGCCAGTTCGCAGTTGTCGATTCTATCATTAGGTTAACTTAGAGTTTGCACCCAGTTGCCAGTTGTCTATCCTTATGCAAACATAGAGTTAACATTTGGTTGCCAGTTCGTAGTTGCCGAGGCAATCATATGGCAAACATGGATTTAGTACCTGGTTACCAGTTCGCAGTAGCCTTTTCCATCTATAGACATACATAGAGTTTGCATTTGGTTGCCAGTTAGTAGTTGCCGATTCAATCCTTAGGCAAACATAGAGTTAGTATCTGGTTGTCAGTTCGCAGTTGCCGATTCCTTCCATAGACACACATAGTGTTGGCATCCAGTTTCTGTTCGCAGTTGCCGAATCTATCCTTCGGCAAACATACATTTAGCATTTGGTTGCCCGTTCACAGTTGCCGATATTTCGGCAATATATGTGTATAGAAAAACATATAATTTTATGTTTTATGAAACGATTTTAGTATCCTTTAGAGTAATATGAAATGTTTGTTTCCTCTATTATAGGTTTGGTAGGAAGCCGAGCATTTTGGCAAGAGAGTAAAGTAAAACAGCAAAATCCCAGTCGGTCCACTCACACACCAACCAATGACCTCGCACCAAGATCCTTGATGGCGCAGTGCCTGTATGACCAGATGGTGGAACTCTCCAAGATCGAGGTACATGCTGAATGTAATAAAACGAACCAGATCGACCGCAGGAGAGAATCGGTGACACAGAATGGAGGTTATAGTGAGAGAACATCCACGGATAGCAGACAGAGAGATGTGCAGAAACAGAAGAGTGTTAGGTCACGTGTTAGGTCACGTGTGATGAGATTACTTAGAAGATTAAGCTGCTGTTTTGGAAAGGGTGGTGATGATTAGATCATTGAGTTGGGAAAGGTTTAAACATGATTACAATGCTAGTTAATTGGCATTATTACAATATTGAATACATAAAATAAAACAAAATGTATTCAAACTCACAGTAATAGTATGTTGTTTTTATTTAGTTTTTTTTAACTTATGAATGAAACCGGTGAAGTGTTTACAGTCAAACGTATATTTTCACTGGTTTCAAACGTATGCCAACAAAAGTTTACAGGAACGGCTGCATGATTTGGCATATAAGGGGGCATAAGTATTGACACGAACCCCATCCAAGGATAATTGAGCAAGTGGAGTGAGCTAGAAAAACATAGTTGTTTTTTGTCAGTAACATGACTTAGAAGTTATTATACAAGCAAAGCGATCACGAAATAATGAATATACATAGTTTTTCGCTTAGAATAACAGACAACTTACCTGTGCAACAGCATTTTTAGGGGTACGCCATCGTGCACCCCCTTAAAGCCGCCCTTGAAACAATTCCTACATCTTCAGCTCTAAATACTAAACAAGGAAATGTAGCCACCAACAACACACTAGATGGGCTACCTATATCCAGTGTAGCAATGTCACGTGACTTTGGGCTACAGATCCAAGACGAAATGTGCTTCACTTTGAAAACAAAAATAGCCGTAAGTATTTTACTTCTTCATCGATTTCTATTAAACACTCGCCAATCTAAGGGGAAAAGTGTATGTTTTCCACGGAATATAGGATCTTTTCAGCAGCTTTGAAAGTTTTTCCAACACCCTGTGAAGCCTTCGGAGTTTCAGACTACATTTTCAAGACGTCAGTCTAAGGGGAAAAGTGTATGCTTTCCACGAAATATAGGATCTTTTCAGCAGCTTTGCAAGCTTTTCCAACACCCTGTTAAACCTTCGGAGTTTCGGACTACAGTTTCAAGCTCTCTATTTCCCAATGTTTCACAGGGTTCTAGGCAAAATGACCCAGCTGATGATAAGGATCCTACTTTTCGAAGAAAGCTTGCACTTTCCCATTAGACTGGCGTATGTTTTATAGAAATCGGTGCAGAAATAAAATACTTTAGGCTTTGGTTTGGTTTTTGTACTGAAGCCAATTGCGGCTTGGATCTGTAGCCAAAAGTCATATGGTATTGATACACTGCTATCCATGCATAAGTCATGATTTGAACCAAAATGCTTTTGATTTCTGGGCGTGACTCGGAAAGATTCAGGAGTTTGGACCTACCATACGGAAAAGCCGTCTTTAATAATTATCAGTGCCCCGGCTTATGCCGTGGCCCTATGACGAATAAATTTCACCAAGAATAATAAACAAACCTACACATGAAACAGAGAAATACATTTCCAGCATCACAATAACTGTCAAAAACTGAGAATCAATTTGGGAAACTATCATTCTTGGTCCATAATGAGACAATAGAAATGTCACTAAAATAGTCTCGAAAACTGGTGATAATTTGTTTATCTTCGTATTAGAAAATGGAGCTAGATCGGAATTTAAGCTCCAAAACCATCAACTATAATAATTATCAAACTGAAATAGTCAATCAAAAGTCGTCAAATATCAGTATTCGTCAGTTTGACCGGGGCAACTTTCATACAGAGCAAGCAATTTCTATGTTTCGAAACAATCAAGGGAAGTAATCTACAAGAGTAACAATTGTATAATATATGCCGTTACTAGTTATTTCCCTTGCACAGATCAGGTAACAAGACGAATTAATTCTCGGATGAAGTATAATTATATCTATCTTCCGATAAAGTCAAACCCCGTCAGGGGACATATACGTGTACATATATGTACAGTTGTACTTCAATCTTTTTGAATACTACGTTTGTACAGAGACGTCCGTTTGTACTTTTATTTTCACTCGCATACAATCACGTCTAGTTCGCGATATGGCATGGGAATACAATAGTACGTTCTGAAATTGAACGACGTCGATACACAAGAACGATGACGTCATGACGTCGTTACCAAAGACCCGACTCGTAACTGTTCGTGTCTTTCCGGCGTGATAACGTTACGTCGGAAATATGCGAGGGTCCCGAATGACAAACGACGTCGGTTGCTAACGTCATTAGTAAAAGAAAGCTCATAGCAAACACACGGACAAAAAAGATCTCTGAAATATGCACACAGTTGCCAGCGATAGTATTCCGAGAATGTCGGGAACAGTCGATGAGTTGTTCACAGCAGTGAAACGTCCTTCTGAAGTTGTATGGAAAGGTCGCACGGAACCTGAATTAATACTGGAAGACATTTCCGAAGACGAATTCGAGCAGATCGTAGGTGCTGCCCTTGTCAATCAGTTTAATCATGGTGATGTCAGCTCGTTTGTTGATGGTGAGGCGTACATGAAGAGAATATACAGCGTCTGTCACAGAGAACGCCCGTTGGCAATTCCACCTAACATGAATGGTAAAATATATTTCCTTTTGTTTTCATATTGTTTAGTTCTTCACAAGCTTGCTGCCAATTCGATTTTACTAAAGGATCGAATTGAAATCGACAACGAATGTACTGCATAGGTGAGTCGGCAACTGAGAATTTGCAGCGAGCTGCCGATTGGATCTTTACTATGGTGACTAGCCAGTTGCACATTCAGTTCTATGGTAAAAATAAAATTGGTCGCTATCTCCAGTTTTGCAGTTGCCAATTCGATCGTATAATAAAAACGAATCGGCAACCAGCTTCCGGTTCGCACAGGTCGATTCGATCCTATGGTAAAAATAAAAAAGGCAGCAAGCGAAGGCCTAGCATTCAGTTTGAAGTTGCCGATTCGATCCTAAATTAAGCATATAGATGGAATCTGGTTGCAAGTCCGCAGTTGCCGATTCCATCCTTAGGTAATCACAGATTTAGCATTGGTGGCCAGTTCGCAGTTGCCAAGTCAATCCTTTTGCACTCAAAGATTCCGCATCTGGTTGCCCTGGTTGCCAATTCGCAGCAGTTGCCGATTCCATCCATAGGCGAACATAGAGTTGGCATTTGGTTGCCAGTCAGTAGTTGCCGATTAAATCCTTAGACAAACATAGAGTTAGTATCTGGTTGCCAGTTAGTAGTTGCTAATAATTCAATCCTTAGGCAAACATAGAGTTAGTATCTGGTTGCCAGTTAGTAGTTGCTAATTCAATCCTTAGGCAAACATAGAGTTGGCATTTGGTTGCCAGTTAGTAGTCGCCAATTCAAGCCTTAGGCAAACATAGAGTAAGTATCCGGTTACCTGTTCGCAGTTGCCTATTCCATCATTAGGTTAACTTAGAGTTGGCATCCAGTTGTCAGTTCGTAGTTGTCGATTCAATCCTTAGGTTAACTTAGAGTTGGCACCCAGTTGCCAGTTTGCAGTTGTCGATTCTATCCTTAGGTTAACTTAGAGTTTGCACCCAGTTGCCAGTTCGCAGTTGTCTATCCTTAAGCAAACATAGAGTAAGCATTTGGTTGCCAGTTCGTAGTTGCCGAGGCAATCATATGGCAAACATGGATTTAGTACCTTGTTACCAGTTCGCAGTAGCCTATTCCATCTATAGACATACATAGAGTTTGCATTTGGTTGCCAGTAAGTAGTTGCCGATTCAATCCTTAGGCAAACATAGAGTTAGTATCTGGTTGTCAGTTCGCAGTTGCCGATTCCTTCCATAGACACACATAGTGTTGGCATCCAGTTTCTGTTCGCAGTTGCTGAATCTATCCTTCGGCAAACATACATTTAGCATTTGGTTGCCCGTTCACAGTTGCCGATATTTCGGCAATATATGTGTATAGAAAAACATATAATTTTATGTTTTATGAAACGATTTTAGTATCCTTTAGAGTAATATGAAACGTTTGTTTCCTCTATTATAGGTTTGGTAGGAAGCCGAGCATTTTGGCAAGAGAGTAAAATCCAACAGCAAAATCCCAGTCGGTCCACTCACACACCAACCTATGACCTTGCACCAAGATCCTTGATGGCGCAGTGCCTGTATGACCAGATGGTGGAACACTCCAAGATGGAGGTACATGCTGAATGTAATAAAACCAACCAGATCAACCGCAGGAGAGAATTGGTGACACAAAATGGAGGTTATAGTGAGAGAACATCCAAGGATAGCAGGCAGAGTGATGTGCAGAAACAGAAGAGTGTTAGGTCACGTGTTAGGTCACGTGTGATGAGATTACTTAGAAGATTAAGCTGCTGTTTTGGAAAGGGTGGTGATGATTAGATCATTGAGTTGGGAAAGGTTTAAATATGATTACAATGCTAGTTAATTGGCATTATTACAATATTGAATACATAAAATAAAACAAAATGTATTCAAACTCACAGTAATAGTATGTTGTTTTTATTTAGTTTTTTTAACTTATGAATGAAACCGGTGAAGTGTTTACAGTCAAACGTATATTTTCATAATTAAGTAAAATACATAAAGGCGTAGCACATCACATCAAATTATGAAATACAATGTACCGGTATAATAAACAAACGTACGGCAACAAAGGCGCACATGGGGCTGTTTCAGGGTTTGGCGTTATGCAATTGCCCCAACTGCCCAACGCCAAGCCCTGAAACAGCCCCATGTACGCATTTGTTGCCGAAAGTATTTGTTAGTATTGACATGACTAACCACCATCCTATAGACCGCCCAGGATAATGTGATGTTTACAAACATGAATGAATCGGTTTGGTCAACTGTGGCAAAATTTGTTTTACAAATCACTTAAATAAAAAGATAAGGTCAGTATTGTACTCAAAACATCTTTGATAATTGGTGCACATAATTGTAATCCACCTTCCCGCCTATCACATTATCCTGGGCGCACTATGGTAAACGTTGGAATGCTGCGAAGCGAGCTAGAACTTTTTTAAGTCAGTAACATGGCCTAGTTATTTTAAGTTATTTTGCGAGCGAAGCGATCATGAAATAATGCATTTCCATAGTCTTTCGCTTAGAATAACAGACAAATTACCTATGTCATCCCCCGAACACCGCCCTCGGCAGAATCCCTTCATATTCATATCTGAATACTAAAATTTACTCAAGGGAATGTAGCTCGCATGCCATGATTGGCTTGCTTTATCTATGCTAATATACACCAATGGGATGAAGCCATTAATTGAAAAGATGATATTAAGTCACACAGGGAAGACAGCTCTCAACTTTACCGGTCGAGCACAGAAAACATAAAACACATACAGGACACAATGCCGAACTAAACAAGTAAAAGATCCACCCATGTCAAAGTTGTCGAAGAGTCGAAAAGTATCCAGTATGTTTCATTAAATACGCCCACTTGAACATATTGTAGTATTGATAATATCGTGGAAGGGACCGATACATGCTGCGTACGCCATAACGTATGCTATATAGGCCTGTTCTTGTGTTCCCCTCACCAAATGAGACATTGGTCCTTTAGCATATATTGCTACGTCATCGCCACCATGAGTTTCAAGTTTTAATGGGAAACCTGCTGGGAACCGAAACCAATCGGCGGCTGAAAAAAAAAGTATTTTAGGTATACACATGTGTGTCATTTACATGCACAATTTGCTTGCAATCAGGCCATCAAGACTAGATTCCCGGTCGCGACAGATGATATCCTTCCATGATAAATTATCTGGCTCCTGGTGGAAGGGTAAAACGTATACACAAATCTAGTACTTATTTAAATACAGGTCTGGAAACTGTTTGTGTGAATCGGCCGTCGCATGTTAATGAAAAACCCTTTTCAGATAAACTGGTATATACCCAATCTTAACCCGATGATAGTCTCAGGACTGTGTATCACAATCTGACTCATTCATCACGAACGAACGAACGATTAATACTAAAAGTCTTGTACATACTTGTATCATAATGTGTCAGATCCACATTACGGGTGTAGCTAGGACCATTAGCATAGTATAATATTGGATACGGTTTTCCTGTATCGTCATGGGCAAGCCCTTGTTCATCTCGCACAAGACCTGAAACATCAGAAAGTACACACAGACATACATAATGGTAAAAAGTTCGTTCTCAATGTTTTTCTTTAAAGAGTTCATTTTCTGACCTCTGAACACTGTAACATTTTCAGTTCAAATTCCAGAGTGGTCTACACATGTTATAATCTTTTTTTGCACTAAATGAAGCTATAATAGTAAGCAATTAAAATTGCCTACGGTGAACATAGCTCAAATAACACTTGATATGACCTAAAATTTTGAGAATAAACTTTTTTAACACCCTGTACATAGTGTCAGGTAAACATTATGACATTAAGAGCAAAGCCTTTACAGTGGTAGCTTGTCCTTTCTGTCAGTTACACGCGAAGGAAAGGTAACTGATGCGAGGAGTTTGCATAACGATGTCATTTAACATTAATACCGAGATGTGCCGAAAGGATAAAGTCTCAAAATGCAGCCTTGTCATTGGTTCAATTTGGGTTGAAAAAAGATTTGACAGGGAAGGCAGCACTCAACTTAAACTGCCAAGCAAAGAAAAAATAAAACACCACATACCATAATTAGACGGCACAATTTTCAACTCACAACCGAGGCGAGAAAACCTATACACACAATGTTCGAGTGGTTATCAACAAAACCACTAATTTAAAAGTTATTAATTGTTTGACATCATATGTATTGTTGTCACTTGCATTATTTATACTCGCCGTTTAAATCTTTGTTACATTATTACAATCCAACAAAGTTAACGTAATCGGGCCGCTCTACGACAGGAAACTGCGTTCAACCAAAGATCAATGGCCTATTAAGAGCAGCCAATCCATTTATCATAATTTACAGACGTGACTTAAAGCATGGAAAGTAAAGCATTGATAAACCATTAAAATCCAACAACATAACTTTGCCCTCATATCTAGTTATTCTATGTTTTTGTCTGGGATACAATTGATAGCACATGTTGAAATTGTACATACGAGAAAGCTTTCAAATAATTTTACCAAGAATGTCGGTTCCTCTCAGGGGATAACCAACGATATCAAACACATGCGAGTGATCGGCGGTAACTATGGATAGAGTTGTTTCCGGTTTAGATTCTGGCCTTCTTCCAGCAGCTTCTACAGCACGGTCGAATGCAATGACGTCATATAATGCTTTCTTGGCTTTGTTTTCATGGTGACCATGGTCAATGCGAGCTCCTGAAACATGTTTGAATATTATATTGTCACATCGCTAGCAGACTGTATCGATTACAACCATATTATGTTTGCTATCTATAAGCCCGAAGCACTGCAATATATACGATGCATATGTGCATACTTATGTATTTGTTTTTTCTTGAGATTTTCTAATTGTTTGTTCATTTATCAATGGCACTATACATAGAGGATCTTGCATGAGTGCTCATTACATACGAGTTTTATTAAACGAGTGGACAAAATGATATGACACGAGGCTTTGCCGAGTGTCATATTGATTTTGTCGACGAGTTTAATAAAACTCGTATGTAATGAGCACGAATGTTAGATTCTATTTATCACATAACCTTAGAAAACGCTCATTATTGTTCAAAATGATAATGTACGCTGTATATGTTTCAGTCAAAATTCAGCGGTACAACGAGCGCGACGTCATGGCGACGTTGATATTATCCTGACGTCATTGACGGATCAATGCATGGATTGGCTAACGTCACGTCAAGCTAATTTAACTATTTATTGCACAGTCTGGGAGTGCCGAACGATATTTACGTCACGGCTTTTCGGCACTCCTGGACCGCAGGTCATGTGATAAATATAACTACGCAATAGGTAAACTCTGAACGGGGTACATGAAATGACGCCATGTGACGTCGTTTGCAAAATATTCATACTTTATAAATTATACTTCTTTAAACATTCACCTTTGGTGCCGACACACATGGCACAAAAATATAAATCAATTGGTATATCAAATGTGAAGCTTGACCCAATACAATATACTGTAAAATCACTCATTTTCGTGGGTATTAAGTTTCGTAGATTTTGATAAAATGCACTTTCGAGAGGTCGAAAATTCGTGAATTACAAAACATTGAAGGGTAAATAGAGGATCTTGCATGAGTGCTCATTACATACGAGTTTTATCAAACGAGTGAACAAAATGGTATGACACGAGGCAAAGCCGAGTGTCATATTGTTTTTGTCGACGAGTTTAATAAAACTCGTATATAATGAGCACGAATGTTAGATTCTATTTATCGCATAACCTTAGAACGCGCTCATTATTGTTCAAAAGGATGATGTACGCTGCATATGTTTCAGCCACAATTCAGCGGTACAATGAGCGCGACGTTATGGCGACGTTGATATTATCCTGACGTCATTGACGGATCAATGCATGGATTGGCTAACGTCACGTCAAGCTAATTTAAATATTTATTGCACAGTCTGTGAGTGCCAAACGATATTTACGGCACGGCTTTGCGGCACTCCTGGACCGCAGGTTATGTGATAAACCCGTGTTATGTATTTTGGCGTTCAATTAATCGTGAGCATTAGATTTCGTTGTCAAGTTTAATAACAAAATCGACGAAAATTCAATCCCTCGAAAAATAATTATTTTACAGTCAGCGCTCTTTACTTCATCAAGGAGAAAGTATTTAAAAAAATTAAATACTGGAACCTTCAACAAGCAGGAAGTACCCATTCCGTCCTTGACTTAAAACATCGATAGCTTTGTTGGTCATTTCGGCGAGGGAAGGTTCGCCACGTGATCCCAGTTGTGGCCTGTCTCTTTCATAATTCATATGACTTGGGTTAAATAGTCCTGAAATATCGACCAGTACAGTTCATACACAAGTATATGGTCCCACGAAGGGTATCAGGGAAACGTGCATTACCGGTATGATAAAATATTGTAAGAAAATATAGTGATAGACCGCCCGTTTAGAGCGCGAGAGGTCTTTGGTTTAATCCCATTCTGCGACGAACGAAAGTTGTTACATGTACAATATATTTTCCGTTGCTTGGCGCTCACAGCCAAGTAGTTCCGGGTAAGTGCTTGTCAATCATATGTCGAATGGAACACTCTTGGTCAGTGGTGCTTAAATCAGCAATAATTAAACGTACTGAAAGTATCGTTACGTGGGAGGGTCGCAATTTTTGGTTGTATAGGGTTTTCAAAATTTCCAAAATTTCACGCGATACATTCAAATAAAAAATGATACAATTGCTAATGACAAATTTTCCTAAAATGTTAGAAAATTACGATATTGATTGAGATTTGTTGGCACTCGTTGTTTTGCTCGGATGAATTGGCTGTGGAGAAATTACATGGTTAAATTCTAAGGGTGTTCAAAATTCATATGTAATTCAAATACTGGGGGTTTCCCTTATAAGTTTTCCTTATTCTTAACCCTGTGTTTTTTTAATCTTACCTAGAAGATATTCCACGCGTCTGTTCACATTTAACAGCTGTTCTCTATTCCATACATATTGATACGATTTGTTACGGCGACGTTTATCTGACTTCCATTCCTGAAAGATCAAACTTAAAATAGGTACACATTCGAGATTAGCAGTTTTCATTGTTTTCTTCATTAAAATGTTATTTTTCAATATTTTCCATATATATTTCTACCACGCCTGACCATTACTTCATTTCTAAAACAATAATCGATTAATAGTCCACTTTATTTTACAATTATCTACCTTTGTTAACAATAAAGGATTATGTAAAACAAACAACCAACAAGCAGATGGGTTAATCTTCTTTAATAAACCAACGTTTCGGCTATGGACATATATCCTTCATCAGGGTATTTCAATTATCTACCTTGATTAAGTCCCTGCCATCCCTACGTTGTGATGGGTCTACTCGACCCGTACCATGATCTTTAACTGTATTGGGAAGAAAATATCGTCTGCCACCACCTAGAATAACCTAGAAGAATCACGTGACGTTTTGTGAACTGTTAATTCAACATTTACGAGTACGTATGAACATCAGTGTAGCAATACCACGTGGTTTTGGCTGCTACAGTTCCAAGTAGAAATTTGTAAACATTGGAACACAAATACAGCCATAATTATTTTATTTCTTCATCGATTTCTATGAAAAATACGCCACGCTATAGGGAAAAATATTTCATTTCCGAGAAATATAAGATCATTTTCAGCAGCTGTGCCGTTTTGTCCAACACCCGGTGAAACCATAGACACTACAGGTTTCACAGGGTACTAAAAACGGTCAAACTGCTTAAAAATATCCTGCTTTATTTGTGTTCCAATGTTTACAAATTTCTACTTGGAACTGTAGCCTTAGGTCACGTGGTATTGCTACCCTGAACATAGTCATGGTTTTAATGTAGCACTGGTATTATTTCAGTCACTTGGATGTTTGCACGTATAAGTGATTATATAAAAAATAAATATTCTACATGCACAGACAATTAGAAGCCATACAGATTTGGTGGTATCGCCCAGCCACACAGGCAAGAGACAGAAATAGGATAATATTCTGTACACACCTACATAGTCTACATCGAAGAATCAACATAGCTCGAAATTATTAACATTGTTCAAACAGGACAATTGGTATCATACGTTTAAAGGAAGCTTGGTTGTTTTCGTCGACATACTTTTAATTATTCGTATATGTATATGTATATCGGGCGATATGGTCATTATTTATTATGTGAAATGCTGGGTTATCACAAAAACGCTTTACGCGTAAAGTCAACAAAACGACGCCATTTGACGCATCGTTTTGTGCGTTACATAATAATCAAATTGTTTGTACTTCAATTATAAAGATTATTTTTATTTACATTTATGCCACTGTTGTCTTCAATCAGTTGTCGAGCAATGTCCTTACACGCAATATCATCAGCTGCCATATTGACGTCACCCTCCCAATTTCGACTTGGTGTATGGGCGTAAGATGCCGCTGGTGTCGCATGTGTAACACGTGCAGTAGTAACTATCCCCGTTCGTTTACCTAGAATTATATACAGTGAAGTGGATATACATGTACTTGTATTACTTATTATTACGATGATTAGAGCAATCGATCTTCTAGTCTAGGGAGTCAGTTGTAAAGTGTTCATGTCCCTCAAATCAAGCATCAATTCGGTTACTTGGTCTGATTACATAATTTAGTGTTCCTGATTACATCGAATGTACGATAAATCAGCTGGTAAAATTTCAAATGTAGCCCCTTAGTGGTTTGGTTTATATGAATGCAGTCTCAAAACATTTCGGACATGTCTGATACATATTGAGGATCTTATGGAAGATTGATTTATTGTAAAATACGTTTCATCGTAAAATAAAGTATTTATTATTATTATTATATCAGAAGATATAGAAAAGTCAGTTCACTTGATATAACTAAAAAATACTTAGTAGTCTTCTTACAAATATATAAGTATGCATAAAAATTCTTTGAATGGAATCAATATGTGTGTCGGCGTTTCACAGCAAATAGTTCTAGGACGTAATTAACCCTACCGAACAATTTGAAGGGGTGCTGTTGTATGTTGTTTTCGGAGATAACTCATAATTACACAAGCTCATGAAACGAAGATATTTTACCGGCTTTCTGTGCCCATTGTAGGATAGAATCAAGTTTTTCAGAATGTTTCATTGTGTATGAACAGTTGTCATATACAGCATTTCCATCCATGCCAAGAACACCAGTGTTAGTCTTCACACCTGTCATTATAGCAGTAGCTGTCGCCGCGGAATCTGGTGTCATTTTATCCACTGAATACGTCTGAAAAAAAGACATATCATAGGCACATGGTTTCAAATTATGGTTCCAAATTATCTGAGTGAACGCTATGTAGAAAGAAGTTTGTGCAGCGGCCATGTTTAGCCACAACGGATATGACGTTACAGGAACCGGTATCCGTGTTTGCTGTGACAACTATAGAAAAACTAAGTACCAGCTTTCGGAACGTCATATTCGTTGCGGCTAAACATGGCCGCTACACAATCTTCTCTATATATAGGATACACTCAGATGGTTTGAAACGGCACGTAAAAGAACCAGGGATGCTTCTGGAACTGGAGCATCTTCTGTATCATGCACTATCCCCCAAACACTAAAGTGACTAGCCTCTTCTGGGGGCCTCGCCTATTTGGATTATCCGGTGGCGAGGATAAATAAAAAGCAAAATAAACAAAGATTTGAAACAATGTGCTTATGAGACAAATGGGCTCAATGCTTTTACTAAGTGTTCCCTGTTTAATAGTTTGCCATAATATATCAGGGACAGCAGAACTTTCACAAGATCCAAATATAGAGCGAAACGACAATATTTAAATAATATTAAATGTTTTCCGTTTAATCTATAATCAATTTTGATCATTTTCAGTACATTCGTGAGTTTTTGTTACATAAATTATAAGCAGTTGTTGTATTTATACATGAACATTTACATGTATTATGAACATATCTCTTTTTGTGTCATCCTTTACATAATTATAATGTTGATACCATGACATTATTATCGCATGCATGCATGCTTGTTCATTGTTTTAATGTAGGTTTAAATACATTTTTCATGCAAATTGTGCATTGTATGTAGAAAATAAATCATAAATGTGTGACGTCTAGTCGTACATTTAATACTTCTATATAAATTCCACTATGACATATTTGACAAGTTTCTTTTTATAACACTTAAGTATGTTCTAATTTCTATCCTTTAATGCCAGACATGTTAATCAGTTTGGTTTGGGGGATATTGGTACAGTTCGTGGTATCCATGGTTATTTTACGTGCCTGGTTAAAAGCATTATAAACGGGACCTCTTTTTCGCCCGATAAACTGTTGCTGAAGTTAGTTTTCTTACATTGGAAACACTGGGAAGTATGTCTGTTTTTATCCGCCTGGATGCGGGATCGCACCCACAACCTTTGGATCAGCAGTCAGTAACTCTTACAATTTGACCACTTGTCCACTTATGGACAAATAGACACTTGTGCATGGCATACAGGCAACCAATATTACACTATTTTTATAACTAAAGGTGGTTGTACAGGTTGTCAAATACTAGATTGCTGCCGCCAAGGCTTAAACAGCCGGATTATGGCTAATTTAAAAATCAAACCACGATAATTTAAAACACAAGGTTCTCCTTCAGTTATAGTTGTGTGCAGTACTACCATGTTCTTGCATAGTTTTCCTAACCTTTGATAGTGCTGTGTGTTCATAAGTGTCAAAATAAAGCTGGTTTTCTTCTCCGACGAGGCCTTTGATTTGCCCATCAAGAATCCTTGCCGCTGTAACCGTGGTTACGCCCATTCCATCTCCAATAAATAAAATAATGTTCTTCGCTATATTCACGTTTGGCTGCACAGTGACCGCTCTGAAGATCTCGTCCACGCCTTTATTTGACCACGTGAATTTATCTGCAAAAGAACTTATTCGTGAACCGAAACTGTCATATTTCAATACGTTCAGGATGCCTGACCATGAGACTGTATTGCAAAAGAGCACGGAATGATAATAAGTTAAAGTCATAACAGGTTGATAATATATGTAGTAGTTAAAAAAGAATAAAGTACACTACAAATAATGATACAGAGTTACTGTGCCTTCATTTCAATGGTTAATCTAACTTTTACTTAGTTGTTGTTCGTGCCCGTTAACAACTCTGATCCAACCAGCTTGTTTTTCTCAGCAAGATTTCCGACCAGCTTTTGTGTTCGGTTGGGCATCCGGCCAGCTATTTTTCTTAGAGGAATGTCCCGATCGGACTCTAAGCCCTCACAAACTAGTGAAAGTATTTACTATTGTTAATAAGAAACCCACATATTTCTCTAAACTTCTTATGGATCCGGATCCCCGCGGTCCCCACTTCTTACTAGGGCTTTATCTCCATGTACGTAGGCAATGCTGCTTTAAACATTGACACATACATTTATCTTAAAGTTGACGTAACCACTGAGGCACTGTAAAATCGGAACTATTCACGATTAATTTTCGCTAAATTCGCGAATTCAAAATGTTTGCGAGTATTTATACTAGTACCCTTCAATAACGGCAGTTGAAAGCCGAAAGTCGATGTATATGAAGTTAAAACATTGCGAACATTTAACCTCGCTAACTAGATCCACTTGAGTATGACAAATTCGCGAATTTTTGCATCGCGAAAATTTATGATTTAACACTGTATTATAAATTTGTATTTCATACAGAATGTCATAATGTTGTTATTAATAGCATACTTTGTTGTTATGATTAATGTTTACATATTTATTAGATTAATAACACACTTACATATTTATTAGACGAATAAATGTGTAAATGTGTTTTACAATAGCGGTGACGTAATGGCCATAGCGATATGACATACCTTGAAAACTTTAATGAGATTCCGGTTGAATACTAAAAACTCAGTACAATTGAATAATTATGTTAAGACTACTTTAAATAAATTACGAATTTTTGGTTAAGCTATTACGTCATTCTTCAAAACAATGCTGTCACGTGACATCTGGTGATCAAATGACGTAAGTGTTTTAACCTAAAACTATTTACTGTAAAACTATTAGTAGTCGCGGTGGATTAATTTACGTTGATTTCACGGATGAACTAAATCGCGAAATTAAATCCACTCGAATCGGTATTGAACCCACATCACATGAATTAGCGACCATACAAAGCACAAATCATTTTTACGGTGTTCAATAACTTGAATAAATACATATATAGTCCAGTTAGGATATTGTGACAGTGACGTTGCGGTTTATGTGTACGCAATAAATCACAACCGTTGTCCAAACAGGTACAGCGAAGTTTAGTATGTTAGTTTAGCGTTGAAATTACAATTGTTTGTACAGTATAAGCCTTTATAATTGGTTTTACACCGTTATAGTGGACTCGACCACTGCGTCACTGGATTTTTATCCTGACTGGACTTATACACGCTTGGATTTGTCTAGTTATGGTTTAACCACAAATTTTCAAGTTTATTCAAAGTTTGGCAAAATGGTATGGATAACATACATTGGGCCAAGTAACAAAATGATAATATTACGAAACATGTATAATTATACAATAATTTTGTCATGTAAAATACATCCAATTACTGATTCCGAACTAATACGTATACTATCAATTTTATATTATTTTTATTAAAATACGTAGTTTAACATAATATGATATTATATGTATACATTTAGCTTAACATAAATAAACGAAGAAGCGTTTCAAATGGAAGACAATATCAAGTTACTTGCCCCTGTCCTTTGCTAATACGTCCAAAGTTACATTTCTCGATGGTAACGTGAAACATGGTGCTGAGTATAATATCCCAAATATCAGAACATTCAATACCAAGCCTAATTTAGTCTTCATTTCAAATAAGAGTTTTCAGTCTAACCAGTCTAATTATAATGAACTTTTAATAAGTGCGCGTGTATATAAATGAATATAATTATGAATATTTAAATGCACACACTTAGGATGTTGTGGAATTAATAATACGTAAATATATACATAACTGTCGGTTTTGTTCTTCTGGGCATGCGCTTAACTGTTTCCGGCGTCCGTAAATTAAAGGTGTAATATTATTTTCAGTCAAAATTTGCTTAACAGTATTTTCGTGAGATACTTTCTGGTCGTACATGAATTCGTACTGCACGATTTATATAGCTTTATCACACTGATTAGGCCCATTCTGAACACCTCGGCCTTTATGCATTGCAATAATTTACCGAAATTTCACGATTGCGAATATGCCTTGCTCCCTTAGATTACAGCTCTCATTCGATCGATAGTAGTTGAGTTATAGGAAGTCCAAATACGGGTAGGTAGGGCAAAACGCTGACCAGTACAGTTGCCGTTACAAGAACCTAAACTCTAATTTTGGTTTGGCCTAAGATAAATCACAGGCCTAAGAAATTGTATCACAAAATACAGAGTTTACTTTTGACATCCCCATTTTTCGCACATTTACTATGTATATAAGAGTGATTTATACAATGAAATGGCAGACAAAATCGGGGATGTCAAAACAGTAGGCCTATTTTGTGATATAATTTCTTACGCCTGTGGGTACTGTAATCATTTAAAACAATGTAATTAAGCAGAGACAGTAGATAATCTGATTTATATCTATGTCTCTGAATTAAGGAACCTGACCAGAAATTTATAATATTCAAACATTTAATATACATTAGAATCATTTTTGCACTTTGAACACTTCTATTCTACTAACAATTTACCAGGAGCTTTTTTGAACCCAGGCACAACGCAATCTGGATCCGTGACGCAATGGGTGTACGGGTTTTACCATGTTTTATACCCACTATCTTTAAGTGTGTATACTTTCGGATAGATCAAAATTTGGCGTGTCCTTTGTGCTGAAAGTATTTATATTTTATTACTGATATTGACTTTGTGATGTTTAAATATCATAGGAGCATTCATGTTTTCACTTGACATTTGAAAATCATGAAGTGTTATCATTTTATTTTGTATAGTAGAAGAATGTAATTAGTTTTCGCGATTGGTATACTTTGGAATTTTGTTTCATCATTCGGCTTATTTACTTTGTGTTATTATTCTGGATATTTGTCTGTTGAATAAGACACTGACACTCCCACAAACCAGTGACATATGTGACGATATGTTTTAATTGTTTATTACTAAATATAATTACTTAAATATTGGTGTGGCCACAGGTGCAAGACACAAAATCGCAGCTAATTTGGCTACATCTGTACATTGGCCTACAACTATATGTTTATAGAAAAGGCTATACATATTATGCCTAGATAGTCAAATTTGATTGTGTGTCTTGCACCTGTGGGTGTGGCAGATATTAAAATTAGGATGTATCTCATAATTATGTAATGCATCAGTCAATTGAAACCACGGTCCCCCGACTACCCCCTCAAGTGGGGGATAGCAGGGGAACAGTTTTCGTGTTTTTACCTTTCCAATGCCCCAAACTCGACCCCCCTACCGGTTGAGTGTGCGTTTTTGTTTCACACCATAATTATAAATAGCGGCCGGGGGAATCATAATCGTGACTATACACGTGAGCAACTGCATGGTTTTACCATCTATATGACCCTGGGGGGTCAGGGATTTAACCCAGAGTTAAAATCAAAGATCTAAATTTGCTAAAGTAATCAGAGATAATGTAGCAAATTCATGACTTATACCCATCCAATTTTTAGCAAACTTCTTTAAGTAATTTTAGTAATCAATTACAATGTTTGACATTCTTCTTTTACAGTCACCATGGCAGCTAATATTGCTGGTCTGGCTTTTATACCATACTATAAACATCTCATGGATCTACTGGAAACAAACAAAGAACTGAAGAAAACATCTACAGGTATTCTAGTATATAAATTATGATCAGTTCAGTTTTCAGCTTCCTGTACAAAAGATATCTCGGGTTTGATACCAGGCCGCGACATAACAAAGTCATTAATTAATGGTACTGGCACATCTCACCTGCTGAACGTTATGCATTTCCAGGTACCTCAAAGGTCTGCGGGTGTCAGGATAATGAAACTGGGTAATCTCTATTTGACAGATATACTGTAAATCAGTCGGACTTTTAAATCACTTAAACAATATTTGATATTTCTCTAGTGTTACTTACACGTTATTCAATCCAACAGTCCAAAAAAGATTTTAAGAAAGTATCACTGTTTGTATACATTGGAAAAATTGTGACTGCCACCTTCATGCTTTATCATTGTAGGAATATTTAAACAGATGGCGTGGGCTGCTGGTGGTTCATGTGCAGGAGGTGTTGTTGCTGGTCCTCCTGGTGCTCTAGTTGGTGGAATTGTTGGTGTGTATTTACTGTTGTCATGTCATGGAACCATAGTGTAGTGTTATCTCAGTCTGTGAATTTAGGATTTAAAACTACTTGCCCGAATCAGCAAAACTGAATAGTTTTCTTATAATATACGCTATGCATAATTACTGCAGAATTAACTTGCCGAGAATCAATATGTCGCTGACTTTTATCTGTAACCATCCTGTTGAAGAAATAGTCCATGGTCCAGTGATTAGTGTGCTTGATTTGTTATTTTTAACCCAATGAGCTTGGTTCAATATCCGATGGGGGCAGGTCATACCTATCTTTGAAAATTAGACAACAATTTTCTTCCACATGTAGAGAAGTTGCTCATTCCTTGTTGTGGAAATTTAAGTTAGTACTGGTTAGTATACGGTCCAGGAAAACTGGTTAGGTGAATCAGCTGAACAGTTGAATACTTGTTGAGAAACAGCATTGCAATCCAAGTATAAAGTTATTAATATTCACAGTGGATTAATTTTTGCTTATTTTGCAGATGAACTAGATCGCTAAATTAAATCCCCACAAATAATTGACCTTAAAAGTATGTTACAAGAGGTTTTTATTTCAACATTTATAATATTAAATCCACAAATTTAAGAAAACATGCAAAAACTAATGATTTTACAGTAGTTGCTTTAAGAGAACAAACAAACTTGCCTATTTTAGTAATACATGTAGTCTGTGTTGTCTTATTCCCCCCTCCCCACAATAGTAAGGGGGAAATACTCTTTCATTGAAGTATTGAGATATCTGGCAGATTTCTCTCCCTTTGGCATGTTTAATTACGGTACTGTTAGAATATACTCTTACTCTTCCCTTGTCTTCATCGTCAGGGGGTGGGGGAGGGGTTCGAGAGGTTTTTAGAAAATGTGACAGCATAATGGAGGGGACAGATGGCTGCTTAATTTATGCGCGGAGATCAACCATTTTTCCTAAGGGGTGTTTCAACCAGCTGTTTTGTTCTCTGGAAGGATCGGTCCAGCTTTTTCATCAGGGAGTTCCAACCAGCTTTTATTCTAAGGAGGTATTTCTACCGGCACTGTATTATAAATCCTGACAAACTTTTGCCTGAATTTCAGGGATCCGGTCCCCCTCTAGATCTAAGCATGCCTTGTACAGGGTGTTAAAAAAGTTTGTTCTCAATGTTTAAGTTTCAATAGTTTTTTTTTCTGACGTCAGAAGAATGTAAAAAATTCAGGTTAATTTCCAGAAGGTTCGTCCATTGCTCTAACTTATCTGGTAATAATGAAACTTGTGCAGTGCGTACATAGCTCGAATAAAATTTAGATGGATTTTAGATTTTGAGAACAAACTTATTTAACACCCTGTATATTATTAAATGGTCTATATTTTCAGGTGCTGTATACGGGTATTGTAAATCAGATGAGTACAGCTCTATGTTGACCGTGATAAAAAATTTGACTGATTCCGAGAAAGCAGAACTTGTGAAAAAAGTTCAAGAACTTGTTGGCAGTTCATCATTGGAAGCTTTGACATCATTCATTGGCTCTCAAGTACAGAGAGAATTGCTAATAAATGTTATACGATCAATGACTCAAAACAAAGGTGGTGGATAATCATTTCCATCTTGTATTCATCATGCTCCCTGCTGCCTTTGAAAAAGAAAGGTTATATCGCTTAGCACATGTAGCTCTGCCAGTAGAACAAATATCCAGTAATTCTGACCTTAATAAACCCTACATACTCGTGAAATTTTCAGTGATTGAACTTTTTTGGCTTTTCAGTAGACTCGTTTTCTCAATTTATAAAAAGAACAATTAAAAGAATTTCCAACCTACCAACCCAACTAAACATTTATGGGTCTGGTAATCAAGCAAAGAATTTTAAGGTTGATGAATAGTCAAATTTAAGAATTCTCAAACTTGGTTTTTCTTTGAAACTAGGTCATTAATTCTCGTTCACCAGAGTATTCTTCACCTGTGATATCATACTCCACTGATTTATGAGGAGGAGTTCATTCAGCTAGGGCATTTAGCTCCCTGATCAGATTTTCTTTTATCCTTTTTTATGCATTTGGGTCATGACTTATAGATGACCCCTATTAAGGCCAGAAGGTCTATTTGTCAGTCATCATGAATTTGACATAAAAGACTATATATTTCATTTGTTATTGGGGCATACATGTTTTACAAATGTCTTTTGTTTGTTTACTGTTAATTGTTCATATATGAGATACAGTGTTCTCATTGTCTTGCATCATTTTCATGGGAACAAATTATTATGCCCCCCCCCCCATCTTTGATGAGGGGGTATATTGCTCTGCACTTGTCTGTCTGTTTGTTGGTTGGTCGGTAGACCAAACGGTTTCTGTTTAATAACTTGAAAATGCTTTACTGTAGGATCTTCAATCTTTACATGGAGGTTGGGGTTCCAGCTTCTGAATCTAAAGGGTCATTTTGATACTTTTGACTGAAATTTACCATTTTCATAGGAAAAATACCCATGATTTTAGGAGAAAATGACTCTTCAAACCAGAATCTTGACGGTCAAAATGTTGATTTTAGGAAATTTCAAGGATCATAACCCCTTGTCCCGTGTCAAATGGAACCCCTGAATACAATTACTGTTTTAGCCACAAAAATACATGTTCTGTGACAAGGGAGAAGACATTTTTGTTACCAGAGGCTTGATGAAAAATTTATGTGCTATCAAAATGATTGCTGAGGTTTGATAATATTGGCCCCCTAGGAAAAGTGGATGCTAAATTCAGGTGACCAATGACACATTTTGGCTGTATAACTGAACACATACACATCATCGGTAATGTTTGAAGCTTGGATGCTTTTGTTCAATGGCATCAACAAAAGTTTTTGAATTTTTCCTGCGAAATATTTTTGAACTTTTCAGTCTGAATTAGAGAAATGAGTGAATGTAACTCTTCGTCTAATAGGAAAATACAAGAATATCAGTTAGTCCAAATCAAAATTTGTCAGTCAGAATTGGAGGCCTGACAGTTTTCACGGAGCCTGCAATTTTAAACAAATTGTAACATAAATGCTTTTGATTGAGAATAGTCCAATGGCAGCAGAACTATGAACTCTGACTTTGTAAATTAGGTTGTATATATACTAAGGAAAATGTGTTACTCACCTCTTGAAAAGTGTTGGCTTAATTATATCAACTTCTATGGCAATTAGTCTGAGAGCTCATGAAGTTGTTCCCAATGGAATTGCACAAATTATAGCATTAGGCACTTTCATTGTGTAATTAGTCTGGTTTGAATTTATAGGTTTAATTATCCTTCACTGGTTTGCACTTTTTTGTATGAAAATGCTTAAAACATTGTACAAACAGTTAGCAAGAAAACTGAAATACCAGCAGGTCTTTTGCCTGAGTAAAGTGTTACTGAGTCGATTCAGTTAACGCCCATTCAATTAAATATAGTTGGCATCAATTACCTCTCATGGAAAGCGCTTCGTTAACAGATTCCAGGAAACTAGGAAACTAGTTAATTTTGTCAGGGAGAGTTGTTTCCCTTTGTAAACAATTTTAGTCAAATGTGTTAGTTAGGAATATTCCATATTTTTGAAGCTCATATTCAATGTCATGTGAACATATAGGTGTTATTTTCATTCTTACATGAAGAATATTTGGGTGAAAACGTTTGGAGGCTGAACCATTTGCTATAGTAATCATTGTCATTTTTTGTTGTTGACATAAGTGAAACAGGTTAGTACTGTAAAGCACTTAATATTTTTTGATCTTGATTTTACAAATTAGGTAACTGATCTATTTCGTGGTTTTATGAATTCTTAGTTGAAAGTTCCATGATATGCATTCATGTCATGGAAGTATTTTTACACAGATTTATGAAATCGCAAGAAACCCAATTTTTTAACAATAGCTAAAATTAAATTATTGTATCAGTCTATAAAGAATTCTGTAAATTTGGACATATCACCATTTAATGTGATTATTGTTTTCTGTGATGTCGTTATGTGGATTGTGAACTGTTAGTTTTGTAGATTGATTTCAATTGAACAAATCTGTGTCTATTTATGTTAATTTGTCATATAATTTATTTTATTACTTGATGGCCATTGTAAAGTTAATATCATTGTTTTTTCCTTAAAACAAATAGAAAAGTATTTTTTTTCTAAAAGAAATGTGTAAAATTGTTATTGATTTGAATTTGTTTCTTGCAAGTTGCTATTGTCTATTTTTTGAAAAGCTTTTGAAGTTTTGTATGCTTAATGTTATCTGATGCGGCTGTTTGCTTGGTAGATTGTTGGAAGGGCTGATGATTTAGGAATTGTTAATTTATTGCATACTCACTCGTTTTATGTAATGGTATGTGTTATGCTTATGTACAGCACTATAAAACCATGGTATAATTACAAATAAATGTATAATTTTACGTTGTAGTAAGCTTGATATTATTTTTTATATGGAATGCACATGAAAAATTTTAAAATATTTCTTTTACATATACTTGATCTGGGACGAGCCAGTCCTGATGAACAACTACATATGCATGTGGGTAACGGGAGATGTAATTGTATTTATAATATATCAGACATTTATACACTTATGTAACATTTTCTACATTTCAATAAATGTGTGTGAAAAAGTAGTTTAACATGTTTGTTATTCAATATTTAGATTGGATGATTAGTCACATTAATTAACAGCTAGGCGAGGCCTAAAAAGGTTGTATATCTAGAAAGTGTCGCTCTAGAGTGTTTATAGGTTGTAGCTCTAGGGAGGGACACTCTAGGCTAAGGGTCCCTCAAGAGTGGTTGTTACAATGTAAACAAATGTTAAAACCACCTTAAATGGATTGAAGACTTTTTATTAATGTAATTACTGTAAACTCTTAATCATTATTTTTCGAAGAAGTTGAATTTCGTTTATTTTGTTGTAGCACTCGACCACGAAATCTAATTCCCACGATTAATCGACCTCTTAAATATCGAGTATAGATTTATCATCATTCATGTGTTGTAATTCACGAATTGAAGACCCCAAGAAAATGCATTTGAATCAAAATACACGAAATTTAATACCCACGAAAATATGCGATTTTACAGTATAATGATTTCTGATTTGAATCACGCTCGAAATATATTCTTTTCATGGCAAGTTACTGTTTTACGTTGAAAATATTTTGTATTAGGTCTATTTTTACCTAGTAGACCAACACAATAAGTACGTATATATGCAAATATGTTGTCCTCATAGGTCTACGATCTTCTGGATTTTGAAATAAACTTCTACTATATCGTCTTATAGACTTTCCGCTGTTTGCAATATCTACTGCATACGAGCAAAAACCGCAATATTCGTTTGTTGGCACGTTTTATCAATAAAATAGCGATAATACAATGTACATCGACAAAATGCATCTCTGACCCAAATTACCACTTAAGTTGCATTTCTTGATCTTTGTATATGACAATATATCTGCTGACTACATTGATCTATGGCGATAGTTTAAAACAAATTGGAATTTTGTCTGGAAATAAGCATCTTTAAAGTGAATGTCAACAGAGCATGAGAACTTCCTCTGATTTGAAATGGAATACATGTATGTGTAAAAGTAAGAACTGCATTTAATTTTTATAGTGATAGGTCAACGGTTACTATCAGACAATGGTACAGTGGAAAATAAAATGAATTTAATCAAACATCATATCAGACACTATGTGATAAATATATTTAGGATGTGGGCGTCACACTGCATGGCTCTGGTCCGCTGTTACATCATGCAATAATATAATGACATGCTCAAACAGTATGACCATTGCTTGCATCCATACCAAATACTGTAGCGCATAGGCAATCCAAAGCCACACAGAGACGACGACAGCGCCTAGCAATCGATGCAAGATTCAGACATTGGACGAACCATCCACATCCCCCAAAAAAGTATATTTCAAGCAAGCCTACATACTCACTTCGCAATAAATGACATGTAAATGGGCCACCCGACGCCAATAGTAACGTTAAATCACGCCACTTGTGCCATTTCATCATCGATACTAGTACCTTAATAATTAAACTTACATGAAATTTGAATAAAATAGTTTGATTTTCCAGTTGACTAACGGTAGTGCGAGAGGTGGTCAACTTATATTTGAACAAAATTGAACATCGATTATCTTCACGAATTTCACAATGAAATCGAATTGTGTCTTTTCATTAGTGTATAGTAATGCATCAAGTAATATATTAAACAACTATTGTAGAATGTAAAATTGTATGTAATATCCATACAACAAATCAACTTTTGTATAGAAGATGTTGATTTTGCATTTTTAAGGCCAATAACCCACAAGTGCTGATGCTAACAATTCCCTTCTCTGATCAATGTTTCAATATTCTCCAGATTTAAATTCCATTGATACTTCATCAGGAGACTTCGGTATCCACTGTTTAGGTATATTATACTTCCCAGTCTAATTCATAAGGTACTTAATGACATGTTTCGTAGGGCGACAGGAAGTTCAATATTGGTGAAACACCCTGAAAGAGGACGTGTCACATTTTTGTCAAAAGCAACCTTTTAAACCTTTTGTATCAATAAAACATGCGGCGTTCACTTTTGTCCCCTTCTCAATCATTTTGAGTTCCGCTTTTCAATAATATCAATCATAAGACCATGTCATGAACGCGACAACGAACTCACTAAGCTTAACTAACTGCAACGTTTGACCATCATCATGACCCTTTCTAAAACAACATATTGTGTCTATGTAATAATTTCCTCTTAAATAAAACATTAAGGGGAGACACAATATAGTCATTTGTTCCAATCACTATCCCGTAGTCGCATATACAGCCTCTAAGACATTTGTATGCGCTCTAATTTTTGCTTGGCATTGAGCTAATGAACATAGCATTTTTCTGAATTCTGCATCTAACATTTTCGAAATACAATGTAATTCGATTGAAATTTGCTACTGATACATACAACTTAGCTGCCAGCCAACTTTGGGTTATTTGATTTGTCCTAGATATCACAGAACCAATCGGCATGGGGATTGCACGTTTCGACCAATTTTGATGACTTTTAATATTTTGTGTCATTTCGCCAAAAAAAGCAGGTGAACGCATATCACCCTTCATATGACATATATTACCGATTATCTGCACGGATATGTGTTATTCATAACTTACCAACCCATTGTGTTGGTCCTATAGGGACAATTTGTCTTAAAAAGCAAAAACACAACATCCTCTACACGATTCAATAAAAATAAATCGCGTTTATTGTCTTAGTATAACATAATCCGATGTTCAATTTAGTTCAAATATAAGTCGTGGAATGCGCCATCTTCAATGACCTTTATCATTAATGAATGTGTGTATTGTCTTGAACGACGTCATGGTGACATTTGGCCGGTGTTGTCATAATGACGTTACTGTTTCTATTATTGTTGTCACATTTCCTTGGATTTAATGTTTTAAATTCTGTATTTAATTTCTAGGTTTTATTTCACTGATAGAACTCCATATCTCATCAGTTAGCATTCAATAAGCCGATCTATTATTTGACTGAGTTATAACGAAATTGGTCACGTGATAAATAATTCAGATCACTTTTCCGGTAACTTTGTGATCACCCCTCGTATTCTAATGACTCTCGACACCTCATTCCTGATGGTATGTATCCATCACCAAAAGATCATGGGTCAATTTTTAGCATGAAGCTTAAGTCACAACGGTACCATTTGCTAGTCTTTGGTATGACGCGATTATGGAGCGACCATCGGACTCTCACACTCCATAGTCTACCAAGCGGACGTTCAAGTTATATAAAACTCCATAGTCTACCAAGCGGACGTTCAAGTTATATAAAACTCCATAGTCTACCAAGCGGACGTTCAAGTTATATAAAACTTCATAGTCTACCAAGCGGACGTTCAGGTAATATAAAACTTCATAGTCTACCAAGCGGACGTTCAGGTAATATAAAACTTCATAGTCTACCAAGCGGACGTTCAGGTAATATAAAACTCCATAGTCTACCAAGCGGACGTTCAGGTTATATAAAACTCCATAGTCTACCAAGCGGACGTTCAGGTTATATAAAACTCCATAGTCTACCAAGCGGACGTTCAGGTTATATAAAACTCCATAGTCTACCAAGCGGACGTTCAGGTTATATAAAACTCCATAGTCTACCAAGCAGACGTTCAGGTAATATAAAACTCCATAGTCTACCAAGCGGACGTTCAGGTTATATAAAACTCCATAGTCTACCAAGCGGACGTTCAGGTTATATAAAACTCCATAGTCTACCAAGCGGACGTTCAGGTAATATAAAACTCAATAGTCTACCAAGCAGACGTTCAGGTAATATAAAACTCCATAGTCTACCAAGCGGACGTTCAGGTTATATAAAACTCCATAGTCTACCAAGCGGACGTTCAAGTTATATAAATCGATTGATAATCAGGCCAGTCAATTGTTTACAAAACATTGTGTACATAAAAATTGCAATTTTATAAATGTCTTATTTTTTTATAGATTTCATTTGAACGAGTATAGATAGATAGATAGATATATTTTATTCCTCCAATAAGGAGAGCAAAACATGTTTACAAGCTATAACATATTTACAAAACGTGTCATGTAACGTAGCAAAGGATCTACATGTGCATGTATATACATTTAGAGCAAATAATAGCTATTGCAATTTCATAACAAATGTCACATAATTAACTATGGCAATACAGCATTCGTTGTCCTGAATAGTACCAATATTTATACAATATATGTCTAGTATGGTGAGTAACGGTACACATTTAATGGTGTCATACTTAAAAGCTTAGTACTAAGTTGCCTTAAACGAAATTCGAAACATTAAGACTGTTAAGTACTATACACTTATTTCATGTCTGTTTGGTTAACAGTCAAAACTATTGTCCCGAGGTATCGGGGAAGACTTTTGAACTGTTGCACGAGGCCGCTAGGGACAATAGTTTTGACTGTTAACCCAAATCAGACATGAAATAACTGTTTTATTACCTAATACTCTATATATCTACAGTAAAGTTCTACTTATACAACAAACAAAAAGGATATTTCTAAGACATTTTGTCATACTAATAGCGGATATGTTTTGTTATAAATTCAAGACTATCATTATCCCCATGATTTTATTATCAAACAAATAAAATCGGCATGTAATAAAGCAAAAAGGGACAAAACATTGTTCAAGAGTTATATTAAAAATGCGCTATAGATCTAGCAGGGTGTTTTTGCAGGAATTTATATTGCGCATCGTAGTGCGCAGGTAACAGTTCATCCAGGGGTGTAACAGATAAAACTGTTGCCCTCCTGACAATGAACTGTTTCACACCTGAATCTAAAAATAAACATTAAGACAAGAAACAGTCAAAAATAACGAATTACTCGTTATATAGAGTGCTAGGTAATAAAAGCTACTGTCGACCAGATTACATATACACCGTGGTTAACATAAAAGCGTGTACACTAGTTTAGCAAGGTTCACATGTTTGAGATTTCTACCATTGTTCCGAGTAGAAATGCTTAGTATGAGCCTACATTGTTCGATGCTGTTCGAACTCATGAATCTTAGGTACAGACTGAATTGTATGTTTAATGGAGCTTCCCATATTGCAAGTCTCATGGGCTCTCTAGAGGCACAGTAACATAATACATGTTCCGTTATGTTGTTGACTAACGGGTCACACAATTTACAACGCTGAGCAAACTGTGCGGAGATAAGACGTCCAGCGGTTACTAGTAGTGTTTTACAGATGAAATTCATAAAGTTGTTATGTCTTGAAACGGGCCAAAGGGATGAACACTTTCCAGGTGTGATGATGCACGGAAATAACCATTCATGTTGCATCATTAAATTGTTTATCATTACTGTCTTAACCTGTGCAAATATCGTTTTCTTCAATGTGTATTTCCAAGAAGATGAGGAAATGCGCCGTAAGTGAGATATGTCCCAAGTGCATCTTGTAGGTTATACTTGTTAAGAAGTCTGCCAATGTCTTGTATAAAACCTCGGTGTTGTTGCTGGCCATTTACAAAGCGGACTAGTCGATGGTTGACTATGACTATCGCTAGGTATTTCTCCGGTAATCGGCCTAGTTGTCCAAACAGAAGCAGCTTTCTATAATCAATGTAGTTTTCTATCGACAATACGTCAAGAGACAGAAGAGAGAAATTTCCATGCTTGTATGTGGGTATTTGTTGGATATATTTCAAGCAAAATCTATGAGCACGTTCAATGCACATCATGTCGTTTATTGAGTATGAGTTCCATGTTTCACAACCGTATAGCGCCTTTGGTAGTATAGCTGATATGTAGGTTGTTCTTAGGGTATGAGGATGTAATTTACTATGGTGTATTCCAGAATTCAAAACGTTCAAGTAGGTACCCCTTAGTTTGTTGCACGCGTCACGCATAGCACCTTTAGTAGACAGTTGATTGCTTGTTATCACCCCTAAGTGGGTATAGTTTTCACATTCATGTACTATCCCATCAAATCCCAAGTTAAACTGACGATCCATGATATCATTCCTCTTTTCATTGAACACTAACACTTTGCACTTATCTGGATTATAAAAGTACCTCCATTTTCTTGAATATTGACAACATATATTTAACATTTGGTCCATGCCCGACTTCGAAAATGACAGGAGAACCGTGTCGTCTGCAACAGTTGGGGAATTCAAGCTTTGGTCAAACAGAAAAACACCAATGTTACAGTTTTCCAGTTGTCTAATAAGACCATCAATAAACACTAGGTACATAATTGGTGGGCATTTTCGGCCCTGTGGGCATCCTTGAAGCACGGGCAATTCTTCTGATTTAAGGCCCTGGTTTTTTTACGCAGCTGCGAGAATCGACCAATAGTTCTTTCATGGCGAATAATGTAGTAGTGTCAATATCACATTGTATACGTTTATATAGTAGCCCGAAATGCCACACATGGTCAAAAGCCTGACTACCGTCCAAGAAACACAGATATACCGACGATGAGTTTTCTTTCGCGAAATGTAGGCACTCGCGCAAGGTAATGGATGACATATTACGAGCCAACCCTTTTTGAAATCCCCCTTGTTGCATGCTGATATTGTTCAAAAGTTTCAATTCACATCGTGGGTAAGGTTTTGGTTTCCTTTGCCCTCTTCTTCGAATTATATGTTTAAAACAGTACAATTACAATGTTATGAAATTGCCATGTTTGTATACAATTGACAGACCTGAATAAACAGACTTAATGTTACATACAGCAAATCTAGATATGTGGGCCAAAGCCAAACTGACGTAAGCCAAATTGTTGCGAACTTACGATGACAGATTAGAGCGCTCTACCAGCAGGTATAACTTGGCTCGCGGAGGCGTTTATACACAAGGGTTATCATGTAAGGGACATGTAGGATGCGATTTGATTTGAATATCTGACTAAACAAATTAACCACACACAAAATCATTGAACAAGTTGCTTGATAAAAGTTAATTTCAGCGCGAATATTCTGAAATATGCCATGTATTACTCCCCAATATCAAACACAAATTTAATATAAAATTCTTCCTGGCACAATGTTGACAGTTCGCCCTGATTTCCAAGCCAGACTGATAGATATTCTCTCTGGAGAAAGTTATTGAATAAATGTCTGACTTGGGAGTAGAGAAACTAAAAATTATTGCCGTTTGAGCAGGTATCAACTGTGTTTCTGTTACACGATTTCTTGGTCACACATTTTATGACCCAGTGTGTATGTGGTAGGACGTTACCATAGCCAATCACAAGATCATATAGTTCATAAGATCGAGTCCGTGTGAGACAAATATTCTGCCGGGCCTGTTCTGTTACGGATTTTTTCCTTACCTTGTTTTGCTTACATAAGATCTTCCAACCAATCAGATACTTAAGTATTGTGACGTATTATGCTATCAGCCAATAGTTAACTAGGTAGCCATTGTTAATATATTAACGACTCCGCATTCACGCGTCTGTTCAATCCCATTATTCCATGATCTTCTATCCACCTCTATCCAAAATGAATCTCGCCATTTATGTCTCTTCGTCGTGTTTTACGTGCAAAGAAAACGTTGTTTTGGGATGTGCTTGGAAGGTAGTGCTTTATAAGGTGAACCGTACTTTATGATATGAATGAATATACTAGTATCAAAAGGAATATGATTGTTATATAAATGCATTGCGCCCCTGTAATGGTGGTATGTGATGTTTTTATGTTTTCTGTGTTCGTCACTTTAAGTTGGGTGCTGCCTTCCCTGTCAATTTTCTATAAATAATCGATTTAACAAGTCTATAAATACATAAATTCGACTGGTTTATAATGGCACACATCTTTTAAGGATGATTAGTTAAATATACTTATTTATAGTTAATCTCTTTGACGCGATCGGTATTTAAAAAAAATATCTACACGAATTTAATCATTGCGTTGGCATTATTAGTGTAGTTGTAATGCTTTTTATATGTTAACAAGAACAATCAATAACATATAGAACACACTCTCGACTTCATAAAATCAACGTTTGCTCATGTTTTAGGTCATTTTGATAGCAATATGTCAGTGTTCCAGTTGGTTTGGTAGTTAATTGGTTCAAACAATGTCTCCGCATAACGAACATGACTAATTTGAAAGTAATTTCACAGGAGTATTCATTGGGTGACGCTTTCTCTTAAGTTCCAGCAAGTTATGTTGATTTGTTAAACAATATTTCAGTCTGTCATGTGCGTGGCCTGAACGTGCTTACGTAAGGCCATGGCAATAAGGTGGGCGATAAAGGGCCGTTTTCTTATTAGCTGAGGACCAATTTTCCCTGAACACGTCTACGAAAACGCAATAGAATTCCCCGATACTGAATTATGTTTTTCTTTTGAAAATCACGAATTTACGACCTTAATAAATTGCGATTTTACTACAATTCACAAAGTTTTACAACAATGTAATTTTGTTAATTTACAGCATTTCGCTTAAAGTTAGACAGACATTCTTAATGTAATTATTTTGTAACTAAAATTTCAAATACGTTCGTCTGGAGCACAACTCGTTAAAAGTATTTAAATGTGAAATCAATGCTACATTGTCATGTTTAGAAGAAACTTCCTCAATTTTCTAAATTAAATAAAGGAAGTGTAAGACTTGTTTTCTAATCAAGACCCCACATAATTTCAAAATATTCTCCATTTGGTATTAGGACATTTTGACGTTAGCGCAATAGAACCCTCATGTATTTTGGTGTTAAATGCGGGTCCTTACAAAGCACTCTATGACCACCACGTCACATTATCTTGACACTGTACATAGTAGCGTACAACAACGGTTACCACCTAAATACACCCGAAACTCAACCAAGTGGTTTATTTACCATTATTTAGCATTTTAGCGACTGTACGCGTTGGACATGGTCCCATGTAATTGTGTTATGTGATGTTTTTCTTTTGTCTTCTGTGCTCGGCTGTTTAAGTTGAGTGCTACCTACCTTTTCCGATAATCTATTATCTTTTTTCAGCGTAAGCTGTCTAGTTTGGAATTTGACCTATGAAATGCTTACAAAAAATAGAAGAAACTGAATACTTACTTCCCATTGGTCAGAATATGCTATACTCATCACAAAAGGTACCGCGAAAAAGTTACATTTCTGTTTAACTTGTAATCAAAGGTACGGTAGATACACACGGAGATCTGTTATTCGCGTTTTTCTAAGTGCGTAATGTATTTCTTATTAATTCTTTTTTTGACTGTTTGCCCTTAATGTGACCCGGGTCAAGTATACAATGGATTTATATTAGTAATACAGCGCTTGTAAATTTACTATCGGAATTAGCTACATAGGTAGCGCGTTCGTCTACACTATACATTTTGTGAGCAGAGGGCCTCGAGTTCAAATCCTACATCAGCCTATTTTTTCTGATTTTCTTTTATTAATATGAGGTAATATAAGTCCCGTCTACAGGTTTTTTCAGACATAATGCGCGCTAAATATTAAAGTCTGAGTTAAGTTTGGAATCACTATATATCGCTATAATTGCCGGATAGAACGGACCGCAGAATCTAGACTAATTTTAATGCATATACCTATATTACTATTCTTTTTTTATTTACTGACAAACAATTTACATGGATAAATAAATAAATTCTAGTTTGATTAGTGATTTCAATTTCAACGATATGAAATAACGTCCGCATCTTTAATGAAAACAAGTACACATATCTGCTATATTAACGCTGTTTATCTTTTTTAAAGATATTTCATGTTTCTTTTTGTTTGACCCTTTAAAATCTCAGCCTTATATTCCCCTTAATGTCTAAACTAGTCGCGTTTGTGACAGCATGCAATAACATCAGTATAAAATGCAAATTGTCTTAATTAAAAACTTTTAGGCTGTTAAAATGAGCTTTTTCTACTCGATTGATATTTGCATGACAATTGACAATTTTATTGCAGCCTCACATCATTTTCCAATAAGTATAATGTTATTTATGGGGATGAATAATATACATTCCTGAGATATAATAAATTATATTCGGTGTCAAAATAAACGAGATTCAAGCAATTCTTTTCTGAAGTCCATTTTCTTCTTTAAGCATTGCATGTGTCTGCCACATAATCCAGACGATTATAATAGAGGGGAACTTTGGTCGCTTCAAACCAAACACGACATAAAAAAGGTGCAAGTATTTACGATCCTTTGCACTTAATATTAATACGCCGAAACTCATATCTTCTGTCATACCCTCGAGGCGATGGGTACCATCTTGAATTGGACCAATAGGTTAATATAATGCGTAAAACTTGTTTCACAATCGACCATAAATAGCTTGGAATAGGAAGACCATAATACTGTCTTACGCAGTAGATAATGTTAACACTGTACATACAAAGACAATTCGAAGCCCCACAGAAACGGAGGCAGCGCCCAGCCACCCATACAAGAGACAGACAAAGAACATACCATCCGTATCCCCCATAAGTATATGTCAAGTAAGTCTATATAGACTGCCTCTTACAATGAATAACAAACTGCATGATTTCTGTAATGCGCATGATACCTTTAAAGGGAGTTACCGATATCCAACACGTTTTACAAATGTGCTCTCCAACACGTTTTACAAATGTGCTCATCATCTGATATATTCCCAATTGCAATGCAACTATTAACCTATAGGCATACCAAGCGTATTTCATTAACGAATGTCGCATTTGTCTCACACTATGCTATACCGACCAGAAATTACCAATGTATAAATGTGCAATATCACCTTCATAAATGTAAAAAATCTATTCGTAGAATAATTGAAAAGGCCGCTTGGCCCCGAGAGATAAAACAAGAGATACAGAGTGTATTATGTTCAGTAGTTTTTATTTGGTCTGTTAATTCTCTGCTACTACTTTGTACATTCTTTATACATTGCGTATGTTTTCTATTTTATGGAATTAATAAAAGCCCATTTTCAACTCCTATTCAACTCCTCTACAAGTTTGTTATTGTATTACCAGCTTCAAAAACCCTACATATTATCCCCCAGACGACTATATCTACATTGTATACAAACATGAAATTAAACATTAATTGTAAGTATTTTATTATTCAATAATTTTAACCTTTAGTGTAACAAGCCTCGTTCCCATTCAAATTGTTAAGTAAACAATATTTCGCGCTGCAGTATGCTATTATATGTGTATGCACTTTACGACTAAAGTGCTTGTTTTATCTACGTTTAAGTACGAATTAAACGAACTATTTACACGGAACGACAAATGTTAAACGGTTTTATTTTGGTATTTAAACACTATTATCGCTGTCTAGTTCGATTGTTTTGTTCTCATCGACTTAAACCTTCATGTAGTAGTTCGCTGGCTTAGAAGGAAAACATGAGTAATCATTTAATGTATCAGCAGAATGTGCTGCAAAACGTTTCCATTTAAGTCTAAATTTTGAAGTTTTCTACTCAGATGCTTTACAACTGCTGGAGCTTACATTCATTTTAATATATTTCTTTAAACATTGTAAGATTTGCATTCCCTGTCTGACTTAATATTATCTTTTTGATGCTTAGCTTACATTGGTAGTCTTAGGACTGGCTTCGCATTGCATCCATGTATACAGCCAATGGTAACTGCCCATGTGACTAAGATAATGTTGATTGGACTTATGAAAACGGAGAATGTAGAACAATTAAAGTAGCCAGACTAGTACCGTTTGTTCGTTTTTATGATTGTCTATAAGACGAAATGATGTGGGTGGCAAAAATTATGAGCTGTGAGTTTCGCCTTTAAACAACTATTTTTGGCAAGTAATCACATGTCCATTTGCCTGATACATGTACTGTTCTTGACAACCGCGATATTGAATGACAAAAACTAACTGGTCGCGAAGTTTCATCGAAGGAAAAGACAATAAAAAAAGTAAATTCGTGTGAGTTTGATTATGAATGATTATGTCATATCGCCCGTTGTATCTGCTATCGAATTCCTTTCTTATCGACATCTCCAGCTCATATGCAAACCAAGCACGATGGACCAGAGTTTTTCTTCCAAATTCCTGCTTAATTAGGCAAACACTTCGGATGCATGAGAGTGAAATTAGTTGCGTCTCTTGCAATATGAATTATGCATGCCAAACTGTGATGTTTATCAAACAATATTTTTTGTTTCTGTTTATGAAATGATATGAAACATTTCCAGTTAAACGATAATTACAAATCTGACAGGGAAGGTAGTCCTCGAAAGAAACAACAGATTACGGAAGACGAAACAATGAATACACTAAAAAAACGATCACTGATTACAAGAAGTCAGTAGGATAAATATTGTACTTTGCAAAGCTAGTCACAGAAATTAGTAATGTCGCATGAATTAAACATGTATATTTACATGTATTATTACAGGCATATACTAGTACTCAACATTTATTCAGCAATTAGCTCTACTTATTTACGTTTCCCTTTTACGTTTTACTGTCGTAAACATCGAAAACACGAATATGTCATTGTGTTATCGGGAACAGCTTCTGTTGAAATGCTTTGTTGATTTATCAATTAAATCAGATTATATGCAGCGCTTAACTAAATAACCAATTGATCATTAAACGTTTTCTAGAAGACTTCTAATGAATTAGATGTAAACTTAGTTAAGATTCTAAATATGAAACAAAGGTTGCAGTGTTTGCGTACTAAACGTGAGGAATAATTTTACTTTGTACAAAACCCATAACTTAGTATCATGAACAGGTTGTTTAAAGTACTTATTGAAATATGACACAAGTGTTTTTGTCTCACTTAGAAATTGTGAAATTGCACAACACAGGAGAAATGGGTGTTTAATTTACAGGTTTCAGCAAATGTCTTTGAGTCATGAAACCAAGGTTACAAAACCACGTACTCTTATACTAAAACAGGTGTATGTTGTTGAATCTCACTAGTATTTTATTCTTCGACAGCTGGGAAACCAGTTCTTTTGGAAGAAATAAATGACAAATTGTATCTGAAGTGTTGTATCTCTGATGACCATATACAATTTTAACATTTATAACGCGTGTGATTAGAAGCTTTGTAGCTGTTCAATTGAATTACGATAAATGCGTGTTTAAATATTTCTATTCCGGAAAATATCGACCAGCCAGCTAGTTGCCGTGCATAAGAGTATTCAAAGTTTTTCAAATGTTATTTCATTTGTTTCTAATTCTAGTTTACTTCTGCAGTTTAAATTTCAGTATCTACTGGTATTTAATGCAAAAAGCTTATTCAAATTCAAACATGCATCAACAACAGGAAGTGCAGTTAATGCATTTTGGATGCGCAAACAGCAATTGTACATTCAGCGGAAACATTAATCATTTGCCTTGTATAGTTAATATTTGCCTCAAGCAGGAAGTGTGTCTAAAAACATCGAGGAAGTGCACTAATAAAAAGTGTTACGTGAAATATTGCATTAGATCTAAGTGCGTGTTGACAATATCGTACTTAAATCTAGGTGAACAGGTCGTTTTACATTAATGTACGGGTATTCATTTGGTTTCTTTTTGTTGCCTTTTTCAACAATATCTAACAATTGGTATGTTACTTGCAGTCAATACCCCTTGTTTATACCAAGAACACTTTTTACCACGAGCACTTTATTTTTAAACGACATGTATGGCATGCATTATTTTATTTACCATTATCATTTTAGCTAACTAGTTTAACTGATGAATCAAATTAAAATTAATTATAGACTTTGTAAGCCAACTTCGCAAACAAAATAGTCCGTTTAAATTTGTAATCGCTGTTTTGCGTGAAATACCGGTGAATAGATAACGGTTTGTCGTTCATATGCATAGTTATTATTATAGTTATCCTACGCATATGAACTCTAAACCGTTATCTTTTCACCGGTATATCACGCAAAACAGCGATCTATTTCCTAAATAAACGCTTCATTCTCATATTTGCGAGGCGCTTTAAATTGTTTGCTTAATGCGCCCTGAGGAGGAAGGTGCGACTAAGACTCTAAATTGCCTAATTTCGTAATTAACTACATGTAATTATATAAACAAACTGTATGCCTTACCTTCTAGTCATGACCCACACAGTTTCAAAAAGCTAAAACAATTACAACTTTATCCATTTTATGTTAAATGCGGGTCCTTATATCTGACGTGTTGGGAACCTGTTTCATGGAAGGTAATCTATTAACATGCATATGCTTGTTTTCCATAACTTAACGCATCCCAACATATAAAGGTGCTAATTGAGCAGTTTAGTTTCATTTAGTTTATTATCCCACTGTCAATATTTCAGTCATATGCATATTACCCCTGCTTTATTGGCTTCCTTTAGATGAAAACTTGGGTAACGCTTTTGTCGACCGGACTCTTTGTATGGTCTGGATTCTCTGTTTTGTGCTGCAGATATGGAGGAGAGGAAACACGATAGAGGTATTTTGTATCCCGACAAGTCTAGAATAGACGGGCGATCCCGAGTCTCCAGACAAAACAGTCTCAACTGCAACGGGATTATGGGAGAAGAAACACCAGTGTTCATTGTTTATGCTTTTAGCAATGGAAACTATGGTATCATTATATAGTCTTTGGTATGACGAGGCTATGGATAGAACACCGGACACCACACCCTAATCGGATGTTCAGTCAACTAAAGTTTTAGACATATAAACTATCAATAACAAACTGGCAGTCAAACACGGTGACAGAAAGCGATCTACAAGCCGGGTTTCACGAAGCTTGGCCCACGGAGGCGTTAACACATGGGTTATCATTACAGGAACTTATAAGACAATCACTGTGGCACAATTTGATTTGTCTAGCCGACTAAACAAATTAATCATAACAAATCAAAATTAAAAAAAAATGACCAAGTTGCTTGATACAAGTTAATTTAGTGCGGGAATCTTCTGGAATATACCATATAATATTCCTAATATCAAACACTTTATATAAAATTCCAAAATGTCAATGCCAGACTGAAAGATATTCTCTGTAGAGAAAGCTTTAAAATAAATGTCCGACTAGGGAGTGGAGAAGCTAAAAATAATGTTAAGCGAGCAGGTATCTACTGTGTACATTTCCTGTAACATTGTAGTTCTTTAACACGATGATTTGGAGTACACACGTTTCATAGCCGACCAATACATCATAGTGTTGAGAAGGTACGAGAAATTGTCCCAACTCTTCTGCTTGACAATTTAATTGAATGTATGCGATCCATTTAAAGTGAATCGCACCATTTTGGCCCATTACGATGTGGTTTATATGCGAAGAAAACCATTTTGGGATGTGTTTGGTAGGGATTTTGATAGATTGTGATTTCATTTAAGGTAGGCAAGTACTTCAGGATGTTAAAGAAGATATTCATAAATGATATATTACAAGTACATGACAATAAATACCAACGAATGCAACTGGTAGCGTAAAGTGTATGTATGTTGTATTGCTATATAGTATTCGCTAACGAGAAAAAGTATCTCCAGAACACAAGTAAAACATTGAAACGCGAATGTCAACGCACTTTGGTTTTATTTAAGAAATAAAAATCTGTTCGCGTATTTTGTCGGATTTCGGATGTGTTCGAATGCGGAAAAATTAAATCACGATTGCGTAGCACGAGTGATTTAATTTTCCGCATCCGAACGAGTGCCCGTGTTTTATTCACCGTCAAAATACAAGAACAGAGTTTTTATTTCGATTCTAAATACGATGATATCCCGTACTATTTAACTGCGCGCATTCTATTTTCACCCATTTGACATTGAACATAATTCCACACTGAAATTGAGTGGCCTATTAGCTGGTACAATTTCCTCCCTCGTTAATAAAAAACGACCATCGTAATTTTCTGAAGGAAATAACACATTTTAAACATTGAAACCATTTTAATAACACAAGTATAGGGTATCTATTTCATGAAATGAAATATATAAATGAATTGATTATCAGAAGTTGTTATGAAACTTAGTTTCGAGACTGTATTGGAGTTTCAAAAATAGATGCGTCATAGCTGTAACACCGGATACTCGTGCAACTCGCGACTCACTGAAGATTTTACTATAAAGTTTACGTTCATTCATTCATAAATATGTCACGTGATGCGGGGCGTAAATAGTAACAACCAACTTGATAGGTATGTTTTATTGGGGTAGTAATACATGTCCTGATTTACTCTATGTGTATATGGATTAATCCGCGGATCGTGTTACGACAGACAATAAAATTGAATTCATTTTAGCTCATTGTCTGACTCATTGTGATGGCACCCATGTCAGTCGTCATTCCGTTTGACAGTCAATTGATTACAATAATGTCTCATCCCAAACCATCAGCCGATTTGAAAACAATTTCACACAAATATTCCTAGGATTACCATCTTACAAGCTCCCCCAAGGCAGTTTGATTTGTATAAAGTCGGTCAGTCAAGGGAGAGGCTTGATATATATGCTTACATGAGGACAATGCAATCAGCGGTATAGGGCCTTTTTGTTATTGGTTCAAGACCAACTCACATGAACACGACTACGAATTCGTAGTTAAATTCTCCGATACTAAAGTATGTTGTTTCTTTTGAAAATCACGAATTTACGACCTCAATAAATTGCGATTTCACTCAAATTCATGAAGTTTTAAAAAAAATGTAACTATGTTATTTTACAGTATTTCACTTAAACTTAGGCAGACATCCCTAATGTAATTATTTTGTAACTGAAATTTCAAATACGTTCGTCTGGAGCAAACTCGTTAAATGTATTAAAATTTGAAATCAATGCTACATTGTCATGTTTAGAAGATACTTCCTCAATGTTCTAAATTAAAAAAAGGAAGTGTAAGGATTATTTTCTAATCAGGACCCCACATATTTTCAGAATACTCTTCATTTGGTATAAGGACATTGTGACGCTAAGGCAATAGAACCCTCATGTATTTTGGTGTTAAATGCGGGTCCTTACAAAACACTCCAAGGTAGCACTCAACAGAAACAGCAGAGCACGAAAGTCACAAACACACATAAATTAAATCTAACTAATACCTTAAAAATACAATTCACAATGACAATTCTATAAAATAACAAGAACAAAATGAAACTGAACTGCTACAATCACGACAGCTTACTCAGGATAGTGCATGATAGTGGGGATAGTGCATGATACAGAATATGTCCCAGTTCTAGAAGCATCCCTGGTTCTTTTACATGCCTGGTGTAAAGCATCATACATGAGACCTCAGTCTCGTCCGAAAGACGTAAGTAATTTTAGTTATGTTAGGTGGGAAACACTGAAAATACATTTCTGTTTGAATTCTGCTGGAGGCGGAATCGAACACAAAACCTTCGGATCAGCAGTCAGTAGCTCTTACCACTAGACCACTTGTCCATCCATAGTGACGTACATCTACGGTAACCCCGCTTTTACACCCGAGCCTCAAGCAAGTGGGTTATTTACCATTAGCATGTTAGCGACTTTACGAGTTGGGCATTGTGCCGTGTAAATGTGGTATGTAATGGGTTTCCTTTGTCTTCTGTGCTCGGCTGTTTAAGTACATTGTACCCTGTCCAATAATCTATTATCTTTGTTTCTTTTTGTTTGACCCTTTAGAATCTTAGCCTTATATGTCCCCTTAATGTCTAAACTAGTTGCGTTTGTGACAGCATGCAATAAAATCAGAATAAAATGCAAATCGCTTAATTAAAAACTTTAAGGTCGTTAAAATAAGCTTTTTCAACTCGAATGATATTTGCATGCCAATTGACAATTTTATTGAATGCTTGCAGCCTCACACCATTTTCCAAGAAGTATAATGTTATTTATGGGGATGAATTATATACATTCCTGAGATATAATGAATTATATTCGGTGTCAAAAAAGTCCTGTTTATGCATTTTTTTTCTTCCAATTAAGGTTTTAATCATTGCATGTGTCTGCCACATAATCCAGACGATTATTTTTGAGGAGAACTTTGGTCGCGTCAAACCAAACACGACATAAAAATGTGCCAGAATTTACAATCATTGGCGCTTAATATAAAAACGGGGAAACTCATTCCTTTTTTTCATGCACTCAATGCGATATGTACCATCAGGAATTGGACCAATAATGATTAATATAATGTATAAAAGATAATATTAAGTCAGACAGGGAAGGCAGCACTAAGCTTAACCAGCCTGGCACAGAAAACATTAAAAACACACAAAGCACAATGCCCAACTGAGCCAACCGAGCACAGGAAACATAAAACACATACAAAGTACAATGCCCAACTAAACAAGCAAAGATCCGCCCAAGTTCAAGCTGTCGAAAAGTATAATAAATTATTAGTTTCAGCAACCAAAAGACTGATCGCCATTCACAATCGACCATAGCTTGGAATAGGAAGACCATAGTACTGTCTTACCCAGTAGATGATTTTAATACTGTACGTACAAAGACGATTCGGCAGAAACGGAGGTAGCGCCCCGCCACCCACACAAGAGACAGACAAAGAACATACCATCCGTAATCCCCGTAAGGATATTTCAAGTAAGTCTATATATACTGCCTCTTACAATGAATGACAAACTGCATGATTTCTGTAATGCGCTTGATGCCAGTAAAGGGAGTTACCGATATCCCACACGTTTTACGAATGTGCTCATCATGTGATACATTCCCAATTCCAATGTAACTATTAACCTATAGGCATACCAAGCGTATTTCATTAACGAATGTCGCATTTTTCTCACACTACATATTACCCCCCCCCCCCGACGACTATAAATACATTGTATACAAACATGAAATTACACATTAAGGTGGAACCACACTATAAAAAAAGTTCCTAACCCATATACAAATTTGGTATCATAGTAAACTTTGATTTATTCCCAATTCAATGTCGCGTCTTATATCTCCGTGCGCGATACCATGACGTTACTATGACGTCATGTAGTTACCATGGAAAACGCGTTTTGACGTCGTTCCGCGGAACGCAACGGAGTCAAGAAATAGCCCATGCAGGGCTTTATTATTACACGTCAGGTAAGTAGTGGGTACCATTCGACGCATTATGTAATTTCGAATCCGGTCAGGTAACAATATATATAATCCAATAGCGTGCTAACAAAGCGAACAAAACGTCGAGTCTGGCATTTTTGAGATTTTTAAAAATTATGACGTTTCGACAAATTGCAAAAATTCCACCCGTCAAAAAATGTTTAAATTTTAATATGTTAATATGTTGCATACCTGTAACAAAATATCAAATTCATAGAAAAATTGACCTCGCGAAACTCGATCAATATAGTTTTAAAGTTGTATAGTGTGAACAGAAATTACGTCATTTTTCACTTTGACAACGTTACATAGCGTCAATGATTTTTTCTGTGATGCCGTCCACTAAGGGCAATATGTAAGAGAAATTAGTCAAGGCTATCGAGAAAATATATAGTGAATTGATTATTCGACACTGATTCGTTACCCTAAAGTATGATCCAAAAAAGGAACCCATTGTATGGCGCGTGTTACTCAATATAAATATCAAATGTTTTTTCGCCATTCTTTCTGACGGTGTTCGTTAATCTTTGATAAATAACATTCTATTGTTCATGGTTTAATAGAGACATTGCCAAGGGGTACCCGTATTAGGGACGGTATTTTGAACTATGAGTTCGAACGGTAATCGCTGTCTTGTTGAAAAGGAGATAGACGTATACTATGATTCCAATACAACTCCCCGGTGTATATATCTGCAGCTCTGACCATCAGTTATGCACGGATTTGTATTTATGAAATGCAAACTAAACTCTGAAACGGGACAAGATGTGCCAGTTCAATGACCGCTAGATATAGAACGTCCCAATTTAATGGAAACGTACAGTTTTCAGTAGTTACATAATGTGAATAATAGAGTCGCCGTTTCGTCCACCCGACTGCCCGTCCATGCTAGTTCTCTGTAAGTAACTAGTGGATGAGTTTCAACGACACTGTATTCGTAACTACCTAACATTGAATTTTTGCACATTCTATTATGGTCCGGTTTTATTTATTTTCTTTAAGTTATTGCACTTGAATATTTTCACTCATTGTTTTTTTTTCACGCTATTTCGGAGCAACTATAATATGAACGGGGTGACTTTTATTACCGCCTCACGGCACAAATAGTACAACTGTAAAATAAACAATATGAACGTAGAGTGAGATTCGAACATATAATATACGGCGCCATCGCTTTGTAAAAGGTAGAGAAGAATTCGACAGTTGTCACATACTTTTGGGCCCCGTTAGGGCACTGATCCTGACCCCTTTGTATAGCCTTATATTCTTTCTGTAGAAAAATAAAAACTATTTGGCACTAAATGTTAATGCAATTCCACAGGGAATCGTACCGCAATGGCGGGTAGAACCAGTAAATTCAGTTTTGTGAAATCTGCGTCCAAACCCTCTTTAAAGGGGATAAGTGGGCCCAAAAACCTGTGCACGACATTGGGCCCGTAATATCCTTTAGTCTGGGGTACATGTGTACCCATGTGTACCCATGACAGCAAATTCCCGAATTTTGGCATTTAGGTCGTAAACTACGGAAGGCCGAAATGGCCATCCCGGCGAGTCTGCATTAGTACGCTATGGTAGCGGAAAGGGTATAGCATTTTTTGAAAAATGAATTGTATTCGAATTGACTCTTTATTCGAATACAGGTTCCAATAGCAAGGAGCAATAATCATGCGAATACTGCTAGTACAGACCCCGAGGTGTGAGAGCTCAGAAAGCACACCCGATGCACACTCTAAGTGTTCTTCACTAAAGTGTAACTACATGTAGTTTAGATTCTGTCGGTTCAACATTCATTTTCAGTGGGAAATAAATATTTTGGTCAAAGTTTGTGCAATGTTATATGTCATATTATGGTCGAAACAGTGTTGTGTTATTATCGCGTATGCAGTAATACTCTTCCATGTGTAAATCATATACATGTTCTTATAAATACGTAAAAAATGTTAAACTAGATCTACGTGCATGTATTTAAAAGCGCAAAGCCTGTTTGTAAAGTAGTAAAAAACGTTTTAATGATAAATTGCGTCACTAATGCTGTACCATGATCAACATTTGCAAAGTTATCCTATACGTAAATAACTGGTCGGAAAACTTATCATAGGATTAAAAGTCCGAGACAATTTAACTGCAAGTTCTAATGTTTTAAATGCTAGTCCCGCGAGATTAGAGTTTTGTGGTATAACCGGTTTAGCAGTTACCGTGGTATCATTTTCCCGCGGTACGGTACCGCGATACCCGAAATACCGGTACGTGATCATCATTATACCCTGCTTCTGATCATATTGAAAGTACCTGCTATAACAGCCAGGTTTCATAGTCTACGAAATCGTGCAAGGACCTACTAGTTCTGCACGACGTGTCTGCGATAACCTCACGGAGATCATACGATATCATCCCCCGAATATCGTAATAGCTGCAATCGGGCGCTACGTTGATATGGCTCGAACACGAAACCTAGTAACATACAATGCAATATTTATTTGTAGTTATATTATTAGATAAAAAACTTAGTTTCTCGTTCAACAATATTAAATTTTGATATGTTGTTACAGGTATGCAGAAATTAAACATAATAAAATTTAAACATTTTTTGACGGGCGGAATTTTTGCAATTAGTCGAAACGTCAGATTTTTTTAAAACACCAAAATGCCAGGCACGACGTTTTTCCCACTTTGTTAGTACGTTATTAGATTAAGTGTTAATATATTAAAATGACTAGATTCGCAATTACCTAATGCGTTGAATGATACCAACAAATTACCTGTCGTGTAATTATGAAGCCCTGTGTGTGCTATTTCTTGTCTCCTGTGCCTTCCAAGGAACGACGTCAAAACGCGTTTTCCATGGTTACTTCACGACGTCATAGTAACGTCATGCGAACGCGCACGGAGATACAAGACGCGACATTGAATTTGGAATAAATCAAAGTTTACTATGATACCAAACTTGTATATGGGTTAGGAACTTTTTTTATAGTGTGGTTCCACCTTAATTGTAAGTATTTTATTATTCCCTTATTTTAACCTTTAGTGTAACAAGCACCGTTCCCATTCAAATATTTAAACAATAATTCGTGCTGCAGTATGCACTTTACGACTAAAGTGTTAGTTAAATCTACGTTTAAGTACGAATTAAACGAACTATTTGCACGGAACGACTAATGTTAAACGTTTTTTTTTGTATTTAAAACACTAATATCGCCTTCTAGTTCGATTGTTTTGTTCTCATCGACTTATACTTAGTAATTTGCTGGCTTAGAAGGAAAACCCGAGTAATCATTTAATGTATTAGCAGAATGTGCTGCACACAATTTTAACTTAAGTCTAAAGTTTTTAAGTAGTGTTAAGTTTATCGTATCTCCAAAACTTACGATAATATCGCATCTTAGCTACGATATGTTTATGAAACAGGCCCCAGATGCTTTACAACTGCTGGAGCTTACATTCTTTTTAATATATTATTTTAATCGTTGTAAGATTTGTCTTCCCTGTCTGACTTAATATTATTCTTTTGGGGGCTTAGCTTACATTGGTAGTCTTATGACTGGTTCGCATTTAATCTATGTATAAAGCTAGTGGTAACTGCCCATGTGACTAGATAATGTTGGTTGGACTTATGAAAACGGAGAATGTAGAACAATTAAAGTAGCCACAATAGTATACAATGACGAAATGATGTGGGTGGCAACAATTATGAGCTGTGAGTTTCCGCTTTAAAAAATATTTTTGGCAAGTAATTTCATGTCTATTTGCCTGATACATGTACTATTTGCAATACGGGTTCTTGACAACTGAGAAATTGAATGACAAAGGTCGCGAAATTTCATCGAGGAAAAAGACAAAGAAAAAGTTATATTCGTGTGAGTTTGATTATGAATGATTATGTCATATCGCCCGTTGTATCTGCCATCGAATTCCGTTCTTATCGACATCCCTAGCTCATATGCAAACCAAACACGATGGACCAGAGTTTTTCTTCCAAATTCCTGCTTAATTATGTAAACACTTCGGATCCATGAGAGTGAAATTAGTTGCGTCGTCTTGCAAAATGAATTATGCATGCCAAACTGTGATGTTTATCAAACAATCTTTTTTGTTTCTGTTTATGAAATGATATGAGACATTTCCAGTTAAACGATAATTACAAATCTGACAAGGAAGGTAGTCCTCGAAAGAAACAACAGATTGCGGAAGACAAAACAATAAATAAACAAAAAAGACGATCACTAATTATCAGAAGTCAGCAGGATAAATATCGTACTTTGCAAAGCTAGTCACGTAAATTAGTCACGCCGCATGTATTAATCAATTCATGTTGTATATTCTTCACAAGTTGTACAGGTATATACTCAACACTTATTCAGGAAGGTTGACTAAAGGGCTTCCGCCTTGGTACGGACAGCGACAAATTTCACTGGGGGCTTAAATATTGAATTTCATAATTTATTTTATTCTTCGAAAGCTGGGAAACCGGTTCTTTTGGAAGAAATAAATGACGAATTGTATGTGAAGTATTGTATCTCTAATGAACACACACAGCTTTAACATTCATAAAGCGTGTAATTGGAAGCTTTGTTGCTGTTCATTTGAATTACGATAAATGCGTGTTTAAATATTTTTATCCCGATAAATATCGAACAGCTAGCTAATTTCTGTGTAATAGAGTATTCAATTAAAATATTTCTTATGCTATTATACATCTGCAGTTTAAATTCAAGAGTAATGGTATTTCATGCAGAATATTCATTCAAATTCAAACATGTATTACGAACGGGAAGCGCAGTTAATGCATTTTGGATACGCAAACAACAATTGTACATTCGGCGGAATCATTAATCATTTGTCTTGTAAAGTCGATATTTGCCTGAAACAGGAAGTGTGTCTTAAAAACATCGAGGAAGTGCACTTATATATAATAATACTTTTGCAAGAAACATTCCTTCAAATCTAAGTGCGTGTTGACAATATCGTACTTGAATCTTATTGAACAGATCGTTTTACATCAATGTATTCATTCGGTTTCTTTTTGTCGATGTTTCAACAATATCTAACAATTGGTATGTTACTGGGCCTTTTTGACTTCCCTGGAATAAAACGAAAGGACCAATATTGTCCTAATTAGGTCACTTGCGTTCCATAGTACCTTGTATATACTAAGAACACTTTTTACCTCGATAAATATTTTTTAAACAACATGCATGTCGTGCATTGTTTTTATTTACCAGCATTATTTTAGGTCGCTCGTGATCATGTTAATGCTTATTGCTGTGTGGTTTGGTCAAAATCAGTTATGCAGTTCAGGAGGAAATATCGTGTAGAGCCATTGTTGACGCACTTCATAAATTTCATATCTCTCGTAAAGCTGGATGTACAAAATCATAGGTACCCCGTCTTCGGGATAGCTTTTAGACATATACATTTAGCATGGAACGCACATTAATTAACGAAACAACATTTGTAAAATTGCCTTTGATTTTGTACATACATGTATATACTTATTGGGTAAAATTGTCCTTTGGAATTTAGTCTAAGTAGCTTACAAATGATGTGATAGAAATCCACTTCTTATATATAACTTGCAACGAAACTTTGAGTTGCTACAAATCTAAATATTGTATGAAATTCTCCAGAAAAGAAAAGCGACACTTTATTCCTTACTCTTATAACCGGTAGACATTTCGATCTGTTTTACGGACGCTTTTGTCTGTCATTTGTTCATTGCCTGTCAGGCGTAATTCAATGATAGCTCTTTCGTTTCTTTGAATATTTCAATAATTATCGCAAATTATGTACGACAACCTTTACGTAATAGTTTGGTTACTAAAAGTATTGATTTTGCCTGACACGCAACTCTTTTAAAGTGCAAAAAGTTAAAATAAACGCTTCATTCATTGTCATGATTGCGAGGCGCTTTAAATTGTTCGCGTAATGCGCCTTGGGATGACGGTGCGAATAAGACAGTAAATTGTCTAATTTCGTGATTAAATAAACAAACTGTATGCCTTGCTTGCTAGTCAGGACCCACACAGTCTCGTAATAGTTACCAATTAGTTTTCAGCACATTGTAAAGCTAATGCAATAACATCTTATTAAATGTTAAATGCGGGTACAAGTAATATATCTGACGTGTTGGGAACCTGTAACATGACAAGAAAATTGTAAACCTCCACGCATGGTTTCAATAACTAAACGCACGCTAAATATAAGGGGTGCTTTTTTAGCATTTCAGTTTCATCAAGTTTAATATCGCACTGGTAATACTTCCATCATAGGAATTATACACAAGAAACAAATACTAAAATCGGACAGGGAAGGCAGCACTCAACTTAAAGAGCCGAGCACAGAAAGCCTAAAAACAACACAGACTACGATTGCAATGGTGCCGTGTAATTATGGTCTGAGTTGGTTTTATGTTTTCTGTGCTTGGCTGTTTCGGTTGAGTGATGCCTTCTCAGTCCTATTGTTTACTATCGCTTTTATAGTAATACGCAATATGGTAGTGTATCGTTCTTTTGCAATGGTGTTAACTAATTCGTACCAAATTAACTAATGCTGAATTCCTACGTGCATTTAATATTGTTCTCTACTGTTTTAAGTTTCTCCTTTCATTAGTTGAAAACTTATACAAATAATTAAAATGATGGTCCTTATATCGAGAACGATTCGAGTTTAAATTGTCTGTTAATTTGCTTGAATATTCTGATAAGATATTTTGTAATTACTTAAGCGCTTGAGTGAATACCAAATTAAGCATTTCACAACTTCTTAATTTGAATCTAAATTAATTAGATTTATACATTGGAGATAATACACTAATTACCGAACGAACCCAGTAATGTAAGAATACTGCTGTATGCCAAAACATAGTGATTTAACAAACACCACAGTTTTTTATCAACTAAATTCTATTGTTACAGAGCAAAACTGTACTATCAATACGAATGTTCTTAGACACATACCATCCCAATAAGTAAAACACATTGCACACGTACGCACACTGTCAATACAAATGTACCCACAAATCGTTTCTCCAATTAAATAATTCAGATAATTAAAACAGCCTTAAGGTAACCTTCAATGTACTGTTAGTTTGTTAGTATACACTCAGTTTCATTGAACTATTTAAATCTGATTAGCTATTTAATTAGCATTATGCTATACATCGGTAATTAAATGTTTCTGTGATGACGATTAGGAAAAACGCGGACCAATTCTCATTAAGTTTGTCAATGTTTTTAGTAAAAGTAAATTATCTGTTTCCGCATTGACAATTGAACACAGGTATCCACCCTGGTACTAATTAGTCATATTCCACCGTTTACAATAAGATACAAAATGAGCATTGTTTTGTCTTAATACTGCAGTAATTTGAAGCTCAATAATAGCTTATAAAAGTATACATCTTAATACTAATTACTCATATTATGTCGTTTATAATAATATACCAAATGGCTGAATTCTGCACTAATGTGAAGCCCAACAATGTCTAAAGTTTTCAACACTTTTCAGTCATATAGAGCGAAGAGTTGACATTATTTCAGATAAGATCACACGTTTGCCACAAGCAATTAGCACAAAATCCACTAGTCTGTAGTAAAGAAATAATTGTCTAACTAGGCAAAGTGTTTTCAAATTTTGTTTTAAGTAAGTGCTTGGTTTTAATTATAATTTACATGATGAAACCAAATTGACTAATTGACCTAACAATTATGGTTGTGTCGCTTAGAAGTTTATGATACCAATCACTGTATTCATCACTATAGAAAATAAAATGTTTCCCGACTGAAAGGAAGATACACTTAGACACTTGGTCAACCAGTCCAATAATACTTTACATGACGTCTGAGAATGAATCCGGACATTCCGTCTCCGATGGCGATACCGAGCCCCGTATTCTACTAAGAAATTTACGAACAAACTGTATATGTTGATGAACTGAACGTATTTGTTATTTAGAAATGAATACAATTCAAGCAATATTCCTGATATTTTTGTTCATGGCGACGGGATTCCTTTTTATTTGGCAATACACAGCTGCTCAGGGAGTCAACAGTACTCAAAACATCATAATTATATATATATATATTATACGTCACTACACTTTGACCATTGGTAATAAACTACTTTATGTTAAGGGACAGTTCAAAGGAACTTCTAAATATATTGAGTTCAATCATTTGATCATTTTTGTCAGTGCTTGGTCATGCGATAAAGGAATGCAGTTTTATTGGTATCTATTTTACGACGACTAAATTACCAGTTGATGTTTATTTAATCACGAAAGACACGAACTGTACAGAGGACGAGCGTTACTCGCGTTATGTATCGCATTAAAACACAATAAAAATTAACAGTACTTTCCAGGTCGATGGGTGTGTTCTCATTGGCCGCGAACTTTATGCCCTGGAACTTAAATAACGGCGGTATATTAACATAAAGTAGTTATTTATGAATTTTAAAAATCCAGAATATTCAACCTCTCGAACTAATGTAGGATTAAAAATTCGTGAAGTTTTGATGTTGCGAAATTTCTGATTTCACAGTTCTTAAAACGATATTCGACTGCATGCCTTTCAGCTGACTGGTGAATTCACTATTGTTATATGTTTATGGCAAAAATTTGTCATTGCAATATGGACTTATGACAATCAAGAAATCGAAATGACAATACTAATTGGTCGAATAGTTTAATCAAGAGAAAAGACAAGGGAAATGTTCTTTGAATTCGTCATTTGATTGTTTTGATTATAAATGATTTTGTCATATCACCGGAGAACATGATCCGTTTGGCTAATGAGGCTGAGACTCTGTTAATTCCGGCATATCCTGCTCATATGTAAATACTGCCTTTCCTGTCTGACTTAATATCATATTTTTGTTTTGTTAAAACGAACTCGATGAAGTGTTGAAGTATCACTGTCAAAAAGTTGATCTGAATTCTCCAACGTTAGATTAAATGTAAGGAGATCGCGTGTTTTCCTGTCTATCAAGTGCATTCTAAATCAGATTTATTGTGATTATATGTCAAGAAACTAGTTATAAAGATAGAAAATAATTGAGTGCAACACTAGTAATAGATATAAATGTAATTATTACACATTTGATGAACTATCAGTTTAATATTTTTTCCTGTATAGTGCATGGCCGTAGCCTATGGCACAGCCGAATAGGGTCTGCTGTACGACAGGGTCGTTAATCTAGGTGTACATCTAGCATTACAATCATTCAAATTCTAGATCAGAGAACTAATCAACTAATATTACAACCTTTACAACTTTAATTATAACGTCATAATACAATATGAACCCCACTCGATAGGTAAGTGGGATTCGAACCAACGATTCACCGGGTAAGAATACATATCATTGGATAGCACTGTCCAAAGATTTAATAAAAATGAGACAAAAAGTTGTTAAATATTACCGGACATAACTTAATTATAATATGCAGCATACAACGCTCTGCATTTACCCATAATGATATTGGATGCTTAAGACGGGTAGTTACTTACTTCATATGACTATGGACACAGATTTAACTGTATTTAACTGTTCAGTAAGAATACACGTATATAGCAACTGTTGCTCACCACATAAAATTTTAATGACTGTACAATATCGTAAAATGGCTTATACCGTTTAATTAAACTCATATAAACATAGTATTTACAAAAAAGTACGCATGCAAGCATTTCTTGTTATGCCCCGGAATCTACTGATGCGGGAGTGATTGTCATATGTTCGTCCGTATGTACGTCCGTTCTATAATGTTAACCGGGAACATTCCAGTTGTTAAAACTCAAATATTTTTTAAGTCCATCAAGGCACGGCTTGCAAACTTGGCATACTTGTTTACCGTCATAAACACCTTACATTGTCAAAGCCATCTAACATTTTCCAAATAAATTTACAACATAATTACGGCCCCTGATTGACTTAGCTAGTTTTTATGGACAAGACTTTCACCGGGACATAAGCGTTTATTGAACGCAGTTCCAACACGCAAGCTTTCATTACTGCAATGGATCAAAAGTAATGTGTCTAATGTAGGACAAATGTTGAGCAAAAACTTATTTTCCGCGTGATTTACGTAAGAGCAGTATATGCCGGAATTAACAGAGTCTCAGCCTCATCAGCCACACGGATCATGTTCTCCGGTGATATGACAAAATCATTTATAACCAAAACACACAAATAACGAATTCATATAACCATTCCCTTGTGGTTTCTCTCGATTAAACTGTACGACTAATTAGTAATGTCATTTTGATTTCTCGATAGTCATAAGTCCATATTTCAATGTAAAACATTTTGCCATAAATTCTTTAAAACATTACTGATTGCTCCCGAAAGCTGAATTAGTTAATATCGTTTCTAACAAATATTCTGTGAAATCAGAAATTTTTGCATCATCAAAATTTGCGAATTTGTTATTCTACAGTCTTTCGAGAGCTTAGAAATGTTCTCGATTTTTAATTTTTTTATAAATAACTACTTTCCATGGATTTACCGCATAAACTTCGCGGCCAACTCGATTTCGCTAATATAGCGAAAAAGATTTCTTTCGCGAAATTTCTATTTTACAGTTCAACCGGCAAGAGCTACAAAACAACGTTCATTCATTCATATCAAAGTTTGAATTTGAAAGTGGCTATAACTAATTCCAGGAAAAACGGGTTGAGTAAAATGGCGGAAAAACATTGTTGTTTGAAAAAGCATAAATGTCACTGAGAACACAAGTATCGACCTGGAAAGTACTGTTATATTTTTATTGTCTCTTAATACGATATTTAACACGGGTACACTCGTCCTGCTGTATTGTTCGTATCTTTCGTGATTAAGTAAAACTTTCAACACGTCCTTTAGTCGTCGTAAAATGGATATGAATTAAGCTACATTACTTCATCGCATGGCCAAGCATTGACAAAAGTGATCAAATTATTTTCCTCAATAAATTTAGAAGTTGCGTTGACCGTCTCTTAGCATAAAGCTTTTTTATTACCAATAGACAAAGTGTAGTGACGAATAATGTAGACAAATGATGCCTCTGAGTGTTGATGTCTCCCTGCGCAGGCGTTAATTGCCAATAAGAAAAGAAATCTCTTTGCCTTACAAGCACAACATATCAGGAATATTGTTTGAATTGATTTTATTTCTAAATAAAAGACAAGTTCAGTCCATGTTTATACAGCTTTACCGCAAAATATTTAGACGCCATGTAAAGAATTCTTGGACTGGTTGACCGATAGTCTAAGTGTATCATCCATTCAGTCCGGAAACATTTGTTTTTCTATTGTGATGAATATAGTGATTAGTATCATAAACTTCTAAGTGACACAATCATTATTGTTAGGTCAAATAGTCAAATTTGGTTTCATCAAGTTAATTATGATTAAAACCAAGCACTTACTTAAAACAAAACATTGAAAACGTTTTGCCTTGTAAGAATATTATTTCTTTACTACAGACGTTTGGATAATGTGCCAAAATGTGCGAAATAACTTTGGAAATCTGATAAGGTCAACTGTTCCCTGTATATGACTGAAAAGAGTTGAAAACAGCGTAACATAAATCAAATTAACAATTAGGATGTATATTTCTTTTAGACGTTGTTGGGCTTCAAATAAGTGCAGTATTGCGAGTGAAACATGCTCACTTCGTATCTTATTGTAAACGGTTGAATATGACTGATCAGTACAGTAACTGTGTACAGTTGTCAATGCGGAAACAGGTAATCTACCTTAAGTAAAAACCATGACACACTTAATTAGAATTGGGCCGCGTTTTTCCTAATCGTCATCACAGAGACATTTAATTACTGATGTATAGCATAATACTAATTAAATAGCTAATCAGATTTAACTAGTTCAATGAAACTGGGAGTATACTAACTAACTAACAGTACATTGAAACTTACCTTCAGGCTGTTTTAATTATCTGAATTATTTAATTGGAGAAACGATATGTGGGTATTGACAGTGCGCGTACATGTGTAATGGTTTTGATATTGATAGAACAGTTTTCCTCTGTAACCATAGAATTAAGTTGATACAAATAATTTGGTGGTTTTTATATCACTATGTTATTCTTACATTAAGAGGTTCGTTCGGTTATTAGTGTCTTATCTCAAATGTATAAATCTAATTAATTGAAATTCAATTTAAGAAGTTGTGTAATGTCTAAATAGGTATTCGGTAAATCTTAGTAAATTTACAAACAATTTGAACTCAAATCGTTCTCGATTGAACCACCATTTTAATCATTTTTTAGAAGTTTGTGACTAATGAAAGGAACAGCTTAAAACAGTAGAGAATGATATTCAACGCACGTAGGATTTCAGCATTAGTTAATTTGGTACGAATTAATTTACAAAATTGCAAAATAACGAACAACTACATTATTGCTTTTTACTATAAAGCGAAAATAAACAATCGAACAGGACAGGCGTCACTCCACTGAAACAGCCAATCACAGAAAACATACAACCAGCTCATACCACAATTAAAAATAACACGGCATCATTGCAATTGTAGTCTGTGTTGTTTTAGGCTTTCGGTGCTCGGCTGTTTAAGTTGAGTGCTGTCTTTCCTGTCCGATTTTAGTATCTGTTTGTTTGGTAGAATTCCAATTAAGGAAATACTGCCAGTTGGACATTAAACCAAATGAAACTGAAATGCTTAATTAGCACCCCTTATATTTGGAGTGCGTAAAGTTATGGAAACATAATGTGGAGGTTTACAGTTTACTTGTCATGTTGCAGGTTCCAAACACGTTAGATATATTGAAAGGACCCGCATTTAACTTGTAATAGGATAAAGATGTTATTGCATTAGCTTTACAATGTGCTGAAAACAAATTGGTAATTATTTCGAAACTGTGTGGGTCCACACTAGAAAATAATAGGCGTACAGTTTGTTTATTTAATTTATGAAAGTAGTATTTTTAGTAACATTGTCTTCTTCTTGGTACTATATCATATAATTCAGCTAAAAAACTTCTCGTAAACCTGAGAACAAGATATTGATTTCAACTTTTTGTACTTTTAACGAGTTGTGTGTCAGACAAAATCATTAGCAATTTTAGTAACCTTACCATTACGTAAAGCTGCCTTACATAATTGGCGATAATCATTTAAATGTTAAAATAGCAACGTTGAATCACGCCTGACAGTCAATGAACAAATGACAGACAAAAGTGTCCACAAAACAGTTCGAAAATTTCTACCGGTTAAAAGAGTAAGGAATAAAGTGTCGGCTTTCTGTTCTGGAGAATTTCATACAATAATTGTATAGTTTCGTTGTAAGTTACATGTACACACGATGTATATAAGAAGTGGATTTCTATCACATCATCTGTAAACTACTTAAACAAAAATTAAAGTGGCAATCGGACCCAATACGTATATACATGTATGTACAACATCAAAGGCCATTATTTTAATGTTGTTAAGTTAATCCAAACACGTGCATTCCTTGCAAAATGCATCTGTCTGAATTATAGCCGCAAACAGCGTACCTATGATTTTCGTGCGTTCAGCTTTACGAGAGATATGACATTTATTAAGAGCGTCATTAATGGCTTTAAACGGCTTTTTCTCCTGAACCGCATAATTAATTTCCACAAAACATCACAGGGAAATGCATTAGGAGGTCATCCTACAAAGTATTTAAATATATTTAATTTGACTCATAAGTTGGCCATGAGTAAGCTAAAATAATGCTGGAAATTAAAATAAAGCATGATACACATGTTGCTTAAAAACAAATTTAATATAAACAAGCGGCTATAGAACGCAAGTGAACATTTTATGAAAATCTTGATATATCAAGTAAAAGACAAGTAGCATACAAATGGTTAGATATTGTTGAAAAAGGTAACAAAAAAGTAACCAAATGTAAACATTGGTGTAAAATGATCTGTTCACCTAGATTCAAGTACGATATTGTCAACACGCACTTAGATTTAAAGGAATATTTCATGCAAAAGTATTATTATTTATTAGGGCACTTCCTGTATGTTTTAAGACACACTTCCTGCTTGAGGTAAATTAACTTTACCAGGCAAATGATGCATGCCCGCGCTGAGTGTACAATTGACGTTTGCGCATCAAGAATGCATTAACTGCACTTCCCGTTTGTAATGCATGTTTGAATTTGAATAACCGTTTTAGCATTAAATACCAGTAGAAACGGTAATTCGAACTACATATGTATAGTAGCATTTAAACAAAAATGAAAATGAATACTCTAATCTATGGAAATTAGCTAGCTAATCGATATTTACTGGGATAGAAATATCTAAACACGCATTTATCGTAATTCAATTGAACAGCTGCAAAGCGTCTAGAAATCACACGCGCTATGAATGTTAAAATTGTATATGGTCATCCGAGATCCAATACTTCACATACAATTTGTCATTAATTTATTCCAAAAGAACCGGTTTCCCAGCTTTTGAAGAATAAAATAAATTGTGAAATTCAACAATACCGAATATTAGAATATATATACATGAATATGGTTTTGTAACATACGTTTCATGACACGAAGACTTGCACTGAAACCAGTAAATTATACAACCATTTTTCTTTTGTTATATTTGTTATAGTTTCGCAATTTCTTTGTGTTATATTTATATATTAAATACTTAAACAACTTGTTGATAATACTACGTTTTGGGTTACAAAAATGCAGCGCAAATTTCATAACTAGCGTCAATGTACCTACACCCCAACACACCAGTAGTGGGGTAAACAGTAATAGTTTCTCTGTTACAGTAACTCAACTGAAACACTAACGTCACTGTTAAAAAACCTTATGAAGTTTCGTTTAGTTCAGTTTCTTTATTTTCTTTTTCTTTTCGATATTGGTCCTTCTGACGTCTTGTATTCACTAATCGTCTTTTTTGTATAGTTATTGTTTTTGTCTTCCGCAATCTGTTGTTTCTTTCGAATGCTACATTCCTTGTCAGATTTGTAATTATCATTTACACCCTTGTTACCCTGATAAAACAACATGATTGGATATTCCCAACATGATTGAAAAATGGCGGATGTATGTTTACATATTCATCGCATTTTCGGCCAATTCTTCAAAATCTACGGATTTAACCACCTTCTGATGCTGTATGAAGATAAACTTGTACATTCCTTCCATGAAACTAAAACTATTTATCCGTATGTTTGTGAATGCGATACACAATACGATAAAAAGTTAGAAAAATCTGTGTTGGATTTATTTGACAGTCTATAAAACATATATATTGTTGTTTATTTTGGGTTAAGATCTTTTGTTTATATAGCTCATTCATTTCACTATCATACTTAGTTTAGAGTAAGTTATTTACATTTGCCGTTTCTACGTGATAACTATTTAAAGTAACCCATGTGTGAAAAATGGATAAAAACCAACATGATTTGAGGATAAAGATCAACATGATTTATCTTTTAAAGTGGATACTGACCAACATTGAATTTTCATTGATGCACTGCAGTGCGAATTTAATATGTAGCTTCACTATTGGAAGAATAATGGGATGACCCCAACACGTACGTAGGAGTAGATAACTCTATGAAGTATTTATTGGAAAATATGTCCCCCTTTTTCAACTTCGTGCAAATTTGTAAGTTTACGTTCAAGGTATTAACCTATTATATCTAAGTGCATGTTCATATTGCTGTGATACTTTGCATACTTGTCAACCGTCTTGACCACAACATCTGCACTCTATCAAGCATGTTGTTGAATGTTATGCCCCATTTGGACTAATGTACTTAGAAATACAAAAGTTTACAGTTTATGTACACAATTTTAACCTCTAAGACATGTATCTTTGATACTTTGCATACTTTATCACCATCATGACGCCATGACCTCCACATGAATAGGCAACTCTATCAAATATGTACTGAGTACATCTAGAAACGCAACACTGGGTTCTACTGTCAATATTTGTTCAATCTGATGATGGACAATCAAACTTCATTAATTTTACTTGATGCAGTTTTATTCTATTTCCAATACATCTGTAACATTTTATCACATAGAGCTACATTTAGGTGCAGAACAGTGTTTTGGTGTATAGTGCGGCCGAAAAATAACGGAACATAAATATAGTGCGGGCGAAAAATCACGATTTTTTTTATAAATTAGCTATTTTTTCGGAATCGTTGTTTTATGTCAATATGTAAAGTATTGATCAAATATTGATTGATTACTTATTCATAATGAGCAACATGTTGTTGAACACTGTCGGCAGCAGTTGTGAGCCTTATCTGGAGCTGTTTCACGCTGTCTTATTCATCCTGTGGGAGGCTTGTTACGCATGCATGACCTGAACTTAGGCTGTCGCAAATGGTGCCAGTATGTTGGTAGCGTGTCTCTAGATGAGAAATGTTCGGTGTATGACAATTTAACCGTCGTGCAAACTCCTGTTAAACATCTCTGCCATAAGCATCCGGATGGCCTGATTTTGCTCATATTCGGACAATCATGGCATTTTTATTCCTGAACATATGCCATTTCTTTTGTGATTTTCTTTTTATTAGCAAACTTTACAAAAAGTTCGATTCAATTTATACCAAGATTTATCATGCGTAATTGGTGCACGTGGAAATCATACTTTTTGTGATTATATCGGTGCACGGGATTTACGTAACACGATCGATAAAAGTTGGATGATGGCCAAGTTTCTACAAGATTATACAATATTACTACACAAAATTCAAATATACATGTATAATGCAAGTAAGAAAAAAATGGGGATAAAACCGTTGCGTTTCTAGATGTACTAAGTATATGTTGAAATTATGTCCCCTTTTTAAATTAGAAATACAATTTGGCACCATTCAAGACATGCTCACAGCGTTTAGCCAGTGGTCCCCATAATTCACTGTTCCTATTCCGGGTGTCTTGACTTATTATGAATTTTACCAACATATAGCAGAAAAAAGTATTTAACTAGAAATATGTCCACAGGACACGGATGGCCCCGCTAAAAGCTGTCATCAGACATCTAAGTATAAAGCTATGCAAATGGAATAACTTGAAACAAGTTTGTAATTGCTTAAATGTGACATTGAACAGCAGACAAGAGCTGGGTCTGTAAGTGTGACCTTTACATTTGAGTCAGGGTGTAAATGCGAATGTAACCAAGTAATTTTAAAATCCAGAACGAAATAACAAAAAACAAACAAAGCAGACCAGAAGCGTATACTTGTGCCTTTTAACTTTTAATCTCTAAGTATGACCTTGACCTTTGCGTTAGGGACCTGGGTTTTGCGCATGTCACCTCGTCTTGATGATGTGAACATTTGTGGCAAATAATATAAATATAAAATAAGAAATGACATAGTTACAGATCTGACTTGAATCACATGCCTATTTGAGAATTTTAACTTTTGATCTCTAAGTGTGACCTTGACCTTTGAGTTAGGGACCTGGGTCTTGCGCATGACACCTCGTCTTGATGGTGTGAACATTTGTGGCAAGTAATATTAATATAAAAATAAGAAATGACATAGTTACAGAGCTGACATGAATCACATGCCTATTTGAGCCTTTTTACCTTCAATCTCTAAGTGTGACCTTTACCTTTGAGCAAGGGACCTAGGTCTTGCGCATAACACGCCGTCTCGATGTGGTGAACATTTGTACCAAGTGTTATAAATAACCAATAAGAAATGACATTGTTACAGAGCGGACATGAATCACATGCCTATTTGAGAATTTTAACTTTTGATCTCTAAGTGTGACCTTGCCCTTTAAGTTAGGGACCTGGGTCTTGCACATGGCAACCACCTTGATGTGGTGAACATTTGTACCAAATATTATAAAATATCCAATAGGAGATGACAAAATTACAGAGCGGACACGAATCACATTCCTATTTGAGCTTTTTAACCTTTGACCTCTAAGTGTGGCCTTGACCTTAAGCTAGGGACCTGGGTTTTGTGCATGACACATCGTCTTGATGTGGTGAACATTTGTACCCATTTTTGGTAGGCGTAAGCCTCTCTATACTACCATTGCCATTTCTTAATGCAACCTGGACCGCCTTTAGGCTGCTATGTGAATCCGCATTCAAGTAGTTCCTGAAACTGTCAACATTCCCAATAATTATTGTGAAACTGTTTATTGAATCGATATTTTTGCAGATAATCAGTCAGCCGGGGAGATATCGAACTGGTTTCGTAATATGAAAATGAAGTGTTCATCAAATGTCCCAGCCGTATAGCTATTTTTAGAAACTTCAGACCAGGGTCACGTGATGGTTTTATCAATTAATCGTATATCGTTATGTTATGCAATCATATGGTGTGGCTATACTAGCCGCTTTCTAGAGATGTCTAACGCTGTGATGGAAGTGATTACAAGAGGGTACTGTAGAATCTGATAAATAGGCGCGCGCAGTATTATTTTAAAGCCACTTTTGATATACGCATTCAATACATGTACAGTCAGAACTCGATACAACGACGCTGTTCGTTTCCAAGAAAAATGTCGTTGTAACAAATATGTCAGTATACTGAATTGATACAAAGAGCGTTTTAATACTTTTGTCCCCAAATATGATGTCAGTATAATGAATTTGTCAGTATATCGGATGTCGTTATATCGAGTTCTTACTGTATTACATATACATGTACATCAATATGCCCCTTTTTACAATTATTTAGATACCCTAGATGCCTATATAGTCACATACAAAGGGATTCGACCCGATAAAAATATCTTTCACATCTATACTATGAATACATAAGACAGGGGTCTTTCTTTATGACTGGCCCTCATATACCCAACTCAACATTATGTCCAATATTTTAAACAAGCCGAATACAATCATTTAATTTGTACTGCACACTTCAAGACAATATAATATTATACATAAAAAATACAACTTTTATCAATACACGTACACAATGTCGCCTGTGTCGAGCATAGAATGTTCACAAAATGCGTAAAACCCGGTTTGACGACATAACCCTGCACAGACAGAAACTAGAAAACGGCCGTCGATAAAGAAGAGAAATCATTATTTACACACGATCTCAGGAAATTAGTATGACGATTTGGTAGAGGAACATATTTGAATTAACTCACCGACACTCGTCCGTTTCTGTACAGCTTAGCTAGACGAAAGCAGCAATTCAACAACATTGACTGAAAACAATTCGCCGACTTTTGCCATTTTGACAGTGACAGCACGGCTTTTGTTACGAGTAATTTGATTGGCTGAAGAGTTGCATGGTATTACCCGAACACCAATCATTTTCTATATTGTCACATGATTCGTCACGTGATACTACAATGGTCGAAATGAATGTAAATATTAGAAATTGAATATCAGTTCCCCCTGAACTCGGATTATCGTCTATTTAAGCGGAACAGAAACATATAGGTGGCGGTAAGTTGCAAAAAATATGTCCCACCATCAAATCGTCGTACTAATATCCTGAGATCGTGTGTAAATAATGATTTCTCTTCTTTATCGAAGGCCGTTTTCTAGTTTCTGTCTGTGCAGGGTTATGTCGTCAAACCGGGTTTTACGCATTTTGTGAACATTCTATGCTCGACACAGGCGACATTGTGTACGTGTATTGATAAAAGTTGTATTTTTTATGTATAATATTATATTGTCTTGAAGTGTGAAGTACAAATTAAATGATTGTATTCGGCTTGTTTAAAATATTGGACATAATGTTGAGTTGGGTATATGAGGGCCAGTCATAAAGAAAGACCCCTGTCTTATGTATTCATAGTATAGATGTGAAAGATATTTTTATCGGGTCGAATCCCTTTGGTCACATATGCCTATTTTGACATTCAAGACAAGATCGGCAGTAAGAAAACGAACATTAAACGTGTAAAGTCGTTTAAGCTTTAGTAGCAGCAACCAGATCGCCTCCCATCAGCACTCTTAGTGCTTTGATTATTAAATGTCCTAAAAGCAAGTGCCATAGACTGGGTGTGAAATGCCTTACATCGGGTATGCTCATAAACCTGCTACCACAATCCATGAGCACACTTCTTTAATGTACAATTATGTGTACCTTGAGAATCCCATTGGCAAGATTTCAATTTGTAATGTTGGTTTTTATCCACAATCAAGTTGGCCAGTATCCTAATAAATTTAACAATCACGTCGGTCAGTATCCAAAAAATACTACACATGTTTGAATTATTGTTGGTGAGCGTTAATTTATCTAAGATTTTAAAAAATTGAAACGTCCAAATCATAGTTTATACAACTGCCGATACTTCCCAAATGATATTCATTACATAGAGTCCAATAAATGAGTTTTACAACGTTTTTAAGTACAAAACTCATTCTCAAATGCAAAATCCACACATTTTTTAAGGCTTTACATAGTGAAAAATATTACCTGTATGCAAATTGTTTAGTGCAAATAGTACATTTTCTTCATATGTTGATTATGTAATATTGAAATAAACCATCTGGATAGTTTATATGGAAAATATTGCAAAAACAATGCACTTATCACATTTTTCATGTCGGCCATTTTTCAATCATGTAGGGAATATCCAATCATGTTGTTTTATCAGGGTAACAAGGGTGATTTAGCTTGAAATGCCTTATACCATTTCATTAACGGATACAAATATATTGTTTGATAAACATCAGAGTTTGGCATGCATAATTCATATTGCAAGAAGTCGCAACTAATTTCACTGTCATGCATCCGAAGTGTGTTGCCTAATTAAGCAGCACTTTGTAAGAAAAACTCTCGTCCATCGTGCTTGGTTTGCATATGAGCTGGAGATGTCACTATAACAGAATTCGATAGCAGATAAAAATCGATATGACATCATCATTCATAATCAAACTCACACGGATATAACTTTTCCCTCCATTTAACTTCGCGACCACTTAGTTTTTGCCATTCAATTTCTTTGTTGTCAAAACCCGTATTGCAAATATCAGGCAAACGGACATGTAATTACTTTCCAAAAATAGTATTTTTAAAGGAAACTCATAACAGGCTATTATATTTGAATTTAAATTACCACCCACATCATTTTATTATTAGAGAGATGAAAGAGTAGAACGAGAACTACAGATATGGCTGTTTTTTTCTACTTTAACTTTTGTCATTGTTTCTTAGGTTTTCAGGTCAACCGACACTATTTTAGTCATATTTAAACGAACCACTGGCATTATACATGGATGCAATGCGAACCAGAAACATTATGCTGAGTTTAAAACAGATACATTTCGAGAGCGTGAGCTTCATATTTATCTTAAATTCAGACTCTGAATTGAGCAAAATCTCAATATGAGTTGAGATTTCTCCTCGAGATGCTTCGGGAGTGGGGCCAGGTCTTACAATATAAAACTATTTGTACCATATGTTATACCACGACATATTATTTTGTTTGAAACCTATAAATATAGAATGTCATCTGACATATTTGTAACCCCACGCGTCCCAGTCAAATTCGTAATTATCTTTTCAATAGAGATGGTGTCATTCCCTACATACTCATATCAAGTGACAGTCAAGTAAGTACTGGTTATTTATTTCTAGAAAAGGTTTTACAAGTACTAGGTACATTGTTCCAAAAAGATATTTAATTGCGTATACGCGGATGAGAGCAAAAACATTGAATTACACTGACCCAAAATGAAAACTTTACATAGCATTCAAAAGTGCATATTTTGTTGATAAGTTTATATTCGGGGTTAATTGTTTTTGTCAACGAAGCTCCAATGTAATATTGGTGTCTCTGTGCAATTGTTTGGATAAAAATCAGATTTTTCTTATTTTGTGTGAACAACTTAGTTGAGAGGGGTCCAAATAACAAATTCTGAAAAGAATAAACTAAGCACACTGCAATTGGAAACAAGAAATGACTGACTGTGTGCTTTAGTGATGTTATAAAAAGCACCAATAACCAGTGTGACCTCCGTTTTTTGCGAATACATTGCAGAATACGTGGCCTCATTGAATTTACCCAACGTTGTATTCGCGCATTAGGGATACGTTGCCATTCTAACTGGAGTGCATTTTGGAGGTCATTTATTGTAACAATTTGATAATTGGATCTGGCCCTCCTACTGAGTTCATCCCATATGTGTTCTGTGGGGTTCATGTCCGGGGATAATTCGGGTCAAGGCAAGACGTTAACGTTATTTTGAGCTAAGAATTGTGTCGTTATACGCGCCGTGTGAGGCCTTGTGTTGTCATGTTGGAAAATGCCAGGTTCGTGGTTTTGCATAAATGGAATCATCGTGTTATTTAAAACATTGATGTAACGCTGAGCATTGATATTTCCTTGAATAACGACCAAATCAGTTTTCTGATTTCCAATTATCCCATCCCAGACCATGACGCTGCCACCACCAAATATATCCCTCTCCCGAATACAACATTCTGCAAGTCGCTTATTTCTACGGCGATAGATGCGTACCCTGCCATCTGCGTGGCTGACTGTAAACCTCGACTCATCGCTAAAACGTTCCGATTGCCATTGGTTTTGCCCGAATGACGTCGTGCCCACAACAGTCTAGAGGCTCGGTGACGAGGTGTCATAATCTGTCCAGTATATGGACGACGAGCACGAATAGGAACTTGCTTCTTCCTCGCCGAGCAGTAGCGGTTGCTGGTATGAAACGATTACGTAGGTGATCTAGGTCAACGTGATAACGCGATCAATACGTAACGTTGTCTCACGTACGCGACCGGTTCACAGGAATATGAATAGTCTGTCTAGAGCCAAAATGGTGTGCCACGTTATTTACCATCGACCCCGCCCTGAGCATATTAATAGCTTGGTTCCTTTCATCTTCAGAAAGACGTGGCATCTAAATGCAACCGTTTTGCAACAAAAATAACTTTTTATTATCTGTGCTGTGCAGCAAATGATAACTTGACGGTGTAAAACCTGCAAGTGAAACATCTGTTCCTGCGCACGTGCAAAGCATGGAATACGTTTTTCAGGTCTGGACGCATGAATAGACGCGGGATTTGTAAAAAAATGCACAATCGTAATCCGCATTAAAAACATGATAATCATGTTTTAAACTTACAACGATATGTTTGCTAACAAAAGAGATATTTAAATAAATAAAGTGTTAAGTTTTCATTTTGGGTCAGTGTAGAAAGCGATAAAACCGGTTAAAATTACTTCTTTACAAATAGTTGATAGTAATTCGTACTTAAACGTAAATTCAACATGCAATGTGGTCGAAAATGCATACACTTAAAACAGACTCCGAATGAACAATAAGATATGGAGCTGTACTGCGTAAAAAATATACGCTCCATCCACACAAGAGCGAACAGACAACAACAATGACGACTACACGTCACAAGAGCAAACCAAAAAGCAGCGACCATGACTTGTTGGTAGATAACCATATTCTACCAGGAAGAACAATTAGTAGATGATTATTCTAAATATATAATCATTTTGGCAGGTACGTAGTAAAGCACAGAGCTCATGTATTCACGTTGTTAAAGCGTACAATGTATACGACCTGGGTTTAAGGGTGGACATGTCATGTGATGGATGGATGTAGCACATGGGGGTATACGTACACGTCACGTGATGATCACGTGGGGGATATGTCGATATATCTAGCAGTTTCGCGGGAAAACAGCAATTCTAAGCTTGACTTCAAACAGTAAACTTTATTTCAAAGTTAGTCAAGAAATCATTCATTTTTAATGAATTTCACATCCGGTTGAGGCAAGTTGTTGCTCAAAATTTAAGAAGCAATCGTATTTAATTTATGTTTTACCAATATGAAATATAAATACAGTTCCACTCGTTTAATAACGTTTCGGCATGTACACCTGATTCAAATCATAAAAATTATTGAAAAAAAAACATAATCTTATTTAATCCAACGTAAAAAAAACAATATCGCGATGTCGGAAATTACGTCGAATCATTTAACGCGACGTCATCGCGCGTTAACGCGACGTCGTCGATCTGCGTAACGCTCCAACTTTTGAATTTGTTGAATTGAAATATAAAGAGCAAATAAAAGACGAGCGTAAAACTATAATAAATATATATAGGGCATATCTGTGCAACCCGTTTCCTAGATCGGAAAAAAACACTCTTTTCAAAGTATTTGTTCGCCTGGTCTGCTATGTGGTGCTGCCTGGCTGCCAGAGGCTAGTTATGTAGTCTCTGTGGAGCAAACAAATTCCTAAGTCGTATTTTCCTCTGCCAGATTATCCAAAAATCTTATGCGAATTCCCCGCAGGATGCAGTGCATATTATATAGTAGTAAATATTGCAATCCCTCAATTAAAAAGAAGTCTTGCTACAGCCAACAGTGTTTGTTATTTGTACATCGTATAGTTAATGTACACTATATGGACACATTTTTGGCGTTGTTTGTTGACACTGACCAATACCAGCCCGTTTGTTTTTCAATAACATCATGTACATATATCACAGACAGGAAGAAATACAATACAAGCATGTATTGTTTTTCTACTGAAGGAAATCTTCACTATTGCCTTTTCAACAGCTTGGTCTTGGGTGGATCTTTTACTTTTTTAGTCGGGCATTGTGCCTTGTATGTGTTTTGAATGTTTTCTGAGCTCGGCTGATTAAGTTGAGTACTGCCTTTCCTGTCTGACTGATCATATTTTGTTTTGTTAAAACGCACTCGATGAAGTGTTGACGTATCACTGTCAAAGTGTTGATCTGAATTCTCCAACGTTAGATTAAATGTGAGGAAATCGCGTGTTTTCCTGTCAATCAAGTGCATTCTAAATCAGATTTACTGTGATTATATATGTCAAGAAACTAGTAATAAAGATAGAAAATAATTGAGTGCAACACTAGTAATAGATCAAAATGTAATTATTACACATTTGATGAACTATCAGTTTAATATTTTTTCCTGTATTGTGCGTGGCCGTAGCCTATGGCACATCCGAATAGGGTCTGTTGTACGACAAGGTCGTTAATCTAGGTGTACATTTAGCATTACAATCATTCAAATTCTAGATCAGAGAACTAATCAAATATTACAACCTTTTACAACTGTAATTACCCAGCAAAAAATGACTAACTGTAAATAGGTTTAATATAGTTTATTTAATTATGTTTGGCATGAAATTTTGTCATGGCTGGATATATAATATTACTAAGTACATACATATATTGTTTATCACTTGCCCCGTCAACGGTAGCAAGTTTGAAATGATAAATCTGCTGTCTGAACAAAGTTCTGCTCTGTCAACAGATTGGCTGAATGATTGAGACATTCTTGTAACAGTAATTTTCATTGGTGCAGATCTAGTTTCGACAGTTTGTTATACCCCAATCACACGAATCTCGAATCAGCCGGAATGGGCCCGAATGAGTCGAAATGGAGAAAGAATAAAAATTCGAAACACATTCCGAATGATAATACGAATTGACCAAAATTATTGTAGCCGTGTCAAAATGTCGCTGGAATACTTGGAATACAATTCGAATACAATTCAAATACAATTCGAATATACTTCGAATATAACTCGAATACACTTCGAACCCGCCTGGAATGATAGCGGAGAACGTACACCCGTGTGTTTTCACACTACGGTACACACAGTCATTGGACCGTTTTGCACGGGATTTAGCAGGGGTAGCAACAGTAGAATTACTTCTTCTACTGACTCTGGCACGGGTGATGTGATTAATAACAGTACATGTGGTGGTTTTAAGTAATGTTTCGAATGTAGTCAGAATGCCGTAAGAATATTTAAAATGTAATCAGAATGTAGGAAGAATACATTTCGATAGCCGTTCGATATTTCGCCGACTTCAAGTGCATCTCGATAGTTTTGAACATGCGCAAAACATTCGAAGTGGTCGCAAGAATAGGCCGGACTATACGGAATGTACTACGAATACAAACAGAATATGACGGAATATGTTAAGAATGTACTTCGATTACGCTGGATACACCTCAAATTTTACATTTTGGTGACATTCCGGCTATTCCGATGGCATGCGATCTGGAATATTTGAATTAATATACATTTTAGGATTAGATCATTTGAAAACATTCAAAATGACCAGTATAAATTAGACAGAATGTACTCGGAATGCAGACGATATACACTTCGAATATACAAGAATGTACCCCTAATTGCTATTCCTACGGCATTCCGGCTCATTCCGACTCTCGTGTGATGGTGGTATTATAGAAGCGTGATTCTGGGAAAGCTCACTTTTATTCAGACCGTTGGGGTGCTTACTTGTATTCTTTAAGATTTTTATTGTGAATATATTTGAACTCGTAATTATTTAAGCTACAAGAACCGGAATCACTGTCTTCTTGGTATTTCATAGATATCTTGGAAGCGGGTCACTGAGTCAGACCCATACCACAACAGCACAAAAGTACATTGTAAAAAGAACGTTTACAAAATACCACCATATGTTTGTTTACCTAAATTGAAATTAAATGTTTTATTTATTTAATCAGTTTTAATTGTTAGCTAGAAACTCGTCTAAGTTAACTATTACTCTGCAGTTTAATTACTGATTTAACTATCAATCTGCATTCTAATTACTAAATTAACTATTTCCGAATTGACTATATGACCTAACAATAATGATTGTTACACTTAGAAGTTTATTATACTAATCACTATATTCATCACAATAGAAAAACAAATGTTTCCGGACTGAATGGATAATACACTTAGACTATTGGTCAACCAGTCAAAGAATTCTTTACATGACCTCTAAATGTTTTTACGGCAAAACTGTATAAACATGGACTGAACTTGTCTTTTATTTAGAAATGAAAACAATTCAAACAATATTCCTGATATGTTGTGCTTGTAAGGCAAAGAGATTCCTTTTCTTATGGGCAATTTACGTCTGCGCAGGGAGACATCAACACTCAGAGGCATCATTGGTCTACATTATTCGTCACTACACTTTGTCTATTGGTAATAAAAAAGCTTTATGCTAAGAGACAGTTCAAAGCAACTTCTAAATTTATTGAGGAAAATAATTGGTCATGCGATGAAGTAATGTAGCTTTATTCATATCCATTTTACGACGAGTAAAGGACGTGTTGAAAGTTTTATTTAATCACGAAAGACACTATACAGCAGGACGAGTGTACCCGTGTTAAATATCGTATTAAGAGACAATAAAAATATAACAGTACTTTCCAGGTCGATACTTTTGTTCTCAGTGGCATTTATGCTTTTTTCAACAACAATGTTTTACCGCCATTTTACTCAACCCGTTTTTCCTGGAATTAGTTATACCCACTTCCAAATTCAAACTATGATAATATTTTATGAATGAATGAACGTTGTTTTGTAGCTCTTGTCGGTTGAACTGTAAAATAGAAATTTCGCGAAGTAATTTTTTTCGCTATATTGGCGAAATCGAGTTGGCCGCGAAGTTTATGCGGTAAATCAATGGAAAGTAGTTATTTTTAAAATTTTAAAAATCGAGAACATGTCTAAGCTCTCGAAAGACTGTAGAATAACAAATTCGAAAATGTTGAGGATGCAAAAATTTCTGATTTCACAGAATATTTACTGGAAACGATACTTGACTAATTCAGCTTTCTGGAGCAATCAGTAATGTAATGTTTTAAAGAATTTATGGCAAAATGTTTTACTTTACAATGACATTACTAATTAGTCGCACAGATTAATCGAGAGAAACCACAAGGGAATGGTTATATGAATTCGTTATTTGTGTGTTTTGATTATAAATGATTTTGTCATATCATCGGAGAACATGATCCGTGTGGCTGATGAGGCTGAGACTCTGTTATTCCGGCATATCCTTCTCATATGTAAATAAAGCACGCGGAAATCAAGTTTATGCTCAAACTTTGTCCAGTATTAGATAAACTACATTTGATGCATTGCAGTAATGACAGTGTGTGAGTATATATTTTTTTAGATAAAACATGCTTGCATCATGGATACATGCAGAGTGTTGTACGCTTCAAATAATAATTAAGTTATGTCTGGTAGCATTTAACTACTTTTATGTCTCGCAGACAGAAACACGATTCGGATGAATGCTTGGGACAGTTGCTATCCATTAATTACATAGTGCATGTAGTCATATATAAACTCGCACCCGGATTGTCGTTATTTTAAATCCCACCTATCTATCAAGTGGTGGTTCATACATATAGCATTATAATAAAGTTGTAAAGGTTAATCACGAGGAAATATTACTTGATCTGTTCTCGGATCGAAATTTGAATTTTTGTAATGTTAGATTTGCACGTATATTACATGTAACGATCCTGGCGTACAGTAATCGATCCTATTCCATCCGACTGTGTCAGCCATGGGGTACGGCCATGAGCTATACAGAAAAGTATTAAACTCATAGTTCATCAAATGTGAAATTATTATATTTAGATCTATCACTACATTTGTAAATGAGTATGGACAACTGTTTCGCTGATAATCGTTTATTCGTGAAAATCTAGAATGATGGAGATCTGAAACATGTACATACGAGAAGGTAAATAATGGAATCAAAATACAGTGGAATCAAACAATAATCAGTGATATACATTCAGCTTATGCATTAATACAGATTAGTCGTGAATAAGATGGAGACAATGCTACTCACAACATAAATAAGATGAAAACACTGCTGAGGTGATTATTGACCAGATTTAGATTACAAATGGCGTAAACAAGAAAGGGGAGCTAACTATATGATGTCCAAATGTAGTCCACAGTCAAAGGGAAGTAACTGATGACGTATAATCCTCTAATTTGCACTCAATTACTTTATATCTTTATAACTAGTTTCTTGACATATAATCACAGCAAATCTGATTTAGAATGCACTTGATTGACAGGAAAACACGCGATTACCTTACATTTAATCTAACGTTGGATAATTCAGTTCAACACTTTGACATTGATACGTCAACTCTTCATCGAGTTCGTTTTAACAAAACATAGACAACATTGAAGATCATTTTTGGTGAACCAAACTACTGTAAAAATGGATTCGAATCTTTAAATTTCCACTACACATAGAATAAAACGTACGGCTTTACTATAATGTTCTACTAACCATGTTTCGCGATAAAATATTGTTCGCTACCTATACATATATGTAAGTCATGGGTGCTAATTAGTTGGTTGTCTTTTTGATATGTTGACGTCATTGTTTGATAGTTGTTGTCTGTTGGTTCTTGCTCCTTCTGTTTTTTGGCTGGCTAGGGCGACAGAGTCAGTTAGAGTGTCTTATTTTTGTCTCAGTGCAGTTTTATGTGTTATTGTTTGTCTTTGTGTCTTGCGATTTTGGTCTTTGTGGTAGTTTCTATTGCGTATGTTTGTTTGCCTTTTGCTCTCCTGTTTCTTCTGAATGCACGCTTCTTTCCCAGTCCAATTCATTATTATATACTTGATTTTGTGCCATTCTATGTACACCGACTAATTTCCACTTGTGATACATATATACCAGAGGTTTGGAGTTGTATTAGATGGCTTTTAAATCAGGAATCAATTTAAAACACTTATAAAATACGTTTTTGAAACATACTGTTATTTTCATAACAATGTGACATGATGGGACTAGAGGTAATAATTATAAACACAAGAAAGTTAAAAGCGTATTAATAAAATGGTTTATAGTCTGGCAGCTTGTTCCTTCCCCTTTATGTTTTTTCTATCATTTACGTTTCGTAACTAATTGGATTTATAACTATTGATATTGTGTACAGCAGTTATCGACCTGGTGATAACTACGAAACGGAATCAAAATACAGAGAAATACTTAATGTAGTTATTAAAATGCATAGTGATAGTTAATTTAGAAACGAGTTTCTAGCTAACAAAACTGATCAAATAAATAAATCTTTTAATTTGAATTTAGGTTTATAAACATATGGTGGTATTTTGCAAATGTTCTTGTTACAATGTACTTTAGATAACAGATCGTATTTAATTAGGAAAACTACGGTGTCCACCAAAAATAAGTATACAGTTGCAAAATAAAACTAAAATTATTCAATATCTGTTAATTTAACGGTCACAATTATTCTACATGCATATTCCTTGCCTTCAAATTGTGTTTTAACACAGTTCAGTTCTGAATATATGATGTTATTACATATGAATAAATGGGATATAACCTGTGTATATTTTTGGTGGGCAGTGTATATTGCATGGTTTTATTTCATGGAATTCTGTCAATTACCACTTTCTATCTCCAATTAAGTCATTCGAATAATTTTAAACGTGAAATGTACTGTAATATTTTTACTGAGTTAGTTAAAATCAATAAAAATGTATTACATCTATTTAACTTTTAAATGCTATTTCAGTGTAATGCCTCGTTCATGAGTAGAGAAAAACAATTGACATAATTGTCATTGAATGCGTTAAATCTGATTTTCAAAGAGACACATTTTGTTAAAACAAATTTGAACAATTTGTCTTTGTATATTCAAATAGATGCCTCGTAGTTGGTGCGCGAAAAATATCGTCAAACGCTTACGGTACCTCTAAATTTGATTGACTTAATGAAATACGATCATCCAATAATCTACAATGTATACCAAATACTCATTTTACGAGGCAAGTTTTTCAAGAAGCATAATAGCGTCATTATAATAATATCATAATAATCAACCAACCTTTGAGAGACATGCCATTTTAAAATGGTCTAATTGTTATGTTGGTTTAAATATTGAGGTTAAAATAAAGACCAAGTCTCTAAATTCAGCGGTGCTTCTATTGGGTGCTATTTAAGTGGTTATCCATTTTGAATGGTCATCGATGGTGTAAATGAGCTTCGCCTTACCAGGTATGACATTTACTGACCAGGGGTGGTATTCAATATTAATCTTATTTAATTAGAGAATAATGATAGCCTATCATATCGCCTGTTACCGACCATGAGTTTAATATGGTGTGATTTGATTGGTTGTCCTTATCCTTCATGTCAAGTAAGACCAATATTGAAAACCACCGTTGGTATCATCTCGTACCAGGGTACTGTTTTATCAATGCACTTACGGAAATTTTAAACTTACGATCAGATTTAAATCCTTTATAATTTGCTTACAATTATAAGATTTGGTAAATGGAGCTGCAATTTTAATAATGATTCAGTTAATGAACTCCTACAAACCATATCCGTCACCAATTTGCAGTTGTTAATGAATTATAAAGAATTTAAATTTGATCGTAACTTTAAGATTTTCGTAAGTGCTTTGATAAAACAGTACCCTGCACACTAGAAGGTAATGTAACTAATACATACATGCTTGGGTGTTGGTGTTGTTAGAATAGTCATTTTGCTATGTATTGAATACAAAGAAAACCTATCCTACTAATCCATAGTTGAATCACGGAATGTTGTTACACTACATTGATCCGCGTGTTTATTTAAATTAAAACGGAAAAACATTGTTTTCCAATGGGTATATATAGTGCGCCCAGGATAATGTGATAGGCGGGCAAATTTGGTAAGGTCCACAAAGGTGGATTACAATTATGTGCACCAATTATCAGTGATGTTTTGACTACAATACTGACCCTATCTGTTAATTTAAGTGATTTGTAAAACCAATTTTGCCACAGTTAACCAAACCGATTCATGTTTGTAAATATGACGTTATCCTGGGCGGACTATATATGATCTGTCTTTGGTTGATCTCTATCACGGCATAGTGTTATCAACCACCCAGTGAGTGTTGTAACCTATTTGACTTTCAGCGAATTTCCAACCCCAAGGCATTGTTTGATTACAAAATATTAACACTTTCATAAGGGCACAAATTAGCTGACTGTATTTTGCTTAAACAAAGACAGACATATTAGGAGTAATTAGTTAGTAACTGGATACTTTAACACGTTTGTCTGGAACACATCTCGTTAAAATTACAGAACTCTAAAATCAATGTTACATTGTTATGTTTACGAGGTATTTTGTTTAGCTGACATTTACCAAACGACGTAATGTTATTTAACCTTACATTGCTTAATTTCGTCAATTAGATCAACACAAGTTATGCTTCATTTTCTTACCATGACCTGAAACATTTTCGAAAGTACATATTCACAGTGTATGCAAATTCAGCGGACGCAATAAACTGTTCATGCAATTTGATGCTGTTTCCATTACTTAACGTATAACTTCTATACTTCTATTCCGACTATACGGGCCTTTCAACGTTTTAATATTGTTATTTAACTTTTGAGACTAAAGGCTGCTATAACTATGTAGTTCAGCAGTTTTACTGTTGTTACTAGGTCATTCAGCGTAGGCATTTCGCCTTTTGGTTGCTGTATCTTTTCTACTGGGTCATTCAGCTAGTTATAATTTATTATACTTTTCGACCGCTTGGACTTGGGCGGATCTGCGCTTGTTTAGTTGGGCATTGTGCTTTGTGTGTTTTTAATGTTTTCTGTGCTCGGCTGGTTAAGTTGAGTGCTGCCTTCCCTGTCTGACTTAATATACTCTTTTTTCTAATCATAAGGTGGTACATGTAACTTTGTCCTTCTGCAATGTCGTTGTCCAACACAAGACTGCTTCGTATCTTTTAAAATAGCATGTACACTGTATCTTTTGTGGATTATCCTTGTGATGAGTGTCGTCTGTTTGTTACATTCTTGTCACCTAAAACTCCGATTTAGTTTGACCGGCGGAAGCGGCAGACGGGGATGTCGTGATTTTGTTGAACATTGCGTTGTGCGTTGTGTGTGCCTTTTTGTTATCAAGTCGTATTTTTGTTATTTGTTGGACATTGTGTCGTATAATTGTGGTGTGTGGTGTTTTTATGTTTTCTGTGCTCAGATGTTCAAAAAGATAACAGGAAGTCGGACTCGGAAGGTAGAACTCAACTTAACCAGCCGAGTGCTGCATTCTCTCCCTGTCCAATCTATTATCATCTTGTAGTATACAGTCTTTTTAGTGTAAAGTTTTTCAATGTTACGAAATCTATGAGGTCACACTATCATTTTTACCTTTTCATAGTGACTTTGAACCACCTTCATACTCTAAATTCCAAAGAAGGGAGTTACTCTAAATACTACACAAGGGAACAACTCGTATTTTAGCGACTTTGAAATGTATCAGTCTTTTTTTGAAACTGCAAGCTAAGTGGAGAAAAGAGTCAAATATCATTACCAAGTGTCACTGCTTAGTAATTGAAACTTTAATGTTTCACCTATACATAAAGGCTTAACAGACGCGACAGTGAGGGTAAATTGGACAAGCGCTGAATTTGATCAGCCTGTGTTTTGGTCGAATGTTCTTGTAAAGAAAGCAAAATAAATTTTATTTCCCTGCATAGATTTTCACCAGGATAACAAAATTAATTCTTATATATAATTATATATATGCATCATATTAAAAATGCATCAAACACCATGCCATTATTTTGGTACCAAGATAATGAAGATCACAGAAGACTTGGTATTAGATAATGTATTACATAATAAAGACATCGCTCCAAAATAATTGATAATTGTTAGTGTAGAACAATTTATCCGAATGATGCAGACTTCGGCTAAATGCGAAGAAGTCCCATTACTTTATTTTGTCTAAGTGCTGTTGAAATCATTTGATTTGTCATTCACGTTGCATAATATGTCATTAAATAGTTGTAACTGATATGCTTGCTTTATTTACAAAAACCTTCGACCTAAACACAGGCTGATCAAATTCAGCGTTGATCCAATTTGCCGATAAACCTGTTACTTTCATTTTCTAAACAAGTGTATTATCTATGTGATAATGTCATTATTACTTATTTGCTTTTAAGTATTTAGGCATCAAAATGACGGCATTAAGTTGACATTCAAGACCAAGTATAATGATGAAATATATCATGTTATATACCTGGTGCAAGCCAATTTATCTGAATGTAGCGGTTTTAAATACGTTAACTATAATAATGTCTTCATTAACTGATTGTTGAAATACATTTCACGATCTATATTAGTTGGTGTGTGCGTGACAATTTTCTGTAAATCCCATCCGCCCGTCATTTTAAATAATTAAAATAATTTACACAATTTCAGATGAACAACATTAATTGTTCAGATAGCATTATTTATTAAGAACGTTAAACTGGCATTGAATCGAAATAAAAAAAAAGATAAACGAATTTCTAGAATGTATATCACTATCATTTCAAGTAGTGGTTTATTTAATAGTATTACCTTTATAAAGCACTTTTAAAGGCACTGTCCTGACAATATGTTTTTTATTTTCTATTTTTAGTTTTTTACGTACTATATACATATTCAAACTCAAACAGTATTAAACATTTAAGTAAAAATCTTAAAGGTAGTAATTCAGATTTTAATAAGAAAATGATCAGTGTAAATTCTGGAATTTCGGATATGTATGCCTTCACTCTAACCTGTACAATCATTATTTCCAAATAAAATCCTGCATCAAAACATTATATACAATTATTTTTCAAGATTTGAAAAAACATATTAAATTGACAGTACTTGTAAGTAGTTTTTCCGGTGCTCGTCCATAGACAATCAAAATGACAATATTAATTTCTGCTATAAGGCTACCGGTTCATACAACATATATGCTATACACATTTAACATAATCATAGTGTATAAATGAAATAGTGATTTTTAGTCAATAAAACAAATATTGTCATAGTAAATGCCGATTGTATAGGTAAGTTTTAATCGTTAATAAATTCTTTACAATGCATGCACGAGATAAATTAGGAGCTAAAAGATGAACCATCAATTACATTTATTTAACGTTATGAGTACTTTACATGACACGACTTACTAGCCGCCAAGCTGAGTACCCATCATTTTCCAGGAAAACGTTGTTATATAACACTGCTTCACCAAGTATTACTTACTGGAATGAACCCGATTTATTTTGCCAATTCAGCAATTACCACAATTGAAAGAATAGCATTGATTAAATTCATTATATCAGTTCAGTGAAACGAGAATGTTTTTTAATTGACAATGCACCAAAGCACCTGTAGCCATCAATATTGCAAGCGTCATCGGTATGCATTAATCGTCTCTGTGCTTCATTTACCGATAATAAACGGCTGCATTCTCTCAGAAAGTTCAAAGCAAATTTTTGATTTATTGAGGACAAGCAGTTGATTGATTTATTGACAGCTTGATTAATACCTCAAATATCTAAGATACGAGCGTGTGCTGAAATGAACTCAGTCTGTCAGACATTAAGCTTTTAAGATACAAACTACATGTACGAGGTGAGATCCAGAATTACGTGGGATTGCTCTAAGAAGTTAAATGTAAGTATAACGGTTTTTGAATTAGCGCAAAAGTCCACGTAATTCTGGATCACCCCTCGAATATACGCGCTCAGTTAAACAATTTATTGAACACTTAAAGGTGGGTCCACACTATGAACGTTTCTACCAACGCATTCCAGGAGTGTTTAACAGATTAACGGATCAAATCAAACAATCTGTATCGCTGCATATTAGGTTATTAAAGCGATCTTAATTAAGTGATTACATTTCTTACTGTATCCTGCCATATATGCTTTTTAGTTTAACCTATGCTGTACTATTACCTTGGTTCAACATGTTTCCCTTCTTGGTTACGTTTTTCAGGTATCATTTCTATGTTTATCGAATCCTAAATTGTCCACAACGCAATTCCAAACTATACCCAACATGCGTAAGCATTGTAAAAATAAAAAAAATCGTGGTTCCAATGTGGAACAATTCGTGTCTAAATGTTTGGTTAAGTTTACTTAATTATTCAGATAAGATATTATGTTCTAATTGCTGGATTGGTTAACTGAATACCTAATTAAGAATCAAACTTTTTCTTGAAATGATTTCCGATTAATTAGATTGATACATTTATAACTAACCTCGAAGCGTCCGTGTTCACCTGATTGTAGGTGTATGTGTCATGACTAGTGTGCTAAAAGATAATAGAAAATCGGACAAGGAGACAACACTCAACTTAATCAGCCGAGCACAAAAAACATAAAAAACATCACATACCATAATTCCCATTCCCAACCCATTGCTGAGCGAGAAAATAAGCTTAACCGCTGAAAGCTCATGTTGCAACTGTCAAAACATCTTTTGAGTCTTTTTGAGGACAATAGTTGCCAATTCTAAACTTCAATTGGGCTTTATTCTTATCATTGTTTTCTTTGTTTCTGTCTTCGTGCCACGTACATACACTTAACAAAGACTTTTATCAGCAAAGCGGGCACATTGCCGATTAAAACACGACAAAAATGTGCGACATAAGCTTTTGCTTATGTCATAATTTGTTTATTCTATTTGTGAAAAGTGTAATTAGATTGTAATAAAATTAATTGAATTGCAATACAACATATCCAAGCTACATATGCTAAATAATTTAGCAAGATCAAACACGTACTGATCGAGCTATGGATACATATATACATGCCCACTTATAAGATTTGTTAAGTATATATATGTAGCTTAACATTTGTAAGACGCTTTTGAAGATATATTATAGCATGTCTGTTACTGCAACATCTATTGTCAGTATTCTTATGTGCCAAAACTCGAGAAACATCTATATCTATATACAATAGTTTCCTCGTTTGTCAAAGCCTGGTTCGACCTCTTTACTTTCGTATGTTTTGCATGATTTGTATACACAATGAGCAATGAGGAGAAATAACGTTGTTTTCGAGACAAACAGATAAATGTATACGTGCAAATGCAAACGATGGAACCGAATGTTATGCAACGAATATGTCCTTGTCAGCGAATTCACTGTTCAGGTTTTGATTTAGTACGATAAACAATTAATAATGTCCATATGTGGCATAATTACGATATATCATGTGCTATTATATAATATTCACTGCAAATTGTATGCATTTATGCTCACACTTTATTAGTATTTTTATTTGCATGACCATACAATACGGAATTGTAATGGTATGTAATCGAACCCGAACCCTCCTATTCCGATGATGTCGTTCAAACTACGACAGCACCAGGACCCGTACCAGAAATAACTAAACTTTATAACTGTAAGTTCAACAGCAATTAATCACTAGAAAACAGCATCATTTCCATCTTGCCTATTGACGTCAGAAACTACAACTTCCACATGAGGCTGACACGCAAACACGGCATCTGTCAGGCTATGCAACATGTGTCAAACACCATGACCAGAGTGTACAAAATATGCTGACAATACGTAAACAAGTAGTTGTCAGTTACTGCTGATTACATCAACCACTCGTCAACACTTCCTGGTATTTGACTTTGCTAATATTTAACAGAACGCATATCCATAACAGAATTAAGTCATTGTACTAATGTTGCTGTTGGTTTCTGAGTATTATTAAATATTAAAGAACGTAGTGTTTATATACAGACCCTATGTTTTTGATTGACTGCAGCCTGTCAAGGGGTGGGTTGTCATGTTTTTGTAGCCGTTCAATTTTCATTTATCTTGTTCATTTTTGTGGTTGTCCTTTAGATTGTATTCTATGATCTTTCTGTTTCAAATGTTCTATTTGCGCCTTTTGTGCTCTGCAGTTTCTTAATGGGTACTGCCTTTCATGTCAGATTTGTTGTTTCGACGGATCTTTTACTTGTTAGTTGAGCATTATGCCTTGTATGTGTTTTATGTTTTATGTGCACGGTTGGTTCAGTTTGGGAATTGTGCCTTGTATGTGTTTAATGTTTTTTTCTGTGCTCGGTTGGTTCAGTTGGGCCTAGTGTCTTGTATAGTTTTAATGTTTTCTATGCTTTGCTTGTTAAATTGAGTGCTGCCTTCCCTGTCTGACTTAATATTATCTTTTTCCATGTACGGTTTGTTGTTGTCTGTTTACTTTGTTTTACGGGAGAAAATACCCATAATACTCACATTTGTATAAAATAGTATTCCTATGTGGCCTCAAATATAGTTGAATACTAGCTGACTTCTTAAGAGTAAAGTATTTTCTCAATGAAGCATGATAATTGATGAACAAGATTAATTAATCGTTAGCACGTGCGATCGGTGTAGTAGGTTTTCTTAGTATTGATTAATGATAACGCTTGGAAATAAGCTAGATGAAATAGTAAACGGTTGGATAAGTGTTGAAACTTAACAATGCTTTATTTGAATGGTCTGCATTCATCTTTCCAAAATATAAACAACTGTGTTCATGAAAATAAGAAGTCATCTGTACAATGTATACAACTATGCACATATAAATGAATGCATTGCATGCACTCTGAGAATATATTATTAACGCTATAAAGGATTATTACTGTACTAGGTGACTCTATGATATCTCAAAAGTTCTCGTACACTTAATGTCGTCATTAATGTCCAAGACTTGTCTGAAGTAAAACCCGATGAATATCGATAATTTCACGGAATATCAACTCTTATTATTTGAAAAAAAACGTAACGTCAACTGCGCCGGGCTTTAAAATATGCGTTACGTCATCATGACGTCATAATTCTCACGTCGTGACGTTCCAATTTCGACGTGATTTTTTCCAATGAAACCAATTACGGCACATTGTAAGAGAAACTGAGTCATATAATAAACAGAAAATTTGTTGATTTTTGGTGTAAGATCAATTTTATTTCACTCGTGATCACAGAAAATTAAATTTACACTCGTGGCTACGCCACTCGTGAAAATATTGATTTTCTGTGATCACTCGGTGAAATAAAATTCGATCTTACACCAAAATCAACAAATATCCTCTATGTAATACGCCAATCTATTATCTGACCGTGGTTATGTTGAATATAATATGGTATAAGTCAGTGTTGACTATTGTTGTTATCGTACACGTGTTTGTATCAGACAGGTAGATATGTTGTTAATTAACTTAATGAGTTTTTAAACCAATATTCGATGATATTGTTATAACATTATCAATGACGTCACAATTAACACGTTTCGCCATCTCTCATTACGCATTACTGCGTTCCGCTTTTATTTGTTTTGTTTTGTTGATGTCAATGCTGCATTGTCACCATTTGCTTTGAATTCAAGCGGCATTACGTTATAAGTTCGCACTGTAGCAAAACATTATTGAGCTTTCCCGTCTGTTAGCAAATTTTACCCAATGAAGAAAACCACTAGTTGTCCCAAATTGCCGATGGGAACTGACAATTACAATTTTGTCTAGCTTTCTTTCAAAATTACCCGATTTTTGTGTTTTTGTGCATCTAGAATTGATCAGGACAAACAAGAGTTGTTTAACATTATTTTCCCACTTTTCAGTGTTAAATTAAATTATTCAAAATTTTAGAAATGATTATTTAAACACACCAAACCTTATTTAATACTGTATATGTATTTTTTGAATTGAAGAAATGGAGTAACAGTTGTGCCAAATTCAAAATATTTACCTACGAACACATAATTTAAATAGTACGTACCTTGTTAAACAAACCTGTAGATACAATGAAGAAGCTATACTTTATTTGCCATTAAGATTTCTGTGCATCTATATAAGAATGTGTATAAAGTTAACAATTTTGTAGATACGATATACCTCTCATACAATTCCGTGTAGCAATACCACGTGACTTTTGGCTACAAATACAAGACGAAATTTCTCACTGCATCTTGCCATATATGTTTTTTAATTTAATCTATGCTAAATTATGACATTGATTCAACATTTTTCTCTTCTTGATTACATTTTTTTCAGGTACCCCGTTTCTATGCTTATCTCTGAACCCGTTTAATCGAATCCTAAATACATTTGTAATCTACAATGCAATTCCTGTTAAATAATTTGTTCCCATGAAAGTGATGCCAGTATATGAATTCATGAGCAGATAGGGTTTATTAAGGTCAGAATTACTGGATATATGTTCTACTGACAGAGATACAAGTGTAAAGCAATTATAATAACCCTTCTTTTTCGAAGAGAAGGAGGCACGATGAATACATCTTGAACATGATTATCCGCTACCCATGTTCTGTATCATTGATATAATAACATTGATGAGCAATTGTCTGTTTACTGGGGACCCAATGAATTTTTTCAAAGCATCCCGTTTAGAACTGCCAACAATTTCTTGAACTTTCTTTACAAGTTCTGCTTTTTCCGAATCCTTCAAATTTTTCATCACACTCAGCATAGAACTGTACTCATCGGATTTACAATACCCAACAAGAGCACCTGAAAATAGAGACCAGGTGATAATACGTATATACAGCATGCTCAGAGTGGGACCTGTGTTGGCCCTGATCTCCCGAAGTAGAAACCTCAACTCAAACTGAGATTTTGCTCAAATCAGAGTTGGGGTTGGAGACAAGTATGAAAGTAAAGTTCTCACAATTTTACATTAATACAGTAAGAATAATGTTTCTATTTTGTGATGTCATTTGTTAGTCCATTATCCCAGGGAAATTAACACAAAGACAAATGCCAATAATTGAGATGAGATTTAACTCAGATTGAGATGCTTCGGGAGATCGGGGCCAGATCCCTGAAATTCAGGCTAAAGTTTGTCAGGGCTTACAGTTTGTGTAGGATTACCCTTTTATGATTGATAAAAGCGACATCCCTGATGAAAATAGCTGAACATACCCCTTCCAGAGAACAAAAAAGCTGGTTGAAACACCCTTCTAGAAAAATTGTTAAATCTCTGTCCATGAATTAAGTAGCCATCTGTCTTGAGCAGCCAATTAAATTCCAGTCACCTGCTTTATGCCGTCACTTTTTATAATAACCCCTCGACCCCTGACGATGAAGATATGGGAAGAGTAAGAGCATCATTTAAAAGAAATAAATCAGCCAGATATCGCTATACTTCAATGTAAGAGTATTTCCCCTTACTACTATAGGTATATACATTTTTCTCACCATGATACATATAGTGTTATGTCATAGTGTAGTGTTATCTCAGTCTGTGAATGTAGGATTTTAAACTACTAGCCCCAATTTAATGTAAAGTAAAGTGCAGTTAACATTAAGTTACGCACCAGCAATTGCACCAAAAAGAGCACCTCGAGTACCAGCAACAACACCTCCTGCACATGAACCACCAGCAGCCCACGTCATCTGTTTAATTATTCCTACAATGATAAAGCATGAAGGTGACAGTCACGATTTTTCCTTCTTTTACATGTATGTATGTAACAGGGTGTGAAAAATGTGCATCCAGACCAGTGCTCGAACCCGAGACCATTCGCTTAACAACTGAGCTAGCCGACTGCCTACGCAAGTTTCTCCCCTATTAGAAATTAAATCATGTATACACTAAAGTCAAAGTCAAAATTTATTTATTGTCGGAAAGTTGGTACAAACAATAACATTAGGTATGTATAGCTTTTGTCCGACAAACAATAAGTACAATATAACAAATTATGAAGTACATGTAGATGTAATTTAAAATTGTGAACAAATTCTAAAAATCCTGAAGATGATATAATAACAAAAATAGTATTAAAATACAGTTAAGAAACAAAGCATATATTTTTAAAATTTTAAATTATTTAAAAGATAAATTATACTCATCCCAAGTTTGTAATACTAAGAATTTATATACTATAAACATTCAAATTCTGCAAAAATGCCATTATGAATAAAATATCCAAACATAATATAGAATCTAAATAATCACTATATAAATCTATATAAATGTAAAAGTATAGCACAGAACGGCAAATATTTATTAATGGATAGTTAAACCCCTTTCACAATTGTCGTAGGAATTTCTTCGTCGCACGACGCTTGCGAATCTACGTCGAAATGTACCGACTTGCGTCTGGAAAGGGCATTTCGTGGAGCGGTCACAATTGTCGCACGACGGACGTGCGACGGCTCTTCCATGCGTATTAGGGAACTATCGTGCGTCCGTCGCACGACGGACGTACGACGGTCGTGCGATGGTCGCACGCCATAACAATTGACGTACGACAGCCTTACGATGAACAGTTGTCGCATTGTCGAACTATTAGCTGGTTTAAAAATGTTAAAGTTTAGGTACACGTTTTTAACCTTTAATGACATATTGCATCGTCATATTGCTTTGATACTTTGCATAAGTGTTCACCATCATGACCCAATCCTTATACAGGAGTAGGTAATTTCTAAAGCATTTTGTATTTGAATATATAATGGTTATAACCTCGTACCATCGCGTTTAGGATATTGTGGCAAAGTAGGCGCACATGGGCACATTTCTTTTGGAAATCAAACCACTTTTTTCAAATTAAACTGTCAAGTTATTGATCTGTTGATTAAACTAATTTTACAGCTCGTTGAAACGATTGTAAATATGTGAGACGATAGTCCCTATACAAAGACTACAACGATTATACATAGGACTGTATTCGGTAAGAGAAAAGTGACATTATCCTCAATCTTTTTATCATTAGTGTACCCGAGTAGACAGTATCAATTGGTTTATAGTCTCAGTCAGCTACACTTGATATGTATAAACTCGCCTCCTCGGTAGCCTAGTGGTTGAGCGTTCGCTTCGAGTGCGGGAGGTCTCGGGTTCGATCCCTGGCCGCGTCATACCAAAGACAAAATTTAAAAATAGTACCAGAATATCCCTTGCTAGACGCTCAGCATAAAAGGCAAACTGGATAACATCAGGAATGAGGTGTCGAGAGTGATTAATATAAGTTGGAAAAACTTGTTTCACAGTCGACCTTAAATAATGTAGTATAAACTAATGTGTCGTATCAATTAAAACCTAACACAAGCACATGTTACCAATACAGTTGCCTATAACCCCACATGAATTGATGAACATCCCTCGCATATAGTTCGCCCTTAAATTGATTAACCTTACACCTTGCACTCACATTGGTTTAAATATTGATCTATGTACGGCTGAAGTTTAAATATCGTACTCGAAATATCTATCAAAGCATATCTTAAAACCGTCATAAATTTAAAACATGATTGACGTTTGTGCCAATCAATCAATGGTTATACATGTATACACGTCTTCAAGGGATTATGATGGCTCGATTAACCAAACATGTTCGTTGGAAAGCTTTTGTCACCATGAAATGACAATGAATGAATGAGATATGAGACACAAGTGGCTAAAGTGTTCACCGAGGCATCATTTTTCGCATGGTGGTACCTTAGATTTGTGAACAAAGATGAGTTTCGCATCATTTGCTAATAATATTCACATGAACCTTGCAATTCGATTGCTAGTTATAATGATAATTAACATATTGAATAAAACTTCGATACGTGAATTGTGAATGCAGTTTTTTTAGTCATGAGCACATGCTTCAGTTGGTACAGATTGGAATCTCACGAATCAGTAAATGCACATTATACGCGTTTTCAATGAATCATACGACTTCCATCAAGTCAATGCTTTGAGTACCCTTAGCAGGAGTGTGCACTTTAGCCAAATCACAATACAGTTTGTCACACACCTACCGATTATGGAATTTGCGGTTTACGCATTGATAGTACGATCCAACGACATACAAAGTTAACTCACATTTAAGAAGGTTATGTAGTTCAGTCAGATAGAGTTATAGTTTGTCACACAACAGCTAGGACAATTTTATATTTTAATTTGAACTTAAGACTTCCCAACGACTAAAATGGATTTTCGTACGACTATGGTAAGATATAAGTGTGCTCATAATTATGATATACATATACAAGTATATCAAACATTGGACACAAACTAGCGGAACTTCTGTATGACTTTCGTAAATACGCATAAGTGTACGTGCAAAAATGTTGGTGGACACCGGGACCAATGTTAGTGTCTGGTACCCAACCGATGCAGCTAAGCTAGTAATGTTGCAACGCACCAATAAATCATGATCAACGCATTGTCAGAGCAGCTGTCTAAATCAACGTTTGACATACCCGAGCCAAAGGAATATGTAGGTTAACTATAACGAGTCATCTGAAATGAACGGAACTCGTTTTACAACGTGTTCATCTGTGGGCCTATCCGCTACATATGAAATGGAAGAAGAACAATTTTAACGAAGAAAAACAAAGTTATAAGCCATGCCATATCCCAACTGCATTGACGTTTTGAAGAAACCTTTCCGCTCTTCATATCAGCCAGAAATGGGTGAACATAAATGTAATCTCAGCCAATCATTGTAGAACAGAGAAAACACAAAATGGCTTGTCGTAAATATTGTAATTAAACACAAATGACAGAATGGGAGACCATTGCAACTTAACTATTTAGAACATTGTCAGAGAGGTATTGGCACAGAAATAGTGTCCACAATACATAGAGGGGCAAAACAACACGATGACCTACTAAGTTCAAATGTCACTGTCAATAAGAAAACCAGAAATAGTTTTATTGTACTATCACTATAAACGTTATTTCATTATTCATCATTGTAATTATTGTGTTAGAAAATGTAACAATAATTCAAAGTGAGTCAATCTTAGCAAACAAGCCTAGAGGAGGTCGGATGGTCCTGGAATAAACCAATAAACTCGGTTTTACTATATTGTGTACTGTTTTATCTGATATACTAGTTCAATACATACTTTATAGCAGCAAATTGAGAGAGAAATCCTTGTAGAGTAATAAAAGCATTTTAGTAATTGCCTTCTTCTTAAATTTTGTTACCGCGGGACATAGACTTAAATTGAAAAGTGTTGTCAATTGATGTATAGTCGTCCTTGATATCACGAAATAAAACAGGATTATGTTCATCTCTGGGAGTAATAAATTCTTCTGACTTGTTCAATTTCCACTCATTGCGTGTAGGGTGGCTAGAGGATGTTGTCATCTAGGAAACATAAGGAAGTTTTATCGTGTACGTGAACGTGTAGTAACTTGGTGTAGACACACTATTGTACATGTGTATTAAGTGCAAAATTGCAATTGATGTATTTCTTAAAGTCATAGTGACTGGGGTGTTGGGAAACAAGAAACAGGAAACAGTTACCGTTATATTAGAAATTCCATAGACAGTAACATCACTAGCGATTGCTTTTATTAAATAATTATGTGTTAAATGAGTCAGTGTCAACGGAATTCTAGTACATGTACTGCAAGATAGTTCAAAGCAATAACGTATTGCCCTACAGTAACTATATACAGAATAATATGTATTTTCAACCTGTTTTGCACGCATTGTTTCTTCTTCTATTTGGTGGTGTTTCATTACAGATTGTTTCAGACTATAATTCTGTGATAAATGCTCAATAATCATGATGTATAACAACAAGGTGTTGTCTCTTTAGTGGTGCCACCCCTGTCCGATTTGTAGTTATCTTTTATTCTCTTCTTAAAAAAGATTATATTAAGTCAGACAGGGAAGGCAGCACTCAACTTAACCAGTCGAGCACAGAAAACATTAAACACACTCAAAGCGAAATGCCCAACTAAACAAGCGCAGATCCGCCCAAGCCCAAGCTGTCGAAAAGTATAATAAATTATAACTAGCTGAATGACCCAGTAGAAAAGATACAGCATCCAAAAGTCGGAATGCCTACATTGAATGACCTAGTTACAACACTAAAACTGCTGAACTACATAGTTATAGCAGCCTTTAGTCTAAAAAGTTAAATAACAGTATTAAAACGTTGAAAGGCCGGTATAGTCGGATGACTAACATAACTTATAACTGCAGTTTGGCCTTGTTGTTTTTGTACTCCTGGTATAATATCTCTGCTGACAATTTTTCATTGATTAAAAGTACGCACTACCGTTTATGTGTCGAATGTCTACAATACCGTAGAAACCATTGCCTTGAGGAACTTTGACTACGTTATCTTAGAAATAAACTGTCAAAGTGGTAATTATATCTTTTTCAAGTCATTGTTCGCATCAATCATACAAGGCAAGTCTACACATTTTACTGTTCCTGTATGGTCCTCGCATTGATGTATTTTAACACTTTCCAATATGTCCGATATTGGTTAAAGTTGTCTAGAACGTTGTACGTTATGTGTACGTCAATGTAGATATTCTGGACAGTTTTTATGGCAGTCATTTGTTTGTAAATAATGATCATACGGTAATAGTGTCTCAACTTATCAAATACATCAGATCAAATGCTATGGCTAACATATACATAAATTTAATCTAGTTGTGTGTGAAGTGGGTATAATGTCACAAATTCTTCAATTTAGTACACGTACAGGACCATCCTCATATCGGAATTACTGCAATGTGCTTACTTGATGGGTTCTAAAATGATATCAATAACATAACATGAAATCAACAATAGAATTACAACACAAGGCCCTAGTCAAACCTATTCCGATTTAGAAGGAATTAGGCACAGCCAGCTGAAACGAATAAAATAAAAGTTTGCGGCATATTTAGAATTACGCTAGAATGCTTTTTTGATTGTTAACCGGAAGTCACCGAAGTCTAATTGTTCAATTTAGAAAACAGTTTACTAACGACACATCACAAACTAAATGTATTATCCGTACTTTTAACTGTATGTAGCTTAACTAATGTAAAACATTCTAGAAGGTATGTATGCCTTTTTGCTTATTGTGCTGAATTAGATATACTACATGCTATAAATAACACTCTCTATTGTAAGTGATCCAAATGTGCCAAACTCGAGAAACATCTACATTATTGTTTCCTCGTTTGTCAAACGCATTTTCCGATCTACTATGTATTGTATGTTTTGCAAAATTTCAAAGCTCAGAATATATAAAATGAGAAATGACGAGAAAGGATGTGGTTTTCTAGACATACCGATAAATATATTACGTGCAAATGCAAATGCTTGAACAATGGTTCTGTTGCTAGGCAACACATGGGTGCGACAAAAACTGAACAAGGGTTTGCTTGGTACGATTTACAGTTTATTCTGTATATTTGTTTGTTACTATAACATGTTCACTATTAATTAAATATAGAACTAAGCACGCTTACATCGTATTTAAGGGGAGAAACCATAACTAAATTAGGTAATTTATCGGTAAAACTAACGTTTTCAGCTTTTTCAAAGCTGGGACTTGGACGTTTGTCTTTTTCACAGTTGAAACTTGAACATTTAGGGGTTAAGTTCATTTTCTCGTTCATCATTGTTATTATTGTGTCCGTTTAATAAGGTAATTTACAGAAGGAAGTTTATGGCATGAACGACATTACGCAAATAACATGCTTTGCATTATTACGATTAATGTCATATGTCTCAATATAATATCTCACAATACAATATGTACTTTCTGGCTACATACGTTAATATCAAATTGGATGCAACGTCCTCCAAGTGCGCACAGTTATCTAATGCAGCAGCACAATAAGCAAAAAGACATACACACCTTCTATAATGTTTTACATAGTTAATCTACATACAGCTAAAAGTACGGATAATACAATTAGTTTGTGATGTGTCGTTAGTAAACAGTTTTCTAAACTGAACAATTAGATTTCGGTGACATACGGGCAACAATAAAATTATAATTATTCTAAATTTTCCGCGAACTTTCATTTCATTCGTTTCAGCTGGCTCTGAATCGGAATAGGTCTGACTAGGGCCTTGTGTTGCAATTCTATTGTTGATTTCATGTTATGTTATTGATATCATTTTAGAACCCATCAAGTAAGCACATTGCAGTTATTCCGATATGAGGATGGTCCTGTATATTAAATTGAAGAATTTGTGACATTATGCCCACTTTACTCACGACTAGATTGACTTTATGTATAGGTTAGCCATATCATTCCCACAATCTGATTAAAATCACATCCTCAAACCCGCTACGCATGAGGATCTGGCGACGACCTACAGAAGGTCACCTCAAGCGACCTTTCCCATTCGCCAATCGGCGCCTTGCTTTTAGAACTCTGAAAGCGATTTAATTCTTTTTATATACGATAGTTACATTTATCACGCACACATGCATCTTACGCGCCTTCTTTGTTCTGATCACCTCGGATTGCAATGTTTACCGGAGACAAATGGACATGGTGGAGCTTTTACGATTGATTATTAAAAATGCGTTTATATCAAATGATCTGAACTACAAATTCTGCAATGGACAAACTAATTAGGATTACTTAAAAAGCAGATTAAATTTTGTGGACAACTATTTCATTAATTTTGTAATTTTTTACGACCGAAGAACCAATGTAACGAGCTATATGTTTGACTGACTTATAAATACATATAAATAGCGAAAGTGGAAATTCCGATTTCTGAAAACAGAAATTGTACAGGTCGTCGTCAGATCTTGATGTAAGAAAGATCAAGTACTTTAGTCAGTTTGTCCTTCTCCCTATTGTATTTGATATATTCATACATTGTTGCCCTATAATCATTATTTACAAACTAATGACTCCCATATAAACGACATATACATTTTCACTATCGTTTTTGATAAATTGATACATAATTACCCTATACTCATTATGTACAAACAAATGACTCCAATAAAAGTGACATATACATTTTCATTGTCGAGAATATCTACATTGACGTGCACAGAACGTACGACGTTCTAAACAACTTTAACTAATATCGGACATGGAACATGGGAAAGTGTTAAAACACATCAATGCGAACTATACAGGAACAGTAAAATGTGTAGACATACCTTGTATGATTGATGCGAACAATGACTTGGAAAAGATATATACCGGATATGTCTATTGTCTGTTTTAAAAGTATAATTACTAATGTAACAGTTTATTTCTAAGATAATATAGGCAATGTTTCTTAAAGCAATGATTACTACAATGGAGACATTCGACAACTCTGAACGGTAACTCGTACTATTGTAAGAAACTTAATAATTTCGTTTGTGTTATAAACAGGTATGAAAACATGCCAGCAGAGATATACCAGGGGTACAAAAACAAAAAGGGAAAACGGCAGTTACTATTTCTCTTGATGAAGTTATATAAGTGTTAAGCATGGAATAAAAGATTAAAACAAATCGGAGAGGATAGGTACCACTCAGCAGACAATACCTTGTGGTGATGCATCTTGATTATTAAACATTTATCTCAGAATTACTGTCTTAAACAAACTGTATTGATACACCAACAAATAAAATAAGAAACAATACATGCTAAATAGGTTGCAAAGACATATTATTCTGTGTATAACATTTGTTGGGCAATCAGATATTTAGTTCATCTATTTTATAATACATGCGATTATTTTTATGTCGGCTGACATTGACTCATTTATCACATCTTTAATAATAGCAATCGCTAGTGATGCAACTGTCTGAAAATCTATAATATAACAGTAACTGTTTCATGTTTCCCAAACTCAGTCACTATATCATTCAAATTATGAATATATGAAAACGGTGTTTTTCTACGTAGTACTGTGCATCACACCTCTGGTGCATTGTCGCACAAGGTGATTATATACAATTTCGCAAGGGAAAATCGCAGTAAAAGTCTGTAAACTTGATTAAAACATGCTGCTCCAGATTTGAGGCATTGTCGCACCCATCCTAGCGTTGAAGACTTCCAATGATAGGGTGGTGATGATCACGTCCGTGAGGTTGTTCCAGACACGGATGCTAGATAGGAAGAACGAGTATTTGTAGGCATTAACGCTTGTGAATGGTACCAAGAATCAGTTGGCTTAGCCTCTTGTATTAGGTACTCCTGCTGGAATGAGTATCTGCTCTGCTTGGGTGTCCACTAGGTTACATGTGTATTGATGATTCTGTGCATCATGGTAGCCTTGGTGTGTTGGCGATGAGCTTCTAGTGAGATACAGTTAATGTCCTTCATCATAGATGTAACGTTGCTGGTCTGTCAATAGTCCCCTGCGCTGAATCGATCAGCTCTTCTTTGCACATCATCGATTTTGGTGCAGTTCGCCCTAGTTTGTGGATCCCATATTGATGAGGCATAGTCCAGCTGTTGTCTTACAAGGGACTTATAACAAGTTGCCTTGACGTTTCTTTGACAGGAGCTCAAGTTTCTGAGATAGAAGGCAGTAGTGTTTTTTGCCTTCTTGGCTGTCGCATCAATGTGGTTGCTCCTGGACAATGTTTTGTGAAGTGTATTGTACCTACGTCCGTTACTTTAAGCAAGGCACTAATAGTAATGCTGCACTAAATAGTAGTATTTCCTAGATGACAATTTCCACGATACACAATACACGCAATGAGTGGAAATTGATCATGTCAGAAGAATTTATTACTCCCAGAGATGAAAATAATCCTGTTTTATTTCGTGATATCAAGGACGACTATACATCAATTGACAACACCTTTCAATTTAAGTCCATGTCCCGTGGTAACAAAACTTAAGACGAAGGCAATTACTAAAATGTTTTTATTGCTCTACAAGGATTTCTCTCTCAATTTGCCGCTATAAAGTATGTATTAAACTTGTAAATCAGACAAAACAGTACAAAAGATAGTAAAACCGAGTTTATTGAATTACAAGAGCAGTACCAGAACCATCCGACTTCCTCTAGGCTTGTATGTTAAAATTGACCCACTTTAGATTCGTGTTACATTTCTGACACAATAATTGCAATGATGAATAATGAAATAACGGACATAATATCTAATTCATAGTACAATACAACTATATCTAGCTTTCTTATTGACAGTGCCATTGTCACTGTGTGCTTATTACGTTTTGGGCATTGTTTGTGTGCCAATTTCACTCTGAAATTGTTCTTTATATATAAGATGCAATATTCTCACATTTTTGTTTGGGTTATTTTAATATATGTGCCATTGTGTCACATTACACTATTTACGACAAGCCTTCATTGTTTTTGTTTCTCCAGTCCACAATAATTGGATGATATTACATTTATGTTCACCTTTTTCTTGCTGATAGGAAAAGCGCAAAGGTTTCTGCAAAAATATGTTGAATATCGCACTGTTTATAACTTAATATTGTCTTCGTTTAAGATTGTCCTTTTTCCATTTTATATGTAGTGGACAGAGCCTCAGATTAACAGATTGTAAACTGAGTTCCCTCATTTATTTTAGACGACTCGTTATAGCAAAATTACACAGTTCTTTGGCTCAGGTAGGCTAAACCTTGATTTGGACAGCTACTCATGTACACTTACACTTATATACGAAAGTCTTACAAAATTCCACTAGTGTTTTTTCACGTAAATCTCGCCTGTTATGTTGCCAGCTATAACGCTATCTGACTTAAGTACATAACCTTCATACAAGGGTTCTAAAAATGTACTATGTAGTTAGTTTATACTAATTTATTTAAGGTCGCTCGTGAAACAAGTTTTTCAAACTTATATTAATCACTCTCGACACCTCATACCTGATGTTATCCATCGCCACGAGGGTATGAGAGAAGAGGAGCCAGTTTCCTTTTTATGCTAACCTCTAGCAAGGGAATTTCTGGTACCATTTTTATTTCGTCTTTGGTATGACGCGGCCAGGGATCGAACCCGAGACCTCCCGCACTCGAAGCGAACGCTTAACCACTAGGCTATCGAGGAGGCGGTATGTATATAGTTTGTTCATATTAACATTTTCTAAACAACATATTCAAAATTCGTTAGTTGTGTGACATACGGTATTGCAAACTGGCTAAAGTACACACTCTTGCTAAGGGTAAGCAAAGCGTTTCATGAGGAGATGCTTTGTAATCAGATTTATCGGAATGGAAGTCATATATGATTAATTGAAATTGCGTATAATGAGCACTTTCTAATTCGTGAGATTCCAATCAGTACCAACAGAAGCATATACACGTTCATGACTAATTGAACTGCATTCACAATTCACATATCGAATTATAAAGTTTTATTTAATGTGTATATTACATGTACTAGCAATCGAATTATGTGAATATTGTTAGCAAATGATGTGAAACTCTTCATTGATTACATCAGTCAAAATGACAAAGTGAAACATGGGAGATACGATGCCTCGATGCACACTTCAGCCACTTGTGTCTAATATTTTATTCATTTATTGTCATTTTATGGTGACGAAAGCTTTCCAACGAACATGTTTAATTAATCAAAGCCTTCATAATCACTTGTAGATGTATATAATCCATTGATTGATTGGCACAAACGTCAACCCAATTTAAAGTTGATGACTGTTTAAATTTCAGCTTTGATCAACAGTTCGAGTGCAATATTAAAAATTCTGCCATATTTTGAGCATTATTTAAAAAATATATTTTCATTTTGTATGGTTTAACTAATTTGAGTGCATTGTGTAAGGTTAATCAATTTGAGGGCGAAATATATACGAGGGTTGTTCATCAATTCCTGAGAGGTTATAAGCAACTGCATTGTCAAATATGCTTGTGTCAGCTTTCAATTGATACGGCACATATTAAAATCTGTAATGCTGTAACTATAGACTGATTCACATTGTCTACCTGGTGCAATAATGCTATAATGGTTGAAGAATTGTCCTTGTTCTCTGTCCAAATCGTTGCCATATTGGTATAGGGACTACCGTAGCACATGTTTTAATTCATTTAAATCTGGTTGTGAATATAGGTCAATTAACACATGTGATTCAATAAATTGACAGTTGAATTTAAAAAGTGGTTTCATTTCTATTACAAATGTGCCCATGTGCGCCTTCTAAACACTATCGAGCGCTCGGTTGCGGTTTGATTAGAAAACGGGCTCCTGTTCAAGAAGTGAAATACGTCATGCACTCTGACACTCGATCACCTTGTCTCGTTAATGTCATCAAACAGCATCAACGCAAATGTGATAAAAAAGAGTAAAATCTAGATACAAACGTACTGGTTAAAACACATCAGTATGATTAATACTAGTATATTTAACTCCCGCCATCTGTCAGAATTAGAAATTGGATGAGTAATATGTAATAAATGTACCTCCTCTGTTGACACCTCCTCTGTCGATTGTAATTAGCATAATTCTATCACAAATAACATAAATACTATCGATAAGGATCTCGTATCAGTATACATGTACATGTATATTTCATTTAAGCAATTGCTCAACAATTGCTCGGCGTTCGCATCAGGCATTTGTGGTCAGGTAATTCACAGAAGGGCGTTAATGGCACAAACGACATTAGTCCAATAACATGCTTTGCATTATTACCATTATTGTCATATGTATCAATGTAATATTTCACAATACCAATATGTACTTTATGGCTACAGACGTTAATATCAAATTGGATGCAACGGCCGCCAAGTACGAACAGTTTCCTCTAACAAAGTTGCGTTACGATGTAAGCGACGATCAGCCATGCGTTCAGGGAATCTATACATATTACATTAAATAATCACGATATTTGTCGCCTTAATCCTTAGCTTTTTGGCACGAACAATTTGAACGTGTGAATTTCCGCTTTTTCCGTTCTCAATTCGAAATATGTAAGAACTAATGGCATTTACTATTTACATTCCATTGTTCGCCTCCGTCAGTTGTTTTCGTACAATACCCCAGTTTAGGCGCACACTCTCGGCCTATGGTTAGCTAAAATATGCTCACGTGACAAACATTGCTTAACATAGCGTTCAACAAATTACAGGTACAAAACGTGACGAAACAAATCGTTACCTTTCCTTCGTTGAACGCAGGGCTGAGTTGTTTGGTAGATACATGTAGAATGACGACACGTGGTTTCCGCTCAGGTAAAGAAACTATGTCGCAAATTATAGTTGTGTTCCATGGTGAGTAATATAAAATAGCTAATGGATTTTGCGAACACTACTAATTATTTCGGCATGGTCTGGTAGATGTCACTTGGACAAATATGTGCATATTTATACATTAAAATGACTTAGAATGCGTTTTGTTCGAGTGACATTTCTCATTTTCGTGACCGTCTGTAGCAAGTGTATTAGATGAAAGAACCGGCAATATATTCATTATTCACAAATATACCTACTTTGTGTAATAGGTTTGCTACATCATTCGCAATAGAAGTAAGTACATCATTACGTCGATAATCATTATTGTACATCTGACATACATAATCATGACATTATACATTTTTATTGTTATCTAGAAAGTCAACGATGACCAACATACAAAGAACAGTGTGAGTGTTTATATCAGTCATTACACGGAATGGATGCATGCTAAACAGGAGAGTTGATATAAAGAATTGAAAGGTATTAAGAAGGTCAGTGCTCTGTGTGTAGACGACTCTGTAGGTATTTACGTAGAAGGAAACTGTTCTATTTCACAAGTGATTCGTTATCGAGCCGAACAAAACATGAAGTAATTAGTCGCCTTGAGACTGATGCTACACGCGTAATAGCAATTACCAAAAACAACATGGTTGATTTCATGCTAAGTGTTTCTGTTAAGTGTTGATTTGTGTGTTGTCTTTGTGATATGTGGCTGTCCTTGTGGTATGTGACCGCCCTTGTGATGTATAGTTGTCCTTGTGATATGTGTTGTCCTTGTGATATGTGGTCTTAGTTGTGATGGATATGTCGCCGTCTTTGTGATATGTGTTGTTCTTGTGATATATGGTCGTCCTTGTGATTTGTGGCCGTCCTTGTGATATGTGGCCGTCCTTGTGATGTATGTTGCTGTCCTTGTGATATGTGGCCGTTCTTGTGATATGTGGCCGTCCTTGTGATATGTGGCCGTCCTTGTGATGTATGTTCGTCCTTGTGATATGTGGCCGTCCATGTAATAGGTTGCTGTCCTTGTGATATGTGGCCGTTCTTGTGATATGTAACCGTCCTTGTGATATTAAGCCGTCCTTGTGATATGCGGCCGTTCTTGTGGTATGTGGCCGTCCGTGTGATATGTGGCCGTCCTTGTGATATGTGGCCGTATGGTCAGACTTGTAATATGTGGCCGTCCGTGTGATGTATGGCCGTCTTTGTGATATGTCGCCGTCCTTGTGATATATAGCCGTCCTAGTGATATGTGGCCGTCCGTGTGATGGATGCCCGTCCTTGTGATATATGGTCGTCCTTGTGATATACTGCCGTCCTTGTGATGAATGGTCGTCCTTGTGAAGTATGGTCGTCCTTGTGATATGTGGCCGTCCTTGTGATGGATGCCCGTCCTTGTGACATGTGGCCATCCTTGTGATATGTAACCTTCCTTGTGATATGTGGTTGACATTGTGATATGTGGCCTTCCTTGTGGTATGTGGCCGTCCTTTGGATTTGTGGCCGTTCTTGAATTCGCTAATGCCTACTAGCTCTTGCTCCTCAATATATGTACGCCTTCGTGGTTAATTACTACACGCCTGAACTCTAAACCGTTATACAAAAGCCGATACATGTGTACTACGGTTTTTGATATTTTATTTTTTAAACAAAAACGTAGAACCTTTTCATATGATATTTGAATAACGTGATCGTTCACTTTTCAAGAAGGCGTTTGTTTTAACAATGCTTAGATGGTTTTTCCCAACATTTCAGTGGCATACGAAAAATAACACCATGTAATGAGCTCTCAGTGGTCCAAAAGGCACCAACATGTTCACAATGTAAATACACACTCGGTTAAATACAATATTATATAACTCATTAGTGACGGACTACAGTGCTGTAAGTACGAACAAACAATACAATACACTAACCAAACACCAAATATGCACACACAACATACAATACAACGAAAACTCCCCTACGTGGCTCCATCGCTTTATGAAATGCACACAACAAATGAAGATCTTAAAACTAAAAGTCGAAAGCTTAAGAGTCATATCAAGTATGACAGATTGTTCTCCTCTGATCGGTGGTGCTGGAATTGAACCCAACGACATAATGATTCAGTTAGTTAATGTGACATCAGGATTTGTATGTTATTATACTGCTAAAACTATGCATGAAACGATCTATTATAATCGTAATAGATTCGATAGCAGAAGCGCCATATGTTGCTATATTTGGGATATTGGTATTATATTTCACGTTTTGATACTTTTGTATGATCTATACTGTTTTAACCCCATATGAAACGATATTTTGTCATTATAAAAGCTACGGTATGACAAAGACTTATGTTGCTATTTTCGGGAAGCTCTTCTGTTTGAACCTATCTATCATGTGATTCTAGCTGCTACCATAAGAGAAGGACTCTATTAAATTTCAAGATATTTTATAAACTGAATGGTCTATACCATTTGGCACTAGTAAGGCTGCAATAATTGATATAGTTGAAAAAGTATCTTAACACAGGCCAAACATCAAAACTTTAACAACGAACAATGTCGTTACTAGCAATGTCGAGGAAAAATCTGAGTAACATACACTTTATCCTTCAATCCTTGCAATCGAATAACCGGATGGCATGTCTGTGAGAAAGAGAAAAACTATACTATTATATAACTCCAACCAATAAAAACAAACATACCATTCAATGTTATAACTAGATATCTTTATAAACTTGGCACTATCAGGTGATTATGAAAATACATCCTTTAATTGTTTTTACGTTGTTTTAAGATACTTTTGTTACATGCGTAATATAAGACCACGGAACGAGTTCATACCTCCTAAAACTGTGACAACGTCAACAGTATTAATGTAAAAGATAAACATAAACAATTTATGTTACCGCCGGGACGGATTAATAGTGAGAAAGTCAGTACAAACTCCTAAATAACTGCAAACAATAAAATACATTTATCAAGTTACTCAATAAGCAGACAGAACACGACGACACACAATGAACCATATCCTGCTTTGTAGTTCCATCCCTTCAGGTCATTCACACAACAATAAAACAATTATCAAACAGGTTTATTAATAACAGTTGAAAGCTTAAAGAGTCATAGTCAGTATAATAAACTATTATCCGCTGATCTGTATTTCCTGGAATGCAATGATTATTTGGTATTATTGAATCATCTAATACAGCATCAGTGTATGTTACTAATTAAACTGTTTGAGACGCGTGTGTCACCGCTGCTAGTATTTATAGTAATCATCGCGTATCATCCATGGTGATTACTACTCAATATGTTGTTATATTCAAGAGATATTTCTATTTCAATTCAAGATGATTAGTAATTTACACAAAAGGTTTTAAAAAAACAACCAGCGATTTCAGCTATACAGACATAGAGGAAACCACGGTGTGTATGAATTACCGATAAAACACAGCTAGTGCTGAGTAACTTCAAACTACAAATAAGCCTTCATGGGAAGAAAATGTGTTGTGGTTACTATGTATTGTTGTGTTTTTTTCATTCAAAATGCATATTAAATTTTTATCACTGGCATTCCTATATGCAAGCTATGTTTTTTAGCGTTGTAACAAAATGTTTGAAATGGGCACACCATATCTATATCTTATAAAAGTATTTTTGGTTTAAGAATAGTTTGATCTAGTCCACAGTGCGGGATGAGTATATTGGCTTGCTTAAAATATCCATCTTTGGGGATATGGATAGTTCGTTCTATTCCCGACTCTTGCGTGGATGGCTTGGCGCTGCCGTCGTTTCTGTGTGACTTTGGATTGTCTGTGCGCTACAGTATTTACTTTAGTTTAAGGCGCAGTTCTAGTCAATAGACATGAACTTTGTCTCGCGACTAACATGTCTATTTACATTATAGCATTAATTGCATCAAACAGCAAATCAATGAAGACCAAATAAGGATAATGACCTAATATATTGGTATGATCAAGATTTAGTATTGATCACGATTATCATCTGTCATATTTAGTAGTTTGGATGAGGAATGCATACTGTCTCGTCTGTTGATAGTAACAAGCATGTTGTTGTTACAAATTCCTAGATAACAATATCATAGCAGTATATTTTGTCAATTTCGCAATAACTTAAATGATGTGTATAAGCCATTTGTCTACAATATTCAGGTTATTCATACGAGGCCGTTTATGACATTAACGACTTTATACCAAATACAGACTTTAGCATTTTTTCTATTTATTACATGAATAACTGTTGCAGTCACTATACGTGGGGTGTTCAAAAATAAACAAGACTATTGTCACAAAACACGCATGGTTAAACGAAATAAATCAAATTATATACTATTATAAATCGGAATCCTTTTTCTACATACTACATGTATAAAGATATGCACTAAAACAAATACGCGGTCCGAGAGTTACAGGTGATTAAACAAGGTCACTAACGTTGACCCGGCGCACAAAATGACGTCGCGCTATTTATACGGCGTTAGTGCTTCGCATAGGGCTTTGAAATACGAAGGTTATAGTGATAAGGGTGATGAATACATTCCAGTACCACACTGAGCCACACAAGTAATGCGTTGGTAATCGAATCGAATGTATTTTCCGGATCTTGCATCGCAAATCTAGGCGAGAATCCGTACCATGAAACATTGGTATTTGAAAAAGTCTCGGTAACTGACGTCACAAACGTTCTTATGATTTCCTATTACTTCCCAGTCGTTCAAAGCTGAATATACACTAAAACATATGTGCCATTCTAAAACTGATGAATGACTTGCAGAACTGTTGCCAAAATGTAGTTACGATAATTTCATACGATTTAGAGAACATAACCATCTTGCTGTTGACAAAACTTTGTGTTTACCGTTTTTCCTTACGTTCTGATGACGTCACTTTTGCGTCACGAATTTGTCAAACTTGGAGTTCAACTTCTGTTTTTTTAGTACCTAACGTTCAAATGTCATCATGTTTGCAGACATCATCCATCATGTAACATGTAAGGATACCACGAAGTTTGAAAACCAACGATATGATAGTATTAGAGATACACCCCATTACCTAGTCGCCTTTAATGGTAATTGTTGGGCTGCGCCGGGGGTGTGTTACCATGGTTTCAAAATTGAATATTATGAGAGGACTTGCTAGTGTAACTCGATCAATAAGATAATTATTTAATTTTGCAATTGAATTCCGATTTCATACTATGTATTAATATTTGTATAATATTGAAAACTGTAGCCGTGAGGGCCCCAGTTCTGTTTATTTTTGAACATCCCACGTATTCATCAATTATAATAAGCAGTACTCGCCCAGGGTATAGAACTTTCCGGTCTTCGTATGTTTTATCTCATGTAGAAGAGTTGTTTTGCTTTTCTGTTAGTTCATGCATAGTATATGGTGTTTTCGTATTTTCTAGCATTCAGTCATAATCGTATACAATATCGGCTGGCATTTATATTATTTTCAGACTGGGAAGGCATCATTCAACTACAACAGCCGAGCACAGAAAACATAAAAACACCACTTAGCACAAGTACACGGCACGATGCCCGACACACATCTGAACGAGAAAATGAACTTAACCACTGAAAGTTTAAGTTTCATCTGTGAAAGAGCCAAACGTCCAGGTCAGGTCCGAGCTTTTAAAAAGCAGAAAACCCTGTTTAACCAATAAATTAACGCCTAATTCTATGTTTAATTAATAGTGAACATTTTTTAGAAAAACACAATATATTTTTGAATAACACTTTGATTGTTCATGTACATACATGTATAATTACAAACAAATGGGCACAATTAACTGTAAATCGTGCCAAGCAAACCATGTTTAGTTTTTGTCGCACAAATGTGTTGCTTTGCAACAGAACTATTGCTTCAAGCATTCGCATTTGCGCGTAGATATTTATCGGTATGTCTAGAAAACCACATCCTTTCTCGTCATTCCTCATTTTATATATTCTGAGCTTTGAAAAAATGCAAAACTAACAATACGAAGTAAATCGTAAAATGCGTTTGACAAACGAGGAAACAATAATGTAGATGTTTCTCGAGTTTGGCACATTTGGATCACTTAAAATAGACAGTGTTATTTCTAGCATGTAGTATATCTAATTTAGCACAATCAGCAAAAAGGCATACACACCTTCTAGAATGTTTTACATTAGTGAGGCTACATACAGTTAAAAGTACAGATAATACATTTAGTTTGTGATGTATCGTTAGTAAACAGTTTTCTAAACTGAACAATTAGACTTCAGTGACATCCGGGCAACAATCGAATTAGCATTCTAGCGCAATTCTAAATATGCAGCAAACATTTCTTTATTCGTTTCAGCTGGCTGTGCCTTATTCCTTCTAAATCGAAATAGGTCTGACTAGGGCTTTGTGTTGAAATTCTATTGTTGATTTCATGTTATGTTATTGATATCATTTTAGAACCCATCAAGTAAGCACATTGCAGTTATTCCGATGTGAGGATGTTCCTGTATATTAGATTGAAGAATTTGTGACATTATGCCCACTTAACTCACAACTAGATTGAATTTATGTATATGTTAGCCATAGCATTTTCTCTATTGTATTTGATAAGTTGAGACATTATTACCGTATGATCATTATTTACAAACAAATGACTCCCATAAAAATGACATATACATTTTCATTGTCGAGAATATCTACATTGACGTACACAGAACGTACAAAGTTCTAGACAACTTTAACCAATATCGGACAAGAAATATGAGAAAGCGTTAAAACACATCAATGCAAAAACACCACGTTACTACACGTTCTCACACACGATAGAACTTCCTTCTATTTCCTAGATGACAATTTCGACAACAGACCTTACACGCAATGAGTGGAAACTGAACAAGTCAGAAGAATTAATTACTCCCTGAGATTAACATAATCCTGTTTTATTTCGTGATATCTAAGGACGACTCTACATCATTTGACAACACCTTTCAATTTAAGTCCTTGTCCCGCGGTAACAAAACTTAAGAAGACAACACTTCCTAAAATGCTTTTATTGCTCTACAAGGATTTCTGTCTCAATTTGCTGCTATAAAGTATGTATTAAACTTGTAAATCAGACAAAACATTACAAAAGATAGTACAACCGAGTTTATTGAATCGCAAGAACAGTAATAGGACCATCCGACTTCCTCTAGGCATTTATGTTGAGATTGACCCACTTTAGATTCGTGTTACATTTTCCTGCACAATAATTACAGTGATGAATAATAAAATAATGTATATAGAATTTAATCCATAGAATAATAAAACTAAATCTGGCTTTTGTCCCAGTTATCTTTATGATGGTGCAATTTTATATAGCTCACCATTTGGTTATATTCTCTCCAAACATTCTGCACCCCAGTTTTGTGTTAATTGTTCCACTGTCATGGTTCTACGAGGGATGATCCATATATAACGAGAAAATGCTTATAACTTTGCTATTACATGTTATTTTCTAACAATATTTTATGTTGTGACGAAAACATATATTAGAAGAAAACGTGCGAAATATTTTTGATATATATCGAACAATAAATTGTTTGGAACATTTTTGCCGACATATGAAACCGATAGGCGGGGCAACGTCATTTTTTTAACTTTTTAACGTCATTAAGAATTTAATTATGATCTTTTTGACGATCAAATTCCTTAGGTCCTACTGTATTAATTTTTTTTAAAAAGTCAGATTATCCTCCTTCAATATGTATACGTCTTTGCCAATACGATACCAAGTTGAACAGACGCACGATAGTCATCCTTTCGGATTTCGTTCAGAACATCCACTATTTTCGTGCTTAGTTATGACGTCGACGTCACGTTGCGCCTACGTTGCGTTAGATCACTAGCATTTTCAAGTAAATTTTTTAATGTGTTATAATGTGTACAACTCGAAGCTATTGACAAGACATGATCACGAAATGATTACTGAATAGCATGCACACTTTTATTATTACTTGTTTTCTTCAAAACTAAATATTCTAATGATAATCGTGTGTCGTCCGTCATTTTTGCTATCGCGGAACGATAACACGTGCGTGATGTAACGAATGGCAACACAACCCGTGTATGACGTCACCATCAGTACGGCGAGTCTTAAGTGTCCCCAATTACCTATTTTCATCACATTGCTATTGCTTACATGAAAACTGTGACGGTTTGAATTTGCGCGAAAACGGTGAAAAATCCACAAAATGCCCCGCCTAGGCGTATCAAGGGTTACCTTAGCAACCATAGATTTTAGCATGGTGACATTGTAATAATGGAAATTCCGGGAAACATTGCTAATGTATGTTATTACTTCCAGCTAAAGTTTGAGTAAAATCTAAAGTATCATAAGAAAATTATAAGCATTTTCTCGTTATATATGGATCATCCCTCGTATATAGTCTCCCATTTTGTCATTTGTGTTTAATTACAATGTTTACGACAAGCCATTTTTGTTTTTGTTTCTCCGTTCCACAATGGTTGGCTGATATTACATTTAGGTTAACCTCTTTCTGGCTGACAGGAAGAGCGCAAAGGTTTTTGCAAAACTATTTTGAATATGGCATTGTTTATATATTGTTCTTCTTTCATTTCATATGCTGGGGACAGGGCCTTATATTAACACGATGTAAACAGAGTTCCCTCATTTATTTCAGACGACTCGGTATAGTTAATTTACACAGTTCTTTGGCTCAGATGATTCGGAAAGCTACTACTGTACACGTACACTTATTTACGAAAGTCTTACAAACGTTCCACTAGTGTTTTTGAATGTAAAGTTCGCCTGTTGTGTTGCAAACTATAACGCTATCTGACTGAAGTACATTACCTTCCTACAAGTGTTCTAACTATGTATGCCGTTGCTTTATAATATGATTTTATTAAAAGCGAATTAAAAACATTTAGGTGGATGACAAACGGTATTGCAAACTGGCTAAAGTACACACTCTTGCTAAGGATAGGCGAATCGTTTCCTGAGGAGATGCTTTGTTATCAGATTGACTGTATGGAAGTAGTATGATTCATTGAAAGTGCGTATAATGTGCACTTACTGATTCGTGAAATTCCAATCTCTCTTACTGAAGCATGTGCTCATGACTAATTGAACTAAATTCACAAATCATATATCGAATTATAAAGTTTTATTTAGTATGTTCATAATCATTATTATTAGCAATCGAATTGCAATGTTTTATGTGAATATTATTAGCAAATGATGCGAAACTCATCTTTGTTCACAATTTGTCAAAAATACAAGGTACAACCATGCGAGAAATGATGCATCGGTGAACACTTTAGCCACTTGTGTCTCATATCTTATTCATTCATTGTCATTTCATGGTGACAAAAGATTTCCAACAAACATGTTTGATTAATAGAGCTATCATAAGCACTTGTAGACGTATATCCATCCATTGATTGATTGACACAAACGTCAACCCAATTTGAAGTTTATTACTGTTTGAAGTTCAGCTTTGATCAATATGCCGAGTCTGATATCTAAACTCCTGCCACATCTGGAGCATTATTTAAAAAATATATTTTCATTCTGTATGGTTTTACCAATTTGAGCGCGTGGTGCAAGGTTAATCAATTTGAGGGCGAAATATATACGAGGATTGTTAATCAATTCCTGAGTGGTTATAAGCAACGGTGTAGGCCGTAATATAGTCCATTACTCTGACACTCGATCACCATGCCTCGTAAATATCATCAAACAGCAGCAACGCAAAAATGATGAAAAAGGGTAAAATTTAGATGTTGATTCAAACCATCAGTATCATTAAATAATTAACTCCCGCCATCTGTCAGAATTTAAAATTCGATATGGAATGTGTGATACCACATCTGTTGATTTGAACTGTCATAATAACAAAATAAACTGAATACTATCGATAAGGATCATGTATCAGTATAGTTTTCATTTTAGCAATTGCTCAACAATTGCGCGGCGTGCGCATCAGACATTTGTATTCAATAATCAGGTAATTCACAAAAGTGAGTTTTTGGCATGAACGACATTACGCAAATAACCTGCTTTGCATTATTATGATTAATGTCATATGTCTCAATATAATATCACACAATAAAATATGTACTTTATGGCTATAGACGTTAAAAGCAAATTGGATGCAACGGCCGCCAAGTGTTTCATGTTTAGTGTTGCTTTGAGTGTCGTCCTTGTGATATGTGACCGTCCTTGTGATGTATGGCCGTCCTTGTGATATGTGGCCGTCCTTGTGATATGTGGCCGTTCTTGTGATGTATGGTCGTCCTTGTGATATGTTGCCGTCCTTGTGATATGTGGCTGTCCTTGTGATTTATGGCCGTCCTTGTGATATGTGACCGTCCTTGTGATATGTGGCCGTCCTTGTGCTATGTGACCGTCCTTCTGATATGTGGCCGTCCTTGTGATATGTGGCCGTTCTTGTGATATGTAACCGTTCTTGTGATATGTGGCCGTTCTTGTCATGTATGGTCGTCCTTGTGATATGTGGCCGTCCTTGTGATGAATGGCCGTCCTTGTTATATGTGACCGTCCTTGTGATATGTTGCCGTCCTTGTGATATGTGGCTTTCCATGGGATGTATGGCTGTCCTTGTGATATGTGACATTCTTTGTGATGTATTGTCGTTCTTGTGATGTATGGCATTCCTTGTGATATGTGGCCGTCCTTGTGATGTATGGTCGTCCTTGCGAAGTATGGTCGTCCTTGTGATATGTGGCCGTCCTTGTGATATGTGGCCGTCCTTGTGGTATGTGACCGTCCTTATGATATGTGACCGTCCTTGAGATATATGGCCGTCCTTGTGATATGTGGCCGTCCTTGTGATTTATGGTCGTCCTTGTGATATGTGGCCCTCCTTGCGATTTATGGTCATTCTTGTGATATTTGGCCGTCCGTGTGATATGTGGCCGTCCTTGTGATGTATGGTCGTTCTTGTGATATGTTGCCGTCCTTGTGATATGTGTCCGTCCTCGTGATGTATGGTCGTCCTTGTGATCTGTTGCCGTCCTTTTGATATGTGGCCGTCCTTGTGAGGTATGGGCGTCCTTGTGATATGTGGGCGTCCTTGTGATACGCTAATTATTCTAGCTCATGCTCCTAAATCTCATTCTGTCTTCGTTGTTAATTACTCTAAACCGTTATATTACGGGTTTTGTATTTCTTAAACAACAACGTAGAACATTTTCATATAATATTTGAAGAACTTGATCGTTGCACTTGTCAAGAAGGGATATGTTTAAACAATGCTTGGATGTTTTTTTGCCAACATTGCAGTTGAAAAATAACACCATGTAATGAGCTTTCAGATGTCCAAAAGGCACCAACATGTTCACAATGTCAATTCACACACTCTGTTAAATACAATATTATATAACTCATTAGGGACGGACTAGAGTGCTGTAAGTACGAACAAACAATAAAGTACATCAACCAATCACCCAATATGCAAACACAACATAAAATACAACGAACACTCTCCTACGTGGCTCCATCGTTTTATGCAATGCACACATCAATTGAAGATCGTAAAACTAAAAGTCGAACGCTTAAGATTCATATCAAGTATGACAGATTGCTCTCCGTTGATCGGTGGTGCTGGAATTGAACCCAACGACATAATGATTCAGTGTGTTAATGTGACATCAGGATTTGTAACTTATTATATTGCTTGAACTATGCATAAAACGAGCTATTATAATTGTAATAGCTTCGATAAGAGAAGAGCCATATGATGGAATATTTGGGATGCTGGTTATTCTATTTCAAGTTATTATAATTTTGTAATTTGTATGGTCTATACTGTTTGAACCCCGCATGTAGTGATATATTGTCATTAGATTCTATAATAGCTACGATAAGACAAGGACTTATGTTGCTTTTTTCGGGATGCTTTTCTGTTTGAACCAACTATATGTATACGGGTTACTATATATAACATATAATAGGTTTGTTACATGTCATGTTATGTAGAAGAATGTATATTGTAAAATACATGTTATTATTACGCAAATGCTCATTGCCTTACAAAAGGGTGCAGTAATCATCTTATACACGTTTCCCTTGTGAAGAATGTCTTTTTTATTCTACATATCAAATGCATCGTTCTAGTATACATTGTATTAGTATTGTACTCAATATCAGTCCTTACGATACACCGATTCTCTGTTCCGTCAGAGAATTGTACTGTTTTCATATTGCCCTGATGGAACTGAACACCGTACTATCATGTATCCTGAGTTCCGTTAGAGCGTTACATCGGTCCTGGAATTGAGGAAATATACAAGTATTCCCGTTTTATTCCGTGACATCTATGTCGGCTACGTACAATGTACATCATTTCTCACACATTTCTCTTTAAATCATGTCCCATGATAATCACCCTAAAGCAGTCAGCAGTGGCTAAACTATTTTATTGCTCTACACATCGAGGGTTGCCCGCAAAACTGTCGTAACTGCTTATTATTAAGGAAGGATATACTGCAGTCTTGCAGGCAACCCTCGACATGTTTCATTGTCCGTTTGCTAGAATAACAGATGTATTAAACTTGTAAGTAAAAAAACCATTATCATCTGACAAAAGGAGTATATACAATTATGCATACATATAAATTTATGTATCACCAACCTATGAAAATAAATTTAGCATTTCATTTTAATACCAGATATCTGTATAAACATGGCAATATCAGTTGATTATGAAAATGCATCCTTAATTGCTTTTATGTTCTTATAAAATCTTGCGTAATATATGACCATGAAACGCTCTCATACCTCCTAAAACAGCAACAATGTCAACAGTGTCAATGTAAAAGATAAACATGAACAATGTATGTTACCGTGGGGACGGATTGAAAGTGAGAAAGTCAATACAAACTCATAATCTACTGCAAACAATAAAATATATTTATCAAGTTACCCAATAAGCAGACAAAGCATGACACACACCGAACCATCCTCCGTCGTAGTTCGATCCCTTCAGGTCATTCACACACCAATAAAACAATTTTCAAACAGGCTTATAAATAAAAGTTGAAAGCTTAAAGAGTCATAGCCAGTATAACAAATTGCTCTCCGCTGATCTGTACATGTATTTCCTGAATTGCAATCATTATTTGGTATAATTGAATCAACTAATACAGCATCAGTGTATGTTACTAATTAAACTGTTTGAACCGCGTGTGTTAACGCTGCTGGTATTTATGGTAATCACCGTGTATTTGAAATCATCCATGATAAGTGCTACTCCATATGCTGTTATTTTTAAGTGATATTTCTGTTTCAAATCAAGATTAGTAATTCACACAAAAGGTTAAACAAACTTGTAAAAATAATTAAGTAGCCTCTTATAACTCCCATCCCCGTAAAACGCAGATAAAGAAAGTCTGATATTGACCGTTGGTGACGTTGGTTCAGTTTGGAATTGTGCCTTGTATGTTTTATGTTTTCTGTGCTCGGCTGGTTAAGTTGAGTGCTGCCTTCCGTGTCTGACTTAACATAATATTTTTATTGAATAGCTACGATAAGACAAGGATTTGTGTTGCTTTTTTTCGGGATGCTTTTCTGTTTGAACCCCGTATGTATACTGGTTGCTACATATAACATATAATATGTTTGTTACATGTCATGTTATGTAGAAGAATGTATATTGTAAAATACATGTTATTATTACGCAAATGCTCATTGCCTTACAAAATGGTGCAATAATCATCTTATACACGTTTCCCTTGTGAAGAATGTCTTTTTTATTCTACATATCAAATGCATCGTTCTAGTATACATTGTATTAGTATTTTAATCAATATCAGTCCTTACGATACACCGATTCTCTGTTCCGTCAGAGAATTGTACTGTTTTCATATTGCTCTGATGGAACTGAACACCGTACTATCATGTATCCTGAGTGCCGTCAGAACATCGGTCCTAGAATTGAGGAAATATACAAATATTCCCATTTTATTCCGTGACATCAATGTCGGCTACGTACATCATTTCTCACACATTTCTCTTTAAATCATGTCCCGTGATAATTAACCTAAAGCAGTCAGCAGTGGCTAAACTATTTTATTTCTCTACACATGTTTCTTTGTTCTTTTGCTAGAATAAAAGATGTATTAAACTTGTAAGTAAAAAACCCATTATCATCTGACAAAAGGAGTATATACAATTATGCATACATATAAAATATGCATCACCAACCAATGAAAATAAATATAGCATTTCATTTTAATACCAGATATCTGTATAAACAGGCAATATCAGGTGATTATGAAAATGCATCCTTTATTGCTTTTATGTTGTTATAATATCGTTATTGTTCAATGCGTAATATAAGACCATGAAACGCGCTCATACCTCCTAAAACAACCACAATGTCAACAGTGTCAATGTAAAAGATAAACATGAACAATTTATGTTACCGTGGGGACGGATGGATAGTGTGAAAGTCAATACAAACTCATAATCTACTGCAAACAATAAAATATATTTATCAAGTTACCCAATAAGCAGACAAAGCATGACTCACACCGAACCATCCTCCGTCGTAGTTCGATCGCTTCAGGTCATTCACAAACCAATAAAACAATTTTCAAACAGGTTTATAAATAAAAGTTGAAAGCTTAAAGAGTCATAGCCAGTATAACAAATTGCTCTCCGCTGATCTGTACATGTATTTCCTGGAATGCAATCATTATTTGGTATAATTGAATCAACTAATACAGCATCAGTGTATGTTACTAATTAAACTGTTTGAACCGCGTGTGTTAACGCTGCTGGTATTTATGGTAATCACCGTGTATTTGAAATCATCCATGATAAGTGCTACTCCATATGTTGTTATTTTTAAGAGATATTTCTAGGGGTGACTATTGAGTCCAATTTTGACTATTGCAATACTTTTGCTATAGCTGAAAGTACTATTGCGATACTATTGTATTGCTGGAAACTATTGCGATACTATTGCAATAGTTATTGCCAAGATTTGAAAACTTGATTAACTTGTAAATGCACATTTGCACTGTGTATCACTTTGTTGTACAACATACACACCTCTACTATTTGTGGAAATTATTTAAAATGAATTTGACAGAAATAGATTAATAAAATTAAGGCGATATTGGTCCATTGTGGCTGTTTTGATGCGTGTGGTTATTTATAATTAGTTTTTTTAACGAAAATGGAAGTTGTTTTAAATTAATGATAAACTGTATTTATAAAAAGGAAACTATCGTAACTATCGACAGTTGAGCTAACTATCGGCGATAGTTATTGGATCGAGACTGTTACTATCGATCCATACTATCGGGACACTCGGAATCGCAATGCATCGATATTTTGATGCATCGGCCCACCCCTAGATATTTCTATTTCAAATCAAGATTAGTAATTTACACAAAATGTTTAAAAAACTAGTAAAGGTACAATATGGTAAAAATAATTCAGTAGCCTCTTATAACTCTCATCCCTGTGAAACGCAGATAAAGAAAGTCTGATATTTACCGTTGGCGACGTTAGTTCAGTTGGCCATTGTGCTATGTGTGTTTTAATGTTTTTTGTGTTCGGCTGGTTAAGTTGAGTTCTGCCTTCCGTGTCTGACTTAACATAATGTTGTTTTATTGAAAAATTCAACGAAATATATCTGCATGGAAAAGGAGCAGAATACTGTATTAGATAAAGAAGAACTTTCTACATTGCTAATGCTTTGATGATACAAGTTTATACAAGTTGGTATTGTTTCGACCCATACGAGGATCTTGCATAATACATATTATATTTTATCACTGCAATGCCCCTATAAGAGACATGTTTTTGTCCGCGTTACAACAGAATGTTTGAAATGGGCATACTATATATTTAATCTGTTTGGTTTGATAATACATGTAGTTTGATTCAGTCTTACTCTAGTTTAAGACGCAGTTCTAGTCAATAGACATGTACTTTGTCTCTCGACTTCCATGAAAACATCCAAGCATCGCTAAAACAAATCCCATTTTGAAAGTGAAACGATCTTCAATTGTCGTATGGAAATGTGTCAAGTTTTTGCTTTATAAATAAAATATGAAAAACTGTAGTATACATCTACCTGCTTTTATGCAACGGTTTGGAGTTCAGACGCGTGGTAATTAATCACAAAGACCGATTCAGGAGCAAGAGATAGTAGGCTTCAGCGAATCACAAGGACGGCCACATGTCACATAATACTTCATGTTCTGTTCGGCTTGATAAAGAATCACTTGTGAAATAGAACAGTTTTCCTTCTGCGTTAATACCTAGAGATCGTCTACAAACAGAGCACTAACCTTCTTAATAACGATCGACTTGTTATTGTGTATGTACTTGCAATCATCCACTTCTTTGGTGACAACAATGAGTTGTGTGCCTCCGTAGCTCAGTGGTTAGCCCGTTTGTCGTCTAATCTTGGGATCATGTTTTAAATACGGATTGAGACACTCTTATGCCTTTCATATTTCTAGTATTTCTAGTTTTCTCAAATACAAAGTTATACGTTATGTACATTATTTGCTATTCGTTTAACTCAATAGGAAAACAAATGCTGACTTTAGACTTAAGGACGTTTAGGACCTTTCTCCGACGTCATCGGTAAAAAATCGCTTTTTCGCCGAATCTAATAAAAATCTCCAAAAATATGCTTTAACCTACTTTCCGTATTATGACGTTTTTAATTTTTCAAAATATCGCTTCGTTTCCTAGCAACGTGACGCTATGTACATAGGGCGTGAAATTGACGTTTTGAGCGTATATTTCTGTTCTATTAAGATGTACAATAATTTTCAAAACTCTATTTTTTAGTCCTTCATCCTTTGAATACGTATATGCAAAATTTATAGCAGTTGCGACTAACAATTTCGCACCGAAAACGGTTTTATATCGAAAATTGACCTGTATTTTACTGCTTATTTGCGACACCCTACTCACTCCAGGACGCAATTTGGTCAACAAAAAGTGATTCAATCAACTAATGAAACATACCGTGGTTTTGCGGTAATTCTACAGAATAAGCACAAACAATAAAAAATGGGGGTGATCTCGCATTATTTTCGACAAAATGGAATTTTAATGAAAAACGGACATACGTTAAAGGCATAACGTCGTGCCGTCGCACGACGTTACGGGTTATTGTGGCTACGTCAGCGTCATGATCTTGTGGTGTATCCGGCGCATCGGCACATTGTTTCAATATATAAACAATATAAGAAAGCCTTATTGATGAGATCTTCAAAATACCCCTAAAATTGTATGAATATTAATAATTTCTAGTGATATACATGTACGTACATTTTCCCTATAAATAAAGAGATATGAACTTGCTACTAGCACACACTGTATAAAACACTAACCACCTCTCTAAAAGAATATTGTGCTTTAACATTTTGGCTTACGACCTATATATTGTGTATGCACAGTAGGGGGTTCGGGGCAAAGTGTTACAGTCCCTGTGGTAAAATGTTTATTGTAATAAATACCGACAAACATACTTTGGTATGTAGTTATATTTTCAATTAATGGTCAAACGTAGTCCCAACACGTCTTCACAATGTGTTACATTTACGGACCATTTTAAACAGTTGAACTTGTTAATGCATATTCAATGCCAATTGATTAATTAAAGAACTTGCATTGTAAAAATTAAGTATGGTTTGTGTATACATTATTACTAGGACTGTATAAGTGTACATGTATGCATTCAATAGGCAATGTAACAATTATACATAATAATATTCCCCCAACTCACTAAACAGCAACAACACAACAGCTCTACAGTAAATCCCAAAGGTGGCCGAATCAAGTATCTTATGAACCAGCCATGGTAAAAAACCCGCAAATTCCCCCTGTCCTATACCTCACGGGTATAGTCAGAGCTGCATTTCCCCGCTATTTTGTCGCGAATCAAAAGCGTACCACACATACATCAGTGCGGGGACATCGAAAACGTAAAAACACAAGACAGTTCCCACTATCACCTGTCTTTCCCCTGGATTGGGATAGTAGTTTAAATTGACTGGTACATTATTGTAACGTCATGTTTGATGTGTAGGCCTACTCCAACTAAGGCACATAAGCCAAAATGTCAACCTATACCGTGAGTTTCGAATTAAACAAATTTGAAAAATTGTGAAAACAGTACCAAAATTCCAGAAAAAAGCGTTGTCAACCTGTAAAACAAAATGTGTGAAGTTAAACGGGCCGCGCATTAGCCGATCCAACAGCGGCTCAAAAGTGTTAACATTAACTTATAATATTACTATCTAATACACGTGTAAGACATCATACTTATATATATAACGCTATCTTTCAATTTGCTGGCTGTTCATCTACCGTCCGTATTAATTTTGTTTTTAATTAAATTTATTCACGGTTACTTTACAATCAAAATGTAGCACAGCACAGAGGTCTTTAATCCAGCTGTCAACATGAGTTCACATGTTTGCGTACCAGTGAAACCAAATATATATGCGTGGTAAGTGGCAATATTTCTAGACAAGTGCGGGACTAATTTTCCAAATGTTTATACATCAACGATTTGCTTTTATACCAAACGCTATTATTATATACATTATAACTATGTATGACTGTAAGAAAAAGATGCATACATAGTTTAGTTATTATTTTATTAAAGGGACGTAATTATTAGTTTGGAAGACTTCAGTTAGTTTGGAAGACTTGAGCTCATAATTCGGTACAATGCATTTAATGTCCGATCGAATATCCCGAGTAGATGTTTAGATAATTTAAATACAAAACTCAGCCGATGTTCTCTTTTGTATTACTGTGTATTTATCATGATGCTGTGTTCAATAAAAACACATTTTGAAGAATAATAAAACCACAGTACTGATAGTATTGTAGGTATTGCGAGAGAAACTCAGTTTTGTCATTTTCACAAAAATTACCACACTCAAATCGAAATGAATAATTGTTATGTAGTGACAAACTTTGAACAAAGCTACTATATATGATTTTATAAGTGAACAGATGCAGGTGAAATGCGTGCATTTAATTCTTAACATGTAATTGTTGTACTAGTAAATAGGACGCAAGTCCGTAAATAGAACGGACGTACATAGCGCGTTACGTTGGGCGACGTAACGTTTTTACGTAAGTCCGTTTTTTACTGAAATTCAATTTTGTCGAAAATAATGCGAGATCACCCCCCTTTTTTATTGTTTGTACTTATTCTGTAGAATTACCGCATCACCACAGTGTATTGCATTAGTTGATTGAATCACTTTTTGTTGACCAAATTGCGCCCTGAAATGAGTTGGGTGTCGCAAATGCGCTATAAAATTCTGTCAACTTTCGATATAAAACCTTTTTCGGTGAACAATTGTCCGTCACAATCGCTTTAAATTTAACATATACGTATTCAACGGTTCAATGACTAACATATGGAGCTTTGAAAATTGAAATAGACCTTATTCTGACCGAATTATGCCATTAAAACATCAATTTTACGCCCTATGTACATAGCGTCACGTTGCTAGGAAACGAAGCAAAATTTTGAAAAAATAAAAACTGCACAATAAGGACAGAATGTTAAAGCATATTTCTGGAGATTTTCATTAGATTCGGCCAAAAGTCGATTTTTTACCGATGACGTCGGAGAAAGGTCCTAAACAACCTTAATTCGAACTCTTCATTCTTTGCATCAATCCTCCATTCTAAAACTTGCTGTATTTTGCTCCATGTAAACGTATTGAGCTGTAGCGTGATCTAACAAACGGTATATCACGGTAGAATTTCGGTTTTCCGCGTATTATTCGCGATATTTATCAATGAAATTTACGTCTTGTTGTTTTAATCATGGCGTCATGAATTGTTACGTCGCCGTAGGGCGCGTCGTTTTGCGTAATTTTCATTTTGTAGAGTTTCTGTTTATTTATTCGATAATATTTATATTCTAGTAATATGTTATTGCATGTATCAATTCATATGCGTCAACGTGAAATATGTAACTTTGGCGTTAAATGAGCATCAGTTCGGCGAAAAATAAAGATAATAGTAAAGCTAAAAATTCCGGGGCGGACGTTACGATACTTTGAACAGCAGAAGTTGTCTATAGCAACAGGAAAAATAACTTATCAACTCCGCAAATAAATTAGTCCGTATACAATTTCACACATTACACATGTTAGAACGCAAATACGAGGGTTGTCCCAGTAAATCGTGTACTTTGCTTATTACACAAAAACTATTCAAACGTTTAGTTTCAAATGTTCACTGATGATGATTATTAAATATGATCTTAGCAGGTATCTAAAATTTCATGAAAATGTGTCATGAAATTAAATTTCTGTTAACATTATTAATACACATGGTATGCAAGTGTGGCGCACAGTGACGTCAAGGTAATAACGTCATTCCGCAAAACATTTTTCTCCATCTTCAAGTAGTGTCCATTGTATTCAAAATGCATACGATGACATTGAACCCTTTTCTGATACACATTTGCGACCAGTCACAGTCTAATGCACCATGAAAAAGCTGTATAACCGACACAATCAAACCCTCTACGCAGGAAATACCTGACCCAAACATATATGCCTTAAATTGCGAGAAGAATGAAAATCGGCGGTGCATTGGCGCAGTAGATAAGGTGGATGTACAACCCGCTGATAACCAAAACATCATTAAATCGTCCTCGTCATTCAACCACACCTGTTCTAGACATATTAATTTATAACTGTCAATGCAATTTAGGGTATCAGACTATAGTTCGATTTCATGTCGGACAAAACTATAAATTGTACTGTTGTTCTACGGGTGTTTTCCTCTTCTGGCGTCGCAATTCTTGCACATTTACATATTTAGTGTGGCTATTCAAACATGTGTATTTCTCGCACCAATACTGATTTTCATTTGAAATTTACCGTTATAAAACTAAAACGACATTCGTGTATACCGAAGTGAAAATTATGAGCAAGGACTAATTGAAAGTCTTAGAATGACAAGTTTATTGAAAATACATTGAACGAAACACGTCGCGTTCCATGGGTTGCGCCGCGTTTGCATACATGGGTTGGTCAATCACGCATACTACGCATTATATACATATCCGTATACTTTTCACGCATAATTCCTATAAAGATTGAATTTATGAAGGTATCTACAAAAAATCATGGTCATGTGATGACACATAAGAAAATTATAAGCAAAGTACACGATTTACTGGGACAACCCTCGTAGATCGCAGTTTTGCGTGATATAGCGGTAAATAGATAACGGTTTGTGGTTCATATGCATAGTTATTTAAATAACTCAGGCTTACGGCCTTCGTGATTAATTCCTACGCATATGAACTCTAAACCGTGATCTATTCACCGTTATATCACGCAAAATTGCCTCAGTTTAGCATGCACCCATTTTATGTAATGACTGATATTGGTTGATATTGACACGAACCATGTTCTTTGTATGTAGGCTTGGAATTTCTAGATAACGATTAAAATGTAAATGTCATGATTATGTAAGTCAGATGTTCTGTACAATAATGATTATCGACGTAATAATGTACTTACTACTATGATGTAGCAAACCTATTACAGCATGTAGATATGTTTGTGAATAAAGCATATACCGCCATTTCTTTCAAAATAAAGAATAGTTTTCGCAAAATTCATTCGCTATGTGATAATTTGCGACACAGTTTCTTTACATAAGAGCTGAGCGGAAACCACGTGTTGTCATCCTACATTTATCTACCAAACAACTCAGCTCTGCGTCAAACGTAGGATTATGAGAAAGGATTACTAAATAGTTATCCAGACGAAGAAGGCACGTGCGATCGGTGTAGTAGGTTAGTACAAATTAATGATAACGCTTGGAAGATAAGCTAGATGAAATAGTATATACATGTAGCTGGATAAGTGTTGAAAGGCCTGCAGCCATCTTTCCAAGAAATGGAAAACACTGTTAATGAATATAAAACGTCGTCTATATACATAGCACTGACTGAACTCTGAGAATACAAACTATAATTAATGCAACAAAGGATTAGTACTGTTCTAGGTGATTCGATGATACAACACAAGTTCCCGTACATTTATTGTCGTCATTAAAGTCCAAAACCTGTCTGATGTCTAACCAGAGGAATATTCAATAAATGTAATATTTCATTTATTTTCACGGAATATCAAATAGACTCTATTTAATATAGATCTATTCTTATACATCCGTTGTAGTGTAGATATGTTGTTAATTAATTAATGAGTTTTGAAATATTGTTATTACATTATTAATGACGTCACATTTAACACGTTTGCCATCTTTTATTCAGCATTTATTTGTTTTATTTTGTTGATGTCAATACTGCATTGTCACCATTGACTTGAAATTCAAGCGGCATTGCGTTATAAATTCGCTCTGTAGCAAAACATGAATGAGCTTTCCGGTCTGTTAGCATATTTCACCCAATGAAGAAAACCACTAATTGTCCAAAATTGCCGATGGGAACTGACAATTACAATTTGGTCTGGCTTTCTTTTAAAACTACCCAATTTTTGTGCATCTGAAATTTATCAGGACTGACAGGAGTTATGTAACAATTGTTTTCCACTTTTAAGTGTTGAACAAGTCATCTTGACAAAACTTAAGTTTAAAAAGCTCGTTTTTCCAAAAGTAAGGAGTAGTTTTAAAACAGTTTTTTCTTGTTTTCTCAACTATTAATTTTGTACTTACAACCTTATAATTCTAAACCAGCGATATATTTTCATTTTCATTGAGCTATAATAATTCAAGTTTGCATCCTTTTTACCCTTTTACGTATTTTACTAGTATTTATTTGTGCAATTAAAGCTCATATTAACTGTGCAGGACTTAACGACCCAACTAGAATTGTACATTGAATGTATAATAAAGTCCTCATTATCTCTTACTTTAGGAAGCAAATAGCAATCTGTGTGAATTTAATAGATAAAATGGTACAATAATTGACATCCAGTCTATCATGATACGATATCTAAAAAGATCTGAGATTAATTAGATATGTCTGTATTTAGAGAAATTTTGGGCAGTCTAGTTCGTTGATTAAGAAAATTGATTGAAGATTGAAACCGCTGTCACAAACAGTCAGCATAAATGTCACAAAATAGAATATTAGATTTAGATAATCAATTAACAATAAAACATACAATTATGTTTTAATTATTTTAGTTTTAACAGTTACAGTTTTTTGGCCATCAGCAAAATATTTGCCTTTGGCCATTTACAAAAGACATGATAAAACATGGCAAATACAATATTTAACACTTGCTGCGTGGCGTCATAAATCTTTAACTTTAATTGTTCACTGGAAATGTTTGACATCAAATATCAAGATATCCAATCAAAATGTTTAAACTGTTTAACTACATTTGAACGATACATATGAATGCATCCCTGTCCGATTTGTTATTATCTTTTATTCTATTCTTAACAATTATATAACTTCATCAAGAGAAAGATTAACTGTTGTTTAGCCTTTTTATTTTTGTACCCATAGTATTATATCTCTGATGACTTTTTTCGTACGAAATAATTGGATTCCTTATAAAAGTACGCGCTTTGAGAAACATTGTCCAAGTTATCTTAGAAATAAACTTTCGCAGTAGTTATTACGTTTATAAAACAGGAAAAAGACATATCAGGTATATTTTTTCAAGTCATTGTTCGCATCAATCATATAAGGCATGCCTACACATTTTACTGTTCCTGTATGGTTTTCGCATTGATGATTTTTAACATTCTCCCATTTTGTGAGGCTGATATAAGTTAGAATTGTCTAGAATGTCATGCGTTCTATGTACGCCAAAATAGGCATTATCGACAATGAAAATGTATATATGCCATTTTTATGACACTCATGTGTTCGTAAATATCGATTATAGGGTAATAATGTCTCAATTTATCAATAGGGAGAATGACAAGGTAACCCTATTACATAGAGTCAATCTTGGTGTGAGTTATGTATACGTCAAGTCTCCGATCTTAACGAATGTAAGACACTTTTGAACGCGTGTATGCGTATTTGCTTATTGCGTTGTATAAGATATATGTAGTACTTGCTAGAAATAGCACCGTCTATTGTCAGTGATCTAAAAACTGCCAAAACTCGAGAAACATCTATGTTATAGTTTCCTCGTTTGTCAAAGACCTTTCCCGATCTACTTACTTTTGTATGTTTTGCATAATTCCAAAGTTCAGAATGTATACGAATTGAGGAACAAATGAAGAGCCACGAGAAAGAATGTTTTTTATAGACAGAAAGATAAATGTTTTACGAGCAAATACAAATGGTAGAACTAAATATTTTGCAACACATGTGCCTTTGTGAAAGACTTAAAGGTGCTGACTCAGAGATTGGGTTAAAATGTTTAGTGTGACATAATTTTTCTACCTAACCAAGTGTTAAATAGTTTGAAGTTATATCGTGTAGTAACGTGGTGTAGACACATTATTGTACATGTGTATTAAGTGCAAAAATGCAATTGGTGTCTTTATCAAAGCAGCGGGCTTGGGTACAGTTGCACAATACCATTTTCGAATGTTTATGTTTTGAATGACATAGTGACTGAGGTGTTGGAAACAGTTACTGTTATATTATAATTTTCATAGACAGTTACATCACTAGCTATTGCTAGTATTAAAGAGCTGTTAAATAAGTAAATACCAACCGAATTCAAGAATTAATATGCGACGCATGTACTGTAAGATAGATGAAGTAAATAACTTATTGCCTAACAGATAGTATGTCTTTTCAACCTATTAAGCACGTATTGTTTCTTGTTTTATTTTGTGGTGTTTCAATACAGGTTGTTTTAGACAATAATTCTGAACCCAACAATCATGATTTATCACAACAATGTGTTATCTCTTGAGTGGTACCTTCCCTGTCCAATTTGTTAGTTTAAACAATATTTATTTCTTTTTGTTTTTATATCCATAGTATTATATCTCTGCTGACATTTTTTCATTCCAAATTATAACAAAAACGAAGTAAATTAATTTCTTATAAAACTACGCACTTCCGTTTAGAGTTGTCGAATGTCTACAACTTTGTAGAAATCATAGCTATAAGAAACATTTCCTATGTTGTCTTTGAAATAAACTGTTACAGTAGTTATTATGTTTTTAAACTGGAAATAGACATATCAGGTATATTTCTTTTTCAAGTCATTGTTCGCATCAATCATGTCTACACACTTTATTGTTCTTGTATGGTTTTCGCATGGATGTGTTTTAACACTTTCCCATATTTCTTGTCCGATATTGGTTAAAGCTGTCTAGAACGTCGTACGTTCTGTGAACGTCAATGTAGATATTCCCGACAATTAAAATGTATATGTCATTTTTATGGGAGTCGTTTGTTTGTAAATAATGATTATTGGGTAATAATGTATCAATTTATCAAATACAATAGGGTGAATGATTTGGCTAACCTATAAATAAAGTCAATCTAGTGGTAAGTAAAGTAGGTATAATGCCACACATTCTTCAATCTAATATACAGGACCATCCTCAAATCGGAATAACTGTAACGAATAAATAAATGTTTACGGACTATTTAGAATAACGCTGTAATGCTAATTTGATTGTTGCCCGGGTATCACCGAAGTTTAATTGTACAGTTTAGAAAACTGTTTACTAACGACATATGCACTAAAAGTAGTATCCTTACTTTTAACTGTATGTAGCTTAACTAATTTAAAACATAATAGAAGGTGTGTATGCCTTTTTGCTTATTGTGCTGAATTAGATATACTACATGCTAGAAATAACACTCTCTATTGTAAGTGATCCAAATGTGCCAAAACTCGAGAAACATCTATAGTATTGTTTCCTCGTTTGTCAAACGCATTTTCCGATCTACTTCGTATTGCATGTTTCGCATAATTTCAAAGCTCAGAATATATAAAATAAGAAATGACGTTAACGGATGTGGTTTTCTAGACATACCGATAAATATCTACTTTCTAATGCGAATGCTTGAACCAATGGTTCGGTTGCTAGGCAACAAAGGTGTGCGACACAAACTTTTTTTGTAAAATTACTAATTTTCTTGAATTGAAATAGAAAGTTCTCCTAAATATAGCAACATATGGAGTAGCAATTATCATGGATACTTTCAGATGCACGGTGATTACCATAAATACCAGCAGCGTTAACACACGCGGTTCAAACAGTTTAATTAGTAACAGACACTGATGCTGTATTAGATGATTCAATAATACCAAATAATGATTGCATTCCAGGAAATACAGATCAGCGGCGAGCAGTTTATTATACTTCCTATGACTCTTAAAGCTTTCAAATGTTATTTATTAACCTGTTTGATAATTGTTTTATTGTTGTTTGAATGACCTGAAGGGATGTAACTACAATGGAGGATATGGTTCATTGTGTTTCGTGTTATGTCTGCTTATTGGGGAACTTGATAAATGTATTTTATTGTTTGCAGTAATTTAGGAGTTTGTACTGACTTACACACTATTAATCCGTCCCGATGGTAACATAAATTGTTCATGTTTATCTTTTACATTGACACTGTTGACGTTGTGACAGTTTTAGGAGGTATTAACTCGTTTCTTGGTCTCATATTACGCATCTAACAAATATATCTTAGAACAACGTAAAAGCAATATAAGGATGCATTTTCATAATCACATGATAGTGTTAAGTTTATAGAGATATCTAGTAATAACATTGAATGCTATATTTGTTTTCATTGGTTGGAATTATATAATAGCATAGTTGTTCGCTTTCTCACAAAAATGCCACCCGGTTATTCGATTGAAAGGAGTAAAGGATAAAGTGTATGTTACGCAGGGTTTTCATTGACTTTGCTGGTAACGACATTGTTCGTTTTTACAGTGTTGTTGTTTGCCCTGTGTTAAGATGCTTATTTTACTCAACTATATCAATTATTGCAGCCTTACTAGTGTAAGATGGTATAGACCATGCACTTTATAAAATATCTTGAAATTTAATAGACTCTAGAGTACTTCTCTTACTGAAGCAACTAAAATAACATGATAGATAGGTTCAAGCAGAAAAGCTTCCCGAACATAGCTACATTATTAAAATGTCTTGTCGTAGCTAATATAATGATGACATTTCGTTCCGTTCCGTCCGAGGTTCAAACAGTATAGACCATACAAATTACAAAAAAAACGTGAGATATAATATTAGCATCTCAAATATATCAACATGTGGCTTTTCTCTTATCGAAGCTTTTATAATAAATCGTTTCATGCATACATTTGTAGTTCAAGCAGTAAAATAAGTTACAAATCCTGATGTCACATCAACTAATACAATAATAAGGTCTTTGGGTTCAATTCCAGCAACACCGATCAGCGGAGAGCAATCTGTCATACTTGATATGACTCTTAATCTTTCAACTGTTAGTTTTATTGTTTTCATTTGTTGTTGCATTACATGAAGCGATAGAGCCACGTAGGAGAGTGTTCGCTCTATTTTATGCTGTGTTTCCATATTGGGTGATTGGTTTGTGTTCTATTTTTGCTTGTTCGTACTTACAGCACTCCACTGCATTGTTTGTGTATTAACATTATGAACATGTTGATGCCTTTTGGAAAGCTGAGAGCTCATTACATGGTGTTATTTTTCGTATGCAGCTGAAATGTTGGCAAAACCCCATCCATGCATTGTTAAAACAAATCCCTTCTTGACAAGTGCAACGATCACGTTCTTCAAATATGATATGAACATGTTCCTCGTTTTTTAAGAAATACAATATAAAAACCTTAGTATACATGAACCGGCTTTTGTATAACGGATTTGGAGTTCAAACGCGTAGTTATTAACCACGAAGACCATAATATATTCAGAATCAAGAGCTAGTAGGCATCAGCGAATCCCAAGGACGACCATACATCACAAGGACGGCTACATATCAAAGGGCGACCATACATCACAAGGACGGCCACATATCACAAGGACGGCCACATATCACAAGGACGGCCACATATCGCAAGGACAGCCACATATCACAAGGGCCACCTTACATCACAAATATGTACCACATATCACCACATATCACAAGGACGGCCACATATTACAAGGACAGCAACATATCACAAGGACGGGTACATATCACAAGGACAGCCACATATCACAAGGACGGCCGCTTATCCCAAGGACGGCCACATATCACAAGGACGGCAATACATCACAACTACGGCCACATATCAACATTTAGCAGAAACACTAAACATGAAATCAACCATGTTGTTTTTGGTAATTGCTATTACGCGTGTAGCATCAGTCTCAAGACGGCTAATTACTTCATGTTTTGTTCGGCTCGATAACGAATCACTTGTGAAATGGAACAGTTTTCCTTGTACGTTAATACCTACAGACTCATCTACACACAGAGCACTGACCTTCTTAATACCATTCGACTTGCTATTTTGTATGTACTGCAATCATCATTCCTTAGGCTATGGTCGGTATTTGTTTTAAACATTTCTACTGTAATTCCATGTCTCTAAAAATATACAAATGGTCCGGTGTACTCAAATGCAAAGATATACGTTGCATACATAAATGGGTCAACTCAATAGGACACACACGTTAAAATGCTAACTTTAGACAATTGGGCACCAAACAAGGTGCTAGCGTGATTTATTTTATTTGTTAGACCAATTAAACCAATTTGAGAAAACATTTTAATTCTGTAATGACATTAATGTCAAAGATTATTAAAGTTAAATAGACGTTACAACGAATACTTATTTACATAATTGTAAATTTAGAAACAACTTTATTCGAACTCTTTCTATTCTTTGTATCAATTCTCCTGTTTAGCATGCACCCATTCCATGTAATGACTTATATCGGTTAATATAGATACAGACCATATTCCTTGTATGTAGGCCATCGTGGACTTTATAGATAACGATAAAATGTATATGTCATAATTATGTATGTCAGATATTTTGTACAATACGGTTTATTGGCGTTATAATGTACTTACTACTGCGAATGATGAAGTAAACCTATTACACAAAGTAGATCTATTTGTGAGTAATGAATATGTCGCCATTTCTTTCATCTAATATACTTGATACAGACGGTCACGAAAATGAGAAATGTCACTCAAATAAAACGTATGTACGAGTACTAAGTCATTTCAATGTATAAGTATGCACACATTTGTCAAAGTGACAGCTACTAGACCATGCCAAAATAATAAGTAGTTTTCTCAAAATCCATTAGCTATTTTATATTACTCACCATGGAACACAAATATAATTTGCGACATAGTTTCTTTACATAGCAGCTTAGCGGAAACCACGTGTCGTTATTGTACATTAACCGACCAAACAACTCAACCCTGCGTTCAACGAAGGATTATTTAACGATATGTTTTGCCACGTTTGGAACCTGTTATTAGTTGAAATTTGTGTTATAAAACGGTTTTGTTACGTATGCGAATTTTGGCTAACCATTGGTGTATCGTATCAAAATGGCTGACAGAGGCAAACAATGGAATGTGAATAGTAAAACCTGTGAGTCAATACATGTTTCCAACTGAGAACGAGAAAAGTGGGGTTTTACAGGTTCAAATTGTGTATGCCAAACAGAGCGATTAACGAAGGATTGAAGCGAAACATTTTTATAGCCTTCCTTGAACGCACGGCTAAAGGTCGCCTGCATCGTAACGCATAAAACAAATTTGTAAGAGCAAACTGTTCGCACTTTGCGGACGTTGCATCCAATTTGATATTAACGTCTGTAGCCATAAAGTACATATTGCATTGTGAGATATTACCATTAATGGTAATAATGCAAAGCATGTTATTGGCGTTATGTCGTTCATGCCATAAACGCCCTTCTATGAATTACCTGATTATTGAATACAAATGCCTGATGCGCACGCCGCGCAATTGTTGAACAATTGCTAAAATGGAAATATACTGATAAGAGATTCCTATCTATACATGTATTATTTATAATATTGTGTGATAGAATTATTTGAGGTACAATCGACAGAGGAGGCCTCATCATAGGAGGTATCACATATACTGCATCCAATTCATAAATCTAACAGAAGGCGGGAGTTAAATATGTAATTATACTAATGTTTAAACCAATGTCTAGATTTTATCAGTTTTTCATCTTTGCGTTGTTGCTTTTTGATAACATTTTTACGAGACATGGTGATCAAGTGCCAGAGTACATGGTTTGAATTACAACGGTTGTGACTCAACCTCACGTTCAAAACAGGACTGGGTTATCTCAACTGCTGGGAACGTTGGCATTCGTTTACAATATTACAGATGTAACATCATGTTTTATGAAAAATCCGCTTTTGGGGTATTTCAAGACACAAGAATCATGTCAGCTTTCTTCACTTTGTCATTTTACTGGCTTTCTTTTCTGCTTCATTCAAATTAGTCCCTCCTTCCAGGCATCCACCATTCTCCCGTAGGTCTCTTTCCTCTTCCTATCCTTCATCTGCCATCTGGAGTCCACCTCCTTGGTGTAGCATTTGTTGGATTTGTCCTTTTCTCATTACATGGCCACCTTCATTGTTTTATTCCAGTTTCTATGTCTGTTTGTGCTGCTATCCACAACTCTTTGTTTGGAATCATTTTTGGCCAATATATCTAGCAGATCTTTTTTAGGCAAGTATCATCGACACTTGCCTTGCAGTTCTTTGTGTCAGTAAGAATGAGTCCTCAGCGTTTAGTTCTATATAGAAGAATAAAGAGATATGTCCCTTCACGGTCAGCGGAGCACGGCACGGTTTTGTTCTCTCTCCTAATTTGTGCAAATTATAACAAGGAAAATACAAATGGAATAAATATTTTTGGATATTGAACTAAATTGTGTGTGTGTGCATTCACTGGATATGTAAATCTGGACTATATTTGTGTCGGAGGTTGGTAATTTATCGAAATATTTTCACATAAACTCCTGTGTATAAATACTATAAGGGACGCCATATTTGATGACAAACTGAATTATTGAATCATTGTTTGGACAACGAAAGTGTTCATCTTTAGACATTCCCTAAACATTCTTTTCAAAGTATACTGCACACAAAAACGAAGGTAAAAAAATGAGTCAAACTAGAAGTAGTGGCAAGAATGATGAGCCCACGCAACAGGGAAACACATCCCTTAGCGATACAGAAATAAGTGAACCTAGAAAAAGCCAACGTAAATCTAAAACATCAACTAAAAGTAAAGAAGAAACCACTGGTAAACAGCAAAAGGAACAATCTGATAATAACAGAGAAATGCAAGAAATAAAATCTGAACTGAAGAATATCAATAAAAAACTTTCTAATGTGATGACAAAAAACGATGGTTCCCTACGAAGCTTAATTAAAGAAGTATTAAGCCAAGTAAAGGACGACCTACTTGAGTCCGTTTCAAAACGAATTGAAATATTAGAAGGCAAGCTATTTGATAAGGAAGATGAAAACGACAAATTAAAGAACAAAATACAATTACTTGAACAATCAAATGAAACTCTAAAAGATGAAAAAGATCAACTTAAATCTGACATCGACGAAGCTATGAACAATACCACTCTATCGATCAATAAACTTGAGCAATATACACGGAGAAATTCTATACGCATAGACGGAGTGAATATGTCATCCGACGAAACCCCTGAAGAAACGACAGAAATAGTTTGCAAAACCCTGAATGAAAAGATGAAAGATCTACAATTAACACTCTGTCGACAAGATATAGATATCGCCCACAGAGTAGGCAAGAAACAAGACAACAAACAGCAGATAATCGTAAAATTTCAGTCAAGACTAATGCGTAATCACATATTGTATAACAGAAGAACTCTAAAACATACTGGTGTCGTCATCACTGAGGATCTTACCCAACTCAATTTCCACATCCTATCTTCCGTTCGACTCAAATCACCGGATGAGGTCGACAACGCCTGGTCGAAAGAAGGTAGAATTTTCTACCTAAGCAAAGCGGGTAACAAACATGAAGTCAAGGAAAAGGACTTCAAAACCTGGATTGAAATGAGTTGGCCAGAAAAAAACACTCAGCGTTCTTCCGTAGTTCAACAATAAACTGTGTTCATCATACCCGCTAATAAGATATCAAACTGAAAACCATAGTGTTCGTTTTTTTTCATAAGAAGTATAGATCTAAAATGACATCGATCAATCCAATACGCACGATGTTTTAACAGACGAGGCGATCAACAAAAGATATTACCGTAACTTTTATCCCGTGCGTAATCAGTAAATACTGAACGCAGAAAATGTGTGTTTATATAAGTATCTAGTTCATATATTTCGAATAACGATATCATACTATGATGTATAATACTTGTATCACATATCACACTATAGTTATAAAATCTTCATCATGGGTAACAATTCTACATCGTTATAGATAATACAAGGCACGATAATATATATATATGGCAAGCTTGATAAACATTTACCATTGCAATATTATATACTCTAACATTTATAACTTTTGTAATACTTAATACTTCAAACAACGCATGTCGGTTTTTTTGCAAACATGACTACCATATTATGTTTCCTTGGGTTTCGTTTTTTCGTCAAGGAGACATATAGGAATGGTACGCATGAGTGCGCCAAAATTTATTGTAAGTACATATAATTACATACGTATAGCTTAGAATATAAATAAAACATAAGCAAATTAAATTATAATCACACAAAAAATAATCACACAAAAATCCTCTATCGTATCCTTCCTATGGGAAGGACACAAACATCGAGGATATATGGCACTCCTCGAATAAATAATTAAAACAAAAACTTAAACCGACATCGCATGACACAATTATTATAATAGTTAGGGGAACTTGACACTACTCTCAACCTCATACGTGTTACATGTAGCATAGTTTTCCCAGCTGATATAATTTGATATGTGTAGTCCCGATTGTGTTCTTTCGTGGGCGGGAGGGGTCACGATGACACTCGGGTGAGGTGTTGCCTCGGGTCTGGGGCTTACGCATTCTATTCTCATGGAGCTAGGTGGTGTATGGAGGCCGGGACCAGGTCAAGTTCTCCATACTATATCATGTTTACATTAGTCTTTAACCATTGGTATATTAATGAAACTTGTCTCTGAGTACAATGTCTTTTATTCTACAAAATGCAAATTGTCGTGACATAAGTTAGTCACACACCTTGTAACCTATGTCAATCGAAAAATGAATTGCTTGTCTCGTAATTAAGCGTTGAACAGCGTACCTTGTGATTACATATCAAGCCTATTCTTTCCAATCTATTCCAAGTGGAACTTGTCTTTTGGTATGGTGTTTTACCATAAATACTGTTATTTCTTATCAACATAAATATTTCAACTATTGTATGAACAATGTTAGCATTGATATATCTAAGCATACAGTGTAAGGCATGAAACCTTGGTGGACTGACGAGAAACTGGCACGTCACAAAATGAATTATAGTTTTGATTGCTTATATTATCAAACATTTGAAAACTTGATTCAGCCACTCATGTAGATCTACTATATGTTTTATTACGTATGCATCTAGCTTGTTTACTTTTAAGTATTTGAACATGTACAGTGATCAACTATGAGTTTATACAACGTATGCTCCTAGCGATTTAACTAGTACATTTTGAATGCTATTTAAACATGTATTGTAATAGGTTAATCACCTATGTTTTTACGGTATTCAAATATGCATAGTAAATCCACTATTGTCTCTACGACGTATGCACCCATCTTTTCAAATAGCACATTCTGTATGGTATTTAACATGAATAGTAATTAAATTATATGTTTCTACAACATATGCTCCTAGCATTTTAACTAGCACTTGTTGCATGATGTTTAAACATGTGTGGTAAATCAATTAAACGTTTCTACAACGTATGCTCCAAGCATGTTAGCTAGTACATTTTGTATGATATTTAAACATGTGTGGTAAATCAATTATAAGTTTCTACAACGTATGCTCCTAGCATGTTAACTAGCACATTTTGTATGATATTTAAACATGCATAGTAAATCAACTATATGTTTGTACAACGTATGCTGCTAGCATGTCAACTGTTACATTGTGTAAGGTATATAAACATGCGTACACATCAACTATATGTTTCTACAACGTATGCTCCTAGCATTTCAACTAGAACATTTTGTATGATATTTAAACATGTACAGTAAATTAACTATATGCTTTTACAACGTATGCTCCTATCATGTTTACTATCACATGCGTATGAAATTTAAACAACTACCTGTTTCGACACGGTATGCTCCTAGCATGTACAACGTATGCTCCTAGCATGTCAGCTGGTACATTTTGTATGATAATCAAACATGCATAATAAATCAACTATTTGTTTCTACAACGTATGATCTTAGCATGTCAACTGTTACATTTTGTAAGGTATTTAAACATGCATAGTAATTAAACTATATGTTTTACAACGTATGCTCCTAGCATGTCGACTAGCACATTTAGTATGATATACAAATTATTATGTACAGTAAATCAATTTTTTGTTTATACATTGTATGCTACTAGCATGTCAACTGTAACATTTTGTATGGTATTTAAAAATGCATAGTATCTAAAATATATGTTTTTACAACTAGCATGTCGACTAGCACATTAATTTTAGTATGATATACAAACATATACAGTAAATCAATTGTTTGTTTATACATTGTATGCTCCAAGCATGTCAACTGTTACATTTTGTATAGTATTTTAACATGCATAGTAACTAAAATACATGTCTTTACAACGTATGCTCCTATTTATGTTAACTATCAAAATTTGTATCAAAAAATTGTTTTACAACGTATGCTCTAATCATGTTAACTAGTTAATTTTGTATTGAATTTAAACATGTACAGTAAATCAACTATTTGTTTCTACAACGTACGCTCTAAGGATAATAGCTATACATTTTGTATGTTTTTTAAACATGTATAGTTTAACAACACATGCTCCTAGCAAGTTAACTATTTCATTTTGTATGAAATTGAAGTTAATCAATTATATGTACTCCCACAATTTTATTGATACGCAATAGATATAAATGTAGTTTCTTTTCAATATTGTATATCACGCACTGTGTGTGACTTCTCATTTTTTCTCTCACCAACATAAGCTATACATGTAACACGCTATAAAGAAAGTTAAATCCTATCAAATCATTTCTTATTTACAAAGCAATGGCTATTTACCATTTTGATATTATGTGTTTGAGTTTAAAAAACAACAACATTTAATTATCCAACCTAGACACTTTTGATATCATTTCATATAAATGATTTCAAACAGAAACCTTACATATTCTTTGGTCCGTGAGGGCTTAAGTCTCCTATCTCCTTTCTATGCTGCTCTTTCTTACGGGGTATACCGAACAATATATATTCTTGCAGTTAAACCACATGTGTTAAGTAATGGATGCGCATCTACTGATACTGTTTTTCAAATATACTTCGTTGTGTAAATAATGAGTCTCAAGTTTTGCACATTTAATGTCAAGGGTATTGCATCAAAAACAAAAAGAGTCGAATTGTTTGAATGGTTAAAACGGAATAAATATTCAATAAGTTTTTTACAAGAAATACACTGCACACCAAATAACTATAATGAGTGGAAAAGGGAATGGAAGGGCGAAATGTTTATTAGTGGAAACCAGTCAAATAGCGCAGGGATCGGCATATTCGTCAACGAAGATGTTAACTTCGTATTTAAGTCTTATAAAGAATACAGAGAGGGTCGACTTCAAACTTTAAATATAGAGATTGATGGAAATAGTTTACTTTTATTGAATATATACGGACCTAATAGAGATGATGAAGAATTGTTAAATGTTTTAGAAAATATACTTATAGAAAACAGTAATGAAACATTCATTATTGGGGGCGATTTTAACACGATAATTGATGTAAATATTGATAAACAAAATGGTAATAAAAATACACATAAAAAATGTTCAAAGCGAATTCAAGAAATTATGGAAAACAACGATATACATGATGTTTGGAGACTAAAACATCCTAATTCAAAACAATTCACATGGCACTCTAATCATAAACCGCCTATTTTTTGCAGATTAGATTATTTCTTAGTGTCCTCAAATATATTAAACCATGTAACCATTTGTAAAATTAAACACGGCTTCAAATCTGACCATTCAATTGTTACATTCGATCTGGACCTCTTCTTAGCAGAACGTGGACAAGGTTTTTTCAAAATAAACAACGCAATACTACTGAATAAAGACTTCCAAATAAACATCAAACAAGCAATAAACGAAATAGCCAACATAAATAAGGAGTCTAACCCAAATACTTTATGGGAACTAGTTAAAGGCACAGTTCGAAACGAATCGATTAAATTCTCAAGTAAATTACAAAAATAAAAAATGGAAAAAGAATTAAGTATACAAAAACAAATTGAAAAACTAGAGCGTGACATTATTTCTAATCCTAATAACGAAAGCCTCCAAACTGAACTGAAACAACAAATAAATCTATTAAATGATATAACTGAAGAAAAGATCAAAGGCATTATATTAAGGTCGCGTGCGGAGTGGGTAGAAGGGGCTGAAAAAAACACGAAATACTTTGCAAACCTAGAACGCAAGAGAGCCGAAGGTAAAACTATTCATCAACTTAAAACTGAAAATGATGTAGTGATAAAAAATTCGAAAGACATTCTATCATATTGTAAAAACTTTTATGCAGACTTATTCAAAGTAAATGAATACTTAACCCTAGATAATAGTTTTTTTACAAATGAACATACGGTACTTTCTGAGGATGATAAAAACACAACCAGTGGAATAATTTCAGAATATGAAGGATCTATTGCATTGAAAGAAATGAATAATAACAAAAGTCCTGGTTCAGATGGCCTGTCTGTCGAATTCTATAAGATCTTCTGGAACGATATTAAAACACTCTTAATAAATTCATTAAACTACTCATATGACAGAGGTAAATTAACAGAGCTTCAAACTCAGAGTATTATTACATTAATACCAAAAAAGAACAAGGATCCTTTCTCTATCAATAACTGGAGACCAATATCATTACTAAATGTTGACTACAAAATTGCTACTAAAGTTATCGCTAACAGAATAAAAAAAGTTATAGATGGTATAGTAAATAAACAACAAACTGGATTCATTAAGGGAAGATATATAGGTGAGAATGTGCGAACTATTATAGAAACTATAGAACAAATGCAACAAAAACAAGAACCTGGTTTAATTTTCTTTTCCGATTTCCAGAAAGCATTTGATAGTTTAGATCATGCATTTATGTTCAAATGTCTAAAAGAATTAAATTTTAGCGACTCACTTATACAATGGGTTAAGGTCTTTTACGATAATGCAAAAGGATGTATAACTAATAATGGTCATTTTTCTGATTTCTTTGATATTAAGAATGGAGTACGACAAGGTTGTCCTTTATCACCTTACCTATTTTCTGTCCACATCGATAGAAAAGAACGAAGATATCCAAGGTATTTCTTTAAACAACAACTGTACCAAACAAACCTTATTCGCTGATGATGCTAGCTTTCTACTAAATGGAACTCAAAAATCATTTGAAACTCTAATAACAACCCTTGATGATTTTGGGAATACTTCGGGACTTAAACTTAACAGAAACAAATGTTCAGTAATGCGCATCGGAAACATGAAAAACACAGACACATCCTATGATAACGAATTCAAATGGACTTCATCAGATACCACAACTTTAGGAATTACTTTTAGCAACCAATTAAATACAATGTTTGACTCAAATTTAGCAAACAAGATAACAGAATGCAAACACGTTTTGAAACAATGGAAAAAATGGAACTTAACACTTATAGGAAAAATAACGGTTCTAAAAACTTTTGTCCTTCCAAAATTAATTTATCCTTTAACTGTTCTTCCAAATCCACCCCAGATTTTGTAAAATCAATTAAAGATATATTCTTTGATTTTTTATGGAATTCCAAACCTGACAAAAATAGCACGTAAATTAATAATTCAAGAATACAAAGACGGTGGTCTAAAAATGATTGACATTGAATGCTTTTTAGACTCACTAAAGATAAGTTGGATAAAAAGAATAATTGATTCCAATGCTAATTGGAGTTCTCAGTATAAGAATGAACTAGAAAAATATGGAGGACTATTATTATTTAAATGTAATATAACAGAACAAGACTGCAAATGTCTTGATATAAAATCTAAATTTTTAAAAGATATATTAATTTCATGGTCTAAGGTTAATACATTAAACACGGAAATCCAAATATCAAAACAAATCATTTGGAACAATTCGAATATAAAAAAAATAAGTAATAACAAATTATTCTATTACAAACATTGGTTCAGAAAAGGCATTCTCTTTCTTGAACACATTTTTGACTTCAGACATAAAACATTCTATAGCTTCGAGCAATGAAATTTTTATATGAGATTCCAAATGGCGATTATTTGAAATACTACACTCTCATTAAAAATGTACCAAAGGAATGGAAAACACAATTGGATAATTGTAATATGTCATACGATGCACCTAACTACTTGATTGATAAAGTAAATGGGAAAACAAAAATGAATAGATTATCATATAAAACATTAATCAAACAAAAAATACCAACTAAACCAAAATACAAAATAAAATGGAGTACTAATCACCCAATTGAAGATATAGAATGGGAAATAATTCTCACACAATCCTATAACATTACAATAGACACGAAACTAAGAGAATTCCAGTACAAATATCTCATGAACATAATACCAGACAACTCATTCCTACATAAATGTCATCTTGTCCAGTCAAGTCTTTGTGATTTTTGCACCATGCATCCAGATTCAATATATCATATGTTCTGGGAATGTCATATTGTACAAGGTTTTTGGTCGGAAGTAAAGTTATTTTTAGAAGACAAATTTTCAAAAATTATAAGTCTTACATTTCAAAATATCTCATTTTGCAACATTATCAACATTAAAGATGAAGATGGACCTATTGCTAACTACATTGTTCTACTTTCCAAATATTTTATATTTAAAAACAAATGCAATAAAAGTGTTCCGCTAATCCGGCAATTTAAAGAATATATTAACTATAGGAAGAAGCTTGAACACACTATAGCTATCTTCAAAGATAAAGTAGAAGTCTGTAATAGAAAATGGCAAAAGATAACTTAATTATATATTTCAAATATGTTGGTATTACCCCACCTATAATTTCTTTCCTTCTCTCTTCATCACTATCCTGCTCTCTTTCTTACTCTTTATACACTATAAATTCTCAAAAAATCATAACGACATACACAGAATATTACGTTATACTACGTAACCAATCTATATAGTTGTATGTGAATGTAATATTGTATGTATATATGTATTACTATGTATATGTCTTATGGAAATAAAAACGTTAAAGACAAAGAATGGATCTCACATTGCTTCTGTAAATAATTTTCCAAGAATTTTTGGTGGAGCTCCAAAGAGGTCTTAGTGGATAAAATGTTAATTTTGCTTTACTTATCATTGTATCGATGTCTTCAGGTTGTTGACGATGGCGTCGAAAATTCCTCTATTGCTTGAGTCTCTACTTTGATTTTTGTTTCACATGAATTGTTGATGGCTATGACTTCTGTATGTTTACATTTAAGTCGTATTGATTTTGCTACTTTCTGAATGTTTTGGTGCATTTGATGATGACTGCCTGAGAGTAAGCAGAACTACAGCTTCCTTTACCGGGGCGGTAGTGAAGACAGTGAACGAAAAGAAGAAGAAAGCAGAACTACCTACACGTGGAATGTTAACTCAAACAAAGCCAACAGCAACTGGACATAACGATAAAATGTAATCGGAAAACTATAGTCTCCATGTTGGTATGTTTAAGAATGTATCCGTGTGAAATGAGAGGAAGCCCAAAATACAATAAAATACAAAATGTTTATTACATACATATGCTTATAAAAAAGCCTAAGAAAGTGTCTCTGACCGGTAAAGTTTTGCATATAGCCTAATCTTACCAAAAATATAACAATAATAACAAACTAGAAAGAGAATGCAGCACTCATTAGAAACAGCCATGCACAAAATGCACAAAACACACCCAAAGAAACACCACAATCCACAGCACACGCAACAATGTCTACCACAAACCTGGACAAGATAAAAGGAAAGGATATAACTTAACTGCTTCAAAGTCCTAATTCCAGGGCTCAAATTAGCCCAAAATGTTTAAGCAAGTGGTCTATAAATTGTCGTCAATACTGACTGTTTCCCCTTGCAATCAAATATCATTATCTTACTTACTTCTCTGGAAAGATTGACTAGTGACAAGAGTGACGATAGAAAGAACATGTTTAATGCTTATTCTCTTACAATTATACATTGTTTCATAAATCACAAGTGTAAAATAGTATAATATGATGTTTACCAACCTCTTGACTACGATCCCGCATATTTCAACATATGGTATTTCTCGCAACGAATCAACTACGAGGTGAGACCAACAAGTTCGAGGATTGACCATTTTATTTTTTAAGATACCAGGGGTGGTATTCAATATTAATCTTTTTTAATTAAAGAATAAGGAGAGCCAATCATATTGCCTGTTACTGACCAAGAGTTTAATATGGTGTGATCTGATTGGTTGTCCTAATCTTTAAGTCAAGTAAGGTCAATATTGAATACCACCCCAGGTCATGTAGTATCAGTTGACATGAGAAAAACAATGTTTAAGATATGTGCAAAGTACACGAATTACTTGGACTACCCTCGCATTAAGTGCTACTTGTTATGTCTTTTGCGCTTTGCTGCTTCTATTGAGTGCTGCATTCCTTGTCTGATTTGTTATTAACTCTAAGATCATTGTATGTACTTGGCGATCATGATAAATTAGGGGAGTGTTGACATGCAGTGTTCAAATAGTCTAATTAGTAAAAGAGCTGACGTCATATTGAATGACTCATTAAATACCTCGTATGATTGCATTCCAGTTAATACAGATCACCGGGGAGCAATTCATTATAGTTGATCTGGCTCTTTATGCTTTCAACTTTTATTGATCAACCTTGTTTGAAACTAGTTTTATTGGTATTAACAGAAGGAGTGTGGAAGGCGTGGAAGCACGTAGATCGGGCGGTACGTTCTCCTTGACGTATTGTATGTTGATGCAATAATGGTAAAGGTATATATCTAATTGTGTGTAGGAGTGTATGTAATATTCTGGCACAAAATTCCCTGATTTTTCCCTAACCACTTTTTAAAGCAATCGCGCCATAAAAATAGAGTGGAGGTAACTTTATTTGCTTATGGGACAGAAAGAGTTACTATAGCAGCAGTGCCATTTTGTATGATATGCACTCAAGCGTCCATTCAAATTACAATATGTTACAATCATGAGTTGTTCTATTTAAATGCAAGATTTGAATAATTTGAACACACGATAAACATTAAAGAGAGCTTTTCCTGGAACTTAAAAAATGCCCCTCGCACAGCATTCCGAACGTTTAAAACATAGTATATATATAATGAAAACAAGACTTAAATAGTACGATCCTACGAAGATTTGACCTAGCAACAACTTCAAACGACTAAACTCTAATATCACGACTGCTTACTTAAATGAGCTGATCAGGCACATGGCAAAATAAGTCATATAAATCAATATTGATTTAAAATTCACTTTGGAACAATGCAACAATTATGCGGATGGATACTGTATTTTTATAATATTTGTTCCGTTCGAATTGTATATAATAGTATGTCGATCAATAATATACTGACATTTTACCTCCAACCATTATCAGGTCTGCAGTGTATACTAACAACAAGTGGTACTATTTTTCGCAGATGAGAGGCGTGACTAATCGTCGGCTGGTTCTAATAGTGATCAAAGTGCCAAAATAATGTTTTGGAGAAAATTAGGTTTGACCATTTGACTTTGTCAAATATCTTTATGTCAACCGATTTTAATATTTTAAAAACGTAGATATAGTACTATGGCTTCATTCTTCCCGTTGCATTCATTATGCTGCCTTAAAATTGACGTAGAAACGTCCGTTTTGAAAAAGTGTGTTATCCCGAATTTGGACATTGAGCAACATTTGATTTAATAGTTGCACACCTGGAGTTTGGACAAAATACTACCGAAATAACGCGGTTTCATTGGTTGATCTGGACATTGGATCATATAAGAACGACTGGTAGAGGACAATGAGCAGCTTAACATTAAACTTTTCAGTTAATCACGTGACAAAATAAAGGACGGCAATTGGTCAACTTTATTTTTTTAGTTTAAGTTGCTCTTAGAGTAACCAATATCCGGGACATTCAGCAACATGCACGCTACGTAGTGGTTCAAAATTGGACTTTGAGCAATACATAACTGACCAAAAAGCACACTGCACTTGAAATTATGACGTAATTTATTCACAGGACATTGAACAATGTCAAATTAGACAGAAAGTGCAAAAATCTCATTTTTTAAAAAAATGGACATTGGAGACTATTAGAGCCAGCCGACGTGTTGTGTTAATACAAATTCGGTTGTGTTATTGTAGAAGCATTCTCTTCTACAAACATACCTAATTGTCAAAGGTTGTATCCATAGTGTATATTTTGCAAGCAGTTGGCAATGTTCGGTATGTGCAAGTATCCACCCTACAGATAGTATCCATTGTTGTCAACCACCCATAGAGTGCATCTTTGCCTACCAAAACATGTGTTCATCTGAACGTATTCCCGTAATGTCAATTTGATCATTTCTACCATTCCGTAACCTTGTAACTTTAATAATTTCTGTTACACCTGTCATCCCAAGTTGTAGAACCAATAACGAATTTTGTTACATGTAGTCAAGATGACGCATTGCTTGTAGAGTAAAACAAATTCCTTCGTTGAAAGTGCAACACATCGAGCAATAACCTTTTAAATGCCGACATACTTGTCATAGTAAAGTGTTTTTCAAACCATTCATCTCTTTGACGTAGGTCGTATGTCTCTAACGAATTCAAACTATTTGTCAGAGCTCATATCTATCTCAAGATTATAAGATAAAATCATTAGCTTCTATGTAGGATATCTCAACCGAGGGGTCTGCTTTTAACACGGGACGACGCTTGCCGGGTTCCTGGTTTATATTCCGACCCCGAGGGTGAGATATCCTGTCTCATGATGGAATGTTTTTCTCCGACGTAACTTGAGAAAATGGGAGTTTATAACATTATTTCGCTTTCATGGCGTCAACATGACGTTATCATAACGTGACATTTGTCGTACGTTCTTATTCATTAGTAATAACGTACTATGAGTTTTTTTCATGTTTTTAACATCGATAAAGGAATAAAGTTCTTACAACGTATAGCCTACCTGTCAATTAGTGACTCAATGACTGCTTTTTGAGCCCTGAGCTGGTATTTAATAAAGCTTCATTTACTGCAACTGTAAGTATAACTTATATTATCTGAGGGAATATTATAGCTATCACACACAAGGCATGAAAATATGTAAACAATTAATTGTATTTGTCTGTCTTGGTTGGCTGATTTCTCTTAAGGACATTGTACTATTTTAAGAAATGTCCAAGTGTTCTACGTGTTCTAAAATGCTTCATAAAATGATAATATTAAGTCAAACATGTCTATGTCATGAATTGCTGAAAATGTGAGTTATCCCCGTTTAACGTGGCTGAGCTTAGGACCTTTGGGTATTAAAGTGAAACGCTAATACATGTATACAACTAACATGCCCTTGCTAGATATGAACTGATTATATCAAACACCACTTCCAAACAATTCTTCATTCAATAAAACTTTTGTCATTTAGATAATTGTTTCAACCTTGGGAAGTACCCCTCGAAACGGAGTTGGTATTCTGCTCGAGTGCATTTCACGGCCAAGATGACATTCCGTTTAATTTCAGAATTTAATTGGGGTACCGAACCAATAAAACATATCCGGCTTCCACTGCATATCGCATTTTGTCGGGAAATGTTATTTTGTCCCTGTTTAGAGACCGTCATTTTAAAATTTCAACGTTCATATGGAAAACATTAGAAGTTTAAATAAAAAAACTTAAACAGACGATTTTCTTGTTTTGACAAGACAACCGTATAGAAACCATTTAAAATGTTCCTTTTGTTTGGCGGTTTGAGCGTTTTCATTGATCAAGTCTCATTTCGTTTTTTATATCCACCCCATTTGTGTCTCTAAAGTTCACTCCTAGTATAATTTTCTTGTTCCCTTCCCCAGAGAATTTGTAACTATTATGTTGCAGCTCATGTTGAGTAATGATTGCAAATTTTAATCACTTTGAACAAAATAAAACTGTTTCCATATTTCTATGTGCTTGGGCGATTTCAAGATGGTGCGTCTGCAGAAAACATAATTGTTCCATTGTTGAAATCCTCACTTGTTATAAGTTGCTTTTATTTGAAACGTCACTGTTTGCGTTGAAATATACGAACCGAGTCATCACGTATTTTGTGAATGAATATATAAGTGGCGTCAAATGCCTTGTTTATGACGTATTTGAGCAATGCTTGCAACGTCAACATTCTTTTTTAAAGTGGCACAACGGTTAAAATGGAAATCCGTACTGTGAGCAAAATAAGTCATCAACCATGATCAGTCTAAAAACGTGTTTCACAATCATATAAAACAAGATATGTATCCTACGGAATCCATGCTTTAATACTAGCACGGTTATCTAGCAATCTGATTGGCTGCACGGTTGCTCGCTTATTCGTTTACATTACACGAATTACTGAACTCCCTGTGACCGTTTTCATTGGCTGCACGGTTAGACTATCGATCTGATTGGCTGCACGGTTGCACGCTTGCTTGGTTACTCGCTTAGCGTATCACGTTCGTGTAGCATTTTGCATGCGAGTAAACGAACGGTTAAACGGGACAAAAAAATGGCGGTACTGTATGTAAGGTCCATAGTACATGTCGTAATAGAAAACTGGAGCTCCATTGGTGCAGAAAATCATTTATGCTTAGATTCATGAGGAAAAGAAAAAGTAATTTTGGAGATACATGCGACAAAAATGTTGACACACACTGGTCCATCAGCCTAAATGCTAAATTATAATATGTCAGTCTTATTAATAAATGTTTGTATATTTGTCGTTGGAAGAAGATAGCAACGAGCGCCATGGCGATACAGCGGACAATTTGCCTAATAAAGTAAAGTGTGATACATGTATCATATTATATCATATATTACTGTAATGCTAACCACACACGTTGAAAGTCTCTGAGTGTACAAACTTCAGCTCAATTATCATTCACCGTAGTTGTTTTATTGTTGGACGAGGATACATACGAGTTAGAGACAAAATCGTTCCTAATTACATCGCGTGTGAAAACAGCGATTGCAGACTGATGGACGATCATACGGGACAATTAAAGAACTTTTATATAGTCCAATCACTTAAATCCATTTAGTGTATTTCTCGAGGGGATATTTAACATTCTAACACACGTATCGTGCAGTGCATGTTTCCGCCTAAATGCACATTTTTCTGGCCGACGCTATTTCTTAAATGCAATAACTCAGTTACTGTTTGTAAACATGTTTGAAAAGTCGTCGTATCCCATATTATGTGATATGCTTTTTAATAACACCAGACACGTCTTTACAAACGACAATTGTACGCACTCACACGTAAGCTATTCTGATTATTGTTTCTGAACAGTTGTTAATATGCAACATATTAAAATATCATAAACATGTAAATGAAGTACTAATTGTGTACCAGAAAATGTGAAGATAATTCAGTCAAAATAAGTACACTGTTTAACACAGCTAAGATGGATTGCTACACGGCGTGCACAACTTACATAAATTTAGCAACAACATCTCCTTTTAATTATACATTAAGAAATCAATTTGAGATTTATTTCAAGATGCACAATGCGGACTAGATTCTAATTTAAAGTTTATCGCACAAACAATGTTTTTATTCTAGTATCATTCTATCTCCCGTACTTATTTTGGTCACCGCCGGCCTGTGTGTGTTTTATGTATGCTAAAGGTCGCATTGGAACATTGGTAGGCAAAACAACGGTAGGTTCTGGAAGAGACGTTCAACTTGGGATCGATAAACCAACAATGTTATAAATAGTTTAATTCCAATTACGAGGAATATCTATGTGGGAACTAATAAACCTTACTTCTTTGTCAACTGCTCTTTATTCTGACACTATGTTAGTGTGCCTAAAACAATCCTATATTTTCCGTTTGTAACGGAAAATTAAATTCTAACTTGAATCATAATTGATATGACATTCACTCATTTTGAACGCCTCTGTCTATCCTAATGTAGAATATACAATTGGCGAAAATCCCGGTCTCAATTGCCGTGCGATTTTCTTAATCCTACTACATTTATATGCTTGCAAGAATACATCAGAATGTACTAACGCCTTGTGTGCGGTCACAACTGCCGTACGTCATGTGGGGCGGTCAAACTGTCGTGCGCCTGTCTCGTGGTGGTTGCTGGGAGGTATATCGTTTGAAATTGTGAAATATTTGTACAAGGCCCGTACGAAGGTCATTCAAGTGACATGATGATTATTTCCCAATACCCGGTATCATCCAAAAAATATGATCCGAATTTGTTACTATTCTTAAACATTTGATCCAGAATGTGCTACTATTTATAGTAATATTCGAATTTGTTACTACATAGTCGTGTATTCATAGTTATTTGTTAATATTTATATTAATTTGTTACTATTTATAGTAATTTGTTACTATTTTTAGTAACATTCGATCCTAAGTTTGTTACTTTTTATACATTGTATCATTATTCGTTAATTCCGATACCTTGTATAACGTAAGGTACAGTGCGTTTATTAAGGCATGTCGTTTGTATGCAAACAATGTAATATGAAACCTACATGTTTAATGTGGAAACGATCGTATAATCCCCAGATTAAAGGCAGTAAAAATTAAGACCTGATAAACTAAGCAACATTGATGTACTCATGCATGCATTATCTGTGAAATGGGGAAAATAACAAGACAAATTGCAAAGGTTATGTCCACAATGTTAAGGAAACGAATGACTGACCTGGGCCGGTATTCACAAAGCATCTTAAGTGAAAACTTAAATATCTTGACTTAAGTTAAAAATTTGTACAGGTCATATGTCCCGCAATTTAAAGAATAATCCATTTTTCTTCAAGTTCTTATAGTAGCTTTTTACATAATGCTTCAACACTATGTAAAATATCGGTAGTCTTGATTTTCTTGCTTAGCTGATACGCTTAAGAAAATTTAAGATTTAAATAAATTTCTAAGTTTTCACTTAAGATGCTTTGTGAATACCAGCCCTGACTTTATGAGTTGTACGATTATGTTAAAGTTTATTGACATTATGAGCTAACATGCTTGTCGAATTATTTGTATTGTAAGGTGGAGCAGTGCGCAAGGTCTTTGACATACGTTCACTAAATAACCATGTTATACAAATACAAAATAGATGCCATTGCTATCCAAATTGTTTATCGACAATCCCACATATCAAATTAGGCAGATATCGTATGATGAACGCCATCTGTTGACCAACATGTCTCGTGTAACAATCGTGGTAATTCTTGAAATTTCTGGAATAAAAAACAAGACTGCTCTAAGACGGATGTATGTCGATAAATTGGACCTATTCAGATGCCTGATTGATACTCATCCCAAATGATTAAATCAAGAGGTTACATTTGTGAAAAGTCGTTGTATGAACATGGTATGCAGGTCAAGAGTCTGTGAAGGATAATTGTACAGCATGTAATCTGTATTATTATACCTCACGTGACCTCTCAATGTATTTTCCCCATAGACCTTCCGTGTGATATTTTGTTCGATCACTATGTGATATTTTGTTCGATCACTACTAGTAAAAACGAGGCTGAGCTATTTATAGAAATGTGTACTATTTGAGTCCTGAAAACACCCTGCTAGAGAGTATCCGTATGCTATTTATATATTTGTGTATATTTCACATACTATTTTTAGTAAATCTTGTCAATTTCAACGGTTGAAATCTAAGTTTTGCTTACATTTGTTGATATTTTACTTTGTAAAATGCTTGTAATGTTTTTCGGTATAATAAAATAAATAATACATGGCTGCTCGGGTGACATTAAATAATACCAACCCTTGAATAGTCATATCACGCTTCGCCTCGGGTGATATGACTATTCAAGGGTTGGTATTATTTAATATAATATCGCCTCGGGTGATATAACTATTCTCGGATTGGTATTATTTACTATCACCCTCGCAGCCATGTGTTATTTATATAATATTATATGGGAAAATGATTTGGACAACACATGACTGGATAAATTGTATGAGCACTTTCAGCTTTCATAGCGTACATTGATACTACATGCTGCGGTTTCTATATGCCATAGCGGTGTCTGATATTTGGAATACAAAAGAGCAATTGAGGCATGGCGTTTGTACGTATATTTATCTATTATACCTCACGTGTATTATGAGTAGTTGGGAAGTCACTGAGAAACGATGCACACTTAGTTTGAAGCTTCCTAATTTGAGAACACAACACAACTTACTAAACAACGGGTTTCGTATAACTGCATCTGCAAGGTTTAGTACAATGTATTTAAAACATAATTATGTATATGCCTGACGTCATGATGTCACCAGCAATGACGTCATAACTTTATTCAGTGACGTTACCATTTATAGTAACATTCGTTAATTCAAATACCTTCTAGTTTGGAATCAGATTGGAAAAGATGGAGAAATGTAACGTTCCTGTATAAATGGTTTTGATTTGGACACTAGGTCAGCTTTTGACATTGTATACATATACATGACCCGTGGGGATTATATTTGTTACTGTTATGTCTTGGTTTTCATCTGATTCATTGTCAGTTTTACAACAATGCTTCCATAATGCACTGTGGTTAGTTGACCTTACCAGAGTCTCTCGAATTTATTTCCAACCAGTTTTTTTTAAAAACGTGATAATTTGTCTCCACACGCGTAGAACACATAACCAATACGGACTATCTAACCGTGTAATATAACTTGATATTATGAGCCAATATATTTGTCAAGCACTTTACCAGCTAAGATCATCCCATGGGCTTATATACACTCGTATAAGTATATATGTATTTACATTCTTTGTCAGCAAATTTCATTAATGTTTTCATATAATATGCACACTTTTAGTATCGTGCTGAATGATTCATACAAGCATGCTTTGAATGGGTTTATGTTCGTCTGAAAGTGTTCGAGGGACTCGTTTACAATAACAGTTTCAACTAAATTGTAAGCGCGATAATCTTATATTTTACTACTTACAAGTTTTAATTTTACTCCGATTAACGATAATAACATTGCTACTATATATATCAGAAATCGTGTACTTTTAAATAATATATGTGGAGAAATTGCGTTACTTAAAAAGCAGTGGTATCAGTAATAGATCTATGGTTGCCGTTACATGCCGAATCAGGCTCACGACCGGATTATATAGAAAAATATCTGATACGAATAAGTGTAACTTAGGAGTAATGCAAGTTTATCATACAATATTCACGCCACTTAATTGCGCTTTCTCTCATGGTCCATATTTCCAATTCCTAACGAAGTCATTTCTGAGAGTCTTGAAAATATTGTAAATATTATGGAACATAATTATATTAGTTTATACATCCTATGTATCTGACTTATTTTACCTAATAATGTGAAAACCGAGATTCTTTAATGGGTTCGCAGAAACAAGTTATGCAAATCATGAAAGGCTATCGTAAATCGTTACCATTTAGATTGTCATTTTATGCCCACGGTCATATTATGATGAACCGATGTTTAGCAGGAAACAAAATATAACTGTTGTTTTATGGCGAGCAGTGAAACCTATTCTTTGAAACATACATAACTTAAATTTGAAACTCGATTTGTCACTGAGTGCTCACGATAAAATATACATGTAGTATTCAAAGTGAATTAGGACAACAGCAAATGTTTAGCTTGTAGAACATATCTATAATAGCATAACATATTAGACTTGTAATATATATTGATAAGAGTTATATGTTATTCACATCGATTAGGGAATGAAGTTTTAACAACGTATAACTAATCTGTCAGTGACTCAGTGACCGCTACCTAAGTGCTGGTATTTATTAAGGAATCTATTAGTAAGTGGAAAACTTCAATATTCTGACTTATGTTAAATATTTCCGATGAGCATATTTACTGCACATCTTAAAATAACCTATACTTTCTTAGGGATCATCGATTATTATAGTTCTCTATATAAGGCATGAACATATGTAAACAATTAATAATCTTGATTGTCTTATTTAGCTGATTTCACTCAAGGAAATTTTACGATTGTAAGAAAAATCCAAGTGTTCTACTAAGATGCTTTATAAATACCGGTCCAGACAAAGAATACATGTCCACTTCATGCATTGCTGTATCTGTGAGCTACTGTCACTTCGTTTAACGTATGTTTTTTATGCATTTCTTTTTCTGCTGTTTCTGCATTGTGCCAACGTCCCTAACGTCCGACCAGTAACTACATTTTGACGTTTTAGTTATTGTAACTGTTATTTTAATTCAATTTTTAGCTAAATAATGTGCCCCCATAAACGACGTTCAGGACCAGCAGTTTAGTTTATTTAGAAATGTTTTCTATTATCTAAGCTCACAAAGTTAACACTATATAGTAATCACTACATATTGAGTACCATCGAACTTGCAACAGACATATCTTGCGATGTTGTAAAACAATTATTTAGGCAATCGATACATAGCACCCATTTCTGTCACGATCAGTAAATGATTTACAGCAGTTAATTACGTAAACTTCAAGATTGTGTTATGGATACTCTTTCATTGTTATTTTATTGAATCCAAATCTCTCAGATGTGTTATGTTGTCAACACTTGCTTGTAGTTTCAAGGTTTTAAGTCTTCCACCATGAAACACAAATAGTTGATAATTAAAAACAAAGTATTTTATCAGTCGTTTACCTTTGTTCTGTGTCCACGAAAAGCATTTTAGACTTTTAGTGGAGTCGCGCTTCGTGTTAATCTGCTTTCAAGCGATCCACTACCGCATACAAGCGTTAAACGACACTTCTCGTCACATTTTACGTGTGCATGAAACTACAGAGATGTGAAATGGACGGTTAATGACAGACACATGATTAACGAGATGACAACAGAGAAACTTTGGGTGTTAGTGATGAGCCAAACATGTCTAAGTTTGTCTTATATTTGTGAACACTCATCAGGAATATTCTTACGTTACAAAACAGAAAAAAAGAGATTATTTTAATAGTTCCAAGTAAATACAATCGAGTAATAAATGTTCAATATAATGCGCGTGTATGTGTAATATGTACGTAATGGGTTTATTGAAAATGTATGTGTTCGAATACGTGTATCGTTTATTTTGAATTTATATGAGTTCATTTTAACAAGAGGGAACCATACAAAGTGTTATTAAGGACAGAATTTAATTTCTGAACTTTCGGTTTATTGATCGTTTATGACGTAAACTTGTACATGTATATTCAACGTTACTTTATGGTTGTATTACATGTATTCGACAAAATGATACATTACTTATTCCCATAGACATTTTGAAAGTGGTTATACACTTACAAGTACGCATGTAGCTTTCGTACATCAAATCTTACTTAAAAGCACCGACGCGGGTTCTATACTCGCACCATGGAGACATTTGGTGTGAACGCTTAAAAGGACAAGGTTCACTAATGGCTTAATTTGGCCCTGTGATTTGGCAAAAATAAAAATGCAGGTTCCTATAAATATGCCCTATAATTCAAATAACTTGAAAATGGCTAAAAATTACATTTTTTTGGCAAACATAATATATTTCAAATAGATTTGTTGACATATTACGAGGGAAATTTTGAAAAGTATGCTTATTTTTTTGAAAGACAGTGTTAGGTTATTAGAAACATAGGACACATTTATAGGAAAATGCATTTCTATTTTTCGGTAATACTCAGGGCAAAATTAACCCATAAATGTTCTTACTCATGAAAACATGGTTGATTTTTTTAACAAAAACATTAATAATAACAAATTGTTAACTTATAACTCAGACTTTCATATGCATATGTCGTTTCTCAGAAAGAGAAATAATTATTGTTGTTCTTAATCGCAAGGTAATGTGATATATAATTTGATTTATACAAGCGGAATTCACACTCTTTAACAGTTTATATGGAGCATTTAAAATTATAGTCGTTCTATAATACCGAATTATATCATGATCGGCGTTTTTGCCTATATATACAAAGAACAAATCAAACGTCCTATATCGACCGATATACAATGAAAATAACGTCACATCGTTTTTATGACGTCATACAGGTAAACAAGTAACGTAAACAACATAGATTACGCAAAATAACACTGGCTTAATATATAATTCCGAGTTTAAATCACATGTTAGAATCGAAATAAAATATTCAAAAGCCTCGTTCTGACGCTTGTTATTAACCACTCAGGCCTACGGCATTCGTGGTTAATTCCTACGCGTCAGAACTCCAAACCATTGTATAACGGCCGGTATTCAACGGTTTTTCATAGTTTATTTCTTAATTATAAACCATGATCAATTTTGTACATCAATCTGGGTTAACAAACAGTTACTATAATTATTATCTTCTATACAGCGAAATGGATTCGTTGAATATGATTAAAGAACAAATTTGTGTTTAATAATGTAATTTAGTAGATGCATTCTCTAAAAGTTTTACCACGCATTGAGAACATAGCAAAATACAGTGAATGAAACGGTGCGCGCTTTTTACCGACCATGTCAGCAAAGCAGTGAAATTAAGTCAAGCAATTTACGCCTTACTAAAAACGCATGACACATAAAATCAGTCAGCACAGGCAAAAAACGTAACATTACCAAATTGAACTACTCGGTACGCACACAACGTCATGACGAATTAAGGTATATATAATCAATGCGCGCAAAACATAATGACAAATTAGGGAAGTCGGTGCGCGCAAAAACGTACCATTGACGAATCGAGCCAATCACGGTGCGCAAAACGTAATGAAGAATTAAGTCAGACAGTGCGCGTGTACCTCAGGGACAAATTAATAAAATAGTGAAGCGATATTAAAAGCTACATTAAACCGCTGGATGACTTCAATATGTTCACAACATTTAATGAATATGACAAATTGTTTTCCTTTTAGAGGTGTTTAAGATGACCTTGATTGTAATTACGCCTTATAGCAATCTCTAATGCACAGTGTCTAAAATCATCTAAATTCGTTAATAAACTGCGTCGGCAATTTTATAGACACTTAAAAGACAGTTGGCACATTTAAATCTAAGGAGGTCTAAATTACCCCGCCAAATACAAGTAGTTTATGCTCAAGTTGATTTTTTTATTGGGTGATTAAAAAAGTTTAATTACAACTTGACGACACTGACTTTTACAACATTTGTTGTCATTGACTGTTAGTTTTAATACAAATGGTTAATTAAAAAGAGGTTAGGACAATTGCTACAATGGATTGATTGCTACCAAAACATATTAAAGGTTGCGTATCCATATCTTTGCATGTCTTAAAATTGCGACGTAATTATAAGGTAACATTACTCATATGATGATGCAAAAATGCACAACGCAAAGTCGCAAATGCTGGTCAGAATGCCTAATACGAGATTAAATCGCAATTTTAAAATTTGTAAAATACAAACTGAGATGCATCCACTTTAAAATCAAACCACACTAAATGAGCAGTCTGATTTTTTCCGGTATTGAATACAACAGTGATTTAGATGAAATATCTGTATAAAGTGGTGTGTGTGTGAGAGAGAGCAATGGTAAACAAACACACGATGTCATTGTCAGCGGTCATAAATTGTATATTAGCGTGTTTGGATACATGCTGTTAATTATTGAAAAAACATTGCTTTAATAAAACGAAATAAAGTGGTCTATTCTTGCAAATCCATTAAATAAATGTAATTGGTACACGCAATTCAATGGATATATACAATTTAAGCACCAGGGTTGTTGACCAGGAGGCTTTTCTGTTTTATTTGATTAGTGTCTGTATACGTAAACATGTCCTGGAAATGCTGTATGAATCTTAGCCAGACAGTGTATCTTGAATGAATACTATGGGGCCTTGACGACTAAATGAAATGAAACTATACGTTGTACGAACCATAGCGCGCTATGACGACTTTAGAAATGGCGCGGAGCTATACATTGTATTAACGATAGCGAGCTATTGTGGCTTAATTGTGCCGAATAATTTCCATGCATAACACCGCTCTACAACATCGTGTCGTACTGACGTTTTCGACCTTCAGAAATACGCCACGAATCGGAGTTTGGTATGCTGCTTGAGTGCAATTTACGGCCAAATTGACATTCCGTTTAATTTCAGAATTGAATTGGAATAACGAACCGACAAAAAATCACTGACTTCGAGCAGAAATCCATAAGTTGATTGAATTGTATAAATTGCTGCAACTACATTTGTCTTTGTCCTTAGTTTCTTCGTAAGGCTGGGTTCACACTATTGTGTTTGAACCGACGTTTACCGAAAAGTTGACGATCGCTAGTAAACGCTGAAGAACGTTGTATTCGTTGAAAATTTTTAACATGCAGAAACTTGGCCGACGTTTGGAAATAAACGCTCATGTAAGTTGTGATGTAAGTTGTGCTCCGTATGTAAACGTTCATGAACGCTGAATTAAGTTGACTAATGTTTGCTTAAGTTAAACTCCTTTGGCAAACGTTTGCTCGAACGTTTATCTAGCGGAGGCCAACGGGTATCCAACGCAATGAACACGGTAGTAACGCAAGGGCTGGCGTAAGCCAACTTTTCCCAGCGCAAATGAATGTTTGTCCAACATAGGCCAACGGGTATCAGACACAACGAACGCGATAGCAACGGAAGTGGTTAGCACAGACGAACTTTCAATAAAGTTTCAGTAACTTAGGTAAACTTTGTTCAACGGATTCTGGCGTTTGGCACCTCGTTCTTCTAAGTCGGACTAAGTTAGAGACCGCTACACAGACGCAACGAACGCGATAGCAACGGAATTGGTTAGCGCAGACAAACTTTCAATGAAGTTTCAATAACTTAGGTAAACTTTGTTCAACGGATTCTGGCGTTTGGCACCTCGTTCTTCTAAGTCGGACTAAGTTAGAGACCGCTACATATACGCAAACCGACGTTGGCAAACGTTTACCTACGCCGATAAAAAAGCTACAACGCAGGCAAACGTTGTTAAGCGCTTGTAACCGCTGTTTGATACACAACGTTCGCAGTGTGAACCAAATTATTCCTCCTAACGAGCGTAATTTCACCGACTTTTGGGCTAATTTTTTTGACTTTTGAAACGCTGATCAACGCTGGTACAAACGTTCATAGTGTGAACCCAGCTTAAAAATTGCTACGACGCAAACAAACGTTGTTAAGCGCTAGTTACCGCTGTCAAACGCAGTTAAGCGCTGAGAAACGTTCACAAACGTTAGCGTGCGTTAGGAACACAACGTTCGCAGTGTGAACCAAAATATTCGTCCTCGCGAGCGTAATTTCACCGACGTTTGGGCTCATGTTTTCGACTTTTGAAATGCTGGCAAACGCTGGGACAAACGCTCATAGTGTGAACCAACCTTAAGCAAACAACCATTCAATATCGATATTTTTTAACCGGAGAAATAGGATAGCCAATCATATCGCCTGCTACTGACCAATAGTTAAATACGGTGTGATCTGATTTGTAGTCCTTATCCTTAAATCAAGTAAGAGCAATACTGAAAACCACAACAGGGTTTCCAAACGTGAACAACACGATTATATTTTTAAACAAAGCCTGCAATTTAGATCATCTGTATGTCTAGTCTAATTACGCAGTTTCACACATGCGGGTTAAACACCGTTGTCGAGAGTTACCGAATATACTATGCACAAAACATGTGGGTTCAGCCAGAAATGTAATAAAGTGTTCAAATATTTATTTAAAGGGAAACCGAGCATGAATTATTTTTAGACTTTTATTAAAAACACAACGAACATACGAATATACTATGCACAAAGCGTGTGGGTTCAGCCTGATACATGTATGAAATAAAGCTTTCGAAGGTGGGTTTAGTAAGTAAACTGAACATGGATTATTTTCAGCGAAAGTTACAATTATCGAACATACAAAATTTAGCGACATTGTACCAATATTAATTTGGGCCTGACATAAGTAAAATACATCATAAGGTATAATACGCAAATGATGGATGTAATGTTAAAAAGGATTTATTGATTTTAAGAGCTAGCATTATGTTTAGATGCTTTATATCATACATGAAGTTAAGAACACATGCACCAGACGATGCACAGAAAATTGACAATATATCTCATTATCGAGAAATATTCTCTCGTAACTGTACATGTTATTGTTTTAGTTTACGTACATGTAATGCACGAGTTTCATGGGGCATAAAACATGCTCATAATGCCAGAATATGCACACAGAAGACACTATGTCAATGTCCGTCCTTGAAGTCTAAAAGAGTTATGAGGCTTGTTTCTCTATTTTAGTTTATAAAGATGATACCTACATTTGTAGATACGAACATTATTTCTAGGCATGTTTGGGTGTTTTTAGAACATAAGTACAATACTTGGGATTGAATACGAGCTTTTATGCTTGACTCGGCGTATATAAGTTAGACACATTCCTCAACTAAACACCTTGAACTAAATAAAAAAGAAACAGATGACATTTGATGATAACTCAGAACCGACATTTCATGAAGCTTCATTTTGCGCACAATATGCCAATCATTCCAAAGCGACGTGTTTTATTTTCTAAATGAAACTATGTAGTGTTAATAGTCAAACCTTGGCTACCCATTGTATTCACATTCCATGTCATTCTGTCAATCAAGCGCCTGAAGAGAGCTTCTAGCTAAAGGATTGAACTTGTGACCACACTCTTCCCAGCAAGATACTCGAAACATACGGCATTCAGTTCGGCCTGTTACGGTCGAACAATATAAGCACACACTATAGGAGGGCGTACAGTTTAGGTCTTCAATTACCCTGACATCTAACACTTTCGAGTGTGAAGTTCATATAGAGTGGTATGATTTGCAGGTGGTACTAAATCGTCATTAAGTTCGGTAATTCTGTATGACAATGACCACTATAAGGCACACGTTAGTTTATAACCCGATTATCTTTGGGGCATACGCGACTTCCGAATCTTCACCGTAAAATCAATGTAAAACCTTCAAAGAGACTAGAATGTGAAATTGACTTAATAGATTTCCTAAGTTATTCAATTTCGTCCAGTAATTGGATAGTAGTGGCATTTGAAGATGTTTCTATTGGTCTGAACGCAGAGGACATAATTGAGACTTTATTGGACTACCGATAATTGGACCAGAAATGCCCAATATGAAGCATAATTACATGTGGTACAATGTAATATTAAATGGCCGGCATATACGGCAAAGCCCTTTGGTCGTATGTTCCCTGTGGTCTGACCAGTAGTATTGTCGCGTGGAACCACCTAAATAATATAAAACGAGGACAGGGAGGGCATCACTCAACGGAAACAGTCGAGCATAGACAACAGAAATAACACAGGCCATCAGCACACGACCCTATTGCCAACACAAACCGGACCAACATGTGTTTTACAATGTTAGATTGCATGCCAATGATTTTAACAATGATGGTACATTGAAGGCCCACAGAATATAATGCCATTATGCGACAAAGGCTGAATAAATATACAGACTAAATCAAGTTAATTCAGCGTGTCTTTGGTATTGAATAACACAGAAAACCCTAAAGTTGTTTCAACATCCACGTTATAACTATCGTCACTGGTCGATGACAAGCATCGCTTTAACAAATAACAATTGGATAACTCTGGTTTAACTGGGGTGAGCAAAACAGATATTGTCAAACACAGGAATATATCTGATTTGCTTGTGAGTTATACGTTTCTGAAGGCAGACCGTCTGGACAGAAGTTTATGTACGTCTCATTTCTACAATACTTCCTAATTATACTAGACATAGCCTTAGTGGATAATGTCAGGGATGTACCTATACATATACAGCCACATGCAATTTGTTCGTGTGCTGTATTTCAACGGCCTGGAAACACAAATGTTGCCTATGTGATGTATTTATTTAAAGCATGGATAAACAAAATGTATATTACAGGAGCAAGTAAACGACCACAAGGTCTAGCAGAGTTAGCCAGAGAGGCGCATGCAAATATGGGTAAGATACGTAATTTCCACAAAATAAGTTAGACATAATTTTAAGGGGCATTTATTATAGAACTTATATAAGTCTTTACATTTACCTAGCATCGTATTTTGAGGTAAAATAAGTTAACAAATCGAACAGGGACGGCAGAATTCAGCAGATACTAGAAATGCGCAAATAAAAAAAATGTACAAACTGCTACATCTGCAAGAATGATAAATACTGAACTTCCATATGATAATCGCAAACTTCAGAATACGTAGGTAATTTCAACTAACTTTATCTAGTGGTATATTTTATCATCATTTATTAAGATAAATACTCTAATTCTCAATGTATCAACAAATCAATCAATGTCTAGTTATCGCGCTAATGGTTTTAGATTCCAAAACAAATTAACCTGGTAGACTGACATTTTTCCCTCATATTATTCTATATTGATCTGGTATAGGATAAAATTCACCGGTAGTCTCAACTTATATAATATGGCGTTTCTGCACAATATAGCTAACAAGGCTGTTAACTACGAACCACGCGACCTATTGTTCCAACACCTACGTTAGCTACAAGTCTTCTATAGAGCTTTTAAGATAATTGACAGGTTGGGTGACACATTTGAGTATGTTTATGTTAAGCACAATAAGTATCGACAGTTAGACTTAACGTATCTATAGATTATGTCCTGTTAAACTGATTTATCGTCATAGTTCTGATACAGAATCACTTGTTCAAGTACCTTGATCGTATTACATTGTTACAAACGTCGGTCTAGTAAATAGTCTGTCATTAATGTCACCGGACAAACGGGTGACACTTGTTAAAAAAGAACTCTGTGGGGACAAACGTTTTGTTGGCATTAATGAGGAGATGACCGCTGTTAAGTCTGGCTGTTAACAATATCCCAGACTTGCAATGTCCTACCTCTCAACAATAATCAGTATTCCGTATTTTATATTTTGGGTTATCTGTAATAGATCTTTTCGTTAGATCTTTATCGGTGTCTGATCAAGCTGGTAGAATGAAAGCATTAGAGACAGACATATGTATCAGTCCACATTATTATATAGATCACGAAATGTCTTTCGAATTTATACTCATGAATAACCTATCCGTTGTTAGAATGTATAAGAAATCTTCCCGCAATGGTAGCTTTAACCATTAACTCTCATTTCTATTTCTGTTTTATTCTATACGTTACCGAAACTACTTCGGGAAACAAACTGTATAACCTGGAATTTAGTCATTTCCATGCATGGATATAAGTAGCTTCACCTGCATTACCGGATCATACCGAGTATAAGACAGCAGAAGGGTCGAATGACATGATCCTGTCACTCAACCATTTAGCCGTTGAATTAGTTCAATAATAGGCTTAACATGGGAGCAATACCTTCCCAGCGTGTGGTATGTTTCCGATTGGAGGTCAACCCAAAAAATGAAAATCGTCATCTACATGTATTAAAACTAGACCTAAAATAATCTTTCCAAATGAGCTTAGTAATATCTTACGCTTGGTGTAAGATTTTCGATTTCGGGAAAGACATTTCCAGCATTATTGGTTGGTGCATGTCAGTGAAACGCAATATCTCATTTGATAACGTATACTTTATTTGCCTTTCAAAATGAAAATAATACATCAGTCTATTACAACAGTGTGTTATTTCAGTGTCATTAATTTCCTAAGTTATGTTGCAGAGAATAGTGTTGATAAATCAATAATAAATGCATGTCAAAATCGTTCACCAAACCAGCTTAATTATATATTATATGACAATATTGAAAAGCTAGTATTACCATAGTCTTAATCATTAGTTCATAGATTTGAAGTTTTGACTCATTCTGGCAATTATAAACTATAACAAGGACATGTTTTATGTCACATGCGTGTTTGCTGTTTCTGTTTCTGTTTGGTGTTGCTTCGTGGGTTAAGCATGTAGTGTGGGGTCGTCCTTGTGATTTGTTAATTCTGATGGTTTTTGTCCCGGTTGACTGTTTTAGGCGGCAGACTGTCCGGTTATCTTAGATGGAACACTGTCCGAGTGTCCTAGGCGGTAGACTGTCCGAGTGTCCTAGGCGGCATACTATCCGGTTATCTTAGGTGACACACTGACCGAGTGTCCTAGGCGGAAGACTGTCCGAGTGTCCTAGGCGGTAGACTATCCGAGTGTCCTAGGCGGCAGACTGTCCGGTTATCTTATGCGGCACACTATCCAAATGGACTGTCTACTGGCTGCTAAGGTTGTATTAGCCTTTGTCATTTTGCAGTTGCTCGTGTTGTTTGTGCTTATGGGCAGTGTTAATTTCCTGTACCGTGTGCTCTTTGTATGCCCTTTAAGCTCAGATATATGTATGATGTGTGCTGCCTTCCCTGTTTATTTAGTTGTTATTATCTTATTGACATAACACAAATTGACTTACCCTTTACTTAAAAGTGATACTACACATGTATACAAATCTAATGCTTTATCCATTGATGTCAGTAAGGGCAAACACGTGTATTCAAATCGAACCTTAAACAAGCAGTTGCTGGAAACATAATTATTCTCGTTACAGTGGGTGACACTTTAAAACAATTCTGAAGATTTTTATGCCCTTTAAATCCATTAAATATGATACAAACACACTTTATGCTGACATGCTAAAGCAGAAGATTCGACCATGTGATTTACCAACCAAAAATACAATCGACACAATGCGAAAATACAAAATACAAGCAAACAGAATCAATTATAAGTACACCATGGTGAAACTATTTGTGTGTTTACATAATGGTACGCCAAGTTGTTGGCAGGTGGCATATTTGGTACTGTGCTCGTCTGAACATACGAATGAGCTAATGGATAATACTAGTCCTTGATAATGTTCATAAGATCAAGGTTATTTACATGCAACTTGTTTCAATAATATGACGAACAACACTTTAATATAATAATCAACAGACGAAAATACAATGTAAGATGGATGCCTAACGTGCATTAAATATCATTGCAACATCTAGAAATGTGACAATTTTCTAGCCAAGCTCAAATTCCTCACTTTTGATTGTAACGAAAAAATATCTAGCTTCAAATAATATAGTTCTGTTGATCAGTTGGTGTTTGCGGGATAATCAAAATATCGACAGACTTATTTTGCGATGAAGTAAAACAATTACATTTTTGTATTTTGGCATCTTAACAAATGCAATCGATACATAGCACCCATTTCTGTCATGATCTGTAAATGATTTACAGCAGTTAATTACGTAAACTTCAAGATTGTGTTATGAATACTCCTATCATTGCTATTTTATTCATTCCAAATCTCTCACATGTGTTATGTTGTCAACAATTGCTTGTTGTTTCAAAGTTTTAATGTATTTATAATTGTACATGTATGTTTTCTAGCGTTAAACACAAATAGTCGATTATTAAAAACAAAGATTTTATCAGTTGTTTACTTCTGTTCTGTGTCTACGAAAAGCATTTTAGACTTTTAGTGGAGTCGCGCTTCGTGTTTAAACAGTGTTTTCACAGACCATGTCAGCAATGCAGTGGAATTAAGTCAGGCAATTTACGCCTCACTAAAAACGCACGACACATAAAATCAGTGAGCACAGGCAAAAACGTAACATTACCGAATTAAACTCCTCTGTGCGCACACAACGTCAAGGCGAATTTAGGTATATAGTCAATTCGCGCAAAATATAATGACAAATTAGGGAAGTTGGTGCGCGCAAAACAGTAGTATTGACGAATCGAGCCAGTCATGGTGCGCAAAACGTAATGACGAATTACGTCAGACAGTACCCGTGTGAACATATGAACAAATTGATAAAATAGAGAAGTAATATTAAAAACTTCATAAAACCGCTGGATTACTTCAATATGTTCACTTCATTTAATGAATCTGACAAATTAGTTCCCTTTTAAAGGTGTTTAGGGATGAGCTTATTGTAATTACGGTTTATAGCATGCACACATGCTTTAATCATCGATTTGTAGACAGCATCTTAATTCGTTAATAAACTGCGTCGGCAACTTTATAGACACTAAAAAGACAGTTTGCACATTTAAATCTAAGGAGGTCTAAATTACCCCGCCACATACAAGTAGTTTATGCTCAAGTTTATTATTTTATTGGGTGATTAAAAAAGTTTAATTACAATTTGACGACACTGACTTTAACAACATTTGTTGTCATTAACTGTTAGTTTTAATACAAATCTTTAATTAAAAAGAGGTAAGGGCAATGTTCTACAAAGCAATCAATGTCATTGATTGGTACCAAAACATATTAAAGGTTGCGTATCCTTATCTTTGCGTGTCTTAAAATTCCGACGTCACTATAAGGTAACATTACTTATATGATTATGCAAAAATGAACAATACAAAGTCGCGAATACTGGTCAGAATGCATGAACAACGCAATATAATTGGCCCACCCAAAATTAAACATTAACAATTGTTTTGAAAGTATTTGTAATTATTATTCCATATATTAGTGGATATTCAATGTTATTTTGCCTTTTTATAAGATGATAAGCAAGTCATAAGGCCTAATACGAGATTAAATCAAAATTTTTAAAATTTGTAAAATACAAAGTGAGATGCATCCACTTTAAATCAAATCACACACATTGAGCAGTCTGATTGTTTTCGTTATTGAATACAATTTAGATAAAATATCTGTATAAAGTGGTGTGTGTGTGTGTGTGAGCAATGGTAAACGAACACATGTTGTCATTGTCAGCGGACATAGATTGTTTAATAGCTTGTTTGGATACATGCTGTTAATAAACGAAAAAACATTGCTTTAATATAATGGAATAACGTGGTCTATTGATGCAAATCCATTAAAAAAATGTAATTAGTACACGCGATTCAATGAATATATACAATATATAACACCAGGAGTTGTCGACCAGGGGGCCTTTTTGTTTTATTTGTTAAGTGGTATGTAGTACGTAAACACGTCCTGGAAATGCTGTATGGATGGTAGCCAGACAATGTATCTTGTATGAATACTAGTGAGCCTTGAGGACTAACTAATATGAAACTATACGTTGTATGAACCATAGCGAGCGTTTACAACTTGCAAATGGCGCTGAGCTATACATGTACATGTATGAACCATAGCGAGCTATTGTGGCTTAATTGTGCCGAGCAATTTTCATGTATCACACAGCTTTACAACATCGTGTCGTAAGGACGTTTGATGAAGTTTCGACCTTGAGAAATACGCCACGAATCGGAGTTTGGTATGCTGCTTGAGTGCATATTACGGCCAAAATGACATTCCGTTTAATTTCAGAATTGAATTGGAATAACGAACCGACAAAAAATCACTGACTTCCGCGCAGAAATCAACAAGTTGATTGAATTGGTATAAATTGTTGCAACTACACTTGCCTTTGTCCTGAGTTTCTTGGTAAGCAAAAAACTCACAAGGGCTGGATTCAATATCGATCTTATTTAATTGGAGTACAAGGATAGTCAATCATATCGCATGTTACTGACCAATAGTTTAATACGGTGTGATATGATTGATTGTCCTTATCCTTAAGTCAAGTAAGATCAATATTGAAAACCACAGCAGGGTTTCCGAACGTGAACAACACGATAATATTGTTAAACCAAGCCTGCATTTTAGATCATCTGTTTGTCTAGTCTAATTACGCAGTTTCAAACATGCGGGTTAAACACCATTGTCGATAGTTACCGAATGTACTATGCACAAAACATGTGGGTTCAGCCAGAAATAAAATAATGTGTTCAAATGTTTAATTAAAGGGAAACCGAGCATGAATTATTTTTATAACACAACGAACATACGAAAATACTATGCATAAAGCGTGCGGGTTCACCAGATTTGAATTAAAGTTTTTGAAGGTTTGTTTACTAAGGAAACTGAACAGGGATTATTTTCAGCGGAAGTTTAAATTATCGAACATACACAATTTAGTGGCCTTATAACATTATTAATATGGGCCTGACATAAGTAAAATACATCATAAGGTATAATACGAAAATGATGGATGTAATTTTTAAAGAGGCATTTATTGATTCTTAGAGCTAAACTATCTTTGAATGCTTTATCTTATACACGAAGTAAGGCACACATGCTCCAGACGATGCACAATATATCACATTATCGAGAAATATTCTCTCGTAACTTTACATGTAATTGTTTTATTATTATGTAAAACACGAGTTTCATGACGCATAAAACATGCTGATAATGCCAGAATATGCACATAGAAGAACAAAGAGGGGATCTTTAACTCTATTAATGTACGTCCTTGAAGTTTAGGACGTGTTCTATGCATGTTTAGCTGTGTTTTAGAAGACCATTATGCAAAATTAGATAATTTTTTTCGAAACTTATTTCGAGTCTCTAAGAGTTGCCAAACATGTTTCGCTATTTTAGTTTATAAAGGTTATACATACATTGGTAGATACGAACACTATTTCTAGGCAAGTTTGGGTGTTTTAAGAATACATATTTAATATTTGGGATGCGATGCGAGCTGTAACATCTAAAACGTTTAGTTCAATTGATAACTAAGAATGGTTCCATTACATCGAGTGCATCATATTTGCAATCACTTTTTGTTATAACGGAAGGTAGCTAAATTCAGAAAAAGTTGGGATGCATGTTGGAATACAATTAACGAGTTTTCGTGTGTATGGCTTGTCTATAGTTTGCAACTTTAGTTGGATACGAATCCGTATTGTATGACACCACCTAGCAATGCGAAGTACAGATAACAAAAGTAACAAAATGAGATGAATAGAAACATTTCTCAACCAAACATCTTAAACTAAACCAATAAGAAACAGATGACAGCAATCCTCTGACCTTTGATGATAAATCAGAATCAAAAGTTCATGAAGCTTTTTTTGCTCACCAAAGGTAATCATAACATAACGACGTGTTTTTTTCTAGAAGAAACTATGTAGTGTTAATAGTCAAAAAGATAATATATTAAGTAGGACAGAGAAGGTAGCACTCATCACAGAAAATATAAAAATATACAAGGCACAAAGTCCAACCCATAACAAAACAGGAAAATGAACTGTCAAAATCCCAGCTGTCAAAAGCTGAATGAACTACATGCTGTTTAGCAATCAAAACGCTGAATGAACTACATGTAGTTAAGTAATCAAAAATCTAAATGATCAAGCCAACAAACATTGCCTATCAATTGCAGTCGTAACGTGCACACGCCAAATTGTCCGGACACTAGGTATGTAACAACACGTTTCTTGACAATGGATCGAACTCTTGATCACTTCATCCACAGCCGGATATTCCAACCATTATACGATTGATCACTCCAGTTTGTTATGATTGAACCAGGTAAGCACACACTATGAGAGGCGTACAGTATTCGTCTTTCAATTACCCTGACATCTAACACTTTCATGTGTGAAGTTCATATAGAGTGTTATGGTTTGCCGGTGGTACTAAATCGTCATTAAGCCCGGTAATTCTGTATGACAATGACCACTTTAAGGCACACGTTAGTTTATAACCCTATTATTCGTCCAGTCTTTGGGGGCATACGCGACTTCTGAATCTTCAGCGTAAAATCAATGTAATACCATCAAAGAGACTAGAATGTGAAATTGACTTAATAGATTACCTAATTTATTCAATTACGTCCAGTAATTGGATAGTAGTTGCATTTGAAGATGTTTCTATTGGTCTGAACGCAGAGGACATAATTGAGAATTTATTGGACTACCGATAATTGGACCAGAAATGCCCAATATGAAGCATAATTATACCTATGTTATTCCAATGTTTGTGTCATAACTTTGTCGTTGAAAAAAAACAGCGGCGGTGGAACGATAATAAACGGAAAGTAAAGAGTAACACTGGCATTAAAATAATCATATAATCAGACTGTAATTTCATTAATGTTCTTTACCAATACAAAATGGGCCACATTATTCCACTTAACTGGGACTTTTAGAAATGAAAAAATAGTTTCCATGAACAAGCATTCGTAGGACGCCGAACCAATACCGCAGCAAAATTGTTTCCTTAATTAGAATTTAAAATGCATATGAGGCCTTCTGGATCACGCAATGTGTTAAACATGTAAATTATTATGAAACTAGACAGGGTGCTCATGTTGGGGATGTACGGATTATATAATGACAAGGGCTACATAAAAATATAATGACAACTCCGACATGGGAGGCATCACTCATCAAATACTTCAAAGCATGAAAGGCACAAAACCCTACAAGAAATAAAAATTCTCAAAATCACAAAGACAATCATAAAACATGCGAGATAAAATGAAACTGATCAGCTACCCCAACAATCTGCTAGTTTAGTCAGTCCAACACATCCGTAGCAGGAGCAAGTAAACAAGAACTTACCACAAGGATGGATACAAGGTCGTGTGTTCTAGTCGTAACCATGACGGGTCACGGATTCTCATTGCAGAGCAGGTATTGTGGTGGTCATGGAAACATACTTATATACGATAAAGTATAATGATTCAACAACCAAGCTTTAATAAGGTTATCAAACTATTAAAACAAACCTTACTGTATGCATGAATGAATCCGTTTATGAAGTGGTTGTAGGACCATGCTGAGGTACAATGTAATATTAAATGGCCGGCCAATACGACAAAGCCCTTTGGTCGTATGTTCCCTGTGGTCTGACCAGTAGTATTGTCGCGTGGAATCACCTAAATAATCTAAAACGATGATGAACAATCGGACAGGGAGGGCATCACTCAACGGAAACAGCCGAGCACAGACAACAGAAATAACACAGGCCATCAGCACACGACCCAATTGCCAACACAAACCGGACGAAAATGTGTTTTACAATGATAGATTGAATGCCAATGATTTTAACCATGATGGTACATTGAAGGCCCACAGGATATATTGCCATTGTGCGACAAAGGCTGATTAAATATACAGACTAAATCAAGCTAATTCAGCGTGTCTTTGGTATTGAATAACACAGACAAACCTAACGTTGTTTCAACATCCACGTTATAACTATCGTCACTGGTCGATGACAAGCATCGCTTTAACAAATGGCAATTGGATAACTCCTGTTTAACTGGAGTGAGCAAAACAGATATTGTCAAACACAGGAATTGATCTGATTTGTTTGTGAGTTATACGTTTCTGAAGGCCGACCGTCTGGACAGAAGTTTATGTACGTCTCATTTCTACAAAACTTCCTAATATGCACTAGACATAGCCTTAGAAGATAATGTCAGAGACATTTGAGTCAAATGCAAATTGTTCGTGTGCTACATTTCGACGTCTTGGAAACACAAAAGTTGCCCATGTATTATACATATTTAAAACATGGAAATACAAAATGTATATTACAAAAGCAGCCAAATTCACTACAATGGTATGGAAAAGACAGGAAAAGCCGTTTATTTCAAATATATATAATATATTCATAGTTTATGATTTACAATATATTGATATTCGTAATAGCATAAAGGTGGAAAATGTGGACATAAAGGTTCAAGCTAGATTTAATAGAAGAGTGTGCAGTTTTGTGTAAACTGTGTTCCATAGTATTTGGCGTATTAATTGTTCACAAATGTATAAACATTTGACGTCAGTCAATTTTATATTGAAAAACACAGTCAAAAACACCTCACGATAGATAGGCGGGGGCATTTCAATTTTAAATATGGCAATTTCAAATAAAAAAATAGTGAAATAAATTATCGTGAAACCGTGAAATTCTGAAGTAAATGTGTGAATTATCACAGGCGATTACATTTGAATCTTTAAATCGTGATTTCACATTGATCAATATCTTGATGTCACTATGACATTTCATGATTTCACTATTTCATTAAGTATTTCATGATTTCATGTTTTGTAATTTGAAACCGTGAAATTTGAAATTGAGATGTTACTGACGCTCTTCAACTTTGATAAAACGATAAAAGTTGGCACTTGTCCAGTCATCATTAATAAAGCAGCCAAGAAACCTGTCATCACGAATTATTGATTGATTTTTAGTTGATTGAAGTTTTTTCACGTCCATAGAAAATGAAAATTCTTAACTACAGAATATAAAAGTACAACTGTATATAGCTAGTGTAGAACACTGTACAATGTGTCTTTAAAAGAAGCAGTATTCAGGATCAAATAGTGTTTTGAAATATCACATACAAAAAGCACTGTCTCACTGAAACCCTAAGTGGATCAGAGCCGAATAAGAACTGACAAAACATCAAATATGTAAAAGAATTCGCTATAAATGAGTCTTGTCCAAGTTGTATTTAGTGGTCGAGTATCAGACAGTCGGGAGGTTGATGGGATTACGTAACATTTAGTTAATGGATAACTCCCAAACAGCTATTTATTAATAATACTTTCTGGCAGCAATTTCAAGGCAGAGTAAAAGATCACAGCAACATTTAATTTCCGTAACACGAGGCTACCGGATGTCTGATTACGGTGTGATTATTGATAAAATTAGCATGTATATTATTTTTAGATTGCATAGAACTGTCTTTAAACATCAGTAGATATTTTGTTTACTTTAACACCGGGTGTGAATGGTCACATTATATTAACCGGGCTAGCTTAACAAAATTCTTAAAAATGTAGGTAAGCTACAACAAAATGTCGGGAAAACGGTCGTTTCTAAAATTCTCAAATGATCGATTAAACATATCAAAACGGTCTATACAACACATCGAAATGAAATAGAGTTAGTTATACCTACCACCTCATCTTGTAACATCGAAAACACATCCGAGTGAAATGAAATGTATGATAAGCAATTAACATAATTGTAATAGTTATAATTATGCTAAAACGTGCTATATAATTATTTTGGGCGTTCTTTGGAGGCGTTTTGACCAATTTCAATAATTCCATGGGGCGTTTCGACTATTTGAACACCTTTTGACTCGAGGGCGTTTAATTTGTGTGTGTGTGTTATGATTGTAAAGCCTCAAGTACACATTGAATTAAGTTGGCCAGAGTGGCGCATGCAAATAAGGGTAAGATACGTAATTTCCAAATAAGTTAGACATAATTGTATGGGCATTTGATATAGAACTTATATAAGTCTTTACATTTACCTAGCATCGCATTTTGAAGAAAGAAAATTTAACAAATGGAACAGGGACGGCAGGATTCAGCAGAAAGTAGAAATGCACAAATAATAAAAATGTACAAACTGCTACATCTGCATGAATGATAAAAACTTCCATATGATAATCGCAAACTTCAGAATACGTAGGTAATTCCAACGAACTTCATACAATTGGTATATTTTATCATCATTTATTAAGATAAATACTCTAATTCTCAATGTATACAAATCAATCAATGTCTAGTTATCGCGCTAATGGTTTTAGATTCCAAAACAAATTAACCTGGTAGACATTTTTTCCCTACTATATTATTCTATATTGATTAGGGATAGGATCATATACGCCGGTAGTTTCAACTGATATAATATGGCTTTTCTGCACAATACGGCTAACAACGCTGTTAACTACGAACCATGCGACCTATTGTTCCAACACTAACGTTAGCTACAAGTTTTCAATAGGGCTTTTAAGATAATTGACAGGTTGGGTGAAACATTTGAGTATGTTTATGTTAAGCACAATGAGTATCGACAGTTAGTTTTAACGTAGCTATAGATTATGTCCTGTTAAGCTGATTTATCGTCATAGTTCTGATACAGAATCATTTGTTCAAGTACCTTGATCGTATTACATTGTTACAAACGTCGGTCTAGTAAATAGTCTGCCATTAATGTCACCGGGCAGGAAATTGAAAAAGCACTCTGTGGAACAACCGTTTTGTTGACATTAATGAGGTGATGACTGGCTGTTGGCAATGCAACAAACTCGCATTGTCCAACCTTTCAACCGTAATCAGTCTTCCGTATTTCAAATTTTGGGTAATCTGTAATAGATCTTAATGTTAGATCATTATCGATGTCTGGTCAAGCAGGAAGAATAACTGCATTAGGGACAGACGTATGTATCAGTCCACATTATTATGTAGATCACCAAATGTCTTTCGACTTTATAAGTTATCCGTTGTTAGAATTTGTAAGACATCGTCACGCAATGGTAGCTTTAAACATCAACTCTATTTTCTATTTCTATTTCATTCTATATGTTACCGAATCTACATCGAGAAACAAACTGTATACTCTGGAATTTAGTCATTTCCATGCATGGATATAAGTAGCTTCTCCAGCATTACCGGATCATGCCGAGTATAAGACAGCAGAAGGGTCGAATGACATGATCCTGTCACTCAACCATTTAGCCGTTGAATACGTCAATAATAAGCTTAACATTGGAGCAATACCTTCCCAGCGTGTGGTATGTTTCCGATTGGAGGTCAACCCAAAAAATTTAATTCGTCATCTACATTTTTTAAAACTAGACCTAAAATAATCTTTCCCAGTGAGCTTAGTAATATCTTACGCTTGGTGTAAGATTTTTGATTTCGGGAAAGACATTTCCAGCATTATTGGTTGGTGCATGTCAGTGAAACTCAATATCTCATTTGATAACGTATACTTTGTTTGCCTTTCAAAATGAAAACAATACATCAGTCTATGGCAACAGTGTGTTATTTCAGTGTCATTAATTTCCTAAGTTATGTTGCAGAGAGTAGTGTTGTTAAATCAATAATAAATGCATGTCAAAACCGTTCACCATACCACCTTTAATATATATTATATGACAATATTGAATATCTAGTATTACCATAGTCTTAATCGTTAGTTCATAGATTTTACGTGTTTGTTAATTCTGGTAATTATAAACCGTTCATTAATCACTATACAAGGACATAATTTTATGTCACATGCGTGTTTGCTGTTTCTGTTTGGTGTTGCTTCGTGGGTTAAGCTTGTAGTGTGGGGGTCGTCCTTGTGATTTGTTCATTTCTGATGGTTCTTGTCCCGGTTGACTGTTTTAGGCGGCGTACTGTCTGAGTGTCCTAGCCGGCAGACTGTCCAAGTGGACTGTCTACTGGCTGCTAAGGTTTCATTTTGTTTGCATATTTTTGCGTTCTTGCTTTTTGTGCTGACGAGCGGTGTTTAGTCCGTTTCCGTGTATTCTGTTTGTGCCTTTTTGATATTTGTATGCTATGTGCTGCCTTCCCTGTTCATTTAGTTATTATCTTATTGACATAACACAAATTGACTTGTCCTTTACTTAAAAGTGATACTACACATGTATACAAAGCTTACGCTTTATCCATTGATGTCACTAAAGGGCAAACACATGTATTCAAATCGAACCTTAAACAAGCAGTTGCTGGAAACATAATTATTCTCGTTACAGTGGGAGACACTTAACAATTCTGAAGATGATCATTCCTTTTAAATCCATTAAATATTATACAAACATACTTTATGTTGACATGCTAAAGCAGAATATTCGACAATGTGATACACCAACAAAAAACCCACTTGACACAATGCGTTAATAAAATACAAGCAAACAGAACCAATTATAAGTATACCATCATGATGGTGAAACTATTATGGTACGCCATGTTGTTGGCAGGTGGCATTTTTGGTTCTGTGTTCGTCTGAACATACGAATGAGCTAATGGATAATACTAGTCCTTGATAATGTTTTAAAGATCGAGGTTATTTACATGCAACTTGTTTCAATAATATGACGAACAACACTTTAATATAATAATCAACAAACGAAGATACAATGACAGATAGATGCCTAACGTGCAATAAATATCACTGCAACATCTAGAACTGTGACAATTTTCTAGCCAAGCTCAAATTCATCATTACTGATTATAAAGAAAAAATAACTAGCTTGAAATAATATAGTTCTGTTGATCAGTTAGTGTTTGCGGAATAATCTAAATATCTTATTTTGCGATGTAGTAAAACAATTATTTTGGCATCTTAACAAATGCAATCGATACATAGCACCCATTTCTGTCATGATCTGAAAAATGATTTACAGCAGTTAATAACGTAAACTTCAAGATTGTGTTATGAATTATCCTATCGTTTGCTGTTTTATTCATACCAAATCTCTCATATGTGTTATGTTGTCAACAATTGCTTGTTGTTTCAAAGTTTTATTGTATTTATAATTCATAAAAACAGATAACGCAGCGGTTGCCTTATCCTGTGTAATTGCCTGTTTTAGTCTTAGAAGAAGGCATATTTAATTGTATGTTTTCTAGCGTAAAACACAAATAGTCGATTATTAAAAACAAAGTATTTTATCAGTCGTTTACCTCTGTTCTGTGTCTACGAACAGCATTTTAGACTTTTAGTGGAGTCGCGCTTCGTGTTTCAACTGCTTTCAAGCGATCTACCACGCAAACAAGCGTTAAACGACACTTCTCGTCACAGTTTACGTGTGAATGAAACTACAGACATGTGATATAGACTGTTATTGACAGACAACTGATTAACGAAAATACAACAGAGAAACTTTGGGTGTTAGTGAAGAGCCATACCTGTCTTGGTTTGTCTTATATTTGTGCACACGCATCAGAAATATACGCAGGGTAATACAAAATTTAACGTAAACTGGTTTAAACTACGACTAGCGTTATGAAAAACATGTAAATGGTTGTACACGTGCATTACTGTCCAGTGTAGCAATACAACAGTTTGTTGGCTACAATTCCAAGTAGAAATGTGTAAACAATGGAACACAAATGTAGCCGTAAGTATTTTATTTTTTCATGGATTTTTATGAAATATACACCACGTTAATTGTCCGTGCCTTATAATCCGCCGTCCTATCAGATTTGTTATTTAAACAAGTTGAACATTCTTACGTTACACAACAGAAAAAATAGAGATTATTTTAACAGTTCCAAGTAAATACAATGGAGTAAAACATGGTTTAATTTGATGGGCGTATATGTGTAATATGTACATGTACCTAATGGGTTTATTGAAGATGTATGTGTTCGAATACGTTTATGGTTGATTTTGAATTTGTATGAGTTCGTTTTAACAAGAGGAAACCATACATAGTGTGATTAAGGTCACAGTTTAATTTCTAAACATTCGGTTTATTGTTGGTTAACGAAGTAAACTTGTACGAGGGCCGTTCATTTAATACCCGGACGATCGTTATTGCTGGACAACTAATAGACTGATATTGATGAAAACTTACAGGAATACATTCACACCAGTCCTTTATTCGCATACGAAATTTCAACTTGTTGCGACGAAGGGTTTACATACTATTAGTGTTTTAATAAGTAAGAGTAACGCGAGTCGGCCCAAGTCGACGTCAAAATATTGTGACGTTACGCCATTTTCGCTCCTAAAACGCGAGACTGTTTCTCCATTTGATCATCGTTTTGGAGCAATAAAGTCATGCGAGCACACCAATTAAACATTTTAAGATATTCGGTAGTGATGTTAAATGCAATATCCACGATAACTTCGCATGATCTCGTATTCATAATATGAGTTTTTCTTCAAGTAGTGTTTATCATCCAACATGTGTTTAAACCGACGACACTTTACCGTTTCTGACGTAAGATTGGCCGGGCCTCGGGTCATCGCGGGATGATTCTTGTCATCACGGAACCGTTTAAAAGCAGAAATCCAGCGATACAAATATTCACATAAGGCTTCTCTAAGATAGATTCTTTAGTTTTATAGGTGTATGACCAATTCTTTTACGGAATTGTATGATAATCCGTTTCTTTTCTAAAAAAATCGATTCCATTGCGTTATTTACGGAAACACACCCGATGTCATTAAACAACGTTTCAAACACAGTAATAGTACAGAAATTACAACAAACGTTATACAAATGTTACGTAGATGTAGACATAACGTTATCAAATATTTTCAGTTGAAAATAGACAACTCTATCACGAACACTGCCACATCAACACTCTAAAGTTCACAAAGAACTTGGGTTGGGCCGGGTAGCCCTTTGTTGGGTTACTGTAGTAACCACAGTTTGTATTCGGTTGGATGAAATTATACCAAGTTTTGTCAAATAATCAAGTTGGTGTGTAAGTCTTATGAAACGAAAATTTATTACCATTGCATGTTTCAATCAAGCACTATGGAGATAATCCGGGTATAAATGAACGACCCTCGTATATTCAACGTTACTTAATCGTTATATTATTTGACAAAATGATACATTACTTATTCACATTGACATTTTGAAAGTAGTTATACACTTACAAGTACACATGTAGCTTTCTTACACGAATGGCAAATCTTACTTAAAAGCACCGACGCGGGTTCTATACTCGCACCATGGAGACATTTGGTGTGAACGCTTAAGATTTCTCCTGAAAACATGGTTGATTTTTTTAACAAAAACATTAATAATAACAAATTGTTAACTTGTAATTCAGACTTTTATATAAGCACATGCTGCAAATTTCGTTTCTCAGAAAGAGAAATTGTTGTTCTTATTCACAAGAGAATGTGATATATAATTTGATTTATACAAGCGGATTTAACACTCTTTATAACAGTTTATATGGAGCATTTAAAATTATAGTCGTTCTATAAGACTGAATTATAAACCATGTTCAATTTTGTACATCAATCTGGGTTTACAAACAGTTACTGTAATTATTATCTTCTATACAGCGAAATGGATTCGTTGAATATGATTAAAGAACACATTTGTATTTAATAATGTAATTTAGTAGATGCATTCTCTAAAATGTACACCACGCATTTAGAACATAGCGAAATACAGTGAATGAAACAGTGCGCGGTTTTTCACCGACCATGTCAGCAATGCAGTGGAATTAAGTCAGACAATTTACGCCTTACTAAAAAGACGAATTTAGGTATATAGTCAATTCGCGCAAAACATAATGACAAATTAGGGAAGTTGGTGCGCACAAAAACGTAACATTGACGAATCGAGCAAGACATGGTGCGCAAAACGAAATGACGAATTAAGTCAGCCAGTGCGCGTGTGACCATAGAAACAAATTGATAAAATGGAGAAGTAATATTAAAAACTTTATAAAACCGCTGGATTATTTCAATATGTTCACTTCATTTAGTGAATCTGACAAATAAGTTTCCTTTTTATGGTGTTTAAGGATGAGCTGATTGTAATTACGCCTTATAGCAATCTCAAACATGCTTTAATCATCGAGTTGTAGACAGCGCCTAAAATCATCTAAATTCGTTAATAAACTGCGTCGGCAATTTTATAGACACCGAAAAGACAGTTTGCACATTTAAATCTAAGGAGGTGTAAATTACCCCGCCACATACAAGTAGTTTATGCTCAAGTTGAATTTGTTATTGGGTGATCAAAAAAAGTTTAATTACAACTTGACGAAACTGACTTTAACAACATTTGTTGTCATTAACTGTTAGTTTTAATACAAATCGTTAATTAAAAAGAGGTAAGGGCAATTTTTTACAAAGCAATCAATGGCATTGATTGATACCAAAACATATTTAAGGTTGCGTATCCTTATCTTTGCGTGTCTTAAAATTCCGACGTCACTATAAGGTAACATTACTTATATGATTATGCAAAAATGCACAATACAAAATCGCGAATACTGGTCAGAATGCATGTACAACGCAATATGATTGGCCCACCCAAAATAAAGCAATAACAATTGTTTTGAAAGTATTTGTAATTATTATTCCAGATATATTTAGTGGATATTCAATGTTATTTTGCCTTTTTTATAAGATGATAAACAAGTCATTAGTCTAATACGAGATTAAATCACAATGTTAAAACTTGTAAAATACAAACTGAGATGCATCCACTTTAAATCAAATCACACACATTGAGCAGTCAGACACATGTATTTCCGGTATTGATTTAGATGAAATATCTGTATAAAGTGGTGTGTGTGTGTTTGTGTGTGAGCCATGGTAACGAACTCATGATGTCATTGTAAGCGGACATAAATTGTTTCATAGCGTGTTTGGATACATGATGTTAATTAACGATAAAACATTGCTATACTATAATGGAATAAAGTGGTCTATTCTTGCAAATCCATTAAATAAATGTAATTAGTACACGCGATTCAATGGATATATACAATATATAACACCAGGAGTTGTCGACCAGGGGACCTTTTTGTTTTATTTGTTAAGTGGTATGTAGTACGTACATGTAAACACGTCCTGGAAATGCTGTATGGTTCGTAGCCAGACAGTGTATCTTGTATGAATACTAGTGGGCCTTGACGACTAAATGATATGAAACTATAGCGAGCTATAATGACTTAAAAATGGCGCGGAGCTATACATGTATAAACCATAGCGAGCTATTGTGGCTGAATTGGGCCGAGCAATTTTCATGTATCACACCGCTCTACAACATCGTGTCGTACGGACGTTTGATAAAGTTTCGACCTTGAGAAATACGCCACGAATCGGAGTTTGGTATGCTGCTTGAGTACATTTACGACCAACATGACATTCCGTTTAATTTCAGAATTGAATTGGAATAACGAACCGACAAAAAATCACTGACTTCCGAGCAGAAATCATTAAGTTGATTGAATTGGTATAAATTGTTGCAACTACACTTGCCTTTGTCCTGAGTTTCTTCGTAAGCAAAAAACTCACAAGGGCTGGTATTCAATATCGATCTTATTTAATTGGAGTATAAGGATAGTCAATCTTATTTAATGCTAACTGATGAAATATGGAGTTCTATCAGTGAAATAAAACCTATATCAGTCACTGGTTATCACCTACAATGTGGCTGATATAAGCTCCGCCCCCTCACAGGGACTACTTTAAATTACCAAAATCTCAACACTAAAATGTCTGTAACTTTTTTATTACTGAACGGAAACATGTCATGTGGGGGTTTTTATTCTTAGTTAGACCATTTCCTACAAGTTGGTGTATGATTTAATGCAAAATTCTCAAAAAAGTCGTTTTCACCTATTCACCATAATCCAAGATGGCGGATTTTGAAGTGAAAAATATGAATGGAATAACATATTCATACGTAGCCTAACCACAGCGGTAATTTGGCATAAATAGTACCAATTTTGAAACCATAAAAGCATTAAATAAATAGAATATTTGTTTGTTTTGATTGAATATGGTTAATATCTCATCTTGTAGTGATAAAATTTTAATATTTTCACTCGCGCTACGCGCTCTTGAAAATATTGAATTTTATCACTACACGATGAGATATAAACCATATTCAATCAAAACAAACAAATATCCTCTATATATCGCATGTTACTGACCAATAGTTAAATACGGTGTGATATGATCGATTGTCCTTATCCTTAAGTCAAGTAAGATCAATATTGAAAACCACAACAGGGTTTCTGAACGTGAACAACACGATAATGTTGTTAAACCAAGCCTGCATTTTAGACCATCTGTTTGTCTAGTCTAATTACGCTGTTTCACACACCATTGTCGAGAGTTACCGAATATACTATGCACAAAACATGTGGGTTCAGCCAGAAATAAAATAAAGTCTTCGAATGTTTATTTAAAGGGAAACCGAGCAAGAATTATTTTCAAACTTTTTTAAAAACACAACCAATATATGAGTATATTATGCTCAAAGCGTGCGGGTTCAGCCAGGTATGAAATAAAGCTTTCGAATGTGGGTTTACTAAGGAAACTGAACAGGGATTATTTTCAGCGGAAGTTTAAATTATCGAACATACAAAATTTAGTGACCTTATAACATTATTAATACCGGCCTGATATAAGTAAAAGACATCATAAGGTATAGTACGAATATGATGGATTTAATATTAAAGAGGCATTTATTGATTTTTAGAGCTAAACTATCTTTGAATGCTTTATCGTATACACGAAGTAAGGCACACATGCTCCAGACGATGCACAATATATCCCATTATCGAGAAATATTCTCTCGTAACTTTACATATAATTGTTTTATTATATGTAATACACGAGTTTCATGACGCATAAAACATGCCCATTATGCCAGAATATGCACAAAGAAGAACCTAGAGGGGAACTTTCACTCTATTAATGTACGTCTTGAAGTTAGGGACGTGTTCTATGCATGTTTCGCTGTTGTTTAGAAGACCATTATGCAAAATTAGATAATTTTTTTACGAAACTTATTTCGAGTCTCTAAGAGTTGCCAAACATGTTTCGCTGTTTTAGTTTATAAAGGTTATACATACATTGGTAGATACGAGCACTGTTTCTAGGCAAGTTTGGGTGTTTTAAGAATACATATTCAATATTTGGGATGCGATGCGAGCTGTAACATCTAAAACGTTTAGTTCAATTGATAACTAAGAATGGTTCCATTACATCGAGTGTCTCATATTTGCAATCACCATTTGTTATAACGGAAGGTAGCTAAATTCAGAAAATGTGGGTATTCATGTTGGAATACAACTAACGTGTTTTCGTATGTTTGGCTTGTCTATAGTTTGCACCTTTAGTTGGATTCGAATCCATATTGTATGACACCACCTAGCAATGCGAAGTACTGATACAAATGTTACAAAATGGGATAAATAGAAACATTTCTCAACCAAACATCTTGAACTAAATCAATAAGAAACAGATGACAGCAATCCTCTGACCTTTGATGATGAATCAGAATCAAAAGTTCATGAAGCTTTTTTTGCTCACCAAAGGTAATCATAACATAACGACGTGTTTTTTTCTAGAAGAAACTATGTAGTGTTAAGGTAGCACTCTTCACAGTAAACATAAAAATACTAGTATACAAGGCACAATGCCCAACCCATAACAAAACGAGAAAATGAACTGTCAAAACCCCAGCTGAATGAATTACATGTAGTTTAGCAATCAAAAAGCTGAATGAATTACATGTAGTTTAGCAATCAAAAAGCTGAATGAACTACATGTAGTTAAGCAATCAAAAAGCAAAATGATCAAGCCAACAAACATTGCCTACATGTATCAATTGCAGTCGTAGCATTCACACGCCAAATTGTCCGGACACTAGGTACATTGTATGTAACAACACGTTTCTAGACAATGAATCGAACTCGTGACCACTTCATCCACAGCTGGATATTCCAACCATTATACGATTGATCAATCCAGTTTGTTATGATTGAACCAGGTAAGCCCATAGTATGTGATGCGTTCACCATTCGTCTTTCAATTACCCTTATATCAAACACTTTCGTGTGTGAAGTTCATATAGAGTGGTATGATTTGCCGGTGGAACTTTATCGTCATTAAGCTCGGTAGTTCTGTATGACAGTGTCCACTATAAGGCAAACGTTAGTTTATAACCCGATTATTCGTCAAGTCTTTAGGGGCATACGCGACTTCTGAATCTTCACCGTAAAATCAATGTAAAACCATCAAAGAGACCAGAATGTGAAATTAACTTAATAGACTTCCTAATTGATTCAATTTCGTCCAGTAATTGGATAGTAGTGGCATTCGATGATGTTTCTATTGGTCTTAACGCAGAGGACATAATTGAGTATTTATTGGACTACCAATAATTGGACCAGGAACGCCAAATATGAAGCATAATTATACCTATGTTACTACAACATTTGTGCCAAAACTTTGTCTTTGAGAAAACAGCGCCGGTTAAACGATAATGAACGGAAAGTAAAGAATAAGACTGGCTTTAAAATAATCATATAATCAGACTGTAATTTCATTAATGTTCTTTAGCAATTCAAAATGGGCCACATTATTCGACTTAACTGGGACTTTTAGAGATTGAAAAAAAGTTTCCATGAACAAGCATTCGTAGGACGCCGAACCAATACTGCAGCCAAATTGTTTCCTTTATTAGAATTTAAAATTCATATGAGGCCTACTGGATCACGCAATGTGTTGCACATGTAAATTATTATGACATTAGACAGGGTGCTCATGTTGGCGATGTACGGATTATATAATGACAAGGGCTACATAAAAATATAATGACAAATCCGACACGGGAGTCATCACTCAGCAAATGCCTCAAAGCATGAAAGGCACAAAACCCTACAAGAAATAAAAACTCTCAAAATCACAAAACATGCGAGATAAAATGCAACTGAACAGCTACCCCAACGATCTGCTATTTTAGTCAGTCCAACACACCCGTAGCAGGAGCAAGTAAACAAGAACTTACCACAAGGACGACCACAAGGTCGTGTGTTCGAGTCGTAACCATGACGGGTCACGGAGTCTCATTACAGAGCGGGTATTGTGGTGGTCCTGGAAACATACTTAGATACGATAAAGTATAATGGCTCAACAACCAAGCTTTATTAAGGTTATCAAACTATTAAAACAAACCTTACTGTATGCATGAATGAATCCGTTTATGAAGTAGTTGTAGGACAATGATGTGGTACAATGTGATATTAAATGGCCGGCCAATACGACAAAGCCCTTTGGTCGTATGTTCCCTGTGGGGTGACCAGTAGTATTGTCGTGTGAAACCACCTAAATAATCTAAAACGATGATGAACAATCGGACAGGGAGGGCATCACTCAAAGGATACAGCCGAGCACAGACAACAGAAATAACACAGACCATAAGCACACGACCCGATTGCCAACACAAATCGGACAAAAATGTGTTTGACAATAATAGATTGAATGCCAATGATTTTAACTATGATGGTACATTGAAGGCCCACAGGATATAATGCCATTATGCGACAAAGGCTGAATAAATATACAGACTAAATCAAGCTAATTCAGCGTGTCTTGGGTATTGAATAACACAGACAAACCTAAAGTTGTTTCAACAAATGACAATTGGATAACTCTGGTTTAACTGGAGTGAGCAAAACAGATATTGTCAAACACAGGAATGTATCTGATTTGTTTGTGAGTTATACGTTTCTGAAGGCCGACCGTCTGAAGAGAAGTTTATGTACGTCTCATTTCTACCAAACTTCCTAATATGCACTAGACATAGCCTTAGTGAATAATCTCAGAGACATTTAAATCACATGCAATTTGTTCGTGTGCTACATTTCGACGGCTTGGAAACACAAAAGTTGTCTATGTATTATACATTTTTAAAACATGGAAATACAAAATGTATATTACAAAAGCAGCCAAATTCACTACAATGGTATGGAAAAGACGGGAAAAGCACATTAACCCAGCTTATTTCAAATACATATATTATATTCATAGTTTATGATATCGTTACGTTATACCATAAAGGTGGAAAATGTGGACATAAAGGTTCAATTTAGATTTAATAGAAGAGTGTGCAGTTTTGTGTAAACTGTGTTCCATAATATTTGGCACATTAATTTTTCACAAATGTATAAAGGTTGACGTCAGTCAATTTTATATTGAAAAACACAATCGAAAACATCTTACGATAGATAGGTGGGGGCATTTCAATTTAAAATATCGCAATTTCAAAATCAAAATAGTAAAATTAATTATCGTGAAACTGTGAAATGTTGAAGTAAATGTGTGAATTATAACAATTATAAAAACTTCTACATCTGCATGAATGATAAATACTGAACTTCCATATGATAATCGCAAACTTCAGAATACGTAGGTAATTTCAACGAACTTCTTACTATTGGTATATTTTATCAACAATTATTAAGATAAATACTCTAATTCTCAATGTATCAACAAATCAATCAATGTCTAGTTATCGCGCTAATGGTTTTAGATTCCAAAACAAATTAACCTGGTAGACTGACATTTTTCCCTCATATATTATTCTATATTGATCTGGTATAGGATAATATTCACCGGTAGTCTCAACTTAAATACTATGGCGTTTCTGCACAATACGGCTAACAACCCTGTTAACTACGAATCGCCCGACCTATTGTTCCAACACTAACGTTAGCTACAAGTTTACCATAGGGCTTTTAAGATAATTGACAGGTTGGGTGAAATATTTGAGTATGTTTATGTTAAGCACAATGAGTATCGACAGTTAGACTTAACGTAGCTATAGATTATGTCCTGTTATACTGATTTATTGTCATATTTCTGATACAGAATCACTTGTTCAAGTACCTTGATCGTATTACATTGTTACAAACGTCGATCTAGTAAATTAGCCATTAATGTCACCTGATAGGAAATTGAAAAAGCACTCTGTGGGAACAACAGTTTTGTTGACATTAATGAGGAGGGGACTACGGTTAAGTTTGGCTGTTAACAATGTCCCAGACTTGCAATGTCCAACCTCTCAACAATAATCAGTATTCCGTATTTCATATTTTGGGTAATCTGTAATAGATCTTAATGTTAGATCGTTATCGATGTCTGGTCAAGCAGGAAGATTAACTGCATTAGGGACAGACGTATGTATCAGTCCACATTATTATGTAGATCACCAAATGTCTTTCGACTTTATACACATGAATAAGTTATCCGTTGTTAGAATTTATAAGACATCTTCACGAAACGGTAGCTCTAACCATCAACTCTATTTTCTATTTCTATTTCATTCTTTATGTTACCGAAGCTACTTCGGGAAACAAACTGTATAAATTGGAATTTGGTCATTTCCATCCATGGATATAAGTAGCTACTCCTGCATTACCGGATCATACCGAGACAGCAGAAGGGTCGAATGACATGATCCTGTCACTCAACCATTTAGCCGTTGAATTACGTCAATAATATGCTTAACATGGGAGCAATACCTTCCCAGCGTGTGGTATGTTTCCGATTGGAGGTCAACCCAAAAAATTAAAATCGTCATCTACATGTATTAAAACAAGACCTAAAATAATCTTTCCCAGTGAGCTTAGTAATATCTTTCGCTTGGTGTAAGATTTTCGATTATTGGTTGTTGCATGTCAGTGAAACTCAATATCTCATTTGATAACGTATACTTTATTTGCCTTTCAAAATGAAAACAATACATCAGTCTATGGCAACAGTGTGTTATTTCAGTGTCATTAATTTCCTAAGTTATGTTGCAGAGAATAGTGTTGTTAAATCAATAGTAAATGCATGTCAAAATCGTTCACCATACCACCTTTAATATATATTATATGACAATATTGAAAAGCTAGTATTACCATAGTCTTAATCGTTAGTTCGTAGATTTGAAGTTTTGATTAATTCTGGTAATTATAAACCGTTCATTAATAACCATACAAGGACATGTTTTATGTCACATGCGTGTTTTCTGTTTCTGTTTGGTGTTGCTTCGTGAGTTAAGCATGTAGTGTGGAGTCGTCCTTGTGATTTGTTAATTCTGATGGTTTTTGTCCCGGTTGACTGTTTTAGGCGGCAGACTGTCCGGTTATCTTAGGTGGCACACTGTCCGAGTGTCCTAGGCGGTAGACTGTCCGAGTGTCCTAGGCGGCATACTATCCGGTTATCTTAGGTGGCACACCGACCTAGTGTCCTAGGCGGAAGACTGTCGGAGTGTCCTAGGCGGTAGACTATCCGAGTGTCCTAGGCGGTAGACTGTCCGAGTGTCCTAGGCGGCATACTATCCGGTTATCTTAGGTGGCACACCGACCTAGTGTCCTAGGCGGAAGACTGTCCGAGTGTCCTAGGCGGTAGACTATCCGAGTGTCCTGGGCGGAAGACTGTCCGAGTGTCCTAGGCGGTAGACTATCCGAGTGTCTTAGGCCGCAGAATGTCCGGTTATCTTATGCGGCATCCTATCCAAATGGACTGTCTTCTGGCTGCTCAGGTTTTATTAGTCCGTGTCATTTTGCAGTTGCTCGTGTTGTTTGTGCTTATGGGCGGTGTTAATTTCCTGTACCCGTGTGCTCTTTGTGTGCCTTTTAAGCTCAGATATATGTATGATGTGTGCTGCCTTCCCTGTTCATTTAGTTGTTATTATATTATTGACATAACACAAATTGACTTGCCCTTTACTTAAAAGTGATACTACACATGTATACAAATCTAATGCTTTATCCATTGATGTCACTAAGGGCAAACACGTGTATTCAAATCGAACCTTAAACAAGCAGTTGCTGGAAACATAATTATTCTCGTTACAGTGGGTGACACTTTAAAACAATTCTGAAGATTTTTATGCCCTTTAAATCCATTAAATATGATACAAACACACTTTGTATTGACATGCTAAAGCAGAAGATTCGACCATGTGATTTACCAATAAAAAATCTAATCGTCACAATACGTTAATAAAATACAAGCAAACAGAACCAATTATAAGTACACCATGGTGAAACTATTTGTGTGTTTACATAATGGTACGCCAAGTTGTTGGCATCTGGCATATTTGGTACTGTGCTCATCTGAACATACGAATGAGCTAATGGATAATACTAGTCCTTGATAATGTTCATAAGATCAAGGTTATTTACAGGCAACTTGTTTCAATAATATGACGAACAACACTTTAATATAATAATCAACAGACGAAAATACAATGTAAGATGGATGCCTAACGTGCAATAAATATCATTGCAACATCTAGAACTGTGACAATTTTCTAGCCAAGCTCAAATTCCTCACTTCTGATTGTAACAAAAAAATAACTAGCTTGAAATAATATAGTTCTGTTGATCAGTTGATGTTTGCGGAATAATCAAAATATCGTCAGACTTATTTTGCGATGAAGTAAAACAATTATTTTGGCATCTTAACAAATGCAATCGATACATATCACCCATTTCTGTCATGATCTGTAAATGATTTACAGCAGTTAATTACGTAAACTTCAAGATTGTGTTATGAATACTCCTATCATTGCTATTTTATTCATTCCAAATCTCTCATATGTGTTATGTTGTCAACAATTGCTTGTTGTTTCAAAGTTTTAATGTATTTATAATTGTACATGTATGTTTTCCAGCGTTAAACACAAATAGTCGATTATTAAAAACAAAGATTTTATCAGTTGTTTACTTCTGTTCCGTGTCTACGAAAAGCATTTTAGACTTTTAGTGGAGTCGCGCTTCGTGTTTAAACAGTGTTTTCACAGACCATGTCAGCAATGCAGTGGAATTAAGTCAGGCATTTTACGCCTTACTAACAACGCACGACACATAAAATCAGTCAGCTCAGGCAAAAACGTAACATTACCGAATTGAACTACTCTGTACGCACACAACGTCAAGACGAATTAAGGTATATAGTCAATTCGCGCAAAACATAATGACAAATTAGGGAAGTTGGTGCGCGCAAAAAAGTAGTATTGACGAATCGAGCCGTCATGGTGCGCAAAACGTAATGACGAATTACCTCAGATAGTGCGCGTGTGAACATATGAACAAATTGATAAAATAGAGAAGTAATATTAAAAACTTCATAAAACCGCTTGATTACTTCAATATGTTCACTTCATTTAATAAATCTGACAAATTAGTTCCCTTTTATGGGTGTTTAGGGATGAGCTGATTGTAATTACGGTGTATAGCAATCACACATGCTTTAATCATCGATTTATAGACAGCATCTAAATTCGTTAATAAACTGCGTAGGCAATTTTATAGACACTAAAAAGACAGTTTGCACATTTAAATCTAAGGAGGTCTAAATTACCCCGCCACATACAAGTAGTTTATGCTCAAGTTGATTATTTTATTGGGTGATTAAAAAAGTTTAATTACAAGTTGACGACACTGACTTTAACAACATTTGTTGTCATTAACTGTTAGTTTTAATAAAAATCGTTAATTAAAAAGAGGTAAGGGCAATTTTCTACAAAGCAATCAATGGCATTGATTGATACCAAAACATATTAAAGGTTGCGTATCCTTATCTTTGCGTGTCTTAAAATTCCGACGTCACTATAAGGTAACATTACTTATATGATTATGCAAAAATGCACAATACAAAGTCGCGAATACTGGTCAGAATGCATGTACAACGCAATATCATTGGCCCACCCAAAATAATGCAATAACAATTGTTTTGAAAGTATTTCCGGTATTGATTTAGATGAAATATTTGTATAAAGTGGTGTGTGTGTGTTTGTGTGTGAGCCATGGTAAACGAACACATGTTGTCATTGTCAGCGGACATAAATTGTTTCATAGCGTGTTTGGATACATGCTGTTAATTAACGATAAAACATTGCTATACTATAATGGAATAAAGTAGTCTATTCTTGCAAATCCATTAAATAAATGTAATTAGTACACGCGATTCAATGGAATCAGGAGTTGTCGACCAGGGGACCTTTTTGTTTTATTTGTTAAGTGGTATGTAGTACGTACATGTAAACACGTCCTGGAAATGCTGTATGGTTCGTAGCCAGACAGTGTATCTTGTATGAATACTAGTGAGCCTTGAGGACTAAATGATATGAAACTATACGTTGTATGAACCATAGCGAGCGTTTACAACTTGCAAATGGCGCGGAGCAATACATGTACATATATGTACCATAGCGAGCTATTGTGGCTTAATTGTGCCGAGCAATTTTCATGTATCACACCGCTTTACAACATCGTGTCGTACGGACGTTTGATAAAGTTTCGACCTTGAGAAATACGCCAGGAATCGGAGTTTGTTATGCTGCTTGAGTGCATATTACGGCCAAAATGACATTCCGTTTAATTTCAGAATTGAATTGGAATAATGAACCGACAAAAAATCACTGACTTCCGAGCAGAAATCAATAAGTTGATTGAATTGGAATAAATTGTTGCAACTACACTTGCCTTTGTCCTGAGTTTTTTCGTAAGCAAAACAATCACCAGGGCTGGTATTCAATATCGATCTTATTTAATTGGAGAATAAGGATAGCCAATCATATCGCATGTTACTGACCAATAGTTTAATACGGTACGATATGATTGATTGTCCTGATCCTTAAGTCAAATAAGATCAATATTTAAAACCACAACAGGGTTTCCGAACGTGAACAACGCGATAATATTGTTAAACCAAGCCTGCATTTTAGATCATCTGTTTGTCTAGTCTAATAACGCAGTTACACACATGCGGGTTAAACACCATTGTCGAGAGTTACCGAATATACTATGCACAAAACATTAGGGTTCAGCCAGAAATAAAATAATGTGTTAAAATGTTTATTTAAAGGGAAACCGAGCATGAATTATTTTCAGACTTTTTTTTTAACACAACGAACATGCGAAAATACTATTCATAAAGCGTGCGGGTTCACCAGATATGAATGAAAGTTTTTGTAGGTTTGTTTACTAAGGAAACTGAACAGGAATTATTTTCAGCGGAAGTTTAAATTATCGAACATACACAATTTAGTGGCCTTATAACATTATTAATATTGGCCTGACATAAGTAAAATACATCAAAAGGTATAATACGAGCATGATGGATGTAATTTTTAAAGAGGCATTTATTGATTCTTAGAGCTTAACTATCTTTGAATGCTTTATCTTATACACGAAGTAAGGCACACATGCTCCAGACGATGCACAATATATCCCATTATCGAGAAATATTCTCTCGTAACTTTACATGTAATTGTTTTATTATATGTAATACACGAGTTTCATGACGCCTAAAACATGCTCATAATGCCAGAATATGGACAAAGAAGAACCTAGAGGGGACCTTTCATTCTATTAATGTACGTCCTTGAAGTTTGGGACGTGTTCTAGGCATGTTTCGCTGTGTTTTAGAAGACTATTATGCAAAATTGGATACTTTTTTACGAAACTTATTTCGAGTCTCTCAGAGTTGCCAAACATATTTCACTGTTTTTTATAAAGGTTATACATACATTGGTAGATACGAACACTATTTCTAGGCAAGTCGGGTGTTTTAAGAATACTCAATTTTGGATGCGATGCGAGCTGTTACATCTAAAAAGTTTAGTTCAATTGATAACTAAGAATGGTTCCATTAATATTTGCAGTCAGTATTTGTTATAACGAAAGGTAGGTAAATTCAGAAAATGTGGGTATGCATGTTGGAATACAATTAACGAGTTTTCGTGTGTTTGGCTTGTCTATAGTTTGCACCTTTAGTTGGATTCGAATCCATATTGTATGACACCACCTATCAATGCGAAGTACTGATACAAATGTAACAAATTGAGATAACCAAACATCTTGAACTAAATCAAAAAGAAACAGATGATCGCAATCCTCTGACCTTTGATTATGAATCAGAACCAAAAGTTCATGAAGCTTTTTTTGCTCACCAAAGTTAATCATAGCGTAACGACGTGGTTTTTTCTAGAAGAAACTAAGTAGTGTTAATAATCAAAAAGATAATATTAAGTAGGACAGGGAAGGTAGCACTCATCACATAAAACATGAAAATATACAAGGCACGATGCCCAACCCATAACAAAACGAACTGTCAAAACCCCAGCTGTCAAAAGCTGAATGAACTACATGTAGTTTAGCAATCAAAAATCTGAATGAACTCAATGTAGTTAAGCAATTAAAAAGCCAAATGATCAAGCCAACAAACATTGCCTATCAATTGCAGTCGTAACGTGCACACGCCAAATTGTCCGGACACTAGGTATGTAACAGCAAGTTTCTAGACAATGGATCGAACTCGTGACCACTTCATCCACAGCCGGATATTCCAACCATTATACGATTGATCACTCCAGTTTCTTATGATTGAACCAGGTAAGCACATAGTACATGTATGTGATGCGTTCACCATTCGTCTTTCAATTACCCTTATATCAAACACTTTCGAGTGTGAAGTTGATATAGAGTGGTATGATTTACCGGTGGTACTAAATCGTCATTAAGCTCGGTAATTCTGTATGACAATGACCACTTTAAGGCACACGTTAGTTTATAACCCTATTATTCGTCCAGTCTTTGGGGGCATACGCATACTTCATTGAATTTTTGCCGTATGAAATTGTAATTATATATACATTTTTTTCAAAATATATTGCGTTTTACCGTCCGTTGTGACGTCATTATAACGTTGGGACAATTCCAGTTTACGTGTTTATAAATGAAATAAAATTCACAGTGATGACAATACCTAAAATAACTAGTACCTTATTGTGCGGAAATATGAGTGGTATGATTTACCGGTGGTACTAAATCGTCATTAAGCTCGGTAATTCTGTATGACAATGACCACTTTAAGGCACACGTTAGTTTATAACCCTATTATTCGTCCAGTCTTTGGGGGCATACGCGACTTCTGAATCTTCACCGTAAAATCAATGTAATACCATCAAAGAGACACTAAAATGTGAAATTAGCTTAATAGACTTCCTAATTGATTCAATTTCTTCCAGTAATTGGATAGTAGTGGCATTTGAGGATGTTTCTACAGGTCTTAACGCAGAGGACATAATTGAGTATTTATTGGACTACCAATAAATGGACCAGGAACGCCCAAAATGAAGCATAATAATACCTATGTTATTCCAACTTGTAACTTTGTCTTTGAGAAAATAGCGCCGGAGAAACGATAATGAACGGAAAGTAAAGAATAAGACTGGCTTTAAAATAATCATATAATCAGTCTGTAAGTTCATTAATGTTCTTTCGCAATACGAAAACGAGCCAGATTATTCGACTTAACTGGGACTTTTAGAGATTGAAAAAAAGTTTCCATGAACAAGCATTCGTAGGACGCCGAACCAATACTGCAGCCAAATTGTTTCCTTTATTAGAATTTAAAATTCATATGAGGCCTACTGGATCACGCAATGTGTTGCACAAATAAATTATTATGACATTAGACAGGGTGCTCATGTTGGCGATGTACGGATTATATAATGACAAGGGCTACATAAAAATATAATGACAAATCCGACACGACTCAGCAAATGCCTCAAAGCATGAAAGGCACAAAACCCTACAAGAAATAAAAACTCTCAAAATCACAAAACATGCGAGATAAAATGCAACTGAACAGCTACCCCAACGATCTGCTATTTTAGTCAGTCCAACACACCCGTAGCAGGAGCAAGTAAACAAGAACTTACCACAAGGACGACCACAAGGTCGTGTGTTCGAGTCGTAACCATGACGGGTCACGGAGTCTCATTACAGAGCGGGTATTGTGGTGGTCCTGGAAACATACTTAGATACGATAAAGTATAATGGCTCAACAACCAAGCTTTATTAAGGTTATCAAACTATTAAAACAAACCTTACTTTATGCATGAATAAATTCGTTTATGAAGTGGTTGTAGGACCATGATGTTGTACAATGTAATATTAAATGGCCGGCCAATACGACAAAGCCCTTTGGTCGTATGTTCCCTGTGGGGTGACCAGTAGTATTGACGTTACGCACGAAACTGGTAAATAAAAACGTTGCGTCAAAAAACAACGTAAACGTCGACTTTTGCGTGTTTGTTTACGACGTCCAGCAGTTAAGTTTATACTTTGATTCAATGGATCGCGCATAAGAAGATCATTATATATTAAGGGTATTCTATACGCATGTGCTCTCTCTCCATCTCTCTCTCTCTCTCTCTCTCTCTCTCTGACAACATTTTTGTTTTGAAAATGGCGGCATGTTATGACAGTACCCGACTATTCCCGTATCATTAGAAATCTACAGAATTACTTCAAATAATCGGAATCGGTATCGAATAAAGCTATATTTTTTATAGAATTGTCGATAATATAAACAGTAATAATAATTATTATTGTTAATATTATTATCGAAAATAAATATATTACGGCTCATACATTTTGGACAAACGCTATTTGTAATGCAATACATTCGTCATAGATGTACTAGTAAAAAACGTCGTATGGGACATTCCACTGGACAAATCTGACGCTTGAAAAATCGCATTAAAATTTAAAGCATGTGAAAACAAATTATACAGCACGGTAGGTAATAGTCTACCATATAATACTTCAAATAATTAAAAGAATTTAACGGCGCATATTTGCTCACCTTGAAGCGTAATGCAGTGTGTATACCGCGAAACAACGAGGAAAATGAATATTTTCGTTATATGGGACATTTTACTGGACAATTATAACGTACTATAAAATGTGCATATACGTATTAGTTCTAGGACAAATTACCACAGTAAAAACGTACACATGTTACCATTTTGTTTTATTTTAACAATTTTTCTCACCCGAATACATGATCCTGATTATCTTAAATTTTAATAAACGATCACCGTATTTCACTCACCAAAATGACGTAAAAACGTTCATGGGACATTAGTCTTCATTTAGTTTATTTGTCACTTTCAAGCAATACGGTTAATATTTATACTAGTTGCTTAACACAGAATATATGCATATGTATTCAAAATCTACTTCATTGAATTTTTACCGTATGAAATTGTAATTATATATACATTTTTTTCAAAATATATTGCGTTCTACCGTCCGTTGTGACGTCATTATAACGTTGGGACAATTCCAGTTTACGTGTTTATAAATGAAATAAAATTCACAGTGATGACAATACCTAAAATAACTAGTACCTTATTGTGCGGAAATATATTCGGTAAAAAATCATTAAAACAAAAGTGTCATTGTATTTATTAGTGATAGCTAAAATGTGTTTTTTCTATACCTATTCTTGCATTGGTCTTATTTGTGACATCTGCTGACAGTTTCCTAAAATCACGGCCAAACGCTTATTATTTGCATATGATGTTCGCGGACATGATGTCACGTCGTTAGGTCATCGTGATACAAATTGACGAAGTTTTGGCGAGTTTTGATAAACAATATCGACACAGCATGTTTATTTATCCCGCTGTCTTGCTTTGGACGCAACGTGTGACAACGTTTTTTGACGTCACTTTCTTTTGAAAACATAGTATATAATTCTTATAAAAAACGACATTCTTTAAATATGTACATAAGAACGAAGCTCCATGTATGCTCTTTCTGTCGATATACAGGACTTTATAGTAGTACGTTATTTATATGAATTAGGCACACTAATTCCAGGCATTACGTTCGATTTATCGAAAAGACACCAGTTTCGTGCGTAACGTCATTGTCGTGTGGAACCACCTAAATAATCGAAAACGATGATGAACAATCGGACAGGGAGGGCATCACTCAAAGGATACAGCCGAGCACAGACAACAGAAATAACACAGACCATAAGCACACGACCCAATTGCCAACGCAAATCGGACAAACATGTGTTTGACAATAATAGATTGAATGCCAATGATTTTAACCATGATGGTACATTGAAGGCCCACAGGATATAATGCCATTATGCGACAAAGGTTGAATAAATATACAGACTAAATCAAGCTAATTCAGCGTGTCTTTGGTATTGAATAACACAGACAAACCTAAAGTTGTTTCAACATCCACGTTATAACTATCGTCACTGGTCGATGACAAGCATCGCTTTAACAAATAACAATTGGATAACTCTGGTTTAACTGGAGTGAGCAAAACAGATATTGTCAAACACATGAATATATCTGATTTGTTTGTGAGTTATACGTTTCTGAAGTCCGACCGTCTGGACAGAAGTTTATGTACGTCTCATTTCTACAAAACTTCCTAATATGCACTAGACATAGCCTTAGTGAATAATCTCAGAGACATTTGAATCACATGCAATTTGTTCGTGTGCTACATTTCGACGGCTTGGAAACACAAAAGTTGCCTATGTATTATACATTTTTAAAAGATGGAAATACAAAATGTATATTACAAAAGCAACCAAATTCACTACAATGGTATGGAAAAGACGGGAAAAGCACATTAACCCAGCTTATTTCAAATATATATAATATATTCATAGTTTATGATTTACAATATATTGATATACGTAATACCATAAAGGTGGAAAATGTAGACATAAAGGTTCAATTTAGATTTAATAGAAGAGTGTGCAGTTTTGTGTAAACTGTGTTCCATAATATTTGGCACATTAATTTTTCACAAATGTATAAACAGTTGACGTCAGTCAATTTTATATTGAAAAACACAATCGAAAACATCTTACGATAGATAGGTGAGGGCATTTCAATTTAAAATATCGCAATTTCAAAATCAAAATAGTAAAATTAATTATCGTGAAACCGTGAAATATCTAAGTAAATGTGAGAATTATGACAGGATATTACATTTGAACCTTGAAATCGTGATTTCACATTGATCAATATCTTGATGTCACTATAACATTTCAAGAGTTCACTATTTGATTAAGTATTTCATGATTTCATGTTTTGTAATTTGAAACCGTGAAATTTGAAATTGAGATGTTACTGGCGCTCTTTAACTTAGATAAAACGATAAAGGTTGGCACAAGTCCAGTCATCATTAAAAAAGCAGCCAGGAAACCCGTCATCACGAATAATTGATTGATTGATTGATTGATTGATTAATTAACTGATTGATCGATTGATTGGTATAAGTTGTTTCACGTCCATGGAAAATGAAAAGTCTCAACTAAAGAATATATAAGTACAACTGAATATAGCTAGTATAGAAAACTGTACAATGTGTCTTTAAAGGAAGCAATATTCAGGATCACATACATGTACAAAAATCACTGTCTCACTAAAACCCTAAGTGGATCAGAGCCGAATAAGAACTGACAAAACATCAAATATGTAAAATAATTGGCTATAAATGAGTCTTGTCCAAGTTGTATTTAGTGGTCGAGTATCAGACAGTCGGGAGCTTGACGGGATTACGTAACATTTAGTTAATGGATAACTCTTAAAAAGATATTTATTAATAATACTTTCTGGCAGCAATTGCAAGGCAGAGTAAAATATCACAGCAACATTCAATTTACACGAGGCTACCGGATGTCTGATTATGGTGTGATTATTGATAAAATCAGCATGTATATTATTTTTAGATTTCATAGAACTGTCTTTAAACATGAGTTGATATTTTGTTTACTTAACACCGGATATGAATGGTCACATTATATTAACCGGGCTAGCTTAACAAAGTTCTTAGAAATGTAGGTAAGCTACAAGAAAATGTCGGAAAACGGGCGTTTCTAAAATTTTCAAATGACCGATTAAACATATCAAAACGGTCTATACAACATATCGAAATGAAATATAGTAAGTTATACCTACCACCTCATCTTGTAACATCGAAAACACATCCGAGTGAAATGAAATGTATGATAAGCAATTAACATAATTATAATAGTTACAATTATGCTAAAACGTGCTATATCATTATTAGGGCTTTCGTTGGAGGCGTTTTGTCCAATTTCAATAATTTCATGGGGCGTTTCGACTATTTGAACACCTTTTGACTCGAGGGCGTTTAATTTGTGTGTGTGTTATAATTGTAAAGCCTCTAGCACACGTTGAATTAAGTTATCCAGAGGGGCGCTTGTAAATATGGGTAAGATACATAATTTCCAAAAAATAAGTTAAACATAATTGTATGGGGCATTTGATATAGAACTTATATAAGTCTTTACATTTACCTAGCATCGCATTTTGAAGAAAGATAAGTTAACAAATCGAACAGGGGTGGCAGAATTCAGCAGAAACTAGTAATGCACAAAAAAGTACAAACTGCTACATCTGCATGAATGATAACTACTGAACTTCCATATGATAATCGCAAACTTCAGAATACGTAGGTAATTTCTACGAACTTCATACTAGTGGTATATTTGATCATCATTATTAAGATATACTCTCAATGTATCAACAAATCAATCAATGTCTAGTTATCGCGCTAATGGTTTTAGATTCCAAAACAAATTAACCAGGTAGACATTATTTCCCTCCTATATTATTCTATATTGATCTGGTATAGGATAATATTCACCGGTAGTCGCAACTTAAATAATATGGCTTTTTTTCGCTATAGGGCGACCAACGCTGTTAACTACGAACCACGCGACCTTTTGTTCCAACACTAACATCAGCTACAAGTTTTCCATAGAGCTTTTCAGATAATTGACAGGTTGAGTGAAACATTTGAGTATGTTTATGTTAAGCACAATGAGTATCGACAGTAAGACTTAACGTAGCTATAGATTATGTCCTGTTAAACTGATTTATCGTCATAGTTCTGATACAGAATCACTTGTTCAAGTACCTTGATCGTATTACATTGTTACAAACGTCGGTCTAGTAAATAGTCTGCCATCAATACGAAAACGAGCCACATTATTCGACTTAACTGGGACTTTTAGAGATTGAAAAAAAGTTTCCATGAACAAGCATTCGTAGGACGCCGAACCAATACTGCAGCCAAATTGTTTCCTTTATTAGAATTTAAAATTCATATGAGGCCTACTGGATCACGCAATGTGTTGCACAAATAAATTATTATGACATTAGACAGGGTGCTCATGTTGGCGATGTACGGATTATATAATGACAAGGGCTACATAAAAATATAATGACAAATCCGACACGACTCAGCAAATGCCTCAAAGCATGAAAGGCACAAAACCCTACAAGAAATAAAAACTCTCAAAATCACAAAACATGCGAGATAAAATGCAACTGAACAGCTACCCCAACGATCTGCTATTTTAGTCAGTCCAACACACCCGTAGCAGGAGCAAGTAAACAAGAACTTACCACAAGGACGACCACAAGGTCGTGTGTTCGAGTCGTAACCATGACGGGTCACGGAGTCTCATTACAGAGCGGGTATTGTGGTGGTCCTGGAAACATACTTAGATACGATAAAGTATAATGGCTCAACAACCAAGCTTTATTAAGGTTATCAAACTATTAAAACAAACCTTACTTTATGCATGAATAAATTCGTTTATGAAGTGGTTGTAGGACCATGATGTTGTACAATGTAATATTAAATGGCCGGCCAATACGACAAAGCCCTTTGGTCGTATGTTCCCTGTGGTCTGACCAGTAGTATTGTCGCGTGGAACCACCTAAATAATCTAAAACGATGATGAACAATCGGACAGGGAGGGCATCACTAAACGGAAACAGCCGAGCACAGACAACAGAAATAATACAGGCCATCAGCACACCACCCAATTGCCAACACAAACCGGACGAAAATGTGTTTTACAATGATAGATTGAATGCCAATGATTTTAACCATGATGGTACATTGAAGGCCCACAGGATATATTGCCATTGTGCGACAAAGGCTGATTAAATATACAAACTAAATCAAGCTAATTCAGCGTGTCTTTGGTATTGAATAACACAGACAAACCTAACGTTGTTTCAACATCCACGTTATAACTATCGTCACTGGTCGATGACAAGCATCGCTTTAACAAATGACAATTGGATAACTCCTGTTTAACTGGAGTGAGCAAAACAGATATTGTCAAACACAGGAATTGATCTGATTTGTTTGTGAGTTATACGTTTCTGAAGGCCGACCGTCTAGACAGAAGTTTATGTACGTCTGATTTCTACACAACTTCCTAATATGCACTAGACATAGCCTTAGAAGATAATGTCAGAAACATTTGAGTCAAATGCAAATTGTTCGTGTGCTACATTTCGACGGCTTGAAAACACAAAAGTTGCCCATGTATTATACATATCTAAAACATGGAAATACAAAATGTATATTACAAAAGCAGCCAAATTCACTACAATGGTATGGAAAAGACAGGAAAAGCCGTTTATTTCAAATATATATAATATATTCATAGTTTATGATTTACAATATATTGATATTCGTAATAGCATAAAGGTGGAAAATGTGGGCATAAAGGTTCAAGCTAGATATAATAGAAGAGTGTGCAGTTTTGGTAAACTGTGTTCATAGTATTTGGCACATTAATTGTTCACAAATGTATAAATATTTGACGTCAGTCAATTTTATATCGAAAAACACAGTCAAAAACACCTCACGATAGATAGGCGGGGGCATTTCAATTTTAAATATGGCAATTTCAAATATCAAAATAGTGAAATATATTATCGTGAAACCGTGAAATTCTGAAGTAAATGTGTGAATTATCACAGGCGATTACATTTGAATCTTTAAATCGTGATTTCACATTGATCAATATCTTGATGTCACTTTAACATTTCATGATTTCACTATTTCATTAAGTATTTCATGATTTCATGTTTTGTAATTTGAAACCGTGAAATTTGAAATTGAGATGTTACTGAAGCTCTTCAACTTTGATAAAACGATAAAAGTTGGCACTTGTCCAGTCATCATTAATAAAGCAGCCAAGAAACCAGTCATCACGAATTATTGATTGATTTTTATAAGTTTTTTCACGTCCATAGAAAATGAAAATTCTTAACTACAGAATATAAAAGTACAACTGTATATAGCTAGTGTAGAACACTGTACAATGTGTCTTTAAAAGAAGCAATATTCAGGATCAAATAGTGTTTTGAAATATCACATACAAAAAGCACTGTCTCACTGAAACCCTAAGTGGATCAGAGTCGAATAAGAACTGACAAAACATCAAATATGTAAAAGAATTCGCTATAAATGAGTCTTGTCCAAGTTGTATTTAGTGGTCGAGTATCAGACAGTCGGGAGGTTGATGGGATTACGTAACATTTAGTGAATGGATAACTCCCAAACAGCTATTTATTAATAATACTTTCTGGCAGCAATTTCAAGGCAGAGTACAAGATCACAGCAACATTTAATTTCCGTAACACGAGGCTACCGGATGTCTGATTACGGTGTGATTGTTGATAAAATTAGCATGTATATTATTTTTAGATTGCATAGAACTGTCTTTAAACATCAGTAGATATTTTGTTTACTTTAACACCGGGTGTGAATGGTCACATTATATTAACCGGGCTAGCTTAACTAAATTCTTAAAAATGTAGGTAAGCTACAACAAAATGTCGGGAAAACGGTCGTTTCTAAAATTCTCAAATGATCGATTAAACATATCAAAACGGTCTATACAACACATCGAAATGAAATAGAGTTAGTTATACCTACCACCTCATCTTGTAACATCGAAAACACATCCGAGTGAAATGAAATGTATGATAAGCAATTAACATAATTGTAATAGTTATAATTATGCTAAAACGTGCTATATAATTATTGTGGCGTTCTTTGGAGGCGTTTTGACCAATTTCAATAATGCCATGGGGCGTTTCGACTATTTGAACACCTTTTGACTCGAGGGCGTTTAATTTGTGTGTGTGTGTTATGATTGTAAAGCCTCAAGTACACATTGAATTAAGTTAGCCAGAGTGGCGCATGCAAATATGGGTAAGATACGTAATTTCCACAAAATAAGTTAGACATAATTGTATGGGGCATTTGATATAGAACTTATATAAGTCTTTACATTTACCTAGCATCGCATTTTGAAGAAAGAAAAGTTAACAAATGGAACAGGGACGGCAGGATTCAGCAGAAAGTAGAAATGCACAAATAATAAAAATGTACAAACTGCTACATATTCATGAATGATAAAAACTTCCATATGATAATCGCAAACTTCAGAATACGTAGGTAATTCCAACGAACTTCATATTATTGGTATATTTTATCATCATTTATTAAGATAAATACTCTAATTCTCAATGTATCAACAAATCAATCAATGTCTAGTTATCGCGCTAATGGTTTTAGATTCCAAAACAAATTAACCTGGTAGACATTTTTCCCTCCTATATTATTCTATATTGATTTGGAATAGGATCATATACGCCGGTAGTTTCAACTGATATAATATGGCTTTTCTGCACAATATGGCTAACAACGCTGTTAACTACGAACCATGCGACCTATTGTCCCAACACTAACGTTAGCTACAAGTTTTCCATAGGGCTTTTAAGATAATTGACAGGTTGGGTGAAACATTTGAGTATGTTTATGTTAAGCACAATGAGTATCGACAGTTAGTTTTAACGTAGCTATAGAGTATGTCCTGTTAAACTGATTTATCGTCATAGTTCTGATACAGAATCACTTGTTCAAGTACCTTGATCGTATTACATTGTTACAAACGTCGGTCTAGTAAATAGTCTGCCATTAATGTCACCGGACAGGAAATTGAAAAAGCACTCTGTGGAACAACCGTTTTGTTGAAATTAATGAGGTGATGACTGGCTGTTGGCAATGCAACAAACTCGCAATGTTCAACCTTTCAACCGTAATCAGTCTTCCGTATTTCAAATTTTGGGTAATCTGTAATAGATCTTAATGTTAGATCATTATCGATGTCTGGTCAAGCAGGAAGAATAACTGCATTAGGGACAGACGTATGTATCAGTCCACATTATTATGTAGATCACCAAATGTCTTTCAACTTCATAAGTTATCCGTTGTTAGAATTTGTAAGACATCGTCACGCAATGGTAGCTTTAACCATCAACTCTATTTTCTATTTCTATTTCATTCTATATGTTACCGAATCTACATCGAGAAACAAACTGTATACTCTGGAATTTAGTCATTTCCATGCATGGATATAAGTAGCTTCTCCAGCATTACCGGATCATGCCGAGTATAAGACAGCAGAAGGGTCGAATGACATGATCCTGTCACTCAACCATTTAGCCGTTGAATTACGTCAATAATAAGCTTAACATTGGAGCAATACCTTCCCAGCGTGTGGTATGTTTCCGATTGGAGGTCAACCCAAAAAATGAAATTCGTCATCTACATGTTTTAAAACTAGACCTAAAATAATCTTTCCCAGTGAGCTTAGTAATATCTTACGCTTGGTGTAAGATTTTCGATTTCGGGAAAGACATTTCCAGCATTATTGGTTGGTGCATGTCAGTGAAACTCAATATCTCATTTGATAACGTATACTTTGTTTGCCTTTCAAAATGAAAACAATACATCAGTCTATGGCAACAGTGTGTTATTTCAGTGTCATTAATTTCCTAAGTTATGTTGCAGAGAGTAGTGTTGTTAAATCAATAATAAATGCATGTCAAAACCGTTCACCATACCACCTTTAATATATTATATGACAATATTGAATATCCCGTATTACCATAGTCTTAATCGTTAGTTCATAGATTTTACGTGTTGGTTCATTCTGGTAATTTTATGTCACATGCGTGTTTGCTGTTTCTGTTTGGTGTTGCTTCGTGGGTTACGCTTGTAGTGTGGGGTCGTCCTTGTGATTTGTTCATTTCTGATGGTTCTTGTCCCGGTTGACTGTTTTAGGCGGCGTACTGTCTGAGTGTCCTAGCCGGCAGACTGTCCAAGTGGACTGTCTACTGGCTGCTAAGGTTTCATTTTGTTTGCATATTTTTGCGTTCTTGCTGTTTGTGCTGACGAGTGGTGTTTATTCCGTTTCCGTGTATTCTGTTTGTGCCATTTTGCTCAGATATTTGTATGCTATGTGCTGCCTTCCCTGTTCATTTAGTTATTATCTTATTGACATAACACAAATTGACTTGTCCTTTACTTAAAAGTGATACTACACATGTATACAAAGCTTACGCTTTATCCATTGATGTCACTAAAGGGCAAACACATGTATTCAAATCGAACCTTAAACAAGCAGTTGCTGGAAACATAATTATTCTCGTTACAGTGGGAGACACTTAACAATTCTGAAGATGATCATTCCTTTTAAATCCATTAAATATTATACAAACATACTTTATGTTGACATGCTAAAGCACAATATTCGACAATGTGATACACCAACAAAAAACCCACTTGACACAATGCGTTAATAAAATACAAGCAAACAGAACCAATTATAAGTATGCCATCATGATGGTGAAACTATTATGGTACGCCAAGTTGTTGGCAGGTGGCATTTTTGGTTCTGTGTTCGTCTGAACATACGAATGAGGTAATGGATAATACTAGTCCTTGATAATGTTTTAAAGATCGAGGTTATTTACATGCAACTTGTTTCAATAATATGACGAACAACACTTTAATATAATAATCAACAAACGAAGATACAATGACAGATAGATGCCTAACGTGCAATAAATATCACTGCAACATCTAGAACTGTGACAATTTTCTAGCCAAGCTCAAATTCATCATTACTGATTATAAAGAAAAAATAACTAGCTTGAAATAATATAGTTCTGTTGATCAGTTAGTGTTTGCGGAATAATCTAAATATCTTATTTTGCGATGTAGTAAAACAATTATTTTGGCATCTTAACAAATGCAATCGATACATAGCACCCATTTCTGTCATGATCTGAAAAATGATTTACAGCAGTTAATAACGTAAACTTCAAGATTGTGTTATGAATTATCCTATCGTTTGCTGTTTTATTCATACCAAATCTCTCATATGTGTTATGTTGTCAACAATTGCTTGTTGTTTCAAAGTTTTAAAGTATTTATAATTAATAAAAACAGATAACGCAGCGGTTGCCTTATCCTGTGTAATTGCCTGTTTTAGTCTTAGAAGAAGGCATATTTAATTGTATGTTTTCTCCCGTAAAACACAAATAGTCGATTATTAAAAACAAAGTATTTTATCAGTCGTTTACCTCTGTTCTGTGTCTACGAACAGCATTTTAGACTTTTAGTGGAGTCGCGCTTCGTGTTTCAACTGCTTTCAAGCGATCCACTACCGCATACAAGCGTTAAACGACACTTCTCGTCACATTTTACGTGTGAATGAAACTACAGACATGTGATATAGACTGTTATTGACAGACAACTGATTAACGAAAATACAACAGAGAAACTTTGGGTGTTAGTGAAGAGCCAAACCTGTCTTGGTTTGTCGTATATTTGTGCACACGCATCAGAAATATACGCAGGGTAGTACAAAATTTAACGTAAACTGGTTTAAAGTACGACTAGCGTTATGAAAAACATGTAAATGGTTGTAGATGTGCTGTATGAAATTATTTACCGGTACTTGTGAATTGTCCGTGCCTTACTGTCCAGTGTAGCAATACAACAGTTTGTTGGCTACTATTCCAAGTAGAAATGTGTAAACAATGGAACACAAATGTAGCCGATCATGGATTTTTATGAAATATACACCACGCTAATTGTCCGTGCCTTATAATCCGCCGTCCTATCAGATTTGTTATTTAAACAAGATGAACATTCTTACGTTACACAACAGAAAAAAGAGAGATTATTTTAACAGTTCCAAGTAAATACAATCGAGTAAAACATGGTTTAATTTGATGGGCGTATATGTGTAATATGTACATGTACGTAATGGGTTTATTGAAAATGTAAGTGTTCGAATACGTTTATGGTTGATTTTGAATTTGTATGAGTTCGCTTTAACAAGAGGAAACCATACATAGTGTGATTAAGGTCACAGTTTAATTTCTAAACATTCGGTTTATTGTTGGTTAACGAAGTAAACTTGTACGAGGGCCGTTCATTTAATACCCGGACGATCGTTATTGCTGGAAAACTAATAGACTGATATTGATGAAAACTTACAGGAATACATTCACACCAGTCCTTTATTCGCATACGAAATTTCAACTTGTTGCGACGAAGGGTTTACATACTATTAGTGTTTTAATAAGTAAGAGTAACGCGAGTCGGCCCAAGTCGACGTCAAAATATTGTGACGTTACGCCATTTTCGCTCCTAAAACGCGAGACTGTTTCTCCATTTGATCATCGTTTTGGAGCAATAAAGTCATGCGAGCACACCAATTAAACATTTTAAGATATTCGGTAGTGATGTTAAATGCAATATCCACGATAACTTTGCATGATCTCGTATTCATAATATGAGTTTTTCTTCAAGTAGTGTCTATCATTCAACATGTGTTTAAACCGACGACACTTTACCGTTTCTGACGTAAGATTGGCCGGGCCTCGGGTCATTGCGGGATGATTCTTGTCATCACGGAACCGTTTAAAAGCAGAAATCCAGCGATACAAATATTCACATAAGGCTTCTCTAAGATAGATTCTTTAGTTTTATAGGTGTATGACCAATACTTTTACGAAATTGTATGATAATCCGTTTTTTTTATAAAAAAATCGATTCCATTGCGTTATTTACGGAAACACACCCGATGTCACTAAACAACGTTTCAAACACAGTAATAGTACAGAAATTACAACAAACGTTATACAAATGTTACGTAGATGTAGACATAACATTATCAAATATTTTCAGTTGAAAATAGACAACTCTATCACGAACACTGCCACATCAACACTCTAAAGTTCACAAAGAACTTGGGTTGGGCCGGGTAGCCCTTTGTTGGGTTACTATAGTAACCACAGTTTGTATTCGGTTGGATGAAATTATACCAAGTTTTGTCAAATAATCAAGTTGGTGTGTAAGTCTTATGAAACGAAAATTTATTACCATTGCATGTTTCAATCAAGCACTATGGAGATAATCCGGGTATTAAATGAACGACCCTCGTATATTCAACGTTACTTCATCGTTATATTATTTGACAAAATGATACATTATACCCCACTCACACGAGAGTCGGAATGAGCCGGAATGAGCCGGAATGCCGTAGGAATAGCAATTCGTGGTACATTATTGTATGTTCGAAATGTATTCCGACTGCATTCCGAGTACATTCCATATGTTCGGGCCAGTTTGAATGTTTTAACATGCTCTAAACCTATTTCTTTTGAAATAAAATACATATTAAAATAAAAATGAATAAACTGTTATTCAAAACTCTCTGTATTTATTGATACTGTCCAGATCACACGGCGTCGGAATGAGCCGGATTGCCGTAGGAATAGCAATTCAATGTGTATTCCTTTATGATCGAAATGCATTCGAAACATTCTGTCTGCATGCTGAGTCAATTCGTAGTGCATTCGATATATTCCGGCCCATTCCTGTGTCCACTTCGAATGTATTGCGCATGTTCAAAACTTTCGAGATACATTCGAAGTCGGGTGGAATATCGAACGGCTACCGAAGTGTATTCTTCCGACGTTCTGATTACATTTTAAATATTCTTACGGCATTCTGACTATATTCGAAATATTACTTAAAGCCATTAAAGGTTCTGATATTAAACACACTACCCGTGCACAACCCGTGCATAATCCCGTGCAAAACGGTCCGATGCTTGTGTTTACCGTATTTTGAAAACATATGCGTGCACGATCTCCGCTATCATTCCAGGCGGACTCGAAGTGTATTCGAGTTGGACTCGAAGTGTATTCGAGTTATACTCGAAGTATATAAGAATTGTATTTGAATGGTATTTGAAGTATTCCAACGGCATTTTGACAAAGCTGTAATAATTTTGGTCAATTCGAGTTATCATTCGGAATGTGTTTCGAATGTTTATTCTTTCTTCATTCCGACTCATTCGGGCCCATTCCGGCTGATTCGAGAGTCGTGTGATTGGGGTATTACTTATTCACATTGACATTTTGAAAGTAGTTATACACTTACAAGTACACATGTAGCTTTCTTACACGAATGGCAAATCTTACTTAAAAGCACCGACGCGGGTTCTATACTCGCACCATGGAGACATTTGGTGTGAACGCTTAAGATTTCTCATGAAAACATGGTTGATTTTTTTAACAAAAACATTAATAATAACAAATTGTTAACTTGTAACTCAGACTTTTTTATAAGCACATGCTGCAAATGTCGTTTCTCAGAAAGAGAAATTGTTGTTCTTATTCCCAAGATAATGTGATATATAATTTGATTTATACAAGCGGATTTAACACTCTTTAACAGTTTATATGGAGCATTTAAAATTATAGTCGTTCTATAAGACCGATTTATAAACCATGTTCAATTTTGTACATCAATCTGGGTTTACAAACAGTTACTATAATTATTATCTTCTATACAGCGAAGTGGATTCGTTGAATATGATTAAAGAACAAATTTGTATTTAATAATGTAATTTAGTAGATGCATTCTCTAAAATTTACACCACGCATTTAGAACATAGCGAAATACAGTGCGCGGTTTTTCACAGACCATGTCAGCAATGCAGTGGAATTAAGTCAGACAATTTACCCCTTACTAAAAAGACGAATTTAGGTATATAGTCAATTCGCGCAAAAAACAATGACAAATTAGGGAAGTTGGTGCGCACAAAAACGTAACATTGACGAATCGAGCCAGTCATGGTGCGCAAAACGAAATGACGAATTAAGTCAGACAGTGCGCGTGTGACCATAGAAACAAATTGATAAAATGGAGAAGTAATATTAAAAACTTTATAAAACCGCTGGATTATTTCAATATGTTCACTTCATTTAATGAATCTGACAAATAAGTTTCCCTTTTATGGTGTTTAAGGATGAGCTGATTGTAATTACGCCTTATAGCAATCTCTAACATGCTTTAATCATCGAGTTGTAGACAGCGCCTAAAATCATCTTAATTCGTTGATAAACTGCGTCGGCAATTTTATAGACACCGAAAAGACAGTTTGCACATTTAAATCTAAGGAGGTGTAAATTACCCCGCCACATACAAGCAGTTTATGCTCAAGTTGATTTTGTTATTGGGTGATTAAAAAAGTTTAATTACAACTTGACGAAACTGACTTTTACAACATTTGTTGTCATTAACTGTTAGTTTTAATACAAATGGTTAATTAAATAGAGGTTAGTGCAATTTGCTACCAAAACATATTAAAGGTTGCGTATACATATATTTGTATATCTTAAAATTGCGACGTAACTATAAGGTAACATTACTCATATGATTATGCAAAAATGCACAACGCAAAGTCGCAAATACTGGTCAGAATGCCTAATACGAGATTAAATCGCAGTTTTAAAATTTGTAAAATACAAACTGAGATGCATCCACTTTAAAATCAAACCACACTAAATGAGCAGTCTGATTGTTTCCGGTATTTAATACAACAGTGATTTAGATAAATACCTGTATAAAGTGGTGCATGTGTGTGTGTGTGTGTGTGTGTGTGTGTGTGAGAGAGAGAGAGAGAGAGAGCAATGGTAAACAAACACACGATGTCATTGTCAGCGGTCATAAATTGTATATTAGCGTGTTTGAATACATGCTGTTAATTATTGAAAAAACATTGCTTTAATAAAACGAAATAAAGTGGTCTATTCTTGCAAATCCATTAAATAAATGTAATTGGTACACGCAATTCAATGGATATATACAATTTAAGCACCAGGGTTGTTGACCAGGAGGCTTTTCTGTTTTATTTGATAAGTGTCTGTATACGTAAACATGTCCTGGAAATGCTGTATGAATCATAGCCAGACAGTGTATCTTGAATGAATACTATGGGGCCTTGACGACTAAATGAAATGAAACTATACGATGTACGAACCATAGCGCGCTATTACGACTTTAGAAATGCCGCGGAGCTATACATTGTATGAACCATAGCGAGCTATTGTGGCTTAATTGTGCCGAATAATTTCCATGCATAACACCGCTCTACAACATCGTGTCGTACTGACGTTTTCGACCTTGAGAAATACGCCACGAATCGGAGTTTGGTATGCTGCTTGAGTGCAATTTACGGCCAAATTGACATTCCGTATAATTTCAGAAATGAATTGGAATAACGAACCGACAAAAAATCACTGACTTCGAGCAGAAATCCATAAGTTGATTGAATTGTATAAATTGCTGCAACTACATTTGTCTTTGTCCTTCGTTTCTTCGTAAAGCTGGGTTCACACTATTGCGTTTGAACCGACGTTTACCGACGTTTGGGCGAACGTTCAGCCCTCCATTAGTAAAAGTAACTAAACGTTTTGAAAAGTTGACGATCGCTAGTAAACGCTGAAGAACGTTGTATTCGTTGAAAATTTTTAACATGCAGAAACTTGGCCGACGTTTGGAAATAAACGCTCATGTAAGTTGTGATGTAAGTTGTGCTCCGTATGTAAACGTTCATGAACGCTGAATTAAGTTGACTAATGTTTGCTTAAGTTAAACTCCTTTGGCAAACGTTTGCTCGAACGTTTATCTAGCGGAGGCCAACGGGAAACAATCAGACTGCTTAATGTGTGTGATTTGATTTAAAGTGGATGCATCTCAGTCAGTATTTTACAAATTTAAAATTGTGATTTAATCTCGTATTAGGATTAATGACTGGTTTATCATCTTATGAAAAAGGCAAAATAACCTTGAATGTCCATTAAATATATATGGAATATTAATCACAATTCCTTTCAAAATAATTGTTATTGCTTTATTTAGGGTGGGCCAATTATATTGCGTTGTACATGCATTCTGACCAGTATTCGCGACTTTGTGTTGTGCATTTTTGCATAATCATACCCGGTAATTTCACCGACGTTTGGGCTCATGTTTTCGACTTTTGAAATGCTGGCAAACGCTGGGACAAACGCTCATAGTGTGAACCAACCTTAAGCAAACAACCATTCAATATCGATAATTTTTAACTGGAGAAATAGGATAGCCAATCATATCGCCTGCTACTGACCAATAGTTAAATACGGTGTGATCTGATTTGTAGTCCTTATCCTTAAATCAAGTAAGATCAATACTGAAAACCACAACAGGGTTTCCAAACGTGAACAACACGATACTATTGTTAAACCAAGCCTGCAATTTAGATCATCTGTATGTCTAGTCTAATTACGCAGTTTCACACATGCCGGTTAAACACCATTGTCGAGAGTTACCGAATATACTATGCACAAATCATGTGGGTTCAGCCAGAAATGAAATAAAGTGTTCAAATGTTTATTTAAAGGGAAACCTAGCATGAAATATTTTCAGACTTTTTTTAAAAACACAACGAACATACGAGTATACTATGCGCAAAGCGTGCGGGTTCAGCCAGATACATGTATGAAATAAAGCTTTCGAAGGTGTGTTTAGTAAGTAAACTGAACATGGATTATTTTCAGCGAAAGTTACAATTATCGAATATACAAAATTAAGCGACATTATATCAATATTAATTTGGGCCTGACATAAGTAAAATACATCATAAGGTATAATACGAAAATGATGGATGTAATGTTAAAGAGGCATTTATTGATTTTAAGAGCTAGCATTATGTTTAGATGCTTTATATCATACATGGAGTTAGAAACACATGCACCAGACGATGCACAGAAAATTGACAATATATCTCATTATCAAGAAATATTCTCTCGTAACTTTACATGCAATTGTTTTAGTTTACGTAATACACGAGTTTCATGGGGCATAAAACATGCTCATAATGCCAGAATATGCACACAGAAGACCCTAGAGATGAATTTTCACTCTATCAATGTCCGTCCTTGATGCCATGGACGTTTTCTAGGCATGTGTCGCTTTTCTATAATATTATCACCATTATTAGGTATAGGAACATTATTATAGTCTAGAAGAGTTATGAGGCTTGTTTTTCTGTTTGAGTTTATAAAGGTGATACATACATTTGTAGATACGAACATTACTTCTAGGCATGTTTGGGTGTTTTTAGTACAATACTTGGGATTGAATACGAGCTTTTATGCTTGACTCGGCGTATATTTGTTAGACACATTCCTCAACTAAACACCTTGAACTAAATAGAAAAGAAACAGATGACATTTGATGATAACTCAGAACCGACATTTCATGAAGCATCATTTTGCGCACAATATGCCAATCATTCCATAGCGTCGTGTTTTATTTTCTAAATGAAACTATGTAGTGTTAATAGTCAAACCTTGGCTACCCATTCTATTCACATTCCATGTCATTCTGTCAATCAAGCGCCTGAAGGGAGCTTCTAGCCAAAGGATTGAACTTGTGACCACTCTTTTCCCAGCAAGATACTCGAAACATACGGCATTCAGTTCGGCCTGTTACGGTCGAACAATATAAGCACACACTATAGGAGGGCGTACAGTTTACGTCTTCAATTACCCTAACATCTAACACTTTCGTGTGTGAAGTTCATATAGAGTGGTATGATTTGCCGGTGGTACTAAATAGTCATTAAGCTCGGTAATTCGGTATGACAATGACCACTATAAGGCACACGTTAGTTTATAACCCGATTATCTTTGGGGCATACGCGACTTCCGAATCTTCACCGTAAAATCAATGTAAAACCATCAAAGAGACTAGAATGAGAAATTGACTTAATATATTTCCTAATATATTCAATTTCGTCCAGTAATTGGATAGTAGTGGCATTTGAAGATGTTATTGGACTACCGATAATTGGACCAGAAATGCCCAATATGAAGCATAATTATACCTATGTTACTCCAATATTTGTGTCATAACTTTGTCGTTGAGAAAACAGCGCCGGAGAAATGATAATAAACGAAAAGTAAAGAGTAACACAGGCATTAAAATAATAGGGATTCTAATCGAGATGCCTTCGGCAAGCCGGCATTGTACGTGTTGCGAGTTATTAACCCATCCGAAATTTGGTCACCCCTATCCGATTGAGATTTGTGTGTACCGGAAGTGTTTTTTCGGGGTACTCTGAAGACGTGAATGGAATTGGCAAACTCATTAAAAAAATATTTTTGTTGTTAATAAATTATCTTTTATTTTTTAATGATGTTTAAAAATGTTCTTTGAGATAACCGAAGGCCCTAGCTTACATAGGGAGGTAAGAATGCTAGCGCGCGAGACGGTTAGCATTTTAGACTGTCCCTCGCAAACGGAAGAAGTTGTTTCATTCGTCTGCCGTCAAGTAAGTACTGCCTACAATCGTTAAAATAACTGCTTATACGATTAAAGTACTTGTTTTAAAAAAGGAAAACTGTCTTATATACACATAATTAGCATAGGTAAACAAAGAAATCAACTTTCGATGCTAATTTGCATCATAAAGTTTGATAAACGAAGCGTATCCAAATTTGTTCGTACCCAAATTGTCAACAACAAATCAACCAACCAACCATTTATTGTGAATTAATTATCAACAATCATGCTGTGTTAGATGACCATGTTAATTGATCTTATAATGTAGGACAAATGTCTACTGCTGGTTTGTCAATACAGATCTCCGTGAAAAAATATGAGAATTGACCAAAATACAAACAATGTATCTTTTCATGAGTGCTTTTATGATTATTTATAAGAAAGTTTTTTTTGGAAAAAAAAGCTCAAAACATAACAAAGAATATGAATTTCTCGGTGCTTTTTGTCTGTGGATAGTATGAACAGAACAAGACCGAAGAAGTGACAGTTGTCCCAAGACCCTTCAAAGAACCCTCAGATCCAGTTAAGGTCTGTGTTGGTTGTCCCGCGTTTAACAAAGTTTCTGTCGTGTTGATCGGTATTCATCTGTCGCTCTGCTGTGACTGTCCATTACAGTATGTAGCTGCCATGTGACCTCCGGTGTGATGCCATCATAAGGGCTGTCATTGACCTAAGCGGTATCAACAATATTTTTAACCAATCGATTATCGATTCACATAAAATTTTAGAATATTCACCATATCGACATTACTGGTTAAAACCCGTTGTCTGGGATTACGGAATTAATTGAGCGACAATGTGCGAGATATTCTGAATGTACGTCAGCGGGGAACTGATATAGCGTAAAGAGCAACTAGGTACAAAAATCGCGATTATTATAGCCAAAAGATAAGAATTTGAATAAAGTCTTACTTGAACACATTCAACATTGACAACATTATTTTACGACTTCGCTGACAATATTTTTGCCTCAATAAAATGTTTAACTTGAAAAATGCTATATTTTCTCACCATCGGTATCGAGCTTCGAAAGCGACAGTGTAGAATAAAATGCAATATTTCAAATATTGAACATTTTTTCAGATAATTCTTGCTAAGTTTAAAAAATTAAGATGTTTAATGATAATGTGCAATAATTGTTTTATATGTTTTTCATGTTTAAACGTTGAAAAAAGAAAAAAATATACACTCCCGCTATACCGCTTATTGCTCGCTAACCCCCTGACCGTGAAATTCTGGTTCCGGAAAATTGGGTTTTACCGAGTAATGTCGATATCGAGAACCGATACCTGGGTAAATGAATGGAACCACCAAAAATCCTCCTTTTCCTGCACAAAACAGTCCCTCTGTTAAAATGTAAGTTCACAAATTGTAAAAATGGGTCAAGTCTAAACTCTAACCAAAGGTGCTATCTCAAAGCTGAATATATATACCCAACATGTACAGTGTAGAATGGCTAAAAAGGGATCATTGACTGAAAGGCCTGTTTCTTGTTCGTCTATATGTGTAACTGTATAACGATGTATCGCCGATGCTTGTCTTCCTATATATTGGAATCATCGATATGCCTTGGGTCGTATCAATGACAGCTCTAGTCGTCATTCAAGAAAGCGCTAAAAACACACTGTTCTTAAAACCATATTCTGGCTCATTATCAGGGGTCTCCTAAAAGGTAGTTCAGTTATAACTGCAGATACGGTTTGTCACTGACAATATCAACATTATAGGATAAAACCCGTTTTCCAGTATAACAGAATTAATTTAACAGCACTGTGCGAGAAATTCTGAATCTAATACTTTTTGACAAGGGGGTGGCTGCATTAAGCGAATAGTGCAACTAGGTACAATAATCGCAATTATTTTTGCCAAAAGGAAGATTATGTGAAGTCTATATAGTTACATTGTGACTCACTGAACTTATGTAATGCTTAACTTTTACTCCGGCACTTGGGGTAATGTGCGTGTGGACTGGCCATACGGCTTACAAAGACACATCGCCATCAACAGCCATTTCTCTGTAACTTGCATGTAGAATTTCATGGAACTTAATCAAAATAAATATGAACAACTATACAGTACTTTGATGATGCCTGTCAGGTGTTTTCCTTTGACAGTCATTAACCTTGATTTATCAAATATTTCTGTCTGTCCTTCCGTCTGCAGCCATTTTTCTACTAACTGGTACATTTTTAAGCAACTTAAAATAAAAAAGTCATGATGCCCGTCAAGTTTGTTTAAGTTGGTCAATTTTCCTTAAGAGTTATTACCCTTGATTTATGGTATAATTCACTCTGACCGTCCATTCGCATTCCTTTCTTTGTAACTAGCTTGTAGAATTTCATGAAACATAAAATGAATATGAGCACCCAATTACTGTGATGATGACTGTCAAGTTATCATTTTTGGTAAATTTTCCTTAGAGTTATTGCCCTTGATTTGTTGAAAAATTTCATCCGCCAGTCCATTTGCATTCAGTTCTTTGTAATTAGCTGGAAGAATTTCATGTAACTTAAAATGAATATGAACACACATTCTGTGTGTCAATTTTCTTGAGTTGTTGCCCTTGATTTATTGCAGAATTACCTCCGCCCGTCCTTTCTTAGTCATTTCTTTGTTACTAGCCGGTAAAATTACACGAAACTTAAAACGAAAATGAATGCTCACACTAAGATGATGCCAGTCAATTTGGACAATTTTCTTTAGAGTTATTACTCTTGATTTAATGAATAATTCACTCTGCCCGTCCATTCACATTCATTTCTTTGTAAATAGCTGGTAGGATTTCATAAAACTTAAAATGAATATGAACGCTCATACTGTGATGATGTCCGTCAAGTTTTTAGCTCACCTGAGCACTCGTGAACATGTTTTACCTAATCTACATGAAACTTGGTCACAATGTTTGTCGCTTTGCAATCTAGGTAAAGTGCGTAACTGGGTCATCTGGGGTCAAAAACTACGTCACATCAAATTAAAACCTTGTTTCCGCTCTAGTAGTGATGGGACATCGGTTGCAAATCATAATCGATCATCAGCTAGAATCGACTGGCCCTTCCGATGCGATTTTCCCGATTAATAATCGGCAGAACAGGGACAGAATATGCAGTGTACTAATGCGTGTTTTCCTACTTCCCAAGTCGCGAAAAAAGGTGACAAAGGGAAAAACAATGATTTTCGGTAGACGTTTTACTATCTGAGTTTGAACAAATTCTTTGAATTGGTTCTAACAGGCATCCAATTGGTTCAAACTTCCATGCTTTGAATTTTCCTAGCAATGTTTGATTAAATAAGTCTTGTTTTACATATTTATCCGATGATCGATTATGGATGAATGACATCGATCATCGGAATCGGCTGACTTCTGCACACCACTAATCGATGTTATCCGATAATCGGTACATCACTACGCTCTAGAGGTCACATTTTTATGTTATATTAATGACACTTGGCCACAATGTGTAGCTTTATGAAATCTAGGTATCTGGGTAACTGGGTCTCCTGGCGTTAAAAACTAGGTCACAAGGTCACATCAAAGAAAAACCTTGTTAGCACTCTAGAGGTCACATTTTTACCTAATCTATATGAAACTTGGACACAATGTTTGTCGCTATGAAATCTAAGTCGTGTGTAACTGGGTCATCTTGGGTCAAAAACTAGGTCATATCAATTTTAAACCTTGTTTACGCTCTAGAGGTCACATTTTTTATGTTATATTAATGACACTTGGCCACATTGTGTAGCTTTATGAAATTTAGGTCTAGTTCGTAACTAGGTCATCTGGGGTCAAAAACTAGGTCACCAAGTCACTGATTCTGCCTAAACTGCTGGTCATATGGTAAGCGCTTTAGAGCCAATGGTCCTCTTGTTGTATTAGTCAATTTTCCTTGAGTTATTAAAATTCTATCTGAAATTCATGAAATGTAAAAAATAAATATAAACTGTATGAACAACCATACTGTGAAGATGCCCCGCACTAATTACTGTAATGAGTTATTTTGATCTAGTATCAATGGATGATTGAATCCCCTTTAGGCAATGCCTTAGTTCATATTCATATAATCAGAATGTAATTTCATTAATTTCTTTAGCAATACAAAATGGGCCACATTATTCGACTTAACTGGGACTTATAGAGATGAAAAAATAGTTTTATGAACAAGCATACGTAGGACGACGAACCAATACCGCAGCCTCATTGTTTCCTTTATTAGAATTTAAAATGCATATGAGGCCTACTGGATCACGCAATGTGTTGCACATGTAAATGATTATGACATTAGAAAGGGTGCTCATGTTGGCGATGTACGGATTATATAATGACAAGGGCTACATAAAAATATAATGACAACTCCGACATGAGAGGCATCACTCAGCAAATACTTTAAAGTATAAAAGGCACAAAACCCTACAAATATAAAAACTCTCAAAATCACAAAGACAATCATAAAACATGCGAGATAAAATGAAACTGAACATGACAGGTCACGGAGTCTCATTACAGAGCAGGTAATATGGTGGTCCTGGAAACATACTTAGATACGATAAAGTATAATGGCTCAACAACCATAATAATGTTATCAAACTAATAAAACAAACCTTACTGTATGCATGAATGAATCCGTTTATGAAGTGGTTGTAGGACAATGATGTGGTACAATGTAATATTAAATGGCCGGCCAATACGACAAAGCCCTTTAGTCGTATGTTCCCTGTGGTCTGACAAGTAGTATTGTCGCGTGGAACCACCAAAATAATCTAAAACGATGATGAACATTTTGACAGGGAGGGCATCACTCAACGGATACAGCCGAGCACAGACAACAGAAATAACACAGACCATAAGCACACGACCCAGTTGCCAACACAAATCGGACCAAAATGTGTTTTACAAAGTTAGATTGAATGATTTTAACCATGATGGTACATTGAAGGCCCACAGGATATAATGCCATTATGCGACAAAGGCTGAATAAATATACAGACTAAATCAAGCTAATTCAGCGTGTCCTTGGTATTGAATAACACAGACAAACCTAAAGTTGTTTCAACATCTACGTTATAACTATCTTCACTGGTCGATGACAAGCATCGCTTTAACAAATGACAATTGGATAACTCTGGTTTAACTGGAGTGAGCAAAACAGATATTGTCAAACACATGAATATATCTGATTTGTTTGTGAGTTATACGTTTCTGAAGGCCGACCGTCTGGACAGAAGTTTATGTACGTCTCATTTCTACAAAACTTCCGTATATGCACTAGACAAAGCCTTAGAGGATAATGTCAGAGACATTTGAGTCACATGCAATTTGTTCGTGTGCTACATTACGACGGCTTGGAAACACAAAAGTTGCCCATGTGTTATACATCTTTAAAACATCGAAATACAAAATGTATTTAACAAAAGCAGCCAAATTCACTACAATGGTATGGAAAAGACGGGAAAACGCATTAACCGCGTTTATTTCAAATATATATAATATATTCTAACACTGTCTGTATTTTGCTCCATGTAAACGTATAGAACTGTAGCGTTATCTAATAAACGGTATATCACGGTAGAATTTCGGCTGTTTAATTCATCTCCCGCGTATAATTCGCAATTTTTATCAATGAAATTTACGTCTTGTTTATTTTATGACGTCATGAATTGTGACGTCGCCGTAGAGCGCGACGTTTTGCGTAATTTTCATTTCGTAGCGCTTCTGTTAATTTATTTGATTATATTTATATTCTAGCAACATCGTATTGCATGTATCAATTCATATGTTGTTTTATGCGTAAACGTGAAATACGTAATTGGAATTTGGCGTTAAATTAGCATCAGTTTGGCGACAAATAAAGATAACAGTAAAGCTTAAAAATCCAGGGGCGGTCGTTGCGATTCTTTGAACAGCGGAAGTTGTCTATAGCAACATGATAATAACTCACCAACTTCGCAAACAAAATAGTCCGTATAAATTTGTACAAATTACACGTGTTAGAACGCAAATAGATCGCTGTTTTGCGTGATATACCGGTGAATAGATCACGGTTTGTCTTTCATATGCATAGTTATTAATCACTCAGGCCTATGGCCTTCGTGATTAATTCCTACGCATATGAACTCTAAACCGTTATCTATTCACCGGTATATCACGCAAAACAGCGATCTATTTCCTAATTCATAGCTTATGATTAACAATATGTTGATATTCGTAATAGCATAAAGGTGGAATATGTGGACATATAGGTTCAATTTAGATTTAGTAGAAGAGTGTGCAGTTTTGTGTAATCTGTGTTCCATAGTATTTGACACATAAATTTGTCATAAATGTATAAACATTTGACGTCAGTCAATTTTATATTGAAAAAAACAATCGAAAACATCTTAAGCTGGGTTCACACTCTAGCGTTTGGACCGACGTTTACCGACGTGTTGGCAAACGTTCAGCTCCGCTAGTAAAAGTTACTAAACGTTTTGAAAAGTTGACGATCGTTGGTAAACGCTGAAGAACGTTGTATTCGTTGAAAATGTTTAACATGCAAAAACTTTGTTGACGTTTGGAAATAAACGCTGATGTAAGTTGTGCTCCGTTTATAAACATTCCTGAACGCTGAATTAAGTTGATCAAAGTTTCCTTAAGTTAAACTCCGTTGGCAAACGTTTGCTGAAACGCTAATGGTGATAATGAATTTAGTCGAACGTTTATCTAGCGTAGGCCAACGGGTATCCAGCGCAATGAACGCAGTAGTAACGCAAGGGCTGGCGTAAGCCAACTTTCCCCAGCGCAAAATAACGTTTGTCCAACGTAGGCCAACGGGTAGCAACGCCAGAGGTTAGCGCAGACGAACTTTCAATAACGTTTCAGTAACTTAGGTAAACTTTGTTCAACGGATTCTGGCGTTTGGCACCTCGTTCGTCTAAGTCGGACTAAGTTAGAGACCGCTACACATACGCTAACCTACGTTGGCAAAAGTTCACCTACGCCGATAAAAAAGCTACAACGCAGGCAAACGTTGTTAAGCGCTTGTAACCGCTGTCAAACGCCGTTGAGAAACGTTCCCGAAACGTTAGTGTGCGTTAGATACACAATGTTCGCATTGTGAACCAAATAATTCCTCCTCACGAGCGTAATTTCAACAACGTTTGGGCTCATTTTTCTGACTTTTGAAACGCTGATCAACGCTGGTACAAACGTTCATAGTGTGAACCCAGCTTTACGATAGATACGCGGGCACATTTTCAATTTAAAATATCGCAATTTCAAATATCAAAATAGTGAAATAAATTATCACAGGCTACATGTATTACACTTGAATCTTGAAATCGTGATTTCACATTGATCAATATCTTGATGTCACTACAACATTTCAAGATTTCACTATTTCATTAAGTATTTCATGATTTCATGTTTTGTAATTTGAAACCGTGAAATTAGAAATTGAGATGTTACTGATGCTCTTCATCTTTGATTAAACGATAAAAGTTGGCACAAGTCCAGTCATCATTAAGAAAGCAGCCAAGAAACCAGACATCACGAATTATTGATTGATTTTTATAAGTTATTTCACGTCCATAGAAAATTAAATTTTTTAACTACAGAATATAAAAGTACAACTGTATATAGCTAGTATAGACAACTGTACAATGTGTCTTTAAAAGAAGCAATATTCAGGATCAAAGAGTGTTTTGAAATACAAAAATGTATCACATATAAAAATCACCGTCTCACTGAAACCCTAAGTGGATCAGAGCCGAATAAGAACTGACAAAACATCAAATATGTAAAAGAATTCGCTATAAATGAGTCTTGTCCAAGTTGTATTTAGTGGTCGAGTATCAGACAGTCGGGAGGTTGATGGTATTACGTAACATTTAGTTAATGGATAACTCCCAAACAGCTATTTATTAATAATACTTTCTGACAGCAATTTCAAGGCAGAGTAAAAGATCACAGCAACATTCAATTTCCGTAACACGAGGCTACCGGATGTCTGATTACGGTGTGATTATTGATAAAATTAGCATGTATATTATTTTTAGATTGCATAGAACTGTCTTTAAACATCAGTGGATATTTTGTTTACTATAACACCGGATGTGAATGGTCACATTATATTAACTGTGCTAGCTTAACAAAGTTCTTAAAATGTAGGTAAGCTACAACAAAATGTCGGAAAAACGGTCGTTTCTAAAATTCTCAAATGATCGATTAAACATATCAAAACGGTCTATACAACATATCGACATGAAATAGAGTTAGTTATACCTACCACCTCATCTTGTAACATCGAAAACACATCCGAGTGAAATGAAATGTATGATAAGCAATTAACATAATTGTAATAGTTACAAGTATGCTAAAACGTGATATATAATTATTGGGGCGTTCTTTGCGTTTTGACCAATGTCAATAATTCCAAGGGGGGTTTCGACTATTTGAACACCTTTTGACTCGAGGGCGTTTAATTTGTGTGTGTGTTATGATTGTAAAGCCGCTAGCACACATTGAATTAAGTTAGCCAGAAGGTCGCTTGCAAATATGGGTAAGATACGTACATTTGTAATTTCCAAAAAATAAGTTAGACATAATTGTATGCATCGCATCACATTTTGAATAAAGATAAGTTAACAAATCGAACAGGGACGGCAGAATTCAGCAGAAACTAGAAATGCACAAATAATAAAAATGTACAAACTGCTACATCTGCATGAATGACATAAACTGAATTCCATATGATAATCGCAAACTTCAGAACACGTAGGTAATTTCTACGAACTTCTTACTAGTGGTATATTTTATCATCATTTATTAAGATAAATACTCTGGTTCTCAATGTTTCAACAACTCAATCAATGTCTAGTTATCGCGCTAATAGTTTTAGATTCCAAAACAAATTAACCTGGTAGACATTTTTTCTCCTATATTATTCCAAATTGATTTGGAATAGGATCATATACGCCGGTAGTTTCAACTTATATAATACGGCTTTTCTGCACAATAGGGCTAACAACGCTGTTAACTACGAACCACGCGACCTATTGTTCCAACACTAACGTTAGCTACAAGTTTTCCATAGGGCTTTAAATATAATTGACAGGTTGGGTGAAATATTTGAGTATGTTTATGTTAAGCACAATGGGTATCGACAGTTAGACTTAACGTAGCTATATATTATGTCCTGTTAAACTGATTTATCGTCATAGTTCTGATACAGAATCACTTGTTCAAGTACCTTGGTCGTATTACATTGTTAAACACGTCGGTCTAGAAAATAGTTTGCCATTAATGTCACCGGACAGGAAATTGAAAAAGCACTCTGTGGGAACAACCGTTTTGTTGACATTATTGAGGAGGTGACTGCGGTTAAGTCTGGTTGTTGACAATGTCCCAGACTTGCAATGTCCAACCTCTCAACAATAATCAGTATTCCGTATTATATATTTTTGGGGAATCTGGATAGATCTTTTTGTCAGATGTTTATCGGTGTCTGGTCAAGCTCGTAGAATGAAAGCATTAGGGACAGACGTATGTATCAGTCCACATTATTATATATATCACGAAATGTCTTCCGACTTTAGATTCATGAATAATTTATCGTGGTTAGAATTTATAAGATATCTTGTCGCAATGATAGCTTTAACCATCAACTATATTATCTAATTCTATCTTATTTTATACGTTACCGAAGTTAGATCGGGACACAAACTGTATACTTTGGAGTTTAGTCATTCCCTTGCTTGGATATAAGTAGCTTCTCCTGCATCACCTGATCATGCCGAGTATAAGACAGCATAAAGATCGAATGACATCCTGTCACTCAACCAATTAGCCATCGAATTACCATAATCAGATTATCATAGGAGCAATACCATTTCAGCGTTTGGTATGTTTTCGGTTGGGGGTCAACCCAAAAAGCTTCTATAATCACGAGGCAGACTATACGCTTCAACTCTATCGAAATCATCATCTATTAAGGACTTTGATATAGTTGTTTATGCGTATCATTTCTGCGCATATACTTTAAACGGCAATAGAGGCCTCGTTTGGCACTGGATCGTCATGAAAATTGGGCAAAATGTTTGTCGTGATTCTATCTAGGGTTAGTATAAATATGGATATTTGGGGTAAAAATATTTCACTGAGCAAATAATATGAACACACTCAGCGTGAAATAGCAGTTACATTTTCATTCATTTTTTTGTAAAATTAGAAATTATTACTTGGGTAACCTGTACCAATTTATAATGAATGTTTGTATTGCCTGGGACTACATAGATCCCCTTTTACTGATATATAGGGAATGAATAAATAATATCTTGACTAAAATTGTGAAGATCATTCAAGTGAGCGATTCAGGGCCCATATGTGCCCCCTTGCTATATTAAATGCGACGTCACAAACAAATTGGGAAAAGGGGAGATAATTCAGTCATAATAGCACAAAGTGTAGCGTGAAAACCTATGTTTTATTTTAACTTTTAGATAAAGTACACTTTAATCAACATCCTTAGTTAACAATAAGTTATGACAAGACTAGAAATTATGAGAAAAACAAATAAGCAAAATGTACCAAATTGGCCTTTTTAGCGCTATTTTACCGCCATTATACTGCAATTTTTAATTGCAAAGATACACAATTACGACGTAACTGCAGCTAAAATAATTCTTGTTACACGCTAATTTCTTCTAAGTTTATATTACTATACTTTCATGTACATAATATGCAAATGTGAGTACTATTTTGGTATTAGAATATTTTTTACGCGCAGATATTGCGTCGTTTTTACACAATTTCACTAAGGTTTTTATGATATAGGGGGACAATAATGACGTCATAGCGCAAAAAGTAGTCCCGTGACCTATCTTTTATATTTAATATTTGGATTGTGTACACTTTTATCAACAAAATGAGCAATAAAGAATATATTGGTCATCGAGGTCGTTTTTGAGCTACGGCCGATTTTGTGTATTTTTTTTATTTTTTAGCAGTCTTTTTCGGATATTTTGACAATTCTTTTTTTTTTAATTTTCTTATCAATAGCAAAAGTGTATAGGAATGTTTGAATAATATGTGTTTGTTCATACGAACCCATGGAAATAATTTTCATAAGGAAAAATGAATACATTGCGAAATATCAAATTTTGGTCATTTTCTTGAAAAGTGAGGTTGCAAAAGGGCCCATGACCCCTTAAATAGTACCGCGACATACCTTTTTTATTTCACATATTGCTTCAGTATATATTAAACTATAATTGTGCCTATTTTTTGGTGTCATTAAAAAAAATAATAACCGTAATAAATGTCCTTAAAAACTTGACGTAAACTTACATTTCCTAATGAGCTTGATGATAACTCCTTAGTCTTATTTGTAGGTGTATGGCAGTGAAACAAAATATATAATTTGATTACGTTTACTGTTTTTGCCTTCCAAAATGAAAACGATACATCAGTCTGTGGCAAAACCATTCACCAAATCACCTTAATATATCTTTTATGACAATATTGAAAACCTAGCATTACCATAGTCTTAATCGTTAATTCATAGAATTTAAAGTTTTGGTTCATTCTGGTAATAATAAACCATCGAGTAACCACTATGAAAGGACATCATTATGTGACATGCGTATTTGCTGCTTATGTTATATGTTGCTTTGTATGTTTATCATGTAGTGTAGGGTCGTCATTGCAATTCGTTCATTTCTGATGGTTCTTGTTCCGGTTGAGTTTTGCTGTCTTAGGCGGCAAACTGTCCAAGTGGACTGTCTACTGACTGCTAAGGTTTCATTTTGCTTGCGTATTTTTGCTGTTGTTTTTTCTGTTTGTGCTTATGAGCGGTGTTTATTCCGTTTCCTTGTATTATTTTTGTGTCTTTTTTGCTCAGATATATTTAGGCTGTGTGCTGCTTTACCTGTCCATTTTGTTGTTATTATTTTTTTGTCATAACACAAATGAACTGACCCTTTACATAAAAGCGATATTATACATGTATAAAAATCTTACGCTTTATCCATTGATTTTACAAAGGTAAACACGTGTATTCAAATAAACTTAAACAAGCATTTGCTGGAAACATACTTATTCTGATTACATTGGGAGTCACTTAACAATTCTGAAAATTTCAATGCCCTTGAAATCCATTAAATATGATATTTACACACTTTATGCTGGCGTGCTAAAGAAGAAGAATCGACCATGTGGTTTACCTACAAAAAACCTACTCGACACAATGTGTTAATAAAATACAAGGAAATAGAACCAATTAAGAATATGTTTCGTATGATATTTTTTGAGTGTTTACATTATGCTACTAAGTTGTTGGCAGGTGGCTTATTTTAGTACTGAATTCGCCTGAACACACGAACGGGCTAATGGATAATGATTTGAACACAAAAGGAACCAATTTTGGATAGCACTTAATGATTTCTTCAAGAAACTATTCTTTGATTATCATTGATTTGTGTTTATCTAATAAATTGTATTCAAGTAGTATCTGTCGACTATTATTATTTAGTCATGTATTGAATGAAAGTATCAAGTTCCGCGAAGTTGTTTAATGGGTGTTACCATCGGATTTAGTTGTATGCGTGCATAACTGTAAAAAGTTAATTCAGAAGCGCGCTGTCCACACACCAATCGTTTCTTTACTTCTGGATAATGATAACTTAGTGATGTTCGATCGTCATACATGTTTGTTACAAATGCATTAGATTTTCAAAACGTGTTTCTTTAAAATAATCTTCATATAAACATTATTACTTTAGGCCTAAAATAAACATTATTAGTTTTTTTCTCCATAGACCTATTACATTGCGGAAAGGATAGGTAGGTAGGTAGGAAACATTAAATATTTCATAATATTATATACTAATGGAAGGAATATTTTAAAAAAGAAGCATTCTGGGCGAAACGTTGGGATTAATTGAATATACGTTACAAGTATTATTCGTGTTTGGTGGTGATATTTTATTTTTGGAAGGAATATTAAAATACTTCCCTTATATCATCACAACACATTTTGTCTTATTTTCGCAGATAGGTATAGTGGTAGGAAAACAAACAATATCTTAGGTCTTAAGAATGTTTATAAGATCAAGGTTATTTACAGGAAACGTGTTTCAATAAAATGAAGAACAACACTTTAATATAATAATCAACAGACGAAGATAAGATCGATGTCTGAATAGAAATAATATCATTAAAACATCGAGAATTGTGACAATTTTCTAGCCAAGCTCAGATTCATCATTTCTGAATGTTTATCAAGAAAAAATCACTTAGCTAGATATAATACAGTTTTTATCAGTCGGTGTTTACAGAATAATCGAAATATCGTCATAAAATGAATATCAACGTGATAAAATAATTTCTCTAGTGGCAAAATCGTTTTACAATAACTGTGTTTGTGTTAATCCCGCTGAATTGGTATTAAGCAAGCACAATTAAAACCTTGCAAAACCTACATTCCCTTATTTAATATCTCTTAAATCGGGTTTTAAAATGAAATAAAACATATATTTTATTGCTTGTTTACATTCGAAATTCAGAAGTCATTTGTATTTATCTGATTAACGAGATCTCATAATACGCAAAATGAGCTTTGAAATGATCATACCTGCAAACTGTAATTTCAACTTATCTTTTAAAAGCATATCGCAATAAACCATGTTGATACTCCAGTACGATTATGCGGATAAAACCCAGATAAGCCGTTACATAATTTCCCGGAACGTAAAAGGAATTGACTAGAGGTGGTATCAATCGATACGCATTATTAGAACCATTTCAAATGAGCTGTAATAGAGTTGCTGTGGATAGATTTAAAGGAGATATATACACGTTTCCTTCCGTGTCTTAAATTTTAAATTTGCGATTGACTTATAAAATACGAGGGTCATTTAATATATAATGCAAAGTATTACATAAATTCTTATATGCAATATCAATTATTCAAGCATTGCCATAATCATTTAAAGTAACCTTTAAGGCCGTCAATGATCGAGTTTCATCCTTTCGGTGGGTATTCTATTCCCGTTGCTACGTAACTACGAACATACACCATAAACTGCTCGGCCACAGTCTGTTCAATCTTATGCCAATCGACTTTTCAAATTCCCAGGTATTTTTTCGGTACGTACTATCGTATCAAGGTATCATCTATCGCTACAAGTTTGGTTAAAAATTTGTTGTTGTTCATTTTAAAGCGTGACGACACGCTGGCAACGAGTTTAAAGCGACGTTTGTTCTGTTCTGACGTCAAACGATGCGGTACCCAATGTGCGTAAACATGGTACATATGCAGCCTGTTTTGCAAATTCAAACGAATAGGGCCAAAACTAATGTCAATTCCCTGGGCTATCTCTTCGCATGTAAATATTATGTCTGGTCACAAACGTTTTCTCATTTTTTCGGTATAAAATGGGTCGATTGCACAGATATTCCAATCAGAGCGCTAGTATTCTTTAACTTCCATTATGTCGTTCGTATGTTCATTTAATAGCCTTGAAACATTAGAGTATGAACGAGGACATTTTGACACAAGCATCCGTTAAGGCAATAAAATATCCATCGAACTTTTGTTGCAGGAGCACTAGATTCATACGTTTATTACATTAATCTTGTGACGTTACCACGTCCATGATGTTTTGAGTGACGTCGATTAAACGCACGCGCTAATAACGTCATCGACGTTAAATGTACTTAAATTATTCCACTAAAACGGAATTGTGCTACATATGTATAATGCAAAGTTGCGTTATATTATATTGACTGGTTTTAGAGATAATCGATAGTTTGCATTATATATTGAATGACCCTCGTATTTAAAAATGTTTTTGTTAAATGTGTGCGAAAAACACTTCAGGTTACATCATATGTAAAACGTAGTAGTAAACAAACCACCTCAAAACTAATCAAAATGTTAGATCATATTATATATATTAAAAAAACATTTGTAATCCACAATTCGTAAGAATATAAACTCTTTGATGTTATAAATGCAGTAACGCACAGACAACCGAAAGCAACACAGGAACGGCGGAAGCGCCAAGCTACCCGTACAGGAGTCAGACACAAAACGAACCATTCATATCCCAAAACATTGATACATTTGTATATCAAGCAAGCGGTCAATATCATATTTCAGTTTTGATATTTATAATAAATACGCCAGCATCATCTTTTAACATAGTACTTGAGTTTAATATTTCGATACAAACAACAATATACCGTTCAAACCTTACAAGGATCGCAATGAGAATATAAACGGGTTTTCAGAAAGCACGACTTAGTTCCTATGGATCCTACATTAAAGTTTGTAATTATACGTATGCATATTGAAAAATTCTTGGCATTGTCAGATTTTAGTTTTAAACTAAACTGATCCGGGATTCCCCGGCAACAGTGGAAATACGTCATAGGATCAGGTTGCAGTGGTGCTTAATGCATCATATATACTACATCATGACAGATGCCAGAACTTGACAAGGCCATTGGCATTTCCGATGACATTGTCAAATTTTGGCATATCTTAAATGGTTGTGTCTAGTAGCAGCAACATTTCAGCCCTCCGTCTGTGCACTATTATCATGCCGGAAAACTGAAACTCTGTAGAAATGCACACAGATCCAAAGTAATACTTTTCGCGAATGGAACATATAACTCCAAAACATCTAAATGTCTTTATTTCCGACACACATCTCTTTTTACAGAAATAAATAAGATGTAGTTGTACGAACCGACAATATTTGACTCTTATATCAAATTTGAACGCATAATTGTAAATATTCATTGCTTATTCCTAGTTCTTATACAGCAAATTAATTGATTTTCGCAAATGTTCAGGAAATCACTGGTGCTTCTTGCAACAAACTCATCTATATTTATCCACAAATGATATACTCAAACAATCGTTTCCGACGTTTTGGTACACGAAGTCTGAAATCCATTTTCCTACTACAATCAAATACTTAATGTGGTTTTCCAGCAAGATATACCTTCAGGAGAGACATGTAATTATACATGTATATGTGTCTGAGGAATGTGTGAGAAACCGTTTGTCGCCCATGCATTCAATCAGTAATGCTTCAGGAGATTAATTCAGGCTTTTTACGTCACTAACGCATATTCATTTTCATATTATTAAGCATAGAAGTATATAAATTTGGTCTACTCGTTTGGATTATTTAATTATCGTCCGCGTTGTATAGACGATTTATTGAGAATACTGGTCGATATATATATCCGCGCGTTGTAGATATTCAGGAACGTGAACTTATTCTACTGCACGTATATGTGGTAGATTGCACGTACTGTATACTGTATATGGTACACTGTACCTATATTTATATAACTGTGGTAGGTCGCACTTATATGTGATAGAGTGCACGTGTATGATATATTATTATAGTATATATGCATGTACGATAGATTGCACTGAAATTAAAGGTGAAGTTGTAGACTCCATTTCCCTTCTATCAAGCAAGTTGTTATAGCAATTCATGAAGCAAAAGACTGCCACAAAGCAGATCCTGGCGCGGTGGCTGTGTTGGACAGTCTTGTTGACTAGGATCATGCATGTTCTACATATGTGAGAAAACATGACAGTTGCTCATTGAAGAGCAAATACCAGCAACTACTAGCTGAATTAATTTAAAAAAACGTGATAGTTTGCTTGTTTCTGACCGAGTGTAACAGTCGAAAGTGCAATTAATAATAGTGTTTGCACTGACCCATCTGAGTAAGTTTGTAAAAAGACAAAATGATATAAATAACAACGAGTGTGGTTCGATCAGACTGATAATATGGCAGCATCCATATTTTATTGTTTCGGTCATTCAGTAGTACTACTTTGGTATTTACCCCTGCCGCGACTCCAACATGGTTTATGTGTCATAGAGTATAAATATACAATGCATTTGATTATCTATATATAAATATAACATGCTTTAAAATGTCAATAAGCAAATAAATTAAACTAAAATATATACCAATACAACCTTACATTATAAACTTTAAATAAACTTACTAATTACTACTAAATAAATAAATAGGAATATAAATTATAATAAAATATCAATATCACATGTTATACAAATCCACTTTTCCCTATATAAAACCTATATCTAGTCCTATATAGCGCGCTTGACCATATAAACTTTTATATGAATCTAACCTATAAACCGATGTGGCTATCTAAATTGAATGATTCGGTGCATTCTCATATTGGTACCTCGTCCTACGGACGTACCTTTGTTGTAAACTACATTCGGTTTATTAAACCACCATCTATATATATTAAATAATTAATGTCTTTGACATAATTGTTTCAGGTTAGTTACATATTTTAGTTACATTTATTGTCCTAAATGCATTATTGTATTTCATAACTATTTCATGTGTTAAATTGACTTTATATATTTTGTGTAAGCCACGTGTAACAGTGGCCTTCGATTGATTATATACGAAGTGCATTTATGTATTGTCTGTAAATGGAGTGCTTCTTGGCATTCTCATATTGGTACCTCGTCCTATGGACGTACCTTTGTTGTAAACTACATTCGGTTTATTAAACCACCATCTATATATATTAAATAATGAATGTCTTTGACATAATTGTTTCAGTATTTGTATGCATCCAACAACTCCAGAAGGCATGAACCTACATAAATCATTTGTTGTACATGGCTGTACCAAGTGGTGACCTGATCCGCTGAGTGAACCCGTGACATATGCTTTGAATCAATGGTATAATGATGCTTTCTCTGAAGTATTGGGTATCATATCTAAGGTTTCCCCACACGAAGCCAGACTAGATAATACACAATTATCCCGACAATGAGTTAACTTACATCACAATTTGATATCTTGTTACAAGGAAGGCTAAAATCTGATCCATAAGTCTTTCCGTAAAAAAATCTATTAAGGTATTCATACGTTTTAATTCCTGATGAAAATTGGAATTACACTTATGTGATCCGAGTCCGGAATAATGGTTATACTGCAGACCGCTTGATGTATAGGAAAAAAGTAGTAAATGGAGAAAATGATGTCACTGTGACGTTGGTCTTGGATTTATTGACCTCCAAAGCAATCATTGTGATCATCTACTAGTTCTGACAGAAGACGATTAAAAATGGCTCCAATTGTTCCTTTTCTAGACGCTCGGCATGGAAGGGAAACTGGTCTCTCTTCTCTCATTCCCTCGTGGTGATGGATAATATCAGGAATGATGTAGTGAGAGTAATTGATATGAGTTGGAAAACTAGTTCCCCGATCGACCTACAATGAATCAGTATAACTCAAGAACCAGTTTGTATCATACGATGTCCTACTTCTGGAATAGACCTATTTGACACAAATCTCGAGACTATGGCCAATTACCGTCGTATTTAATTAGTGATTTCTGATATATTACACTTTTAAATGGACACACAATTCTTCTTCGAATGAAACAAAAATGGCACCATGGGAGTCTGAATGTCGGGAAATTGCTTATATATATTTCCACTAGTTATGGTCTGAAATTGAAATATCGATGCCAACATTACAATTAATTAATGCGAAAGAATTCTGCATAACCATGTCATACCAAAAATACTGTTAACTGTTTATACTAGTGATTCCCCTGACTTTAAATTCCCTGACCTTTTCATGTGATGGTTCACAAAATGAACGAGTTGCTTCTCCGAATGCGGCTGATTAATATATCATAGAGTAAACGAAGGTGACAGGCGAAAACAACTCTAACACAAAGAGCGCATCAACAATTATTATGTTTATTTGAATATGACAGTAGAGTATGCTATTTATGCTGTTTCAGTGTTTGACAAGTGCGTTTATTCATACTATTTAATATTCTTGTCAGAAGGGTTTAACACTCTAATCTATGACTTAAACTGCTGTATTAAGATATCAAGATATTACCGAGTGACGAAACATGACAATCTTACGCAATATTTAGAAACCATCTAACATAAGACGTGATACGTCTGTGAAAAAACGCATATTTCGTTATCATGCCAGACTGGTGTTACGTTGTATTAGTTGCATGAACAGACAAATGTACATGTGAGTGTACCAGTCCAGATGTTATATTTCTAAGACTCGTAGACAAACAATTAGTCTCTGAAATAACATCGTTTGAATTCTAGACAAAGTATATCTATATTTAAGTAGCACTAGAGCTGGTGTAAAGCCAACTTACATTATTACATTAGCAAAAAGGACACAATGTTATGTCGAAAATCGACTTCCATAAGACGATTCGCGTCACACTATTTATGCATTTACAAAATGTCATTTTCTTCCCCCGTACGTTAATATACTCAATTTCTCAAATTACATCACACATGCTCAAAAACTTAGGACAAAAAAATCACGAATTGTTTGTTTACATAATCGCACACACACAACATCCTGCTTTGTTCAGAACTTTATTTGATGGTCATATATTGCATATGTCTTAAGTTATGACAATTTATGCATGCTATACATTCTGTACATTATATATGAGTCTGGTTCAAGTTGTCTGTAGTGGTCGAGTATCAGACAGTCGGGAGCTTGACGGGATTACGTAACATTTAGTTAATGGATACATGTAACTCCCAAACAGCTATTCATTTATAATACTTTCTGACAGCAATTTCACGAGGCTACCGGATGTCTGATTACGGTGTGTTTATTGATAACATTAGCATGTATATTGTTTTTAGATTTCATAGAACTGTCTTTAAACATCAGTGGATATTTTGTTTACTTTAACTCCGGATGTGAATGGTCACATTATGTTAACCGGGCTAGCTTAACAAAGTTCTTAAAAATGTAGGTAAGCTACAACAAAATGTCGGAAAACGGTCGTTTCTAAAATTCTCAAATGATCGATTAACCATATCAAAACGGTCTATACAACATTTCGAAATGAAATAGAGTTAGTTATACCTACCACCTCATCTTGTAACATCGAAAACACATCCGAGTGAAATGAAATGTATGATAAGCAATTAACATAATTGTAATAGTTACAATTATGCTAAAACGTGCTATATAATTATTGGGGCGTTCTTTGGAGGCGTTTTGACCAATTTCAATAATTCCATGGGGCGTTTCGACTATTTGAACACCTTTTGACTCGAGGGCGTTTAGTTTGTGTGTGTGTTATAATTGTAAAGCTTCCATCACACATTGAATTAAGTTAGACAGAGGGTTGCATGAAAATATGGGTAAGATACGTAATTTCCAAAAAATACCTAGCATCGCATTTTGAAGAAAGATATGTTAACAAATCGAATAGAGACGGCAGGGTTCAGCAGAAACTAGAAATGCACAAATAATAAAAATGTACAAACTGCTACATCTGCATGAATGATAAATACTGAACTTCCATATGATAATCGCAAACTTCAGAATACGTAGGTAATTTCTACGAACTTCATACTAGTGGTTTATTTTATCATCATTTATAAATACTCTAATTCTCAATGTATCAACAAATCAATCAATGTCTAGTTATCGCGCTAATGGTTTTAGATTCCAAAACAAATTAACCTGGTAGACTGACATTTTTCCCTCATATACTATTCTATATTAATCTGGTATAGGATAATATTCACCGGTAGTCTCAACTTAAATAATATGGTTTTTCTGCACAATAGGGCTAACAACGCTGTTAACGACGAACCACGCGACCTATTGTCCCAACACTAACGTTAGCTACAAGTTTTCCATAGGGCTTTTAAGATAATTGACAGGTTGGGTGAAACATTTGAGTATGTTTATGTTAAGCACAATGAGTATCGACAGATAAACTTAACGTAGCTATAGATTATGTCCTGTAAAACTGATTTATCGTCATAGTTCTGATACAGAATCACTTGTTCAAGTACCTTGATCGTATTACATTGTTACAAACGTCGGTCTAGTAAATAGTCTGCCATTAATGTCACCGGACAAATGGGTGACACTTATTAAAAAAGCACTCTGTGGGGACAAACGTTTTGTTGACATTAATGATGAGATGGCTGCGGTTAGGTCTGGCTGTTGACAATGTCCCAGACGTGCAATGTGCAACCTCTCAACAATAATCAGTATTCCGTATATTATATTTTGGGTTATCTATAATAGATCTTTTCGTTAGATCTTTATCGGTGTCTGGTCAAGCTGGTAGAATGAAAGCATTAGGGACAGACATATGTATCAGTCCACATTATTATATAGATCACGAAATGTCTGTTGACTTTATACTGATGAATAACTTATCCGTTGTTAGAATGTATAAGAAATCTTCTCGCAATGGTAGCTTTAACCATTAACTCTATTTTCTATTTCTGTTTTTTTCTTTACGTTACCGAAACTACTTCGGGAAACAAACTGTATAACCTGGAATTTAGTCATTTCCATGCATGGATATAAGTAGCTTCACCTGCATTACCGGATCATACCGAGTATAAGACAGCAAAAGGGTCGAATGACATGATCCTGTCACTCAACCATTTAGCCGTTGAATTAGTTCAATAATAGGCTTAACATGGGAGCAATACCTTCCCAGCGTGTGGTATGTTTCCGATTGGAGGTCAACCCAAAAAATGAAAATCGTCATCTACATGTATTAAAACTAGACCTAAAATAATCTTTCCCAATGAGCTAAGTAATATCTTACGCTTGGTGTAAGATTTTCGATTTCGGGAAAGACATTTCCAGCATTCTTGGTTGGTGCATGTCAGTGAAACGCAATATCTCATTTGATAACGTATACTTTATTTGCCTTTCAAAATGAAAACAATACACCAGTCTATGGCAACAGTGTGTTATTTCAGTGTCATTAATTTCCTCAGTTAGGTTGCAGAGAAAAGTGTTGTTAAATCAATAATAAATGCATGTCAAAACCGTTCACCAAACCACCTAAATATATATTATATGACAATATTGAAAAGCTAGTATTACCATAGTCTTAATCGTTAGTTCGTAGATTTGACGTGTTGGTTCATTCTGGTAATTATAAACCGTTCATTAATCACTATACAATGACATATTAATTTTATGTCACATGCGTGTTTGCTGTTTCTGTTAGGTATTGCTTCGTGGTTTAAGCATGTAGTGTGGGGTCGTCCTTGTGATTCGTTCATTCTGATGGTTCTTGTCCCGGGTGACTGTTTTAGGCGGCAGACTGTCCGGTTATCTTAGGTGGCACACTGTCCGAGTGTCCTTTGCGGTAGACTGTCCGAGTCTCCTAGGCGGCATAATATCCGGTTATCTTAGGTGACACACTGACCGAGTGTCCTAGGCGGAAGACTGTCCGAGTGTCTTAGGCGGCAGACTGTCCGGTTATCTTATGCGGCACACTATCCAAATGGACTTTCTACTGGCTGCTAAGGTTGTATTAGTCTGTGTCATTTTGCAGTTGCTCATGTTGTTTGTGCTTATGGGCAGTGTTAATTTCCTGTACCCGTGTGCTCTTTGTGTGCCCTTTAAGCTCAGATATATGTATGATGTGTGCTGCCTTCCCTGTTCATTTAGTTGTTATTATCTTATTGACATAGCACAAATTGTCTTGCCCGTTACTTAAAAGTGATACTACACATGTATACAAATCTAATGCTTTATCCATTGATGTCACTAAGGGCAAACACGTGTATTCAAATCGAACCTTAAACAAGCAGTTGCTGGAAACATAATTATTCTCGTTACAGTGGGTGACACTTTAAAACAATTCTGAAGATTTTTATGCCCTTTAAATCCATTAAATATGATACAAACACACTTTATGTTGACATGCTAAAGCAGAAGATTTACCAACAAAAAATCCAATCGACACAATGCGTTAATAAAATACAAGCAAACAGAACCAATTATAAGAACACCATGGTGAAACTATTTGTGTGTTTACATAATGGTACGCCACGTTGTTGGCAGGTGGCATATTTAGTACTGTGCTCGTCTGAACATACGAATGAGCTAATGGATAATACTAGTCCTTGATAATGTTCATAAGATCAAGGTTATTTACAGGCAACTTGTTTCAATAATATGACGAACAACACTTTAATATAATAATCAACAGACGAAAATACAATGTAAGATGGATGCCTAACGTGCAATAAATATCATTGCAACATCTAGAACTGAATTTTCTAGCCAAGCTCAAATTCCTCACTTCTGATTGTAACGAAACAATAACTAGCTTGAAATAATATAGTTCTGTTGATAAGTTGGTGTTTGCGGAATAATCAAAATATCGACAGACTTATTTTGCGATGTAGTAAAACATTTTTGTATTTTGGCATCTTAACAAATGCAATCGATACATAGCACCCATTTCTGTCATGATCTGTAAATGATTTACAGCAGTTAATTACGTAAACTTCAAGATTGTGTTATGAATACTCCTATCATTGCTATTTTATTCATTCCAAATCTCTCACATGTGTTATGTTGTCAACAATTGCTTGTTGTCCAAAGTTTTAATGTATGTATACTTGTACATGTATGTTTTCCAGCGTAAAACACAAATAGTCGATTATTAAAAACAAAGATTTTATCAGTTGCTTACTTCTGTTCTGTGTCTACGAAAAGCATTTTAGACTTTTAGTGGAGTCGCGCTTCGTGTTTAAACAGTGTTTTCACAGACCATGTCAGCAATGCAGTGGAATTAAGTCAGGCAATTTACGCCTCACTAAAAACGCATGACACATAAAATCAGTCAGCACAGGCAAAAACGTAACATTACCGAATTAAACTACTCTGTGCGCACACAACGTCAAGGCGAATTTAGGTATATAGTCAATTCGCGCAAAATATAATGACAAATTAGGGAAGTTGGTGCGCGCAAAATAGTAGTATTGACGAATCGAGCCAGTCATGGTGCCCAAAACGTAATGACGAATTACGTCAGACAGTGCCCGTGTGAACATATGAACAAATTGATAAAATAGAGAAGTAATATTAAAAACTTCATAAAACCGCTGGATTACTTCAATATGTTCACTTCATTTAATGAATCTGACAAATTAGTTCCCTTTTAAAGGTGTTTAGGGATGAGCTTATTGTAATTACGGTTTATAGCAAGCACACATGCTTTAATCATCGATTTGTAGACAGCATCTTAATTCGTTAATAAATTGCGTCGGCAACTTTATAGACACTAAAAAGACAGTTTGCACATTTAAATCTAAAAAGGTCTAAATTACCCCGCCACATACAAGTAGTTTATGCTCAAGTTTATTATTTTATTGGACGATTAAAAAAGTTTAATTACAATTTGACGAAACTGACTTTTACAACATTTGTTGTCATTAACTGTTAGTTTTAATACAAATGGTTAATTAAATAGAGGTTAGGGCAATTTGCTACAAAGCAATCAATGTCATTGATTGGTACCAAAACATATTAAAGGTTGCGTATCCATATATGTGTATGTCTAAAAATTGCGACGTAACTATAAGGTAACATTACTCATATGATTATGCAAAAATGCACAACGCAAAGTCGCAAATGCTGGTCAGAATGCCTAATACGAGATTAAATCGCAGTTTTAAAATTTGTAAAATACAAACTGAGATGCATCCACTTTAAAATCAAACCACACTAAATGAGCAGTCTGATGTTTTCCGGTATTGAATACAACAGTGATTTAGATGAAATATATGTATAAAGTGGTGTGTGTATGTGTGAGAGAGCAATGGTAAACGAACACACGATGTCATTGTCAGCGGTCATAAATTGTATATTAGCGTGTTTGGATACATGCTGTTAATTATTGAAAAAACATTGCTTTAATAAAACGAAATAAAGTGGTCTTTTCTTGCAAATCCATTAAATAAATGTAATTAGTACACGCGATTCAATGGATATATACAATTTAAGCACCAGGGGTTGTTGACCAGGAGGCTTTCCTGTTTTATTTGATAAGTGGTAAACATTACCTGGAAATGCTGTATGAATCATAGCCAGACAGTGTATCTTGAATGAATACTATGGGGCCTTGACGACTAAATGAAATGAAACTATACGTTGTACGAATTATAGCGAGCTATTACGACTTTAGTAAGTAAGTAAGTAAGTAAGTAAGTAACGACTTTATTTATAGTGGATAACATATTTGGCAGAGCCAATTTACAATATGGTCCACTTGATACATATGTACAATAAACAATAATAAAACAAGATTTTACAAAACATACAACAAAGTAAGGTTATGATAGGACATGAAATGAAAACAAAATAGAATAAATGTGATACATAATAATATGAACTAATAAAGTGTACTTTGTAGTGCCATACACTTAAGTCTGTATATGTAGGAACTTCAAATACTATGGTCAGCATTTTGAGACAGAAATTGTGGTTGGGAAAAGTGCCATTGAAGATATGATTGTTTGAACTTTGCAAGCGTTTCAGCTGAACGTATATGAATTGGTATGTTATTCCAGGTTGTGGGCCCACAGTAGCTAAAAGATTTACGAAAAAATTCTATTCTCGGTTTTGGTACCTTTAGCTCATTGTTTTGATTTGATCGAAGTTCACGATCAGATGCTTGGTTGTTGATGAATTTTGAAGTAAGATAGTCAGGTGATTAAATATTTATTGATTTATATATTAGGATAGCTTTTATGTAGTTTACTCTTTCTGAAAATATCATCCATTTTAATTCAGTAAACAATTCTGTTGAAGGAGCATTGAAATCCTTATCGAGGATAATTCTTGCAGCACGCTTTTGAAACTTTAGAACAGTGTTTAGTAGTTCATCATTGCAGTTACCCTATATGGTACAGCAATAATCAAGGTGTGGTAGAATATAGGCATTGTAGAATAACTTTCGTGAATGTAAGCTTAGGTATTGTTTTATACGTAACAGAAGATATAAATTGGTATTACATTTTTTAATGGTCTGTTCAACTTGACATTTCCAGTTTAGGTGTTCGTCAACATGTATTCCTAATAATTTCTGACTTGATGAGTATGATAGTGGTAAACCTTGCATTTGTATATTGTAAGAATTTGTATGCTCTTTTATTTTGTTGTTGTTATAGGAAGCAGTGATGTACATTGCTTTAGTTTTTGATACGTTTGGAAGCATTGAGTTGTCTTTGCACCATTCATCAACAATATCTACGTTAGTCTGCAGTATATTATGTACCTCACTTACTGTTTTACCAAACACAGACATTGTTGTATCATCTGCAACATGTCAACGGACGATTTGTTAGTGTGTAGAGGTAGGTCATTAATATATAGTATAAACAGTATTGGACAGAGGACAGAGCCCTGTGGAACACCTGCTGATATTTGTTGAGCAGAAGAAAGCTGTCCAGATACACATACTTGTTGAGAACGGTTTTGTAGGTATGATGATAGCCAAATTACAGCAGATTCACTAAACTTGTACAGTTGTAGTTTTTCTATCAATAGTGCATGATTCACTAGATCAAATGCTTTGGTTAGATCTAAGAATATAGTTCCAACATAGGATTTGTCATTTATAGCTTGAATCCACTCATCAATTATATTTGTAAGAGCAGTTTCACATGAATGGTTTGAACGAAATCCTGATTGAGTGGAATATAGAAGTTTATTTGTTTAGAAATGACGCGAAGCTATACATTGTATGAACCATAGCGAGCTATTGTGGCTTAATTGTGCCGAGCAATTTCCATGTATAACACCGCTCTACAACATCGTGTCGTACGGACGTTTTCGACCTTGAGAAATACGCCACGAATCGGAGTTTGGTATGCTGCTTGAGTGCAATTTACGGCCAAAATGACCATACAAATTACAATATTATCAAAATGTTAAATATAATACCAGCATCCCGAATATAGCAACATATGGCGGTCCTCTTATCAAAGCTCTTACAAGTATAATAGATCGTTTCATGCATAGTTCAAGCAGTATAATAAGTTACAAATCCTGATGTTACATTAACTAACTGAATCATTATGTCGTTGGGTTCAATCCAAGCACCACCGATCAGCGGAGAGCACTCTGTCATACTTGATATGACTCTTAAGCTTTCAACTTTTAGTTTTACGATCTTCATATGTTGTGTGCATTACATAAAGCGATGGAGCCACGAACGGAAGTTTTCGTTGTATTTTATGTTGTGTATGCATATATGGCGTTAGGTTAGTGTAATTAATTGTTTGTTCGTACTTACAGCACTCTACTCCGTCCCTAATGAGTTATATTATATAGTATTTAACAGATTGGGTGCATTGACATTGTGAATATGTTGGTGCCTTTTGGAATGCTGAGACTTCATTACATGGTGTAATTTTTGTATGCAACTGAAGTGTTAGAAAGAAAACATCCAAACATCGCTAAAACAAATCCAATTTTAGAAGTAAAACGATCTCCAAATTTCCTATAGAAATGTTTAAATTTTTTGCTTTATAAATAAAATATAACAAAATGTAGTATACATGCACCTGCATTTATACAACGGTTTGGAGTTCAGACGCGTAGTAATTAATCACGAAGACCGATTTAGGAGCAAGAGATAGTAGGCTTCAGCGAATCACAAGGACGGCCACATGTCACATATTACTTCATGTTTTGTTGGGCTTGATAAAGAATCACTTGTGGAATAGAATAGTTTTCCTTCTGCGTTAATACCTAGAGATCGTCTACACACAGAGCACTGACCTTCTTAATAACGATCGACTTGTCATTGTGTATGTACTTGCAATCATCCACTTCTTTGGTGAAAACAATGAGTTGTGTGCCTCCGTAGCTCAGTGGTTACCCGCTTGTCGTCTAATCTTGGGACCATGGTTTAAATACGGATTGAGACACTCTTATGCCTGTCATATTTCTAGTATTTCTAGTTTTTTTCAAATACAAAGTTATACGTTACGTACATTATTTGCTATTCGTTTAACTCAATAGGAAAACAAATGCTGACTTTAGACTTAATTCGAACTCCGTCATTCTTTGCATCAATCCTCCATTCTAAAACTTGCTGTATTTTGCTCCATGTAAACGTATTGAGCTGTAGCGTGATCTAACAAACGGTATATCACGGTAGAATTTCGGTTTCCCGCGTATTATACGCGATATTTATCAATGAAATTTACGTCTTGTTGTTTAATCATGGCGTCAAGAATTGTTACGTCGCCGTAGAGCGCGTCGTTTTCCGTAATTTTCATTTCGTAGAGTTTCTGTTTAGTTATTCGATAATATTTATATTCTAGTAATATGTTATTGCATGTATCAATTCATATGCGTCAACGTGAAATTTGGCGTTAAATGAGCATCAGTTCGGCGACAAATAATGAAAATAGTAAAGCTAAAAATTCCGGGGCGGACGTTACGATACTTTGAACAGCAGAAGTTGTCTATAGCAACAGGAAAAATAACTCATCAACAAATAAATTAGTCCGTATAAAATTTCACAAATTACACATTACACATGTCCCAGTAAATCGTGTACTTTGCTTATTACACAAAAACTATTCAAACGTATAGTTTCAAATATTCACTGATGATTATTAAATATGATCTTAGATAGTATCTAAAATTTCATGAAATTAAATTTCTGTTAATATTATTAATACACATGGTATGCAAATGCGGCGCACAGTGACGTCAAGGTAATAACGTCATTCCGCAAAACATTTTTCTCCATCTTCAAGTAGTGTCCATTGTATTTAAAATGCATACGATGATATTGAACCCTTTTCTGATACACATTTGAGAACCAGTGACAGTCTAATGCACCATGAAAAAAGCTGTATACGTGGGACGTTCAAAAATAAACAGGACTGGGGCCCTCACGGGTTTAGTTTTAAATATTATACAAATATTATTACATAACATTGAATCGGAATTTAATTGCGAAAAATTGATATCTGATTTATATAGTTACACTATCACGTCCGCTCATATTAGTCAATCTTGAAACCATGGTAACACGCACCCGGTGCAGCCCACCAATTACGATTGATGGCCAATACGTAATAAGGTGTATCTTTAATACTATCATATCGATAGTTTTGAAACTTCGCCATGACATTGCATGTTACATATTGGACGATGTCAGCAAAAATAACGACATTCGGACGTTAGCGACAAAAATAAGAAGATGTTTTACTCCAGGATTGACAACGTCGTGACGCAATAGTAACGTCACCAGAACGTAAGGAAAAAAGGTCAAACGCCAAGTTCTGTCAACAGCAAGTAACAGTGTCCTCTGAATCGTAAGAAATTATCGTACATGTAACTACGTTGGGAAACATTTCTCCGAGTCGTTAATCATTTTTAAAATGGCATAAACGCTTTAGTGATAACTGTTCAGCTTTGAAAGACAGGGAAGTAATATGAAATCATATAACGTTTGTGACGCCAGCTAATGAGACATTTGCAAAACATCAGCGTCTCATGGTACGTTGCCTCGACCAGAATTTCGATGTAAGATCCGGAATAATGCATGTGATTCTCACCAACGCTTTACTTGAGTGGTTCAGTGTGGTACAGGAGTGTATTCATCACCTTATATCACTATAATCATCGTATTTCATAGCTCTATGCGAAGCACGAACGTCTTGTAAAATAGCGACGTCATACTGTGCGCCGGGTGGGCGTTAGTGACCTTGTTTATTCATCTGTAACTCTCGGACCGCGTATTTGTTTTAGTTAATAATTTTACTGTATATAGAAAAAGGCTTCCGATTTCTAATGGTATATAATTTGATTTATTTTGTTTAACCATGCGGATTTTTGAACGTCCCACGTAACCAACACAATCAACCCACTACGCAGGAAATACCTGACCCAAACATATGATAATTTGCGACGTAGTTTCTTTACATAAGAGCTGAGCGGAAACCACGTGTTGTCATCCTACATTTATCTTCCAAACAACTCAGCTCTGCGTCAAACGTAGGATTATGAGAAAGGATTACTAAATAGTTATCCAGACGAAGAAGGCACGTGCGATCGGTGTAGTAGGTTAGTACAAATTAATGATAACGCTTGGAAGATAAGCTAGATGAAATAGTATATACATGTAGCTGGATAAGTGTTGAAAGGCCTGCAGCCATCTTTCCAAGAAATGGAAAACACTGTTAATAAATATAAAACGTCGTCTATATACATAGCACTGACTGAACTCTGAGAATACAAACTATAATTAATGCAACAAAGGATTAGTACTGTACTAGGTGATACGTTGATACAACACAAGTTCCCGTACATTTATTGTCGTCATTAAAGTCCAAAACCTGTCTGATGTCTAACCAGAGGAATATTCAATAAATGTAATATTTCATTTATTTTCACGGAATATCAAATAGACTCTATTTAATATAGATCTATTCTTATACATCCGTTGTAGTGTAGATATGTTGTTAATTAATTAATGAGTTTTGAAATATTGTTATTACATTATCAATGACGTCACATTTAACACGTTTGCCATCTTTTATTCAGCATTTATTTGTTTTATTTTGTTGATGTCAATACTGCATTGTCACCATTGACTTGAAATTCAAGCGGCATTGCGTTATAAATTCGCTCTGTAGCAAAACATGAATGAGCTTTCCGGTCTGTTAGCATATTTCACCCAATGAAGAAAACCACTAATTGTCCAAAATTGCCGATGGGAACTGACAATTACAATTTGGTCTGGCTTTCTTTTAAAACTACCCAATTTTTGTGCATCTGAAATTTATCAGGACTGACAGGAGTTATGTAACAATTGTTTTCCACTTTTAAGTGTTGAACAAGTCATCTTGACCAAACTGAAGTTTAAAAAGCTCGTTTTTCCAAAAGTAAGGAGTAGTTTTAAAACAGTTTTTTCTTGTTTTCTCAACTATTAATTTTGTACTTACAACCTTATAATTCTAAACCAGCGATATAGTTTCATTTTCATTGAGCTATAATAATTCAAGTTTGCATCCTTTTTACCCTTTTACGTATTTTACTAGTATTTATTTGTGCAATTAAAGCTCATATTAACTGTGCAGGACTTAACGACCCAACTAGAATTGTACATTGAATGTATAATAAAGTCCTCATTATCTCTTACTTTAGGAAGCAAATAGCAATCTGTGTGAATTTAATAGATAAAATGGTACAATAATTGACATCCAGTCTATCATGATACGATATCTAAAAAAGATTTGAGATTAATTAGATATGTCTGTATTTAGAGAAATTTTGGGCAGTCTAGTTCGTTGATTAAGAAAATTGATTGAAGATTGAAACCGCTGTCATAAACAGTCAGCATAAATGTCACAAAATAGATTATTAGATTTAGATAATCAATTAACAATAAAACATACAATTATGTTTTAATAATTTTAGTTTTAACAGTTACAGTTTTTTGGCCATCAGCAAAATATTTGCCTTTGGCCATTTACAAAAGACATGATAAAACATGGCAAATACAATATTTAACACTTGCTGCGTGGCGTCATAAATCTTTAACTTTAATTGTCCACTGGAAATGTTTGACATCAAATATCAAGATATCCAATCAAAATGTTTAAACTGTTTAACTACATTTGTACGATACATATGAATGCATCCCTGTCCGATTTGTTATTATCTTTTATTCTATTCTTAACAATTATATAACTTCATCAAGAGAAAGATTAACTGTTGTTTAGCCTTTTTATTTTTGTACCCATAGTATAATATCTCTGATGACTTTTTTCGTACGAAATAATTGGATTCCTTATAAAAGTACGCGCTTTGAGAAACATTGTCCAAGTTATCTTAGAAATAAACTTTCGCAGTAGTTATTACGTTTATAAAACAGGAAAAAGACATATCAGGTATATTTTTTTCAAGTCATTGTTCGCATCAATCATATAAGGCATGCCTACACATTTTACTGTTCCGGTATGGTTTTCGCATTGATGATTTTTAACACTCTCCCATTTTGTGAGGCTGATATAAGTTAGAATTGTCTAGAATGTCATGCGTTCTATGTACGCCAAAATAGGCATTATCGACAATGAAAATGTATATGCCATTTTTATGACACTCATTTGTTCGTAAATATTGATTATAGGGTAATAATGTCTCAATTTATCAATAGGGAGAAAGACAAGGTTACCCTATTACATAAAGTCAATCGTGGTGTCTGTTATATATACGTCACTTCTCTGATCTTAACGAATGTAAGACACTTTTGAACGCGTGTATGCGTATTTGCTTATTGCGTTGTATAAGATATATGTAGTACTTGCTAGAAATAGCAACGTCTATTGTCAGTGATCTAAAAACTGCCAAAACTCGAGAAACATCTATGTTATAGTTTCCTCGTTTGTCAAAGACCTTTCCCGATCTACTTACTTTTGTATGTTTTGCATAATTCCAAAGTTCAGAATGTATACGAATTGAGGAACAAATGAAGAGCCACGAGAAAGAATGTTTTTTATAGACAGAAAGATAAATGTTTTACGAGCAAATGCAAATGATAGAACTAAATATTTTGCAACACATGTGCCTTTGTGAAAGACTTAAAGGTGCTGACTCACAGATTGGGTTAAAACTTTTAGTGTTACGTAATTTTCCTACCTAACCAAGTGTTTAATAGTTTGAAGTTATATCGTGTAGTAACGTGGTGTAGACACATTATTGTACATGTGTATTAAGTGCAAAAATGCAATTGGTGTCTTTCTCAAAGTAGCGGGCTTGGGTACAGTTGCACAATACCATTTTCGAATATTCATGTTTTGAATGACATAGTGACTGAGGTGTTGGAAACAGTTACTGTTATACTAGAAATTTTCATAGACAGTTACATCACTAGCGATTGCTAGTATTAAAGAGCTGATAAATAAGTAAATACCAACCGAATTCAAGAATTAATATGCGACGCATGTACTGTAAGATAGATGAAGTAAATAACTTATTGCCTAACAGATAGTATGTCTTTTCAACCTATTAAGCACGTATTGTTTCTTGTTTTATTTTGTGGTGTTTCAATACAGGTTGTTTTAGACAATAATTCTGAACTCAACAATCATGATTTATCACAACAATGTGTTATCTCTTGAGCGGTACCTTCCCTGTCCAATTTGTTGTTATCTTTTATTCTATTCTTAACACTAATATAACTTATAACTTTATCAAGAGGAAGAGTAACTGTCGTTTGCCCTTTTTATTTTATATCCATAGTATTATATCTCTGCTGACATTTTGTCATTCCAAGTTATAACAAAAACGAAATAAATTAATTTCTTTTAAAACTACGCACGGCCTTTTAGAGTTGTCGAATGTCTACAACATTGTAGAAATCATAGCTATAAGAAACATTGCCTATGTTATCTTAGAAATAAACTGTTGCAGTAGATTTATGTTTTTAAAACTGGAAATAGACATATCAGGTATATATTTTTTTCAATCATGTCTACACACTTTATTGTTCTTGTATGGTTTTCGCATTGATGTGTTTTAACACTTTCCCATTTTTCTTGTCCGATATTGGTTAAAGCTGTCTAGAACGACGTACGTTCTGTGAACGTCAATGTAGATATTCCCGACAATTAAAATGTATATGTCATTTTTATGGGAGTACTTTGGTTGTAAATAATGATTATTGGGTAATAATGTATCAATTTATCAAATACAATAGGGTGAATGATTTGGCTAACCTATAAATAAAGTCAATATAGTGGTAAGTAAAGTAGGTATAATGCCACAAATTCTTCAATCTAATATACAGGACCATCCTCACATCGGAAAACTGTAACGAATAAATAAATGTTTGCGGAATATTTAGAATAACGCTGGAATGCTAATTTGATTGTTGCCGTATGTCATCGAATTTTAATTGTACAATTTAGAAAACTGTTTACTAACGACATATACACTAAAAGTATTATCCTTACTTTTAACTGTATGTAGCTTAACTAATTTAAAACATTTTAGAAGGTGTGTATGCCTTTTTGCTTATTGTTCTGAATTAGATATACTACATGCTAGAAATAACACTCTCTATTGTAAGTGATCCAAATGTGCCAAAACTCGAGAAACATCTATAGTATTGTTTCCTCGTTTGTCAAACGCATTTTCCTATCTACTTCGTATTGCATGTTTTGCATAATTTCAAAGCTCAGAATATATAAAATAAGAAATGACGTTAACGGATGTGGTTTTCTAGACATACCGATAAATATCTACTTTCTAATGCGAATGCTTGAACCAACGGTTCGGTTGCTAGGCAACAAAGGTGTGTGACACAAACTTTTTTTTGTGTAAAATTACTAATTTTCTTGAATTGAAATAGAAAGTTCTCCTAAATATAGCAACATATGGAGTAGCAATTATCATGGATACTTTCAGATGCACGGTGATTACCATAAATACTAGCAGCGTTAACACACGCGGTTCAAACAGTTTAATTAGTAACAGACACTGATGCTGTATTAGATGATTCAATAATACCAAATAATGATTGCATTCCAGGAAATACAGATCAGCGGCGAGCAGTTTATTATACTTCCTATGACTCTTTAAGCTTTCAAATGTTATTTATTAACCTGTTTGATAATTGTTTTATTGTTGTTTGAATGACCTGAAGGGATGTAACTACAAAGGAGGATATGGTTCATTGTGTTTCGTGTTATGTCTGCTTATTGGGGAACTTGATAAATGTATTTTATTGTTTGAAGTAATTTAGGAGTTTGTACTGACTTACACACTATTAATCCGTCCCGATGGTAACATAAATTGTTCATGTTTATCTTTTACATTGACACTGTTGACGTTGTGACAGTTTTAGGAGGTATTAACTCGTTTCTTGGTCTCATATTACGCATGTAACAAATATATCTTAGAACAACGTAAAAGCAATATAAGGATGCATTTTCATTATCACATGATAGTGTTAAGTTTATAGAGATATCTAGTAATAACATTGAATGCTATATTTGTTTTCATTGGTTGGAATTATATAATAGCATAGTTGTTCGCTTTCTCACAAAAACGCCATCCTGTTATTCGATTGAAAGGATTAAAGATAAAGTGTATGTTACGCAGGGTTTTCATTGACTTTGCTGGTAACGACATTGTTCGTTTTTACAGTGTTGTTGTTTGCCCTGTGTTAAGATGCTTATTTTACTCAACTATATCAATTATTGCAGCCTTACTAGTGTAAGATGGTATAGACCATGTACTTTATAAAATATCTTGAAATTGAATAGACTCTAGAGTACTTCTCTTACTGAAGCAACTAAAATAACATGATAGATAGGTTTAAGCAGAAAAGCTTCCCGAACATAGCTACATTATTAAAATCCTTGTCTTGTCGTAGCTAATATAATGATGACATCTCGTTCCGTTCCGTCCGAGGTTCAAACAGTATAGACCATACAAATTACAAAAAACCGTGAGATATAATATCAGCATCTCAAATATATCAACATGTGGCTCTTCTCTTATCGAAGCTATTATAATAAATCGTTTCATGCATAGTTCAAGCAGTAAAATAAGTTACAAATCCTGATGTCACATCAACTAATACAATAATAAGGTCTTTGGGTTCAATTCCAGCAACACCGATCAGCGGAGAGCAATCTGTCATAATTGATATGACTCTTAATCTTTCAACTGTTAGTTTTATTGTTTTCATTTGTTGTTGCATTACATGAAGCGATAGAGCCACGTAGGAGAGTGTTCGCTCTATTTTATGCTGTGTTTGCATATTGGGTGATTGGTTTGTGTTCTATTTTTGCTTGCTCGTACTTACAGCACTCCACTGCATTGTTTGTGTATTGACATTATGAACATGTTGATGCCTTTTGGAAAGCTGAGAGCTCATTACATGGTGTTATTTTTCGTATGCAGCTGAAATGTTGGCAAAACCCCATCCATGCATTGTTAAAACAAATCCCTTTATGACAAGTGCAACGATCACGTTCTTCAAATATGATATAAACATGTTCCACGTTTTTTAAGAAATACAATATAAAAACCTTAGTATACATGAACCGGCTTTTGTATAACGGATTTGGAGTTCAAACGCGTAGTAATTAACCACGAAGACCATAATATATTCAGAATCAAGAGCTAGTAGGCATCAGCGAATCCCAAGGACGACCATACATCACAAGGACGGCTACATATCAAAGGGCGACCATACATCACAAGGACGGCCTAAGATCACAAGGACGGCCACATATCACAAGGACGGCCACATATCGCAAGGACAGCCACATATCACAAGGGCCACCTTACATCACAAGGACTGCCACATATCAGAAGGACGGAAATACATCACAAAGACGGCCACATATCACAAGGACGGCCGCTTATCCCAAGGACGGCCACATATCACAAGGACGGCAATACATCACAACTACGGCCACATATCACATGGACGGCCACATATCACAAGGACGGTTACATATCACAAGGACGGTTACGTATCACAAGGACGGTTACATATCACAAGGACGGTTACATATCACAAAGACGGCCATACATCACAAGGACGCCACATATCACAAGGACGACACACAAAGCAACACTTAGCAGAAACACTAAACATGAAATCAACCATGTTGTTTTTGGTAATTGCTATTACGCGTGTAGCATCAGTCTCAAGACGGCTAATTACTTCATGTTTTGTTCGGCTCGATAACGAATCACTTGTGAAATAGAACAGTTTTCCTTGTACGTTAATACCTACAGACTCATCTACACACAGAGCACTGACCTTCTTAATACCATTCGACTTGCTATTTTGTATGTACTGCAATCATCATTTCTTAGGCTATGGTCGGTATTTGTTTTAAACATTTCTACTGTGATTCCATGTCTCTAAAAATATGCAAATGGTCCGGTGTACTCAAATGCAAAGATATACGTTGCGTACATAAATGGTTCAACTCAATAGGACACACACGTTAAAATGACAACTTTAGACAATTGGGCACCAAACAAGGAGCTAGCGTGATTTATTTTATTTGTTAGACCAATTAAACCAATTTGAGAAAACATTTTAATTCTGTAATGACATTAATGTCAAAGATTATTAAAGTTAAATAGACGTTACAACGAATACTTATTTACATAATTGTAAATTTAGAAACAACTTTATTTGAACTCTTTCTATTCTTTGTATCAATTCTCCTGTTTAGCATGCACCCATTCCATGTAATGACTTATATCGGTTAATATAGATACAGACCATATTCCTTGTATGTAGGCCATCGTGGACTTTATAGATAACGATAAAATGTATATGTCATAATTATGTATGTCAGATATTTTGTACAATACTGTTTATTGGCGTTATAATGTACTTACTACTGCGAATGATGAAGTAAACCTATTACACAAAGTAGATCTATTTGTGAGTAATGAATATGTCGCCATTTCTTTCATCTAATATACTTGAGACAGACGGTCACGAAAATGAGAAATGTCACTCAAATAAAACGTATGTACGAGTACTAAGTCATTTCAATGTATAAGTATGCACACATTTGTCCAAGTGACAGCTACTAGACCATGCCAAAATAATAAGTAGTTTTCTCAAAATCCATTAGCTATTTTATATTACTCACCATGGAACACAAATATAATTTGCGACATAGTTTCTTTACATAGCAGCTGAGCGGAAACCACGTGTCGTTATTGTACATTAACCGACCAAACAACTCAATCCTGCGTTCAACGAAGGATTATTTAACGATATGTTTTGTCACGTTTGGAACCTGTTATTAGTTGAAATTTGTGTTATAAAACGGTTTTGTTACGTATGCGAATTTTGGCTAACCATTGGTGTATCGTATCAAAATGGCTGACAGAGGCAAACAATGGAATGTGAATAGTAAAACCCGTGAGTCAATACATGTTTCCAACTGAGAACGAGAAAAGTGGGGTTTTACAGGTTCAAATTGTTTATGCCAAACAGAGCGATTAACGAAGGATTGAAGCGATAACATTTTTATAGCCTTCTTTGAACGCACGGCTAATGGTCGCCTGCATCGTAACGCATAAAACAAATTTGTAAGAGCAAACTGTTCGTACTTTGCGGACGTTGCATCCAATTTGATATTAACGTCTGTAGCCATAAAGTACACATTGCATTGTGAGATATTACCATTAATGGTAATAATGCAAAGCATGTTATTGGCGTTATGTCGTTCATGCCATAAACGCCCTTCTATGAATTACCTGATTATTGAATACAAATGCCTGATGCGCACGCCGCGCAATTGTTGAACAATTGCTAAAATGGAAATATACTGATAAGAGATTCCTATCTATATTATTTATAATATTGTGTGATAGAATTATTTGAGGTACAATCGACAGAGGAGGCCTCATCATAGGAGGTATCACATATACTGCATCCAATGCATAAATCTAACAGAAGGCGGGAGTTAAATATGTAATCATACTAATGTTTAAACCAATATCTAGATTTTATCAATTTTTCATCTTTGCGTTGTTGCTTTTTGATAACATTTTTACGAGACATGGTGATCAAGTGCCAGAGTACATGGTTTGAATTACAACGGTTGTGACTCAACCTCACGTTCAAAACAGGACTGGGTTATCTCAACTGCTGGGAACGTTGGCATTCGTTTACAATATTACAGATGTAACATCATGTTTTATGAAAAATCCGTTTTTGGGGTATTTCAAGACACAAGAATCATGTCAGCTTTCTTCACTTTGTCATTTTACTGGCTTTCTTTTCTGCTTCATTCAAATTAGTCCCTCCTTCCAGGCATCCACCATTCTCCCGTAGGTCTCTTTCCTCTTCCTATCCTTCATCTGCCATCCGGAGTCCACCTCCTTGGTGTAGCACTTGTTGGATTTGTCCTTCTCTCATTACATGGCCACCTTCATTGTTTTATTCCAGTTTCTATGTCTGTTTGTGCTGCTATCCACAACTCTTTGTTTGGAATCATTTTTGGCCAATATATCTAGCAGATCTTTTTTAGGCAAGTATCATCGACACTTGCCTTGCAGTTCTTTGTGTCAGTAAGAATGAGTCCTCAGCGTTTAGTTCTATATAGACGAATGGATCTCACATTGCTTCTGTAAATAATTTTCCAAGAATTTTTGGTGGAGCTCCAAAGAGGTCTTAGTTGATAAAATGTTAATTTTGCTTTACTTATCATTGTATCGATGTCTTCAGGTTGCTGACGATGGCGTCGAAAATTCCTCTATTGCTTGAGTCTCTACTTTGATTTTTGTTTCACATGAATTGTTGATGGCTATGACTTCTGTATGTTTACATTTAAGTCGTATTGATTTTGCTACTTTCTGAATTTTTTGGTGCATTTGATGATGACTGCCTGAGAGTAAGCAGAACTACAGCTTCCTTTACCGGGGCGGTAGTGAAGACAGTGAACGAAAAGAAGAAGAAAGCAGAACTTACTACACGTGGAATGTTAACTCAAACAAGACCAACAGCAACTGGACATAACGATAAAATGTAATCGGAAAACTATAGTCTCCATGTTGGTATGTTTAAGAATGTATCCGTGTGAAATGAGAGGAAGCCCAAAATACAATAAAATACAAAATGTTTATTACATACATATGCTTATAAAAAAGCCTAAGAAAGTGTCTCTGACCGGTAAAGTTTTGCATATAGCCTAATCTTACCAAAAATATAACAATAATAACAAACTAGAAAGAGAATGCAGCACTCATCTGAAACAGCCATGCACAAAATGCACAAAACACACCCAAAGAAACACCACAGTCCACAGCACACGCAACAATGTCTACCACAAACCTGGACAAGATAAAAGAAAAGGATATAACTTAACTGCTTCAAAGTCCTAATTCCAGGGCTCAAATTAGCCCAACATGTTTAAGCAAGTGATCTATAAATTGTCGTCAATACTAACTGTTTCCCCTTCATCATTGTCTTACTTACTTCTCTGGCAAGATTGACTAGTGACAAGAGTGACGATAGAAAGAACACGTTTGATGCTTATTCTCTTACAATTATACATTGTTTCATAAATCACAAGTGTAAAATAGTATATTATTATGTTTACCAACCATCTTGACTACGATTCCGCATATTTCAACATATGGTATTTCTCGCAACGAATCAACTACGAGGTGAGACCAACAAGTTCGAGGATTGACCATTTTATTTTTTAAGATACCAGGGGTGGTATTCAATATTGATCTTTTTTAATTAAAGAATAAGGAGAGCCAATCATATTGCCTGTTACTGACCAAGAGTTTAATATGGTGTGATCTGATTGGTTGTCATAATCTTTAAGTCAAGTAAGGTCAATATTGAATACCACCCCAGGTCATGTAGTATCAGTTGACATGAGAAAAACAATGTTTAAGATATGTGCAAAGTACACGAATTACTTGGACTACCCTCGCATTAAGTGCTACTTGTTATGTCTTTTGCGCTTTGCTGCTTCTATTGAGTGCTGCATTCCTTGTCTGATTTGTTATTAACTCTTAGATCATTTTATGTACTTGGCGATCATAATAAATTAGAGGAGTGTTGGCATGCAGTGTTCAAATAGTCTAATTAGTAAAAGAGCTGACGTCATATTGAATGACTCATTAAATACCTCGTATGATTGCATTCCAGTAAATACAGATCACCGGGGAGCAATTCATTATAGTTGATCTGGCTCTTTATGCTTTCAACTTTTATTGATCAACCTTGTTTGAAAATAGTTTTATTGGTACATGTATTAACAGAAGGAGAGTGAAAGGCGTGGAACCGAACCACGTAGATCGGGTGGTATGTTCTCCTTGACGTATTGTATGTTGATGCAATAATGGTAAAGGTATATATCTAATTGTGTATGCAATATTCTGGCACAAAATTCCCTGATTTTTCCCTAACCAAAGAGCAGTTTTCCCTTAATTTTTTAAGCAATCGCGCCATAAAAATAGAGTAGAGGTAACTTTATTTGCTTATGGGACAGAATGAGTTACTATAGCAGCAGTGCCTTTTTGTATGATATGCACTCAAGCGTCCATTCAAATTACAATATGTTACAATCATGAGTTGTTCTATTTAAATACAAGATTTGAATAATTTGAACACACGATAAACATTAAAGGGAGCTTTTCCTGGAACTTAAAAAATGCCCCTCGCACAGCATTCCAAACGTTTAAAAAATAGTATATATATAATGAAAACAAGACTTAAATAGTACCATCCTACGAAGATTTGACCTAGCAACAACTTCAAACGACTAAACTCTAATAACACGACAGCTTACCCAAATGAGCTGATCAGGCACATGGCAAAATAAGTCATATAAATCAATATTGATTTAAAATTCACTTTGGAACAATGCAACAATTATGTGGATGGATACTGTATTATTATAATATTTGTTCCGTTCGAATTGTATATAATAGTATGTCGATCAACAATATACTGACATTTTACCTCCAACCATTATCAGGTCTGCAGTGTATACTAACAACAAGTGGTACTATTTTTCGCAGATGAGAGGCGTGACTGTTCGTCGGCTGGTTCTAAAAGTGATCAAAGTGCCAAACTAATGTTTTGGAGAAAATTAGGTTTGACCATTTGACTTTGTCAAATATCTTTATGTCAACCGATTTAATATTTTAAAAATGTAGATATAGTACTATGGCTTCATCCTTCCCATTGCATTCATTGTGCTGCCTTAAAATTGACGTAGAAACGTCCGTTTTGAAAAAGTGTGTTATCCCGAATTTGGACATTGAGCAACATTCGATTTAATAGTTGCACACCTGGAGTTTGGACAAAATACTTCCGAAATAACGCGGTTTCATTGGTTGATCTGGACATTGGATCATATAAGAACGACTGGTAGAGGACAATGAGCAGCTTAACATTAAACTTTTCAGTTAATCACGTGACAAAATAAAGGACGGCAATTGGTCAATTATTTTTTTAGTTTAAGTTGCTCTTAGAGTAACCAATCTCCGGGACATTCAGCAACACGCACGCTACGTAGTGATTCAAAATTGGACTTTAAGCAATACATAACTGACCAAAAAGCACATTGCACTTGAAATTATGACGTAATTTATTCACAGGACATTGAACAATGTCAAATTAGACAGAAAGTGCAAAAATCTCATTTTTAAAAAAAATGGACATTGGAGACTATTAGAGCCAGCCGACGTGTTGTGTTAATACAAATTCGGTTGTGTTATTGTAGAAGCATTCTCTTCTACAAACATACCTAATTGTCAAAGGTTGTATCCATAGTGTATATTTGGCAAGCAGTTGGCAATGTTCGGTATGTGCAAGTATCCACCCTACAGATAGTATCCATTGTTGTCAACCACCCATAGAGTGCATCTTTGCCTACCAAAACATGTGTTCATCTGAACGTATTCCCGTAATGTCAATTTGATCATTTCTACCATTCCGTAACCTTGTAACTTTAATAATTACTGTTACACCTGTCAGTCCCAAGTTGTAGAACCAATAACAATTACATGTAGTCAAGATGACGCATTGCTTGTAGAGTAAAACAAATTCCTTCGTTGAAAGTGCAACACATCGAGCAATAACCTTTTAAATGCCGACAGACTTGTCATAGTAAAGTGTTTTTCAAACCATTCATCTCTTTGACGTAGGTCGTATGTCTCTAACGAATTCAAACTATTTGTCAGAGCTCATATCTATCTCAAGATTATAAGATAAAATCATTAGCTTCTATGTAGGATATCTCAACCGAGGGGTCTGCTTTTAACACGGGACGACGCTTGCCGGGTTCCTGGTTTATATTCCGACCCCGAGGGTTTGATATTCTGTCTCATGATGGAATGTTTTTCTCCGACGTAACTTGAGAAAATGGGAGTTTATAACATTATTTCGCTTTCATGGCGTCAACATGACGTAATCATAACGTGACATTTGCCGTACGTTCTTATTCATTAGTAATAACGTACTATGAGTTTTTTTCATGTTTTTAACATCGATAAAGGAATAAAGTTCTTACAACGTATAGCCTACCTGTCAGCTAGTGACTCAATGACTGCTTTTTGAGCCCTGAGCTGGTATTTAATAAAGCTTCATTTACTGCAACTGTAAGTATAACTTATATTTTCTGAGAGAATATTATAGCTATCACACACAAGGCATGAAAATATGTAAACAATTAATTGTATTTGACTGTCTTTAGGGTTGGCTGATTTCTCTTAAGGCCATTGTACTATTTTAAGAAAACTCCAAGTGTTCTACGTGTTCTAAAATGCTTCATAAAATGATAATATTATGTCTATGTCATGAATTGCTGAATATGTGAGTTATCCCCGTTTAACGTGGCTGAGATTAGGACCTTTAGGTAATAAAGTGAAACGCTAATACATGTATACCACTAACATTGTTTAGAGACGTCATTTTAAAACTTCAACGTTCATATAGAAAAAATTAGAAGTTTAAATAAAAAAACTTAAACAGACGATTTTCTTGTTTTGACAAGACAACCGTATAGAAACCATTTAAAGTGTTCCTTTTGTTTGGCGGTTTAAGTGTTTTCATTGATCGTGTCACTTTTCATTTTTTATATCCGCCCCATTTGTGTCTCTGAAGTTCACTCCTAGTATAATTTTCTTGTTCCCTTCCCCAGAGAATTTGTAACTATTATGTTGCAGCTCATGTTGAGTAATGATTGCAAATTTTAATCAATTTGAATAAAATAAAAACGTTTCCATATTTCTATGTGCTTGGGCGATTTCAAGATGGTGCGTCTGCAGAAAACATAATTGTTCCATTGTTGAAATCCTCACTTGTTATAAGTTGCTTTTATTTGAAACGTCACTGTTTGCGTTGAAATATACTAACCGAGTCATCACGTATTTTGTGAATGAATATATAAGTGGCGTCAAATGCCTTGTTTATGACGTATTTGAGCAATGCTTGCAAAGTCAACATCCTTTTTTATAGTGGCACAACGGTCAAAATAGAAATCCGTACTGTGAGCAAAATAAGTTATCAACCATGATCAGTCTAAAAACGTGTTTCACAATCATATAAAACAAGATATGTATCCTACGGAATCCATGCTTTAATACTAGCACGGTTATCTAGCGATCTGATTGGCTGCACGGTTGCTCGCTTATTCGTTTACATTACACGAATTACTGAATTCCCTGTGACTGTTTTCATTGGCTGCACGGTTAGACTATCGATCTGATTGGCTGCACGGTTGCACGCTTGCTTGGTTACTCGCTTAGCGTATCACGTTCGTGTAGCATTTTGCATGCGAGTAAACGAACGGTTAAACGGGACAAAAAAATGGCGGTACTGTATGTAAGGTCCATAGTACATGTCTTAATAGAAAACTGGAGCTCCATTGGTGCAGAAAATCATTTATGCTTAGATTCATGAGGAAAAGGAAAAGTAATTTTGGAGATACATGCGACAAAAATGTTGACACACACTGGTCCATCAGCCTAAATGCTAAATTATAATATGTCAGTCTTATTAATAAATGTTTGTATATTTGTCGTTGGAAGAAGATAGCAACGAGCGCCATGGCGATACAGCGGACAATTTGCCTAATAAAGTAATTATATATTATATCATATATTACTGTAATGCTAACCACACACGTTGAAAGTCTCTGAGTGTACAAACTTCAGCTCAATTATCATTCACCGTAGTTGTTTTATTGTGAGAAGGAGGATACATACGAGTTAGAGACAAAATCGTTCCTAATTACATCGCGTGTGAAAACAGCGATTGCAGACTGATGGACGATCATACGGGACAATTAAAGAACTTTTATATATCCCAATCACTTAAATCCATTTAGTGTATTTCTCGAGGGGATATTTAACATTCTAACACACGTATCGTGCAGTGTATGTTTCCGCCTAAATGCACATTTTTCTGGCCGACGCTATTTCTTAAATGCAATAACTCAGTTACTGTTTGTAAACATGTTTGAAAAGTCGTCGTATCCCATATTATGTGGTATGCTTTTTAATAACACCAGACACGTCTTTACAAACGACAATTGTACGCACTCACACGTAAGCTATTCTGATTATTGTATTCTGAACAGTTGTTAATATGCAACATATTAAAATATCATAAACATGTAAATGAAGTACTAATTGTGTACCAGAAAATGTGAAGATAATTCAGTCAAAATAAGTACACTGTTTAACACAGCTAAGATGGATTGCTACACGGCGTGCACAACTTACATAAATTTAGCAACAACATCTCCTTTTAATTATACATTAAGAAATCAATTTGAGATTTATTTCAAGATGCACAATGCGGACTAGATTCTAATTTAAAGTTTATCGCACAAACAATGTTTTTATTCTAGTATCATTCTATCTCCCGTACTTATTTTGGTCACCGCTGGCCTGTGTGTGTTTTATGTATGCTAAAGGTCGCATTGGAACATTGGTAGGCAAAACAACGGTAGGTTCTGGAAGAGACGTTCAACTTGGGATCGATAAATCAACAATGTTATAAATATTTTAATTCCAATAACGAGGAATATCTATGTGGGAACTAATAAACCTTACTTCTTTGTCAACTGCTCTTTATTCTGACACCATTTTAGTATGCCTAAAACAATCCTATATTTTCCGTTTGTAACGGAAAATTAAATTCTAACTTGAATCATAATTGATATGACATTCTCACATTTTGAACGCCTCTGTCTATCCTAATGTAGAATATACAATTGGCGAAAATCCCGGTCTCAATTGCCGTGCGATTTTCTTAATCCTACTACATTTATATGCTGGCAAGAATACGTCAGAATGTACTAACGCCTTGTGTGCGGTCACAACTGCCGTACGTCATGTGGGGCGGTCACAACTGTCGTGCGCCTGTCTCGTGGTGGTTGCTGGGAGGTATATCGTTTGAATTTGTGAAATATTTGTACAAGGCCCGTACGAAGGTCATTCCAGTGACATGATGATTCTTTCCCAATACCCGGTATCATCCAAAAAATATGATCCGAAATTGTTACTATTTTTTAACATTTGATCTAGAATTTGCTACTATCTATAGTAATATTCGAATTTGTTACTATTCATAGTTATTTGTTAATATTTATAGTAATTTGTTACTATTTATAGTAATTTGTTACTATTTATAGTAATTTGTTACTATTTTTAGTAACATTCGATCCTAGGTTTGTTTGTTTTTATATCATTATTCGTTAATTCGATACCTTGTATAACGTAAGGTACAGTGCGTTTATTAAGGCATGTCGTTTGTATGCAAACAATGTAATATGAAACCTAGAGGTTTAATGTTGAAACGATCGTATAATCCCCAGATTAAAGGCAGTAGAAATTTAACCTGATAAACTAAGCAACATTCATGTACTCATGCATGCATTATCTGTGAAATGAGGAAATTAACAAGACAAATTGCAAAGGTTATGTCCACAATGTTAAGGAAACGAATGACTGACCTGACTTTACGAGTTATACGATTATGTTAAGGTTTATTGACATTATGAGCTAACATGCTTGTCGAATTATTTGTTGTAAGGTGGAGCAGTGCGCAAGGTCTTTGACATACGTTCACTAAATAACCATGTTATACAAATACAAAACAGATGTCATTGCTATCCAAATTGTTTATCGACAATCCCACAAATCAAATTAGGCAGATATCGTATGATGAACGCCATCTTTTGACCAACATGTCTCTTGTAACAATCGTGGTAATTCTTGAAATTTCTGGAATGAAAAAAAGACTGCTCTAAGACGGATGTATGTCGATAAATTGGACCTATTCAGATGCCTGATTGATACTCATCCCGCAAGATGAAATAAAGAGGTTACATTCGTGGAAATTGGTCGTATGAACATTGTATGCAGGTCAATAGTCTGTGAAGGATAATTGTACAGCATATAATCTGTAATATTATATGGGAAAATTATTTGGACAACACTTGACTGGACAAATTGTATGAGCACTTTCATCTTTTATAGCGTGCATTGATACTACATGCTGCGGGGTCTATATGGCATAGCGCTGTCTGATATTTGGAATACAAAAGAGCAATTGAGGCATGGCGTTTGTACGTATATTTATCTATTATACCTCACGTGTATTATGAGTAGTTGGGAAGTCACTGAGAAACGATGCACACTTAGTTTGAAGCTTCATAATTTGAGAACACAATACAACTTACTAAACAACGGGTTTCGTATAACTGCATCTGCAAGGTTTAGTACAATGTATTTACAAACATAATTATGTATATGCTTGACATCATGATGTCACCAGCAATGACGTCATAACTTCATTCGGTGACGTTACCATTTATAGTAACATTCGTTAATTCAAAAACCTTCTAGTTTGGAATCAGATTGGAAGCGATGGAGAAATGTAACGATCCTGTATAAATGGTTTTGATTTGGACACTAGGTCAGCTTTTGACATTGTATACATATACATGTACATGACCCATGGGGATTATATTTGTTACTGTTATGTCTTGGTTTTCATCTGATTCATTGTCAGTTTTACAACATTGCTTCAATAATGCACTGTGGTTAGTTGACGAATTTATTACCAACCGGTTTTTTTAAAAAACTGATAGTTTGTCTCCACACGCGTAGAACACATAACCAATACGGAATAACTAACCGTGTAATAGAACTTGATATTATGAGCCAATATATTTGTCAAGCACTTTCCCAGCTAAGATCGTCCCATGGGCTTATATACGCTCGTATAAGTATATGTGTATTTAAATTCTTTGTCAGCAAATTTCATTAGTGTTTCCATATAATATGCATACTTTTAGTATTGTGCTGAATGCTTCATACAAGCATGCTTTGAATGGGTTTATGTTGGTCTGAAAGTGTTCAAGGGACTCGTTTACAATAAAAGTTTTAACTAAATTGTAAGCACGATACTCATATTTTACTACTTACACATTTTAATTTTATCCCGATTAACGATAATAACATTGCTACTATATATATCAGAAATCGTGTACTTTTAAATAATATATGTGGAGAAAATGCGTTACTTAAAAAGCAGTGGTATCAATAATGGATCTATGGTTGCCGTTACATGCCGAATCAGGCTCACGACCGGATTATAAAGAAAACTATCTGATACGAATAAGTGTAACTTAGGATTAATGCAAGTTTATCATAAAATATTCACGGCTCTTAATTGCGTTTTCTCGCATGGTCCATATTTCCAATTCCTAACGAAGTCATTTCTGAGAACCCGGAAAATATTGTAAATATTATGGAACATAATTATATTAGTTTATACATCCTATGTATCCGACTTATTTTACCTAATAACGTGAAAACCGAGATTCTTTAATGGGTTCGCAGAAACAAGTTATGTAAATCATGAAAGGCTATCGTAAATCGTTACCATTGTCATTTTATGCACACGGTAATATTATGATGAACCGACGTTTAGCAGGAAATAAAATATAACTGTTGTTTTATGGCGATCAGTGAAACCCATTATTTGTAACATACATAAATTTGAAACTCGCTTAGTCACTGAGTGCTCACGATAGAATATACATGTAGTATTCAAAGTGAATTAGGACAACAGCAAATGTTTAGCTTGTAGAACATATCTATAATAGCATAACATATTAGACTTGTAATATATATTCATAAGAGTTATTATGTTATTAAGATCGATTAGGGAATGAAGTTTTAACAACGTATAACTAATCTGTCAGTGACTCAGTGACCGCTACTTTATGCATGTATTTATTAAGGCATGTATAAGTAAGTGGAAAACTTCAATATTCTGACTTTAGTTAAACAGTACCGATGAACATATTTACTGCAAATCTTAGAATAATCTATACTTTCTTAGGGATTATCGATTATTATAGTTCTCTATATATGGCATGAACATATGTAAACCACTAATAATCATGATTGTCTTATTTAGCTGATTTCACTCAAGGAAATTTTAAGATTGTAAGAAAATTCCAAGTGTTCTACTAAGATGCTTTATAAATACTGTCCCAGACTAAGAATACTTCATGATACAGCTGTATCATGAATTGCCGGATAGGTGAGCTACTGTAACCTCGGTTAACGTGGCTTGGGCTGAAGACCTTTAGGCAATATGCAGGGAAACGCTAATACAGCCATGTATACCACTAATGTCACGTGCTCTTCATAGTTTTGAACTAATTATATTAAACATGATGTCCTATAAACAATTCTTCATTCAGTAATAGTTTAACAAAATAACTTATTTTTTCAAGAAAGCCTTTTCATTAAATGGGACAAGTACAATACGAATAACTCATCGAAAAAACACATGCTGTGTTTTAGGCGTATCTTGAAAACTTAATTTTAGCAATTCGAATGATTTCATTATTTTGTATTTTTTCTTGTTCATTTTGTCCGGTTATCCTTGTAATATGCGATATCTGTTTGTGTTCTTTCTGTGCCTTTTATTTTCTGCTGTTTCTGCTGAGTGCTGCCGTCCCTTGTGTCTGATCAGTTATTACATTTAGACGTTTTAGTTGTTGTACATTGTAACTGTTATTTATTTTCACTTCAATTTTTAACTAAATATTGTACCACCAGAAACGACATCCAAGACCAACTGTTTCTATTATCTAAGCTCACAAAGTTAACACTATATAGTAATCACTACATATTGAGTACCATCGAACTTGCAACAGACATATCTTGCGATGTTGTAAAACAATTATTTAGGCAATCGATACATAGCACCCATTTCTGTCATGATCAGTAAGTGATTTACAGCAGTTAATTACGTAAACCTCAAGATTGTGTTATGGATACTCTTTCATTGTTATTTTATTGATTCAATATCTCTCAGATGTGTTATGTTGTCAACAATTGCTTGTAGTGTCAAGGTTTTAAGTCTTCCACCATGAAACACAAATAGTTGATAATTAAAAACAAAGTTTTTATCAGTCGTTTACCTTTGTTCTGTGTCCACGAAAAGCATTTTAGACTTTTAGTGGAGTCGAGCTTCGTGTTAATCTGCTTTCAAGCGATCCACTACCGCATACAAGCGTTAAACGACACTTCTCGTCACATTTTACGTGTGAATGAAACTACAGAGATGTGATATGGACGGTTAATGACAGACACATGATTAACGAGATGACAACAGAGAAACTTTGGGTGTTAGTGATGAGCCAAACATGTCTAAGTTTGTCTTATATTTGTGAACACTCATCAGGAATATTCTTACGTTACAAAACAGAAAAAAGAGATTATTTTAATAGTTCCAAGTAAATACAATCGAGTAATAAATGTTCAATATAATGGGCGTGTATGTGTAATATGTACGTAATGGGTTTATTGAAAATGTATGTGTTCGAATACGTGAATCGTTTATTTTGAATTTATATGAGTTCATTTTAACAAGAGGGAACCATACAAAGTGTTATTAGGGACAGAATTTAATTTCTGAACTTTCGGTTTATTGATCGTTTATGACGTTAACTTGTACATGTATATTCAACGTTACTTTATGGTTGTATTATTCGACAAAATGATACATTACTTATTCCAATAGACATTTTGAAAGTGGTTATACGCTTACAAGTACGCATGTAGCTTTCGTACATCAAATCGTACTTAAAAGCACCGACGCGGGTTTTATACTCGCACCATGGAGACATTTGGTGTGGACGCTTAAAAGGACAAGGTTCACTAATGGCTTAATTTGCCCTGTGATTTGGCAAAAATAAAAATGCAGGTTCCTATAAATATGTCCTATAATTCAAATAACTTGAAAATGGTTAAAAATTACATTTTTTTGGCAAACATAATGTATTTCAAATAGATTTGTTGACATATTACGAGGGAAATTTTGAAAAGTATGCTTATTTTTTTGAAAGACAGTGTTAGGTTATTAGAAACATAGGACACATTTATAGGAAGATGCATTTCTATTTTTCGGTAATACGGCAAAATTAACCCATAAATGAACATTGTCCTTACTCCAGAAAACATGGTTGATTTTTTTAACAAAAACATTAATAATAACAAATTGTTAACTTATAACTCAGACTTTCATATGCATATGTCGTTTCTCAGAAAGAGAAATTGTTGTTCTTAATCCCAAGGTAATGTGATATATAATTTGATTTATACAAGCGGAATTCACACTCTTTGACAGTTTATATGGAGCATTTAAAATTATAGTCGTTCTATAATACCGAATTCTATCATGATCGGCGTTTTTGCCTATATATACAAAGAACAAATCAAACGTCCTATATCGACCGATATACAATGAAAATGACGTCACATCGTTTTTATGACGTCATACAGGTACACAAGTAACATAAACAACATAGATTTCGCAAAATAACACTGGCTTAATATATAATTCCGAGTTTAAATCACATGTTAGAATCGAAATAAAATATTCAAAAGCCTCGTTCTGACGCTTGTTATTAACCACTCAGGCCTACGGCATTCGTGGTTAATTCCTACGCGTCAGAACTCCAAACCATTGTATAACGGCCGGTATTCAACGGTTTTTCATAGTTTATTTCTTAATTATAAACCATGATCAATTTTGTACATCAATCTGGGTTTACAAACAGTTACTATAATTATTATCTTCTAAACAGCGAAATGGATTCGTTGAATATGATTAAAGAACAAATTTGTATTTAATAATGTAATTTAGTAGATGCATTCTCTAAAAGTTTTACCACGCATTGAGAACATAGCAACATACAGTGAATGAAACGGTGCGCGGTTTTTCACCGACCATGTCAGCAATGCAGTGGAATTAAAACGCATGACATATAAAATCAGTCAGCACAGGCAAAAAACGTAACATTACCAAATTGAACTACTCGGTACGCACACAACGTCATGACGAATTAAGGTATATATAATCAATGCGCGCAAAACATAATGACAAATTAGGGAAGTCGGTGCGCGCAAAAACGTACCATTGACGAATCGAGCCAATCATGGTGCGCAAAACGTAATGAAGAATTAAGTCAGACAGTGCGCGTGTACCTCAGGGACAAATTAATAAAATAGTGAAGCGATATTAAAAGCTACATTAAACCGCTGGATGACTTCAATATGTTCACAACATTTAATGAATATGACAAATTGTTTTCCTTTTAGAGGTGTTTAAGATGACCTTGATTGTAATTACCCCTTATAGCAATCTCTAATGCGTTTTAATCATTGATTTGTAGACAGTGTCTAAAATCATCTAAATTCGTTAATAAACTGCGTCGGCAATTTTATAGACACTTAAAGACAGTTGGCACATTTAAATCTAAGGAGGTCTAAATTACCCCGCCAAATACAAGTAGTTGATGCTCAAGTTGATTTTTTTATTGGGTGATTAAAAAAGTTTAATTACAACTTGACGACACTGACTTTTACAACATTTGTTGTCATTAACTGTTAGTTTTAATACAAATGGTTAATTAAAAAGAGGTTAGGACAATTGCTACAATGGATTGATTGCTACTAAAACATATTAAAGGTTGCGTATCCATATCTTTGCATGTCTTAAAATTGCGACGTAATTATAAGGTAACATTACTCATATGATGATGCAAAAATGCACAACGCAAAACGCAAATGCTGGTCAGAATGCCTAATACGAGATTAAATCGCAATTTTAAAATTTGTAAAATACAAACTGAGATGCATCCACTTTAAAATCAAACCACACTAAATGAGCAGTCTGATTTTTTCCGGTATTGAATACAAAAGTGATTTAGATGAAATATCTGTATAAAGTGGTGTGTGTGTGTGAGAGAGAGCAATGGTAAACAAACACACGATGTCATTGTCAGCGGTCATAAATTGTATATTAGCGTGTTTGGATACATGCTGTTAATTATTGAAAAAACATTGCTTTAATAAAACGAAATAAAGTGGTCTATTCTTGTAAATCCATTAAATAAATGTAATTGGTACACACAATTCAATGGATATATACAATTTAAGCACCAGGGTTGTTGACCAGGAGGCTTTTCTGTTTTATTTGATAAGTGTCTGTATACTTTAACATGTCCTGGAAATGCTGTATGAATCATAGCTAGACGACAGTGTATCTTGAATGGATACTATTGGGCCTTGACGACTAAATGAAATGAAACTATACGTTGTACGAACCATAGCCCGCTATTACGACTTTAGAAATGGCGCGGAGCTATACATTGTATGAACCATAGCGAGCTATTGTGGCTTAATTGTGCCGAATAATTTCCATGCATAACACCGCTCTACAACATCGTGTCGTGCTGACGTTTTCGACCTTGAGAAATAAGCCACGAATCGGAGTTTGGTATGCTGCTTGAGTGCAATTTACGGCCAAATTGACATTCCGTTTAATTTCAGAATTGAATTGGAATAACGAACCGACAAAAAATCACTGACTTCGAGCAGAAATCCATAAGTTGATTGAATTGTATAAATTGCTGCAACTACATTTGTCTTTGTCCTTAGTTTCTTCGTAAAGCTGGGTTCACACTATTGCGTTTGAACCGACGTTTACCGACGTTTGGGCGAACGTTCAGCTCTCCATTAGTAAAAGTAACTAAACGTTTTGAAAAGTTGACGATCGCTAGTAAACGCTGAAGAACGTTGTATTCGTTGAAAGTTTTTAACATGCAGAAACTTGGCCGACGTTTGGAAATAAACGCTCATGTAAGTTGTGATGTAAGTTGTGCTCCGTATGTAAACGTTCATGAACGCTGAATTAAGTTGACTAATGTTTGCTTAAGTTAAACTCCTTTGGCAAACGTTTGCTCGAACGTTTATCTAGCGGAGGCCAACGGGTATCCAACGCAATGAACACTGTAGTAACGCAAGGGCTGGCGTAAGCCAACTTTTCCCAGCGCAAATGAACGTTTGTCCAACATAGGCCAACGGGTATCAGACGGAACGAACGCGATAGCAACGGAAGTGGTTAGCACAGACGAACTTTCAATAAAGTTTCAGTAACTTAGGTAAACTTTGTTCAACGGATTCTGGCGTTTGGCACCTCGTTCTTCTAAGTCGGACTAAGTTAGAGACCGCTACACAGACGCAACAAACGCGATAGCAACGGAATTGGTTAGCGCAGACGAACTTTCAATAAAGTTTCAATAACTTAGGTAAACTTTGTTCAACGGATTCTGGCGTTTGGCACCTCGTTCTTCTAAGTCGGACTAAGTTAGAGACCGCTACACATACGCAAACCGACGTTGGCAAACGTTCACCTACGCCGATAAAAAAGCTACAACGCAGGCAAGCGTTGTTAAGCGCTTGTAACCGCTGTTTGATACACAACGTTCGCAGTGTGAACCACATTATTCCTCCTAACGAGCGTAATTTCACCGACTTTTGGGCTAATTTTTTTGACTTTTGAAACGCTGATCAACGCTGGTACAAACGTTCATAGTGTGAACCCAGCTTAACAATTGCTACGACGCAAACAAACGTTGTTAAGCGCTAGTTACCGCTGTCAAACGCAGTTAAGCGCTGAGAAACGTTCACAAACGTTAGCGTGCGTTAGGAACACAACGTTCGCAGTGTGAACCAAAATATTCCTCCTCGCGAGCGTAATTTCACCGACGTTTGGGCTCATGTTTTCGACTTTTGAAATGCTGGCAAACGCTGGGACAAACGCTCATAGTGTGAACCAACCTTAAGCAAACAACCATTCAATATCGATATTTTTTAACTGGAGAAATAGGATAGCCAATCATATCGCCTGCTACTGACCAATAGTTAAATACGGTGTGATCTGATTTGTAGTCCTTATCCTTAAATCAAGTAAGAGCAATACTGAAAACCACAACAGGGTTTCCAAACGTGAACAACGCGATACTATTGTTAAACCAAGCCTGCAATTTAGATCATCTGTATGTCTAGTCTAATTACGCAGTTTCACACATGCAGGTTAAACACCATTGTCGAGAGTTACCGAATATACTATGCACAAAACATGTGGGTTCAGCCAGAAATGAAATAAAGTGTTCAAATATTTATTTAAAGGGAAACAGAGCATGAGTTATTTTTAGACTTTTATTAAAAACACAACGAACATACGAATATACTATGCACAAAGCGTGTGGGTTCAGCCAGATACATGTATGAAATAAAGCTTTCGAAGGTGGGTTTAGTAAGTAAACTGAACATGGATTATTTTCAGCGAAAGTTACAATTATCGAACATACAAAATTTAGCGACATTGTACCAATATTAATTTGGGCCTGACATAAGTAAAATACATCATAAGGTATGATACGCAAATGATGGATGTAATGTTAAAAAGGATTTATTGATTTTAAGAGCTAGCATTATGTTTAGATGCTTTATATCATACATGAAGTTAAGAACACATGCACCAGTCGATGCACAGAAAATTGACAATATATCTCATTATCGAGAAATATTCTCTCGTAACTGTACATGTTATTGTTTTAGTTTACGTACATGTAATACACGAGTTTCATGGGGCATAAAACATGCTCATAATGCCAGAATATGCACACAGAAGACCATAGAGGAGAATTTTCACTCTATCAATGTCCGTCCTTGAAGTCTAAAGAGTTATGAGGCTTGTTTCGCTATTTTAGTTTATAAAGATGATACCTACATTTGTAGATACGAACATTATTTCTAGGCATGTTTGGGTGTTTTTAGAACATAAGTACAATACTTGGGTTTGAATACGAGCGTCTATGCTTGACTCGGCTTATATTTGTTAGACACATTCCTCAACTAAACACCTTGAACTAAATAGAAAAGAAACAGATGACATTTGATGATAACTCAGAACCGACATTTCATGAAGCTTCATTTTGCGCACAATATGCCAATCATTCCATAGCGACGTGTTTTATTTTCTAAATGAAACTATGTAGTGTTAATAGTCAAACATTGGCTACCCATTGTATTCACATTCCATGTCATTCTGTCAATCAAGCGCCTGAAGGGAGCTTCTAGCCAAAGGATTGAACTTGTGACCACTCTCTCCCCAGCAAGATACTTGGAACATACGGCATTCAGTTCGGCCTGTTACGGTCGAACAATATAAGCACACACTATAGGAGGGCGTACAGTTTACGTCTTCAATTACCCTAACATCTAACACTTTCATGTGTGAAGTTCATATAGAGTGGTATGATTTGTCGGTGGTACTAAATCGTCATTAAGCTCAGTAATTCTGTATTACAATGACCACTATAAGGCACACGTTAGTTTATAACCCGATTATTCGTCAAGTCTTAGGGGGCATACGCGACTTCTGAATCTTCACCGTAAAATCAATGTAATACCGTCAAAGTGATTAGAATGTGAAATTGACTTAATATTTCCTAATTTATTCAATTTCTTCCTCTTCCAGTAATTGGATAGTAGTGGCATTCGATGATGTTTCTATTGGTCTTAACGCAGAGGACATAATTGAGTATTTATTGGACTACCAATAATTGGACCAGGAATGCCCAATATGAAGCATAATAATACCTATGTTACTCCATTTTTGTGTCATAACTTTGTCGTCGAGAAAACAGCGCCAGTGAAACGATAATAAACGGAAAGTAAAGAGTAACAATGGCATTAAAATAATCATATAATCAGACTGTAATTTCATTAATATTCTTTAGCAACACAAAATGGGCCACATTATTCAACTTAACTGGGACTTTTAGAGATGAAAAAATAGTTTCCATGAACAAGCATTCGTAGGACGCCGGACTAATACCGCAGCCAAATTGTTTCCTTTATTAGAATTTAAAATGCATATGAGGCCTACTGGATCACGCAATGTGTTACACATGTAACTTATTATGACATTAGACAAGGTGCTCATGTTGGCGATATACGGATTATATAATGACAAGGGCTACATAAAAATGTAATGACAAACCCGACATGGGAGTCATCACTCAGCAAATACTTCAAAGCATGAAAGGCACAAAACCCTACAAGAAATAAAAATTCTCAAAATCACAAAGACAATCATAAAACATGCGAGATAAAATGAAACTGATCAGCTACCCCAACAATCTGCTAGTTTAGTCAGTCCAACACATCCGTAGCAGGAGCAAGTAAACAAGAACTTACCACAAGGATGGATACAAGGTCGTGTGTTCTAGTCGTAACCATGACGGGTCACGGATTCTCATTGCAGAGCAGGTATTGTGGTGGTCATGGAAACATACTTATATACGATAAAGTATAATGATTCAACAACCAAGCTTTAATAAGGTTATCAAACTATTAAAACAAACCTTACTGTATGCATGAATGAATCCGTTTATGAAGTGGTTGTAGGACCATGCTGAGGTACAATGTAATATTAAATGGCCGGCCAATACGACAAAGCCCTTTGGTCGTATGTTCCCTGTGGTCTGACCAGTAGTATTGTCGCGTGGAACCACCTAAATAATCTAAAACGATGATGAATAATCGGACAGGGAGGGCATCACTCAACGGAAACAGCCGAGCACAGACAACAGAAATAACACAGGCCATCAGCACACGACCCAATTGCCAACACAAACCGGACGAAAATGTGTTTTACAATGATAGATTGAATGCCAATGATTTTAACCATGATGGTACATTGAAGGCCCACAGGATATATTGCCATTGTGCGACAAAGGCTGATTAAATATACAGACTAAATCAAGCTAATTCAGCGTGTCTTTGGTATTGAATAACACAGACAAACCTAACGTTGTTTCAACATCCACGTTATAACTATCGTCACTGGTCGATGACAAGCATCGCTTTAACAAATGACAATTGGATAACTCCTGTTTAACTGGAGTGAGCAAAACAGATATTGTCAAACACAGGAATTGATCTGATTTGTTTGTGAGTTATACGTTTCTGAAGGCCGACCGTCTAGACAGAAGTTTATGTACGTCTCATTTCTACAAAACTTCCTAATATGCACTAGACATAGCCTTAGAAGATAATGTCAGAGACATTTGAGTCAAATGCAAATTGTTCGTGTGCTACATTTCGACGTCTTGGAAACACAAAAGTTGCCCATGTATTATACATATTTAAAACATGGAAATACAAAATGTATATTACAAAAGCAGCCAATTTCACTACAATGGTATGGAAAAGACAGGAAAAGCCGTTTATTTCAAATATATATAATATATTCATAGTTTATGATTTACAATATATTGATATTCGTAATAGCATAAAGGTGGAAAATGTGGACATAAAGGTTCAAGCTAGATTTAATAGAAGAGTGTGCAGTTTTGTGTAAACTGTGTTCCATAGTATTTGGCATATTAATTGTTCACAAATGTATAAACATTTGACGTCAGTCAATTTTATATTGAAAAACACAGTCAAAAACACCTCACGATAGATAGGCGGGGGCATTTCAATTTTAAATATGGCAATTTCAAATATCAAAATAGTGAAATAAATTATCGTGAAACCGTGAAATTCTGAAGTAAATGTGTGAATTATGACAGGCGATTACATTTGAATCTTTAAATCGTGATTTCACATTGATCAATATCTTGATGTCACTATAACAGTTCATGATTTCACTATTTCATTAAGTATTTCATGATTTCATGTTTTGTAATTTGAAACCGTGAAATTTGAAATTGAGATGTTGCTGACGCTCTTCAACTTTGATAAAACGATAAAAGTTGGCACTTGTCCAGTCATCAATAATAAAGCAGCCAAGAAACCTGTCATCACGAATTATTGATTGATTTTTAGTTGATTGAAGTTTTTTCACGTCCATAGAAAATGAAAATTCTTAATTACAGAATATAAAAGTACAACTGTATATAGCTAGTGTAGAACACTGTACAATGTGTCTTTAAAAGAAGCAATATTCAGGATCAAATAGTGTTTTGAAATATCACATACAAAAAGCACTGTCTCACTGAAACCCTAAGTGGATCAGAGCCGAATAAGAACTGACAAAACATCAAATATGTAAAAGAATTCGCTATAAATGAGTCTTGTCCAAGTTGTATTTAGTGGTCGAGTATCAGACAGTCGGGAGGTTGATGGGATTACGTAACATTTAGTTAATGGATAACTCCCAAACAGCTATTTATTAATAATACTTTCTGGCAGCAATTTCAAGGCAGAGTAAAAGATCACAGCAACATTTAATTTCCGTAACACGAGGCTACCGGATGTCTGATTACGGTGTGATTATTGATAAAATTAGCATGTATATTATTTTTAGATTGCATAGAACTGTCTTTAAACATCAGTAGATATTTTGTTTACTTTAACACCGGGTGTGAATGGTCACATTATATTAACCGGGCTAGCTTAACAAAATTCTTAAAAATGTAGGTAAGCTACAACAAAATGTCGGGAAAACGGTCGTTTCTAAAATTCTCAAATGATCGATTAAACATATCAAAACGGTCTATACAACACATCGAAATGAAATAGAGTTAGTTATACCTACCACCTCATCTTGTAACATCGAAAACACATCCGAGTGAAATGAAATGTATGATAAGCAATTAACATAATTGTAATAGTTATAATTATGCTAAAACGTGCTATATAATTATTGGGGCGTTCTTTGGAGGCGTTTTGACCAATTTTAATAATTCCATGGGGCGTTTCGACTATTTGAACACCTTTTGACTCGAGGGCGTTTAATTTGTGTGTGTGTGTGTTATGATTGTAAAGCCTCAGGTACACATTGAATTAAGTTAGCCAGAGTGGCGCATGCAAATAAGGGTAAGATACGTAATTTCCAAATAAGTTAGACATAATTGTATGGGCATTTGATATAGAACTTATATAAGTCTTTACATTTACCTAGCATCGCATTTTGAAGACAGAAAAGTTAACAAATGGAACAGGGACGGCAGGATTCAGCAGAAAGTAGAAATGCACAAATAATAAAAATGTACAAACTGCTATATCTGCATGAATGATAAAAACGTCCATATGATAATCGCAAACTTCAGAATACGTAGGTAATTCCAACGAACTTCATACTATTGGTATATTTTATCATCATTTATTAAGATAAATACTCTAATTCTCAATGTATCAACAAATCAATCAATGTCTAGTTATCGCGCTAATGGTTTTAGATTCCAAAACAAATTAACCTGGTAGACATTTTTTCCCTACTATATTATTCTATATTGATTTGGAATAGAATCATATACGCCGGTAGTTTCAACTGATATAATATGGCTTTTCTGCACAATACGGCTAACAACGCTGTTAACTACGAACCATGCGACCTATTGTTCCAACACTAACGTTAGCTACAAGTTTTCCATAGGGCTTTTAAGATAATTGACAGGTTGGGTGAAACATTTGAGTATGTTTATGTTAAGCACAATGAGTATCGACAGTTAGTTTTAACGTAGCTATAGATTATGTCCTGTTAAGCTGATTTATCGTCATAGTTCTGATACAGAATCACTTGTTCAAGTACCTTGATCGTATTACATTGTTACAAACGTCGGTCTAGTGAATAGTCTGCCATTAATGTCACCGGACAGGAAATTGAAAAAGCACTCTGTGGAACAACCGTTTTGTTGACATTAATGAGGTGATGACTGGCTGTTGGCAATGCAACAAACTCGCAATGTCCAACCTTTCAACCGTAATCAGTCTTCCGTATTTCAAATTTTGGGTAATCTGTAATAGATCTTAATGTTAGATCATTATCGATGTCTGGTCAAGCAGGAAGAATAACTGCATTAGGGACAGACGTATGTATCAGTATACTCTGGAATTTAGTCATTTCCATGCATGGATATAAGTAGCGGATCATGCCGAGTATAAGACAGCAGAAGGGTCGAATGACATGATCCTGTCACTCAACCATTTAGCCGTTGAATTACGTCAATAATAAGCTTAACATTGGAGCAATACCTTCCCAGCGTGTGGTATGTTTCCGATTGGAGGTCAACCCAAAAAATTAAATTCGTCATCTACATGTTTTAAAACTAGACCTAAAATAATCTTTCCCAGTGAGCTTAGTAATATCTTACGCTTGGTGTAAGATTTTCGATTTTGGGAAAGACATTTCCAGCATTATTGGTTGGTGCATGTCAGTGAAACTCAATATCTCATTTAATAACGTATACTTTGTTTGCCTTTCAAAATGAAAACAATACATCAGTCTATGGCAACAGTGTGTTATTTCAGTGTCATTAATTTCCTAAGTTATGTTGCAGAGAGTAGTGTTGTTAAATCAATAATAAATGCATGTCAAAACCGTTCACCATACCACCTTTAATATATATTATATGACAATATTGAATATCTAGTATTACCATAGTCTTAATCGTTAGTTCATAGATTTTACGTGTTTGTTCATTCTGGTAATTATAAACCGTTCATTAATCACTATACAAGGACATAATTTTATGTCACATGCGTGACTGACTTAAGCAGCAGACTTTCGGGATTGGATGCCCGGTTTTGTATTACATGTTCCTGTGCTAGTTTTTATGTATGTTCCGCGCCTTTTCGAGTGAAGTTGTATATTTTCTGTGCCTTTTTGTTCTCGCGTGTCCCGCGGTTTCTGTTGGGGTCGGTGCTACTTCCGGTAGTTTCGTATTTTGTTTAATTATTATAATATGGGTTTGTATCTGGATCTAAACGCCAATTCCGTTTACAATCGAGTTTTTCATTTTTAAATAATCGATAATATGCCATAATTTCTCAGTATCTAATTTTTTGACCGGGGCCAAAAGGAGCTAGGAGTTAACTATTTATTCGTATTTGCCGGTTGTCCTCTTACTATTTCGTCCCCGCGGTTCGCATCCTACCGGGTTCGTTCATGAGTCTATGTACAGCTGTGGAGTTATGGATGTAGTGTTCTGTCCCTTGAGGTCATTTAATGTAGTTTTAAGTCCCCTACCGGTTTTTGACCGGAGGGGACTATTGGTTTGCCATCTGTCCGTCAGTTTTTGTTCTTACGGAAATTGTTGTTGATATGGCAACAGACATATTGACAATGGCTTTACACCGGTGGGGGACTTCTGTATTGCTTGCGATTCAGTACGTCATATCTCGATTTGTTCAATTACGTCATTTTACTTAATGAAACTGGGTCACTCGTTTTAAGGTTTTCAGATTGTTTGTTGCTGAAATCGGGCCTTTCTACGTTTTAATACTGTTACTTAACTTTTAGACTGTAGGCTGCTAAAGCTATGTAGTTCAGCAGTTTTACTGTTGTTACTAGGTCATTCAGCGTAGGCATTCCGCCTTTTGGTTGCTGTATCTTTTCTACTGGGTCATTCAGCTAGTTATAATTTATTATACTTTTCGACAGCTTGGACTTGGGCGGACCTGTCTGACTTAATATACTGTTTTTGCTGTTTCTGTTTGGTGTTGCTTCGTGGGTTAAGCTTGTAGTGTGGGGTCGTCCTTGTGATTTGTTCATTTCTGATGGTTCTTGTCCCGGTTGACTGTTTTAGGCGGCGTACTGTCTGAGTGTCCTAGCCGGCAGACTGTCCAAGTGGACTGTCTACTGGCTACTAAGGTTTCATTTTGTTTGCATATTTTTGCGTTCTTGCTTTTTGTGCTGACGAGCGGTGTTTATTCCGTTTCCGTGTATTCTGTTTGTGCCTGTTTGATACTTGTATGCTATGTGCTGCCTTCCCTGTTCATTTAGTTATTATCTTATTGACATAACACAAATTGACTTGTCCTTTACTTAAAAGTGATACTACACATGTATACAAAGCTTACGCTTTATCCATTGATGTCACTAAAGGGCAAACACATGTATTCAAATTGAACCTTAAACAAGCAGTTGCTGGAAACATAATTATTCTCGTTACAGTGGGAGACACTTAACAATTCTGAAGATGATCATTCCTTTTAAATCCATTAAATATTATACAAACATACTTTATGTTGACATGCTAAAGCAGAATATTCGACAATGTGATACACCAACAAAAAACCCACTTGACACAATGCGTTAATAAAATACAAGCAAACAGAACCAATTATAAGTATACCATCATGATGGTGAAACTATTATGGTACGCCATGTTGTTGGCAGGTGGCATTTTTGGTTCTGTGTTCGTCTGAACATACGAATGAGGTAATGGATAATACTAGTCCTTGATAATGTTTTAAAGATCGAGGTTATTTACATGCAACTTGTTTCAATAATATGACGAACAACACTTTAATATAATAATCAACAAACGAAGATACAATGACAGATAGATGCCTAACGTGCAATAAATATCACTGCAACATCTAGAACTGTGACAATTTTCTAGCCAAGCTCAAATTCATCATTACTGATTATAAAGAAAAAATAACTAGCTTGACATAATATAGTTCTGTTGATCAGTTAGTGTTTGCGGAATAATCTAAATATCTTATTTTGCGATGTAGTAAAACAATTATTTTGGCATCTTAACAAATGCAATCGATACATAGCACCCATTTCTGTCATGATCTGAAAAATGATTTACAGCAGTTAATAACGTAAACTTCAAGATTGTGTTATGAATTATCCTATCGTTTGCTGTTTTATTCATACCAAATCTCTCATATGTGTTATGTTGTCAACAATTGCTTGTTGTTTCAAAGTTTTATTGTATTTATAATTCATAAAAACAGATAACGCAGCGGTTGCCTTATCCTGTGTAATTGCCTGTTTTAGTCTTAGAAGAAGGCATATTTAATTGTATGTTTCCACCGTAAAACACAAATAGTCGATTATTAAAAACAAAGTATTTTATCAGTCGTTTACCTCTGTTCTGTGTCTACGAACAGCATTTTAGACTTTTAGTGGAGTCGCGCTTCATGTTTCAACTGCTTTCAAGCGATCCACCACGCAAACAAGCGTTAAACGACACTTCTCGTCACAGTTTACGTGTGAATGAAACTACAGACATGTGATATAGACTGTTATTGACAGACAACTGATTAACGAAAATACAACAGAGAAACTTTGGGTGTTAGTGAAGAGCCAAACCTGTCTTGGTTTGTCTTATATTTGTGCACACGCATCAGAAATATACGCAGGGTAATACAAAATTTAACGTAAACTGGTTTAAAGTACGACTAGCGTTATGAAAAACATGTAAATGGTTGTACATGTGCTGTATGAAATTATTTACCGGTACTTGTGAATTGTCCGTGCCTTACTGTCCAGTGTAGCAATACAACAGTTTGTTGGCTACAATTCCAAGTAGAAATGTGTAAACTATGGAACACAAATGTAGCCGTAAGTATTTTATTTTTTCATGGATTTTTATGAAATATACACCACGCTAATTGTCCGTGCCTTATAATCCGCCGTCCTATCAGATTTGTTATTTAAACAAGTTGAACATTCTTACGTTACACAACAGAAAAAAGAGAGATTATTTTAACAGTTCCAAGTAAATACAATCGAGTAAAACATGGTTTAATTTGATGGGCGTATATGTGTAATATGTACATGTACGTAATGGGTTTATTGAAAAATTATGTGTTCGAATACGTTTATGGTTGATTTTGAATTTGTATGAGTTCGTTTTAACAAGAGGAAACCATACATAGTGTGATTAAGGTCACAGTTTAATTTCTGAACATTCGGTTTATTGTTGGTTAACGAAGTAAACTTGTACGAGGGCCGTTCATTTAATACCCGGACGATCGTTATTGCTGGACAACTAATATACTGATATTGATGAAAACTTACAGGAATACATTCACACCAGTCCTTTATTCGCATACGAAATTTCAACTTGTTGCGACGCAGGGTTTACATACTATTAGTGTTTTAATAAGTAAGAGTAACGCGAGTCGGCCCAAGTCGACGTCAAAATATTGTGACGTTACGCCATTTTCGCTCCTAAAACGCGACACTGTTTCTCCATTTGATCATCGGTTTGGAGCAATAAAGTCATGCGAGCACACCAATTAAACATTTTAAGATATTCGGTAGTGATGTTAAATGCAATATCCACGATAACTTCGCATGATCTCGTATTCATAATATGAGTTTTTCTTCAAGTAGTGTTTATCATCCAACATGTGTTTAAACCGACGACACTTTACCGTTTCTGACGTAAGATTGGCCGGGCCTCGGGTCATCGCGGGATGATTCTTGTCATCACGGAACCGTTTAAAAGCAGAAATCCAGCGATACAATATTCACATAAGGCTTCTCTAAGATAGATTCTTTAGTTTTATAGGTGTATGACCAATACTTTTACGGAATTGTATGATAATCCGTTTCTTTTCTAAAAAAATCGATTCCATTGCGTTATTTACGGAAACACACCCGATGTCACTAAACAACGTTTCAAACACAGTAATAGTACAGAAATTACAACAAACGTTATACAAATGTTACGTAGATGTAGACATAACGTTATCAAATATTTTCAGTTGAAAATAGACAACTCTATCACGAACACTGCCACATCAACACTCTAAAGTTCACAAAGAACTTGGGTTGGGCCGGGTAGCCCTTTGTTGGGTTACTGTAGTAACCACAGTTTGTATTCGGTTGGATGAAATTATACCAAGTTTTGTCAAATAATCAAGTTGGTGTGTAAGTCTTATGAAACGAAAATTTATTACCATTGCATGTTTCAATCAAGCACTATGGAGATAATCCGGGTATAAATGAACGACCCTCGTATATTCAACGTTACTTTATCGTTATATTATTTGACAAAATGATACATTACTTATTCACATTGACATTTTGAAAGTAGTTATACACTTACAAGTACACATGTAGCTTTCTTACACGAATGGCAAATCTTACTTAAAAGCACCGACGCGGGTTCTATACTCGCACCATGGAGACATTTGGTGTGAACGCTTAAGATTTCTCCTGAAAACATGGTTGATTTTTTTAACAAAAACATTAATAATAACAAATTGTTAACTTGTAACTCAGACTTTTATATAAGCACATGCTGCAAATGTCGTTTCTCAGGATGAGAAATTGTTGTTCTTATTCCCAAGATAATGTGATATATAATTTGATTTATACAAGCGGATTTAACACTCTTTAACAGTTTATATGGAGCATTTAAAATTATAGTCGTTCTATAAGACCGATTTATAAACCATGTTCAATTTTGTACATCAATCTGGGTTTACAAACAGTTACTATAAATATTATCTTCTATACAGCGAAATGGATTCGTTGAATATGATTAAAGAACAAATTTGTATTTAATAATGTAATTTAGTAGATGCATTCTCTAAAATTTACACCACGCATTTAGAACATAGCGAAATACAGTGAATGAAACAGTGCGCGGTTTTTCACAGACCATGTCAGCAATGCAGTGGAATTAAGTCAGACAATTTACCCCTTACTAAAAAGACGAATTTAGGTATATAGTCAATTCGCGCAAAAAATAATGACAAATTAGGGAAGTTGGTGCGCACTAAAACGTAACATTGACGAATCGAGACAGTCATGGTGCGCAAAACGAAATGACGAATTAAGTCAGACAGTGCGCGTGTGACCATAGAAACAAATTGATAAAATGGAGAAGTAATATTAAAAACTTTATAAAACCGCTGGATTATTTCAATATGTTCACTTCATTTAATGAATCTGACAAATAAGTTTCCTTTTTATGGTGTTTAAGGATGAGCTGATTGTAATTACGCCTTATAGCAATCTCTAACATGCTTTAATCATCGAGTTGTAGACAGCGCCTAAAATCATCTAAATTCGTTAATAAACTGCGTCGGCAATTTTATAGACACCGAAAAGACAGTTTGCACATTTAAATCTAAGGAGGTGTAAATTACCCCGCCACATACAAGCAGTTTATGCTCAAGTTGATTTTGTTATTGGGTGATTAAAAAAGTTTAATTACAACTTGACGACACTGACTTTTACAACATTTGTTGTCATTAACTGTTAGTTGTTATACAAATGGTTAATTAAAAAGAGTTTAGGGCAATGTTCTACAAAGCAATCAATGGCATTGATTGGTACCACAACATATTAAAGGTTGCGTATACATATATTTGCATGTCTTAAAATTGCGACGTAACTATAAGGTAACATTACTCATATGATGATGCAAAAATGCACAACGCTAAGTCGCGAATACTGGTCAGAATGCCTAATACGAGATTAAATCGCAATTTTAAAATTTGTAAATTACAAACTGAGATGCATCCACTTTAAATCAACCACACTAAATGAGCAGTCTGATTTTTTCCGGTATTGAATACAACAGTGATTTAGATGAAATATCTGTATAAAGTGGTGTGTGTGTGTGAGAGAGCAATGGTAAACAAACACACGATGTCATTGTCAGCGGTCATAAATTGTATATTAGCGTGTTTGGATACATGCTGTTAATTATTGAAAAAACATTGCTATAATATAATGGAATAAAGTGGTCTATTCTTGCAAATCCATTAAATACATGTAATTAGTACACGCGATTCAATGGATATATACAATATATAACACCAGGAGTTGTGGACCAGGTGGCCTTTTTGTTTTATTTGTTAAGTGGTATGTAGTACGTAAACACGTCCTGGAAATGCTGTATGGATCGTAGCCAGACAGTGTATCTTGTATGAATACTAGTGAGCCTTGAGGACTAAATTATATGAAACTATACGTTGTATAAACTATACACTTAACGGCACTTCTAACGCTACCTTTACTATGTTCTTTACAACTGCTATATGGATTGTCATGAAATTTTGCACAGTTAAACAATTATTCTTGACCCTTGTTCTGACAAAGTTTTATCTAAATCGACTATTAGACTATTGTAAGACACGTCTTCAACTGAATAAACCCTAAAATTGTAAGTCACAAATTGGCCCGCGATGGCCTTCACCGGGTTTTAATTTGCGCTGAAGATGTCCTTGCTTCCTAAAATGGTTGATATTATCAAGCTTTGAATCCATCATGTCTTATTTAATTATTTACGCTGTACACCAACCGATTAGTAAATAAAATCACGTTTGTTTTTTGCTGCGAAAGCCAGTGATAACAGCATGTTAAGATAATACGATTCCTGCGAGTTAGGGGAGTCGAGCTCAACTTGAAATTTGAACTAATGGTGACCACAAACGATATCAAACTGCTTAAATTCAATTTTATTGCATACTTTTACATATTGGATGCTTCGAAATGATGTGTATTTTACCTTTCAAGTACAAAAAATGAAGCTCTTCATCAGGTTTAACGTTTATATCGAACGTATTGGTTTTTTAATCGGAAAAGGCGTTTATTTTGAGGCGGTCTAAGCTTACCAACTGCTACCTTGTTGGAACGTGGATTACGAATATTCATGAATATTTTTATTGTGTACATGCGTTATATAACATTTAAAACCGTAATGAAATAAAAAAAAATAAAAATACTTAGTTTACCCTAAATAATACGCTGTTTAATTTTGTGACTTTGGAATTCGGGTCACGTAAATTGCGCCTTAACCGCGATTTTTCGTATGCATCAATTTATAAATTGACTAGTGTTGTAACATGCACATACATCAAACTCAGTTGGGTGAAAATTTGATGACGTTATCGCGAACGGTTTAGGAGATATCACGGAAAATCTAAGGGTAGCGTTAGAAGTGCCGTTAGGTGGCTTAATTGTGTCGAGCAATTATCATGCATCACACCGCTCTACAACATCGTGTCGTACGGACGTTTAATAAAGTTTCGACCTTGAGAAATACGCCACGAATCGGAGTTTGGTATGCTGTTTGAGTGCATTTTACGGCCAAAATGACATTCCGTTTAATTTCAGAATTGAATTGAGGTAACATACCGACAAGAAATCACTGACTTCCGAGCAGAAATCTATAAGTTGATTGAATTGGTATAAATTGTTGCAACTACACTTGCCTTTGTCCTGAGTTTCTTTGTAAGCAAAAAAACCCCACCAGGGCTGATATTCAATATCGATCTTATTTAATTGGAGAATAAGGATAGCCAATTATATCGCATGTTACTGACCAATAGTTAAATACGGTGTGATCTGATTGATTGTCCGTATCCTTAAGTCAAGTAAGATCAATATTGAAAACCACAACAGGGTTTCCAAACGTGAACAACGCGATAATATTGTTAAACCAAGCCTGCATTTTAGATCATCTGTTTGTCTAGTCTAATTACGCAGTTTCAAACATGCGGGTTAAACACCATTGTCGAATATTACCGAATATACCATGCACAAAACATGTGGGTTCAGCCAGAAATAAAATAAAGTGTTCAAATGTTTATTTAAAGGGAAACCGAGCATGAAATATTTTCAGACTTTTTTTATAACACAACGAACATACGAATATACTATGCACAAAGCGTGCGGGTTCACCAGATATGAATTAAAATTTTTGAAGGTTTGTTTACTAAGGAAACTGAACAGGGATTATTTTCAGCGGAAGTTTAAATTATCGAACATACACAATTTAGTGGCCTTATAACATTATTAATATGGGCCTGACATAAGTAAAAAAAATCATAAGGTATAATACGAAAATGATGGATGTAATTTTTAAAGAGGCATTTATTGATTCTTAGAGCTAAACTATCTTTGAATGCTTTATCTTATACACGAAGTAAGGCACACATGCTCCAGACGATGCACAATATATCACATTATCGATAAATATTCTCTCGTAACTTTACATTTAATTGTTTTATTATATGTAAAACACGAGTTTCATGACGCATAAAACATGCCCATTATGCCAGAATATGCACAAAGAAGAACAAAGAAGAACCTAGAGGGGAACTTTCACTCTATTAATGTACGTCCTTGAAGTTAGGGACGTGTTCTAGGCATGTTTCGCTGTTGTTTAGAAGACCATTATGCAAAATTAGATAATTTTTTTACGAAACTTATTTCGAGTCTCTAAGAGTTGCCAAACATGTTTCACTGTTTTTTTTATAAAGGTTATACATACATTGGTAGATACGACCACTATTTCTAGGCAAGTTTGGTGTTTTAAGAATAATCAATTTGGGATGCGATGCGAACTTTTGTGCAATAGCTTTGTCTTTGAGAAAACAGCGCCGGTAAAACGATAATGAATGGAAAGTAAAGAATAACACTGGTATTAGATTAATCATATAATCAGACTGTAAGTTCATTAGTGTTATTTGGCAATATAAAAACGAGCCACATTATTCGACTCAATGAGACTTTTTAGTGATATAAAAATAGTTTCTCTGAACAAGCATTCATCGGACGCCGAACCAATACTGCAGCCAAATTGTTTCCTTTTGTTAGAATTTAAAATGCATATGAGGCCTACTGGATCACGCAATGTGTTGCACATGTAAATTATTATGACATAAGACAGGGTGCTCATGTTGGCGATGTACGGATTATATAATGACAAGGGCTACATAAAATGATAATGACAAACCCAAAATGTGCCTCCGAAGCTCAATGGTTAGCGCATTTATCGTCTAATCTGGCGACCCGGGTTCAAATACGAGTGTAGGCACTCATATGCTTGTCCTATTTCAGCAGAAATCGAACTGGCAAATAATGACAAATCCGGCATGGGAGTCATCACTCAGCAAATACTTTAAAGCATGAAAGGCACAAAACATTACAAGAAATAAAAACTCTCAAAATCACAAAGACAATCATACAACATGCGCGATAAATTGAAACTGAACAGCTACCCCAACAATCTGCTATTTTAGTCAGTTCAACACATCCGTAGCAGGAGCAAGTAAACAAGAACTTACCACAAGGACGACCACAAGGTCGTGTGTTCGAGTCGTAACCATGACGGGTCACGGAGTCTCATTACAGAGCGGGTATTGTGGTGGTCCTGGAAACATACTTAGATACGATACAGTATAATGGCTCAACAACCAAGCTTTATTAAGGTTATCAAACTATTAAAACAAACCTTACTGTATGCATGAATGAATCCGTTTATGACGTAGTTGTAGGACAATGATGTGGTACAATGTGATATTAAATGGCCGGCCAATACGACAAAGCCCTTTGGTCGTATGTTCCCTGTGGGGTGACCAGTAGTATTGTCGTGTGAAACCACCTAAATAATCTAAAACGATGATGAACAATCGGACAGGGAGGGCATCACTCAAAGGATACAGCCGAGCACAGACAACAGAAATAACACAGGCCATAAGCACACGACCCGATTGCCAACACAAATCGGACAAAAATGTGTTTGACAATAATAGATTGAATGCCAATGATTTTAACTATGATGATACATTGAAGGCCCACAGGATATAATGCCATTATGCGACAAAGGCTGAATAAATATACAGACTAAATCAAGCTAATTCAGCGTGTCTTGGGTATTGAATAACACAGACAAACCTAAAGTTGTTTCAACATCTACGTTATAACTATCTTCACTGGTCGATGACAAGCATCGCTTTAACAAATGACAATTGGATAACTCTGGTTTAACTGGAGTGAGCAAAACAGATATTGTCAAACACAGGAATATATCTGATTTGTTTGGGAGTTATACGTTTCTGAAGGCCGACTGTCTGGACAGAAGTTTATGTACGTCTCATTTCTACAAAACTTCCTAATATGCACTAGACATAGCCTTAGTGAATAATCTCAGAGACATTTGAATCACATGCAATTTGTTCGTGTGCTACATTTCGACGGCTTGGAAACACAAAAGTTGCCTATGTATTATACATTTTTAAAACATGGAAATACAAAATGTATATTACAAAAGCAACCAAATTCACTACAATGGTATGGAAAAGACGGGAAAAGCACATTAACCCAGCTTATTTCAAATATATATAATATATTCATAGTTTATGATTTACAATATATTGATATACGTAATACCATAAAGGTGGAAAATGTAGACATAAAGGTTCAATTTAGATTTAATAGAAGAGTGTGCAGTTTTGTGTAAACTATGTTCCATAATATTTGGCACATTAATTTTTCACAAATGTATACACAGTTGACGTCAGTCAATTTTATATTGAAAAACACAATCGAAAACATCTTACGATAGATAGGTGAGGGCATTTCAATTTAAAATATCGCAATTTCAAAATCAAAATAGTGAAATTAATTATCGTGAAACCGTGAAATATCTAAGTAAATGTGAGAATTATGACAGGATATTACATTTGAACCTTGATATCGTGATTTCACATTGATCAATATCTTGATGTCACTATAACATTTCAAGAGTTCACTATTTGATTAAGTATTTCATGATTTCATGTTTTGTAATTTGAAACCGTGAAATTTGAAATTGAGATGTTACTGGCGCTCTTTAACTTAGATAAAACGATAAAGGTTGGCACAAGTCCAGTCATCATTAAAAAAGCAGCCAGGAAACCCGTCATCACGAATAATTGATTGATTGATTGATTGATTAATTAACTGATTGATCGATTGATTGGTATAAGTTGTTTCACGTCCATGGAAAATGAAAAGTCTCAACTAAAGAATATATAAGTACAACTGAATATAGCTAGTATAGAAAACTGTACAATGTGTCTTTAAAGGAAGCAATATTCAGGATCACATACATGTACAAAAATCACTGTCTCACTAAAACCCTAAGTGGATCAGAGCCGAATAAGAACTGACAAAACATCAAATATGTAAAATAATTGGCTATAAATGAGTCTTGTCCAAGTTGTATTTAGTGGTCGAGTATCAGACAGTCGGGAGCTTGACGGGATTACGTAACATTTAGTTAATAGATAACTCTTAAAAAGATATTTATTAATAATACTTTCTGGCAGCAATTTCAAGGCAGAGTAAAAGATCACAGCAACATTCAATTTACACGAGGCTACCGGATGTCTGATTATGGTGTGATTATTGATAAAATCAGCATGTATATTATTTTTAGATTTCATAGAACTGTCTTTAAACATGAGTTGATATTTTGTTTACTTAACACCGGATATGAATGGTCACATTATATTAACCGGGCTAGCTTAACAAAGTTCTTAGAAATGTAGGTAAGCTACAAGAAAATGTCGGAAAACGGGCGTTTCTAAAATTTTCAAATGACCGATTAAACATATCAAAACGGTCTATACAACATATCGAAATGAAATATAGTAAGTTATACCTACCACCTCATCTTGTAACATCGAAAACACATCCGAGTGAAATGAAATGTATGATAAGCAATTAACATAATTATAATAGTTACAATTATGCTAAAACGTGCTATATCATTATTAGGGCTTTCGTTGGAGGCGTTTTGTCCAATTTCAATAATTTCATGGGGCGTTTCGACTATTTGAACACCTTTTGACTCGAGGGCGTTTAATTTGTGTGTGTGTTATAATTGTAAAGCCTCTAGCACACATTGAATTAAGTTATCCAGAGGGGCGCTTGTAAATATGGGTAAGATACATAATTTCCAAAAAATAAGTTAAACATAATTGTATGGGGCATTTGATATAGAACTTATATAAGTCTTTACATTTACCTAGCATCGCATTTTGAAGAAAGATAAGTTAACAAATCGAACAGGGGTGGCAGAATTCAGCAGAAACTAGTAATGCACAAAAAAGTACAAACTGCTACATCTGCATGAATGATAACTACTGAACTTCCATATGATAATCGCAAACTTCAGAATACGTAGGTAATTTCTACGAACTTCATACTAGTGGTATATTTGATCATCATTATTAAGATATACTCTCAATGTATCAACAAATCAATCAATGTCTAGTTATCGCGCTAATGGTTTTAGATTCCAAAACAAATTAACCAGGTAGACATTATTTCCCTCCTATATTATTCTATATTGATCTGGTATAGGATAATATTCACCGGTAGTCGCAACTTAAATAATATGGCTTTTTTTCGCTATAGGGCGACCAACGCTGTTAACTACGAACCACGCGACCTTTTGTTCCAACACTAACATTAGCTACAAGTTTTCCATAGAGCTTTTCAGATAATTGACAGGTTGAGTGAAACATTTGAGTATGTTTATGTTAAGCACAATGAGTATCGACGGTAAGACTTAACGTAGCTATAGATTATGTCCTGTTAAACTGATGTATCGTCATAGTTCTGATACAGAATCACTTGTTCAAGTACCTTGATCGTATTACATTGTTACAAATGTCGGTCTAGTAAATAGTCTGCCATTAATGTCACCAGACAGGAAATTGAAAAAGCACTCTGTGGGAACAACCGTTTTGTTGACATTAATGCGAAGGTGACTGCGGTTAAGTCTGGCTGTTGGCAATGCAATAAACTCGCAATGTCCAACCTTTCCACCATTATCAATCTTCCGTATTTCATATTTTGGGTAATCTGTAATGGATCTTAATGTTAGATCATTATCGATGTCTGGTCAAGCAGGAAGAATATCAGCATTAGGGACTGACGTATGTATCAGTCCACATTATTATGTAGATCACCAAATGTCTTTCGACTTTATACTCATGAATAAGTTGTTAGAATTTATAAGACATCTTCACGCAATGGTAGCTTTAGCCATAAACTCTTTCTTCTATTTCTATTTCATTCTATACGTTTCCGAATCTACATGGAGAAACAAACTGTATACTCTGGAATTTAGTCATTTCCATGCATGGATATAAGTAGCTTCTCCTGCATTACCGGATCATGCCGAGTATAAGCCAGCAGAAGGGTCGAATTACATGATCCTGTCACTCAACCATTTAGCCGTTGAATACGCCAATAATTAGATTAACATGGGAGCAATACTATTTTAGCGTGTGGTATGTTTCCGATTGGTGGTAAATCCAAAAAACGAAAATCGTCATCTACATGTATTAAAGTTAGACCTAAACTAATATTTTTCTAATGAGCTTAATGATATATTATTCTTGGTGTCAGAATTTCGGTTTCGGGAAAGGAATTTCCAGCATTATTGGTTGGTGTATGTCAGTGAAACTCTAAATCTCTTTTGATAACGTATAATTTATTTGCCTTTCAAAATGAAAACAATACATCAGACTATTGCAACAGCGTGTTATTTCAGTGTCATTAATTTCCTAAGTTATGTTGCAGAGAATAGTGTTAAATCAATAATAAATGCATGTCAAAACCGTTCACCAAACCAGCTTAATTATATATTATATGACAATATTGAAAAGCTAGTATTACCATAGTCTTAATCGTTAGTTCGTAGATTTGACGTGTTCGTTAATTCTGGTAATCATAAACCGTTCATTAATCACTATACAAGGACATAATTTTATGTCACATGCGTGTTTGCTGTTTCTGTTTGATGTTGCTTCATGGGTTAAGCATGTAGTGTTGGGTCATCCTCGTGATTCGTTCATTTCTGATGGTTCTTGTCCCGGTTGACTGTTTTAGGCGGCGTACTGCCTGAGTGTCCTAGACGCCAGACTGTCCAAGTGGACTGTCTACTGGCTGCTAAGGTTTCATTTTGCTTGCGTATTTTTGCGTTCTTGCTATTTGTGCTGACGGGCGGTGTTTATTCCGTTTCCGTGTATTCTGTACATGTATGTGCCTTTTTGCTCAGATATATTTAGGCTGTGTGCTGCTTTCCCTGTCCATTGTGTTGTCATTATTTTATTGTCATAAAACAAATTTACATAAAAGTGCTACTATACATGCATAAAAAGCTTACGCTTTATCAATTGATTTTAATAAGGGCAAACACGTGTATTCAAATAATCTTAAACCAGCAGTTGCTGGAAGCAAAATTATTCTGGTTACAGTCTGTACATTGGGAGTCACTTAACAATTCTGAAAATTCCCATGCCCTTTAAATCCATAAAATATTATATTAACACACTCTATGCTGGCGTGCTAAAGAAGAAGAATCGACCATGTGATTTACCAACAAAAACCCACTCGACACAATGCGTTAATAGAACCAATTAAGAATATGTTTCGTACGAAATTATTTGAGTGTTTACATTATCAAACTCTTAGCTGTTGGCAGGTGGCGTATTTTAGTACTGAATTCGCCTGAACACAGAAACGGGCTGATGGATAATGATTTTAACACAAAAGGAACTCTTTTTGGATAACACTTAATGATTACTTAATGAAACTATTCTTTGATTATCATTCATCTGTGTTTATCGAATAAATAGTATTCAAGTAGTATCTTTCGACTATCATTATTTAGTCATGTATTGAATGAAAGTATCAAGTTCCAAGAAGTTGTTTAATGGGTATTGCCATCGAATTTAGTTGTATGCGTGCGTAATGCTGCGTTTACAGTCAGCCACGATAGCCACGATGACCACGATTGGAAAGTATTGTGGTGAGCGTGTGGGATCGTCGGAGGTCGTAGAATTGAATCGTAATGATCGTGGGGGAACTTGGTGGGATCGCGAGCATCGTGAGCATCGTGTCAAAATTTTTGACAGTCAAAACTTTGACCACGATTGTCCCGATTCAACTTTGATCTTGAGAGAGCGTGATGGAACGTGCTAATCGTAGCGGAGCGCATTACAACTTGTCAGGCCTTAACGTAGCGTGTCAGACCTTGATGCTTCTTCGTAGGAGATCTTGGTGGACTTTGAAACACGATGCGTAAAGTTGCATTACGATTCCACCTCGCTCTATCACTATCTGCTACGTTTCGTCAAGATATGTAGGGTACTATCAGTAATTTATTAAAGCCAACCTCTTCAACAATCATGAACATCCGGACAAAGGATGTTTTGCGGTTGCACCATGCAAACATAATGGATACAGTTTGTTCATCTGACATATGACAAATGCCACAAAGTTCAAGCATCTACCAATACATGTACCACCGAAATGGGACATTTACAATCCCTAGAGCTACCTGTGTGTGCTGGCTTTAGGGAGTTATTATATTGGCCATTCAAAACCCCCTATCGCATTTGATACATTAAATCGCTTATTGGTTTTGTCTGCAATTATTTTTCAATCTTCAAAACAAGAGAATATATCACCTTTATACGTTTTAACAAAGTTTTGCCTTTCGAAGTCCTTGAACAAAATAGACGAAACGACTATATATGAAGGCAAAGTATAGTAAAAGTAATTTATCATAAGTGATAAGATGTTTGAGGATGAGTGTCAGCTCCAGTCAATGTGATAGGGGTTCTCATTTAGTACATTTTATCTCTATGTTGTTGCTATTTTTTTTAGAATATCATCAAATAGACGTATCATCCTATGAATTGACGAAGGTGCTAACATCATCAAGCCTGAATTCTTTGTTGGAAATATTGAACCACTACGTTATTTCTATTTACACCAAACCATGGTCTGCAAAGTAGGTCCTAAGCCATCTATTTCTTATTCTTCTTTACTTCTTCCCGGCTGCATACTTTGTTGCCACTGTTGAATATTAGAAATGCAGGAACACATAACTATTGCGAATTCGACATCGTCATCTCTTGAATGCATAGCTTGTTCCTTTGTGGAATATTTAGAGAATGGGTCCATCTCCCATCCTATTTATGCATTCAATCGTACTCGAAACGTGACCAACTTGTCAAGTCGTGGACATTAATCGTAGGAGAGCTCAGCATAACTTGAAGAGCGTAAGATATCTTAACAGAACGTAATAAGACGTAATAAATCGTGATAGCATATCGTGGTTGTCGCAAGAGAACGTAAGAGAACGCGATGTAATTCGTGGCAGATCTTGACATGAATCGTGTTTGTATCGTAAGAAAGCGCATCCAGTAGTAACACAACGTCACAAAGCGTATGACAGCGTAGTAAAATTAAATTTGATGCGATTAATCGTTGAGCTCCACGATATTGTCGAATCGCGGACATCGTGGGCATCGTGGCTGACTGTAAACGCAGCATAACTGTAAAAAGCTCAGTGGTTAGCGCGCTTGACGTCTAATCTGGTGACCCGGGTTCAAATCCGGGTGGAGGCACACATATATGCCTGCCATATTTCAGCAGAAAGCCGACTGGCAAATAAAGGCTATGCTAGGTATTTATGTAAAAAGTTCATTCAGAAGCGCGCTTTCCACACACCAATCTTATCTTTATTTCCGGATAATTATAATTAAGTGTTGTTCGATCTTCATACATGTTTGTTATTAGACATTTAAAACGTGTTTCTTTGAAATAATCTTCATTTAAACATTATTACTTCAGGCCTATAATAAACATTATTAGTTTTTCTCTCCCAAGACCTATTACATTGCGGAAAGGATAGGTAGGTAGGTAGGAAACATTAAATATTTCATATATACTAATGGAAGGAATATTTAAAAAAAGAAGCCTTCTGGGCGAAACGTTGTGATTAAATGAATATACATTAAGTATTATTCGTGTTTGGTGGAGATATTTTATTTTTGGAAGGAATATTAAAATACTTTCCCTTATATCATCACAACATATTTTGTCTTATTTCTCAAAATATGTTAAGATAGTGGGCGATTTTCGCAAATAGGTATAGTGGTAGGAAAACAAACAATATCTTAGGTCTTAAGAATGTTCATAAGATCAAGGTTATTTACAGAAAACTTGTTTCAATAAAATGAAGAACAACACTTTAATATAATAATCATGAGACGAAGATAAGATCGATATCTGAATTGAAACAATATCATTACAACATCGAGATTTGTGACAATCTTCTAGCAAAGCTCAGATTCATAATTTCTGAATGTTTATTAAGAAAAATTCACTTAGCTAGAAATAATACAGTTTTTATCAGTCGGTGTTTACAGAATAATCGAAATATCGTCATAAAGTGAATATCAACGTGATAAAATAATTTCTCTAGTGGCAAAATCGTTTTACAATAACTGTGTTTGTGTTAATCCCGCTGAATTGGTATTAAGCGAGCACCATTAAAACCTTGCTGCAAAACCTACATCCCTGATTCAATATCTCTTAAATTGGGTTTTGAAATAAAATAAAACATATATTTTATTGCTTGTTTACATTCGAAATTCAGAAGTCATTTGTATTTATCTGATTAACGAGAGCTCATAATACGCAAAATGAGCTTTGAAATGATCATACCTGCAAACTGAAATTTCAACTTATCTTTTAAAAGCATATCGCAATAAACCATGTTGATACTCCAGTACGATTATGCGGATACAACCCAGATAAGCCGTTACATAATTTCCCGGAACGTAAAAGTAATTGACTAAAGGTGGTATCAATCGATACGCATTATTAGAACCATTTCCAATGAGCTGTAATAGAGTTGCTGTGGATAGATTTAAAGGAGATATATACACGTATCCTTCCGTGTCTTAAATTTTAAATTTGCGACTGACTTATAAAATACGAGGGTCATTCAATATATAATGCAAAGTACAGTGGTACCTCTCTTGAGCGACTTTTGTGGGAGACAGAAATAGTGTTTGTTGTAGAGAGGGAGCCGTTGTGGAGAGGGATTGTACTTCTAACAGACTGTTGCATAAATAGCATGATTTAACCTCAAAAATATGTACATAATGTACACAAGCAGCGTGTCATAATTAGTAAAGATGAATACAGTGTATTGAGGTTGCTAACTCCTGACCAGATTATGATCTTATTAATTCTATAAAAGTAAATTATTTCGCCGATTTTGCCATGAAAATAAGTATTGACTACATGTACATACAAAATAACAGAATGTTCGTGTACACCAATTTACATACAGGACGGTCCGGATCGGACGGGCTTTAGACGGTACCGTATGCCCGACGCCATTTGTATTAAAATAAACAAACGCTTTCCTTTTTCTTGTTAGAAAAGATGCATTAATTGTCACTTTATTTTAATCAGAAGTTACAAGTTTTCTCACCTTACCCTGACCAAAGTTATTATACAGACCACAAATGAATGAAAACAATCTAATCGTCGTAATTATTCAATTAGACCAAACCACAATTTGTTAATCGTGTCACGAATGCAAGTGTGAAAAATAGCGATTTACAAGCTTCTCAATGATGATTAGTATACCATATTCACACATTTTGGCAGACAGTGTCAATACCTATGAAAACAACCAACAGCTGACTTAACCTACGCCGGTCCAGAGAGGTAATTCTTAGTGTCGGTACGACTTTTCAGTGACGTTTGTCGTTGAAGGGAGGTGTCGTTTCTCGGAGGGAAATTAACGTTGAAATTGCACGGGAGGAATTTTGAATGTCGTTTAAAGGAGGGAGTCGTTTGAGAGAGGTGACGTTACGAGAGGGAACACTGTATTACATAAATTCTTATATGCAATATCAATTATTCAAGCATTGTCATAATCATTTAAAGTAACCTTTAAAGCCGTCAATGATCGAGTTTCATCCTTTCGGTGGGTATTCTATTCCCGTTGCTACGTAACTACGAACATACACCATAAACTGCTCGGCAACAGTCTGTTAAATCTTATGCTAATCGACTTTCCGAATTCCCAGGTATTTTTTCGGTACGTACTATCGTATCAAGGTATCATCTATCGCTACAAGTTTGGTTAAAAATTTGTTGTTGTTCATTTTAAAGCGTGACGACACGCTGGCAACGAGTTTAAAGCGACGTTTGTTCTGTTCTGACGTCAAACGATGCGGTACCCAATGTGCGTAAACCTGGTACATATGCAGCCTGTTTTGCAAATTCAAACGAATAGGGCCAAAACTAATGTCAATTCCCTGGGCTATCTCTTCGCATGTAAATATTATGTCTGGTCTCAAACGTTTTCTCATTTTTTCGGTATAAAATGAGTCGATTGCACAGATATTCCAATCAGAGCGCTAGTATTCTTTAACTTCCATTATGTCGTTCGTATGTTCATTTAATAGCCTTGAAACATTAGAGTATGAACGAGGACATTTTGACACAAGCATCCGTTAAGGCAATAAAATATCCATCGAACTTTTGTTGCAGGAGCACTAGATTCATTCGATTATTACATTAATCGTGTGACGTTACCACGTCCATGATGTTTTGAGTGACGTCGATTAAACGCACGCGCTAATAACGTCATCGACGTTAAATGTACTTAAATTATTCCACTAAAACGGAATTGTGCTACATATGTATAATGCAAAGTTTCGTTATATTATATAGACTTGTTTTAGAGATAATCGATAGTTTGCATTATATATTGAATGGCCCTCGTATTTAAAAATGTTTTTGTTAAATGTGTGCGGGTCATTTATTTCAAATGCCTTAAAACTCCGAAAAACACTTCAGGTTACATCGTATGTAAAACGTAGTAGTAAACAAACCACCTCAAAATTAATCAAAATATTAGATCATTTATATATATTAAAAAAACATTTGTAATCCACAATTCGTAAGAATATAAACTCTTTAATGTTATAAATGCAGTAACGCACAGACAACCGAAAGCAACACAGGAACGGCGGAAGCGCAAAGCTACCCGTACAGAAGTCAGACACAAAACGAACCATTCATATCCCAAAACATTGATACATTTGTATATCAAGCAAACGGTCAAGATCATATTTCAGTTTTGATATTTCTAATAAATACGCCAGCATCATCTTTTAACATAGTACTTGATGAGTTTAATATTTCGATACAAACAACAATATACCGTTCAAACCTTACAAGGATCGCAATGAGAATATAAACGGGTTTTCAGAAAGCACGACTTAGTGCCTATGGATCCTACATTAAAGTTTGTAATAATACGTATGCATATTGAAAAATTCTTGGCATTGTCAGATTTTAGTTTTAAACTAAACTGATCCGGGATTCCCCGGCAACAGTGGAAATACGTCATAGGATCAGGTTGCAGTGGTGCTTAATGCATCATATATACTACATCATGACATGAAGATGCCAGAACTTGACAAGGCCATTGGCATTTCCGATGACATTGTCAAATTTTGACATATCTTAAATGGTTGTGTCTAGTAGCAGCAACATTTCAGCCCTCCGTCTCTGTACTATTATCATGCCGGAAAACTGAAACTCTGTAGAAATGCGCACAGATCCAAAGTAATACTTTTCGCGAATGGAACATATAACTCCAAAACATCTAAATGTCTGTATTTCCGACACACATCTCTTTTTACAGAAATAAATAAGATGTAGTTGTACGAACCGACAATATTTGACTCTTATATCAAATTTGAACGCATAATTGTAAATATTCATTGCTTATTCCTAGTTCTTATACAGCAAATTAATTGCTTTTCGCAAATGTTCAGGAAATCACTGGTGCTTCTTGCAACAAACTCATCTATATTTATCCACAAATGATATACTCAAACAATCGTTTCCGACGTTTTGGTACACGAAGTCTGAAATCCATTTTCCTACTACAATCAAATACTTAATGTGGTTTTCCAGCAAGATATACCTTCAGGAGAGACATGTAATTATACATGACTTGTATATGTGTCTGAGGAATGTGTGAGAAACCGTTTGTCGCCCATGCATTCAATCATTAATGCTTCAGGAGATTAATTCAGGCTTTTTACGTCACTAACGCATATTCATTTTCATATTATTAAGCATAGAAGTATATAAATTTGGTCTACTCGTTTGGATTATTTAATTATCGTCCGCGTTGTATAGACGATTTATTGAGAATACTGGTCGATATATATATCCGCGCGTTGTAGATATTCAGGAACGTGAACTTATTCTACTGCACGTATATGTGGTAGATTGCACGTATACTGTATATGGTACACTGTACCTAAATTTATATAACTGTGGTAGGTCGCACTTATATGTGATAGAGTGCACGTGTATGGTATATTATTATAGTATATACATGTATGCATGTACGATATATTGCACTGAAATTAAAGGTGAAGTGGTAGACTTCATTTCCTTTCTATCAAGCAAGTTGTTACAGCAATTCATCAAGCAAAAGACTGCCACAAGCGATGGCTGTGTTGGAAAGCCTTGTTGACTAGGATCATGCATGTTCTCTATATGTGAGAAAACATGACAGTTGCTCATTGAAGAGTAAATACCAGCAACTACTAGCTGAATTAATTTCAGAAAACGTGCTAATTTGCTTGTTTCTGATCGATTGTAACAGTCGAAAGTGCATGGTCATTCTGGTTTTTCATACCAGTCCGTCCAATGACCTCTGACGTCAAGGGATAACACGGCTTAAAACTGGTTCCAAACTCGGAACAATTATAATAGTGTTTGCACTGACCCATCTGAGTATGTTTGTAAAAAGACAAATTAATATAAATAAAAAAAACAACGAGTGTGGTTCGATCAGACTGATAAATATGACAGCATCCATGTTATATTGTTTCGGTCATTCACTAGTACTACTTTGGTATTAACCCCTGCCGCGATTCCAGTATGGTTTATGTTTTGAATCAATGGTATAATGACGCTTTCTCTGAAGTATTGGGTATCATATCTAAGGTTTCCCCACACGAAGCCAGACTAGATAATACACAATTATCCCGACAATGAGTTAACTTACATAACAATTTGATATCTTGTTACAAGGAAGACTATAATCTGATCCATAAGTCTTTCCGTAAAAAAATCTATTAAGGTATTCATACGTTTTAATTACTGATGAAAATTGGAATTATACATATGTGATCCGTTTCCGGTATAATGGTTATACTGCAGACCACTTTTAAAATGTATTGGAAAAAGTAGTAAATGGAGAAAATGATGTCACTGTGACGTTGGTCTTTGATTAACTGACCTCCAAAGCAGTCATTGTGATCATCTACTAGTTCTGACAGAAGACGATTAAAAATGGCTCCAATTGTTCCTTTTCTAGACGCTCGACATGGAAGGGAAACTGGTCTCTCTACTCTCATTCCCTCGTGGTGATGGATAATATCAGGAATGATGTATTGAGAGTAATTGATATGAGTCGGAAAACTAGTTCCCCGATCGAATCGACCTACAATGAATCAGTATAACCCGAGAACCAGTTTTGTACCATACGATGCTCTACTTCTGGAATAGATTTATTAGACACAAATCTCGAGACTATGGCCAATTACCGTCGTATTTAATTAGTGATTTCTGATATATTACACGTTTTAAATGGACACACAATTCTTCTTCGACTGAAACAAAAATGGCACCATGGGAGTCTGAATGTCGGGAAATTGCTAAGCTATATTTTCTACTAGTTATGGTCTGAACTTGAAATATGGATGCCAACATTACAATTAATTAATGCGAAAGAATTCTGCATAACCATGTCATACCAAAAATACTGTTAAATGTTTATACTAGTGATCCCCCTGACTTTAAATTCCCTGACCTTTTCATGTGATGTTTCACAAAATGAACGAGTTGCTTTTCCGAATGCGGCTGATTAATAAATCATAGAGTAAACGAAGGTGACAGGCGAGAACAACTATCACACAAAGAGCGCATCAACATCTATTGTGTTTATTTGAATATGACAGTAGATTATGCTATTTATGCTGTTTCAGTGTTTGACAAGTGCAAGGTATTCATACTATTTAATATTCTTGTCAGAAGGGTTTAACACTCTAATCTATGACTTAAACTGCTGTTTTAAGATATCAAGATATTACCGAGTGACGAAACATGACAATCTTACGCAATATTTAGAAACCATCTAACATAAGACGTGATACGTCTGTGAAAAAACGCATATTTCGTTATCGTGCCAGACTGGTGTTACGTTGTATTAGTTGCATGAACAGACAAATGTACATGTGAGTGTACCAGTCCAGATGTTATATTTCTAAGACTCGTAGACAAACAATTAGTCTCTGAAATAACATCGTTTGAATTCTAGACAAAGTATATCTATATTTAAGTAGCACTAGAGCTGGTGCAAAGCCAACTTACATTATTACATTAGCAACAAGAGTGCCAAAATGTCACAAAATACGCCCGTCTTGGGGCATGGTGAGTCTCAGGGCATGGTGAATGAAAAAAACAAACAATCCAACATTTTTTTAATTCAAGGACCATAACACAAGAAGGCCGAGGCTGATTTGGCCTACAATTGAACTTGTCTTAGATATTATATCCGTAAACATTGTCACCAAGTTTGAAGATACTCAGATGAAAACTCTTTGCACTAGAGAACAGACAAGGTAAATTTCACATTTATTTTGGTAATTATAGGATAATAACCAAATAAGGCCTAGGCCAATTTGGCCTATAATCAAACTTGGCCTAGATATTATGCCCATAAGCATTGTCACAAAGTTTGAAGACGATCGCATGAAAACTGTTTGCGTTAGAGCACAGACAAGGCCAATTTCTTACTTATTTGGTAATTAAAGGCCCATAACCCAATAAGGCCTAAGCCGACTTGGCCTATGATCTAACTTGGCCTAGATATTATTCCCATAAGCATTGTCACAAAGTTTGAAGATGATCAGATGAAAACTGTTTGCACTAAAGAACAGACAAGGTAAATTTCACATTTATTTTGGTAATTATAGGACCATAACCCAATAAGGCCTAGGCCGATTTGGCCTAAAATCGAACTTGGCCTAGATATTATGCCCATTAGCATTGTCACAAAGTTTGACGACGATCGCCTGAGTACTGTTAGCGTAAGAGTACAGACAAAGCCAATTTCATACTTATTTGGTAATTAAAGGACCATAACCCAATAAGGCCTGGGTCGATTTGGCCTATAATCGAACTTGGCCTAGATATTATGCCCATAAGCATGGTCAGCAAGTTTGAAGATGATCGGATGAAAACTGTTTGCACTAAAGAACAGACAAGGTAAATTTCACATTTATTTTGGTAATTATAGGACCATAACCCAATAAGGCCTAGGCCGATTTGGCCTAAAATCGAACTTGGCCTAGATATTATGCCCATAAGCATTGTCACAAAGTTTGAAGACGATCGCATGAAAACTGTTAGCGTAAGAGTACAGACAAAGCCAATTTCATACTTATTTGGTAATTCAAGGACCATAACCCAATAAGGCCTGGGTCGATTTGGCCTATAATCGAACTTGGCCTAGATATTATGCCCATAAGCATTGTCAGCAAGTTTGAAGATGATCGGGTGAAAACTGTTAGCGTAAGAGTACAGACAAGGCCAATTTCATACTTATTTGGTTATTAAAGGACCATAACCCAATAAGGCCTGGGTCGATTTGGCCTTTAATCGAACTTGGCCTAGATATTATGCCCACAAGCATTGTCAGCAAGTTTGAAGATGATCGGATGAAAACTGTTTGCGCTAGAGTACAGACAAACGCCGCCGCCCGCCCGCCCGCCCGCCCGCACGCCCGCACGCCCGCCAAGGGTGTTCACATAATACGTCCCGTTTTCAACGGGCGTATAAAAAGGACACAATGTTATGTCGAAAATCGACTTCCATAAGACGATTCGCGTCACACTATTTATGCACTTACAAAATGTCATTTTCTTCCCCCGTACGTTAATATACTCAATTTCTCAAATTACATCACACATGCTCAAAAACTTAGGACAAAAAAATCACGAATTGTTTGTTTACATAATAGCACACACACAACATCCTGCTTTGTTCAGAACTTTATTTGATGGTCATATATTGCATATGTCTTAAGTTATGACAATTTATGCATGCTATACATTCTGTACATTATATATGAGTCTGGTTCAAGTTGTCTGTAGTGGTCGAGTATCAGACAGTCGGGAGCTTGACGGGATTACGTAACATTTAGTTAATGGATACATGTAACTCCCAAACAGCTATTTATTTATAATACTTTCTGACAGCAATTTCACGAGGCTACCGGATGTCTGATGACGGTGTGTTTATTGATAACATTAGCATGTATATTGTTTTTAGATTTCATAGAACTGTCTTTAAACATCAGTGGATATTTTGTTTACTTTAACTCCGGATGTGAATGGTCACATTATGTTAACCGGGCTAGCTTAACAAAGTTCTTAAAAATGTAGGTTAGCTACAACAAAATGTCGGAAAACGGTCGTTTCTAAAATTCTCAAATGATCGATTAACCATATCAAAACGGTCTATACAACATTTCGAAATGAAATAGAGTTAGTTATACCTACCACCTCATCTTGTAACATCGAAAACACATCCGAGTGAAATGAAATGTATGATAAGCAATTAACATAATTGTAATAGTTACAATTATGCTAAAACGTGCTATATAATTATTGGGGCGTTCTTTGGAGGCGTTTTGACCAATTTCAATAATTCCATGGGGCGTTTCGACTATTTGAACAACTTTTGACTCGAGGGCGTTTAGTTTGTGTGTGTGTTATAATTGTAAAGCTTCTATCACACATTGAATTAAGTTAGACAGAGGGTTGCATGAAAATATGGGTAAGATACGTAATTTCCAAAAAATACCTAGCATCGCATTTTGAAGAAAGATATGTTAACAAATCGAATAGAGACGGCAGAGTTCAGCAGAAACTAGAAATGCACAAATAATAAAAATGTACAAACTGCTACATCTGCATGAATGATAAATACTGAACTTCCATATGATAATCGCAAACTTCAGAATACGTAGGTAATTTCTACGAACTTCATACTAGTGGTTTATTTTATCATCATTTATAAATACTCTAATTCTCAATGTATCAACAAATCAATCAATGTCTAGTTATCGCGCTAATGGTTTTAGATTCCAAAACAAATTAACCTGGTAGACTGACATTTTTCCCTCATATACTATTTTATATTAATCTGGTATAGGATAATATTCACCGGTAGTCTCAACTTAAATAATATGGTTTTTCTGCACAATAGGGCTAACAACGCTGTTAACGACGAACCACGCGACCTATTGTCCCAACACTAAAGTTAGCTACAAGTTTTCCATAGGGCTTTTAAGATAATTGACAGGTTGGGTGAAACATTTGAGTATGTTTATGTTAAGCACAATGAGTATCGACAGATAGACTTAACGTAGCTATAAATTATGTCCTGTAAAACTGATTTATCGTCATAGTTCTGATACAGAATCACTTGTTCAAGTACCTTGATCGTATTACATTGTTACAAACGTCGGTCTAGTAAATAGTCTGCCATTAATGTCACCGGACAAATGGGTGACACTTATTAAAAAAGCACTCTGTGGGGACAAACGTTTTGTTGACATTAATGATGAGATGGCTGCGGTTAGGTCTGGCTGTTGACAATGTCCCAGACGTGCAATGTGCAACCTCTCAACAATAATCAGTATTCCGTATATTATATTTTGGGTTATCTATAATAGATCTTTTCGTTAGATCTTTATCGGTGTCTGGTCAAGCTGGTAGAATGAAAGCATTAGGGACAGACATATGTATCAGTCCACATTATTATATAGATCACGAAATGTCTGTTGACTTTATACTGATGAATAACTTATCCGTTGTTAGAATGTATAAGAAATCTTCTCGCAATGGTAGCTTTAACCATTAACTCTATTTTCTATTTCTGTTTTTTTCTTTACGTTACCGAAACTACTTCGGGAAACAAACTGTATAACCTGGAATTTAGTCATTTCCATGCATGGATATAAGTAGCTTCACCTGCATTACCGGATCATACCGAGTATAAGACAGCAAAAGGGTCGAATGACATGATCCTGTCACTCAACCATTTAGCCGTTGAATTAGTTCAATAATAGGCTTAACATGGGAGCAATACCTTCCCAGCGTGTGGTATGTTTCCGATTGGAGGTCAACCCAAAAAATGAAAATCGTCATCTACATGTATTAAAACAAGACCTAAAATAATCTTTCCCAATGAGCTAAGTAATATCTTACGCTTGGTGTAAGATTTTCGATTTCGGGAAAGACATTTCCAGCATTCTTGGTTGGTGCATGTCAGTGAAACGCAATATCTCATTTGATAACGTATACTTTATTTGCCTTTCAAAATGAAAACAATACACCAGTCTATGGCAACAGTGTGTTATTTCAGTGTCATTAATTTCCTAAGTTATGTTGCAGAGAAAAGTGTTGTTAAATCAATAATAAATGCATGTCAAAACCGTTCACCAAACCACCTAAATATATATTATATGACAATATTGAAAAGCTAGTATTACCATAGTCTTAATCGTTAGTTCGTAGATTTGACGTGTTGGTTCATTCTGGTAATTATAAACCGTTCATTAATCACTATACAATGACATATTAATTTTATGTCACATGCGTGTTTGCTGTTTCTTTTAGGTATTGCTTCGTGGTTTAAGCATGTAGTGTGGGGTCGTCCTTGTGATTCGTTCATTCTGATGGTTCTTGTCCCGGGTGACTGTTTTAGGCGGCAGACTGTCCGGTTATCTTAGGTGGCACACTGTCCGAGTGTCCTTTGCGGTAGATTGTCCGAGTCTCCTAGGCGGCATACTATCCGGTTATCTTAGGTGACACACCGACCGAGTGTCCTAGGCGGAAGACTGTCCGAGTGTCTTAGGCGGCAGACTGTCCGGTTATCTTATGCGGCACACTATCCAAATGGACTGTCTACTGGCTGCTAAGGTTGTATTAGTCTGTGTCATTTTGCAGTTGCTCATGTTGTTTGTGCTTATGGGCAGTGTTAATTTCCTGTACCCGTGTGCTCTTTGTGTGCCCTTTAAGCTCAGATATATGTATGATGTGTGCTGCCTTCCCTGTTCATTTAGTTGTTATTATCTTATTGACATAGCACAGATTGACTTGCCCGTTACTTAAAAGTGATACTACACATGTATACAAATCTAATGCTTTATCCATTGATGTCACTAAGGGCAAACACGTGTATTCAAATCGAACCTTAAACAAGCAGTTGCTGGAAACATAATTATTCTCGTTACAGTGGGTGACACTTTAAAACAATTCTGAAGATTTTTATGCCCTTTAAATCCATTAAATATGATACAAACACACTTTATGTTGACATGCTAAAGCAGAAGATTCGACAATGTGATTTACCAACAAAAAATCCAATCGACACAATGCGTTAATAAAATACAAACAAACAGAACCAATTATAAGTACACCTTGGTGAAACTATTTGTGTGTTTACATAATGGTACGCCAAGTTGTTGGCAGGTGGCATATTTAGTACTGTGCTCGTCTGAACATACGAATGAGCTAATGGATAATACTAGTCCTTGATAATGTTCATAAGATCAAGGTTATTTACAGGCAACTTGTTTCAATAATATGACGATCAACACTTTAATATAATAATCAACAGACGAAAATACAATGTAAGATGGATGCCTAACGTGCAATAAATATCATTGCAACATCTAGAACTGTGACAATTTTCTAGCCAAGCTCAATTCCTCACTTCTGATTGTAACGAAAAAATAACTAGCTTGAAATAATATAGTTCTGTTGATAAGTTGGTGTTTGCGGAATAATCAAAATATCGACAGACTTATTTTGCGATGTAGTAAAACAATTATTTTGGCATCTTAACAAATGCAATCGATACATAGCACCCATTTCTGTCATGATCTGTAAATGATTTACAGCAGTTAATTACGTAAACTTCAAAATTGTGTTATGAATACTCCTATCATTGCTATTTTATTCATTCCAAATCTCTCACATGTGTTATGTTGTCAACAATTGCTTGTTGTTTCAAAGTTTTAATGTATGTATAATTGTACATGTATGTTTTCCAGCGTAAAACACAAATAGTCGATTATTAAAAACAAAGATTTTATCAGTTGTTTACTTCTGTTCTGTGTTTACGAAAAGCATTTTAGACTTTTAGTGGAGTCGCGCTTCGTTTTTAAACAGTGTTTTCACAGACAATTTCAGCAATGCAGTGGAATTAAGTCAGGCAATTTACGCCTTACTAAAAACGCACGACACATAATATCAGTCAGCACAGGCAAAAACGTAACATTACCGAATTAAACTACTCTGTGCGCACACAACGTCAAGACGAATTTAGGTATATAGTCAATTCGCGCAAAACATAATGACAAATTAGGGAAGTTGGTGCGCAAAAAAGTAGTATTGACGAATCGAGCCAGTCATGGTGTGCAAAACGTAATGACGAATTACGTCAGACAGTGCGCGTGTGAACATATGAACAAATTGATAAAATAGAGAAGTAATATTAAAAACTTCATAAAACCGCTGGATTACTTCAATATGTTCACTTCATTTAATGAATCTCACAAATTAGTTCCCTTTTAAAGGTGTTTAGGGATGAGCTGATTGTAATTACGGTTTATAGCAAGCACACATGCTTTAATCATCGATTTGTAGACAGCATCTTAATTCGTTAATAAACTGCGTCGGCAATTTTATAGACACTAAAAAGACAGTTTGCACATTTAAATCTAAGGAGGTCTAAATTACCTCGCCACATACAAGTAGTTTATGCTCAAGTTGATTATTTTATTGGGTGATTAAAAAAGTTTAATTACAAGTTGACGACACTGACTTTAACAACATTTGTTGTCATTAACTATTAGTTTTAATACAAATCTTTAATTAAAAAGAGGTAAGGGCAATTTTCTACAAAGCAATCAATGGCATTGATTGATACCAAAACATATTAAAGGTTGCGTATCCTTATCTTTGCGTGTCTTAAAATTCCGACGTCACTATAAGGTAACATTACTTATATGTTTATGCAAAAATGCACAATACAAAGTCGCGAATACTGGTCAGAATGCATGTACAACGCAATATGATTGGCCCACCCAAAATAAAGCAATAACAATTGTTTTGAAAGTATTTGTAATTATTATTCCAGATATATTTAGTGGATATTCAATGTTATTTTGCCTTTTTTATAAGATGATAAACAAGTCATAAGGCCTAATACGAGATTAAATCACAATTTTAAAATTTGTAAAATACAAACTGAGATGCATCCACTTTAAATCAAATCACACACATTGAGCAGTCTGACACATTATTTCCGGTATTGATTTAGATGAAATATGTGTATAAAGTGGTGTGTTGGTGTTTGTGTGTGAGCCATGGTAAACGAACATATGTTGTCATTGTAAGCGGACATAAATTGTTTCATAGCGTGTTTGGATACATGCTGTTAATTAACGATAAAACATTGCTATACTATAATGGAATAAAGTAGTATATTCTTGCAAATCCATTAAATAAATGTAATTAGTACACGCGATTCAATGGAATCAGGAGTTGTCGACCAGGGGACCTTTTTGTTTTATTTGTTAAGTGGTATGTAGTACGTACATGTAAACACGTCCTGGAAATGCTGAATGGTTCGTAGCCACACAGTGTATCTTGTATGAATACTAGTGGACCTTGACGACTAAATGATATGAAACTATAGCGAGCTATAATGACTTAAAAATGGCGCGGAGCTATACATGTATAAACCATAGCGAGCTATTGTGGCTGAATTGGGCCGAGCAATTTTCATGTATCACACCGCTCTACAACATCGTGTCGTACGGACGTTTGATGAAGTTTCGACCTTGAGAAATACGCCACGAATCGGAGTTTGGTATGCTGCTTGAGTACATTTTACGACCAACATGACATTTCGTTTAATTTCAGAATTGAATTGGAATAACGAACCGACAAAAAATCACTGACTACCGAGCAGAAATCAATAAGTTGATTGAATTGGTATAAATTGTTGCAACTACACTTGCCTTTGTCCTGAGTTTCTTCGTAAGCAAAAAACTCACAAGGGCTGGTATTCAATATCGATCTTATTTAATTGGAGTACAAGGATAGTCAATCATATCGCATGTTACTGACCAATAGTTTAATACGGTGTGATATGATTGATTGTCCTTATCCTTAAGTACAGTAAGATCAATATTGAAAACCACAACAGGGTTTCCGAACGCTAACAACGCGATAATATTGTTAAACCAAGCCTGCATTTTAGATCATCTGTTTGTCTAGTCTAATTACGCAGTTTCACACATGCGGGTTAAACACTATTGTCGAGAGTTATCGAATATACTATGCACGTTCAGCCAGAAATAAAATAAAGTGTTTAAATGTTTATTTAAAGGGAAACCGAGCATAAATTATTTTCAGTCTTTTTTTTAAAAACACAACGAACATACGAGTATACTATGAGCAAAGCGTGCGGGTTCACCAGATATGAATTAAAGCTTTCGAAGGTTTGTTTACTAAGGAAACTGAACAGGGATTTTTTTCAGCGGAAGTTTAAATTATCGAACATACAAAATTTAGTGGCCTTATAACATTATTATTATGGGCATGACATAAGTAAAATACATCATAGGGTATAATACGAAAATGATGGATGTTATGTTAAAGAGGCATTTATTGATTTTAAGAGCTATCATTATGTTTAGATGCTTTATATTATACATGAAGTTTGGAACACATGCACCAGACGATGCACAGAAAATTGACAATATATCTCATTATCGATAAATATTCTCTCGTAACTGTACATGTAATTGTTTTAGTTAACGTAATACACGAGTTTCATGGGTCATAAAACATGCTCATAATGCCAGAATATGCAAACAGAAGACCCTAGAGGAGAATTTTCACTCTAGCAATGTCCGTCCTTGAAGTCTAAAAGAGTTATGAGGCTTGTTTCTCTATTTTAGTTTATAAAGGTGATCGTACATTTGTAGATATGAACATTATTCTAGGAATGTTTGGGTGTTTTTAGAACATAAGTACAATACTTTGGATTGAATACGAGCTTTTATGCTTGACTCGGCGTATATTTGTTAGACACATTCCTCAACTAAACACCTTGACTAAATAAAAAAAACCATATGACATTTGATGATAACTCAGAACGGAAATTTCATGAAGCTTCATTTTGCGCACAATATGCCAATCATTCCAAAGCGACGTGTTTTATTTTCTTAATGAAACTATGTAGTGTTAATAGTCAAACCTTATTTACCCATTGTATTCATATTCCATGTCATTCTGTCTATCAAGCGCCTGAAGGGAGCTTCTAGCCAAAGGATTGAACTTGTGACCACTCTCTCCCCAGCAAGATACTCGGAACATACGGCATTCAGTTCGGCCTGTTACGGTCGAACAATATAAGCACACACTATAGGAGGGCGTACAGTTTAGGTCTTCAATTACCCTGACATCTAACACTTTCGAGTGTGAAGTTCATATAGAGTGGTATGATTTGCACGTGGTACTAAATAGTCATTAAGCTCGGTAATTCTGTATGACAATGACCACTATAAGGCACACGTTAGTTTATAACCCGATTATCGTTGGGGCATACGCGACTTCCGAATCTTCACCGTAAAGTCAATGTAAAACTATCAAAGAGACTAGAATGTGAAATTGACTTCATAGATTTCCTAATTGATTCAATTTCGTCCAGTAATTGGATAGTAGTGGCATTTGAAGATGTTTCTATTGGTCTGAACGCAGACGACATAATTGAGAATTTATTGGACTATCGATAATTGGAACAGAAATGCCCAATATGAAGCATAATTATACCTATGTTACTCCAAATTTTGTGTCATAACTTTGTCGTTGAGAAAACAGCGCCGGTGAAACGATAATAAACGGAAAGTATTAATGTTTCCATATAATATGCATACTTTTAGTATTGTGCTGAATGATTCATACAAGCATGCTTTGACTGGGTTTATGTTGGTCTGAAAGTATTCGAGGGACTCGTTTACAATAAAAGTTTCAACTAAATTGTAAGCGCGATAATCTCATATTGTACTACTTACAAGTTTTAATTTTACTCCGATTAACGATAATAACATGGCTACTATATATATCAGAAATCTTGTAGTTTTAAATAATATATGTGGAGAAAATGCGTTTCTTAAAAAGCAGTGGTATCAGTAATGGATCTATGGTTGCCGAATCAGGCTCACGACCGGATTATATAGAAAACTATCTGATACGAATAAGTGTAACTTAGGAGTAATGCAAGTTTGTCATAAAATATTCACGCCTCTTAATTGCGCTTTCTCTCATGGTCCATATTTCCAATTCTTAACGAAGTCATTTCTGAGAGCCCGGAAACTATTGTCAATATTATGGAACATAATTATATTAGTTTATACATCCTATGTATCCGACTTATTTTACCTAATAATGTGAAAACCGAGATTCTTTAATGGGTTCGCAGAAACAAGTTATGCAAATCATGAAAGGCTATCGTAAATCGTTACCATTTAGATTGTCATTTTATGCCCACGGTCATATTATGATGAACCGATGTTTAGCAAGAAATAAAGTATAACTGTTGTTTTATGGCGATCAGTGAAACCCATTCTTTGTAACATACATAACTTAAATTTGAAACTCGCCTTGTTACAGAGTGCTCACTATGAAATATAGTATTGAAAGTCAATTAGGACAACAGCAAATGTATAGCTGGTACAAAAGTAGAGCATATCTATAAAAGCATAACGTATTAGACTTGTAATAGACATTTATAAGAGTTATTATGTCATTAACATCGATTACAACGTATAACAAATCTGCCAGTAACTCAGTGACCACTACTTGAGTGCTGGTATGTATTAAGGCATCTATTAGTAAGTGGAAATCTTTAATATTCCGACTTTACTTAAATATTTCCGATGAGGATATTTACTGCACATCTTAGAATAACATATACTTTCTTAGGGATCATCGATTATTATGGCTCTCTATATAAGGCATGAACATATGTAAACAATTAATAATTTTGATTGTCTGATTTAGGTGATTTCACTCAGGGAAATTTTACGATTGTAAGAAAAATCCAAGTGTTCTACTAAGATGCTTTATAAATACTGGCCCAGACTAAGAATACATTTCTACATCATGAATTGCTGTATCTGTGAGCTACTGTAACCTCGTTTAACGTATGTTTTATGCATTTCTTTTTCTGCTGTTTCTGCAATGTGCCAACGTCCCTAATGTCCGACGTTTAAGTTATTGTAACTGTTCTTTAGTTTCAATTCAATTTTTAGCTAAATAATGTGCTACCAGAAATGACATTCAGGACCAGCAGTTTAGTTTATTTAGAAATGTTTTCTATTATCTAAGCTCACAAAGTTCACAACATAAAGTTATTACTACATATTGAATATCATCGAAATGGCAACATACGTATCTTGTGATGTAATACAACAATTATTTTGGCATCTAAACAAATGCAATCGATACATACACCCATTTCTGCTATGATCAGTAAGTGATTTACAGCAGTTAATTACGTAAACTTCAAGATTGTGTTATGGATACTCTTTCATTGTTATTTTATTGATTCCAAATCTCTCAGATGTGTTATGTTGTCAACAATTGCTTGTAGTGTCAAGGTTTTAAGTCTTCCACCATGAAACACAAATAGTCGATAATTAAAAACAAAGTATTTTATCAGTCGTTTACCTTTGTTCTGTGTCCACGAAAAGGATTTTAGACTTTTAGTGGAGTCGTGTTTCGTGTTAAACTGCTTACAAGCGATCCACTATCGCATACAAGCGTTAAACGACACTTCTCGTCAAATTTTACGTGTGAATGAAACTACAGAGATGTGATATAGACGGTTAATGACAGACACATGATTAACGAGAAGACAACAGAGAAACTTTGAGTGTTAGTGATGAGCCAACCATGTCTAAGTTTGTCTTATATTTGTGAACACTCATCAGGAATATACGCAGGGTAATTCAAAATGTAACGTTAACTTGTTAAAAGTACGACTATTGTTTGTATGTGCTGTATGAAATTATTTACCGTTACTTGTGAATTGGCCGTGCCTTATTATCCGGAGTCCTATCCGATTTGTTATTTAAACAAGTTGAATATTCTTACGTTACAAAACAGAAAAAAGAGAGATTATTTTAACAGTTCCAAGTAAATACAATCGAGTAATAAATGTTCAATATAATGGGCGTATATGTGTAATATGTACGTAATGGGTTTATTGAAAATGTATGTGTGTGTTCTAATACGTGTATCGTTTATTTTGAATTTAACAAGAGGGAACCATACAAAGTGTTATTAAGGACAGAATTTAATTTCTGAACTATCGGTTTATTGTTGGTTTGTGACGTAAACTTGTATATTCAACGTTACTTTATGGTTGTATTATTCCACAAAATGATACATTACTTATTCCCATAGACATTTTGAAAGTTGTTATACACTTACAAGTACACATGTAGCTTACGTACATAATTGGCAATCTCACTTAAAAGCACATACGTGGGTTCTTTACTCGCACCATGAAGACATTTGGTGTGAACGCTTAAATTTCTCCTGAAAACATAGTTGATTTTTTAACAAAAACATTAATAATCACAAATTGTTAACTTATAACTCTAACTTTTATATAAGCACATGCTGCAAATGTCGTTTCTCAGAAAGAGAAATTGTTGTTCTTATTCCCAAGATAATGTGATATATAATTTGATTTTTACAAGCGGAATCAACACTCTTTAACAGTTTATATGCAACATTTAAAATTATAGTTGTTCTATAAGACCGAATTATAAACCATGTTCAATTTTGTACATCAATCTGGGTTTACAAACAGTTACTATAATTATTATCTTCTATACAGCGAAATTGATTCGTTGAATATGATTAAAGAACAAATTTGTATCAAATAATGTAATTAAGTAGAAGTGTTCTCTAAAATTTAAACCGCGCATTTAGAACATAGCGAAATTAAGTGAATGAAACGGTGCGCGGCTTTCCAAAGACCATGTCAGCAATGAGGAGGAATTAAGTCAGGCAATGTACGCCTTACTAAAAACGCATGGTACATAAATCAGTCAGTACAGACAAAAAACGTGACATTACCGAATTGAACTAGTCTGTACGCTCAAAACGTCAAGACGAATTTAGGTATATAGTCAATGCGCGCAAAACATAATGACAAATTAGGGAAGTCAGTGCGCGCAAAATCGTAACATTGACGAATCGAGCCAGTCATGGTGCGCAAAACGTAATGAAGAATTAAGTCGGACAATGCGTGTGTACCTCAGGGACAAATTAATAAAAATGAGAAGCTATATTATATGTTCACAACATTTAATGAATCTGACAAATTGGTTTCCTTTTAGAGGTGTTTAAAGATGAGCATGATTGAAATTACGCCTTATAGCAATCTCTAATGCAGTTTAATCATTGATTTATAGACAGTGTCTAAAATCATCTAAATTCGTTAATAAATTGCGTCGGCACTTTTAAAGACACTTAAAAGACAGTTTGCGCATTAAAATCTAAGGAGGTCTAAATTACCCTTGCCACATACAAGTAGTTCATAGTCAATTTGATATTTTTATTGGGTGATTAAAAAAGTTTAATTAAAACTTGACGACACTGAATTTTACAACATTTGTTGTCATTAACTGCTAGTTTTAAGACAAATGGTTAATGAAAAAGAGGTTAGGACAATTCGGCGTACAGCTATAATGCAATCATTGGCATTGATGAAGAACATATTAAATGTTGCGTATCCATATCTTTGCATGTCTTAAATTTGCGACGAAACTATAAAGTAACATTACATGTACTTATATGATTTTTTAGAAATGCCAAAAGAACCTTCAGCTAGAATTTTATTACAAACTCTTATAAACAACAAAAAGTCGCGTATACTGGTCAGAATTCACGTACAACGCAATATGATAGGCCCACCCTAAATAAAGCATTTTTTTTGAAAGTAATTGTAATTAATATTCCATATATATTTAGTGGACATTTAAGGTTTTTGCCTTTTAATAAGATGATAAACCAGTCATTAATCCTAACACGAGATTAAATCACAATTTTAAAATTTGTAAAATACTGACTGAGATGCATCCACTTTAAATCAAATCACACACATTGAGCAGTCTGATTGTTTCCGGTATTGAATACAACAGTGATTTAGATGAAATATCTGTAAAAAGTGGTGTGTCATTATTTTTACGTGATTGTATCGTCAGCTTACATGACGCTGGCAATCGTAGGTTTAAACTGCTTCTTGATTCTACTGAACAAGTTTAAATATAATCGCCAGACGGCAGTAAAACTACTTTACCATGACTAAACGTCACATATCTGCTTAAAGCATGTCAATAGCGTCGGGATGCTTTGTATCATAAAAGCGTGGTACCGTATACAACGCATACGTATAAACCTAAATGGTGTTTTTGGTCGGGGTATCGTTGTCCTACAATCTGATGGTCCAATCGTCACGCCCAGTGGTTTTGGTTTGGCGGCATGTGTAAATTATGAAAATGACGCCAATATGACGTAATGGGTTAAATTAAAATATTTCATCGCGGAAAATAATACCAGGCATACGACTCTCGACCCACTTATTGATTTAAACTCTAACAAACTCCAAATCATAGTTGATACAAGCATGATCAGTCTAAAACGTGCTTAACAATCATACAAACAAGATATGTATTTACGGAAACCAGTCTTTTATACAAGCATGGTAACTGCACGGTTTGATAGCGATCTGATTGACCGCACGGTTGCTCCCCTTCTCGTTTACATAACACGACTTCCTGAAATCCCTGTGACCGTTTTCATTGGCTGCACGGTTACACTAACGATCTGATTGGCTGCACAGTTGCATACTTGCTCGGTTACTCGCTTAGCGAAAACCGTTCATGTAGCGTTTTGCATGCGAGTAAACGGAACAACAATGCTCCATTGATGCAGAAAATTATTTATGCTAAGATTCATGAGGAAAAGCAAAAGTAATTTTGGAGATACATGCGACAAAAATGTTCACACCCGCAGGTCCAACCTCCTAAATGCAAATCATAATATGTCAGTCTTATTAATATATTTGTATATATTCTTCGTTTGAAAACCTACGTTTGACAGTTTGGATGACATTGAAGAAGCAGAGAGTGCCATGGCGATACAGCGGACAATCTGCCTTATAAAGTAATGTCTGATGTAGCATATTACATGTACCGTAATGCTAACATTACACGTTGAAAGTCTCTAAATGTTGTAAAAATCGCTTTGTACAAACTGCAGCTAAATTAGCCTTAACCGCGGTTATTTTATTGTTGGGCGAGGATACATACGAGTTAGAGACAAAATCGTTCCTAATTACATCGCGTGTGAAAACAGATATTACAGACTGATGGACGATCATACGAGACAATTCAAGAACTTATGGGAATATATTCCACTCACTTAAATCCATTTAGTGTATTTCTCGAGGGGATGTTTAACATTCTATCACATGTATCGTGCAGTGTATGTTTCCGCCTAAATGCACTTTTTTCTGGCCGACGCTATTTCTTAAATGCAATAGCACAGTTACTGTTTGTAAACATGTTTGGAAAGTCGTCGTATCCCACACCGACGTTATTTCTTAAATGACTTAACACATCTGTATGTGCAGTATCACAGTTTGGAAAGTCGTCGTATCCAATAATGTGGTGTATGCTTTTGAGAAAAATGAGCCAGTGCGCCAAATAAACTTCGTGTAGAGGAAAAAAACATGCAGACATGTTGTAATGTTATGTTACAAATAATGTTAAAAGGAGGGGATTCATTGACAAATATTGGTCTTGACTGTCCAGATGAGGCTGCTTCATCTGAAAATTTGTCGATATTTTAAGCAAACTTTTAAAGATCGGCTGAAAACCACCCACCCATAACCCCCTCAATCGCCATACTTGTGTCCATTGGATTGTTTTTAATGGGATATGTTTAGAGCAGGGTTAATACATGTACTAGTTTACAAATCACAAAATAATGACATAATTATTGAAATCCTCCATTCGTCGAGAAATGTGAAGAATTGATTTTGCAGTGTGCAACGTGATCAGGAGTTTTTAGCGTCGCTTTCAGCTTTTTTAAAAAAGAGAGGTGTCATGTTAAACACCTACTTCAGACAATTAAATAGACCAATCTTGAAACAAAATACGTAAAATATAATGTGCACATGTTCTTTTAATGAATATGCAATAATAAGCATAATATCGTTATTTTTAATAACTATTTTGAACATACTGAATTTTGTACCGGACATATATACATGTATAAGTGGTCACCCTGTATGCAATATCACAGTTGCGAACATGTTTGGACAGTCGTCGTTTCCCAAATTATGTAGTTTGCTTTTTAATGCTACCCGACAGCAATTGTGCGCACGCGCACGTAAGCTAATCTGACTATTTGATCATGGACATTTATGTTAATACGCAACACATTGAAATACCATAAGCATGTAAAAGAAGCACTTATAATCTATCAGAGAATATTGAGATAATTCAGTCAGAATAAGTACATTGTTGAATACAACCAGGATTGATTGCTATACGGTGTGCACAACGAACATAAATTCAGCTAAAAGATATCCGTTTAATTATACATTAAATAAATCAATTTGAGATTTACTTCAAGAGGCACAATGCGGACTAGATTCTTATTTGAAGTTGATTGCACAAACAATGTTGTTTGTATTATCAGTCTATCGCCCGTGCTTATTTTGGTCACCACTGGCGTGTTTGTGTTTTATGTATGCTAAAGGTCGCATTTGAACATTGGTAGGCAAAACAACGATGATTTAGATGAAATATCTGTATAATGTGGTGTGTGTGTGTGTGTTTGTGTGTGAGCCATGGTAAACAAACACATGTTGTCATTGTCAGCGGTCATAAATTGTTTAATAGCGTGTTGGGATACATGCTGTTAATTAAAGATAAAACATTGCTTTAATAGAATGGAATAAAATAGTCTGTTCTCGCAAATCCATTAAATAAATGTAATTAGTACACGCGATTCAATGGATATATATAATATATAACACCAGGAGTTGTCGACCAGAGGGGCTTTTGTTTTGTTTGTTAAGTGGTATGTATTACGTAAACACGCCCTGGAAATGCTGTATGGATCCTAGCCAGACAGTGTATCTTGTATGAATACCAGTGAGCCTTGAGGACTAAATTATATGAAACTATACGTTGTATGAACTATAGCGAGCAATTACGACTTAAAAAAGGCGCGGAGCTATAGATGTATGAACCATAGAGAGCTATTGTGGCTTAATTATGCAGAGTAATTTTCATGTATCACACTGCTCTACAACATCGTGTCGTACGTACGTTTGATGAAGTTTGGACCTTGAGAAATACGCCACGAATCGGAGTTGGTATGCTGCTTGAGTGAATTTTACGCCCAAATTGACATTCCATTTAATTTCAGAATTGAATTGGAATAACGAACCGACAAAAAAATCACTGACTTCCGCGCAGAAATCAACAAGTTGATTGAATTGGTATAAATTGTTGCAACTACACTTGCCTTTGTCCTGAGTTTCTTCGTGGGCAAAAATAAAACCACCAGGACTGGTATTTAATATCTATCTTAATTAATTGGAGTATAAGGATAGCCAATCATATCGCATGATACTGACCAATAGTTTAATACGGTGTGATATGATTGATTGTCATTATCCTTAAGTACAGTAAGATCAGTATTGAATACCACAACAGGGTTTCCAAACGCGAACAACGCGATAATATTGTTAAACCAAGCCTGCATTTTAGATCATCTGTTTGTCTAGTCTAATTACGCAGTTTCATACATGCGGGTTAAACACCAATGTCGAGAGTTACCGAATATACTATGCACAAAACATGTGAGTTCAGCCAGAAATAAAATAAAGTGTTCAAATGTTTATTTAAAGGGAAACCGAGCATGAATTATTTTCAAACCTTTTTTAAAAACACAACCAACATATGAGTATACTATGCTCAAAGCGTGCGGGTTCACCAGATACATGTATGAAATAAAGCTTTCGAAGGTGGGTTTAATAAGGAAACTGAACAGGGATTATTTTCAGCGGAAGTTTAAATTATCGAACATACAAAATTTAGTGGCCTTATAACATTATTAATATGGGCCTGACATAAGTAAAAGACATCATAAGGTATAGTACGAAAATGATGGATTTAATGTTAAAGAGGCATTTATTGATTTTAAGAGCTAAACAATCCTTGAATGATTTAGCTGATACACGAAGTAAAAACAGTGTATTAAGTCAGACAGGGAAGGCAGCACTCAACTTAACCAGCCGAGCACAGAAAACATTAAAAACACACAAAGCACAATGCCCAACTAAACAAGCGCAGATCCGCCCAAGTCCAAGCTGTCGAAAAGTATAATAAATTATAACTAGCTGAATGACCCAGTAGAAAAGATACAGCAACCAAAAGGCGGAATGCCAACGCTGAATAACCTAGTAACAACAGTAAAACTGGTGAACTACATAGTTTTAGCAGCCTACAGTCTTAAAGTTAAGTAACAGTATTAAAACGTAGAAAGGCCCGATTTCAGCAACAAAATATCTGAAAACCTTAAAACGAGTGACCCAGTTTCATTAAGTAAAATGACGTAATTGAACAAATCGAGATATGACGTACTGAATTGCAAGCAATACAGAAGTCCCCCACCGGTGTAAAGCCATTGTCAATATGTCTGTTGCCATATCAACAACAATTTCCGTCAGAACCAAAACTGACGGACAGATGGCAAACCAATAGTCCCCTCCGGTCAAAAACCGGTAGGGGACTTAAAACTACATTAAATGACCTCAGGGGACAGAACACTACATCCATAACTCCACAGCTGTACATAGACTCATGAACGAACCCGGTAGGATGCGAACCGCGGGGACGAAATAGTAAGAGGACAACCGGCAAATACGAATAAATAGTTAACTCCTAGCTCCTTTTGGCCCCGGTCAAAAAATTAAATACTGAGAAATTATGGCATAATATCGATTATTTAAAAATGAAAAACTCGATTGTAAACGGAATTGGCGTTTAGATCCAGATACAAACCCATATTATAATAATTAAACAAAATACGAAACTACCGGAAGTAGCACCGACCCCAACAGAAACCGCGGGACACGCGAGAACAAAAAGGCACAGAAAATATACAACTTCACTCGAAAAGGCGCGGAACATACATAAAAAACTAGCACAGGAACATGTAATACAAAACCGGGCATCCAATCCCGAAAGTCTGCTGCTTAAGTCAGTCAAACTAAAACGGAACAAGATCCAGTTGGTAAGAAATTAACAACCGGACAAAACATACACCACAAGGACAATCCACAACAGACACTGAGTATATGCAATTTTGAAGGATACGAAGCAGCCTTGTGCTGGACAACGCAATTGCAGAATGGCACATACAAAATTAATAAAGTTTAACAAAAGGCACAGTGGCCAAATATTTTTGTATTTTTCCAATTATACTATAAAGTGGACAGTACATACACATAGTCCAGTCATTCTAGGTTTTAACCTAGACAAAATTGCGAAAGAATTTCTTTGTACATATTTGTGAAGAGTGTTGTCCCATATAGTCAAAGAAAAAAATCCCCATCGATAGACCTCGCCGTTTTCTTGCATTTAATGAAGACAGTTTTTCGGAAAATGCGCAAAGTAATTCATGTACAACGGCGACCCATACTTGTTTTTATGACGACATGAAATGTTTCATATTAACAAATTCAAATTTCACACAATGCAGACTATGGTAAAACATCGAAATTCTCCATATATAAACAAATTAAAACATTTTAAAAACATATTCAAACAAGGTCACGTGATATTTTTTTCCGACTATGGGAAGCCGTGTGTCGAAAAAATTAAAATTTATACTTGGATCTATTATTTGCACTAATTTTGACGTACATGAACAGGTACTCTCTTATATTTTCAAAGTCCTTTGCCATATTGTTTTGATACTTTGTATACTTGTTCACCATCATGACCCCAACTCGTACACAGGAGTAGGTAACTCTATCAAGCATTTTGTTGAAAGTATGCCCCTTTGTTCAACTTAATGCAAATGCTAAAGTATAGGTACAATTTCTTAAACCTCGAATATCTTCAAGGTACATAGACATATTTCTTTGATACTTTGCATACTTGCTCACCATTATAACACAAACCCATACACGCGGGTAGGGAGCTTTATCCAGTCGCTTCAGGCAAAATCTGCGAGTTAAAGGGGTGCCGATTAAATTTAGCTATAATCGGTCACCTGGTCATGTGACTAGTGATAATCCGTCACCTTACCACATGATCTGACAGACTTCTTCTTATATGAGAGTCGCCGGTTGCATTTCCGTGACCGAGGGTGAGGTTTTCCTATCCTAAATGAGCTGGTGGTTGATCGGTTATTTTCTTCGACTTACCTGCATCTACACGACGTCTATCAATGGCCGACGTCGTTGTGTATCGTGACGTCACGGAACGAACGTGACGTTGTGTGCTAGTTAATGAAAGAGTAACAGTATAGCCCCGAGTTTGATCCCCTTACTGAGCAGATTAAGCGACTGGATAAATAGTATAATAGGTTAGTGCCGTGAATGAAGTAAAAGTTTATCCGGCTCGGCTCACCCGATAAATTTCTCCGTTTTGCCAGATAAACTTTTTCATCCACGGCACTGACCTATTATTCTCTATCAATCAAGCTTTTCGTTGACAAAGAAATGCAAATGTTAAAGTTTAGGTACAAGTATTAGCGTCAAATATTTTCAAAGCGGAGTGACATATTGCTTTGGTACTGTGTATACTTGTTCACCATCATGTACACTAACCCATACACAGAGCTAGGTAACTTTATCGAGCATTTTGTTGAAAGTATACCCCATTTTGGGCTTAGAAATGCAAATCTTAAAGTCTAGATAAAAGGTTTGTAACCTGTAATATATTCAAAGTGCATTGACATACTGCTTTGATACTTTGCATACTTGTTCATCATCATGACACCATGACATACACATGAGTCAAGCAGTTTGATCAAGTTATCTTAGAAAAACATAGTATTAAGTCAGACAGGGAAGGCAGCACTCAACTTAACCAGCCGATCTCAGAAAACATGAAAAACAAACAAGGCACGATGCCAAACTGAACCAACCGAGCACAGAAAACAAAAAATACATACAAGGCGCAACCTCTACACAGAAGAGGGAAAAGTTGCATCTACGAAGAATTTTGTTTTGAATATATAATGATTATACTACCCTAGCATGCCACTGAGAATATAGGAGCGCGCTGTTCGTTGACAGCTCTTGTTTATACCTTTGAAACGCTAAACAACGCTGGTGTAAACAACGTTTAATGTGAGTACCCTCACCTTTTTAACTGAAATGTTATCCAGGTGTGAGAGTTAAAGCCTAGGTCCCACTGAGCTTTTTTTTGCGTCGGCGATGTACTCCCGATAGAAATAAATTAGCTTCGGTAGACATCGACAGCATGATCCTCGTGGTCTTTGGGAAGCTTCGGGGCAGTCTCGAAACAATTTGTGAATCGGGAGGCATCAGATGTATTCCCGACTTCATGCGTTGGTCTAACTGCTTCGGGATGTATTGCCGATTGACATCAGGAGGTTCACCGATGTCTGATGGATGCTCCCCGATGTATCGGGGAAACTTCGGAAAGTTTTGAGACAATAAGTCAGATCGCAAGTACATCGGGGAATTTCAATGTATGAATTAAATTTTACCCGATGTACTCACGATGTCATGTCGGGAACATCTCGGGTAGGCATCCCCGAAACTCGGGAATATCCCGAGGAGGCATTCCCAAGGTACCCAGAACCTCGGGGAGTGATCGGGGATGCTTCCGCGATAAAAAGAATTCTTCGAGACATCCCAGAGGTTTCCCGACACATCGGCGATGTTTCGCGTTATTTTAAAAACTGCTGTCCATGCAGCAACCGCGGTTGTTGTTGGTAGATGCGATCCTGTTCTTGATGAATTAGGCATTTCGCACCCCCTGTGTCTAGGGCATACATGTTTTGGTTGAACGCAGACCTGCATTAAATGTAAGTCCCGACAAACGCATCATTTTCAAAAATCGTCTGCTACAGACCTGCTACATCCAAACAAATCTACAGATACGGTCAGTTTTGTACTAAAACATCACTGATAAATTTGTTTTACTGATTCAAAACGTAGAAATTTCTGTACCGGTCTTTAAAAATTGTTGCGGGGTTACCAAGAAAACTAACTGCCTGACTATAGCCATACCCCCTGTAGACTAGTATCAGTTAACCATGTGGTTTTTATAGCTCAAACGTAAACTTTGCTTTGTCCAACTTCATAATGTCATAATTTGCTAACATAACCTTATTATGATATTAATAAAACGTCAGATACATTCAATCTACTTTGGTGTTTATATATTATTGGTATATTTATTATGACATAAACGAACTTCATTGCAAAAGGAACTCCGACTTGTGATTGCACTTCATAAGTTCTGAGGCATCACAAACATAAATTATATTATAATAGTCCGGAATTCACCTACGTGACGATACATTAAACAAATCGAACAAAAAGCTTAAATAGTGAAATAGAAGTTTGTGCTACCATATCAGCAAAAGAGTTAGTGAAATTCAAACCATACAATGATGTGCATTATTCCTACATTATCATCTGTTAATAATCCAGTTCTCATAAACGTTTCAATCAAAATTTCGATTTAAGCAAGAAAATGTGATGTTTTCACCGTTTTCGTTTCCATAGCAATCGCGATTGTTGTCATAATATAGATATGGAATGTTATTCACTATCTCATTACTAGTCCCTTACAGGCCCCTCTCCACATTCTATGTTTAATAACGACACCATGGAAGTTATTTTACTTAATCATATAATAAAGATTTCTTCACGGATGAGCATGACTGACCGAAGCACTTACAGACAAACAGATGGACACACGTATGTAGGTCAAATTAAGATCCTGATGCATGTTTATCAGTTGATGACTTATAAAATACTCTCATTTAGATATGTTTACCCAAAATAAAGAAATTAATTCATGTTTATGGTACAAAAATAATTATCAAATTTTCTGAAAAGTGGGTGGGGTAGATCTACCCCTTCATTTTCACATTATTTCCTTAAAAAATTGAAATAAATGGTTTATTGAAACTATTTTGCTTGTAAATTCCTTTTATTAACAACATGGTTTGATAGTTTAACCAGTGTGTGTGTATAGCATTACAATACTGATAAAATGTTATACCCAAATTTTCATGGAATGACATTATGAAAAGTATAGTGACCTTCTTAAAATCCCTTTTTAAGGTACTTCCGCAACTTTCTGGACAGGGGATTTTTTCCAGGTAATAGTTAATACATTAAAAAACTTAAAAATACTCAAAACAAAACTTTTGCAATTTTGTCTAGGTTAAGGCCATTTTTGGGCTAGAATGACTGGCCTAACAGAGGAAGGTTGACTAAAGGGCTTCCGCCTTGGAACGGACAGTGACACTTGTCACTGGGAGCTTAAACGTTTTACAGTGCACCAAACCTCACACTTACCCAATAGACAACCTTATAGAACAGGACAGTGTAAATAAATGTTTCCCGCCATGTAATGCCCCCTAACAAAAAGGCCACAGTGACCGGTAATAAAAGAATGCAAAAAACATGAAACATTATATAAAATACAAACATCGTGTAGCACAGAAAGTACTCAATGACCTATCAGAAGTCAGAGCAACAAGAGAGCGAAACATTTAAGGCACACATGCTCCAGACGATGCACAATATATCCCATTATCGAGAAATATTCTCTAGTAACTTTACATGTAATTGTTTTATTATATGTAATACACGAGTTTCATGACGCATAAAACATGCTCATAATGTCAGAATATGGACAAAGAAGAACCTAGAGGGGATCTTTCATTCTATTAATGTACGTCCTTGAAGTTTGGGACGTGTTCTAGGCATGTTTCGCTGTGTTTTAGAAGACTATTATGCAAAATTGGATACTTTTTTACGAAACTTATTTCGAGTCTCTAAGAGTTGCCAAACATGTTTCACTGTTTTTTATAATGGTTATACATACATTGGTAGATACGAACACTATTTCTAGGCAAGTTGGGTGTTTTAAGAATAATCAATTTGGGATGCGATGCGAGCTGTTACATCTAAAAAGTTTAGTTCAATTGATAACTAAGAATGGTTCCATTAATATTTGCAGTCAGTATTTGTTATAACGAAAGGTAGGTAAATTCAGAAAATGTTGGTATGCATGTTGGAATACAATTAACGAGTTTTCGTGTGTTTGGCTTGTCTATAGTTTGCACCTATAGTTGGATTCGAATCCATATTGTATGACACCACCTATCAATGCGAAGTACTGATACAAATGTACATGTAACAAAATGAGATAAATAAAACATTTCTCAACCAAAAATCTTGAACTAAATAAAAAAGAAACAGATGATCGCAATCTTCTGACCTTTAATGATAAATCAGAACCAAAAATTCATGAAGCTTTTTTTGCTCACCAAAGTTAATCATAACGTAACGACGTGTTTATTCTAGAAGAAACTAAGTAGTGTTAATAGTCAGAAAGATAATATTAAGTAGGACAGGGAAGGCAGCACTCATCACACAAAGCATGAAAATATACAAAGCACGATGCCCAACCAATAACAAAACGAACTGTCAAAACCCCAGCTGTCAAAAGCTGAATGAACTACATGTAGTTTAGCAATCAAAAATCTGAATGAACTCAATGTACATGTAGTTAAGCAATCAAAAAGCCAAATGATCAAGCCAACAAACATTGCCTATCAATTGCAGTCGTAACGTGCGCACGCCAAATTGTCCGGACACTAGGTATGTAACATCAAGTTTCTAGAAAATGGATCGAACTCGTGACCACTTCATCCACAGCCGGATATTCCAACCATTATACGATTGATCACTCCAGTTTGTTATGATTGAACCAGGTAAGCACATAGTATGGGAGGCGTTCACCATTCGTCTTTCAACTACCTTTATATCTAAGACTTTCGTGTGTGAAGTTCATATAGAGTGGTATGGTTTGCCGGTGGTACTAAATCGTCATTATGCTCGGTTATTCTGTATGACAATGACCACTATAAGGCACACGTTAGTTTATAACCCGATTATTCGTCAAGTCTTTAGGGGCATACGCGACTTCTGAATCTTCACCGTAAAATCAATGTAAAACCCTCAAAGAGACTAGAATGTGAGATTTCCTAATTTATTCAATTTCGTCCAGTAATTGGATAGTAGTGGCATTTGAAGATGTTTCTATTGGTCTGAACGCAGAGGACATAATTGAGAATTTATTGGACTACCGATAATTGGACCAGAAATGCCCAATATGAAGCATCATTATACCTATGTTACTCCATTTTTTGTGTCATAACTTTGTCGTCGAGAAAACAGCGCCGGTGAAACGATAATAAACGGAAAGTAAAGAGTAACACAGGCATTAAAATAATCATATAATCAGACTCTAATTTTATTAATGTTCTTTAGCAATACAAATTGGGCCACATTATTCGACTTAACTGAGACTTTTAGAGATGAAAAAATAGTTTCCATGAACAAGCATTCGTAGGACGCCGGACTAATACCGCAGCCAAATTGTTTCCTTTATTAGAATTTAAAATGCATATGAGGCCTACTGGATCACGTAATGTGTTACACATGTAAATTATTATGACATTAGACTGGGTGCTCATGTTGGCGATGTACGGATTATATAATGACAAGGGCTACATAAAAATATAATGACAAACCCGACATGGGAGTCATCACTGAGCAAATACTTCAGAGCATAAAAGGCACAAAACACTACAAGAAATAAAAACTCTCAAAATCACAAAGACAATCATAAAACATGCGAGAACAGCTACCCTAACAATCTGCTATTTTAGTCAGTCCAACACATCCGTAGCAGGAGCAAGTAAACAAGTACTTCCCAAAAGGACGACCACAAGGTCGTGTGTTTGAGTCGTAACCATGATGGGTCACGGAGTCTCATTACAGAGCAGGTATTGTGGTGGTCATGGAAACATACTTAGATATGATAAAGTATAATGGCTCAACAACCAAGCTTTAATAAGGTTATCAAACTATTAAAACAAACATTACTGTATGCATGAATGAATTCGTTTATGAAGTTGTTGTAGGACCATGATGTTGTACAATGTATTATTAAATGGCCGGCCAATACGACAAAGCCATTTGGTCGTATGTTCCCAGTGGTCTGACTAGTAGCGTTGATGCGTGCATCCACCTAAATAATCTAAAATGATGATGAACAATCGCAAAGGGAAGGCATCACTCAACATAAACAACCGAGCACAGACAACAGAAATAACGCAGACCATAAGCACACGGCACAATTGCCAACACGAAACGGACCAAAATGTGTTTGAAGTGATAGATTGACTGCCAATCATATATAATGTCATTATGCGACAAAGGCTGAATAAATATACAGACTAAATCAAGCTAATTCAGCGTGTCTTTGATATTGAATAACACAGACAAACCTAAAGTTGTTTCAACATCCACGTTATATCTATCGTCACTGGTCGATGACAAGCATCGCTTTAACAAATAACAATTGGATAACTCTGGTTTAACTGGAGTGAGCAAAAAAGATATTGTCAAACACAGGAATATATCTGATGCGTTTGTGAGTTATACGTTTCTGAAGGCCGACCGTCTGGACAGAAGTTTATGTACGTCTCGTTTCTACAATACTTCCTAATTATACCCCCGCAAACAAAGTTTGAAGGGGGTATACTGGCGTCACCGTGTCGGTCGGTCGGTTGGTAAGCAAAATAGTGTCCGCTCTGTAACTTTGTCGTTTCTAACTGGAATTTAAAATCGCTTGGTACAAATGTTCACCACATCAAGACGGTGTGTCATGCGCAAGACTTAGGTCCATATCTTAAAGGTCAAGGTCACATTTAGAGGTCAAAGGTTATATATGCATCCAAGTCGTGACCGCTCTTTGTTTTTTACTGGATTTTAAAATTGTTTCGTAAGAAGAATGTTCACCACATAAAGACGGTGTGTCATACGCAAGATCCTGGTCCCTACCTCAAAGGTCAAGGTCATACTTATAGGTCAAATATTAAAAGGCATGCGAATCGTGTCCGCTCTGTAACTATGTCATTTCATATTGGATATTTATAATACTTGGCACAAATGTTAACCACATCAAGGCGGTGTGTCATGCGCAAGACCAAGGTCCCTAGATTAAAGGTCAAGGTCACAATTGGAGGTCAAAGGTTAAAAGGCACAAAATTGTGTCCGCTCTGTAACTTTGTCATATCTTATTGGATATTTATATTATTTGGTACAAATGTTCACCACATATAGAGGGTGTGTCATGCCCAAGATCCAGGTCCCTAGCTCAAAGGTCAAAGTCACACTAAGAGGTCAAAGGTTAAAAGGCACAAATAGGCATGTGATTCGTGTCCACTCTGTAACTTTGCCATTTCTTATTGGACATTAATGATACTTAGTACGAATGTTAACCACATCCGGACGATGTGTCATGTGCTAGATTATTTTTCGATTATTTTTTTTTTTTCAATTTTTGTTCATTTTGTTTTGTTTATTTTCGATTTTTTTCCATTTTTTTAGCGGAAGACCTAGCTCAAAGGTCAAGGTCACCTAGAGGTCAAATTTTATTTAGTTATGCATGTCGTGTTTCTGACTGGATTTTAAAAGATAAAAGTAACTATAAATTTAAATAATATTCCTGTGTCAAGCGGTGATGCGGGGGTATGATTCATCACTACAGTGATAGATCTAGTTAAACTAGACATAGCCTTAGAGGATAATGTCAGAAATGTACCTATACATATACAGTCACATGCAATTTGTTCGTGTACTGCATTTCAACGGCCTGGAAACACAAAAGTTGCCCATGTGTTGTACATATTAAGTACATGGAAAAACAAAATGTATACTACAAAAGCAGCCAAATCCACTACAATGGTATGGAAAAGACGGGAAAAGCACATTAACCCCGTTTATATCAAATATATATAATATATTCATAGTTTATGATTTACAATATATTGATATTCGTAAAGGCATAAAGATGGAAATTGTAGACATAAAGGTTCAGATTTAGATTTTAGATTTAATAGAAGAGTGTGCAGTTTTCTGTAAACTGTGTTCCATAGTATTTGGCACATTAATTTTTCACAAATGTATAAACATTTGATGTCAGTCAATTTTATATTGAAAAACACAATTAAAAACATCTTACGACAGATAGGCGGGGGCATTTCAATTTAAAATATCGCAATTTCCAATATCAAAATAGTGAAATAAATTATCGTGAAACCGTGAAATATTGAAGTAAATGTTTTAAGTAAAGGCTATTACATTTGAATCTTGAAATCGTGATTTCACATTGATCAATATCTTGATGTCACTATAACATTTTAAGATTTCACTATTTGATTAAGTATTTCATGATTTCATGTTTTTTAATTTGAAACCGTGAAATTTGAAATTGAGATGCTACTGAAGTTCTTCAACTTTGATAAAACGATAAAAGTTGGCACAAGTCCAGTCATCATTAAGAAAGCAGCCAAGAAACCTGTCATCACGAATTATTGATTGATTTTTATAAGTTATTTCACGTCCATAGAAAATGAAATTTTTTAACTATCGAATTTAAAAGTACAACTGTATATAGCTAGTTTATAAAACTGTACAATGTGTCTTTCGTAGAAGCAATATTCAGGATCAAAGAGTGTTTTGAAATATCACATACAAAAACACTGTCTCACTGAAACCCTAAGTAGATCAGAGCAGAATAAGAACGGACAAAACATCAAATATGTAAAATAATTCGCTATAAATGAGTCTTGTCCAAGTTGTATTTAGTGGTCGAGTATCAGACAGTCGGGAGCTTGACGGGATTACGTAACATTTAGTTAATGGATAACTCCCAAGCAGCCATTTATTAATAATACTTTCTGGCAGCAATTTCAAGGCAGAGTAAAAGATCACAGCAACATTCAATTTACGTAACACGAGGCTACCGGATGTCTGAATACGGTGTGATTATTGATAAAATTAGCATGTATATTATTTTTAGATTTCATAGAACTGTATTTAAACATCAGTGGATATTTTGTTTACTTTAACACCGGATGTGAATGGTCACATTATACATTTATTCTTAAAAATGTAGGTAAGCTACAACAAAATGTCGGAAAAACGGTCGTTTCTAAAATTCTCAAATTATCGATTAAACATATCACAACGGTCTATACAACATATCGAAATGAAATAGTTAGTTATACCTACCACCTCATCTTGTAACATCGAAAACACATCCGAGTGAAATGAAATGTATGATAAGCAATTTACATAATTGTAATAATTACAATTACATGTATGCTAAAACGTGCTATATAATTATTGGGGCGTTATTTGGAGGTGTTTTGACAAATTTCATTAATTCCATGGGGTGTTTCGACTATTTGAACACCTTTTGACTCGAGGGCGTTTAATTTGTGTGTGTGTTATGATTGTAACGCCTCTAGAACAGATTTAATTAAGTAAGCCAGAGGGGCGCTTGCAAATAAAATTATGGGTAAGATACGTTATTTCCAAAAAATAAGTTAGACATAATTGTATGGGGCATTTAATATAGAACTTATATAAGTCTTTACATTCACCAAGCATCGCATTTTGAAGAAAGATAAGTTAACAAATCGAACAGGGACGGCAGAATTCAGCAGAAACTGGAAATGCACAAATAATAAAAATGTACAAACTGCTACATCTGCATGAATGATAAATACTGAACTTCCATATGATAATCGCAATTTTCAGATTACGTAGGTAATTTCTACGAACTTCATACTAGTGGTATATTTTATCATCATTATATATTCTGGTATTTAGATAGATACTCTAATTCTCAATGTATCAACAAATCAATCAATGTCTAGTTATCGCGCTAATGGTTTTAGATTTCAAAACAAATTAACCTGGTAGACTGACGTTTTTCCCTCATATATTATTCTATATTGATCTGGTATTGGATAATATTCACCGGTAGTCTCAACTTAAATAATACGGCTTTTCTGCACAATAGGGCTATCAACCCTGTTAACTACGAACCACGCGACCTATTGTTCCAACACTAACGTTAGCAACAAGTTTTCCATAGGGCTTTTAAGATAATTGACAGGTTGGGTGAAATATTTGAGTATGTTTATGTTACGCACAATGAGTATCGACAGTTAGACTTAATGTAGCTATAGATTATGTCCTGTTAAACTGATTTATCGTCATAGTTCTGATACAGAATCACTTGTTTAAGTACCTTGATCGTATTACATTGTTACAAACATTGGTCTAGTAAATAGTCTGCCATTAATGTCACCGGACAAATGGGTGACACTTATTAAAAAATCCACTCTGTGGGGACACACGTTTTGTTGACATTAATGAGGAGTAGACTATGGTTAAGTCTGGCTGTTGACAATGTCCCAGACTTGCAATGTCGAACCTCTCAACAATAATCAGTATTCCGTATATTATATTTTGGGTTATCTGTAATAGATATTTTTGTTAGATCTTTATCGGTGTCTGGTCAAGCTGGTAGAATGAAAGCATTAGGGACAGACATATGTATCAGTCCACATTATTATATAGATCACGAAATGTCTTTCGACTTTATACTCATGAATAACTTATCCGTTGTTAGAATGTATAAGAAATCTTCTCGCAATGGTAGCTTTAACCATTAACTCTATTTTCAATTTCTGTTTTATTCTATACATTACCGAAACTACTTCGGGAAACAAACTGTATAACCTGGTATTTAGTCATTTCCATGCATGGATATAAGTAGCTGCACCTGCATTACCGGATCATACCGAGTATAAGACAGCAGAAGGGTCGAATGACATGATCCTGTCACTCAACCATTTAGCCGTTGAATTACGACAATAATAAGCTGAACATGGGAGCAATACCTTCACAGCGTGTGGTATGTTTCCGATTGGAGGTCAACCCAAAAAATGAAAATCGTCATCTACATGTATTAAAACAAGACCTAAAATAATCTTTCACAATGAGCTTAGTAATATCTTACGCTCGATTTTGGGAAAGACATTTCCAGCATTATTGGTTTGTGCATGTCAGTGAAACTCAATATCTCATTTGATAACGTATACTTTATTTGCCTTTCAAAATGAAAACAATACATCAGACTATGGCAACAGTGTGTTATTTCAGTGTCATTAATTTCCTAAGTTATGGTGCAGAGGATAGTGTTGTTAAATCAATAATAAATGCATGTCAAAATCGTTCACCAAACCACCTAAATATATATTATATGACAATATTGAAAAGCTAGTATTACCATAGTCTTAACCGTTAGTTCGTAGATTTGACGTGTTGGTTCATTCTGGTAATTATAAACCGTTCATTAATCACTACACAATGACATATTAATTTTATGTCACATGCGTGTTTGCTGTTTCTGTTTGGTGTTGCTTCGTGGTTTAAGCATGTAGTGTGGGGTCGTCCTTGTGATTCGTTCAGTCTGATGGTTCTTGTCCCGGGTGACTGTTTTAGGCGGCAGACTGTCCGGTTATCTTAGGTGGCACACTGTCCGAGTGTCCTATGCGGTAGACTGTCCGAGTCTCCTAGGCGGCATACTATCCGGTTATCTTAGGTGACACACTGACCGAGTGTCCTAGGCGGAAGACTGTCCGAGTCTCCTAGGCGGCATACTATCCGGTTATCTTAGGTGGCACACTGTCCGAGTGTCCTAGGCGGCATACTATCCGGTTATCTTAGGTGGCACACTGACCGAGTGTCCTGGACGGAAGACTGTCCGAGTGTCCTAGGCGGAAAGACTGTCCGAGTGTCTTAGGCGGCAGACTGTCCGGTTATCATATGCGGCACACTATCCAAATGGGCTGTCTACTGGCTGCTAAGGTTGTATTAGTCTGTGTCATTTTGCAGTTGCTCATGTTGTTTGTGCTTATGGGCAGAGTTAATTTCCTGTACCCGTGTGCTCTTTGTGTGCCCTTTAAGCTCAGATATATGTATGATGTGTGCTGCCTTCCCTGTTCATTTAGTTGTTATTATCTTATTGACATAACACAAATTGACTTGCCCTTTACTTAAAAGTGATACTACACATGTATACAAATCTAATGCTCTATCCATTGATGCCACTAAGGGCAAACACGTGTATTCAAATCGAACCTTAAACAAGCAGTTGCTGGAAACATAAATATTCTCGTTACAGTGGGTGACATTTTAAAACAATTCTGAAGATTTTTATGCCCTTTAAATCCATTAAATATGATACAAACACACTTTATGTTGACATGCTAAAGCAGAAGATTCGACCATGTGATTTACCAACAAAAAATCCAATCGACACAATGCGTTAATAAAATACAAGCAAACAGAACCAATTATAAGTACACCATGGTGAAACTATTTGTGTGTTTACATAATGGTACGCCAAGTTGTTGGCAGGTGGCATATTTAGTACTGTGCTCGTCTGAACAGACGAATGAGCTAATGGATAATACTAGTCCTTGATAATGTTCATAAGATCAAGGTTATTTACAGGCAACTTGTTTCAATAATATGACGAACAACACTTTAATATAATAATCAACAGACGAAAATACAATGTAAGATGGATGCCTAACGTGCAATAAATATCATTGCAACATCTAGAACTGAATTTTCTAGCCACGCTCAAATTCCTCACTTCTGATTGTAACGAAAAAATAACTAGCTTGAAATAATATAGTTCTGTTGATAAGTTGGTGTTTGCGGAATAATAAAAATATCGACAGACTTATTTTGCGATGTAGTAAAACATTTTTGTATTTTGGCATCTTAACAAATGCAATCGATACATAGCACCCATTTCTGTCATGATCTGTAAATGATTTACAGCAGTTAATTACGTAAACTTCAAGATTGTGTTATGAATACTCCTATCATTGCTATTTTATTCATTCCAAATCTCTCACATGTGTTACGTTGTCAACAATTGCTTGTTGTTTCAAAGTTTTAATGTATGTATAATTGTACATGTATGTTTTCCAGCGTAAAACACAAATAGTCGATTATTAAAAACAAAGATTTTATCAGTTGTTTACTTCTGTTCTGTGTCTACGAAAAGCATTTTAGACTTTTAGTGGAGTCGCGCTTCGTGTTTAAACAGTGTTTTCACAGACCATGTCAGCAATGCAGTGGAATTAAGTCAGGCAATTTACGCCTCACTAAAAACGCACGACACATAAAATCAGTCAGCACAGGCAAAAACGTAACATTACCGAATTAAACTACTCTGTGCGCACACAACGTCAAGGCGAATTTAGGTATATAGTCAATTCGCCCAAAATATAATGACAAATTAGGGAAGTTGGTGCGCGCAAAACAGTAGTATTGACGAATCGAGCCAGTCATGGTGCGCAAAAAACGTAATGACGAATTACGTCAGACAGTGCCCATGTGAACATATGAACAAATTGATAAAATAGAGAAGTGATATTAAAAACTTCATAAAACCGCTGGATTACTTCAATATGTTCACTTCATTTAATGAATCTGACAAATTAGTTCCCTTTTAAAGGTGTTTAGGGATGAGCTTATTGTAATTACGGTTTATAGCAAGCACACATGCTTTAATCATCGATTTGTAGACAGCATCTTAATTCGTTAATAAACTGCGTCGGCAACTTTATAGACACTAAAAAGACAGTTTGCACATTTAAATCTAAGGAGGTCTAAATTACCCCGCCACATACAAGTAGTTTATGCTCAAGTTTATTATTTTATTGGGTGATTAAAAAAGTTTAATTACAATTTGACGACACTGACTTTAACAACATTTGTTGTCATTAACTGTTAGTTTTAATACAAATCTTTAATTAAAAAGAGTTTAGGGCAATTTGCTACAAAGCAATCAATGGCATTGGTTGGCACCAAAACATATTAAAGGTTGCGTATCCTTATCTTTGCGTGTCTTAAAATTCCGACGTCACTATAAGGTAACATTACTTATATGATTATGCAAAAATGAACAATACAAAGTCGCGAATACTGGTCAGAATGCATGAACAACGCAATATAATTGGCCCACCCAAAATTAAACATTAACAATTGTTTTGAAAGTATTTGTAATTATTATTCCATATATTAGTGGATATTCAATGTTATTTTGCCTTTTTATAAGATGATAAGCAAGTCATAAGGCCTAATACGAGATTAAATCACAATTTTTAAAATTTGTAAAATACAAACTGAGATGCATCCACTTTAAATCAAATCACACACATTGAGCAGTCTGATTGTTTTCGTTATTGAATACAATTTAGATAAAATATCTGTATAAAGTGGTGTGTGTGTGTGTGTGAGCAATGGTAAACGAACACATGTTGTCATTGTCAGCGGACATAGATTGTTTAATAGCTTGTTTGGATACATGCTGTTAATAAACGAAAAAACCATTGCTTTAATATAATGGAATAACGTGGTCTATTGATGCAAATCCATTAAAAAATGTAATTAGTACACGCGATTCAATGAATATATACAATATATAACACCAGGAGTTGTCGACCAGGGGGCCTTTTTGTTTTATTTGTTAAGTGGTATGTAGTACGTAAACACGTCCTGGAAATGCTGTATGGATGTTAGCCAGACAATGTATCTTGTATGAATACTAGTGAGCCTTGAGGACTAACTAATATGAAACTATACGTTGTATGAACCATAGCGAGCGTTTACAACTTGCAAATGGCGCTGAGCTATACATGTACATGTATGAACCATAGCGAGCTATTGTGGCTTAATTGTGCCGAGCAATTTTCATGTATCACACCGCTTTACAACATCGTGTCGTAAGGACGTTTGATGAAGTTTCGACCTTGAGAAATACGCCACGAATCGGAGTTTGGTATGCTGCTTGAGTGCATATTACGGCCAAAATGACATTCCGTTTAATTTCAGAATTGAATTGGAATAACGAACCGACAAAAAATCACTGACTTCCGCGCAGAAATCAACAAGTTGATTGAATTGGTATAAATTGTTGCAACTACACTTGCCTTTGTCCTGAGTTTCTTCGTAAGCAAAAAACTCACAAGGGCGGATTCAATATCGATCTTATTTAATTGGAGTACAAGGATAGTCAATCATATCGCATGTTACTGACCAATAGTTTAATACGGTGTGATATGATTGATTGTCCTTATCCTTAAGTCAAGTAAGATCAATATTGAAAACCACAACAGGGTTTCCGAACGTGAACAACACGATAATATTGTTAAACCAAGCCTGCATTTTAGATCATCTGTTTGTCTAGTCTAATTACGCAGTTTCAAACATGCGGGTTAAACACCATTGTCGATAGTTACCGAATATACTATGCACAAAACATGTGGGTTCAGCCAGAAATAAAATAATGTGTTCAAATGTTTATTTAAAGGGAAACCGAGCATGAATTATTTTTATAACACAACGAACATACGAAAATACTATGCATAAAGCGTGCGGGTTCACCAGATTTGAATTAAAGTTTTTGAAGGTTTGTTTACTAAGGAAACTGAACAGGGATTATTTTCAGCGGAAGTTTAAATTATCGAACATACACAATTTAGTGGCCTTATAACATTATTAATATGGGCCTGACATAAGTAAAATACATCATAAGGTATAATACGAAAATGATGGATGTAAATTTTTAAAGAGGCATTTATTGATTCTTAGAGCTAAACTATCTTTGAATGCTTTATCTTATACACGAAGTAAGGCACACATGCTCCAGACGATGCACAATATATCACATTATCGAGAAATATTCTCTCGTAACTTTACATGTAATTGTTTTATTATATGTAAAACACGAGTTTCATGACGCATAAAACATGCTGATAATGCCAGAATATGCACATAGAAGAACAAAGAGGGGATCTTTCACTCTATTAATGTACGTCCTTGAAGTTTAAGACGTGTTCTATGCATGTTTAGCTGTGTTTTAGAAGACCATTATGCAAAATTAGATAATTTTTTTCGAAACTTATTTCGAGTCTCTAAGAGTTGCCAAACATGTTTCGCTGTTTTAGTTTATAAAGGTTATACATACATTGGTAGATACGAACACTATTTCTAGGCAAGTTTGGGTGTTTTAAGAATACATATTTAATATTTGGGATGCGATGCGAGCTGTAACATCTAAAACGTTTAGTTCAATTGATAACTAAGAATGGTTCCATTACATCGAGTGCATCATATTTGCAATCACTTTTTGTTATAACGGAAGGTAGCTAAATTCAGAAAAAGTTGGGATGCATGTTGGAATACAATTAACGAGTTTTCGTGTGTATGGCTTGTCTATAGTTTGCAACTTTAGTTGGATACGAATCCGTATTGTATGACACCACCTAGCAATGCGAAGTACAGATAACAAAAGTAACAAAATGAGATGAATAGAAACATTTCTCAACCAAACATCTTAAACTAAACCAATTAGAAACAGATGACAGCAATCCTCTGACCTTTGATGATAAATCAGAATCAAAAGTTCATGAAGCTTTTTTTGCTCACCAAAGGTAATCATAACATAACGACGTGTTTTTTTTCTAGAAGAAACTATGTAGTGTTAATAGTCAAAAAGATAATATATTAAGTAGGACAGAGAAGGTAGCACTCATCACAGAAAATATAAAAATATACAAGGCACAAAGCCCAACCCATAACAAAACAGGAAAATAAACTGTCAAAATCCCAGCTGTCAAAAGCTGAATGAACTACATGCTGTTTAGCAATCAAAAAGCTGAATGAACTACATGTTGTTAAGTAATCAAAAATCTAAATGATCAAGCCAACAAACATTGCCTATCAATTGCAGTCGTAACGTGCACACGCCAAATTGTCCGGACACTAGGTATGTAACAACACGTTTCTTGACAATGGACCGAACTCGTGATCACTTCATCCACAGCCGGATATTCCAACCATTGTACGATTGATCACTCCAGTTTGTTATGATTGAACCAGGTAAGCACACACTATGAGAGGCGTACAGTATTCGTCTTTCAATTACCCTGACATCTTACACTTTCATGTGTGAAGTTCATATAGAGTGGTATGGTTTGCCGGTGGTACTAAATCGTCATTAAGCTCGGTAATTCTGTATGACAATGACCACTTTAAGGTACACGTTAGTTTATAACCCTATTATTCGTCCAGTCTTTGGGGGCATACGCGACTTCTGAATCTTCAGCGTAAAATCAATGTAATACCATCAAAGAGACTAGAATGTGAAATTGACTTAATAGATTACCTAATTTATTCAATTACGTCCAGTAATTGGATAGTAGTTGCATTTGAAGATGTTTCTATTGGTCTGAACGCAGAGGACATAATTGAGAATTTATTGGACTACCGATAATTGGACCAGAAATGCCCAATATGAAGCATAATTATACCTATGTTATTCCAATGTTTGTGTCATAACTTTGTCGTTGAAAAAAAACAGCGGCGGTGGAACGATAATAAACGGAAAGTAAAGAGTAACACTGGCATTAAAATAATCATATAATCAGACTGTAATTTCATTAATGTTCTTTAGCAATACAAAATGGGCCACATTATTCCACTTAACTGGGACTTTTAGAGATGAAAAAATAGTTTCCATGAACAAGCATTCGTAGGACGCCGAACCAATACCGCGGCAAAATTGTTTCCTTAATTAGAATTTAAAATGCATATGAGGCCTTCTGGATCACGCAATGTGTTAAACATGTAAATTATTATGAAATTAGACAGGGTGCTCATGTTGGGGATGTACGGATTATATAATGACAAGGGCTACATAGAAATATAATGATAACTACGACATGGGAGGCATCACTCATCAAATACTTCAAAGCATGAAAGGCACAAAACCCTACAAGAAATAAAAACTCTCAAAATCACAAAGACAATCATACAACATGCGAGATAAAATTAAACTAAACAGCTACCCCAGAAAGCTGCTAGTTTAGCCAGTCCAACACATCCGTAGCAGGAGCAAGTAAACAAGAACTTACCACAAGGACGACCACAATGTCGTTTGTTCGAGTCGTAACCATGACGGGTCACGGAGTCTCATTACAGAGCAGGTATTGTGGTGGTCCTGGAATCATACTTAGATACGATAAAGTATAATGGCTCAACAACCAAGCTTTAATAAGGTTATCAAACTATAAAAACAAACCTCACTGTATGCATGAATGAATCCTTTTATGAGGTGGTTATAGGACCATGATGTGGTACAATGTGATATTAAATGGCCGGCCAATACAACAAATCCCTTTGGTCGTATGTTCCCTGTGGTCTGATCAGTTGTATTGTCGCGTGGAACCACCTAAATAATCTAAAACGATGATAAACAATCGGACAGGGAGGGCATCACTCAACGGAAACAGCCGAGCACAGACAACAGAAATAACACAGACCATAAGCACACGACCCAATTGCCAACACAAATCGGACAAAAATGTGTTTGACAATGATAGATTGAATGCCAATGATTTTAACCATGATGGTACATTGAAGGCCCACAGGATATAATGCCATTATGCGACAAAGGCTGAATAAATATACAGACTTAATCAAGCTAATTCAGCGTGTCTTTGGTATTGAATAACACAGACAAACCTAACGTTGTTTCAACATCCACGTTATAACTATCGTCACTGGTCGATGACAAGCATCGCTTTAACAAATGACAATTGGATAAGTCTGGTTTAACTGGAGTGAGCAAAACAGATATTGTCAAACACATGAATATATCTGATTTGTTTGTGAGTTATACGTTTCTGAAGGCCGACCGTCTGGACAGAAGTTTATGTACGTCTCATTTCTACAAAACTTCCGTATATGCACTAGACATAGCCTTAGAGGATAATGTTAGAGACATTTGAGTCACATGCAATTTGTTCGTGTGCTACATTTCGACGGCTTGGAAACACAAAAGTTTAAAACATCGAAATACAAAATGTATATTACAAAAGCAGCCAAATTCACTATAATGGTATGGAAAAGACGGGAAAAGCACATTAACCCCGTTTATTTCAAATATATATAATATATTCTAACACTGTCTGTATTTTGCTCCATGTAAACGTATAGAGCTGTAGCGTTATCTAATAAACGGTATATCACGGTAGAATTTCGGCTGTTTAATTTATCTCCCGCGTATAATTCGCGATTTTTATCAATGAAATTTACGTCTTGTTTATTTTATGACGTCTGAATTTTGACGTCGCCGTAGAGCGCGTCGTTTTGCGTAATTTTCATTTCGTAGCGCTTCTGTTTATTTATTTGATTATATTTATATTCTAGCAACATGTTATTGCATGTATCAATTCATATGTTGTTTTATGCGTAAACGTGAAATACGTAATTGGAATTTGGCGTTAAATTAGCATCAGTTTGGCGACAAATAAAGATAACAGTAAAGCTTAAAAATCCAGGGGCGGACGTTGCGATTCTTTGAACAGCGGAAGTTGTCTATAGCAACATGATAAAAAAACTCACCAACTTAGCAAACAAAATAGTCCGTATAAATTTGTACAAATTACACGTGTTAGAATGCAAATAGATCGCTGTTTTGCGTAATATACCGGTGAATAGATCACGGTTTGTCTTTCATATGCATAGTTTTTAATCACTCAGGCCTATGGCCTTCGTGATTAATTCCTACGCATATGAACTCAAAACCGTTATCTATTCACCGGTATATCACGCAAAACAGCGATCTATTTCCTAATTCATAGTTTATGATTTACAATATATTGATATTCGTAATAGCATAAAAGTGGAATATGTGGACATATAGGTTCAACTTAGATTTAATAGAAGAGTGTGCAGTTTTGTGTAATCTGTGTTCCATAGTATTTGACACATAAATTTGTCAAAAATGTATAAACATTTGACGTCAGTCAATTTTATATTGAAACACAAAATCGAAAACATATTAAGCTGGGTTCACACTCTAGCGTTTGGACCGACGTTTACCGCCGTTTGGGCAAACGTTCAGCTCCGCTAGTAAAAGTTACTAAACTTTTGAAAAGCTGACGATCGTTGGTAAACGCTGAAGAACGTTGTATTCGTTGAAAATGTTTAACATGCAAAAACTTTGCCGACGTTTGGAAACAAACGCTGATGTAAGTTGTGCTCCGTTTATAAACGTTCCTGAACGCTGAATTAAGTTGATCAAAGTTTGTTTAAGTTAAACTCCGTTGGCAAACGTCTGCTGAACCGCTGATGGTGATAATGAATTTAGTCGAACGTTTATCTAGCGGAAGCCAACGGGTATCCAGCGCAATGAATGCAGTAGTAACGCAAGGGCTGGCGTAAGCCAACTTTCCCCAGCGCAAAATAACGTTTGTCCAACGTAGGCCAACGGGTAGCAACGCCAGAGGTTAGCGCAGACGAACTTTTAATAACGTTTCAGTAACTTAGGTAAACTTTGTTCAACGGATCCTGGCGTTTGACACCTCGTTCGTCTAAGTCGGACTAAGTTAGAGACCGCTACACATACGCTAACCTACGTTAGCAAAAGTTCACCTACGCCGATAAAAAAAGCTACAACGCAGGCAAACGTTGTTAAGCGCTTGTAACCGCTGTCAAACGCAGTTGAGCGCTGAGAAACGTTTCCGAAACGTTAGTGTGAGATACACAACGTTCGCAGTGTGAACCAAATCATTCCTCCTCACGAGCGTAATTTCACCGACGTTTGGGCTCATTTTTCTGACTTTTGAAACGCTGATCAACGCTGGTACAAACGTTCATAGTGTGAACCCAGCTTTACGATAGATACGCGGGCGCATTTTCAATTTAAAATATCGCAATTTCAAATATCAAAATAGTGAAATAAATTATCGTGAAACCGTGAAATACTGAAGTAAATGTGTGAATTATCACAGGCGATTACATTTGAATCTTGAAATCGAGATTTCACATTGATCAATATCTTGATGTCACTATTACATTTCAAGATTTCACTATTTCATTAAGTATTTCATGACTTCATGTTTTGTAATTAGAAACCGTGAACTTTGAAATTGAGATGTTACTGACGCTCTTCAACTTTGATTAAATGATAAAAGTTGGCACTAGTTCAGTCATCATTAAACAAGCAGCCAAGAAACCAGTCATCACGAATTATTGATTGATTTTTATAAGTTTTTTCACGTCCATAGAAAATGAAAATTCTTAACTACAGAATATAAAAGTACCACTGTATATAGCTAGTATAGAAAACTGTACAATGTGTCTTTAAAAGAAGCAATATTCAGGATGTTTTGAAATATCACATACTAAAAACACTGTCTCACTGAAACCCTAAGTAGATCAGAGCCGAATAAGAACGGACAAAACATCAAATATGTAAAAGAATTCGCACTAAATGAGTCTTGTCCAAGTTGTATTTAGTGATCGAGTATCAGACAGTCGGGAGCTTGACGGGATTACGTAACATTTAGTTAGTGGATAACTCCCAAACAGCTATTTCTTAATAATACTTTCTGGCTGCAATTTCAAGGCAGAGTAAAATATCACAGCAACATTCAATTTCCGTAACACGAGGCTACCGGATGTCTGATAACGGTGTGGTTATTGATAAAATTAGCATGTATATTATTTTTAGATTTCATTGAACTGTCTTTAGACATCAGTGGATATTTTGTTTACTATAACACCGGATGTGAATGGTCACATTATATTAACCAGGCTAGCTTCACAAAGTTCTTAAAAATGTAGGTAAGCTACAACAAAATGTCGGAAAACGGTCGTTTCAAAAATTCTCAAATGATCGATTAAACATATCAAAACGGTCTATACAACATATCGAAATGAAATAGAGTTAGATATACCTACCACCTCATCTTGTAACATCGAAAACGCATCCGAGTGAAATGAAATGTTTGATAAGCAATTAACATAATTGTAATAGTTACAATGATGCTAAAACGTGCTATATAATTATAGGGGCGTTCATTGGAGGTGTTTTGACCAATTTCAATAATTCCCTGGGGCGTTCCGACGATTTGAACACATCGAGGGCGTTTAATTTGTGTGTGTGATTAAGTTAGCCAGAGGGGCGCTTGTAAATATGGGTAAGATACGTAATTTAAAAAAAAATGTTAGACATAATTGTATGGGGCATTTAATATATAACTCATATAAGTATTTACATTTACCTAGCATCGTATTTTGGAGAAAGATAAGTTAACAAATCGAACAAGGACGGCAGAATTCAGCAGAAACTAGAAATGCACAAATAATAAAAACTGCTACATCTGCATCAATGATAAATACTGAACTTCCATATGATAATCGCAAACTTCAGAATACGTAGGTAATTTCAACGAACTTCATACTATTAAGGACCGCATATTATAATTATTCTCCGTTGATAAACTACTGGATCAGTTCTCCCCTTTTATGTACATGTCAAACTCTGTATTTGGAGACGCATTTCTGCATCAACACGATTATATTGCGTATGATTTACGCCACAGCTTCAACAAGATTTACGCCACAGCTTTAACAGCACTGAGTACAGTACATTATTGAACTTAAAAAAAACAATTGCGAAATTGAGAACCGGCGACACACTTCCCTTGGGTAGTATACGATGATCCCCGATTGCAACTTACGGTGTTACAGTAAATATATACACGTCAGAATTAGAACTGTGGGAAAGTCGGCAAGTTTCGATTCGTTAAAAATCGGTTAACCGTTCGGAAAATTGAACGGTTAACCGGTTAGCAAATTGACCGAATAGTTGCATCCCTAGTATATTTTATCAACATTTATTTAGATAAATACTCTAATTCTCAATGTATCAACAAATCAATCAATGTCTAGTTATCGCGCTAAAGGTTTTAGATTCAAAAACAAATTAACCTGGTTGACTGACATTTTTCCCTCATATATTATTCTATATTGATCTGGTATAGAATAATATTCACCGGTAATCTCAACTTAAATAATATGGCTTTTCTGCACAATAGGGCTAACAACGCTGTTAAATACGAATCGCCCGACCTATTGTCCCAACACTAACGTTAGCTACACGTTTTCCATAGGGCTTTTAAGATAATTGACAGGTTGGGTGAAACATTTGAGTATGTTTATGTTAAGCACAATGAGTATCGACAGTTAGACTTAACGTAGCTATAGATTATATCCTGTTAAACTGATTTATCGTCATAGTTCTGATACAGAATCACTTGTTTAAGTACCTTGATCGTACTACATTGTTACAAACGTCGGTCTAGTAAATAGTCTGCCTTAATGTCACCGGACAGGAAATTGAAAAAGCACTCTGTGGGAACAACCGTCTTGTTGACATTAATTAGAAGGTGACTGCGGTTAAGTCTGGCTGTTGGCAATGCAACAAACTCGCAATGTCCAACCTTTGAACCATAACATGTCTTCCGTATTTCATATTTTGGGTAATCTGTAATAGATCTTAATGTTAGATCATTATCGATGTCTGGTCAAGCAGGAAGAATAACTGCATTAGGGACAGACGTATGTATCAGTCCACATTATTATGTAGATCACCAAATGTCTTTCGACTTTATACTCATGAATAAGTTATCCGTTGTTAAAATTTATAAGACATCTTCACGCAATGGTAGCTTTAACCATCAACTCTATTTTCTATTTTTATTTCATTCTATATGTTACCGAATCTACATCGAGAAACAAACTATATACTCTGGAATTTAGTCATTTCCATGCATGGATATAAGTAGCTTCTCCTGCATTACCTGATCATGCCGAGTATAAGCCAGCAGAAGGGTCGAATTACATGATCCTGTCACTCAACTATTTAGCCGTTGAATACGCCAATAATTAGATTAACATGGGAGCAATACTATTTTAGCGTGTGGTATGTTTCCGATTGGTGGTAAACATAAAAAACGAAAATTGTCATCTACATGTATTAAAGCTAGATCTAAACTAATATTTTCTAATGAGCTTAATGATATATTATTCTTGGTGTCAGAATTTTGGTTTCGGGAAAGGAATTTCCAGCATTATTGGTTGGTGTATGTCAGTGAAACTCAAAATCTCTTTTGATAACGTATAATTTATTTGCCTTTCAAAATGAAAACAATACATCTGACTATTGCAAGAGTGTGTTATTTCAGTGTCATTAATTACCTAAGTTATGTTGCAGAGAATAGTGTTGTTAAATCAATAATAAATGCATGTCAAAATCGTTCACCAAACCAGCTTAATTATATATTATATGACAATATTGAAAAGCTAGTATTACCATAGTCTTAATCGTTAGTTAATTGATTTGAAGTTTTGATTCATTCTGGTAATTGTAAACCGTTCATTAATAACTATACAAGGACATGTTTTATGTCACATGCGTGTTTGCTGTTTCTGTTTCTGTTTGGTGTTGCTTCGTGGGTTAAGCATGTAGTGTGGGTTCGTCCTTGTGATTTGTTAATTCTGATGGTTTTTGTCCCGGTTGACTGTTTTAGGCGGCCGACTATCCGGTTATTTTAAGTGGCACACTGTCCGTTTGTCCTAGGCGGTAGACTGTCCGAGTTTCCTAGGCGGCATACTATCCGGTTATCTTAGGTGGCACACTGACCGAGTGTCCTGGGCGGAAGACTGTCCGAGTGTCCTAGGAGGTAGACTATCCGAGTGTCCTAGGCGGAAGACTGTCCGAGTTTCCTAGGCGGCATACTATCCGGTTATCTTAGGTGGCACACTGACCGAGTGTCCTAGACGGAAGACTGTCCGAGTGTCCTAGGCGGTAGACTATCCGAGTGTCTTAGGCCGCAGACTGTCCGGTTATCTTATGCGGCACACTATCCAAATGGACTGTCTACTGGCTACTAAGGTTGTATTAGTCTGTGTCATTTTGCAGTTGCTCGTTTTGTTTGTGCTTATGGACAGTGTTAATTTCCTGTACCCGTGTGCTCTTTGTGTGCCTTTTAAGCTCAGATATATGTATGATGTGTGCTGCCTTCCCTGTTCATTTAGTTGTTATTATCTTATTGACATAACACAAATTGACTTGCCCTTTACTTAAAAGTGATACTACACATGTATACAAATCTAATGCTTTATCCATTGATGTCACTAAGGGCAAACACGTGTATTCAAATCGAACCTTAAACAAGCAGTTGCTGGAAACATAAATATTCTCGTTACAGTGGGTGACACTTTAAAACAATTCTGAAGATTTTTATGCCCTTTAAATCCATTAAATATGATACAAACACACTTTATGTTGACATGCTAAAGCAGAAGATTTGACCATGTGATTTACCAACAAAAAATCCAATCGACACAATGCGTTAATAAAATACAAGCAAACATAACCAATTATAAGTACACCATGGTGAAACTATTTGTGGGTTTACATAATGGTGCGCCAAGTTGTTGGCAGGTGGCATATTTGATACTGTGCTCGTCTGAACATACGAATGAGCTAATGGATAATAATAGTCCTTGATAATGTTCATAAGATCAAGGTTATTTACAGGCAACTTGTTTCAATAATATGACGAACAACACTTTAATATAATAATCAACAGACGAAAATACAATGTAAGATGGATGCCTAACGTGCAACAAATATCATTGCAACATCTAGAACTGTGACAATTTTCTAGCCAAGCTCAAATTCCTCACTATTGATTGTAACGAAAAAATAACTAGCTTGAAATAATATAGTTCTGTTGATCAGTTGGTGTTTGCGGAATAATCGAAATATCGTCAGACTTATTTTGCGATGTAGTAAAACAATTATTTTGGCATCTTAACAAATGCAATCGATACATAGCACCCATTTCTGTCATGATCTGTAAATGATTTACAGCAGTTAATTACGTAAACTTCAAGATTGTGTTATGAATACTCCTATCATTGCTATTTTATTCATTCCAAATCTCTCATATGTGTTATGTTGTCAACAATTCCTTGTTGTTTCAAAGTTTTAATGTATTTATAATTGTACATGTATGTTTTCCAGCGTAAACACAAATAGTCGATTGTTAAAAACAAAGTATTTTATCAGTTATTTACCTTTGCTCTGTGTCTACGAAAAGCATTTTAGACTTTTAGTGGAGTCGCGCATTGTGTTTAAACAGTGTTTTCACAGACCATGTCAGCAATGCAGTGGAATTAAGTCAGGCAATTTACGCCTTACTAAAAACGCATGACACATAAAATCAGTCAGCACAGGCAAAAAACGTAACATTACCGAATTGAACACACAACGTCAAGACGAATTTAGGTATATAGTCAATTCGCGCAAAATATAATGACATATTGGGGAAGTTTGTTCGCGCAAAAACGTAACATTGACGAATCGAGCCAGATATGGTGCGCAAAACGTAATTACGAATTAAGTCAGACAGTGCGCGTGTGACCATAGAAACAAATTGATAAAATAGAGAAGTAATATTAAAAACTTCATAAAACCGCTGGATTACTTGAATCTGACAAATTAGTTTCCTTTTAAAGGTGTTTAATGATGAGCTGATTGTAATTACGCCTTATAGCAATCTCTAACATGCTTTAATCATCGATTTGTAGACAGCGACTCAAATCATCTAAATTCGTTAATAAACTGCGTGGACAATTTTAATGACACTTAAAAGACAGTTTGCACATTGAAATCCGATGAGGTCTAAATTGCCCTGCCACATACAAGTAGTTGATGCTCAAGTTGATTATTTTATTGGGTAAAAGTTTAATTACAACTTGACGACACCTCTTTACAACATTTGTTGTCATTTACTGTTAGTTTTAATACAAACGGTTAATTAAAAAGAGGTCAGGGCAATTTACTACAAAGCAATCAATGGCATTGATTGGCACCAAAACATATTAAAGGTTGCGTATCCATATCTTTGCATGTCTTAAAATTGCGACGTAACTATAAGGTACATTACTCATTTGATGATGCAAAAATGCACATCGCTAAGTCGCGAATACTGGTCAGAATGCCTAATACGAGATTAAATCGCAATTTTAAAATTTTAAATTACAAACTGAGATGCATCCACTTTAAAATCAAACCACACACAGTGAGCAGTCTGATTTTATCCGGTATTTAATACAACAGTGATTTAGATGAAATATCTGTATAAAGTGGTGTGTATGTGTTTGTGTGTGAGCAATGGTAATCGAACACATGTTGTCATTGTCAGCGGTCATAGATTGTTAAATAGCGTGTTGGGATACATGCTGTGAATTAACGATAAAACATTGCTATAATATAATGGAATAAAGTGGTCTATTCTTGCAAGTCCATTAAATACATGTAATTAGTACACGCGATTCAATGGATATATACAATATATAACACCAGGAGTTGTCGACCAGGGGGCCTTTTTTTATTTGTTAAGTGGTATGTAGTACGTAAACACGTCCTAGAAATGCTGTATGGATCGTAGCTAGACAGTGAATCTTGTATGAATACTAGTTAGCCTTCAGGACTAAATTATATGAAACTATACGTTGTATAAACTATAGCGAGCTATTACGATTTACAAATGGCGTGGAGCTATACATATATAAACCATAACGAGCTATTGTGGTTTAATTGTGGCGAGCAATTTTCATGCATCATGCATCACACCGCTCTACAACATCGTGTCGTACGGACGTTTAGTAAAGTTTCGACCTTGAGAAATACGCCACGAATCGGAGTTTGGTATGCTGCTTGAGTGCATTTTACGGCCAAAATGACATTCCGTTTAATTTCAGAATTGAATTGAGGTAACGAACCGACAAAAAATTACTGACTTCCGAGCAGAAATCAATAAGTTGATTGAATTGGTATAAATTGTTGCAACTACACTTGCCTTTGTCTGAGTTTCTTTGTATGCAAAAAAACCCCACCAGGGCTGATATTCAATATCGATCTTATTTAATTGGAGAATAAGGATAGCCAATTATATCGCATGTTACTGACCAATAGTTTAATACGGTGTGATATGATTGATTGTCCTTATCCTTAAGTCAAGTAAGGTCAATATTGAAAACCACTACAGGGTTTCCGAACGTGAGCAACACGATTATATTGTTAAACCAAGCCTGCATTTTAGATCATCTGTTTGTCTAGTCTAATTACGCAGTTTCACACATGCGGGTTAAACACCATTGTCGATAGTTACCGAATATACTATGCACAAAACATGTGGGTTCAGCCAGAAATGTAATAAAGTTTTCAAATATTTATTTAAAGGGAAACCGAGCATGAGTTATTTTTAGACTTTTATTAAAAACACAACGAACATACGAATATACTATGCACAAAGCGTGTGGGTTCAGTCAGATGCATGTATGAAATAAAGCTTTCGAAGGTGTGTTTAGTAAGTAATCTGAACATGGATTATTTTCAGCGGAAGCTTAAATTATCGAACATACAAAATTAAGTGGCCTTATAACATTATTAATACGGGCCTGATATAAGTAAAAGACATCATAAGGTATAGTACGAATATGATGGATTTAATATTAAAGAGGCATTTATTGATTTTTAGAGCTAAACTATCTTTGAATGCTTTATCTTATACACGAAGTAAGGCACACATGCTCCAGACGATGCACAATATATCCCATTATCGAGAAATATTCTCTCGTAACTTTACATATAATTGTTTTATTATATGTAATACACGAGTTTCATGACGCATAAAACATGCCCATTATGCCAGAATATGCACAAAGAAGAACCTAGAGGGGAACTTTTACTCTATTAATGTACGTCTTGAAGTTAGGGACGTGTTCTAGGCATGTTTCGCTGTGTTTTAGAAGACCATTATGCAAAATTGGATAATTTGTTTACGAAACTTATTTCGAGTCTCTAAGAGTTGCCAAACATGTTTCGCTGTTTTAGTTTATAAAGGTTATACATACATTGGTAGATACGAGCACTGTTTGGCAAGTTTGGGTGTTTTAAGAATACATATTCAATATTTGGGATGCGATGCGAGCTGTAACATCTAAAACGTTTAGTTCAATTGATAACTAAGAATGGTTCCATTACATCGAGTGTCTCATATTTGCAATCACCATTTGTTATAACGGAAGGTAGCTAAATTCAGAAAATGTGGGTATTCATGTTGGAATACAACTAACGTGTTTTCGTATGTTTGGCTTGTCTATAGTTTGCACCTTTAGTTGGATTCGGATCCATATTGTATGACACCACCTAGCAATGCGAAGTACTGATACAAATGTTACAAAATGGGATAAATAGAAACATTTCTCAACCAAACATCTTGAACTAAATCAATAAGAAACAGATGACAGCAATCCTCTGACCTTTGATGATGAATCAGAATCAAAAGTTCACGAAGCTTTTTTTGCTCACCAAAGTTAATCATAACATAACGACGTGTTTTTTTCTAGAAGAAACTATGTAGTGTAAAGGTAGCACTCTTCACAGTAAACATAAAAATACTAGTATACAAGGCACAATGCCCAACCCATAACAAAACGAGAAAATGAACTGTCAAAACCCCAGCTGTCAAAAGCTGAATGAATTACATGTAGTTTAGCAATCAAAAAGCTGAATGAACTACATGTAGTTAAGCAATCAAAAAGCAAAATGATCAAGCCAACAAACATTGCCTACATGTATCAATTGCAGTCGTAGCATTTACACGCCAAATTGTCCGGACACTAGGTACATTGTATGTAACAACACGTTTCTAGACAATGAATCGAACTCGTGACCACTTCATCCACAGCTGGATATTCCAACCATTATACGATTGATCAATCCAGTTTGTTATGATTGAACCAGGTAAGCACATAGTATGTGATGCGTCCACCATTCGTCTTTCAATTACCCTTATATCAAACACTTTCGTGTGTGAAGTTCATATAGAGTGGTATGATTTGCCGGTGGTACTTTATCGTCATTAAGCTCGGTAGTTCTGTATGACAGTGTCCACTATAAGACAAACGTTAGTTTATAACCCGATTATTCGTCAAGTCTTTAGGGGCATACGCGACTTCTGAATCTTCACCGTAAAATCAATGTAAAACCATCCAAGAGACCAGAATGTGAAATTAACTTAATAGACTTCCTAACTGATTCAATTTCGTCCAGTAATTGGATAGTAGTGGCATTCGAGGATGTTTCTATTGGTCTTAACGCAGAGGACATAATTGAGTATTTATTGGACTACCAATAATTGGACCAGAAACGCCAAATATGAAGCATAATTATACCTATGTTACTACAACGTTTTTGCCAAAACTTTGTCTTTGAGAAAACAGCGCCGGTGAAACGATAATGAACGGAAAGTAAAGAATAAGACTGGCTTTAAAATAATCATATAATCAGACTGTAATTTCATTAATGTTCTTTAGCAATTCAAAATGGGCCACATTATTCGACTTAACTGGGACTTTTAGAGATTGAAAAAAAGTTTCCATGAACAAGCATTCGTAGGATGCCGAACCAATACTGCAGCCAAATTGTTTCCTTTATTAGAATTTAAAATTCATATGAGGCCTACTGGATCACGCAATGTGTTGCACATGTAAATTATTATGACATTAGACAGGGTGCTCATGTTGGCGATGTACGGATTATATAATGACAAGGGCTACATAAAAATATAATGACAAATCCGACACGGGAGTCATCACTCAGCAAATGCCTCAAAGCATGAAAGGCACAAAACCCTACAAGAAATAAAAACTCTCAAAATCACAAAACATGCGAGATAAAATGCAACTGAACAGCTACCCCAACGATCTGCTATTTTAGTCAGTCCAACACACCCGTAGCAGGAGCAAGTAAACAAGAACTTACCACAAGGACGACCACAAGGTCCTGTGTTCGAGTCGTAACCATGACGGGTCACGGAGTCTCATTACAGAGCGGGTATTGTGGTGGTCCTGGAAACATACTTAGATACGATAAAGTATAATGGCTCAACAACCAAGCTTTATTAAGGTTATCAAACTATTAAAACAAACCTTACTGTATGCATGAATGAATCCGTTTATGAAGTAGTTGTAGGACAATGATGTGGTACAATGTGATGTTAAATGGCCGGCCAATACGACAAAGCCCTTTGGTCGTATGTTCCCTGTGGGGTGACCAGTAGTATTGTCGTGTGAAACCACCTAAATAATCTAAAACGATGATGAACAATCGGACAGGGAGGGCATCACTCAAAGGATACAGCCGAGCACAGACAACAGAAATAACACAGACCATAAGCACACGTCCCGATTGCCAACACAAATCGGACAAAAATGTGTTTGACAATAATAGATTGAATGCCAATGATTTTAACTATGATGGTACATTGAAGGCCCACAGGATATAATGCCATTATGCGACAAAGGCTGAATAAATATACAGACTAAATCAAGCTAATTCAGCGTGTCTTGGGTATTGAATAACACAGACAAACCTAAAGTTGTTTCAACATCTACGTTATAACTATCGTCACTGGTCGATGACAAGCATCGCTTTAACAAATGACAATTGGATAAGTCTGGTTTAACTGGAGTGAGCAAAACAGATATTGTCAAACACAGGAATATATCTGATTTGTTTGTGAGTTATACGTTTCTGAAGGCCGACCGTCTGAAGAGAAGTTTATGTACGTCTCATTTCTACCAAACTTCCTAATATGCACTAGACATAGCCTTAGTGAATAATCTCAGAGACATTTAAATCACATGCAATTTGTTCGTGTGCTACATTTCGACGGCTTGGAAACACAAAAGTTGTCTATGTATTATACATTTTTAAAACATGGAAATACAAAATGTATATTACAATAGCAGCCAAATTCACTACAATGGTATGGAAAAGACGGGAAAAGCACATTAACCCAGCTTATTTCAAATATATATAATATATTCATAGTTTATGATTTACAATATATTGATATACGTAATACCATAAAGGTGGAAAATGTAGACATAAAGGTTCAATTTAGATTTAATAGAAGAGTGTGCAGTTTTGTGTAAACTGTGTTCCATAATATTTGGCACATTAAATGAACACCTGTATTGAACGGACACCCAACGACCTATATAATCATCAGTAATCAGTATTACTGGGTAAACATAATAACATCATATATTTGATGACATTTATTTTTTACTGTACATAATGTGGAATAAAACTGGCTGCAGAGAAAACAAACACCCTCGCTAAAATATTTGTAGAAGCTCCGGGGAGACTCAGAATACCGTAACTTTGACATTACAACTGGCAAACTGTGTCCTATGTTGAGACATAGTGACATGACCCAGATGTTCGCACAAATGCGCATCTGTGGACAACAGCCGAAGGATGCCCCGTGTACCCAATCCCCAAACCAGTCCCGGGCGTTGAAACACGCACACCCTGGGCCTCCCCTTCATGTATGAAGGTGGAGGGGGGTTCCAACGTTACCCTGAAGTGAACCCCACGATAAAACCATTTACCCCCACAGGTAACCAACCATGAACTAAACGGTGTCTACCATAATAGGAGCCCAACCGTTTTGGTATTTATAACCAATTAACCATTAACTGCTAATGCAGTACCTGTGGTATACCACGCCCTGCATGTATTGAAACTATGTCAGGGTGGAAGAAAGAGCCAGGCCATTACCCCTCGAGCTGCATTTTAGTCTCCCCGGGCCGCCACAGAAAATCCTTGCCTCAAGGATTTTTCTTCCACAAATAATTTTAACTTACCCCTTAAACATAGTTTTCATAGGTAGGGACCAAATCAAAAGACAATAATGAAACAGAGCACCAGTCCTGTTGTAAAGAAACCACAGCCATAAACATACATAGGCTACACAAACAAAGCGATAATTGTAGTAACCCCACTAGCCCACTTGTGGCTGTGCTATGGGAAAAATATTAGTGTCCCCATTGAAGAAGGTATCGAAAGCTGCCTTCCAATTATTCAATAATACTTCATTGCCCAAAGCCGATAAATGTGTCCCATCGATTTTAAACAAAGATAACTCTTTTGCCTTAATGATATAGTCATTAGATATAAATTTAGCATTGTTCTCCACTACAAATGCTTTCATTAGGGCATTAACCCGTCTCCTTTTTTTTTCAAGTATTAGACCTGAGCCGATAGGGGCAAAATGCCAGTAGCGGCGAGGCAACATGGCCGACCATATGAATTTAGTGCTGCTAAACAAAGCTTGGTATCTCAGCAAAGAACACTTCAACTTATCACACAAATGTATACCACTTAAACCTTCCTCTGTGAGGTCATTTGAACCGCAGTGAATTAGCAGCAAATCCGGCTTGGGCGTCTTTTGGCTCAGGTCATCCATCAGTCGGTCCATAAGATTGATGGTGAGACCTCGTCTGCCGAACCAGTGAATGGTGCAACGTGGATCAAATCCAAGGTGAGTGCCAATCGCCGTCTGCTGTGCTGTCAGCCCAGCCCAATGGACAAATGATGACCCCACCATCCAAACTAGTTTAGGTTCACCTACAAAATCTTGAGGCTCGTTAGATAGTGTTAAGTTTAGCAAAAAGACAGAATACCAAATTGTATACGTTCAAACGCAATAGTTAAGTTGACAGGCGAATATATCTTGAGAAAACCCCCGACTTCCACCTTCCCATGGCCATGATTTTGGTATCGGACAACCCTTGTTGTGACAAGTATGTAGCACCTCCTATGCGAAAACTGTGGGACCTGATATGACTGGGAATATCTGCGAAATGTAAAGACCTTTTAAGAACTGCATTAAATTGGAACCGTGTGAGTGGCCTCAAATTGGAATGAATAAAAAGTTGGGTACCCTCAGACCTTGGCCTTTGGTGTAAGTAATTTTGCATGCTGCGCACTGGGCAGTAGCTAGCTGCATGACAAGGGATGTGAAGGGGGACTGACATGCCCCTCTGATCAGTCTTAGACCAGCGAATCAGCACTTTCATAAATGCTGGGTTTAATGTGACATCTAGTAATTGAAGGGCTTTGGGACTGGCCTGTTTCGAGGTAGGGCTTGTGAATTCGGAAATGCGCAGAAGGCCAAAAAATGCTAGAGCAAAAGCAGCCGTGAAAAGCGCCTGCTCATACCTATTGTTACATACAAATTGCAGGTTATGGATCAGCTTGGTAAGCATGGGTAAAGTGATAGGTGATCTAATATCTGCTGGGCGGCCACCCTGGGTGCGGGTCAACCCTTCTTTTGCTTTAACTACGAGAAAAGAGGTAGTTGTGTCAGTGAAACCGTTCACCTTGTGGGTGTAACTTAAACTCGCAATGTAGGTAGAGACTGTAGAAGCCTTAAGGCCTTGCCATGATAAGTAAGCAATAAAACTTAAAAGGTCTGCTATTGGGACTGGCCAATTGTCAAGGAGCCGATAAGTCTGCCTAAAATTTCTAAATTTCTCCAAACCGCATTTATATGTACCCTTTGTGTTAGCTGATACCGAGTTACTTATCAGGGTTGCGGCCATGCAATTTAAATGTTCCATACTTGGTGAGGAATTCTGGTGGGACATAGATCTGCATCTGGTGCGGCTGTTCTGAACTTGGCCCACTGTGAACGAGAAAGTGCATCAGCAATTAAGTTAGATTTAGAAGGGATGTACTCTGCCTTGATAGAGATGTTATGTTTTAACGCGGTCAAAACCATATGGCGGACCAATTTCATGACTTTCTCGGACTTGCAAGTCTGTGCATTGATAACCTGGACTACCGCTTGATTATCGACACTGAAGAGAACTTTTTTATTTTGCAATAAATTGGCCCAAGTCATGGTTGCAGCCACCACCGGGAAGAATTCTAGAAATGTCATGTCCCGAGTTAAACCAGACGAAAACCAATCAGCCGGCCAAATCCCCTGGGCCCAGTGTCCAGCAAAAAAGATCCCGAAACCGCCCTGTGAGCCCCCCGCACTATCAGTGAATAAATGCAAGTGTTCGCTTGTAACCCATTTACTGTCCGATATGACCGTTACCCCATTATAGTGATTCAGAAATTGAAGCCACATGGTAAGATCGGCTTTCATATTCAATGTAACCCTCGTTTTGTGGTAAGGTTTGTTTAGACCTATGGTGGCATTGGTAAGCCGTCTGCAGAAAGCCCTACCAGGCGCAATAACCCGACAAGCAAAGTTAAGTAAACCGAGTAACGATTGCAGTTCCTTTAACATAACCTTTTTCTTATGACAAAAATTGTTAATCTCATGTTTTAATTTTGTAAGTTTGTCCTGAGGCAGCCTCATAACCATCTCAATAGTGTCAAACTCTACCCCAAGAAAAACCAGACAGGTTGTAGGTTGAACAGTTTTTTCCAGGGAAAGGGGGACACCAAAATTAAAGCAGATGTCCTTGAATATAGAAAGTGTCAACCCTATTTCTTTACCTAGGGGGGGCTCCCCAAACAAAAAATCGTCTAGATAATGTAGGATTGAATTAGTCGATGATCTTACCTGCACCGACCAGTGCAAAAAACCTGCAAATTTCTCCCATGTCGCGCAACTGATTGAAGACCCGAATGGTAACATTTTATCGTAATAATATAAATATTTATCGGAGTCCTGACTTTCTAAGAATTTAAAGCCCAATAATTCAAAATCTGCTGGCGACACTGGGAGCAATCTGAAAGCTGCCTGAACGTCTGTTTTACTCAACAAGGCACCTCGGCCTAAAATAAATATCATATGGGCCGCTTCATCAATGGTAGAATATGACACCGTGCATAGGGTTTCGTCTATGAAGTCATTTATGGAATTATGTTCTGGATATGAAAGATGATGGATCATCCTGCAATCTCCGTCCTTCTTAGGGACTAAACCAATTGGAGAAATTTGAAACATAGCAAATGGCTTTTCCCTGAACGGACCCCCTATCCGCCCGAGATCAATTTCCTTTTTTATCTTAGCGTAAACCTTATCTGGGTCTCTTTTAGTACTAACTAAATTTGGGGAATCCCTAGGTAATCGAGGGCCAGTATAATGGAGGGGAAACCCCTTTGATAAACCTTCCTTTAAATCAACTGCTGTTGGCTTTGGGTAAGCATCTAATGCTTGTAACAAGTTAACTGTATTTAGTGGAGTGTGGCCTAATTTATAAAGTGATACCCCTTTAATGCTGGCTGGAACTGCAGAAAGACTTCTTATGGTTCCCTCCACAGGTCTGGCAGGTGTGGCTGAACCTGCAATTGGGTACAAAAGGGCATTTGGAATTTGAATTAAAATAATTACAGGTCATAACCGAGGTGCGGGTCTGTACAGGAGGACCCCCTGTATTGGGCCTACCAGTATTTGATTGCCTGTTAGTACCAACTGCACCTAGCTTAGGAGAGAAATTACTAGCACTACCCTGGGCCGGACCGTTTACAAACAGGAGCCATAACTCCATGTTAATTACTCCCCACGACGAATTAGGGTTGTTCTCCTTCAACTGGCGAAATTGCTGATCGTATTGCCACCAGCTGAAGGAGCGGGAGGCCGCCAACCTGATGTCCCGGAGATATTTGAGCATCTCCTGGGCTCGAGTTACATATTTTTCAAGATAACTACTGATGAAGGTAATGAACGCCGAGGTCCACTGCTCGATGGACAGCCTGATCGACGTTACCTTCCGGGGGGCCACCACAAAGCTACCGTTCTTAAATACCAGCTCGCCCGAATCACCGTGCTCGGCGAAATTGGTCATTTCTCTCCTTGATTTGAGCAAGACACCCATATCAATGAATTTATGGTCCCATATCGCCTCTTTTATCTTTAGAGGGACCAAAGCACAAACCGTGCCAAATACACTGGTGATGCCCTCGGACTGGTCAAAGTTTGCATCGCCAGGGGGTAAAAAGTTAGCAATGTCGAAATGTGACGACTGAACATCGGCTGGCGGCCTCGGAAACGAAATCTCACCCGGTGCCTGACCGACATCAACGGCCGGCATATTTATGTCATCCTGCGGTTGGCTGGGCATCCCCGCATCCGACCTCCTGCTCCTGCCCCCACGACCCCTCGCTGACCCTTTTCTAGTCTTTGGCATTGTACTATGCAAACACCACGATTTTCAACGATTTAGTTTCTGAATTATTTAACAATGCTTTTTCTGGATTTTGACGGAAACGGAAGTGAGTCCTCTAGAAGACGCTAAGAACCGAATCCGGACCGGACCCGTAAATTTCATCGCCGATTCGGCGAATAGCGGAACCCAATACGTGGGCTCATTTAAATGGGATTATGAAATATGAAATGTCATAATCCTTATTAATTTTTCACAAATGTATAAACAGTTGACGTCAGTCAATTTTATATTGAAAAACACAATCGAAAACATCTTACGATAGACATGTGGGGGCATTTCAATTTAAAATATCGCAATTTCAAAATCAAAATAGTAAAATTAATTATCGTGAAACTATGAAATGTTGAAGTAAATGTGTGAATTATAACAATTATAAAAACTTCTACATCTGCATGAATGATAAATACTGAACTTCCATATGATAATCGCAAACTTCAGAATACGTAGGTAATTTCAACGAACTTCTTACTATTGGTATATTTTATCAACAATTATTAAGATAAATACTCTAATTCTCAATGTATCAACAAATCAATCAATGTCTAGTTATCGCGCTAATGGTTTTATATTCCAAAACAAATTAACCTGGTAGACTGACATTTTTCCCTCATATATTATTCTATATTGATCTGGTATAGGATAATATTCACCGGTAGTCTCAACTTAAATACTATGGCGTTTCTGCACAATACGGCTAACAACCCTGTTAACTACGAATCGCCCGACCTATTGTTCCAACACTAACGTTAGCTACAAGTTTACCATAGGGCTTTTAAGATAATTGACAGGTTGGGTGAAATATTTGAGTATGTTTATGTTAAGCACAATGAGTATCGACAGTTAGACTTAACGTAGCTATAGATTATGTCCTGTTATACTGATTTATTGTCATAGTTCTGATACAGAATCACTTGTTCAAGTACCTTGATCGTATTACATTGTTACAAACGTCGATCTAGTAAATAGTTTGTCATTAATGTCACCTGATAGCAAATTGAAAAAGCACTCTGTGGGAACAACAGTTTTGTTGACATTAATGAGGAGGTGACTGCGGTTAAGTTTGGCTGTTAACAATGTCCCAGACTTGCAATGTCCAACCTCTCAACAATAATCAGTATTCCGTATTTCATATTTTGGGTAATCTGTAATAGATCTTAATGTTAGATCGTTATCGATGTCTGGTCAAGCAGGAAGATTAACTGCATTAGGGACAGACGTATGTATCAGTCCACATTATTATGTAGATCACCAAATGTCTTTCGACTTTATACACATGAATAAGTTATCCGTTGTTAGAATTTATAAGACATCTTCACGAAACGGTAGCTTTAACCATCAACTCTATTTTCTATTTCTATTTCATTCTTTATGTTACCGAAGCTACTTCGGGAAACAAACTGTATAAATTGGAATTTGGTCATTTCCATCCATGGATATAAGTAGCTACTCCTGCATTACCGGATCATACCGAGTATAAGACAGCAGAAGGGTCGAATGACATGATCCTGTCACTCAACCATTTAGCCGTTGAATTACGTCAATAATATGCTTAACATGGGAGCAATATTGGAGGTCAACCCAAAAAATTAAAATCGTCATCTACATGTATTAAAACAAGACCTAAAATAATCTTTCCCAGTGAGCTTAGTAATATCTTTCGCTTGGTGTAAGATTTTCGATTATTGGTTGTTGCATGTCAGTGAAACTCAATATCTCATTTGATAACGTATACTTTATTTGCCTTTCAAAATGAAAACAATACATCAGTCTATGGCAACAGTGTGTTATTTCAGTGTCATTAATTTCCTAAGTTATGTTGCAGAGAATAGTGTTGTTAAATCAATAGTAAATGCATGTCAAAATCGTTCACCATACCACCTTTAATATATATTTTATATGACAATATTGAAAAGCTAGTATTACCATAGTCTTAATCGTTCAACTTAGTTCGTAGATTTGAAGTTTTGATTAATTCTGGTAATTATAAACCGTTCATTAATAACTATACAAGGACATATTTATGTCACATGCGTGTTTTCTGTTTCTGTTTGGTGTTGCTTCGTGAGTTAAGCATGTAGTGTGGAGTCGTCCTTGTGATTTGTTAATTCTGATGGTTTTTGTCCCGGTTGACTGTTTTAGGCGGCAGACTGTCCGGTTATCTTAGGTGGCACACTGTCCGAGTGTCCTAGGCGGTAGACTGTCCGAGTGTCCTAGGCGGCATACTATCCGGTTATCTTAGGTGGCACACCGACCTAGTGTCCTAGGCGTAAGACTGTCCGAGTGTCCTAGGCGGTAGACTATCCGAGTGTCCTAGGCGGAAGACTGTCCGAGTGTCCTAGGCGGCAGACTGTCCGGTTATCTTATGCGGCATCCTATCCAAATGGACTGTCTACAGGCTGCTCAGGTTGTATTAGTCCGTGTCATTTTGCAGTTGCTCGTGTTGTTTGTGCTTATGGGCGGTGTTAATTTCCTGTACCCGTGTGCTCTTTGTGTGCCTTTTAAGCTCAGATATATGTATGATGTGTGCTGCCTTCCCTGTTCATTTAGTTGTTATTATCTTATTGACATAACACAAATTGACTTGCCCTTTACTTAAAAGTGATACTACACATGTATACAAATCTAATGCTTTATCCATTGATGTCACTAAGGGCAAACACGTGTATTCAAATCGAACCTTAAACAAGCAGTTGCTGGAAGCATAATTATTCTCGTTACAGTGGGTGACACTTTAAAACAATTCTGAAGATTTTTATGCCCTTTAAATCCATTAAATATGATACCAGGATTGTTCAAATTGGAATGCATCTAAGCACATAAAACATTATCCTTGATAGATTCTAATGAAACAAGCCTTTGATCCCATTGCAGTATTCATCTCCGATATGTATGCGAAGTTTCATTCAGTTATTCCTTTTTTTAAATGCGATTTTGTTATCATTCCTAGGTACACTATGCATATACTGGACATGAGCCAAACTGAGATCTTAACGTACCTGATATTTTTTCTGACAATGCGATTTAAGAGTCGTTTGAAACAAATAAAGATCACAAGGGACAATGCTTGACAAATAAGGATGGTCGGAAAGCTCAAAAACATTCACGCTTCTCAAAACGCCGCGTTAATGGCTGCTGCAGGTGGAGGCCAATTGCTCTGCAATAGCATGTCATCCTTTAAATATTTGGCTTGATAGCGATTGTCGGAGTATTGCTTCAATTTCTGAAGGAATTTACCTTTGTTAAGCTTGGCATTTACTCATTCTCCGTTTTATACACCAAATGTAATGGTAAAACTTGGTTTAAATGGAAAAAAGTGTACATTTCTACGGGCGTCCATGGTACGTTTTGCAATGCATACTTTTGTTATGTCTTTGCTGGCCCATATTTGTTTATAGATCTGTCGCATTGGTGACAAAATGAACCCATGTCTAGTTTGTAGTCATTACATTTGCAAATGGTCGACTTTTGTTATATAGAAACTTGTTTTTGCTATTTTTGGACAGTTTGCAAGGGCATATGTGCTGGCGTCTCAAAGCAGATAGGGGTACCCAAACTATACTTATCGTCCTAATTTTTGTAATATACTTGATAATTGTATGAATCGCTCCTAATGATGTCCCAACACATTGAGCTATATGCCTAACTGTAAATACTTCACCAGTTTTCAAAAAATATTTGATTTTCTCAACCCTTTTCTATTATGTTGCGGTATTTTGATTGCGTGCATGGGGTTCATTTCCAAATATAATTACAGCACTTTTGAATTTCTTAAACTATCAAAAACTTGATGAATATGACATTACATGACACCATTTTGCCATACAAGTTATTTTAAATATTGTATTTGCTCCTGCATTAAGAAAACAACGATTATTAAATGAGACCGAATTTGGTCAGAAAAAATTGACAATTTCCCAATTATTTTAGCATTAGTATACACGAGTAGACAGTGTTAAATGGCGTATTGTTACAGCTACACTGAACGGATTTTCAAATGTGAGGTATCAATATAAAGCTAATACAATGATCTTTAATATACAGATCATTAATTTTAAAAATTCATTGATACAAAATAGATATAGCATCACTTGCATTCCAATTTGAACAACCCTCGTACAAACACACTTTATATTGACATGCTAAAGCAGAAGATTCGACCATGTGATTTACCAATAAAAAATCTAATCGTCACAATACGTTAATAAAATACAAGCAAACAGAACCAATTATATGTACACCATGGTGAAACTATTTGTGTGTTTACATAATGGTACGCCAAGTTGTTGGCATCTGGCATATTTGGTACTGTGCTCATCTGAACATACGAATGAGCTAATGGATAATACTAGTCCTTGATAATGTTCATAAGATCAAGGTTATTTACAGGCAACTTGTTTCAATAATATGACGAACAACACTTTAATATAATAATCAACAGACGAAAATACAATGTAAGATGGATGCCTAACGTGCAATAAATATCATTGCAACATCTAGAACTGTGACAATTTTCTAGCCAAGCTCAAATTCCTCACTTCTGATTGTAACAAAAAAATAACTAGCTTGAAATAATATAGTTCTGTTGATCAGTTGGTGTTTGCGGAATAATCAAAATATCGTCAGACTTATTTTGCGATGAAGTAAAACAATTATTTTGGCATCTTAACAAATGCAATCGATACATATCACCCATTTCTGTCATGATCTGTAAATGATTTACAGCAGTTAATTACGTAAACTTCAAGATTGTGTTATGAATACTCCTATCATTGCTATTTTATTCATTCCAAATCTCTCATATGTGTTATGTTGTCAACAATTGCTTGTTGTTTCAAAGTTTTAATGTATTTATAATTGTACATGTATGTTTTCCAGCGTTAAACACAAATAGTCGATTATTAAAAACAAAGATTTTATCAGTTGTTTACTTCTGTTCCGTGTCTACGAAAAGCATTTTAGACTTTTAGTGGAGTCGCGCTTCGTGTTTAAACAGTGTTTTCACAGACCATGTCAGCAATGCAGTGGAATTAAGTCAGGCATTTTACGCCTTACTAACAACGCACGACACATAAAATCAGTCAGCTCAGGCAAAAACGTAACATTACCGAATTGAACTACTCTGTACGCACACAACGTCAAGACGAATTAAGGTATATAGTCAATTCGCGCAAAACATAATGACAAATTAGGGAAGTTGGTGCGCGCAAAAAAGTAGTATTGACGCATCGAGCCGTCATGGTGCGCAAAACGTAATGACGAATTACCTCAGATAGTGCGCGTGTGAACATATGAACAAATTGATAAAATAGAGAAGTAATATTAAAAACTTCATAAAACCGCTTGATTACTTCAATATGTTCACTTCATTTAATAAATCTGACAAATTAGTTTCCTTTTATAGGTGTTTAGGGATGAGCTGATTGTAATTACGGTGTATAGCAATCACACATGCTTTAATCATCGATTTGTAGACAGCATCTAAATTCGTTAATAAACTGCGTAGGCAATTTTATAGACACTAAAAAGACAGTTTGCACATTTAAATCTAAGGAGGTCTAAATTACCCCGCCACATACAAGTAGTTTATGCTCAAGTTGATTATTTTATTGGGTGATTAAAAAAGTTTAATTACAAGTTGACGACACTGACTTTAACAACATTTGTTGTCATTAACTGTTAGTTTTAATAAAAATCGTTAATTAAAAAGAGGTAAGGGCAATTTTCTACAAAGCAATCAATGGCATTGATTGATACCAAAACATATTAAAGGTTGCGTATCCTTCTCTTTGCGTGTCTTAAAATTCCGACGTCACTATAAGGTAACATTACTTATATGATTATGCAAAAATGCACAATACAAAGTCGCGAATACTGGTCAGAATGCATGTACAACGCAATATCATTGGCCCACCCAAAATAATGCAATAACAATTGTTTTGAAAGTATTTCCGGTATTGATTTAGATGAAATATTTGTATAAAGTGGTGTGTGTGTGTTTGGGTGTGAGCCATGGTAAACGAACACATGTTGTCATTGTCAGCGGACATAAATTGTTTCATAGCGTGTTTGGATACATGCTGTTAATTAACAATAAAACATTGCTATACTATAATGGAATAAAGTAGTCTATTCTTGCAAATCCATTAAATAAATGTAATTAGTACACGCGATTCAATGGAATCAGGAGTTGTCGACCAGCGGACCTTTTTGTTTTATTTGTTAAGTGGTATGTAGTACGTACATGTAAACACGTTCTGGAAATGCTGTATGGTTCGTAGCCAGACAGTGTATCTTGTATGAATACTAGTGAGCCTTGAGGACTAAATGATATGAAACTATACGTTGTATGAACCATAGCGAGCGTTTACAACTTGCAAATGGCGCGGAGCAATACATGTACATATATGTACCATAGCGAGCTATTGTGGCTTAATTGTGCCGAGCAATTTTCATGTATCACACCGCTTTACAACATCGTGTCGTACGGACGTTTGATAAAGTTTCGACCTTGAGAAATACGCCACGAATCGGAGTTTGTTATGCTGCTTGAGTGCATATTACGGCCAAAATGACATTCCGTTTAATTTCAGAATTGAATTGGAATAATGAACCGACAAAAAATCACTGACTTCCGAGCAGAAATCAATAAGTTGATTGAATTGGAATAAATTGTTGCAACTACACTTGCCTTTGTCCTGAGTTTTTTCGTAAGCAAAACAATCACCAGGGCTGGTATTCAATATCGATCTTATTTAATTGGAGAATAAGGATAGCCAATCATATCGCATGTTACTGACCAATAGTTTAATACGGTGCGATATGATTGATTGTCCTGATCCTTAAGTCAAATAAGATCAATATTGAAAACCACAACAGGGTTTCCGAACGTGAACAACGCGATAATATTGTTAAACCAAGCCTGCATTTTAGATCATCTGTTTGTCTAGTCTAATAACGCAGTTACACACATGCGGGTTAAACACCATTGTCGATAGTTACCGAATATACTATGCACAAAACATTAGGGTTCAGCCAGAAATAAAATAATGTGTTCAAATGTTTATTTAAAGGGAAACCGAGCATGAATTATTTTCAGACTTTTTTTTTAACACAACGAACATGCGAAAATACTATTCATAAAGCGTGCGGGTTCACCAGATATGAATGAAATTTTTTGTAGGTTTGTTTACTAAGGAAACTGAACAGGAATTATTTTCAGCGGAAGTTTAAATTATCGAACATACACAATTTAGTGGCCTTATAACATTATTAATATTGGCCTGACATAAGTTAAATACATCAAAAGGTATAATACGAGTATGATGGATGTAATTTTTAAAGAGGCATTTATTGATTCTTAGAGCTTAACTATCTTTGAATGCTTTATCTTATACACGAAGTAAGGCACACATGCTCCAGACGATGCACAATATATCCCATTATCGAGAAATATTCTATCGTAACTTTACATGTAATTGTTTTATTATATGTAATACACGAGTTTCATGACGCATAAAACATGCTCATAATGCCAGAATATGGACAAAGAAGAACCTAGAGGGGACCTTTCATTCTATTAATGTACGTCCTTGAAGTTTGGGACGTGTTCTAGGCATGTTTCGCTGTGTTTTAGAAGACTATTATGCAAAATTGGATACTTTTTTACGAAACTTATTTCGAGTCTCTCAGAGTTGCCAAACATGTTTCACTGTTTTTTATAAAGGTTATACATACATTGGTAGATACGAACACTATTTCTAGGCAAGTCGGGTGTTTTAAGAATACTCAATTTTGGATGCGATGCGAGCTGTTACATCTAAAAAGTTTAGTTCAATTGATAACTAAGAATGGTTCCATTAATATTTGCAGTCAGTATTTGTTATAACGAAAGGTAGGTAAATTCAGAAAATGTGGGTATGCATGTTGGAATACAATTAACGAGTTTTCGTGTGTTTGGCTTGTCTATAGTTTGCACCTTTAGTTGGATTCGAATCCATATTGTATGACACCACCTATCAATGCGAAATACTGATACAAATGTAACAAATTGAGATAACCAAACATCTTGAACTAAATCAAAAAGAAACAGATGATCGCAATCCTCTGACCTTTGATTATAAATCAGAACCAAAAGTTCATGAAGCTTTTTTTGCTCACCAAAGTTAATCATAGCGTAACGACGTGGTTTTTTCTAGAAGAAACTAAGTAGTGTTAATAATCAAAAAGATAATATTAAGTAGGACAGGGAAGGTAGCACTCATCACATAAAACATGAAAATATACAAGGCACGATGCCCAACCCATAACAAAACGAACTGTCAAAACCCCAGCTGTCAAAAGCTGAATGAACTACATGTAGTTTAGCAATCAAAAATCTGAATGAACTCAATGTAGTTAAGCAATTAAAAAGCCAAATGATCAAGCCAACAATCATTGCCTATCAATTGCAGTCGTAACGTGCACACGCCAAATTGTCCGGACACTAGGTATGTAACAGCAAGTTTCTAGACAATGGATCGAACTCGTGACCACTTCATCCACAGCCGGATATTCCAACCATTATACGATTGATCACTCCAGTTTGTTATGATTGAACCAGGTAAGCACATAGTACATGTATGTGATGCGTTCACCTTTCGTCTTTCAATTACCCTTATATCAAACACTTTCGAGTGTGAAGTTGATATAGAGTGGTATGATTTACCGGTGGTACTAAATCGTCATTAAGCTCGGTAATTCTGTATGACAATGACCACTTTAAGGCACACGTTAGTTTATAACCCTATTATTCTTCCAGTCTTTGGGGGCATACGCATACTTCATTGAATTTTTGCCGTATGAAATTGTAATTATATATACATTTTTTTCAAAATATATTGCGTTCTACCGTCCGTTGTGACGTCATTATAACGTTGGGACAATTCCAGTTTACGTGTTTATAAATGAAATAAAATTCACAGTGATGACAATACCTAACATAACTAGTACCTTATTGTGCGGAAATATGAGTGGTATGATTTACCGGTGGTACTAAATCGTCATTAAGCTCGGTAATTCTGTGTGACAATGACCACTTTAAGGCACACGTTAGTTTATAACCCTATTATTCGTCCAGTCTTTGGGGGCATACGCGACTTCTGAATCTTCACCGTGAAATCAATGTAATACCATCAAAGAGACACTAAAATGTGAAATTAACTTAATAGACTTCCTAATTGATTCAATTTCTTCCAGTAATTGGATAGTAGTGGCATTTGAGGATGTTTCTACAGGTCTTAACGCAGAGGACATAATTGAGTATTTATTGGACTACCAATAAATGGACCAGGAACGCCCAAAATGAAGCATAATAATACCTATGTTATTCCAACTTGTAACTTTGTCTTTGAGAAAACAGCGCCGGAGAAACGATAATGAACGGAAAGTAAAGAATAAGACTGGCTTTAAAATAATCATATAATCAGACTGTAATTTCATTAATGTTCTTTAGCAATTCAAAATGGGCCACATTATTCGACTTAACTGGGACTTTTAGAGATTGAAAAAAAGTTTCCATGAACAAGCATTCGTAGGACGCCGAACCAATACTGCAGCCAAATTGTTTCCTTTATTAGAATTTAAAATTCATATGAGGCCTACTGGATCACGCAATGTGTTGCACATGTAAATTATTATGACATTAGACAGGGTGCTCATGTTGGCGATGTACGGATTATATAATGACAAGGGCTACATAAAAATATAATGACAAATCCGACACGGGAGTCATCACTCAGCAAATGCCTCAAAGCATGAAAGGCACAAAACCCTACAAGAAATAAAAACTCTCAAAATCACAAAACATGCGAGATAAAATGCAACTGAACAGCTACCCCAACGATCTGCTATTTTAGTCAGTCCAACACACCCGTAGCAGGAGCAAGTAAACAAGAACTTACCACAAGGACGACCACAAGGTCGTGTGTTCGAGTCGTAACCATGACGGGTCACGGAGTCTCATTACAGAGCAGGTATTGTGGTGGTCCTGGAAACATACTTAGATACGATAAAGTATAATGGCTCAACAACCAAGCTTTATTAAGGTTATCAAACTATTAAAACAAACCTTACTTTATGCATGAATGAATCCGTTTATGAGGTGGTTATAGGACCATGATGTGGTACAATGTGATATTAAATGGCCGGCCAATACAACAAATCCCTTTGGTCGTATGTTCCCTGTGGTCTGATCAGTTGTATTGTCGCGTGGAACCACCTAAATAATCTAAAACGATGATAAACAATCGGACAGGGAGGGCATCACTCAACGGAAACAGCCGAGCACAGACAACAGAAATAACACAGACCATAAGCACACGACCCAATTGCCAACACAAATCGGACAAAAATGTGTTTGACAATGATAGATTGAATGCCAATGATTTTAACCATGATGGTACATTGAAGGCCCACAGGATATATTGCCATTGTGCGACAAAGGCTGATTAAATATACAGACTAAATCAAGCTAATTCAGCGTGTCCTTGGTATTGAATAACACAGACAAACCTAACGTTGTTTCAACATCCACGTTATAACTATCGTCACTGGTCGATGACAAGCATCGCTTTAACAAATGACAATTGGATAACTCCTGTTTAACTGGAGTGAGCAAAACAGATATTGTCAAACACAGGAATTGATCTGATGTGTTTGTGAGTTATACGTTTCTGAAGGCCGATCGTCTAGACAGAAGTTTAAGTACGTCTCATTTCTACAAAAGTTCCTAATATGCACTAGACATAGCCTTAGAAGATAATGTCAGAGACATTTGAGTCAAATGCAAATTGTTCGTGTGCTACATTTCGACGGCTTGGAAACACAAAAGTTGCCCATGTATTATACATATTTAAAACATGGAAATACAAAATGTATATTACAAAAGCAGCCAAATTCACTACAATGGTATTGAAAAGACAGGAAAAGCCGTTTATTTCAAATATATATAATATATTCATAGTTTCTGATTTACAATATATTGATATTCGTAATAGCATAAAGGTGGAAAATATGGGCATAAAGGTTCAAGCTAGATTTAATAGAAGAGTGTGCAGTTTTGTGTAAACTGTGTTCCATAGTACTGTATTTGGCACATTAATTGTTCACAAATGTATAAACATTTGACGTCAGTCAATTTTATATTGAAAAACACAGTCAAAAACACCTCACGATAGATAGGCGGGGGCATTTCAATTTTAAATATGGCAATTTCAAATATCAAAATAGTGAAATAAATTATCGTGAAACCGTGAAATTCTGAAGTAAATGTGTGAATTATCACAGGCGATTACATTTGAATCTTTAAATCGTGATTTCACATTGATCAATATCTTGATGTCACTATAACATTTCATGATTTCACTATTTCATTAAGTATTTCATGATTTCATGTTTTGTAATTTGAAACCGTGAAATTTGAAATTGAGATGTTACTGACGCTCTTCAACTTTGATAAAACGATAAAAGTTGGCCCCTGTCCAGTCATCATTAATAAAGCAGCCAAGAAACCAGTCATCACGAATTATTGATTGATTTTTATAAGTTTTTTCACGTCCATAGAAAATGAAAATTCTTAACTACAGAATATAAAAGTACAACTGTATATAGCTAGTGTAGAACACTGTACAATGTGTCTTTAAAAGAAGCAATATTCAGAATCAAATAGTGTTTTGAAATATCACATACAAAAAGCACTGTCTCACTGAAACCCTAAGTGGATTAGAGCCGAATAAGAACTGACAAAACATCAAATATGTAAAAGAATTCGCTATAAATGAATCTTGTCCAAGTTGTATTTAGTGGTCGAGTATCAGACAGTCGGGAGGTTGATGGGATTACGTAACATTTAGTTAATGGATAACTCCCAAACAGCTATTTATTAATAATACTTTCTGGCAGCAATTTCAAGGCAGAGTAAAAGATCACAGCAACATTTAATTTCCGTAACACGAGGCTACCGGATGTCTGATTACGGTGTGATTATTGATAAAATTAGCATGTATATTATTTTAAGATTGCATAGAACTGTCTTTAAACATCAGTAGATATTTTGTTTACTTTAAAACCGGGTGTGAATGGTCACATTATATTAACCGGGCTAGCTTAACAAAATTCTTAAAAATGTAGGTTAGCTACAACAAAATGTCGGGAAAACGGTCGTTTCTAAAATTCTCAAATGATCGATTAAACATATCAAAACGGTCTATTCAACACATCGAAATGAAATAGAGTTAGTTATACCTACCCTCTCATCTTGTAACATCGAAAACACATCCGAGTGAAATGAAATGTATGATAAGCAATTAACATAATTGTAATAGTTATAATTATGCTAAAACGTGCTATATAATTATTGGGGCGTTCTTTGGAGGCGTTTTGACCAATTTCAATAATTCCATGGGGCGTTTCGACTATTTGAACACCTTTTGACTCGAGGGCGTTTAATTTGTGTGTGTGTGTTATGATTGTAAAGCCTCAAGTACACATTGAATTAAGTTAGCCAGAGTGGCGCATGCAAATATGGGTAAGATACGTAATTTCCAAATAAGTTAGACATTATTGTATGGGGCATTTGATATAGAACTTATATAAAAAGAGTATATTAAGTCAGACAGGGAAGGCAGCACTCAACTTAACCAGCCGAGCACAGAAAACATTAAAAACACACAAAGCACAATGCCCAACTAAACAAGCGCAGATCCGCCCAAGTCCAAGCTGTCGAAAAGTATAATAAATTATAACTAGTCTTTACATTTACCTAGCATCGCATTTTGAAGAAAGAAAAGTTAACAAATGGAACAGGGACGGTAGGATTCAGCAGAAAGTAGAAATGCACAAATAATAAAAATGTACAAACTGCTACATCTGCATGAATGATAAAAACTTCCATATGATAATTGCAAACTTCAGAATACGTAGGTAATTCCAACGAACTTCATACTATTGGTATATTTTATCATCATTTATTAAGATAAATACTCTAATTCTCAATGTATCAACAAATCAACCAATATCTAGTTATCGCGCTAATGGTTTTAGATTCCAAAACAAATTAACCTGGTAGACATTTTTTCCCTCCTATATTGATTTGGAATAGGATCATATACGCCGGTAGTTTCAACTGATATAATATGGCTTTTCTGCACAATATGGCTAACAACGCTGTTAACTACGAACCATGCAACCTATTGTCCCAACACTAACGTTAGCTACAAGTTTTCCATAGGGCTTTTAAGATAATTGACAGGTTGGGTGAAACATTTGAGTATGTTTATGTTAAGCACAATGAGTATCGACAGTTAGTTTTAACGTAGCTATAGAGTATGTCCTGTTAAACTGATTTATCGTCATAGTTCTGATACAGAATTACTTGTTCAAGTACCTTGATCGTATTACATTGTTACAAACGTCGGTCTAGTAAATAGTCTGCCATTAATGTCACCGGAAAGGAAATTGAAAAAGCACTCTGTGGGAACAACCGTCTTGTTGACATTAATTGGAAGGTGACTGCGGTTAAGTCTGGCTGTTGGCAATGCAACAAACTCGCAATGTCCAACCTTTGAACCATAACATGTCTTCCGTATTTCATATTTTGGGTAATCTGTAATAGATCTTAATGTTAGATCATTATCGATGTCTGGTCAAGCGTGAAGAATAACTGCATTAGGGACAGACGTATGTATCAGTCCACATTATTATGTAGATCACCAAATGTCTTTCGACTTTATACTCATGAATAAGTTATCCGTTGTTAAAATTTATAAGACATCTTCACGCAATGGTAGCTTTAACCATCAACTCTATTTTCTATTTTTATTTCATTCTATATGTTACCGAATCTACATCGAGAAACAAACTATATACTCTGGAATTTAGTCATTTCCATGCATGGATATAAGTAGCTTCTCCTGCATTACCGGATCATGCCGAGTATAAGCCAGCAGAAGGGTCGAATTACATGATCCTGTCACTCAACCATTTAGCCGTTGAATACGCCAATAATTAGATTAACATGGGAGCAATACTATTTTAGCGTGTGGTATGTTTCCGATTGGTGGTAAACATAAAAAACGAAAATCGTCATCTACATGTATTAAAGCTAGATCTAAACTAATATTTTCTAATGAGCTTAATAATATTTTATTCTTGGTGTCAGAATTTCGGTTTCGGGAAAGGAATTTCCAGCATTATTGGTTGGTGTATGTCAGTGAAACTCAAAATCTCTTTTGATAACGTATAATTTATTTGCCTTTCAAAATGAAAACAATACATCTGACTATTGCAAGAGTGTGTTATTTCAGTGTCATTAATTACCTAAGTTATGTTGCAGAGAATAGTGTTGTTAAATCAATAATAAATGCATGTCAAAATCGTTCACCAAACCAGCTTAATTATATATTATATGACAATATTGAAAAGCTAGTATTACCATAGTCTTAATCGTTAGTTAATAGATTTGAAGTTTTGATTCATTCTGGTAATTGTAAACCGTTCATTAATAACAATACAAGGACATGTTTTATGTCACATGCGTGTTTGCTGTTTCTGTTTCTGTTTGGTGTTGCTTCGTGGGTTAAGCATGTAGTGTGGGGTCGTCCTTGTGATTTGTTAATTCTGATGGTTTTTGTCCCGGGTGACTGTTTTAGGCGGCCGACTGTCCGGTTATTTTAAGTGGCACACTGTCCGAGTGTCCTATGCGGTAGACTGTCCGAGTTTCCTAGGCGGCATACTATCCGGTTATCTTAGGTGGCACACTGACCGAGTGTCCTATGCGGTAGACTGTCCGAGTCTCCTAGGCGGCATACTATCCGGTTATCTTAGGTGGCACACTGACCGAGTGTCCTGGGCGGAAGACTGTCCGAGTGTCCTAGGCCGCAGACTGTCCGATTATCTTATGCGGCACACTATCCAAATGGACTGTCTACTGGCTGCTAAGGTTGTATTAGTCTGTGTCATTTTGCAGTTGCTCGTGTTGTTTGTGCTTATGGACAGTGTTAATTTCCTGTACCCGTGTGCTCTTTGTGCGCCTTTTAAGCTCAGATATATGTATGATGTGTGCTGCCTTCCCTGTTCATTTAGTTGTTATTATCTTATTGACATAACACAAATTGACTTGCCTTTACTTAAAAGTGATACTACACATGTATACAAATCTAATGCTTTATCCATTGATGTCACTAAGGGCAAACACGTGTATTCAAATCGAACCTTAAACAAGCAGTTGCTGGAAACATAAATATTCTCGTTACAGTGGGTGACACTTTAAAACAATTCTGAAGATTTTTATGCCCTTTAAATCCATTAAATATGATACAAACACACTTTATGTTGACATGCTAAAGCAGAAGATTCGACAATGTGATTTACCAACAAAAAATCCAATCGACACAATGCGTTAATAAAATACAAGCAAACATAACCAATTATAAGTACACCATGGTGAAACTATTTGTGTGTTTACATAATGGTGCGCCAAGTTGTTGGCAGGTGGCATATTTGATACTGTGCTCGTCTGAACATACGAATGAGCTAATGGATAATACTAGTCCTTGATAATGTTCATAAGATCAAGGTTATTTACAGGCAACTTGTTTCAATAATATGACGAACAACACTTTAATATAATAATCAACAGACGAAAATACAATGTAAGATGGATGCCTAACGTGCAACAAATATCATTGCAACATCTAGAACTGTGACAATTTTCTAGCCAAGCTCAAATTCCTCACTTCTGATTGTAACGAAAAAATAACTAGCTTGAAATAATATAGTTCTGTTGATCAGTTGGTGTTTGCGGAATAATCAAAATATCGTCAGACTTATTTTGCGATGTAGTAAAACAATTATTTTGGCATCTTAACAAATGCAATCGATACATAGCACCCATTTCTGTCATGATCTGTAAATGATTTACAGCAGTTAATTACGTAAACTTCAAGATTGTGTTATGAATACTCCTATCATTGCTATTTTATTCATTCCAAATCTCTCATATGTGTTATGTTGTCAACGATTCCTTGTTGTTTCAAAGTTTTAATGTATTTATAATTGTACATGTATGTTTTCCAGCGTAAACACAAATAGTCGATTGTTAAAAACAAAGTATTTTATCAGTTATTTACCTTTGCTCTGTGTCTACGAAAAGCATTTTAGACTTTTAGTGGAGTCGCGCTTTGTGTTTAAACAGTGTTTTCACAGACCATGTCAGCAATGCAGTGGAATTAAGTCAGGCAATTTACGCCTTACTAAAAACGCATGACACATAAAATCAGTCAGCACAGGCAAAAAACGTAACATTACCGAATTGAACACACAACGTCAAGACGAATTTAGGTATATAGTCAATTCGCGCAAAATATAATGACATATTGGGGAAGTTTGTTCGCGCAAAAACGTAACATTGACGAATCGAGCCAGATATGGTTCGCAAAACGTAATTACGAATTAAGTCAGACAGTGCGCGTGTGACCATAGAAACAAATTGATAAAATAGAGAAGTAATATTAAAAACTTCATAAAACCGCTGGATTACTTGAATCTGACAAATTAGTTTCCTTTTAAAGGTGTTTAAGGATGAGCTGATTGTAATTACGCCTTATAGCAATCTCTAACATGCTTTAATCATCGATTTGTAGACAGCGCCTCAAATCATCTAAATTCGTTAATAAACTGCGTCGACAATTTTAATGACACTTAAAAGACAGTTTGCAAATTGACATCCGAGGAGGTCTAAATTGCCCTGCCACATACAAGTAGTTGATGCTTAAGTTGATTATTTTATTGGGTAAAAGTTTAATTACAACTTGACGACACCTCTTTACAACATTTGTTGTCATTAACTGTTAGTTTTAATACAAACGGTTAATTAAAAGAGGTCAGGGCAATTTGCTACAAAGCAATCAATGGCATTGATTGGCACCAAAACATATTAAAGGTTGCGTATCCATATCTTTGCATGTCTTAAAATTGCGACGTAACTATAAGGTACATTACTCATATGATGATGCAAAAATGCACAACGCTAAGTCGCGAATACTGGTCAGAATGCCTAATACGAGATTAAATCGCAATTTTAAAATTTTAAAGTGAGCAGTCTGATTTTATCCGGTATTTAATACAACAGTGATTTAGATGAAATATCTGTATAAAGTGGTGTGTATGTGTTTGTGTGTGAGCAATGGTAATCGAACACATGTTGTCATTGTCAGCGGTCATAGATTATTAAATAGCGTGATGGGATACATGCTGTGAATTAACGATAAAACATTGCTATAATATAGTGGAATAAAGTGGTCTATTCTTGCAAATCCATTAAATACATGTAATTAGTACACGCGATTCAATGGATATATACAATATATAACACCAGGAGTTGTCGACCAGGGGGCCTTTTTTTTATTTGTTAAGTGGTATGTAGTACGTAAACACGTCCTAGAAATGCTGTATGGATCGTAGCTAGACAGTGTATCTTGTATGAATACTACTTAGCCTTCAGGGCTAAATTATATGAAACTATACGTTGTATAAACTATAGCGAGCTATTACTATTTACAAATGGCGTGGAGCTATACATATATGAACCATAACGAGCTATTGTGGTTTAATTGTGGCGAGCAATTTTCATGCATCATGCATCACACCGCTCTACAACATCGTGTCGTACGGACGTTTAGTAAAGTTTCGACCTTGAGAAATACGCCACGAATCGGAGTTTGGTATGCTGCTTGAGTGCATTTTACGGCCAAAATGACATTCCGTTTAATTTCAGAATTGAATTGAGGTAACGAACCGACAAAAAATTACTGACTTCCGAGCAGAAATCAATAAGTTGATTGAATTGGTATAAATTGTTGCAACTACACTTGCCTTTGTCTGAGTTTCTTTGTAAGCAAAAAAACCCCACCAGGGCTGATATTCAATATCGATCTTATTTAATTGGAGAATAAGGATAGCCAATTATATCGCATGTTACTGACCAATAGTTTAATACGGTGTGATATGATTGATTGTCCTTATCCTTAAGTCAAGTAAGGTCAATATTGAAAACCACTACAGGGTTTCCGAACGTGAACAACACGATTATATTGTTAAACCAAGCCTGCATTTTAGATAATCTGTTTGTCTAGTCTAATTACGCAGTTTCACACATGCGGGTTAAACACCATTGTCGAGAGTTACCGAATATACTATGCACAAAACATGTGGGTTCAGCCAGAAATGTAATAAAATTTTCAAATATTTATTTAAAGGGAAACCGAGCATGAGTTTTTTTTAGACTTTTATTAAAAACACAACGAACATACGAATATACTATGCACAAAGCGTGTGGGTTCAGCCAGATGCATGTATGAAATAAAGCTTTCGAAGGTGTGTTTAGTAAGTAATCTGAACATGGATTATTTTCAGCGGAAGCTTAAATTATCGAACATACAAAATTAAGTGGCCTTATAACATTATTAATACGGGCCTGATATAAGTAAAAGACATCATAAGGTATAGTACGAATATGATGGATTTAATATTAAAGAGGCATTTATTGATTGTTAGAGCTAAACTATCTTTGAATGCTTTATCTTATACACGAAGTAAGGCACACATGCTCCAGACGATGCACAATATATCCCATTATCGAGAAATATTCTCTCGTAACTTTACATATAATTGTTTTATTATATGTAATACACGAGTTTCATGACGCATTATGCCAGAATATGCACAAAGAAGAACCTAGAGGGGAACTTTCACTCTATTAATGTACGTCTTGAAGTTAGGGACGTGTTCTAGGCATGTTTCGCTGTGTTTTAGAAGACTATTATGCAAAATTGGAAAATTTGCTTACGAAACTTATTTCGAGTCTCTAAGAGTTGCCAAACATGTTTCGCTGTTTTAGTTTATAAAGGTTATACATACATTGGTAGATACGAGCACTGTTTCTAGGCAAGTTTGGGTGTTTTAAGAATACATATTCAATATTTGGGATGCGATGAGAGCTGTAACATCTAAAACGTTTAGTTCAATTGATAACTAAGAATGGTTCCATTACATCGAGTGCATCATATTTGCAATCACCATTTGTTATAACGGAAGGTCGCTAAATTCAGAAATAGTGGGTATGCATGTTGGAATACAATTAACGAGTTTTCGTGTGTTTGGCTTGTCTATAGTTTGCACCGTTAGTTGGATTCGAATCCATATTGTATGACACCACCTAGCAATGCGAAGTACAGATAACAAAAGTAACAAAATGAGATAAATAGAAACATTTCTCAACCAAACATCTTGAACTAAACCAATAAGAAACAGATGACAGCAATCCTCTATATTCCAACCATTATACGATCGATCACTCCAGTTTGTTATGATTAAACCAGGTAAGCGCATAGTATGTGATGCGTTCACCATTCCTCTTTCAATTACCCTAATATCTAAGACTTTCATGTGTGAAGTTCATATAGAGTGGTATGATTTGCCGGCGGTACTAAATCGTCATTAAGCTCGGTAATTCTGTATGACAATGACCACTTTAAGGCACACGTTAGTTTATAACACGATTATACGTCCAGTCTTTGGGGGCATACGCGACTGCTGAACCTTCACCGTAAAATCAATGTAATACCATCAAAGAGACTAGAATGCGAAATTAACTTAATAGACTTCCTAATTGATTCAATTTCGTCCAGTAAGTGGATAGTAGTGGCATTCGAGGATGTTTCTATTGGTCTTAACGCAGAGGACATAATTGAGTATTTATTGGACTACCAATAATTGGACCAGGAATGCCAAAATGAAGCATAATTATACCTATGTTACTACAAGTTTTGTGCCATAACTTTGTCTTTGAGAAAACAGCGCCGGTAAAACGATAATAAACGGAAAGTAAAGTGCAACACTGGCATTAAAATAATCACATAATCAGACTGAAAGTTCATTAATGTTCTTTAGCAATACAAGAATGAGCCTCATTATTCGACTTAATGGGGCTTTTTTGAGATGAAAAAATATTTTCCCTGAACAAGCATTCGTAGGACGCCGAACCAATACCGTAGCCAAATTGTTTCCATTCATTAGAATTTAAAATGCATCTGTTGGATACTGGATCACGAAATGTGTTGCTCATGTAGGATGTAATGACATAAGACAGGGTGCTCATGTGGGCGATGTACGAATTATATAATGACGAGGGCTACATAAAAAGACAACGACAAGTTGGACACGGAACTCGGCAAAGAATTCAAAGTAAGAAAGGTACAAAACCCTACAAGAAAATGAAAAATCACAAGGACAACCACAAAATACACGAGAAAAAATGAAAGTGAACAGCTATCCCACAGCCTGCTACATGTACCTATGTCAGTCAAATACAACCGTAGCAGAAGCCAGCAAACAAGAACTAACCACAAGGACGACCACAAGGTCGTGTGTTCGAGTCGTAAACGTGACGGATCACGGAGCAGGTATTGTGGTGTACCGGAAACACACTTAGATACGATAAGGTATAATCATGATTCAAACACCAAGCTTTAGTAAGGTAACTAACTAATCAAAACAAACCTTGCATGCATGCGTTACAATGTAATATTAAATGGTCGACGAACACACTAAAGCCCTTTGGTCTCTGCAGTATGATTATTAGTGTTGTCGCGTACAACCACTCAAATAATGAAATATCGCATAGGGAATGCAGCACTCAACAAGAACAGCCGTGCACACAAACAGAAATAACACAGACCGTAAGCACACAGCACAATGCCCAACATAAACCGGACCAAAAATAATTTTAACCATGATGGTAGATTGAAGGCCAACAGGATATAATGTCATTATACGACAAAAGCTGAATAAATATACAGACTAAATCAAGTTAATTCAGCGTGTCTTTGGTATTGAATAACACAGACAAACGTAAGGTTGTTACAATATCTACGTTATAACTATCGTCACTGGTCGATGACAAGCATCGCTTTAACAAATGACAATTGGATAACTCTGGTTTAACTGGAGTGAGCAAAACAGATATTGTCAAACACAGGGATATATCTGATGTGTTTGTGAATAATACGTTTCTGAAGGCCGACAGTCTGGACAGAAGTTTATGTACGCCTCATTTCTACAATACTTCCTATCATGCACTAGACATAGCCTTAGAGGATAAAGTCAGACATGTACCTATACATAAACAGTCACATGCAATTTGTTTGGGTGTTGTAATATTTTAAAGGCTTCGAAACGCAAAGGTTGCCTATGTATGATACAGTAATGACTTTAAAACAAAGAATACAAAATGTATATTACAAAAGCAGCCAAATCCATTACATGGGTATATAATAGACGGGAAAAGCGCGTAATGCATACATGTACTGTATAAACATTTGACAACAGTCGATTTTATATTGAACCCGACAACAAGAAAACATTTCTACGATAGATTGGCGGGGATATAATAATTTAGAAATCGCGCTTTCAAATATTGAAATAATGAAATGAATTATGATAGTGAAACCGTGAAATATTGAAGTGACTTTGTAAAATATCACACTTTTTAATAAGTTGGCATCTTGAAATCATGATTTCATACCAATATCTTCATTTCACTGTATATGTTTACCAGTTTTAGAATTAACGAATTCACCTTTCCCAACTTCACGATTTCAAGTTTTCAATTTGTATTTCATGATTTAAACCGTTAAGTCTGATATTGAAATGTTTCTGTCGCTCTTCAACTTTTGCAAATCGATAGAGTTTGGTACCAGACTAGTCATCATTAAACAAGCAGACAAGAAACCAGTCATCACGAATGATTAATTGATTGATTGATTAATGAACTGATCGATTGAATGATTCAAGTTGTTTCACGTCCAAAGAAAACGAAAAATCTCAACTATAGAATATATAAAAGTACAAATGAATATATCGGGTAAAGCTAGGAAACTGTACATTCTGACTACGAAAGAAGCAATCTTCGGGAACAAAGAATGTTATAAGAGTGCTTTGAAATATTACATACAAAAAGCACTCTCTCACTAAAACCCTAAGTGGATCAGAGCCGAATAAGAACGGACAAGACATCAAATCTGCTATAAATGAGTCTGGTTCAAGTTGTCTGTAGTGGTCGAGTATTAGACAGGCTGGAGCTTGACGGGATTACGTAACATTTGGTTAATGAATTCCTCTCGAACAGCCATTTATTAATAATATTTTCTGGCAGCAATTTCAAGCGAGAGTCAAAAATCACAGCAACATTCAATTTCCGTAACACGAGGCTACCGGATGTTTGAATACGGTGTGATTATTGATGAAATTAGCATGTATATTAGTTTTAGATGTCATAGAACTGTCATTAAACATCATTGGGTGATTTGTTAACTATTACACCGGGGTGAATGGTCACATTATATTAACCGGGCTAGCTTAACGTAGTTCGTCAAAATGCAGTTAAGCTACAACAAAATGTCCAGATAATTGTCGTCTCTAAAAGTCTTAAACGATCTACAAAACATATCAAAGGGGTATTTGAAACATATAAAACCATGTATTAAACATATCAAAAGGGTATTTGAAACATATAAAATCATGTATTAAACATATCAAAAGGGTATTTGAAACATATAAAATCATGTATTAAACATATCAAAAGTGTATTTGAAACATATAAAATCATGTATTAAACATATCAAAAGGGTATTTGAAACATATAAAATCATGTATTAAACATATCAAAAGGGTATTTGAAACATATAAAACCATGTATTAAACATATCAAAAGGGTATTTGAAACATATAAATCATGTATTAAACATATCAAAAGAGTATTTGAAACATATCGAAACGATCTTTTAAACATATCAAAACATAATATGTACGAACGATCTATGAATTCTTCATGTAGTATAAATACAAGTAATCTCGTTACATCGAAAATACAAGCTTCTTGTCACTGGATCTTTTAGCGAGGTATCAAGTCAAAACATTCCCAGTTGAACATGTGCCAAATGGTCGAACTAACGTCCGAGATATTCGTCAAACTGCGCAATTGGAGTGAAGCGCCCCTAATATGTTTCACAAATACAGTGAATCCATATTATTTAATCATCAGGAATGTGTGATATGCAATTAATGTAATTTTAATTGTTAAAATTATGCTTTGAATTATGGAGGCGTTCTTTGTGGGTGTTTTTACCACTTTCAATAATTCATTAGGGCGTTTCGACTATTTTGACACGTTTTGACTTGGGGGCGTGCATTTAAAGCGGTCGTTTTGAATGAAAAGCCTCGAGCGCACATCGAACAAAATTAGCCTGAGTGGCACTTGAATGTGTGGGCATGATACGTAAATAATTCCACGCAATTAAGTTGAACAGAATTGTACGTGGCATTTAATGTAGAATTTTAGAGTCTCTATATTTACCTAGAATCACACTACGAAAAAAAAGTTCGAACATAGAAGGCAGAATTCAGCAGAGCCAGAAATGCGCTAAACAATAACAGTGTACAAGTTGCTAGCTACTGAACGTTAATATGGAAATCGCAAACTTCAGAATATGTAGGTAATTTCTACGAACTCAATACTAGTGATATATTTTATCATCATTATATATTCTGGTATTTAGATAAATACTCTACCTCTCAATGTATCAACAAATCAATCAATGTCTAGTTATCGCGCTAATGGTTTTAGATTCCAAAACAAATTAACCAGGTAGGCATTTTCCCTCATATATTATTCTATATTGATCTGGAATAGGATCATATACGCCGGTAGTCTCAACTTATATAATATGGCTTTTTTTCGCTATAGGACTAACAACGCTGTTAACTACGAACCACGCGACCTATTGTTCCAACACTTACGTTAGCTACAAGTTTTCCATAGGGCTTTTAAGATAATTGACAGGTTGGGTGAAATATTTGAGTATGTTTATGTTAGGCACAATGAGTATCGACAGTTAGACTTAACGTAGCTATTGATTATGTCCTGTTAAACTGATTTATCGCCATAGCTCTGATACAGAATCACTTGTTCAAGTACCTTGATAGTTTTACATTGTTACAAACGTCGGTCTAGTAACTAGGTTGCCATTAATGTCACCGGACAGGAAATTGAAAAAGCACTCTGTGGGAACAACCGTTTTGTTGACATTAATGAGGAGGTGGCTGCGGTTAAGTCTGGCTGTTGACAATGTCCCAGACTTGCAATGTCCATTCTCTCAACAATAATCAGTATTCCGTATTTTATAATTTTGGGAAATCTGTAATAGATCTTTTTGTCAGATCTTTATCGGTGTCTGGTCAAGCTCGTAGAATGAAAGCATTAGGGACAGTCGTACGTATCAGTCCACATTATTTTATAGATCACGAAATGTCTTCCGACTTTATATTCATGAATAATTTATCCGTGGTTAGAATTTATAAGATATCTTGTCGCAATGATAGCTTTAACCATAAACTATATTTTCTAATTCTATCTTATTCTATACGTTACATTCTGGTACATGTAAGTATAAACCATTGATTAACCACTATGAAAGGACATCATTATGTGACATGCGTATTTGCTGCTTCTGTTTGGTGTTGCTTTGTATGTTTAGCATGTAGTGTAGGGTCGTCTTTGCAATTCGTTCATTTCTGATGGTTCTTGTCCCGGTTGAGTTTTGCTGTCTTAGGCGGCAAACTATCCAAGTGGACTGTCTACTGACTGCTAAGGTTTCATTTTGCTTGCGTATTTTTGCTGTTGTTTTTACTGTTTGTGCTTATGGGCGGTGTTTATTCCGTTTCCTTGTATTATTTTTGTGTCTTTTTTGCTCAGATATATTTAGGCTGTGTGCTGCTTTTCCTGTCCATTTTATTGTTATTATTTTTTTGTCATAACACAAATGAACTGACCCTTTACATAAAAGTGATATTATACATGTATAAAAATCTTACGCTTGATCCATTGATTTTACAAAGGTAAACACGTGTATTCAAATAAACTTAAACAAGCAGTTGCTGAAAACATACTTATTCTGGTTACACTGGGAGTCACTTAACAATTCTGAAGATTTCCATGCCCTTTAAATCCATTAAATATGATATTTACACACTTTATGCTGTCGTGCTAAAGAAGAAGAATCGACCATGTGGTTTACCAACAAAAAACCTACTCGACACAATGCGTTTATAAAATACAAGCAAATAGAACTAATTAAGAATATGTTTCGTATGGTATTTTTTGAGTGTTTACATTATGCTACTCTAAGTTGTTGGCAGGTGGCCTATATTAGTACTGAATTCGCCTGAACACACGAACGGGCTAATGGATAATGATTTGAACACAAAAGGAACCAATTTTGGATAACACTTAATGATTTCTTCAAGAAACTATTCTTTGATTATCATTCATTTGGGTTTATCTAATAAATTGTATCCAAGTAGTATATGTCGACTATTATTATTTAGTAATGTATTGAATGAAAGTATCAAGTTCCGCGAAGTTGTTTGATGGGTGCTGTCATCGGATTTAGTTGTATGCGTGCGTAACTGTAAAAAGTTCATTCAGAAGCGCGCTGTCCACACACAAATCGTTTCTTTACTTCCGGATAATGATATTTAAGTGTTGTTCGATCTTCATACATGTTTGTTATTAGATTTTTAAAACGTGTTTCTTTGAAATAATCTTCATATAAACATTATTACTTAAGGCCTAAAATAAACATTATTAGTTTATTTTCTCCAATAGACCTATTACATTGCGGAAAGGATAGGTAGGTAGATAGGTAGGAACATTAAATATTTCATAATATTATATACTAATGGAAGGAGTATTTTAAAAAAAGAAGCCTTCTGTGCGAAACGTTGAAATTAATTGAATATACATTACAAGTATTATTCGTGTTTGGTGGTGATATTTTTTTTTTGGAAGGAATATTAAAATACTTTCCCTTATATCATCACAACACATTTTGTCTTATTTCTCAAAATATGTTAAGATAGTGGGCGATTTTCGCAAATAGGTATAGTGGTAGGAAAACAAACAATATCTTAGGTCTTAAGAATGTTCATAAGATCAAGGTTATTTATAGGAAACTTGTTTCAATAAAATGAAGAACAACACTTTAATATAATAATCAACAGACGAAGATAAGATCGATGTCTGAATTGAAATAATATCATTACAACATCGAGAATTGTGACAATTTTCTAGCGAAAATATCTGGAAAATTCACTTAGCTAGAAATAACATAGTTTTTATCAGTCGGTGTTTACGGAATAATCGAAATATCGTCAAAAAATGAATATCAACGTGATAAAATAATTTCTCTAGCGACAATATCGTTTTACAATAACTGTGTTTGTGTTAATCCCGCTGAATTGGTATCTAAAGTGAGCACCATTAAAACCTTGCAAAACCAACATTTGCCGATTGAATATCTCTTAAAAAAGAGTATATTAAGTCAGACAGGGAAGGCAGCACTCAACTTAACCGGCCGAGCACAGAAATCATTAAAAACACACAAAGCACAATGCCCAACTAAACAAGCGCAGATCCGCCCAAGTCCAAGCCGTCGAAAAGTATAATAAATTATAACTAGCTGAATGACCCAGTAGAAAAGATACAGCAACCAAAAGGCGGAATGCCTACGCTGAATGACCTAGTAACAACAGTAAAACTGCTGAACTACATAGTTATAGCAGCCTTTAGTCTCAAAAGTTAAATAATAGCATTAAAACGTTGACCTACTAACTAGCTGAATGACCCAGTTTCCACAGCAAAAAGATTATATTGCCCCGCTTTAGCTGTAAGATATCTTAAAACGAAGAAGTGCCCAACACACTACCGACCAAGAAAATTAAACGCCCCTTGTCTCATTGTAATAAAACTGAATAGAAAAGATTCAGCAAACAAAAGGCAGACAGCCCACGCTGAATGACCTAGTAACAACAGTAAAATTGCTGAACTACATAGTTTTAGCAGCCTTCAGTCTCAATAGTTAAGTAACAGTATTAAAACGTTGAAAGGCCCGATTTCAGCAACAAAAAATCTGAAAACCTTAAAACGAGTGACCCAGTTTCATTAAGTAAAATGACGTAATTGAACAAATCGAGATATGACGTACTGAACAAGTCATTAAGAATTGCAAGCAATACAGAAGTCCCCTACCGGTTTAAAGCTATTGTCAATGTGTCTGTTGCCATATCAACCACAATTTCCGTCAGAACCAAAACTGACGGACAGATGGCAAACCAATAGTCCCTCCCATTCAAAAACCGGTAGGGGACTTAAAACTACATTAAATGCCCTCAGGGGACAGAACACTACATCCATAACTCCACAGCTGTACATAGACTATATGAACGAACCCGGTAGGATGCGAATCGCGGGGACGAAATAGTAAGAGGACAACCGGCAAATACAATAAATAGTTAACTCCTAGCTCCTTTTGGCCCCGGTCAAAAAATTAAATACTGAGAAATTATGGCATATTATCGATTATTTAAAAATGAAAAACTCGATTGTAAACGGAATTGGCGTTTAAATCCAGATACAAACCCGTATTATAATAATAAAACAAAATACGAAACTACCGGAAGTAGCACCGACCCCAACAGAAACAGCGGGACACGCGAGAACAAAAAGGCACAGAAAATATACAACTTCACTCGAAAAGGCGCGGAACATACATAAAAAACTAGCACAGGAACATGTAATACAAAACCGGGCATCCAATCCCGAAAGTCTGCTGCTTAAGTCAGTCAAACTAAAACGGAACAAGAGCCAGTTGGTAAGAAATTAACAACCGAACAAAACGTACACCACAAGGACAATCCACAACAGACGCTGAGTATATGCAATTTTGAAAGATACGAAGGCTGCTGGACAACGAATTTGCAGAATGGCACATACAAAATTAATAAAGTTTAACAAAAGGCACAGTGGCCAAATATTTTTGTATTTTTTCCAGTTATACTATAAAGTGGACAGTACATACACAGAGGAAGGTTGACTAAAGGGCTTCCGCCATGGAACGGACAGTGATACTAGTCACTGGGGGCTTAAACGTTTTACAGTGCCACAAACCTCACACTTACCCAATAGACAACCTTATAGAACAGGACAGTGTAAATAAATGTTTCCCGCCATGTAATGCCCCCTAACAAAAAGGCCACAGTGACCGGTAATAAAAGAATGTAAAACATGAAACATTATATAAAATACAACCATCGAGTAGCACAGAAAGTACTCAATGACCTATCAGAAGTCAGAGCAACAAGAGAGCAAAACATTTAAGGGTACAACAAGACAATGTAACAGACAGGCATCAATGCCAGCCGTCCACAAAGGCTTGAGGTTAGGCATATCATAGAGTCTGTATATTTTCCGGTCATCGCACAATGAAATAAGAAGCATAGCGGTGAGCTGTAAATGGACCCACTGCTAAGCATGCAGTCCGTTGCAAAATTAAAGGGTCATATCCTCTACTCAGAAAACGTTTTATGATCTTGAGAAACACATCATGAAAGTGGCTATGACCCAGAATCCTTCGTAATTTGTAAAGCAAATCACCATAAAATTCAGGCTGAGACAGACCTTGTCGCAGAAGTGTCTTTAAATTAGTACCATATTTAGAAATGAGATCTGAATTACGCCTATAGAATTTTGCAAACGTTTTACGAAGTTTATGGAAGCGATAGCCTTGTTGCAGTAACTTATTAGTAATACAAAGATTTCGAGTATTAAAGTCCTCCACCCGAGAGCAAGCTCTAGCAAAACGGATTAATTGAGAAGCGTAAACACCAAATGAAGTTGACCGTGGAATATCTCCATCCAAGTGTGGGTAATTTACAATATCGAAGTTAAAATCATCTCTCTTGTCGTAAATTTTACTAACAAGTTGACCTGCTTCTATAGCAAGGTCAAGGTCTAGGAATGATGCGCGTGTATCAGATGAATTAGCTTTATTTAGTGTTAATTCGGCTGGGTAAATTTCTACGATCTTATTAGAAAAGTAAGGATTGTCAATATTTAAAATGTCATCAAGGTATCGGGACGTATTATTGAACGCTGTAATTTCCTCAGATTGGTGTTCGGGAGACATTTTAACATGAAATCGCGTTCATAACAATATAAAAACAGATCTGCGACAAGAGGTGCACAATTAGTTCCCATAGGAATACAATGTACCGATAATTTGTCTATAAATGGTATTGCCCAGCCTTACAAAAATGTTGTCAAGAAAATAAAACATATATTTTATTGCTTTTCTACATTCGAAATTCAAATAGGCAAAATGAGCTTTAAAATGATCAAACCTGTAGTGTGATGATGCAGATAAAACCCAGATAAGCTGTTACAAAATTTTCCGGAACGTAAAAGTTATTGTCACGAGATGGTATCAAACGATACGCATTATTAGAACCATTTCAAATGAGCTGTAATAGAGTTGTTGTGGATTATGTATATGTTTGACGTCATGAGGTCACCAGCAATGCCGTCATAACGCCAAACATTGACGTTTTTGTCTTTAGTAATATTCCTTAATTCCAAAAACCTTCTAGTTTGATCAGATTGGAAGCCATGGAGAAATAAAACGATTCTGTATAATATGGTTTTGATTTGGACCATCAGGGATTATATTTGTTAATGTTATGTCTTGGTTTTCATCTGATTCATTTTCAGTTTTACAACAATGCTTCAGTAAAGTATTGTGGTAAGTTGACATGACCAGAGCCTCCCGAGTCTATTTTGAACCAGTTTTGTAAAAAACTAACAATTTTTCTCCACACGCGTAGAGCTCATGAATAATACGGAATATCTAACCGTGTAATGGAACTTAATATTATGAGCCGACATATTTGTCAAGCCGTTTACCAACTCAGGTGGTTCCATGGGCTTATATATAAGTACATTTGTATTTACATTCTTCTTCAGCATATTTTTTTAATGCTTCAGTATGTGCATTGCTTATTCACATAGACATTTTGAAAGTGATTATACACTTATAAGTACACATGTATATTTCTTACAAAAATGGCCCTTAAAAGCACCGACGTGGGTTTTATACTCGCACCATTAAGACATTTGGTGTGAGCGCATAAAATTTCTCCTTAAAAGTTGGTAGTGTTTTTAACAAAAACATATTAATAATAACAAATTGTTAACTTTTATATACGCACTTGCTGCAAATGTTGTTTCTCAGAAAGGCAAAGTGTTGTTCTTATTCCAAAGAGAATGTGATTTATACAAGCGGAATTAACACTCTTTTACAGTTTATATGAAGCATTTAAAATTATAGTCGGTCTATAATACCGAATTATAAACTATGTTCAATTTCGTATATCAATCCGGTTTTACAACTATGATCATTTGCTTCTATATAGCGAAATGGATTCGTTGAATATGATTAAAGAACAAATTTGTTTCAAATCTTTGTAATTTAATAAATGTTTTCTCGAAATTATTTTTTACCGACCATGTCAGCAATGCAGTGGAATTAAGTCAGGCAATTTACGCCTTACTAAAAACGCATGACACATAAAATCAGTCAGCACAGGCAAAAAACGTAACATTACCGAGTTGAACTACTCTGTACGCACAAAACGTCAAGACGAATTTAGGTATATAGTCAATTCGCGCACAACATAATGACAAATTAGGGAAGTTGGTGCGCGTAAAAACGTAACATTGACGACTCTATCCAGTGATGGTGCGCAAATCGTAATGACGAATTAAGTCAGACAGTGCGCGTGTGACCATAGAAACAAATTAATAAAATAGAGAAGTAATATTAAAAACTTCATAAAACCGCTGGATTACTTCAATATGTTCACTTCATTTAATGAATCTGACAAATTAGTTTCCTTTTAAAGGTGTTTAAGGATGAGCTGATTGTAATTACACCTTATAGCAATCTCTAACATGCTTTAATCATCGATTTGTAGACAGTGCCTAAATTCGTTAATAAACTGCGTGGAAAATTTTATAGACACTAAAAAGACAGTTTGCACGTTGAAATCTAAGGAGGTCTAAATTACCCCGCCACATACAAGTAGTTTATGTTCAAGTTGATTTTTTTATTGGGTGATTAAAAAAGTTTAATTACAACTTGACGACACTGACTTTTACAACATTTGTTGTCATTAACTGTTAGTTGTAATACAAATGGTTAATTAAAAAGAGGTTAGGGCAATTTGCTACTAGGCAATCAATGGCATTGATTGGTACCAGAACATATTAAAGGTTGCGTATCCATATCTTTGCATGTCTTTAAATTGCTACGTAACTATTATAGTAACATTACTTATATGATTATGCAAAAATGCACAACACAAAGTCGCGAATACTGATCAGAATGCATGTACAACGCAATATAATTGACCCACCCTAAATAAAGCAATAACAATTATTTTGAAAGTAATTGTTATTAATATTTTATATATATTTAGTGGACATTCAAGGTTATTTTGCCTTTTTATAAGATGATAAACCAGGCTTAATACGAGATTAAATCGCAATTTTAAAATTTGTTAAGTTTAAACTGAGATGCATCCACTTTGAATAAAATCACCCACAATGAGCAGTCTGATTGTTTCCGATATTGGATACAACAGTACTTTAGATGAAATATCTCTATAAAGTGGTGTGTGTGTGTGTTTGTGTGTGTGAGCCATGGTAAACAAACACATGTTGTCATTGTCAGCGGTCATAAATTGTTTAATAGCGTGTTTTGATACATGCTGTTAATTAACGATAAAACATTGCTTTAATATAATGGAATTAAGCGGTCTATTCTTGCAAATCCATTAAATAAATTTAATTAGTACACGAGATTCAATGGATATATACAATATATAACACCAGGAGTTGTCGACCAGGGGGCCTTTTTGTTTTATTTGTTAAGTGGTATGTAGTACGTAAACACGTCCTGGAAATGCTGCATCGATCGTAGCCAGACAGTGAATCTTGTATGAATACTAGTGAGCCTTGACGACTTAATGATATGAAACTGTATGTTGTATGAATTCACTTAGCTAGAAATAATACAGATTTATCAGTCGGTGTTTACAGAATAATCGAAATATCGTCATAAGATGAATATCATCGTGATAAAATAATTTCTCTAGTGGCAAAATCGTTTTACAATAACTGTGTTTGTGTTAATCCCGCTGAATTGGTATTAAGCGAGCACCATTAAAACCATGCAAAACCTACATTCCCTGATTCAATATCTCTTAAATCGGGTTTTAAAATGAAATAAAACATATATGTTATTGCTTGTTTACATTCGACATTCAGAAGTCGTTTGTATTTATCTGATTAACGAGAGCTCACAATACGCAAAATGAGCTTTGAAATGATCAGACCTGCAAACTGTAATTTCAACTAATCTTTTAAAAGCATATCGCAATAAACCATGTTGATACTCCGGTACGATGATGCGGATAAAACCCAGATAAGCTGTTACATAATTTCCCGGAACGTAAAAGTAATTGACTAGAGGTGGTATCAATCGACACGCATTATTAGAACCATTTCAAATGAGCTGTAATAGAGTTACTGTCGATAGATTTAAAGGAGATATGCCCGTATCCTTCCATGTCTTAAATTTTAAATTTGCGATTGACTTATAGAATACGAGGGTCATTCAATATATAATGCAAAGTATTACATAAATTCTTATATTCAATATCAATTATTCAAGCATTGCCATAATCATTTAAAGTAACCTTTAAGGCCGCCAATGAGCGAGTTTTATCCTTTCGGTGGGTATTCTATTCACGTTGCTACACAACTACGTACGTACACCATAAACTGCACGGCCACGGTCTGTTCAATCTTATGCTAATCGGCTTTTCGAATTCTCAGGTAATTTGTGTCACCTTTTCGGTACGTACTATCGTATCTAGGTATCTAGGTATCATCTATCGCTACAAGTTTGGTTAAAATGCGTTGTTGTTTATTTTAAGGAGGTACGCGCACCTTTGATCTAACGATCGAATTTTCCTTGAAACATCTTACAATGACAGAACAATCTTCTAGAACATCATTGAAATCATAAAAATGATATGTCACAAGGCTCGTTTTCGACATACATGGCTTTCTAATGACCTACCATTGTATTTTGTTCATTTTATCTATTTCCTGCATTTATTGCACCAATATGTACTTTTTAAGATTTTTACTATATGAAACCACTTGCAATGCAATGCATGATATTTTATGTGTTCAATGGTCATTCCTATTGACATTAGTCACAATTTCGGCTGCCTGGTGAACAAATTTAGTATTTGAACATGATAAATAGTTATCCCACCCACTTACAAAAAAGTGCAAAAAGTGTAATTTTCAAATGAACGTTAAAAAATATCTAACGATCGAAAATAATTTATAATTGGCCAGAAGTTGAGTATTAAATAGAACACCAGTTTAGTCAAATAAAAAATAGGGGTCACTAGCCTTTTTTGGGAGCTATTAAATTTGCAGAAAATTAACCTAATATGCATATTGTAATGAAATAAAATTTTATTACAAATATTTCAAAGTGTGGCTACTTCATATAACTAAACCATGCACTACATATTATATATGAGCATATGCATTTGAACCATTGCAGGGACTTATTGTGAACCCATATTATTCACAAGTTTGCCATTCCCCACCCACTTTTCATGCATGCAAAAAAATAAAAAGTAAAAAAATACCTATTTTGTGCAATAGTATTATGTTTATTGTCATTTATCAACATTCATATGCTCCCATTGAAACTAAAATTCGTGTTTGTTCTTAACTAATACGATTTTGAAATTTCGCGCATGCGCACAAGGCAGCTCGGACCTTCTTAAAGCGCGACGACACGCTGGCAACGAGTTTGGAGCGATGTCTGTTCTGTTCTGACGTCAAACGATGCGGTACCCAATGTGCGGAAACCTGGTACATATGCAGCTTGTTTTGCAAATTCAAACGAATAGGGCCAAAACTAATGTCAATTCCCTGGGCTATCTCTTCGCATGTAAATATTATGTCTGGTCTCAAACGTTTTCTCATTTTTTCTGTATAAAATGGGTCGATTGCACAGATATTCCAATCAGAGCGCTAGTATTCTTTAACTTCCATTCTGTCGTTCGTATCTTCATTTAATAGCCTTGAAACAGTAGAGTATGAAAGAGGACATTTTGATAAATGCATCCGTTAAGGCAATAACAAATTCATAGAACTTCTGTTGCGGGAGCACTAGATTCATACGTTTCTTACATTAATCTTGTGACGTTACCACGTCCATGATGTTTTAAGTGACGTCGATTGAACGCACGCGCTAATCACGTCATCGACGTTAAATGTACTTAAATTATTCCACTAAAACGGAAATGTGCTACATAAGTATAATGCAAAGTTTAGTTACATTATATTGACTGGTTTTAGAGATAACCGATAGTTTGCATAATTTCCCGGAACGTAAAAGTAATTGACTAGAGGTGGTATCAATCGATACGCATTATTAGAACCATTTCAAATGAGATGCAATATAGTTGCTGTGTATAGCTTTAAAGGAGAAATACCCGTATCCTTCTGTGTCTTAAATTTTAAATTTGCGATTGACTTATAAAATATTCAAAAATGTTTTTGTTAAATGTGTGCGGGTCATTTATTTCAAATGCCTTAAAACTCCGAAAAACTCTTCAGTTCTGGTTATAACGTATGTAAAACGTAGTAGTATACAAACCACCTCAAAATTAATCAAAATATTACATCATTTATATATATATTAGAAAGCATTTGTAATACACCACTCGTAAGAATATAAACTCTTTAATGTTTTAGAATATAACCTACATTACGAGCCAATGAAAACGCCACATTTTCGCGGTTAAATGAAAATTTAATCATTAAAATTTTCTCTTAACAGACTTGACGTTTTGCGTTGGCGCTAATTTCTATCGGCCAATCAGAATGCAGAATGTTATATTCTAAGTTAGTTAGAACATATTAAGTAAATTTTAATGACTAAAAAGGCCTCGCTTCGCTTCGCTCTCTCCGCCCTTTTTAATCATTAAAATTTACTTAATATGTTCTAACTATAACATAAATACAATAGCGCACAGACAACCGAAAGCAATACAGAAACGGCGGCAGAGTCAGACACAAAACAAACCATGCATATTTAAAGAAATTGATACATTTGTATATCAAGCCAGCGTACAAGATCATATTTCAGTTTTTATATATCTAATAAATACGCCAGCATCACCTTTTAACATAGTACTTGATGAGTTTAATATTTTTATACAAACAACAATATACCGTTCAAACCTTACAAGGATCGCAATTAGAATACAAACGGCTTTCAGAAAGCACGACTTAGTTCCTATGGATCCTACGTTAAAGTTTGTAATTATACGTATGCATATTGAAAAATTCTTGGCATTGTCAGATTTTAGTTTTAAACTAAACTGATCCGGGATTTCCTGGCAACAGTGGAAATACGTCATAGAATCACGTTGCAGTGGTGCTAAATGCATAATATACACTACACCATGCCATGAAGACTTATGCCAGAACTTGACAAGACCATTGACATTTCCGATGACATTGTCAAATTCTGACATATCCTAAATGGCTGTGTCTAGTAGCATCAACGTTTCAGCCCTCCGTCTGTGCACTATTATCATGCCGGAAAACTGAAACTCTGTAGAAATGCGCACAGCTCCAAAGTAATACTTTTTGCTCATGGAACATATAACTGCAAAAACATCTAAACGTCTTTATTTCCCGCACACATCTCATTTTACAGAAATGAATAAGATGTAGTTGTACGAACCGACTATATTTGACTCTTATATCAAATTTGAACGCATACTTGTAAATATTCATTGCTTATTCCTAGTTCTTATACAGCAAAGTTATTGCTTTTCGCAAATGATCAGCAAATCACTAGTGCTTCTTGCAACAAACCCATCTATACTTATCCACAAATGATATATTCAAACAATCGTCTTCGACTTTTTGGTACACGAAGTCTGAAGTCCGTGTTCCTACTACAATCAAATACTTAATGTAGTTTTCAAGCAAGATATACCTTCAGGAGAGACATGTAATTATACATGTATATGTGTCTGAGGAATGTGTGAGAAACCGTTTGTCGCCCGTGCATTCAATGAGTAATGCTTCAGGAGAATAATTCAGGCTTTTTACGTCACTAACGCATATTCATTTTCATACTACTCGTTTGGATAATTTAATTATCGTCCGCGTTGTATAGACAATTAATTGAGAATACTGGTCGATATATATATCCGCGCGTTGTAGATATTCAGGAACGTGAACTTATTCTACTGCACGTATATGTGGTAGACTGCACGTATACTGTATATTATGGTACACTGTACCTAGATTTATATAACTGTGGTAGGTCGCACTTATATGTGATAGAGTGCACGTGTATATTATTATAGTATATACATGTATGCATGTACGATATATTGCACTGAAATTAAAGGTGAAGTGGTAGACTTCATTTCCTTTCTATCAAGCAAGTTACAGCAATTCATGAAGCCAAAGACTGCCACAAAGCAGATCCTGGCGCGATTGCTGTGTTGGACAGCCTTGTTGACTAGGATCATGCATGTTCTCTATATGTGAGAAAACATGACAGTTGCTCATTCAAGAGCAAATACCAGCAACTACTAGCTGAATTAATTGCAGAAAACGTGCTAGTTTGCTTGTTTCTGATCGATTGTAACAGTCGAAAGTGCATGGTCATTCTGGTTTTTATACCAGTTCGTCCAATGACCTCTGACGTCGAGGGATAACACGGCTTAAAACTGGTTTCTAACTCGGAACAAATATAATAGTGTTTGCACTGACCCATCTGAGTATGTTTGTAAAAAGACAAATTAATATAAATAACAACGACTATTTTTCTCGATCTTACTAAGGCATTTGACCTCATTAATCACAAGTTACTACTTGAAAAACTACAGCTATATAAAATTGGTGAAAATGCAATTGCCTGGTTCAGGTCATATCTAACTGATCGCTTACAGAAGGTGTGTATTTCCGGAAAAACTTCAAGTATTAAACACATACCAGCTGGTGTGCCACAAGGCTCTGTGCTAGGACCTCTCCTATTCATTATTTATATAAATGACATTCCGTTACACCTATCCAATTCTGTGTCAGATATGTTTGCTGATGATACCACTATTTCATCATTTGGAAGTTATTTAGACTCAGTTTGTACTTACATTCAATCAGACCTTGATTATAAACAAAACTGGTTAAAAAGAAACTCCATTGTTGCAAATTCCGAAAAAACAAAAGCTATGTTTATTTCTCCCTCGCAGTTCCGAAAATTCCGAAAGTTCAATGGAAAAACTATTCAATTTTCAAAAACAGAAAAACTTCTGGGAGTCCATATTGATCGCACGCTTAATTGGAAAACACAAGTACAAATGACACTCAAGAAATGCAACTCATTATTATACTTACTTATGAGATTTAAACAATTTTTAAATCTGCATACTAGAAAAATGTTTTTCAATGCATATATCCTTCATTTAGACTACTGTTGTTCTATTTGGGGAAACTGCACCACTGAGCTTTCCAATGATATGTACAAATTTCAAAAACGTGCTGCTCGAATAATTCTTGACAAAGATTTTGACACACCTACCGAGGAATTATTTATGCAATTAAATTGGATGAAATTTTCAGACAGAGTTAACTATAAAAAGGCCATTCTAGTGTACAAATCTCTAAACGGCTTTCTCCCAAGTTATATGGAGCAACTATTTACCTATAATGAAAATAAATCATTGAGGTCATTTGAACAAAAACTACTAGCAGTTCCAAACCCCAGGCTAGAATTTTGCAGAAAATCATTGGCATACTCTGGTGCAATAGTATGGAACTGTCTTCCTTACGATATAAGAACATCTGCAAATATCAACTTATTTAAAAGCAACTACTTGAAGTGGTGGTTCTCTGGTGGTCAAGCACACTTCTCTCTCACTGGAGAGATGCATTGATTAATTAGTAACCCATCAATAATGTTTTATGCTATTTATGCCATCATTCAATGTGTTATATTATCTGCTCATTACTTTTCCTTTCTTTCAGCTGTCTATATATACTTGTATATATTTATATCACTTTGTCATTCATGTAACTTTTGTAAATGTACATATATTACCGTATATCGGGTAATTTTCGCGCGTACCTAATTTTCGCTTTATTCGCGTCCAAACCAATTCGCTAAAATTGAAAACAGCGAAAAATGCATACCAGAATTTCGCGAATGTCCGAAGATGAATGCATTTACTTTCGTTTTCGTCTACCGGCGTCGTAATACTAACGCGTGATGAAAATCGATAGTTTATACTAATGTCTAGTACTATACGATAACATAATCCGTATAAATCATACATATGCTTTTAGTAAAACTAATTTAAATAAACCACCTATAAAGTTCAAAGTTTAAACAATTATGTTGTTTAAGATGCTATTACACCAACAAGTGTAGTATCACTTATTCATCAGTCTTGAATGTAAACAAACAAGGGCCAATTTAACAAAAGAATTTTCCCGTCTATTGTATGAAACAATTGAAAAAAAAGGTGAGGTGTGAAATACATATCTCTGTAGATCTACTTCACCTGTGAACATATCTTTTATACATATGACAACGCGGTACATACTGGTTTTTAATAATATGCGATCCCGCTGTTGACAACAAAATACGCACGCCGGTACCAACCGGTCCATACTGGCTTTTAGCTGCGCTAAAACAATCATGTTGAATTAATCTCCCCTTACAAGATGGAAAACGCGAAACAAACAAACAGAGGTTAGAAATCGCTAAAATTTGATTTTGCCGAAAATCGCGAAATTTGCAGTACGCGAAAATTACCCGATACACGGTATGTTATATGAGGCTCACAGGGAAGACTGGACATACCCAACTGTGTTGCCTCTTTAAATAAAGTCTTTATTATTATTATTATTATAGTGTGGTTCGATCAGACTGATAAATATGACAGCATCCATATTATATTGTTTCATTCATACACTAGTACTACTTTGGTATAAACCCCTGCCGCGAGTCCAGTATGGTTTATGTTTTGAATCAATGGTATAATGACGCTTTCTCTGAAGTATTGGATATCATATCTAAGGTTTCCCCACACGAAGCCAGACTAGATAATACACAATTATCCCGACAATGAGTTAACTTACATAACAATTTGATATCTTGTTACAAGGAAGACTATAATCTGATCCATAAGTCTTTCCGTAAAAAAATCTATTAAGGTATTCATACGTTTTAATTACTGATGAAAATTGGAATTACACATATGTGATCCGAGTCCGGCATAATGGTTATACTGCAGACCACTTTTAAAATGTATTGGAAAAGTAGTAATTGGAAAATATGATGTCACTGTGACGTTGGTCTTTGATTTACTGACATCAAAAGCAATCATTGTGATCATCTACTAGTTCTGACAGAAGACGATTAAAAATGGCTCCAATTGTTCCTTTTCTAGACGCTCGGCATGGAAGGGAAACTGGTCTCTCTTCTCTCATTCCCTCGTGGTGATGGATAATATCAGGAATGATGTATTGAGAATAATTGATACGAGTCGGAAAACTAGTTCCCCGATCGACCTACAATGAATCAGTATAACCCGAGAACCAGTTTGTATCATACGATGTTCTACTTCTGGAATGGACTTATTTGACACAAATCTCGAGACTATGGCCAATTACCGTCGTATTTAATTAGTGATTTCTGATATATTACACGTTTTAAATGGACACACAATTCTTCTTCGACTGAAACAAAAATGGCACCATGGGAGTCTGAATGTCGGGAAATTGCGAAGATATATTTTCTACTAGTTATGGTCTGAACTTGAAATATGGATGCCAACATTACAATTAATTAATGCGAAAGAATTCTGCATAACAATGTCATACCAAAAATACTGTTAAATGTTTATACTAGTGATTCCCCTGACTTTAAATTCCCTGACCTTTTCATGTGATGGTTCACAAAATGAACGAGTTGCTTTTCCGAATGCGGCTGATTAATAAATCATAGAGTAAACGAAGGTGACAGGCGAGAACAACTCTCACACAAAGAGCGCATCAACATTTATTATGTTGATTTGAATATGACAGTAGAGTATGCTATTTATGCTGTTTCAGTGTTTGGCAAGTGCGTGGTATTCATACTATTTAATATTCTTGTCAGAAGGGTTTAACAATCTAATCTATGACTTAAGCTGCTGTATTAAGATATCAAGATATTACCGAGTGACGAAACATGACAACCTTACGCAATATTTAGAAACCATCTAACACAAGACGTGATACGTCTGTGAAAAAACGCATATTTCGTAATCATGCCAGACTGGTGTTACGTTGTATTAGTTGCATGAACAGACAAATGATACATGTGAGTGTACCAGTCCAGATGTTATATTTCTAAGACTCCTAGACAAACAATTAGTCTCTGAAATAACATCGTTTGAATTCTAGACAAAGTATATTTATATTTAAGTAGCACTAGAGCTGGTCCAAAGCCAACTTACATTATTACATTAGCAATAAGAACACAGTGCTATGTTGAAAATCGACTTCCATAAGACAATTCGCGTCAAACTATTTATGCACTTACAAAATGTCATTTTCTTTCCCTGTACGTTAATATACTCAATTTCTCAAATTACATCACACATGCTCAAAACAGATAACAGCGGACATCCTATTCTCGCCGTCTGCGTTAAAGACATAATATAAATATTGACACTGAATCAGGAGAATTTACAGCCTTTACAAGATATAATTATTTCGCCATCTTACACTTGTAGTTGATATAATATTACTAAAAACATGTGCAGGACACGCACAATGTTACTACGAAAGAATATATTCCGCAAGGAAACATGGAATATTCACAACGCACGATGGTGTTGCAAAAGAGTGTGCCGCAAGGAAAAATGGGCTATATACAATCGTGTGTTGGTATTCACCTGAATGAAGCAACCACCAGTCCAAAGACTTAGTACATACTTACTGACCATTGTTATAGCAAATACAAATGGCGTCGAGCGCAGGAAAAAAATCACAAAATTAATGTTTTACATAAGCGGACGCCCACAACATCCTTCTTTGTTCAGAACTTTATTTGATGGTCATATATTGCATATTTCTTAAGTTATGACCATTTATGCATGCTGCATGGCGCATCATTATTTGCCAAACGTCGCAACGTCAACATTGAATAAACAGCGTCATTTCAATAACAAAGTAATAAAAACCCATTAATTTATCTATTGTTAATAAATAAGAAAACATGATTATTATTGAAAATAATTTTTAAGGTTTTGTCATTCCCGCCAAAATGTAATTATTTTAAAATACAAACGCATAAATGATGTTGTGTATGCTACAATAGCGTTTACATACGTGTTTCGCCTTATAATTTATGCAGAGTCCCTCGGGAGCGTTGGTGGCAATTTTATCATTGATTTTGTTACTAAATTAAGCTTCGTTCATCACCCGGGACAACGAATTCCTACGCCAAACTACACATCACTAAAATATCTGTAGGCGTTTATGTAAAACATTAGGCGTGGTTTCCCGACAGATCTTACACCGATGGACTGCAGAAAATGTCTATTCAATTCTTAAAACAAGTCAATGCTATGATTAGTTTAAATGAGCTAAATTGTGATCTATCATGGATGTTCGACTGTGTTAAGATCTAGAAATAATGGTTAAAATAGCTTCAATATGAAACGTGAAGGACTTTTTCCTTCTCACACAGGTTTGTGGTTACGAATCCTAGCAAGTAGGTATGATATACTTGTATATTAGTATGTCGAATATGAAATGTGACAGTTCATAATAATATAATTATATTTTACCAAACATACTGTGCACAATAAGTCGTAGAGAGATATTCTGAAAGTAAAGAGCGTCGATATAAATTATAACATGCAGTTCAAGTAACGTCATGCAGTACATTTACCTATTCGGTTATACCAGACTTACACTTTCATCGAATCCAATCCCAATCGTATACAATGGACCAGTTGACTAATCAGTTTTACAAAACATGGAAGACCAGAACATGCTCAAAGACGCTGAAATGATAATTATCCTGACACCCAGTCACGTTATCCTGGCAAAGTGCAACCAGCAGTTACCTGGAACTGACTATGTGTTTGGTTAAGTTGAGTGCTGCCTTCTCTTTCTGACTTTTTGAGAGCCAAGCAAGGGAGATATATCAGTACCCTTTTTATGGACTTCGGTGTATCCTGGCCTGGGATCCATCATGCGACAACTCGCACTCGAAACGGACGCTTTATCACTGGACAATGGATCGGACATGAAACCACTAGGATATCATATCGAGTTAGATAGACGTGTGGTTCAGAAAGTTTCAGCGAAGTACATGTTGATGTGTGTTACAGTTACGAACACGGTTATATTCTAGCCTCAAGAAAATTTACTGAAGATAACTTGAGAGGAATCCGCGGGAAAGAGAAAACCAACAACAACAAAAATGTGTGATTTATTTAAACCAGCTCGTCGTTTATTAGAAGATACACATGCACCAGACGTTCAACGCCGATGTTATCGCATACAATGGATAATTTGAAGTTGAAACAAACACAGAAAACAATAAAGGAAACATTGTGATCCATAATCAAACACTAAGGGTTATAACAGTGTTAGAATCATAATCTGAATCACCATAGAAATTAATCAAAACCTCACTAAACTTCTCTAATAATTGTTGTTACAATCACTCGCAGACATTTCATTTTCAGACATGTTAAATCACTACATTTGTTCAGATTGTACTGATACGTCAAAACACCATTAATTGTATTGCAATAATCCATTACAATGACACTTTACAAGCACTGGTTGTAAATCACATCATTTATAGTTGTCAAATGGAAACTTATAAAAATATTAGATGGTATATATCAGATGTTTGCTTTATTGGGTGAATGGTAGAAATGTAATATAAAGATAATAGAATGCTATTAATGGTAAAAATCCTGAGAATTTTAAGCAGTCCGGGAGTGTATTCACAAAGAATCTTTGTAGAAAACAAAGCATTTTCTTAAAAGCATAAACACTCGCAAGTGCATCAACCAAACAAGATAATCAAGTCTTAACAATTTTCAAGCATTTTATAAAAAACCAACAACTACACTACTCAAAACTTATAACCGATCACTTCATATATTAATAAAAATCAAGTCACTAAGTATCTAATTAATATTCTGACGGTTGTAAATGTATACGCCAGGTGTAAACAACATAAAAATAAAATTTAAATATTAGTCTACTATTTCTCAACATAATTATCCCACATAATTGACAACCATCCTCAAAACCAGAAAAAAACACAATAATTGGATTAAATGCATTGTCGGTAACCCATTTTGAAACATGAAACAAGATAAACAATAATTTTATATGGACCAATAAAAGCATATTACAAAGCTTTACCCTGAAAGGTTGTTCAGTCGAGGAAATGTGAAACAAATTAAAATCATCGACTTTTACGATTTAGCTGGATTTTGATAGCGACACTGTAATTCACCAAAGGGAACTCAGTGTCGCCTATAGAAAAAACGCACTTATATTTTGATATAAATAAGTTCGATAGATGAGAATTCACAAAAGAAGGAGTGTATGTAATTTGACTACACTATCACCATGCGTTATGACTATTTTGAGAAATTATTTTTCGTTCTATTTTCAATTAAAAGGGAGGTGTTTTTACATTTGTTTTCATTTCCTAAATTTCAAAGCTGCGCAGATTTATAACGTGTAATTATTTAAGCAACGTTGTATGTTTTTCTGTGTGGACGATCATTATTGAGTTATACTTTTTTTGCATTTCCTCGGACAAACGTTAAAATTTCACATAAAAACTGTTTTTATAAACAACGGGCTATAACTCCGCATAGTTGACGACGTTACATAAAACATGAACATCTATTGCTTAATAGCATATAATGACGATTGAGATAAGTACCGATATTTTCCTTTTTCCTTGAACAAAATCTTTCGAGTTTAAAAAGTGATCAGTAGTATCAAAAAATACCGTGGTTGTATATGTTGAGTGGTGTACTACATCAACTAAAACACGTGGACCGATTTTTCTTCATTTTTTTCGGGAAATATGCGCCCAGCTATTTATCATTGATAGACTTGTCATAAACGTTTAAAAAGTGTTTTTACACCATAAGGGACAGTATCGATGATACATTTGTGTTTGAATATTGTTTATTTAGTGACGTCATCTCCGTTTTAGTAAATTATAGGATGCTGGATCGGTTTGGTGCGCATGCGTCATTTGTCATAGTACGTTTTTAGCATTATAAATGTAAGAATGTGACAAAATAATCTAAAATAAATCAAATTGAACAGTTTTGATAAGTACTATGAAAAAAAAGAAAATACAAATCGAAATGACGTTGACATTCCGAAAGAAATATGGCATTACAAAATAGTCGGGTGGGTTAAAAAAATATTATCGCCAAATTACTTTTTGGGGAGTCAGGTTCGTTTCGTTATGTTTGTTTATAGTGCGTCAATATGTTTTCGCGTTATTTACATGATCAATAAATTATATTTTAGCGTGTTCATTGATTTTCTTAGCATTTTAGCCACATTTAACCAAAATAAAAAGAAAATTTGCAAAAAAGATACCTCGGTGACATAATTATATTTTTTATTGAATTATTTTGAAGATGTATATGACTAGACTTATTTCCCAAAAAAGTGAAAAAAGTGTAATGCAGGCAAAAAAGTGGGTGATCTTTTGTTGCATTAAATACGAAGTGGGTGGGGTAGAAGGGCAATTTATATAAGACCAAAATTAAATATATCATTTTTGGTCTCTTGACCTTGTATAACAATGTGTACTTAACCTATATTGAAATATATTCTATTATTTAAATCACAGACATCAAATAAAATGTCAAATTTGAACACCACCACAAATTTACCAATTTCAATGTAATTATAAAAATAATTCATACACACTTCAAACATGACTGATTACTCGGAAAACGAGTTCCGTGACGTAGTGTTTTTACATCATCTTTTGTGTCAGAATAGATTTCTCTACTTCCTTGCAAAAATTGACCAAAATCTAAGAGAGGAATCTAAACTGCTCCAACATCCTTAACGTGACGTTTCCCAGTTAAACAGGCGTTTATCTTTATGCGTTACGCGCTATAATCAAAGTCGCGCCACCGTTCAATTTTCAACTCTTCATGGTAACATTATGTTTTTTACAACGCGTATCCAATGATGACGCAAAACATTCGTATATCTATTGAATATATCTTTGGATATGCATACAACCAAATTCATCTCTAAAACTGATAGATCTACTATAATTCATAAATTTGCATGACATTTAGAAGAAACAAGTAGAGCATGTGCACCCTAATCCGAACATGCTTCCAATTCCGAACAAAATATAAAAATCTTAGATATAGAGTTATCTTCCATTAGCAACTGGTCTATCTAACATTAGCAACGTTGGAGAAATACACATGTTCCGTTGTGTTCTCAAGGATGTAGTAAAAGATAAGATACAATAAGATAAAATAAGTAACGTTTCACTCTTGTATTTAAAATGTAAAACATTAAAACAAAAGCACTCAATTTGAGTTATGAGAGACGATATGAACGGCTTAACATTACAAGTAAATGTATACATTCTTAAATACATACATAAAAACAATAAAGAATTATATCCTTAAAATACGATATCATTGATTTACAAACACAATGGAAATCATAATATAAAACATCAATACATGTATATACGTATAAAACATTAACTGTACATTGCGTCTCTCCTAGTGTATGTAAATTGCAAAGCATTACACTCAATAACAAATATTAATAGAACACTAACTTCAGAATAACTGAAATCCAATGAGATTGTAGGCGTAATTGCATATTTTGATAGATTAATTGTATCCGTTTTTGGAATGCATTGTTCATTTTCCAACAACGTCAATGTCATAGATCTTTTAAGTGGAATAGACAAGCTTGACACAACTGGTTTAATTACATATTCGAACACGATATGCGGCTTAATCCATACACGCATAGAGGAAACCAAGCTGTACATTATTGCCGCAACAAAACACACCTGACAAAATGGCTGATATTATTTACGCCCAGCAAACAGCAAATTTGTCATATTTGTTTGTGCGCTCACAAAGAACAAAACAACTCAATAAACTACATAATAAGCATTGATTGAATATACTGTTACAGCTGTTTCCGCAAATAAACAAATTAAACGCCAAAAATATGTTTCGTTCCTTCACAAACATCAAACGTTTAAATGTGCGATATAAAAAAAAGTTCAGCGATAATAAATATCAAGTGACATATTCATTAATGAATGAACGTAAACTTTGTAATAATCTTTTTTATAATTATCTAAATAACGTTACACCAATTAAAGTGTCAGTATATAATAATTTAATTGACACATAACAAAGAACTTCAGTTTTGTCTAATATTCACCAGAAAGACGTTTTGTAATTGCAATTCGCATTTGTCTCCCTTCTTTGATTCGGATACGTAAAAAAAAATGTAAGTACCGGATATTAAAAGTTGTGCAACTTCGTGCATGATATCCTGGCTAATTAATTAGTAGCTTTTTTGTTGATGATATGCAGATAATAATACACCAGTAGAAAACTGGCTCCAGGTGTGACGTTCACTTTTATCAACGGCTGCACATTCTATCTATATGTCGGAAGTTGTTCTTTTTATCTACATCAAATATTTAGCAAAAAGGCATTTTAAGTGGTATGGAAATGTTTGAGATTTAATAGGTACGTTCGAGTAAAGTTTGGCGGATTATTTACTGGTTTAATGGGCATTGTGCCTTGTATGTTTGTTATGTTGTCTTTGCTTGGTTAGTTCCCTTGTTTTTTTTAAATGTGTTCTGTGCTCGGCTGGTTCAGTTGGGCATTGTGCCTTGTATGTTTTTTTTTTATTTTTCTGTGCTCGGCTAGTTCAGTTGGGCACTGCGCCTTGTATGTTTTTTATGTTGTCTGTGTTCGGCTGATTCAGTTGGGCATTGTGCCTTGTATGTTCCTTAATGTGTTCTGTGTTCGGCTTGTTAAACTGTTAGTTAAGATCTTTGTTTTGAGTTATAAGCAACACATTTTTCATGAATAAGCATTATACACGATAACAGGACACTTGTTAAAAAAGTTGCTCGTTTTTAATGATTTTTTCATTATGAGGCATTTTGTAAATGTGAAGTTTTTTTCATAATTGTATTGATATTTTAAGAAGATAAATGTCCTGTTCATATCTATACACGAAATGCAACATTCAATCAAATGCTTTAAACATCTGATTTCTTGCACATCAATGGTACCAAATTTGTAATCGATACCTAAGTGTCAAATCTAATTCGATTGCGGTCCGATGATCGACCTGCGTACCTTTTAGCTAACTGGGCAGCATGGCGGACAAACAGCGAGTGTCATCGGGACATTATCGGACAAGCATTGAGGCTTATATCTCTGTTACAACTAAGCATTGGTGGCTTTAAAATGTGGTCCGGCGTATTTGTGCACATGCTTGGTCCGGATTCGACAAGATCCCGTACGCAACCAACACTATGTCAATATAATATTTACGTTTCACTATTTTTTTTATTTTTTTTTTTTTAGTTTCTGAGCGCCCCTTAATTTTATTATTTGAATGTCCCGTGTCACAGCTTGTGGCAACTGTGCCCACTTGATTTCCTAGCTGGTTATTATACGAGTGTAACATATCAACTCTTCCATCCGTGCGGTCTTCTAAATTGTTTCATATTTCCCTTGATTGTCAGCAAGACGGTTGCTTAATTTACCACTTTCATAGATGTTCATTCATACGCTTCCGCGGATGCGTATGCATGTAGGGTGATAGTTCCCCAGGGTCTTGATAGGCAGGCAGTTCGGCGTTTCCATTCCGAAACATAAGACTAATGTATTAATATTTCGGCGTATCTTTTTAGATAAAGTTTGTATTATGAGTAAGATGAGAAATACATTCTTAGACTAGCGATATAGGAAATGTGCGGGAAGATGGTTGGTTATTGCGCTGAAGGCCATAAGCTCTACTAAAATAAATAGAATGAATTATACTGTGTATTGCTGTAATACGAACTGCATCTAGAATATCAATTGCAATAAAAATAGCATTTTGAGTATTTTAAAATATAAATGTTTTTATGTATTCCAGAAGCATAACGTCCAATATTTTCAGGTGTATTCATTAGTTAATTTCTTTAATAATATTCAAAACATTATTTTTTTCAGTTAATGTAAGGAAATCCTTTTTTTATTACTGAAGCTCGTTTCGGTGGTAATGATCATGTGCAGTAAAACTGTTTTCATGACACTGACTCATTCGCGGCATGTTTTTAACAGTTTCCTAAGTTCCAGTATGGGCATACTATGTTGTATGGGACGTAAGTGTTGGCTATAAACGCATTGCCATCAAGTAAAAACCTGTCAATATACAGCTTGGTAAAACAACCGTAGGTATTGTATTCAGTAGCCGATTATAACGAGACCTTTACGACGCTCAAGCCAAGAAGTAATAATATTCATCCCATTCAAGAGTTTTGCGCCAAAGGACTGCTATACTATCATCCAGGCATATAATAACCCATTGGTACAACATATTGTACACACATAACATAATTATAAAACAACATTGTACATAAATATGTTCGTTGATAGATAAGCGCTCTACAAACTCCATAATCCCAGACTTGCATGACCGTCTTTTCTCAGAATCATATCAAGTTGTACGTTATGATTGAACATTATAGGAAGTTTCACCGACTAGAGTATTTTCCAGACACTACAAATAAGTAAACAAACATATCATGCTGACCTCAAAGTCTTTACAATTCTGTATACGACTCAAGTGTACATTTTGTCATATAGAAAATAATTCATTGGACTTCCTGCCAGAAATTTCCAAGAAAGTAAATTGAAACGTCAGTTCAGATAGAATCATGAATATATTTTCTTTCTGTTGGAAAAATAAGACAAACAGATGAGTATTATCAACATACGGTAAAACTGTCCACGGCTCCGGAGCATATGTATTCTCTCCACGCCGGACAACGGAAAAATTGATAATATTCCAGTAGAAATACGCTTGCTATAACAGAGCAGATCGTCAGTTGTGTATCTAAAATTGCTATGGTGGGAACTGGAGATATTGCATGTCATACAGGCACACTAGCAAGTATCGGGAAAACTGGGAAATTCCTACTTGAGCGGATAACGTTATTTCGTGTGTAACAGAAAGTCAGAACGGTCTAACACGGTTTTTGCCTTGTTTTGATTTAATTGTTTGTCACTCAAGGAGACAGTAATTGGAAGTACTTAGAAAAATCTCACCGTGAAATATAGAATTGATATAGATACTTGTCGTAGCGCAGTGTTTATCTCCGCATTACTGGATTATATGTTCAATTAAACGTTATAGAGTTTATGGGATTTTAAGAGGAACCTTATTCTTCCATCTTGGTCCCGTTACGGGGAGGAATTAACATACAGGTGCTTGTATAACTTATTTACTTATTAGTAAATTATAAATGTTATGCCAAGAAAAATGCAAGTATATCTAAAGGCATTGTTTTATTCTTGAGTCTAAGGCAGGTTATGTTTTTTTAGCATTAGGCTTTTAATCAAAACATTTTTAAGCGTTTGATATTCTTATTTTTTTAAAAACCTATAACGAGCATATTTGTAAGTTTACTACCTATTTGTAAATCATTTTGCGGCGTTTCAATGGATTCAAGGTGTTCAGTAGATGATTCAGACTAGTGTTTGTTTTCGAAATACTTAATACACTTTTATTTCACTTTAATGTTTCACTTGTGTTTATGATACACTTAAATAGCCCTTCATTACCGGCATCTAAATTCAGCGTTTCGGTTATTGCGCTCTGTGCCTATCAGAATATTAATATTTAAACACATTGTTACATGTTTTTACAATTAATTTAACTTCAGCTGTATAATAAAAAACAATTAATTTCCACTTAATTTAATTGAAACCGACAAAATACCCACAGCTAACTTTTAACTTTCTGCGAATAAAGAATCTCTTGAAATTAAGATTTATTTTTGCAAATTTAATTGATTTTAATCAATTTTATTTCCAAAAGAATGTAACATTAATTGCTGTGTTACCGAGGTCGGTTCGTTCACATTATGCACTTTTTAATGAAACAATTCTATTTGATTAGAGATTTAGACTTTTTTGCATAATCTTCGTGTAATGAGAAGCTTTATCATTTTTGTAACTTTGAATCTTAAACAATTCGAACATGAGATGTATCAAGTAATTTAGAGTTTTATGACCTTCCAAAAGTACATAAAAAGTGCATTTATAACATGGTGGTTGTACACTATGATTATATATCCTCTCTCCCTTCTTCTTACTTTTTCCCTACTTATTATCTTCCTTTATCTGTCTCCCTCAACCTATCCACGTTCTATCCTGGCAGTCATATACTCCGGATACAATGTATCACTATACTATAAATGGCATTATTGGAATTAAATAATATATTTTCACATTTTGAAAAGGAGATGTATTTATAACTTGTTTCCCAATCCTTTAGCATATGTAATTAATACACACGCGTTGTAAACTATTTTTTGACAGTCAGTCATATACTCAGGATGTTACTATACTATGTATGTAATAACTTTCATATTTTAAAAAGGAGCGGGATTTATATAAGTTTCAAAACTTGTTTCCCAATACTTAAGCATTCGTTATTAGATCTAATGCACACATTCTGTAATTTTGTTGTTGAGTAAATACTGTTTAAACTAAACAACTGACAATTTTTCCACAAGTATATGAATAGAACATAGCTTGTGTCACGCTATATAACATAATTTCCCTATTATTAAAATCCAATCCGGAAGTGAACATCGTTAATATATGTATTATGTTTCTTCCCGTATACACTTTTAAAAAACCTGACATACATTGTAGTTATTAATTATACATGTACATTGTTTATAGATACTCTAGTATCCGGTTTCATGTAGGTACCCGTTTAAATGTGTTTAACAATATCAAATTAATAGTGTATAAAATGTTAAAACGATTTTAAATGGAGAAGAACACGCACGTCAAAATAACATGGTAATTTTATTAGAATTACTTTCACCACTAATGACATTTATTCACGACCGATATGTACACAACGCAGACATGCCATTGTTCAACCGATTGAACTTTTACCCCACCCCTCTCGGTGTTTGAGTTGCTAGGCTATGAAACTCGTCGCAGCTGGTAGCCATAACACATTGGGACATCTCGATACAAAAGTGCGCGACATGCCTCTAGGCCATTGCTCCACACACATTTATACAGGAATAATAATTTATAGTCGACAAACATCACTTTTAACGTCAAAAAACGGATTTGAATTCGTGGTTTAATTGATTGTCAAAGAGTGTAATTATACAGATTATCTTTGCATTGTTTTTATCATTCTTGGTAACGCATTCCTAATGAAAGAGAAATACTTGGAAATCACAGACAAAACTAATTATGTTCTACTTAATTTGTATAATCAGACAAATTAATTAAATTGAATGTAGTGCCATCTTATTGATCATGCATATTCACACATTTTTTCATGCCGTAAATATTTGCGCATGGTATTTATTTAAAGATCTTAAGTTTGCTATCGGATTCGCCGTTGAAGACGCATTAAATGAACAAGCTTAACTGTGGTTTGGTGATATGATTACATCTAATACATTACAAAGTATACTTACTTAAGTATTCACTTTTATTTTGTAATCATTATAGATATACATGTATATGGCAGGACCAATTGTTCCGATAACAAACATCATAGTTATTTCGCTAGTTAAATTGAATAGGTGTGGTTGCTGAAACGCACTTTGGTGTTGAATACACATAGAGTATATCAACAACTTTTAACGCTATAGTGCGATGCGAAGCTATGAATGTTTAGAAAACAAAAATAAAAAAACCAATGCATTAAACTAATTTTGTCTATAAAATAGTACCAAAATCGTTAATGAAGTATAGCTTAAGTTACCATCTCACAACAGCGTCACATTATATCTATCATTATGTATAAATATATCTTAAGTAAGAAATATCCTATGTATGAAATATCATATAATTTCTGTCTTGTCTAGACTGTTTTTGGAATAAAATGGATTTACTCGGCTGCTTTACCAAGGCGTCGGTATAACCGATTAAGCAATAGCAATAGCATTGCTGGTTCGCTAAGATGAATGTATCCTCACATAAAAGAACTCATTAAAACATGGGTTTTAATGAAAAAGACTATTCATACTCGAACATAGAGACATGTTTACAATATCTATAAGACGTGATCGTTATCGTTTACTGTATGGTAACGTTAGTTTTGTTAGAAGTGTTTGAACGGATATTGGCTTTTCACCTCTATAATATGATATGGAAATGTACAGACTAGCCTTCCAATATATGAACTATTACTAGCCAAATGTGTCGATATAGGCGAGAAAGGTGTTGGATATAGCAGTATTCTTTATAAAATAAAATGTGTATAAAACTTTCAATAAAATCACCACCTGTCAGATTATTTCCTAACTTCATACAACATAAAATCAATATCAAGCACCTGGGCCCATGAATATATAAAGATAATAACTAATTGGATTGGGGAAGGCTGCATACAATAGAAACATAAGCGCACGTTGGACGCAAAAACGAATACAGGAATTCACGACTCCCTATTCTTGCAGCCTACCGCTTTAGTCAGTCAAACATATTCGAGTAAGAGATAGCAGACATGAATGAATCACAAGGACGACCATGCAAGGAAAACCCAAAAAGTAAATCCGGGTTCCCAAATAATTAGAAAATCGGGCAAGAAATGCAGCACAGAAAACATCACACACAATTACGACACAATGCCCAACACATAACTGAACGATAAAATTAACTCAACCTCTGAAAGTCTAAGTTTCTGCTGTCAAAGCATCGAATGCCTATAAAATACTGAACGACCCAGTTCCAGCTATATAAAAAACTGAATGCCAAAGTGAATACATCAAGAGGGCTGGCAACACTCACGTCGAAGACATACTGATTATCATTGCGATTTACATACGATATGGTATGAGTACTATTGTTTCCTATATAACATTTGCTAACATTGTAAGTATTTATACGATTTGACTTTAGTCTGAGGGAAACATGTAATTCCTTTGGGTCGTATTTCTATTGGTGGAAAAAAGTACAAGTTGATTGCAAGGTAGAGCATGGCATTCAAAATAGACAAAAACTTATATATAATAAACGTTATTTTAAATATAAAATATATTCTTAACAGTTATTTTTCTCATTTGTCATTTTGAGCAGTTTTTCTAAACGACCGTAGGGAATTCCTTGAAAAAATCTGTCACCCATAATTTGCCACAATTCTAGCAGGTTGTCTATTATCCTCGTGTGCATTAGAAATGACACATCTAAAGTCCATATGTCTGAATGTTGCCCTTTAACAAGTGACAATTCATTGACAATGTCACTTTTCGTCAGTCTAAAACACTCACGCTTATGGAAGAATATCGTAAGCAACCTTCGGCAAACGGATAATAAAATATCGATCAGGGAAGGCAGCACTTCAACAGTCGAGCACAGAAAACATAAGATAAAATAGCACATACCACAATTGCATGATAAATTAGTGCCTAACACACCACTGAACGGGATAATGAACTTAACCGCTGAAATCCTGATCGAGTATGAGCTGTCAAAAGGTCGACATTCGAAGTCCCAGCTGTCAAAACCGCGGGTGGTCTTATTTTCTTCCCTTTTGTATAAAATATTTTAAACTAGGTTACCTACATACTTTAAATGATTGAAACACAAACTATCAAGGGGGATGCATTAGGTTCGAAACAAACAGTACATGTATATAAGTGAAACACCAGATAGCAAGGGTTCGGCTTTGGATAGGAAGAAACAGTTATTTAATAGCGTTCGCTGCTGTCCGGTGAAAATTTCAAAATATTCAAATTCACAAATGTACGTGAACAATGCAAAATAGATAATAGAAAAAAGGACAGGAAAGGCATCACTCAACCAACCGAACACAGAAAACATAACACATCGCATACCACATTTACACGGCACAATGCCCAGCACACAACTGCAAACAGTATAAGGTCAGCATGATATATAGTTCATATATTATCTGCCATTTAAACCGTATCCAATGGCAAATCACTTCGGAACAAACACGGTGACCTATGTTTTGTTTCTAACATGACATCGTGCTTATAAGCCCAGTGCGAAAAAAGAAAATAACCAATCGGACAGGGAAAGACAACACTAAACAGAAACAGTCTACCATGAAGGATACCATAAGGAACTCATGGAAAAAGAAATAACACAGACCACAAGCATACGTCACAATGTCCAACACAAAGCGAAAATAAACTGCTGAAGTCTTGTAACTTTCAGGTGTCAAAAAATGTTAAGAGTAACGGTAACCCAGTAGCTGCATAAATCATTATTTACGGTTTTCAACAAATACAAAATAGGTACCGAATAAGGTAAACGAATATGGGATGATTGGGCGCAAGAAAACGAATATACGTGAGAAGACATACGTCAGATTTACATATCGAGGGTTGCCCACAAAACTGTCAGAACTGCTGTTACTATACTAAAGCAGGATGTACTACAGTCTTGAAGACAACCCTCAATATTCATGTATAATGTATGTAGAGCTTATACACACTTGTTTCGAATTGCTTCAATATTATATGAATTACAGTGGGTACTAAAAATATTTCTCTTGCAAAATGTATTAAAATCTTATCTGTTATACAAACATCGAAGCATAGGAACACTTAACATTTTGAAGTATCTAAGTCTGAGGTTTAGATTTTTATGTTCAAGAATAAGCCCAGAGACGACTATGGAAGTTATCATTCAAATCTATATAAGAGGTATGTTTATGAATAAATTATAGAACGTGCGTCGTATGAGGGATCATAATAAATCTATCGAATGAACTAGCTTTGTGTTATAGTCTAATTACCCTGATGGGAATTAGTACACCGTCATGAATTAAAGACACCCGTCATGCATTAAACACACTCGTCATGCAGTAAACATTAAACACATTCATCCCGTCTGCTGCCTGCGAAGCGAACCTGAAGCTATTCTGTGTATTAAATGAGGATAAATTTAAATTTTATGAGTTATAAATTGGCTATCTCGCATTATCGCATTACTTTTCATCGTACATTAAAATGTTAAGATAAAAAAGCATTTAAGATGAAACGTTTTTAATCTTGCATAGATCTAATATATCGACAGATCCAAAAAATTAATAAAATAAGACTTTCATGAACTTTGTAGAAATGTACGTATCAAAGGATAGGTCGTACCAAGTAAGAGTTCAATACTATTTCACGGATTGTTTCCTTTGACATCAACCAATCAGAAAGTGAGCAAGGAGTAAACGGAAGACTCGAAAGAAACGGCATTTTAAAACAGTACAGCTGTATTTCTCATAGACTATCCTCTTAGGTTCGTTTACTTTGCGTCGCACTGCGTTTTTGCATATCCGGTCTCCTGGTATTCTGCGAATAATGACTTTGTAAAATAAGTTCATTTGTAGGCCTATGTTTGTATTATTTTATTACCATTATACGCAGAAATTGGACTAGAATAGCCATAAACGCAATGCCATGCATACACAATGAACTTAGTTTCTTGGCTTCGCCAGGGCAATTGAACATTCATTTGCTAATATTGCAACATTCATTTACTAATGCCTGCATGTTTTCGACAATTTCGTAATAAGATGCATTTTGTTAATTTGGCTGACAGCGGCGCGTAAACCAATCCAATCTGAATCTAAGTGTTTACAGAATATAGCTGCCAAACGGTGTTTTGTAGCATCTGTGCTGATTGTTTGACTACCTACGCATGGCTATGATTGTTTGATCACTTTTCATTTAAACTGATTAAAATTATTAATTTTGAGCACAGTAAAATTTATGTTAATTATTCTGCTGGAATTCTTCTTCTGCTTTTATGTCGACAGTTTGGATGCGGTTGTGAACTGTTCCGTGTTCTGAATGTTGCTGGCTTCTCCCCAGTTGGCATTATATGATACTGGCTGGTGGAGTATTGTGGGTGTGGACGGGCCATACAGCTTACACAGCTAATCGGTTTTAAAGCACATCAATGTTTATATTTGTATTAAATAGTCTGCTGAAAATTTATGGGTTTGTTTATCCTTAAACTTTTAACTGTATATGTAACCTAGTACATTTGTTATGTTTGCATGCATATATCTATATATAATTTCGAATTGTTTTCAGCAATGTCTTCATTGTGATTGTACATCACTTTTGAACGTGTAATAACATAAAGTGCTATATAAATATGGTATAATTTTAATTTTCGTTTGGTATTTAAATAGAGGATATTACATGAGCAATTGATCAAATTAGTTGAATGGAAATAATCAAAATGTGACGTTCTGTCGAGCATAGATCGAATATTATTGAATTATTTTATTTGCAAACCTGAACACTTTTGTGTTATGATATTTAAACACACCATACGATGTCTTTAAGTATGAGTGCCTCGGAAGTATGTTATTTCATAAATATAGGGCCTTGACCTACACACGTTGCACCTTGAATGCAGAAAACAATAACCCGGAAAAAACCTTGACATCTCAGCAATTGCTCAGCTTAGTAATTAATTAACTCACCCTCCAGAAATGCAAACACAAAAAAATGAAACAAAACTAGTCAAAATCCAATTAAAAGTACCAGCATGATCACTGGTAACACCCTGGTCGTCCAAACGAATCATATATATCAACACGTGTTGAAGCATTAGGTCAAGTGTACTCACTCAGATTACCAGTTTTATCTCATTTACAAATCGTCTGCTAGCACCGCGTGCTTTAAATAATTTTTATCTATTCTCAAAATGTATTAAACGGATGATATAATAATAAGCTTTCAAAGATCTTATTAAATATGTATCAGTTTACACTTTTCATGTCGAAATTTATAGTTAAACTATGTTTTTATGATAACATCAGAGGAAGTTTGACAGTGTAGCAATACCACGTGGTTTTTGGCTACAGTTCCAAGTAGACATTTGTAAACATTGGAACACAAATATAGCCATAAGTATTTTATTTCTTCATTGATTTCTATGAAATATACGCCACGCTAAGGGGAACATTATTTGCTTTCCATGATATATAAAATCTTTTTCAGCGGCTGTACCGTTTTGTCCATTACCCTGTGAAACCATGGCACGTGTAGTAGAAACTAGGTCTACAGGGTAATAGAAAATTTGGTAATACTGCTGAAAAAGATCTTATATTTCATGGAAAGCGAATTATTTCCTCCTTAGCATGGCGTATATTTCATTGAAATTGATAAAGAAATAAAATACTTATGGCTATTTTATTTTCCAATGTTTACAAATTTCTTCTTGTAACTGTAGCCAAAAGTCACGTGGTATTGCTACACTGTTTGAGTGACAAATGATTTAATAAAGTGTTAGTTTAAGATACCATCCATTATCAATGAGTAAAACTTTGATGCCAGATGATATCGTTCTCTAAACGTTGTAGGTTCTTTAACATCGGAACTGTTTTTTAAATTTTCGGCTATGAACAATCATTCTTTTACGATAATATCAATTTCACTAAAAAGATGCGATCTGCAGTTCGATATTAACTTCATACCCCATCTTTGTTAGAACTGTTTGCTATTTGCTATCCTTTCGTTTAAAAACGCTTCACTTTTAAGACCGCAAATTTTGTATAAACATGTTCTATCTTATTGAAGTATTAGCATTCAGTACCATCAACCATACAACGCCTTACCCAAAAACAGACAGATTAGCATAGAATAGCAAATACCCTGTTATTTGTATACATGTATATAATTATGTCTTCTGTTCACAACAAGGTTCATTTACAATTCAATCGGTATAATTTCCGGCTTTGTTTAGAATTACTTCAAGGGCAAACTTTAATTTATTTATTGAGATAAAAGAGTATATTGTTCGTATGTCTTTAGAAATAACATTCTAAACTTCACATATGTCGCTGCTAGGCTTCAGAATTTAATATAAAATATTGCTCCAATAGATATTCCTTATTAAGATTTTGTGGCGTACGAAATATTCGTCTATTGTCTCAGCCAATTTTATGCTTTGATGATAAATATAATTATTCCAATACCTTGAAGAAATATATTGATAATGTTTTAATCAATCGGGGTCTGTCCTGCCTAGACGGTTTCCACAGTCCTACTATTAAAGTAGTGTTAACAGTTTTAGAAAATAAGACCCGTCTAGTCTAGTCGGTTAGTAATCGGTTGTAGTCGAAACAGATTATTCGGGGCTTCATAGCGTGAAGTTAACTAGTCTCTATGATTATTCTGCTTGAAAATAATCAATCACCAGCTTGTCTGTAAGTAAATCAATCGTCGGGTCCCCTGACCTGGCCCAAAGTTTGTTGCAAAATTCATTGCGTTCACTTTTTCTATATCGATGTTTTTCAATTGAGCAATATTTCATATTTTCAATTTATATAATATTGTATGCAATATCATGTTTACATGTACCGATATTAGCCGCAACTCATTTCAGGAAAATGTTGAGTCAGCAAACTTAAAGCAGAACGAATAGTAATGAGACATTTCTGTGATAGTTTAGCCAGGCTACCAAACTAGAATCCGTTCTGGTTAGAGAACGGATTATTTTGTGGATTGCTTAGCACATCCTAATGAGAGATGTGGTGTTTGTGGTAGTAAAAGTGCACACCCAGTGCAGTATTTCAAATATTACTTTCCTTTCCAGTGCAGCTACAACATTCTCTTCCGCACCAACTTAACCAAGATAGGAAATATTGAATTTCGGTAAAATTATCGATTAATCGACCGTATCGGTATACACGAAAATATGTATGCAGATCTTTAACAATACTCATCACCTGGTGCACATTAATACGCCGACATGTTTGAATCCGCTCCAGGAATATTTTAAAATTCCAGACATTGCCATAAAGCTCTCCTGATAATCATTATTATCACCAAGCATGTTTGATTCCAGATTCAAAGTTTTATCAGAACATCTCTGAGAATATCAGACTCGCAAATTATGTTTAATTACAATACAACAATGCCAGCTCAATGAGCGTGTTGTTGGAAATAACAAAAATTAACGAAGAACTTCTAAATCGTTGTACTGTCGTAAAAAAGCTCGTTCTAAGTCCGATTTTCTGAATACCAAATCGTGGCGTTATAAAACGAGTCATTATGTTTCTTTGAATATTCATTGAAAACTAGTTAACTTTATGATCTTTATAATAGCTTGATGTTTCAAAGTTATACATCGAGCAATTTGTTTTATAACATTGTTTTAAACAGACTATCGATGCTTTTAAGTGTGTTGTAAATATACAGTCTAGGCATACATCGACAACTGCGACCAGACCTTACTAATCTGGCCCCGATCTCCCGAAGCATCTTAAGTAGGCATTTCAACTCAAATTGAGATTTTGCTCACACCACAGTCTGAACTTGAGATAAATATGAAGCACGAGGTCTCAAAGTTTTACTAAAAATAAACTTAGAATGATAGTTCTGTTTTGTTATACCAATTTAGAGTACAATTTCACAAGGAAACTATATCAAACAATAGGTGAAACAATTTGAGTTGAGATTGAAATCAGAATGAGATATTTCGGGAGATCGGGGCCAGAGGTCCTAACACCAGACCTAGATTTCATGAAACATATTAAATACAAATTTCCGCTCAAATTCTTTCGAGAGGATTTAGAATTATACCGTAATAAACCTAATTGATTTCAAATGTTACCGAGTCCTGATACCGGGCTCGCATAGAAAAAGATATGTGAATTCTTACGCTGATATTAATTGAGATGTTTGCTAAGGGAGACCAGTGCCAATTTGTGATCAAACAAGTAGTCTCTAATGCCATTAATTCAATTTCAGATTGTTTGTGGAATTTGACAAACCTAAACGAAGACTTTGTGCATTCACAATACAAATGATTCTCGACCTGTACTTTAAGCATATAATACATCACACTAAATAGCAATATTTACGAATTACGGTAAATCATCCACCCACTCGTATGCTAGCAGTTAAATCTGCTTCTAACAGATGTTTCGATTACATTGCGTTTAATATGATAATGGGTATCAATTATGGCTTTTAACATAATCATATAATGTCTTGTGCTTGTTTACCTCTTGTTCTACATGCATACATAAAAAAGTTTGTTATCAAAATTAAATTCATAATAAATTGTATCTGAGCTATGTGTGCAATTAATAATTTAAATTTCGTACTCTAATAGGTTCATTTAATGCTCAAAAGATTAGTACAATGGTAGAACCCTCTGTAATTTAGCCTGAAAATTTTACATTCTTCTTACGTCAGAAAAATAAACTATTGAAACTGAAACATTGCGAACCAACTTTTTTAACATGCCTGTACTTGCAGTTTGCATTGTGATGTGATGTTATATGCACACGTCAAACACCAACTTTCTACTTCATGACAGTAACACATTGTCGGCTTTCATTAATACTTTCGGCTAGGGTTGCCTCGAGCTGTCTTTAGAACAAAAAACGAGCTCAATGTCTGTTAACATTTAAGTATTACTGACTTACTGAAAATACCGGAAGATAAACCATTGAAGCGATTGGACACGCCGTCACATCACGAACATTACAGAAAACTAAAGGAAGACAACACAACACGAAACTGTCATCAAAGCTGTCAAAGAAACAGAAACATTTCCGAGAGACCAACAAAATATGTACTTAAAGTAGTATCCATATATTCGTGTCACACTCGCGCCTCTAAAAGTCTTAGTTTGGAGCTGTTCAGCATTCTAATCAGTTCAATAAAGGCAATTGTAATTGTCTACGTTCGCGATCTCTCGACGCAATTCTTTCACAGCATTACCTGTCTTGGATTAACATAATTTGACATGATTTGTGACAGTAAAATATATCACATTTTTCATCTTGAACGATTCTGAGGAAAGATTTAAACCGCCCCGATAGCCTAGTGGTAGACCCTCTTTATTAGATTGCAAGAGTAATAGTGTATGATCTCAGGTAGACATTTACCGACGTCGTTTAAATTGTACAGGTATATATCCCTAATATGTCGCTCAGCATAGTGCGTAGTATGTTCAGATAACTTCTGGATCGCCCCGTGACGGAGTAAAGTGCGAGGGTAGTACATGTATTTATGTGACTGAATTACTGATCACCAGTGAAACTTAACAATATTTATGTGTATTTTTCAAACGTTTATTGCACATTCTCCCAAATCAAATCATCTTTTAAATCAACACTATGAATAATCCGTACTACAAGTAGGCTTATCTAGGCTTATCTAGGAAGTCAATGAGACTGTTATGAAATTAAATCATGTGTATTCTAGATTCATTGCACTTTCTAGATGATTGTCTATAAAATGAAATATATTACCTCATAACTGCAGATATTATGTATCAATTCCTAAGTGTATAATTGCGCATGCAGGTGATCACCACCTTACGAAATATAGCTTCACATTATCACATAGAGCATGTAGATTTCAATGAAAATAATAAAACAAAATTGTTGCTACCATTAGGTAAATCATGAATTTATAATAAAGGACATATTTGTCAGCAGCCAACCTCGTGAGCGAGTTTAATGAAGTTATACATTAAGTTAATTTGATTATACCTTGGTCAAATTTCAAGGTTATGTAGGTAAAGCAGTTTTCCTAGAGGTTGTCGATTGTTCTTAGTTCGTAGACGGTTGGATCTTTATTCATTTAGCAAAATAATGTCGGAAATTATTTTTGACAGTGCGTCGTTTAAGTGTTGTGCTTTGATAATGGACCATTGCAAATAATATATGCTGTGCAATATGAATGTATATCTACAATTTGGGCGTAATAACACCCGATCCTCAACTTTCCGTCATTCAGAGACATTCCAGACACATAAACCTTGCACTGAATCAGTTGGTCATGGAACTACAAATTGAATATGAATACTAACATGAACATTGTTCAATGTGCTCGTCTGTTGACAATAACTCAGTAACTCGTACCAGATACATCGATATCACAATGCTCAAACCCTTTATGTTTGGTCTAAGATGTCGAATATCCGTATGGTAGTATTCTTTCGTCATTTGTATATTGAAAACATGAATGGCAATCTTGTAGATGACACCACGTGTAAAGCTGCGTGCTGTTCGATCTTATTACGAACAGATGCTTGATAGAAGAAATGTGACAAATAAAGATAGTTTCGACCAAACTGTTGCGTGTTGGAAGTCACATTATAAACAATGTGTGGGTAATTTTCGTTACAAAAACACGACTAATCTCACGAAGTGGCTATTATTAGTTGATTTCCTACCGCTGTGCCAATTCTCAATTTTCTAAGAAAGATTAATTGTTAATTAAGTAATTTATCACTCACTGGGCTGATGTTGTCTGAATATTGCCAGATTAAATGCTACCCTTGACAAATGGCTAAATGCCCTAGTTTATTTTTTTGTTAATCAGATTGAACCAAATAAACTATGATTGATTATCACCTACGTATGACTATAACATATGGCTGGTTATAGCCGGTCTCTGATTATTTCAAACTAAAAACGGTCGCCTGGGATTTTAATAATAATTATTGATTCACACTTTACAAAAAATAATAACAATATTGCTGTTAGTTGTCAGTCGGAATCCTTCTTCTGTGTCTATACTTCAGTTTGTTCGTGGTCATGAACTGCGTCGTCTTCGTTAGGAATATTACGTTTCGTAATTATAAAGAGCATATAACACGAGTAATAATACTGAATTTATCAAACCAGTTGAATACAAACAAAATGCGAGGTTCGTTCGAGCATGTTTTTATATTTGCAAATACCATATCAGAGGAAGTTTGAGCGAAATAGTTTTTAATGAAGTTTTAGTTATTTTTCAGCACCATTATCTGTGATTATTATTTTTATGCCATATTATATCCCTCATATAGTTACCGTGGGTCGTCGGGTCTTTTAATATCGGAACAGTTTTTAATTTTTTGGCTATGAGCAATCTTTCCTTTTTGATAATATAGATTTCACTAACGTGAATGCGTGGTGAATTATCGATGCGATCAGTTTGATATTAAATACATAACCCTTCTTTGTTAGAAATGTTAGAATTCAATTTGCTATCGTTCCGTTTAAAAACGCTGTACTTTTAAGAAGGCACTTTTTGTTTAAACATGTTCTGTCTTACTGAAGTGTTAGCATTCAGTACCATCAACAATGCAGCACCTTACCCCAAAACAGCAGCTTGATAAATAAGCATAGAATAGCAAATACGTTTTACCAGCAGAAAACCTTGTTGTTTGGCTGTATAATTTTGTCTTCTGTTCACAACAAGGTTCATTTAAAATTCATTCTGTACAATTTCCCGCTTTGCTTAGAATTACTTCAAGGGCAAACTTCAATTTATTTGTTGAGAGAAAACAGTATGTTGTTCATACGTCTTCAGCTCTAACATTGTAATTGTAAATTTCTTATATGTCGCTGCTAGGCTACCGAATTGTATATAATATATTGCTCCAATACATATTCCTTATTAAGATTTCGTGGCGAACGAAATAGTTGACTATTGTCTCAGCCAATGTTATGCTTTGGTGATAAATATAGTAATTCCAATACCTTAAAGAAATGTAAAAATAACTATTTAATGAATCGGGGTCTGTCCAGCCTAGACCGTTTCCATAGTCCTCCTATTAAAATAGTGTAGACAGCTTAAGAGAATTTGGTTTTAGTTTAGATGATAAGTTTTTATCAGTCTAGTCTATTCGGTTGAAGTCAAAACAGATTATCTGGGGATTCATAACGTGCATGAACTATTGTCTAAGATTATTCTGTTTTAAACATTCAATCATCGATTCGTCTGTATGACGATTAAGTACTGGAACAGATCGGTTCACCTGATCTGGCCCTATGTTATGTTCACTTATGTTCACTTTTTAGCATTACTGATTTGTTCAGTCGAGCAATATTTCAAACAATGTTTAAATACACGTATATTGGTTTAAGCCGCAGCTCATTTCAAGACAGACATCTTTGAGCCAATAAACGTCAAAATGACCAAGAAACACAACCGTGTTAGTTTAATCATGCTAGCTTAAACTCAAATAGAATGTAGATAGAGATTTATAGGACGGGGTTATCTCATTTTGTCGAGGGCTTAGCCCTTAATTAATTAAGCTAACATAGTGGTTGTTTTCTAACTGATATGCAGCTTAACTGAGGTTGTGGTAGATATGACAGAAGCAGTGGTATCTGACGCTGTTCTGGACCAACTAATGCATTTAGTAAACATTTTTATATACATTGTGTGGTGCATGGTCTCGTCATTTGATCAAACACTGGTTGGTGGAGTAATGCGCATGTGAACTGTTCATACAGCTAACGAAGCCATCATGACTTTATATATTGTGTTATTTACATGTTTGCATAAATTAGTTGTGGATGAGTTTATTTATAAATGTGTTTATTTATAAATGTGTCAATAGTTGTATAAGTTGTACCCATATTATTTTGCCTTGCATACTTGTATACATTATTACATATTGCTAACCATCACCGGTCCACAATAATACTGCAAACTATTTGAATCCGCTCCAGGCATATTTCAAACACCTTAACGCTGCCATAAAGCTCTCCTGATAATCAATGATATTACCAAGCATGTTTGATTCCAGATTCAACGTTTTATAAAAAAAATTCTAACAATATCTGACATGCAAATTATGTTTAATTACATTACAACGGTTCCAGCTCAAGGAAACATGTCTCGGATACTTTGACTTTGATTAAAAAATCTTTGAGCGTGTTGTCGGAATTAACGCCTTGTAATTTCATTAGGCCATCCGTTAAACAAACTTCTGCTATTGTTGTTCCGTGTTTAAAAGCTCGTTCCCGGTCCGGTTTTTCGAAATTCAAATCGTTATGTCATAAAACAAGTCGTTTTGTATCGTTTCTTGAAACATTCATCGAGTATGATGTCTATTCTATAAATGTGTTAATAACTTGATGCCTCAATGTTATTGTCCGTGAAATATTTTTCACGACATTGTTTTGAGCAGACTATCAAGGTCATTAAATTGTAAATGTGCAACGGCAACTGTGACCAAATCTAACCGACCAAGATCCCTACAATGCAGACACAAGGCCTCGATCTCCTGAAGCATCTAAAGTACAAATATCATCTCAAACTCAGTTCAGTTTAAAACACTAGATGTATTGAAATCATAGCGTAACAAACTTACAATCTTTATATTTTGTACATTTTTATCATTAACAATGTTGACACTGGGCTCCCATTGAAACTTTAACCGGGATAATGGTCAAATTAAAAAAACTTACTAAGGGAGACCGATTCTAATACGCATCCCACATGCCATGAATTGAAGGTCTGTATTTGCTATGAAAGTAAAATATGTGCAGTCACAATACAAATGATTTTCGACGCATACTTAAAAATTCGTTTTACATCAATCTGTAGATAGCAATGTCTGCGAATTACGATTAATCACCCACCCACCATTAATACTGCTGGCTGTTATACCTGCTTCTAACAGATGTTTAGATTATATTGTGTTTGATATGATAATGATTTACAATTATCGTCTTTAACATTACCATGCGATGTCATCATGTACTGCTATGGTTCTACATTTATGCCTGTAGTTTACATTGTGATGTGATATTGTAAACACAACTACCATGAACAATTGTTTCTGTTCATATATCAAATGTGGGAAACAAAGCCCTCTCGACATTGTTTCAGCCGGTTTCATAACTTTTCATCCAAGCTAATTCAACTGACTGTATAATGTTTGCTACCGGGATTTGTAACAATGAAAAGGTTAACAGTAGCCTATCTATGCAAATAATTTGCTTGTGACATAAATGACTTTGCTTTGTGATTATATTTGGAACTGATATTTTATGTGTATTGATACCATTGACTATTAAACTGCGTAATATTTTGACGGATGCAAATACCTAGAATATGTTTAGTGTCGGAGAAGCGTATTGTTGTACTCGTCATGTTGAGGTATATGAAATGGAGATGGTGATGATTTATTCGTCGATATTTTATATAAGGAATGGCTTTTGAATTTCATGTGCTGCATACTGTATCTGCATGTATGCATTAATATTACTTATACTATGAGTATATTCAGTTTTTATGCTTATATGCACAATTACACATATACATTGATGTACTACAAAGGTTTGTGTACGACATTTTCATAACATTATTACAGAGCTAACCACTTTACAAAACAAAAAGGTCCTACTTCTGATCCGTCAAACATAATTGCAAATACTAGTACACACGTGCTTACTTATATTCATTTATTGCATAGTCATACTATCATTTTCACTTAATAGTATTTTCTACCTTACATCGGCTATGTTTGCTTCGAGATAATTTTGAAAGAAAAACGAGCTCAATGTCCGTAAAGATTTACGCATCTCTGATTTACTGATATAAACGGAAGAGAAACCATTGAAACGATAGGCATAATAATGGACTAACCATCACACCAAGAACATTGCTAAAGGCAAAAGGAAGACAACGCAACATGAAAACGTCATCAAAGCTGGCAATGAAACGGAAACGTTTCCGAGAGACCAACAACTTACTTGAAATTAGTCTATATATTCTTGTCACACTCGCGTCTCTGAAAATCTAAGATTTGTGCAGTTTAGAATTATTTTCACTAAAGGCAAATCAAAGTTTCTAAGGTCGCGATCTTTCGCTGTAATTCTTCTACCATATTACCGGTGTTTGAGTTAACATAGTGTGATATGATTTTACGAGGAGATATTCGACAGTAATAATTAAAACACTTTGTTTATCACGTTCGGTTGTGACGTAACCAAATAGTACTTTTAAATGCATTTAATTAAAGTAAATGTATATTTGTATTATTTTGTAGTAATTTGTGTAAATTATGTAAATGTGTATACATTTATATGGTAACATTATTTCAATATACATTCTTCCAAACCAAAACGAAGTCATCATACAAACCACATTTAAGCATAATCCGAACGAAAACGAGGTTTTCCTAGGACAGTCAGTAATAACGTTTTTGCATTACATTTGTATGTCTTTGGTATGCTGAAATATTGCCATTTCCCGATGACTTGTTCATATAATGAACGATATCACTTCAAAATCAATGAACAGATATTGACATATTCATATGAACCCAAATTGCCTATGAGTCCCATTCCTTTCACTTGACCTGTACATTAAGAGATCGCAAAATACCATTTCGGTTATATAGACTTGCATGAAAATTCTAAACTTGCATCGTTACTGGATTTGGTCAATCATTGTTCTACACAAACCCCATTTTGGTCAGAAGACGACCTTGTGAACGATGGTTTAATGAAGTTTGACATTGAGATGAATGTATGACACTTTTGTCCGATTACAAGCTTATGTGTGTTAAGCTGTGTTCATACTATTAGAAGGTGTTGAATATTCATAGTTCGTAGACGCTGGTATGAATATTTATTCAGGAGAATATTTGAATGTATCGGAAACTGTTATTGACAGAATACCGTTTTATTGTTGTGCTTTGACAATGACTAATAATGAATACCATGGTCATATAGATTGCATTCGCTGTGTCTCATCGTTCTTATTATATTGACTCTCATTCGGTCTAGCCCATGTGTTCGTACCCAAATGACCAGTGTTCTGTCACGTGCCACTATTGTTATGTCAATTGTCTTGGATTCAGGCACAGTTCTTAGTTTCGTGAATATGATTGTGTCCCATATAGTACAATAAGAATTCATAGCTATAATTTGGGTGTGATGAGTCAAAAAGGGCAGGGTGCTTTCAAAAAGGGCAGGGCGTATGTAAAACGAGGCAGGGCGCCGCGCCCTGCTATTCCGCCCGAACCTCGATTTTCTGTTATACGGAGATGTTCCAGTAACATAATTATTGCACTGGGTCAGCCGGTCATGGAACTACAAATTGCATATGAATAAAAACTGGGGCATTGCTCAATACCTCGCATCTGTTGACAATACCTTAGTAACCCGTGCCAGAAATCGATATCACAATGCTCTCCAAAGTATTCACTCTTTAACGTTTGGTCTAAGATGTCAGATATCCGTTAGGTAGTATTCATTCGGCTTTTGCATAATGAAATTATGAATGGCTTATTTGTAGATAACACTACGAATAAAGCCCGTGCTCTTTCGATCTTAAATCACGAACAGATGTTTCATAGAAGAAATGCGATGAATAGAGACATTTTCGTCCAAACTGTTGCGTGTTGAAACACGCAGTATAAACAATGGGTAGTTAATTCATCGTCACTACAAAAACACTACTAATCTCCCGAAGTGGCTATTATTAATTGACGTCCTACCGCTGTGCCAATTCTCAAAATTCTAAGAAAGATTAATTGTTAATTAAGTAATATATAACTCAGTGTGCTGATGTTGGCTTACTATTGCCGGATCAAATGCCTTAATGGATAAAATGCCCTAGTTTATTTTTGTCAATCACATTGAACCGAGAAATACAACTATGATTGATTATGTTTCATTAGTGGCACATATGTTTACCTTTCGTAAACATGCACGATATGAATGTTCACTGTTAATTATTTTTATGTATTTTTGTTCGTCATCTATGATATATTTTGCGATATTTTGACTTCAGTTAATAGGTGTGCTGAATTCCCTTAACTTAACTTCAGAGTCATGGTTTCATTAACGCTGAACAGAAATCGGAAAGTCCAAAGTGTTCGGAACAGCTATTTTGTAAGACAAGTACTTATTAACCACTTGCAAGCGTTCATCATATACATATAACTATAACATATGGCTGATTATAGCCAGTCTCAGATGATTTGAAACTCAAGAATGTCGCCTGATATTTTAATTATAATTATTGATTCACATTTTTCAACAAAGAATATTGCAGTTAGTTATCAGTTTACTTCTTCTGTGTCAATATTTTCAGTTTGTTCGTGGTGATGAACTGGTATACTATGTTTCGTATTTATAAAGAGAATATTCAGGAGTGTCACTTCATACGGAATTTATCAAACGAGTTGAAAAAAAATGCCAGGTTCGTTTGAACACATTTCAAGGACTATAAGTGCATTCAATAAGCAAACCTATTCACTTTCATCATACCTGTTTTTATATCTCAAAATATCTAGATAGGCCCTATTACTATCTTTGGGTACCTCAGGAACATGAATACCAGCTCATAGATATGGCTCCTTGACCTTGACCAACACATTGCACCAGGGACGCTCAAATTAATAGCCCTAGTAAACTATTCATTGTTCCTCAAAGTACATGTAATTAATTAACTCATGAAAAACAATCACAATTTCAAAACTCAAATAAAGTTACCAGCATAATTATCACGGGCAACCTCATGGTCTTTAAAACGATTTATATTTTTTTAAAAACCTGTCATAGCTTAATTTATACAAACGTGTACTCAGATAAATCGATTTATCTCAGCTACAAATCGTCTGCTAGCACAATGTGCTTTTAATTCTAATCTGTTCTCAAAATGTATTAAATGAGTGAAAAAATAATACATGTTATAAGCTTTCAAAGATCTTATAAATTATGTATCAGTTCACACTGTTGACGTTGAAATTTATAAACTTGGAATTTCAGCTGTTTTACTGTTGGAACTGGGTCATTCAGCTTGGACATTCAGCTTTTTGATTCTTGAAACTAGTTCATTCAGCTTTTCGACAGCTTGGACTTGGATTATGTTCTTGATCAGTTAGAATGTGTTCCATATATGGAATTATGCTTTCTATTATCTGCTGGTTAAGTTGAGTGCTGCCTTCCCTGTCTGACTTAAAATTATCGTTGTCAAGGTTCTTTTCATATCGATATAGTTTTTTTCCGCCATTAGCAATCATTCCTTTTCGATAATATAAATTTCACTTATACCCAAATCACACGAGAGTCGGAATGAGCCGGAATGCCGTAGAAATAGCAATTCGTGGTACATTCTTGTATGTTCGAAATGTATTCCGTCTGCATTCCGAGTACATTCCATATGTTCGGGCCAGTTTGAATGTTTTAACATGCTCTAAACCTAATTCGTTTGAAATAAAATACATATTAAATTAAAAACGAATAAACTGTTATTCAAAACACTCTGTATTTATTGATACTGTCCAGATCACACGGCGTCGGAATGAGCCGGAATGCCGTAGGAATAGCAATTCGAGGTGTATTCCTTCATGATCGAAATGCATTCGAAACATTCTGTCTGCATGCTGAGTCAATTCGTAGTGCATTCGATATATTCCGGCCCATTCCTGTGTCCACTTCGAATGTTTTGCGCATGTTCAAAACTTTCGAGATACATTCGAAGTCGGATGAAATATCGAGCGGCTACCGAAGTGTATTCTTCCGACATTCTGATTAAATTTTAAATATTCTTACGGCATTCTGACTATATTCGAAACATTACTTAAAGCCATTATAGGTACTGATATAAAACACACTACCCGTGCACAACCCGTGCATAATCCCGTGCAAAACGGTCCGATGCTTATGTTTAACGTATTTTGAAAACATGTGCGTGCACAATCTCCGCTATCATTCCAGGCGGACTCGAAGTGTATTCGAGTTATACTCGAAGTATATAAGAATTGTATTTGAATGGTATTTGAAGTATTCCAACGGCATTTTGACAAGGCTGTAATAATTTTGGTCAATTCCAGTTATCATTCGGAATGTGTTTCGAATGTTTATTCTTTCTTCATTCCGACTCATTCGGGCCCATTCCAGCTGATTCGAGAGTCGTGTGATTGGGGTATTAAGTAAGTGCGTGGTTCATTTTAGAAGCAATCAATTTGATTTCACTACATAGCTATTCTTTGTTCGAGCTGTCAGAATTTAATGTGCTATTTTTAGTTTAACAACGCTCTACTTTTTAGACAGCAAATTGTGTATCAACATAATCTGTCTTATTGAAGTATTAACATTCAGTATCATCATTATTACAACATATTACCCAAAACCAGCAGCTTAATAAATAGCACAGAATAGCCAATACGTGTTAACAGCAGTATATCCGGGTGTTTGGCTATATAATTATGTCGTCTGTTTACAACAATGTTCATTTACAATTCAATCACTATAATTTCCCGCTTTGCTTAGAATTACTTCAAGGACAAACTTCAATTTATTTGTTTAGAGAAAACAGTATATTGTTCATACGTCTTCAGCAAGAACACAGTATGGTGTTCATACGTCTTCAGCCAGAACATTGTAATATTTATATATATTTCGTCTGCCCAGCCTAGACTGATAACCTGATCCTACTATTAAAATAGTGCAGATGGTTTTAGAAAAAAAGACCGTTGGTATCAGTCTAGTCGGTTATTAACCGGTCGAAGTCGTAACGGATTAAACAGGGCTTCCTAGTGTGAAGTTAACTAGTGTCTATGGTGTATGACGCCATGGCACCCTGTTGGTAGCAAAATTCAGTGCGTTCATTTTTTCTGCATTAAAGTTTTTCAGTCAAGCAAATGTTTAATTTCCAAACGTATTGCTTACATTTCAATGTTTTCGTACCCGTATCTTGGTCTTAACGGCAACATATTTCCAGAAACTTCTAAGCCAATAATCTTCAAAATGGACATGAAACACAACAGTGTGAGTTTCACCATGCTACCCAACAAGAAAACTATGTAGTTGGTAGAGAACTAAAACACGGGGTCCCAATTTGTCTAAGGCTCAGCTCTTAATAAATTCAGCTATCCGATTGGTAGTTTTCTAAATGTTACGCAGCACAACTGATGGTGTGATGGGTGCGGTAGTACGTAAACCGAGTGCATCGCTCTCTTCCTCCAGCGCAGTTATGATACTCTTTTCTGCTGCAACTATGGTACTATTCGACGCATTCGTAAAATCATTGATTAATCCTTCGTATTGATATAAAACGTCGCTTTGGTGCAACAATATTGTATCTAACATTTGACAAACATGGTAAATACACATTGGCTGTGCCAAAAGGAACAATATGCTAATCACTTAATAAATTTATATAACTTTAACCTGGTCCACATTAATACGCCAACATGTTTGAATCCGCTCCAAGAATATTTAAAAACTCAAAACAATGCTATAAAGCTCTCCTGATAATCATTGTTATTACCAAGCATGTTTGATTCCAGATTCAAGTTGTTTTATCCTATAATCTCTCACAATATCAGACTCGCAAACTATGTTTAATTACAATACAACGATGTCAGCTCAAAGAAACATGTCTCGCATGCTTTAACTTTGATTAAAAAGTCATTGAGTAAGTTGTTGGAAATAACGCCTCGTAATTTCATTAGGCCATCCGCTAAAAACGTCTACAATATTTTACCGTCGTTAAAAGCTCGTTGCCTGTCCGATTCCTCGAGCATTACATCGTGACATCATAACAAAAGTATTTTTGTTTTGATTCTTGAAATATGCGTCGAATGTGAGTTATATTTTTTAAACCTTTTAAAAGCATGGTTTCTCAATGTACTTGTTCGTTCAATATGTTTTAAAGCTATTGTTTTGAACTAAATGGATCATAGATTAAGTTGTTAAGTGTAGCGTCTCAATGTGCTACAACAGCTGTGATTGAATCTAACCAGTCAGATGCTCTACTATGAGAACAGGCCTCCACAGCCTGAACACTATAAAGTGTAAATCTCATTTTGAGTTTGAGACGATAGAGGTCTTAAAAGTATACAGTAATAAACTCACAATGTTTCTGTTTTGTAAATGTAATACTAATTTTGAGACTTTGCTCGGATTAAAACTTAAACATATGTTACTATTGAGCCGGGATGAAACTCAGATCAAAAACAACTTACCAAGGGAGAACGATAATAATACGTATTTGAGCCCTAATGCCGTAAATTGAATGCCTATGTCTTCTTGGAAATTCGGAACGAGAAGTACGTGCAGCAACATTATAAAATAATTCCGACGCGTACTTAAAAACTCGTAATACATCAATCTAGATTACAATGTCTGCGAATTACGATTAATCACCCACCCACCATTAATACCCGTATGCTGGCTGTTATACCTGCTTCTAACAGATGTGTAGATTATATTGTGTTTGATATGATAATGATTTACAATTATTGTTTTTAACATTACAATGCGATGTCATCATGTACCTACTTAGTTCTTACTTTATACCTGTAGTTTATAATTTGATGTGATGTTGTAAACAGTCATTGGAAACCATACTTTTATTCTGCTCAGTACCAACAATATGAATCCGCACAGTATTGTCATACTCGCTCTTATATTTTTAATGGATGATAAACTTTTTCTAATAAATGTGTAATAATTTCACTTTGTTCGTGAAGGACACCTGTAGTCGTTCAGTAATTATATGCAAACTATACTTATATATCAAATGTGCGATATAAAGCTCTCTCGACACTTTTTCGGCTAGTTCCGTAAAGTTTAGATCCCATCTGTTTTAACTGACGGTGTAATATGTATTAGGTTACCTGGGTTTGTAGCAATGGAAATGTTACATTTATAACCGTACCCGGTCCATGCAAATACTTTACTTCTGACGTAAATATTTACTTTCAGGTGATATTTGGAAATCGTTTTTGTATGTCCAGGCCTATTGATAGCATTGAATATGAAACCACGTATAGTTCATTGACTATTGCAAAACTCTAGAATACACTCAGTGTGTACCCGAACAAGCGTATTGTTATACTCGTTAATGTTAAGGTCTATATAATACATTTGTAATTCTGACATATCTGTTTGTTAATGTCAGACAAATCCATGCTTCATTTGTTTAGTCTTTGAACGATTGTAGTTGTTATGTAGGGATTTTTGAGAGATGGTAATGATTTATTCGTCGATATTTTGTAAGAAATGGATTTCGAATTTCATGCGCTGCATATCTGCATGTACAATGTATGCATGTACAGTATATCATTAATAATATGAGCATATTCAGTTTTTATGCTTAAATGCAGAATTACAGAACTACATGTACTAGAAAGGGTTGTGCACAACATATTCATAGCATTATTACAGAGCTAATCACTGAACACAACAAACAATAGGTCCTTATTCTGACTGGTCAGACATAATTGTAAATACAAGTACTTACTTTTATTGATATATTGCAGAATCGTACAGTCACTTTTCATTAAAAGTATTTTCTACCTTACGTCGGCTATTTATTTTTTTTGCTTTGAGACAATTTTGAATGAAAAACGAGCTCACTGTCCATTAAGATTTACGCGTCTCTGACTAACTTATAATACCGGAAAAGAAACCATTGAAGCGATATGCGTAATAATGGACACACCGTCAAACCAAGAACATTGCTGAAGGCAAAAGGAAGAATACGCAACATGAAAATGTCATCAAAGCTGGCAAAGAAACGGAAACACCTCCAAGAGACCATCAACTTACTTGAAAATAGTCTCTATCTATATATTCGTGTCACACTCGTGTCTCTGAAAGTCTTAGCTTTGTGCAGTTCAGCATTATACATGTAATCTGTCCAATAAAGGCTAATCTTATTGTCTGCGTTTGCGATCTCTAGGTGCATATTTCACGGCACTTCCTGTCTTTGATTTAACATAATGTGATATGATTTTACGAGGAGACATTCGACAGTAATAATTAAAGCACTTGTTTATCACGTCCGATTGTGACGTAACTAAATAGTACTTTTAAATGCATGTAGTTAAGTAAATGTATATTTGGTGATAAAATGTATAAATTATGTAAATGCGTATACATGTATATGGTTACACTATTTCTTTTTACATTCTTCAAAACCAAAACGAAGTCATCCTTCAAACCACATTTAAGCATATTCCGAACGAAAACAAGGTTTTCTTAGGATAGTCAATACATGTAGTAGCTTCAATGAAACATGTCATTGGTATGCTAGTGCGATTGTCCTTTCCTAATGACTTGTCGATACAATGAAACATATTACCCTAAAACCAACGAACCGATATTGAAACCATTCATTCGAACCTATATGTACAATTGTGCATGCGCCTCATTTCTATCACGTGACCTTTACATGTGAAAAATGTCGCAAATTACCATTTCGGGTGTAAAGACTTGCATAGGAATTCTAAAAATCCATTCTTGCTTGTGTTCGGCCAATCATGGTTTTATAATAAAGGCCATTTTTGTCAGCAGATAACCTTGTGAATGAAGGTTTAATAAAGTTTGACATTGAGTTGATTGTATGATACATTTGCCAGTTAAAAGGTTATATGTGTGAAGCAGTGTTCATAGACGGTGTCGAATATTAATGGTACAATTATTCATTCAGCAGAACATTTGAATTATCGGAAATTAATTTTGACAGAGTGTCGTTTTATTGTTGTGCTTTGACAATGACCAATAATGAATAACATAGTCATATACATGTAGATTGTATACACTGTGTGTCATCGTTCTTATTATATTAAATCTCAGTCGGTCAAGTCCTATGTAACCAGTGTTCTGTCCAGTGCCACTATTGTTTTGCCAATTGTCTTGGATTAAGCACATTTCTTAGTATCGTGAATATGACTGTGTCCCATACAGTGCATAGGAATCTATAACTAAACAATGTAATTGGGGGCGTGATGACGCCCGACCCTCAATTGTCCGTCATTCAGAGACGTTCCATTATCCTTGCACTGAGTCAGTGGGTCATGGAACTACAAATTGAATATGAATAAAACCATCGAAGCTCATTACGTCGCGTCTGTTGACAATAACTCAGTAACCCGCGCCAGATAAATCGATATCACAATGCTTTCCAATGTATTCACACTTTGCGTTTGGTCTAAGATGTTGGATATCTGTAATGTAGTATTCATTCGGCTATTGTATAATGAAAATATGAATGGCAATCTTGTAGATGACACTATAAATGAAACCGCGTGCTGTTTCGATCTTAAATCACGAACAGATGTTTAGTAGAAGAAAGGTGGAGAATAGAGATATTTTCTTCGAAACTGTTACGTGTTGGAAGTCGCAGTATAAACACTATGGTTGGTTAATTTTCGTAAGAACAAAAACACGACTAATCTCCCGAAGTGGCTATTATTAATTGATTTCCTACCGCTGTGCCAATTGTCAATTTTCTAAGAAAGATTAATTGTTAATTAAGTAATTTATAACTCACTGCGCTGATGTTGTCTGAATATTGCCAGATCAAATGCTTCCCTTGACAAATGGCTAAAATGCCCTAGTTTTTTTTTGCTAATCTGATTGAACGAAAAAAACATGAATGATTGATTATGTTACATTTGTGGCACATATGTTTACCTTTCGTAAACATGCATCATGTGAATGTTCTATTTTAATTATTTTATGCAGTTCCACTCGTCATCTATCGTATGTTTTGTGATATTTTGACTTCAGTTAAAGAAATGAAATACGCTGGAATCCTCAGAGGCATACCCGTGTTTCGTTGAACGCTGAACAAAAGTGGGTAATTAAAAGTAGAACTTGATAACAGGGTTATACGAGTACATATTGACAGGTTACAATCCCCCATTTAAGAACTACCATATATGGTTACTTGAGAAAGTCGTACAATGTATGATGATGTACAGCAATATTGTCATTTAAGAAGTCATGCAATGTGTCATTTATTGTTTCCTAGAGTATACCCTAGGCTGACTTGAAATATCCTTTTTGAGTGATACGGATGACATGTTGTGTGTTTGTCTCTTATGTGGTTGTTACGGTTGGTAAGGCGCTAACACTGTTTTTGTATGGGTTCATCTTGCCTGTGCCTGTGCAGTACTTATATTACAATAGAAATGGCCACCTGGCTTTAAGACAGTTGCTTGTGGTTATTGTCCTATGTTTGACTATTCTTATAATATGATTATGTAAATACTACTGTGGGAGTTCGATAAATTATTCAACTCAAAACGTTTTTCGATTTAAACCAGTGTTCTTAGTTATTTCAAATCAACATATTTTTTCATGTTACTATACATGTATATAGTACTGATTAGGTCTGATTTAAATATCGAATGGTACCTGGGTTTCGGACAGATTGTTATGGAACAAATACTGCGACTTTGTTGTTCTGGAATATAAATTTCACATCCTTAGGTTATGTTCAGACTATCTACATTCTATCCCTCATACACTCGGTCTGATAAAGCTTTTACATTAAAATTGCATTACGGTTATTAAGTATTATGAGGGCACACTGCCTCTACACATTCACTGAGAAGTGCCGCTTTTTCCGCTCACGTTATTTATAGAACAAACACGTGTTTCATTTTCCTGTATACACATTAAGTATTCTAATTAGAGCTGGATACGCCAAGAAAATTATACCGGGGTATACGTCGATTTTTTCTTAAATACCATGGTATAGGACCAACTTTCTGATAAGACATACAGCTATGGTTTAGTAGTCAGAATATAATGGAAACCTGTCAGCTATGCTGTTTTTAAGAACGACGACATATACGTGTTCCTTGACTAGAATAAGTGTTATAGACTGTGTAAAACAGGAACTTCAGTTGTGAAAGAACGCTTGATGCCAAACTGCACAGCAAGCAATTGCGAAAAGGTAGTTAAGATAGCATGGCAATTCCAGAGATTCAACGGGGAAAACATGTATGGTATAGTTTGGTGTTACGGCTGGTAACTTCAGAAAATAAGCAGCAGTGACAATGTTGATAAAATTCCGTTATTTTGGATGGTACCTCTATATACGCAAGGGGGTACACTCCCTCCCGCACCCGACCCCTATGTTGTGCCGCTATAAATAATATTGGCGGGGAAAATTGAAGCCAGTGGATACCTTGTACCGCGGTATTGTTCCGTGGGAAAATGATACCATAGTATGGAAATTGATAAAAGTGCAGGCATAAACTGGTGCTTTGATCTAAAAGTTTGAAGTCGATATTATGTCTCTAACTACAAATTAGATCAAATTTTAATCATTAAATATTCAGCATAACTCACACACGCGGTAACAAATAAAATATTTGGATAACATATGGCTCCCAGATAACGGATGTATAAATACAGGACAAAATGCCCTCTTCGTCAAAACTATAACTCAAATTGAACAATTTATAATTCAAAGAGCGTTCTGTAGACTGGCCCACATGTTAGTTTAGTTTGAAATCTAATGTACTTCGGTAAAACATGCAACCTGTCAAGTGCACTCAGAGGTATATCCTAATGGAAAACTATATAACAAACTATAACATTTGTACTTTATATGAGTTTGAAATAAATCAGATTATATTAGATATCATGTGGTTTCTCTTCGTACTCATTTCGATGCATTTTCTTTTTGTGTTTTTCTGTTTCTGTTATCTTTAAATAATTTTTTTAATCTTTGCCAATGTCTTCGATCCATAACTTATGGATCACCAGCCCTCACGGTGCTCAGAGGTTTACTTAAAAATCACATCGACAGTTTGTCAGTTATCAAGACAATTATCCTAACACTGTATCAACTGGTCATGGACCTTCATCTTAACATAAAGCGCTAAACAATTGGTCCGAATAGTACCATTAAATAATGACTTTAGGATCTATACCTGTGCTCGAACCCACAGTTTCCAAATTCTGAAGCTGACAATTTAATTACACTGTACTTGACCACTACAGGTACCGGTTGGGAGCCGCTCTGTTTGTTGTTCAATAACAATGTCCCCCAACGAATTTGATATTTAGCATATGCGTCTACTCCATAATCATCAGTGAGTTCTTTATAGGCCTTCTTGATAATCTGTCTATAAATTTTCCTGCAAACTGTAATCGTGATCAATAAATTGCCCTTATGCGATGCATTGTTTGTTTTATCATGCTCATATAAAAATTACAATTTTTATACAAAGACACGGAGGCGTTCTATTTTATCACTCGGTTTAAACGTGCTAGTTTTAAAGAAATAAACAGTCATTATTCTGGATTCATGTCAGATCACAGTTTAACATTATTTTTCGGTTAAAACAAGATATTGAACGCTTCGAGACTTTAGGCTGTTGATGATTTTGTTAACCAACATTAAATGACTCGGTGCTTATTATGCCAATGTAACGTGCCGGACGGACAAACACCAACAAATCCCTTCAGTGAAAAGCTAGCACCCTTTATGCATTCAGCAACCGTTACATTACTTCCCCCTCCGAGAAATCTCGTCCCGGTATTTGGCCTGGGAAATACATGGGGATGGACATTCCAGTCTGCAAGTCGACAGTCTGGCAATTGACTTCATGCCACCGCTGCCACCGTTTGTAACGTACCAACCGGACAGACACCATCAAAGCCCGTCAGTGAAAAGCTACCTCCCTTTATGCATTCACCAACGGTTACCCCAATAATTGTAAAAGACGAATACATACCACCAATCTCTGAATGAGATTAGAAGTATATATTTACAAGTCATTAAAGTGAGCTGATTCATCGTCTTTCAAGTCAAATAATGTCACATTAAACGGTTCATTCTTAGAATTCTTCGATAACATGTCGAATATGGCACTATGACTGCTAAATGACATCGGTTGTTAAACGTGTTACACGGGACTGGAGCATTTTCAAGTCTTGTATTTCTCGTGGTATCAGGGGACATATGTGGTCAGTGTCATAACCTTTGTCAAGTATGCTTGTTTTATGTCGTGTGAAGAGACGGACAATTGTGTCTCACGAGAGATATTGGGCGTGTTGTTAGGATTGATCAGTACGAACTTAATGTCAATTCTTCGGCCAATCTAGCAACACAGAGGTGTCCGCTGACACTCTCCAGCAAGGCGCCATATAAGACGTCTTTGTCCTCATCTGTACACTGACGTTCGTAAGTTTATGCGTGTTATTAGATTTACGGGTTCAAGAAAAGATGACAGTTGTATTGAAGTAGAATATTTTTTCTGTTTTAACACTGTCAGGGTGATAATGGCTATAAACCATTGAGACACGTGTTGACGCATCTATCCTACTCTCCTTGACAATGAAAAATGATAGTATGATAGTTTAGTCACTTAAAAGTGAGTACAGAAAGTACGGGGTGTACTTTGAAAATGTTATTCATCCGTACACTATTCTGCAGTGCAACGATATCGTACCAAATCATACAGGGATGGCAGCACTTAACAGGAAATACTGATCACGAAAGACACAAAAAGGAACACACTAAGAAGCATACGTCAGAATACCCAACCAAAACTGAACGAGAAAAGTCCTAATTTTAGGTGTCACAAACCCCCAAAAAAGCCCAAGGACAACCTAAAACGGCACAACCCCGCATTGTCAGAAACAAAACCCGATAGTAATCAACAAACATAAGGTAAGTAAACGGCCAGGGAAAGACATAGCACAAGAAAAAGAATTTCAATAGTTTACAGAGCTAGTTCAGGACTCCCTACATATCCTTCTATTCAGCTCGTTCCACAAATTCAATACTTCATTTTACTAAAACGAAAAACAACAGACTACAAGAGTACGTCACAATAAAACAAACTTACCACAGTTAAAGCCACAATACGAAATGCAAAACTGAACGAGAAAACATTTATGTGACAAATAACAAAGAAAACGTAAGCGGTACAACCCCCACAGCCGTAGAAACAAAGCACTAACAACGAAATGGAAATTATTCAACAGTCTGGGGACGACTGGTTGCAAGAAAAAATCATTTCTTTACAAAACAAGTTCAGGACTTCCGATTCAGCACTCATTCGATATCTTTTTTAAATATATAACACCACACACGCATATCGTACATTGTAATAATAATATTTTTCGAGCCATAGAATTATTGTTTCTAAGTTCACTTTCAAAAGTAAACAGAGGCTTGCTTCCATTGTAAAAGTTCTGCCTGTTTGGCATTTTATCCACACAATTAGCTGAGGCAGTCATTATGTTATCTACTGGCCAAAACATGCATGCTTGTTTATTTTCTGTAGACCAAAAAAAACATAGTTAACACGGTTTCAGCAACATGTGTTTATATATTTGTACATTGTATAATTTACCAATGGTGTTTCAGTTAGCATGTTCATCTCCCAAAGTTCGTACTAATTCAATTCAATTTGTTAACGGCACGCAAAACAGTAGTATAAGCAACTAATTGGCGACCACTTGTTCCCTTGGGATGGCGTAGTTCAATTATTGATACCAAGGGACGAAGTATGCCTTTTAACATTCTATTTAATGTGTTTACGCGCCATTGTTTGTGTTGCTTCGGTACTTATTACGTTAATGCCCTTGATGGCGATTCTTGTTCCAGGTTATCTATTACATGTCATTAAGTGGGTGCTCTGTTTGTTTATTGAACATATATAAATATATATCTACATTGTATTGTTGGTCCACGTATGGGTATTTGAAGCCAGGAGATATACGCTTCTCAGAAGCCACAATCAGATAGAGATATGCACGTATACTGCAACACATGCTCATAAAAGTCGTTCTTATTGTTTCACCAACTGTTGCATCTGAAACATTATTGGTAGACCATTATGTTGCAAAGTATCCCATATAAGGGATCACATAAATATTGGTAGATACGTACCACTCTATTACTCAATATTTCAACCGAAAGGTCTTTTTCAAGTAAAAAGTGTTCCACACTCTTCAAAAAGACATTTTGATCTAACATATTGAATAAAAGACTAGATAAGTAGTTTGAATTTCAGCATCTTGATCCACGTTACGTCTATTACCGTATATTGTGTGTCAAATAGTGCGTCCATTGTTCGTGTAAGACAAATACACAAGAATAAAAATGAAATTTATTTCTCTGATTTCTGAACAGATTGTGTATGGCCACATTGAAATTCCTTGCCTTACCACATCCGTGTTGAAATTGATATACGTACTTTATGTCTAAGCCACGTGCATGAATGTTAGAAGTTGAATATTGTTCCATTCTTGAAGATGGTTTTAATATGAAGTACATGTAATTTCTATAAATTTAATTACGGTTTCATGTTCTTTGAAGAGATTGGATCTTCTTGAATCTTTTCCGCCTACTTCCTGTCGATGTCTGTCTCCCTTCTCTATATGTTTATGTGTACTTCTCTCCCCCCCTCTCTCTCTCTCTCTATCTACATATATATATCCAATCAATTTATTCTAAGAAACTTGTTTCAGCGATTTGGTAAATTGTTCCACAATTGTCAATGTACTGGCATCCTTTTAAATGCACAAACACCTTACGCGCGAGGTTTGCTTTAAATAATGTAAATTATTCTTTGTTTCCGTACTAATCAATTTAATTCTTTATTGCAGATTCAACAGGTGTGAGATGAAGATGTGCTGACTGATTAAGTATGTCTACTTTTGAAACAAATCACAGAAATGCATTTTCGGAACGGACAAACTATGAATTAACGGAATGGCTGCGAAAGATTTATTTGTGTTAAATTCTTGAAAAGAAGTCTAGAATATATTATCACCTGACTTTAATTAAGTGATTAGTCCAACAGGTGTTTATGTAGAAGAAGAACTGTTAGTGTGATTGTTTCTTCAATTCTTGTGTTAACTGGACCAGTTAAGTACTGTTCGTTTCTTGTAATCTTTTGACAAGTTTGTTATTGGATTTAAATCTCCTGTTCAACTTACGGAAGAAAGAACAATGGATTTTATGTTGTTTATCATATCGCTGCTGTTGACCTTGGATCAAGGTAAGTCTCTTTTTGTTGTTTCCTCGAGCCCCAGAAGGGTAACCACATTTATTCTCCCCGTCCAATGGTTTTATGGGGGTCGGAGAATCACCCCCACAAACCTTACAAACATTGCATACAATATAAACAAGTGAATACACTTGACTTCGTAAATGAGATATTTGGGGGTAATAAAGGGATTGTGACCTTTTTTTCAAGGTAAGTATAATAATACTTGTTATTAAGTAATTTAGTAGCAATTACCCAGTAAGGTAGATCTAGTAGTAAATTAGTTATTAACTATTTACATAAGTAGTAATACATTACTGACTTATTTATACTTACACATATAGATGTCCTTATTCAAACCACCAGCCAGTGAACTAACCACGGAGTTCGTTTCTGCACGTACCCATTTGCTTACAGTGGAGACCGTCATGCATTTGCTACTCGCGGAGGAGGGTCGTGCAGGTGCAGCTCGTGTAACTCGTGTATACTGCGTGCAGATATAAAACATCTGCACTGGTTTTTACCTTTTCACAGGAACGTAAATGTCATACGTTTAACGTGTTTTATATTATGTAAGGGTACTTTACACCATGTGTGTCAATACTAAAAGTGTCATTGAACCACTATGAACCAAAGATATTGTACTCCAATGACTTAGCCTACCATTGCAACATTACTGTTACTGTTTAGCTCGTAACACATCTAAGCAATAGATAGATTTCTATTGATTTGAATCACAAATCCATTTGTATACAAACTGCATGTACATATTGTATCGAGGCGTTGTCGTTTGCCAGTTGTTCCATCATGTTTCTGTTGACTTGGTTAATAGTTATCTTATTGGACCTATAGGGCACCCAGATATTATGATAAGCACGATATGCGTACGACTACATCGACTACTACGCCATACTACTTTCCAGCAAATTTCTTTAATATATTGTTGATATTGTCCAATATGGTTTGTAGTATGAACCATATCGCAACTAAGCAGGTCGTAATTTGATCATGAAGTTTATACATTAAAGAAGAATGAGTAGTTTACACCATATGTGTTTCACTATGTTCTTTGTGATTAAACTGAGTTGCTAATCAATGGGTGTCAACAATAAACATCAACGCTTTGGTTATCCACTTTAGAAGCCAATATGAGTTATTTATCTGTTTATAGAGTTGACAGGAATATGCAGATGTTTTATCGTTTTGTCATGTTGCAGTCAGGCGTAGTCAAATTTATCGCTTTTAAAAGTTTCGATGTGTTTGTTATCAGTACAAGCATTCTCCATTTTAACTTTGAATAAATCAAGTAGTCTGTCTGCTCGGCAATTTATTTTGAATTAAGCTATCAGTGCGAATCGTTATTTATTAATTCCACTCAGTGATTTCCCGTACGGTACATTGGAATACTTTACACTAATGGTCTACTTGTGAGCTTTGTCCCGGTGTTTCAGCACCCGATGGCGTGTTGTGAAACTCTTTGATGAACGCATACATTATATGTATACGACCACAATGGCAGCATGTATCTGTTAGAACTTTGTGAAATGTTATCGATACTTTTAACTGCTTCTGTAGATTGTCAAATTCGATATGTGGTTGTAAATTTTATGACGGCGTTTGATACATTTAGGTACATTGTCCTGTTACATTATTGGAGCATTTTATTGACCGACTGTTCTAAACATCAGGAGTATGTGATATAAGGCTTGAGTATAATTAAAGATACACATTGGCATCAGATGAGGATGTTTTATGTTTTCTGTACTCGGTTGTCCCTGTCTGACTTAATATTATCTTTTTACAGACACAAACTTGGAGCCATATGTCTATACTTGTACGGCCAGGTAACTTCTTTATGACTGTATAAATTGTTTTAATTGAGTTTGAACTTGTTTCAATTCGAACATTGTATTTTTTACGTTGTATATAACAATAAATAATATTAATACAAACTAAGATAGGTTGTGCCTATAACAGCTTAATGACAATAACAAATAAATACTGTAGCGCACAGATAATCCAAAGACACACAGAAACGACGACAGCGCCTAGCCATCCACGCAAGAGTCCGACATAAAACGAACCATCCACATCCCCAAAAATAGATATTTCAAGCAAGCCTATATACTCACTCCGCAATGAATGACACACTGTGGACTTCGAATTACGTGCATAATTAGCCATAAAGGGAGGTAATTATAATGATAACTACACTGAAGTACGGGGAAACTTTTTACAGCCGCCACACGGCACTTAACACCTGCTGTTATGATAAGTAAATACTGTAGCGCACAGATAATCCAAAGCCAAACACATGGGGCAGACACTAGTAATCAACAGACTGACATTACGAACAACACAATAGTATATTCACCTAAAGATAACGACAACATCTTTGGTGGCAGCACTCAACAGCTAAGCGCAAAATGCACAACAGTGTACAAATTGCTGTAGCTCAGCATTAATGTGACCCGGTCAAAAAAGGCGGACATTTCTATTAACATAGGGCACATACTACACATACAACCAGAAATGCGTCTTACATGTACGTGACTAAAATGTACGCCCCATTAACAAAGTACCTTTACTAATATGGTCTGGTATTGGGCGCTGGAGGCATTTCCTACTAGACAGCTGCCTAATCCAATAAACTGTCTGGTTCATGTAATATCTTAACATTGTCTTGCTTCGACATATTGTCATTTCAGAGCCTAATTATATTTTCCACTGGCCACTATTCAAAATTGGGAATAAAAACACGACTGTCATGAACTCGTATATATCAGATATTGTCTAGATCGGACTAATTTGGCAACAGACTAACGTATGCAAATGTTTCTCCACCAATAAAAGTCTTTGTTGCTTTTATTGTTGATTACTCACAAGTTGCAAAGTCTTGCTAAGCTAATCAAATTGTCCAATAACCATAATTAGGTATTAAATGGTTTAACACTTCAGGTAATACGGCTAGCAATAACTTGTCTGGCTATAGGCAATGATAGGCGTTCTATGCACTATGACTGGTATTCCAAAAGGATTTTAAGCATGGAAATATTTCAACTCAATGTTTACTTATTAGTGTAACTCTTTACATAACGTTTATACTTATCCAATTACTAATCCTGAGTGTCATGCTTAGATGACATACACTGAACCATTTTTCTAATTGGTCTCTTATCTAACTCCAAATATGTTTAACATTGATCATAATGTTTGATGATATTTTGCACACAAACTTTTTATGACATGGTCTTAACACTTAACTCATTAAAACAAATCACGTTCCAAAATATGCATAGTCAGTCATGCGATGAATGTTGAGTCAATACATAAAACCTACATGTGCAAAATATCATCATATAATATGATCACAGTTAAGGTAAATCGCGTATGAAAAGTGACCAATTAGAAGAGTGGTTTAGTGTATTAAGGATTAATTAACGTTTTCTAGTAAGATACTTTGAGAATACCTAACCATGGCTTGTATGATTGTGTATTGCATAAAACAGAGCTGCTTGGTATGTCTGGACTGAAATGGTGTTTTAACGATTGTGTGTAGTTTAACAGACATTTATGAATGAATATTGCATGGCTGTTTATTGCACGAATGAAGTTTTCACGGCTTTGCAATAAGATAATAAAGTATACATGTTTGTTTTGTGTTTTGCACGACTTACGCGTTTTGGTATACATGTAGCTTTGCAACACACACAGAGATGGTATATGGACTGTAAATAAATTAATACAAGAACACTACTTGTAATTCGGATCTACTGACGTTAATTATCATCATAAAATAGCACACTGAATTGTGTTAGTGGAAATAACTGAGCCGAAGAGGATAGTTGCGTGACATGCTTCCAACCTCGAATCTAAACTACAGTGTATACTAATATCGCCAAGCTTATTGTCTGGAGATATTCGCCAATATGTCTCTTCTTTCAAGTACAAATGTATTAAACTTACTTAACAAAATGTATATCGTGAACAGTTTGCCAATAAGAAAATGTTCCATTTAATCTCCTGTCAAGTACTATAAAAGGGTTTGCTGCAGACGATTGATATCATAGCAGTTTACCACGTTTTTGGCTTGCCTGTTTCCATGGTAACCTTATCAACTTAGGATGTATATTTGGGTTACGTCTGCAACAAATGAATACTATGTTATATTTGTAGCCGAGTTATTTATTAAGTCAAAAACGGCAAACTGGTACATAAGATATAAGACAGCATTTGGGACAAGCTGTAGCTACGTTTTACAGTAGAACACTTGGCTGAACCCATTTGCCAGTTATGTCTGGCAATAAACTGTGTGTACACTACAGGTCTCGTAGTTTGGTGCACGAGGGTCACGTGATACTGCGCATGGAGTTTGACGCACTATCGTCACGTAATTTAGAGGTATGATGATAGATTATAACGTGGTATTACAGTATGGTGCAAGATGGTCACGTGGTATTGCAGTATGGTACCAGATGGTCATGTGGTATTGCAGTATGGTACCAGATGGTCATGTGGTATTGAAGTATGGTACCAGGTGGTCACGTGGTATTGCAGTATGGTACCAGATGGTCACGTGGTATTGCAGATATGCTTATGTGTGTTAATATGTTTACGTCAGAATTTGGACAAATATGCCATAAGCAGGACAATACAGTCTGAAAGTACAGCACAGGCGTACTTCGTTCAGGGTCGTTTATTTCAAAAAGGAAGGTCTACTGTGTATGTCGTGTGTTGCCTCTAAGGCTGTCATTGTGGTGTTTGATCGAGCTTTCAATTCGTATATTGCTGCTGACGTACCCTGATAATGTTTGCTAGATGAAGTGGCAGACTGTCGGTGTATTGTGTCGTGTCGTAGTAGCTGTTTAGTTTCTGTTGTCAAAATTCAAGTATGACCTTAGTTTAAACATATGTACCGAACAGGTGAAGAATGGATATAATGTTTTATTGTATACAATGACTGATACAGGCAAGTATGTCCTTATGACTAGCATTTATAATTTGTGTTTTTTATTATGTTCTTGTTTTACCATTCGTTCTCTGCTGTTTCTCTTGAATGATGCCTTTCCATTCCAATTTGTTATCATCTGTTTGGCCAGCATATCATGGACTCTAAAAATTGATTTTAGTAGAAAAACTGTTTGTGTTTCCGTACACACTGTTATCACACTTCATGTAACAATGTGTTGTAAATCAGTATGAACATTGGGCGAACACACATTTCATTTGGTTAGCAATCACCATGGGATTATCTCAATGTTCATTGGTTAACATCAAACAAGACAGACACGGTTTGTGGCAACCCTTACTAAATGATTTCTGTTGATACTAGTGTTTTAGAAAAACTGTATGAGCGGATACTTCCTCGGGTAAAATTGTTAGATAATTTTGAATTTCAGACATCTCGCTGGCTTATAAAAATGTACTTAAAATGTTTTCAGGCGCAAGAATTGGTCAATCGATATAACTAGTCGTGACAACTGGACAACTGGTTGGCACTATGATTGAAGATGATTGGACTTTGTTAGTGTGATTGTTCCATCTGCACTTAGATATTGTTTCGCTAGTTTCTGTTTATTTGTCTCCATTGTCATAAATTCAGAATATGTTATGATGGAAGGACACACAAAAGTTACGCTTGAATCCCTCCCAGTTGACATGTAGTCAACATACATTTAAAAAATACACTTAAGGTGCGTTTTGCATGCCATTTTCATGTTTGTCGTGTTTGGCATTCCTTATACACGTAATGTTAAGTAAGACTAATGTCACCAACACTTCTCGTAGTGCCATTGCCATTTGCTAGACAGCTTGGTAAAGTAATCTCACGTGACAACCACCATTGTGTGTGCTGAAATGTCACAATTATTTTAAAAGCAAAATAAATTATCTATTTTAGAACCATTAGTAGACTGTTACTCAGTAAAAGCACCCGTTTGACGTTTGATAAATTCGCTCTGAAAGTTGTCTGTCCCGTTAATCTACTCGCAAACACGTTAGAAGCTTTGCACGTAGATAAAAATTATCTATATTCATCCTAAATTATTCATTCACTCTGTGTGTTAGGCAAATACTAATTAAGTCAGTGGTATAGTTCCCAGCAATACGTTGATATCTCGTGATATTGACGATATACCACTGTTCTTTAATGCAATGTGGCAATAAAATAAATGCGCGGAAATGTGTTTTAGTTACTGCGCATGCGCGCCTTATTGATTATTCATTCAATCGGGTGATATCGGGTGATTGTTCACGCGAACGCTTTCCAATAAATTCGCCTGTATTGAATATCGTTAATTTTTAATCAGTTACTAGGATGGTTAATTAAAATGCTGATACACGTGAACTTGAATCCGATGAACGAAATACTTTAGACAGTAAACACCAATTGCCCCATATTTTAAAGTATGATTTACAGAAATTATATTTTTTTGATGAAATTTGTAGGAGACTTGTCTTAACTTATAAACTGCATTAGCAAACTTGAACATCTTGAAAATCAATTATACATTATCCTTTTCCGTTTAGACGATAATTTATCTGACAAACGAGCCGTTTTTCATGTAGAAAACTCTCTATTAATGTCTGTTTAAATTTATTTCAACGCCGAGATCATGGTATCTGATAGTGTATCCAATTGCATAATTGGAGTATCCTATGAACGCATTAGCCATTCCATGATTCCAGATACTATCCAATCCGGATATATATATATATATATATATATATATATATACACAGGTACGCAAACAGTCGTTCAAGATTTCAAATCGATATTCTTTTTATCGCAATGGAATTCAGTTGCAGCCAGACTTCTGGCCAGAATTGTCAGAATATTGCGCAATAATACTCACGCTGAAGGATGCATTCAGCAATTACTGTCGCTTTTGAAGTTTTCACACACCGTTGGTGATATCTTCACAACAACGTCTATTTGGATAACGTCTTATTCCTTCCCAACATTTTGCAATAAAATTATAATATAGATTTCTAAATATAACATTCTATAAACGCCCTTGACAAAACATGGATTTTCACGGTCTCACGGAACTTGATTTTCAAGTATTTTCCGTGACTTTTATGGATTTTTCATGTAGAATTCTGTACGATGTTATGATAATATCCAAGATATCCCAATTTTGAAATATTATCCGAGCAGTAAGGTTTGTCATCGGTGAAAGTTCCGTAACCTTCACGGAGTTCTGTATATAGTTTAATGATAATATCCAAAATGTCTCAAATATTATCCGAGAAGTTACGTATGTCATCGGTGAAAGTTTCGTCACCTTCATGAATTTCAGTATAATTTAATGATAATAGCCGAAATATCCCATATATTTTATAAATACACAAGCTGTGTTAAACAAGCAGTACATCATTGAATGAAGCTGGTTAAAACAGAAAACCGCTAAAAAGAAAATTACCTTTTATGATTTGATACTATTGGACGTTTTTGACATGTGGTCGCATAAATCAGGTGGCCACCAAATCCGGGTTGATTTAACATGTAAACATATTCGACAGTAGAGGAGACAACACAACGGGCATATGCATTGGATAATATGTTGAACGATGCCTTCAAACAGTACCGATGGTGTTATCTATTATACGAGGGCCATTCAATATATTATGCGAAATATATATTATCTCTAAATCCCTTGAAGGTAATTTAACAAAAGTTCGCATAATAAATATTTATGTCAATTTACTGTTTGTTCGGAAAATCGAACACTCACTAATGCCAAGTATCTGTAAAAACATATATTCGTATTTTGCAGTTGAAAGAGAGCTTTAAACGGGCAAAGAATGCTTTATATATAATAAGGTATTTATTATGGCTTAGAAACACTATAACTACCGGTTTCAGATACGTCTGGAAAACGTCTAACATTTAAATTGCATGTATACGTAATTACGTATTTCTGTGAAATTTGATACGTTTATCATAGTAAAAAACGTTCAATTGCCATCGAGCGTATATGTATGCAATGCATGAAAAAGGGCTAAGGCATTCACTTTAATTAGTATTTACACGTAGATATTAAGATACAGAATATGTTAGTGCTGACAAGCTTGAATGAGCCTTGTTTCTGTATTTTAAGCCAGAAATAATGGATGACATTCATACACATTTTTCTTTTTTATGCTTACATACATGTACCATATGATTATGTACGTAGTTCGTGATTGTTTATAGTGCCGGACTTTAAGAATGGCGGTAGTTAAATTATTTTGTTATTTGCAGTGTATAATTATTAATGGTGCCTCAGTCATGGGTTTATGAAGACCGCAAGAATCGGACCTATGACTGCATCCAAAGCCGTACTATATAGTATGGAGCTTGAGTCTGACAACCTAACCTATGACAACCAGTCCTGGTATTCACAAATCATCTCGGTGGAATAATTGCACACTTTTAAGTTTAAAATTTGTGTTGCAAATATCTCCCGCAAATTGAAGAATAATCGGGCCACGTTTTGTAGTTAATGTAGTAGTATTTTACAAACTGCTTGAAAATTGTTAAGACTCGATTATCTTGTTCAGTTGATGCACATACGGGTTTTTAAGCTTTTAAGAAATGCTTTGTTTTCTACAAAGATTCTTTGTGAATACACTCCCAGACTGCTTTTAAATTTTCCGGATTTTTACCATTAATAGCATTCTATTATCTTTATATTACATTTCTACCATTCACTCAATAAAGCAAACATCAGATATACCATCTAATATTTTTATAAGTTTCCGATTTGACAACTATAAATGATGTGATTTACAACCAGTGCTTGTAAAGTGTCATTGTAATGGATTATTGCAATACAATTAATGGTGTTTTGACGTATCAGTACAATCTTAACAAATGTAGTGATTTAACATGTCTGAAAATGAAATGTCTGCGAGTGATTGTAACAACAATTATCAGAGAAGTTTAGTGAGGTTTTGATTAATTTCTATGGTGATTTAGATTATGATTCTAACACTGTTATAACCCTTAGTGTTTGCTTATGGATCACAATGTTTCCTTTATTGTTTTCTGTGTTTGTTTCAACTACAAATTCTCCATTTTATGTGATAAACATTGTGTTAACCGTTTTTGCATCATCGTTGAACGTCTGATAAATGTCTGTATTTATCTCGTACTGTACAGTGCGAATATGTTGTGTTATGTTGCACACGACGAGCTGGTTTAAATAAATCAAACATTGTTTTTGTTGTTGGTTTTCTCTTTCCCGCTGATGCCTCTCAATTTATCTTCAGTAAAGTGACTTGAGGCTAGAATTTAAATATCAATTTGTTGTGAGAAATTGTAAACGGTTAACTATGTACGTAACTGTAACACACATCAACATGTATTTAGCTGGAATTTTCCTTAATGATAAGTCTATCGAACTCGATATGATATCCTAGTGTTAAAGGGTCCGTTTTGAGTGCGAGTGGTCTCATGACGGATCCCAGGCCAGGACACATCAACGTCATTAACATGGCACTGATATATCTCCCTTGCTTGACGCTCAGTATCATTAGTTCCAGGAAACTGCTGTATCGCCCGGTGCCAGGATAACGCCACTATATGTGTCAGGATAATTATATTGTCAGGGTCATTGGCTATGTTAGGATCTTGGTTTAAACATAGATGCATAAAAAATGCCAATTATAATGAGTTGAGCCACTAGATCCTATTCTTAGTTACGGTTTTACATGTGGTTTATATTTTTCTCAATTCTAATCAAGAGCGAAACAGTCCCAAAAAACTTGAAATTGCTGTCTTCATGTTTTCTTATATTTGGATAGTCGTGTATATAAATGTGGTATTTGTGTGCGGTTTACGATAAAATATTTTTGGCATCAGTGGTTTGCCAAACAGTGGGAAGATATTCGGCTAATCCTTAAGGGAGGCTCAATGTTTCCATGCTAACTAAATACAAACAACCTCATCATTGTAAGGTTATTGATTTACAAGACGTGTTTGTCTCCTGTGTTGTTGAAACAAAGCACATCAGCAACGAATATGTCTACATGGAATCTAGTTTGTTAAGAAACGAGCAAATGAGTTACAATCTTTGATTTTAATTATATAATGACGTACAAGTGCATATTATAAATATGTAGGTACAGGCCATCATTACAATACTCCTGAAATGTTGCAATTCGATAGTTTCTATCCGTAGAAAGAATGGTCTCTCTTATTTTGTTGGCTCGGTAATAATATCATTTCCTACCTAGCCACATTTAGTAGACACACTAGGCACATGGTGAAAACTACTGACTGCTTATTATAATCATTTATATTTACTCTAACAGTGGACATTAAGGATTGACTTAAATCGTCTGCTTTGACGGGTGGTTGCTTCATGTAGGTGAATCCTAGCACATATTCCGATTGTGTATATTCCATGTTTCCTTGTGGAACACATTCTTCCGAATCACCATTGTGCGTTTCCTGCTCAGGTTTTAGGTCTTTTTTTATCCTGTATCAACTATAAGATGGCAAATAATTCTATCTTGTCAAGGCTGTAAGTTCTCCTGATTCATTGTCAGTATTTATCTTATGTCTTTTACTCAGACGGCGAGAATGTGATGTCCGCTGTTATCTGTTCTGAACATGTGTGATGTAATTTGAGAAATTGAGTGTATTAACGTACGGGGAAAGAAAATGACATTTTTGTAAGTGCATAAATAGTTTGACGCGAATCTTCTTATGGAAGTCGATTTCGACATTACATTGTGTTCGTATTGCTAATGTAATAATGTAAGTTGGCTTAGGACCAACTTTAGTGCTACTTAAATATAGATATTCTTTGTCTAGAATTCGAACGATGTTATTTCAGAGACTAATGGTTTGTGTATAGTCTTAGAAATATAACATCTGGACTGGTACACTCACATGTATCATGTGTGTGTTCATGCAAATAATACAACGTAACACCAGTCTGGCATGAAAACAAAATATGCTTTTATTCACAGACGTACCACGTCTTGTGTTAAATAGTTACTAAATATTGCGTAAGATTGTCATGTTTCGTCACTCGGCAATATCTTAATATCTTAATACAGCAGTCTAAGTTCTAGATTAGAGTGTTAAACCCTTCTGACAAGAATATTAAATAGTATGAATACCAAGCATTTGCCAAACACTGAAACAACATAAATAGCATACTCTACTGTCATATTCAAATAAACATTTACATGTTGATGAGCTCTTTGTGTGAGGGTTGATCTCGCCTGTCATCTTCGTTTACGTCATGGTATATTTATCAGCCGCGTTCGGAGAAAAAACTCGTTTATTTTGTGAACCATCTCATGGAAAAGTCAGGGATTTTCGGATTTTAAAGTCAGGGAAATCTGAAAATTGAGTAACAGTCAGGGAAAAGTCAGGGATTTCTTCATTATATCTGTCGATAAGTGTAATTTCCTGTTACGAAACTACCAAAGTATGAAAACAAACCCTTGTTCGCTTGGCTACCTTGAAATTGTTCAAAATTCTAATAACTATATATCAATCAACAACCCTAAAACTGCTTCATTAAAATGGTTGGTTACTTATAAAGCAAATATAACCTCCTTTTCTCTATTTAAGTTGATATATTTTGCTGTAACAAAACTATGCTGTGGCGCCATATCACTGTAAAACTGCTCTGTGGGCAGAACAAATTCAGGGACATTTATCTTAGGATATTTGTTGAAACACTCCTTAATAATATATGTATGTTAGAATATGGAGGATTTAGTACAATTAATCAAATGATTAATCATAAACATTTTACGGACTGTTTCTGTATGTCCAAAGGGAACGTGAACAATGCCTGTAGCTTTACGTTTCATGAAATCCACAGGTATCAGTCCAAACCAAACGCGTTAAAAGATTGCGTTTGAAATATCGGGCTAATTTCTAATTCTTCATGCTTATTCCATCAGTATTTTTTCATCCACTAGTATAAACATTAAACAGTGTTTTTGATATGTTATGCTCAATTCTTTCGCTTTATTGAATTGTAACTGCTGGCTTCCATACTTCAATTTTAGGCCATAACTAGTAGAAATATATATAAGCAATTTTCCGACATTCAGACTCCCATGGTGCTAGTGTTTTTTCAGTCGAAGAAGAACTGTGTGTCCATTTAAAACGTGTAATATATCAGAAATCACTAATTAAATAAGACGGTAATTAGTCATTGTCTCGAGATTTGTGTCAAATAAGTCGACGATTCAAGAAGTAGAGCAAACTGTGGTACGAGACTGGTTCTCATGTTATACTGATTTATTATAGGTCGATTGTGTGTAACAAGTTCTCAAAGGACAATGCTCATTTATGGCATAATTAGGCCCTGAGTCTTGTCTAAAAATAAACATGCATGTTCCTATAAGTATGTCCAATATTTATAAGTAACATAACACTGTCTTTCAAAAACCTAAGCATACACATCATATCATTATCACATCCCAATATTCCTCGTAATATAATCTTCTGAAAATATGTCATGTTTAGCAAATACAAATGTAGTCTCATTTTCGGCCGTTTTAATGACGTAAATCTTCTTAAAAGCCTAGATGGAATTCTTGCTACATTTGTACACTTTGATATTTTGTTCATATATATAAAAATTTGCAGAGCACTGGTTATGTAAAACTATAAAAGTGTAGCATTATGCCACGCATAAGGTTATTCATATCAGCTAATTGTGTGTTAAGGTCATTAGGTCAAATACCAAGATCATGGTTATCGTATCCGGAACTAAGGCCAGTTAAAAACCGGCATGTTACATTTCTATATTAATTTTATAAATCTTCTTGTTCAGAACCAGTAGATGATCACCATTGCTTTTGAAGTCAGTCAATCAATGGCCAACATTACTGTGGTATCATTTTCTCCATTTACTTTTTCCAATATATTAAGTGGTCTGCAGTATAACAATTATGCCGGACTCGGATTACATAAATGTAATTCAAATGTCCATCAGTAATTAAAACGTATGAATACCTTTCTTTACGGAAAGACTTATGGATCAGATTATAGTCTTCCTTGTAACAAGATATTAAATTGAGATATAAGTAAACTCATTGTCGGGATAATTGTGTATTATCTAGTCTGGCTTCGTGTGGGGAAACCTTAGATATGATACCCAATACTTCAGCGAAAGCGTCATTATACCATTGATTCAAAGCATAAACCATACTGGAATAGCGGCAGGGGTAAATACCAAAGTAGCACTACTGAATGACCGAAACAATATAATATGGATGCTGCCATATTTATCAGTCTGATCGAACCACACTCGTTGTTATTTATATCATTTTGTCTTTTTACAAACATACTAAGATGGGTCAGTGCAAACACTATTATAATTGTTCCGAGTTTGGAACCAGTTTTAAAGCGTGTTATCCCTCGACGTCGGAGGTCATTGGCCGAGCTGGTATGGCAATCCAGAATGACCACATACTTTCGAATGTTACAATCGATCAGAAACAAGCAAACTAGCACGTTATTTGAAATTAATTCAGCTAGTAGTTGCTGGTAGTTGCTCTTCAACGAGCAACTGTCATGTTTTCTCTCATATAGAGAACATGCATGATCGTAGTCAACATGGCTGTCCAACACAGCCATCGGCCAGGATCTGCTTTGTGGCAGTATTTTTCTACATGAATTGCTATAGCAAATTGCTTGATAGAAGGGAAATTAGAAGTCTACCAGTTCACCTTTAATTTCATCGCAGTCTATCGTACCTGCATACATACTATAATAATATACCATACACGTGCACTCTATCACATATAAGTGCAATCTACCACAGTTATATAAATCTAGGTACAGTGTATCATATACAGTACACGTGCACTCTATCACATATAAGTGCGACCTACCACAGTTATATAATTCTAGGTACAGTGTATCATATACAGTATACGTGCAGTCTACCACATATAAGTGCAGTAGAATAAGTTCACGTTCCTGAATATCTACAACGCTCGGAAATATATATCGACCAGTATTCTCAATAAATTGTCTATACAACGCGGACGATAATTAAATAATCCAAACGAGTAGACCAAATTTATATACTTCTATGCTTAATAATTTGAAAATGAATATGCGTTAGTGACGTAAAAAGCCTGTATTATTCTCCAGAAGCATTACTGATTGAATGCACGGGCGACAAACGGTTTCTCACGACATTCCTCAGACACAATTATGTCTCTCCCGAAGGTATATCTTGCTGGAAAACCACATTAAGTATTTGATTGTAGTTGGAAGATGGATTTCAGACTTCGTGTACCAAAAAGTAGAAGACGATTGCTTGAGTATATCATTTGTGGATAAATATAGATGAGTTTGTTGCAAGAAGCACCAGTGATTTGCTGAGCATTTGCGAAAAGCAATAAATTCGCTGTATAAGAACTAGGAATAAGCAATGAATATTTACAATTATGCGTTCAAATTTGATATAAGAGTCAAATATTGTCGGTTCGTACAACTACATCTTATTCATTTCTGTAAAAAGAGATGTGTGCGGGAAATAAAGACGTTTAGATGTTTTGGAGTTATACTTTGTCATCTCAAACTTAATTTGTTCCAATCGCGAAAAGTATTACTTTGGAGCTGTGCGCATTTCTACAGAGTTTCAGCTTTCTGGCATGACAATAGTGCACAGACGGAGGGCTGAAACGTTGATGCTACTAGACACAGCCATTTAGGATATGTCAGAATTTGACAATGTCATCGGAAATGCCAATGGCCTTGTCAGGTGCTGGCATAAGTTTTAATGGCATAATGTAGTGTATATTATGCATTAAGCACCACCACTGCAACGTGATTCTATGACGTCTTTCCGCTGTTGCCAGGAAATCCCGGATCAGTTTGGTTTAAAACTAATCTGACAATGCCAAGAATCTTTTAATATGCATACGTATAATTACAAACTTTAATGTAGGATCCATAGGAACTAAGTCGTGCTTTCTGAAAGCTCGTTTATATTCTCATTGCGATCCTTGTAAGGTTTGAACGGTCTATTGTTGTTTGTATCGAAATATTAAACTCATCAAGTACTATGTTAAAAGATGATGCCGACGTATTCATTAGAAATATCAAAACTGAAATATGATCTTGTACGCTTGCTTGAAATATACATTTCTTGGGATATGAATGGTTTGTTTTGTGTCTGACTCCTACGGGTAGCTTGGCGCTGCCGCCGTTCCTGTGTTGCTTTTGGTTGTCTGTGCGTTATTGTATTTATAACATTAAAGAGTTTATATTCTTACGAATTGTGTATTACAAATGCTGTTTAATGAATATAAATGCTCTAATATTTTGATTAATTTTGAGGTCGTTTGTATACTACAACGTTTTACATAATTATGTTGTAACAAGAACTGAGCAGACGTGTTTTTGGAGCTTTAAGGCTTTTTAAATAAATGACCCGCACACATTTAACAAAAACGTTTTTGAATATTTTATAAGTCAATCGCAAATTTAAAATATAAGATTTAGAAGGATACGGGTATATCTCCTTTAAAGCTATCCACAGCAACTCTATTGCATCTCATTTGAAATGGTTCTAATAATGTGTATCGATTGATATCACCTCGTGTCAATTACTTTTACGTTCCGGAAAATTATGTTACGGCTTATCTGGGTTTTATCCGCATCATCATAGTGGAGTATCAACATGGTTTTTTGCGATATGCTTTTAAAAGATTAGTTGAAATTACAGTTTGCAGGTCTCATCTTTTCAAAGCTCATTTTCCGTATTATGAGCTCTCGTTAATCAGATAAATACAAATGACTTCTGAATTTCGAATGTAAAAAAGCAATAAAATATATGTTTTATTTCATTTTAAATCCCGATTTAAGAGATATTGAATCAGGGAATGTAGGTTTTGCAAGGTTTTAATGGTGCTCACTTTAGATACCAATTCAGCGGGATTAACACAAACACAGTTATTGTAAAACGATATTGCCGCTAGAGAAATTATTTTATCACGTTGATATTCATTTTTATGACGCTATTTCGATTATTCCGTAAACACCGACTGATAAAAACTATGTTATTTCTAGCTAAGTGAATTTTTCCAGATAAACAATCAGAAATATGGAATCTGAGCTTGGCTAGAAAATTGTCACAATTCTCGATGTTATAATGATATTATTTCAATTCAGACATCGATCTTATCTTCGTCTGATGATTATTATATTAAAGTGTTGTTCTTCATGCTATTGAAACAAGTTTCCTGTAAATAACAGTGATCTTATGAACATTCTTAAGACCTGAGATATTGTTTGTTTCCCTACCACAATACCTATCTGCGCAAATCGCCCACTATCTTAACATATTTTGAGAAATAAGACAAAATGTGTTGTGATGATATAAGGGAAAGTATTTTAATATTCCTTCCAAAAATAAAATATCACCACCAAACACGAATAATACTTAATGTATATTTATTTAATCACAACGTTTCCCCCAGAACGCTTCTTTTTTTTAATATTCCTTCCATTAGATATATGAAATATTTAATGTTTCCTACCTACCTACCTATCCTTTCCGCAATGTAATAGGTCTAGGGAGAAAAAAACTAATAATGTTTATTTTAGGCCTTAAGTAATAATGTTTAAATGAAGATTATTTCAAAGAAACACGTTTTAAAAGTCTAATAACAAACATGTATGAAGATCGAACAACACTTCAAAAGTATCATTATCCGGAAGTAAAGGAACGATTTGTGTGTGGACAGCGCGCTTCTGAATGAACTTTTTACAGTTACGCACTCATACAACTGAATCCGATGACAAAACCCATTAAACAACTTCGTGGAACTTGATACTTTCATTCAATACATGACTTAATAATGATAGTCGACAGATACTTCTTGAATACAATTTATTAGATAAACACAAATGAATGATAATGAAAGAATAGTTTCTTGAGGAAATCATTAAGTGTTATCCAAAATTGGTTCCTTTTGTGTTCAAATCATTTTCCATTAGCCCGTTCGTGTGTTCAGGCGAATTCAGTACTAAAATAGGCCACCTGCCAACAACTTATCATAATGTAAACACTCGAAAAATATCATACGAAACATATTCTTAATTGGTTCGTTTTGCTTGTATTTTATTAACGCATTGTGTCGAGTGGGTTTTTTGTTGGTAAATCACATGGTCGATTTTTCTTCTTTAGCACGCCAGCATAAAGTGTGTAAATATCATATTTAATGGATTTAAAGGGCGTGGAAATCTTCAGATTTGTTAAGTGACTCCCAATGTAATCAGAATAAGTATGTTTCCAGCAACTGCTTGTTTAAGTTTATTCGAATACACGTGTTTGCCTTTGTAAAATCAATGGATAAAGCGTAAGATTTTTATACATGTATAATATCACTTTTATGTAAAGAGTCAGTCAGTTTGTTTTATGACAATACAATAATGACAACACAATGGACAGGGAAAGCAGCACACAGCCTAAATATATCTGAGCAGAAAAAAACCCAAAAATAATGCAAGGAAACGGAATAAACACCGCCCATAAGCACAAACAGCGAAAACAACAGCAAACATACGCAAGCAAAATGAAACCTTAGCAGTCAGTAGACATTCCACTTGGATAGTTTGCCGCCTAAGACAGCAAAACTCAACCGGGACAAGAACCATCAGAAATGAACGAATTGCAAGGACGACCCTACACTACATGCTAAACATACAAAGCAACACCAAACAGAAGCAGCAAATACGCATGTCACATAATGATGTCCTTTCATAGTGGTTATTCGATGGTTTATACTTACCAGAATGAACCAACTCTTCAAATTCTATGAATAAACGATAAAGACTATGGTAATGCTAGATTTTCAATATTGTTGTTTAAGATATATTAAGGTGATTTGGTGAATGGTTTTGCCATAGACTGATGTATCGTTTTCATTTTGGAAGGCAAAAAGAGTAAACGTTATCAAATTATATATTTCGTTTCACTGCCATACACCTACAAATAAGACTAAGAAGTTATCATTAAGCTCATTAGGAAAGATAAGTTTACGTCAAGATTTTAATAGATGATGATTTCGCTGGAGTTGGAGCGTAAAGTCTGCCTCGTGAGTATGGAAGCTTTTTGGGTTGACCCCCATTCGTAAACATACCACACGCTAAAATGGTAATGCTCCTATGTTAATCTGATTAAGGTAATTCGATGGCTAATTGGTTGAGTGACAGGATCATGTCATTCGATACTTATGCTGTCTTATACTCGGCATGATCAGGTGATGCAGGAGAAGCTACTTATATCCATGCATGGGAATGACTAAAATCCAAAGTATACAGTTTGTGTCCCGATCTAACTTCGGTAACGTATAGAATAAGATAGAATTAGATAATATAGTTGATGGTTAAAGCTATCATTGCGACAAGATATCTTATAAAAATTCTAACCACGGATAAACTATTCATGAATATAAAGTCGGAAGACATTTCGTGATCTATATAATAATGTGGACTGATACATACGTCTGTCCCTAATGATTTCATTCTACGAGCTTGACCAGACACCGATAAAGATCTGACAAAAAGAACTATTACAGATTCCCCAAAAATATATAATACGGAATACTGATTATTGTTGAGAGGTTGGACATTGCAAGTCTGGGACATTGTCAACAGCCAGACTTAAACGCAGTCACCTCCTCATTAATGTCAACAAAACGGTTGTTCCCACAGAGTGCTTTTCTAATAAGTGTCACCCATTTGTCCGGTGACATTAATGGCAGACTATTTACTAGACCGACGTTTGTAACAATGTAATACGACCAAGGTACTTGAACAAGTGATTCTGTATCAGAACTATGACGATAAATCAGTTTAACAGGACATAATATATAGCTACGTTAAGTCTAACTGTCGATACACATTGTGCTTAACATAAACATACTCAAATATTTCACCCAACCTGTCAATTATCTTAAAAGCCCTATGGAAAACTTGTAGCTAACGTTAGTGTTGGAACAATAGGTCGCGTGGTTCGTAGTTAACAGCGTTGTTAGTCCTATAGTGAAAAAAAGCCATATTATATAAGTTGAGACTACCGGCGTATATGATCCTATTCCAGATCAATATAGAATAATATATGAGGGGAAAAATGCCTACCTGGTTAATTTGTTTTGGAATCTAAAACCATTAGCGCGATAACTAAACATTGATTGATTTGTTGATACATTGAGAATTAGAGTATCTATCTAAATACCAGAATATATAATGATGATAAAATATACCACTAGTATTGAGTTCGTAGAAATTACCTACATATTCTGAAGTTTGCGATTTCCATATTAACGTTCAGTAGCTAGCAACTTGTACACTGTTATTGTTTTGTGCATTTCTGGCTCTGCTGTCTCTGATGAATTCTGCCTTCCATGTTCGAACATTTTTTCACAGTGTGATAAAGTAAAAAAGACAAGGTAAAGACAGGTAAATATAGAGACTCTAAAATTCTACATTAAATGCCACGTACAACTTGCGTGGAATTATTTACGTAGCATGGCCACACATGTATGTGTCACTCTGGATAGTTTAGTTCGAAGTGTGCTCGAAGCTTTACATTCAAAACGACCGCTTTAAATGAACGCCCCCAAGTCAAAACGTGTCAAAATAGTCGAAACGCCCTAATGAATTATTGAAAGTGGTAAAAACGCCCACAAGGAACGCCTCCATAATTCAAAGCATAATTTTAACAATTAGAATCACATTTATTTAATTGCTTATCACACATTCCTGATGATTAAATAATATGGATTCACTGTATTTGTGAAACATATTAGGGGCGTTTCACTCTAAGTGGGCGGTTTGACGAATAATTCGGACGTTAGTTCGACCATTTGGCACATGTTCAACTGGGAGTGTTTTGACTTGATACCTCGCAAGAAGATCCAGTGACAAGAAGCTTGTATTTTCGATGTTACGAGATTACTTGTATTTATACTACATGAAGAATTTCATAGATCGTTCGTGCATATTATGTTTCGATACGTTTAATACATGGTTTTATATGTTTGAAATACTCTTTTGATATGTTTTGTAGATCGTTTAAGACTTTTAGAGACGACAATTTTCTGGACATTTTGTTGTAGCTCAAATGCATTTTGACGAACTACGTTAAGGTAGCCCGGTTAATATAATGTGACCATTCACCCCCGGTGTAATAGTTAACAAATCACCCAATGATGTTTAATGACAGTTCTATGACATCTAAAACTAATATGCATGCTAATTTCATCAATAATCACACCGTATTCAGACATCCGGTAGCCTCGTGCTACGGACATTGAATGTTGCTGTGATTTTTGACTCTCGCTTGAAATTGCTGCCAGAAATTATTATTAATAAATGGCTGTTCGAGAGGAATCCATTAACCAAATGTTACGTAATCCCGTCAAGCTCCAGCCTGTCTGATACTCGACCACTCCAGACAACTTGAACCAGACTCATTTATAGCAGATTTGATGTCTTGTCCGTTCTTATTCGGCTCTGATCCACTTAGGGTTTCAGTGAGAGAGTGCTTTTTGTATGTAATATTTCAAAGCACTCTTATAACATTCTTTGTTCCCGAAGATTGCTTCTTTCATAGTCACAATGTACAGTTTCCTAGCTTTACCCGATATATTCATTTGTACTTTTATATTCTATGGTTGAGATTTTTCGTTTTCTTTTGACGTGAAACAACTTAAATCAGTCAATCGATCGGTTCATTAATCAATCAATCAATTAATCATTCGTGATGACTGGTTTCTGGTCTGCTTGTTTAATGATGACTGGTCTGGTACCAAACTCTATCGATTTGCAAAAGTTGAAGAGCGACAGTACAGTAACATGTCAATATCAGACTTAACGGTTGAAATCATGAAATACAAATTGAAAACTTGAAATTGTGAAACTGGTAAAAAGATACAGTGAAATGAAGATAATTATTGGTATGAAATCATGATTTCAAGATGCCAACTTATTAAAAAGTGTGATATTTAACGAATTCAATATTTCACGGTTTCACGATCATAATTTATTTCACTATTTCAATATTTGTAATCGTTATTTCTAAATTGTTTTCTTGTTGTCTTGTTCAATATAAAATCGACTGCTGTCAAATGTTTATACATGTATGCATTACGCGCTTTTCCCGTCTATTATATACCCATGTAATAGATTCGGCTGCTTTTGTAATATACATTTTGTATTCTTTGTTTTAAAGTCATTACTGCATCATACATAGGCAACCTTTGCGTTTCGAAGCCTTTGAAATCTTACAACACACAAACAAATTACATGTGACTGTATATGTATAGGTACATGTATGACTTTATCATCTAAGGCTTTGTCTAGTGCATGTTAGGAAGTATTGTAGAAATGAGACGTACATAAACTTCTGTCCAGACAGTGGGCCTTCAGAAACGTATTATTCACAAACACATCAGATATATCCCTGTGTTTGACAATATCTGTTTTGCTCACTCCAGTTAAACCAGACTTATCCAATTGTCATTTGTTAAAGCGATGCTTGTCATCGATCAGTGACGATAGTTATAACGTAGCTACTGTATTGAAACAACCTTAGGTTTGTATGTGTTATTCAATACCAAAGACATGCTGAATTAGCTTGTTTTAGTCTGTATATTTATTCAGCTTTTGTCGTATAATGGCATTATATCCTGTGGGCCTTCAATCTACCATCATGGTTAAAATTATTTTTGGTCCGGTTTATGTTGGGCATTGTGCTGTGTGCTTACGGTCTGTGTTATTTCTGTTTGTGTGCACGGCTGTTCCTCCTGAGTGCTGCATTCCCTGTGAGATAGTTCATTTTCTGAGTGGTTGTACGCGATAACACTAATAATCATACTGCAGAGACCAAAGGGCTTCAGTGTGTTCGTCGACCATTTAATATTACATTGTACCGCATGCATGCAGTAAGGTTTGTTTTGATTGGTTAATAACCTTACTAAAGCTTGGTGTTTGAATCATGATTATACTTTATCGTATCTAAGTTTGTTTCCGGTACCACCGCAATACCTGCTCCGTGATCCGTCACGTTTACGACTCGAACACACGACCTTGTGGTCGTCCTTGTGGTTAGTTCTTGTTTGCTGGCTTCTGCTACGGTTGTATTTGACTGACATTGGTACATGTAGGAGGCTGTGGGATAGCTGTTCACTTTCATTTTTTTCTCGTGCATTTTTGTGGTTGTCCTTGTGATTTTTAATTTCTTGTGGAGTTTTGTACCTATCATACTTTGAAATCTTTGCCGAGTTCTGCCTTCCATGTCCAATTTTTTATGTAGCCCTCGTCCTTATATAATCCGTACATCGCCCACATGAGCACCCTGTCTAATGTCATAACATCTTACATGTGCAACACATTGCGTGATACAGTATCCAACAGTATGCATTTTAAATTCTAATGAATGAAAACAATTTGGCTACGGTATTGGTTCGGCGTCCTACGAATGCTTGTTCAGGGGAAATATTTTTTTCATCTCAAAAAAGCCCCATTAAGTCGAATAATGAGGCTCATTCTTGTATTGCTAAAGATCATTAATGAACTTTCAGTCTGATTATATGATTATTTTAATGCCAGTGTTACTCTTTACTTTCCGTTTATTATCGTTTCACCGGCGCTGTTTTCTCAAAGACAAAGTTATGGCACAAAACTTGTAGTAACATAGGTATAATTATGCTTCATATTTGGCGTTCCTGGTCCATTTATTGGTAGTCCAATAAATACTCAATTATGTCCTCAGCGTTAAGACCAATAGAAACATCTTCGAATGCCACTACTATCCAATTACTGGAAGAAATTGAATCAATTAGGAAGTCTATTAAGTTAATTTCACATTCTAGTCTCTTTGATGGTATTACATTGATTTTACGGTGAAGATTCAGAAGTCGCGTATGCCCCCAAAGACTGGACGAATAATCGGGTTATAAACTAACGTGTGCCTTAAAGTGGTCATTGTCATACAAAATTACCGAGCTTAATGACGATTTAGTACCACCGGCAAATCATACCACTCTATATGAACTTAACACATGAAAGTGTTAGATGTCAGGGTAATGAAAGACGAATACTGTACGCCTCTCATAGTGTGTACTCATCTGGTTCAACCGTAACAAACTAGTATGATCGTATAATGGTTAGAGTATCCGGCGGGGGAGATAATGGTCACAGGTTCAATCATTTGCATAGAAGCTCTCTTCTAGCGCTTGTTGTTATAGACCTAGTGGCAGAATGATTTGGAATGTGAATGCAATGTGTAGCCAAGGTTTGACTATTAACACTACATAGTTTATTTTTAAATGATTTGCATATTGTGCGCAAAATGAAGCTTCATGAATTTTTGGTTCTGAGTTATCATCAAATGTCATCTGTGTCTTTTTTTATTTAGTTCAAGGTGTTTAGTTGAGGAATGTTTCGAACAAATATAAGCCGCGTCAAGCATAAAGCTCGTATTACATCCCATGGATTGTACTTATTTTCTAAATGCATAGAAATAATGTTCGTATCTATAAATGTATGTATTACCTTTATAAACTAAAACAGAGAAACATGCCTCATAACTCTTCTAGACTATAATAATGTTCATATACCAAATAATGGTTATAGTATTCTAAATAACAGCGAAACATGCCTAGAAAACGTCCCAGACTTCAAGGACGGACATGTGAACAGAGTGAAAGTTCCCCTCTAGGGTCTTCTGTGTGCATATTCTGGCATAATAAGCATGTTTTATGCGCCATGAAACTCGTGTATTACATATACTAAAACAATTACATGTAAAGTTACGAGAGAATATTTCTCGATAATGGGATATATTGTCAATTTTATGTGCATTGTCTGGTGCATGTGTGCCCAACCTTATGTATACTATAAAGCATTCAAAGATAATATCAATAAATGCCTCTTTAACATTACATCCATCATTTTCTTATCATACTAGTACCTTATGATGTATTTCACTTATGTCTGGCCCATACTTATAATGGTGTATTAAGCCACTAATAAGTGTGTATGTTCGTTATTTTTAACTTCCGCTGAATTAATTTCATGTTCAATTTCCATATTGAACAAACCATCTCTGACTAAACCCGCACGCTTTGCGCATAATATATTCGTATGTTCGTTGACTTTTAATATTTCTGCTGAAAATAATTCATGCTCGGTTTCCCTATAAACAAACCTTCGAAAACTTTAATTCATTTCTAGCTGAACCCGCAGGTTTTGTGCATAGTATATTTGGTAACTCTCGACAATGATGTTCAACCCGCATGTGTGAAGCAGCGTAATTAGACTAGACAAACAGATGATTTAAAATACAGGCTTGGCTTAATGATATTATCGCGATGTTCATATTTGGAAACCCTTTGGTGATATTTAATATTGATCATACTTGACTTAATGATAAGGACAACCAATCAGATCACACCATATTAAACTCTTGGTCAGGAACAGGCGATATGATTGGCTATCCTTATTCTCCAATTAAAGATCAATATTGAATACCAGCCCTGGTGTTTTGCTTTCAACGAAACGCAGGAAAAAGACAAGTGTAGTTGCAACAATTTATACAAATTTAATCAACTTAATGATTTCTGCTCGGAAGTCAGTGATTTTTTATCGGTTCGTTACCCATTTCAATTCTGAAATTAAACGGAATGTCATTTTGACCGTAAAATGCCCTCAAGCAGCATACCAAACTCTGAATCGTGGCGTATTCTTCAAGGTCGAAACTATATCTAGCGTCCCTACGACACGATGTTGTAGAACGGTGTGATAATTGAATAATAGCTCCGTACATTTTAGTCGTTATAACTTGCTATGATTTTTCGACTTCACAATGTATAGCTCAGCGCTACGGAGTCACAATAGCTTAATATGATTCATAGAAGTTACAATGTATAGCTCAACACCATTTAGTCGTAAAAGCGCGCTATGATTCATACAGCGTTTCCAGAACGAGTTTACGTACTATACACTTAACAAGTTAAACAGAAAACGGCTCCCTTGTCGACAACCCCTGGTGTTATACATTGTATATATTCATTGAATCGCGTGTACTAATTACATTTATTTAATGGATTTGCAAGAATAAACCACTTTATTCCATTATATTAAAGCAATGTGTCATCGTTAATTAACAGCATGTATCCAAACACGCTATTAAACAATTGATGACCGCTGACAATGACGACAAGTGTTCGTTTACCATGTCTCTGTCTCTCTCTCTCTCTCTCTCTCTCTCTCTCTCTCTCTCTCTCTGATTGTGGCTAGATTTAAAGTGAATGCATCCGTCAATATTTTACAAATTAAAAAATTGCAATTTAATCTCGTACTAGGCCTAATGACTGGGTTATAATCTTACGAAAATGCAATAGAACCTTGAATTTCAACTAAAAATATACGAAGTATTAATTACAAATACTTTCAAAAACATTTTTTAAAATAATTGCTTCATTTGAGGGACGACTCATATAACGTTTAACATGCATTCTGACCAGTATTCGCGTTTTGTATTGTTTAAAAATTTGGAGAGAAAAATCATTCGTACAGTTTTAGCTATGTGTCTATTCTGGCATTTTTGCATAATTATATTAAGGGACTGCCTCACGTATTGATGCATTGCAACAATAAAATTAAATTGTCAAATATTCATGTAATTTTGGTATAGTTGCCTGTATATGCCATAAACAACCACATTGACATGAAAAATAACTTGGGAAACATCGGCATTTTGTAGTAATTTAGTATCTTTACACCCAAAAATCTAAAAGGTATTAATACCCTATAGAATTAGCACTTCTTTCACTTATATTGTCTGAAATTTGTTTCCATTTGATAAAAACGAATTGCGAAACACCTGAATACCTCACTGATGTTTACGCTATAGTTTGTTGAAGTTACAGTTTGATCATGTGTGAATTACATAATTCACAAAGCATTTCGTAAGGAAACTGTGCAATATTTTCAAAAGGAAAAATACAGAATGCGGAATATCAAGAGTGATTTAAATTGCTTATACGCCATAAATCTTTCATAAAGCAACCACTAGTGGCTTTCTATTACATAAATACTTGGTTAGGTAGGAAAATTACGTCATCCAAAACATTTAGCACGATCTGTGAGGCAGCACCTTTAAGGTATGCAATGATATGGGTACAAACCTACACCTCAATATGTTTTTATACCATTCAGTATCATGGATTGCTTAACAGCTGTACGCCAAATTGTCCTAACTTTTATTTCATTAACCATTTGTATTAAAACTAACAGTTAATTACAACAAATGTTGTAAAAGTCAGCGTCGTCTACTTTTAATTAACTTTTTTTAATCACTCAATACAAAATGAACTTGAGCATGAACTTTTTGTTTGTGGCGAGGATAATTTAGACCTCCTTAGATTTAAATGTGCAAACTGTCTTTTAAGTGTCTATAAAATTGTCGACGCAGTTTATTAACAAATTTATATGATTTTAGACACTGTCTACGGATCGATGATTAACACGCGTTAGAGATTGCTATAAGGCACAATTAAAATCAAGCTCATCCTTAAACGTCTTTAAAAGGAAACAAATTTGTCAGATTCATTAAATGTTGTGAACATATTGAAATAATCCAGCGGTTTTATGCAGCTTTTAATATGGCTTCTCTATTTTATTAATTAGTCCCCGAGGTAAACACGCACTGTCTGACTTAATTCGTCATGACGTTTTGCGCACCATGACTGGCTCGATTCGTCAATGTTACGTTTTTGCGCGCACCGACTTCCCTAATTTGTCATCATGTTTTGCGCGAATTGACTATACATGACGTTTTGTGCGTACCGAGTGTTTCCTTTCGTTATTGTTACGTTTTTGCCTGTGCTGACTGATTTTATGCGTCATGCGTTTTGAGTAAGGCGTATATTGCATATCTTAATTACACTGTATGGTTGACATGGTCAGTGAAAAGCCGCGCGCAGTCTCAATCACTCTCTATCGCTATGTTCTAAATGCTTGGTTCAAATTTTAGAGAAAGCATTTACAATAAATATAGTATATAAATTTGTTCTTTAATCATATTTAACGAATCCATTTCGCTGTGTAGAAGATAGTAATTACTAGTATAGTTGTAAAACCAGATTGATGTACGAAGTAAAACATGGTTTATAATTCGGTTACATGTGTATAAAGAACAACTATAATTTTAAAAGCACCATACTTCCGCTTGTATATATACCAAATTATATATCGCGTTCTCTTTGGAATAAGAACAACAATTTGCCTCTCTGAGAAACCACATTAGTAACTGGTACGCATAAAACAGCCTGAGTTAAAAGTCAACAATTCGTTATTATAAATGTTTTGTTCAAAACTAACTTTCAATGAGAAATTTAAGTGCTCACATCGTATGTCTTCATGATGCAAGCATATAGCCCACGTCGGTACTTTTAAGTGAGATATGTCATTTCTTTAAGACAGCTACATGAATTTGAACTGTAATTGTATAACCACTTTCAAAATGTCTATGTAAAGACGTAATGTATTATTTTGTCGTATAATACAACGATAAAGCCGCCTTGAATACACTAGTATACGCTATAAACCACCAATAAACTGAATTTTCAGAAACTAAACTTTGTCATTAATCACACTATGAATGGGGTTCTCTTGTTAAAATGAACTCATACAAATTCCAAATAAACCGTATACGTAAACAAACACATTTATTTACAATAAACCATTTACGTACATATTACACATATACGCACACAAAACTTCGAATAAAGCATGTATTACTCGATTGTTTTTACTTGGAACTTTCTAATCTTTTTTTCTGTTTTGTAACGTATGGATATTTGGGCTTGTTTAAATAACAAATCTGTTAGGACGCCGGATAAAAAGGCACGGACCACTCACAAGAAACGGTTGTTCTAACACAACCAGTATTTTTTAGCTATATACACCACGAGGAAACCAAGATGTGCATAAATTACTGATAAAACACACTTACGGTTGAAAAACTTCAAACTGCAAATAAGCTTCAGAGGGAGAAAATAGTGCTGTAGTTACTATGTCTGGATACGTTGTCAAATGAGGAATATTGGCTATGTTAGAATCGAAATATGAAATATGAATGAATAATCACCGGTGTTTTATCTATAATAAAGCACAGTCACTTGTTCGGATGCATACGCATTCGTGATTTAAATACTACGCACTCGATATCGTAAATGTACTTTATTCTACGATAAAACACAAGTATATATTCAGCAATTCTTAAGTAATTTCATATAAACACACACAGACACATCAAACTATTAAATTAATAACACTGGTTGTACTTTTAACAGGTTTGCGTTACATTTTGTATCGTCCTGTGTTTATTGCGGATGAGTGTGCACAAATATAAAACATGTTTGGCTCATTACTAACACCAAAAGTTTCTCTATTCTCTCGTCATTAATCATATGTCTGTCGTTCACAGTCTATAACACATCTCTGTTGTTTCATCCACACGTAAAATGTGACGAAAAGGATAGTTTAACGCTTGTATGCCGTAGTGGATGGCTTGAAAGCAGTTTAAACACAAAGCGCGAATCCACTAAAAGTGTAAAATGCTATTCGCTGCCACAAAACAGAAGTAAACGACTGATACAATACTTTGTTTGGTGCTAATTGTCGACTATTTGTGTTTCATGGTTGAAGACATCCAATTAAATCTGTCTTCTTCTAAGACTAAAACAAGCATTAAGCAGGGTAAGGCAACCGCTGCGTTATCTGTTTATATGAATTATAAATACATTAAAACTTTGCAACAACTTCAAATTGTTGACAACAAAACACATCTGAGAGTTTAGAAATCAATAAAATAACAATGAAAATAGTATTCATAACACAATTTTGAAGTTAACGTAATTAACTGCTGTAAATCATTTACATACCATGACAGATATGGGTGCTATGTATCGATTGCATTTGTTAAGATGCCAAAAAAATTGTTTTACTACATCGCAAAATAAATATGTTGCATGTTCGATGGTAATCAATATGTAATGATAACTATATAGTGTTTACTTTATGAGCTTGGAAAATAGGAAACAGTTCTAAACAACTACTAAATAAACTGCTGGTCTTGAACGTCGTGCATGGTGGTACATTATTTAGTTAAAAATTGAATTGGAAAAAAGAACAGTTACAATAACTAAAACGTCAAAAGATAATAACTGATCGTACACTAGGGACGGTGGCACTCAGCAGAAACAGCAGAGAACGTAAGACTCAAAAACACATACAGATATCGCATATTACAAGGATAATCGTACAAAATCAACAAGAAAAAATACAAAATAACAAAACTGTTGGTATTAAGTTACAAAGATACGCCTAAACACAGCATGTGTTTTTTCGATGAGTTATTCTTATTGTACGGGTTCCAATTAATGAAAATGCTTTCATGAAAAAATAAGTAATTTTGTTAAATTCTTATTGAATGAAGAATTGTTTGTAGGACATCATGTTTAATATAATTAGTTCAAAACTATGAAGAGCACGTGACATTAGTGGTATACATGGCTGTATAGGCGTTTCCTTGCATATTACATAAAGTTCTTCAGCCCATGCCACGTTAACCGAGCTTACAGTAGCTCACAGATCCGGCAATTCATGATATAGCTGTATCATGATGTATTCTTAGTCTGGGCCGGTATTTATAAGGCATCTTAGTAGAACACTTGGAATTTCTCTTACAATTGTAAAAGTTCATTGAATGAACTCAGCTAAATACAACAATCAAGATTATTAGTGGTTTACATATGTTCATGCCTTATATAGAGAGCCATAATAATCGATGATTCCTAAGAAAGTATTGGTTATTCTAAGATTTGCAGTAAATATGCTCATCGAAAATATTTAACATAAGTCAGAATATTGAAGTTTTCCACTTACTAATAGATGCCCTAATAAATACAAGCATCAAGTAGCGGTCACTGATTCACTGACAGATTAGTTATACGTTATAAGAACTTTATTCCCTAATCGATGTTAATAAGATAATAACTCTTATAAATATATATTACAAGTCTAATACGTTATGCTATTATAGATATGCTTAACCAGCTATACATTTGCTGTTGTCCTAATTGACTTTCAATACTATATTTCATCGTAAAGCACTTTGTGACAAAGCGAGTTTCAAATGTCAATTATGTATGTTACAATAAATGGGTTTCACTGATCGCCATAAAACAACAGTTATGATTTATTTCCGGCTAAACATCGGTTCGTCTGAATATGACCAGGGGCATAAAATGACAATCTAAATGGTAACGATTAAAGATAGCCTTTCATGATTTGCATAAATTGTTTCTGCGAACCCATTAAAGAATCTCCGTTTTCATATTATTAGGTAAATTAAGTCGGATACATAGGATATAAACTAAATAAATATAATTATGTTCCATAATATTTACAATATTTTCCGGGCTCTCAGAAATGACATCGTTAGGAATTGGAAATATTGGACCATGACAGAAAACGCAATTAAGATACGTGAATATTTTATGATATACTGGCATGAATTACTTGTTTTAATAGCATTACTCCCAGGTTACTCTTAATTCGTATCAGATTAGTTTAGATATAATCGCCAGTCTGATACGGCATTTAACAGCGATCTCAGAACCATTACTGATACCACTGCGTTTTAAGCAACTCATTTTCACCACATATATTATTTAAAACTACAATATTTCTGGTACCAATAGCACAAGCAATGTTATAATCGTTAAACGAAAAAAAAACACTTGTAAGTAGTAAAGTACGAGATTATTGTGCTATGGGATAGCTGCAGCTTTTAAAGAAAAACACTTTCAGACCATCATAAACGCATTCAATACACCCTTGAATAAATCATTCAGCTCAATACTAAAACTACGCATATATGAAAGCATTAATGAAATTTACTGACAAAGGATGTAAATACAAATTTATTTGTACGAGCGCATATAAGCCCACGGGACGATCTTAGCTGTTAAAGTGCTTGACAAACATGTCGGCCCATGTTATCAAGTTCCATTACATCGTTCATGTATTCTACACATATGGAGCCAATTGTTAGTAACTCCCTTAACTAAACCCCGAGAAGTCTGGTAAGGTCAACTAACCGTAGTGCATTACTGAAACATTGTTGGAAAACTGACAATGAATCAGATGAAAACCAAGACATAACAGCATCAAATATATTCCCCATGGGTCATGTATATGTATACATGTACAATATCAAGCTGACCTAGTGTCCAAATCAAAACCATATATACAGGATCGTCTTATTTCTCCATGGCTTCCGATCTGTTTCCAAACTAGAATGTTTTGGAATGAACGTATGTAACTATAAATTATAATAATTCGGAATCAGTTGATCATTTCCATTTTTACAATAGGCCTATCAGAAGCTTCAAATTAACTGTAAAGGCGGCATGTCTCGTTTCTCCGTGACTTCCTAACAGAACATTATACACACGAGGTATAATATATAGATATACGTACGTAAGCAATGCCTCAATTGCTCTATTGTATTCCAAATATCAACCAGACAGCGCTATAGCCATCCATAGACACCGTAGCAAGTAGTATAATTATATGCCATGAAAGCTGTCATACAATTTGCCCAGTCAAGTGTTGTGCAAATCTTTTCCCATATACTTATACGGATTATATGCTGCACCATTATCCTTCATAGACTATTGAATTGCATGCCGTTTTCTTAGGACCACTTACAACGACTGTAACCTCCTAATATCATCATGTGGGATGGGTATTAATCAGGCGTCTGAATAGGTCCAATTTATCGACATACATCCGTCTTAAAGCAGGCATCTTTTCATTCCAGAAACTTCAGGAATTGCCACGATTGTTACACGAGACAAGTTGGTCAAAAGCTGGCGTTCATCATACGATATCTGCTTAATTTGATTTTGGATTGTCGATAAACAAACCCTATCGGTTATTCTTTAGTAATTCAGTTATTTCAGTAGCAATGACATCTATTCTGTATTTGTATAACATAGTTATTTATCGAACCATGTCAAAGACCTTGCGCACTGCTCCACCTTACAATACAAATAATTCGACAAGCATGTTAGCTCATAATGTCAATAAACCTTAACATAATCGTTTAACTCGTAACGTCAGGTCAGTCATTCGTTTCCTTAACATTGTGGACATAATTATTGCATTTTGTTTTGTTAATTTCCTCATTTCACAGATAATGCATGCATGAGTATGTTGCTTAGTTGATCAGGTGTTAATTCGTACTGCCTTTATACTATTATAAGATTTTGCCAACATTAAAAAACTAGGTTTCCATATTACATTGTTTGTATACAAGTGACGGGACTAAATAAACGCACTGTGTCTTACATTATACGAGGTATCGGAATTAACGAATGTGAATATAACACATTTGGAATCGAATGTTACTATTAATAGTAACACATTAGGAATCGAATGTTACTATAAATAGTAACCAAGTCAGGACCGAATGTTTTTATAAATAGTAACAAACTCGGAATGGAATTTTACTATAAATAGTAACAAATTCGACATCAGATTTATTATTGATGATAACAAGTATCGGGATTGAAGGTTGTTGAATCATCATATCACTAGAATGACTTTTTTACACGCCTGGTACAAATATTTTACAATTTGAAAAGAAAAACCTACTAGCAACCATTACGTGACAGGCGTACGACAGTTGTGACCGCCCCACAAGACGTACGTCATTGCCAACTGCCATTGTCTTTTTTTACATAAGAATAGACCGAGGCGTTCTAAATTAAAGAGAATGTAATATCTATTATTATTCAAGTTAGAATTTAATTTTCCGTTACTAATGTGAAATATATTTTGTTTCAGGCATACGGACACCGTGTCAGAATACAGAACGATTGACAAAATATCCTGGTTTATTAGTTCCCACATAGCTATTTCTCGTAATTGGAATTAAAATATTTAAAACATTGTTGGTTTATCGATTCCAAGTGGAACGTCTCAACCAGAACCTACCGTTGTTTTGCCTACCAATGTTCAAATGCGACCTTTAGCATACATAAAACACACACACGCCAGCAGTGACCAAAATAAGCACGGGCGATAGACTAATAATACAAAAAACATTGTTTGTGCAATCAACTTCAAATTAGAATCTAGTCAGCATTGTGCATCTTGAAGTAAATCTCAAATTGATTTATTTAATGTATAATTAAACGGAGATCTTTGAGCTGAATTTATGTTCGTTGTGCACGCCGTATAGCGATCAATCTTGGCTGTGTTCAACAATGTACTTATTCTCACTGAATTATCTCAATATTCTCTGATACATAGTAAGTGCTTCTTTTACATGTTTATGGTATTTTAATGTGTTGCTTAATAACATAAATGTTCATGATCAAATAGTCAGCGCACATTTGCTGTCCGGTAGCATTACAAAGCATACTACATAATATGGGATACGACGACTGTCCAAACATGTTCGCTACTGTGATATTGCATTTTACGTATTTAGTTCTATGATTGATCACTTAAATTGTCTGAAGTAGGTGTTGAACATGACACCTCTTATTTTTGAAAAAAACTGAAAGCGACGCAAAAAAACTCCTAATCACGTTTCACACTGCAAAATCAACTTTTCGCATTTCTCAACGAATGGAGGATTTCAATAATTGTCATTATGTTGTGGTTTGTTAACTAGTACATGTGTTAATCCTGCCCTTAACATATCCCCTTAAAAACAATCCAGTGGACACAAGTATGGCGATTAAGGGGGTTATGGGTGGGTGGTTTTCATCCGATCTTTAAATGTTTGCTTAAAATATCGACATATATTCTGATCGAGCAGCCTCATCTGGACAGTCAAAACCAATATCTGTGAATGAATCCCCTCCTTTTGACATTATTTGTAACATAACATTACAACATGTCTGCATGTTTTTTTCCTCTACATGGAATTTATTTGGCGCACTGGCTTTTTTCTCAAAAGCATACCACACAATATTGGATACGACGACTTTCCAAACTGTGATATTGCACATACAGATGTGTTAAGTAATTTAAGAAATAACGTTGGCGGCCAGAAAAAGGTGCATTTAGGCGGAAACATACACTGCACGATACTTGTGTTAGAATGTTAAATATCCCCTCGAGAAATACACTAAATGAATTTAAGTGAGTGGAATATATTCCCAAAAGTTCTTAGATTGTCTCGTATGATCGTCCATCAGTCTGTTAATAGCTGTTTTCATACGTGATGTAATTAGGAACGAGTTTGTCTCTAACTCGTATGTATCCTCGCCCAACAGAAAAAAAAAACGGCGGTTAAGGTTAATTGAGCTGCAGTTTGTACAAAGCGATTTTTACAACATTTAAAGACTTTCAACGTGTAATGTTAGCATTACGGTAATATGATATCAGACATTACTTTATAAGGCAGATTGTCCGCTGTATCGCCATGGCGCTTCTGTTTCTTCAACGTCATTCAAACTGTCAAACGTAGGTTTTCCAACGAAGAATATATACTAATATATTAATAAGTCTGCATTTTATAATTTGCATTTGGGCGGTTGGACCTGCGGGTGTCAACATTTTTGTCGCATGTATCTCCAAAATTACTTTTGCTTTTCCCCATGAATCTTAGCATAACTGATTTTCTGTACCAATTGGAGCTCCAGTTTTATATTAAGACATGGATTATGGACCTTGTATACAGTACAGCCAGCGATATTGTCCCGTTCAACCGTTTAACCGTGCTAGTAGAAGGCCTGGTTTCCGTAGAATACATATCTTGTTTAATATCATTGTGAAACACATTTTAGACTGATCATGCTTGATGACTTATTTTGCTCAAAGAACGGAATTCTATTTTGTCCGTTGTGCCACTTTAAAAAGGATGTTGACTTTGCAAACATTGCTCCAATGCGGCATGAACAAGGCATGTGACGCAACTTCATATATTCGTTCACAAAAAAACATGATGACTCGGTTACTATATTTTAATACAAGCAGTGCCGTTTCAAATAAAAGCAAAGACGTATACGAGCCGAAGTTATGACCAATTATAACAAGTGAGGATTTGAACAATACAGCAATTATGTTTTCTGCAGACGCACCATCTTGAAATCGTCCAAGCACATAGAAATATGGAAACAGTTTTTGTATAAATTGATTAAAATCTGCGAACATTACTCAACTGAGCTACAACAAAATAGTTACAAACTATCTGAGGAAGGGAATGAGAAATTTATACTAGAGTGAATTTGAGAGGCACAAATAGAGCGGGTATAAAAACGGAAGGAGGCCCGATCAATAAAAACACTCAAACCGCCAAACAAAACGAACTCTTTTAATGGTTGTTATACGGTCGTCTTGGCATAACAATAAAATCGTCTGTTTAAATTATATTCATTTTAACTTCTAATTTTTTTGCGTATGAACGTGGAATTTTTAAAACGACGGTCTCTTAACAGGGACAAAATAACATTTCCCTACAGGATAGGATTTTTATCGGTTCGTTACCCCAATTCAATTCTGAAATTAAACGGAATGTCATTTTGGCTATGACGCTATTATCCGTACGAACGACACGATGTTGTACAAAATGTAGAACGGTTAGATACATGCAAATGTATTTGCACGTACAACGTAACAGCTCACTACGACTCATACAAGTTACGATGTATAACACCGCACCATTGAGTCTCAATAACTCGCTATGATTCATACAAGTTATAATGTATAGCTCAGCACCATTAAGTCGTACAATTGAGCTATGATTCATACAGCGTTTTCAGGACGACTTTACGTACTATACACGTACACTTAACAAATAAAACAGAAAAGGCTCCCTGAGCGACAACCCCTGGTGTTATACATTGTATATATCCATTGAATCGCGTGTACTAATTACATTTAATGGATTTGCAAGAATAGACCGCTTTATTCCATTATAGTATAGCAATGTTTTATCGTTAATTAACAGCATGTATCCCAACACGCTATTAAACAATTTATGAAGGCTGACAATGACAACATGTGTTCGTTTACCATGGCTCACACACAAACACACACTCGCCACTTTATACAGATATTTCATCTAAATCACTGTTGTATTCAACACCGGAAATCATCGCAGCTTGTTTAATGATTTGACTTGATTAAAGTGAATGCATCCGACAGTATTTTACAAATTTAAAAATTTCGATTTAATCTCGTACTAGGCCTAATGACTAGTATTATATTATTATAGAAAAATGCAAAATAACCTTGACTTTCCACTAAAAATATACGAAATATTAATTACAAATCCATTCAAAATTTTTTTTAAATTATTGCTTTATTTTGGTTGGACGAATCATATTACGTTTAACACACATTCTGACCAGTATTCGCGTATTTGAGTTGTTTATAAAGTTGGAATAAAATAATTCGTACAATTTTAGCTAAAAGCATTTTTGCATAATCATATTAATAAGTAATATTACTTTGTAGCTACATGAACATCGCAATTTTAAGGCAATCAAAGATATGGGTAAACACGCCTTTAATGTGTTGATACCATTTAATATCATGGATTTCTTTACAGCTGTACGTCAAATTTCCCTAACCTCTTTTCCATTAACCATTTGTATCAAAACTAACAGTTAATGACTAAAAATGTTGTAAAAGTCAGTGTCGTTTTAATTAAACTTTTTTAATCACCCAGTTGAAACATCAACTTGAGCATGAACTACTTGACATTGTATATGGCGGGGGTAATTTAGACCTCCTTAGATTTAAATGGGCACACTGTCTTTAAAGTGTCTATAAAATTGCCGACGCAGTTTATAAACAAATTGAGATGATTTTAGACACTGTCTACAGATCGATGATTAAAACACATTAGAGATTGCTATAAGGCGTAATTACAATCATGCTCATCCTTAAACGCCTTTAAAAGAAAAAAAAACTTGTCAGATTCATTAAATGTTGTGATATATTGAAGTAATCCAGTGGTTTTATGCAGCTTTTAATATGGCTTCTCAATTTTATTAATTTGTCCCTGAGGTACACGCGCATTGTCTGACTTAATTCTTCATTACGTTTTGCACACCATGATTGGCTCGATGTGTCAATGTTACGTTTTTGCGCTCACCGACTTCCCTAATTTGTCATTATGATTTGCGCGAATTGACTATATACCTAAATTCGTCATGACATTTTGCTCGTACCGAGTAGTTCAATTCGTTTATGTAACGGGTTTGATTTTGCTAACTGATACAATGTGTCATGCGATTGAGTAAGGCGTACATTGCTTGTATAAATTGCATTGTATAGCTAACGTGGTCATTGAAACGCCGCACGCCGTCTCAACCACTCTCAATCGCTATGTTCTAAATGCTTGGTTCAAATTTTAGAGAACGCATTTACTAAATTACATAATTAAATATAAATTTGTTCATTAATCATATTTAACGGATCCATTTCGCTGTGTAGAAGATAGTAGTTATAGTTGTAAACCCAGATTGATGTACAAAATAGAACATACTTTATAATTCGGTATTATTGAACTACTATAATTTGAATGCGCCTTGTAAACTAAGTGTTAATTCCGCTTGTGTAAATCAAATTATATATTCCTTTGGGAATAAGAACAACAATTTCTCTTCTTGAGAAACCACATTTGTAGCTTGCGCATATATAACACTCTGAGTTAAAAGTCAACAATTCGTTGTTACTATTAATGTTAATTTGTTCCAAACTACCAACTTTCAAAGATTGTTCACAAAGTGTTCACACCAAATGTCTTCATGCTGCAAGCATATAGCCCACGTCGGTGCTTTTAAATGAGATTTTGTTATTTATGTATGGCAGCTAGATATGTACTTATAATAACAAATTTCAGAATGTTAGTGTGAAGAAGTTATTATCGTTTTATCGAATAATACAACGATACAGCAACGTTAAATACACTAGTATACGTCAAAAACCGTCAATGAACCGAATTTTCTGAAATTAAAAATTGTCATTAATCACACAATGAATGGATTTCCCCTTGCTAAAATGAACTCAAATAAATTCAAAATAAACCATTTACGTACACGAACACATATATTTACAATAAACCCTTTATGTACATGTAACACATAAATGCCCACACAATTATAAGTTTCAAATAAACCATTTATTGCTCGAGTGTAGTTACTTGGTTTATTTAAAAAGTGGCCCAGCTGCTGAATAAAACATTATATTTCGTGGAAAGCAAATAATTGTCACCTTGGAGTGGCGTATATTTCATAGATATCGGTAAAGAAATAAACTACTTATTCCTATTTTTGTTTCGGAGTAAAGTAAATTTCGTATTGGACCTGTAGCCCAGTCGTCTCACTTGTTAAACTGTACTTTTAACTTGTTACATTGTGTATCTCCTGATGGGTGTGCACAAATATAAGACAGAGTCAGACTTGTTTAACACATCACTAACACCCAAAGTTTCTCTGTTGTCTTCTCGTTAATCATGTGTCTGTCATTAACCGTCTATATCACATCTCTATAGTTTCATTCACACGTAAAATGTGACGAGAGGTGTCGTTTAACACTTGTATGCCGTCGTGGATCCCTTGAAAGCAGTCTAAACACGTATAGTAGAGCCAATCCACTTACAGTCTAAAATGCTTTTCGTAGTCACAAAAACAGAGGTACACGATTGATAAAATACTCTGTTTGGTGCTAAGTGTCGACTATTTGTGTTTCATGGTGGAAGACCGCCTTCTTCTCGGACTAAAACAGGCAATTAAACAGGGTAATCTGTTTTGTATGAATTATAAATACATTAAAACGTTGAAATAACACGTCAGAGAATTTTGAAATCAATAAAGTAACAGAGATAGGAGTATTCATAACACAATCTTGAAGTTTACGTAATTAACTGCTGTAAATCACTAACAGATCATGCATGACAGAAATAGGTGCTATGTATCAATTGCATTTATCAAGATGCCAAAATAATTGTTTAACTACATAGCACGATAAGTCTGTTGCGTGTTCGATGGTATTCAATATTTAATGATAACTATATAGTGTTTACTTTGTGAGCTTGGAAAATAGAAAACAGTTTAAATAAACTACTTAATAAACTACTGGACTTGTACGTCGTGTATGATGGTACACTATATAGTTAAAAATTGAATTGAAAGAACAGTTACAACAACTAAAACGCCAAACAATAATAACTGATTATGGGGACGGTAACACTCAACACAAACAGCAGAGTACGAAATGCGTAAAAAGAACACGTACAAATATCGCATGTTACAAGCACAAACGTTAAAAAAGGTAGTAAAATTACAATATAATGAATGTTTCGATTTGCTGGGATTAAGTTTCAAAGATAGGCCTAAATAACCGCATGTGTTTTTTCGTAGAGTCCTTCGTAGCGTTCATATTCCACGTATTTTCGTTAAGTTATTTTTGAATTAAGAAATGTTAATTATAGGATATCGTGTTTTATATCATAAGATCATATCTTGGAAGGGTATATTAGTGGTATACATGTATTAGCGTTCCATCAAGTACATAAAGATCCTAGGCTCGAGCCTTGTCATTCAGGGTTATCTCACAGATTCAGAAAATAATGGTGTAGACATGTGTCCTTAGTCTTGTATAACATCTTAGAAGAATACTTTGAATGTTCGTTAGATCATATATTTCCTTAAGTGAAATAAACTAAACGAGACACTCAAGATTATTGATTGTTTACATATTCTGATGCCTTAAGTAAAGAGCTATACTTACCCCTATAGATTATTCTAAAATTTGCAGGGAAAATGCTCATCGCCTAATTTAAGTCAGAATATTTCAGTTTTCCACTTAGATGCTTTAATAAATACCAGCCTAGGACTCAAGAAGCAGTCACTGAGACACTAGCTGACCTATCAGTAATACGTTATAAGAACTTTATTCCGTAATCGGTGTTAATAACATAACAAAAGCTCTTATACATATAATATGTATTACAAGTCTAATACGTAATGTTATTATATTTCGTTCTACCAGCTGGACATTTGTTGTTGTCCTAATTGACTTTGAATATTATATCGTGAGCACTCTGTGACAAAGTGTGTTTCAAATTTCAGTTATGTTTTTTACAAATAATGCGTTTCAGTGATCGCCATAAAAACTGTTATGGTTTATTTCCGACTAAACATCGGTTCATCTTAATATGACCAGGGGCATAGAATGACAATCTAAATGGTAGCGGTTTAAGATAGCCTTTCATGATTTGCATAAATTGTTTCTGCGAACCCATTAAAGAATCTTCGTTTTCACGTTATTAGGTAAAATAAGTCGGATACATAGGATGTATATACTAATATAAATATGTTCTATAATATTTATAATATTTTCCGGGCTCTCAGAAATGACATCGTTAGGAATTGGAAATATTGGACCATGAGAGAAAACGCAATTAAGATACGTGAATATTTTATGATATACTTGCATGAATTACTTGGTCTAATAGCATTACTCCTAAGTTACTCTTAATCCGTATCAGATTGTTTTAGATATAATCCGGTCGGGAGCCTGATACGGCATTTAACAGCGACCACAGATCCATTACTGATAACACTGCGTTTTAAGCAACTCATTTTCACCGCATATATTATTTAAAACTACAATATTTCTGGTACCAACATCTCAAGCAATGTTATTATCGTTAATTTGAGTAAAATTAAAACTTGTAAGTAGTAAAGTACGAGATTATCGTGCATATGAGATAGCTGCAGCTTCTAAAGAAATCGAACACTTTCAGACCATCATAAACGCATCCAATGCATCATTGAATAAATCATTTAGCACGATACTAAAACTACGCTTATATGGAAGCATTAATGAAATTTGCTGACAAAAGAAGATGTAAATACAAATTTACTTATACGAACGCGTATAAGCTCACGGGACGATCTTAGCTGGTAAAGTGCTTGACAAACATGTCGGCCCATGTTATCAAGTTCCATTCCACATTGTTCATGTGTTCTACACATGTGGATCCAATTGTTAGTATCTGGCAAAACTAGTTAATAATAAATTCGAGAAGTCTGGTAAGGTTAACTAACCGTAGTGCACTACTGAAGCATTGTCGGAAAACTGACAATACATCAGATGAAAACCAAGACATAACAGCAACAAATATATTCCCCATGGGTCATGTATATGTATACCATGTCAGAAGCTGACTTATTGTCCAAATCAAAAACATATATACAGGGTCTTCTTATTTCTCCATGGCTTCCAATCTGATTCCAAACTAGAAGGGTTTTTTTTAATTAACGAATGTTACTATAAATAGTAACGTCACTGTCTGACGTTATGACGCCATTGCTGGTGACGTCATGACGTCAAACATATGCATAATTATGTTATGTAAATGCATTGTACTAAACCTGAAGATATAATTTTACGGAACGCGTTGTTCGGATCATTCATTTCCGTTGTTTTCAATATCAGAAGCATCAACCTAAGTGTAATAAAGGCTTGCCTCGTTTCTCGATGGCTTCCGATCTGATTCCAAACTAGATGTTTTTGGAGGTAACGTATATTACTATAAATCGTAACAAAATCGGGATCAGTTGATAATTTCCATTTTTACTATATCAGAAGCTTCAAACTAAGTGTAATTGTCTTGTAATCGTTTCTCCTTAACTTCCCAACTGATCATAGTATACGTGAGGTATAATAGATAGATATACGAACAAAGGCAATGCCTCAATTGCTCTACTGTATTTAAAGTATCAGCCAGACAACGCTATGCCATATAGACACCACAGCAAGTAGTATCATTGTACGCTATAAAAGCTGAAAGCGCTCATACAATTTTCAAGTCCAGTGTTGTCCAAATTATTTTCCCATACACTATTACAGATTATATGCTGTACACTTATCCTTCACAGACTATTGACCTGCATACCATGTTTTCACAAATGTAACCTCTTGATTTAATCATTTGGGATGAGTATCAATCAGGCATCTGAATAGGTCCAATTTATCGACATACATCCGTCTTAGAGCAGGTTTCTTTTCATTCCCGAAACTCCAGGAATTACTACGATTGTTATACGAGACATGTTGGTCAAAAGCTTGCGTTCATCATACGATAGTTGCTTAATTTGATTTGAGATTGTCGAACAACAAACCCTATCGGTAATTCTTTAGTAATTCAGTTATTTCCATTGCAATGTCATCTATTTTGTATTTGTATAAAATGGTTATTTAGTGAACGTATGTCAAAGACCTTGCGGGGTGTTCCACCTTGCCATACAAATAATTTAACAAGCATGTTAGCTTATAATTTCAATAAATCTTAACATACACGTATAACTCGTTTATTCAGATCAGCCATTCGTTTTAATACTTTTGTGGACATAAACATTGCAATCTGGCTTGTTAATATCAACATTTCACATCTATTGCATGCATGAGTTGGTATCTTAGTGAATAAGGTATTACTTTTTACTGCCTTTTAGTCCGATACACATATAACATTGTTTTCAGGTGACATGCCTAAATAAACGCACTGTACCTTACGTTATACATGTAGAAGGTTTCGGAATTAACGAATGTTACTATAAAAACTGTGGATCGAATGTTACTATTAATAATAACAAATTCGACAGCGTGTGTTACTATAAATAGAAACAAGTTCCGGATGGAATGTTACTATAAATAGTAACAGGTTCGGGATCGAATGTTACTATAAATAGTAACATGTTCGGAATCGAATGTTACTATAAATAGAAACAAAGTCGGGATCGAAAGTGTTACTATAAATTATACCAAATTCGGCATAAGATTAATTTTTGATCATACCGTGTATTGTGATAGAAGGTTGTCAAATCATTATTTCGCTTAAAAGGTCCTTTGCACGGCTCTTGTTCAAATATTTCACGATTTGAAAAAAAACTCATAGCAATCATCACGTGACATGCGTTCGACAGTTGTAACCGCCCCACACGACGTACGTCAGTAAATTCTGGCGTATCATTGCTAATAAAGTAGGATAAAGATGGTGAAAAGGATTTATTGCCGTTGTCTTTTTTACATAAGGATGGACCGAGGCGATCTAAATGAGATAATGTAATATCAATTATACCCCAATCACACGAGAGTCGGAATGAGCCGGAATGCCGTAGGAATGGCGATTCTTGTATGTTCGAAGTATATCCAGTCTGCATTCCGAGTGCATTCCATATAATTATAATTTATACTGGTCATTTTGAATGTTTTCAAATTATCTAAACCTAAAATGTATATTCACTCAAATATTCCAGATCACATGACATCGGAATAGCCGAAATGTTGCCAAAATGTAAATTTCGAGGTGCATTCTTGTTTAATCGAAGTGCATTCTTCAAAGATTCCGTCTCATTCTGTTTGAATTCGTAGTACATTCCATATATTCCGGTCCATTCTTGCAGCCACTTCGAATGTTTTGCGCTGCAAACGGATAATGTAGTTTTGTTCTAGATATACTGACACAGTGTCAGATTAGAGAGCAATCAGCAAAAATAGTATGGTTTATTAGTTCCCACATAGCTATTTCTCGTAATTGGAATTAAAATATTTATAACATTGTTGGTTTATCGATCCCAAGTGGAACGTCTCATCCAGAACCTACTGTTGTTTTGCCTACCAATGTTCCAATGCGACCTTTAGCACACATAAAACACACACACGCCAGCAGTGACCAAAATAAGCACGGGCGATAGACTGATAATAGAATAAAAACATTGTTTGTGCAATAAACTTTAAATTAGAATCTAATCCGCATTGTGCATCTTGAAATAAATCTCAAATTGATTTCTTAATGTATAATTAAACGGAGATGTTTTTGCTGAATTTATGTAAGTTGTGCACACCGTGTAGCAATCAATCTGTTAAACAATGTAGTTATTCTGACTGAATTATCTTCATATTTTCTGGTACATGTTTATGATATCTTAATGTGTTGCGTATTAACAACAGTCCAAGATAAAAAAATCAGAATAGCTAACGCGCGAGTGCGAACAATTGCCGTTTGTAAAGACGTTTATGGCTTCATTAAAAAGCATACCACATCATATTGGATACGACGACATCCCAAACATGTTTACAACCACAAACTGTGATATTGATAATACAGATGTGTTAAGTCATTTAAGCAAATAACGTCGGCCAGAAAAAAGTGCATTTAGGCGGAAACATATACTGCACGATACGTGTATTAGAATGTTAAATATCCCCTCGAGAAATACACTTAATGGATTTAAGTGAGTGGACTATATTCCCAAACGTTCTTTAATTGGCTCGTATGATCGTCCATCAGTCTTTTAATCGCTGTTTTCACACGCGATGTAATTAGGAACGATTTTGTCTCTAACTCGTATGTATCCTCGCCCAACAATAAAAAAACGACGGTTAAGGATAATTGAGCTGAAGTTTGACAAAGCGATTTTTACAATATTCAGAGACTGGCTGTCAACATGTGTGGTAAGCATTACGGTAATATGATACCTGACTTTACTTTATAAGGCAAATTGTCCGCTGCATCGCCAAGTCGATCTCTGCTTCTTGAACGTCAACCAAACTGTTATAGCTAGGTATCCAAACGACAAATACACATAAATGTATAAATAAAACTGACAAATTATAATTTGCATGTGGGCTTGCGGGCGACACCATTTTTGTCGCATGTATCTCTAAAATAACTTTTGCTCCTAATGAAACTTGGCAGAAATGATTTTCAGCACCCGTGGAGCTCCTGCTTTTAACCTTATTATACTAGTATAAAATTCTGTTTTTCGTAGTATACTATATTTCTTGTTCTGTATGATTGTGAAACATGTTTATACATGTATAGAGGATATTTGTTGATTTTGGTGTAAGATCGTATTTTATTTCATCGAGTGATCACAGAAAATCAATATTTTCACGAGTGGCTTCGCCACTCGTGAAAATATATTTTTTAGTGATCACGAGTGAAATAAAATTTATCTTTCACCAAAAATCAACAAATTTTAGTTTATTATATGCTTTAATTTATGTTAAAGTGTACCGTAATTGGCTTAATTGGAAAAATCACGTCGAAATGGGAACGTCACGTCGTGACAATTGTGACGTCATGATGACGTAACGTACATTTCAAAGCCCGGCGACGTTGACGTTACGTTCCTTTTTCTGAACGATACTGGAACCAGCTTCTAAAACAGTGAAAATAACAAAGTGGTAATTTCACTGTTATTTTCACTGTTATTTTTACTGAAAAATCTCCGTAATACATTGAAAGCAAATGATAAATACAGATCATACATAAAACAACTTATTAGCTCAAAGAAAAAAATTCTACGTATACGAGCCGAAGTTATGACCAATTATAACAAGTGAGGATTTGAACAATACAACAATTATGTTTTCTGCAGACTCACCATCTTGAATTCGTCCAAGCACATAGAAATATGGAAACAGTTTTTTGTATAAATTGATTAAAATCTGCAAACATTACTCAACTGAGCTACAACAAAATATTTACAAATTCTCTAGGGAAGGGAACGAGAAAATTATACTGAGAGTGAACTTGAGAGACGCACATAGGGCGGGTATAAAAACAGAAGGAAGCGCGATCAATGAAAACATACACAACGAAGAACACTTTAATAGTTGTTTTACGATCGTTTTGACATAACAAGAAAATCGACTGTTTAAGTTAGTTTTTATTTAAACTCCTTACTTTTTGCATATGACTGTGGAATTTAAAACGACGGTCCCTATACGGACAACATATCCATTTCCTACAAAATGTGACATACAGTGTGCATTAATAGAATGTGCCCAGTCAACTTAAAAATATGATTTTATTCGTTATTTCATGATCTAATTATACAATACAAGATTGCAGACGAGTATTCTATGAAAACATTTTGGTGACATTTTCCATGAATTATGAACTGTTGACCTAGATTTACAGAAAGGGCACCAAGAACAAACGTTAACAAAAAACAAAAACATTATACATGTAAATGAGAACCGCCGCAGATGATCATATACATGATGTGTATGCTTTGGTAACAAAGAAAAATAATAATAAATTAGACTTGGAAAGCAAACAAAAGTAAAATAGTATGCAGGAAACGCAGCACTCAACTGCAACAACTGAGCACAGAAAACATAAAAACAATAATTACACAGCACAATGCCTAACATACAAAGGAACGAGAAAACAAACTTAACAGGCGATAGTCCCAGTCCGTGCTCTCAAAAAGCTAAAAAACTTTATAAAAACAGCTGGACACGATGAAAGGCCAAAATCATGCGCTGTATTGTTAGTTCAAAAGGAACCATAACAAAACACTACTTGGTATTCTCTATGTCTGCCGCACTTCGGCCTATATCATTAGTACCATGGTAACTAGTTAAAACATGATACTACATACATCTAGTCTTAGACTAGTCATATTGCTTGTCCAACAACATTCTTTACAAGCTTCTGAGATAATTACCACCAACAACAAACATTATACAACGAAAGCAATCGTCCAAATTAAGACGTCACCATTGTATATTTAACTACAACACGGCATGCACAATTTTCATTAGATGTCTGATAGTGTGATTTGCCCTGAAGCAAAATGGTTCGTCGGTATTGAAATCTGTTTAAACAAACCGTCAAACCGTTGACAGTGATACTAGGAATCTTCAATCTCAGGAATCTCGTTGATTGATTCTGCATCTAATAATAAAAATATCTTGACTGGTATGATTGAAATTAAGATCAATCTTAGAGGAGTTTTTTTCATGAACACAACTTGTGAATCGTTTCAATTCATTTCACGGTGTCTTGCAAGTTTACTTTGATCATCGAACATGTTTACTTAAATGCTCGCTGTTATCGTTTGGAAATGGAATATTTCTAAGTCTGAAGTGCGCAGCATACCAATTACTAAAAGTTTACATGGATTGTAAGAAGTTCGCAAACCCAGAAATTGTGAATCAAACTTTACAAATACGAGTGCAAACGCCGGTAGATTTCTATTATTACTTTGTCAGACTTTACGTCTTCAGCAAGAGTATGTATCGTTATTTCTTTGTCGTCGGCGTCTCGCTGCCTTCTTGAATAAAAACGCACACTAATGCTTTCGTAGCTTTAAGCTACATATGCATAGTAATTGTGTTACGGTGAAGAGGTTTTTAATAAAAGCGTATGGTTTGTCATTTTCCAAAATTGCTGATTTATAATAATGGCATTTAAGTTGCGCTGTAATTCGTTCGGAAAACCATGTGAGACTCTTTATGTTCTAATATAAATGATAGGCCGTCAAGCTTGCGAATAACGCCAGATTGTTTAAATGTTTCAGCTGAATTTGCGACTTAATTTAAACGTTGCGTAACTTCAGTTACAACGTGGCTGACTTTGACAGCTAGTTTGCCATTTACTTCAGTTGTAGCAAATATACTTATGTAATACATAGGTGTAATACATACAAAGTGTACATTATTCAATATTTATAAAGTTGTCAATAAAAAAACATGCTAAATTTGTCCTTTTAATAATCATGATAATTGCCTCATTTTATGTAACTGCTTTTCACTTTCATTTGCACATTACGAGGTTATCAAACAGAACAACATTGACAATCTTATAATTAAATCATGATTTGTATTGAACAAAAAAACGTTTCATTCTAAAAACACACAACATGACACGTTGTGTAAAATAGATCAAAAAATGACACAAAGCATCTTTTATTGCCAATTGAAAACTGAACAACTCATTCATAGCATGCAGTAAAGATAAAATGATATATCAATGATCGAAAACTATACAAAAATGCCCCAATGCACAGAATGTGCCAGTTACGTCCGTATTAATCAATAGCAATATAATTAAAAGCAATCTAATTTTATAGTCTTAGTCGATATGTATTATTCACAAGCTACTTCGCTTGACAACTTATTAATAATTAAACCAGATTAATAACACACACTACATGTGCATTATGTGCTCCTGACACCTGTCATAGTCTGTAGGCGTGTATACGCTAGTAGAATTCTTTACTCAGCGGAACTTCGAGTACATGTAGTGCAGTACAGATACGGTCAATGATCGAAAAAGTATTTAAAACGTTATGAAAAATAAAGTTTTACTGTAATTGCTTTATCAATCATCAATGCTATGAGTGGGGTGGTGAATGCGACCTTTTAATGCAAATGTGTATCGGTGTTTAATACATTATGATACCTGTAATAGCTATTATTTAATGCTTTTAAGTCAATCTGTTGTTTAGGCATTTCGTGCTCTGTTCTTCCTTCTGTGTGCTATATATTTTGTATACCTTCCCTGTCCGATTTGTGACTATCGGTTCGGTCGTATTTCAATGAAGTAGCGTTAACTTGCAAAAATCGACGTAAAACTTGATAGATACGAATGATCTTGTCTACACAATTACAACTGTTGGGTGTATATGTTGTATTAACTTGTTTACCCTTTTTATCATTATGTTAGAGACGTCGGTGGTTTGTTGATCATTCCAGCTCATAGGGTTAACAACCATCGGCTCACAGAACGTTAATTTGCTGTGCCTTCTCTCTTGGGTATTATCGCAAATTTGTCTGACAGGTGCGTACAAAGTGAAGAGCCATTTATTGTGATACAAGATCATTCTATCCGGTTTTACGTCGATTTCTGCAACGCTACTTGTTTGTTACTATACGGACAAAAAGATAATGACACACCAGACAGTGAAGGTATACAAAACATATTACATAACAAGAAACAACAGTACATGAGTGTATCAAAAACCTCAGTGCGTAGGAGTACTTGGTTAAGTATTTCCTAATTTGAGTTGGCCTTCCAGACTTGTAATAAATCATCCCTCTCTTATAACACAGCACATACTGCTTGTAACATGCTACATCCATTAAGACACAATGTCATTTTACTTATCTATTGTCTCAAATGACGTCGCCAAATTTGCATATATGGACGCTTTTATGTGTTATCTTGAATATATAAATAGTTTGCAGAATAAATCGCGTGTACATAATTTCTTCCATCGACTGGCTTATTGCCGACACCAGCAAAACTCCCCACATTTTTTAATCTTTCCTTCGTCTGTTCCATCATGTTTGCGTGCAGAACACTTAACATTCAAACTTTTAAAATACCAAAGTGTGTGATATAATATCAAATGCTATATCTAGTACTAACTCTTTCCGACTTGCATCTTGGCTGCTGTCGGGTAATTCAATCAATTCATAATTGCTTTCAACATGCTATAGCTTTCATACAGTGAACCGAATCAATTATTCATACGTTCTAATGCTTTCTCAAATACATTTATTTGATTGCAATCTTGCCGTATATATGTCCTACACTCATAAAATACCAGCTTACAGACCATATTATAGTATCTGATGGTACATTAATGCCTGTTATGATCGGCTCAGCAAGGATTTGATTTATTGAAGCACATTTAGATCATTTCACATTCGTATTATTACTGTTAAGATTGACGTGTTTTACAGCTACATCAGCTTCGTCTATACCGGATATAATGCTTGAATGAGTTTCATCCAGTACTTGGGCTGCATTGGCTTAAATATATTTAATTAGAACTATTACTCATGAATATCAGGTTCAATATTCAGTCATCCGTCTTAGCTTAGTGGTAGAGCATCCGATTAGAGTGCAATGGGCATCGAGTTCGATCCCATGGCCGCAACATACCAAATTCGTTAAATGATTTATTGCTATATCTACCTTGCTTGACGCTCGCGAATAGTTAATTCCATGTATATAACCACCGATTTGCCCTGCTTATGTTGCGGAGTACTGTCCATACTACTTAAAATACTTAAATATGGTATTAAAACAGCATTTAGAAATACATGTATGTTACAGTCGAACATATCTGAAGGCGCATGTCGTCAAGGGACTGCTTGAATGACACTATTTAGCACCGACCAAAGACAAACAAACTTTAAGATAAAGTAGTCACGTGCTCTAGGTCTTGCATATTCATGCCTCCATTGTATAAAGCAACATTGTTTATTACATATAAAACCGGCCAGTTGGAATCTATCATATTTGCTGGTGATTTTCTGTTGTGTATCAGCTATACGTACACATTGCATTTAGACTGGTTGAAAATAGAATAGGCTGGCTGGGAAAAGGCACTCGTTTCAGGACATTTCCATATGTGTTCTTCATTAAGATAATAATCAAACCTCTGGAACATTTCTCTAGTATGAATGTGTAAAACTTTAAATGATAATTAGGCCGCAGTGAAAGCCGTGAAAACCCGCACAAAACTCATTACAAACAGGGAAATTAGTATTAGTAGAAAACGCAAAGATTCCATAAACAGCTCAAGTAAACAACACATCGGCAGCAACACCACGCAAAAAGCATCTAATCAGCGAAATAACCTGACAACAACAAGATAATATTAAGTCAGACAGGGACGGCAGCACTCAATTTAACCAGCCGAGCACAGAAAACGTCAAAAACATATTTATAAGGCACAAAGTCCAACACACAACTGAACGAGCAAATGATCCTCTCAAGTCCCAGCTGAAGAAAAGCTTAATTGACTAGTTTTAGCAATCAAAAGTCTGAATGCCCAAGCTGAACGACTCAGTTTCAACACGTTATCATATAAATATTACACTTGCCATGATACGCACATGTAACACAGAACTCGATAGTCCTTTTTTGGGTGCAATATTTACCGAATTCAAATTAATGCTGTCAGAAGTGCTTGATTGTACGACTCATGCAGAGCTCTGCCGCGTTATGATAGACAACTCTAAAAATAAAGGGGGAGGTGTAGCGAGTGTGGAGATAGGCGCTGTGCTAGCTCATCTATGGAATAGAACAAGCACACAAACAACAGTTCTTAACAAAAGTAACAACATCATATACAATGATAAAACAGTCATAAAAATAATATCAAGTCAGGCAGGGAAGGCAGCACTCAACTTAACGAGCCAAGCACAGAAAACGTGCAAGGCACAATGCCCAACTGAACAACTTTACCAACTGAGCACAAATAAAACATAAAAATCATACAATTTAAAGTCAACGTCACTAAAGTAAAGTGCAATATCAGCATTGTGGAAGCACATTTTCATTCAACTCTTTATCAAAACCCGGATTTCCAAACTAAGACATAAAAGCTTTTAAAACATTTCTGTATTGGCTTGAACATTAGCTTTTAAAATGTCACCGCGAGTTTATACATATTGTTCCAAATGTTAATATATAAATATGAAAAACCAGAGAGGCATTTCTTTTGCTTCTTCGTCTCATTTTCTGGTAGAGTATGGACGTATATTAAAATGTAAGGTATCCACATGCCAGATCCAATCCGGCATTATAGCGCATCCATCTCTCAAATGAGATTACTACAACGTTCTAGCTGACATTTTACCAAGTAAGCGTTTTAAAATAAAATTGATCGGTTCTTCAAAATGTTCCCTGTATGTAGATATCTAAGATACCCTATTGTCGTTATTAGACATATTAGTCTATATATCTTTGGAGGTGGAATTCAATTATCAAATATTGAAAATATATTAAATTTTGCTTTCGACGTTTCCACAGTCTGTCTTCTGTTAGGTGTTTGAAATGTTACCAATGTGTGAACTTTGGGCCGGTGCCAATGTCTGCCAGCAATGTATTTTGAAATATAATTCGTTTTAATAGATCAGGAGCTTCCCCCTTTTCTACACGCCGCCATTTCCTTTCAGCAATACAATAATCTTACTATTTTTATCAACCTTAAATTACTACGGGGTTGGCCTATTTTCCATAGCGTCCATTGACAGCCAGAAAGAGCTATCAGCCATTCTCGTTCGTTTTGGCGTTCAATGGAAGCTTTAATGCGATAAATTGAGACTGAAGTTAATTATCGACCAATACTAACCTCGCTGTAGGAAAAGAAGTGTACGAATGAATATGACTATACTACGAAAAAGCAAAATGCAATTAATTTTTGTATCGAGATACGTATGATGTCGTTTATGGGGTCGTGGGTTGCACGTGTTTCTTTGCAATTTTAAGGTCCAGTATATGGCTGTGTCGTCTATCTTGCTTTATGGATTGTCCTTGATGTTTGCTTATCTTTGTATTTCGTTTTTTGCCTGCTGGCTCTTATTCGGTTATGTTTGACTCACTGATACAGCATACTGCCGAGAGGGGGTTCGTGTTTTTATACGCCCGAAGGGCCGTATTATGGTATGGTCTCTGTGTCCGTCTGTCTCTCCGTACGCATTCACATGTAGTTGTTGAGTGTCGAACAATGTGCTATATTTAGATTTTATTCATTCTGTTGCTTACGGGGTGCAAAATGTAGCTTATCGGGTGCGACAACAAAAGGATGAACAAACGCAATCCCCACAATGTCAGTTCACAGAGAACGTCCGTCCGTCCGTCTGTGCTACCCACTTGTAGTTATGGGGTGTAGAACAATAGGCTATAATTAAATTCTATTCATTCTGTTGCTTACGGGGTACAAAATGTTTTGCTTATGGTGTTTTACTAACAAAAGGATGAACAAAAGAAAAGCCTACAATGCCAAGCCAGTGAGAACGTCTGTCCGTCCGTCGTTAGCAATTTCCCTTCCGCTCTGTAACTCTTGAATCCCTTGAAGGATTTTAAAGAAACATGACACAAGAGGACATGCAGAGCGCATGTTCAGGGTGATTCGCTCCAAGGTCAAGGTCACACTTAGGGATTAAGGTCATATGACTTTGTTTCCCTTCCGCACTGTAACTCTAAACCTTAATTTTGCTACCAATACCTGAAACAAAACCAAATTCGGGCGTATATTGCCCTGCTTGGCGGTACACTTGTTGTAACTGTTCGGTTTCATGATTTCTTGTTCCTTTTGTGTTTGTTCTTGTGACTTTCATTTCTAATCCGTGTGTTTTCTCTTTTACGTAACATTTTTGTGTCTTTCGTGCTCTGTCTTTTCTGTTTTTAGATTGATTTGTTATTATCTTTTTGATAAAGCGTCGCAAAACATGTGTTTGTATCAGTCTGGTTCAGCTCACAATGTCACAACTTTAATTAACATTCTGATACAACGGAAAGGCTATGTCACATGGTTTTGTAACTGAAGTCAACGAACTCACATATTAGGAGTTCTTGGCATAACGTCTCGAATTGGTCTAGAAATACCATTTGTAAGATCCTGTGATATTTTTTGGTCATATTTTTCTATGAAGCTTAAGGGGTTTAGTTGATTAAATTGGTTACATACATTTATCTTAGATTTCTTCAATATGTTTCCATTGCCCATTTTGTTGCTGTATTGGAAACTCTAAAATCCTGCACAATGCTTTAAAGATTTTCCATATCTGAACAAAACTACGATTCCCCAGAGAACGAAATATGGGTGAAAAAACTCTTTTCGAGAGGTTGCATCAGTGTTATAAACTGGAATTAAATATTCTTAGAAATAAACGCCAACTACATTGTGATTGTTTAAAACGAATTTTATTTGGGGTTTAAAACTTAAATGTAATAATTGTAAAATAATACTGATTTGAAATTTCCCCGTGGTACATGGTATTTAGGAATTTCACTAATGTTAAATCGATGATTAAGTACAGGAACTAATTCCTTTAGATTCATTTCGCAAACCCAAGGCATAGACTCATTAAACTCAACTTTGAGACTCGACAACACTTCGAGTGTATGTTTTCTAAACAGAGCCTTACCAAAATGTAAGCATGCATTTGTACGTGTACATGTACATATAAAAGAACAAACAAAAGTCAATGGCTTTTAAAATAGCTTGGTCAGTGAGGGTTATTAGTGTGTTGTTTTTCAGTTAAGGTGTTGTTGTACTGCAAATAGCATGTCATAGATGATTACTTTGCAGCATAAGAATAGCCTATACGGAATAAGACGAGTGTATACAATTATACATGTGCATGTAGTAACACAACGCTTTATGCCGAAGTTCATGCTCTAGGAACTGGTTGTGCTTTTGTGTGTATTATGTCGTTTTATTTGTGATGTTACCTGACTGTGTGCTTTTCGTTGTTTGCTGTTTCTGATGAGTGTTGTTTTCCCTGTCCGATTCATTATTATCATTGTATGAAGTATTTGCGTTCGTTTAAAAGATAATCTGTTTATGCATTCCCTTAAATCTAAATGTCTTGACAAGAGACTTTCTTTGTTTTCTTTGCAGCCACAAGTTTATGGGTTTTATTTTGTTAATCTTTAATCTTTACGAGAATTGCGGGAAATATTTGACATTCTGTTATTGTCAAGTGCTAAAATGAAATCTTTAAAGCTGGGAAACAGCCTATGGAGTCTTCCAAAGCAATCAATACGCAAGCTTTAAATGGATTTAAAAGCGGCGTTGTCCTTAATTAATTAACTATTACGCATGATATATTGCGCACAATTAAAGTAGTAAAATAGTGTACATTAATCTGATTCTAATTCAATTAAGCTACCATATGGTGCCTTTAAACCGGCATCTGGTATTCAAACAAATGACTCGATAGCTTCAACGTATCATACATTGTGAACAATTTCAATGTCTTTCTTCGCAGGGTGTTACTTCTAAGTTATAATTTACGTGTTATACATGAGTCGCAAATTCATTTCGATCACCGTCCTATGTTCGGCCTGCGAACACGTGACCTTTTTACTTGTATGTGATCAGAGTGCATATCGGGCAATGTCATGAATTATTGATGAAGTGCCTATTGATGTTATGTTTTGTGTTACCGGCGGGATATGGTATGATATTGGCGGGCTATGACCCCGGTTGTCCATAGTACTGACAGGCTATGGTTCTGGTGTATTTTAATGGTATAATATTGGCGGGGTATGACACCGGCGGTCAATAGTACCGACGGGTTATGGTTCTGGGGGATTATTATGGTATAGTATTGGCGGGATATATGGTGTGATATTGACGGGCTTTGGTAACGGCTGTCTATATTACCGACGGGTTATGGTTCTGGGGGAATATAATGGTGTAGTATTGGCGGAATATGGTGTGATATTGGCGGGCTATGGTAACGATTGTCTATAGTACAGACGAGTTATGGTTCTGGGGGACTATAATAGTGTAGTATTGGCGGAATATGGTGTGATATTAGCGGGCTATGGTAACGGCTGTCTATAGAACCGACGGGTTATGGTTCTGGGGGAATATAATGGTGTAGTATTGGCGGATTATGGTGTGATATTGACGGGCTATTGAATTGGAGGGTTATGCTACTTGTAGGTTGGGCAACTTTGACCAGTGGGTGAGCAGATGTTTCACCAGCCTTATAGAGTTTGAATGTTTGTTCAAGTGTCAATGATAGTATCGTGCTAAGCTATTGTGACCTATTGTGATTAGTTATTATATGATAATGATTCTTTAATTACCTAGTTCGTGTTACGTCTCGTCAAAACCAACATCCTCTCTGATTGCCTATACAAAAATGATTAGAAGATATGCCAGTCTAATGTTATATGATATTGTGACATATATGTATAATTGTGCGAAGCTTGGGATAGAACTATGGCTAGTTCTTGATATCATCTTTACTGCTGTTGGGTTTTTTTCTTCCTACACGAAACAGCTGTCACACAACAGTGAAATGTTTCCTCCAGAAAATAGCATTCTAAAATCATGATAAACGAGCATCACGGTCGTTCGCATAACAACATGGACATTTATCATCTCAGACAAATTTTAATTGCTACTTTGTTTCATGCCAAGATTTCTGTCCAATTGCGAAATTTGTATTTCAAGGGAACAATGATAAGTAATGTCTTAGTGGTTAATTACATTCATCTTTGGTATCATATTCCTCGCATTGTGTTGTGTTGTATACCTTATCAGATAGTTATGGGTATTCATGTGTTTTATGTATATATGAATTATATAAGTTGCAGTGACCGTTTATTCGAAAACACGGCATCATGAAGTATGTTTGGCCATTTACGTACAAAATAGATAGCGTGATGTTATTATCAAGAATTTTATCAACTTAAGTGTATCCAACGAAAACCATTTAAGATTAACATCGTCCATGAAAAAAAATATTTACAAAAATAAACACACCGTATTGTTATGCTGATTTGAACTGGTATTTTTTTCGTTTGCTTCCTTTATGTTATTACAGTTACGTATCCGGACGACCGATAAGCAGTCTCCATGCGACTGTGCATTACTTTAGTGTATAGTTAATACTTTGGAACAATACATAATAAGTCAAATAATAAAGTCTAACATTAAATACATCTATAAAATATTTTATACGTTTGGGAAGAAAATAAACAGTAAGTGTATTAAGGGATCGGTGATATATGTTTTTCATTGCTTAACCATTTGAGGAATCAATATGTGTTATTCGTTAAATATAAATGTACGTAAGCTAACGATGTTTGTCGCTTATAACGAAAATGTATATACCTAAGGGAATGTTGAATATAAACAGTTTTCACGCATGGTAAATCTTTGTATAAATATTACACGAACTTAAGTGTCTGTGTGTATAATATGATTCCAGTCGATGGCGTTTGTTGTAAAAGCCTCGTTTTTTAGAGAATGTGTGAATTATTAAAGACATACGGTTCAGCAATGCTTTTTGTAAGCCAATAAAAAGCAGTTCAAAGAGATCTCTTATAATAAAACGTGGCATTTTCTATGCGTATATGTTATTATAAATGTTATATGAACAATTGAATGAAGTAAATGAGTATTTTAATTTCAACGGTGAATCATGATTTTATCTGTTATGGTTGACGGATCAATTTTATTAATGTTTTACAGTTCGCAAGGCCAATCGTAAAATATGGCATTCCTTTGTATGTGAGTGTTATTGTCAATTGTATGTTTTGTTAACAAAAACAGATCTCTTATCAGTTATATATTTTATGAGCTGCATGCGTTGATAAACAAACGTATATTAGAATTAATGAGAACTCGATCTTCTTTGTGTGTCAATTTTATCAAGTTGTTATTTTCTCTATATATATATGTATTTTTGTCGATATTTTTTGTGAATTGCCAACGCTGATATGTGTTATTTGATAACCACTGGTGATCAGAACTAATCAATAATGGGAATAGCACCTACGTGAGTCTATCTGACACATTGTGACGTCATTGTATCACTTGACCAACTGTAAACTTCTCCAAATATGCAGAGGATCATAGTCCTTGTCCACGGGGAACATATTTATCTGATTAACACGGGCTTCGGGTGATAAACTTGCGTTATATATATCATATATCTCAACTTCACTAGACAAGCGGGCTTCGATAAAAAGAGTGTTAGGTTGTCGTCTAGGACGGCATGTGCTCGGCATGTGGATATACTACATATGGTCCCTCTACAACCTAACAACAAATTATATAGCATCATAGCAAAGATTGGACAATAGACTTAGCCTATATTAGCCTACCTTAGCAAGAATTGGACAACATGCTTAGCTTATATTAGCCTATCTTAACAAGAATTGGACAACATGCTTAGCTTATATTAGCCTATCTTAACAAGAATTGGACAACATGCTTAGCCTTTATTAGCCTATACCTTCGCAAGAATTGGACAACATGCTTAGCCTTTACTAGCCAACTCCTTAGACACGGTAAAAGTTAAAAAGTGTATGAATAATCGACAATTCGTATATCGTATATGTCTCATGATTTGTGAAACATTAGGTATGCATAATATAAATGAATAAACGTAAGAATTCGCTATAAGTGTATAAGTTTGTTTCTTTAGATGTATTCATTGAGAACATCAACATTATTGACAGAAATATTATACTCATTGTATTGAATCCATATTGTATATAATCAAAGTATGCATGTTCCCCGAAGAGTTTGTGATATGTTTTGGATACAGAACTGAAACACGAGGTTATCTTAAACAGTTGAGAGCCTTGTCCGGAGTTTTGTTCTGTATGTATTTTGTATTAAAGTTTAACAGAGGGCGTGGCCAACAAGCCACATCTAGTACTGTAACAGCACTACTGTTCTCGCACGCTTTTCAGCCGTAACTATGATGCAATGTTGTTTTGACGATGGTTATGCATTATACATTGCCTGTAAATTGTCGCTTTCGTTTTTAGATTGAATTTAGTAAATTTGGGGATATTATGATGGCGAGTCAAATGTACTTTTCTCTTTTTCTGGAAAATTCCTGCTCGAGTGTCAGAACTTTGCTTGCAAGAAGAATGGTTTAAAGGTAACGCTTTCAGTGGATGATTTGTTTTGTACGGAAGAAAGGCAAAAAACTGGTGTTAATATTTAAGTGACACCAAATTAAATCCATTCATCGTTAATATTACTTAATGCTGGATTAAATTGAGAGAGAGAGGGAGAGAGACAAAACATGGTGAATGCATAAAAGCCTGATAAATGCAAATCAAGCTAGTTTGAGAAATGTGTTTTACAAATACATTGGGAGAAATGAATCAATCATGTTTATTTTACTTGTTTTAATTATGCATATATGTGTCAATTTCATAATAGAATATGGTAATGAAGCATTATGTAAATTGGCGTTATTACTGAATAAAGCAGGGCAATCACCATGGTGTAGTGTTTTAGCCAACATGCAGTTTAGCGGCCATACCACGTGGTCTGTGACGTCATTGTTAGCTTCAGTGGATGTGAATGGTATTATGTGACGTTGTTACTGACGTCAAGGGTTCAATATGAGGCATTCGGAATAATCTTTGTCGTTTTCGAATGATGATAAAAAACAGTTCGGGTGTATAATGCTGCAAAACAATCAGATACATTACTGACTATGTTGTACATGTGTGAGATTTCTAATTGGCTAACATTTCGCTGCACGATTAGTACTCCCCTAATAACACGAAACTCGCTCTACATGAAATGATATAAAGGATCGATGGAGATCAACGTATCTCTAACGAGTCTAGAAAACACAGGTTATTAAGCGAGCCTTTGGCGACCCTAATCATTTGTTTTGGTGACGAGTTTAAGAGGGTTAATCTCAAATACAACGAATGGTGGATTATTTTTTATCACAATACCATAGTGACCGAGTCAAAACAACGTCATAAATAACGAATTTAAGCCGGCGACATTATCGGTAATCGCCCAATACTAATATTCTTTACATTGTGATGGTCGTGCATGTAACACGACGTTCGCACCTACAACAATGTACGATCCCGACCTTGAGATGACGACCAGATTTTTTTAATGCCGAGCATAGCCTTTATTTGCTAGTCAGCTTTCTGCAGAAATATGGTAAGCATATAAGTGCCTCTACCCGCATTTAACCCGTGTCACCAGATTAGACGACAAGCGTTCCATCCACTGAGCTATGGAGTCGTTTTAATATCCAACTGTTACGGTGCAACGTATCATACCAACGTATGCCGAGGGGACGTTGTAGTGTGACCTCGCTATTATAACCAACGATTTCAACGACCAGGCCCCGATCTCCCGAAACATCTCAATCTGAGCTAAATCTCATCTCAAGTATTCAAACTCAAAGTTCAAATTTATCTCAAATTCAGACTCTAAGTTGAGCAAAATCTCAATTTGAGTTGAGATTTTTACTTGGGATGCTTCGGGAGATCGGAGCCAGGACTCCGTATATTGGACTACATAATGAATGCATGGTTTAAATGGAATCTAACACATACGGAATGCTATCCTGGTATTGTAAATCAAAGATGCATTATAACAATGATTTATGAGTATTGGTTGATACGACATTGTCCAGATAACATGTACGATCGTGGTTATATCTAACACTCTTGAATGTTGCTTGTCCTACAGCAGAATTTTGTAGGTTTTTTAATTACAAAAACATTGCAAGAGTGTTAACAAAAAGCTGAATTTATTAAGTGAATTTTCCGGAAACGATTAAAACCCGTCCTAGTTGACGAACGAAGATAATGAATGTGAATACTATAGACTGTTTTCTCTTTGTGGAGAGATTCGCTGTGTTTTGTTGTGTTTATCTCGTACATAATTATTCAATGTCGAAAAGCTGGAACAGTAGAATTAAATGTCCGTTTTAATTAGTGATTGATTAATCGCCGCCATGATACAGACACGTGATAATGCAGTCTGGGATAAATGCCACACATTCCGTATCGAGTTGACAGTAACAGATATATAGGTTGAACGTCCTGGACATGATGCCTCGTGTTATATGCCCTGTAATCAAGCGCCGCCAATCAATTAATGTTAACATAAACATGATTATCTCTTCCCATATGTATTAACTGATTAATTTGGTGCACGTGTAATCCTACGCCGATCAGACCGGTTGTGATTGATTTTTTATTTAAGTGTTTCAACTGAGACAGTCATTCATTTTTTGTCCCTAGGCGTTTGGCCAATGACCTCCGACTTGTACTAAGAGAAATGTGTGCGATAAATGAATTCAGGTGGAATAATTAATCTTGCTCTTTCCGGGAAGGACATATCTGTTCTTTAACGTATTCGGTGTATGTTTAGCACTGATACACGAGCGACCTAGACCACGAGAAATATTTATCAGAGTTTGTGAATTTTTGTTGGTTCAAAATCAGTTTTACAACCTCCATTTTTTACACAACATAGAAATTGTTTCCAAACGCATCGGTAGAAGAAATAAGACTATAATTAGACTTTTTGCGTATTTCAATTACAGCATTGTCTTCGATTGCTCCATTGGTATGGCGTCAAATTGGCTTATATCCCCGATTGTAATATTATTGGCAGTTTCAATGTTGTTGTGTTAGGCTCTGATCATGTTCAATTGTTTTGTATTGTTTTATGTTGTTTTATGTTGTTTTGTGTTGTTTTTTGCAGTTCCCATCTCATCTGAGTTTTAATTCCCTGTTTATTACTTCTTTGCATTGTATGTACTCTAAAAACCAATGTATATTAGTATAGAAAACCTTGTAAATATAGCCGGTATGTAACACTCCTAGTGTTACATTTTTCCTGAAGTTATCCTGATATCGTGTGCAGTTCTATATTTGCCCTGGACTTGCCTGGCCCCGATCTTCCAAAGCATCTTAATTTGAGCAGAATCTCATCTCAAATATTGCCTTTGAGGTTATTTCTCTGGTAGGCTGGACTCAAAATTGTCGTCAAAACAAATCAGAAATATTACGCTGAGATTATATCATGTAACTGTTACAGTAGAATTTAATGAGCTCAAACTTTAGATTTATCTCAAATTTAAACTCAGATTAACCAATTTGAGGTGAGCTTTCTACTTGAAAAGCTTCTGCAGATCTGGGCTGGTATTTATAAAACATCTTAGTGGAAAACTTAAATATTTTGACTTAAGTCAAAAATCTGCAATGCCCATATTTCCTGCAAATTGAAGAATAGCTCATGTTTCCTTAGTGATTATAGTAGCTCTCCATGTAATGCATTAAATCTATATAAAGAATCAATAATCTGAATTGTATTATTTAGCTAATACATTAAGGGACTTTTTTAGATTTTAAGAAAATTCTTAGTTTTATACTAAGATGCTTTATAAATACCGGCCCTGGGTCATGTTTCTTTAACTGTCCCTGTACATTCACTGTGTTTTCCTATCTTTACCTTGAACTGTACCCGCTTTCATTCATTTTCCATGTACTCTTCCCTGACTTCCATACATTTTCCATGTACTCTTCACTGACTTCCATACATTTTCCATGTACTCTTCACTGACTTCCATACATTTTCCATGTACTCTTCACTGACTTCCATACATTTTCCATGTACTCTTCACTGACTTCCATACATTTTCCATGTACTCTTCACTGACTTCCATACATTTCCATGTACTCTTCACTGACTTCCATACATTTCCATGTACTCTTCCCTGACTTCCATACATTTCCATGTACTCTTCACTGACTTCCATACATTTCCATGCTCCGTTCTAATATTTGTTTTCCGCCTAATGTACCTTCCCTGTATTCTGTATTGTACATATTTCCCCGGACTGTCCCTGTTTTCACGAACTTTCCCTGTATCAGGGTACCACGTGACTTTTGGCTATCCGGGGCATTCAAAAATGGCCGATTTCCTCGATTCAGGGAAAGTTCGCGACAACAGGGACAGTCGGTTTATTATTCAGTCATATTCTCTTGTACTTTTTTCACTCTTGATAGACGGTATCGTGATAACAGAGCTTATCTTTGATGTTTGATTTTTGCAAGTGTTCTGATGCGATCATGTCCAAATCTAGCTTAGTATATTGCACAGTGTTGTTTTCCTGTTTATTCTTCGATCACGCAATGTTCACCCAGCAAAAACTCTACTCACATTCCGTTACGACATCACAATAGCCTTCTTATGTTTTGAATAATGTCTATTAATTACGATTCTATTCTAAAGCAATAAAACCTCGATGTTCGGAACCTCTTGGACAATTTATTCGCTTATCGCGTGCGAGTGCTTGATGCTGATTTAGAAGTCAAGTCGACTGTCTCTGCTGATGTATTTATTGCTCGATACAATGTCGATTTTATGATTCCTAGTGTCGGTGGTAGGTTACGAGCCGCGGCATATCTGTCTTTTTCGGAGCTCCTTGGAACTAGGTCTGGAAATAAGTTATTTTAAAATAGAGCAATTACATCGTTACAGAGGTTACTCCTCTTAAAATACGAAGATATTAAATTAAGATAAAGTTATTTATTGTACGTATATGCTAGCTTTCATGTCTATCATTGAATCGTAAATTGTATGATGTCATTTTTAACAGACAGACCTGCAACATTTCATTTTAAGGCGTCTATTGCAAATCTGAAGATTCTTATTTTTCGCCATTACCGCCTACATAGAATTTATAAAATAGAACAAGAATCACGCCACAATAGTTTTTATGTTTTTAATACATTTTTAGCTCACCTGATCACGAAGTGCTGAATGTGAGCTATTGTGACGGCCCCTTTGTCAGTCGTTCGTCGTGCGTCGTCAACAACAGGACGGTTAACACTCTAGAGGTCACAACTTTTACTTAAGCTTGGTGATATTGGGTCAACAACTATGCCACTTTGTCCAGTCAAAAAAATCCCTTTTAACACTCTAGAGGTCATGTTTACTTCATCTTTGAGAAATTTGATCACAATGTTCGCATCTATGAAATCTAGGTCATGTTCGTAACTGGGTCATCTGGGATAAAAAAAATAGGTCACTAGGTCATATAAAAAACCTTGTTAACACTTTAGAGGTCACAGTTTTTACTTAATATTAATGAAACCTTGTCAAAATGTTCATCTCTATAAAATCTAGGTCAAGATCGCCACTCGGCCATATTGTGTTAGAAACGAAATCGCCAGGTCACATCGAAGAAACCCTGTGAACACTTCGAGGTCACAGTTTTGGCTTAATCTTTATGAAACCGGGCCATACTATGCGTCTTTGTAAAATCTAGGTGAAATCGTATCCACCATTTTTCAGCGTAATAATCATTACACAACGGGGGCGAATACCAACCTTTATAAAAACCATTCTTGAACAATTTGTACACAACGGTGAAAATGCATCCAGTAAAAATCGCACTAAATCCACCAATCTTGGAAGCCTTAAAAATAGTATCCGTGTTGTGTGTTGGTCTTAGAATACAGAGTGCGTAAAAAGCAAACATGTGACAAACGGACTTAACTGAAAGTAGTTTTATTTTGTTATTATTGCGCTTATCTTACCATTAATACTCAATCTTACACAACCAACATTTGCACCTACATAAAGGAAACCAAGTTGTGCACGAATTACCGTTAAAGGTGGTGCCTCACAGATCGGGCTAAAAATTTTGTATGACGCAATTTTCCTACCTTACCAAGTATTTATATAATAGAAAGTCACTGATGGTTGCTTTATGAAAGATTTATGGCATATAAGCAATTTAAATCACTCTTGATATTTGGCACTCAGTATTTTTCTGTTTGAAAATATCGCAGAGTTTCCTTCCAAAATGTTCTGTGAATTATGTAAGTCACACATGATCAAACTGTAACTTCAACAAACTAAAGCCGAAACATCTGTGAGGTAATCGGTTCATTTCGCAATTCATTTTCATCGAATGGGAACAAATTTCAGGCAATTTAAGTGATAGTAGTGCTAATTCTATATATATACGGTGTAAAAAATCTAAATTACTACAAAATGCCGATGTTTCCCAAGTTATTTTTTATGTCAATGTGGTTGTTTATGGCATATACAGGAAACTATACCAAAATTACACGAATATTTGACAATTTAATTTTGTTTTTGCAATACACCAATACGTGAGGCAGTCCCTTTAAACACAGCTTCGGCAAATAACTTATATTAGCGTTCCAAGAAAGAATATAGTGTAGCGGTAACTATGTCTTGATATGTTGTTAAATGCTGAATATTGGCTTTGATAGAATCGAAATACTGAATATGTACCCTTTGGTTATCTATAATATTCATTATTTCTTAAGTAAACAATAAATACGTAAGAACTTGACAACAGTTACAGTAAATTGATCGTCTGAATTTAGAGTTGGTCATAAAAGGAGGAAGTACTATTATATATTAACAAAAGCTATTTAACATTGCCCTGCGTGTACATGGTCTGAAAACAATGCGCGGAATCAAAGACACTTCTTCACAAGAATGTATCTCTTGTATGTTTCAACACCATAAATAAAAACAACACATCTAAAAACAACAACATAACCTAAATCTACGATTATACCTTTATCTATGACAGATTGTAACCGTCAATTTAACAAACAAAACCACACTGATGATGCTAGTATACTGTTATTACATTACGGGATTTTGTCTGAAGGTGTTAAGATAAGCAACATAAACAAAACCTGAACTCACAGTATGTCTGAGGCCCGCACACGTCAACATAGGAGCGTAAGTTTATGTTTTATAATTCCAAGACAAACAGTCATTTAAGATTCTTGAGTTCTTTATCTGAATCCGTTGGAATTTTCATAAAAACTGTTTTGATTGTTCCTTATCGACTTGGAAACTTATTATTATCCCTGTCTAATTATTTTTCACATTGGGATGTCGATGGTGGTGTGACTAGGTAGTGTTATAAACGGTTAATATACTGGAATAGCACACTTGTCGGGCTGTATTATACGTGTGTTTTTGTAATTGAGCGATAAGTCTAAGAAATTATTGTTATTTTGTAAGATATATTGGTATGTGTTGTTTCTCTAAATTAAGATAGAGTATGTTTCACTAGATTAAATGGTAAAGCCAAGACACATAAAACAGGATAAAACCAATCATCTACCGTACCAATTACCGGATTTCAGAGTAATTCACAGAAAAAGTGTTTTGCAATGGTAGACCTCGTGTTGGTTCACTTAGCATACAACGAGGACACGGGTGAGGGCAGTTATATTGTTTTAATTGATTACATTGACTAAATCGTCTTCAGAAGCCCCTGTTCCAATTTAAAAATAATGTCAATAAATCCTTTTTTCGGATGGCAGATACATTGATAGTTTATAGACCGGGTGGTCTCAGGTTAGTCTGTTCCACTAAGGTGATTAGCAAATCATCGCTATTTCGTAGCATAACGCGTGGAAGAGTAGACTGTTTCAGGTTTGAATTAAGGGCCATCGTGACCCTATCCTTGTATCTGTCGTCCTTATGTAGCTTTGTCGTCGTAAATAAAACTTGTAATTTGTACAAAGCGCGTAGTTTTGGGGTATCTAAAGTATGAATGTCATTCTCGAACCCACACTGCGCCTCACCGTCGTTCAACAATACGAAGCCTAAATGTACCCGACCACCCGGTAGCCGCAACAATTAACCAACAAAGGTCCCTCAAACGACTAGCCCTATAGCGACCACACCAGCTATCGGCTATCGTGACAATAAAGTTCTCATCATTATTTAGATATTATCAGCAGGGCTGGTAATTACCAATCGTTCCAAGGCCTAAAGGAAAATTCGGGTTTCAAAAACACACACCTGAAAAAAGGTTAGGTAACTCTTCTGATAAGGTTCGTGTTTCTTGTGTTGATTGTTTCATTTGAGTTGAATGTCACTGAGGTCAAGGCTAAAGTCTATATGGTTTAAGATAAATACAAGGCTAAAGTACATATGGTTTGAGATAAAGATCAGCATTACATCAATGCCGTACAGACTTACACCCACTCCGGGACATTTCTGAATAATTAAATAGAAGTAGCAGATGTTTGAGGAATCGCGAAAGTTCGACAATGTCCGTCTGTCTCCGGTATTGCAATCAAAATGATAAAGAGGATATATAATTGCCACAGTTTTTTCTGATTGATTATTGATGTTTCTGGTATACAGTTATTCCTGGGTGAAGTTGTCCTTTTGATAGTATGGCGTGTGTCCCATTATGAAACTTTGAAGATTAATATAAGGCTGTGTCTTTTATTTCTGAATGTCATACTCATTGGTGTTTCTGCATTATACTCGTTATTTGTATTTGTTAATTTGTGATTTGTATAATACTAGTAATTTGTATTAAATAACCCTTTACGATTCTCGTACATATACAGCATTCGGTATTTTTGTCATCATTACTAATAAGTACGATATATTTTGAGTACGAAATGACATGAAAAATATTTCTGATGTATTGCGAAATCTCACAATGTGTACAATTTTGAGATAATGAGCATACAATCGTTGGGTTTTTTGTACAGAATTACAAATCGGGAAAAAATATGAAAATGGAATATTCGTCTGCGCTTTATTCAGACATTCTCACCAAACTACAAAGTAACTTAACCAACCAATCAATGATCACAGATTTCTTCACATCAGGACGGGTAATGAGATAGGACGCTAAAAGACATAGGCAACACAAGTCAAGGTCTAATACAGCGTAATACATTATATTCTTCTCATTGAATTGGGAATATGCGTAATAAAACGGAATCCTATACATATCCATCGTTATAAGGTGTTTTGCAGGGGGTACGACTATTCTAAATACCAGATAATCGCTCCCGTCCGCTAACGTAATGCGTTGTCATATTGACGTTGTTATATTGTTTTCTGTCTGGTTTTGTTTAATTGTCTAGAAGTTTCTTGTGCTCTTGAAGTGATTCATTTTGTTGTAAATATGCAATTCACGTATCAATAAAACTATTTTATCAACACTCAGTGATCTCTTTTACGACATTAAACCGTAAAGTATATAAGTAGCAAGAAGAACAAATTCCTTTATTCACTGCAGACGATAAATTACGCGTGCTTTAGACGCATTAGACACTGCAGCACCTTTGTCAAACGCTTGTCTGGAAGTCTTACATAGACTAGATTTATTTGCTTATTCGCTACAGTTCTGCAAATGAACTTTATCCAACAATCGCAGCCGACAATGTTATGTCTTAAATATTTTTTGTAGTTCTGCATTTGGTCACACTTTCATCTTTTCCTTTTTGCAGGGCCATACTCTATGGAACGCAATTATTCATTGCAAGGTCGGTCACTGTAGTCGAACAAAATTACGTATGCACCTTTCGTACAACTACTAAGTAATCTAAGCCACTGTTCGTTGGACGCTCCGACATTTCCCGCGGGACATTCAAAACGGCTTCCGTAATTGATTCTTTAAACTAGTCTATAACAGAGTCCAGTATGGTATTGATTTTCTTACAATACAATAAAACAAATTGCATTTTCAGGCCTTTTCTTACAGTCAGATATATCATATTTCTTCAAATACTTCAAATGGATAGCTTCGGGGCCACATTGCGAGAAAAAGAATTATACAATATAAGCGTCTGGGAAAATATAGGGGAAAACAATAGTCTTGCAGAAAACAGAGTATTTGTACAGGCGGTCTTATGATACAATGAATGCGATGCATGGAATATTGCATTCCTTTTATGTTTTGCTTACAACTCCAATAGCTAGTGTCCGTGCCTCCGTATTGTTTATTCCCTGGGCTGTTCGTCTAGGTACGGCAGGAGGCCGTATATCCGTGTATCACTTTCGTATAATAGAACAAATAGTTATGTAACATTTCTATACCTAATGAGCGTTGGCAACTCTCCATGTATTCGACAATATGTCCGTTTTTGAGCAGTCGGTGCTCCAGCCCTGACAAACAACCAGTCGATAACGTGCATCCCTAAACGGATCGATACGACCCCTGATGACACGAAATACGGCATGAACTTTATTCATTTAATCTATTTCCGACGCCTTGAAAACAAAAAGGTTTGACTTGTCTATCAACACAAAATGGCTAAACCTTTCTACCGTTTATATTCTCGACAACATACACTGTATGAGAAAAAAACATAATATAATGATGTACGTGTACTTCAGCAGACAACGGATAACGTTGTTCACTTAAGAGAAAACAATGACAAAATTAGGTTCGGCAATAATTTCAATGCAATATCGATTATTGCCTGTTTTAAACCGAAATATTCACCAAAAAATATGAAATATAGCGCAGAATGACATGTAAGCGAACTTAGAAAATTGGAGTGTCAATCATACACTGGATATATCCATAGTCGTAGTATGGGATATGGTGTATCATAAAACAGGCTCGCCAAAACAATGACGGTTGCTAGGCGACGGCACGGAATGAGAAAATAAAAAAATGCAAAAAAGTCGGAATGACAAAACAAAGTCTGATTCTTATTCATTTTTTGCAATATCCCTTTTATTGTAATCTACTAGTATAAGTTGCAATATAAATGTTGTCATTACTTAAATAACGTTCTCTTCGATAACCGTTTCTTGCCAATTTAGATTCGAAGTTTTAGTTCATATATGCTATTATAGCGTTCCTCACGCTAGACAGGTTGCGTCAAGCGTACGAGTACGTCAACCGTTTGATATGTTCATCAGTGCTTCAAACGTCATCGTCTGCACGAAAATAGAAAATTGCTAGATTTCATAATTATTATATCTCAAAATCATGTTGACAGTAAGTGCATATGTCTGGTCACGGACCATTGTTTTAGTGGTTGAATAATAGGAGTGTTGTATTGCTATTGTCCATATCGTATTGCACATACAGCAATCAACAATTGATGGAACCTTGCTTCATAGCTTAAGCGAAATTCTACCCTTGTGATGCTTTATGTCTATCATTATTGTAATCAAGTGTCGTGGAATATTTACTAAATAACAACTGACACGCTATTCGACAATGATCTGTGACGAGAAGTGTGTATCCGAGAACAATACGAATCAGTTACGCAATTTGTAAGATATAAGCATGTCTGAAAAATTGATACCAAAAGTCAAGTACGTGTGCGCAGTTTGCTCAAACCAACACACAAATGATAAAAAGGGAGACACAAGAGTTGATGGGATACTTTATAATAAGTTTTTATAATGTGTTTCGCATTGAATGCAAAGTTACTAATAAACTGAGAAATAGTATTCAATATTCAATGCATCTTACATTTGTAAGAGAAATCTTACATATTTTGACTTAAGTTTAAACATTAAGCTGCACATATTATATGTCCCAAGAAACAAAGAAAAACACATGTTTACCTAATACTCTTAGCATAATGCTTCTAAACTACATGTTTATAAAACTTGATAATCTTGATTTTTTCTATTTAGCTGATACACTTAAGGTATTTTTCCCCTTAAGGTGCTTTGTGTATATCACCCCCCGGATTGCTGGTCGGGGTTTTTCAATCTAAATATACAGTTTCCTGAGTAGCAAAAAAAACTTAGTATAAGAAATTTGGATTTGCTATTGTCGTCTAGATTACGTTCGCGGCAAGCAATCGACAGTTAGATTAAAAAGCAAAGTGAATTATGCAATACACAACAGCGTTTGTCCCGTTATTGTTTGATTCCAAATTCTATTAAAGGCAAATTGTTCCGAGGTATGACAGCAAAGGTGTCTAGAAGTCACGCCTTTATACTCCCTTGTGTCTCATCGAAATCGTGTTTATTGTTTATCTTAATTCTACATTCTTCGTTTTACTTTTGCAGCATGTATTTCTTCCACATGCTGCAAATCATATATTTGTCCCTTACCTGTACATGTTTCAATCTCACCCTCTCTTACCCTCGTGGCGAATGATACCATCATGAACGAGGGGTCGAGAGTGATTAATATAAGTAGCAAAAATTGTTTTATAATCGACCTAAATAATCGACCTAAATAAATGAGTACAAAAACAAATCATGAGGACGATATCCAACTCTTCAGGATGATCCTTGAATCTTCCTCTAGGTCCTCCATTACCTGTTTATAATAGTCTGCACCTTTGGTGATCTTCATACCTATACTATGCGGCGACATAGTCCAGCAATGCGAAGATCATTGGCTATCGGAAATTCATACCTATACTATGCGGCGACATAGTCCAGCAATGCGATGATCACCACAACCCCCAAAAAGTATCCGCACATAATTATTATAACCAATATTAATTAATATGACTACACCACACAACACCACACCACACTAGGCCCCGATCTCCCTAAACATCTCAGTCTGATCTTAATCTCAACTCAACTTATTCACCTGTTGTTTAATATAATTTCCATGCGACATTTTACTCTAAATTGGTATAACAAAACAGACTTATTATTCTGAATTTATTACAGTAAAGTTTCGAGAGTTTGGATTTGAGCAAAATCTCAATTTGAGCTGATGCATTGGTAGATCGGGGCCAGTAACATTGAAAACACTGTCTATAGCTCTCTTCATTCTGACAATGTTTTCGGACTGGTCAGTATCTTTCTATAAGCGCCCGTTGAAAAGAACGCATTACAGTAATTCGAAAAGAGCTGTGCAGGTAATTATTAGTTTTCAAGGACTTATTCTTCACATACAACCATGAATATGGGAATACCAACATACAAGTTTATTATGCCCTCATATTTGATGAGAGGGTATATTGCTTTCGACATGTCGGTCGGTCTGTCGGTAGACCAAATGGTTTCCGTTTTTTAACTCAAGAACGATGTGCCCAATTAGCCTATAATTATTTTATGTTCTTCAAACTGTACATGGAGGAGAGTCATCAAGATTAGACGACTTCTATTGATTGTAAGGTCAGTACGTCAAAGGTCATGGTCACTATGACCTTCACCATTTCTGACTTTTGGGCTGCGATGGCGACAAACATGTTTTACAAACATCTCTTGTTCAAGTTGATTCAATAACGACTTCCTGGTATCAATATGTACTGTGTTTCTACAGAGAATGATTGACGTCGTTTTTGCGTGACTAGCAGAAACTTACCAGTAATGTAATGATATGTTGTTTTGACGGATTACTTTCACACCTTATGTATTTCTTGATTGAACAACTTTAATTGCAAACCCCAAAATGATAATACCAACGGGTCGATAATATTTAATCTAAGTTGCAGACTTGGTCTTGAAGAATTATGGTTTTAAGAATCTCTGACACTTCTTATGAACGGTAGCCGGCATAATGTCAAGTGTGTTGAAAGCGAAAATTGTGAAAGGAAGACTTATATTTTACTAGTACCTAGCTCTTCTATCATCCCAGCCGTCTATAATGTAATTGTGAAGATCTTTGGATGAGATCCATTTAGACTGTCTCGTGAGACCAATGTAAGACTTTCGTCTGACGAATCTACCAAAACTAGGGAATTATATTTCAGCAAAATAACGAATTGTCAGTAGGCACTATTCCATTGTCAACAACTCTGTAACTTGTCTGTTCTATTTGGTTGCTTTAATACTGCAATGTATGCACTTCTTGTGGATGTCAAATTATCTTCAATATCCGAAGTGGCAGAGCATCAGCCGTGAATAAGAGAGGTTTAGGGCTTCATCCTAGGCCGCGACGTACAAATTAAATAACAGTAGACACATCGAAGCCATGCAGAAGCGCCTCCCCCATCAATACAAGAGTTATACACAGAACGAACCACCCGTATCACCAAAAATCGGCACTTCAAGCAAAAAGATTATTAAGTCAGACAGGGAAGGCAGCATTCAACTTAACCAGCCGAGCACAGAAAACATTAAAAAACACGTAGCACAATGTCCATCTGAACCAACCGAGCACAGGAAACATAAAACACATACAAGGCACAATGCCCAACTAAACAAGCAAAGATCCGCCCAAGGCCAAGCTGTCAAAAATATAATAACTTATTAGTATCAGCAACCAAAAGACTGATCGCCCTAGCTGAATGACCCAGTTTCCACCGCAAAACGACTGACCCCTAAAACGAATGACACACTGCATGGTTATTGAAATTACCAAATAACCATAAAGGGAAGTAATAGCAATTGATAACAACAAAGCCCTTAAGTAAAGGTACGGGTATATCTTCCTTGCCTGTCGATCGGCATAGTTAGTTCCAGGTATAAACTGCTGATTTACCCGGTGTCTGGATAATGTGACTGGATAGTCTCCATATGATTCAAATACCACAGTCCAGACAGTGGGTGTGGCTCACTTGTTTATGAAAATACTATTTTGTTTAAGAAATATATAACCGCCAAACAAACATTCGTAGGTTCGCATATTTACGTTACGTAACTTAATATTTAATCCAGATAAAGGGACTGCCTCACATATTGGTGTATTGCAAAAATAAAATAAAATTGTCAAATATTAAATCGAAAAAACTTAGAGAAGTGTATTTCTGAATAATATTTTAAGTGCAAAATTTAGCGACACAAGAGAACAAATCTGATCAGACGATGAAGCTTTATTCCTTTGGTTGAACAAATCACAAGATATACAGTCTGTAGGCGTTCACGGTAACTACTCAATGACTTAACTGACAAATTGTGTCGACAAATTTAATTTGTGATGTTTGGTATTCAACAAATTAGTAAGCTTTTAAGACAATCCTAAAATTGATATTGAGTATCGCTTTCGTCTAGACGAATATTAAATTATTATTATTAAAATGAACGGAGATCAGCAATTTTTGAGATTATGTGTAAAATGATTGAGTGTTTCTTGGAAGTTTCCTTAGTTTAGCACTGCAAATCATAAGCATAGTGTAACGTTTGGTACCCAAAAGTCAATATGTCTGATATATTTTGTTTCGGCGAAGCAAATATCAAGGATATTTAACAAGGTTAAGTACTTAAAGTTCATCTTATTCTTGAAAAACATTGAATAGTATGGTATAACTTATACGTTATAATGTCACGGACATTGGCGAAATATCCAACTTGCACGTTTGTATTTTATTCGGATTTGTGACGGAAATTGCCGAAGTGTGCAGTATACATATGTATGTATACAAAACGGCTTTATCGCGGAAATTGCCGAATTATGCAGTGCATATTTCTATATAAGTCCACTTTTTATTAAGTTGTCATTGCGTTGTCAAAGTGTGCAGTGCACATTCGTATCAAACACATTTTGTCATACTAGTATACACCCTTGTAACCCAGATGAACTGAAGAGTACATTTTCTTCATAATAAAATGATGTTGAATATGTAATATTAAAATAAACAATCTGGATAGTTTATATGGAAAATATTGCAAAAACAATGTGCTTACCACATTTTTCATGTCGGCCATTCTGCAATCATGTTGAGATTTTGTCCAAGCATGTTGGTTTATCTGGGTAGAAGGGTGAGTATACAAACTGAATACTTTAAAAATTTATGGGGGTTTGTTCCATCGGTTAAACGCTTGTTGGACTTTAAATGAAAATTATTAATGACTTCAGACATCTAAAACTAGGTATTTCAGCCGTTTTACTGTTAACCATGGGTCAATCAGCTTTGGAGTTCAGGTTTTTGATTGCTGAAACTAGTTCATACTGCTTATTGACAACTGGGACTTAGGTGGAGCATTGTCTCCTTCGTTTGTATGTTGGGCATTGTACCTTGTATGTTTATATAGTATCTGTGCTCGGCTGGTTAAGTTGAGTGCTGCCTTCCCTGTCAGGCTTAATATTATCTTTTTAAGGTAGTTTGTTTTATCGGTGTAAACGCTTAATTGTTGGACTTTTAAATGTGTGCTGTTGTTTAGAAGTCTGTGACACTTTGATTAGAATAGTGCCTGGATGATAAATGCCTGGCTGTTACAATCAATGAATAATTGAGCATTAGAAGTAATGACTCAGTAAGCGTTTTATATCACGTGATCAGTCTAATTTGACGCTAATTATACGTAGTCTGACCAATTATCCTGATTATAGCGGTTCGTGATGGTACTTCTCCAGTTCAGTTTTATTGACACATGTATATACATTGTAGCCTATTTACAGGTACAGTTAAGAACATTTAACATGGAATGCTTGAATATATGTGCTTATCTGTTGCCCAATCAGAGTATTTATTTCAACTAATCAAAACATCTTTACGGTACAATAACGAAAACACACGAGGATTAATTAGCCTCAGATCAAATGTTCATAGCTACGTATATCCCGATATCATCTCAAGAAGTAAAGTAATAATTTATAGGTTTCACTGACTATCGTACTATGACAGGTTGTACACTGAGCTGTTCGAAATTTGCACGATATTCGACATTTGCCATTCATTTCGACATTCGTCATAATATGTCGAAATTCGTAATTTTGACATTCGACATTCACTTTACTTTGACATTCACCAAAATTGTCTAATGTCGACATTCTAAAATTTGACATTCATGTCGACTTTGTCAAAAGCACCGAATGTCTAAATTGCATTTGCGAAAAATAGATTCTTGAAAATGTTGATAAAAAAACGAAATTTCAACTGCCTGTTACTTTCCAAAGTACAGTATATATATGATTCTTTTTTTGCTGCTTGATTTGATGATTGTTTGCTGTAAGGAACACGTCTGTTGTAGACCTCTACAGCAGTTGGCGTGTGTGGTAAGAAATGCAATAGGTTGATTGAAGAAAACAATAGTCTTCTAGCTCAGAGCTGCGATAAAATAAATCACATGTGACAGGCGACAGACTGGGGTATATATAGAACAGTTTTCTGCCTACATTCCCTATAGATTGAACATCTATCTTATAGTTACATGAACAGTTGATTGACTGTTGGAAATAATCTACGAGATATCGCGAAGATTTTGGTTGAGTTCTTGAATTGTCGACATACTTTATATCGAATAATGGAATTCTGAACAAATAAACCGCAGTTAATCACGTTTTAAGCAGCTTGTCACTTGATAAATCCTTCGTTGGTGTTATTAGTCCCCTACCGGTTTTTGACCGGAGAGGACTATAGGTTTGCACTCTGACCGTCCGTCCGTCAAAATATCCTGATCCTGACATAACTGAAACAGTTTCCAAGCTAGGTTTATAAAACTTGATATGTGGATAGGGGGCAAAAAGGGAATTATATACGTCTAAAAATATTTTGATTCCGACAAAAATTGTGGTTGCTATGGCAACAGAAACATTGAACATGGCACTTCTGTATTGCTTGCAATTCTTAATGACTTGTTTTTGTATGCATTTTCAGACAAAGACTACTCAAAAGAAAATAAGTTTTATAGAGTCAAAATAGATCTATTTGATTTGACATCAAACTATTAGGTATAATGTCATATCAATGCACACATTAAGCTCACCCTTTAGCAAATCGTTACAATACAAAGGCACGCATGAGTAGTCATAATTCGATAACTTAAGAAGAAATTCTAAAATATAAGCAGCTGCTGATGTCATTGGAAACCCGTGTTCGTTCTGGTATGGGTGAATAGCAATGAAGGTGAATGGATTTGAATTACATGTAGATATACCTTAATAATATAGAAACTACTGCATAACCTCTTATGTCACAGGACCAGTATTTGACTGATACAGTTACTATGTACTGTCGTCAGCCCAAGTGCTCTACTATAGCACTTACTATTAATAAATAGGAGCACTTTTAGAGTATTTGCTGATCACTTAATGTGGTCAGATAATTCCAAGGTCACCACATAATATAAAACATGTTTATACATGATATGTGAAAAAATATACTTGTTTTATCCTTCTCAATGTCTTAATTTACTGAATTTACAAAAAAGTGTAATAGAGTATACATGTGTAAACCTAACACATCATAAGTGACACATGTCGCTAAACAGATGAAAAATGACTCCATATCACTTTGTAATGTAACGCTATTCAAACGTTTAATGAACCTAACGCGAAAATAGAATATTAATAGCTCATTAAAAATCATTATAGTTTTAAATGCGGGTTAAATTACTGATAAATAATTGATAACCAATGTCATTTCCAGTCTCATAACATATAATACGAGAATTATGACTCAAATGAACTCCCTCTGGGAGTCACTTCGGATTCAATGATAGTGCAACACATTTAATCATGAGATAAAATATTAATGTTCACTATTACCTGGTCTAATTTGCATGCAAATTCGTCTAGCATACGAAATTATTAATTTTATATACAAATGTACTTTGTCCGAATTCATCTGCTGTTCATGTTATAAAACGACTCGTAAACAAATTTACCCGAGTACCATTTTACATACTTAAATATATGCTGTTGTGGTGTTTTGGAACATCTGATTGGTGGACTATTTGAACAGTGTTAAAAATGACAAATGAGAAGCCATTATTCTTAGACTGGTCTCCAAATACACACGAGTACCATTTTCATACTGCAATCTATATTCTGTTGTGTTTCTTTTTTGAAAGGCAAACTAAAAAGTAAAGCGTCTGATTGGTTCACTATTTGAGAAGTGTTTAAACTGACCAACGGGAAGCCTTTGTTCTTAGTTTGTATATATTTAACGGCTAGCATGTTTTGATCGAAATAAATGACATGTGCCATGTTTATGTTGGGCGCTGTTTGCGATTGTATCTCTTCCTTATGATTCGCTGATTCGCTATTCTCTCTGGTTTTGTTGGACTCAATGGTTGTGTGTATATGACTGTTAGTTTCCTTAATTTTTAGTTTTTAACTTGTCAGTTTGGTATTATATCTGATCACAATAAACTAAGACTCCGAGCCTATGCACGTAAGTCTGATGAGCCTCAAACTAATGTGGTTTACTAATATGTGTGTTTTTTTCTTTTTTTCTACACACGATCAATTTGAACAAGTTAGACATGAAGCGATGTTTATTATTTCAATGTATACATATATAGTTTCTTTTTCTTTTTACGGGCTTCTGTACATTGACTCCATTTGTAAAGTTCCGCTTATAAGACCACTTTGCAGATTTTTGCCAGTTTAAGGTCCCAAAGTATTAAATTTAGAACAAAAAAGGTCCGCTAATAAGACCGATTTGCTAGTAAGACCACCTTTTTGACTGGTCTTATTAGCGGAACTTCACTGCACTTAGGCTTCCAACACAGACAAATGATTCGTATAAGTAAACCTCAAGGAAGTTAGTCTTTGATTAATTGCGATTGAGATCGCATGCGGAACAAATGCTCGACACTCTGATAAATTACTAAACAAGTAATGCAATATTTGCAAGTCTGCTTCCTTAATTAAAAAAATCTAAATTCCATTTAAACAGATTACCACTAGGTTTTATTTCATTGTTGTTCAATTCGTATGGTATAATTATGCAAGTGGGTTTAGATTGTTGCATTTCTTTGTTAATTTAATTCATAGCAGTGATGGGGATTTAAAGTACTCATTGCAGTTGATGTATTACCTAAAGTCTGCAATGACTTTTTATATCGTATGTTGTAGTTCAAAATTACATCAAGAAATATTGAAATACAACTTCGACATTAATATGATTTGGTAATAATATTAAGTACATGTAGGTCACCAGCTAATACACACTATTTTATATACATTATCGTTATAATATTTCAAAACAAAAGACAACGAGTATAGAGGAATTGCATGTACAAATATATTATTTGATAGACCGATATATACAGTCTTTTCAGACGCACTTATAATAATCAAAATGTCCAGCGTATTACATTTGTTTAGCCCATCCTATTTTGGTGATGACACCGCATTCAATATGTCTCGCATCATATATTTACCGCTCTAGGTTAGCATACCGTTCTCTGATATATCTCTCCACGCAGTTCTAACGTGTTCTTTTGACAATCCAAAGTCCTCGTCTCAATGCGCAAACTCAACAGCTCATCGCTCAACCAACTCAGATAGATTGCTGGGTTGTCCTTGCGATGTTTGATCGTCTTTGTGATTCGTGTTTGTTTTGTAAAAACTTACAGTTCGTATTTGAAGAACACGGGTGTTCAAAGATGGAAACTTGTCAGACATGATTGTCCGGATGCTGTTTAATCATTTTCCCGCGTCTAATAGTGTTCCCGTAATAGTGTTTTCTAAGATGGCGGACACCAAACTGCATCCGAAATGCCAGGCGAACCTGACCCTTGGCACTTGGGGATTGTAGGTTATTAAATGAAACATTTCAAAATATATTAATACGCATTTATTCGTAGAGACATGTTGAAACTGTTTCATCCAGAAATCGAAGAATTTCGTCTCCTTTGTTATAGCGACAAAATTATAATATCATGGCATACAACATAAGCATGGCGCTAGTCTTTTTAATTTTTGACATTTTCGCGTCTGTTTGGGCGCTATTGTGGATGCACGTTGTGTTCGCTGACGTTGAAGCATCAGGATTTGAGACGTTGGATAAGGCTACAATGGGATTCGACTGATACACTTGTGTTGAATTGATTTCAATAGTGTATATGTTTTGCAATATTTCGACGCCTGTGATTTTGAAGAGTTTTGGAATTTTCTCAGACTCATCAGTTTTTCAGTTAATTATTCAGATTCATAGCGAAATACATCTAATTTCAAACATTTGATGCAATGTTGCCCGATTGTTTTTGGCCATCCAAATGCTTGTTCGTGTGTAGCCAATTTCAAAACAACATTTCTCATACCCTATGGAATATTTCCATAGCGATTGCAATTTATAGAAGAAATACGCTACACCATACATAATTCTTTTTTATCTTTTTTAAATCTGTTGAGAGAAACATTTAAATCATTCTAATTAGATCTTTCAATAGATCTCTTGAACCTGAAAGTGCATCCAATTTGTGAAAACCTATTACAAACCATTGACAGTGCAAGATAATCTGTCCTCGAGAAACACATTTGGTGTGAATTATGTGATTTTAGATTGTGACGAAGCCATTGAGTATAAACACTGAAGCCTTGCTCATTAGAGATAATGAAGAGAGCTGATGTGTGAAAGCATCATGGAATTGGAAAATGAAAAACAAAACAGCCCACAAAGGGCATCAATAATTCAATACAACAAGAGGGACAGTATGGTCCTAGGTAGTTCTTCAGAGTAATCCTCACTAGGTAGTTCAAGAGATTGTGAAATATCCCCTACATGTAAGTTTGTTATATATGTCATAACGTTCCCTAATTAACGAAGGCAATCATAATAACACTCAAAAAACTTCAATGTAATATGCAACCTATATAGCATGCAAAATATGTTTCTATGATTCGACTTAGTGACCTTATTTTCAACCCAAATTTACCTATATGCGACATCGACGTAGATTTTATCTTTACAAACATGTGACATGTTTCTTGACGGTCCAAATGAAAATGCAGCCTCTATTGCACAATTGCAATAATTTTACTTCGTATCCAGATGACCCAGTATCGAAATTGTCCAAGATTGAGTTTGAGATTATCATTGTGACCGAGGTTCATAAAAATTAGAACGAATGTGTGACTGATGTTTGCACAAGTATTGCCAACGGACGATCAATGAAGAGCGATCACAAAACCTCACATTGACACTCATGTAGTGGCTGGTGAGCTAATAAATGATCATGTCGTGTTAAACATAGTAAACTATGCCATACAAAACCAGTGCAATTTGTTTAGAAACTACATTGCATAATAAGTATGGTACAATGGTAAACGGGTAGACACCCGCCACTACTATGGTTGCTATTGGCTAGAATAATGCCCAATTGGTGGGCTGCCACGCAATGAGTTACAGAATGCATATTATGTAAGGCGAGGGTACTGCATGATGAGGGTAATCATGAAAAGGAACCGAGTGTATATAGCTTTGATAGCCTATTTGTAGAGCGTCTGCTTCGAGTGCGGGATATCCCGGGTTCGATCCCAAGCAGCGTCATACCAAGGAAGAAGAAAACATAGGCGCTTAGCGTAAAAGGGAAACTGGCTTTTCTTCTCAGATACCCGCGTGTCGATGGATAACAACAGGAATGAGGTGTGGAGAGTGATTAATATAACTTGGAAAAACTTGTTTCACATTCGACCTAAACAAACGTATATAACTTGTTAATGTATATAACTTGTCTGACAATCGATGAATTAGACTAACCTATTTATCAGTCATCGTGTCTTATTTATATATTTGTCAAGAACGTGTGACACGATCGATGGAAATATAGAATGTTTACACTGAAATAGATGTAAAAGAGTAATGGAATAGTTTTGCCCTGTCAAGCACAATCAATTTCATTTTGACAAAGAACTTGGCCTTTAACGATTGGAATTAAGTTTCTGTCAACTAGAAATACAAGCGATAAATTAGAAAACATTGAATGGCTATATATGTACTTACTGAACCGTTTTTGAGTACTTGTAATAAACAATCGACGAATTATGATCGACAAATAACACGTAATTGAGAAACGAATATGGCAGTTGATAGACAATGTCGCCTAGTCCGTGTATCGACTTGTTTGTGTACAATGCAAACTTCGGAAAGTTCAACATTCATGAGGTTCCAACGAACGACACGTGTCTCAATCAGCCAAATCAAAGGTCGTTTATTGTATTACAGCTATAGCTTTGTACGGCAATATATGACTACACATTTTGTTCATTCACAACATGTTAATTGTAAAGTATATTTTTGTTAAACTGTGGTGAAAACATCGATAGATAGATATTAGCTTGAAGCACAGCAGTTTACATAATATTATATGTACATAAAGATAACATTAATGATATTAAAGAGTATATAGAAATTAAGACTAAAGTATGATGTGATTGACATAATTATGCCAACTTTTGTTTTGCTAGATTGTGAAAAGATAATATTAAGTCAGACAGGGAAGGCAGCACTTAACTAGCCGAGCACAGAAAACATTAAAAACATACTAATACACAACACACTACCAAACGAGAAAATGATCCGCCCAAGTCCCGGCTGTCAAAATACTAAATGAACTAGTTTCAGCAATCAAAAAGCTGAATGACCATGTTGAGTGACCTTTAAAAACAAACAAGGCACAATGCCCAACACACAACCGAACGAGAAAATGATCTTGTAGCCGTGACATCTTTATGTTCCATGGTTGCAAGGCGAAACTGTTACAGATATACGATTGCGTGAGAATTGTAATGAAGACCTAGAACATGGACGAGTATAATATGTATTTATTGTATCAAGTCATTTCCAAAACACAATACTCGTGTATAAAACATCAACTGGGATAGAGTCCAGATGTGGTGCAATCAAGCATATACAGTAGCTGTTACATGTTGGGCATTTGTATCGAGTATGCTTGTGGTCTGTGGAGTTTCTTTTTTTTTCCTTTTTACTCCGTTGTCCTCGGCTGTTTCTGTAGAATCATGCTGCCTTCCCTGTACGGTTTCTTTTCATATTTTAGAACTATGAGGAGCATAAAATACAATATTAAAACGAGATTAGGGTTAAAAAATAAACGAAACATAATTATGGAATCAAAGACAGTTGTTTGCTCTTATGTTATATGTACAAATAATGACTGGCAATCAGTTCGGACGAAACATTATCTGTTCACCATCATCTTCTTAGGACGGTAGTAGTTATCTCCCATTTGTAACATTCGTTTCAATTGACTGATGTTTAATCGTTTGGCTTATATAATTATATATTTTTAAATACCTAAATACAGTATAATAATTATATAGTCAAAGTCCAATTAATTATTTTCATAAATAACTAAGTCCATCGCCAAGTAAACATAAATACATTATCTATGTATAATGAAATAGGGTAAGCCAAGCGGTCAGGTAATTGAAACTCTTATATATGCGGATATAATTATACTGTATTTTGCATGACTGGTTGCAGCGGCGGAAGTCATGCAATAGCTGACTGACCGGTTTACCAGAAGAAAGGTACATTTAGGCAGTAAAAACAGACCGATTGTTGAAATGTGTGTTAAAACTAGTCGAAGAACTCAAAAAGGTACTCGATAGTTTGCCATTATGAAAGATATATCAGATAGCTTGTACTTATGTAGAAGAATTAATGCAGTCTGTCTGCATTACCTCTTTGATCGTCTATATATTAATGCAAGATACGAGCTTGTTAGTCAATAAGGGATATATATATATATATCCATGGTAGCGAAAGATCTGAACATATAAATGCAGATATAGCAAATATACCAAGCAAAACTGATTAAATATGTCAACACATCTTACTCAACAGAAATAATATCATCACAGAAATATAAATGTGCATCAGTTGTTTTCAATGCGGCACAAAAAATATTGACAAAACATTGACAAGTAAATGCATTTTGAAAACTGATTTCCTAATTATGTTCGGCATTTTTCGTTTTGTAATGTCCTAATTGCAGTTCTTGAGTTTTAATGGAAATAAAAATAAGAAGAAAGCTGACTTATTGAATTATTTAAATATGACATAATAATACGAACTGACGTAAATATTTGTTTTCAAGACTCATGCGAAGTATTTTCTTTTTAACACACTTATCAATGCCCATACTTTCAGAATTATATGAACAATTACGCACTCAATTTCATTACACAATATAGTATTATCTATATTCCAGTATTTGTTTATTATCTATTTCATAATTTTAAGTTAGACACGTTTTCAAAAATATAATAACACATTGGACATGGGAGGAAACACACTAACATGAACTAGTACGTAAGGCACAAAAAAGAACACAAACAATTGCCGGAAAATATACAGACTACAGGCACATCGTACAATGACACACATGCAAACGAACACGAACAAACTACAAGTTTATTTCTAAATTCAGATGTTCTAATAATAAGAAAAAATATATGTGGCAATCCATCAAATACAATTTGGAGATTAATTTTACACAATAGTTAGAACGATGGGCCAATTCTTTACATCATATGACTCCTGACATGTAAATGCAACTATAAAAGAGTCTTCATTAACAAAACCATATTTGTCATTTTCATTACATTACGCTTTAAGTTTGTTCACCAAACATTGGCACTTATCCGACTTTCTGACGAATAAAGAAACATCCGTTACTTTTATCACATTCGACCTACTTGTATAAATCTTGAATTTCACTGTAGTTTGTAATGTCCACCCGTCTAATTTATTATTTCTGTTCCGTCTTTCGTAACATCTACAATTAGTTTGATTATACTACGTGTATATATTACAATCCCTCTAATTATTCTGGAGCAGTCTAGATTTTTGCTCCCTTTCATACTCTAAGTCATTTGTCATCTTGTTTGACAGAAACCAAATAAGTCTTGTCCCAATTCAGTAATCGTCTAATGTCATTATTTGTGCGGGGTTATTGAACAAAGGAATCGTAAGTGGATAGATCAGTTGGAATAAATGGGGCGTATTATTCACGAACTCCGAATGTACGAATCTTCCGCTCCCTCATCCATCATAAATTTCGCAAGCGATACGCGTACGCGTAATACCACGCTTTTACTTAATGTCTTCAATAACCAAATATATGAAGCCAGGCGTCACAACATTGTCACTTCTGATTCTCGGTAATTCCGGTTTCTTATGGCTAGAGATCAAAATGTTGGCAGCTTTGATACATTTTGTGACGGGTTATCATACACGTTGCTCCAACTTAATGAACTTGGACTTGTTTACTCACCGCTCTGTTATTTGTTGGTTAATAATCAAGTTAAAAACAAGACGGGTTTCTCGTTTTTCTTCAACATTGTGAAACACTGATATAAACCGTCAGTTGGTGGATGATTGGGCATTTGTCATACATGTAATACACTACTCGTGTACTTCTATACGAACAAAACTAATGACATTACCATCACCATATATCGCTATATATGGATTAGAATGAGAATTAAGGTCGTACGTGCTACTTGCGGCGTTATAAGAGGCATGCATATTTTAGGGGCTTCATATTTTTTAGCCTATTTTCAGGAAAAACAGAGCAGGTCATGTTGACCAAACCGAAGTTTGAAAAACTTGTTTTCCCATAAGTAAAGAGTAGTTTTCAGACAATTTTTTCTTGTTTTCTCAAAATATCGATTTTATACTGACAACCTTCTCATTCTAAGCCATCGATATTCATGTATAGTTGTCGTAAGGTAAGGTACTTGCTTAACATCCCAAATACATTCGAAAAAAAACGCAATGTCTTCATTGATTTGTTGTCATGAGCTTGATCGGATTCCATTGAATTATATAATAATATTGTTTATATTCCAAATATTCGTATCTCACATGTTAATGACCTGCAAAGCTAAACCTTTGCACTTGGCATTTATTCTGTTTAGAAACATAACGCATTTATTTTACCTCAAATAAGACTGCTAAAATCGAAAAAGCCTTTAGTACGTAGCTAATGGCTATATATATACTAATCTCATGGTCGCAAGCTTGAGTTACATGACGTGTCCCTTTCAATACTATTATTTTATTCTAAATTATTTAACTAAATTCTTATTAATCTGCTCAAACAAATTATAGAAATGAAAGGATTGTTTGATATTTTAAAAGACCATACATCAAATGATAGGCTCATATTTACACCATAACATTATATGTTTAATATTTTTGACACATGATTTCCAAACAAGTATATACTCGTATAGTACAACATGTCTTATTGATACATGCGTTTACATAAATGGTCTGTGCCTATGGTGGGAATCGGTGACAAGTATAAAGGTATAATATCATTTCGGCTATCAGAACATCCCCAGAAAAAGATTACATCACACTCCACCAGTACTCGGTACATATAGATTCAACTAGATATATGTGTTGTTCAGTTTAAACATCTCGGTTCAATCATGCATCATCCGTTTTTATTTGGTTTGGTAAATCTTTTTGAAGATGAACGCTAAGCGACGCCAGAATGTGTTACAGTTAATAGTCTTGAAATGCGACAAATGCGCTCAAATGTTACCGTTCCAAAGGGAAATAAGCGTCATTTATGAGGAGCCGATTTCTGAGTAGTTTCCGTGTCTGTCAACGAGTTTTCCCCATTTAGATAGTAAATTCTATAAAACCAGATATGTTCATTTAATATTATTTCTAACGACATAAGTATTTCCAATTCGCTCAACCAATGACAAACGAGTCTGTTCACTTCCAGCGAGAATTGTCGTCAGACAAACCAGTCTTCCTACTCTTCCTATTAAATGTTACGCCATGTTTCGTGTTTCATCAGGATAGTTTTTCAGGATCGAATGCAGACCAAACCAGTTTTTACGTTAATCAATTATTGACCGATACATGTATCAACTTGATTTTAATGCCGAGCAAAGCCTTTGTTTACCAGTCAGTTTTTTCTGCCGAAATATGGCAGGCACCACCCGTAATTGAATACGGGTCACCTAATTAGACGACAAGCGCGCTAACCATTTAGCTACGGAAGCACACTCGCAATTCTATTTAAACATTTCCATATGTAAATGATATGGTTGCTGTAAATATCACAGAAGAACACAACCAGCACACTCCAAAGTTATACTAAACTATGACAGGGTAGGCAGCACTCAACTTATATAGCCAGGCACAGAAAACCTACACACATTTCAGATCACATTTACACGACACAACGTCCCAACACACAACTTGAGGAGAAAGGAACTTAACCGCTAAAGTCCAAGTTTCAGCTGTCAAAAAGTCGAAATTCCAAGTCCAAGCTGTTAAAAAGATAAAAGACAAAGATTCAGCCAAAACATGAATGACCAAGAGTCAAACGCAGATCCGTATACTAATAGTCGAGCGAGCTAATAAGTTCCAAACTTTCAGGGGTGGTATTCAATAATGATCTTATTTAATTGGAGAATAAGGATAGCCAATCATATCGCCTGTTACTGACCAAGAGTTTGATATGGTGTGATCTGATTGGTTGTCCTTATCCTTAAGTCATATAAGATCAATATTGAATACCATCCCAGGCCTACTAACATTGCCTATAATCGAGATCACTCGTTTCGATGAAGCACCTTCAATGTGTACATTATTTCCTAGTAGTCACATTTTTTTCATAACGAATTAAAGGTAGAGGAAGGTCTATCAGCTTATCGAACTTCGTTAGTTTACATAAAGTATTGAGTATTTTTTTTACAGGGGAGATAATTTTGTAAAGTATTGAGTATTGTACGTAATTGCTCTAGCTAACGTCAGCAATTTTTGTATATTTGAAAGTAGGACGTTCAACTTACTTCCGGAAGGTAAAATACCCTTAAGTAATACTATATGTTCCTTCAGTAATAAAACTGTGAGTGTGAAGTCATTGTAGCAACGTGATTCAGTAATTTGTACTATAACAATGATTATATCCCACAAACCAGGCGAGTAGTCCAAAACAATAGTAATAAAGAAGAAACGAAGCCTTTAAAATTCCTATCCATTCATAGAGTGTTTCTGTAAATGAAAGTACATTATCTTTTGAAAATTGCCTTTAAAATAGTATTGGCCTTCACAGTCTTGAAATTTTACACTTTAGAAAGAACTTTATTACTGAACAGCACGTTTAAATTGCCTCACTCGTCGTGATTCACCGGTAATTAGATTCGGAACTAATCACTTAGGTGTGTCTTCACGCCTTTCCGTTACATTTTCACGTCTGGTCGAAAGTAAATCACATTGGAAACCTATTTGCCTTGAACCCTGTCCCTTCGTCAACAACAAATATGTCATACTGTGTGAGATGATGGCGCGAGTATGTAACATTCTAATTGACCTTTCTTCTTATAAAACAAAACACCTAGTACAAATCACCATATGTGTCACACTAAATGTGTGGTTGCCACTTGACAAAATCTTAATTGGAATGACTCTCTTCTTTAAACATCTAATCCTGTGTGTCATGTGCATGAATTTGAAAAAAAATCGACATTTCTTTATCCTAAACGTGTTTTGCTTTAGTCATTACCATTTGTTGCCGTGGTTATCGGCGTTATCCCTGTGAACGAGTTCAGATGGCTTACGAGGGTGAACTCGATGAACTAGAGTTACAGCAAAACGAGCCGAGTCTCTCAAGTGTACTCGAATTCAACCCCGCTTTGAGGCTGGGTTGCTGAAGTTTTAATCGGGACATCTCTGACAATTTCTGACGAATCACGTATAAACACCGTATGGACCGTTCCAATTACTGTAGTTCCACACGTCCGCCATGTTTGTTTACACTGTAGTTTAACTCTTTTCGTTTTGCTGACGAGCTCAAAGAGTTAGTTTATTTTAGATTCTTACGTCACTAGAGTTAACTCTACTAGAGTTAACTCTATTAGGACAGCTGAACTCGCTCTATGACTTGTACTTGACTGTTATATGTGACTGTGTTCATTTTGTGCCTTACGTCCTCCGCTGTTTTTGTTGAATATTGCGTCATTAATCGATAGTCTATTATATTTTTTAATAAAAGGACTCCCTTTTATCATTAATCATATTTTTTAATAAAAGGACTCCCTTTTATAATTAATCAATTGTATACGTTTTTAAAATAAGCATTCCATTTTATGATAAATCAGATGTATTATCTTTTAAATACAATGGATCAATTTTAAAATAAATTAAATGTATTATCTTTTTTAAACAAATGAATCCCTTTTTAATAAATCAAATGCTTCGCGTATTCTAGAGATATTTCAGTCATTACCTAAAACCTTGTAGTCTTTTAATACCATTTAAAATAAACATTCTCAGAGATAAAATATTAAATTTGCTATGAATGTCTTGCTGAATCATTGATCTTTCAGAAAATGTTCACTTTTAAATATTCTGACCAACCAATGTAAAGTTATCACTCAATTATTAGAACTTTCAGAATGTCTCTCGTACTTCTTTGAATGTACACTTCTTGGTGTTTATCAACGATCTCTCAATAATGTGTTTGGTTATATTCAGTATCTACAATGGCTTCATTATGTAAGAATATATACGTTTTAATGAATGCCTTTCATAAGATTGATGGCAAATGTTTTTTAGGTAGTTATACCAGTCACTTCAGCAGCGATAGTAGACCCCTCCTTAGAGGATATGGCTCCAGAATTCTTAATATGAGGTAGATAGTTATACAAGATCGTAGCCAAATGCGCATTCTATAGAATGTATCATTATTTCATAAAACCACGAAGAACATTATGATCTTCTCTGTGGTGAACGTAACAAGAATACAGTATTCTCTTCATGTGCTAATGTGAATAGATGCCGTTAGAAGCATCAGGAGTTACCCATTACAGCACAGAGAAATAAAAAAATAGAACTGGATGAAAAATGTTGTTATGGATAATGAATCTCGACAAAGCTTTGCTTTTGATACTGCCGATATCCACTGTTATATAACATTATCCACTTAAGATAATGTCTTGTGGCAAAAAAGGCTGATATTACATGTTTTCCTTAAATCTTTGGTTTGCTTTTAATGGAATAAAAAGTAAAATAGTGAGGGCTTGTACGTAGTACATGTTACTAGTAGTTCTAGCAATATCTACACATGTCAACGTGTGCCTTTAAGGAGATACGAGCACCCTTACGATCGAATTTTCCCGAAACATCTTAAAATGACAGAATAATCTTCTAGAACAACATTGAAATCATAAAAATTATATGTCACCAGGTTCGTGTTCGAGATACATGGCTGTCTAATGACCTGATATTGTATATTGTTCATTTTATCTATTTTTTGCATATATGACACCATCATGTTCATTTCAAGACTTTTATTATACCTTTTTTAAACAATGCATGATATTGTGTGTGTTCAATGTCATTTCTATTGACATTAGTCACAATTCCGACTGCCTTGTGAACAAATTCAGTATCTGTACATGATAAATAGTTACCCCACCCACTTGCAAAAAAGTGTGATTTTCAAATGACCGTGAAAAATGTCTAACGATCGACAATAATTTAAAAATGGATATAAGTTGAGAATCATATAGTACACCAGTTTAGTCAATAGCCTTTATAGATAGTTATTCATCAAAAAGTATTAATTTTGAATTAATTTGCATAAAATTAACCTAATTTGCATAGTGGAATGAAATAAAATTGTATTCAAAATATTTTAAAGTGTTGCTACTTCATACAACTAAATCATGCAATACATATTTTATATAGGCATATGCATTTAAACAATTGTAGTGACTTATTGTACAGCCATATAATTCGCAATTTTGCCGTTCCCCACCCACTTTTCATACATGCAAACAATAAAAAGTTGACATAAAAATTTATGTTTGTTCTTATCTAAAACGATTATGAAATTTCGCGCATGCGCACATGGTTACTCGGGCCTCCTTAAGTCAGCTAGTCGATAGAGTTCTAGTATATAAAGCTTTTCCGTGACACCATTCTCTTGATAGTATGTTATTTGAAAGCGACAATTCAAGCTGACTAAGGTGTTTGATTCACACATTCACTATCTTACGACTTAATCAATGAAAACTACTTTCATTTGTTGAGGAATTAATGTGACAATTAAATAACTTAACACAACAAGTGTTCAGATGAAGCGTTTCTTCACCATGTAATTTGCTAATATCCAAACTAGATCAGGGAGGTAGGCTGCATAGTAGCTGACACTACCAGTAAATTGAAATCCAATTATGTTCCCTCTTTGGTTGAATCTGAAAGCTAATTTGGTACCTATATTTCCCAGTGTGTGCATTTTATATAGGGGTAACGTCTTATAACATCTGAATACGTAAATGATTCTTTCTACAATTGTGTTGGTTAATATACATGCTTACATGTAGAAACTGTACCAGAATCCTGATAGAAACAGATCAGTCTGATGTACAATTTATATATTATTTATATCCATGGTCACATTTATAATTTATATACTAAAGTCACAAAAAGTTGACTCTGTATAACATTGTAGTGGGTGATAGGTGCTAGATATCACATAAAGATAATAAAATGTATGTGTGTGGAGTGTATGCCCCCCAACTTTCTGCTTTTTACCGTTGCATAACACGAAAACGTATATATCTATAGCAGCATCCGGGTAACTTAGTTTACGAGCGGAAGTCAGGACATTTATAGGGCGTTATGGCGACCTGCTGATTCTTTTATACGTTCGGAGATAACTAAAGTTTCCTTTAGTGTCTCGTATAGGCATCATTCTGTCTGTAAGTGATTATATTTACCTTACTTGGACGACAACTTAAGTACTATTTTGAGTTACAAGTATGGATGGTATTATTGTTAGTAATAATCGAACTTTCATTCGTCTGGATTAGAAACTGAAAACGAGGTTGTAAACGCCCGATTTGGAAATGTTCGGATATTACCCTTGTGTATCAGAAAAAGAAGTAATATTCCTACGAGGCAGATAATCGCTAGTAATTACCAAAACTACACCAATAACGCCGGGTTTATAGACAAAAGATTGTTTTTTGTGACACCTCGGATGTTGATTTACTGCTGTATGATTACAAGCGTGGTCATTACGGACAACAAGAAATGTCTATGACTGTCTGTAATCCAAACTTTGTCTGACCTTATCTTCGTTAAATCAAATCAAATATATTATTACTCAATTGTAGTCTTGTGATATGTTTACCACTGTTCGACCGGAATTCAGGTTGTGCAGCAGTCATGTTTAACCGCAACAGATTGACGTTACGAAAGCTGATACCTAGATTTTTACAGTTGTCACAGCAAAAACGGATACCAGTTCATGTAACGTCATATCCATTGCGGCTAAACATGACCGCTGCACAACCTTCTCAATGTATAGAGTATACTCAGATTATTTGAAACCATACTTTGAATCCATGTTTCAAATTACGTGAAAGCGTTCGCATTCTGTCAGTACGTTCCATTTCACTACATACTAGTACCTACCTTCGACCATACAAGTGTCGTTTTAAATCATACCGAAGTTACTCCACATATCCCCTCTCTTCAAAATTGTTAACTTACCCCAATCGGTTTTCAATAATGTAAAGCGTTTGAAATCCATTCATAACATCTATTTACTAGAGTGTTCTGCAATTGCACTTTATCACCCCTACCGTTGCTACAATCAACACCACCAATACAGTCACCACGACCTGTACTACGGTTTCCTTAATCAGTACCACTACTACCGCCGCCAGCATAGTACAGTCGCCGACACTTTCAACCGTCTTCCGTCGCCATCTACACTACAGTCGTGGCCACAAGCACAACCTGCATTTTCCCATCACTCCACCACGTCTAATAGTTAAAGGTTTTTGCTTACCTTGCAGTAATTCAAAACAAGTATAGGCACTGAGTACATCTATAGACATACACTGTTAATTAACCCGAAGGTTATGACAATTGTGCATTATCAGTAGATGTTAATTGTTTCTAAATAATTAATATCAATCTGATAAGAGAGTCAGTGGATACACTTAAATGAAATAGAGGGAACGCCGGGCTTATTAATAGTATTTGAATAGGAGTAGACACGCTATTGGCTAATAGCTATTTCATGCAGGATAGTTAATTAGCTGAATGCGCAAACAGTCCTGGAGCCATTTGGACTGGTCTGGTTAAAACCTGGTTTGATTCGATTTTATCTTGATTTTAATTACTATAGTATCTTTTCTCGTATACCCAATCTGGTGCTATAAACGTGTATGGATTTTCCACGTGTATGGTACATACTTGTTGACCGTTGACCGCTATACCAACTACATATGTACAATGACAGGTATAAGACGCGAGTAGTAGCATGATTAGGAATTCGTATTATTTCAAGTGCGTTTGATGTGTGTCTCTTTGTGACTTGTGTTTGTAATTTGTGGTGTGCTTTTGTGTCATTCGAGCTGTTTTTTTGTTGTTATGATCTTTTTGTTTTTTATGCATAAAGATAATAGAAAATCGAACCGGGATGGCAGCACTCAACTTAACCAGTCGAGCACAAAAAACATAAAACCATCACATACAACAATTACACATAACTGCTGTCAAAAGGCTGATTGATCTAGTTTCATGCTGCTGTCCAATTTATTATTATATTTGTTCCATGTTCTATCAATGTCAAAGAAACAAGACATGGTTATTTGTCCTGATATGTTAATTTTTTCTGTTCTTCTTCCCATTACATGCATACCTGAAACTCTGTATAAATTATTGGTTATAAGTGCAGTAGCGCATACTGTCGGTAGTTTTGATCTGATAGTTATTGGAAGAGTTACGTACCTTTAGTTTGAAACAATTGAAACATTTAGATACATGCCATTGATTTTCATCGTATACTATCTTGGGTTAAGGCATAGTAAATATATTCCCAACTCCGACTGTATGAGGGCCATGGAATAATTCGCATAAGCTTGCATGTTATGGGAAAAGTATGTCTGTTGTCGTTGCAGTTTTAGCTAAAGTAATATTCAGTGTTTAAACTCAATAATAACAACGTGTCAAATCTACTAAATATGTTTAAAAAAATATTAGATTGATTTCAGTTTTAATTGATTCAAAATATCAATATTTTGCCGTTGTTCTATCAGATGCAGATGAACTATTTGACAATGTCCTTGGCAACATTATGTAAGACGCATATTCCACGAAAACTGAGCAAACAGCAGTTGCCAAACTGTATAGAAGCATCATATGACAATACACAGCAGAATATACCTTTATAATACACATATTCAGACCAATATCTGGGTGGGTATCGCTGTTAATGATAGTTTTGGTACATAACTCGACGTGTTTGTGAACATGAACAACTAATTTTGTTCTACTCTAGAGCGTCGTAGTCTGGGTTCCGTAATCTTTCAATTTCGGACGAGATTGGCAAGGAACTCCCTATTGTGTCTCTGCTGTCTCGGAATAAATCACATTTAGCCTTTGGATTTAATCAAAGTTGTAGACTTGACATTATAACAAAGAGATAAATTCTAACACAGCTCCGATGAAAAAGAATTGACAATTAAACACGTGTCCAACAACAAATCACATGGGAATACAGTCATTGCTGCGTGAAACGGTGTATCTGACGGTGTACAGAAGCTAATAAAAGTAGAACATTGCTAGAGATATACACAGTGTAGCAATACCACGTGGTTTTTTACTACATTTCCAAGTAGAAATGTGTAAACATTCGAACGCAAATGTAGCCATAAGTATTTTATTTCTTCATCAATTTCTATGAAATATACGCCACGCTTAGGGGAACATTATTTGCTTTCAATGAAATATAAATTCTTTTTCAGCGGATGTGCCGTTTTGTACATTACCCTGCGAAACCGTGGAACGTGTAGGTTTCACAGGGTAATGGAAGAATCGGTAAAGCTGCTGAAAAATATATTATCTTTCATGGAAAGCAAATAATGCCCCCCTTAGCGTGGCGTAAATTTCATAGAAATCTATGAAGAAATAAAATACTTATGGCTATTTTATTTTCCAATGTTTACAAATTTCTTCTTGTAACTGTAGCCCAAAGTCACGTGGTATTGCTACACTGTATACAATGACCTTTAGAAAAATACAACATTTTTGTTAATTATATCGCCATTGCGTAATACATCACGTAGTATGTCCTACAGACTATTGACCTTTTTTCATATGATTATGGCGGATTGGACAAACTACAGTTTCACAGAAAATGATTATCATTAGCATTGTTACAATTTATCTAGTACCATGACATTTCTCGATAAAGAAAACATAATTGTTTAGATAAGACTGCTTTAACACGATTAAGAACTTCATTTTTGTTCCTCTTTGTTGTATTTCTATGATTATTCCATACAAAAAACACCTGTTATATCATTATTTAGCAATAAATACAGAGTTTCTAGAAGCAATCTACACTTCAAAATAAAATTGAAGCCATATAATAAAATTCAAAATAACAGTCTTAGCTAAGCAATAACTTATGTTATTTCATGGAACTGGTTGTCCAGTGATTGGCGATGAAACCATTTCACCTATTCAATTTTATATTGTTATTATAATCAATTTAACAGATGCACAGGCAATTTGTGGTTTTTTTTGTATGCATGTTTGAACAATTGCTGAAGGAAATATCTCGTTTCCTTATTGGATTTTAATGTTGTCGTATTAACAGACACAAACTACAGAAAGCCAGGAAGAGTAGAGTATGTTTTATCACTTTCAGTTACTGCACATTGCATTGCGGCAAAGCAGTAGGCTGTGCAGATATTTTGAGAAGTATATTAGCAGTAAAAGGATGCAATTAGAAGACAATATACTAAATTCGTCTGAACAGAGGGATAGGAAACTAACATAATATTTGGCATTGGAGGGAATACTAATGACTTCTTATCGATTCCGTATAAAACAAGGGTAATGACTGTTACTGCACTTTCCACGTTTTCTATTATGTAAAAAACAATGGGAAGAGCCGGCTATATACTGCATCTGGACGTCTCATTGTCAGCCACACGCATTATCATTACATTAGTAACAAATTAGGTTGGTGTTCCTACCCATATTGTTATCTTAGGTTTAGCAATTACCAAACGAGTTCAATTATAGCAAAGACAAAGCGTTGCTACAATGTATGTGAAAGCAAATACAAACCAAAGCATCCAATGGGTGCAACGTAGCTCATTTGTCGTAGTAGTTCATGCAGGCCACTAAGGTACTTAAGTAATCAGTTACATTTTTACTTAGGTTCCAGAAAATGCAGTACATGATTTCCATATTGTCTACACCAGTAATATGTACATGTATCTAAAATTGCTAGATGAAAAGTCCACGAATATATTGATCACCCCTCGTATCTACATCATACGACCCACATTGAATATATACATAGATTCCATAGATCTGGACCAAAATTTATTGATGTCCAGTGAAAAACACAACCTTTATAGCATACACAAGGCGTTTCCATAATTTGACCTAGTTTTGGACCCAAGATGACCCATAATCAAACTTTGCCTTGATATTTTTAGATAATTATTGTTACCAAGTTTCATAAAGATAATTCCAAATTTCGACCTCAAGAGTCGACACATGCAACGTATGAACGGACGGACGACGAACGAAGAGTGATTACAAAAACTCACGTTGTCACATTGTGAAAGGTGAGCTAAAATCCAAGCACAGTATTTAAAACAACATTCCGACGAAGACTTTCAGATATGAAATGCATTCACCATTGCATACGTTTGTAATTGCAAACATTCAATAAACGATTTAGTACGAAAAGGAGTGCCATGCCAACAGTAATCAAAAAGTTTGCACACATTTTGTTTGAACATCATAATTGTTCTCTGTATGTTATATTATACGTGTGTTACACAATTGATGCTTTAAGTTTTTTTCTTAATTTCATCTCTACGACGGCTGATGAATGTACACCAATATAGGGATCGACACGGGTGTGTTTATCATCCATTTGTATATGTATTATTAACCATGATAATAGTATAGTTACTTTCTATGTTGTAGTCACTTGTTAGTTAATAGTTACTAGTGTCACAGACGGCGTGAACGTAATAATATATTTTTGTATTTCTAATCATACTGCGTCTTTACATTACGTTTCGGTTCTTCACAAAATCCAAACCGATTTCCGTTTTTTGTTCGACAACTCCTTTTTACATAAATAACATGACTGTATAACATATGGATCCACTGTAGCTTCTCTTTTTATAGTTAGATCGTCCTCTAAACCAAGAATAGATAATTGTTTCATGTTTATGATATAATATTGCTTCTTCTATACTATAGTAAAATGTAATATGGTTACCCTTGCGGATATGTCTTAATTTTCTCTGCAGAATTGTCTGCAGAATCACTTTGTAAATATTCAATACTTGGAGTATTTAATGTTTGGAAACAGTATGCAAAAATCTTATTTGATTTTCTTCGGCTTTCAATAATATTTCGTTCATCAATATACCTCATTGTTCGACAATACTGCCTTAAGTTGGTCATGAACATAAATACAAGACGAAGAAATAAAGAAGAATCAGGTACAATATACAGTTGAGCTAACGATATCTTCTGTAATCACAATTAGCACGCTTGTCTTAAAGGCACGATAGTAGTTGATATCACGGAAGGACATAAGCCGAATCCGGATGCCTCAAATGTGTTTGCCGGGTGAGCTGTTGTGTCTTCTACCAACAACTACGAATTCTATTAGCTCTTTCTATTCAGTGACAATCCTTGTATTCTGCATAAAACCCTCCTTGTGAAAAATACCACGGGTTATTTTGTTTGAAATATATTTCACTAGCGTTTATTAATTAATGAATATGTTTTGGACACCCTTCATGTCATGGAGTATTCAAATGACACGTTATGATTGAATACGTTAATTACAACGAATTACCCTTTCGACTTGGGTATAGTGTGCATCATTTAATTCATAGATGGAAGTCCCATACTGTACTTGACACGAACGTCATTATGATCAATTTGAGGAAGAGGTGGAAGAAATAGGTCACAACAAATGGAAAGATATTTTCTTTTTAAAAAACCAATGGATCGCAATGTGTTTACAATTAGTGTATGACAGGAAAACAAATTGGCAGTGTCTGTTTTCTACTCAACCGTTGTTCAAAGATGGAAATTACTGTCAGTTTACATTGGGTTTCTTATTACTTATGAGTCAAAGAAGACATAATTATTCTAGTTTTCTCATAAAGTGACGTACACGATCTAGTATGTACGAAAATGTTTAGCAAATGTTCACTTTTAAAAATTCTGACCAATAAATACAAAGTTATCATTCTGTTTTCAGAACTTTTAGAATGCCCCTCGTATTTACATTTGTTTATCCCATTTGTAGCTTAATAACTCTTCTGTTTATTCTCATCTTAGTTAACCCTTACATATGTTTTTGGCGTTATTTTGCCGCACATATTGCCTTTAGTTGAATGTTTGCTACCCTAGGCAAAGAACATTAATATACTAGGTTACCAGAAATGATAGATAATGTGTTAACGCATAAAGTGCATACGTTGTGCTGGTGTTGTTATACTGGTACATGTAGAATTAGTGTCACTTGTAGTATCGTTAGAGCTCTCATTCACTACAACACAAAACAGTCGTGTGGGCATACTTAATTGTCACGCCTCACGGTGACAAAAATCTGGAAAAAAACAGGAGAAGTGAACAAAATATTGAGTGTTTTACGAATACCAAACTCATGTTCCGTCCTCCATCGATTGTCGTGTTGACGAAGCGAAACATATGTATGGTAACCCCTAGTATGGTGTTGTTTGTTTACTCTTCCTGTGTGTGCCTTCCTCATGGTTTGGTCTTTGTTTTATGCTTGTCGTCCTGTATGATACTCACAAAGCATCTTAGCAGAAAACTTAGAATTTTATTAAAATATAAAAATTGGCTTTAGTGCAAGCCAAGCAAGAAAATCAAGGTATTTTTAATCATTATGTAAACAGCTAAAATAATCACTAAGAAACATGGATTGTTATTCAAATTCATGGACATATGAGCTGTACAAATTTTCAACTTGAGTCAAAATATTTAAGTTTTCACTAAATACGCTTTGTGAATCCTAGTCCTCGTCAGCGAGGTCATTCAGCTAGGGCATTCAACGTTTTGGTTGCTGAAACTAGTTCATTCAGCTTTTTGACAGTTGTGACTTGGGTAGTTCATTTTGTCGTTCGTTTATGTCTTGGGTATTGTGCCTTGTAATTGTGGTGTGTGATGTTCTTATGTATTCTGTACTCATCTTCCCTTTCCGACTTTATATTACCTTTTTGATACAGTTTATGTTTGCTTATGGGCCTGTTCATCTGTCTAAGAAAGTTCTACCTGTCGACATTATTGCAACCAAAGAGCGTTTTCGTCTGGCATATGATAAATCTCATGTGATTTATTGCCGTTTTTGCTGTCTCAACCAAATTAAACAATTTGGCATCTCGACCTCCCTGAATGTCTCTGGAGGAATAAACGATGAGCCCCGATGGTGTAACATATCTTTCAGCAATGTGTGTGCTGCACAAGGATGTGTTGATCACTGATGTGGTTTTCCAATTTATTATCCAATCGTAGCTGTGTCATTTGCACACACGGGGAAACTTAGCATTTCCCAGCCTAATGCCCCACAAATCTTGGCTGTATAATTGAATTTAAGTTGACATACGTGGGTAGATCAAAAGTAATGTCACTGCTCCCATTGTATGCTTGTTTATGGGCCTAGGTTCATGAAAACGATATCAAAATGTGCAGTAATTCATTTCTGATTGTTTCAATTGTTTGAGATTTTCTAGTATACAATACTCTAACACAATTTTAAGATTGCAATTTCACAAATAAAAGGCAACAGACTGCACTGAAACATTGTTGCACCTAAAAATTGAACAATATTGCGTATAGCTACGACACTTTAGATGATATATCATAGGACGACCCCATAACTTTTGTTGGAAATAACTTGTTTAAGCGTTCAGATTTCCTTGTCCAAGAAGGTATTGTAAATTGTTGCAAACTCGTTTAAATGGACGATTCGTTTTAAATTAGTCTAGAGCATCAGTTTTAATACATCGATGATAATGAATAATTCAACCGAAGACTTGGGTCGTTGCCAAACTCGTAAATAGGAAATGTCTTTTAAAAAACTACACAAGAGAATAATTTCATAATATAATCGTTAGCTTTAAACAAGGCTTAACATTCTACATTATGTAATGTTTCTTTATTCTGGTTCAGAGTATGTGATTAATACAATGATGAAAATTAACATTGAATTTCCTAATGTGATCATATGTTTCTAAAACGGGTGCTAACTGATGGTGCCAGTTAAAATTGTCATGTAAAAAACATAACGATCTTATCGCATCTGCTTTACGCCATCAAATCGACTTTACTTCAGGAATGTGCAACTGTGAAAGGGCAACCGGCGCCAAAAGTGCAAATATTGTAAAAAAACTGCACGTAACTGAGATATGGGCGCATTTACCAGGAATATTGTTAATCATACCTTGTGATGATATTTGTGCACCGCATGGTTGCTGTCACTGGTGTGAAATGTTGTGATCTTTTGTAGTTGCGTTGGGCATTGTCAGTTATGTTATGTACTGTAATGTCTAGGTTTGATATAATAAGTTTTAAGTAAAAGGTTAATACTTATACATTTAATAAAATATTTGTCAGCAACAAAAAAACGGTATATAACATTTAATAAATCACGGATTGTTTAGAAATCATTGTTTTATACACAGAGTGAGTCAGGCGGCTCAATCAGCGTCGTACTAGTATGTATTTGAGCGGCCGTCTATTCGTCATGGATTTCTCATTTACGATATCACATTTTTTTTCAATATACGTCTTGATTTCTCGCACAATGCCACTTTTGATATCTTCGCAATCTTTCAAACTCTTATCACCCAGCGGATGCCAAATTTTCGCAAGTCGACTATAAGGCGTCATTTACATGCGTTAAATTCGAATTATTTTGTTCGGTGGTTCAGCGTACTATTCTCTGTCGGAGATGTATGATGCCGGGACATTGTGTAGTTGTAACACAATACAAAACGTGAAGAACTTGAATCCCATACGATTACTACAGTAACTGATAATTTCATTTCGTTTTTCTTACGAACATTTTTAACTTTATTACCAGTTTGTACTAATGTGTTTGAGGTTGAATATGAAACAAGTTCTTACAATTTATATTTATTTAATCACTCTCGCAACCTCATTGCTGTAGTCATCCATCGTCATGAGGGTGTAAGAGATATGAGCTAGTTTGTCCTTTTATAATAAGTTTGAGAATGGGAATTTATCAATGCGGATGCCCTTTTGCAATCAATTTCCTACGAGAGATTGTTATAGTTTCAGGCTACATAATCTAGTGATGTAAATGTTTGCAATATCCTATACAACTTTTTTGAGTTTTTTTTCATATAACTTTGCAAAATACTTTAGATCCAATCCTGGCTGCTTTGAATGTTTCTTTTCCCCTGCAATACACAAACTATATAATACGATACTACAATTTTATAGTCATGCTCAAATTGTAATGGAACACAACATTTTATTGAACTGGAGGTAACTAAATGCAGACGCTCGGTAGAGCTTCGCCTAGGCAACGGACTCCTGACTGGTTGTACTGCATTTCTTACAAAGATCTTGGCTCTAGGACCACCTCATAAATTGAGGGTTTCTAAATCTATTTCAAATCGTTAAATGCATTATTATACATCTACTTCGAGAGCCTAATGTTAAATCCGTTTTCATTTTTATCACATTGGACAGGCACTTTTCGCTGAACTAAGTGTCGTCGAACCGAAAGAAGTCAAAAATAAAAACGAACCACATATGTTAAAGTTGTTACTTAACCTTTAGAAAGTTAAGTACATCATTAAATGGGAGTCAAAAAGTGTGAAATGCCGTTTTATAGCGTGTTGTGTAATTTGGAGAAATCTTAATTCAAGAGCTTTAGGTCTTAATTTAGTTCCTGTGTGACGACCTAAATTTGCGGTACGTAAAATATGTGCCTTTATTACTAGCATAAACATAAACTAGCGGATTTAAATTAACAGAATAACTAACGTGGGAACTATTGCGGCAATACTTTTTCACAAGGAAAGAATGAGAGAAGAGGGGGATTATGTATCGAAATAACTCCTGATATTTTAGTAAGCCGTTCGGAAATTTGTCACCATTTTGTCAAAGTAATATGCCTCTCCGGTGATTTAACGAATTATTGTCTAAACACTCAACGAATGCTGTGATCATCAGCTGCAGATGTGTACGGAATGGTGAAGTTTTGTGTCGCCTTAAATTGAAGCGAAATGTTTAGTTAGTTTGCGATTCGTCTATCAATCCATCTGTCTGGGCAAACGTTTTGGGTTTACTAGTTACCGGACTGATACTGAAGAGTTTTTTTTGTTCTGTATAAAATCACACAAAGCACCTGTTAATGAGCTGATTATTATGCGCCGATATTAGATGAGGGGTACATGTATAATGCTTTGCACATGTCGGTCTGTCGAAAGACCACATGGTTTCCGTTCAATATCGCTTGGCCCTATAATCTTCAAACTGTACATGGTGGTAGGTCTTAAACAGCAGATGATCCCTATTTATTTTGACAGTGATCTTTATTATTTCTGACTATTTGGCTGCCATAGGAAGTTACGTGTTTTATAAACATCTCTTGTTTCACTTTTTTCTATTACGTGATGAATGTCTGACTTGAACATTGGCTAGAAAGCATTTTTGTCAACTAGTTGATTCATGTTCGATAACTGGGTTTCTGTTCTGTGATATTATGGTTAAAGAATGAGCAGCATGAATGCCCGCTACATGTTCGCAGCTGCTGGCTGAAGAGAAATAGTCATTTGTTTTCGGAGCAGTTGTTTAAATTTGTAATTAGCATACTTATTTAAATTTTGGATTCAACTTCTAAATATATCCACAACTGATACATTACCGAAGCTAATTGTTCGCAGTATGTCATACGTTCCACAAATGGTTGCGTACCAGTTTAAACATTAATTGCATTTCTGTTATGGGAAATGAACGGTTTTGCTCTTGTCTATTATACAGTAATGTTAGTCGCTCGGTATAGATCAACAACAACGTGCAAACATCATCTATCGCTATAATAATATAAAAATACATGTGTTTTTAGAATACTTTGTCCGGCTCGTTACAAACATCTAAGTTAACTTTTGCGATCAGCATTTGTGGTATGTGATGTTTTTATGTTCTTTTTTGTGCACGGCGGGTTAAATTGAGTGATGCAGCATTGCTTTACCGACTTTCTTTATTCTTTTACACAATTATGACGATTTAATAATACGTATTTCCGGTTTTAATGCATTTCTTGAAAACTTGTCAATAAGTCATCTACGGGTCTATGAAATGAACATCATTTTTGGATGAGATTTGAATCATTACCTAGAATGTTTTTAAAATGTGTTACATCCGCTGTAATGTTTACACTTAGTCTATGGAATATAACATTAATGTAACATTTCCACTATATTGTAGCGAGATATGAATTTCGACAACTCACTATTCTGGTCTGCAATTATATCATATCCCTCGTGTTTAATGACTCGATCTAACGCCATGTCTTGTAATTATGTAATATTGCACACTAGGGCAAATACCATAACTCAAAATCAAGAAATGTCTGAAATCCATTAGAGAGTGTTAAAGGGCGGTATGAAAATACGTCCGGTGATAAATGACTTATTGTATCCTTTCAAACAAGGTCAAGGTGGAAAGTGGGCTGTGTCTTTAAGGTATGTCCTTTGCCTTAGTAACACACATCTGAATGAGTCGGTTGAGGTTTGTTCTTCCTTTTTGAGTATGTACCATTGTGATATGTCGTTTCATATCATATGTGCCATTTTAAGTAAACGTCCGGATATGTCGTTTCATATCATAAGAGTTACGTACCGTGTGTACCAAACAATTGAAATATTTTGAGATACGCCATTGGTTTTCATTGGTACAGTATTTGGAGTTAAGACATAGGAAATATAATCCCCACTCTGACTCTATATGCGCGATAGAATACGTCGCGTTAGTTTGCATGTTATGGGAGAAGTATGTATATTGTTGTTGTGGTTTAGCTAAAGTAATATTCAGTTTTTAAACTCAATAATAACAACGTGTCAAATCTACTAAATATGTTTTAAAAAATATTAGATTGATTTCAGTTTTAATTGATTCAAAATATCAATATTTTGCCGTTGTTCTATTAGAGGCAGATGAAATATTTGACAATGTCCTTGGCAACATTATGTAAGATGCATATTCCATGAAAACTAAGCAACATCAGTTGCCAAACTGTATATAAGCATCATCTGACAATACACACCATAGTATACCTTTAAAATACACATATTCAGACCAATATATTGGTCGGTATCGCTGTTTATAATAGTTTTGGTACATAACACGATGTGTTTGGGGAACATGAACAACTAATTTTGTACTACTCCAGGGCGTCGTAGTCTGGGTTCCGTAATCTTTCAATTTCGGACGAGATTGGCAAGCAACTCCCTATTGTGTCTCTGCTGTCTCGGAACAAATCACATTTAGCCTTTGTATTTTAATCAAAGTTGTAGACTTGACATTATAACAAAGAGATAAATTCTAACACAGCTCCGATGAAAAAGAATTGACAATTAAACACGTGTCCAACAACATATCACATGGGAATACAGTCATTGCTGCGTGAAACCCTCTATCTGATAGTGTATAGAAGCTAATAAAAGTAGAACATTGTTAGAGATATACAATGACCTTTGGAAAAATACAACATTTTTGTTATTTGTATCGCTATTGCGTAATACATCATGTGATATGTCCTGACTTTTAACCTTTTTTCATTTGGTTTAAGGAATATGATTATGGCGGATTAGACTTACTACAGTTTCACAGAAATGATTATCATTAGCATTGTTACAATTTATCTAGTACCATGACATTTCACGATAAAGAAAACATTATTGTTTAGCAAAGACTGCTTTAACACAATTAAGTACGAACTTCATTTCCGTTGTACTTTGTTGCATTTCTATGATTATTCCATACCAAAAGCACCTGTTATATCATCATTTAGCAATGAATACACAGTTTCTGGAAGCAATCAACACACCACGACTAAAATTGTAGCCATATAATAAAATTCAAAATAACAGTCTGAGCTAAATAATAACTTCAGTTGTTTCGTGAAACTGGTGGTCCATTGATTGGCGATGAAACCATTTCAGCTAATTAATTATATATTTTTATTATAATCAATTTAACAGATGCACAGGGAAATTGTGTTTTTCTTTGTATGCATGTTTGAACAATTGCTGAAGGAAATGTCTCGTTTCCTTATTGGATTTTTATGTTTTCTTATTAACAGAAACAAACTCCAGAAAGCGCCAGGAAGCGTAGAGTATATCGTATCACTTTCAGCTGCTGCACATTACATTGCGGCAAAGCAGTAGGCTGTGCAGATATTTTGAGAAGTATATTAGCAGTAAAAGGATGCAATTAGAAGACAATATACTAAACTTGTCTGAACAGAGAGAAAGGAAACTAACATAATATTTGGCATTGGGTGGATTCTAATGACTTCTTATCGATTCCATATAAAACAAGGGTAATGACTGTTACTGCGCTTTCCATTTGTTCTATTATGTAAAAGATAATGGGAAGTGCTGGCTATATACTGCATCTGGACGTCTCATTGTCAGCCTACCCATATTGCTTTTTTAGTTTTTGCAATCACCAAATGAGTAAAAACAAAGCGCTGCTTCAATGTATGTGGATGCAAATACAAACAAGAGAGTCCAAAGGTTCTAATGTAGCCCACCTGTCGTAGTAGTTCATGCAGGCCCCTACGATATTTAAGTAATCAGTAACATTTTTTACTAAGGTTCCAGAAAATGCAGCCGCTATAGCAAGTACATGGGTTCCATATTGTCTTAAACAGTTATATGTACATGTACGAGGGGTGATCAATATATTCGAAGACTTTCCTTTACTAACTTTTTAAATATTGATTCTAGAACAATGAAATTACCTGGAAATATAGATCAATCAACTATCTGGCGTTTTAATTAATTAATTATATTGTGACGTCACAATGTTCTAGATGACGTCACTTATTGTGACCAATGTGACGGACAATAAATAATCACAGAGCAACGGCATTTCATTAAGATTAACTTGGAAAATCCTTGCGATAGCTCGAAGATGACTTGATCAACATGTATGGGGATTCTTTGCACTCCATATCAGTGATCTCTACACATGAGTTCGTTGTTTATTTGATTGTGGGGACGCTGGCAAACTGATGCCATGGTAAAATACGAATAAACGGAAGAATTAAGACAGAGTTATGGATACTCCTCCTTAATTACTGAGAAAATAAGAGGCATATTTCTGAACGATATGTTACTGGCGAACTCTACGATCAGTATAGATTACAAAACAATAAATCATTCATTCTATTTGAAAGGTGTTCTTTAGAAATTGCGCCCTAAACTTGTTAGGTCGTGATTTCTTCTTCATCGGAATGATGCTAACGTGCAAAGCCAACCGCTTTTTCAGAGTTTTAAGTCCAGTAACGCAACGAGACAATTTCTATTCCGCCTTACATTCCAGAGTTGGCTATTTATAACTTATTTCTGTATTAAAAGTAAATAAATTATATACAGTGGGTCAGATAAAGAGCTCGGTGCTGCTCAAACAGTGACGCTTGGAATGACGTCACGTGACGGCCTTCGTCACACACCCATTACATGAATAAAACTATGTTATAGGTACATTCCGTCGGAGATATCCTACACTGAATAATGCTAAATTAAATTTGCTTTTGATCCTTGCTAACAAAACAAAATTGCTAGATGAAAAGTCCACGAATATATCGATCACCCCTCGTATCTACATCATACGACCCACATTGAATCTTGACATAGATTCCATAGATCTGGACCAAACTTTCTTGATGTCCAGTGAAAAACACAGCTTTTATAGCATACACTAGGCGTTTCCATAATTTGACCTAGTTTTGGACCCAAGATGACCCATAATCAAACTTTGCTTAGATATTTTTAGATAATTATTGTGACCAAGTTTTATAAAGATAATTCCAAATTTCGACCTCAAGAGTCTACACGGACGGACGACGAACGAAGAGTGATCACAAAAACTCACGCTGTCACTTTGTGAAAGGTGAGCTAAAAATGCAAGCACTGTATTTAAAACAGATATGTAGTGCATTCAACATTGCATACGTTTATACTTGCAAACATGCTGTAAACGATTTGATACAAAAAGGAGTGCCGTGCCAACAGTTACCACAAAGTCTGCATTTTGTTTGAACATAATAATTGTTCTTTGTATGTTATATTATACGTGTGTTACACAAATGATGCTTGAAGTTTTTTCTGAATTTAATTTCTACGGCGGTAGATGCATGTAAACCAATATAAGGATCGACACGGGTGTGTTTATCATCAATTAGCACATATATTATTAACCATGATAAATATTATAGTTACTTTCTATGTTGTCGCCACTTGTTCGTTAACAGTTACTGGTGTCACTGACGGCGTGAACGTACTAATATCTATGTTGTCGCCACTTGTTCGTTAACATTTACTGGTGACAATGACGGCGTCAACGTAATAATATATTTTTGTATTTCTAATCATACTGCTGATGCCCAATTTCGGATGAACTAGCTTATATACTTAAGATCGCCATGAGGACGCAGTGTACTTACCTAATACTTCTGGAGAGGTACACGCAATTGAAACAAATGTTCGTGTTTAGTCAAGAACACAGGCAAATTTCTGGAATGCAAAAAAGCATTCAGCTAATGCTAGACTGTACATTGTAATATGTAATAAGTATCCTGCTAGTACGCCTACTAAGTATTTGCAGAATGGAAATTACTTTCCAAATAATTAGTATACAACACACATAGTAATATCCGTTTTCTTTATTAAGCAACCAGGTTTACAGTAGGTTTGTCTTCCAGCTCATGCCTCGAAGGAAAATGCAATATTCTTTACGCACTAATGTGGTGCCCTACGGCGCATATTAAGTCACCTGTCTGTACATTATGTTTCGGTTCTTCACTAAATCCAAACCGATTTCCGTTTTTGTTTGACAACATCGTTTTACATTAATATACATGGCTGTATAGCATATGGATCCACTGTACGGTTTCTGTAGCTTCTCAGTTTGTGGTTAGATCGTCCTCTGAACCAAGAAACTATTTCAAATAGATAATTGTCTCATATTTATGATACAATATTGCTTCTTCTATACTATAGTAAAATGTAATATGGTTACCCTTGCGGATATGTCTTAATTTTCTTTGCAGAATTGTCAGCATAATCACTTTGTTAATATTCAATACTTGGGGTATTTAATGTTTGGAATACGTATGTTCTAATCTTATTTCATCGGTTTTCAATAGTATTTCGTTCATCAATGTACCTCTTATCCGACAATGCATTAAGTTGGTCATGAACATAAATAGAAGACGAAGAAATAAAGACGAATCAGGTACACTTTACAGTTGAGCTAACGATATTTTCTGTAATCACAATTAGCACGCTTGTCCTAAAGGCATGATAGTAACCAATATCACGGAAGGACATAAGCCGAATCCGGGAGCCTCAAATGTGTTTGCTGGGTGAGCTATTGTGTCTTTTATCATCAACTACGGATTCTACTAGTTCTTTCATTCAGTGATAATCCTTGTATTCTGCATAACACACTTCCTGGGAATAGTACCACGGTTTAGTTTGTTTGAAATATGTAACCAGTGTTTATTTATTAATTAATAGGTTTTGGACATCCTTCTTGTCATGGAGTATTCCAACGACACGTTATGATTGGATACGTTTTTTACAACGAATTACCCTTCCCACTTGGGTATTGTGAGCATCATCTAATTCATAAATTGAAGTCCCACACTGTACGTGACACGAACGTCGTTTCGATCAATGGGGGCAACAGGGGGAAGAAATAGGTCACAACAAATGGAAAGATATTTGCTCTTTTAAATAACAAATGTATCGCAATGTTTTTAACATTAGTGTATGACAGGCAAACAAATTGGTAGTGTCTGTTTTCTACTCAACCGTTTTTCAAAGATGGAAATTGCTATCAGTTTACATTTGGTTTCTTATTACTAATGAGTCAAATAAGACATAACTATTCTAGTTTTTCTCATAAAGTGACGTACACGATCTAGTATGTACGAAAATGTTCAGCAAATGTTCACTTTTAAAATTTCTGACCAATAAATACAAAGTTATCATTCTGTTTTCAGAACTGTTAGAATGCCCCTCGTACTTACATTTGTTTATCCCATTTGTAGCTTAATAACTCTTCTGTTTATTCTCATCTTAGTTAACCCTTACATATGTTTTTGGTGTTATTTTGCCGCACATATTACATTTAGTTGAACGTTTGCTACCCTGGGCAAAGAACATTAATATACTAGGTTACCAGAAATGATAGATAATTTGTTAACGCATAAAGTACATACATTGTGCTGGTGTTGTTATACTGGTACATGTTGAATTAGTGTCACGTGTGGTACCGTTAGAACTCTCATTCAATATAAACACAAAACAGCCGTGTGGGCATACTTTATTGTCACACCTCACGGTGACAAAAATCTGGAAAAAAACAAGAGAAGTGAACAAAATATTAATGGAGTGTTTTACGAATACCAAACTCATGTTCCGTCCTCCATTGATTGTCGTGTTGACGAAGCGAAACTTATGTATGGTAACCCCTTGTATTATTGGTACCTGTTGGTAGGGTCTTGTTTGTTTACCCTCCCTGTGTGTACCTTCCTCATGGTTTGGTGTTTGTTTTATGCTTGTCGTAATGTATGATACTCACAAAGCATCTTAGCAGAAAACTTAGAAATTTATTAAAATATAAAAATTGGCTTTAGTGCAAGCCAAGCAAGAAAATCAAGGTATTTTGAATCATTATGTAAACAGCTAAAATAATCACTAAGAAACATGGATTGTGATTCAAATTCATGGACATATGAGCTGTACAAAGTTTCAACTTAAGTCAAAATATTTAAGTTTTCACTAAAGACGCTTTGTGAATACTAGTCCTGGTCAGCGAGGTCATTCCGCTAGGGCATTCAACATTTTGGTTTCTGAAACTACATTGTAGTTTATTCAGCTTTTTGACAGTTGCGACTTCGGTAGTTCATTTTCTCGTTCGGTTATGTGTTCGGTATTGTGCCTTGTAATTGTGGTATGTGATGTTCTTATGTTTTCTGTGCTCGCCTTCCCTTTCCGACTTTATATTACCTTTTTGATACAGTTTTTGTTTGCTTCATGTCCTGTTTATCTAAGAAAGTTCTACATGTCGACATTATTGCAACCAAAGAGCGTTTTCGTCTGGCATATGATAAATCTCACGTGATTTATTTCCGTTTTTGCTGTCTCAACCAAATTAAACAATTTGGCATCTCGACCTCCCTGGATGTCTATGGAGGAATAAACTATGAGCCCCGATGGTGTAACATATCTTTCAGCAATGTGTGTGCTGCACAAGGATGTGTTGATCACTGATGTGGTTTTCCAATTTATTATCCAGTCGTAGCTGCGTCATTTGCACACAGGAGGAAACTTAGCATCTCCCAGCCTCATGTTCCACAAATCTTGGCTGTATAATTGAATTTAGGTTGACATATATTCCATAGAACGAACGTCATGGTGATACGCTTATTACTGATTAACGTTTTACTACCACGTCAGTTATGTACTTTAAACAGTGCTAACAATGCATGTTTACTAAATACCAGTAACATCTACTTTTAGATATTAATAAACATTGAATGGGAAACTACAAATAGCCATATCGTTGATATTCACAAAGCATTTCAAGGCAAAACTTACATATATTGATTTAAGTTAAAAAGTTGAGCTGCATATATTTCCATAAGAGACGAAATACAACCCATGTTTTCTTTGTGATTAATATAGCTCTTTACACAATGCTTCCAAAATATGTAAAACATACGAAAGCGACAAGAAAGTAAATACATAAAAAAGCAAATGTATATGAGCCAGTCGCCAGGAAAACCTGCTATTTTGACAAAAAATTTGGTTTTGACATTTTTTATTATTAAAAAGAATACTCCTAATGAAGCAAAACGCAAACAAATGTTAGTATCTTGATTTCTAAGGAAGTTACAGCTGTTGTGTTGAGACCCTATTCAGAGTCTTTTTGCGAGACGTCGCAAACGTCATTCAAGCGTTATTCGACGTCGTTGTAACAAGTACTTAATAAATACTGCATTTAATCAGTTATTTACATAAACTGGTCAAAATGATATCAAGTTTTGGAATGAAGTTTTAAAATATACATCCATATTGTAAATGTTCACATTTAGAGAAAGGCTACTACTGTTTTAATCAACTAACTCATCGTTTTCTCAATCAGAGTACTGAAATTGGTCACCATAGCAACGAAGTAAATGATTTTGACATAATGCATAAGACATTTTAAAGCTAAGATATAGTTATATATGGATAAATAACTTAAAATGGAATCTACAGATATGTCATTTTTTCTTATTTGAAAGCTTTTTTAAAACCTTGTTACATGCAGTAATTACATAATGTCAATATAGCTGGCTTTCCTGGAGACTGGCTCATATATATTCTTTATTTTGTATATTTTTTATCAATTGTTTGAGATTTTCTAGTATACAATACTCTCACACGATTTTAAGATTGCAATTCCACAGACAAAACGCCACAGACTGCACGGAAACATTGTTCCACATAAAAATTGAACACTATTGCGTATAGCTACGACACTTTAGATGATATATCATAGGACGACCCCATAAACCTACCCAACCACTTCTCCATGGTTGGAAATAACTTGTTTAAGCGTTCAGATTTCCTTGTCCGAGAAGGTATTGTTAATTGCTGCAAACTCGTTTAAATGGACGATTCGTTTTAAATTAGTCTAGAGCATCAGTTTTTTATACTCTTCAAAATATTGTCAATGTGGAATTGAACGACAAGAATTCGTAAATCATAGGAACATCGATGATAATGAATAATTCAACCGAAAACTTGGATCGTTGCCAAACTCGTAAATAGGAAATCTCTTTAAAAAACTACACAAGAGAATAATTTCATAATATGAACGTTAACTTTGAACAAGGCTTGAAATTCTACATTATTTAATGTTACTTTATTCTTCTTTAGAGTATGTGATTAATACAATAATGAACATTAACATTGAATTCCTCATGTGATCATATGATTCTAAAACGGGTGCTGACTGATAATGCCTGTTAAAATTGTCATGTAAAAAACGTAACGTTCTTATCGTTTCAGCTTAACGCCATCAACTCGACTTAACTTCAGGAAAGTGCAACTAGGAAAGTGCAACCGACGCTGAAAGTGCAAATATTAAAAACACTGTATGTAACTGAGATATGGGCGCATAAATCAAGAATATGGTCCGACATATCTCGTGATAATATTGAGTGCACCGCATGGTTGCTGTCGCTGATAGTTTTTAATTCCAGTCAGGTTTGGGATGCATTCGGTGTGGAATGTCGTGATTTTTTGTAGTTGCGTTGGGCATTGTCAGTTCTGTTGTGTACTGTAATGTCTAGGTTTTTATAATAGGTTTTGGTGTAAAGGGATAATAATTATACTTTTAATAAATATATTTGTCACCAACAAAACAGCGTCATTTAACGTTTAATAAATCACGGATTGTGTTGGAATCATTGTTTTCTACGCAGAGTGAGTCAGGCGGCTCAATCAGCGTCGTACTACGATGTATTTGAGCGGCCGTCTATTCGTCATGGTTTTCTCTCTGACGATATCACAATTTTTTCAATATACGTCTTGATTTCTCGCACAGTGCCACTTTTGATATCTTCGCAATATTTCAAACTCTTATCACCCAGCGGATGCCAAATTTTCGCAAGTCGACTATAAGGCGTCCTTAACATGCGTTTAATTCGACTTATTTTGTTAGTTGGTTCGGTGTACTATTCTTTCTCGGAGATGTATGATACCGGAACAGTGTGTAGTTATAACACAATACAATACGTGAAGAACTTGAATCCCATACGATTACTACAGTAACTGATAACTTATTTCATATGAACATTTTTAACTTTATTACCAGTTTGTACTAATGTGTTTGGGGTTGTATATGAAACAGGTTCTTACAATTTATATTTATTTAATCACTCTCGCAACCTCATTGCTGAAGTCACCCATCGTCATGAGGGTGTAAGAGATATAATATAAGCTAGTTTGTCCTTTCATAATAAGCGTGTAGCATGGGAATTTATCAATGCATGTGTCCGTTTGATCAATGCAACCAAATCAAACTTTCTTGTAATATTTTGTAAGTAGAGCACAATGCAATAAATGAAGAAATTAATTTCCTACGAGAGATTGTTATAGTTTCAGGCTACATAATCTAGTGATGTAAATGTTTGCAATATCCTATACAACTTTGTTGGTTATTTTGTCATATAACTTTGCAAATACTTTAGATCCAATCCTGGCTGCTTTGAATGTTTCTTTCCCCCTGCGGTACACAAACAATATAATACGATACTACAATTTTATAGCCATGCTCAAATTGTACTGGAACGCTATATTTAATTGAACTGGAGGTAACTTAATGCAGACGCTCGGTAGATCGGCAACGGGCTCCTGACTGGTTGTACTACATTTCTTACACAGATCGTGGCTCTAGGTCCATCTCATAATTTGATAAAAGCACTATGAATGCATCTTCTTTGAGAGGTTCATGTTAAATCCGTTTTCATTTTATCACATTGGACAAGCACCTTTCGCTGAACTAAGTGACGTCGAACCGAAAGAAGTAAAAAATAAAAACGAAACTCATATATTATAGTTGTAACTTAACCTTTAGAAAGTTTAGTACATCATTAAATGGGAGTAAAAAATTGTGAAATACCGTTTTATAGGGTGTTCTGTAATTTGGAGAAATCTTAATTCAAGAGCTTTAGGTCCTAATTTGGTTCCTGTGTAACGACTTAAATTTGCGGTACGTAAAATATGTGCCTTTATTACTAGCATAAACATAAACTAGCGGATTTAAATTAACAGAATTAATAACGTGGGAACTTGAACTATTGCGGCAATACTTCTTCGCAAGGAGAGAACGAGAGAGAGTGGGGGATTATGTATCGAAATAACTCCTGATATTTTAGTAAGCCGGGAATAATTCGTACGGAAATTTGTCACCATTTTGTCACAGTAATAGGCCTCTCCGGTGATTTATCGAATTATTGTCTCAACACTCCGCAACGAATGTTGTGATCATCAGCTGCAGATGTGTACGGAATGGTGAAGTTTTGTGTCGCCCAAATTGAAACGAAATGTTTAGTTAGTTTGTCGGTTCGTCTATCAATCCATTTGTCTGGGCAAACGTTTTGGGTTTACCGGTTACCGGACGGATACTTAAGGTTATTTGTTTAGTATAAAATTACACAATTAAAGTACCTGTTAAGGTGATAATTATTATCCCCCCATCTTTGATGAGGGGGTGCTTAGAACATGTCGGTCTGGGATGGTCGGTCTGTCGGTAGACCAAAAGTGGTTTCCGTTCAATAACTCAAGAACGTTTTGCCCTTGGATATTCGAACTGTAGATGGAGGTTAGTCATCAACGGTAGATGACTCCTATTAATTTTGACTGTGACGTTCACCATTTCTGACTATTGGGCTGCTTTGTGGGCATACGTGTTTTACAAACATGTCTAACAGTGTAGTTAACATATATAATGACCTCCCTTTATGGCTAATTATGCACAAAAGTCGAAGTCGACTGTGTGCCATTCATGGCGGAGTGAGTATATAGGCTTACTTGAAATATCCATGTTTTTGGGATGTGGATGGTTCGATCTATGTCTGACTCTTGCGTGGATGGCTTGGCAATGCCGTCGTTTCTGTGTGGCTTTGAATTGTCTGTGCGCTACAGTATTTGTTTAATTCTTCTACCAGGGGTGTTCAAATTATATTTGATCAAAATTAAACATAGGATTTGGCAATACTAACACAATAAAATCGATTTATTTCTATTGAGCCATGTAGGAAAATGTGTTAAGTAGTAAATACACTCATTTTGTTTTATACATGTTGTACTTGCATTTTTTCTAACCAAAATCAACCATTTTGTAGAGGGCCTTGTGTTTTGTTCTTTAAGACAAATTGGCCCTTTAGAAGCATCAAAAATGTGTTGGTATACTATGAATTACCCATGTTAATGAAGACAATCGGTAATATTTGTCATATTAAGGGTGATATACGTTCACCTGTTTGTTTTGACGAGATGCACCAAATGTAAAAAAATCACAAAAATTGTCGAAACCTGCAATCGCCATGTCAATTGGCTCTGTGATATCTAGTACAAATCCACTAACCCAAAATTGGATGGCAGCGAAGTTGTAAGTATCAGAAACAAATTTCAATCGAATTATTTAAAAGTGCAAGATGCTGAATTTCAGAAAAATTAGGTGTTCATTAGCTCAATGCTAAACAACAAACCAAAGAGCGCAGACAAAGGTCTTACATGTTGTATATGTGACTACGGAAAAGTGATTGGAAAAATGTGTCGTTCCTTGTGAGTTAATGTTTTGTCTTAAAGGACATTACTACATAAACAGTCTGCTATTTTAGAAAGGGTCATGATTATGGACATAAGCTTGGTGTATTCGCGGCCGCTTTCATGACATGGTTTTGTGTTTGATCTTTTGGAAAAGCGGAACTCAAAATGATTGAAAAGGGGACAAAATTGAACGCATATTATATTTATGCTATAGGTTTAAATGTTGGTTTTTTTACAAAAATGTGACACGTCCTTTTCCCGGAAACATGCCAAAGACAGGGTGTTTCCCCAATACAAAATATATCATTAAGTACCTTATGAATTAGACTGGGAAGTATATTATATTGAAACATTGGATACCGAAATATCCTGATGAAGTATCAGTAGAATTCAAATCTGGAGAATATTGAAACATTGATTAGAGAAACGAATTGTAAGCATCAGCACTTTGAGGTTTTGGCCTTAAAAATGCAAAACCAACACACTCGATACAATAGTTGATTCTGTTCTAGGGATATTACATATACATTTTACAATGGTTGTTAATATTTCTTGATACATTACTTTACAGTATTGAGTAGAAACAATTCGATTTCGTTGTGAAATTCAGGAAAATACTTGATGAACAATTTTGTTCAAATATAAGTTAAACACCTCTCGTATTACGTGATGAATGTCCGATTCAAATATTTGCTAGAAAGCGTTTTTTCAACTAGTCGGATCATGCTTGGTTACTGGTTTGCTGTTCCACGCCATTTGAGTTAAAGTATGAACAGCATGAATGTCTGCTACATGTTCACAGTTGCTTGCTGGAGAGAAATAGTAGTTTGTTTTCGGAGCAACAATGGAACTCGCTTCTATATATATTCGAATGCATTACCTAAGCTAATTGTTCGCAGTTTATTTTATGTTTTACAAATGGTTGCGTACCAGTTTTAACATAAATTGCATTTCTGTTATGGGAAATGAACGGTTTTGTACTTGTTTGTTATACAGTAATGTTAGTCGCTCTGTGTAGTTTTAAAGACACATGCAAACATAGCAGTCCCCATGATAGCTGGCAATCATTATAACGTGTTTTTCGAATACTTTTGTACGGAAAGCGCTAACTTAACGTTTGCAATTGTGGTATATGATGTTTTTTATGTTTTCTGTGCTCGGCTGGTTAAGTTGAGTGATGCCTACCTTGTCCGAGTTATCTACTATCACAATTGTGACTTTTTACAGATACGTATTTCTTGTTTTCATGAATTACATGGATACTGATTAATAAATCAAGAACTAGTTTTACTTTACAATAGGGTCTAAACCCCATATGAAAACAAACATCATTGTTGGATGAGATTTGAATGCTTCTCTAGAAATGTTTAAAAATGTGTTTATAACACTAATGTTACATTTCCATTATATCATAGTGAGATATGCATTTAGACAGCTCATTATTCAGTTTTGTTTCTGGTTTGTTCTAGTGGTTTTGGTTGGTTTTTGGTCTGCAATTATAATCATTTCCCTCGTGTTTAATGACTCGATCTAACGCCCTATGTTGTAATTATGTAATATTGCACACTGGGGCAAACACCATAACTCAAAATCAAGAAATGTCTGAAATCCATTAGAGGGTTGTAAAGGGCGGAATGAAAATATGTCCGGTGATAAATAACTTATTGTTTTCTATCAAACAAGGTCAAGGTGGAAAAGAAATGTGTGTCGTGTCTTCTATAAGGTAGAACACATGGCCGTTGTCTTGGTAACAAACGTCTGAATAAAAAACATTTCTTTTTATTTATTTAACAAACGTCTGAATGCGTCGGTTGAGTCTTGTCCTTCCGTTTTGCGTATGTGCCGTTTTACATAAACGCCTAAATGTCTTGTTTGATGTCTGCCCTTTTTGTAAAAGTGTCATTTTACTGATAAGTACAAGGTGTTAAAAAAGTTTGTTCTCAAAATTTAAATTCATACTAAATTTTATCTGAGCTATGTACGCAGAGTGCATTTTTAAAGTCAAACTCTAACGCCAGAAACATTAGAACAATGGTAGAACCCTCTGAAATTTACCCTGAACATTTTACATTCTTCCGACGTCAGAAAAAAAACTATTGAAACATAAACATTGAGAATGAATTTGTTTTAACACCCAGTATGTTTATGACATATGAACTTTTGTAGAGAATTGGGGTTTCGAATCCATTATAAGGCCAACATTTGTTGAGCTTTAAACTGGCCTTGGTGTAACTGTGACATTTTACGTATACAACCGTGATACTGTAATACGTACATCAATGAGCATTTTTTATACCGAAAATGGGTATGCATCTAGATTTGTAAGTTGATATGCGTCCAGACAGATATTCCGGTAAAAGCTGGATATTTAGATGGTAGCTGTAACCATTATAATCTTTTTGTTATATGCGAGGCCACATCAATTGCTTATTTAAGGTAATCACCACCTAGGGAAACGCGTGCATTTCCGAAGAAACAGGATTTGTGAAATTACGATTTAAGTACATGTAAAAACGTCTTATACTTGATATCTCATTCTTAAGGGAATAAGCATTAAAGCATTACTCCAGAAACTTGCTATGTTTTTAGTCATGGTCTTATGTTTTATCGCCTCTAGACACGTTGCAAGCATTTAATTGTCTCTCGTAGCGAGTCATGTATCAATTTACTGAAACTAAATTGTACAAAACATTACTTTAAACCATCGAAACCTTAGAAATTATCTTTCTGCTATTTTCTTTTCGCCCATTTCTCGCCATACTGCACCATTGTTCCCTCGATGTGTTAAACGTTTTAGACATTATATCTGCATGATATATTGACTTAATTTGCACATGAAACAGAATGTTGGTTGTTAATCATAGCTTGGTTTATTACGTATAAAAGTGTGTTATTAGGTTGTTGTATTTCAACGGGATTATACTGTTTGTGAGAAGGGGTATTTCAACGTTATGGGGGATCTGTAATAATTGAAGATCACGCCTTAATCCTAGGTCCCACTGAGCATTTTTTTTAGTTACCTGGACATCGGGAACAGGAACATCGTGTTCTAGTTTCAGGGAAGTCATGAGACAATTTGTGATATAAGAAGGAATCGTGATAAATCGGGTGGCATCGGAAGGTATCGGGAGAAATTCGCCGATGGGGAATTCCTCATCGAATTCCTCATCGGGACCTAGGCTTGAGATGGGTGTCTTATTGTCTATACCGCTACCCAAGTCGAGTGGTTAGGGCGTCTGCCTTGGAAGCGGGAGATCGAAGGTTCGAATCCCAACAGAAGCTGGGTTAGAACTAATTCAATCGGTTGGTGAGCTGCCAGCTAGTTAAAGAATGGTTACCGTATACCTATCTCAGCCAATCGCCCGGTAATAAGAGTAGGGATTCGGGAGGTACTGGACCTACGAAAGATAGGTGTCTCATAAGTCACTATAATAAACAAAGCTGTTACCTTATTCTGTACCACACTCAATTATGTTATCAATACATACAATCTGCCGATCCGGCATGTGTCCAGTAGGTAGAGTGTCCGTTAAAAGTGTAGGGGTCCGGGGTTTGCAACCAAAGTCGGAATATATGGCAACTGTGATCCCGTCCAATGCAATCAATACTAAAAATGAAACCTGGTCCTCTTTCTCCCGTACCATCCTGGTTATCTGATAAACATCAGAAATTAATGACGTATTAAAAGTGATTAATATAAGTTTTAATATATTTTGTTTCAGAATCGGCATTTGATGGATTATCATAAATTATAGAAAGGAGATTATGATCAAGCCATGAGTGGCGGTTTGTTTTTATTGTTTAACTCCATCATGATGATAGCTGAATCATCAGACTCGTCATCTAATGCGATTGATTCTTACGATAAGACTACAGGAGGAATCATTTAATAATGGTTTAAAATCATTAAATAATGATTTGATGGACTCACTGATGCAATTATGTTATTGCCATAATCACTTTCTGACAAACTGTTGTTTTATTAATTAGATGACATAATACCGATAACACAAACTCTCACTATCAAGCTCTCATAAAAATAATAACTTTTGTTTACGCTTAGAACATTAGATTAACGCGACAATAAAGTTGGAGTTGTGGTATCTCGTTACAGGACAAAATGATCTGGCTACACCGTGACTCAGTGAGCGTCGCGGAAATATTGGCGACTTTCGGGTATTTACAAAATCCAAAAATAAATTTTCTCGCGTCAATTTTGGCCTTAAATACCTCTGTTAAGAAATAAAAACGCTAGCATAACCGCACGCCAAACGTCTGAAATTCAAAATTAGCTAACTTTTTGTGTCGCGGCTGTATTCATTAACACAGAAGTATGAGTCGCTTTATTTCCCCTTACGTTCAGTCCTCTTGATCATGTTAGGTACAATCATATCTGCACTAATTGAATATTAACAATACGAGGGGAATGATACCAGAAAAGTCGGTCCTGAGAGGATTAGTTTTATGGAATCGTGCAATCAATTTTTCCGTTTGTTAATTGATTTAACAGGCGTTAATCGTCAGTGTCGGGCGATAAAAAATAACACTTTTGGCGTTAATTGACTCCAGTGTGATGTTGTGTTTTATCTGTCTCTTATATGGTAATATAAAACATATTATACATTGGAGAAACGGGCTTTGGTGCACGAATTGACTGATTAAAAATACAAGTTTATCATGGTATTCCTAACCTTAACGAATTCAGCAGAAACAGCAAAAAACAAAAGTCAAATAAAAATAGCGCGCAGACAACGTAAAGCCACACAGATCTGGGGCCAGGATTACAACTAATACTTACACTCAACACTCAGCACTCAAATATTGAAATGGTTATATAATGAGCTATTATTTGTCTTAAATTGCAAATCTAGATGAGGAAAATTAATAAAAGTATTATTGGAGTGTTGAAAATAGCATTTGATACATATTTTTGCTATTGTTTGCTTTTCATGAGGTATAAATGTAATTATTGAATCTGAGTGCCACACTCAGCACTCAGACTGATAAACTACATTTCTTGTTTACAAATACACCAAATTACGCTATGAAATAAGCCAAAAATGATATTAGTTACCTATTTGACATTATTACAACTTGGCGTTCTATAAAAATGTTGCTATGAACCTAGAAATAATGAATTTCAATATTTGAGTGCTAAATGCTGAGTGTAAGAATTGGTTGTGATTTCGGGCCCTGGTCGCAGCGCCTTCGCAAGAGTCAGACATATAATATCCCCAATAAATGATATTTCAATCTAGCCTATATACTCAACTCGCAATAAATGTCATACTGGTGTTTTGTTATATATATATTCAGTTAAATTTAATAGCAAATTTGTTATATTCAGTTAAATTTAATAGAAAATGTGTTACTGACAGTATTTTACCTAAGGGGCTAATGTTCGTCACATGTGTGCATTCACAACGGATTTTTGTATCATTCTGTTAGACACTAATGCTATGCATACGGTGTTTAATGCCCAACAAACAACTGAACATGAAAATGAACGAAATTGTCAGTTACCTTAAAATCGACAGACTTCTCACTGAACAGTTTGACACTATGAAATGTATAGATCTAGATTTTTCTGAAAGCGAATGTGATTATTTGCTGCATTTCATTTTTATATCCTTTGTCAAACAGTTGTAAAACCTTCGTCTAGGTTTGCGACCCATTTTCCGACAACTGCACCAAAAACATCTCTTTGAATGGTGTAGGCTAAACGGTACTACATTTTATTGCTTTCTTGATTTGTCTTTGGCTAGTTTATCCTCATTACAATGAACATTGTATATCAAAATCGTAACTTACAAGAAAGACACACTAATTAGTATCTTATTGACTGAATGTACGAGGGGTGATCGCGAAGTTCGCAAAATTGGTTTATAAATTATTTATTTTTAGTTCCATGTAGATGAAACTTCACCATCAAAGGATCAACTCAATAGCAGTGGAATTGTTGACCGGAATAATAATCGGCCAATTTTTACGACAGTTAACTCTACCCTTGGCAACGCTGCAACACCTGGTTGGCACACACCAAAATTACTATAGTGGCATTAAGATTGTGATGGTTTTATTAATATTATAATTCCTTATGAGTAATAAAACACGATTCACAGCATATTTATACGAACGTCCCTCGTATAGTGTAGCGTTCATTTTTAATACTTACACCAGTCTATATCTAATAAATTGTTTACAGATACAAAGAAAATGTACCAACTTTTATGTTAACACACAAATAACATTGTCAAATATTTGTCTCGTCTAGATTTACATGTAGCAAAAAATAGCACATTTGGTATGTTTGGGTGTTAAATGAAAGTATTCGCCCGGACCTTGGCCTCGGAAATTCCATGATACCACGGTATGCTTGCTTAGAATTAGAAGGTCGTACTAAGTACAACATCAATATTTTGAGAAAACAAGAAAAAACTGTCTGAAAACTAATCTTTACTTATACAAGCTTTTTAAACTTCAGTTTGGTCAACAACTTCAAATATGCATGAATCAGACCTTCCCTGTCAGACTTAATATTATCTACTTATAAGGTCACATCAGTAGTACTTACGACCTTCTAATTCTAAGCCAGCGGTATGCTTACGCAATAAAAACTAACAAATAGTACTTAATCTGCAGACATCTAAGATTCAGATCTAATGTTTTGGAACGGCTACCTAATGGTTTGTTTACAGCAAAATCATTGACAGAGGAGTCTCAGCAAATATTTGACACCATTACACACATATTTTGTGTTTCAAGAGAGACAACCAATATGACATTCTCTTTCATATTTATCATACTCTAGAAAACACTATTTAGTTCGTATTATATTCAGATTAACGAGAAAAGTGGTAAACTTGTTAAATCAAGACATAAAGGCCGATGACTTTATCACGCGTGATATATGAGAATTTTGCTGTTTCAGCGTCCCAGACAGAGACATGACGATATATGAATTATATAACAATGGTGGGTTACCAGATCTGTCGTCTGGTTTGCACAATGAAACACGTAATGACGATTTGATCCATTCCATCGGATTAATTTCATTTATTGTTACTTGTTATTTACTAGATAAGCTAGGGATGGCGTGCGTGACTCTGTATGAGAGATCTCGTGGAATTTCGTGGAATGTTCTTACACTGAATCCCTGATGTCGTCTGCTAGGGTGATTTGAACGGGAAATATCGATATAGTGATATCCCAGCGGCATCATTTGGTAGTTTAATTTTATAAAGTTAATAGTTAGAAAAAGTATGTAGACAAGTCTTGTTTTCCCTGAACAATATTCAATACGTGAGTGGCGCTTTATGACGTTACTTTGGAAAAAATATGTCAAGTTATCCCAAGTGTCTCATTTTTACAAATATATTCTTGTAATTGTATGCCTTAATGCTTGTCCGAAATTCAGGAGACGTTATTGACTAACAATTATGACATAACGTGTACATCAAAATTTTTCCATTTGTATATCTAACAGAATATAATAATTACAACATAATTGATAATACATTTTAATTTAGTTAAAAATTACAATCACATGAAAAACCAAGAAAGGCATGGTGTGTGAATTAATATTTGCCTAAAAAAGGAGTTGTATATTACCATTAGAAAATGAGACTCAGTGGTTATTTTGTAAAATTCATGTATGATTGTTTTAGTTTATATGTTACATCCTATTTTTGGGGATATTTCGGATGTATCATTGTCTTCCTCATAGCTTTCATTAATTTATCTGTTTACTGTAAATTGGTATTACGTACTTTGCTATTTATTATTTGTCACCATGGCAACTTCAACAAGAAAGTAAATGATGCGGATAATTTGTAATTATAATCAATCCTGACTTGAGAAATGTGTTTTTGCCTCGGCTTGAAAATGTGTGTCGAATACCAATTATGCTATCCCAATATCTCGATTAGGAGAAGCATAAATTGTTACTTCATAACCTTCAAATAATTTCCATCCTCGACTAATTAATGCTTAACCAACTCTAGACTGAAACCCATTACTCTATCCATTTCTGTTCTGTGAGGCTCGGATGCGATATTTTGTCTCCGTAATTTTAGGGAATGGACATTCGATTTCTAGTGTAATACATTTTATTTAAAAAGTCCTTATCAACCGGATGTTTGGTAATAAAGACACGTTTTAGAAATATTTAATTGATATATTTCTTTCCTTTAGTAATTATTTGGATAGTTGTCGCGTCTTCGTAAAATGTAAGATTGGGAACTTGGCAAACGTTCGTCAAGTTGCGTTCGTGTGACACTTTCTCAGACTAGATGTTGTTGAATAAGTTATCAGTGTTCGTCTCGAGGAATGATACCTGACAAGCATAGATTACACACTTTTTCCGAAACAAAATCACTTCTCAACATTTCTCAGACAAATTTGTTCTGATCATTTCGTTTAGTTTCACTCCTTTGAAGTGAACTCTCAAACCAGAATTTTGATATGAGACGTTAAAGCCTAATATTGATCTATATAATTAAATATTTACTACATCAATCCAAACCCTATTTAGCCTCATACAGTTAGGGTCAAATAAGGGAACTATATCAGTACCATGTACATTGTATAAAGACTTCAGTATGTGATGGTCTTGGGTCGAACCTGCAAACTCCAGTTCTCGAGTCGGACGCACTACGAGTATAATAATAATAATAATGATAATACAAAATGTAATAATAAATAATTTATTTATAGAGGCAACGCAGTTAGGCATGCCTAGTCTTCCATGTAAGCCTCATTTCAGTGTAACACATTTTAGGACTGCTTTGATCGACACGTGATGGAACCCTAAAGCTTAACACCTCCCTTGAACAATGATCGATTTTTAAAGTGAAGAACAGGCTGCATTGGTTAATTGATTATAGCAATGATTGGAGAACTGCACCTATATGTATATGTACATGTATTTATTGCACCATTCAATCAGTGTGAAATTGTTAATTCTTGATCAAAGTTCGTAGCTGCATAAAACTGTGTTATCCGTTTTGTGATGATGCGAAGTCTCGCTAAACATCAATCAAAATGGTTTAATATTTGATAACATTGATTGTCTGTATTGCTTAATTACCTTTAAAATGCGTTTGAAATGAATACACTGTGCGTAGTCTGTCGAAGAGAATAGTGCAATGTCATTGAGCATACACTGTAGCATACCAAGAACTAATGCCATTCAATGTTGTTATTTATGAGGTTCACAGCTAACTGGGTGTGAGCATTAAATATTTACAGGCCTTCGTTTGTGTGTTAAAATTGTCGGTTTATATAGCGGATAATGTTTGTCCGTTTATATAGTTTGGGGTGAATTGGGATGCGACGATCATAAATATGCATACTTATCAGGAAATATTCATAGATATTTCGTTTACAATAGCTGTAACTCTTTAATGATCTTATTAATGAGTCCTGTGTTAAATGTTCAATGAAAATCATTTAGCCATATCGTAAGTCATACATAGTCAATGCGTTCTTATTTTATTGCTCGGTTACATATCTTGGGAGTGTCGATTGGAATCTTGTGAATGATATGCGTAGCAGCTGCAGATTCGTATAGATCTGGCTCGCTTTGTAAAATTTCCAGAACTCGTTTAATATAATTTTATATCAATTGACGACGAGTGTTAGAATATTTGTATCATATTACACTAATACATGTAACAAGAAACAACGCTAGTGCAGCATATTATGTCAAAAAGTATAAGTCACGTACAAACTTCTTTTTCAACTACGATGTAACATCAGACTTTGGAAAGATAATAAAATTTTGACAGGGAAGGCAGCACTCAACAGAAACAGCTGAGACCGAAATACACAAAAAAAGCACGCACACAAAAACAACACCAATAAACTACAATATGACTGCGATCTGACAGAGGTTGAATACACCTGCAAAATGTAATCTGTATAGTATATGCATTTTTGTTATTTCGATCAAAAGGTACATGTACCCTCATAATTATTGTCATAACGCCTTTCCTGATTTACTCCTTGGGTGTATTCTTCCAAGACAGGCCGTTCGATTTCCTTGTTAGTCACCTGGTGGAGATCGGCCTACTCATTGAAGATGCAAAATATATCATGTTTAATACGATCTACCGCATAACCTGTTTATGAATTGAATTGTGTGCAGTACACAGGTGATGTTGCATATTAAAAATGTATCTATGTGATAAAACATAATCATTAGCTGATTATTTTCAAATGATTTAAAGACCAGTGTATCTGCTCGTGTAATTGCACCAATGCCATCTTTTCCCAAAAATGAACCACACTTTTATATAAATGCACTATTATTATGATATATGATCGTGCACTTAATTATATTAAACAATGCCACATGCTAACTTGTGAACAGATTGTGCAAAAAAAGTCAACGAAACCATTAAACAATATAATTGCTATAGCACTTTCAAATATCTCAGCTGGTGTTCAAATTTCTACACTATCTGTTATTTTATTTCTCCTCAAATAACAACAAGGAACAATTAAGTTATCACTCAACGTATTATTGTCGCTTTAGGTACGAGTCATAAAGCATTTTATTTCACAATTATCCTTCATACAATTGACGCAGAGTTATGTGGTTGCTCATCCATATGCCCAACATGCCATCACAATGGACATAACATCAGACAACCAAAGGTTATGTTTGAAATTTGAGAGTGCATGCGAGTAGGGAATCAACTAATGGATGAGTTATTAACTCGTTTAACCAAATGAACTTCTTAACACATCACTGGAATTACATGTAACCGTAGAGAAGACAATGCTTAGCCATATGTTCATAGAATTGTGTAAAACGTTTTAGATTACAATATCCGTTCATGATCAACAGAACAGTTTATGTAGCACTGCTTGGTAATACATGTATCCTGGGATGCTCCTGGAAGAAAACAGGCACAGTTAGGGCCATATTGACATTATGGCTGGTATTCACAATGCATCCATCTTAAGGGAAAACATAAGTATTTTGACTTAGGTTAAAAATTAAACTGCCATATTTCCTAAGAAACTACAAATTTGTGATTATTGTAGTATATTATTGTAGTAAAAAATCGATAATCTTTATTTTCCTGTTTAGCTGATACACTTATTACAATATGGGTACTTTGAAATTTAAAGAAAACTCTACGTTTTCCCTTAATATACTCCGCAAATACCACACCAGGTCATTGGTAAACACCGTAAATCTAGTGGAAAGATAGGTGAGACGTTTGTTGGTCAAAAGAAACATATGGGTGACTTGGAACCTGTTGAAAGGGCATATTCACTACGAGCGTCGCATGACCGAGGCATTGACTTTTGATGTTTTGGTGTATTCATATATCTGACAATATTTATTTATTATCAGGAGTTCTATTCACATGGCCGTGTTTTAGAAATGTATGTGCCACTTTCTTATGATCATTTTCGAGTGTGTCCGTTAGTGTTCTATTACTTTTTGTGACTTCTACATTAATTCATTTTTACCAATTTTCTTGTTTTTGGATTGAATACTTCTATAAGCATCGTCATTTGATTCATGTTGATCGAAGGCATTTCGTTCATACCTTACAACTAGTCACTCCTAGTATTCGCTTAAAGGATTTAGGAAGCGGCTGAATAGTTTGAGGGAGGACACTGTTACTTTGTGTTTCCACACCACCTTAGGTGGTCGAAGATGTAGCCTAACACAATAGCAATGTATTTTATTCCCTAAGTGGACATTCCTTTGGTCATAAACAATACAAATTAAACCTTATGAAGCAATTGTAAGGTTCTGTTACATTTGAAGGTCAAAATCTTTGACATGAACGTTCTAATATGTGACTAGAGTAGACAAGTGTTATTTTTGTACTCATGCATGTTTGTCACATGTGTGTATACACTACGGATTTTTGTATTATTCTGTTAGACACTATTCTTGCTAGGCTCACTGTGTTAAATGCCCAACAAACAACTGAACCGGAAAATTGTCACTTACTTTTAAAACATCGACCGACTAATCACTGAACAGTTTGACACTATTGAATGTATAGATCTCGATTACTCTGCAAGCGAATGTATTTCATTTTTTTAGCTTTTATGTCAAACAGTTGTGAAACTTTCGTCTGGGTTTGCAATTGTGATCCATTTTCAGACAAGTGAAACAACTGAACCAAAAACATCTCTTTGAATGGTGTAGGCAAAATGGTACTACATTGTATTGCTTTCTTGATTTGCCTTTGGCTAGTTTATACTCGATACAATGAACATTACATGTCTAAAATCGTAACTAACAAAAACGATGCACTATATTTAGTAGCTTATTGACTGAATGTACAGAACAATCTCTGTAGAGCAAAATCTTTTAGGATATGCAAATATTGGCCCTTGTACAGAGGTTTTTTCTTTACAGATGTTAAATTTAGAGTAAATATTACCTAAAGAATGTTTTTGTAGTGTTGTTGTAGAGAATTTGTTGCTCTACAGAGAGTCGCTCTGGAGAGGTTGTACTGTATAGCGTAGCTTTTGGTCTTAATAGTTACATCTGTAAATACCTAATAAATTGTATACAGAAGCAAAGAAAAGAAATTGTACCAACCTTTTATTTTAACACTCAAATAACATGGTCAAACATTCGTATCATCTAGATTTAGCAAAATGTTCACATTTGGTATGTTTGAGTGTTGAATGAAAGTATTGGTTGTAATTTCGGACCTTGGCCTAAGAAGTTCCTCTGTATCACTGTATGCTTATGCAATAAAAAATAACAAATATGACTTACTCTGCCGACATCTAAGATTCAGATCTAATGTTTTGGAACGGCCACCAAATGATTTGTTTTCAGCAAAATCATTGACAGAGGGGTCTCAGCAAATATTTGACACAATTGCACACCGATTTCGTGTTAAAAGAGAGACAAACAATGTGATATTCTCTTTCATATTTATCATACTCTAGAAAACACTATTAAGTTCGTATTATATTCAGATTAACGAGAGAAGTAGTAAACTTGTAAAATCAAGACATAAAGACCGATGACTTTGTCATGCGTGATATACGAGAATTTTGCTGTTTCAGCGTCCCAGACAGAGACATGACGATATATGAATTATGTAATGATAGTGGGTTACAAGATCTGTCGTCTGGTTTGCACAAAGAAACACGTAATGGTGATTTGATCCATTCCATCGGATTAATTTCATTTATTGTAACTTGTTATTTACTAGATAAGCTAGGGATGGCGTGCGTGACTCTGTATGAGAGATCTCCATGGAATCTCCTGGAATGTGCTTACACTGAAGCCCGGATGTAGTCTGCTAGAGTGATTTGAAAGGGAAATATCGATATAGTAAAATCCCAGCGGCATCATTTGGTGGTTTAATTTTAGAAAGTTAATAGTTAGAAAAAGTATGTAGACAAGTCTTGTTTTCCCTAAACAATATTCGAGGCACAAGTGGCGCTTTATGACGTTACTTTGGAAAAAATATGTCAAGTTATCCCAAGTGTCTCATATTTACAAATATATTCTTGCAATTTTATGCCTTAATGCTTGTCCGAAATTCAGGAGACGTAATTTACGAACAAGTATGATATACATCAACATTGTTCCATTTGGTTTCTTAATAGAAGATAATAATAACAACATAATTGATAATACATGCAGTTTAAATTGCAACTACATGAACACACAATAAGGCATGGTGTGTGAATTATTATTTGCCTAAAATAGGAGTTGTATATTACCATTAGAAAATAAAAACTCAGTTGGTCCTTTTGCCTTTCTATACTTGTATGATTATTTATGTTTATTTGTTACATCGTATTGTTCTTGGATACTACGGTTGTATTATCGTCCTCCTTGTTTATTTCATTCATTTATCTGTTTACTGTAAATTGGTATTACGTACTTTGCTTTGTTATCGTTTGTCACCATGCAACGGGAATGGCAACTTAAACTAGAAAGTGAACGATGCCATTAATATGTAATTATAATCACTCCTGACTTGAGTAATGTGTTTTTGTCCCGGCTTGAACATGTGTGACGAATACCAATTATGCTTTTCCAATTTCTCGATTAGGAGAAGCACAAATTGTTACTTCATAACCTTCAAATAAGTTCCATCGTCGACTAATTAATGCTTAACCAACTCTAGACTGAAACCCATTACTCTATCCATTTATCTTCTGTGAGGCTCGGTGCGATATTTTGTCTCCGTAATTTTAGGGAAAGATACATTTTATCGTAGTAGGAATTTTTCTAGTGTAATAAAATTTATTTATAAAGACCTAATCAGCCGGACGTTTGGCAATAAAGACACGTTGTAGAAATATTTAATTGATTTATTTCTTTCCTATAGTAATTATTTGGATAGTTGTCGCGTCTTCGTAAAATGTAAGATTTGGATCTTGGCAAACATTTGTCAAGTCGCCTTTATGTGACACTTTCTCAGTCTAGCTAGATGTTGTTGAATAAGTTTTCCGTGTTCGTCTGCTAGAATTATACCTGACAAGCATAGATATTTTTTTTTCTGAAAAAACTCTCTTCTCAATAATACTCAGACAAATATGTTCTGATCATTTCGTTTTGTTTCACTCCTTGTGTGAACTGTCAAACCAGGATTTGGATATGAGACGCTAATGTCTAATATCGATCTATATAGTTAACCATTAACACCTTGAACCCATAATATTTTTAGTCTCATATGATTAGGGTCAATTAAGGGGACTATATCAATACCATGTATAAATACTTAGGTATGTAGCTGTCTTTGATCGAACCTGGAAACTGCAGTTCTTGAGGCGGTCGTACTATAATAACAATTACTATTATAGTATTAATAAATACTTTAGTTATAGAGTCAACGCAGTTGGGCATGCAAAGTAATTCCTGTGAGCCTCTTTTCACTGTAACAATTTTAAGTAACTCTTTTAGGACTGCTGTATTTCTAGATCGACCTGTGATTGAACCCTAAACATCAACATGAGACAATAGAGGGGTTTTTACGACCGATCCTCCAAAATGACACATTTTATGCACTTTGTTTGATTTTCAAAGTTGAAGAGCACACTGTTTTGCACTGCTTTGAGTAGTTCCTAATTGCAAGGATTAAAGTGCTTCACCCGTATGTACATGTACTTATTGCACCATTCAATCAGTGTGCAAGGGTAAATATTTTATCAAAGTTACTTAGCTGTATAAAACTGCGTTATCCGTTTTGTGATGGTACGAGGTCTCGCTAAACTTCAATCAAAATGATTTAATATTAGATGACATTGATTGTCTGTAATGCTTAAATACTTTTAAAAACGATAATATTAAGTCAGACAGGGAAGGCAGCACTCAACATAACTAGCCGAGCACAGAAAACATTAAAAACACGCAAAGCACTGAAAACACGGCATTCCGTTTGAATGAATACACTGTGCATAGTCTGACAAAGAGAATAGTGCAATGTCGTTGATCATAGTATATCAACAACCAATGTCATTCTTTGTTGTTATTTATGAGGTTCACAGCTAACTGAGCGTGAGCATTAAATATTTACAGGCCTTCGTTTGTGTGTTAAAGGGATCAGTTTATATAGCGTATAATGTTTGTCCGTTTATATAGTTTGAGGTGAATTGGGTACAACAATTATAAATGTAATTTAGTTTCCAATATAAAACAAAACATATAACTCCGTATTTCTTATTTTCTGACCTTTAAATGTGTTGTTTATACTATACAAATTGTACAGTGTGTTATTATACATTTTTTATCGTATTATTCTGTTTATGGCATTAATGAAAGCCCTTGAACAACCCTTATTGGTAAATTATTTATTTTGTCTTACAAACTTCACACACTCTCAATTCTCATGATAAAACCACTTGATGGCCGTGAATATGAATATTTATCAGGAAGCATTCAAAAGTATTTCGTTTACAATAGCCTTAACTCGTATTAATGAGTCTACACTTATTTAACTCGACATAATTAATATAATAGTTTAGTTCAAAAGTTTTTTCTTTGTGTTCGGTCAAGAATGAACATTCCACAAATCCCTTGGGAAACAACATAGTCCTGTATTCTACAAAAAGTCAATGTCGTTAACGTTCTTATTTATAACGTTCCATCTCTTGAAGTGCCTATTTGAACCACGCGAATAATATGCGTATCTGCTGCAATGCAGTGTCATATAGAGCTTGCTCGCTTAATTAAATTTCCGGAACTCGTTTAATATAAAATTATATCAATTGACGACTAGTTGTAGATTATTTTCATCATATGACACCAATAACAAAAAAAACCTATTCCAGCGTATTATGTTTAAACAAGTATATGAATATGCCACGTACAATGAACATTTTTCAACTACAATGTAACATCTGACTTTGATAATAAAATTTGGACAGGGAAGGCAGCCTTCAACAGCAACAGCAGAGAACTAAACACACAAAAAGAAAGCACGCACACAAAAACAACACCAATAAAATGCAATATGACTGCGAACTGACAGAGGTTCAATACACCTGCAAAATGTAATCTGAATATTATATGCATGTTTATTTTTTCGATCAAAAGGTGCATGTACCCTCATACTGTCAAAACGCCTTACATTATTTACTCCTTGGGTATGTTCTTCCAAAACAGCATATTCGATTTCCTTGTTAGACACCTGGTCGAGATTGGCCTGCTCATTGAAGATGCAAAATATATCATGTTTCAGCACGATATATCGCAAAACCTGTTTATGAATTGAATTGTGTGCAGTACGCTGGTGATGTTGCATATTAAAAAAGTATTTATATGATAAAATATTATCAATAGCTGATTTAAAGACCAGTGCATATGCTCGTGTAATTGCACCAAGGCCATCTTTTCCCAAAAAATGAACCACACTTGTATATAAATGCACTCTTATTATGATTTATGACCGTGCACTTAATTATATTAAACAATACCACATGCTGCTAACTTGTGAACAGATTGTGCAACAAAACGTCAACGAAACCATTAAACAATATAATTGCTATAACACTTTCAAATATCTCAGCTGGTGTTCAAATTTCTACACTATCTGTTTTGTTTTATTTCTCCCCCAATAACCTCCAGGAACAATTAAGTTGTCACTCAAAGTATTATTGCCGAGCAAAAAAATAATATGCTTTAGGTACTAGTCATAAAGCATTTTATTTCACAATTATCCCTTATAAAATTGACGAAGAGTTATGTGGTTGCTCATCCATATGCCCTACATGCCATCACAATGGACATAACATCTGACAACCATTGGTTATGTTTGAAATTTAAGAGTGCATGCGAGTAGGGATCAAGTAATGGACATCACATTACTGGAGTTAACCGTAGAGAAGACAATGCTTAGCCATATGTTCATATAATTGTATTTCAAGGTGTAAGATAACAATGCCTGTTCGTGATCAACAAACCAGTGTATGTATCACTGATTGCATGGCAATGTAATCCTGTGAAGCTCTCTGGCATATCACATGCACTGTAAGGGCTATATTGAAATCAGGGCTGGTATTCACAAAGCATCTAAAGGGAAAACTTTAATATGTTGACTTACCTTAAAAATTTAATTGCACATATTTCCCAAGAAACTAAAAACAACCCATTTTTCTTAAAGTTTGTGAATTTTGTAGCTTTTTTATATATGCTTCTAAAACATTGATTATCTTTATTATCCTGTTTAGTTGAAGCACTTTTTCACTTTTGATGAAATTTTAAGATTTTAAGAAAAAACAATTCCCTTCCGTCGTTTTGTGAGTACCGCCCCAGGACATTGGGTAACGCCGTAAAGCTAGTGTTAGAATACATCAGACATGCTTTGGTCAAAAGAAAGTTATGGACGATGTTGAACTTGTTGAAATGGCATTTTTCCTATGAGCGTCACATAAACATGGTAATATCCTATGATATTTTGGTGTGTCCATATAATTGACAATATTGAATTATTATAAGGAGTTCTATTCACCTTGCCGTTTTGGAATGGTATGTGCCACTTCCTTGTGTATGAGAATTGATCATTTTCGAGTTTGTCCGTTGATATTCTATTACTTTTGTGGCTTTTACATTATTTAATCTATACACATTTTCTTCTTCGTTTTTGATTGAATGCTGAAAAATTTATAAGCATCGTCATTTGATTCATGTGGATCCAGGGCATTCCGTTCATACCTTGCAGTAAAGTACTCTTAGTATTTAGATGCAAGATATAGAGAGCTACTAAATATTTAGAATGGCCTGTCTTGGAAGAACATACCCAAGCAGTAAATAATGTAAGGCGTTTTGACAATATGAGGGTACATGTACCTTTTGATCGAAAAAACAAACATGCATATAATATTCAGATTACATTTTGCAGGTGTATTGAACCTCTGTCAGTTCGCAGTCATATTGCATTTTATTGGTGTTGTTTTTGTGTGCGTGCTTTCTTTTTGTGTGTTTCGTTCTCTGCTGTTGCTGTTGAAGGCTGCCTTCCCTGTCCAAATTTTATTATCAAAGTCTGATGTTACATTGTAGTTGAAAAATTTCCTTGTACCTGGCGTTTGTATATACTTGTTGTACATAATACGCTGGAAACTGTTTCTTTGCAAACACGAAAGCTACATTAGGTGATCGAAAGTATGGCCTTACACATCAAACATCTATTAAATTAATTCCGTAACCACTTAATTATTGTGTTACCGAAGTTGCCATTCCTTTGGCTTTAAACATTGAAAAAACACCTAATGAAGCAATTGCAGGGTGTTGGAAGGACACAATTGTACTATTTTGACATGAACGTTTAAATGTGTGACTAGAGTAAACATTGCTGTTACCAACAGAAAAGTGTCATTCTTGTACTCATGCGTATAAAATCATCAATTAATATTAAGTTAGTATACATTATGAATTTATACATGTTTATTAATTCCAATGAAGTATTCTGTTTTTCACTGTGTTCCGTTAAAGAATGGAATGATTCCTTTTGGAAAAAGATCGCGTGTTATAAAGTACATTATGATAGTATTTAAAGTACATACACCAATATTCTCTTGAAATTCAAAATACAAAAAAAAGAACATTATTCGTATTCGCCCATAACGATTCCCTATGGATTTCTACTTATTCGTTGTAGATTATATTTTTTCAATCTAGTAAAACCGATTAAAACCATAAAAGTCGAACCTATCAAGTTTTCTGTCTAAGGCGATTTTTAAACTGTTCAATATTGCGTTGGAAATAGAGAAAATTTAAATAAAACAATCGTTTCTGGGATTTATTAAATAACATTTTATTTTTGTTCGTCCCGTGGTACAATATCATTAAATCTTTTATACAGCAGTGAGTATTATATCACAAGAGAACGAAATAAGCAGCATGTATTCTCAATAATATTACATTATTTTATTAAGATTGATATTTTATTACGGTTGGATGTGACTCAGTTTTTCATATCAGCTCTTTCAATTATTGACGCCTCCCATTAGAGAGCCATTCCCTGTAATGCGTTTTTATTATTGTCATATTGGTACATTCGGAATAAAACATTTTGATCGATGTTAAAAACCACACATTCCCGTACAATACCGTAGTCAATAAACGTAGAAACCTCCCTTAGCATCTCGATATTTAATTTACATTTACTTTAATGTACGTGTTTTGATACGACGGAATACTGGCTAATGCATTGAAATCAATTCAGATAAAACTATTATAATTGTAGTTAAATCGTATTATCTTTTTTCCGATACGTATATAAATGTGTGATAAGTCTGTTATGTTTTTAGTTTCTGAAAGGCGCCGCTTTTATGTTAACATCAACGCTTTTCTTAAATTTATTTTACGGATTCAAAATGGCTTTGTAGCACGAGAAATTAATGTAGTAATTTTATTCCCTAAATTATATTAGTCGAAATATATATACTAAGATGTCATAATAAATTGCTAGATCAATTTAGCTATCTTGGCGATATTAAGCCACTGGGTCAATAAGCTAATCTTTGCGTATCGGGCAGTTAGCATATAATAGTACAATGCTTTTGATTCCAAATTATGCTGTCACGTAAATAATGGTATGATACGAGATAAGGCCAAGAGAGGTGAAACATTATAAATATGATAATAGCAAAGGCTTATTTTCCCACCACTTCTTATTAAGAAGTCTGATTAAGAACGTGTTAGTGAGTGTTGATGGCCTATAGATAAACCACAATCGTTCGGGCGTAACTGTACTTTTAATAATGAAATAATCCAGGTAAAAGGGGTGTATTCGGAAAAGAAATCTATTATTTGAAATTGTAGCTTACATCGTCATCCATGGCGCAGTAGGCTAAGCTAATGCTTATGAAACTAAATAGATTTTTTGTTTGGGTTCGAATCCCACCCATTTTGAATATTTTTTAAATTTTGCCAAATAATAAATTCGCGTGCATTTCTATTTTAAATATGCATGTATTTCAAAAACATATCTATTTCCTTCGTACATTTTTTCTGAATTTTAATCCTTGAAAACACTCCCACGTAAAGACCGTTGAACAGAGATATCGGTCAACTGTCACCCAATCTGTGCTCCTTGTATTACCAGAGTAAACGCTTATTAATGTTGAAGTTTCTACAGAATATTCTTAGAGTGATGATTCCAATTCTAATACCAGGGAAACCAATGATGAAAATAGTTTGTAATTCAACCCGATTGTCATATGAAGAATAAATACAATATCCAGGGCAGGCTAAACTCGTAAAATAAACGAAACAAAGCAACTTTGTATTATACTTAAACATTATTTTATTATTCATTAAGTAATAAAAAATATGAAAAAAACACTCTTGTATTATGATATTAAAATTATTGAAAAAAAGTTTAGCAGCGGACTCGAACCCACAGCCTATATAAAAAGAACGTTCTGAGTACAGACTAGTGTAGAGTATAGATGATCTTAACCACTAGACCACGCTGTCAACTGGACAGATGACGTGAATTTATAAGATATATTCTTAATATATTAGAAAAATAACGGTAAATATCGTTTCAACCTTAGCAAATGAACTCGCCTAAAGGTCATATTTCGAAGGTCGTTGTACATCTATACTGCATGAATTAGTCATGGAACTGGTTCATGCCGTTAGCCCCGTTACTAAGATGTGTAGGTTTACTGAACACCGTACATAACGTGAATACTCGAATATGGTTAGGTCAATTGAGTGAAGTACAGCGTCGTGCCATGAGTGAAAGTCAAATTGTCGTGTACGTGATACATTAGCGCTAAACGCGTCTGTGAAAACATGTACGGATTTATTTTTCTCTGAACAGTATGTCTAGAGATAGCTTAATCTCTCGCCTGGTTGGTAATACTTGCAATGTCAGATAAAATGTAGTTTCTCCTCTCATTAACTGGCATCAAAAGTGGTCAAAAATGATATATTTTACAAACTTTTACTGGGGAACCATTTCCTGGCATCTTCTTTCCATTACAACGATGCTGAAATTTATTAATAAGGCACGTTGTGGTAGTCCTAGGTATGTCTAACTTGTGTGATATGTCCGTTTATCTGATTACTGAGTAGTACAGTGATACAGAGACTTCGCTTGTATCATGGCTGTGTTTATTCTGCCTTCCGACCATGTTTGTTTACCCCAAAACGAAACTACACAATTGGTGCTTCTTTGGTGGTTATTGTCTGAAATAGGTCGTCAATACTTAGACAAATGATAATATGGTCTAAATGACACAATCCCTACATCTTTTAAAGTTCAGAACGTAATTTAGTTATTCACTCAAAACCAAGCGTCATTTTGAAACGACGTTATGACATTTACTTGTGGCACGACTCAGTTTATAGCAGGAATACGAACTCGTATAGGAATAAGTTAACTGTTCGTCGTACATAAATTGAATAATCGTATATGATTAGGTTATTGAGAAGTGGTGGCCTAGAGGTAAGGCGCGCGCTGCGAGGTCGAGAAGTCCCGGATTCAACACCCGTCTGAACCACTGCTTAATTTCTCTGAGCAAGAATAACCCATATCCTCCACTAGACCAAGGTGTGAATTGGTACCTGTGAGGGCCGCGTCTAAACATATTTGATAGTCATGTGCACCACAGATCGATGTTGGCTGCACACCCACTAGGAAAGACATAGTCTTAACTGTACGCCGTACATAGCGGAAATACTTGTATATGACTTGGTTAACTGAGTGTCGTACATAGAGGAAATACTCGTATATATAACTTGGTTAACTGAGTGTCGTACATAGCGGAAATACTCGTATATATGACGTGGTTAACTGAGTGTCGTACATAGCGGAAATACTTGTATATGACGTGGTTAACTGAGTGTCGAACATAGCGGAAATACTCGTATATCTGACTTGGTTAACTGAGTGTCGTACATAGCGGAAATACTCGTATATATGACTTGGTTAACTGAGTGTCGTACATAGCGGAAATACTCGTATATATGACTTGGTTAACTGAGTGTCGTACATAACATGAATACTCGTATATAAATAGGTTAACTTAGCACTGTACATAATGGGAATACTCGTATATAAATAGGTTAGCTTAGCACTGTATATAACATGAATACTCGTATATAAATAGGTTAGCTTAGCACTGTATACAACATGAATACTCGTATATAAATAGGTTAGCTTAGCACTGTACATAATGGGAATACTCGTATATGAATAGGTTAACTTAGCACTTTACATAATATGAATACTCGTATATAAATATGTTAGCTTAGCACTGTACACAATGGGAATACTCGTATATAATTACGTTATCTGAGCGCCGTAGGCCTATATAACGGGAATACTTGCATACAAAGTATACCAGTGGCTCACGTCAAATGCTAGTAAATCAACACACTGTATATAGTGCACACCTCGCCCGTCGTGTTTTTATTACACTTTGTGAGTTAACGAACTGTGTTTGAAATTTGCAAGTCAGTAGCATTATTAAAGTTGTACTTTATCGAGTATTTATGGTAACACAGATGCTCCTAGAATAGGTTTCTCTCACTGCATGCTGCTCTAGTTTGTAATTCACGTTTCGGCTAAGTTGAACAAATGTCTGCTTCGTTTCCACTGCGCAATCAAATAATGGGAAACGTGTAATTTTAATTAATTAACACAGGCTATTACCTCTGAACAATTGTGTTAATCAACGCTTTCTTTAACTTTTCAGTCGTAAATGAGCCGTTTCAACGACGGAAACTCCAGCCGAAGTTCATGCCGACGCCTACCAATATAACTGTACACCGAGGAGAGACAGCGGTGCTTAAATGCCACATAAGAAATCCAGGACCAAAAGTTGTAAGTATCGATTACTAATTCTGTTTTAGTCCATTAGAGTTCAATGTCTTCAGAGTCATTTATGAATACTGACATTTGTAGAAACCGAACAAATCACGAGGCCAAACGGTGTTCGGTTTTCTTAAATTACCGTTGTAATTGGTAAATGTCATTTTGTCAAATTGAGACGTTCAACTCATAACTCTAGTAACTTAAATTGTGTTCTTATGCCATTAGTTTCGAAGTAATACATCCGAGTGAAATTCAACACACCTCCGTTTTCTTTTTTGTCACTAGCAATCGATACGATAGAGCTCATAAAGCTGAATGACCTAGGCACGATCATGTACTCATGTTCTTAGTGGTTTTAATGCTTTTCTTTGTTATGAAGAGCGTGTTTCGCCATAAATTTTCTTAAAAAGCATAGTCGGTTTGAGATTTATGTAGTATCTTGACTTGGATAAACTCTAGATATGTACGTTTACTTTCAATATAAATGGCAACAAATATTCTTCTTGTCTTGACAAGTGAATTATGGGAAGCTTGAAGTAATTCCGAAAACGTTTAATACCATGTTTGATTATTCGCCATTTTCTATCATTCCATGTCGAAGGTTTTTCTATTCTATTTGTCTAAAAATATATCTATCATATATGAAACATGCTTCAACAATAACTAGGAAAACTCAGCAATATTTCTAACAAAAACATAATAGGTTCAGCGTTTTCTAGATGAAAATATATATTTTACAGTCAGTTATAAAAACCAGTGATCCGGTCCAGTTAGAGTATGGATATTCAATTCGTTTGGTGTGATTTAAAGGCCGATGCCCGGTTTGATTTAAAGTTTGGTACTTAATAGATATTCTCATTTGATTTATCGTGGCCATGTAGGAAGCCTCAATAGCCGAAAGCAATCAGCATCTGCTCCTAAATCTAGCTTTAGTCGTCCGGCTACAGCTGGAATACAGAATTAATAGCTCGCCATGTCGATTTATGGGACATATGCTCATCATTGAAATGTGATTCTTATTTCAGAGATTGAAATAAGTCGTGTTTTTGTCTCTATAACAATTAAGAGGTGTATTGATAATCTACCAATCATTTCACGTGCTCCATTTAAAATGTAGGCTCTTATCTAGCAGCAAATAAATTAAAGATACGAACAGTTATTTAGCTTTAGTTGTCAACGCAAAAAGATAATGAAAATTCGGACAGGGAAGACCGCACTTAGTGTATAAAAAGGAACACACAAACAAATGAGTTGGACAAGTGGTTCAGTGGTGATAGCTACTGACTGCTGATCCGAAGGTTGTGGTTCGATCCCTCCTCCAGCTTGATAAAAAAATGCTTTTCAGTGTTTCTCACTTAACATAACTAAAATTAGTAACAGTCTTTCGGACGAGACATTATAAACCGAGGTCCTGTGTATGATGCTTTACATCAGACACGTAAAAGAACCAGGGATGCTTCTAGAACTGGGGCATCTTCTGTACCATGCACTATCCCCAAAAACTGAAGTGTCTAACCTCTTCTGGGGGGCATCGTCCATATGGATATCCAGCTGCGAGGATAAATAAAAGCATATATATTAAAAACAAAACAAACAAAAAAAACACAGACTACAAACAAACCTATAGTGTCTGAGATTCCTTCGCTTCAAAGTATTGACGTTTTGTCACCTTACTGCGCTTGTCTACAATATACCGGAATTATGCAAATTTTCCATTGTAAATTCAAACTAATAATTTATTGGCTGTCTTGGAAATGGAAATTTGAAATTCTCAATTTATGTCCCGTCAATTGCGATTTGGGTCTTTTCCCCCTGATTTAGACATACATCGTTCACATAAATAAAACATTTGTTCAGTATTCTCAATAATCAGAAGGTTTATTATACATCAACGTGTACAGTGTGCTGTGAGAATTAGTTATTTATGCCAGGATGAAGGTGTAACATGTCATCTTCAGATAAGAACTGACATTCGGAGAGTGTGGCGTGCAGTCATACACGTGTTCTTGGTCACCTGACTATATCTACCATCATGTCTCAGTCAGTCATCCAAGGTAATAAAATTGGACCTATCTTGTGTATCGTAAAAGACGACTTCATGACAGAGCCGACTGTACGGGTTGGGTCCTTATTGTTAAATGAGAATATCGGCTTAACGGGTTGGGTCCTTATTGTTAAATGACAGAGCCGGCTGAACGCGTTGGGTCCTTATTGCTAAATGACAGAGCCGTCTGAACGAGTAAGGTCCCTATTATTAAAGGAGAGAGCAGACTGAACGGGCTGGGTCCTTATTATTAAATGAGGGGGAAGGCTGAACGGGTTGGATCATTATTGTGAAATGAGAGAGTAGACTGAACGGGTTTGGTCCTTGTTGTGAAATGAGAGAGTAGACTGAACGGGTTTGGTCTTTGTTGTGAAATGAGAGAGCAGGCTGAACGGGTTGGGTCCTTATTGTTAAATGTGAGAGCAGACTGAACGTGTTGGGTCCTTATTATTAAAGGAGAGAGCAGACTGAACGGGTTGGGTCCTTATTACTAAATGAGGGGGCAGACTGAACGGGTTCGTCCTTATTGTAAAATGAGAGAGTAGACTGAACGGGTTGGGTCCTTATTGTTAAATGAGAGAGTAGACTGAACGGGTTGGGTCCTTATTGTTAAATAAGAGAGTAGACTGAACGGGTACGGTCCTTATTGTGAAATGAGAGAGTAGACTGAATGGGTTGGGTCCTTATTGTTAAATGAGAGAGTAGACTGAACGTGTTGGGATCCTTATTGTTAAATGAGAGAGTAGACTGAACGTGTTGGGATCCTTATTGTTAAATGAGAGAGTAGACTGAACGTGTTGGGTCCTTATTGTTGAATGAGAGAGTAGACTGAACGGGTTGTGTCCTTATTATTAAATGAGAGAGTAGACTAAACGTGTTGGGATCCTTATTATTAAATGAGAGAGTAGACTGAACGGGTTGGTCCTTATTGTTAAATGCGAGAGTAGACTGAACGGATTGGGTCTTTATGATTAAATGAGAGAGTAGACTGAACGGGTTGGGTCCTTATTATTAAATGAGATAGTAGACTGAACGGGTTGGGTCCTTATTGTTAAATGAGAGAGTGGACTGAACGAGTTGGGTCCTTATTGTTAAATGAGAGAGTAGACTAACCGGGTTTGGTCCTTATTATTAAATGAGAGATCAGACTGAACGGGTTGGGTCCTTATTATTAAATGAGAGAGTAGACTGAACGGCTTGGGTCCTTATTATTAAATGAGAGAGTAGACTAAACGGGTTGGGTCCTTATTATTAAATGAGAGAGTAGACTGAACGGGTTGGGTCCTTATTGTTAAATGAGAGAGTAGACTGAACGGGTTGGGTCCTTATTATTAAATGAGAGAGTAGACTGAACGGGTTGGGTCCTTATTGTTAAGTGAGAGAGTAGACTGAACGGGTTGGGTCCTTATTGTTTAATGACAGATCAGACTGAATGGGTTGGGTCCTTAATGTTTAACCACAATAGGGTCAAACTGATCACGTAACCATAACTTCAGTCTTACAATACATAAAGCCACAACCGCGTGAGGCTGAATATACTATAGACATTGCACAAGGCAATCTCAGTAAGAAACCGTGGTGTAGCATTTTAAAATACAATATATAATCTGATTTCGGTCTTGACTGAAAGAATACACATTTAACATCATCGTATATATAATACTATTATAGTGTGCGGTATACCACATGCATCTATATGTTCATTATCGTATTTAGCCTAAATATGAAGTTTGAAATCAAGCATCACCATTATCAATTTTTCAAAAAGATCATTCAGTTTGAATATGGTTGAATTTCAAATTGTGATTTGGACTTTCAGCGGTTAAGTTCATTTCCTCGTTCAGTTGTCGCTGGGGCATTGTGCCGTGTCATTGCGGGAAGTGATGTTTTCACGTGTTTTGGGTTCGGCTGTTCAAGTTAATAGCTACCTTCCCTGTCCGATTTCTATTATCTTTGGACATCAAGACATTGACATTTAATTGAACATTTAAAAAAACACCTTCTTGTGCAAATGAGGTAGATAATTCGGCATATACATGTACGGGAAATGGCATTTATTTTTAAACACTCAGATGTGAGGCAATATTGTGTTTTTGCCGTCGATTTACCTCTTTTTGCAAATTGGTATAAAAAGTATTTTGAAATTTTCCATTTCATGTACGTGCATGTTTTAACAACTCAGTATGGAAACAATCACTTTATAAGCAATGGCGATAGATCCATTAAACTTCGTTAGTCGTATACAAGTTCAATCTTGTCTGTAATATATACAATTAAGACATAGTTCACATCACCGAGGGCCCTATGGCATTATATGGACTGGCTAGTCAGCCCAAGTTGTGTATATTGACCGAAGCGAAGCTGAGGTATATATACACAACGCGGGCTGACTGGCCAGTCCATATAATGTCATTGGGCCCGAAGTGATGTGAAGTATTTCTTATATTATACCGAACATTCAATTTCAATATTATATTTTTCTAACGAGAAAACATTAAATACATTTGGTTTTAATTAATAAACTACAGATCATTACGCGGAGACCTAACATCTATGTTTTGTCTTCCTGACTGATTGGAATAACAAAGACACAGTTGAATGAAATTGGGGTGAGGTAATATATTATCCTTGTACATGTATAAGACAACTGTATGTTGGCTATTGGTGAGCCAATGTCTAGCCTAACGTATGCAGTTAATATTTCAATTATGAGAGGATCGGCGCGTGTAACCATGAAATAATTGTAACGAACGTTGTCTTGAGTAAAAGGTGGTTTCTATGAGGCGATATCTTGAGCAAACATCGCGTGATTCTTGATTTTTACAGAGCATTGACGCCTTCCTCTTAAGATGAATGAAAAAAATAAACGGGGCATGAACACATTTCAATAAATCTCTTTGCGTGCTTCGTTGCAAAGTATACCATTCGTGGTAAAACTATAACACGATCTTAAGTACCGTTACAAAGAAATATAAAAAGCCAATATAAATCATCATTTATTAAATGGAAACATTTGTTCTGCCATAATCGATTTACCTACTTGTAATGGCAGCGCCTATGTATGTTCCTACAGTTTGTGGTAAAAACATCTCATGAATGGAACATGTAAAAGGCCATCAGGATTGACCGATGTTATATCTGCCAAATGCGATTTACCTACTACATGTAGTATGTTCCTACAGTTTGTGGTAAAACATCCCAATGAAGGGTAAAAGGCCATCAGGATTGACCGATGTTATATAACATGTCAGTTTATATAATAACCGTGTCTCTCAGATAAACTCAAGGAATGGGGAGAGATTTGGTAATCAAAGTACTGACAATCCCTGTCTATTATCGGATCCGTTTGTGTCGATTTGTCTGTGCTATTATATATTGTCTGTCATCTTATCAAGAGCTGCAAGACAGTTGTATATTATTGTGAGTGCTTGCGTTGTCTGTTTTCTTGTTTCTTATCAACAGATTTCGTATACACTGAACATGAATATCCAGAATCAATAGTTTTTATTCAGAGACTAATTATCACGTCTTATTCGTTAACTTTTCAGACAGCGCAAACTAGATATTTCTGACTTTTTACTGTTGAAACTAGGTCATTCAGCTTTGGAATTTAGCTCTGTGATTCCGTAAACTAGGTCGTTCTGTTGTTTGGCAGCTGGGTCTTGCGAAATTCATTTTCTCGTTCAGTTATGTGTTGGGTATTATGCCGTTATAGTTGTCGTACGTGATGTATGTTTTCTGTGCTCGGTTTGTTTAAACAAAATAAGTCAGACAGGGAAGGCAGTACTCAACTAAACCAGCCTAGCACAGAAAACATTAAAATCACACAAGCGCAATGCCCAACTGAACCAACCGAGCACAGAAAAAATAAATCACATACAAGGCACAATGTCGAACTAAACAAGTAAAGATCCGCCCAAGTCAAAACTGGCGAAAAGTAGAAGTCGAGTACTGCCTTCCGTGTCCGATTTTCTATATTCATTTTGTCAAAACGTGTTCGCTAGATTTAGAAAACCGCGAAATTGCAATGTTTACCGAGGTCTAGTTTGTCAATTTCGACAGATGTCAGAACGTCTGTCGAAAGAATATACTCGTACATATTTAGTATAATATGGTCATCGCAAGTCTCACACTTTGTCATACGGTTGAATCATAATCATACATATACTATGACTTGTGCTTGGGCTATGTAACTCGTATATAATAAGTGATCGGGGCCATCTTGACACGTTTTTGTTTTGTTAAGTGTATTTATAATTACATGAATGAATTACACAGGCCAATTCGTTTGGAATGCACTCAACAAAGGTGTTCATAGTTTGCAATATGCAATTTGCTAAATCAGAGAGAATTAAGTTATGTGTTCAAAGAGCACATCATGCCACTAATCAGCCTAGACTGCATAAAACTTGGCACCGCAAAGTCATAATGCTTAAAAAACAAAAAGTATTGTTTGCCCTCCATAGCTGAAGTATTTCTACCTGATGATCCCACAACTTGCAAAAATGTTTGCCCTAGATTTCAAAACATCGATCTTTATATAGTTATTTTGCAAAATTAGAAATATAATCATTAAAGTAAAACTCGTATTCCAATCAGTATGCCTTTGCGAGGGCTGGTCATACAATATGCGGACTTCCGCTCTCGAAAACCATTCAACAGTTTTCACAAATTATTTCTATTCTTTACAAAATATTATCAACCTTCATCTACGCATCATTGCCATCTCATAAAAGATGATAAAAGTGCGTAGACGTATGCGGAGGATATCTTGAAAATGAATAGAACTTTTTTTAGAACGGTTAGAAGGTTTTTGAGAACGTTCCAAAAGTCTGAATCTTTTGTGACCACCCTTTGTGTATACTAAATTCTATTAAACTGGTGAAGATTTTAAATTAGTTTCTGATATCCACTTGTATTTTTGTAGTGGTATTCACAAATCCTCTTAGTAGAAAACTTACAAGTTTCATAAAGTCTTAAAATTTACTGTATCCGCTAAAATAGAAAATCAATATGATTAACTTTTTACTTAGTTTTGATGATTTATGTAAATAGTTACATTAATCTCTGAGAAGATATGGGATGTTCTTTAAATCGTGGGGAAAATGAGCTGTACAAATTTTAAACTCAAATAAAAGATATTTAAGTTTTCAACTAAGATGCTTTGTGAATACCACCCCTGATGTTGTATATGTTTCTCACAGGTTGTGTGGAGGAAAGATGGAACTGATGCACCACTAACCATTGGTAAAGAATTATTTGCTCAAGATAAACATATGGCAATAGAGTTCGTGAAAATATCTGAAGATGTAAGTACGAATGTTCGATATTACAATTTCTAAATGTTCTAACTTTCAAAGACAAAAATGAGATTTTTTATTATTTGGTGGTCCCATAGGTTGTTTACTTTCAAAATAGTTGGCTTTTGTTGTCGATTGATTTTTACACGACTAATCGGAAGGTACGGAATTCCCTCTGACGTTACTCTGGCGTCTATATACCCGTTCAATATAAGAGGAACCTCCCGATAAAACATGGCATTTCTCTCTTGTTTGTTTGTTTGTGTTCAACTGAGTCAGTCGTACGGGCAGGGTATTCCGTTTTTTCTGTGTCAGATCGATCAATGACCTCCGACTTGTCTCTACGGCTTGTCCGATACACAGCACCGATACACACGGTGTTTTCTCTAGAACAAAACTTAAGGTTGTTTTATACTATTTATTTGCTTTAGGCGTATGTATCTTGCAGTCAATGTCTGTTTCTTATTCATTAATTGGTTCGCTGAACATTAATCATGGTGCGTGTACCGCCAGCGCATAAAGGTATTTCGAACAAAGCAAATCTCTCTTCGTATTACGAGAAGATATTTTTAAACCGTTAACGTTACAACCTGCGCCTCAATTAAAGTAAAATAAATGTAAAATAATTTCTGTTTGTGGGAAGCACAATTTTGATGAACTCGACTTCAAAATCCATTCCGCTTTGATTATTTTAGTATAGTTAACTTAGTTTAAACATTTTGACAACATTTATTCATATAAGTATATATATACAATAATGAATAAACCTATTAAGAATTGGATCTAAAGCAGCATTATTTTATATCAGTGGCTATATTCATACAAATCGTCTTCAAAATATTATATTTTCATTTGTCTTTCAAATTTGGAACTCCCACCAATCCGAGACATACAAAATAATTGCCGCTTTAACAAATGTTTTCGTACACATATCAATAGCTGTACAGAAATCGCAATAAAATTGGATAAGTAATGCGATCATGGTCGAATTTCTTTTCCAGTGATTCTTTTTCGACAACTTTTGACACTCCATTTTGCTTCGTGATTATAAAATTTCTATTCCTATACTGTATTTGCTGAAGCCGTTAAATACCCGTAGGTGTAATTACGGCGTACTTTAAGAAATGTATATATTTTCCCATGTTGTTGAAATTGCCTTACTTAATGGCGTAACAAGATTAGAAAAGGAAGCTAATGTGAGAAATGTCGTCAGTGAAATTAATCAGAAAGAATTAAACTCATGTGTTACTTGAAATTACTTATCAGTTTGTGATACAAATTTTCTCATTTTGGTTAACAACTCGACAATTATGCCGTAATTTCTCATGGAGGCCTCGGTTAAATGTTCGCGGAGGCTCACATAAGTTTTCGAAAACTGGGTAAGTATGCACAAAGCATATTTAAGTAAGTAAAAAGTTTAAAAAAATCTTAAAACTTCAAAAACTCCTCGAGTGTATATCAGCTATATACAAATAATCAAATTGTCATCTTAGCTAGTTTTCAAGAAAAAACCGGGTACAATGCCAAACACACAGCTGAACGAGAAAATGAAACTAAACCACCAAAAGTCCTAGTTTTAGCCGTCAAAAAGTCTGAAAAGGTTTAAGAATCACTGTAAATAGAAACACACTGAGGCCGCACAAAAGATTGTTATGGAAAAATTTAAGAATCACAGGAATAGGTAAAACATGGTTTTATATTTATCATTTTTCGCATCACAATTTTTAACTAGATGTAAGTACAAAGTTTCCATGTATTTCTAAGTTGTCTTACTTCGTGTTTATACACTTCAAACATTTTCATTCTCATATTTCAAAACCGTAATCAGGTCCTTCTAGAGGAGAGAACAAGACTGAATAACCAAGTAGTTTTCTTTTCTAAAATCGTTTAAGATATTTTTGTGGACTAACCCCACCATTGCTTCAGCGCCTTAAAACATTTCTTGGAAAGTGCCTGGCAATTGTACATTGTATACAGGTTTATTCTAACTTTACTGCCCGACCTGATTTTAGGATTTGCTGGATGTTTTTTCGAATGAAGTTACATCATAGGTACATTCACAATTATTAAGAAATTTAAGAGATACCACATATTGTCAAGACAGACAGGACGATTAACATTTTAGCTGTATGCTCATTTGTATCCCGAAATTTACTACTCTGCAGAATATGTCCGTGTAGAATTTTCTAAACGCTCAATTTGAAACTTTATCAGCTGTTAGCTTAACTGCAAACGAGAATTTTAATTCAATTGAAATGTTGCAAGGTAACATTAACGTCTTGTAATTGTTTTGATCGGTGTGAAGGACGCAGTCGCCATATTTATTGTTGTTATTTAGCAAACAAGTATACACCCTCGTCCCAAAAAGTTCATCGGAAACCATAAAACACAGAATGAACTAACAAGAATAGAACACAAATTCCTTGCTCTGTTTGAAACTGGACCCTAAAAATGACGAAAAACGAGATATGATTATATTTTCTCGATCATTTACATTTGAAAATTTAATTGTTGGTGGTTTTGGAACACAATTATGTGTAGCATCATTTTAGTAAATTATGTTGCAACTAAGGACAACACTCAAGAGAAATAGCAGGGATAGAAAGCCACAAAAAGGAACATATGAAAATAGAAAGGCACAAATAGGAACATACGAAAATAGAAAGGCACAAAAAGGAATATACGAAAATAGAAAGTCACGAATAGGAACATACGAAAATAGAAAGGCACAAATAGGAACATACGAAAATAGAAAGGCACAAAAAGGAACACATGAAAATAGAAAGGCACAAATAGGACCATACGAAAATAGAAAGGCACAAAAAGGAATATACGAAAATAGAAAGTCACAAAAAGGAACATATGAAAATAGAAAGGCACCAAAAGGAACATACGAAAATAGAAAGGCACAAATAGGAACATACGAAAATAGAAAGGCACCAAAAGGAACATACAAAAATAGAAAGGCACTGATTGAAAGTACAAGTACATGACATGAGAAATGATTCCAGCAGATTTGTACGAGGATTCACGATTGATGATCTGTCATGGAAATGGATATTAACCGCTCCCTAGTCGGATTTCAGGAACGATAATATGATGACATTAAAGTCATTTGTACTGTGTTTTATGTAATAATACTACGTACATTTGTAATCTGTCATGTTTCAAATATATGATGTACATAACGTTAGTTTATTTCTAGAATCCAATTTAGTCCCAAGAGTTCATGTGACTGTTACATACATCTAAAAGTTCAACCATGTTATTGGAATTTCGAATTTAATACTAAGTATCTTTAATCGGATTATGCAAACCCCCATGAAAATATATAATTCAATACTTCCAATTCGATAATGGAACGTCTTAACTAAACGAATTACTATTAAATGCAATTATAACGTAATATTTTTTACTACGTCTGCATTGTAGGGTCCCCTAGGCGTATCTTAGAGGTGGGCTCACACTATGAACGTTTGTACCAACGTTGGTCTGGTTTTCAAAAGTCTAGATATCGTTCATTGACAGCCAAAAGGAAGTGTCAGCCTTCTTATTCAATATGCTGATAGTTCCTTTTGACCGTCAATAGACGATATACAAAATGAGCACAAATGTCAGCGAAATGACGTTCCGGTCACACTGCAAAGTTAACGTTTACACGTCTTCGCATTTGTATTTCTTTGGAGATCGGAGGAATGGTGTTGGCTACCTGGTAATTGCTTAGATATAGTATTAAGCCAGATGATATGCCGTATTTGTCTTAAGCATAAGGTCTCGAAAAGACCTGGCCCCGTCCTCAAAGAATTAGATATCAGGATTCGGCTCAAACGCAATTCTGTTTTTGCTATATTTAACTTATGCAATTTTTTTCCTTAGCAGGTACAGAATACCAAACCGTCCTATACATAACAGGTCGAAACCTTGAAAACATTCATTTTCTTAGAAAGAGTGTTTTATTCAGAATCGAAATCTAAAATCCAGCTTATTCTTTGGAATGAAATATTGTTTCCTATGTTTAAAACTGTATTGTTCTATTTGCCTTTCGTTTGTTGCAACTTGTTCAGATGGACACAGTATACATCGAAGGATAATACTATCGTTTTCTATCTTTTTCAGGAGTCGAAATATGAATTGATCATAAAAGATATTCAACCAAAGCACACAGGAACGTATCTCTGTCAGGTCACTGCGTCCAAACTGTATGCCCACTATGTAACATTACAAGTTCTCGGTAAGCCTAATACTCGCACATTTTGTGTAACCAATACCTCTGTCACACCGGATATGGCTTCGTATATATACAGCTTCCCGAACAGACGCTTGGCATTGTTCGAACGCAGCTCCCTATAAAAAGAAGCAATAACCGAGAAGCTGTATTCACAGAGAAGCATATTCGATGTAACAAATCCTCAATGTTTCAAATACCTCTCTCCTTTATAAAATCTTGCGACTAGAATGCACAACAGTTCATGTAGCCTTGAGTTTAGTGGTATTTAATAATTCATGCTCTTTTTCTTTCGTTTTTAATCGGGTTTTCTAACAGTAATTATATTGGCGGTGGAACTGCAGGGCATGTATTCGCCTTCAGTTTTTGTGTCATAAGTACCTTCAAATCTACTTAGATGTGGCTATGAAAGTTTATCAGCCTAATAAGTTGAACACTTTGCTTCTTTTCAACAAAGTAATTGGATTTGTATAGTGGAAAATGCACATTTGGCTTTGCTAAAAAGAGTCCATATGTTCGCCAGCATCAATGTGTCCGTCCATCGTGTACAATTGTTTACGATTTACAGATAAAAATGTAGATGAATTCATAGAAATTATTTTATTTTTGTCAACGAAATACTTCAAAGGTATCGAATTGAAGTGTTTGAATTTGAACAGAAATGGGGATTTGTTTACTTTGTCAACGTGATGTTTAGTTCCGAATTGAAGTTAATTTGTAACTAAGTAAATATCCAAAATTCTCGTGTTCTACTCCTGATTATGCAGTCAAATTTCGTAATGGTTCCTGACACATTTCGTTCTTTTTTCATCAGATTTATTTACTTAAATGTCATTGTTATAAACTGTTGTGTTATTCCTCCGAATGGAGTATACATCATACATGCACTTCCCGTCGGCACCATAGTCTGCTCGTTAAAATTTTAGTTCGTCCGTCCGACTAAACACTCTTTATGTGGACTACTATACGCAAAACATTTAGCGTATTCTATGGAACTTTGCACAATCATATATGCATGTGTGCTAACATGTACTTATCTCTACCTTGTATGACAAACTCTTTAGGCAATGTTACTCCATTTCGGGATCATATGTCATGTCAATGGTTATTTGGGTACTGTTCTATCTAATTACTTACGGAAATCTTAAATTTACAACCATACGAGGGCTGTTCAAATTGGAATGCAAGTGATGCTATATCTTTCTTGTATCAATGATTGTTTAAGAATAGTTAGCTGTATATCGAAGAACATTGAATTAGCTTTAAATTGATACCTCACATTTTAAAATCCGTTCAGTGTAGCTGTAATAACAGGTCAATGAACACTGTCTAGTCGTGTATACTAATGCTTAAATTATTGGGAAAATGTCACATTTTTCTGGCCAAATTCGGTCCTATTTTAGAATCGTTGTTTTTTTAATGCGGGAGCAAATACAATATTTTACATAACATGATTGGTGAAATGGTGGCATGTTACGTCTTTTTCATCAACTACTTGATAGTTTACGCAATTTAAAAGTGGTGTAATTTTATTTGGAAAGGAACCCCATGAACGCCATCCAAATACCGCAATATACTATAAAAGGGTTGCGAAAATCATATTTGTTTTGGAAACTGGTGGAATGTTTACAACTAGGCAAGTAGCTCAATGTGTTGGCACATCATTAGGAGCTATTCATACAATTATCAAACATATTACAAACATTAGGACGATAAGTATACTTTGGATACCCCTATCTGCATAGAGACGCCAGCACATATGCCCTTGCAAACTGTCCACAAAATAGTTGAAACCAGTTTCTAGATAAAAAAATCGACCGTTTGCAAATGTAATGACCATAAACGAGACACGGGTTCATTTTTTCACCCATGCGACAGATCCTTAAACAAATATGGACCAGCAAAGACAGAACAAAAGTATGCATTGCCAAACGCACCATGGGCGCCAGTAGAAATGAACACCTTTTTCTATATAAACCAAGTTTCTACCATTAAATTTGGTGTATAAAATAGACAATGGGTAAATGCCAAGCTTGAAAAAGGAAAATTCCTTCAGAAATTGAAGAAATACTCCGACAATCGCTCTCAAACCACATGTTTGAAGGATGACATGCTATTGCAGAGCAATGGGCCTCCACCTGCAGCAGCCATTAAGGCGACTTTCTGAGACGCGTGAAGGTTCTTGAGCTTTCCGACCATCCCGATTTGTCAGGCAATGTCCCTTGTGATCTTTATTTGTTTCAAACGACTCTTTAATTGCAATGTCGGAAGAAATATCAGATACGTTAAGATCTCGGTTTGGCACGTGTCCAGTATATGCACAATGACCCTATGAATGATAATAAAATCTCATTTTAAAAATGGAATAGCTGAATGAAACTTCGCGTATATACCGGAGATGAATACTGCAATAGGACCAAAGGCTAGTTTCAATAGAATCTATTAAGGAAATAAATGTATTGGCTTAGTTGCATTCCAATTTGAACAGCCCTCGTATTCGATTTCATAGTTCTTCTTTCAACAACTTTAATGTACGATAAAGGTTCTGCAATATGCTATGCTTAGACGATGGTCTATTTTAAACCATATCTCGCAACAATTGTTTTTGTGAAGGCATTATAAAGATTTCGAATTTGAGCGTAAGTTTGAATTTCCGTAAGTGCTCACTAGATAAAACATAACCGTGATGTGGTTTTTTAAGTGTTACAATGCTAGGAAAATGTTGCTGCGTTATTTCAGTTTGTCTTGAGTTTTTATTCTTTTCACATAGATGCTTCAGTGTTAGTAAAAGACTATCCGTAGTAGTTATCTTAATGTAGTTTCCATCTTGATGTTTTATGCTTTTAAATAATCCTTATTTTTCTTATTGACAGATCAGCCGATTAAAGTGAAAGAGAGTAAGTGTATATTCACCTACCTTTAATGTTTGTTTTAAATAATGTAAACACACTTCACTGGTATATAGTTGGACAAAGATGAATTGTCAAGGCTAAAATTAGCACTAATGAATAAACCTTCACATCTAATTAATCGAAAAAAGTGGTTGACATAATAATGCTGCATTCATTTCTCGTAAAGCGCCAGTTACAGACTCAGTGTTAACGCATCCGCCAATAGATTATGTACCCGGCATTATATTTTGGTATGCAGCTTCGAATCCTCGTTGTGTATTTATTTTTATCATAATTGTTATTTCGTTTTCTTATCATTTTTAAATTACTAACTATAAAAAAACAATAGTAAATATATAGATTATTAGAATTAATAGCCGAAAAGTCACAAACAAGGATTGGAACTTGCCCGAAATAAAAACAAACATGCCTTTGCTGTGACCGGACCTTGCTCTGTACTGATTGATCTATTATCTAATGGACTTTTGTAATGCAGTTAATGCACCTTAAAATGTATTAGTTTACTTCAGGTGCAAAATATCGATTAAACTGTTTTTGTTCTGATACTATTTATAGCCCGGCCAATTTATCTTTGTCCGATTATACAAACTTTGACGTCGACGTTTGTTACAGATTTAGGCATATCTGGCCAGCGAGTCCATGGCTCGTATTCATACAACATCTTAGGATTTTTGTCAAAGAAAACCACTAACTGCCTAAAATAAGTTTGTTGAATAAGTTTCTATAATTTTTACAAACCAATCTTAGTTATTATCGAAATTATGTTTGTTATATGTATTTCACCGTTAGATTTATCTAAAATTAGCTTTATAAATAAATGACATATTTGTTAGAAGTCTGGTTTTCGATATATCTAATTACTAATTACACTCTATACGTTTCCGGCTATATATCTCTTATTATACTAAGTAAATTATTCCTTCTGCTACACATATTCGTATAAACAATTTCAGTTTATATGTCTAAGGTAACTGGCCTTATGTCATGTTTGCTCATTTAGGGAGTCACTTTTTAATTTTCAGAAGGAAAACTTAAAATTTTATGTAAAGTGCTGCTCGTGTCTACCGTATTTACAATGTTAGCATTTCTTTTTATTTTAACATACAAACAGCAAAAACATAATATTTAGTCAGAAAGGGAAGGCAGCACTCAACTTAACCAGCCGAGCACAGAAAACCAGAAAAACACACAAGACACAATTCCCACCTGAACCAACCGAGCACAGAAAACATAAAAACATATCAGGTACAATGTCCAACTAAACAAATTAAGATCCTCCAATGTCCCAGCTGTTGACATTCTAAATGAACCAGTTTCAGCAATCAAAAAGCTGAATGCCCAAGCTGTATGACCTAGTTCTAACTGTTAAGTGGCTTACATACCTAGGTTTAGCTGTCAGAAGTCCTAAAAAGTAGAACAAGAAAAAAAGTCAAGGTTTTAGCTTAATGACCTAGTTTCAGCAATAAAAACAGCTCAAGCTCAACGCCCAATCGGATAACCCAGTTTCGCCAACCGCTCATGGAGGCACAAACGCCCACATACATACACGCACGTGTGTTGTGTACTAAGTTGTAAGTCGCGTGACATTTATTATCAATCAATATTAACTAGCTCAGTCGTAAGCAGTTGGCAATCTCCACATTTGGAGGACAATAACACAGCAAATATGACGGGGAACACTGTGACCACATCATCAGGCCGCATGTTCACAATAGATTAACTTTCAGGATCAGTTTCAAGCTCAAATAGATGTCCTATAAAATTTGGGAATTTTATGAATGTTAAGCTTACTATTTTTATACAGGTGAATAGGTAATGATAAAACCTTCAATTTCAAAGGCATTAAAATAAATCTTAAACCTCAGTTATAAAAATGTCAAGGTTATTAGATTTAATCCTGGTTTTAAAAATTGCAGTTTCAGTCTCAGGTACAGAAATTCACTTTTGCAACTGATAAATGATGTTCTTGATATTTTAAACCTGTTAACTTGAAGAGGTTTAGGTATTAATTGATCCTGAAAAAGATTTCCTATTTTTTTGGAAGTTTTTGGTAAATTTTGGCAGTTTGTACACGATTATAACGTTTATTGCCAAAATTTACCAAAGACTTCCAAAAAAATAGGACATTTTTTTCAGGATCAATTTTGATCCGGATCTGTTAATCCGTTGTGAATTCGTGACCTGGGCAGCTACATGTACGGATCAAGGGTATATCAGGTGACTGTCTAGAGCTCTTTCAATCAAAGCTATCTGACATGTCTAATCATTGATTTACCAACATATATCAATTGTTCAAATGGTGCAATTAATGAGTAATTAGGTTTTATTATGCATGAATGTTTTATACGCCGTGTTCTTGCAACTATTCCCGGCTTTTCTACCAAACCGCAATCGTAATTTAAAAAAATAGACTATTTCCAAATTGCTATTTACAAATCGGGAAAGGCAATATATTTAAGTTTTTCTTTGAATCTCACACATTTTTATGCGTCCAATACACAGTTACAAGCATTACTTGGGCGAATATGATAGACGTATGTAATAAGGGGATACGGTTTTAATGACCTGCCGTCTAAAGATCGCCAAAATTATTATCAAAGCCATGGAATATATGTTTTGCTTTGATTAAACACAGAAAGGAAAGATAACTCAGACTATCTTATCTCAATAAGATGTAGGGATCGTCTATTCAACAAATGTAGTATTGCTCAAGTGGTTTACATTGGCGCAAAATATTCTGTTTGTTTCAATTGGCATGTTATGTTGTGTGTGAATGGCCCCAATGGTAAACCGTCTTGGTCAACATAAGGAATGCCAAAATGTTACAACTATATTTTACTTGAAAAATATCGATCAAAGATTGCAAAACCTAGGTAGCATACGAACAACTAAAATACATTAAACCAGTAACGGGCATTTGTTGAAAAAGAGAGTATTGCTTAAGGACGCTGCATGGTTAATCAGAATCTGAATAATTATTCTGAATACATAATGTAAAAAAGTAGCTGTATAATTATATATTTCGTATCATTACCGTCACATGCTGTACATAAATTACTTGTACATGTAATATTATATATTTGTTAAGGGGTGTTTTTTATGTTTTCTGTGCCCGGCTGGTTAGGTTGAGTGCTGCCGTCTCTTTCTATCTTTCTGTCCATGCAAGAATATACAAAATGCACGTAACTACATAATTATATATACATTGGACCATACAGAATTTTACTGAGCAAAATATATGTTTTAACATTCAGGAAGAAGTATTATAATAATAATAACGACTTTATTTATAGTGGATGACATATTTGGTTCTAGACCAATTTTCAATATGGTCCACATCAACATGGGATATATACAATCATTTACAGAAATACATGATACATTTTGTAATTATGAGCAAAAGTATTGTTAAAAGCATAGGTAAAACGATATTAATGTGGTCATATGACACTTGTGTTAACTTAATATGAACAATTTCTTACATTGAAAGATTTTTTAACAAACATAGACAACTTGTTAATTACATTTTCTTTTCCGGACGATTACAGGTTGAAGTAAATGTTTGTCTTTGTTCAATAATATTAATTTCACTATTGTTACTCTAATAATTGTATAATGGACATTTAAATAGAACATGCAATTCATCTTCTAAGTTAAAATAAATATCACGAGTCTTTTCATTATAATTATGATATTACATATAGCTAAGAACATTTAACATGAAATCCTTGAATATCAGTGCTTATCCGTTGCCCAATCAGAGTTGTTATTTTAACTAATCAAAACATTCTTACGGTGCAATAACGAAAACTCATGGGGATTCTTTACTGTCAGGTCAAATGTTCTCAGCTATACCTTATATGAGTAAAGTGGGCATTATCATATACCAAGTATAAAAATGTATGATAGTAAACAATGTATTATCATTGTACAATGATTGCAAACGTCATGATACATATGAGCCGGTCTCCAGGAAAATCTGCTATTTTGACAAAAATATTGATTTTGAGATTTTCCATTGTCTTAAAGGGTAATGTTAATGAAGCAAGTGCAAAATAAATTTTGTTAATATTTTGAGTTTTAAGGAAGTTATAGCTTTTTTTGTAGAGTCCCTATTTGGCGCTTTTTGTGTGACGTCGGCAACGTTATTCGACGTTACTGTAGCACATATTTCATATTTACACCATTTGGTCAATTCTTGTCATAGTTTATTCAAAATAGTGTCATGTTTTACAATTATGTTTTACTTTTTAAAACATATATTAAAATCAAAAGGCTACGACTGTTTTAAACTACTTACTCCTCGTTTTTCTCAATCGGAGTACTTTTCCGGCATTGGTCACCATAGCAACGAAGTATGTGATTTCGATATAATTCATGAGAAATTTTAAAGCTAAGATATGGTACTATATGAGGAAATTACTTAAAGTAGAATCAATGGATATGTATTATTTCTTACTTAAGAGCTTTTATAAACATTGCTACATAATAATAATTATATAATGTCATTATTGCAGGATTTCCTGGAGACTGGCTCATATATTTTAGAACATTTGCCGAGCCTTTATTGATCTTTCCTCATATTTATATTAATTATCTGCTTATCAACTGAGTTTTGTACGATATAAAATACACTCTATATTTAGTTACTAATTAACTTACATAATCGCATGTAGTAATCTCATTTCGGTAAACAAATAAGCTCGTATGTCTTATGCAAGCAATTTGGTTGATACTATGCTAATTTAGGTTAATTATGTTTTATAAATCACCAAGTTCCATGTTTATTATTGCATATAATTAATTAATGTTTTGGCAGGTCATTTGTCTTTTTCTGAATAGATCTATCAAAAAACCGTAGCTATGTCAGTAATGTTCCGTTATAATGGTATTGTGCATCACCGCGGCATCCAAACTGCTGGTTAATTAACTAAAACGAAGCCGTAGGTGTCTGTAAGTATTTTAATTAAAGCGTATGGGAAACATTAATTGCCATCGACTTTTTATCTAATTGTGTACACTCTATGCCAAGTAAATCACAAGTATAGAATTTAATTTTCCCTGCAGATATTTTAATTCTTAATTAGAACCAGAACTTGACATCCGAAGTTTCGTATTAAAAGATAAGGAGGTGCGAGCTACCTAATACGTGCGCGCGGAAGTCCATAATGTGACTGATTGACGGTAAAATAAGAACAAACATAAAACAAGGTTATGTGCAATGATTACCACATTAATGTACATGTATAATGATGATGGTAATAATAGAACATGTTAATATTGTTTCAATATAATTGTCTTGTATGCATGCATAAAAAGTAGGTGGGAACGTTAATGCTTGTTTTGAAAAAGTTCAATAAGTTACTACAATTGTTCAAATGCAATCGTTCATTAATTCTTTATGAGATGTGAAGTGCATGATTAAGTCGTATCAAAACGATATTATTCACTCGGACAGGGAAGGCAGCACTCAACTTAACCAGTCGAGCACAGAAAATATGAAAACATACAAGGCACAATGTCCAACAAACAACCGGACGAGTAAATGATCCGCCCAAGTAGCAGCTACACTTTCATTTTTCATAAATATTTATTTCGTTCCACTTTGCAAATTACAGAGGTGTAAGCAAATACATGCAAAGTTAATATTTTTGTGTAGCTCTAAAATACACATGATAACCAGATGGGCATGTTCGATCGAGTACTACTAGACTTCGACATAAACTCAAGGAAATAATGTAAAAACGTCGACATAAAAGATATGTCCTGTTCATAGCCAGTTTCAGTTTATCATCCACCAATTACCGAGTCAACCGCAATTGCTGAAAATATAGAACTGTTACTATGATGCAATAGACGAAATAGATCACCGCAAATACGTATAGTTCAAAATCACTACTACTTCACAGACAGAATGTGCATAAAAATAGCAACATTAAATTGACGTATTGAATATATTTCTTAAGACTCACATCAGTATGTCAAATTGAACTTCTGTTTACCCTGACACGTTAGCCAAAAACTGTCAGCTGCAGTGCATAGACACTTCCATCACTGAATAGTTTAGAAAATGTGAAGTATGTATTTTCAATAATATATGTGATTATCTCTTATATTGGGCTGTCACTTGCACAGGACTGACTCTTATATTACATATATATGCGCCGGCTTCCAGTAAAACCTGTTATATTTTCTAAGGATACGTCTACGATAAGATAAAATGTAATAGTCTATAACTTTGATATATTAGTACCCGAATTATGCCGGATATATTTACGGAGTTTAACGAGTAGTTACGAATGTCAGATGAATGTTGTCCGTGTATTTATAGTAACATTGTTATTTGTTACCAATATTTTCAGGTTTGATTATCGCAGGTAAACAATACGTGGATCAGGACGACACGATAGTCATCAGCTGTAATGTAACAGGTGCGACACGTGCGCCGGACGATCTTGATTGGTTCTTTGATGGACAACGTATTGTGACGTCAGAAGCGCAATGGAGGGATAGAACTACGATCGTCAAGTGGAAGGAGGGCAAACAGTTTATTAGTGAGCTCACAGTCGAACGGAGTCGTTTGGAAGATTTTGGTACCTACGTATGTCGAAGTTCTGATCTGAATGTTGACAGCATCCGGGTCAATATCCTTAGCGGTAAGGGGGTTTTCACAAACTATTATTTTAGCAATACAATATCAAAGATACTTTTAAAACATTATTACAACTCAGACAGGGAATTCAGTACTCAAATGAAACAGCAAGCTGGAAAGAAAGTAACATAAAGAAACCGAACAAACATACTCGTAAAAGAAAACATTGAATACATGTACAAGAAACACAGACCTATGAATGAACTAGAAAAATCACATACGGCTACCTCGGTAAGTCTAACATTACCGGAGTAAGTGTCAAGAAAAACGAATAACATGTACATGGATAACCACAAACCACAAGGACAAGCCTGAACACCGCAACCAACAGAAACAGAAATAGTATCTGCAACGTTACCTTATTTATTTGTTATACGCCAATCTATTATCTGACCGAATTTCTTCAGTATTGGTCACGTAACAAAGATTTCAGATCATTTCCCGCGTATTTGTTGATCACCCCTCGTACATGGATAACCACACACCACAAGGACAAGCGTCAACACCGCAACCAACAGAAACAGAAATAGTATCTGCAACGTTACCTCTGTTTAATATTATTCTACATTTTGACTGTATTTATTATAAGTGTAACACACTACATGTCATATTACAATACTATATTATACATAATTTTATACATGTAATAGATTAATTTATTATTTCATTTTTACATTTCAGCAACAACAAGCGTCAAACGTAGAGGTAGGTCAAGATTTGATTTTTCCAAATCAATTATGTTATGGGTTGTATTAACAATACTATTTCGGAAAGTATTTTAGAAAGCGCAAACTAATATTTTAAAGTGGCGTATTATTCAACAAACCATTGTTCAACTCACTATAAGTTGTCTGTTTTACCCTTAAACTAACGTACACTTTCAGTACGAGATGTCTATGGTTCGATCTGATGCCGAGACATACCAATTCTTAAAAAGGGTACTGACAAATATCCGAGATTGACGCTCAGAATATTTTGTTAGGTCCAGGTCATTGGTGGTTCGCCTGGTGTCATGATAATGCAATTTGGTAGTCTCCATACGACTAAAATACTCCTTACTAATGGGCTTAATACTTTATTTAAGTTTAAATTTCCTGAGCTCGTTAGAGCACTAAGCTATGAAGATTCATTGGCCAATATGATAACAATCACAACAATAGTACTACATATGACAGACAGAGCTCCAATTCGCTACATGAACAACATTAAATGAAACCAAATGTCCTCCACACTATAAACCATAAACATGAGACATCAATTGTCTTGTATCAGTTTCATTAATTATACATGTATCACTTATATCGGTCAGTGAATGAGCGGACGAACACAATGTTCATACATATTAATAACATAACTTCTCGATAGTCTAGTGGTAGAACGTCCCAGGCCGTGTCATACTAAATAATAAAAATGGTACCAGTATTTCCCTTGCTAGACGTCTAGCTCAGCATAAAGGGAATCTGACCCCTCTTCTCTCATACCCTTGTGATGATGGAAAACATCAGGAATAGGGTGTCGATAGTGATTAAAGAAGTTGGAAAAACTTGTTTTAAAATCGACCTAAAATAAATTAGTACAAAATAAAAAGAAACATTACTTAACCGGAAAAAAACGCACAACAACAAAAGAAATTAATTATTTATGTAGGTCAATGTTAATACGAATACATTGTTGTCCTAACTTTTATTACACTCATCCTAATTCTTGAAATTATATATTTAATGATTTTCATAGAATAATGAAGCGTCTTTACCAATAGCACAAACCACAATAAAGACGTTTTACAAAAACCACAATAAAGCATCTGAACCCGTAACATAATGAAACGTCTTAACCAATCATTGCATGAAGCAATTTATGTAATAACTTAATCGAGCGTCTCTCTCTAACCTCTAACACATTGAAACACCTTAACTCAGAAGTAGACGAAGTTTGAAGGTCCTTTGTCGAAACTGTACACATGTACCCTCGTTACAACTATATGCTCACAATACACAAGCTCCCTACGCATACGTAAACAAGTGTAACTAAATCACAACCCACATGCTTCGCAAGCACACGTTACGTATTACCTTAAATACCACGATCCATTATCTAAAGGTTATTATTTCGCAAATGCCCCAAATAAAAGACTATATGATTTGATCAGAGCTTACTTGTAATCAAGGCACAGTGGAAGATGTGTACTTTTTGTTATTGAGAACAAGAACGATTTCGATTAGTATCAGTTTTTTAGACAAATTAATGCTTAAGTGTTGAATCCTGCTTTTGTAGATTTCCCTGGAGGTGAATTTGTCATCCTTTACAAAATTATGTTGCTAATCAAATACACCATATGAAAAATGGTTCCCAACTTAAGGACAAATATCTAAGAAATTATGTATCAAACGAGAGTGCGGTAATTACATTACGCAAGGAAAATACGACACAAGAAATAAGAAACATGGGATGGGTCTCAATGTCGAAATTCTACAACAAAAGTGTTGACAATGCTGGATTCTATTGTAGATATAATTCAATAAATGAAATATGTTGTGTACTCCCAACGCAAAATCAAGGACAAGTGTATAATGATGAGTTGTTTAAATGTTGACAGTAAGTGACTAGGGACTATGATAATGGTCTAAACATCTGACAGATTTCCTGTAATATGTAAACCCGTCCTGGAATCTTACAAATTGAAAGATGCTGTAATCCTGTGAGACTATGCTATATGGCAATATTCTCTAAGTGTTTATCTTGCGGGGCGAGGGAAGTCTAACACCTCAATATGAACCAACTTTATCTTCAAGCAAACAAATATTACAACGTTTATGTTTGATGGTCGAGTAGATGTTTAACTCTAAAGAGTTTGTAATAGTTTTGAAATAGGTTGCGAAGTTACGTTATTTACATCCAATGTCATGAAGTGGCTTTTTCAACATCTCATATACTTGGGGAACTCATATGTACATAGTCTTTCCATATGATAGCGATTTGATGAATGCCTGACACGCATCATCTTTCTTTCTGTTGCTTCATAGTATTCCAGAGTCCATATAATTATATAATTACATTCCGGTACTTGATTAGATTCTCAAAACTAAACCGAATCATTCGGATGACTGAATTTATTTACTAGGAGTTTACAGCCAAACAATAACTCACTGAAATATTCTTATAATGTTGCCGTTGACTTTAAAGATAATAAAATATCGGTCAAGGAAGGCACACTCAACTGAAGCAGTATTTAAAAAATGAATTGAGATCATTCATTTTGATAACCTGCTTCATTCATATACAACATGTTCCAAATAATCCAGGCTATTCTCCGTAGATTCGCACTTTGACACCTGCAGTGCATCACCTTGTGTACGGTTCGTACATAAAAGACACTACATTATTTGCCCACAATGCTCGAGTTAAGCATAAGTGACAGCGCACCAATCCGTAACACATGACTACGAATGATAATCAATTGACAAGAATACTGTAGCTTGTGGTGTGTAGGGAGTATGTCTACCCTAGGCTTCAATTTGGGTTGATTATTTACGTCACACGATGGTGTTTCGGAGCGTTGACGTAACATAGCCTAAAAGCTGAGAGTGAATGTATACACTAGTGAATTTATTCAGAGTTTTTGTCCAAATCTGACACTTGTACCAAAATAAGTTGTAGAACAAAAGAGTGTTAACGATATGTGACTGTATTGTCTTGCACCTCATTTAGGCTTAGCAGTGTGCGTTTACAATGTAAGATGAGACTGTTGGAAAATGCATGAGGTGAAATGAAGAAACGATGTATATCATGGTCTCAGACGCCTAGTGATGATGTAAATTAATTTGTGTAATGCACATACATAGAAACAGTACCTTGCCAACCACCCGAAAGACAGTCCATAGAATATACCACCTATAGGCCAAATAAAATGACGCTTCAAACAAGCTTATTGACTGAGTCCCACAATGAATGACACGCTGCGAAGCAACCATATTATCATTAAATGAGGGGTAAAGTTATATACATGATCGGTATCAGAAACAGTCGTGGAAACATAGTTGCATTATTACTATTTTAGGGTATTTATTAAACAAGTTATACTACTTAAATGTATATTAATTACACTCGATATGTTATACAAGTTGCTATCCATTGCCATGTGGGTGTGAGAGAAGAGAAACTAGTTTCCCCCTTTAAACTGTTACGCCTTTCAAGCAAGGGAAACAACTGTGCCATATTTCTTTGTCTTAAAGCAGCCATGGCGCCATGTACCCCCAGTAATCAATTCCGACTCCCTGTCGCTTTTCGTGATGTTTAAATATGGATCTCTTCAAAGCAATCTTTAGATTAACCAACGCCATTTTTAATACTTCAAAATGACAAATTGTCGCAAAACGGTTTGGAAGTGTAATGTCTATCCGTCTAGTTCAAGATAGATGTGTTTTTCAAAGCAGATAACTTAACAGTAGTCTAACCTAAATTAGTTCGTCAAACACGTCCAACATGAAGAATAATCATGTCAAAGTTACAACTTGCGCTTACATCCCTTGATTCGTATCAAATGTATAAAATGTTCAGAACATCCGAGCTCCAGGGCGCTAATGTGGAATTAAATGCGAGCCTTTTTTTTAAAGTCATTAAACTAAATATTTAATTAGCCATTAAAATACATTGCATTTAAATGCCAGAAAAATTCGCAATCATGTATAATGTAGCTATCGCTAACAGCGATCTCCGTAATCAAAACGTTCGCTTAATAATTAATCATGTGTCATTTCTTCCAAGGCCAATTTCTGTGAATTTGAAACAACATTTTCATTTAAACCATACTTTATTAAGCATTAATTATTTTATGTTTTTCCCTCATGAATCAAACATACCTGTTTTATGATCATTCGGCATAGGAAAACATCGATTTTGTCAAAGGATCGATTAATATAGGTTATAAATCAAATTTAAAAAAATCTAAATAGCTTACCGAGTAAATTCAGCAACAATAACATTCAATGAAGTATGTTCTGTTTAATATCAATCCACGTGTAAAGATGATTGTTGATACAATAGATGTGTATCTATATTTAAACATTTTTGCACTTTGCAGTATATACTACTATCGATGATTGTTAATGTATTTTGACTCGTAAGATCAATATTGATTAATAAATGAATCGTTGTTATGACCAGTAAAATATTAATTTAAGATAACCTCTGAGATGAAAATCGTATATGTGTACATTTTAATGAAGAACCACAGCATACAACTTGTAGGCATTATAGTCGTTTTGCTGTGGAAAATGGGTCATTCAGCTAGGGCATTCAGTCTTTTGGTTGCTTAAACTAATTCATTATACTTTCGACAGCTTGGACTTTGGCGGAACTTTGGTTGTTTAGTTGGAATTGTGCCTAATATGCGTTTTATGTTTTCTGTGCTCGGTTGGTTCAGTTGGGCATTGTGCTTTGTGTGTTTTTAGTGTTTTCGGTGCTCGGCTGGTTAAGTTGAGTAATGCCTTCCCTGTCTGGCTTAAAATAATCGGTTGACATTATTTTAATCACTAATTGGATTAAAGTAAGTGTACGTGTCATTATTACCGATCATGTAATGTCTCAATAAGGACGAAAATACCAAAGTGCGAGTATATATGGTAAAGAACATATCAAACAAATCTAGCTGAATAAATCTTTAATGTGATATTTTCATATTTCTCCATTAGAAAAATTGGTGTAGCTTCTTAAGGCTTACAGCTCCCTGAAATGGTCCTTTAGAACTAAAACCAATAGCAAAATAAGTAAGAAAGACGCATGGTTAATTATGGCCAAGACAATATTTACAAAACTTACAAAAAGTGAAAACACAAACAAACAAACAGAACAACAGAACACATAATTCGGTCTCATTTTGTTTTATGTGCGTGCATAAATTTTACAAAATAGCATACATAACCATACAACATAGAATTTTAAGAGACATTTTACACTTGATTTGAGTTAAAAGGTTGTTACAAATGTAAGACACTGAATTTGGTAGATAAAGCCCAAATTTAGTATGATTACAAGAGATGTTAAAAATCCATGAATAATTTTGCAACAACGCGATAATAAAATGCAGTATTGTAAGATATTCTATCAGCTGTTCTAAAAACGACAATTATTGTTAAATATGGCTATATTCTTAACTATTTATTTCCATTTATTTTTACAATATTCACTAACGGCATCTAAACTTTCTACAGTTCTTTTTTTACAAATATCACAATCTCAATCATATACAAAAAGATAATAAAAAATCGGACATAGAAGGCAGCACTCAACTGGAACAACCGAGCACAGAAAACAGAAATAACCCACACATATCACAATCACACAGCACAATGCCCAACACACAGGTGAACAAGAAAGACACTACAAGTCGTTCAGACCATTTACTAATACTTGAAAAATACCATGCTTCAAACAATTTATTGAAAAGATTCATTCCAAAGCAGATTCGTCCTATCCAGCAGTTTTACTTCGATCTAATTGGTGAATAGCTTTCTTCAAAGATTCGAAGCCAAATTATCCATTTAGTTCAACTAACATAAAATTGTATCCATTGCTCTCATATCTTTCCAAACTTTATCTAAAATGTACAATACATGGGTGGTGAAATGTCGCGGCACGGTTGCTGACTTATGCTCATATTAATTACCATCCATCCCTAAACATGGTCTTATAGTTATTCCGTTCATCCTTGATATTTCTGACGTCGTAAGAGTCGTCTATCCTACATGTGTACCTCTACCAACGTATTGTTTCCATTCATGCAGAATGACCTTCGTTTAAATCTCTTGGAAAATCAAAACAAATTCATTTTAGTTTTTAAGGAGCTTGAATGCAGCATGTTAATGAACATAAAGTATTTTTTTGGAGACAACGTGATGTTACTGAAGACGAGTTTTTAATGATTATTTTATGGACAAACAATAAAACTTTGCACCCAGCTAATCGATCATTGCCTAAACTAGCAGATTATTCACAGGGTCGGAAGCCATTGTCTTGCTTGCATGATACTTTTGGCGCATGGTATGTTTAATTTGGAAAGTCAATTATCTGTTTTGAAACAGAAAATACGACTCAACAATGTAATTTTACTAATGGACTTTACGAATCAGCGAAACACTATCCAAGAAATAGTGTTTTATTTAATTCCATGTAGCTGTCTTTTCAACTCTATTGACGGAGATTTAAAGCAGTTTGTTTGAATCAAAGGAAGTAGAAAAAGCACGGCGCGAATTAAACTTGAGCTGTAGAATCGCAGAAATGTTTATTTAACACGTTTTCATATCATAAGATAAGCATTAACTACTCCAACTATACACGTTTTCGGAATGTCTTGTAAATAGAATAAAGAAAATTACCAAAAAACTTTCGCTGTGCCTTTTCGAGTCTGTTGCGTTTATCCTGTTCGTGCACTTCTGCAAATTTGTTGACCAGCATAAAACTGGTTCGTTTCTTTCAAAAGGGCGTAATACTGTTTCTGTTTTGTAACTTTATCGTAAGTGTTAAGTTTCATTTTGTTCTTTTTCACTTTAAAAGTGAATGTTTTTGCTTCTCATGAAAACGTGTGCTTACGGTCTATGATTTTTCTTATTGAGCCTTCCGTGTGATCTGCGGTTTTGTTGAGTGCTGCCTTTCCTGTCTAATTTGTTTGTTTGCTATATTTTTGTCACTACTTGTATCAGAATATTCAGGGAGAATATGAACTTCGTTCGGATGTTGCTAATTATTCGGATATAATGCTAACGCAATAAAGACAAACGATTGTACATGAGAATGTTGGTGACATCCTAGCAATATGAATGTTCTCTGATCAAAACACACAATATAGGAATCAAATAAAAACAAGTACTTAGTGGAAACCATTAGGTATTGACATAATTACCATTATTGTAGATGGAAGCCCTCGAAGGAGACGAAAGACAATATGAGTATCAAAAAACATCGGTAGTTTTTACGAAATCTCATTTTCAGTCTATTAACCATTGTCCCCTGGGGTTATTGGCAATCCAAAACCAAGAGTATTAATCTTTAAATGGCAAGACTGTGCTCAACAGACAACCTTACGAGTCTCCAGAGTGATTGCCTAAATAAAACAATCGTATTAATGTGCTGGTATTAACCAAACTCATACCGTGATGTATACAACATTAAATATCGAGTACTCCCCAACATTACCGCTTTCAATTGTGTATTTCATTAGACGGTCTCCATTTTATTTTCACAACAATGTTGACACCAACATCGTGGTATGACGTCATTTCTGGATTTAGATCCGCATATAAATGAACATGAATACCCACCGTATTGGTCACTCATGAACCTATTAATATAATTACGTTTATGAAACGCAATTAGAAGCAAGCAGCAACAACTTTAAAACTTTATTTAAAAAACATACAGAATTGAACAAAAGTCTAAAACAACAAATCAGAGATATAAATAATATGGACTCACTATAATGTAAGTCTCTAAACTAATCAATTTCTTTTCAAAAGTCCAAATACAGTTTTTAAATCTGAAAGTCAACTGAATCCAATATTACTTTCTTGTGAAGCACATATACATGTATATCCCTTAGGTCATCCGACTCTAATATATATCATCAACAAAAAGATTATATTAAGTCAGACAGGGAAGGCAGCACTCAACTTAACCAGCCGAGCACAGAAAACATTAAAAACACACAAAGCGCAATGCCCAACTGAACCAACCGAGCACAGGCAACATAAGACACATAAAGACACAATGCACAACTTTTTTTAGTTGTTTTAAGCTTTTGACTATACTTTGATATTTTCTTGAAAATGAAGTCCTACAATCCTACAATCCTACAATGTCAATTAGATTATAATTCCTAAATGTATCTGCGCGTATCGCTTTCAATAAATGATATTTATTGCAAGAACAATTTGGGATATAAATATTAGATAGCATACATAAAATTCGCATAGAGGTCTACATTTGAAAATGTTAATGTTGCCCCACAGCACAGAACGACCGTGATGTATCGTTACATTTTGTAAGTATCGGGCATAATACATTGTTTATGTGTTTCCCTTATCAAATAGTCTGTGTATATGTTTATGCCCCCATCTTTGATGAGGGGGTATATTGCTTTGCACATGTCGGTCGGTCGGCCTATCGGTCGGTAGACCAAATAGTTTCCGTTCAATGACTTAAGAACGCTTTGTTCTATGATCTTCAAACTTTACATGAAGGTTGGTCTGTAAGTGTAAATAACCCCTGTAGATTTTAAGGTCAGTAAATCAAAGGTCAATGTCACTGTGACCTTTACTATTTCTGACTTTTTGGGCTGCCGAGGGGACATAGGTGTTTTACAAACGTCTCTTGGTGTTGTTAGACACTATTATTTAACATTTCTATTTTCAGATCACGCCAATCTGTCACAGGCTGTAAACTCTGCATCGTCACAAACATTCCAGATGAATAATATTCTACATACGTCATCAATCGTCATCTGTTTTATCATTAGTCTGACCTCTAAATATATCAACTTCTATGAACCTAGTTACATTAAAAGCTCAGTTACATATCTTGACATGGATTACCATTCCCAGAGATGAAACGACGTGTTGGAAATTAACAATCCTGTTGCTATCTTGAAGATTGTGCCTTACATTCCGGTCATCGATAATTACGTAATTTTTGTGACGTTTTTCTTCGAAATTTCGTCTATGACGTCACTAATACAACATTTACGTCACATTTTCGATAATGATTTCATCGTAGATCCTATGACATCACACGGTGGGAAAACGTATTTTCGAGAAAACGTATTTTTATTTCTAGAATGAAATACATGTAATTACATATGTGGAACTAGTTTGAAAATACGCTAAACATTCGATGCAGATTTTCCGTTTCGACAAAAAGAAGTAGGAGCTCAATGAAAATGTTTGAACACCTACTGTGGGGTATAGTGTTTATTTCAGACTACCTGGTACCAACGAAGAATAGTTCATGGATGTTATATTTCTGTTATAAAGATATTTTGTAAGATTTCAATTGTGATTTTTTACATTATTTTATTTCGACAACACAGTGGACCAACCATGAATATGTGATAGGAGGCACGTTTTAAGTAGGCTGTGATAAAAAAAATTGTGCAAGGAGGTTCATGCGTCTATTACCAGACCGGGCCATGTGCAAACTAAAGGCTTTAGGAGGTTGATGCGTCAAGTACATGACCGGACTATAGTGATATATTTGGAACAATATGGATAACCAACCATTTGAAATATGACGTTAAGACAAACAATGGCACTTGCTTGAGTAACAATATCAAATTGTTTGACCGTTTTAATGTGAATATAATCAAGACAAAATATTATTTTCAAATATGAATGTAAACTGTTATGAGGTATCGTAGGCTATACGGACTCCTGTCGAATGACGTTACATCACATACAATTAGGCTTTGGATTTACGTTTTATTAAAGTAAATCAATACATACATTACCGCTATTGTTAACTTCGATGAAACTCCAACATCTGTACGGTTAATGATAGACGGAAGTGATGTTCGACGTTACATGTCATAATCTACCTCTAGATTTATGTTTACTGTCTCCAAATCATCTGTGAGTTTTCAGGAACGTTTTACAATCACGTCCTTTATACATACGAGGAGGACGAGACATAAACAGATCATACATTCAAAGCAAGAGGTATTCATCTAATGCACGGTGGATTAAAAGATTCAACATTAAATGAGGAAAGTACTCGGTGGTATTAACCGACGTCTGACGTCATCGGGTTCTCGTATTCTTCACAATGGATCCTCCTGTCGGATTCTCCATTTCAATGTCTCATGAAGTGCCATCGCCGCGGTTGTGATTTTCGTTCATACTTTATCATGTGTCTCATAGAAGCGCCATCTACATCTAGATACAGTCATTTCATACTGTATGCATAATGTTCTGGTTTATTATTGTGAGGTGTGAGAGAGCTATGAACCATCATCCTATGTGCTACGAAATTTAATAAACATGTGTATTTATTATTTATTTAAGAGATACATACATTACGTATGTGTAACAGTTTTGTATCATGAATTGTTAATACTTTTTATTGGCTATTTTATGACTTTGTTTCATTTTTGACAAATTTATTTAAGTGCTGGTAGCGTGAATTTGTCATAATGAATCATGTAATATCAAACTAAATCATTTATTCATAAAACGTTCTACGTTTATGCACGTGGCAAATTCATTATTAGTCCTAATATGACGCCCAGGAAAGAGTAATTTTATAGGTTCTTTGATTTATTTCATGCAGTCTCGCGTTATCATTACAACAAACATAGAGTTTAAAGATTCTTCGAAAAGAACCAGTCGAGTAGTCAAAAACGAATGTGAAAACAACAACTTAAATCAGCGCAATACATTGTGGTTTACTAATGTGAGCGATACATTGCCACCATGGCTTTTTGTGTAATATCGCTGGTTTAGAATGAGAAGGTCTTAAATACAAAATCGATATTTTGTGAAAACAAGAAAAAAAACTGTCTGAAAACTACTCTTTACTTTTGGAAAAAACAAGCTTTTTCAATTTCAGTATGATCAACATGACCAGTTCCAATTTTCATGAAAATAGGCTCATGAGAAGCGCCTAGTGGTGCAGATTTTAAACATGCATGAGTCTTTTAAGATCGTACATGTAAGTAGCATTTACGACCTTCTCATTCTAAGCCAGTGATATATTGGTGGTCAGAAAGAATGCTGCATCGACTGACCGGGTTTTTTATACAGAAGGAGATACTTAAGCGTAACTCTTCAATATTTTACCGTTGCATTTCATTGACGTTTTTTGTAGTCTGAAAATCATTAATTTAGCATGGTCCTTGTTGTTGCAATATCTGATTATGAAGCTGATGTACCATTATTACATTAACATACATTCATACATTGTATTCATGTGCAATAAAACATTAAACATATGTACACATGTGTGTGAACAATTTTGTATTGCGGTTTGTAATCTTACAATCATCAAATATTCATTGTACCAGATTTCTTTCAAATCGTCATTGCCATTTATTTTGTACATATCTATATCAGTTATCATTTTCACTAAATCATCACTTTTTATATTGTACGATTTATTTTTGTGTAATTGTTTGCAATATGTAAGGTGTCAGGTGTATTGCCACTGATTACAACTATACAATGCACTAGGGACGTTTGTCATTTCCTTTGTCCGATTATTTGCTTATCCGAAAATAGTATAAGTTAGTCGATTTCGACATCTAGCGAAATTGACACAAAAAATGTTGTTTTTTTGGCCACTATAGTTTTATCATTAACGGTTGTTGTTTTTTTGCACAGTTAATGAACATTATTTCATAAAAACACACACAAAATACTATTAAATTAATAATTACAATGATATACTATGTGTATACATAATGAACCCATGTATAAATACTATGGAATCATTTTATTTTTCAATAGGAATGTGTTTGTATATGAACTGCCTTCTTGTCACAGGCCACTGTCTCCCATTGTGTCACGGGATACATGGGGTACATATGTATGCATGGATGATAAAATGAACATTTAGTGTACATTTCTACTTGAAAAATCTGTTTCTATTAAATCGAAATATCTAATTCCAGTTGTTTACCTTTGTTTTATTTACTGGTGAAAAAACATAGCCATGACGTGTTAAACACTTTGCACCTCGACTGGACTGACATTGGTACTGGTACACAACACGACTGGACTGACATTGGTACTGGTACACAACAATACAATACTGTCCAACATAACATATTAACATACACTGTTCCTCGTTGCGACACCCATGACTGACAATGGTTATAACCGCAATAATTATAATACTTTTTTAATGTACGCCTAATTGCTATCTAATGCAGTAGTGGCTCATCTCATATTACTATTCTCAAAAGGATGATAAAAAACATCAGACGGGGAAGCCAAAAATCAATTTAAAAAGCCGAGCAGAGAACACGCAAAACAACACAGGCCACAATTACATGACACTATGCCTAACACACAACTGAACGAGAAAATGAAAGGCCAAGTTCCAACTGTCAAAACGTCAAATGTCCGAATTCCAGCTTTCAAAAAGCTGAACTACCTAGTTTCATTTATAACACATTGGATCGAACTAGTTGAAACTCTCGGCCATTATCACTGTATTGTTGGTTGTCATGGTCCAATTGCAGCTGAAATATTTGCAACTTCATGGATCAAATTATGACAAGTGTCATCAGGCATTTTATGATATCGGAATGAATTGTGATAAATCGGTTGGTATCGGAAAAATCGGGAGAGCATCGCCGATGTGGAATTCCTATGTGGGACCTAGGCTTTATGTTGAAGTGAAATTAATGCATATACATTATCTGCTTCTGTTCTACAATTGTAAAAACCTGTAAGATGGATACGAGAGCTTCTGTAACAATACCTAAGAAGAATATTTGATTTCCGTTTGTTAAATAAAGCTTAACAGTCCCAGAAATGTCAACAAATGTTTGATCGATGGATTTTATTAAATTACTTGAAATGCATAAAATTCTGCAAAACCAGAAGATGGAGCGTTTCAACGGACTCGGCATCTTAGAATTAAAAGTTGTAAATATCAACTTAGAGCATCGTTCCATGGTATCAAAGTGCCTACACGTAGCGACGTAAATATAAATAAATAAAGTTAATTTGATTTCTCAAGTGTTGCGTTTTCAAAGCGGCTAAGTATATTATGGTCATTTTAAGCCCTTGCTCCGAGCTCTTTGAGACACGTTTTTATAAATTCTTCTACAGCAATTACAATGCAAATTACTTATTATTACATGTAAGGAACAGTAAATTCAGTAAAACATGTACAAAAATATCAATTATCACATGTTTGACGTCGCGGTAGCGTAATAAAGCCATTATTTATTTTTGATATACACTAGTGTAATATAGCCTTCACGTGACGTCACTCAAAGCATGGGCGACGTCGTCAAAGTTGCGCGTTTATTATAGTGAAAAAAGTAGCTATTTTATGTTTCGGCCGGAAAAAAGCTAACATGTAATAAAAAGAACATTACATTTGTGACTTTCCACATTGAATTTGTCAAACTCGTTTAATAAAATCGATGAAATGCTCGGCAGAGCCTCGCATTTTATTATTTTATTCAACTCGTTTAATAAATTCAATATGAAAAGACACTCATGCAATATCCCCTATATATTATATGATATGAAATTATGAGTTTTTGTTCTGGTGATTTTATGTTGCACTGTTTGGCTTCATGTATTCGGTCTTTGTCGATACTTAAGTTTGGTTTGTTTCTAAGAACATGTAGCAACGACAATATGATTTCATATAAGTCAGTGTAGCAATACCACGTGACGATTGGCTACAGTTCCAAGGCGAAATTTGTCAACATTAGAACTGCCGTAAAAAGTCACCTGGCACCGATCTCCAGAAGCATCTCAACTTGAGCTGAATCTCATCTCAAATATTGGCATGTGTCTTTGATGTAAGTTTCATAAGAGGCTGGGCTCCAAATTGACATCACGACACAGAAACCTCATTCTGAGTTTAATACAGTAAAATTTCAAGAGCTCGAAAATCAGATCTATCAAAAATTCTTAGTAATACTCTTATTTGAGCAAAATCTCAATTTGAGTTGAGAATTTTACTTTGGATGCTTCGGGAGATCAGGGCCTGGTTTTGCTACACCGTAAGTCAAATAGGTCACAAAAATAACATCAAACACTGAAATGAATTCATGAGCTATCGATGATTATTGTTGTTATTGTTGTCTTCCTGCATTTTGATTTTTAATTCTACCACTGATGCTTCCCCAGTACAAACCGAAATGCACCTAGTTGGACAAATTCCTTCATCTGTCATTACTCAAAATGTGTAAATTTGTGTAGTAAATGTAACACGATATCTAAGCCGCAATTTAAACCCACCAGTTAATAAATATAATATAACCCATATGCATTAATTTACGAAAAAAACAGTTTTTGAATAGAACATCCGGGCTGTTTTTTCTTCTAAGAAGACGGCAATAATTAAATCTACACCTCATGTCAACAACAAGGTTAGAATGTTCGTTTAAAACAACTTTTGATGGTTTGTGTCATGCATAAAAATATGCACCTAATCAATAACTTATGACAGTTCGTGTCAAGCGTAGTTTTGATCATTTGTGTCAAGATTTATACCTCCACAATCAAACAGCACCATGACCAACACTGAGAATCCATTTGATAGTCCAATTTCATCTGTAAAAAAACCTGAAACTAAAAAATCCGACTAATCCTCTGTTCGACACTTGAGTCAGGCAGTAGTATTTTCTTTCGTGACATTAGTATGGAAACTGGGTCATTCAGCTACTTATAATTTATTATACTTTTCGACAGCTTGGACCATCGCTTGTTTAGTTGGGCTTTGTGTCTTTATGTGTTTTATGTTTCCTGTGCTCGGTTGGTTCAGTTGGGCATTGAGTTTTGTGTGTTTTTATGTTTTCTGTGCTCGGCTGGTTGGGTGGAGTGCTGCCTTCCCTGTCTGACTTAATATAATATTTTTGTTTCGAATAAGAACTACGTTAGTTGGTTTAAGATGGCGAGCAGCAAACACACAGGGTAATACTACATGTAAACAGCAAATGTTTGGCACCTGCAAGAAATGTACAATGGATGAATGATTTATATGTGAACGGAAATGAAAATACGACAATGGAATAAAGAATACTTTAGGCAGGTAGTATATAGCAGGTATAATATAAATTATAAACAAATGTTACAAATGCCATACAATAACAAGTATGAGTAGTTATGAAATACAAGCACACACAGCCAGCGGGTTCAGTAGGACGCTACACAGTCACATTTGCTATAAAGTTGGAAAACGTTTTTTAATTAATTTTGTGTACACTTATATGTTTGGCCTTTTGATCCTGTGTTTGTTTTACCCTTCCAGCTCTGATGTATAATGCATTCCCTACCCGAAATGTTATTATCGATATCTCTTTGAATATAAGTTGTACGTGGTTCTTTACCGGTGCTTTATGAAATGCCTTGAAAGAGTATTGGTACTGTGACGTCATCCCAGGGTCCCGTCAAGGGCAAAGTTGAAAGTTCTATATCCCAAAAATGTTCATTATATTGAATGCTAAAAACTTAATTCATAGTGCCAATTATATAGTTTGACAAGTTGTGTCATTTTCGACAGTGTGTTGAAGTTTATTAGTGGTTTATCTCGCATTACTACTCTACAAAGGATGATAAAATCAGACACGGAATTCAGAACACGTTTAAACAGCCGAGCACAGAAAACATACAAACTACACGGACTACAATTACACGGCACAATGCCAAAACACAACCGAACTTAAGTGCTGAATGTCGAAGTTCTAGTTGTTAAAAAAATCAAAAGCCTAAATCCCAGCTGTCAAAACGCAGAAAGACCTAGTTTCTGTTATGAAAACATATCGGACCAAACATGTTGAAACTCTTGTCCATTAACACTGTATTGTTGTCAAGTTACAGCTTAAATATTTGCAACTGCATGGTAACTATAAGGTCAAATTATAGCAGGTATCAACATTTTACCAACGTAGATTAGATAATTAAGAACATAAATCATGCATGAGTAACAGCGATCAAGACAGAGTATTCCAATGTGTAAGGACCAATTGAAGGCCCACTAATCGGTTAAAAGATAATATTAAGTCAGACAGAGAAGGCAGCACCCCACTTAACCAGCTGAGCGCAGAAAATATAAAAAAGCATATAAGGCACAATGTCCAACTGAACCTCCCTAGCACAGAAAATATAAAACCCATACAAGGCAAAATGCCTAACTAAAAAGTTAAAGATTCACCCAAGTCAAAGCTGTCAAAAGTAGAATTAATTAGTTTCAACAATCAAAAAGCTGACTGCCCTAGCTGAGTGGCCCAGTTCAAACAGTAAAACGGCTATATACATGTATAATGCCTAGTTTTAGCTTGCAGAAATCTTAAAAAGTAGACAATTAACAAAAAAGATAATATTTAGAACAGACATGGAAACTTGTATCTGACTTGGGTGTAATTCAGATGCCACTAATGTGTCTGATGCATGACCATTTTCTAGCAAATTGGGAGTCCGGTGCCGAACTAAAAACGATTTGTTACCTTCAGTTCAATTCAACATAGAAGGCATGAATTACCTCTCTTTGAAAGAGATTCGAAGCACATTTGATTAATCGACAGGAGCCAGTTGACAGAACGCCCTTGCACAAACATGGTTATACTCAAACATAAACAAAAGCACAGTTGTTCCAAATAAATCAACATTTACTATAAAATTAAACGAGGCTACGATGGGAAACACATAATAAATTAAGCGCAAATTATATATGAATATTTAATACTTCTATGAACAACAATCGTGAGTTATGCTACAGAAATGGTAAATCATTCTTAAAGTCGAACACTGCAAAACCTGAACCAAATACTAGCAGACCTTTTTATTTATGTGCAACCTCTTACAAAAAAGACATGCTCTAATGTATAACAGATTGCTGTGTGTTAAGGCCTAGGTTCCACTGAGCATTTTTTGCCTCGGCGATGTATCCCAAATGTACATTTATGAGGTGCTCGGACATCGGGAACAGGTTCATTGTGTTCTAGGAGAAGCTTCGGGGAAGTCATGAGAGAAGGATGAATAGGGTGGAATCTGAAGATATCGGGAGAATATCGCCCATAAAATTAATGGGCTATAAAGACATCGGGAACAGTTTTGGGGAAGTCATGAGACTTTTTATGGTATCGGAATGAATTGGGATACACCGGGTGGTATCGGAAAATCGGGAGAGCATCTCCGATGTGGAATACCTCAGTGGGACCTAGGCTTTATGTTAAAGTGAAATTAATGCATATACATTATCTGCTTCTGTTCTACGAGTTGTAAAAAGCTGTAAGATGGATAGGAGAGCTTCTATAACAATACCTAAGAAGAATATTTGATTTCCCTTTATTAAATAAAGTTAAACTGTTCCCGAAATGTCAACATTGTTTGATCGATGGATTTTTATTAAATTACTTAAAATGCATGACATTCAGCAATACTAGAAAATCAAGCATTTCAATAAACTTGTTATCTTAGAATTCGTAGCTGTATACATTTGTACCTCAACTCAAAGCACCTTTCTATTGTATCAGAGTTCCTATAATGGTCATGTGTAGCCCTTGGTCAGGAATTGCAAAACTCAGATCATGTAAATTGGCCTTGAGACACGTTTGCAATATTCTATAAACTCTACTACAATAATTACAATGCTAATTACTTTTTATTAATTGAACAGTAAATAATTTTAATTCATACATGTAACACAAATATTAAAACATGATACATGATACATGTATTAATATTTCGAATCTTTGTTCTTGTGGTTTTATGTTGCATTGGTTTGGCTTCTTGTATGAGGTTTTTGTCAATACATAGGTTCGGCTTGTTCCAAAGAAAACATGTAGCAACTGATAATATCATTTCATATAAGTCAAATAAGTCACAAAAATAACGTGAAACACAGAAATGAATTCATGAACTGTCAATATTTATTGTTGTCTTCTTACATTATGATTTTATTTAATGATGCACTGGTACTTTTCCAATACAATCATAATACACCTAGTTAAAACAGTTCCTCCAACCGTCATAACTCAAAATGTGTAATATTGTCTAGAAAAGGTAACACGATATGAAAGCCGCGGTTAGAACCCACCAGTTAATAAATAAAATATAACCCATATTCATTTATTTACTGAAAAGAACAGTTTTTGAATGGAACATCCGGGCGTTTTCATTTTTCTCTTGTAAGAGGACGGCAATAATTAATTCTACACCTTAAAAAAGATAATATAACATGTAAGTCAGACAGGGAATTAAGCACTCTACTTAAACCAACCGAGGACAGAAAATATAAAACATGCAAGGCACAATACCCAACTGAACAAACTGAGCGTAGAAAACTGAAAAGGCATACAGGTCACTACAATGCCCAACTAAACAAGTAAAGATCCACCCAAGTCATAGCTGTCGAAAAGTAGAATTAATTAGTTTTAGCAATCAAAAAGCTAAATAACTCAGTTTAGTCAACAACAATGTTAGATTGTTCGTGAAAACAACTTTTGATAATGAGTGTCATTCATATAAAAGTAGGCATTGATTTAATAACTTGTTAACTTTAAGGTTACCAAATGCAACATTTTTAAGCAGTTCGCTTTTCCTTCAGTTGGGTTTGTTAAGAAAACCCAGAAGTTTACTTTCACGTTTAGTTGTGTGTTGGGCATAGTGCCGTGAAATTGGTATGTGATGTTCTGTTCTCCGCTGTTTAACTTGAGTGTTGACTTCCCTGTCCGATTATCTATAATTTTCTTTATTCCAGAAAAATACACCAGTGTGTTCGGTCATCTGGAACTATTTAAGCTTATTTGAAAATAACTGGAGTTTTATTAATAATGTTATCAATACATTGTCGTGGAATTCGAATGTTAACAACTGTTTGTAACATACATGTAACTGTTTCAAATATTTTCATATCTCTGTTGGCTGTTTAATTGTATGCTCCGTAGGAACAAATCTAAATCAAATTCGCTCATGATACGATCTGTAATTAGGTATAAAATATGCGTAGGTATAAAGCTAATTTGCCCATGGTAATATCTGTATATATATGGTAAGTTTCCATTTGTTCTCTGGAACTAAGAGACAAATATCAGCCTCTCCATGGCGATGTATTCACTGACGTCGATAAAATTAGTAATATTTAGATATTTATAAACGACTCTAATGTTACATTTACACAAATTACAATTTTACTTCTTTTCTAATCGTTTGCTGTTATTAGTAAATGCAATTAAGTGTTTCCTATAATGAAATAATAAAGCTGCATTTGCTGTGAAATACATATTTGTGTATATTACCTTTTGGCAGATTCATTAGCATGATACGTTTATAGTGTTATACACAACTTATATTTTATATTAGCTTTATTTATGATATTCGAATTGCCAGAAGTTTTTCTTAATGTGCAGTACCATAATAAGCAAATCTAATATCGGAAAAGGTTTATATATAGAAATAACAAATGTTATTAATCGCGTGTGCCATACTAAACATTCGCAAGTCAAAGATACATCAATTATGTAGCTTCAATGTTTAAACTGTAATAACATATCACATGGCAAAAAGGTTTCCTAGAAAAGGAGTACAGATTCTTATTTTTCATTTCTTTATCTTGAGCAGTTATTGCAACTATTAACTTCAGTATGAGTTTGACCGATTCCGACTTCTGACATTGGCTACTATAATATCTTCCACATGTATAGAAGTTGGCAGCTAATTTATGAGATGGACATTGGTTTGGTTGACAACCACAACATTTGTTATAATCGGCTGATGTTGTATATATGACTACTCAAACACTAAATGAAGTTTTGAAAATGGATGTACACATTTACATCTGATAAAAGTACACACATTCGTATATGGAATAAAAAACTAAATATCCCCTTTCTGGAAGAACAAATTAGACAACACCACGTCTGCGTACCAATAAGTCAATGACTTCTGTTTCAGTTAGACTATTCGGTTAATATGTAAAGCTATAAAAACCAATCCCAGTGTCGGCAATGAATGTTTAAAATCCAATATCTTGAATACTAATTGAAACTTAAATGCATCTTTATTAATAAATATTTTTACCAGGGATATTAAATTGTGATATACCAACACTCTAAGACAGTTTGTTGAAGCTTTAAATAAAGTATAATATCTTGCATACGATCTCTGGTACTAACTTATTGTTGAAATAACTCTTTACTCGCAACATCTATACATCATTGACGTTAAACCGATACCTATCCAAATGATAACAAAGTACCGGACAGGGAAAGCAGCGCTCAACTTCAACAGCTCAATAACGAACACACAACTGAACGGGAAAATGAACCTAAACTACGACTGGTGCACGTCAAACATTAAATTAGATTGATTGGTGTTGTATAGTATAATATGATAGCTATTATCGTTGATATTTAGATGAAACCTGATTACCTTTTTACAGGCGTAAGCTACTTAATGTATGTTAATGTATTCCACATTCCTCTGAACAAAATTTAGAATGTTGACAGAGTCATTACCCGTAATCATGTACCAACAAAATGTTGAACGGGACGTGGGTTTGTCAAACGGAAATACGTGTACCAGTATAAGATCTGTGTTTCATTTCTATTTGATAGTCTCATACATGGACATATTGCAAGTGCAATTGGAGAATGAGAAAGGGACAAAATTGATGACCAACAAAATATGTTTAAAACTTTATTTATATGTTTTATCGAGTTAACTTTACAGTTGGTCAAGTATAAAGATAAGGAAAAATCGGACAGGTAAGGCAGCACTCTCAACGGAAATAACCGAGCACGTAACGGACAAAGGGTCACAGAAAACAGAACTACCACAGACCACAAGCATATGTCACAATCATCAACACAAATTGAACTCGAAAACGAAACAAGTCCTTATTTCAGATGTCAAAACAGTTTCAGAATCACTGTAAATATTATAACGCTGCAGTTGCAATTATAAATGGTTTTTGGTGGTTGTCAACTTATAACTATTATATTGACTGAGGTTCTTCTTGAGTCGAATAGGGTTAGTCCCGCACATTGTCTGTGAAAACAACATGAGTAACTTCAAGAGGCAAATTTTAAGAAATACAGTCAAACATGGAATTCTATTAAATTAGAAATCGACTAAACAGCATTATTTTCCTTATATTTTATTAGGCCGAAAAATGCCATGTAATACGTCAATTTGAAAGCTGAATTGTCAACATTAAAAGGTCAAAGTCACCGTTAGAACATTTTTGAGTGAAGTTAGAGTAAGCATATGGACATGATACTGGAATTATTGTTGATTTTCCTTCCTACCCTATGTTATTTTAGCATGTTACCAGACACACAATATTAGGATGAATTAGTTTTTTGTCTTTTGTGGAGTGTTCTTGTTTCATTTAAACACATTTTTGTCATAACCGAAAAGTTCAAAATCATATTTATATACATTCTTAATTGCGTCAAGCAACTCCGAAGGTATTTTTCTATAAGCTTCAAGCATCAATGTGCGCTTTTGTGATGTGATGTTTTTAGTTTGAAGATCAAGTGTTCTTTTGGCAACTTCCAGGAATGTCTGTATTGCTTGTTTTGTAGAGTTCATATTCGTTAACTCGGCTGGAAATGCAGTATATTATATAACGCTCTATGTAACCATTGAACTGAAATGTTTTCCAGAGCCGTTTAGCAATTTCCATCTTGTTCAGACAATTTATGTGCTTACGAAGTAAAATTCTAAACTCATATTCAGTTAATGTCTTGATTTCTTTATAGACAATTCTTCGTTCTGATGTGATATTTTTCAAATTTATACCAAACTTAGCTAAGATATATTTGGTATTTTCTGCGAAATGTTTTGTCCTACCATTTGCAGCGTACTAAACATCGCAAGGGTTACACTGTAAATTTATGGGTTCCCAATACGCGTTTAGTCGCTTTGGCCATATTTTAGTTATAGCAGTAAGGAATTCTTCAAACAACAAACCCCGTCAAATCCCGACTCTGTATTTGTTTTATTTTCATGAACAAAATTTGCTAAGTGATTGCTATATATGAAGTTACTCTACAACCAAGTGATCCCAAGTCTTTAAAAAATATCAAAATACAATTTAGGAATGTTTAGTATGTAATAATTGAAGTTATATCGCTAAGGTCGAAAGTACTACCTTATGAGTTTCATACATATGTAAAATATGCATCTCCAGATGCTTCTTATGAGCCTATTTTCAGGAAAATCGGAACAGGTCATGTTGACCAAACTGAAGTTTGAAAAGCTTGTTTTTCCTCAAGTAAAGAGTAGTTTTCAGACGGTTTTTCTTGTTTTCTCAAAATATTGATTTTGTACTCACGACCCTCTAATTCTAAGCCAGCGATATCTGTTATCTACTTATCCAGAGGTCCCAGGCTCGAATTTCAGTCGCGGCACTGGAAATTTCCGAAACGCTTTTCAGTGTTTCCCACCAACTTGAAGCAAACAGGTTGGGAACCCAGAGGAAGTCCTGTGTGTATCGGTGCTATATACCGGGCAAGTTAAAGAACCAAAGCGTCTATAAGGAAAGGACTAGAGTAGCACGCCCGGATTCCTTCTACCACACAAACTTTCTATCTTTTCCTTCGAAGCCGGGAGTCACTGGCCAATTAGGGCAGGGATAAAACCGAATATCCACCACGCACTAGAGACAAACGCATAAAAATAATAATAATAATACCAGCAATGACTCACCTAAAGGGTGTAAAGAAAGTTCGTTCCGGTTTTTGAAAACCATTTTTACACAAAACTAATGAACAAATTAATACCAGATTTTTCACTCAGTCTCCTGATACAATAAAATAAGACAAATACAATTTCCGATCTTGTTTTCGAAGTTTTCGTTCTGCAAATAAATGCCTTTTGTTTTCCCATATACGTGTTTTTTCTAAATGACACGTTTTTGTCTATTCGTTGGGAGTTATTTAGTTACTTTTTACTTGATAAATGATGCATGTCTTCGCCAATGCCTTTTGATGTATGTAGAAGTTGTTCCTGTAATTTTCTGTCGTTATTTTGTGCATAGTCGGTCATTTTCTATACCCTACTCTCAATTTTCGCTTAACGTTTCCATTACGTTATGATCGTCGAAATCGATATTATTTACTTACAATTTGCTTCAATTTATGAGTACCCGTCGCTAAACCAACGATAACTTAAAGCGTAATGTATTGTTAAACAACATGAATGTTTTAAATGCCTAAATATGGCTATGTTTCATTTTAGCAGTTTTTTCTGTTTGTCGACTCCTGTTTAAAATTGCACTCGACGTAACGTTTACCTAAGCTTTCTGACGCGTTCTATGAATCCATGGCATCGGTGCCCATCAGAACGGAATACAAAACAAAAATAATCCACAGTTCCTAAATTTAGTACGGTACCTTCGATCTAAATTTCATGATAAATCGCCTGGTAAAAATAAAAAATACGGTATACTTTCTGACCGAAACCAACTTTCTTTACACCACCCTTTAGCTGTGGTATACTTGTATGTAAGTAGTCAACGCCACTAGTACTATTGAAATACCTACAAATAAATATAATATCCTCCCTAATGAATTAATCGTCAGTTTCAACATATTTTAACATGTATGTACAACGAATTGATTCAGTAAGTAAAATAATAGTGATTAGGGATATACAATGTACATATAGTCTAACTTTGACCCGTAAGCCATGATAATATTCGACGAGTCCAATTGAGCGGTTAAGATCATTCGATAGATTCGATTTATCTGCACAAGGTCCAATTTATCGCGTATATAGTGGTTTATTACGTACAATAGTCATTATTTAAAGAGAGGTTCACACGTGTTTACCAGATTAACCAGTATGATTTGATAATCACAGCATGATGACAACATCGCGGATGTATTTTAGGTATGCATTCCATTTTCCGAAATTTAGCCGAACATGGGATGCATACCTAACTATACTGCGTCAGTCTATTAATATCCCAAGTGGACAAAACCGAAATGTTATTACCAATGGACATCATTTAGTTAATATAAACAGCCATATCTATTCATGAAGAAAACATAGTTCGATTCTCAAGATACCTGCACAGTCTAGGAAAACTGGTTAGGTGAATATGTCGTAGAATATAACTGAACAATTGATGATAAACCTCAAAAACTCGAATACAAAATTCTAACTAAGACAAATGAAAATCTGCCCGTTACCAAATTAATCAAACATGTTAAGAGTCAGCTTCCTATTGGCCATTTAAAGTCGAATCAGAACAAACAATGCACACCAATGTTAAATTCGTTTAATAGACCTCGATTAGGACTTGTTAAACAAACATCCGTTAAAATAGCTTCGTCGATCTTCTTATAATTGTAATATTTTCTATTTAAACTAATTATAACGCTAGCATTAATATTTAATACAAGATGGAGTATCAAGGTTTGTTGTTTCTTTGGAATACAAATCAAACAAAGTTATTGCAGCTCGTATAAAGTTTGTTATTTACAACTGCACATCAATATATCTTCACTTACAAGACAACGACCTCATCAAATGATATTACTTAAAGGGGCATACCCCGAAACTGGAGTGTTTTGGTTTGCATACAACAAAATTGCGTTATCACTTGTAAAACCAACTATTACCGAAAAGTCAAAGAAGTATTTTATTTAAAAATTTACTCTATAACGCGCGCTTCGATATTTTGTGTACCGATTTGAATAAAATTTTATTGACGACAACGATATTTAGTTATTCTTGAATTTTTTTAAAAAACTAGCGGGATATTTCGTAATTTTTTTACAGGGTTTTCATTATTTGACTTTGGTATTAAAATGATACCAATTTGATTGCTACGAGTTCGAGACACTTCAGTTCCAGGACATGCCCCTTTAATGTTTTGTCGTTATATTAGACCCTGTCTTAACCGACAGAAATATTGCAAACTATTTTCAATTTCTGCCTGTCGTTTCATCATCGAAAATTGGTTTATACTGATAGTTTGAAATCACTGTCACACACGAAGATAAATAAAGTAAGAATTTCCATCTAAAATATGAAATATGCAAGAACAATACTCTGTACAAATCGAATTATGTTTACATTGTACTTGAAATGCAAATTGATTTTTAAGTGAAACAGAAATCTACTGTGGTCGTTTATATTAAACAGTGCAGTATAGAACTACCAGGTATATACTTCTTGTTACCTGCATTGACAATCATTGGCCACAACCACCGAAAATAGAGCATCTTCGCAACCAAAATACCGTTCAAAGTATATTATGTCGTAAATGGTATACTAAAACCAAGCACATGTTGTCCCCGTATAGTATTATTATTATCTTATACGAATGGTACGTTTCGAGTCGGTCAAGCGTGATGCTAAGCGCTGAATAGAATGTGAGTTTTATCCTTTCATGATATTGGCTACGGTTAAGTCCTTTTGGGAGAAGTTGTAAAATTCCTTGCTGAAGTGCAAATTAGTATTGGTTGATCATAATTTATTCCTGGACACTGGTTGGGATAAATTATTACTGTTGATTGGTCTGACAAAGTCATGCTGTTGAAAATGTATACTTTTATGTACTTTAATATTGTGCATTGCTTTCATGACTTGTATGCAGAAAGTTGTGTTGAATTTCCACATCAAAGTCCATGTGTATTGAACAACAAACATACCGTAAGAAGGTGCCAAAAGCTCCTGTTGCGGTGTACTGTTAAGTTTTAATTACAACACTTGCATTTCTCAATTTCCTGGTCTAAACATTTAGCTGACTTTGCATTTCTTACTGCTTGTAATTTGATACTCCATCTTAAACTGTAAGAACACTATGTAAAGAAAACTGTAAGAACACTCTGAAAATAAACTCATTGTACAAGTGAAATAATGTACGCTGATTTGTTCTGATAATCGTCTTTAATGATAGTAATACTGACTTACTACACAAAACATTGTTTCCTAATACATTTGAACAAGTCATTAATATTCATTATCCGCACGCGATAATCTCGTATATAAAGTTTTAACCAACCGTATCTTTTTCTCTGCTGGAAAGAAAAACACTTGTTTTCATGTACTTTAACACTGTTCTACACCAATAAATAATTGTAGTGTAAGGCTATTGTGGTTGTGTGACTATGTTATGATTCTCAAACTAAACACATAACACTGAATATTAAATCAAGTAGTACAATGTATGTGTATAAAAGTTATATACGATAATCATTCACGATTCGGTGTGGATAAATAAAAAACGATTAAAACAGACAGTAACTTGCGCCGAAAATCCACATCATGTTTCGTCACATAGTGTTGGTTTGAAACTAGTGTAATTAAAATGCATGTGTTATAGGTAAAGGTGGGAGTGCTAGGAACATAAGAGGTGTTGTTTGGAAATGTTAATGATACAAGTAATTCGATCACGACTTAATTAACAGACAGGCGTATTCGGCAACTTTGAACAAATCTATCAGCACACCCTGTTGAGTCAATGTCATTCACCTCGTAACTAAAATGACAACATTCGAAAGTTTTTTACCGAATTGTGCGCTTTGCGCTTCGGTTGATGCATTAGTTCAAAACACATCAGGTTGTGTATAGCCACGTAGTAATTAAACAAACTGTTAGTGAATTCTGTTTCGATGGTTTGAATAAAATGTTTTACACATTTGTCAAGTATTGATCGGTCGTCGGCATGATTTAGGATTTTGTATCCAAATAGTTGACACCAATGAAATCACATTCTGGTTTAAATGTATATTTTTGTAAATGACATCGATGATTCTATATGTAATACGGTACTGGTGGTAACTATTACATTAGTATAATTATTTTGTTTGTATTTTCTAGCTTCTCAAAGTCCATGGTTTTGTTATGTATGACTGTATCTTTGGCTAATAAATCCAATTTCATCCAATAGTCCATCGGCTTCTCTCTTAAATTTATCTGAAGAATTTGACCCAGGAATATCTTTCTACTTGTTTAGATAATTTTTAAGTTGGTTTCCGTCGCTTCACACCGGCGACCAAGTACTTGCTCTAAGGTTAACACTCAATTCTCATTTGACACAATCCTTTAATCGCAAACATTGACAGCCTTTTCTTAGATTATTTTCTTCCATGAATGACCTCATACAACGTTCGTGCAAATTGTATTTTATGTCTGACATGTATCCTTTTCAATAGACATCCATATTTGAGCGTACACGTATTTTGCTGTCATGTTTCATATAGCGACTCGACTGGCGCCATCTCGCTAGCATATGTTTACTTCTACAAAGTATTTTCCATGGCAACGTAGCATGTGCGAACTGTCTTGTTAAAAAATAAGTGGCATACTTTCATTTAAAATTTTAAGATCATTGTTTCCTGACCTGCAGTTTAATAGCAAGAAGATTTCTATCTCTTCCTAATTTGCTTTCAACTGTATAATAATTATCCTGTTTTATGCGGTTTTAACCCGTTGTTGAAGGCATAAAACGCGACGGAAAAGTACAGGCTAGATTAGAAAGATTCGGTGCAGTGGTTTCTTTGACGGTGCTCTGTAGAATGCCAAATTATGGAGTATTTCTATGAGCTGTGACCTCATCCATGGTCGCGCCCTGGGCAAAGTTGAAAGTTCTATATCCCAACAATTAATGGCTAATATCCAAGAACCTGCCATCAAGAACGTTCGGATCTTAATTGTTGTATTGATTATATGATGAAATATGACATGATATTTTGTAGTTATCAATGTTGTCTTACATTCAGCGTTAACGTTGCGTTGACAAAAAGTATTCAATTAGGTTACCGAAAATGTATTTTCCCAAGTATGTGTTCGTTTATCACTTTATTCAATATATAAACACGTATTACATTACAGACCAGTCATACCAAATATATTATCATCTCTATGTCATAAACAATTAATGATATTGGAAAATAACGGATCTCCAAAACTCATTGGGTGTGAAAAGACTAGACCAAGTAGTAAGGTGGTATCCATAACATGACCCTATTAACGTGGATTTCGATTGTTTACGTTTGTTTCTTGCACAACTGTTTCAAACTATTTCCATATCTCGGCTGTTTAATTGTATGCTGCGTAGTTATAAAACTAATTTAGTATCAGTATAATTATGGTAAGTTTCCATTTGTTCTTCGAAGCCAACAGAGATATAGCAGCGTCTCCATGGCGATGTATTTACTGGTGTCAAGATAATTGGTAATATTTAGAGATTTTTAATCGACCTCAATGAATCATTTACACATATTTCATTTTGCCTTTTTTCTAATAGTTTGCTGCTATTAGTAAATGCTATAAAATGCTGATGTTTCCTTAAATGAAATAATAAAACTGCATATGCTGTGAAATGCATATTTGTATATTACCTTTGGCAGCTTTATAAGTTTTCGACGTTTAACTTGGTTATAAACAACTTATATTTGATATTAGCTTTATTTATGATATATTATATTTGCTAGAAGTGACGCAGTTTTGTAATCAAGTAAGATACAGCTAAATCTAATTTTGTAACGATTCCTATATTGGGAAGGTTTATATAGAAATACCAAATATCATTAACCCCATGTGCCATACTCGCAAATCTAAGGCGCATGTACTGTGCACTTCCAATGCCCAAACAGAACTAACATAAAGAATGGCAAAGAAGTTTTTCTAGGCAATGTATACCGAAGGATAAACTAGTATTTGCTTTATTGTTTCATAGCGCAATTGTTAAGTTGTTAAATCTGCTATATTTTAAAAAGATTATAACGAATCGGACATGGAAAGCAGTACTGACAAAAACACAGCACCAAAGACACAAAGAAGTGCATCGAAAGTGACTCGGTAAAAAGGACGAATAATGAGATTTGGAGACTATTAAAATCTGGTTTTAGTTTCGAGCTTAACATCTGATTTAGCATCAGGTTATAGTAATTTAGGTCGAAATACGAAAGTATGCCATTAGAACGGAAACAGGTACTCTGCAGAAACTGCTTCAGGGCACGAAAGACACAAAGAAAAACACACAAAAAGCTGCTGTTGTATACGACTAACTATAAACTAAATGAAATGTGGGATATCGTATACACCTGTACATCTGACGGCAGCGAATAGAAAACAATTAGCCTATGTTACGAGCGTTTACACTATCATTTTGTGTCTCAATAGGTCAGTGACTTCTGATATATCTAGACTATTTAATGAATATTTACAGCTAAACAGCTTACCAAAGCGTCATTATTGATTTTACAAATTCTAATATCTCGAATACTTCCTGAAACTTAATTGCTTTCTTAACCGTTAATAGTTGCATCATGGATACTTACGCCGATAACTATGTAATACCAGCACACAGAATCGAATTTATCACTTTAGCACTCTTATATCTAGAAAATGAAACAATGGTACTGACTTACTACATGTATTACAAATCTTCTGTACTTATTACATAGTTGCACAAATAAACTTAAAACGTTCCCTTGTGAATCCCATATGTCAATTTTTTAATTAAAATGTATTATAATAAGTATGTTGTATATTATTTGTGATATTAACATGAAACTATACTAGTCTATAAAAGTGTACAATGCAAACTGTTAAAATTAGTCAAAATAAACGAGTTGTGTTTTCTGATGTAGACGTCCCTAGTAAAGAAATGTTTTAAACTACACATTGTACAAAATAGGACTGATGGTAGCTGACCCCTTAAATAAACATTTCATGGTAAGGCCAGTATACAAGTCCTTCAATTTCAATTGTAAAAAATACCATAAATGCTGTACTTGTTTTTTCGCCCGTCTGTTATTCAAGCAATTACAGTTTCGATTAGTCTAGTCTGAAAACGTGGATACATAACTCAGGTGTATTAAATTAATACAGACATCCCCTTGGCAAACATATGATTCCTGCATTATCATTGCCATATTGTAAACTTTAAATGATATCTGTATCGTCTCCAACATAAATCGGAGTAATGATGAAAGCTTTCCTTATAATTTGGATGTGTTTCATATAACTTAATAACAACGCTAGCATTAATATTTAATATAAGATGGAACACCAAGGTATGTTGTTTTGCGAATACAAATGAAACAAACTGATCGCAGCTCGTATAAAGTTCTGTATCAACAACTTCACTGGAGTAATCAATTTCATTGACAAGACATCGACCTGTACTGATATTACTTTAAGTCTTGATGTTTACCGTTATACGTGGGACGTTAAAAAATAAACAGGACTATTGTCACAAAACCCGCATGGTTAAACGAAATAAATCAAATTTTATACCATCAGAAATCGGAATCATTTTTCTATATACTGTAAAGATATGAACTAAAACAAATTCGCGGTCCGCGTGTTACAGGTGACCAAACAAGGTCACTAACAATGACCCGGCGCACACAATGACGTCGCGCTATTTTACACGGTGTTAGTGCTTCGCATAGGGCAATGAAATACGAAGTTTATAGTGATAAGGGTGTTGAATACATTCCAGTACCACACTGAGCCACACACGTAATACGTTGGTGAGAATCGCATGTATTTTTCCAGATCTTACATCGCATATCTAGACAAGAATCCGTACCATGAAACGTTGGTATTTTGAAAAAATCGCGGTAACGGCCGTCACAAACGCTCTTAAGATTTCCTATTATTTTCCTGTCTTTCAAAGCTGAAGAATTAACACTAAAGCATTTGTGTCATAATAAAAATGATAAACGACTTGCAGAACTGTATCCAAAATGTAGTTACGATAATTTCATACGATTCAGGGGACAATATCATCTTGCTGTTGAAAGAACTTTGTGCTGGTCCGTTTTTCCTTACGTTCTGGTGACGTCACTTTTGCGTCACGAATGTGTCACATTTGGGGTTCAAATTCTGTTTATTTCAGTAACTAACGTCGAAATGTCGTCATGTCTGCAGACATCGTCCAGCATGTAACATGTAATGATAGGGTGAAGTAATAAAACAAACGATATGATAGTATTAAAGATACACCCCATTACCTAGTTGCGATTAATGGTAATTGTTTGGCTTCGCCGGGTGCGTGTTACCATGGTTTCAAAATGGACTATTTTGAGAGGACGTGAAAGTGTAACTCGATCAATCAGATATCGATTTTTTCCAATTGAATTCCGATTTCATAGTTTGTAATAATATTTGTATAATATTGAAAACTGTAGCCGTGAGAGCCCCATTCCTGTTTATTTTTGAAAGTCCCACGTATAAGACCCTGTCTGAACCGACAGAAATATTGCAAAATATTTTCAGGTACTTACTATCGTTGCATCTACGAAAACTAGGTTATACTGATACTTTGAATCACTTAGAAAATCACTGTCGAACACGAAGATAAATGAAGTAGGATTTTCCATCTCAACTATGAAATATGCAAGAAAAATAATTGTGTACAAATCGAGTTATGTTTCCTTGAAATGCATATTCGTTTTCAAGCAAATTCTTGATGTTTGTGATTTGATTCTTCATCTTGAACTGTAAGAACACTCTGAAAATGAACTTATTGTACAAGTGTAATAACGTACGCTGATTTGTTCTAATAATCGTCTTTAATGATAGTAATACTGTCTCACTTACACTAAACATTGTTTTCGAATACAATTGAACAAATCATTAATATTCATTACCCGCACGCGATAATCTCGTATATAAAGTTTTAAACCACCGCATTGCTTTCTCTGCTGGAAACAAAAACACTTGTTTTCATGTACTTTGGCACTGTTCTACACCAATAAATAATTGTAGTGTGAGGCTATTATGGTTGCGTGACTATGATAGGATAGGGTTCTCAAACTAAACACATAGCATTGAATATTTAATCAAGCAGTACAAAGTACGTGTATAAAAGTTATATACGATAATCATTCACGAAGACAACATAAACATTAACTTGTACAAAACAGATTCGGAGTGGGTAAACAGAAAACGATTAAAACAGACAATAACTTCGACAAGTAACAAATTGTGACTCGTACATTCGCCGAAAACCCACACCCTTGTTCCGTCACATAAAGTGTTGGTTCAAATGAATGTGTGTAAAGATGGGAGTGCTAGGAACATAAGATGTGTTGTTTCTGAGTGTTTATGATACAAGTAATTAGATAATGTCTAAATTAACAGGCAGACGTATTTGGCAGTTTGAACCAATCTATCAGCACACCCTTTTGTAGTCAATGTAATTCACCTAGTAACTACAATGACGACTTTCGAAAGTTTTTTAGCGATTGTGTGCTTTACACTTTGGTTGATGCATTAGTTGAAAACACATCAGGCTGTGTATATTCATGTAGTAATTTGAACAAACTGTTAGTGAACAAATTCTGTTTCGAATTTTTGATCCAGTTTTTTTATCGGTCGTCGGCGTGATTAGAAATTTTATATCCAATTAGTTGCCCCAATTAAAATCCAAATAGTTGCCCTAATTAAACCACATTCATCGATCCTTTTATATGTAATAGGGTATGAGTACTGTAGTAACAATTACCCGTGTATATTTGTTCGCATTTTCTTGCTTCTCAATGTCCATAATTTCGTTATGGTTGACTATAACTTTTGCTTATAAGTTTGGAATTCGACTTGCTGATTTACATAAGGTTGAATAGACTGTGTCCTAGCAGTTTAGGGTGTATGTGGGTAGTTGCCTAGCAACGGGAATAAAAGATATGCCGAAAGGATAAAAGTCGATCATTGACCACCAGGAAAGTTACTCCGAATATTTATGACAATGCTTGAATAATTGATATTGTATTTAAGAATTTATGTGAAAGGTTGCATTATATATTAAAAGACCCTCGTATTTAAGAATTATGTTAGTTTCAGTCCTTTGAATTTCAGACCGGCGGCCCAGTTATTAACCTCGTCCTCAATGTTCATTTGACACGATCTCGTTAATCGCAAACATTACAGAAATCTAACTACCTCTGCTTATCCTTTCTTCCGTTTATGAACAATTTTCGTTGGATGTCCGACCAGCACCCTTTTCAGTATACACCAATATTTGCGCATACATTTTACTGTTGTGATTAAATAATAACTTGACGGGCGTCATCTCGCTAGCATATGTTTACTTCCACGTGATTGTTTCCACTTGTGTTGATATATTCCCTATATTACTGCAACAATGCATTGTCAAATTTCGACATAAATACTACCTAAAAGTCATTGTTCCCATCAATACATTACATTAAAGACAGATAACATTAATGTAATAGTCGTGTGAACAGCTGAAACGTACGTTAACATTCGATATAATGGATTGTTGCCATACGCAAGCCTCAAAATGTCTCGGGAAATATGCTATTTTAACAAATTACTGAGCAATGGTACAAACAAATGATCTACGTTGTTATGCCTGCCATATTTCAGCACACAACTGACTGGCAAAAACATGGTATGTTCGGCAATTAAGAGAAAGTCAAGTTTGACGAGGTTATGAGTATGAATACAATAACTGACTACCTTAAAGAACACCCCCTAGTCATCCAGTCAATCTTTAAATGAATATCCCCCGTCAATCAAAACATTCTAAATTGTTTTCAAAACGTTCAAATTTAAAATATTGTATTGATTATATGGCGAAAGATGATATAATTTCAACAATTTAGAAGTACACTGTACATTCAGCGTTGAGGTTGCGTTGAAAAAAGTATTCGACTAGGTTACCGAAATGCAAAAATTATGTATTTTTACTAACAAACAGTTCGCATTGTGTATATTTTCCTTCGTATGTGTTCGTTTAACATTTTCTTCCGTCTATGTACACGCATTACATTCGAGACCAGTCATACCAGTCTGTATTTTCATCTCTATCTATTTAAACTTAATAGTATTAGAACATGACTGATGTCCGAAACTCATTGGGTGTGAGAAGACTGGGCCAAGTATTAAGGTGTTATCCATCGCGTGACCCTATTGTCGTGGTTTTCGATTGTTTACGTTTGTTTCTAACATAACTGTTTCAAAATATCTTCATATCTCGGCTGTTTAATTGTATGTTGAATAGGAACAAATGTAAGTCGGCTTATGGTACTACAATTTGTATCTTTACGATATGGTAAGTTTCCATTTGTTCTTCGAAGCCAAGAGGCATATAGCAGCGTCTCCATGGTAATGAATTTACTGGTGTCGAGATAATTGGTAACATTTAGAGGTTTATAATCGACTTCAATAAAATATTTACACATATTTCCTCATTTATAATTGGTTGATGTTATTAGTAAATGCAATTAAATGTTGATGTTTCCGATAATGAAATAATAAAACTGCATATGCTGTGAATTGCATGTTTGGATATAACCTTTAGCAGATTTATTAGCATTGTAGGTTAAACAGGGATATCCGCGACTTATATTTTGTATTAACTTTATTTATGGTATTTGATTTGCTAGAAGTGTCGCAGTGTTTGTTATAAAGTAATATGCTGCACCATAATAAAGCTTAATCTAATTCTGTATCAATTCCAATATCGAGAAGGTTTATATATAGAAATAACAAAGTTTAATAATCGCGTGTGACATACTGATCCACATTCGCAAGTCTAAGACGCATGTACTGTACATTACCAATGCCTAAACAGTAGTAACATAAAGAATGGCATAGTCGTTTCATAGAAAATATATATGCCAAGGCATAAACTAATATCACAGGAACTTACATAATTTTATATACAGTAGGCCAAGTGAAAAAAGAATTTCAAAACTTTTTTTTACAATTTTTTTTTAAATTATGCAAGTTCCTGTGCCAATATCTTAGCGCAATTGTTCAATTATTCAATCTGCTATATTTTAGAAAGATGATATCCCATCAGACAGGAAATGCAGTGCTCATCGGAAACAACGGAGCACAAAAGGCACACAGAAGAGAAATGAAAGTTACTCAGTAAAAAGAACGAATAATAAGATTTTGTGACTTTTAATAGATTTTTCAATTTTGAGCTTAAAATCTGATTCAATGTCATTTAATAGTAATTCATGTCGAGCACGTTAATATGATAATCCGTCGTGTTCATGTCAAAATACGAAACGATGCGATAAGAACGGAAACCGGCACTCAGCTGAAACTCCAGGGCATGAAAGACACACACAAAAACACAAAAGCCATTGTTGTGTATGAAATATTATACTTTACGCCAGATTGGACTTTGGCCGATTTTTACTTTCCTAGTTGGGCATTGTGCCTTGTATGTGTTTTATGTTTTCTGTGCTCGGTTGGTTCGGTTGGGCATTGTGCCGAGTGTGTTTTAATGTTTTATGTTCTCGGCTTGTTAAGTTGACTGTTGCCTTCCATGTCTGACTTGATATTAGTTTTTTTTACCACAAGAACTGAATGAAATATGGAAAGTCGATTAACACAAGTACATCTGACGGCAGCGAATGCATATATTGAATAGAAAACTAATTAGCCCATGTTTGGAAGGATATTATACGAGACAATACACCACCATGTCTGTGTCTCAATAGGTCATTGACTGCTGGTATAACTTGACTATCTAATGAATATTTACTGCTATACAATTTACCAAGCGTCATTATTGGTTTCACAAATTCCAATATCTTGAATGCTCCCTCAAACTTAATTGCTTCTTTATCGTTTATAGATGCATCATAGATACTAATGCCGATGTCAATGTCATACCAACCCAAAAATTGATTGTACCTCCTATATCTTGAATATGACCAATGATACTGACTTACTATGTGTATTACAAATCTTCTGTACTACATGTAGCAACATATTTGCACAAAGAAACTTTTAAAAACGTTCTCTTATAAATCCCGTCTCTTACATGTCAATTATTTAATTAAATTGTAGTATAATAGGTATGTTGTATAAAATTATCACATTAAAGCTTAAAACAATGTGCTAAACAAGCTGTTAAAATTGTCAAAATAAAGGAATTGTGTTTTCTGATGGAGAAGTCATTAGTAACGAAATGTTTCAAACTACACATTGTAAAACATTGGACCGATTGTAAGCTAGCCCGTTCAATCAATAGTGCATGGTAAGGTCAGTATACAAGTCTGTCTGTTTAATCGGACATGTCAGGCGTAATTGCAATAAAAGTGAAGACCGTAAATTTTGTACTTTTCATAGTTCATCTGTTTTTACACAATCATCTACAGCTTCAATTTGAAGAAGAGCACAAAGCAGTGAAAATATAGTAATGTTTTACAGTCTATTATGAAAACAAGGAGACATAAATCAGAAACATTAAAGTAATACAGACATCCCCTGGTTAAATAATTATGTTCTACATGATCACTGCCATATTGTAAGCTTTAAATTTTATCTATATCGTCTGCAACATAACACGGTGTTATGATGAAAACTCATTTTAATGTGTTTCATATAACTTAATAATAACGCTCGCATTAATAGTAAACACAAGGTAATACAGTGTATCACGGTTTGTTAATTCTTTGGAAAACAAAGGAAACCAACTTATCGCAGCTCGCATAAAGTTCTGTATCTACAACTTCACTGAAGTAATCAATTTCATTGACAAGACAACGACCGCATGTACTGATATTACTTGATGTTTTGCCGTTATATTTAAACCCTGTCTGAACCGACAGATATATTGCAAAATATTTTCAATTTCTGCCTGTCGTTTTATCATCGAAAATTGGATTATACTGATAGTTTGAAATCACTGTCACACACGAAGATAAATAAAGAATCAATTTCCATCTCAAATATGAAATATGCAAGAACAATACTCTTAACAAATCGAATTATGTTTACATTGTACTTGAAATGCAAATAGATTTTTAAGTGAAACCGAAATCTACTGTCGTCGTTTATAATAAACAGTACAGTCTAGAGCTACATGTACCAGTAATATACTTCTTGATACCTGCATTGACAATCATTAGCTACAATCACCGAAACTAGAGCATCTTCGCAACCAAAATACAGTTTAAAGTATATTATGTCGTAAATGGTATACTAAAACCAAGCACATGTTGTCCCCATTTATTATTATCTTATACGGATGGTACGTTTCGTGTCTGTCAAGCGTTGATGCTAAGCGCTGAAAAGAATGTGGGGTTTATCCTTTCATGATATTGGCTACGGTTATGCACTTTGGGGAGAAGTTGTAAAATTCCTTGCGGAAGAGCAAATTAGAATCGTTTGATCATTCATTCCTGGACATTGGTTGGGATAAATTACTACTGTTGATTGGTCTGATAAAGTCATGCTGTTGACAATGTATACTATTGTGCACGTTGATATTGTGCATTGCTTTCATGAATTGTGTGAAGAACATTGATTTGAATTTTCACATGTGTATTGAACAACATAAGAAGGTGCTGAAAGCTTCTATTGCGGTGTACTGTTAAGATTTAATTGCAACACTTGCATTTCTCTATTCCTTGGTCTAATAATTTAGCAGACTTTGCATTTCTTGATACTTCATCTTGAACTGTAAGAACTCTATGTAAATAAAAACGTGAACAAGTGAAATAATGTACGCTGATTTGTTCTGATAACCGTCTTTAATGATAGTAATACTGTCTTACTTACACAAAACATTGTTTCCTAATACATTTGAACACGTCATTAATATTCATTATCCGCACGCGATAATCTCGTATATAAAATTTCAAACAACCGCATTGCTTTCTCTGCTGGAAAGGAAAACACTTGTTTTCATGTACTTTAACACTGTTCTATACCAATAAATAATTGTAGTGTGAGGCTATTATGGTTGCGTGACTATGATAGGGTTCTCAAACTAAACACATAACACTGAATATTTAATCAAGCAATACAATGTCTACATGTATAACAATAATATACGATAATCATTCACGAAGACAACATAAACATCAAAGTGTTTAAAAAGGTTCGGTGTGGATAAATAAAAAAACGATTAAAACAAACATTAACTTGGACAAGTAACAAATTAAGACTCGTACATTCACCGAAAATACACACTCATGTCCCGTCACATGGTGTTGGTTTGAAACTAGTGTAATTCAAATACATGTGTTATAGGTAAAGGTGGGAGTGCTACGAACATAAGAGGTGTTGTTTCGAAATGTTAATGAAACAAGTAATTCGATTACGACTTAATTAACAAACAGGCGAATTCGGCAACTTTGAACATTTGTCAGCACACTCTGTTGTTGTCAATGTCATTCACCTCGTAACTACAATGACAACATTCGAAAGTTTTCCACCAATTGTGCGATTTACACTTTGGTTGATGCATTAGTTCAAAACACACCAGACTGTGTATAGCCACGTAGTAATTTTAGCAAACTGTTAGTGAACTCTGTTTCGATGGTTTGAATAAGATGTTTTACACATTCGTCAAGTTTTCTTGATCGATCGTCGGCATGATTTAGAATATTGTATCCAAAAAGACACCAATGAAATCACATTCTGGTGTAAATGTATATGTTTGTAAAGACATCGATGATTCTATATGTAATACGTTACTGGTGGTAACGATTACATTAGTATAATTATTTTGTTTTTATTTGCTAGCTTCTCTAAGCCCATGGTTTTGTTATGCATGACTGTATTTTTGGCTTATGAAATCCGATTTCATCCAATAGTACATCGGCTTCTCTCTTAAATTTAACTTAAATATTTGGCCAATGAGGTATATCTGTCTACTTGTTTAGATAAGTTTTTGTTGGTTTCGGTCGCTTAACACCGGCGACAAATTACTTGATCTAAGGTAAACACTCATTTCTCTTTTGACACAATCCGTAAATCGCAAACATTGGCAGCCTCTTCTTAGATTCTGTTCTTCCATTAATGACATCATACAACTTTCGTGTAAATTGCATTTTATATCTGACGCGCATCCTTTTCAAAAGACATCCAAATTTGAGCGTACATTTTGCAGTCATATTTCATACAGCGCCTCGACTGGTGCCATCTCGCTAGCATATGTTTAATTCCACAAAGTATTTTCCATGGCAATTTAGCATGTGCGAACTGAACAGCGATAAATTTGCATCTTGTTAAAAATTAAGTGGCATACGTCCATTAAAAATGTTAAGATCATTGTTTCCTGGCCTGCAGTTCAATAGCAAGAATATTTCTCCCCAAGTCGCTTTCAACTGTATAATAATTATACTGTTTTATGCGATTTTTAACCCGTTGTTGAAGGCATAAAACGCGACGAAATAGTACAGGCTAGATTAGAAAGATTCGGTGCATGGGTTTCGTTAACGGTGCTCTGGGAAATGCCAAATTATTGAGTATTTGTATTAGCTGTGACCTCATCCAGGTTCGCGCCCTGTGCCAAGTTTAAAGTTCTTTATCCCAACAATTAATGGCTAAAAACCAAGAAGCTGCCATCAAGAACGTTCAAAACGTTCGGATCTAAATTGTTGTATTGATTATATGATGAAATATGACATGATATTTTTAGTTATCAATGTTGTCTTACATTCAGCGTTAACGTTGCGTTGACAAAATGTATTCAATTAGGTTACCGAAAATGTATTTTCCCAAGTATGTGTTCGTTTATCACTTTATTCAATATATAAACACGTATTACATTACAGACCAGTCATACCTAATGTATTATCATCTCTATTACTTAAACAATTAATGATATTGGAAATAACTGATGTCCAAAACGCATTGGGTGTGAAAAGACTAGACCAAGTAGTAAGGTGGTATCCATAACATGACCCTATTAACGTGGATTTCGATTGGTTACGTTTGTTTCTTGCACAACTGTTTCAAACTATTTCCGTATCTCGGCTGTTTAATTTTATGCAGCGTAGGTATAAAACTAATTTACCCATGTTAGTATCTGTACATATATGGTAAGTTTCCATTTGTTCTTCGAAGCCAAGAGACATATAGCAGCGTCTCCATGGCGATGTATTTACTGGTGTCGAGATAATTAGTAATATTTAGAGATTTATAATCGACCACATTAAATCATTTTCACATATTTCATTTTGCCTATTTTCTAATAGTTTGCTGCTATTAGTAAATGCAATTAAATGCTGATGTTTCCTAAAATGAAATAATAAAACTGTATATGCTGTGAAATACATATTTGAATATTACCTTTGGCAGATGTATTAGAATAATATGTTTACCCGGGTTATAAACAACTTATATTTTATATTAGCTTTATTTATGATATAATATAAGATTTGCTAGAAGCGTCGCAGTTTTGTAATCAAGCAAGATGCAGTACCACAATAAAGTTAAATCTAATTATGTAACGATTGCTCTATTGGGAAGGTTTATATAGAAATACCAAATGTCATTAACCCATGTGCCATACCTATACAAATTCGCAAATCTAAGACGCATGTACTGTGCACTTTCAATGCCCAAACAGAAGTAACATAAAGAATGGCAAAGAAGTTTATCTAGGCAATGTATACTAAGGGATAAACTAGTAAAAATTTGCTTTATTGTTTCATAGCACAATTGTTTAAAAATTGTTAAATCTGCAACATTTTAGAAAGATGATAACGAATCGGACATGGAAGGCAGTACTGAAACAAACATAGCACAAAAGGCACAAAGAAGAGCAGCGAAAGTGACTCGGTAAAAAGGACGAATAATGAGATTTGGAGACTTTTAATATAAGTTTTAGTTTCGAGCTTAAAATCTGATTCATAATCATTTGATGGTAATTTAGGTTGAAATGCAAAAGTATGCCATTAGAACTGAAACTGGTATTCAGCAGAAACTGCAGACCACAAAACACACAAAAAACACACAAAAAAGCTGCTGTTGTATACAATGTATGACTAACGATAAACGGAATGAAATGTGGGAAATCGATGTACACATGTACATCTGACGGCAGGTAATACATATATTGAATAGATAATTAACAAGAAATATCACTGAATGTGATGAATACCCCCAGAAACTGCTTGACACAGTCAGATATGCAAAACTAGACTTGGTACTGATCGGTTATGCAGCTTCATTGAAATCCGACCATTGGTTGCTGAGAAATAGTGCAGACAATATTTATAAGTGTAAAAAATCAAAAGGCCATAACTACCTTAAAAATGGATCCGTCCAACGTGTGCTGACGATATGCACAACTGGAATTGGTAGCGATCATTCATGCAAAGTTTCATTGAAATCCGAACAATGGTTACAGAGAAATAGCGCAGGCATAATTTAAAAGTGTAAAAAACAAAGGACCATAACTACCATAAAATTGATCTGACTAACGAGCGTCGAGGATATGCACAACTAGACTTGGTACTTATCAGTCATGCATAGTTTCGTTGAAATCCGACCAATGGTTGCAGAGAAATAGCGCGGACAAAATTTATAAGTACAAAAAAACAAAGGGCCATAACTCCCTTAAAATCCATTCGACCGACGTGTGCCGTCGATATGCACAACTAGACTTGGTACTGATCAGTCATGCAAAGTTTCGTTGACCAATGGTTGCAGAGAAATAGCGCGGACAAAATTATACGGACCAACCGACCGACCAACAGACCAACCAACCAACCAACCAACTAACCAACCAACCAACCAACCTCAAGCATGACTCCAATATAGCCCCCATATACTATGAATCTGGGGGTATAATTAGCCCATGTTGGGAAGGATATATTACACGAGCGTATTCACCATCATGTTGTGTCTCAATAGGTCAGTGACTTCTGATATATCTAGACTATTTAATGAATATTTGCAGCTATACAGCTTACCAAAGCGTCATTATTGATTTTACAAATTCCAATATCTCGAATACTTCCTGAAACTTAATTGCTTTCTTAACCGTTAATAGTTGCATCATGGATACTTATGCCGATGACTATGTAATACCAGCACACAGAATAGAATTTATCATCTTAGCACACTTATATCTACAAAAACGACCTGGTATTGACTTACTACACGTGTTACAAATCTTCTGTACTAACAACATACTTGCACAAAGAAACTTAAAACGTTCCCTTGTGAATCCCAACTCTTATATGTCAATTTTTTAATTAAAATGTATTATAATTAGTATGTTGTATATAATTGGTCACCGTGATAATTACATGAAACTATACTAGTCTATAAAAGTGTACAATGCAAACTGTTAAAATTAGTCAAAATAAACGAGTTGTGTTTTCTGATGTAGACGTCCCTAGTAAAGAAATGTTTTAAACTACACATTGTACAAAATAGGACTGATGGTAGCTGACCCTTTAAATAAACATTTCATGGTAAGGCCAGTATACAAGTCCTTCAATTGCAATTGTAAAACTTACCATAAATGCTGTACTTGTTTTTTCGCCCGTCTGTCACACAAGCAATTACAGTTTCGATTAGTCTAGTCTGAAAACGTGAGACATAACTCCCTTGCCAAGCATATGATTTCTGCATGATCACTGCCATATTGTTAACCTTAAATGGTATCAGGATCGTCTCAAACATAAATCGGCGTAATGATGAAAGCTTTCGTTATAATTTGAATGTGTTTCATATAGCTTAATAACAACGCTAGCATTAATATTTAATATAAGATGGAACACCAAGGTATGTTGTTTGCGAATACAAATGAAACAAACTGATCGCAGCTCGTATAAAGTTCTGTATCAACAACTTCACTGGAGTAATCAATTTCATTGACAAGACATCGACCTGTACTGATATTACTTTAAGTCTTGATGTTTACCGTTATACGTGGGACGTTAAAAAATAAACAGGACTATTGTCACAAAACCCGCATGGTTAAACGAAATAAATCACATTTATACCATCAGAAATCGGAAGCATTTCTCTACATACTGTAAAGATATGAACTAAAACAAATTCGCGGTCCGAGAGTTACAGGTGACCAAACAAGGTCACTAACATTGACCCGACGCACACAATGACGTCGCGCTATTTTACACGGCGTAAGTGCTCCGCAAAGGGCAATGAAATACGAAGTTTATAGTGATAAGGGTGTTGAATACATTCCAGTACCACACTGAGCCACACACGTAATACGTTGGTGAGAATCGCATGTATATTTCCGGATCTTACATCGCATATCTAGACAAGAATCCGTACCATGAAACGTTGGTATTTTGAAAAAGTCTTGGTAACGGACGTCACAAACGTTCTTAAGATTTCCTATTACTTTCCTGTCTTTCAAAGCTGAATAATTAACACTAAAGCATTTGCGTCATAATAAAACTGATAAACGACTTGCAGAACTGTATCCAAAATGTAGTTACGACAATTTCATATGATTCAGAGGACAATATCATCTTGCTGTTGAAAGAACTTTGTGTTTGTCAGTTTTTCCTTACGTTCTGGTAACGTCACTTTTGCGTCACGAATTTGTCACATTTGGGGTTCAACTTCTGTTTATTTCAGTACCTAACGTCCAAATGTCGTCATTTCTGCAGACATCGTCCAGCATGTAACATGTAATGATAGGGTGAAGTAAGAAAACAAACGATATGATAGTATTAAAGATATACCCCATTACCTAGTCGCGATTAATTGTAATTGTTTGGCTTCGCCGGGTGCGTGTTACCATGGTTTCAAAATGGACTATTTTGAGAGAACGTGAAAGTGTAACTCGATCAATCAGATATCGATTTTTTGCAATTGAATTCCGATTTCATATTATGTAATAATATTTGTATAATATTGAATACTGTAGCCGTGAGAGCCCCAGTCCAGTTTATTTTTGAAAGTCCCACGTATAAGACCCTGTCTGAACCGACAGAATTACTGCAAAATATTTTCAGTTACTTACTATCGTTGCATCTACGAAAATTATGTTATACTGATACTTTGAATCACTTTGAAAATCACTGTCGAACACGAAGATGAATGAAGTAGGATTTTCCATCTCAACTATGAAATATGCAAGAAAAATAATTTTGTACAAATCGAGTTATGTTTCCTTGAAATGCATATTCGTTTTCAAGCAAATTCTTGATGTTTGTGATTTGATTCTTCATCTTGAACTGTAAGAACACTCTGAAAATAAACTCATTGTACAAGTGTAATAACGTACGCTGATTTGTTCTAATAATCGTCTTTAATGATAGTAATACTGTCTCACTTACACTAAACATTGTTTTCTAATACATTTGAACAAATCATTAATATTCATTACCCGCACGCGATAATCTCGTATATAAAGTTTTAAACCACCGCATTGCTTTCTATGCTGGAAAGAAAAACACTTGTTTTCATGTACTTTGGCACTGTTCTACACCAATAAATAATTGTAGTGTGAGGCTATTATGGTTGCGTGACTATGATAGGGTTCTCAAACTGAACACATAGCATTGAATATTTAATCAAGCAGTACAATGTACGTGTATAACAATTATATACGATAATCATTCACGAAGACAACATAAACATTAACGTGTACAAAACAGATTCGGAGTGGGTAAACAGAAAACGATTAAATTGTGACTCGTACATTCGCCGAAAATCCACTACCCTGTTCCGTCACATAAAGTGTTGGTTTGAAACTAAAGTAATTCAAATGAATGTGTGTAAAGATGGGAGTGCTAGGAACATAAGATGTGTTGTTTCTGAGTATTTATGATACAAGTAATTAGATAACGACTAAATAAACAGGCAGACGTATTTGGCAGCTTTGAACAAATCTATCAGCACACCCTTTTGTAGTCAATGTACTTCACCTCGTAACTACAATGACTACTTTCGAAATAAAAATAGCGATTGTGTGCTTTACACTTTGGTTGATGCATTAGTTGAAAACACATCAGGCTGTGTATAGTCATGTAGTAATTTGAACAAACTGTTAGTGAACAAAATCTGTTTAAAATTTTTGATCCAGTTTTTTGTATCGGTCGTCGGTATGATTATAAATTTTATATCCAATTAGTTGCCCCAATTAAACCACATTCATCGATCCTTTTATATGTAATAGGGTACGAGTACTGTAGTAACGATTACCCGCGTATATTTGTTCGCATTTTCTTGCTTCTCAAAGTTCATGATTTCGTTATGGTTGACTGTAATTTGTGCTTATAAGTTTGGAATTCGACATGCTGATTTACATAAGGTTGAATAGAATGTGTCCGAGCAGTTTAGTGTGTATGTGGGTAGTTGCCTATCAACGGGATTAAAAGATATGCTGAAAGGATAAAAGTCGATCATTGACCACCAGGAAAGTTACTTTGAATGTTTATGACAATGCTTGAATAATTAATATTGTATTTAAGAATTTATGTGAAAGATTGCATTATATATTAAAAGACCCTCGTATTTAAGAATTATGTTAGTTTCAGTCCTTTGAATTTCAGACCGACGGCCCAGTTATTAACCTCGTCCTTAATGGTCATTTGACACGATCTCGTTAATCGCAAACATTACAGAAATCTAACTACCTCTGCTTATCCTTTCTTCCGTTTATGAACTCGTACAACTTTAGTGCAAATTTTCGTTACATGTCCGACCAGCACCCTTTTCAGTATACACCAATATTTGCGCATACATTTTACTGTTGTGATTAAATCTCGCTAGCATATGTTTACTTCCGCGTGATTGTTTCCATGGCAACAAATGTTTCTGCGAACACAACATTGTGAATAATTTAGTGGCTTACGATCATTTAAAATTTCATAAATTGTAATTTTATATCATAAATTGTTTCTCGTGTTTATTGACCGAACTTTTATTACATCCTATATATTTGCCCGATTACCTTTTTTGAAGATAAACTTGTAAAATCGTGTGAAATTAAAATTGAAATAACGCAGGTTTAGAATTATTTTGCATAGCTTGTCTCTTGTAGGAGATATCGCGTGATGGCGTGATAATGTCTTCAATATATCCAATTCCTTGTATAGTCAGTAGAACATTGGGTGTCCGTCAGGTTTTAACGAAGGGATTTTTACCACAACAAGACATGAACATGTGCTTACCCGTATCTACACATACAAAGTGCTTTAAATAATGGATTTTGGAATATATCTTAGTTAATATGTATAGACTAGGATATTGCTACTATCAATACTCGAGCACGAGATGTAGTAGTTTATCGCTTTAACTTTATCTCCTACTTGTGTCCTCCGTTTGTCATTTGCCGATTTGATTGCCCAAACCTCTGTTCAACTCAAAACAAATATTTTTCACTAATCGTACATGGATACAAGATCTCACGGTTTTATCAAGAAGAAACAATGCTCGAGTTCGCGTATTGCTTGCATTATCGTTTAGTCTAGGTCCTGTTGAACTTTGTGCCCCGTACTCCCGATGGAGGTGTCAGGAACATGCCAAATGGACGTCATGAGACCGTTTGTTGCTTTGTTAGATGATGGGCTCCTAATAATGCCTCGCACTTTAAGGGTCTCATACAAGTTCTACCGATGGCAATTAATGAGCTTCGTAAGGCGTCGGGCACATGTCGCATTCATTTTGCTTCTCGATATGCTCGATATTCTCCCAACGTTAGTTGGTGCAAACAGACCTCTCAAAGCCTTACAGAGCCTCGAGGAAATGTTCTAGGATGCTTTCGTCGAGTTTCATCTAAATATGATTTTCCTGCTTCGCTCTGCCCATATACAAGTACTACTTACCCGTCCCCGGTACCCCTGTGATGGTTCGTAAATATTCTCCTATGTGTCATAAAAGGACACAGAATTCTTTGTAAGCAATTGATCACAATTTCACTTTAATATTCTACGTTTTGAACATGATTTAAATTGATCGTGAACTCGTTATGTCACCGCTGATCTGTCGAAGTTCTGTAATGTTGTTGAACGCATTGCACCGATTTACCCGAGATCAGGGCCCGGAATTACACCCAATACTTACACCCATCACTCAACACTCAAATATTAAAAATTTAATTTGTTTGCTCCATTATTTGTCCTAGATGAGGAAAATGTATAAAATTGTTATACGAGTGATGAAAATAACATTTTGTGACTTTCTTTTGCATTTTGTACTATTTATGAGGTAAAAATGCAATTAGTGAATCTGAGTGCCAGACTGATAATGTACAAGTATAGCGTACAAATACACTAAATTACACTAGGAAATATACCAAAAATTATATGTAGGTACTTATTTAACAATATTACAACTTCTTGCTCTCCAAAATGTGGCTATGAACCTCAATAGAGTGAATTTTAATATTTGAGTGCTGAGTGTTGAGTGTAAGTATTGGTTGTAATCCCGGCCCCAGCTTAATTTAACACAACATTACATTCATATTCCTTGCATATGTGTGCGTCTGAAATACGTAGATAAATAAAGCTTATATTTTACAAGTATAAATATACCAATCTAATTTTTATGCACGTGTAGAATGCAGTTGATAATGCAGTGACTGTGTTAATTCTTTGAACTTGTGTTCATATATATGCCCTATAATTCTGCAACAATGCATTGTGAATTGCGACATAAATACTACCTAAAAGACATTGTTCCCATCAATAAATTACATTAAAGACAGATAAAATTAATGTAATAGTCGTGTGAACAGCTCAAACGATCGTTAACATTCGAAATATAATGGATTAGTGCCATACAACAGCCTCAAAATGTTCCGAGAAATATGTTATTTTAACAAAATGCTGAGGAATGGTACAAACAAATGATATACGTTGTTATGCCTACCATATTTCAGCACACAGCTGACTGGCAAAAACATTTCATGTTCGGCATTTAAGAGAAAGTCAAGTTTGACGAGGTTATGAGTATAAATACAATAACTGACTACCTTAAAGAACACCGGATAACGTCCCTAGTGCACCAGTCAATCTTTTATTTAATATCCCCGTCAATAAAAACATTCTAAAACAATTTCAAACGTTCGAATCTTAATAATTGTATTGATTATATGACGATATAATTTCAAAAATTTAGGAGTACAGTGTACATTCAGCGTTGAAGTTGCGTTGAATAAAGTATTCGACAAGGTTACCGAAAATGCAAAGTGATGTCTTTTAACGAACAAACATTTCGCATTCTGTATATTTTCCTTCGTATGTGTTAGTTTAACATTTTCTTCCGTCTATGTACAAGCATTACATTCAAGACCAGTCATACCAGTCTGTATTTTCATCTCTATCTCTTTAAGCTTAATGATATTAGAACATGACTGATGTCCGAAACTCATTGGGTGTGAAAAGGCTGGACAAAGTTTTAAGGCGTTATCCAAAGCATGACCCTATTGTTGTGGTTTTCGATTGTTTACGTTTGTTTCTAACATAACTGTTTCAAAATATCTTCATATCTCGGCAGAAAAAATCTAAGTCGGTCTATGGTACTACATTTTGCATCTATACGATATGGTAAGTTTCCATTTGTTCTTCGAAGCCAAGAGACATATAGCAGCGTCCCCATGGCGATGTATTTACTGGTGTCGAGATAATTGGTAATATTTAGAGGTTTATAATCGACTTCAAAGAAATATTTACTCATATTTTATATTTCCGTCTTTATAATTAGTTGATGTTATTAGTAAATGCAATTTAATGTTAGTGTTTCCTATAATGAAATAATAAAACTGCATATGCTGTGAATTGCATGTTTGTATTATTACATTTGGCAGATTTATTAGTATTGTAGGTTAAACAGGGATATTCACGACTTATATTTTGTATTAACTTTATTTATGGTATTACAGTTGCTAGAAGTGTCGCAATTCTGTTATCAAGTAATATGCTGTACCATAATAAAGCTTAATTCTGTATCGATTCCAATATCAAGAAGGTTTATATATATAAATAACAAAGGTTGATAACCGCGTGTGCCATACTGATCCACATTCGCAAGTCTAAGACGCAATAATGTACATTACCAATGCCTAAACAGTAGTAACATAAAGTATGGCAAAGTCGTTTCAAAGGAAATATATGCAAAGGCATAAACTAATGTCTTAGCGCAATTGTTAAATTATTAAATCTGCTATATTTTAGAAAGATGATATCGCATCAGACAGGAACTGCAGTGCTCATCATAAACAACGGAGCCCAAAAAGCACAAAGAAGAGCAGCGAAAGCGACTCAATAAAAAGGACGAATAGTAAGATTTTGTGACTTTTAATAGATTTTTCAGTTTTGAGCTTAAAATCTGATTCAACGTTATTTTATAGTAATTCATGTCACGCACGTTAATATGATAAACCTTCGTGTCCATGTCAAAATGCAAAACGATGCGATTAGAACGGAAACCGGCTCTCACCTGAAACTCCAGAGCATGAAAGACAAAAAAAACACAAAAGCCACTGTTGTGTATGAAATATTATACTTTACGCCAGATTGGACTTGGGCCGATTTTTACTTTCCTAGTTGGGCATTGTGCCTTGTATGTGTTTTATGTTTTCTGTGCTCGATTGGTTCAGTTGGGCATTGTGCCGAGTGTGTGTTTAATGTTTTATGTACTCGGCTGGTTAAGTTGACTGTTGCCTTCCATGTCTGACTTAATATTAGTTTTTTATCCACAAGAACTGAATGAAATATGGAAAGTCGATGAACACAAGTACATCTGACGGCAGCGAATGCATATATTGAATAGAAAACTAATTAGCCCATGTTTAGAAGGATATATTATACGAGACAATACACCACCATGTCTGTGTCTCAATAGGTCATTGACTGCTGGTATAGCTTGACTATCTAATGAATATTTACAGCTATACAATTTACCAAGCGTCATTATTGGTTTCACAAATTCCAATATCTCGAATGCTCCCTCAAATTTAATTACTTCTTTATCGTTTATAGATGCATCATAGATACTAATGCCGATGTCAATGTCATACCAACCCAAAAATTTATTGTACCTCCTATATCTTGAATACGACCAATGATACTGACTTACTGTGTGTATTACAAATCTTCTGTACTAACAACATATTTGCACAAAGAAACTTTTAAAAACGTTCTCCTGTAAATCCCGTCTCTTACATGTCAATTATTTAATTAAATTGTAGTATAATAGGTATGTTGTATAAAATTATCGCAGATATTTACATGAAACTTTACCTTTTTTATTAAAACTTAAAACAATGTGCTAAACAATCTGTTAAAATTGTCAAAATAAAGGAATTGTGTTTTCTGATGGAGAAGTCGTTAGTAACGAAATGTTTCAACTACAAATTGTAAAACATTGGACCGATTGTAAGCTGACCCGTTCAATCAATAGTGCATGGTAAGGTCAGTATACAAGTCTGTCAAACAGTAGAATATATGTTTAATCGGACATGCTAGGCGTAATTGCAATAATAGTGCAGACCGTAAATGTTGTACTTTTCATATTTCATCTGTTTTTACACAATCATCTGTAGCTTCAATTTGAAGACGAACACAAAGCTCTGAAAATATAGTAATGTTTTACAGTCATATTGTAAGCTTTAAATGTTATCTATATCGTCTCCAACATAACACGGCGTTATGATGAAAACTCATTTTAATGTGTTTCATATAACTTAGTAATAACGCTAGCATTAATATTAAACATAAGGTAATATCACGGTTTGTTATTTTTTTGGAAAACAAATGAAACCAACTTATCGCAGCTCGTATAAAGTTCTGTATCTACAACTTCACTGAAGTAATCAATTTCATTGACAAGACAACGACCGCATGTACTGATATTACTTGATGTTTTGCCGTTATATTAAGACCCTGTCTGAACCGACAGATATATTGCAAAATATCTGCCTGTCGTTTCATCATCGAAAATTGTATTATACTGATAGTTTGAAATCACTGTCACACAAGAAGATAAATAAAGTAAGAATTTCCATCTCAAATATGAAATATGCAAGAACAATACTCTGTACAAATCGAATTATGTTTACATTGTACCTGAAATGCAAATTGATTTTTAAGTGAAACAGAAATCTACTGTGGTCGTTTATATCAAACAGTACAGTCTAAAGCTACCAGTAATATACTTCTTGATACCTGTATTGACAATCATTGGCCACAATCACCGAAACTAGAGCATCTTCGCAACCAAAATATAGTTCAAAGTATACTATGTAGTAAATGGTATACTAAAACCAAGCACATGTTGTCCCCGTATAGTATTATTATTATCTTATACGGATGGTACGTTTCGTGTTTGTCAAGCGTTGGTGCTAAGCGCTGAATAGAATATGGGTGTTATCCTTTTTATGATATTGGCTACGGTTTAGCCCTTTTGGGAGAAGTTGTAAAATTCCTTGCGGAAGAGCAAATTAGTATTGTTTGATAATTCATTCCTGGACACTGGTTGGGATAAATTACTATTGTTGATTGGTCTGATAAAGTCATGCTGTTGACTATGTATACTAGTGTGTACTTTAATATTGTGCATTGCTTTCATGAATTGTGTGAAGAACATTGTGTTGAATTTTCACATGTGTATTGAACAACATAAGAAGGTGCTGAAAGCTTCTATTGTGGTGTACTGTTAAGATTTAATTGCAACACTTGCATTTCTCTACTCCCTGGTCGGAAAATTTAGCTGACTTTGCATTTCTTGCTGCTTGTGATTTGATACTTCATCTTGAACTGTAGAACTCTATGTAAATAAAAACGTGAACAAGTGAAATAATGTACGCTGATTTGTTCTGATAACAGTCTTTTATGATAGTAATACTGTCTTACTTACACAAAACATTGTTTCCTAATACATTTGAACAAGTCATTAATATTCATTATTCGCACGCGATAATCTCGTATATAAAATTTTAAACAACCGTATTGCTTTCTCTGCTGGAAAGGAAAACACTTGTTTCCATGTACTTTAACACTGTTCTATACCAATAAATAATTGTAGTGTGAGGCTATTATGGTTCCGTGACTATGATAGGGTTCTCAAACTAAACACATAACACTGAATATTCAATCAAGCAATACAATGTCTACGTGTATAATAATAATATACGATAATCATTCACGAAGTCAACATAAACATCAAAGTGTTTAAAAAGATTCGGTGTGGATAAATAAAAAAAAACGATTAAAACAGACATTAAATTGGACAAGTAACAAATTAAGACTCGTACATTCGCCGAAAATCCACACTCATGTTACGTCACATAAAGTGTTGGTTTGAAACTAGTTTAATTCAAAGGCATGTGTAATAGGTAAAGGTGGGAGTGCTACGAACATAAGAGGTGTTGTTTCGAAATGTTAATGAAACAAGTAATTCGATTACGACTTAATTAACAAACAGGCGTATTCAGCAACTTTGAACAAATCTGTCAGCACACTCAGTTGTTGTCAATGTCATTCACCTCGTAATTACAATGACAACATTCGAAAGTTTTACACCAATTGTGCGCTTTACACTTTTGGTTGATGCATTAGTTCAAAACACATCAGGTTGTGTATAGCCATGTTGTAATTTTAACAAACTGTAAGTGACCAAATTCAGTTTCGATTTTTTTAATAATTTAATTGTACACATTCGTCCAGTATTCTTGATAGGTCGTCGGCATGATTTCAAATTTTGTATCCAAATATTTGTCACCTATGAAATCACATTCTGATATAAATGTATGTATATGTTTGTAAATGGCATTGATCATTTTATGTGTAATAGGGTACTGGTGATAACGATTATCTGAGTATATGTTTGTATTTTCTAGCTTCTAAATGCATGACTGTATCTTTTGCTAATAACTCCGATTTCTTACAATCTTATATTGACTCCTATCTTCAAAGTATATATTTTCCACTGATTCATTTTATGGGAATTGTTGGATTCAATCGCTTAAATTTCACACCGGCGACTAAGCTCCTTTCTCCGTTGACACGGCCTCGTAATTAAATACCACACGTCAGCAATCTCTCCTAATCAGTTCTTCCTTTTATAAACTCATACAACTTTCCTGCATATTTCAATTGTATGTGTGTCATGCATCCTTTTCAGTAAGCACCAATATTAGAGCACATGTCTTGCTGTTGTGATTTAAATAATAACTTGACTGACGCCATGTCAATAGCATTTGTTTACTTCCGCAAGATTGTTTCCATGGCTACGGAGAATGTGCGAACAAGATATTGTGAATTTTGCATATATTGAAAATTATGTGGCTAACGACCTTTAAAATGTCGTAAATTTTAATTTTACATCATAAATTGTTTGGCATGTTCGTTGACCGAACTTTTATTACATCCTTTATATTGGCCCAATTACCTTTTTGTGAATATAAAATCGTGAAATCGAGTGAAATTAAAATTGAAATTACACAGGGTTACATGTAGTGTTATTTTGCATATCTCGCCTTATGTTATATGTTTGTCATATAGTTTTTCATCCGTTGTATAATCATGGTTATAACGGCGAAATGATGTAGGATATATGTGATACTTTCCTCGAGTATCCACAGAACAAGTTTTTCCTACTTCGCACAAAAGTGCATATTATATACTAATGAATTATTTGTACGCCATTGATCATTATTTCACTTCAATAGCTTACGTTTTGAACAAAATGGCTTCGCGATTTAAAGTGATCGTGAAATCGCAATGTCACCGCTAATTATTCGTAGTTGTTGAACGCATTGCACCGATGCGATGTACCCGAGAACAGCTTAAACTAACATGACATATTCATACTCCTGCAAAACAATAAAGCTAACATTTTACAATGATATACATGTAAACCAATCAGATTCATGCGTCAGTCTAGAATGCAATTGACTTGGAATGCATTGGCTGCGTTAATTATCTGAATGTGTTTTTATCTTAGCCAAATTATAATTATATCTGCAAAAAACGCATGTGACTTGCAACAACAATACTTCGTCCATGTTCCCATCAATGCATGTGCTATATACAGATTAAATATATATAATAGTCGTGGGAACAGCTCACTACTGAGAATTGTATGTTAACATTGAAATAATGGATTGTTGTCATACAACAGCCTCAAAATGTTTCGGGAAATATATGCTCTGGTATCCATCATTGTAATGTTATTATTTATTTTACTGTTAAAAAATCAGTGTTATACTCCAGTCAGGATAAAAATCCAGTGACGCAGCGGTCGAGTCCACTATAATTGTGTAAAACCAATTATAAAGGCTTATACTGTACAAACAACTATAATTTCAATGCTTAACTAACATAAACTTCGCTCTACCTGTTTAGATAATGGTTGTGATTCTTTTGCGTACACATAAACTGCAACGTCACTGTCACAATATCCTAACTGGACTATAGTTTTATAAACATTGTTATTATATCATTTTTAAAACATGAATAGCTGATGATACTACATTCCATCCTATTCCCCTATCTGCTATTACACCACGATGAGCATGGCTACGTTACCAGCTCAGACTTAAATTCAAAGTCTACTTTCACCGCTCCCCTCGAGTTTTCAAATGCGCCCATATGACAATGACTACAATACTGCTCAAATGCCATCATAACGCAATCAGATTATTAAAAGTTGTTTAAATTATTTGAACTTTAGAAATAGCGAATGTTGCTGACATGTTATTTGCCCCGCATCTGCTATTGACGTCCACAGTGTATAATAAATTACAATTGTTAAAGGATTGGGAAACACGTTTTGAAACTTATAATACTCCCGCTAGTTTATCAAACTGGTCAAAATTATATCAATGAGCATTATGCTATCAATTCGGTCATTGGAGCCCATAAAATGGTGCTGTATCATAAAAAATACTGTACAAAGAACTTGGTCCCGTTATTGTGATGCGTCGATGTACTAAGGGGGGAAACTCTTAAATAACTTAGTTACACAATATATTCCAGATAGTCTCCCTTAGTATGTTGTTTTGTAATTCCGCTAGTCTCTTCTACGCGTTATACTACGAATTTACTAACTTGATTTGCTAATCAGCTCCGTGGAACAGACTAGTAATTCCGCTAGTGACATTGCTCGACTTAATAGATAAAACTTTGCCAGAATATCACAAAAAGTCATTGTGATGGCCATCTTGAATTTCTAGAAAGCATGCGGTCCCTAATGCGTATCTCTTGGGACAAATACAAGTTATCTTGTGTCTTTTTATTGGTTAAAACATATTTCTGTGGAAAAAAACATCATGCAAAGAAAATGTGTTTCCCTGGAAAAATCCACGATTTTATTTACCAAGGACCCTCAGTATATAACACCATAAAGTAAAGAAAGCAGACATTATAGCATATGTTTATTGCCTTTTATGTGGAATATATGTTACATGCCGCAGCTGAAAAAAAAGAATAAATTACCATTATATATTCATGTACACGAAATATTTTACTGTACCACAATATGAAACAGTTCGTTGTAACATCATATCTCGTTGTAACATCATACCAAATTGCTCCTTTGGGCTGCAGAATTGTTCAACTCAAAGACTCCACTTAAAGTTACTTACATTTGGTGACTTTTTACTGAAATCGGCCGTTTTCAAATAACATAAACGAACAAGTGTATTTATTATATAAAAATGGAATGCTCTTATATAATCCTTATTATAAATATGCTTATTTCAGTACTTTTGGATTATTATTATTATAGCAGTGTATATTGCCTCAAATTAATCTTCGGTTAATAACTAGTTCGTTCGTTCGTCCGTCCGTCCGTCCGAATTTCAGTGTCGTTGCATCTTTTATCTAAAAGATTCCACTCATGTCAATACTTACGTTCCGCGTTCTCCGAGAGGAACTTCAATGAACCCAAGACCATGGCATGAAAGACCGGATGTACAAGGACAGGAAGGGACCATACTGTCAGGCTTTCCAGACCCATATTTTACGAGACAGCCTTAAAAATGAATAACAAACTACAGACAATTTTTAGGCATACTCCATAATTCCGTTTACACTTTTAGCTACGATTGGTTACCACAGAATGCCTACCCCGTTCAATATATTAAAAATACCTTACTCTTATATATAGTGCTTAATATAAATGTCATTGATTAGAGCCAAAGTGTTTAAGTAGGATTGCATGTACAGATATGCTGCAGTTTAATAATTTGATATATCGCGATCATGTATTACATGTACAATGTGCCGTTCTTATACCAATGTATAGATATATCAAATATAATTAAAGTTACATAAGACCCGTAACCCCGCCGATGTGAAAATTTGAGAATTGACCACAAAAGTTATGTCATAAAAAATAGTTGCCTCTCTGCTATTTTGTCTATAGATACGACCCTGGTAATACTCTAAGGCTTACACTAGTCTTTTAAAATAAAATATAATTACAAAAATGCACGCAAAAACATCCAAAATATTCCCCAGAAAATATTTTCCTCGAAGCTATTTTGTCTTTGACGATTGCATTGTTAATAATCTAACGATAACACTTTCAAAATAAAAGTGTATATAATTACAAAAATATATATAAATAAAATAGGGTATAAGAAATTGATACATACTACTGCCATTTGTTCCCATTGATGCACAACGTCCTGATGCACCGAACTGTCGTTTGGCGTCCTTATTGCGCTTTCCAATAGCATGGAAATCGTTAACACAACATTCAGTATCGGCACAATCAGCACCAGAAGTACATGCCGCGCCAGTAGATCGCCCTACCTTTACTGAGGAACTACACATACCTGATAACGATACAAAACCAGACACATTAACATTAAAATTTTAAACAAATTTATGCCAATAACTAGATTCCGGTTTTTACTTTTTTTTATTTCAGTACTTGTATAACAAACAAAATCCTGTAGGGCACAGACAATCAATCCAAAGCCACACAGAAACGACGACAGCGCCTTTCCACCCACACAAGAGTCAGACATAGAACGCATCATCCATATCCACAAACAAAATATATTTCAAGCGAGCCTATAAACAGACACCAGCCCTACCATTTTGTCTTAGTCAAAAGTTCGTCCAATCATCGGCTAGCATGCAACTGGGTAGAGTAACCGACCATAAACAATGTCACAGGAACAAACATAACATGATCAACTGGGAATTGATGCTATTCTAAAGCTAGCTTAGCGAACATGACTTAGACATACCGGAAGTTATCTCTATTTTCACTTTGACATTCCGTCCACACTCACTCACGACAGCCGCCGAAATACGTATCAAGGTTTCTGTACAAGGTTTTATAGCAACGACTTACCATTCCACGACATACTAAAATCTATGAGAAAATTTAAAGAAAATGATTGATTCAACAGCATAAAATGTAATCTAGTTCCCGATGTTTACAATCTTCGCAGTAAATACCCAATCTAAAGTAATGCAAAAATTGGCCTAGGGGAACCAGACTATATAAAATTAAGTAATCGTTTAATATCGGCTATTTTCGTCTTCTCCGGTAAAATAAACCACAATGCATAAAGGCCGAGGTAATCAGAATATATGAGAGTACCAGCTTCTCCTTTAGGGACCTCCACCATGCCTGTTCCTTCACACGTGTAGCCTGTAGAGCACGGACAGTCGTACTGTAATCCAGATATACCGGTAAAGAGATTATTTACAAAACATTCTGAAAAAAGAAAAATTAAATATTTACATTATTTACTCTTTTGTGCGAATATTTTGGTCCTTGATATGGGTAGAACAGATGTAATAATCGAACGATGTAAAGGAAAACGACCCAATTATAATATTAGTTTTATCAGTATCGATCAATAAGGGAGATAATTTTGAAAACTGTGTCTAAGTTGTGAACATGGTACACAATCAAATGTTCACTGTCAAATACTCACAAACATTTACTCTTAAGACCAAAGGTTTTTTTACTTTAAGGTTTACGCATTCATTTCTTTTTTTAATTTACTGTTGGGAGGAGGAATGTAAAATATAAAAGGAGGACCTAAAGGGTGCTTAGGTAAATGTGTGAACACCCTAGGATCTCTTCTTGTTTTTCAACCCCCCCCCCCCCCCGACGGCAAAATTTTCAAATAAACCGGAGCACAATTATATTGTGTAGCCGCCTAGGTTGGTACTTATTCTGAAGTATCGACTTTCAAACGTAAATTATCACCACGTTTCGCCCAAACTCCGTGCTAATGTCTTAAGAATATGATATAATGCATTCATACTTGTTCCATCGGTTCCAAGTTTCTGACAACTTCCGTGCACATACTGCATCAGATTAGGGTCCAGATGATCAACAACTGTTCGGCGTCCTCTAGGTTGGTTAAAACTTACACAACATTCATCTGGTCCGCAATGGCTGTTATTGTCACAATACCCAGCCAAAGCCCCATGACCTGGCGCTGGGATTGCCTTCAAACGGAAAAAGATAATATTAAGTCAGACAGGGAAGGCAGCACTCAACTTAACCAACCGAGCACAGAAAACATAAAAACATACAAGGCACAATGCCATCACACAACCATACGAGAAACTGGTCCGCCCAAGTCCCAGTTGTCGAAAAGCTGAATGAACTAGTTTCAGCAATCAAAAAGCTGAATGCCCAAGTTTAATGATCTCGATTCAACATTTAAACGGATGAAATGCCTTGTTTTAGCTGTTTAGCAAGTCAACTTAATTGCTTACTTTGGTTGTGCCGCATTGACACGTAAAATGATGACTTTGTAACTATTCAGTTTCTTGTGGCTTGTACTTATAGTTCGTATTCTGCTGTTTCTGTTTAATATTGTATTCCCTGTCCGACTGGTTATTATGTTTTACTTAGTATAGACAGAATAATAGCAGAAATGTTAGCAGAAAAGTAGATGTAAAACTAACTGCAGAAGTAATGCGTGTTGCGTCAAACACTGTTTGATGAGACGAGACAATACATTTGTATCATCATCGGATTGGAAAATATGTCCCCGGAAATATACTGTGTATGATAATTTTGGAAAGACTGAAGTTGCTCTCGACACGAATTTGACAGAGGAACAAACTAGAATTAGAGGGAAGACCATACAATGACCAATACTAGTATATATTATCCGATTACGTAATATAATAGAACCATCACAGAGATCTAAAACATACCTCACCTTCGTTGATTTTTCTACGCATTTGATAGTGCTTAACATACATGTAGTTAAGAACATATGAACGTGACTACTGCACTTTCAGACATGAAGGTGAACATTCAGAGTAGTTTATATAATCATTTATGTTCATCTGGGGAACGACATGAATGTTTTATTTGTCCTTCTCTATTCCTGACCGCAGTAGATTGAATAATTAAACGAACAATTGGTAACAATTGAGGACTGTAATGAACATTAACATCAACAGCTGAGGATTTAGACTGCGGATGACAATTGTTCTACTGTCACATACGCACCAACACATGAAAAGTAAACTTCAGGTCAACAACAAAAGCTGCTAAAAGTTGATTGAAAATTAACTAGAACAAAATCAAAGTAATGACAATCAACCCAAATAACAACAACGCTATTAAGTTAAATGGGACTCCCGTTGAGTATGTCGACAACTTGGTACATGTATTACACTTAGTGAACATGTTGACATCGGAACAGAAGTCAGGATCAGGGAAGTTAAAGCAACAATATCATTTAACAAGCTAAGCAACATCTGAAAAATTGTAAAACCTCGTTATCTCGAGGACACATCGGGACAAGCCAAATGCTCGAGTTAAGTCAGGTGCTCGAAATATCCGAAGTCTATGATGAATTGTTGTTATGACTAAGTGTAACTGTGTTTATAATGAAAATGTGTTTGATTCATGTATTTGGTTGTAACTAGGAATATTGTCATTGTTTATCAAGTCTATACGCCAATTGACTCGTGTGGACATTTGCCGAATTCAACAAATTGCATATTAAAGTCGTATAAATACTTTTATATTAAATATCAAACTCCAGTTGTACTGGTACATACTAAAGTAAATTCAACATAGGAATAACTTTAATGTGTGATGGTGAAACCTGGAAAACATGCTAATCTGGAATCAAAACAAGGTGTTTAGAAAGATCTTGAGCATACAATAGCCACACGTCATATCAAACAAAGAAGTAGAAAGAACTGGAATGGTAGATATAAACACAGAAATTAAGCTCATACGATCGCGATAGTTGAAACATGTCATGAAAATGGATAATAACAGGTATCCACTTGAAGAAGAACAGTTGAGGCAGAGATGTATTTAATGGAAACAATCTGGAATACAACAGAAAACTCCAGAACAGATTTCGATGGATAGTATCAGTGTGAATGAGCGTGCGAGCGAGAAAGTTAACTTAACACACTTATGACAACCTTACATACACATACATATGTATATTCAAATTTAAATTATTTATCATCTTAAGCAACTACAAATGGGACAGATATAGCGTACATGTACATGTGTTCATAATCATTTAAAAAGTGATTTGATAAAACAGTACAATGTTGCAGATAGTGATGTGTATAACTATTATACCATAAATAAAAATAAAACGAGACAAACTCCAGAATTGTTCAACTGCTTTACAAAATATATACATACACTGGCTAGTCCGACTAGAACGGAGAGCAACAGCACGTTTCGTTCCATACTTATTGATGTCTGACTGAGAATAGGTATCATTAAATACTTAATAGTAGTTCAATAAGTTTGCACTCACAGATGTTAATCGTGATAAAATGAGGTAAATGTAAACTATTTTAGAATGACCTTTGCCTCGATATAAGACAAATGATAAGCATTGTAAAATCGTTATCTACGAGTATTACTATATAGCGATGGACTTTTAACAACATTCACATTGTATCGTACATTAAGGCGATATGATGTTTAAAACTGCTTTAAATATGTTTAAGTATTATAAGTTATATACCGGTATACTATTTAGCTTATTGTTTTTGACATCTTGAAAGACGTTAATACATTCAACAATGTACGTACAAACCTGAATTTCTCTATATCGCTTTATTCTTTTATTGAAATATCATTTTTACATATGTATAAAAGGATATTTCCTGCATGTGCTAAGAATTTAGTTAGTTATACAAATAGCATTTAATTATTAAAATAGGATCCTTCCAACACATTCGCTACAAGCGAACCAGGTAACTGTATCATTTATAAAGGGTAAACAAATACTGATATCAATTTATAGTATTACGGTAGAAGGTATATTTCATCGAAAGTGGCCAGAATGTCAAAAACTTGAATTGACTTTAGATGTCTTCAAAAATTGCAAGCATTGTTAAGGCAACTTCCATTCAAAATCGCATCGAAATTATTCATTAAAAAGTTTTCTGTTATAAGTATGTTAAACGCATGCACGAACCAAAACAGAGAAATAAAACATAATTAAATTTCTTTAAAATAATTATTTAATTCGCTGTAAGTGTGTGATGATCAAGCACAGAAAACATGAAAACATACAAGAAACAATGCCCAAGAAACAACCGAACGAGAAAATGATCTGCCAAGTCCTAGCTGTCAAAAGGCTGAATGAACTAGTTTCAGCAATCAAAAGCAAAATGCCCATGTATAATTACCTATGAAAACATACAAGGCATAATGCCCAACACACAGCCGAACGAGAAAATGGTCCGCCCTGGTCACAGCTGTTAAAAAGCTGAATGGAATAGTTTTAGCACTCAAAAGGCTGAATGCCCACGCTGAATGACCTAGTTACAACAGTAAACTGCTGAAATACATGAGTAAGTAAAATGTCTTGGTAGAATTACCTAGCCTCAACAAGTCAAGTGTAACCAAGAAGGGCCTAGCTCCAATCAGCTGAACACACCCAGTCGAATGACCCACTTTTAACAATTAATATGCATAAATAAACAACCACGCTACATGGCCACAGTGGACGACCAATACGGAGGACCTAGTTTCAATAAGTAAAATGTCTTAGTTGAATGACCTAGCCTCAACAAGTCGAGCGTAACCAAGACTTTAAATAATTAGTATGCCCAACACTTCGCTCTTACTTTTGGTTTAACCCTTTTTGGCTTCATGTCGTAGCGTAATTACAACAGTTTTGTCTAAATGGAGCACCGCTCCTTCTACAATTATGTTGCACGTAAGTCACACAATTGTTTTGAATAGCTTCAGTACAGAGCACTTCAGAATATCCCGAGAGGTTGATCGGAATTCTATGCCTTGTTGCTAATGTCAATTAGAACAGTATTGCTGATAGACATTTTAATAAATCATGTTCCATTATACTTGTTAAGCGGATGCGTTTTATCTCAAAAAATAAATTTATATAATGCGTGCGTGTAATTAAAACACAAGTTGACCAGAAAACTACTTATATCCCTTAATGACTCTTTTGTATTATTTGAATACACTCTTCGAATATTCTAAGTACACCATTTCAGAGCGTGAAAAATCAATGAAGTAATTAACGAAATTCGAACAAAAGTTTACGTTGGAATTATTTGGATGACGACTTCATAGCATGCGAACAAAACATGATCTGTGTATTGTCTGGTTATCAGGATCTAAGTTCCGTGGGTAATCACATATTTGAAAATTTAAAAAACCCACAGATGTTAACAAAAACGAACAAGGAAGGCAGCGTTCAACAAAAACAGCTGAGCACGAAAGAAACAAAAAATAAGTCTACAAATTACTGCGCATGTACATGAAAGAAGCCCTTTAGAGAACGACGGATAAATATTAAATCATAAGATATGATGATTTTTAGTTGATTAATTAAGTTAGAAAAGTATAATTGTGCACTGTAATTTGGAACTTGATATCAGATATAGCACCATTTTCTAGTAATGTATGTTACAATGAAAAACTAGTAGCCGGAAACATCTGAGCGAGAACAAAGCCTATTCGATAAAAGCACATATTACATGTAGAATCCCAATCGGAACGGTCCGTACGGCATTTTTACAGGATAAAATACCTCGGATGTATCAAGCGTATGAATCCAGCAGCTTTCTTTCTTAAATCCTACGCAGAAGAAAATGGGCCGAAGAAAATAGACCGAAACTTATCAGCAGCGGAAATATCAAAATATGTTTTTTTGATTAAACAATACAATTTCGCTACACTCCTTGAGCATAACACGCAGCTACGCACCGCTTGCTTGATGGGCGTGTATTCCATTGAAGCACTGTTTAAAATCTGGCATGATGACGTCATGGCGAAAGACGTTAAAAAATGGCGACGTTCTATTTACACCCGAGAGATGATTCGTAGAGATTGTCCGAGGTGTCCCGATTGGTAGAATCCATATGGAAACTACAAAAAAAGAAAAGATTACACTAGCCATGATTTATTAGACTATGTATGTTTCGTTTCATTCCATTACCATGGATTGCACATTGCTGTTGTAGATTTTGTTTTCTGGCTGTACTGGTTCTACATCCGGATATGTGGAAGTTCTGCAAAGGTACCCCAAGCTTTTGAAAGTCTTGTCTTGGTATCTGTGCAAAGGCCGTTCTCTTTACTGATTATATTACCGACCTACATAGTGTGCAGCACTTTCAATCGACCTGTATTTTATGCTGATGTCACAAAGGTTTGCTGTGTTGATGTTCATTACTTTTGTCGTTTTTGTATGTTCAAGTCAACCTGTGTATGACAGATAACTTCTCAATTCCGGGAACGAATAAGACTGATTAAAGTTTGGGATACACTAATACTTTTCTCCTCAATATATGTGCGCAGTATGCTATACCTGATTTTAACTTAGAAAAAGATGAATCAGAAATATGTTATTTTGCCAATTACCTCGGCTGGTTGTACACACTCAGTTTGCATCGTACTTTTTTAACATTCCTCATATCAAAGCATCGCCGTATATAACTGCAAAGAGTATTTTGCGAACCTTCTCGCAACAAACACTATAAAAAGGAAATTATGGCAACCGTCGGAAAACTTTGTCGTAAGTTTGTTAAAATATGTAGATAGTTTTTAAAAGAGACTTAATTCAGTCAATTTTAAGTTAAAGTATTATGAAAGTTAATAGATTTGAACAACTGAGGTTATTATGTATGTTGTGTTAATATTTAAGTGTTATTCTTGTGTGTTTGCTAAATAATGCGCTTCGTCTATATATTTCCTTTTTCTACATAAGGGTGTCATAATTGTCTGTTAGCTTTAGTAATAAAGTTTAACACTCAAAGCTAAACTGACTAAGTTATGACTCTTCGGAAAGTAATAAGGATTTGCTTCTTGGCTTAACATCATAGACAGAGACATATTCTAAATACTGAAATGAACACATGGCATAATTGATGCATTTTGTAATCCTCTTTGCAGGGATCCTCGTTTTGGTGAAATTACTGGGACGTAACTTATGCTCGGGGATTGTAATCAACGCTACACCAACTCCGTCGGGTTATTTAACTGCAGCACACTATACCACGTATAGTGATGCTGATATTCCTGGAAATGAAAATCATACTGCAGATTGGCTAAGGCGTCCAGGTGACACAGGAGTAGTACCTGATTGCGAGAATAGTGTCAAAGGGGAGTTTATCAATGTTACTTTTCTGAATATATTAATTCCGTCATGTGGCGATACTGTTTGTTCAGACAGTGACCGTGCAGCATGCCAGTGCGATCGTGAGTGTATTATATTCGGTGACTGTTGTTATTCGGTTATAGCAAACATGAGTGAACAAGGTAGTAACGTTACAGTATTCCACGAGTCAGTAGCACATGTAAGACGAGAAAGTCTTATCGGTAACTTCACCTTTGGGTGTTTGCAAGGCGTCAAATCCCGAAACTCATATTTTATGATCGATAAATGCCCAGACTTTATTAATGACACGTCTGACGTACAGGTATACTGCAGTTCGAATCCCACGTACGATTATACAGACATTCCGGTAGATTACGTGCTTAGTGACAACTACATAGCCACGTTCAGAAATGCGTACTGTGCAGAGTGCAATGGTATATTTACTGATGAGCTTCGGCCATGGAGTGCGCATATTCTTTGTAAAGAATCAAACGACAATATAACAATACATCCTGATATGACGCTTGATGAAATCGGTGTCATTGAAGATTGCATTATTATTACCAAGTCTTTGTTTAGACCTCGACGCTGCAAAGCCGAATCACTCAAATTCAAAGCATGCCCTTCTGATGTAGCAGCTGAGAGCATTGTTACAGCTAGCGCAACGTTTTGTCCTCTGTATATTTATCCACTAAATGTGGTCCCGATCGAGAAACAAAATCATTCAATTCCTACGTACCGAAATATCCATTGCTATGTATGTAACCATGAAACTATCGAGACGGACTCGTTCGTTTGTAATGTACACCCAAATCTCAAACCAGGCGCAGAGCTTGGTGAAGACTATAAGTTAATTGATTTACAAGTTATGTTTGACATTGGTAACAACGAGGCTACCGTTTCAAAGGTAAAATGTGGTATGACAAGTGTTTGTGATGAAAATGAAGTATATGATTGTATATCAAAAACGTGTAGGGGTCTATTTTGCCCCTTGGGACAATCTCTTAGAAGCGGAAATTGTGTTGAAGATTCGAATCCAGACTTAGGTAGAGAGACTACAATTCCAATAGACAATTCACCATTAACGAGAGATGGCAATGTTCTAATTCTTGAAGTGACGTTCTCGTCAGATGGAAAATCAGAAGACGAAATGAACAACAGGAACGCAACGACAGAAACGCTTTTACGTAAACTTGAGTCTGATATTGCAACTGATATTGATATCAGTTTCATAAACGTCTCATATAACGAGGCAATATTTGGATACAAACGACTTCAAGAACCCTTCAAGCTCGCAGATAGTGTGTTTAAAGTTGTGCGCAAAACCACGAGTGGATTTCATATCGATTTCAACATATTCGTTATTACTTTGAGAAATTTTTACGACAGGAAGTACCTAAAATGTTCGACAGATGCCGTGCTTCTGTCGAAATCTGACATCACATTGGAGGAGCGTAATAAAAGTGAGATATTTAATGTATTGGCGTCAGGAATTTCTGTTCCTGTAGAAAACAGCAAATGGAGTCTGTCTTACGAACATATTGATGATAACACAATGTATCTGCCCGTTAAGATGCACACATGTTTACCAGACGATAAAATGCCGAATATGAACTGTACTATGGTAGTGTTTCCTTTTGATGACGTCAAAATTGAGGACAGTTTTGTACACATTTTAGAGATCGGCGTAAAACTACCAGACACTGATTTTGTTGTACATAGCAACAACGTGTACGTTTGTTCGGACATTGTTACACAATACGAAGGAATCATGGACATCTTTGAGAACAGACTAACGTATAGAATACTTTCGATTGTGACGTCATCGCTGTCAATCGCGGGTGTTCTGGTAGTTATTGTTGCACATGGAGTGACAAAGCGATTAAGAAACGCACATGGTTTGAATCTAACTGCTCTGTCTGTCTCCATTCTAGTCATACATGTCCTTTTGATCGCCCAAGTTCCCACTTTGTCCAATGTCTTTTGTCATGCGTACGCAATCGCCCTCCATGTAGCCTTTCTTGTCATGTTTACTTGGATGAACATAATAGGTGTAGACATGGCGAGAATATTTCTAGCCGACCATATCGTGTCACGATCTAATCCAACCAAGCGATTTGTGGTTTATATTATTATGTCGATTTTAATTCCCGTCGTGTTGGTTGGGCTTTGTGCATCCCTTGACGCAACGGACGTTTCCTTTCGACCAGATTATGCTAAGAACGGCATATGTTGGCTAACGAATGGTAAAGGTATTATGGCTTTTGTTTTGATGCCTGTTGTTGTTGCCATGGTACTGAACATCTGTTGTTTTACTATTACAGTTGTATCCATCCAAAGGAAAACGAGGCAGACGAAGGTTGTACGGAATGGCGCGAATCGTACATACGTCATCGTATTTCTTAAAATGACCATAATTCTCGGTTTTACTTGGATCTTTGGAATCGTCGGTGCAGTTTGGCAACAAACATGGCTCTCGATATTTAATATCATCCTAAATGGACTTCAAGGACTTAGCATTCTCATTTGCTCTTTTGTGAACGCTCGTAATGTGAGGCGATTTCGCGAAACCATAAAAGCATCGTACACATCTAATGAAAGTAATGAAAATGAACTGAGCATTGCCACAGATGTTACAAATAGTGCTGCTGTAAGCAAAGATGCTACTTAAAAAGTCATTTGGTTGATCTTGGACGCTTGTAAGGCATGTGTAATTAGATAATTTATACAATGGTTTTACCAAATGTGCATTCGCGAATAATATATCAGGCGAATTTCTATCTTTTAACAGACTTTTTCAAATGTCAGTACAAATGTATTTATGTTTTGTATTGTCGGCCATTTTATTGATGCTTTTGTATGTTGTCTATGAATGTATTTCTTATATCGAAAGCTAATTCTTGTTTTTGATACCATGAAAATTTGACCACTTTAGTACAAATGCACCATTCTAAGATAACATAAATTTTATATAAAAAAAATAGTTTTTACTCTTTTTCAATGATACAGTTACCTGTGCTCGGAAAGTGTTTCGTTGAATTCCATTTCTGTTTTATTAAAACTGCTTGTAGTTATCCTGTCCGTTATCATAGTTCTTGTATGATATATTGTATGCACGGTAACTGTATCATTGAAAAATAATTTTAAAAAATGAAAAAAGTATCTTTTTTGTAAAAAAAATCTTCATCAATAATACATTTACCTGTGACGGTATGTAGCACCCCCCCCCTCAATGTATAATTCTATGTGTAGTGTGCCAATAATATGCTAGAAATTCTTGATCAACAATAAACTTGTTATTGTTGCCATTCGTTATTGTTATTGTTTTATTGTCTCGGAACATGAACAGAATACAGAAGAGGCAAACGATTCTACATTCTACTTTTGACCTGTTTCAAATAATTGACCTTTCTGCCGATTTTGATTGACAGGTGGCGTTAGCCAATCAGATTGCAGCATTTGGGCAACGATTTATCGTTTCCATCTTGTTAGACAACCTGGACATTAGACAAGCTAAAATCAATGTAAATTGTGCAATATTCAATTAAGCGTTATTTCATTAATATTTACCACATTTTTAAAGTTCTGGTATGTTTAAAAACTAGAGAACTTAACCTTTAATTTGGTAGCAATGTCATGAAAGTGAATTAATTTATTAAATCGATAAGGCCTCAGAAGTAGTAGCTATATATGTATATTTTGTCTCAAATATAGTCCGATTTAAAAGTTTAATATATCATTGATATTTACATCAATATAATTCGAAATAATTACATGTTGTGAAACTAGAAAGCTTCGTCTTTAATTTGCTATGAATGTTTTAAAAAAAATATACTTTAAACCATAGACTCGTGATTTTATTTTATTATTTGATATAGAATAAGGACACATAACCCCCAAGTAACGAGAATGTGTGTATTTCCCATCAAAAATGATTGTGAAGTGTTTAATAATATTGAACATTATGTTGTTTTCATGGTCTATGTAACAGTGGTGCTAATTGCATTCAATCTCCAAAGCTTATAAAAAAAATTTTAATTATGAATTGTACTGTATGGTCCGGACAGCTATTGTAAATCATGATAGATCGATACATGTACAAATTTATTTCAAAGTATCTATAGGTCAGAGACCTGTCGAATATATACACATTACTACAAAACATTTATAGCAATTATGTATAAAACTAACTGACCCCATACTGTTCCCCTGTCCTGACGGAAACCGCTATGTGTCACATTGATTATTGACAATTAACAAGACACCGCGGTATATCACTGGTCCCCGACTGATGTCCGAGATACGAATCTAAACGAGATCATCAAAGTATATAACACATTGGAATGTTAACTAACTTATAATCTAGGGCTTATTTATTTCTTGTATAATGGTGCATATAAAATATGTGTAGCCCACATTATTGCACTTGACCCGACAGTTTTAACGTTATGTTAGAAAACGATATTTATTTACTTGATAACGCGTGATTGTACATTAGAAATTTGTTGATATGCTGATGTCGACTGTCAATGACAAACCATGTATTACGTAGCGATGTGGTATTTGAAAGATTCACATTCATCTATGTTAACGTAGCACTAATTTTTTTGCGGAAGTTGCAATCAAATACAGACTCAGTCGTAAGTAATCAACAAAATGTATGTCCCCGCTATAAGCGGTAGATCACACGGAAGACATCAATAAAAACACGACGCAGAAAATCAGGAGGTCTTGTAACTTTACTTAAATAATATTTTACGCACATTTGAATTCGATTATTTATTAAACACACGATCATACGAACGTATACGGAAGATGAAATGCTATAGTGTATGGAAGATTCCATTATACTGTGTATATGTAGATATATGCATTAACACTGAATGATTTCTTTGTTACAATAAAGGGTGTATCTTTCAAGCCAGGTCATTCCCGATTTGCGCAAAAACTATGCATAAATAGCTATTTAGATAAAAAGAAACATTCTGATTGAGCGGCAAAATTACGCTTGTGAGTGTCTACTTGGCTCCGATTTAGTAACTGTTTACGTAAAATTCTTCGATTAAAAACCATCGATTGATCGAGTTTTAAGTAGGCACATAATTATGTTTCACAAAATTTTCAAAACATTGGCTAAAAGCGAAATATTTAACGGAATTGTATCAAGAGCATCACTCGACATCTCCGTATTAGACGCCATTTTAATGAAAGCTTGCCTTGCGTAGCAACAACGAATACCCGTAACTATAGGGGGCGTGGCTACGAAGCGTCTGCAGAAAGGTCAATTGACCGGTTCGTTTGGACATACGGGATAGCTTCTATATTAACGAGGTCATCCGATTCGTCGGGTTGGGCTTCTTCTGTATTCAGAAGCTATACCTCACTCTCGCTCAATATTTAGGGGAGAGTAAAATTGATATTGCAAAAAAAAGCAACGTCCTGGGTGCTTTGATAGTCGACCCCTAACGTTCGCTTCTGAGAAAATTCTTCCCTGCTCAGTATAAGTCAAACGAACCTGTCAAGTATGTCTATCCCGTGTCTCAATTTCCAGTACCACGTGTAACTGAGTATAAGTACGGGATACTTAGTAACCCAGAAGCCAGGAATACCACGAAATACATGGCGAAGAACCGTCACATCAGAGCTAACCGAAATAAAATACATGTACATCTGGGGCGTGCACGTTCGCACCAAAGGACATATAATTTTCTCAAATTACGTCGGAGAAAAATCATCCATCAGGAAAATGGAGGATAAGGACAAAGCTCTAAACACATATTTTTAGATTTTGATAAGGAGTTCTTACCATTCGGGTTGGAATTTAATTTAAGCCCCGTCCCTGGTTAAAATCTGACCCCTCGGTAAGATATCCTTATCTCAAATAGAAGCTCATGGTTGATTCTTATATACTTTACAGTTCATAAGATCAAATTATAAGAGCAGTTAAAAAACTGGGTGTTTAAAAGAATTCACGAATGTGTATATATTTTAAATTGCGGGCCAAATAAAAAATAAAATCTTAAATATATTTTTATATTGTAGATCTACTTATTTTGCACAAAAACTTATTCGTTCGAAAAAAGATTGAACGGGGGAAATGACGTTACGTCATTATGCCATTGTATAAACTATTTCCCGAAGAGATATATACTTAAAATATTCCGCCACCTAATTTTAAATTTGAACAGCGACTGTCTTCAATTTCAACTTAGACATCATGGTGCTAGTTTAAGCACCTAGATCTTCAAACGTACATTGAGCTTGAATATTTACTGGAAGACCAAGTTTGCCGAATTTATGAATTTAATCAGGAACGTTTATGTTCCTAAGTATACAGAATCTATCCTGATCTTTCAGTTCTTAATGTTCGGTTAAATTTTGTCTCTGTTCTGAACATTGTTCTTGATTATGTTTGTGATTTTAATCAAGCCTACCGAGAAAATTGCGCAAGATTTTGACACGCGTGTGTAGTGGCATTTAAAACGCGTTTTTAAATAAAGAACCCCAGTTAATTCACCAGAAAGTACATTTTTATGTTTTCTACCTGAAATGTGGTAGTTTTCCGACGATCTGGGTAGGTTATTAGTTTTTCCACGAGAAGCATACTAGTTAACATTCGGACAAAAAATAATCGGATACATTTTTTGGTGCATCTAGTTGATACAGTGTACAGTGCTTATAATCTAAAGAAAGTGTTATATTTAAGAATCATATATTCCTTATTAATGGATTTGTGATACGTATTTATGTTCTCAAATATCACCCCGAAAATCTTGTTTTCTCAAAGTTTATCTTTAGAACTGCTAACATATGCTTTGTTTTTGCAAGAACTACAGTCAACACTAGTCTAACACACGTTAAGGATCTGTCTAGATTTGTTGTATGTACTAATAATGATATCTCGAATCTTGTATGATTGCCATCCTGAAATGCCTGATCGGGTCACCTGCTTCTTATTCTTAACAAAATAATAAGTTGATAGGGATACTATGGCCAAAGACCTAAATATACAAAGATTGGAAAAATCTACCAAATCTCGCAATATCTCGCGGCAGTCTTCTATAATCTCACGAAATCTCGTTTGTTTTTAATTCTTTATATCTCCTGTTTTCGTGAACATAGGAAAAACTAATAACTTTATGCAAAAGATTAATAATTCTGCTTTAAAATGAAACTTAATTTATTGAAATCAGTCAAGAAATAAAACATTATACCTAAAAGAGCCAGACCTATTCTCATCTTAATGGAAATTCAAATTTTATCAGAAAATTCCCAATTTGCCTATCAAGCAATAATTTTCTGAATTCTATAAGAGATAGAAAAAAATAAGTTACATCATGCAGTAGACTGTAGAAGAATCCTAGCTCTTCAAAATGAGATATTGTTCATTAAAAAAGGATGACAAACAAAAGAGTTCATGCCAGATATCAGCATCTGCTGCATGCCATTTTGTATTTTCTCTCCGTTTTCAATTAAGTGTCCAATCTGTGTATATTTAGGTCTTTGTATGGCGTTATAAAGTTTATTAACTCAATGTATTTGTAAGTGAATGTTTACGGTGTACAGTGTTATAAATCCAAACTGATTAAAAACTGCAAGAATTCTTATATTAAATGAGACGAGTATTTTTCTAGAACTTCCAGTTGTACTCTTACTACTCCCAGATGTTCTTGATAGATTGAATCATTGATACAGTGCATTATAATGAAGCCTTCAACTAAAGAGAAAATACAGACATTACAGAAGTCACTGGACAACGTGAGAAACATCTGTATCCTCGCTCATGTCGATCATGGTAGGTGGAGATTCTTTCAATCTCTATAACATGCTTTTAAGCTGAGTTTTGGAAGAAAAAAAGTCGAGATTTTGTTGTGACGGGATCGTGCACTTCTGTGTGTGCATTAGTAAGTCATTTTCTTAACTCAACATAGTCTCAACAGAAAGTCTCTGAAATCATGCTGGTTTCCATAACTACAAAATCTGTTCCCCATGGTACCAAAATACCAATTCTATTTCGACCAATTAAAGGTCTTAAGGACCCATAATGGCATTCCTAAAAAAAGAAAATAAGATTCTTGAGTTATAGAAGAATTACTTGTAGTTTAATTATGTTTCATCAGGGCTTGTCTTCTTGTTAAAAAAAATGCCGAGCATAGCCTTTATTTACCAGTCAGCTTGCTGCTGAAATATGGCAGGCATAATTATATATGTGTGCCTCCACCCGGATTTGAACCCGGATCGCCAGATTAGACGGCAAGCGTGCTAACCATTGAGCTACAAGGAATAACATGAATATTTGTCTTAGAACTCTATTGATTATAACCTTTGTTCATTCGCCTTTTCGTCTTCTTTTCGGCCTTGAATCTTGATGTGCTTCTTTAATAAAACTTAAGCAGTATTTGACTTAATGCTATATATATCATTGTATGCTTATCTTTTATTTGTATGTCTTACAGTCTATGTTTGTTACAGGAAAGACAACTCTTGCTGATGCGTTGGTTGCCAGCAATGGAATTATTTCACAGAGAATGGCTGGAAAGGTAAAATCTATAATTATGCATTTTTATATTACTAGGTTATGTACCATGGTTTTATACAAGTTTTAGAACCATTTAAGATGTCTGACATATTTCTAAGAAGTTTTGCCTAATTTTGCAAGGTATCCTGACCCTTTGCTTAAAATCAAGTATTTTCTTCAGAATCATGTGTAAAAATTGCTACCATTACCAATTTAAAGTTAAGTTCCAAGAAGATAAAACAAAAATAGATATGTGTCCAGTTTACCCAGCTTGTTACACTCCGCACGGATGGCCACCAGGCCCACCACAGCACTTTGGCTTTTGACCCTTTCAGTTACCCATTCTTACAACTGGGTTGAGTGTAGCATTGTATGCATTTCTTCCTCAGATAAATTAAGTAGTGACACACACCCTATGTCGCCACACCCTACACAATGAAGTAAATATAGAAAACTATTCCCTTAAAATGGTGTTTACTGATTGTAACCGACTAGTGTCCCCAAATCATTTATGCACACAGGGCTTTTTTTCGCTGAATTGTGAAGAGGCCCAAGCCCTTTTGTTTTGTGAAAATTTAGCGCGAAAGTTCTCAAAATTGTGACAAAGTAGGTGCAGAAACTTTTAAAATTGTGAAAAACTTAACGCGATAAATCATCAAATTATGAAATAAAAATGTCCAGCACAGGAATATATCATTGTTATCTATGTTTGGTTTGTCTAGTGCCTTGTGGTGAAGATGATTTTACAAAAACAATGACACAAATTGTAACTTTGAAGTAGCCTTTCGGGTTTGTTAAAGGGGCCTATAGGTAATTGTGAAGGGGCCTTATATAGGCCCCTCGTATATAGTGAAAAAAAGCCCTGCCACAGATCTTTACAGCAAAATTTGATCGGATTAATTTATTATAATAGCTCTAAATTCATTTCTTGTATTTTCAAACATTGATTGCTACAGGGGGATTTGCTGCACTAGGAAGAATGACCTTTTCTGCAGAAAATAAAAGTTATGAAGTTATGAAAAAATTCAAAGTATTATCAAAGTTATGGTCATTTGAAGTATTTAAAGCAGAAGTTAACAATATTACAATGTTTGAAACAGTGTTTTGGTGTAGGGATTTGTGCAAATAGCACTCGAAACAGACTTGCGACTAATTTTCAGGATTGGGTATTATGCCTCAGTATGACCCCTGTTGATAACGATGAATAAGAATACATGTACATGACGTAATGAAAATCGTTTGCTATTCATTGACTATAATGTATTATGATTATTTCTGTAGTTGCGCTACCTGGACAGTCGTGAAGATGAACAGACTCGAGGTATTACTATGAAATCCAGTGCAATATCACTCCTATATCAGAATGGTATGTATGATAAGCGTATAGTAACTGTGACATAAAATATTCACTTATAAATTCACTTGTTTCTAAGGTTTTCACATATCAACCCATTTAAATTACAGGTGTGGTGTGATGTACTTACATCGATACTTCATATCACTTGTTATTTGAGCTACCTTTGGTAGGGTTGTGGCGATGGCCTTGTGATCTAATGCCTTTGTACTTCGCAGTTGCTACTTAGACACATTATAAAGGCCCCTAGTCGTGACTAGTACCACTACTATATAAATAAAAATATCCCTGCTTAAGCATCTAATAAATTGAGTTCCAACTCAGCCCTTGTGGTATCCTCAGCACATCTGCTATTGATAAGTTTGTTCACCTGAGTTAAGTGAAGCATTGTTGGTATTTCTAGCTCGAAGAAAAAAAGCAGCAGGTCAGTTGCATAGAATGAGAGAAGAATCAGAACTGGGGCTTCTGATTTCAAAAGGGTTCTAGTGAATTTGAGGGTCATGAATTTCTACTGACCCCTTCGTACAATCCCAAATCGCGTGACCTACCTCTAGACCACCATTCCTTACATTTATGTGAACTCGCTTAACTGTGATATGTTTGTTTACAGGCAAGGATGATTATTTGATTAATCTGATTGATTCACCTGGACATGTAGATTTCTCGAGTGAAGTATCAACAGCTGTACGACTGTGTGATGGTGCTATTGTTGTAATAGATGTCGTGGAAGGTGTGTGTCCACAGGTATGATCCCGCATCGTTTATTAGCAGACCTTTCACTATAAAAGTGAAGAATCAAAATGACTCCTGAGCCACCGCAATATTTCAGGAACATATATAAACTTGATTGCTTTGTTTCTTTCCATTGAGTTTTTGTCAATGAGCTATTGTGATATGTTGCAAATTAACAGGTTTTAGCGATGTTATTTTGTAGCAGTAATTTAGAATCATGTTTCATGCCACTCCAACCTAGAAATTGATATTGTTTGTTGTAAAATGCGTTGATTATATATTGATAGCTGTCATTTTGAATATGAAAGGCTTCAATTTGTCAGAGTAAGCTATTTAAATAAAACAGAAACTAACTCCACTATATTATTTAATTTATTTCTGTCACAACGTTTCAACACATTTACATGGTATTAATAAAGTTTGTTAGCAAAATTCAAATCCATACTAAATTTTACCTGAGCTATGTACTCAATGTTCACTTTTAAAGTCTAACTCTAATAGCTTCATTCAACACCAGAAAGATAATAACCCTCTGAAATTTAACATATTAAAACTTTTACATTCTCTTGACATCAGAAAAATACACTTTGAAACTTAAATGTTGGGAACAGACTTTTTTAACACCCTGTATGTGTCTTCATCAGGTAAATAAATAACCTAAGCTGGAATTTATCCTATGTTGATTGTTTACAATCTTCATTTCAGACTCATGCTGTATTACGTCAGGCCTGGCTGGAGAATATAAAACCTATACTGGTCATGAATAAAGTGGATAGATTAATACTTGAATTGAAGATGGAACCAAATGAGGCATTTATACATCTCCAGCAAATCCTGGAACAGGTAAGAGTTATCATGTTTATATTTATTCAGGTTTAGCGTCAAAATACCTGCTACCGGTTGAAAAATCGACTTACACTTAAATGATATTGTTTACTAAAGGTAGGGGTCTTACACTTCTGGAATAATCAGGAAATCCTGGTTGGCTGCAATAGAAATGCAGAAATTTGACAGTAACTGTTATTAAATGATTTGCTGAAAATATTCAAAGAATTGACAAAGTTATGGTAATGTGAAATTTCATCTGCTGAATGTTAACAATAGAACAACGTTAGAACTGAGTAGTAGCATGGGGTTGTGTGCTAACGATACTCGAAACAAGACTTGCAACTCATTTCCAGGATTGGGCACTTATAATGCCTCAGTAGAACCCCTGTAAGGAAGTGAACTCTTCATGAATATTATTATTTCTGTTACAGGTTAATATTGTTACAAGTGAACTGTTCACATCTGATGTTATGTCCATGCAGACAACGGACACCAACAAAGCTACAAATTGGGACGAAGCACAGGTACATACATAGGCCTACTGTTACATGTGGCTGGTTTAATTAAGCTGCTAAGCATGAAAGATAAAAATTAGACTCCTATATTCAGTGACTCAAAGTCAATGTATATATGTAACTTTAAAGGGATTGCCTCACGTATTGGTGTATTGTAAAAATAAAATTAGATTGTCAAATATTCATGTAATTTTGGTATAGTTTCCTGTATATGCCATAAACAACCACATTGACATAAAAAATAACTTGGGAAACATCGACATTTTCTAGTAATTTAACATTTTTACACCCAAAATTCTTTAGGGTATTAATACCCTATAGAATTAGCACTACTATCACTTAAATTGCCTGAAATTTGTTTCAATTCGATAAAAACGAATTTGCGAAATGAACCCCATACCTCACAGATGTTTCAGCTTTAGTTTGTTGAAGTTACAGTTTGACCATGTGTAAATTTACATATTTCACAGAACATTTTGGAAGGAAACTCTGCGATATTTTCCAACAGAAAAATACTGAGTGCCAAATATCAAGAGTGATTTAAGTTGCTTATATGCCATAAATCTTTCATAAAGCAACCACCAGTGACTTTCTATTACATAAATACTTGGTTTGGTTGGACAATTATGTCATACACAAATTTTAGCCCGATCTGTGAGGCAGCACCTTTAAACTATAAATTTAACTCTAATCGCTAATACATATTTCATCCAGCATAACCTTTGGTCTACAAACAATACTACCAAGAAATTAATTTATACTAATTTACCTAAGGTCGATTGTGAAACAAGTTTTTCCAACTTATATTAATCACTCTCGACACCTCATTCCTGATGTTATCCATCGCCACAAGGGTATGAGAGAAGAGAAGCCAGTTTCCCTTTTATGCTGAGCGTCTAGCAAGGAAAATTTTGGTACCGTTTTTATTTCGTCTTTGGTATGACACGGCCAGGAATCGAACCCGAGACCTCCCTCACTCAAAGCAAACACTCAACCATTTGGCTATCGAGGAGGCGGTGAAAAAATTGTACCAAGAAATTGAAAATCTCACTTACATTTCTGAATAATAAATGTGTGAAATTCAAAATTCGCCTACTTTTCGTCCCACTAAAATATGCACTTATACTGCAAAATCACAAATTTTTGTGGTTATTCAATTTCTTGGATTTTGATAAAAATCAATTTTCGCGGGGTTTGTATCATGGTGGATTACAAAACATGAAACTGTGAAACTATGTTACGTATGTGAGAGTTTGATAAATCGTGGGCATTAGATTTCGTGGTTGAGTTCAACAAAAAAAGTCAACGAAATTTCAACTCCCTCAAAAAATAATGATTTTACAGAACTTGATATGTGATATTACAGACATATGATTGGACTGAAGATGCCGATGAATTAGAACACAAGAATATCTACTTCTCTCCTGAACTTGGAAATGTTGTATTTGCTGCTGCTCTCGATGGTTGGGGATTTAGGTAAGATTTGAGGGCTGTTCCAGGTTATTGGGAATGTTGTATTTGCTGCTGCTCTCGATGGTTGGGGATTTAGGTAACACTTGAGGGCTGTTCCAGGTTATTGGGAAGGTTGTATTTGCTGCTGCTCTCGATGGTTGGGGATTTAGGTAAGATTTGAGGGCTGTTCCAGGTGTTTGGGAAGGTTGTATTTGCTGCTGCTCTCGATGGTTGGGGATTTAGGTAAGATTTGAGGGCTGTTTCAGGTGTTTGGGAAGGTTGTATTTGCTGCTGCTCTCGATGGTTGGGGATTTAGGTAAGATTTGAGGGCTGTTCCAGGTGTTTGGGAAGGTTGTATTTGCTGCTGCTTACGATGGTTGGGGATTAACGTAAGATTTGAGGGCTGTTTCAGGTTATTATGTCTCCTAAAACACATCTGGTCGGGGGATATATTGATTTTGTGCTGGCTGGATGGGTGTATAGATGGATGGTTGGATGTCACAAAGTCTTTCTGGCCTTGTTCTTCTTTAACATAGTTGACACCAAGTCTAGTTGTTCATATAATCAGGAATTTTAAGTTGGATGAATAGTGTCAGATCAATGGCACTGTGGGGAGACTACATTTTGTGTCAAAAGCCCTTCTTCTAGTTACTGGTTTGTCTTATGTAAACGCAAATTCCGAAAACAGAATTATTTTGCAGATTAAAGTAATAACTGACATACATTATACTATTTGTTTCAGTATTGACAGATTTGCTGGTATTTATGGAAAGAAACTTGGTATGAATGAACTAGGTTTACGTAAAACATTGTGGGGTGATTTCTACCTGAATTCTAAAACTAAGCGGATCATGAAAGGAGCTCAGGTAATTTGAATCTTGTCTCTCAATCGTTTCATGCCAATATCCATATTTATTACTGTAAAATCATTAAATACCAATGGGGCAAAATTTTGTGGTTTTGGTAAAAAAAGACCATTTCGTGGGGACGTAAATTTAAGGATTTTGGTTTTCATGAAAAAATTGGCTAGGTCTAAATTCACACAAATTATTAGAAATCATTTGTGTTTTATTACAAGCAGCAAAGTTACAAATTCCAGGTAACTGTTGGTTCACAAGGTATCAGGATAATGTGACTTGGTAGTCTACATATGACTGGAAAAGTGTTGATCAATGAAACTTAAACAGAAAATAGAAGGAACTTTTCTGCTGAAAATAAGTTATTTGATTGAGAAAAAAATAAGTGACTGAGTTAAGGTCATTTGAAATTTCATGACCTGAATTTTAACAAAAGAATAATGATTGAAACCAGAGTTTTTGTGGAGGTATGTGTGCTAATGGCACTCGATGAGTCGATACAGTCTTGCAGCAAATTTTCATTATGCCTTAATTGAACCCCTGCTAAAACTATTAAATAAGTACTCCCATTTTTCTTTTCAGTCCAAAGGAAAGAAGCCACTGTTTGTACAGTTTGTGTTAGAGAGTATATGGTCTGTATATGATGCTGTCATGGTACGACGGGATAAAGAAATGATAGAGAAAATTGTCAAATCTCTGAATCTAACAATATCTGCAAGAGATACCCGTCACAATGACCCCCGTGTTCTGTTGCAAGCCTTAATGGCACAATGGTTGCCTGTGTCGGATGCAGTGTTGGGTAATACGTTTTTTAGGTGTATTAAATTTTACTCCTTACTTAATAAATATAACATTAATCTTCATGTCACATGATGTGTGTGGTCATTCAGTTTTTCCTTGCTAGATTGACCACTTACCTCAGACTTCAAGGGACAAGACAGTTGTGTGATACAACAAATCCGGGTTCAATGCCCTAGCAATTCCGAATAGACTCCTTAGTTCTTAAATGAGCCCAGTGTATAGCACCGATACACATGTTAGATTACCTCTGGGTTACCTACCAGTTTTCTCTAGTTTGCTGGAAACATTGAACAGATATTTTGTGAAAAACGCATAGTTTCAGTTTTGCAATTTTGTTACATATACTCTGATTTTGCAGATAAAGTTATAGAGAAGTTACCGTCACCAGTTGAAATAGAGGCTGAGAAAGTGGAGAAGTTAATGTGTAACCAAGCACAAAGATTTGACTCCTTACCAACCGAGACTCAACAACTTAAACAAGGTAGCTACCATATCCCTCAAATAATCATTTGAGGGCCTTTTTAAAAAAAATAACAAAAAAAATGAGAAAAGATGTTACTATGTACTATGATCTTAATTGAATCATGTATAATCTTAATTGAAACATGTATAATCTTAATTGAATCATGTATAATCTTAATTGAATCATGTATAATTTTAAATGAATCATGTTTTTTTTTCTTTTAAAAAATAGCAGGGGAGGGTTTATTCGAGGGAATATGGTATGTGTAAAATGAACAAAACTCAGTGATGAAATATAATATTCATTATTCTAGGGACATTTGATGGATGGATGTCACAATGTTTGTTTGCGCTTGTTCTACTGGATGAGTGGTCAGATTTCAATGAAACTTCACATAAATGCCTAGTACTATACCAAGTTGTGCATATTGTCTGGAATTGTAGGTTGGATGATTATTGCCTGAATTACTGTCCTTTGTGGGAGACTTAAGTTTTTATGCCCCCCTATCGATAGATGGGGAGGCATATAGTGATTCACCTGTCCGTCCGTTCGTCCGTCCGTCCTGGTTAACCCAAATTGACCGTTTCTTCTAGCATTAATATGGCTTGCTACAAGGTTTCATACTTGCATGGATGTTGTGTATGAACACTCTCCACACGCCAGTATCACCTAACCCCATTTTGAACTTCACCTTGACCTAATTTTGGACTTAGACTTATTTATGGACAAGGCTTCCACAGGGGGCATAAGCGTTTATTGAACGCAGTCTTGTTGTATTATTTAGTCGTGAAAAATACACATAGTTTCTCCTTCAATAAGGCTTCTTGTAAAAAATAATATACTTCTTACAAACATGTATATACCATACATTGTAACTATACTATTTCAGATTTTCTGTCGTGTAAGAGTACAGATGATGCACCTGTGATCGTGTTTGTATCGAAAATGTTTCCTGTAGATAGATCGTCTTTACCTCAAAATAAACAAAGGTATAAACCACTTCAGTAAATCAGTTAGGCTAATATTAAAGGGGAATTTACCGCCTCCTCGATAGCATAGTGAGTGAGCGTTCACTTCAAGTGCGGGAGGTCACGGGTTTGATCCCTGGTCGCGTCATACCAAAGACGAAATCAAAATGGTACCAGAAATTCCCTTGCTAGACGCTCAGCATAAAAGGGAAACTTGCTTCTCTTCTCTCATACCCTCGTGGCGATGGATAACATCAGGAATGAGGTGTCGAGAGTGATTAATATAAGTTGGAAAAACTTGTTTCACAATCAACTTTAAATTAATTAGTATAAACTAAACTAAAGGGGAATTCAAAATTTAAGTTGTCACAAGTATACATTAGTGCAAATACTGGCATATTTCCCTTGCTTGAGACTGATCCTATGAAGATAACGTGATATGCTCAGTCTCAAACAAGGGAAATATACCAGTGACGTTTTTAATGACTACTATGTTGCGGCCTGGTATCAAACCTGCAACATTCTACTCCCCAGCCTTCTTTTCCCGAAGGATTTATATTTGCACAAAAATTATACACGTTAAATAAAACCTTCTATTATCAGAGTTATGAAAACGAGCATGAATTACTAATAATAAAGCACCAAGGTACTGTTTTATCAAAGCACTTACGGAAATCGTAAACTTACGTTCAAATTTAAATTCTTCATTATTTCTTTACAATTATATAGTACGGTAAATGGAGCTTTAATGCTAATGATGATTCAGTAAATGTGCTCCTACAAACAATATATGTCCCCAAATTCCAGTTGTTAAAGAATTGTTAAGAATTTAAATTTGAACGTATGTTTACGATTTCCGTAAGTGCTTTGATAAAACAGTACCCAAGACTTTAGTGTATAATCGTATTATGTGTTTATTGAATATTAACTAGGCCGCTAACTGAAGAAGAGTTACAAAACAGACATAAGGCTGCCAGACAGAGGCATGCTGAGAAGTTGGCAGGGAAAAATCATGAAAATACAGTAGAATCACAGATCAGCAACGGTGCTGAAGGTATAACAACACTAAATTAATGTCTTAGGTTTGAATGCACTAATTTTTTCTTTTTGAAAGGTATGGCCATTCTGAATTAAAAACATTTAAGACATAAAAAAGTTCAATCTGTGATCAACTTCCATATTACTGGCAAAGGAGATATTACCGTACAGAAATCGCATAAAAAGCTTCCCTTGAAGTTAAAAATCGATTTTTAGTCAGAATTTTTTTATTTACACTTATCTGTGTTCAAGCTCTTTGCTAAAAATATGACGTCACGTGAACAGCCAAATATTGGGGCCCAAACAGGGTATTTTAGTGCTATTTTCAACGACATACAGTAGATATTACCGGACAGTCTTTTGCGAATATTTTTCGATGAACATTTAGAAAATTATAGGGCCCAGGATTTTCAAACTTCATAGGGAGGTTGGTCTCCATCAGTAGTTGACCCCTTTTGAGGTTAGTTGACAAAAAAGTCAAGGTAACCATGACCTTTAATATTTCTGGCTGTTGAGCTACCTATGGCGGCATTCATGTTTTACACACATCTCTTGTCTCAGGTTGTCCTTATGAAGAAGTGACAGAGGAGGAGGCAGGGACAGAGGAGGATGTGAGCCAGCAGGTGTTTGTGGCTTTTGCTCGTGTGTACAGTGGCTGTGTAAAAAAGGGACAGAAATTGTACATGCTGGGACCAAAGCATGATCCCGCTATAGCCCTCAAAAAGGTAATAACTTTGCTTTGATAGCCTATTGGTAGATGGACTGCTTTTAAGCCTATTGGTAGATGGACTGCTTTTAAGCCTTTTGGTAGATGGACTGCTTTTAAGCCTATTGGTAGATGGACTGCTTTTAGTGCATGAGGTCTCGGGAATGATCCCAGGCTACAACATACCTATGTCATGTAAAATGGTACTGGTATATCTCCCTTCCTTGATGCTCATCATAGTTAGTTCCAGGTAACAACTGGTTCACCTGCTTTCAGGATAATGAGAGTGGGTAGTGTCCATATGACTGAAATACTATTGACCGATGGGGATTAAGAACAATATGTTAAAAAATTTTGCCTTATTTTACACTTGTTCTTTTGCATCACTATTGCAACAGATGGACCAAATGTTGATAAAAAAAGTAACCAGTTAGTCTATTTTCAGACATGCTTCAGTTCAGCTGACTATATTTTACCCCCTGCCCCCCTTCATTGAGTCCCAAATTGGCTTTTTGACCTGCCAAAATACCCACTTTTAATAATAATTATGCAGTATGTGATTATTTACTTACGTTTTCATGTACTCATGTTACTATGTTATGTTACCTAGTTATCTGATGGAACGAACATGACGAATGCGGAGAGAGTTGAAGATCTTGTTGGAAATGATCACATGACCGTTGTCACGGTGAAAGATCTGTATCTATTTATGGGACGAGAACTTGAGGAGTTAGACTGTGTACAAGCTGGCAATGTTTTAGGTAAAACACAATTTATGATTACAACATGCCTGCCTAGTAACTGATGTTTTAGTCAAATGGATACGGCTCGGTATTTATTACCGTAAGCATCTGTATAATAATGATCATAATAAGGTCTTTATTTCCTGTGGCATTCAAGTTTCATTTTCAAACTTCATATTTAGGCCAAAGTGGAGAACTTAACTTTTTGACCTTAAATCAAAAAATTGTACAGCTCATATTTCGTTTGTACTTCAGGATAAGTGTGGAAAAAATTCTAAAGTAAATTTTATCTTTTTAATTAAAAAACAATGTTTCGAAACCTGGTTAGTGCTAATGACACATGGTACAGACTCTCGACTCATTTTCAGGATTGGGCATTATGCCTTAGTAGAACCCCTCAGCTTTTAAAAATTCACTAAGGGAAGTAACTGTGGTGTTGTCTTTTCTTCAGGTATTGGTGGGCTTGAGGAGCATATTTTGAAATCCGGAACTTTATCAAGCTGCGTGGCATGTCCAGCCTTCACAGATCTGTATTTTGATGTTTCACCGATTCTACGTGTTGCACTGGAGCCTACACATGCTGGTGAGTGAAATGTTCTATCACAGTTACTGGAGTCAGATACTACATGTTCCCCTGTTAAAATAATGCCATTCCCTTATTTGTAAGAAAATGCCTGTCTCAACAAAAAAACTATCAAAACAAGTAAATTTCTCATAACCCACTGAAACTTGTGTTCAAGTATTTACTATTATTTATGTTAATTAAAAAGTCAAAATTACCTGAAGTTTATTGCTACCTGCCTTAAACAGTCACTATTTCCTGAGTTTGACAGCTATCTGTCTTAAATGAAAGTCTGTTTTACCTCTGAATTTGACAGTTTTAAGCAATAAAATTTGATGAATCATCATTTTAATACACATGCAGTGAACAACCATCTGTTCTAAATGGTCATCTTTAATATACCCCTCAACTGGCTGCTGTAGACTTGGTTCTATTGAAAAACTGTATGTGTTTAAGCCTCCAATATTTTTATACTTTCAGGGGACATGCCTAAATTGGTAAAGGGGCTGAAGTTACTGAACCAAGCAGATCCGTGTGTGCAAGTACGTATACAGGAGACAGGCGAACATGTGATCATCACAGCTGGAGAGGTCCATCTTAGACGTTGTCTTGACGACCTCAAAGAGAGGTAAGAAGGTGTTCTTTGAGATTAATGTGCTGAGACCTTATTATACCTTATTATTCAGGTCTATGGACAGAACAAATCTGGACTGGTTTGATTGGCATCAGCATTTTATGTGTCTCAAAGTAGTTATGGCCATGGAATCCTCCTTGATAGCCTAGTGGTAGAGCATTGGCTATGAGTGTGAGAGGTCTCAGATTTGATACTAAGGCTACCTCATACGAAAGTCATTTAAATGGTACTGGTATATCTCCCTTACTTGACGCTCAGCAGTCAGCATTGTTAGTTTTAGGTAACTGCTGGTTCGCCTGGTGTCAGGATTATGTGACTGGGTAGTCTCCATATGACTGAAAACACAGTTGATCAGTTGGATTTAATACAGTATTTTAAAAAAATTAACACATGTGTTCTGGAAAAGATTAACTTCGTATAAAACTATTGCTGATTGTTGCAGGTTTGCTAAAATAGAGATATCTGCATCCAAGCCGATTGTACCATTCCGTGAAACCATCGTACCGCCACCAACTATAGATATGGTCAATGAATCAATCCAGGAACAGAATCTAGTCGCCAAAAATGAGAAACAGAAAGAATTTGAAGATGACGAGGAAGTCCTAGAGCCTGGACTTGTACAAATATGTACACCTAATAAGAAATGTATGGTCCAGATAAGAGCCGTACCCCTCCCAATTGAGGTGACAAACTTTCTGGATGAAAACCAGTTTTTGATAAGAACTTTGGACCAATATATGTCGGCAAAATTGTCTGAGAAAAAGAAAACAGAAAATAAAACCGGTTCGAAATTAAAACAGTCAACTAAGGAAGCAATTAGGGAGTTTAAAGAAAAGTTGGAGGAGTTATTCCGTACTGCGGGGACCCAATGGACAGATTGTGTAGACTGTATATGGGCCTTCGGGCCTAAGCGTATTGGTCCAAATTTACTACTGAATAAGGTAGATGGATATCACCGGACATCTATATGGGATTGTTTAAACAAGGAGAAAAGGGACATTAAGGTATCAATTAGGGATTACGATTATAGTGTAGTGTCTGGTTTTCAGTTAGCAACCCTAACTGGGCCCCTTTGTGATGAACCAATGAGAGGCGTGTGTTTTATTGTTGAGAAATGGGCTATTGGAGCCGATTTGGTGCATCAAAATATAAACCTAACCGAACATACCGCAGACAAAAACGCTTGTAGTGGGCACCAACTTAAGAATTCTCTTCAAAATTTACATATACAACTTTCTGATGTTAGTATAAAAGAGGAAGCAGACAGTAGTTTAAATACAGATTCAAAAGAAGCAGACAGTAGTTTAAATCAAGATTCTCAAAATAAGGTCAAAAGTTTAAATCCAGATTGTGTAACCTCTGACCTTGAACCAGGAGACAGTTGTAGGACCTCTGACCTTGAATCAGCTCCTGGAAGTTCAAATAATGAAAGTGAGGTTGCAAATGTGAAAAAATTTGAAGTTCAAGGTCACGTGTCTGGTCAGCTGATCTCTATAGTGAAGGAGGCGTGTCAGAAGGGATTTCAGACTCAGCCACAGAGACTTATGGCCGCCATGTATAAATCTGTGATACAAGCTACTGCTGATGTATTAGGTTTGTGCATATGTTGTCTTCTATGTAAATTTATAATTCTATTTCGTTCAAAACACATTCGTCTTAACTGAGATAGTACTGCGCATGCACTAATCATTGTGTTGCAGATGCGGATATGAAAGAACATTTGAAGTTCTGAAAATCTATATTTGTTATGATTTTAGCTGTTTTATAGGCTTTTTACGAGTGTATTCTGGTAAAAACATACTGTATGGTGTTCCGTTAGTGTTATTCGTCTCATAAGTAGACGACTTACAATCGTAAACTGAAATATAGTTATTGTGAACATGTTTTATCTTGTTCCACCCTCAAGGCGATGGATACCGTTAGGAATAAGGTGTGGAGAGAGTTAGAACTTGTTTCAAAATTGATTTAAAAGGATTAAGATCCTTATAAATTAACTTTAAATGTCATTATTGTGTCCTAAAAAGAAAAGATTTTATCTTTCAACAGTATTGGATCTTCGATTGGTCGTTGATTACAAAACATGGAAGGGTAAAGTTTTGTGTATGGGAGGTTGATTAACAATTAATATTACAATTATGCTGTTTCAGGCAAGCTGTTTGCTGTGATAGGTAAAAGAACCTAAAAAAAAATTAATATTACAATATGTTGTTTCAGGCAAGCTGTTTGCTGTGATAGGTAAGAGACATGGTCGTATACAGGATGATGAATTGAGAGAGGGGACTCAGATATTTAATATTGTTGCTGTGATGCCCGTGGTTGAAAGCTTCGGTTTCTGTGATGATATCAGAAAGAAGACTAGTGGATTAGCCAGTCCACAGCTTGTGTTTAGTCATTGGGAGGTAAGTGTACCAGTCCACAGCTTGTGTTTAGTCATTGGGAGGTAAGTGTACCGGTCCACAGCTTGTGTTTAGTCATTGGGAGGTAAGTGTACCAGTCCACAGCTTGTGTTTAGTCATTGGGAGGTAAGTGTACCAGTCCACAGCTTGTGTTTAGTCATTGGGAGGTAAGTGTACCAGTCCACAGCTTGTGTTTAGTCATTGGGAGGTAAGTGTACCAGTCCACAGCTTGTGTTTAGTCATTGGGAGGTCAGTACCATTTCATTATCCATAATTTCTTTAATTGTAAAGCAACAAGTTTTGCAGTCAGTATAGTACAGAGAATTTGACATGATCCTGACCTTTATGCATGAATATATTACATGGTAATTGCGTTGAATATATAAATTTCCGCGAGCAAATCGTGCTTTGTCGGTTTCTTTAGATTTGTTAGGGTATTTCACCTTGAGCGTCTTCGTGATACTCTCCGCTTATGAAAACAAACAGCCGGGGTTATAAATATAACAATATATCAGCTGTTAAATTATGTTAATTTAAAGGTCAAGAGTCGTGTCAAATTCTCTGGACTATAGCATGACTACAGCTAGGCCATTGCCTTCACATCATTTTGCTAAGAAAATTGATAGTACTCTGTGTACTGTTTTATCAAAGCACTTACGAAAATCTTAATGTTACGCTCACATTTAAATTCTTACTATTTTTTAACAACTGCAAATTGGTGACGGATATGGTTTGTACATTAACTGAATCATATTTACCGGTAGTATTGCAACTCCATTTATCACACCTGCATGGGTGAAAGTTTTCAGGCACATGCCTGAACTTCAGATTTTTGAGAGTGCCAAAAAGCCTGTTTTTCTTTATTTTCCCTATATAAATTGTCGATTTTTGAGGATTTCAGGTTTTTCAGAATTTCAAACTTTCACCCATGCACCTGATCAATGTAAACAAATTATAAAGAATTTAAATTTGATATAAAGTTTACTATTTCCGTAAGTGCTTTGATAAAACAGTACCCTGGAAGATATTACATCTCCCACATAGAGCAGTGGTGACAAATTTTGTGTGCAGGATGTCTGCATGTGAAAAAATTTGTCCGCTCGAAGACTTGTTGTCCTCGGCCACTGGTCATATTTGTATAAAACTTTTCTTGAATACTTGGTACCAAGCCTAGTTGTGCGTATTGTCAGGAATATTTTGTCCAATGTAATGAAGTAGGCCCTAATGGCCTTTTAATGGTTATGGTAAAAAAAATTGTTTGCACTTGTTCTCCTTTACCATTGGACAGATTTCAATGAAACTTCACTTAAAAAGTCCTGTACCTAGCCCAGTTCTGCATCGTGCATATTGTCAGGAATTTTTTGTCCAAAGATTATTGCCATTTACTAACACAATAACTAAAACGTTAGTTTTGGCTCCAATCTTCTCTGAAGCATCTCAATCTGAGTAAAATCTGAACTCAAGTATTGTCACATATCTTAAAATATCATATTCATGTTAGACAGGATTCAAAATTGACATCTTGAAACAGAATCATTTTTGCGAGTTTATTACAGGAAATATGCATCAGTTCTAACTTGAGATTTGTGTTAAATTCAGAATATGAGTTGAATAAAAATCTCAATTTGAGATTTCTTCTGAAGATGCTTCAGGAGATCAGGGCTTAATCATAGCCAAATTCTTTGAAGTTGGGGCTTGATCATAGCCAAATTCTTTGAAGTTTCTTGCGAATTAAGTATATAATTAAGATGGTCAGGTTCAGTTTAAGGTTGCCATACTATACTTGAGATCTTAACGCCACATGTAACCTTTATTGCAGACTGTGGATGTTGACCCTTTTTGGGTCCCTACAACTGAAGAGGAGATCATGCATTATGGGGAGAAAGCCGACTCAGAGAACAGGGCTCGTGTTTATATGAACAATGTACGCGAGAGGAAGGGTCTGAAAGTTGATAAAAAGATTGTGGAATTCGCGGAAAAACAAAGAACTTTAACTAGGAATAAATAAAATGTTAAGTTGGAGACCATGGCGTGTTTAAGTGGAATTTGCAGACAAGCAAAGAAATCAAGAATAATGAAATAGTTTTTTGTTAGAAGACTGTATTTTAAGTGATTGGTGACTGCACGACCTCCGAACACTCACTTTTTCTCTAATTTGAGCACTGTACAAGTAGAGGCCAGTATTCCGTTACTCAGAAAAGTACTGCTTAATAAAGGATTTTTTTACATTTCCTGATTAAACAAATTTAATGTTGAAACGTTGAAAATCGATGGAAGTTTGTTCGTTTTTAACCAATGGAATACTCGTTCCTTTCACTTTGCGGTTTAGTTCTCTCTTTGGAGGAAAAGCAAGTGTTGGAAAGCTGTGAAATGGAAGATAAAATACAATATCTAAAATGACAGAAGTGTGCACTGAAACTGTTATATAATAACAGTTGTGATATTACGATGCATGTAATAAAATCTGCCACTGTGTAGTTTGTATGTGTAGGAGACGAAATTAATAAAATATTTGAATCAATCAATTGTTGTTGTTGTTGGGGCCATTGTTGTTGTCGTTGTTGTGAGATGAAAAAACAAGCTTTAAGTTTTCTATCGTATTTTATTACCAGATATAAAGTACAGCAAGGAGATTCATGCAGCTACAATGATAGTATTTAAACAACAATAATACATGTGTCATAGCTGAAGTGCCCAATACAAAAATAGCTGTATGGATTGGTTCTGTATGATTTAGCAGGTGAAGCACACGGGTAACTGTATTGTGACTTATTAATATAGTCCATTTAGTATATTATATTCAGTACCATTTTGCATTCCAAGTAAAAAACTACATTTTTTTCCTGATGGAAAAGTTTTGTAGTTCATAGGTTAAAAACCTCGTCGAAATCGGTCAAATACTAAGCGAAACCTTTCAAAATGTAATATACTAAATGGACCTAAATCATGATACGGTCACCTTTTGTGAAACCCTTTTTAAAGGAAAATGAAACTGGCAGCTTCATAAACAACAAATGGGATTAACAAGGGATAGTAATTACTAGTATAGTCCGGAGAATTTGACACGACTCGGCCTTCTATTAGCATAATGTAACAGCTGATATATTGTCTGTATTTATAATCCTGGTTGTATGTTTTCATAAGCTGGAAGTATCACAAAGAGGTTCGGGATGTAATACCAACACAAATCCCAAGGACTGATATTGCTCGCGGAAATTTATATATTCAACGCAATAACCTTGTAATATATTCATGCATTAAGGTCAGGACCAGGTCAAATTCTCTGTACTACATGTATATTACAAGACGACCTTGAATGTGAAGAAATGTGGGATACTACAAGCAAGCACTTCTCAGTTGTCAATTGAATGTTCTAATATTCAGCTGTTTAAAGTTACTCCACTGAACATTTTTCTATTCCTGTTGTTAAGGGCTGTTTTTCATCAACATCTGTGGTATATATGCGATGGCCAGTTTACCTAACCAGTTTTCTGGAATGGATTATACACCAGTACTAACTTGGTCTTCGAGAAGCAATTAACGACTTGGGCATTTTAGATGACATTGCCACCAGGGGTGTAGAAATTTATTCATGTAACCAGTTAATCTTCTAAAGTCGGCAGTTGGTTTGATATCTCTCTTAAAGTCACAGAGACGAAAATTAGTAGGCAAGCATGTTCAAATAGCTCATTTCCACACCACTGTGTCACAGAAGAACGTAATGTGCATGAGCCAGTATTGAACCTAGATAACATGGGTGACAAGAGGGTACTCAATCCACTATGCTAACTTGGTGGCCCTTTAAACTTGGGTTTTTTAAATAATGAACATTTTTGTTATGATCGTTTCTTGACTTCTACATGAGTATTACTTGATAGTGAGTGTAAACAATTCAATATAGACTACATCACCATGCTGCTGTTAGTCACCAACAAAACAACAGGAGGTCTTAGGTTATGAAAACTTGAAATTTGGAGTCCAGTCTAGAAATGCAGGATTCTGATTGGTCAGTTTAAGAGTGTGTTCAAAAATCAACCAATCGGATGCTTGTATTCTCAGACTGGTCTCCAAAGTTCAATGTCAAAGCTGAAATTTGGAGTCCACTCTAGGCAAGCAGGATTGTGATTGGTCAGTTTAAGAGCGTGCTAAAAAATCAACCAATCGGATGCTTGTATTCTCAGACTGGTCTCCAAAGTTCAATGTCAAAGCTGAAATTTGGAGTCCAGTCTAGGCAAGCAGGATTGTGATTAGTCAGTTTAAGAGTGTGCTAAAAAATCAACCAATCGGATGCTTGTATTCTCAGACTGGAGTAATGATAATTCCTGACATCTGCTAACATGGTTATAAAATACATAGTGAAAAATACTCATTGGATTTTCAGAATCCCATGCTTATAAAACAATGATATACAGATATACAAATTAAAAATAACAAGATGCTTACATAGATATTATACACAGATAAACATGTACTTTAAAATCATTTTTATTCAATCGGCAAATATTTTCAAAAATGAAATTTATAGCAAAAATAGTTATAAAAATTACAGTATAAAAATTATTAAAATTTCATGAATTGTAATTCGATCTCAACACTTTTTTTGTTAAAAATTTGAACAATTTAATAGAGATCTACAGCACTACACGTTATTCCCTTCTGACCTAAATCTGGAAACATTTATGCCTATTGTGTACAACTGACTTTTACGTGTCATGAGTTCACAATATCAGGTAACTATATATCATTAAAAAAACAATAAAAAATTGTAAAATTTATTTAAAATCTTTGTTAACAATAATTTTTTCAAAATAATTGTTGCCAATGATACAGACGAGTTATCTGTGTTTGTTGTTAAACCATGGCAACATTGTACAATGATCATTTGTTATAAAAATAGTAAGGAACAATGAGCTGTCTTTGTTACTGGATTCACTTATTACAGTTTGTGTTTCCTCATCAACAAGGCGAGTTTAGACATGCTTCTCTCGGTCCCCGAACGTCGTAATCTCGCCAGTTTAGAACACAGCTTTTTTCTGGTTGCTACTCTTCGAACTATCTTTTCTGCTTGATCCTGCGGCAACACAACAACGCCTTCACGTAAGGTAATGGTTTCACCTCGTACTATGTCCTCAACACTTGCGAAGATAAGCGCATTAGTCTCTAAAAAATATAGTTTTATATACATGAAGAAGGCTAACTAACAAAATTAAGGCCTATCAGTGGTCGTACAATCCTGGAATAATCAGGATTTGCTGCATTAGGAAGAATTGTCTTTTCTGCTTATTAAAATTAAACATAAAGGTCATTTGATGAAAAAACTCCTAGAATTGACAAATTTGAGTTATGGTCATTTGAAATTTCAAAAGCTGAATTTTAACAAAAGAACGATGTTTGATCTGAGTTTTGGTGTAGGGATGTGGGCTAATGGCAAGGGCAACACATTTCTGACTCTTTTTCATGATTGGTACTGCGCATCAGAAGTACCCCTGTCAACATCAAAGTTATGGTTCTTGTGCACCTATAAATGTTCAAATTGATAACTCTAATACATTATACTGTTGAAGTTATGGCCCGGACAAAAGTGTGACGGATGGACAGACACACGAAAGGACGGAAGGACAAAGCGGTGACTTCATGCTCGCCCTTTGAAGAGCATAAAAATTATATGTACTTACCTCCCCTGTTAAGAATTGGACAGGAACATTGTTCTTGTATAACAGTGTTCACAAAAAGCTGATCAAACAGATCCTTTTTCTTTGGACGGATATCAGATTTGAGTTTCACAGAATATTCCCCTTCCCGACCAACTGTAGCTTTGTAAACTGTAAAAATTGAGATAACAGAGTAATAATAAACACTTTATTTACAGAGGCAACACAGTAGTGCAAGCCCCATCTTCCCTGTGAGCCTCTTCCGTTTCGTCTGGCGGCCAGTTTGCATTTTCACCAATTTTCCTTGACTATCTTAATCATGGTAGTACTAGCTTACCCTTACTGGCAACTTCTCCACATGTGGAACTTGCAACTTCTCCACATGTGGAGTAAAATCAATATTGTTGTCAAATTTTCATTGAAGGGTATCACAGACCTTACACAACTGAGAATCGAACCTGATTCACCCGCTTACTGACAGACATGTAGTCACTTAAAATTTAAAAATATATTAAAGCAAATATTTACAAAGAAACTAAGCATAACTTACTTGCTGATGATTCACAAGCTAGCTGAGCTATTTCTTTCTTATCCATACTTCTAGGACATTTAGGACATGACTGAAAAATATAAACAGTATATGGACCAATTCATTCATGTAACCAAGCCTTATCTTAGACAGGGTTACCAGCGACCTGAAACAGTCTGAGAGACTTTGTGACCTAGACAGGGTTACCAGCGACCTGAAACAGTCAGAGAGACTTTGTGACCTAGACAGGGTTACCAGCGACCTGAAACAGTCTGAGAGACTTTGTGACCTAGACAGGGTTACCAGCGACCTGAAACAGTCTGAGAGACTTTGTGACCTAGACAGGGTTACCAGCGACCTGAAACAGTCTGAGAGACTTTGTGACCTAGACAGGGTTACCAGCGACCTGAAACAGCCAGAGAGACTTTGTGACCTAGACAGGGTTACCAGCGACCTGAAACAGCCAGAGAGACTTTGTGACCTAGACAGGGTTACCAGCGACCTGAAACAGTCAGAGAGACTTTGTGACCTAGACAGGGTTACCAGCGACCTGAAACAGTCAGAGAGACTTTGTGACCTAGACAGGGTTACCAGCGACCTGAAACAGTCAGAGAGACTTTGTGGACCTGAGGGCTTTAGTATAGTTCTATATAGGCTAACATTTTCACTGGCATTTAATTTTGTAAAAATGCAACATTCGCCAATATTTCCCTGTCGCTACCTTGACCACTTATGTTCAGAACAAGCACAAGTATAACTCGTTTAATCAGGTCAGTCACCTGTTTATATAACATTGTACATCGAGGGCTCAGTGCAAAACAGTTGTAACTACATGTAATTATTATATGAGATTTTGTGAACATTATGACTATGTATCTTATTATATTTTGATTCTATTACATGTATACCCATTGTAATTCCAATGTATAGTCAGGTTTTTTCTGACCTGTCGCAGGTCATCTTCTTGACCATTAGTGGTGAGAACAGCCTATTTCACTTACAGGTATATGCCTGAATTGTATACTACTCGTACAAACTTTAATGTTAAACATTGAACGACTATACATGTATTTATCTCATTGACCCATCCAGTTTAAATTCAATGGCACGATGCATGCGATAGGTTTAAAAAATCTACTTATAATATTGTTATGTTTTGTTGTTATTCCTCAGACTGTTTATTGTTTATGTCATACTATTTCTGTTCACATGTTTTGCCATAGAGGCTCACAGGGAAGACTGGGCTTGCCCAACTGTGTTGCCTCTTAAAATAAAGTCGTTATTATTATTATTATATGTAGTTAAAACTGTTTTGCACTGAGCCCTTGATATATAAACACTAGCATATCTCTGATCAATTTGTATTTTTACCCCAAAACATTTGTAACATTTTTTACACCAAATGTAACGTCATCTTTCATGATGTTATAACTCATGACATTGTTAACTTATTTGTTTAAATTTCTGATGAAGACTTGTAATTAAAGTTAAAAAGTAGATACATCTTAGAGTTTGTTTTGTTTAATTTTATTTATCTTATAAAATTATAAATTTAACAGATAATGTATGAAAGAGTATATGGCTTGGTGCATTATGAAGGTATTGATTATCACTGCTGTTTTAGCCGTTTCAAATGGAGGAAGTATTAAGCTCAAACTAGGTGCTGGATCAGTCCATCATAGAAATGGAGGAAGTATTAAGCTCAAACTAGGTGCTGGATCAGTCCATCATAGAAATGGAGGAAGTATTAAGCTCAAACTAGGTGCTGGATCAGTCCATTATAGAAATGGAGGAAGTATTAAGCTCAAACTAGGTGCTGGATCAGTCCATTATAGAAATGGAGGAAGTATTAAGCTCAAACTAGGTGCTGGATCAGTCCATCATAGAAATGGAGGAAGTATTAAGCTCAAACTAGGTGCTGGATCAGTCCATCATAGAAATGGAGGAAGTATTAAGCTCAAACTAGGTGCTGGATCAGTCCATTATAGAAATGGAGGAAGTATTAAGCTCAAACAAGGTGCTGAATCAGTCCATCATAGAAATGGAGGTAATATTAAGCTCAAACAAGGTGCTGAATCAGTCCATTATAGAAATGGAGGAAATATTAAGCTCATACAAGGTGCTGAATCAGTCCATTATAGAAATGGAGGAAGTATTCAAGCTCAAACAAGGTGCTGGATCAGTCCATTATAGAAATGGAGGAAATATTAAGCTCAAACTAGGTGCTGGATCAGTCCATCATAGAAATGGAGGAAATATTAAGCTCAAACTAGGTGTTGAATGGAGGAAGTATTAAGCTCAGTGACAGATCTGAATAAACAGACTATACACACATACATACCATGCTTTCTGATTCTCGAATGTCATCAAAATCAACTCTACATTGCATAATGCTACAATCTAGCCCTTCATTATCAAGCGGTATTTCTTCTTTTGTACCACAAGTTGTTTTTATTTCATACTGAGTGGTTACACTGTAACCTAATAATAGAAATCAAACATCCTGATTTATTGTATTTATTAAGGTTTAACAAATTTCAGTTATCTACGACAGCTGATTTACCTAACAAGTTTTCCTGGACTGTTTTCTAACCAGTATGTACGTTGCCCTTCCACAAGGAAACTGTACTACATCTCCACAGAGGAAAATTGACATTCACAGGTCTCATAATTTCAGAAATACTCCGAAATCCAGCCCATTTAAAACCAAATGGTAGATCGGTCAATTATAGAAATTGATAAGGTAGGAACTGCTCAGAACTAGTCCATTTTAGGAATTAAATGAGGTGTAAGAAATACAGGTTGTTAATAAAAAAAGGTTTTTTTCCTGACGCCTGAAGAATGCAAATTTTCAGGTTAAATTCCAGAGGGTTCTACCATGATTTTTCAATCTATTTTGTAGTACATTAAGCTTTTAGAGTAAGAAAATAAAATTTGACACTGCATACGAAGCTTAGATAAAATTTATAGTAACAATTTAAATTTTGAGAACAAACTTTTTTAACACCCTGTACATGAAGTTGCACTAACTTACTTGTCTCATAGTAGTCATAAACTCTAACTAAAGCTGGTTTCGGTTTCATTCTGATATCTTGTTCAACTTCAAACGTCACACACTTATCTTCACCATTTGTTAACTGTAAGCACAAACCAGTTATTCACAATTAATTTATAAGTATATTTTAAAGAAACAAGGGCCATGCAATTTTCATTTTTTTATAACAAATAAATTTCCCATTTTAGTCAATAGTATTTCAGTCATATAGAGACTAGCAAGTCGCAATAATCCTGACACCGGACAAACTGGCAGTTACCTGGAACTTACTATGCTGCCCGGCCTCAAGCAAGAGAGATATACCAGTAACATATTTAATGACTTTCAAAATTGGTATAGTGCGGCCAGGAATCAAACCAGATACATACTCTACCACTAAATTATCATGAAAGAAACAAGGTTGCTTCATTATAGAATTTTGTCTGTGCCAGTGTCTGTGAAAGCTTACAGGACCAAATCCAGAGACAAAAGAGCACTGATGCAAATATTTTCTAAGGCATCTTCTTTGGTATGTGGCAGTCCTGGATCAAACCCAAGACCTCTCATACTCGAAACTGATGCTCTACCACTAGGCTTTCTTTGTCCGTTTATGGCAGCCTGACCTGAGATCAAGCCCAATATCTCTCATACTCGAAGCGAATGCTCTACCAGTAGGCTTTCACTGTGGATGTATGACAGATGTACTAAGTAGCAATGAGCATAATAAAGAACAGTCTATACTTCACTTAACATAATTTATGCAACATACCCCGTCAAAGTAGAGCTGAACATAATTTTTGTCAACCTCCATCTTCTGTACTTTATTACCCTTTACCAACTGTAAATTAAAGAAATACAATGACACATAAGTGACAGCATGGGGAGTACCATAATAAACTTCGGGCAGGAGACATGGAATCCATACTAAACTGGATGATCATGCATGTTGGGCAAGAATTATGGTCTATGAGAACCCTTCTCAGAAGTGGGATAGCAATAATCCTAACAAATGGTGTTAGAAGCGGGGGTAACAATAATCGTAACAAATGGTGTCAGGAGTGGGATAGCAATAATTCTAACAAATGGTGTCGGAAGTGGGATAGCAATACAAAATGTAATATAAACATAATTTAATGGTTCACAGCATTGTGGGATAGTCATAATACTAACAAATGATGTCATAAATGGGATAGCAATAATCCTAATGGCATCGGAAGTGGGATAGCAATAATTCTAACAAATGGTGTCGGAAGTGGGATAGCAATAATCCTAATGGCATCGGAAGTGGGATAGCAATAATTCTAACAAATGGTGTCGGAAGTGGGGATAACAATAATTCTAACAAATGGTGTCAGAAGTGGGATAGCAATAATCCTAATGGCATCGGAAGTGGGATAGCAATAATTCTAACAAATGGTGTCGGAAGTGGGATAGCAATACAAAATGTAATATAAACATAATTTAATGGTTCCCAGCATTGTGGGATAGTCATAATACTAACCAATGGTGTCAGAAGTGGGATAGCAATAATTCTAACAAATGGTGTCTGAAGTGGGATAACAATCATTCTAACAAATGGTGTCTGAAGTGGGATAACAATAATTCTAACAAATGGTGTCTGAAGTGGGATAACAATAATTCTAACAAATGGTGTCTGAAGTGGGATAACAATAATTCTAACAAATGGTGTCTGAAGTGGGATAACAATAATTCTAACAAATGGTGTCTGAAGTGGGATAACAATAATTCTAACAAATGGTGTCTGAAGTGGGATAACAATAATTCTAACAAATGGTGTCTGAAGTGGGATAACAATAATTCTAACAAATGGTGTCGGAAGTGGGATAACAATAATTCTAACAAATGGTGTCTGAAGTGGGATAACAATAATTCTAACAAATGGTGTCTGAAGTGGGATAGCAATAATCCTAATGGCATCGGAAGTGGGATAGCAATAATTCTAACAAATGGTGTCGGAAGTGGGATAACAATAATTCTAACAAATGGTGTCTGAAGTGGGATAACAATAATTCTAACAAATGGTGTCTGAAGTGGGATAACAATAATTCTAACAAATGGTGTCAGAAGTGGGATAGCAAAAATTCTAACAAATGGTGTCGGAAGTGGGATAGCAATAATCCTAATGGCATCGGAAATGGGATAGTAATAATTCTAACAAATGGTGTCTGAAGTGGGATAGCAATAATCCTAACAAATGGTGTCAGAAGTGGGATAGCAATAATCCTAACAAATGGTGTCAGAAGTGGGATAGCTATAATTCTAACAAATGGTGTCAGAAGTGGGATAACAATAATTCTAACAAATGGTGTCGGAAGTGGGATAACAATACAAAATAGTAATATAAACACAATTTAATGGTTCACAGAAGTTGGATAATGGTAATACTTACAAATTTTGCCAAAAGTAGAATAGAAATCATAATAATGTTAAGTGGAGTGATATAAATGAAATTTAAGTGAATAATTGAGTTTTTCAGTTCGGCACTACATGTGTTGCGTGACTGTAATGCCATGAGATTAACATGCATATAGCTAACTATTTACCTCTTTTATTGAGTTCTTCACAGGTATCCACCCAGTAGGCATCTTGACTTCTACTATAGCCATGTTAGATACAAATGATGCTAAATACCTGTAAAACAAACTCATGTATTAACAACATGTTTGGTTACATGCAGTATTTGTCAGTCATATACAGTAAACAGTAGACCTCAACCAGTCATATTAGCTTTTTTATTTTTAGCTCCACTATTTTCATAGAATAGGGGAGCTATTGCAGTCACCCGAGCTGCAGTCACCTGTCTTTTGACATATTGCTTTGATACTTTGCATACTTGTTCACCATCATGACACTAACCCATATGCAGGAGTAGTAAACCCTACCAAGCATTCCCCCTTTTTAACTTAGTGCAAATAATGCAAATGTTAAAGTTTAGGTACAATTTTTTTAACCTCTAATATATTATAAGTGCATTGACATATAGCTTGATACTTTGCATACTTGTTTACCATCATGATCCCAAAATCCCTTTACAGGGGTAGGTAACTCTATCAAGCATTTTGATGAAATTATGCCCCCGTTTGGACTTAGAAATGCAAATGTTAAAGTTTAGGTACATGTTTTTAACCTCTTATATCTTCAAAGTGCATTGTCATATTCCTTTGATACTTTGCTTACTTGTTCACCATCATGATCACAAGACCTACACAAGAATAGGTAACTCTGTCCTGTATCTTTGTCCTAATTATCTGCCTTTTTCGTCTTCAAAGCCCCAACCTCTACATAGCAAAGGATAATGTTGCTGCGGCTATGAAGCATTATGTTTTGAATATACAATGTATAATGATTATGCTACTATCCTAACATTGCACTGCAAATAGTGTAGCGCGCTGTTCGTGAACAGCTGCTCTTGTTTTAAAAATAATTTCTATGTATTTAAATTAATAAGACCAGCACCATTAGCTTAAGCCTTATGAACCCTCGCATTGATGAATCAACCAGCACTGACTTCATCTTTAACTGCTTCAATTTTTTGTATACTCGTACAGTACAGTAATTAGCTTGAAATCAGAATGTCACAACATGACAATTATGGCGCCATAATGATGTTACGCATAATTTGAAGCACGGCATTGTTGATGTTACGTTCCTTTTTCTGTGTACCAGCTTCTTATTTTCACTGATAAATCTCTAGCATATAATAAATATGGAAGACATCATTAGCAAAGTTGTGAATAATAAATAAAATTTTGGTAAATACAATATACACAAGGTGATATAAGTATACCTAGCACAGACTGACAAGGTTCTCATAGCACAGTTGTTTTTGTCGGTTCTTGATCTAAACACATCAACCTCCACGTCAAACGCAGGTCCCGTATCTTCTTCTTTGTACACATTATATTTCATGCTCACCTGAAGACAGTGAATATTATATGTTAAAAAGCATTCTACCGTATTTGCTCAAGTTTCACCCGCAGCTGTGTATTGGACTCGGGTAAAAAAAGAAACAGATTTAAAGAATAAGTCATACCGTGATCACTGTGAGTACTGCTTTTTTAAACTTTTTTTACTTTATTTACAACTGTTATCTTTATAATTTGTTTTTCATGATAAATCAGTTGAACAAGCAAACATAACTTGTCTAAATTGTAATGTCTTGCCATCTTTGGATAAAATTTATCTTATCTAAATCAAATTTATCTTATCTTGTCTAAATCAAATTTATCTTATCTTATCTAAATCAAATTTATCTTGTCTTATCTAAATCAAATTTATCTTATCTAAAACAAATTTATCTTGTCTTTTCTAAAACAAATTTATCTTGTCTTTTCTAAAACAAATTTATCTTATCTTACCTGGGCTAGAAAACAACCCAATCCTTGTGCTCTAATCAAGACCTCATTACTGGCACCATCAAGTTCTGCCGACTGTGTAACCAAACTGTTGTCATCGCTAACATGGAATGTATACGTATTGTCGGTGTGTTCGTCGAATATATCGACTGTAACTGCCGTATTCCCAGTATATGTTTGTTGACCAAACTTAGCTAAGGCTTGCAATGCAACAACTGTGTCCTAAAATAATCAAGGTTATTTATTAATTACAAGATTACATTCAGGTCTCAATAATCAAACTTTTCCAGTTTAGTTGATCATCTTATTGTGCTTTCTTATGTCGTTTTTTATGTGGGTTTTTCATTTGGTTTTATATGTTTTTTTTCTAACATTTGACCTAACCAGTTTTCTGGAATTGTTTAGTAACCTGCACTTATTATAACAAGCACTTCTGCAAGCAACTAACAACTTCTCCACATGTGGAAGGGCATACTAACAACTTCTCCACATGTGGAAGGACATACTAACAACTTCTCCATATGTGGAAGGACATACTAACAACTTCTCCACATGTGGAAGGACATACTAACAAGTTCTCCACATGTGGAAGGTCATACTAACAACTTCTCCACATGTGGAAGGACATACTAACAACTTCTCCACATGTGGAAGGTCATACTGACAACTTCTCCACATGTGGAAGGTCATACTGACAACTTCTCCAAATGTTGAAGGTCATACTGACAACTTCTCCACATGTGGAAGGTCATACTAACAACTTCTCCACATGTGGAAGGACATACTGTCAACTTCTGATAGGTATTAATAGGAATTTATTATACGAAATGTAAGTTGTAAAACTTTACAATCAACCTGAAATGAATTAGCATAAAAATAAGACTTACTTGTGTCGAGGAAAAACCTCCATACGGATTTCTCTGTTTGGTTAACCACTGTACGATAGCTTGTGAATCAGCATCAATGGCACCTTGACCTATTTCCAGCATAGATAGCAGGACATATGCGGTCATTTCTACTTCAGCAGACGGTGCTCTGTACCAGTACCAGGCGTTTACGTCTTTTTCCACCTCCTCCGTCTCCTCACGTTTCCAGTGAACCATTCCACCTGCATGACATCCATTATAGATTACAGTTCACATACAACAAGAAAAGCAATGATGCTAGCCATCCAATAGTGCAGCAAAGTTGAATATAACTTAACATTGATGCAAAGCATCCAAAAGCCACTCAAACTTGAAACTGTAAGACATAACTTAATTACAATACATCAGGTATTCTTTGAACAGATCTATAGCTTAAAATTTGCAAGAAACCAAAATTCCTTTAAAAACAGTAGAAAAACTTTGAAAACAAACCAAAAGGACCAATCTTGGAAAGTCTCTATCAGATATTGGGTGTGATTACTTACCTGATGAGACCTTTCTTCTTTGTAACATATCCATGACTTCATTCCTTCTATCATGATCAGCTAACGTGTAAGCATATAACATCACAGATAGTGTGTAGGTATCGGTTTTATACACGTCAGACATATCCAGACAGTTAAAACCTTCCCTTATGTGTGGTTCAAACTGAAAGAAATATAATTATTATAATTTATTATCAATGGCCACCCGATCCCTCTATAGCAACCCAATATGGACGAATTTTCAGATCTAATGATTGACCAGATACTAGTGTAGAGAAGGCTCCGCCCATTTGTTTGACAGAATGTGTCAAAGGTTATCACGGGAATCCATTGGATTATGCAAACATGTGTTGGTACAAAAACATTACAAAAGAACTGTTGTATCTGTTGTAGAGGCAAGTCATACACTTCCAGGAAAATTTTAAAGTCAACGTTCGTTCACATGTGGAGGAGTTCCTAGTTCCTAATTGTGGAAGGGTAAAGTTTAGTCAGGATACAGTCCAGGAAAAATTGTTTGAGGTGAATCAGCTTCTATATATAATTGATAAATTCTTTAGAAACAAGGATAAACCTGAATAAACAGACAAGGTTGAAGTTAAAGTAAATGGAACTTACTGCATCTCCAAGGTTAGCTTCAAGCAATGCAATCAGAGTAAAAGCTGTAAGACCTGCCAGGTTGTCACCGTCCGCTAGTCCACCTTTCATGTATGAGCTGAACACTTTTCCATACTTAGGGAAGCAGCCATTTTCATCTTGTTTCTCTACCAGCCATGTTGCACTATTTATGATGTCTTGATCATCGACAGCAATAAATTCAGCAGATTTGGCCATTGATTTGACAACAAAAGCAGTCAACCATAGACTACCTGTAGCGTTATTGTAGCTGTTCTCACCCCAAGCGCTGTAGGAATTATCTGTATGACGATAGTTCATCTGTCTCTGGTAACCTATAGCAACAATAAAAGCAAATAACAACAGATGTTCGTAAAACACGTATGCCCACATGGCAGTAAATAGTTAGAAATGGTAAAGGTCACAAAGACCTTGACCTACTGACCTCAAAATCAATAGGGGTCATCTTCTGTGATGACCAACCTCCATGTAAAGCTAGGGCAAATGTGTTTTATTCAGCAAGTAAAATACAAGTTGGTATCAATAGAAAACGAGTATTAGATGCTTTTTATCATATGACACAAATAACACGAAATTACTCATTTTTCCGTTGAAAAAAACAGACTTCGCTAAATAAACACGCCAAAGTTAACATCATTTATAGTTGAAAGTGACATCATGTGAATGTTATACTATAAGAATATAAATACTTGTTATACTAACCCAAATGCAAGAAAAGTCATAGGATATAAACTTATATTGAACTGGTTTAGGAAATATCATTAAGCTTGCTAAAAGCTCTTTCCAGAACTTGCTTAATGTAAGCTTATATCATTTGACAACTTTTGATAGAACATCTTTACCTAGATGTGAAACTTACCAAAAGACATGTCATTGATTCTAGCACCCGTTGTCAATAGATACAAACTTATATTGAACTTGTTCATGAAATATTATTATGCTTGCTAAAAATTGAGACTCAACGTACCGACAGACATGTAATTTTTGGCCTCTGTCGCGGTTTCTGGCGCAAGTTGGTTGGTGAAAGATAGGTACTGAAGCACGTATATGTTCGGTGCCCACGATGCCATGTTTTGTTCACCACAACCATACGGCATTCGTAGCAAGTTCTTCAGATTGGATAATGTAGGTCCCATAACATCACCTGAAGATATAGATTACAATGGTAATTGTTATTTATTGATTAAATCATCCACAGAGTAACTCAAATAACACATACTGTAAAATCACATTATTTCGTGGGTTTTGAATTTCATTGATTTTGATCAATTGCATTTTCAGGGGTTGAAAATTTGTGGATTACAAAACATGGAAGGGTAAACCCATGCTATGTATTTGGGAGTTTGATTATTTGTGGGGATAATAATTATTTTACCGAGTGAGGACCCCAAAATTTCAGTTTATAGGGATATGTTTATGGTTATCGAATTTTAGTCCCTTGCTAATTGGCAAATGACCTCCCATTTGATTTATTGGTCAAGTTAAACAACAAAATCAACAAAAACTTCAAAATGTAAAAAATGAAGTTTTAAAAAATGTTAAGTTGGATTATTATATCATCTTAAATAAAATAGTGTCAAAAATAATGTTTTAAAAATTATTTAGCTGGAATATCAAATCACATAAAATGAAATAAAGAAAATTATGAAGCAGGAAAAGCTTACCAACAACAGAAGCTGTAGCCCTGTATGAGTCTGGGACCAGCTCTCGTGGTAAACTCCATTTGGCTACTCTTGTCTCTTCATCAATATCACCTGTTAACATAAAGGATATTAATTATATTAGGACTAAAGTTAAATAACTTTCCCCCCCAACTTTAGGCAGGTAATTTTTCCCCGACTTTAGGGGTGTAGCCAATTGAAGCCTTGTGATGGGGGGAGGATATGTTTGTGTTCGACTGACAGTTGTAAGACCAGGCCTGGAAATTAGCAATCATTCTCAAGCCTGAAAATTAAGGTTTCAAAGCCTGAAATTCCACTTTTCAATATAAACAAAGAAGGAAAATTCAGGATTGAGAAACCATAAATCAGACATAAGCGTGAAAAATACCAGGCCTGTAAGACAAAGTATGGTCATCCACTTTTGTTCTTTGCAAATTGGCAAATGACCTCCCACTTGGAGGGAAGAGACAGTAATTCTGTTTGATACAATTATTTAAGGAATCTAGGTGCAATACCCTAGGTCTTTCCAAATAGACTCATGGTTTCTTAAATGTGCCCTGTGTATATCACCGATACATGCAAAACTAGCTCATCATGGAGGTATGCAAATAATAGACGTATCCTTTCCGCTACCAAGATTTTTTTTTGGGCCTAGGTGAAATTCATATGGACCCTAATATACCGTCCCTGAGACATTATTGACTTGCAGCTCTGATAAAAACTTGATACATCCGGATGCTTTAAGCACACCCAACCAAAAGTGAAAGTAGGCATTATTGTCAAAATTGCAACTTAGACTAAAGGTCACCTGAAATGACGATTTGACGGTGACGCTTGTGCCAATAAATTCCTTTTTTTTAGCTAGGTAGGTCTATTTAGGGCATTGATCCCGACCCTTTGTCTAGCCTTATATTCCTTCTATAAAAAAATAACAACTTTTTGGCGCCAAATGGTAATTCAATTCCACAGGGAATCGTATTGCTATGGCTCGTATAACCAGTAATTTCAGTTTTGGAAACCTACATTCAAAGGCCTCTATAAAGGGGACCAGCGGGCCCAAAAACCTATGCACGACCTTGGGCTTGTGATATCCTTTAGTCTGGGATGCATGTGTATCCATGACAGCAAAATTCCTGAATTTGGGCATTTAGGATGTAAACTATATGGAAGGTCAAAATGGCTATCACGGCCAGTCTGCATTAGTACGCTATAATAGTGGAAAGGATATGATAGTTTACCTTTGACACAGATATATGAGCTCCACGTCTTCTCCTCTGGTACACCCTCAGCCTAAATATATGAACAAATATGGAGCGGATACTTGATGATTTTCCAATATGATTTGATACGATGAAGTATCGCGAGTCGCAAGACTTGTACGGACAGACAGACAAGGTGATTACTATATGGCAATGTAAAAAGGTACTGTGGATGTAAGCTTACGATTAAAGCTCCAAGTTACCTATAATGGTTTGCAAGTTATTAGAAAAAAAACATGAAAATGTGGACGAACAGATGGACATGTAGACAGACACAAAGACAGACGGACCGACCGACAGATGGACGAACAAGGTAATTACTATGGGTAAACTTTTTTGCGGGGGCCCTTATTATCTAGGATAAAGAGCCTTTAACACAATTTTCAATTGAAATAAACGTATTTAACTAGAGCTAATACAGGAATAATTATTGTATGATAATTACCTCAATGAGTAGTTGTCTCTGAACACCATCCGATACACCAGCACTAAGATCACTCAGTTTTACATCAGTACATAATCCATTATTCTCTACAGATACAGCCTGGAAATATTCAACACATTATTTAATATGTTTTTATTCAAATTATTTGAATTCAATATTTCTACACGCTTATAATTAGCCTATGACTTTGTCATATCAATCGTTTATTTTGTATCACAAAGACCTAGAGCCCATTGCCAAACCAAGCCGCTACCAAGCGCTCCATAGCGCTATGCAAGGAAACGGCTTGCTTTAAAAATTCATATGCTACCGGCGAGCGCTTGCAGAATTAGCAGACCATTGCACAGCAAAGTGCTACCAAGCACTACAGAAGCGGTCAATTGCACAAGAAAGCACTCAGTAGGCTGCCTTAGGAAAGTGATGAGAAACGGTATGCTAGCGGTGAGCAGATTTTGAAGTATTTTCACGGTTTCCATTTCCATAGCAACCACAATTTTTGACCGAATCAAAAAGAAGTTTCATAAACCTAGCTTGGAGACTGTTTGAGTTATGGCAGGATCCAGATTTCTTGATGAACAAACAGATGGACAGACGGAGGGCAAACCTATAGTCCACTCTAGTAGGGGACTATAAAAACCCATGTACATGTACCATAATGTTACCATGACAACAATATTTACCGTGACTTCTATATCGATTTCTCCAACAATGGTCGGTGTAATATAGAACTTGTAGCTATCACTATCACCTCCACACAAACAGAATTCCTTTACTGAACTTCCAGAATCACGAAACTGGAAGCCAGCCATCTCCTTGAATCTAAGCACCATCTACAAATATACGAGTATGTAATAAAGTAATCTAGCGTTACATGCGCATATAGCTTAGTAACCTGTACACAACATACCCAGCTGCTTACACATGCTTCTCAAAAGTAAAAGAAAATGATCAAAAAATGCAAAACTGAATGCCTTATCATGGTATTCCGTATTTCTAAGAAAACCTGCTTTATATCCAGTTTTTTTTGGTTTTTTAACTCTATATAACAACATTCCCTCATGATAAATAATTCAATGATTTTTTAAAGAATTTTTTCCCATTTGTTTCTACCTGCATTCAATACACAGCTGTCGGTGTGCAATACTCGGGTGAATACGGTAGTCTCCATCATTACTGAAATATACCGTTAATCACCGACCATAAGCCACATGCACCCATAAGTCGCAGGGCGACTTTGGTATGAAAATTTGTGTATTTTTGACATAGGAGAAGAAAAAATTATTTTTTTCAATTTCCACTTACTGGTATACAGTCTTCCAGATAGTTGAATACAGTCACCGTAACTGGAAGTGTCTCACGACGAATAGCTGAGTATGGCAATGTGAGGGACACGAAAAATGGCTGGAATGCGGTCACGCCCACAATATCAGACATGCCTACTCCATCTATATGATTGGTACACAGTGTATTCCCTACCCACTCTGTGATCGTGTCAGGAATATTAGTTGATACTGTAAGCTCGGTATCAGTCTCTCTGTATAAAATAAATGGAAAAAAACAAAATAAATACATAATGTACTTGTGTTATTTATTTGTACAATGTACCCCTGTACCATCAATATTTCGATCAGTTAACTAAAATCGCTCTATGCATATTTTTTAACATAATCAAAATTTATGTAAAGTAGTAAAAAGTAACAATTTTTACAATAAATCTTAGATATAAAGTTCGTTTTCACTGAAAGAATTATTTTAAATCAGCAAAAGTTTATAGGGCGCCTATTTTGAGGTTTCATGTGTGGATCCAGCAATATCTCTATCAAACAAGCTTTTTTGCTCTTGGTTGTGCATGATCTGACTCTATGCCTGTGCAAACCAAATTTTGGCAAAAATTCCAGACAGAGTTAGGTCCCCCGACGGGCCCCACCCTCCTCTAGATTGGTGCATTTATAACAGGTGTGTTTACAAATACCTATAAAATATATCCATACATTCTTAGCAATAGATTATTCTTCATCTTGTTTTGCAATTATAAAAGTCCTCGTACAGTTAAAACACAATTTGAAGACACGAAAAGATGCAAAAAATCCCTTAAAGTATTTTCATGAATTAGCTTTAAGAATGTATAAACAATAGTGATGCATGCATATATAAACATGTAGAAATGGTGAAAAACATGCTAAATTAGAAATCAATTTATCTCAAAAACATGAACATGTATACTATTCAAATTTTGATAAGAGGATCAAGAAATCAATATTTATGTTCGCCTTATGTTAACTGAACAATACAGATTCAGAAAACATTGTGCAATTAAATATTAAAATATTATCTTATCTGCTTCTAAATGTTGAAAATTTCAGGTGATGCATTTGGAATGCATTGATAAAATGCTGTCTTTTCCAGGAAGCTAATCAGCATAGTTTTACAAAAATATTCACAAGGAAAACTGATTGACCCTTATAAAATTTTGGGTAGTACATATTTGAGTCAATTATATTAGTTGAAATTGAAAGTTATGTAGGAGGAAACCATACCATTTTATTAATGGAAGAAATCAGATGATGCATAGATATACAAGTACATATTGTTAGTAACAGGATACCCCCCCCCCTATTTGGTTTCTCCCGAGTCACTGATTTTGTGCAGAAAATAAAAGTGAGGACCAACCAAGTCTAAGTGACATAACTGTAACACTAGATACATGAGAGTGGAGACCAACCAAGTCTAAGTGACATAACTGTAACACTAGATACATGAGAGTGAGGGCCAACCAAGTCTAAGTGACATAAATGTAACACTAGATACATGAGAGTGAGGACCAACCAAGTCTAAGTGACATAACTGTAACACTAGATACATGAGAGTGGGGACCAACCACGTCTAAGTGACATAACTGTAACACTAGATACATGAGAGTGGGGACCAACAAAGTCTTAGTGACATAACTGTAACACTAGATTAATGAGAGTGAGGACCAACCAAGTCTAAGTGACATAATTGTAACACTAGATACATGAGAGTGAGGACCAACCAAGTCTAAGTGACATAACTGTAACACTAGATACATGAGAGTGGGGACCAACCAAGTCTTAGTGACATAACTGTAGCACTAGATACATGAGAGTGGGGACCAACCAAGTCTAAGTGACATAACTGTAGCACTTGATAAAGAGTGAGGGCCAACCAAGTATAAGTGACATAACTGTTACACTAGATACATGAGAATGGGGACCAACCAAGTCTAAGTGACATAACTGTAACACTAGATACATGAGAGTGAGGACCAACCAAGTCTTAGTGACATAACTGTCGCACTAGATAAAGAGTGAGGGCCAACCAAGTCTAAGTGACATAACTGTAACACATGTCTAAGTGACATAACTGTAACACATGACATGAGAGTGGGGACCAACCAAGTCTAAGTGACATAACTGTAACACATGACATGAGAGTGGGGACCAACCAGGTCTAAGTGACATAACGGTAACACTAGATACATGAGAGTGAGGACCAACCAAGTATAAGTGACATAACTGTAACACCAGATACATGAGAGTGGGGACCAACCAAGTCTAAGTGACATAACTGTAGCACTAGATACATGAGAGTGGGGACCAACCAAGTCTAAGTGACATAACTGTAAAACTAGATACATGAGAGTGGGGACCAACCAAGTATAAGTGACATAACTGTAACACTAGATACATGAGAGTGGGGACCAACCAAGTCTAAGTGACATAACTGTAGCACTAGATACATGAGAGTGGGGACCAACCAAGTCTAAGTGACATAACTGTAACACTAGATACTTGAGAGTGGGGACCAACCAAGTCTAAGTGCCATAAATGTAACACTAGATACATGAGTGTGGGGACCAACCAAGTATAAGTGACATAACTGTAGCACTAGATACATGAGAGTGGGAACCAACCAAGTATAAGTGACATACCTGTAACACTAGATACATGAGAGAGAGAACCAACCAAGTATAAGTGACATACCTGTAACACTAGATACATGAGAGAGAGAACCAACCAAGTATAAGTGACATAACTGTAACACTAGATACATGAGAGTGGGGACCAACCAAGTCTAAGTGACATAACTGTAACACTAGATACATGAGAGTGAGGACCAACCCAGTGACATAACTGTTACATATGTCATAAGAATGATCAAGAGCCAATGAAGAGATGGGATTGGGATCCTTAATTTTTGTCACCCATTTATGCTGACTCTGCTAGTTATACATGTAAAATGGTTTCTTAGTTCTTCAGAATCTGATAGACTAGCTTACGAATACTAACCCCAATTTTACAATATCCCAAAGCCAGGTTTCCGGAAAAAAGCTTCGAATACGGTCAACTTTTTCCTCAGTTCCCTTCATCTGAACATTCTCATTGATATCCAGGTTGTCACTTAGCACTTCAGAATCTGCATCATACATTGCAAAGGCCGTCTCATCTGTATCAAACAAGGGTATAAAATAGTAAAACCTTAAAACAGTTTAGAGAAATGTGCTGTTTCTTGCTTCTTTCATTGAGTTATTCCGCTCATACTGACCACCAGGTCTGGCATCAACTTCCTGTAAGATTTTAGATGTCAGTTCTCATTCTATAGGAAGGAATTCATTGCAAGGTTTCTTTGAGAAGGTTAAACAGACTGATGGAAAAGCTGATAGATGGTGGTACATACATAATACTTTCCATACTGGTGTCATGTCAACCAGTCAGAGCTGTTTTCTGCCATTTTTACCATCTGAGGCTAGTTTTCTACCATCTGGGGTCTACCTTTCTCTGCCTTTGTTTATCTTGAGGAGAGCTCAGCAATCTTGTACCTTCCAAAGGATTCAGAAAATGAGACAACTTGCAGCAATCTACAACCTTCAGGAGAGTTCAAAAAAGGGAGACAACTTGCAGCAATCTTGTACCTTCAGGAAAGTTCAACAAAGGGAGACAACTTGCAGCAATCTCATACCTTCAGGAGAGTTCAACAAAGGGAGACAACTTGTAGCAATCTTGTACCTTCAGGAGAGTTCAACAAAGGGAGACAACTTGTAGCAATCTCGTACCTTCAGGACAGTTCAAAAAAGGGAGACAACTTGCAGCAATCTACAACCTTCAGGAGTCAGTAGAATTTAACAGGGAGCATTTTTGTCTTTACAGTTCTCTTTTGAAATTGCCAGTGTAGTCAAAATAGATGGTCACAAACAGGAAGAATGAACATACATGTTAGCACGAAAGTAAAGTTTCCCAGAACTCTTAAGACACAAACTAATGAATCAAAACTAAACCCATCTGCTGTGCTGACCCTCAGATATTATGTTAAAGTGGCATGCATATTATGTAACATGCGAGTGCAATGGAAACATCATGCACAGTTGACACTGACCCCAAATTCACTATATCCCATAACCAGGTCTCAGGGAAGAAGCTGCGTACTCTCTCTACTTCCTCAGGGATCTCGGTCTTCGATCCTGCATTCAATTTTGGTTTTACAGCCACTGGTACCTGGTCCACATTTGATAACGGTAAAGGGCCACTCTGTCCATTTGCCCCCGGCAATCCTCCACGAGCAAGCGAATCTTGGGGTACAAAAATAATATTGTTCTTACTCTTATCGTTACTCTTGCTATAGTTTCAACAACAAGAGAGGCGCCTCTCACGACTACAATGCGTTGTCATAAACTGATTCTCTATCTTGGAGACCTAGACCCCATCAAGTAGGGTACTCAAATAAGTTGCCTGAAAAAAAGTTTTATCACATTGTTTTTCTATTTTTATTCCTTCTAAAGCTATTGAGCCAAAACTGATTTCCAAATTCAGTAATTACATTAACCTTGACCACAACAGCCCAACTTGCAATCACAAGATGCACCTTCAAACAAACTACATACACAGCAAGTTTTAATCCAACATCTTTTTGCAAGTGAAAACTGATTGTTTTTAGTAACCTTTTGTGACCTTGACCTTGAACCCAGCAGTCCCACTTTCTATTATAGGAGCCAGCCTTAGACAAGCTATTCATTATTCACGTTTCATCACAATATCTTATTCAAAACTATTGAGCAGAAACTGAATTTCTATTTTTAGTAACAATGACTTTTGCCCCAACTTGATATCTCAAGGGATGTCAATATTGATCTTATTCATTTGAAGAAAAAGCATAGCCAATCATATTGCCTGTTACTGACAAAAAGTTTAATATTGTGTGATCTGATTGGTAGTCCTTATCCTTAAGTCAGATAAGATCAGTATTGAATAACGCCACAGAAGCAGCGTTTCCAAACAGGCTGTCTGTAAACAAATTTTCATTGATAAACACATTGGAATATTAGATGATGCTCTGAAAAAGAAACCTGCTAAAAAAACGTTAACATGAAGACACACTGACACCAAAAGTGGGTGAAGTATAATAATAGCTCTATATATTCTTCAAAGAGTTAAGCTAAAATTAGTACTCTTGCAATAAAATTCGGAAGTCTTGCAACAAGATTTCATTGGCTTGAAGCAAAATTCAGAGGAGTAGTCACAAATAATATGAAGTAAGAAAAATATCATTTTTGTAACCAAGATTCGAATGCTCTTCCCCCCCCCCCCAAAAAATAAAATTCTATACTGTTGCAGATGCATTCTGTGAAGCTTCTAGACTAAAAAATAATTGTGTCTCAATCTGGTGAAAGGACAAAAACAAAATTACCTCAAAATTGTTTGTAATGCAAATCAAACAAGTTGCCTCAGAAAGCATTTTAATTCTGCACAGCCACAACTGAGTTCTGGGCACCCTTCAGACTTAAAATCAAGAATTCCAGTAAAATTTAACCCATTTCCTTCCTACTGGAATCAGAAGAGTTCAACAAAGGGAGAAAACTTGCAACAATCTCCTTCCTTCAGGAATCAGAAAAGTTTAACAAAGGGAGACAACTTGCTGCAATATCCTTCCTTCAGAAATTAGAAGAGTTTAACAAAGGGGGACAACTTGCAACAATCTCCTTCCTTCAGTACTCAGAAGAGTTTAACAAAGGGAGACAACTTGCTGCAATCTCCTTCCTTCAGTACTCAGAAGAGTTTAACAAAGGGAGACAACTTGCTGCAATCTCCTTCCTTCAGTACTCAGAAGAGTTTAACAAAGGGAGACAACTTGCAACAATCTCCTTCCTTCAGTACTCAGAAGAGTTTAACAAAGGGAGACAACTTGCAACAATCTCCTTCCTTCAGTACTCAGAAGAGTTTAACAAAGGGGGACAACTTGCAACAATCTCCTTCCTTCAGTACTCAGAAGAGTTTAACAAAGGGAGACAACTTGCAACAATCTCCTTCCTTCAGGAATCAGAAGAGTTTAACAAAGGGAGACAATTTGCAGCAATCTCCTTCCTTTAGTAGTCAGAAGAGTTTAACAAAGGGAGACAATTTGCAGCAATTTCCTTCCTTCAGGATTCAGAAGAGTTTGATAAAGGGAGACAACTTGCAGCAGTCGCAAGTGTATGATCATTCAGAATTAAGCAGCCAGATTGGCCAATGGCTTTCCACTTTGAGGGAAGAGACATTTGTTTTATACAAGGAATCCTCTATTGAAATAGACTGCTTGGTTCTTCAATGAGCTGGGTTTACAGTATCGATACACACAAGACTACATATGAGATATCAACCAGTTAATCTCTAGGTGCCAGGGTGTAAAAACACTTTAGAAATAACCCCGGCTAACAATGGAACCATGCATGTGTAAGTACCCGTAGGGCCAACATAAGTACCGGTAGGGCCCACATAAGTACCTGTAGGGCCCACATAAGTACCCGTAGGGCCAACATAAGTACCGGTAGGGCCCACATAAGTACCTGTAGGGCTCACATAAGTACCTGTAGGGCCCACATAAGTACCCGTAGGGCCAACATAAGTACCGGTAGGGCCAACATAAGTACCGGTAGGGCCAACATAAGTACCTGTAGGGCCCACATAAGTACCGGTAGGGCCAACATAAGTACCGGTAGGGCCCACATAAGTACCTGTAGGGCTCACATAAGTACCTGTAGGGCCAACATAAGTACCGGTAGGGCCAACATAAGTACCTGTAGGGCTCACATAAGTACCTGTAGGGCTCACATAAGTACCTGTAGGGCTCACATAAGTACCTGTAGGGCTCACATAAGTACCTGTAGGGCTCACATAAGTACCTGTAGGGCTCACAGAAGTACCGGTAAGGCCAACATAAGTACCGGTAGGGCCCACATAAGTACCTGTAGGGCCAACATAAGTACCGGTAGGGCCAACATAAGTACCTGTAGGGCCCACATAAGTACCTGTAGGGCCCACATAAGTACCGGTAGGGCCCACATAAGTACCGGTAGGGCTCACATAAAGTACTGGTAGGGCCCACATAAGTACCGGTAGGGCTCACATAATAATTAAAGTACCGGTAGAGCCTACATAAAGTACCAGTAGGGCCCACATAAAGTACCGGTAGGGTCCAAATAAAGTACCGGTAGGGCCCACATAAAGTACCGGTAGGGCCCACATAAAGTACCGGTAGGGCTCACATAAAGTACCGGTAGGGTCCAAATAAAGTACCGGTAGGGCTCACATAAAGTACCGGTAGGGCTCACATAAAGTACCGGTAGGGCTCACATAAAGTACTGGTAGGGTCCAAATAAAGTACCGGTAGGGCCCACATAAAGTACCGGTAGGGCTCACATAAAGTACCGGTAGGGTCCAAATAAAGTACCGGTAGGGCTCACATAAAGTACCGGTAGGGCCTACATAAAGTACCGGTAGGGCTCACATAAAGTACAGGTAGGGTCCACATAATAATTAAAGTACTAGGCCTACATAAAGTACAGGTAGGGCCCACATAAAGTACAGGTAGGGCCTACATAAAGTACAGGTAGGGCCCACATAAAGTACCAGTAGGGCCCACATAAAGTACCGGTAGGGCTCACATAAAGTACAGGTAGGGTCCACATAATAATTAAAGTACTAGGCCTACATAAAGTACAGGTAGGGCCCACATAAAGTACCGGTAGGGCCCACATAAAGTACCGGTAGGGCTCACATAAAGTACCGGTAGGGTCCACATAAAGTACCATCCATCCATAGTTCATTCACTCCACCACCTTGCTTACCCTACTGTACTCTTTGAAATTGCGAGTTTTGTCAGAAAAGATGGTTATAAACAAGAAAAATAAATATACCTACAAGCTAGCATGCAAACAATGGATGGACATTATTAGTAACCTCCCAGAACTAGACTCAGTAAAAACTGAATTTTTCTCAGGAGGTCTAGAAAAATTAATTTTTACAGGAAGGGATTGGACCAGCCATTTTCTTTTTAGTGTAGAAGGTTGTGATCAGACTCTTTAACCCTGTCATACTTGCTTCAATATGTTAGATAATCGTATTTTTGCAAAATTTCTGTCCCCCTCCTCTGGGTCAGCACATGAGTACTGAATGAATCTGACCATAAGAGAGTATACTGTGAAGTGCCATGCATATTAAGTAGAGATGGGAACAAATACCAAAACCAGTATTCAAATACTCGAAATGCTGATTTGAATACATGTATATTCGAATATTCGATATTCATTTCAAATCTTATTAATTTGTCCACTTCCGTAATCTCCCAAAATGACAATCATTTTTTATTTCCCCCTTCTTGATGTAATCAACTTGTTGGATAATCAAATTTGAATATGAAATTTGCCTTTGAATATTCGACCAGTTATATTACGATATTCGGTCCCATCTCTAATATTGTGTAATACATGTATGTGAATGCAGCGGGAATGTCATCAAACTGACCCTAAATTTACTATATCCCATAACCATGTCTCGGGGAAAAAACTGCGAATCCTTTCCACTTCCTGAACGGTCTCAGTCTTCGTGTCAAAACCTGCTTGGGCCACTTCTGGTACATTTTGTACATTTGACAATGGTACGGCAATTCCACCACCTACCCCAGGCATTCCATCACGAGCAATGGAATCTTGGGTATAAAAATTATATTCTTCTTACTTCTGTCATTACCTTTTGTATGGTTTCAACAACAATATTCAATAATCTTGCAACAAAATTTAGTAATCTTACAATAAAATTCCATACAATTGCAAAAACATCCATACTCTTGCAGCAACTTTCAGTAATCTTGCAACAAAATTCATCAATAATGCAACAAAATTCCATACTATTGCAACAAAATTAAGTAATCTTGCAACAAAGTTCAGAAATCTTGCAAACAAGTTCATACTCTTGCAACAAAAATCCATACTCTTTGAACAAATTCCAAACTCTTGCAACGGAATTCAGTAATCTTGCAAAAAAAGTCCATACACTTTGAACAAAGTCCAAACTCAAGCAACAAAATGCCATACAATTGCAACAAAATGCAATAATCTTGCATCAAAATGCAATAATCTTGCATCCAAATGCAATAATCTTGCAACAACATTCCATACTCTTGCAACAAAATTCCATACTATTGCAACAAAATGCAATAATCTTGCACCAAAATTCCATACTCTTGCACCAAAATTCCATATGCTTGCAACAAAATTCCATACACTTGCAACAAATTCCATACTCTTGCAACCTATAACCTCACATCAGCAGACACACAGTGAGCCCACAAAGATAAAATTAAATACTGTAAAATCATTATTTTTCGAGAGAGTTCAATTTTTTGTTGATTTCTTTGTTGAATTCGACCACGAAATCTAATCCCCGCGATTCATCGACCTCCCCAATACAGAACATAGGTTTACCCTGTCATGTTTTGTAATCCACAAACTTGAAAATGATTTTTCATCAAAATCCACGAAATTTAAAACCACAAATATTAATGATTTTACATTAAATAATTAAAAAACAAGATACCACGATTGTGGTAAGAAGTTAACAAACTTACAATAATATCTTGGTTGTTCTTTACAAGGTCTAGTCTGAACCTGCCCGTCACTGACCACCGCCATTCTTACATCCTATAAACATGAAACGAATGTGTAGTGCGGATAAATCATGCAATATCAGTCCTTTGGATTAAATTTTGCGTTTGTATTACACCCTAAGTGTCTTAGTGATACTCCCCACTTATGAAAACAAACAAATGGGGCTATCAAAATAGATGTCAAGATATCAAACTTTTAAGATATATTTGCGCCAGTAGAAAAAATATAGTCCACAAATTTATGTGGTCAACAATAGTTTTTCTACAAGCCCAAATATATCTCCAAGCAATAAACAGTCCAAAAGCATTTTTCCTTAGTTTTTGGGCATAACAATACTGATACAGGCGTGGAAAAGTGAAGAATCTTTAAGTTATAGCAAGACACAATTCTGTCAAACATGCACAGGCTTTATGCCCTAGAAGTTCCAATTCTTACAAAATATATTTTCTTTTAATAAACTAAGAAACTCCAACTTAATTCAGGGGTCCTACTGAGGCATATTGCTCAATCCTGAAAAAGAGTGGCAAATGTGTTGCAAGTAACATTAGCACACACTCCTTCACCAAAACTCAGTCTCAAACAGTTGTTCTAATCTAACTATTCGTTAAATTTTACTCAGCATAGCAAATTTCAAATGACTATAACTTTTTCAATTCTTCGAATTTTTACACCAAATAACTTTTATTTTCTGCAGAGATTTGCGGATTAATCTGGAATTGTAGGATCCCTGTAAATTAAAGTTTTCATCTAAGAAAAATAATTTTAAAGAACTCACCCTGAATGCAGTCATAGAATCTTCACCCTCGGGACGTAGCCAGTAGGAATTATACTCTGAGAAGTCTAAAAGTAAACATGCCCGTATTTTATAGTTGGACAAACATAAATTGGCCGGGCTAAATTTAGCACTAGTAAATAAACACAACAATGACCTTCACATCTAATTAATCAATAAATTATGTAGACATTATAATGCTGGAATCATTTCTCGTAAAGCGCTAGTGGCTCAGTGGTAACACATCTGCCAATAGATGATGTAGCCCACATTATATTTTTGTATGCAGGTTCAAATACTCGTTGTAACTTTTTATCATAATTGTTGTTTTTTCGTTTTCTTATCAATTTTTAATTACAAAGTTTAACAAAGATGAAACGAAAAAACACACGAAAACATTAACAGTAAATATATAGACTTGATGCAAAAAATGAAAGTCATAAAGTGAGATTCGAACTCACGCGGAATAAAAAACTTAACATTGTTGAGACTAAACCTTGCTCTGTACTGACTGAGCTATTTTCTCATCTGCTATAGTGGTCAAGTCAATACACCTTATTATTTTACTTCAGGGGCAAAAGGTAAACAGGAATGTTTATGTTCTGGTACTATTTATAGCCCGGCCAATTTATCTTTGTCCGATTATACTTATTATCATTTTTATATTTGGTTATGCACCTATCTACCAAAGGGGGAGCCGTGGGCAGACTCGGGGGAATTAGACAATCTTTCTTTTATTGGGTCTAACTCCCACCCTAGAGCCCGGGACCCAAAATCATTTGGCGTGTCAAATTCCCACCTGTCGGGAATCAACTTCTGCTTAAAGTCCTGTATATGCCTTTGCTCCCCCTCTGGGGCAAAATATTGATAGATGCATTACTATAGGTCAGGTATTATTCCAGATGTTCCTATTTTTCACTGTTATTCACAAATTTAGTTTCTTGCGAATTCATCAATTCGCGTAAATACACTTTTCAGACCTATACCAGAACCTTTGACAGCTATTTCCGTATTCAACTAAAATAAGTCTGTTACTAGATTTGTGAAATTGAAATCACATTAATATTTAGAGCTTTATACAGCATATGACAATTGCACCACCTACGAGTGCTTGACGCTCGACTTTCTCATCAAAAGTGATCAATGAAAAGATCAAACAAAAATTGACATCAGAAAAGCCTTTAATTGTCATTATTATTTGTAAACAAAGGCTAGTGTTATCATCGGCAAACTATAAATCATGACCTTATAGCTATACCGTATACAGGGTGTTAAAAAGGTGTGTTCTCAAAATTTTTGAATTCATACAAAATTTGATCTGAACTATGCACGATCATTTTAATTTTCTTACTCCAATAGCTTCATTTAATGCCAGAAATATTAGAACAATGGCGGAACCCTTTGAAATTTTACCTGAAAGTTTTACGTTCTTCTGGTGTCAGAAAACTAAACATTGAGAACAAACTTTTTTAACAGCCTGTAAATGTTATTGTTGTCAAGTTCTGTTGTTATTGATCAATGACTTACCATCGTCAGATCGGTCACGTTGGTTACGACAATACTCCTGATCCTCATTGTAATAGCTCACATAGGAATACGTTCTAGCCACATTCCCTACTTGATCAAATATCTGTAAAAATTCAAACAGTGGCACATTGAAGTACCTTGGAAACAAATCAATGTAATTACAGTGGTTTCTGTTGCAGCCTTTATGAAAATATCACTTGCATATTATATTGAAACAATTGTGAAATACGTAGTATCTGAGGTAGTTTGTACATATAGTGGAATTTGAAACACAGACTAGATAGGGGCATCGTCTACAAATTTGTAACAATGCGAAGTACAAAAAACATTAGACCACTCAGCTTTCGCAACAACCCAAAACCAACAGTATAAATCTCAATTAGCCAATGAGAATATGTTTTACAAAATATCGACCAATAAACAAAGAGAATGCAAGAACAATATTAATCAGCCAATGAAAATATGTTTTTACAAAATTATACAGACCAATTAACATAAGTATACAAAAAGAGTGTAAACACAAATAGCCAATGAGGAAATGTTTAACAAAGTATTGATCAATGAATAAAGAGTATACAAGAACAGTTTTAATGCAATTAGAATAAGATTTACAAAATATTGACCAATAGAAATAGAGTATACAAGAACAGTTTTAATGCAACTAGAATAAGATTTACAAAATATTGACCGAGTATATCTCAAGCAAATCAAAGTTATCTTACCTGTTTTGGAGAGAGTTGATTATTGCCGCCTAGCAACATGACACTTTTATCGACCATGCCAACAAAACATGTTGATCCAGAGCTTGCAGATAGGGTATAGTCTACAGGATAACCCGGTCTCACTGTATCCTTGGCAAACGACAATTTCGCCTGGAAGTTTTAGAAAGGAGGACTTTGTTATTGCTAAACTATTACAATTTGCTTGTGAAATAAATATCTATATTGGTCCTATTAGGTAGTTCTACATTAACATTTCTTTTTTCCCTTTTAAAACTTATGGGAAATAAAATATGTTTAAACTAAATAATTTCTATAAAAATATGCAAATTGTTTGACAAAAATCTTTTCGACAAATCACTGATGAGCTATGAGACGGTTGCCTGCAAGCCAGTAGTACATTATGTATGGCAATAAACAGTTTTGCAGACAACCCTCACAATAAATAAATAAATAAATAAATAAATAAATAAATAAATAAATAAATAAATAAATAAATAAATAAATAAATAAATAAATAAATAAATAAATAAATAAATAAATAAATAAATAAATATAAATAAATAAATAAATAAATAGATAAATAAATAAATAAATAAATAAATAAATAAATAATAAATAAATAAATAAATAAATAAATAATCATGTACCTTGTTTTGGAAGCAACCATTTACATTCAGTTGTATACTGGAGGCAATGACCTCTCCGTCGTCACGCACGTACATCAACAGAAGCTTGACATACGGGCTGTAGTCAGCATAGATTGGTACCTCAAGCTTAAAATGCGCCAAACGTTTCTTTGGTTTCATTTCTGGAAATAAATAATATAATTCTGAGGATCTTATGGACGATAGATATATATTGTCAAATAAGGTTCCTCTTAAAATAAAGTCTTTATTATTATAATTATTATTATATTTATGTGTTATGATATCGCAAGGCTTTCCCAGGCCATTTTAGTGCCCCACTACAGTAGTTACAACAAGTATTTATAATAATTAACTGGTTGCATAGGGCTACATAATGACAGCCTCACAGTTCCGCAGACAAAATCGAAGAATAAAACACAGTCACGAGTTAGGATGCACAGTAATTAAATCATGTGTGTGTAGCATTTGACAACACATCATGACACAGCACTATTATCTTCCTCGTAAGTTTATTGACAGTTTGAAGTTATTCAGCCATAGTTGTGTTTTATCGGTAGTTTTAGCACAGCTTATTTTTCTCTGTGTGTATATAGCTGAAACTACTGGTTGTGTTAGAATGATTAATTTACCATTATTGTTGCCTAATGGATTCACATTTTCTGGTACGATAATTTCTTCTTCTACAGGTTGCATACCCTCCTCGCCTTCAGGTCCAAATAGCTGCATAGGTAAAACACATCTTTTATTCAAAATGAGCTAAAAAACTGTGACTTTTCATTTTGTGTGTTCTTGTGTGTGTTTTTTGTGTTCTTTTTGTGAGTTGTGTTTTTGTGTGTGTTTTTTGTGTTCTTTTTGTGAGTTGTGTTCTTGTGTGTGTTTTTTGTGTTCTTTTTGTGAGTTGTGTTTTTGTGTGTTCTTTTTTGTGTTTTATTTTTTGTTTTTGTGTGTTCTTTTTGTGATTTGTTTGTTTGTTTTGTGTGTTCTTTTTCATGCCATTCATGCTCTGTAACTTGTTTTCTGTTGGGTGTTGCAATCCCTATCTAATTTCTTATAATCTTTTTGTTGTGAATTTTTTTCTCCCCATATTTTTTTCCAGCACCCTGTAACTACAATTTCAAGCCTCTTCTTTCCAAAGTTTCACAGGGTGCTGAACAACGAAAACGATACAGCTGCTGATAAAGATGATATATTTTGTGGAAAGCAAATAATTTTCCCCTTAGCGTGGCATATATTTCATAGAAATTGATATAGAAATAAAATACTTACGGCTATTTTTGTTTTCGAAGTGACGCAAGTTTCGTCTTGGACCTGTAGCCCAAAGTCATGTGGTATTGCTACATTGACAAGTGACAGACCTGATTAATTGGTCTATACGTCAATATGATTAATTACAAAGAATATTTTGAAAAATCAAATTTATTGAAAACCAAAACAATGTAACATACCTCTGGGTTTGCACCTGGGAGTGGAGGTAAGGGTCCTGGACGTGGATAAGGTCGAGGTATATAAGGATAGTCCGGTGTTGGTGGAACTGCAAATATAAACACGAAACACGTAAAATATGAGCATCTTCTCATATTTATTTGTACCATTATTTATAGGCAATGGTATACTAGTAATTTTTTTATATTAAAGTAAAGGTTCGCAAATTCTGTAAGTTAAAGAAATCAACAAATATTTACTTTCCAGGACTGGTATTCAATATTGATCTTATTTAAATGGAAAATAAGGATAGCCAATCATATCACCTTCGACTTCTTTTCTGATCAAGGCCTCATATTTACCATCAGCAGGAATATTCAGTACAAAAGCAACATCAGAGGCCTTGATTTCCTTCTTGTTTGAATCCACAACACTATCTCCAGCACGAATCTAGTAAATGGGAAAAAGCACAAATCTAGTAAATGGCAAGAGCATGAATCTAGTAAATGGGAAAAAGCACAAATCTAGTAAATGGCAAGAGCACAAATCTAGTCAATGGCAAAAGCATGAATCTAGTAAATGGCAAAAGCATGAATCTAGTAAATGGAAAGATGAAAGCATGAATCCAGTAAATGAAAAAATAAAAGCTTGAATCTAGTAGATGAAAAGATGAAAGCATGGATCTAGTAAATGAAAAGATGAAAGCATTATTCTAGTAAATGGAAAGATGAAAGCATGAATCCAGTAAATGGAAAGATGAAAGCATGAATCCAGTAAATGAAAAAAGCATGAATCTAGTAAATGGATGAAAGCATGAATCTAGTAAATGGATGAAAGCATGAATCTAGTAAATGAAAAAAGCATGAATCTAGTAAATGGATGAAAGCATAAATCTAGCAAATCGAAAGATGGAAGCATGAATCTAGTAAATGGATAGATGAAAGCACAAATTGAATTAACGGACAAATGAAAGCTTGAATCTAGCAAATTGAAAAATTGTACATTATATTTATTTATACTCCGACACGCCCACTGATTCCATTCAAAAAGTGTACATTATATTCGTAAGCGGACACTTTTGTGAGCTATAAGAAAACTGTTTCACTCATAAAATAATTGCCATAAATGGTCAATTAGACAAAAACTGACAAATCTGTAACAGTTAAATAAACAACATAGTAACTGATTGCCTAAAGCATAAAACTTGGAGCTAGGAAATTGTTTAAACACACAGCATGGATTAATATGCTGCATTACTGTAAAAAACATCAAGTTTGTGGTGTTAAATTATATTCAATGTCTTGGTTGAACTATATCATAAAATTCAATCCTCATAATTTATCTACACCCCAACAACTATACAACAATGGCTTATTTTTTATAATCCCCAGAGTAAAACTTCTCTAAATTGAATGATTTTACAGTATTATTATCGGTAGCAATTGAAACAGAACTACAAACCATTTGTAAGCTTGAAACATGTATTGTGCAAATTGACAATCAATTGCACGAAACCGGAATTATATACTAGTACATCAACCTTTTTTCCATTTTTTTCATGAGAATTGGTGATGCCTTTAAGTATCACTTCAATACAACACTATATCAATAAATAAATGTGAAAAATGTATGTTTAAACTAGAAAATATGTCATTATGTTAAGGATCATATCATAATACAATCAGTTTTTTCAAGTATAAATCAATTACATTGTCTTAACATTCACAAAACAGTTAACAATATATTAGAAGCTTTTTATATGAACCTGTTTGAAAATATTTTCATGGATTGTCTATTTTTAAATACAAAATAAAAGACAAATAATATGCACAGATATGTACCTTTGTGCATCAAGCCTGTATCATCAGTCACTAATGTGGAAACCTATAGATGTGTATTCTTTTATATGGTGGGTGTAATAACATATGGGCACACTTGATGTTTACTCAGTAAATTTTCACATGCTAATAAATGCTCAGCACTGTATGAATAGACAGTTAGATAATCCCTAAGGATCATTAGGCCAAGCTTATTTTGAAAATTAGAATTATATTTTCTAAAATGCAAACATCTTCTGTTCTTGAATTGTGACAGAATAGATTTTGATAATCATTGTCACTCTGGTGATCGTTTTGTTTTTGTCGGAGTATAAGTCAGATATAGTACTAGTTATTCGTCAAAAGTGTCTTCTTACAAGGGTTATTGTACAGTTTTGTGAGGACAAACAACAAATTATCCTCGGCTTCGCCTCGGACAATTATGTTCTTTGTCCTCACAAAACTGTACAATAACCCTTGTAAGAAGACACTTTTGACGAATAACTAGTACTGTCTCTATTACATAATTTTAATGAAAAGCGACAATATTTTAATTTTTTGACAATTGAGATACATTGTAATTGACTAATAAATTTTTCAAGAGATTGGAGCAAGACGGGTAACCAGTGATTAAAATTAAATCATTACTGAAATTCAATCTATACGAGGGGTGATCCAGAATTACGTGGACTTTTGCTCTAATACAAAAACCGTTATACTTATATTTACAAATCCGTGGACAATCTATCATTAATACTTACTGCACAAGTATACCAAATTTCATGTGGATGTGATAATAAACAACGTAAATACAGCGTCTGTAAGAGGGTATGGTTATGAATCGCGGGGCAGCTCAGAAATGACGTACGACGTCACCTTCACGCCTGTATCATTTCATGATGCTTTCGAACACTGCTAATCAACTGTTCTTTATTTTCCCTAACCGATTATGCTGTTATTGTATGCATATATTATCGTCCTGTCAATATTTACCTAACTGTACCGTAACCAGCCCTGGAAGATAATATTTTCCCACTAATGTCACGAATGGTTGATTCTGACCAACGTAAGCACCGATCCAATCAACGTCGGGGTTTTACTTCTACCCGCATGGCCTGCCACACCATCCAGGCCTTCGTTAAAACGTTTATGCCATTTAAAAACAAGTGGCTGTGATACGATATGTATAATACTTGATTACTCCAAGATTTCTTTCATCTGCGTTGGGAATTTCCCTAGCTGCACAAAGAATTACATGGATATGCGAGTGTAACTGAAATTTTGTGACGTCATTATTGACGTTAATTATGATATGACAACAGTTCCATATATATTCATAACGTGACGAATACAACGAATATGTCTTTGAAATTTCACTCAGTTGTTGATACAATATTAGACAACATGATGCCATATTTCTGAATTTCTAAATGAAAAACACAGTAACAATCAGCAATAACGTAACACGTTTTACGGAAAAAATCTCAGTTGATCCGCGAAAGCATTTATGTGTTGCCATGGTAGCGTATAACTGTTGATGCAAAGAATTGTTTTCAGATATGTGTTGCGTTTTGTGTCAATAATAGATAAAAGTCGCTTGTGTACAACTTTCATACATATCTAACCTAAAATAAACTTTCTAGAGCAAAAGTCCACGTAATTCTGGATCACCCCTCGTACTTACAACAGACAAGAAGTTATAGTCATGTCCACGGTCGGCCGTGAAGTAGACATCCAGAGGAAGCTCGGTATCACAATCTGCGGCTACATCCACATCAGGTATATATATAAAACTGTCTGAGGCCGAGTACCATTCTATGATTCGGTGATAAGCGTTAGGCGGGAATGTTCTATAATACCCTTCACCCGATATATACCTCCAGTCGTCGCCATAAACTTCTGTTGTAATCTAATAAAAATAATGATTATAATGTTAGTGAATGTAACCATATTTTTAAATAAATTTTGTTAAATATACCAGATTTATAAAGCACACTTTTCATGCGAGCACACATTCAAAGGTGCTTTATCTAATATAATGTTGCAGCCACAAGGCAATAATTATTTTAAAATACATGTAATATTGAAAAAATATAGAGGTGAGCTTGTTAAAATTGCTGGTATAATTATCTTTAATATAGCCATGCCAAAACCTCTTGGCTTGAGTAATTTTCACAATGTTGTATAAACAAGTGACTGATCTGAAAAATCAATTTGAACTTACTCGTATGTTGACGTCCCCTAGACCCTTCACAAGATCATCAATAGAAAAATAAACAACACCATCATCATCAGTACTGTAAGTGTTGTTCCATTCATACCCGGATCTATGAGAGGTGGCGGTTATAATCAGTGTTTCTCCGGGAGCCGGCGAACCATCAGGGTTGGTAACTATTACCTGTAGAAATAGAAGATATTCTAAGAAAATGTACCGCCTCCTCGATAGCCTAGCAGTTGCACGTCCGCTTCTAGTGCGGCAGGCCCCGGGTTCGATCCCAGGCTGCGTCATAGCAAAGACAAAATACAAATGGTACCAGAAATTGCTAGACGAAACTGGCTTCTCTTCTCTGGTACCCTCATGGCGATGGATAACATCAGGAATGAGGTGTCAAGAGAGATTAATATATTTGGAAAAAATGCTAAAACATAGATCTAATTAAATTCTTCAAAAAAAATTATTGAATAAACATTTATAGATCAATGTTAAATATAAATATATATTACTAAAACAAATCCATTGAAAAAAGTTTATTTTATTTTATTTTTTATAGTGTTACAAGCGATTATAGTTTTAAATAAACTGTATTACCCTGGCTTTGAAAGGAAATCCTGGTTTGAATTGGTTATTGGAATCATCTTCTACCCTCATAGACAAAGGTGCCATGGTCATAGATGGACCCTTTGATGTTCCAGATAACATGATTCCTGCCAAAGTAAGAAAGTATACATTGTTAGTTCATTTTTGGTTTCACGCCAAATTTTACGGCATAAATTTACTATTACAATTTATCATAATGTGTTTGAACTAGAATTATCATAAATTACTATTTCAATTTATGAAAATATATGACTCAGTTGACAGGTATGATCTACGAAAAAGACCGATCTTAGTCAAGATAAGTGTATGAAACCACAGGAACTTGCATAATTTTAAAAAAAAATTATTACAGGCTCTCAATATTGATTTTTTTTTTTTTTTTTTTTCATTTTTTTTTAAATTATGCAAGTTCCTGTGATGAAACAGGCCCCCTGACTGGCACTGGGTGCCAAACAGTTCATCTCTAGAAGGGTGGAAAAAATTGAAAAGTTTAAAAGTTGCACCTGTTTGTTCTTCAGTTACATTAGCTGTTATTCTCAGGTCACCATAGTTGGAATAACTTGAATTCTTTAACTCGAGGTCATCACCATTTATGAAAAACTCGTAACATCCGTCAATCTACAACAGAAGTAAGAAAAGTCAAATACTTCCAATGCCAAGCTTTCAAACATGGCCCCTTAACTCAAACATGGTCCTTAACTCAAACATGGCCCTCAACTCAAACATGGCCCCTCCACTCAAATATGACCCCTCAACTAAATAACTCAAATATCGCTCCTTCACTCAAACATGGCCCCTAAACTGAAATATGGCCCCTTCACTCAAACATGGCCCCTAAACTCAAACATGGCCCTTTAAATCAAACATGCGTTTTATCTATAATAAAGCACAGTCACTTGTCCAGATGCATACATTAAATCACTCGTGCTACGCGCTCGTAATTTTTAGAATTACTACACATCCGAACTCGTGACTGTGCTTAATATTCTACGATAAAATTAAGAACAATTAATTACTTCTTCAATAAAGTTGGTACTAGTAATACTGGTCGGTAAATAATATGGCCACAGAAAACTATGTGTCAATGACTAATTATTCTACTGGTATAGGCCTACCTTGGCTATGATATTTGAACAAGGTCGGATATCCCGGCTTTGATAATAGTAATGTCTCGGCTTGTAACATATTTCCATCGTTAGATCACCCTTCACTGGTTTACCATATGTGTACCTGGAAATATATAGAATAACTACAGGAACTTGCATAATTTAAAAAAAAAATGAAAAAAAAAAATTGAAAAAATAAATTCAGTAGATCTAGGCCTACCAATAAAATATATTCTATATTTTAATACAGGCTCTAAGTATAGATTTTTTTTTCATTTTTTTCTCTCTTTTTTTCAATTATGCAAGTTCCTGTGGTATAATAGTCGTGTATATGTAAATATATTCCAGGCAAGAAAAGAAACTTCTACTACTGTACTGTCATTAATATTCGCGGCAAATTAATTTTCGTTGATTTCGTAGATGAACAATATCGTAACAATTAAATTGAATAATTAACATTAAAAAGAGGTTACAAGAGATTTTTTTCCCAATATTTGATATCCATGAAATAAAGAAATCACCAAATTACTATTATCATAATCTGCAAATTTAAATACCAGGGAAAATCAATGATTTTAAAGTATAAAATTTGACAGACATATACTACGGTAGTAATTGATTTTGGTATAAGATCGAATTTTATTTCACTGAGTGATCAGAGAAATTAAATTTTCACTCATGGTGATCAAATACTCACTTGGCACAAACTGTTCCTGATATATGTCTGGTCGAAGGAAGTAAATAACTTGGTGGCTTGACTGTCACCTCAAACTTTGGCAATACTGCAAGGTAGCATAAAATTTAATAATAATTTAGAAATGAACTAGATCGTGAAATTAAATCCCCTCTAATAATGGACTTCAAAAATATATTACTGGTAACAGATTTTTCCTACAATATTTATATTCTATGAATTTAAGAAACCACCAAATTATCATTTTACCATAATCCACAAAATTAAATACCCACGAAATTTAATGAGTTTACGGTATTTTATTTAAATTAACTTTGATACCATATTCTAGGGATTAGACAATGATCCAGTATACTCGATGATTGATCGAATGACCCTGACATTGTCGATTATCAATTACATTTGTTCATAACTGATCATCACTATTACTAAGGGAAGTAACTGCTTGAACCCAGATCTCTTCCTAAGTACAAGGAAAGTGATCTTTCTTGAACCATCAAGACTACACCACAAAATACTCTATGTAGGAATCAGGTTGCTAAAACTCTGGACATCTGGGAAGAATATATTATACGTCCCTGTGGACATGAAGCATAAATTGTCTACTGTAGAATGGTTTTTTTGCTAATATGCCTTGTGTGCAGGACAAACTCAAAATGTATTTAAGAGGCCATGTTATTTTTGAGAATCATTCGATAATGTAATTGATGATTGATCGAAATCACATGTCCAATTACTTTCGATTGTTGATAGTGTTTTCAATTCGATTATGAAACCATACCATATTCATCGACTTTGAAATATTGTTCAGTGTCTTCTCCTCCGTATGTTGCTTTAATCTTCCATCCTCCGAGGACAGGGTCCGCACTCAGTGGCATCTCTAGACTAACCAGTCCTGCAATGTAACATTAAATTTATAAGTATTTAGGAAGGTTGCAAAGTGAACATGTACAACTGCATGAACCTGTAGCTACCCGTACACGTTTCAATTAAAATTGGCTTGCGAAAACCAATCTGTGCGTGCCTAATCATGTGACAGTTAAAATGGACCAATGAGAAGGCTACATTCTAAGACTGGACTTTAGACTGGTTAAAATGATGTATTAAGTATTATATGTGAGTTTTTTTTAATCCAAGTCTCTGATTGGTTGATTCTGACCATTGTCATAAAATGAACCAATGAGAAAGGTACATTCTAATACTGGACTTCAGACTGGTAAAAAATATGTATTAAGTATTATAAGTGAGTTTTTAAAATCCAAGTCTCTGATTGGTTGATTCTAAGCACTGTATTTAAATGAACCAATGAGAAGGCTGCATTCTGAGAAATGGCAAGAATCTGACCTGATACAGTCACCACATTCCTCCATTGCTTCACTCGTGTTCCTGACGGAGTTTCTATGCTGATTAAGCTATACTGAAAAATGCCAAAAATATACATTTATGCACCTAAGTATATTAGCACAAACTAGGCTTACTGTAAAATCACATATTTTTGTGAGTATTAAATTTCGTGGGTTTTGATAAAAATGCATTTTTGTGGGGTTGTAAATTTGTGGATTACAAAAACATGGAAAGGTATGCTCTGTATTGGGGATCAGATTTCATACTCAAGTTCAACAACGAAATCAACGAAATTTCAAAACCCACGAAAAATAATTATTTCACATTAAGTTAGCACAAACAAGGCTTATCAGTATGTTATGCTCTGTATTAAAGCATAAAGCCACAGTATATTTTTGGAAATTTTTCGAAAACTGTGCTGTTGAGAAGAGGGGATGGACATGTTGTACAATCAGGCAGAAATCTCTTCATGTTACAGTACACCTGCCATTGTGGTCAACTGCCCACTGAATTTGATTTAAATACTGTAAATCATTATTTTTTGAGAGATTCAATTTTCGTTTTTCAACTCGGCCACAAAATATAATATCCACGATTCATCAACCTTCCAAATATGGAACATAGGATCAACCATCCTTTGTGATATCCATTCAAACAAACAGACCATCTAGAATAAATATATATATGTTGCCCAAACTTTATTTGGAAGACATAATGCGCCAGTCCTTTGTACCTGACGGATATCTTTCTCTGCCATTTGGGCGCGAAACAAAAACCTGGCATTCAACCGACAGTGCGGGGATATCGGAAAGGTACAAATATGAGACTGTTCCCCGTCTATCCTCTATTCCCCTATCCCGGGGTCGGGGGGGGGGCTGTGGTTTTTAACTGACTGATGTGTAAGCACATCCAGTGATTTATACAGTAATAAAGAAAACTTGGAAAACGTTAAATGTAAAAACTGGTCAAAGGCTGAAATTTAAAACCAGTGAATATTGCTACTATAAGTTCCAATTTCCCTCAGCCTGAGGCAGCAAAATTCTAACAAGTTTATGAAAACCTAAAGATAAAAAACATTGGTCTAATAGTTTCATACAGCCTCCTCGATGGCCTAGTGACAGAGCGTCAGAGCTTTAAGTGCTGGAGGTACCATATTCGATCCCATGCCGCGTTATACCGAAGACGAAATAAAAATGGTACTAGAAATTGCCTTGCTAGATGCTCGGCATATTTAAAAGAGAAACTGGCTTCTCTTCTCCTATACCTTCATGGTGGTGAATAACTGTTAACATCAGGAATGAGGTGTCGAGAGGGATAAATATAAGTCGGAAAAACTTGTTTCACAACCGACCTTAAATAAATTAGTTTAAACTAAGATGTTTGATACTTACAGTTTCGAGTTGTGGTTTCATTCTATGGTCCATGGTCATGACTCGAAATTTCACAGTTTGTCCCGGTTTGTAGATAGGCTTATCCGTCTGTATTAGCGTAATAAGGGGAGTAACTCTAGTTTCAATGCTGCCCTCATGCGAAAGTATGATCCGTTGTTCATTTTCGAAGCCTACGGTTACTGTTGCTATAACTTGAGATTTGCCAGACTCCACTGGTGTATTTACCGTAAAGCAATTGTGATATTCTGAAATTATTAATCATGCATTTATGAAGATAATAATTATTGTGCCCACAACTTCCCTTGCTCTTAAGTGAAAACTGAAACATTTTGACTTAACTCAGTAACTTAAGTTAAAAATATGTGTAGTTCACATTTTCTACAAATTTAAGAGTATATTATAACAAGAGGGCACAAAGGGCCCTAAGTCGCTCACCTCTTGTTATAGTTCATAAAGGCCCACATGGCAACGTTAGAAATCATTTACAACTTCAAAGAATCAAGTTAATGCAGCCTCAGTAGCATGTACAAGGTTATCATATAGTTCTATTAATCAGCAACCTTGTTATTTACATCAGATAACACATATTGATAGATTAGACCAAAATTGTTGTGACCTCTAGTGCAAATACAAAGTTTTCCTTTGATTTGACCTTGTGACCTATTTTTTACCTTAGTTGACCCAATACCATACTTGATCTAGCTTTCATAGATACAAATATTCACACCAAGTTTCCTGAAGATTGGACCATACCTGTTGCCTCTATTGTGTTACAAGCTCTTTCTAAAAGATCTAGTGACCCAGTTTCGTTCTTGACCTAGATTTTATAGAGACAAACATTCTGACTAAGTTTCATGAATATTAGACAATGATTGTGTCCTCTAATGTGTTCACAAGCTTTTTCTAAGAGTTGACCTAATGACCTAGTTTTTGACCCCACATGGCCCAGTTTCAAATTTGACCTAGATTTCATAGAGAGAAACATTCTGTTCAAGTTCATGAAGATTAGGCCATAATTGTTTCCTCTAATGTGCTCACAAGCTTTTTCTAAGATGGAACCTAGTGACCTAGTTTTTGACCCCACATAACCCATTTTCGAACTTGGTCTAGATTTCATATAGACAAACATTCTGACCAAGTTTCGTGAAGAGTGGGTTGTAACTGTGACCTTTAGTGTGTACACACGCAATTGTGGAAGGACGGATGGACGGCAGACGAAGAGTGATCACAAAATCTCATCCTGTCACTATGTGACAGGTGAGCTAAAAAAGATAATAGAAAAGGAAAGGCAGCATTCAACTTAACCAGCTGACCGCAGAAAACATAAAAAATATCACATACCACAATTCCACAACATGAGAGAAAACTGAACATTTTTCTCATTATAATTGTTTTTATAATGCTTCAAAATAATGCTACACATACATTAATACTCTTGATTTTCATGTGACCTGCTTTTTTGTGTGTTCCTTTTTGTGTCTTTCTGTTCTTGTTTAGTGCTGTACTTGTGGTCTGTGAATTTTCGTTTTTGTGAGTTCCTTTCTGTGTCTTTCTGTTTAGTGCTGTACTTGTAGTCTGTGAATTTTCGTTTTTGTGAGTTCCTTTCTGTGTCTTTCTGTTTAGTGCTGTATTTGTAGTCTGTGAATTTTCGTTTTTGTGAGTTCCTATCTGTGCCATTCTGTTTAGTGCTGTACTTGTAGTCTGTGAATTTTCGTTTTTGTGAGTTCCTTTCTGTGCATTTCTGTTTAGTGCTGTACTTGTAGTCTGTGAATTTTCGTTTTGTGAGTTCCTTTGTGTGCCTTTCTGTTTAGTGTTGTACTTGTAGTCTGTGAATTTTCGTTTTTGTGAGTTCCTTTCTGTGTCTTTCTGTTTAGTGCTGTACTTGTAGTCTGTGAATTTTCGTTTTTGTGAGTTCCTATCTGTGCCTTTCTGTTTCGTGCTGTACTTGTAGTCTGTGAATTTTCGTTTTTGTGTGTTCCTTTCTGTGCATTTCTGTTTAGTGGTGTACTTGTAGTCTTTGAATAATCGTTTTTGTGTGCTCCTTTGCCATATCCAGAGACTAAAAAGCACTTACCCATTGTCTGTGTAAATAGCACGAGTTCCTCTACGTGATTAACAGCCGTGTAATTTACTTGAACATTGATTTCGTAAAAGCCGTCCTTATTCAGTTTCAAATCGTTTGACCATTTATCATCCCGGGCTACATTTTGTAGTATAAGACATACTTGGGTCTCAGAATCAGCCTCCACCAGAGTAGGCAGGGTGAGCAACTTCGCCCTGAAAAAATAGCAATAAAGAACTATGAATACCAGGCGCGTAGCTAGCCCATAATCATGTGGATTCACTATTGTTCTAGGGGGTCGGGGTCATGCTCCCACGGAAATTTTGAAAACAATGGTGTAATCTGGTGCATTTGAAGCGTTCCCGAGGTGCTTTATTTAGTTCTAACAACCACGAAGATTTAATCAACGTGCGTGTAACAACGTAATTTATAGAATCATTAATTTGTTGATAAACGCTAAAATTGGCCGAGTACTTCTCTGTTAAAAAGAAAGCTAACACATAAATCAAACAAAATAATTTAATGTTCCCATTTTCAAAGATTATGTTCACATAAGCTCCAGATATGCTTATAAAAGTCTATTTGCTCGTCCCTTTTCAGGGCAGCAAAGTTCTTTCTGTATGATAACATTGTTAACCAATGTTCATATGTCTGTAGCTACTAGTAAGCGAAATATGGCAGACCAGACCGACGTTCAGTGGTTATGATAGATCGCATATATTTTACACTTCTTATACTACTACTACTACCTCTCAGCTTAGGCTCTGGAGACCCGTATGGTGATTAGTAAATCAAAGGAACAGTTAGAACAGTGACATTTTCTAGGTTTCCGAGAGGCGATCAGTGCCTGGGAACGTTGCCACGGTGTCGTTGGTGACGAGCTGCTTTTGCTTTGAAGGCTCCATTTACTTGAATTCGGCCATGGCCTGAGCTTTGCCGTACTTTTCACGACGGCGCCTGCTGCTAGCATGCGTGTAACCTAGCACTCCGTAACTGCTTCAACTAAGTCGATGTTTTGCTTCTGTGACAACTATGTAAAGAGACGATAAAGGTGTACCTCAGAATGTTACACTTGTAGGTGGAATCGCCTTTTCGCTATAGATAGCACTTCAATTGTAAGCTATTATAGTGGTTTAGCCGCTTTAAAATTTTAGATCGAGTCCGCACGACTGGTACATCACATAGACTGCAGGCGGAATCGGTTCGAAATTCATCATTTCTTTTCTAGCAACAGCGTAGTTTCCTGTCTTTTCTTGAAAGTCGTTTTGCAGATTACCGATTTACTGCACTAAGTTTAGAAGGTTACTAACGTGTACTGCTCCGCAGGCGTACACGCATAATCCATTGATTCAAGTTATGGGCTTTGCAGTTAACATTGCTTGTGAAACTAGTTGCTGGCACCTTTGCCTGGTCACACGTCGTAATGACTCTCAATGAACTTCATAACTAGAGATTCCATATACGCGGTTGTACTGGGGCGAGTTTGTTACTGCAAGCCAACAACTACAGTATGGTAGGTTGGTAGTGTCAGACACCAGTACAGTTTATAAAAGTAGAAAAAGAAACACAAACAGTCTTGCGTAAATAACCGGCACGATGTCTGAGAATATCACAATGTGAATTCTAAAGAAATTTGGAATACAGACACGACAAAGAAGGAAAGCGTTTAAAGTGAATTATGTTTGAACTTTTCCTGAAAAATATTTTTGTCAGAATCATGTGGATTCAGCTGCGTACTCGCGTATAGGTAGCTACGCGCCTGAATACCCGGTAGACATATAAATACTGACAGTCACACAGAAACAGCGACAGCGCCTATCATGCTATAGCCACCCATCCAAAAAATGGATATTTCAAGCAATGCATGAGCCAAACATGGATACAAAAAATGCGTCAATATCAGCTTGCACTTTAGTGATGTACATACGTTAATTTTGATCAAATACTTGTGTGGAATTTATTACAACATATCAATTTTACGGGGATGCGGATTGTTTGAAAAGCGATAAGAGTATGTTGGTGATTCACTTATGGAAAGACGTGACGTCATATTGTGACCCTTCGATCTTCCTGGGCTTCTGCCATATCACCAATTGCTAAATCTACACTTAATCACACTCCCAAGGCAACACCTAAAGTTTTCATAAATTCTCGACTGTCAATGAATGGAAGTATTATACACTTTGGAATGCCAATGAAATGATACTCTTTGCATGTCTCCTAGACGCTAGAACTTATTTGTAAATCAGATTATTGAAAGATTACAATAAAACCAAATAATGAAAATCACTGTAAAACGAAAAGTCACCACAGTGACGCGATGTAATAAAATTAATATTGCAGGGCGGAGCTCCGGCTGTTATAAAGCAACACAAGCATTTCTGCATTATCACAACATACAACAGTTGCCGCTATCATCAAAGTCTTCAGATTTCCAGATTATTTAAATTTGTGGGAACGAGCTAGGCAGGGGACAAATGAACCCAGCAAAAACTACAGAAACAGTAGGAAACATGCCCTTTTCTGGAAAGGGGAACCATTTCCCAGGTATTAATAAGAAATGTGTGCTCTCGTAGGTATAAACATATCATAAAAGACATGGAAGAACATACAAGATGCTTATTATAAAGGAACATTGTAATTTAATTTGTATAAACTGTTTAGTAAAGTTTGGTACACACACCTTGGTAATATTTTTCACGGTGTCTTTTTGTGACTTTTCAGTTTACAGTGATGTTCATTACTAGTATTTGAAATTATTTGCATTTTATAATCAATCGAGTTTGATAAAACAACCATAGACCTAGTCGCATAATAAAGAGTTGAGAAATAATGAAAAATAAAGGTGTTGCGTTAGGAGTGTGATTAAGTATATTCTGTTCTTTATCTTGAGCACGATTGATAGGCAACAATACCTTGTCCAGTATGTGTGTAGTCTTGTTTGTGTGTTTAATGGTGTCCAAAATTCGTGAAGAATTTGACGTCGAAACGTAATTCCGGGTAGACATTTGTCATTTTTATTTCAACGTTAAATGCAGATGTCATGGCAAATTGGCGTTAAAACAACATGCCACAGAAACTGTCGCGTGTTCCTGGGGATTGTAGTTTTATAAATACGGCTGTATTACTAGTATATAAGCATGTTAAACAGGGTTCATGTACCACGTGACCTTTTTGCTATTCAGGGTCACGAACAAATGACCGAAACCGTCGACTCAGGTAATATTTTTCGTCATTTCGTTCATTTATATAATATAAAAAAGAACAAGAGACAGACGAGAACCGTCTCATTAAAAAGAGAAACGCTCTGATGTATGTTTTATGTACGTCTATTGTCTTATTTTGTTTAAAACTGCAACCGCGCATTTCAAGTCAGCATCAAAACATGACGAGGGTAGGCGTCCAAAACTGCTTTACTGGGAAGTACGTGTAATCCACAGTTGTGCTTAATTCATGTCCGTATTGTAATTTTAATTTATTTTCCACCAAATGCAAGCTGAATTGACTTGATTCCAACCGGCACAGTTACACGACAGTGGTGATTGTTTGTTTATTGCTTTTATTTATCCTCGCCACCGGATAATCCATATGGGCGAGACTTTAGTCACTTTAGTGTTTTGGGGATAGTGCATTATACAGAAGATGCTCCAGTTCCAGAAGCATCCCTGGTTCTTTTACGTTCCGATGTAAAGCATCATACACGGGACCTCGCTTAACGTCTCGTCCAAAAGACTGTTAGTAAGTTTAGTTATGTTAGGTGGGAAACACTGAAAAGCATTTCTGTTTTTGACCGTCTGGAGTAGGGATCGAACCCACAACCTTCAGATCAGCAGTCAGTAACCCTTACCACTAGACCGCTTGTCCACCTAGGAGTGGTGATTAATGTTGTAGACAGGCTAGGACAGCAACTCAAGACCACGTGACGTATCTGTAGACTGACGACATTGTGAAGGTCGCTGTATTCTGGTTCGGTGACATTGGCGTGAATCAGAGACAAGCACAAACGGATGTTAGAAGTTTTTGTTGATACAATGTATGTCAAAACAGTATCAAGGAATGTCACTCAATGACGCGTACTTATCGCAGGAAACATGAAATAAACCAATCTATTGTATCATATTTAACGCGTGATAGCCGATGTGGTTGATATGTTAATAGACACTCAAAGAGTAAGTAGCCGGGCACTTGGATACCGAACAAAATAACGCGATTCGGTAATAAAGGCGATGATAATTGAGATAACTTAAGTGCCAATTGACCCGCACATACTCTATGTATGCTCAACGTGTTGACATACATTCAATCACGCACGAATATATGGCGAACATCGGTGGCCACTTGCACATATTTGCTGACGGATCATCATAGGTTTTTGAGATATATGTAACCCTATTTTCGTTTTAATCTCCAACTCTTAGTGGACTATGCATTGTTGTACACGGTGTTCGTCTGGTTAACGTAACGTTCTATAGGAGAGATCACCGTATTCATATGCAAAATGCCCACCAGCAATCTATTGGATAAATGAACAATTAAAGCCTGCCACTCATCAATAGTTATATCCCTTTGTATAAAAACATGATCTCTCCTATTTCGACTATTTTCCATTCCCCCCAAAGTAATATACGATCAACAGTTATCAGCGTTCCTGTGTTATCTTAGAAAAAAGTCATGTGAAGCTGTTATTCCCGTCTAATTAACCTCTAAATGCTTTTTATGTGTTCATTTTCTCAATAAGTACAGTAGAGATCGAAGTCCCGAAAAACTGTTGCTTTCCATTTACCATTAAGGTTTCCATAATCAGATATCGTTATTGACTGGTACACGTAGTGTGTCTGGTTATTTAATAAGATATGTGAGCTCGGGCATTTTCCCTTGGTGTGCCGTCTTACTCTATTTCGACAATCTGTAGACCTAGCGGATACTGAATTATCGGTAGTTGATATTACAATATTCTCAAAACTAAGGTGATATTTAAAACAAATTTTGTTTCAACTAAGTCATGGAATTATCGGAGTTATATGATCTTTGACAAAGTGGAGTATAATTTAAATAATTCTTACCCGGACGCTGCAGTTATCCAGACCAAGAATAGAGCAGAGATCACACCTTCCTTTCCCATCTTCGTCTTTCTCCTCCGAAGCCACAGAAAGGAATGATACTTTCAAACCAAGCAAGTGGATTATAACATCACGTGACCTAATCTCCACTTGAGAACATCCGAGTTGTTTTAGGTAGTGTGACAAACAAGATTAAGCAACATCAGTTTTTACGCCGATAGATTAAAACTGATCAACAAACACCCATGTTATCTTAACCTTTCATTGTTTTGTGGGTTTTTTGGTCTCGATGGTATGAAGGTTTTGAATGGCTATGTCAAAGAATACGATGATCGTAGGCTATGTGTATTTTGTACAAAGGGTTCTATACCCATGTAGACATTATGACAAATCCTGAAAACAATCATCTTATTTTCAAGATTTGGCGCCATGTCCTACACCTAAGTCAATACTCTTTCTACTTCTTTGTCAATAGTGGATAACTTTTATTTTCCTCAGAAAACTTTAATCTTTCTGGTGCAGCAAATCCGAATTCCCATATTCCGTGATCATAGAGCCATTCTATCACGCGAATAATGCTCTTTTTAAATGTTATACCCGCCAAAACATTTGAGTGAAAGGTGCAGGTATTGACACTGTAACACTGGTTCATGACAAAGAGGTTTTCTATGAACACTGTTCATTACGTGAAAATAGTTTTTCAAACAGGAAATTAAATAGCCGAATTAAACTGCTTTTCAAATGATGCATATAAACTGACGACGGACATTGTTAAATTAATGCACATTACAATTAACTGTTCAGTACGTATAGGACGAAACACAGTTAAAATATAGTGGCGTTATCTTGACGGTGAAAGATGTGTAAATTGCTAACCAGACAGTAAGGGACCACCTGGTTTCTGTCAGACCAGCAGGTTCTATAAGCTGCCAGTCCTTCAGCTCACCTTAGGAAATAAGGTGGTGTCGGGCTCTGTGGTGGATAACATATTATAGTCAAATAGATCTTTATAAACTCCTTATACATAAGTAGTCCAAACAGAGAGTTCAGCTTTTAGCTTTTATAATTATGATACTGAGTGTGTATCTTTTTCCATGCTTTATGATGCCTGGAATATCAGGAAAATGCACCGTTACAATAACAAGATTAAAAAAAAATCTCGACCGGTAGGGGTATCCCCTCCCACACCCACCCCTCTTGGCCCACCCCAGAAAACAATTCCTGGATACGGCCCTGCATACTGCTCCTTTATTTGTTATACTAGTCTCGAGTCACAGAGCTTCATACACATGTCTATAAAATAAATATGATGATACTGCAGACACATAGGGTACCAACCAGTAGCCCCAGAGTTACAGCCCTTGTTCTTGCAACACGCTTAACAAGCTTTGTTTTATCATTGTTTAATTAGAGCAAGTGATCTTTGTTCTGTGACAAAAGAGCTAAATAAACATACATCCATGCATCTCCTCTGGTAATATGAGTTGAAGCAATTTGTTCTAAAGCTTGAACACTGAAATGGTCCTAAAAGCTAGATCACCAGGTCATATCAAAGATCAAGTTTGTGAACATACGAGGTGAGTCAGAATGGTTGTCTCTATGAAATTTTGGATGAGGTAAAAACCGAAGCATTTGGTTGATAGCATCACTGGTGTTGAGGGCAGGCTCCTTAAAAACATCAAACATTGAATACTGTAAAAATAAGAAGTTTAAATGGAATTCGGAATCAGCAAAATCCTTAGGGATTAACTTTTATAATGATAACAATCTTAACTTTAAGAATAATTTTAATGCAAAAGTAGAAGATTTTAATAATTGTTTAAAACAATGGCAGCACAGAAAACTTACATTAATGGGAAAAGTCACAGTAATTAAAACGCTAGCCTTACCAAAGCTGGTGTACCCCTTTTGTGTTTTACCTACTCCCCCGGATAATATATTAGACTCAATAACTAAAACCATATTCTCTTTTATATGGGACGGAAAACCCGAAAAAATTAAACGATTAGAACTAGTAAAGGATTATAATGTAGGAGGTTTGAAACTAACAGATATTCGAAAATTTCTATATTCAATAAAAGCCTCATGGGTTAAACGTATGACAGATGAAGCAAATACAGGACAATGGAAACATATTTATCAGTCGATACTCAAATCATATGGGGGTAGTTTAATATTCGAAGGGGAACTCTCACAAATTGAAATACGCAAACTATGTATAAAAAACACATTTTTAGAAGATATTCTAATAAGTTGGTTTACAGTAAAAGACAGTTTTGAAGAAAAACTAAATCACATACTGTGGAATAATAAGCATATAAAAGTTAATAATCTACCAATATTTTGGAAAACCTGGCATGACAATGGAATAAAATACCTGGAACATTTATATGACTTTCGCATAAATCAGTTCTATAGCTTTCAACAGTTCGCATTTACCTACAATATTCCAGCAACTGAATTCTTAAAATACCATCAGCTTATTGCGAACATACCAGCAACGCACAAACAAATAATAAATATGGAAACATTAACACACATAAGACCAACAACGCTTCTGGAAATCACATCAAGAATACAGAAACCGTGCAAACAGTTCTATAAGTTACAAATATCAAATATTGGTGAACGAAACGTTAAATCGGAGATTAAATGGAAACATGACTTAAACAACAGTGATATTATATGGAAAAAGGTTTACAGTAATATCTTCAGCGCAACTATAGATACCAAATTACGTGATTTCCAGTATAAGTACTTAAAACGTGTAGTTGCTACAAACAAACTTCTATTAAAATGTCATATAGTAGAATCAAGTATGTGTTATTTCTGCAATAGTTATGAGGAAACTATAGAACACTTGTTTTGGTCATGCTGTCACTCACAGAATATGTGGAACAGGTTATTACAATATTTAAGGGGAAATGATATTGTTATTACATTAGATTATTCCATAGTTAGTTTTGGTATTACGAGAAAACGTGTACACTATAACTTGATTAATTACATTATCATATCAATGAAGCATTATATTTTTTATACAAAGCAAAAACTAGGGTCATTACGCTTTGAACACTTTTTAAACTACCTTAAAACAAAAATAACTATTGAACGGGAAATAGCCTTAAAAAATGACAAGATGGATATTTTTGTGAACAAATATAGAGTCTTAAACAGTTAGAATCAGAGATCACGGTTGGTGATATAGTGTGTGTGAGTGTTTTTTTTTATTATTTCTTTCTGAAAGTATTATTACAAAATCTATTCGATACAAAGCCATAATTGTATAGTGGGATAACGTGTATAAGGAGATTATATATATATATATATTATAACTATTGTAAATGAGAACATATGCCGTTTTTATTGATGTATTTATGCAATCTCTTTGTACAAATTTATGTTTTAAATTGAATAAAAAAAAAAAAATCACTGGTGTTACATGGATTTCGTTGAAATGCTGCTGAGTGTGTGTGCAATAACTTGTAAACCATACCCATATCTTGTTTTACTTGGCAGTATTACTGAAGAATGATGCCTTACAAATCTACGTTCGTGCTTGATTGTTCAAAAAAACAAACAACGATGATTTGTATTATGATCTACCAAGGTCTCTTTGTATGGACTCAATATCTTGACCACTGGAGGTTCATTTTCAGCACGCATATTAACATGCGTGTTTTCAGTTAATTGAATTATTTTTTTATGTTTTAATAAAAATGGTGCAATTTTGTGCACTTTCAGCTTTAAAATCAGACCTAAAAATAATTAAAGTTGTGCAACTAAATAGTGTACCCTCCCAGCGAATATATTCTTTCGAGTTTTGACTAAAATCGATGCAATTTCGTGCTCTTTTAGCTTTAAAACCAGACTTAAAAATAACTAACATAGTGCTACTGATTAGTGTTCCCTCTCCAAGCGAAGATTTTTTTCGGTTTTCGCTTTAAAATGATGCAATTTCCTGCACTTTTAGTTTTCAAATCAGACATTAAAATAATTAAAGCAGTGCTACTAAAGAGATCTACTAATTTTTAAAAACTTAATAATCTGATCATTCATGTTTTACCATTTTAACATTAATTATTAAGAAATCCAAATTTATACGAACATGAATATTTTTAATGTAATGTGATTTCCTGCACTACTGGCATGCGAGGTATTACCGGACAGCAGTAATGACCGGACAACTGGTCCTAGACGCTTATTTTCTGGAGCTATGTATTGAAATTTGTACCTAATCACTCAGAAGCGTGTTTTGAATAAATCTAGAAGAAAAAAAATATTCAAGATTAACAAAACATTGTCTATTTATCCAAAATGTCGTACGCGGCTGCGTGTTTACGTTAGCGGCACTTGGGGCATTACTTTCCACTCAAACATTAAATACTATATATAGGAATCCTAATTAATCACCCCATCACACAATTAAATAATATACCTATTTTTCTCACTGTAATGATTACATGTAAGTTAGTAACTTACATTTTAACTATCAATTCTTCAAGTCAAACTTTAATTTTTAATCATCATGCTCTAATTTAATGGGATTAAATGGTGATAACCATTGACATCATTATGTAATATCTGACTGACCTTTAATCAACCTAAACACACTTAATTTCTTATCAGCAGTTGCAAAAATCTCACCTTCACCATCAGGTGGTCCTGTTGAGTGCTTGATTAGTCTGGGGGCTATCACGCATTTAATTAACATGCGAAGGGCTATACAATATATACACATGATGTCATCTAGAATGTCCAATATACAGGTCCAGTATGATAGATGCGGAAAGATTTAGTCAGCCCCAAGAAATAGATCAGTGGTGTATTAAATCAATAGTTGTAGGGGCCGAAAAGATATACAAAAACGTAGCTAGCTAGTCAGCGGGGGGGGGGGGGGGGGGGCAAGGCCCCCTACCTGAATACGTGCCTGGTATGCCATCATCCTCCATACATCGGTGGTTTAAGTCAATTTCTCAGATTCCGACCCCGTGTTCACAAAGAATCATAAATCAAAAATAGTTTTGCTATTTCTTTTAAATTATGTGCACATTTATGACATTCTATGTTCCTCAGCAGTTACAGAATACCAATACAGTTTCTAGATGACAGATTACGAACCTTGCAAACATTTATAATTGTACTTGAGACTGAAATAGATCTCAGACATTCAGGATCAAGCTAGAAAACACAGCTTCAATTTATTCAGCACGCAGGCCGTCAAGTGACGTCACCGTTTGAGCAGCACCGAGCTCCTTTCTGGACTCATATCCGACCCACTGTATACGATTTATTTACTTTTAATACAGAAATAAGTCATAAATAGCCAACTCTGGAATGTAAGGCGGAATAGAAATTGTCTCGTTGCGTTACTGGACTTTAAACTCTGAAAAAAAACGGTTGGCTTTGCACGGTAGCATCATCCCAAAGAAGAAATCATGACCTAACAAGTTTAGGGCACAATTTCTAAAGAACTCCTTTCAAATGGAATGAATGATTTATTGTTTTGTAATCTATACTGATCGTAGAGTTCGCCAGTAACATATCGTTCAGAAATATGCCTCTTATTTCTCAGAAATTAAGGAGGAGTATCCATAACTCTGTCTTAATTCTTCCGTTTATTCTTATTTTACCATGGCGTCAGTTTGACAGAGTCCCTACAATCACATAAACAACAAACTCATGTGTAGATCACTGATATGGAGTGCAAAGAATCCCTATACATCTTGATCAAGTCATCTTCGAGCTATCGCAAGGATTTTCCAAGTTAGGCGTTAATCTTTATGAAATGCCGTTGCTCTGTGATTATTTGTTGTCTGTCATGTGAGAACTGACTGGACAAGCGAGAGCAAATGTTCTCTAAATGGAAGTCATAAAAACAAAGACGAAAACACAAGTGATGAAAACACTTTATTGAAACAACTATGTCAGTTTAGACGTAACCAAAGTTAACTTGGGCATAATCAATATTAATAAAGTAGCAATGAAGTATTTTCTTGTGTCTCTTTTATCTCTAAAACAAAATTACTATAAACATAAAAACAAAATGATGAGATTATGGGAACTACCATCTATACATTGGGGACCATACTCCTAACCAGAATATCAGGGGTTAGGAGACGGGCTGTAACAATAATATACAGAAGTTTGTATAAAAATATAACATATATCACAGACAAAAGCATTCTGAAACAAAACAATTCATCAATTGTTAGTAAAAAATGTGACTTTTTCGAAGACTCTAAACACAGACTTGTAAAAGCCTTCCTGTACACTGAATGCGTTTTTGGCAACTTAATAATGTATATACTTCAATTATCCACTGTAGTGTCCTTTTAATAATAAATAAATTTAGATAAGTTTTTCAGAGGCAATTCTTCCATTTGATATCTCGGTCCCACGTCTAATTTGATTGCCGTCAGATGACCCCTTTAGGCTTTAATTGGCTGGCGTACATTTTGGTTACTGAGGCAGGACAAACATTTTATACCGATAATCGGGACATTGTCCAACAAAGTCAATGACTAAGCAAATAACAGTGATTTGTTGTCATCATCTGATCATGGCATTCAATGTTGATCACTGGACTGAGTGTACAAGCCACCTAGACATGGGATACACATCTGGGTACTGTTTTATCAAATCACTTACGAAAATCTTAAATTTACACTGAAATTTAAATTCTTTATACTTCTTTAACAACTGCAAGTTGGTGATGGATAATGGTTCGCATGGGCTCAGTAACTGAATCATTAAAAGTTTTGCAGCTCCATTTACCACACTTTATAATTATAAACAAATTACAAAGAATTTAAATTTGATCGTAAGATACGATTTCTGTAATCGCTTTGATAAAACAGTACCCACATGCCTGGACATCGTTTAGTGTCTCACTGATGGGTGACACAGGTATAAGACCATCTTTCTACATTTCAAGAAGACCCAACAGATTTCGTTCTCCTCTGATGACTATTTTTGTTTGACATTACACCAATTGTGTTTGTATTCAAGTATTTAGTTTATTTGCTTTTATCGGTTTTTATATGAAATTCCCCGATATAACTTTTGGATGTCGAACTGAAAGTTTGAAATTTCTGTGTCATAAATAGGACTTCTCAACCATAGGGAACGTGTCTCTGGGAACATTTTACTGAAATGTACCATTTTCAATCATTTTTTTTTCTGATTGCAATGAAATAAGAACATTGAATTCCCTCCCATGAGAATGTCATGTCATTTTCTTTTCAAAAAATTACAAGATTTGTACTTTAGTCATACAAAAATAGCATACATCAAATGGCAACCCCCTTAAAGTGATCAAGTTACTGTATAAATTAATATTTCCTCGAGTCAATAAGTTAGCAACTTTTGAATTTCCGACATTTGGTGTGACAAAATATTAGCAAATATATTATTTCTAAGTAGAGTTCTTTGTATGCCGAACCTTACACTAGAGAAAATGTTAGACTGATCTTTGCCAATTTGCGAGCTGTGCCAATATTTCTACATTGCTAACTTTATGATAATCTGACTTATACAGCAGTCTTCTGTTAACGGAAGCAAATCCAAGAATTAGGAATTAAATGTACAATGTATATTAAATATCAGCAATAATTAACTATCATATATCATAAACAGGCTGTCTAAAATAATCATGACCAACTACTACAGCATAATATATCATTAATGTATGTGAAAATATATTATTAAATAATCATTATAACAAATAATTTATATTAATTTCAGAATATAAATACAACCAAACAATAAAAACAATATAACAGAAAACGGATGAGATTCGACTACCTGTATCGTAATAATATCAACAAAAATAATAATAATGCACTCATCTACTAGATGTAATACAAGCATAGTAAATAGTAATTATTTATAATTAAATTCTAACATAATGAAATTGCTACCATGGGGTATGTTTAACTGCAAAATTAGTTTATAAGCTCATATCGGAGACCATGATACATTTTATAATAATGTACCATAAAAAACCAGTGCAGACTTTGCAAACTTTTTTTGAAAAGTCTGAATTAGTAAAATTACTGAATACTGAATAAGAATTTTCTGGCCGTCAAAATCAAAATTTTAATGACGGTTTTTAAGTCTGATCAATTTCCTGTAGAAAGTACTGAATATTGTGACCAGGGTTGTATTCAAGTTTACTAAAATAATACAGCTTAAATTTTTTAATAAATTATACGCTAATTTTACTTCTAATGCCAAGACATACATGCGATTTAATGTTTTTTCTTCAGGATTACTAGAGTCACTTTTTAACTGAAGTATGATGTATTAACCTGGCTGTCAACTAACATTTATTACAATTTTCCCAGTCCTGAGAAGCATCTATCTATTGTTGTCATATAAACTCAAACAATCTCTAATGTCTACATATAAAATACCCTGATTAAATAAATATATAACCTCGACGGTTGTGTTTTTTGCAACCGAACAAAAATCAAAAGTTCATTCTCATCCAATTTGGGACAAATATTACACCATTGAGACCAACATTAGTTACATCTTTAGTAGAGCTCAGGGGTGTCAACAGGGCCAAATTAAAAATCAGGAAAATCATATGCGACTGACAATTTTTGCCAAACAAGAGGTTGTCAATGACATTGTTTCAATAATTAACTCAGTCTGTATTAAGGAAAAGCCTTCAGATCAGATTAAATTTACCATAACTTTGCCATATTTTTTAGATAATTTCATCAATAACTTTTATTTTTGTCAGAAGCCATTTCACTTTCAGGAATGATAAATTCGGAATTCCGGATAAATCAGGAAAATTGACACCCCTGAGAGCTACAATACAACACTACCTATAAACTGTAACTGGCTTTATAATTAACACAATGTCATGGAAACTTTTGTCACACCCGTAATGGTAACACTAAAAAGCAAACAAAATATTGTACACATGCATGTCAGTCAGAGTAAAGATAGCTTTGCCTTACTATTTGCTAAATGAGTTTGGTGAAGGCTTCCAAGCGAATCTATATGTCTGATGCAGAATGCCTTATCCTGAAAATCAAATGCAAGTCTGTTTCGAAGCCATTAGCACATATTCCTACAACAAAACTCATCAAACAATTTACTTTCTTGTAATAATTCTCAGACTGTTAGAAAATTCTAATTACCAAATCTGACAAGATTTCTATAAGACCGTTTGTTTCCCTTACCTGCGACAGATGTCAGAGTTAGGTAGGTGTGAAGGAATTATATTTGTTGAACAATTCAATAATTCAGTCTGATAACATTTTTTTTCTGATTCTTTATTAATAGGTTCAGGTAGGGCCGATTTACAGGTATGTAACAGAAGTTGAAACAAACAATATTTTTTTATAGGTGTTAAAAATTTGCAGGGGTAGTATTAAACATAATGGAATGTGGAAAAATTCAAACATGAAAACTTGCTGAAAGAAAATGACTATTATGTTTGTTCTGCATGAATATCAACTAGACAAGTGTGCTGCAGTTAGGCCAAAAAAAATTTGTTTGTTTCCCCTTCCCGACCTTTGCCAATTAGGGTTAGGTAGGTAGGTAGGTCAAATATATATATTTTTTTTAATATTTTCTAAAGTCAATAATTTTTGTTCTCGTACTCTTGTACAACTTTTTTTATAAAAAAGGTCCAAAAAATATTTTTAAGGACTTTTTGCTCGGGTAGGCTAAAGGGGAAGGGAAAACAAACAATAGTTTATTTTTGGCCTTACTGCAAATATACATTCTGATTCCATAAGCACTTAGAACAGTACAGCACTGAATGTTGATATATACATGTATATACAGTCAGATACAGTTAAATGCCAACTTCTTTTTTACACTGATGAACAAAATATATAAACACATGTATCATAAACAGGATGTAGAAATACACCAAAATGACAATGTTTATACAAACATGACCCCCTTAAAACAAATACTATAGTGCACCACGATAATGAGAAAGGCAGGAACTTTTGGTATAATCTACTGAGGTGGATTAATCAGGTGTGCACGATTTATCAGTGATGTTTTTAGTAAAAAAACTGACCATATCTGTTTTCTTTAGTAATTTGTAAAACCAAATTTTCAACAGTTGACCAAACCGATTAATGTTTGTAAACATCACATTTATCCTGGGCGCACTATTCTTAACTGATTTGTACAAATTATAACCTAAAACAAACACAGTATGGTAGAATGATTGTATACATGTTTGCATAGGTTTTTTAAAACAAAAGAAAAAGAATAATTTAACATTCGGATAAATACCTCTACTATGTAATTGTCTGGCCTAGATCCGAAAATCCCAGTTTTTTATATAAACAAAGTACAAATGTTCCGGATTAAACCTGAAATCTCAGTTAATCAAAGCCTGAAACTTTATTTTTCAATATAAACAAAGAACAAAAAATCCAGATTCAAAAACCTGAAATCAGGCACAGGCTGGAAAAGTGAAACACTTGAACAACTTGTTGGGGCAGGCATGTATTCTCAATTCAATAAGGAATTATTACGAAAAACAAAGCAATTAATGTTCGTGGTACTGTGGAATTTATGGAATACTTTCTTTAAATGTTTCTTAAAAAGCTTAATGTTGATTAATAGAACTCTGTATCAAAGTCTATGAATACTAGAAATAGCAAGATGCTGAATTGAAAGCTCAAATACACAAGGTTATGTATATGCAAACTCTAAATAGATATTTTCCTTTGGGGAAAAATGAGGAAAACAGTTGAGATAATTAAATGCAACACACAGGATGCTGACAAAGTCACAGGTGGCCATATCTTTTTTACAATTTCAGTAATAAATTACTAATTACTCAAATTGTTAAGATTAAAAGAATCGATACAGCGACGTAGGTAAAGTAGCATGACTTTGAGTAAAAACTCAATAACAACAATTTTCCTGCAATAGCATTTGCAAAGAGTGTAAAACGTATGGTATTCACAGTATGACTCGTTGAATCAGGTCAGTCACCTGTTAACATAACATTGTGTATATAAACATTGCAAATTCTCTTATTACGTAATGTCTTATTTTAATACATATTTTGTGTATTAGTATGTGGCTTTATGAATAAGATTTTGGATTTCACTGCCCTTTTCTCCAATTAAAATGTTCAAAAACAATAAAAATACAATGTTATGATATTGCAATGTTTGTATACAAGTGACAGACCTGATTAAACAGACTATACAAACTGTACTGTAAGGTACACAAACTAGGAGACACGATGGTCCTAATGAAGGATGAGACTTAAATAAATGTAGGATAATCTTGAGCTACAAAGACCAAATACGACTCCACTTGGTTCATTGTGTATACAATGGAACTTATTCAAGTCTATGTATACATGCATAAATTACTTCTAAAGCAATAACTTATAACTTAGGAAAGAACACAAGAAATTTCCATGTCTTCCATATAGTTCTATAAGCACGCTAAACTCCAGTCATTCACAGTGGCGTAAACTTCCTACTTTTCATTCCTTTGGACACTGAAGAGTTTGATCCCCTTCCAATTGTATAGGTTCACATACACACACAGATTTTTGGTGCAATGTTTAATTTAGTAGCATTAACACTGTAACGCCAGATCTAAGTATTCCACATAATGGTTAAAACAATGTAACAAACATGTTTTTGTCGCATCACAGTAAATCCTCACTACCTAATCATCTTTTCACCTTATAACCGACAAAGACACATTAAATTCTCCGAAGACAGAAAGCCTCATCTGTTAATGCCATTTTATAATGGTCAATCCCTACAAATGTCACACACACACCTCCTCTTGTAGGATCAAGAAATATGATCTCAATTATATTTATTTATAGAAATTATAGAAAAAACTTAACTGAACTGAAATAACACTGTATAGTCAAACACATGATAAAAATTGAAAATCTGTTTTCTTTAGATCCTGGACTCTGTAACCACAATTCTTTAAACCTCCCATTCAAGAATGTCGTAGGCCTTGAGACTGGCCAGTAAGATATATATGGCCCACAGACTAAGTAATACTACACTAGTACCCCATCGTATTACTGGGTTTTCACCTCCAAGTTCTCCACCCACCAACTGAAAAATTAATGAAATATATTCAGTGAAAAGAAAATTTAAACAAAGAAACTAACTCACCGGCAATAATTTCTTAATAGATTAATAGAGAAAATTTATTATAGATAGAAGTATGGTTACATATCAGTGATTTTTTTGGCTATTTTTAGGGCCGAATACAGGCCCCTTCCCCTAGCAAAATAACCTCCATTTTTCCCAAAAAATAATAATTTTTTCCCAAAAAGTAGGCATATTTTCCCCCTTTTGTGCTCGCAGGTTTCAAAGCAACAACAGTTTATATATATGTAGCTGTTTTTAAGTCGAAACAATATATTTTCTAACTTGCAAAGGTTGTTGCCACATATGAATAGTGTATTATCAGTAGAAAATACAAAATATGACCACTTTTAACCCAAACAAACTTTTTTAATAATTCCCAATTTTGCGAATTGTCGCGCTAAAATTTCCCAATTTTAAAGGCACAGGCCGCTTAATTTTCTTCAAGAAAAATCACTGCATATTTAGCATCTCATTCTATAGTACAGATAATTTGAGACGATTCTCGACCTTCTATTAGCATAATTTAACAGCAGCTATATCAGTGTCTCTATTTATAATTCCGGTCGTATGTTTCAAAAAGCAGGAAGTTACATCACAAAGACACTCTATGTGTAATACCAACACAAATCTAAAGGACCGATATTGCACGACTTGCTCGTGGAAATTTTATATTTTCAACGCAAGAACCTAGTGATTTCTTCATGCATAAAGTTCAAGAACAAGTCAAATTCTCCATTATATAACATAAACATAATTTTATTTTTTAGATAAAGGTTGGTTACATATCCATTTATTTCTTTGATTCTAACATCTTCAGTCCATGTTCCGTATTTTATAGCTCAGCAAGATAATTGGTAGGCATTCTTTCCTCGGAACCTTGCATTATTTGACTGAGAAGATGACATCAAAACATGACGTCATCAATCAGCACAACTAAGCTTGTCACCAAGTAATCATGTGACGATTCATTGAAATCCGGCCAATGGAGAACACAGACAGACATATGTCCAGCACAAAATCATCATGTCTCCCCAACTATATATGAGAGACATAACAAGACTGCGTTCAATAAACGCTTATGCCCCCTGTGGAAGCCTTGTCCATAAGTAAGTCTAAGTCCAAAATTAGGTCAAGGTGAAGGTCAAAATGGGGTCAGGTGATACAGGCGCGTGGAGAGTGTTCATATACAACATCCATGCAAGTATGAAAGCTTTGTAGCAAGCCATATTAGTGCTAGAAGAAACGGTCAATTTGGGTTAACCAGGACGGACGAACGGACGGACAGGTGAATCACTATATGCCTCCCGATCTATCGATACGGGGGCATAAAAAGGCTGCAGGTGGGAGAGATATAGTATGTATGGTTACCTTTCTTCTGATAATCAGTATAATTATACAAATAGTGCCGACAGTACTGAAGATAATGACACTCTGAGCAAGATTGTCTGAAGCTACTCTATATGTAGTACCCTTAGCCAGATGATACATAGTACTAAACACCCACGGAATACCCAGTCCAAGGAATACATTCACACTGTTGCTTCCTGTAAATAGAGAAAATAACGTCCTGCAGGCTTATCCTATTAAAGCAGCAATAGCACATGATAATACAAACATAAACTGAGGCAGCAGGCTGTCCGGGTAGGGTGTTGCATATTTCAGCAGTACATTTTTATTCGAGTTCTAATTAAAAGGATCCATACTTGATAGGCCCTGGGGCGGTCATCAATCCTATATTGGAGTTTCATGAAGTGTCTACTGGCCAAAGTAGAAGGGACACTCACTCTGGAACCCACAGTGGGATGTTGCAAGTTTAAGAAAGGAACCAAGGTCTTATGGCAATGTTTCCTTTTTGGTAACAACATAACAAAATAATTCCTATAAGATTACATACATATTAAAGCATATTGACATCTTATACCTGTCCAGTATATTAGACAAATAAACATTTTTAAAGCCATACAAAATAGGGTGAAATTGTAATCATAATATATAAATCGCACTTGAAGAAGGAGTTTTTCCAAAAATGTCTGTGAATATAAATAAATTTTGAAAGTTATGACTGATTTTATAATTGAAAAGTATACAAGACTGCGTTCACTAAACGCTTATGCCCCCTGTGGAAGCCTTGTCCATAAATAAGTCTAAGTCCAAAATTAGGTCAAGGTGAAGGTCAAAATGGGGTTAGGTGGTACAGGCGTGTGGAGAGTGTTCATACACAACATCCATGCAAGTATGTAGCTTTGTAGCAAGCCATATTAATGCTAGAAGAAACGGTCAATTTGGGTTAACCAGGACAGACGGACGAACGGAGGGACAGGTGAATCACTATATGCCTCCCCATCTATCGATAGGGGGGCATAAAAATATTACCTGTGACATTTCCTATGGCAGCATCAGCATACTCATCTTGTTTAGCAGCAGTACGACTAGCAAATGTATCCGGTAGACTGGTTCCAAGGGCAATAATTGTAATACCAGTTACACTCGTCTTTAGACCAATTACACATCCAATCAGATGTCCAAGCTAAAATAAAATGATAAATTTTGTAATAAACAAGTGAAAATAAATAAATGTAAATATTGGACATACTTACGTGATGGGGATACTTTGCAGGTCATATAATAAAATACAACAAGAGCCAAAATGTCATAAAAAACACCAGTCTGGGGCATGAGGAATGAAAAGAAAACAATCAAGCTTGGGCCTTTTTCTCAATTTTTTGGTAATTCAAGGGCCGTCATCAAAAAAGTCCTATGCTGATTCTGCCTCTAATCAAGTTTCAGATAAAATCTTTGAATTAGAGTACAGACAGGGCTTTACTCAATGTGTTCTTTCAGATTGGGTGTTGACACATCGGTGAACTTCAACAAATTGTCTTTTAATGCTATAATGTATTATGATTCTGAGGTGATAAAAGTGCAAGCAAGATTTGGAATAACACGGTTGTGGAAATAAGAAAGCCTTAAAAACTTACCTGTTCAACCACCATAGTGAGTGCGAATATAAAAAATAGTGAGAAAACAAAGGTAGGCCATGCACCCCAGTATTTCCTGAAATAGATGAAAACATTTTGCACATCTTAAGTACTATCTATATGAAAGTGTGATCAGAGAGAAACATAGAAGGGTTTTTATTTTCAACACAAAAAAAGATAATATCTCCCACAAAGGGCCGTAACTCAGGCAATGCCCAGACATAAACCCAAACTTCTCCACATGCGGATGACATGACTGAAGCCAATGGCATAAAAGAAAATAATCCGCAATAAATATTGTACACTCTTTCAAAATGGAGGTAATGTGAACTACCTAACTTTATACTGATATTACATTAATTAGCTGAAATTGAACAAGGATAAGATTTGGCAACAAGTGTGTTTAGTGACTTACGTTGGTGGTACACAAGCTCCTACAAGTTTCCAGAAGAATGTAATGAAATGCAGTAGATAATCTGTCCAACTTGGTGGCAGCTCATTGCCATCATCGTCTACATCTCCACCAACAGACATAGCACTGGAATAAACAAGTCACTAACAATTGTAAGCAATACAGAAGTCTCTCAACGGTTTGATACCATGACATTTAAATTATTTTCAATGTTTCTGTTGCCATAGCAACGACAAATTTTGTCAGAATCAAAATATTTTAGACGTGCATTGTTCCCTTGTTGCACCCTATCCACATAAACCTAGCTTGGAAACTGTTTGAGCTATGTCAGGATAGTTTTTTTGACGGACAGATGGAGGGCAAACCTATAGTCCAATCTGGTAGGGGACTAACAACACAAATACAGTAAAACCTCCCCAAAGTGATTCTGTAGAGCAACAACCTCTCTACAACAACATCTTCATAATTTCTATTATGTAATATTAACTCTAAATTTAACCTCTGAAAAGCAACAACCTCTACACAACAGCCAATATATGCAGACCCCAAAAGGTGTTGCTCTACAGAGCTAGTTCTGTAAACCACTCATTTTATTGTGTGGCTTCCTGGAGGAGGCACGTTTATGGAATGCTAAATATGTTGTCCCATGGATAATTTCCTGATTTTTGTCCAATTTTGATATTCCCTGATTTTCCCCGAAGGGTAATAATACTTGTTTTTGGCCTTTTCCCTGTTTTCCAGAGTCTGTGGCCAGAGTGTACATGCTGCCTGGCCCCAATCACCAGAAGCACCTCAAGTGGAAATCTCAACTCAAATTGAGATTTTGCTCAAATCAAGGTCTGAATTTGAGATAAGTATGAAGCTCAAACTCTCAAAATTTTGCTGTAATAAACTCAGAATAATGTTTTTGTTTTGTTCTACCAATTTAGATAACAATTTTGCATGGAAACTATCATAAGCGATTGGTGACAATATTTGAATTGAGATTGAGCTCAGGTTGAGATCTTTCAGGAGATCAGGGCCTGGGCACCGAGAGAGATTACTATATATGAACATTGTCACCAATATTTTACGGGGATGTAAGTGATGATATCAACATGTATTACTGAACTATATATACTAAATATATGGTGTGGGCATAACAATAGAATTACATTGAGAAGATCTCCCGTCAAGTGTCAATAACCGACCTGAGTAGTAATCCGCAACCATTTATCAGGCTTACCATCAATAAGTACAAACCCATAATGTCTCATTGGGGGTAAGAAAATCAAAATACGATATAGATTGCAGACAAAAACTTCTATATCTTACATTATATTTCCATAAACAGTATTCTCCTATGACATGAAAACAATAGATTCACAGAATATCACGTACATCTGTCAATCTCATGGGAACATAATTCATACAATTTACACATTGTAACGTTAGTTTGAGAGTGTTCATCTCAATTGCTGGCAACTTTATCTTCCTGATTTACTAGCTGACATTGTTTCGCAAGGAATCAAAAGAAACTAAGAATTGAACTGAGAATGGTTTTGACACAAAAACGTATGTCTGCCACAAAGGGCCATCCATAACTCTGGCAATATTCACCCATCCTAAAATACCTGACAATATGCACAAGGCTTGGCACCAAGTATTCAAGGTGAGTTTCATTGAAATCAGACCAGTTGTTAAGGAGAACATTCAACAAGTGCAAGAAAACTTTATGACGTTCATCCAGACAGACTTTCAGCACAAAATCAGACTCATCGTCCAGGGGGACTTCTGGGCGGGGAACAAAACTGACTATGACACTGGTCTGTAAGAGTAGAAAACAGTGATTATACTATACCTTACAAACTGTGCCCTCCATGATATTTCTTCCTCGTCCCCTTCATCAACAACATCTCGTAAACGATCCCCTAAATCATCTGATCAATATACAAACATACAAAATCAGTAAAACAGCAGTCACTTACAGAATTTAGTTCCTTTTTGCATAATGCTATTTTAGGAGTTTCAAGTTATTTCCTCACATTAAAGCTTACAATTGCATTTCTGAGTAGTTTATACTAATTCTATTATATCAGCAAAACACCGAAGTGCAAATGTAGGTTCTATTATAGGTCGATGGTTAAACTAGTTTTTTCTCAACTTAAATTAATCACTCTCGACACCTCATTCTTGATGTTATCCATCGCCACGAGGGTATGAGAGAAGAGAAGCCAGTTTCCCTTTTTAGCTGAGCAAGGGAATTACTGGTACCATTTTTATTTCGTCTTTGGTATGACGCGACCTGGGATCGAACCCGAGACCTCTCGCACTCAAAGCAGATGCTCAACCGCAAGGCTATCGAGGAGGCAGTTAGGAGTTGTCTGTCATGCATTTCTTTAAGGTTCATTTTGTACCCCACCCCCGTTTCATCGCAAACAGGACCAGATTTTACAAGTAGGGACTGGAGTGAAACAGACCCGTTAAGCCTGCTCTCTGATTAAGTCTCCATTTATAAAATGCAGAGAGTCCGACAGAGGTTCAATTCTACCCCCCACGTGACAATAGAGGTCCCAGCTTGGCAATCAAAATATAGACATAATCAGCACTATTACGTTTCTCATACAAACCTTTTGTTATATTACAAACTATAGCACTTCTGGACCCTATTTTTGCTCCTAGACTTGGATTCTTCAGCGTGATTATGAAGTTTTTGGGTCCCTAAAAATAAAATATAAACGTCTATATTATGTTATTCCAACATACAAGTTTTATATACAGGCCTCAATATAAATCTTCTCGTCCCCTCGTCCTGCAAAATCTCTCCTTGTTTATTTATATAGCAGGACGAGTAAGATTTTGGAGTTTTAAAAAAATTGTTGAGGCCTGGCCCCGATCTCCCAAAGCATCTCAAGTAGAAATCTCATCTCAAAGTGAGATTTTTCTGAAGTCTAAAGTTCAAGCTCTTTAAATTTTACTGTAATAACCTATTAATTATGTTTTCAGTTTTGTGATGCAAATTTTGAGTCTAGCGTCCCATGGAAATTATCGAAACGCCACATGGCAATATTTGAGATCAGATTTAGCTCGGGAGATCGGGGCCTGATATACATATAACAAGTATTTTGTAATTCCTCAAACATACATGGGAGACAATCTGTATATAACTCAAAATTTAATTTTAAGAACAAAATCAAACGAATATCTTAAATAAGAGAATGCTATACAAATGTATCAACTTATAATAAATACTAAATAAAACTATAGGAGACATCAGGGGTATTCATATGCAAATGTGCCCACCAGCTAGCTATTGGTGAATGGCAGGTTCTTCTTGTTCATCCAATAGATTACTGTTGGTCACTTTGCATATGAATACAACATGTGTAGTTGATCTCCCCTATACAAATTTTGTAAGTGGAGATTTTGTCCTTATCGGTAAATAACAACCCAAAAAATGGTAGTCATAACGTAAGAATGACTGTATGTCAAGGATAGTGTCAGCATGAGACACAATACTTCAGTGGTTTACCACTGAATCAAAAACAACACTTGACATAAGAGAGTGATGATATCTTGTGAGATTTACATTTAACAAATAAATATCCAACTTAGGCCTAAAATCAGATCTTGTTTGTTATCCCTCTAGCGACAAGGCCATTTAGGATAATATAATTTTAAATACATATTTTAACAGAACTAATATTAAAGGACTCTCCCCCCCCCAAATTCTGATTAATCAATTAACTTTTCTTAGGTGAGGGGAAGGAGGAATTAGAGTGGGTAGGTAGGGGGAAGGGGAACAAACAGTATTGTTTTTAAGGCCTTGTTGCCTGCCAATCATTCATCTAATGATGTATTGTAATATAAACATAATGCTCTGACCACAACAAATCAGGGCATTAAAAGTACACAACACTTGTGCACCAAACCATTGAGTACAAAAACAACCACATACGTCATCAAGAGGCATAGTCAAGTTTTGTGCAAAGTTCACTCATTGTCTTAATAGTCACTGATGTCTTGATTAGGAAAACGATACAATACCATGAACCAGAGTTTTGACAAACACAATTCACATTACTCTCGAGAAGAGATCGGAGTTTTTGCTATAGTAAATGTTTATCCTGGTTTTACGCCCTTTTTACAAAATATTTTCAGTTATGTTAGGTGGCCAATTTACCTAACCAGTGTTCCAAGGGTGGTATTCAATATTGATCTTATTTAATTGGAGAATAAGAATAGCCAATCATATCGCCTGTTACTGACCAAGAGTTTAATATGGTGTGATCTGATTGGTTGTCCTTATCCTTAAGTCAAGTAAGATCAATATTGAATACCACCCCTGGACTGTATATCTTAACCAGTACTTACTTACCCTTCCAAAAGCAACCAGCAACTTCTCTAAATGTTGAGGAAAAAATCAATATTGTCGTCAAATTTTCATAAAAGGGAATAAACATCAACAAGACAGCGTTCAATGAATGGGGCGGTGGAAGCCTTTATTGTCCATGATAACTAGTCAAGTCAATCAGGGGCCATTATTCTGTTGAATTGATGGATTAATATAGTATGAGTATAATATGCCAAAAATGAAAGCATTAATATTGCCCTTGATGGATTTGAAAATATTTGAGTTTCAAAAAATTGGAAGTTTTGGTTATTAATACCAATATCAATGGGACAGACAAACGAACGGACATGTCAATCACATTAGATGCCGGGGAATAGCGCATCTTATGGTTTGACGAACAAGCCTGGAATATATTCATTGAGTTTCAGTAAAATTGTGTTTGTCAATACTTAAAGTGTATAATAACTTTGGCTATATATGTTACATTCTGTTTATTACCAGATACACAAGACAAACTAGACGTTCTAGCGAAAGGAGAAAATAGTACATATAACTTCTGTCGTATAGACATGATCGAGAAGAATGTATTATAACTTTCTGACAAATGTAGGTAACCATGTTTTATGCAATGAGAACTCTTGCCATGATAGTTTAGTGAAGTCTTAGCTAAAATTGATCTATGTAAGTTCATAACCAACACGGTAACTTAACTGATTGAATGCAAAAGAATTTAACAAATATCTAAACAATATCTGAACTGCCTTAGATTAAAAACCAAGTCAGCTGAGTACTACACTTTCAAAATGGTAAATTTTGAGAATTTAATAAATTATAAACCTTTTTTTTGATCTGTAGAACAATTTTTTGAATGGCAAACATCCGATGGGTAGTGAAGATCATAGGGCTCATCCAATACTGACATTATCAGACATTGTAAATTCAAAACCTGGACTTAATTAGGAGCACCCTGTCCAATAAATGAAATACATAAATTGTTACAGACAGATTGTCTCCCTTTGCCTGTCACTAATCAAAGTAATGAGAGAATGGGCCGACTTCATTCACCTCACCGATCTGTGCCAGGCAGAACCTGGAAACAGTCTGAACCGCTTCTCTGGTTCAGGTTTTAGCTGCTTTTGTGCGCAGGTTCACAAGAGGCTTGCCGCTTGATAGAAACCGACTAACGGTTGACAAATATGGCCGATATTTTCACTTCAACGCTATATATGTTTCACATGAGCTGAGAGGTGGGCGGTCCGTTTCACTTGAAGGGGAATTAAGTTGGCCCACTGTTTTACCTTGTAACAGATGATTTTAAGAACAGGATAGACTGCTACGATATTGTACTAGACTGTACAGTTCTTATATCAAACATCGCATGAAAAAACAGGCAGTTCGGAGTGTTTGATAATTACCAAAATAACAAGTCATTAAGAATTGCAAGCAATTCAGAAGTTCCCTACTGGTTTGAAGCCATTTTCAATGTTTCTGTTGCCATAGCAACCACAATTTTTGTTGGAAATAAAATATTTTTAGACGTGCATAATCCCCTTATCGCCCCCTATCCACATACCAAGTTTCATAAACCTAGCTTGGAAACTGTTTCAGTTATGTCAGGATCCAGATTTTTTGACTGACGGAGGGAGGGCAAACCTATAGTCCCCGGTATAATGATATATAATCCATATAGAACACCGCGCAGATCGGAGGCATTTAAACAAAGTTTACAAACACATCATACTATTGCAAAACCACTCACAAACCCCTCCCCACAAGTGTATAAACGTCACCACATACAAGGTAGGGGGGCGGGACTTAGTGTACGGATGTTAGTTGGGCGGGACTTAATGTACGGATGTTAGTCAGATGTGTGACAACAGGTTGTTATTTGATCGAACACTAAGATCAGTTTGGTTTAACACATGTACAAGGTTAATAATCATCAGTAACATTGACATTGGACAGAATACATTACTTGAAATTGACGATCATTTTTGTCAATCAGCTGTCAATAAAAATGTCTTACACTATAAGTTTTTATGATCAACAAAAACAAACCAGTAGACTAAGTCCTGTTGTAACATTGGATTTTTATAAACTATCTATTCTAAACCACGGGTAACTGTATCATTGATAAAGGGTAAAAATATTTGTTTATAAAATTTATGTTATCTAAGCTATTATAAATTTTATAAAAAAATATTCATTTTGTTTACTTTTTATTAATGATACAGTTACCTGTGTTCTATACCTGCCAAACCCTAAATAATTTTGTATTCATAATGGTTTATACACAAAGCTTTTTATGGACAGATCCGTTTTATGTCTATGAACACAAAATTTTCCACATTCCCTCAAGAACAACTGAATCAAATGACATTCCGAGGAATTGACAGTATAAAGGGATACAATTAGTAAAACTATCTATCAAAATTCCAAGAATATATATTGAATACAGTCCAAGGTTGTTAACTAAATGTTAATTTTGATTCAGTCGTACAACAGTTCAGTTCCATTACAATGGATTCAAATTTCCGAAATTTCATTTTGTTGAGAATGTGTGAATGAAATACCAGTATAGTATAGTATAGTATACGGTAGTATAAAACACAAAACTAAATACAACAGTGCATGAACAGAACAGTCTACATAATAATTAATTTTTTCGATCAACCCCAAAATTTTTTCGGTTTTAATCCCCCAACTCCCCTCTCCCATAACTTCAGTTGGTATTTCTAGCATCCAGATATAAGTTAAATGCATCAAACGCAAGCAGGTAAGGAGCGCTAGTACAAATAATTATATAAATGATGTCAAATAAAAGCAACTACATTCAGTTTTATACTGATCAAATGCAAACATTCCGCGCATATGAAAACTAAACTTGAGTATAAAACTGAGTTTGAGTAGTAGTCTGAGTTAGCAGCCTTGTCATTGGTCGATTTTAAGATTGCAATCCAAAACAACCAATAACATTCTTGTCATTGGTCAACTTTAAGATTCATTGCAATCCAAAACAACCAATAGCAGTTTTGTCATAGGTCAATTCTTGTTATTGGTAAATTTTATGAATACGATCGAAAACAACCAGTAGCAGCCTTGTCGTTTGTCAATTTTAAGAATACAATCCCTAACAACCAGTAGCAGCCTTGTCATTGGTCAATTTTATGAATGCAATTAGGAACAACCAATAGAAGCCTTGCCATTGGTCAATTTTATGAATGCAATTAGGAACAACCAATAGCAGCCTTGTCATTGGTCAATTTTATGAATGCAATCCCTAACAACCAATAGCAGCCTTGTCATTGGTCAATTTTAAGATTGCAATCAGAAATAACCAAAAGCAAACTAAATGCCATTGGTCAATTTTAAGATTGCAGTTGGAAACAACCAATCAGTGCTCTCGAAACTCAGATTTATAATCTAAAGAGCTGACAACTAAACACACAAAAACCATGCAAAATGAGATAAGAAAAAATCATTCATAACTATAATATACAACATATGATATTACCGAGGACTCCTACAATATCAAACAATAACTTCAGTCATAAATCATGTATATATACTTGATGTACTGTAGGATACCTCATATATCATACAGAATAAAATAATGTTTTAAGTCCCACTGCTCAACAGTGTTTCCGTAAAAATATTGACTACCATTATACCGACACCGGACAAGCCAGCATGCAGTTACCTGCAACTATACTATGCTGAGCGGCAAGCAAGGGAGATAACATTACACCAGTATCCGTGCCTGGGATCAAACCGAGACCTCTTGCACCCAAAGTGGTCTCTCAAACACTAGGCGTAACAGCGTATTGCGAGACAGATTGACACGTCATATTGAATTAAAACAAGTGAAAGCAATACTAGACTATTAGCGCAAAAATATATAATCAAAGCAGATAAATTTGTCTCATAAAATATATTCATCACAAGAAATTGTTGAGATAATGAGTTAGAATGTAAGACAGTGATAATTATCTACATTTGTATCCGTATGAAGCATAAACATGAAACGAAATCTGCATTCTACAGAGAATGTTCTATTTTATCAATAGTCTTTAGAATTTTGAAATAGTCAGGGCTCTTAAGTGATCCCTCAAACACTTGAATTCAGCATGGGTGAAAGTTTGAAATTCTGAAAAACCTGAAATCCTCAAAAATCGACAATTTATACAGGGAAAATAAGGAAAAACTAGCCTTTTAGTACCGGTACACTCAAATACTGAAGTTCAGGCATGTGCCTTAAAACTTTCACCCATGGAATTGTATAGTTTGGAACTAATCTATATATTTTCATAATAAATGTTTCTTAAATGTAATATTTACCTTTGCATCCTTATTAATGTCAATTGTGATGACTTTGCTAGTTTCAGCATGTGAGAACTCTACTGTTCCCTTCTTGGAGACGTAGTCTATCTTAGGACCAAGTTCCTTACCACCTGTGGCTGTCCCATCACTGCAGATAAATTATGTACAAATTAACAACAGCCGAGTACTAAACTTATTACAGCCGAGTACTAAACTTATTACAGCCGAGTACTAAACTTATTAAAGTACTGTGGGAACCACAAAAGACCACAGTATAGATTTAACACTTTACTGTTGCCATTATTATGACCAATTTGAAAATAAATTTTCAATGAAAAGCAAGTAAAACTATGTCTTCCATTAGAGGCCATAACTCTGGCCAAAATCATCCATCCTTGCTTGGTACAAAGCATTCATTGAAATCAGACCAGTCAATGAGTGGTTAAGAAGAAGGAGCACAGAAAAACTTTGTGACAGACATCCGAACAGACACCCAGCACAAAATCAATAAATCTCTCCCATGGGAAATGCAACTAGCAAGTAAAGAGCAGCAATAATTTTCCCGTTTTATAACCAGTAGGTTTACAGTGTAAAGTTCTTACATAGTTGCGTATTCAAGCGTGACAACTCCATCAAAGCCATGTTCCCTTACAACCTTTGTTGTAACTTTCCATTGTGTTAGGTCAGCTATACAATGATCCTCGTCAAACTGAAACTCACCGGGTTCTGAAACCAAACATAGAATCAAACCATTATAGAAACAAAAACAAAGGCATGTACCAAATTATCGGAAGTATAAATATCAGCCACAGTCTATGATCTTTGCTACAACTTATTGCAAAAGGTGATTTGTTGTTTGTTTGTGATCAACTGTGTTAATTGTCATTCGTTTGTTTTGTATGTGCTAAAATTGGCCAATGATCTTCGACTTTGAAGTTGAATAATGATATAAAAATTACAGTTTGTCTTCTATTTTGCTATATGGCATAAATTAATAAAATCGACTTTTTGTTTAGGACTGACTCAAAAATAAACTTTCAATTTAAGTCCCACATCAATAGAACACTAAAATTAGTGGTCTATATGTTACAGATGCAGTACTTGGTATTTTTATCAAAATTGTATGCTTACAAGGATTATAGTTGTTGTAAGGACAAACAACAATTTGTCCAAGGAAAAGTACAGACTTCTTAGGGCTTTCAAAGGAGTGTCAGTTTACAGACATATTTTTTAATGGAATCAGTGGTAAAATGAATTTTTAACATTTCTGAATGGCATTATATTATGCAATAAGTTCTACCATCACAGTCTGTGGCTTATCAGTTAATTGGAAATCATAATACATACATTGAAAGTTTCAGAAGAATTAATAAGTTTTCAAATCACAACACTTTGAGGAATAACATTTTATATATGAGCCATTCTGCTACAAACAACCAAGGGTGATAAGTTACAATAAGTTTGAAAGTTTTCAAAGTATATAAACATTCATATAACGAATAAAACATCAACATTCAACACAAGGATGCTAAAGGTAATAGATAATGTCCCTTTGGCGCAAAAAGGTTGTATCTCACTATTAAGAATATAGTATGATACGTACAACCTTGTTGCACCAAAGGTACGGTAAACAGAAAAGAAGGAAATCTTTACCATTTTTGTTAAAGCTGATAAATTTAATAGTAATAATTATTTAAAGCTCTGTTATTTTTGACAGTAAAATGTATAATACTGATTTATTGTGAAACTACAAATAATTAATTTTCCATAACCACTAAAAGAACAAAATTAAGTATTTTATCTATCCATGTGTGCACTATGGTAGCTCTTGTGTGACTTCATTCCATATGGAGATCTCTTTCAGTACACTGTATTTCATACTATTTTGCCCCTTAGATTTGTGTTTCTTAATAATGTGTGAGTTATAACATTAGATATTGGTTTCATAAATGCAGTTTTAATTACTTACACAGTAACTATATTTAAGTGTATGTATACTTCACCCAAATAAGGTTAAGTTATAAGAGGTCAGATAGATGTAGTAACATTACATTTTATGTATACTTATAATATAGAATGTCAACTACATGGGACCAGATATACTCAAGGGAGGCAATTCAAATCTTACAACCTCAATAACAGAACAGTTAAATTTCAGCAGTAGGCCAAAGTAAGGTTTATTCTATAATAAACAAACATAGCCTCCTCTATCAGTAAATAAATTCTGGCTTTTCCAAACTACCGTATTCTACCAAGTATTGTCCACATTTTTATCAACCCAGACTTGTACCCCACAAGTGGATGCATCCTTTATACAGCTTCAGACATTTTTTCAAGTCTTCTATGAGAAAATTGGAAACAGACATGTTCTTTGTCTCATTTTAACGATTATTTGCATCTGAATTTTTTAAATCTTTTACCATTTTTCCTGCGACCAATACGCAGCTGCGTAGAATACTTTAGTGAATACAGTAAACCATCTACAAAGCTTCGAGTTCTGCATATAATAATATACATAGGACTTTGAAACACACTTGGGCTTACTACTAATAACACAAACTATAAACAAAACATCAAATTGAACTGATACTTCAAAGACTTATCAAATTTTGCATATCATCAGTTAACACGAAAAAATAAGCTTCAACGGAACAAAGAGAAAGTCCTCTGTTTATATACTGGACAAGAATTTTTTAAAACCTTTTTTACTTTTTCGTCTATTGTATTTAAATAAATTGTTAATTGTATTACATATACAACAGGCCTCAACAAATTTTTTTCAAATCACTCGTCCTGCTATATAAATAAAGAAGGAAGATATTGTGCAGGACGAGCGGACGAGTGGATTCATTGAGGCCTGTACAATATATATGTTATCTGTTATGTCTATGAATAGCTTTAAATTTTCATCTTAAAACAGTTTTTAGCCAAATACAGGGTCTGTCAAATCCCTCGAGCTCCCTTTTCAAGAACCATTTGAAGGCTCACCTATCCAATAGTGGGTGTCAGCTACAAACTCAACAACAATTAAGTGAGATACCTAGCACATTTCTACAAAATCATAATGACTCATTGTGAACAACATAACAAAGGTACTTTTCAATACCTTCCCTTACTTATTTTAACAAGAGTGCCAAAATGTCACAAAATACGCCCGTCTTGGGGCATGGTGAGACTCAGGGCATGGTGAATGAAAAAAACAAAACAATCCAACATTTTTTTTTAATTAAAGGACCATAACCCAAGAAGGCCTAGGCTGATTTGGCCTACAATTGAACTTGTCTTAGATATATTACCCATGAACATTGTCACCAAGTTTGAAGATACTCAGACGAAAACTCCTTGCACTAGAGAACAGACAAGGTCAATTTCACATTTATTTTGGTAATTGTAGGACCATAACCAAATAAGGCCTAGGCCGATAATCAAACTTGGCCTAGATATTATGCCCATAAGCATTGTCACAAAGTTTGAAGATGATCGGATGAAAACTAATTGCATTAAAGAACAGACAAGGTCAATTTCACATTTATTTTGGTAATTGTAGGACCAAAACCAAATAAGGCCTAGGCCGATTTGGCCTATAATCGAACTTGGCCTAGATATTATGCCCATAAGCATTGTCACAAAGTTTGAAGATACTCAGACGAAAACTCTTTGCACTAGAGAACAGACAAGGTCAATTTCATATTTATTTTGGTAATTGTAGGACCATAACCAAATAAGGCCTAGGCCGATAATCAAACTTGGCCTAGATACTATGCCAATAAGCATTGTCACAAAGTTTGAAGATGATCGGATGAAAACTGTTTGCACTAAAGAACAGACAAGGTCAATTTCACATTTATTTTGGTAATTGTAGGACCATAACCAAATATATCCTAGGCCGATAATCAAACTTTGCCTAGATATTATGCCCATAAGCATTGTCACAAAGTTTGAAGATGATCGGATGAAAACTGTTTGCACTAAAGAATAGACAAGGTCAATTTCACATTTATTTTGGTAAATGTAGGACCATAACCAAATAAGGCCTAAGCCGATTTGGCCTATAATCGAACTTGGCCTAGATATTATGCCCATAAGCATTGTCACAAAGTTTGAAGATGATTTGATGAAAACTGTTTGCATTAGAGTACAGACAAGGCCAATTTCACATTTTTTTGGTAAATGAAGGACCATAACCCAAGAAGGCCTGGGCCGATTTGGCCTATAATCGAACTTGGCCTAGATATTATGCCCATAAGCATTGTCACAAAGTTTGAAGATGATCGGATGAAAACTGTTTGCGTTAGAGTACAGACAAATTACTGGACACCGCCTCCCGCCTGCACGCCCGCCAAGGGTGTTCACATAATACGTCCCGTTTTCAACGGGCGTATAAAAAGGGTATTTGCTACTTAAAAATACTTTTCTTACAAAAAGTTAATATTTAAAAAGCCTTATAAGAGTCAAATTTCAAGAAAGAAAGATACAATAAAACAATTATCAATGAAATCTATTAATAAACTTCAGATTTATTTTTTAGTACTTATTCAGCACATAAAGAATAAACAAGTAAACTTTTCAACAGATTTTGACACTGAAAAATTGAATGCTTTCGATATCCATTCTATTCCATGAATCTAACATAATTATGGTATGTGTATTTGAGTTCTAAAATGAGTTCTAAAGTCTGAGTAACAGTGTCTGCAAGGGGGCATAACTCTACAATATTGGAGTAATACTAAGGCAGATAGTTGTTCATATTCACAGAAGTATCAGTTCAGTTTTTTGACAGCTTCTACAGAGATGTCTTGGCTCAGATCTCCCGAGGCATCTTAACTTGAGATAAATCTCATCTCAAATAGTGCCGATGTGTCTTTGAGGTAATTTCCATGAGAGGCTGGGCTCAAAATCAGGATCACAATGCAGAAACAGTTTTCTGATTTTATTACAGTAAAATTAAAAAAGCTCGAACTTCAGATCTATCTAAAATTCTGACTCCGATTTGAGCAAAATCTCAAATTGAGTTGAGATTTCTACTTGAAATGCTTCAGGAGATCGGGACCTGTTCCTCACATCATTATCTTAAGACTCGATTAGCATATAATATTGATGTAACCGATAGGAAATATTATTATTTCTCATACAGATCTCTAGCTATTGCCACTGATTTGTTTTCTTATTCCAAATTTTTATTTTATGATTCATGAAACATTTTGATCCACAAAAGTTGTAGAAAATTGTAACATGAATGATTGTGATTAAAATATTGAACTTTAATTTTACTTATTTTACAATAATATACAATTACAACAATATTATATCACAAAATAATCCATGATAAACTATAATTTTTGTGTGAATATTTCTAACATTCAATAGTACAGAGCTCATTTCAGCATCATAAAGAAATCAGAGTGACTTCCCTTTGTTGACAATGAGATGCAAGACATTAAGGTGGCAGGGGATATACTATTTGACAATTTTCGGGTTCCGACAGGCCGCGAACAGTCAAGCCTATTTCTTGAAAACAGCCAATGAGACAATAAAGTCTTTTTGTGTCAGTCTCAGGACCTAGACAGCATGCCTTGAAAACAGCATCCAAATATAAGGCTGAATCCTTGGGTTGAGGAGTTATGGCCCTTTGTTTTTCCCCCTACCCCTCCAATTTTAAGTAAAAAAAATACAAAAGTGATCAATTTCACAGCATACACAGTATTTTTAAAGCCAATGCAATCCTATATTTGGCTCAATTTTACATAAATACAATACCTGAGCAAGGTTATTTCAGTAAGAAAAGTGTCTCCCATACAAGTGGATTTTTTGCTATTTGCTGTCAAACTTTTTCGCGGTTTCTAACGACGCTAAATTTGCACTTCCGCCAGTGGTGGTAACCTCCATTTTGAAGAGTAGCAAATCCTTCAGAGCCAGCTTATATTTAGTTTCTATGATTTTTCAAAACAATAAACACCTTCTTTTTACAAAATAAATACAGATTTGAGTCTTTAAAATACCAATTTAATTTTTGGTGCCCATAAATAAGCTCTACACTAAATATTTGTTATTTTCAGGGACCCCCCTCACCCCAGTATATCCCCTGCCACCTAATGGTAGATGTAACTGCCAGTAAGAGAGAATGGTAATTCCAGTAAGATTTAATAATTATTTCAAGCAGTAAGTTAATACAGAAAATCAGAATGTTGGTTAATATTAAACAGGGGTCCTAGCTGGTTCTACTGTGGCATAATGCTCAACCTCGAAAATGAGATGTGATTTTGTTTTGGGTTGCTATTAGCTAACAATATTCAGCTTTTAAATGACATTTCAAATGATTATATAACTTTTGTCAATACTTTTTCACCAAATAACTAAAATTTTCAACAGAATATAGTTATTTCTAAGATTTATATAGGACCCCTGCAAAAGAGGATTTTTAGAATCAAGTTAAAATGCATTTAATTACAGGACATCTCTGTAGAACTACCAGAAACAATGATGTAAAGCACAATAACTGTAAGCAAGTAAACTTAAACATGGAAACATTGGGAGTTGGGTTACCTTTGCCGCCTGCGTGAAACAAAAATAATGTTCAATATAAAAGCAACTGTTCTAGCGGCATTCAGAAACGGAAACAAACTCATGTAGCATAAAAGTACAATTCACAATATCACATGCATGCTTTCAGCAATAATTGTAATTACTGCAGATAGTAATTAGCCGGTAATTAGCCAATTTATTAGCCAACCAGTGTATACTTAAATTACTTGTGTTGTTACCTCTTCAACTTTGCACAAGAGACTAATCTGCTTATACTGTATTAAGGAAAGATTTGGACAAATTAATATCACTACATCTAAATAATATATAATATTAGATATGCATGTCCAGAGTATGTACCGGTTATACTTCTATGTTCTATAGATATTATGTTCAACTAAGCTAATTTTAATGTATAAATGTGATATATTCAGAATATTAAAATTGTTTAATTAATTACTAAAATATACATAGTTGCTACGATACAATGTTACAAGAATGTAGAAATCCCATACAAATTAGGTCCTTAAGCAACAGTCATTAACTCTATGGAAAATTTATATTTATTCCAGAACTGTTCTGCAACCAAACCCCAAGTGCATAACTATATATGCTGGTGAGCATTTCAGTAAACATTCAAATAATTTTGGAGACTTTTTACATCAAAATGTTGAACACCGTCTTTTCAAATGCCAGCTGAATTCACCAATTTGTTACAAATAGCCAGTTTTTCCTAACAGGAAAACATGGTCAAGAATATAAATGTTAAATTTATTTATTCAATGAAGTTTGCATACAATTACATCAATGAAGGACTCCTGATAGGACTACAGAACTTAAAACAACCCTAAGAAAAAATTAAAATTTTGGATTCTTGAAAAAAGTCTTAGGAACATGACAATTATTGTGTCTTTTTACAGAACTTGTTAAACAATCCTAGGAAAGAAGTTAAAATTTTGGATTCTTGAAAAAATGTCGTAGGAACACGTGTCTTAATCTCTTTGTATAAAACCAATTAAGTTACGATAAATCAAAGCATGCAATCAAGACTTCAATAAGTCCAACCAACATGCAGGTATACAAACGACATACACACACCTAGAAAATGTTATCATTCGATAAAAAAAACAATCACACAACATAAACATTACTTGATTAGAAAAAAAGACCGACAATAAGTGTGAAAGACATCAATCTCTGGTAAATATACAACATCAAAGAATTTGTCCTCAGATTTTTTTCAGAAGCAATGAGAATAAGATAATTGTCAAGGATAACATGAAATGTTTTTTTTATTTTCATTGATTAGCAAATGAAGCGATATCAGTTGAATCAAGGGTCAGTAAACTTAACACAAATATCAGACAAAGATTTATCACTTAACATATCAAAACAACCTCATTTTCAAACAACTGAAATTTGAAGCATTAATTCAGAATTTCTGACAGGAACACTATCAGTTATAGTATCCTTTAAACTTATAAAACACTGCATCAGAAATTTGAAATACTGCCTCAGACATTTGAGCTACACTCAGATCAAAGTTTTTCTGAACTCTGACTATGACATTGATCAATTGTTTCATGTTTTCAAAAGCAAAAGGATCATAAGAAAAATCATCAGTACAGTTTCTGTATTTTAAATATCTTAAAGGGGATGCATCATACATGCCATATATTTGGATGGTCAAGAAAGGAAACTTGCCACAGCAAGACTTTTATTTTACCCAAGTTACAACAGTTTAAGTTTTTAGAGTTGGTTAAAACTGGTTTCAATTAATGATTGCACAGAACACATTCTGGAACATTTTCTTTGGTGAGAAACCAAGAAATGGATTTTAAACAAGTTTTAAAGGAGTTTTTCTTCTCCTTCAGGGAGAAATACTGAAATACGGCAGCAAAAAATCTGCCTAAGGGTGGTATGGCATGTATGATATATATAGATGCAATAGCTTTTAACGTAAAATTTGCTGGTTTAATACTAGTAATCTATTTTGAATGAAGTTTACAGCAAACATGGCACTTTACACTTAAAATGAAAGTAGTTTGTTAAGGTTAAGAATGATGGTAGATGGCTAACATTGTTACACAAACATTATGTTATAGATCATCTAATAGTATGTTATAGTTCACTAAACATTAAATGTGAAAGGTTAAAGGTCAAGGACTCTCAAGGTCATGTCTTACCATCATCATCAACTATAGTCACCGTGGCAACACTTGGATCTCCGATACCGCTACCATTTGTTGCATTCTTCAGCAGAATATAGAAAATGACATCATTCTCAAACTGATTGTCATTGATTATAGGTATGGAGATCGTCTTTCTGTACTCATTCTCTTTAAAGACCTGAAATATGGAACATGGTTACGTCAAAAGGCATGAATACAGTTTCTGTTGAGTGTAGTTTTGTTCGTTTCATCTGGTTTTGTTGAAAGGCATGAAGAACTGATTTGAAAGCTTCATTTCCTTGGAAAGAGGCCTTGTAACAACCCATATAAGCGGATTTGGCTCACTGGTAACGCACTGGGCTGTCAATCCAGAGGTCGTGGGTTCAATCCCTGGCATCGTAACTTGACATTTCTGAAATATTTATAATATTTCCCGCTATATCGGCCGTGTGTTCTGCAAAGTATCTGGAAGTGCCAGGAAGCTGTGTATCGGTGCTATACACCGGGCACATTAACGAACCAGGCTGTCTATTGGAAATAAGAGTTAGGCGCACTTCTGCAGCGCCGGACATGCCTGTATCTAATGTCTCTCTCTCCCTTAAGGGGCTTTCTCTCAGTCTGTCCCTCTGGTCAGATCATGCTGTATCTGCATTGGTAGAGGATATACCTGCGCCCTTGTGGCTGCAACACAATCATGTAAAGTGCCTTTGAATGTGCGTTCGCAACATGTATAGTCAAACAAAGTGTAACTTGGGCCTAATAAAGGATCTGTACAAGTTATAAACTAAGACTTATGAGTGTCAATTCAATTCTTACTAGAGTATCTGTAATGTATCTAAAATCTTTGCCAGCTTTCGCCGATCCCTCTCTTGTCTCATATTCGATGGAGACAATTCCAGGTACCGTCGGCTCTTTCTCTGGACTGATCTTAACTGTTCCATTCTTAGAATATGTAACAGCATCACCATTCTGAAACATACCGGTAAATAATATATCAGTAAATAATAGATTAGAACTAGACGGGTTTTTGACACAAAAATGTATGTGTACTCAAGGGGAATAACTCCAGCACAAATCCTTGACCTAAAATTCTTGAAATATGAACATTTATCTTATTCTAGGCTTGGTACCAAGTATTCATGTGAAGTTTTATTTAAATCCGATCAATGTTTAAAGGAACAAGCTCCAACAAACTAAGACGTCCAGTCCAGCATAAAATCAATGTATGCTTTTCCCACTATATGCCTCAATCTGAGGGGTGGTATTCAATATTAATCTTACTTGACTTAAGAATAAGGAAAACCAATCAGATCACACCATATTAAACTCTTGGTCAGTAACAGGCGAAATGATTGGCTATCCTTATTCTCCAATTAAATAAGATCAATAGTGAATACCACCCCTGAATTAACTCCCTTAGGTCAATGCTTCTTGATACCAACACAGTGATCTCCCTTACATAATAAAGGTTATATACTTTTAACTACAAATTCTGCACGTGACTTTATAGTTTGACACAAGATTATAATTGTATAACTCTCATTAGAGGCAGGATTTTCAGAAAATATAAATCATTGAAATTTACAGAAGAATAGTAGTTTGTCTGCCTAGCATAAATTATAGGTAAACCCTTTTATTTAAGACCAGATTTCTTGAATGTCACTTATTAAAAGATATCTTGGGGTGTGTCAAAGACTTACTATGACATAGTAAACTGAAGATTTCTTCTAAACTTACCGGCACAGTACCTTTGGAACCTGCAGTTTGACTGAAAAAAACCAACAAAACGTTAAATATCCTTTAAGAATGTTATTGCAAATCCCAAGGACTTGGAAGTGTCCTAACCTTAACCCATTACAGGAACATTTCACACAGTAAAAGTATTTGCTTCAGGGCTTAATATCCTATGAAAAACATCACCCAAAATATTCATTTTTTGTTGAATAATAATAGAACCCTTCGGCCCTTTATCGGCCCTTTATAGTAATGTTCAACTGGGAACTCAGCATCTTGTGTGAATTCTGAAGGAAAAAGGATAATTATTCAATCTGACCTGATGACCTGGTTTTTACCAAGGTGACCTCCCAGTATCAACAAGGTTTCATTACCACAAACATTTTGACCAACAGACAAAAGACAGACTGATAATCCAAATAGCTTACATAGCAATAAGTGCTCAGGTAAAATGGAAATATGTCGAGTTTCTCATCATTAATAATTATTGCAGTAACAGTTGTGATGTTTGCCTCAGGATATACAAGAAAACAGACAAGAAATTATGCTTTTCATGCTTTTATAGCCTTTGATTGATTTATATAACTATAACGTCTTTCAGGTTTACAGGATCTGAAGCCTAGGTTCCACTGAGGAATTCCACATCAGCGATTTTCTCCCAATTTCTTTCTATACCACCCGATTCATCACAATTCCTTTCGATATCACAAATTGTCTAATGACTTCCAAGAAGCTTCCCCTAGACCACGCTGATCCCGATGTCCTGATAGCTCAGTAATTTCAATCGGGAGTACATGGCCAAGGCAAAAGATGCTCAGTGGGACCTAGGCTTTAAAATACAAGTAGGTGGGGGTGCCTAAGGTGCCACAAAATGATTGTTGATATCATGTACTCTCAGATCTCTGGAGTAAGTAGACCAAGGCATTAAAATACAAGTAGGTGGGGGTGCCTAAGGTGCCACAAAATGATTGTTGATATCATGTACTCTCAGATCTCTGGAGTAAGTAGACCAAGACAAATACCTTTGTAATCAATTCTTGGGCGTTATAATTACCGTTAGCTTAATACAAAATATTCAATAAGAGTTTTGTTAGTCGTGGAGAAATGAACCAAATTTTACTGATATCACACATTCTTTGATGATAGATGGAAAGTATCGCAAATTATTTCATAATAGATTGAATATAATTATAAGAAGTTATTTATATCACATTCGATAAAAGAAGAAGGAGAACAAATCTTAAGGAATAAAGCACATATGCAATTCATTTATGATTTGGCCAATATACAAGTACAATTAATATTAGAAACAAAATGATCAGTAGTAACAGTGTAGCAATACCACGTGACTTTTGACTACAGTTACAAGAAGAAATTTGTAAAAATTTGAAAATAAAATAGCCATTAGTATTTTATTTCTTCATCGATTTCTATGAAGTATACGCCACGCTAAGGGGACAATTATTTGCTTTCCGTGAAATATAAAATCTTTTTCAGCGGCTGTGCAGTGTTGTCCATTACCTTGTGAAACCGTGGAACTTGTAGGTTTCACAGAGAAATGGAAAAATAGGTAAAAATGCTGAAAAAGATATTATATTTCAAGGAAAGCATACTTTCCCCCTTAGCGTGGCGTATATTTTATAGAAATCGTTGAAGAAATAAAATACTTATGGCTATATTTGTGTTCTAATGTTTACAAATTTCTACTTGTAACTGTAGCCAAAAACCACGTGGTATTGCTACACTGAGTAACGTATCTAACAATCAGTAAGTTTACAATAATTATTCTGCACTTCAAATAAATAAAACTTAAACTTTCCTGAACCAACTTGACAGAATAGCAATTGCAAGAATAATGTAAAATAATTAAGGTAATCGAAGTATCTAGAAATAAGTGATAGGATACTCAGTGATAGGAAAGGACAATGCACTTCATCAATTAGCTGGGGGGGGGGGGTATAACAGCAGAACTTGCGATCAATACTCCGTGTGAACTAAACAATTAGCATAAACAACAAAAATAAAAAGGGAAATTTAGTAGTATATCACAGGTGAAAGAGATCTTGTTCTTAAACGGAAATTTCTGAATCAATATTTGATTGGTTTGTTTCTGAGATTATCAAATTGCATGCACAATTTGCCATTAAAATCTGTCTAGCAATATTAATTTACGAAATGTTGGGTATAGCAGTCCACTGTTACATGTAGGAATGGCAGTTGACTGATGGTTGTTAAATGATAAGTGCTTCGAAAGTTTCATTAAAATCACACAAAAAATGGCAGAGAAAAAGATTTCGATGGACCCAGACATTCTTACAAGACGGTTTTATGTGGCTTTTGTAACTTTACGCAATGAAGGTAGTTACATGTATGTGTCTAATTTTAGCCACATAAACCTTATACTTAGCCACGTAAAATAAATTCTACTTTCGTTTTAACTATTTTCAACTGGTTTGTCCATAAAAGTATCCACCTAAGTATTAGTTTGTGGGTGCCAACCTGACAAGCATGACCCCCAAGGTACCCATCATTATAGCCCCTGATACAAGGTGACTATGACGGTATATTGATAGGTCAAGTAAACTTAGTGCTTGTCTTAAATGGTACAAATCACAATCACAGCTTTAATTCTTTGTACTATAAATAACATTATTACAACTATTAAACAACAGTGCTCATACAGACGAATCAATACAATATAAATAACTATCCGTACAATGCCATAACCATGTTGGACATGATTCAACAATCAACATCTACCTGGTGCAAAAGTTTCATATCAGGAAATTGAGATTTTATTCCTGTCGATATTAGAATACTGGTTTAGCATTTCTTATCGCTATGAAAACATTGGAGAAAGATAATTACTGCAGACACACTTTGAGAGAATGAAGGAATCAAAGACTGGGGTTTTAGTGAATCAACAGTTAATGTTTGAGTAGCTTGGAATCTGAATAATAATATCAAGTATGATTCAATATACACATATAAACAATAGACACTGTATCAAGCAAATGCCCATTTAGGAGAGATCATGTTCGAAATTGTATACAGTGGTATTCATATGCAAATGTGCCCACCAGCTAGCTACTGGTGAATGGCCAGTTTTTATTGTTCATTCACCCAATAGATTGCTGGTGGGCACTTTGCATATGAATCGGTGATCACCCCTATTGGCAAGACTTTTTTATTATTGTCGTTAGCCGGTAAATGACCACTTTATTTTAACCCAGGCCCATTAAGAATCGTCATTTTTGGCTAAGCGAAAGTTAAAGGCCTACAAACACTGGTATCTAAATCTTGATCAGGCAAGAAAAACTATGTAACCAAAACAACCAACCAATAAAAAATCTTACCAATGGCAGCCTTTTTGCAAAGGGAGACAACATTACTGCATCTTTTTGGATAAAATGACAGATGATCGAATTTACAGTGAGAATTATGCTGTAGGTTAATTGTTTCTGTTTATATAATTATCACAGATAGAGTAGACTTAATTAGCAAATAAGTTTCACTAATTAGTATTTTTGTACAGGTAATGATTATATCTAAAACTGCATGTCAGATTGTAGAAGTTTACCCAATTTCGGATGATTTTTTTCTTTGGATAAGTCTAAGTGTAATTTGGCATTTTACACAACTTTGAAAACCAGCGGTATGTGTTAATATATTAGAGCCCTTTCGGCAGTCCATTGGGTGGTCCTGTTTGATACAATGTCTACAATACTGTTACACATTAATATCACAGTTTATAATCATTACAATACTACCACATTAGGAACCAAAATGCCATAAAACAACAGATTCTATTTTAAACATCATCATTCTTACATATTACACAGGCATAAGTACTAGTTAATGATATACTATTTATATAAATTGTACCTGCATTTAATATTACAGTCCCTTTACATTCACTTGCGAACTGTTTTATACAAATTTTAAGGTAGGCAGTCGATTAATACTTTAAAGCGGTCAATCAATAAAATCTTAAACACAGTCAATCAATAAATACTTTAATGTAGTCAGTCGATAAATACATTAATGCAGTCAGACAATAAATACTTTAAGGCAGTCAGTCAATTAATGCCTTATAAGGGCAGTATCCCAGTCAATAAAAACTTTAAGGCAGTCAGTCAATGAATACTTTAAGGCAGTCAGTCAATAAAAACTTTAAGGCAGTCAGTCAATGAATACTTTAAGGTAGTCAGTCAATAAATGCCTTGTAAAGGCAGTTATAATCCCAGTCAATGAATACTTTCAGGCAGTATTACTCCCAGTCAATAAATACTTTAAGGCAGTCATTTAATAAATACTTTAAGGCAGCCAGTCAATAAATACACATGTTTCATAACAATTGACCAATAAACATTGTGTGCACAGTATACAAATATTCTGAACTAACTTTGAATTAAAAGCCAGGAATCAATATCTTTTTAGTACAGTTTAATGAAAATGTATTTTAGCCAGTGAAAACAGAATGTTTTATACAAAATTTCAACAAATGAGAAAAGAAACTAGCTTTATAAGGACTGTAATAGTGATACAGCTTCGGGTCTCTTGTGTTTGAAATTTATGAAAAAATATTTTTTTGCACTAGTTTTTACACCTCATTCTTCAATGTCATTGAATGAAGCATTTATATGAATGATAAAAAGTTTCGTTAAAAACCTCTCACACATGAAGGTAGTATAATCTTCGTACCAATCCCTTTCTCACAATATTTTTAATTAACGAGAAACACAGACATGAAGAAAAACTCGTAATTGCAACAAACACTAATTGAACAAAAACCCTCACATCATTAGTAAGAAACTTTGTCAACAAATGAAATTCTGAAAAATGTACTGAGATTATTTTAGAACGTGAATGATATCATAACTATTGTGTCTGATGCAACATACCGTAAATCCCCGAGTATAAATCGCGATCGTATATTGGACGCAGGTAAAAAATATACCCTTTTTCTGCCTCATTAACCTTCTTTTTATAACAATTTTAGTAAACAAGTTTGACATTACAACAAATATGACTTATTAATTCAGGGGGTGGTATTCAATATTGATCTTACTTGACTTAGGGATAAGGACAACCAATCAGATCACACCATATTAAACTCTTGATGAGTAACAGGCGATATGATTGGCTATCCTTATTCTCCAATTAAATAAGTTCAATATTGAATACTAACCCTGATCTACATTGTGTACAGGGAAAATTTGATGATGACAAATATTGTGAGAGTTCGGAATGATACTGTCCTATCAGATCAAGGTGCAAGGTATAACTGTACAGCACTGTACTACCATACAGTTGGTGCAAGACAAAATGATTATCATTTGGGGGTGTAACGATACGCTCACCGCACAATACGATATGTACCATTAATTTTGCTAACGGTTCAGTATATTTATCTTTAACAGAAGCTCAAAAGATCTTCAATTTTTTAGTGAGTGATATTGACATTCTAGTGAATGACTTTGTTGCTATTTTTGCTACAGCATGTTTTCATTATGTCAAATCATAATGTGTTTATCAACTTTATAAAATGAATTTCAACAATGAAGTTTATCTTAAGTCAATCAAAACGACCGATACATGATAATTATACACAATCAGTATGCTGAAGCATGTTTTAGTTGTTAGAATAGTATTCAGTCAATAAAAAATCTTGTACCAAACTGAATAAAATTTAGTAGCGTACTACCATAAACCGTGTGGAGCCAATTTCGTGGTTTATCGTGTACTGCGGTTTACCGTACGTTACACCACTAATTATCATGCATTCAAATTCCAAGTTACTGAACCATAAAAATAAAGTGTCAGGGGGGACAACATAGCATTGTGCTCAATAAAGAACTATTACTCTGCAATCCCTGTCGACTTCAACCGTTCCACGTAAGTCAGGCAACTCCTGAAAATGGTTTTTGACAAATCGGCTATGATTTTGTTGTACAATGTGAGCCATAAAGTGATACGGTATTCATCAGTGTACACACCTTGAGTATTTTGTAACAAATAATAATAAAAATAATAATAACACATCAGTCCAAGCTCGTTCATGGCAATATATTATTTTTGTGCTTTATCAATTAAATCATAAACTTTTCTTGATTAACAAAATACAAATAAAATGAAGAAAGGCGTCATGCATGAAGCTGTGTATTAGACGCACATAAAACAAGACTGCGTTCACTAAACGCTTATGCCCCCTGTGGAAGCCTTGTCCATAAATAAGTCTAAGTCCAAAATTAGGTCAAGGTGAAGGTCAAAATGGGGTTAGGTGGTACAGGCGTGTGGAGAGTGTTCATACACAACATCCATGCAAGTATGAAAGCTTTGTAGCAAGCCATATTAATGCTAGAAGAAACGGTCAATTTGGGTTAACCAGGACGGACGGACGAACGGACGGACGAACGGACGGACAGGTGAATCACTATATGCCTCCCCATCTATCGATAGGGGGGCATAAAAATGGAATAAGATTCACAGTCAGATGCAATAAAACTTGAAAATACAGCAAAAGAATATGGCCATTCAGACACTTGGAAGATTCCTAAAGATGTGTACAGGATGTGTCTCGATTTTAGATTATAATTCTGGTTGATAAAAGTGTGGGCAACACTTGAAAGAATACTGTAACAATAAGCCATTGCAAAGTTTCACTTTCCTACAATATGAACTGCATTCATTTCTCATCTATAACATCATTTATTTCACAGTGTTAATAAGTCTTTGCCTGACAATTACACATAACATCTGTAGTTTGTTTAAATGTCTATCATAAATGTGTATTTTTACAAACAAACATTAAAAATGCTCCAAAAACTCAAAAATTCCCATTAATCCTTAAATCAGTAATTAACGATTAATCCTGGAGCACATAACAATAACAAAAATTCTGAAAGAGGAGGAAAAAGATTTTAAAACTTACGGAATGTTTCTGTGGAACAATACATCCACTTCAAGGAAGCCAGCACTTTCTAACACTGCATATCTGTCAGAGGAAAATGTAAACTTCCCCAGTAGGTCTCCTGCAAGAAATAAACAAATTGGAGAATAAAACAGCAAGAATGTTTAAATAAATTCTTACACTCCAAAAATAAATTGATTGAAATAACAAAGATTCAGTTTTTTTATGTACTGTGATACAGACAACAATATACAAATAATTGTTTGTTCAGCAGGCTTTAACAAAGGGAAGTAATAACTAGCATGGATAATCTGTTTTGAAAAGGGGAGAATTTTACTTAAAATGTGTCCAAGTTACATGGGTGCACCCACTATTGCACATATCATTAACAATGGGGAAGGAGAGGGGAATAGTGGTTTGAGGTAACATCTTTATTCAATTTCTTAGCCTTGTGGACAATAATTCTATTCAAAAAATATCAAAGGTCCATCATATAGTAAAAGTAACAATTGTTAAAGAGCCATAATTCTGGTAAAAATTGGCACAACAAAAATTCCATCCTTTACGGTCATCTATACATTGAGATTGTTAATCTGTTAAAGTTTAAAGAAATTCCAACCAACAGTTTGTGAGGCGTTCAACACACAATATTTTTCACTAAAGGGTATATAGTAAAAGTAAGAAAGGGCCTTAACTCTGGTGAAAATTGATGCAGCAAAAATTCCATCCTTAAAATACGCTCATCTATACATTAGAGTTCACACACAAGATTTGCGTTACGTACGTACGGACGGACGGACAGCACCAATGTTATATGCTCCCCACTAATAAATAAGCGAGGGGGCACAATAAAAAGCATGGACAGTCTGTTATATAGAGGATATTACATGAGTGTCTTTTGGTATTGAATTTATTAAACGAGTTGAATAAAATAATAAAATGCGAGGCTCTGCCGAGCGTTTTATCGATTTCATTCAACGAGTTTAATAATTCAATGTGGAAAGTCACAAATGTAATGTTCCTTTTTATCACATGTTAGCCTTTCCCGCCCGAAACATAAAATAGCTACTTATTTTCACTATAATAAACGCGCAACTTTGACGGCATGAATAGTCTGTTTTGACAAAGGGGGGTAATAAAGCAACAAGGGAAGTAATTTAAGAGTAGTGACCAATTTTACCCTCTGGTTTCTTTCCATCTTTCTCTTGTTTTTTCATTCTCATTTGAGCGTCAACAACATCAGCCATATGCTTGGTTTTAGGTTTTGCATGGTGTCCTCGGAGTGACGCAACAATAGCATGACGGAATCTGTGAGACAAACAAAATTATTTCTTACTGAAAAACATCTAACATTTAAATCTGCCGTTACATGCAATAAGTCATAAGGGAACAAAATAATAGCATACATTTTATCTAAGTGTCTAGCAGCTGCTGCTTTGAAACAGTTTTTATAAGTTTTGAACATCATATTATCAATGACTCATCTTGTAGCAATGACCGAAAGTACATTTCCTATTCTCATTTTTAATCCACATCTCATAAAAAATAATTATTAATTGGTAATACTACTGAGAAGACTGCATACATGTATATTTTTCTCAAATTTATGACAAGGGATAATTATATTGTCTAGAATAAGATGTGTGTTGCATACTTAAAGTTCAATACTCCAAATAAATAAATAAATAAATAATCAATTTTGCTAATGAGTACACATCATGTACATAAATTATTCAAATTTGAGGGCAAAAAATTAAGCTATTCTGTCTTTAACTTCATTTATATAATCCAGCTTAGAGCAACCTTGATATTTAATAACTATAAACAATGTCGTCTAACAGTTCATTATCTGAGTTTCCAATGATAAACGAGAATTAATGACATCAAGATTGTTTGATTAAAAACACCCCTGGAAAGGAACAGTTAATTTTCAGGATTTTTTTCCACAGTATTGTTAATGTGATTTTTTTAAATATAAAAATTCTGCAACAGAAAGTCATAAAATTCAGAAAGCATGAAGTCAAGCCATAAATCTAGAGATTGTTTTTGGCAAAAAATATTATGGACTTCCCTTATATGGGGGCTTATAGTTAATATTGACTTTGTCAGAAGGTCTGATACAATAGGTAAAATTTACCAATTTTGTCCATTTTTACATAATTTATGCCAAAAACAATCTATTAAAATATGCTGACAATATGGCAAAATGCGCAAATAGGCTTAGCACCAGTTTCAATGAAATCCCTTCAGCCATTGAGAAAAAGGGCTGACAATGTCCGTTCGTACTGAAAAATCTGTTTAAATGCTGTTGTGACCTAAATTCAAAACTTTTATGTACTAATCAACTGCCTTGTTTCGAGAAAAAATCTAGGTTTTAAATATAAAAACCTTAACATAACATATAATAAATTATCATCACGAAAAAATCAAATTGTCTTCCCTCATACATAAAGGAGAAACCTAAAAAATCTAAGTTCCAATGTTCTTCTCCCCCATATATACAGGGGGGACCTAAAACATCTAACTTCCCACTTTACCCTCCCCTAAAATATACAGGGGAGGCCTAAAACATCTAACGTCCCACTTTATCCTCCCCTAAAATATACAGGGGAGGCCTAAAACATCTAACTTCCCACTTTACCCTCCCCTAAAATATACAGGGGAGGCCTAAAACATCTAACTTCCCACTTTATCCTCCCCTAAAATATACAGGGGAGGCCTAAAGAAACTTCTGACTTTATCCTCCCCTAAAATATACAGGGGAGGCCTAAAAAATCTAACTTCCCACTTTATCCTCCCCTAAAATATACAGGGGAGGCCTAAAAAATCTAATTTTCAAAATAATCCTAATTTATAGATTGTGCTCAAATATGATCTAAAGTACTGATAAAAATGTTAACTGTCTATAAATTAAGTAGTTGAGATGAGCGAAGATTTTCTCAATTGAACACCGATTCTAAATAGAAAGGTTTTGACACAAAAACGTACATTATACATACGCCTTCATAATACTGACTTACTGGAAAAAAGGTATGCATTCATAATAATTATTATTCTACATCAAAGAACTGGTATGCATTCAGCAATTTTAATTAATGCAATCAGCATTCTGACAAGATCATAAATTCTATTTTATAAGCCATAATTCTATTTCATAAGCCACAATTCTAAAAGCTATAGCTTTTGAGATTCACAGGAATTCAGTCAGTAAAGCCATCTTGTAACTGCACTGAATATCTTGGTATGTATCAGGGCTTTTCTCTTTTTAATTAGGAGTCATTAGAATATTATCTCATCTTTTAAAATAATGCAGATTTCCCCAAAATTGAAGTTTTATCCCCACAAAACTGAGTCCAAATGTAACCAAAAATACAACCATTATTCCCCCCACCAGTCTTATTAGGGGTCATTATAAGGCCCTTTTTCATAGAAAAAAAAACTTCCTCATTATTGAAGTTTTATCTCTACAAAACTGGTTCCAAATATAACCAAAAATACCAACTTCAAAATTCCCCTAATTAAAGGTTTTATTAATTTTAAGGCCCAATTCAAAAGTTCAGAAAAAAGCCCTGAACATAAACACTAATAATCTTCACGGAATCTCAAGAGAATTAGCTAAATAAACTTAGTCACATCTTAAATTCCTTCACTTTGCAGCTTCAGGTGATTTAGTTAAACACAGCAGCAGCGGGAACAGAAAGATGGGAGAGCTACATCTCAGCTACTTGGGGTAATACAAAGCAATTTTGTAACGGCCCATTCGGCGCAACAAGATTCTATCTAACATTCTATCTACCTTTAAAGTCAAATTTTTTTTAATGGTAGATACAAACTTGTTGCACCAAAGGGACATTATTCTATTATAGTCTAAACACCTTTCTGTAAGCTGTATGATTATAGAACATCAGCGCAGTGTTATAACTACCGTATTCTTTCAAGTATTGCTCATACTTTAATCAACCCATAATTGAAAACCAAAAAATTAAATGCAACACTAATCCTTTACCCAGCTTAATTAGATTTTTGTTTCAAGTATCAGACGAGAAAATCAAGAATGGTCAATGACATTTTGCTTCCATCATAGTATGTTCATGATTTTTTTTGCATCTGACTTCCTTTGACTCCCCCACCCCACTTTTTTTTACCTGCGTGAAATACTTGGCCAAATGCGGTACATATAAAATAAGAGCAGAATTATGATAATATTGCATGGATCCTTTCAAATGGGATCTAAATTTAATGATATATGCATGCAAATTTATGACAAAATATATGGTACTTAGTAGAAGGCTGTTACAAATTATTATGAATATAGAAATGTATAAACACTTCAGGATTTGTAGTTAATAGGCAAATTCATGAGCTGGATTGTTGCGGAATTGGCAGTTGGAATAATTATAAATGAGGTAATATCAGCTACATTAGTATTATTATGTTTGTTACGGTACACTAGCTTGTCAAAGTGGCAAAACATTTTTATAGTGAAGGTATCCTTAGATTTTGGTAACATTAATGTTAACGTACATAGGGTAACAAAAAATGCTCAATTTCTTTCTTTTCTGTTTATGCCAAAATTTCTTAATAATGCGATTCGGTCAGAACAATCCACATTGTTTTAAATCTACTTAAATTGTCTTTATATATCAGACTTTTCGTTTATATATCAGAGGCCATTATAAGGCCATTTTCCCAGGAAAAATTGCAATATTGCCGAAGCTTAGTCAGACAAGAGATAGGCTTATTACAAATTATTTGTTAATCACCCTTCATAAGAATCCTAAGGGAACTTGTCTGCGAGTCTGACAATGTTGCCATCAAAATTAAAATAAATTAAAATAATTTAATTCAGCAAAAACAAGCAAGAGCATAGCTTGGGCAATGGGTGCAATTTCATTCCATCTTTCATTGCAGATCTTATTATTGAAATAAATAAAGACTACATAACTCAGGAAGAACTAGAGCTGTCGCCATTCGGCAGACTAATATATCCCCGCCGGCAAAGGGCCATAATTCTGCCAAAATTCATCACAGCGCAAATTCCTTTCTTCATGCACATCTATATGTTAAGGTTGTTCACTTGAGCGAAATCCTGCCAAAACTGTAGGAGTTAAATCCACAAGAATGTGTCTACGGACAGACAGACAAGCTGAATCCAGTATACCCCCTTACAACTCGTTGTGCGGGGGTATAAAAATCAAAATTAGACCTAGAGGTAAAAGTGGGGTAATTCCTACATGGGGAGTGGGAGGGCTCCTGCAGTTTCATCTATATATCCACCACTGTTATTTGGAACACATATCACAATTCTATTCATTACTACTCTGCAAAGTATTTAACACTTAATTTAGCAGTGAACTCAAGTTTATACCTGGTATAGTAAATAAACTACTGTTTCAGTTCAATACTGTTCAAAAACCTGGAATTACTGCATAAGTTGATATGTCTACGGGCAATGAAATTGGTGAATTTTTTGCAATTTAAAGTCGTTAGGAAAAATTAGCGGCATAGGGAAAATTAGCATTTGTTTTTACTAATCTCAGTAAAATTCTATGTTTGCCCAAATTTACAACAGAGAAGTTGCTGTGTACCGAATTTTGTAAATTCGCGGAATTGGTTAAGATTTTCAACATTGCTAAACTTAACCACTTTATGAAATAACATATCACTACTACCAGGTAAACAAATTTCCATAACACTTATGTACTAAATATTCAATATTGATAACAACAGCTCTATGAGAAACTGGAAACTGGAGAATATTGTTAGGTAGCACTTGAAAATTGCATTAAATGTTCATTAACTGGCCGAGTGTTTTGATTGTAATACACTTATTGATCAAATTGTAATCCTTACGTTATCAACCAGAAATTAATATTTACAAGTGTATTTGCATTTAGAACAGTATCAGCAGCATATATCGTAAAACACCGACTTGTATCCACAGTCGGAACAAATTAAGTTTTAGTTCAGATAACAAAGTTATTATAAGTCTACACATTTAAAACTTATATTATTTCCCAGGCAACAAAACTGTCAAAAACTCATAGTTCGCATTAATTGAATTTTTAAATTTTGCTTTTTATTCGGTCAAAATTCATGATTGACACACATCTAAGTAATAATGATTACTTGGTGACATGAATGACAAAATATTAGACTAAAACTAAAGAATTATGAAGTAAGTATCGGTTGAATCTTCATCATATTTGAGAATTGTTAAGGTTAATTTATAAGCATAAAACTGACATAATAAATAATGTTTATTAATATATGCAATGAAATATTATTAAAATCATACATAAACCCTGCATGATGTAATAATTGAATGACTTGTGTGAAAATATCGAAGGATTTTACTGATTAGTTCTAATTGATTTAATGAAGCTATTAGTATCTGAAAGTCAACCAAATTTAAAAAAAAATTAAGAGGAGGTGGGGAATATCAACATTATTTTTTATGGAAATACCTTATTATCAACTTGAAGGTTTAAAAAAGCATGCCATTGTCTTGAAGCACAGGCACGTAACCTGAGGCAGCTTTCCTCTTAAGCAGCAATCCCATTACCAGAAGAAAAGACAGGTTATATTACATGGCCCTCCTTCAACAAAATTCCAGTCTTTTTTAGAATTTAACCTACTTTTTAAGCCAAAAAAATGCCAAATTTTGGAAGTTAAATGAAAATTTAATGATTAAAATTTTGCTTCTTGTCATGTGCAAATTTCTTTTGACCAATCAAAATGCAGGATGTCATATTCTAAGCCAGTTAGAACATGTTAAGTAAATTTTAATGAATAAAAATGGACTCATTCGCCTTTTTTAATCAATAAAAATTTACTTGATATGTTCTAACTATCACTTAGAATATAACCTACATTATGAGCCAATGAAAACGCCGAATTTTGGCGGTTAAATGAAAATTTAATCATTAAAATTTTCTCTTCACAACCTTGACGTCATGCGTTGGCGCTACTTTCTATCGGCCAATCAGAATGCAGAATTTTATATTCTAAGTTAGTTAGAACATATTAAGTAAATTTTAATGACTAAAAAGGACTCGCTTCGCTTCGCTCGCCCCGCCCTTTTTAATCATTAAAATTTACTTAATATGTTCTAACTATAACTTAATCATGAAATCATAACCGATTTAGTTATTCTCAGTTAACAGGCCTCAACAAATATTTTTAAAAGCACTCGTCCTGCAATATAGACAAAGAAGAAAACCCCAAACTCTTACTTGTCCTGCTATATAAATAAAGAAGGCAAATATTGTGCAGGACGAGCGGACAAGTGGATTTATTGAGGCCTGGTTAAACTAAAGATGTTTCTTAATTTCCAAGCCAAAAAATATATTCATTGAGTTGTAGCAGTCATTAAAGAAAACCTATACCATACAGTAGACATTACTTTTTTTGTTCGGTATAGTTTAAGCTGTTTTACCGGTGTAATTGTACCAGGAATATATTGGTAAACCTGAACAGATCTGTATCTGTACCTAATAAATTGCGATAAGTGAAAAATGGAGAAAACTATTCATAGGTAACATAAACATGCAGTGTACTATAAATATCTACTGGAATATAAAAACGTTAACACACATTTATAAATAACTTACAGTTGTAATGATAAATATTATTACAATACCAGTCGCTAATATTAAACAAAATCAAGGTTTAATATATAATTGCTGTAATATTATTTCAAGAGAAAAAATAAAAAAAAGATGTGTATATATAAATGCGTAGCATATAGAAGCTATTTTGTTCAGCCACAATAAATATATACATGTTGGCAGTTACATTAATATTTAGTATTTTTTTTATAATTATGTCAGTGTTTTATTATATAATATAATATGTAATATATCATAATATGCCTACCAGAAAAATGTTTTATATGCAGGGTAAAAGCTTTGTTTCCATTAAAGATTGTAATACTTAAAGTTAAAATCAGCTGTATTATATTCTTTGTCTGATTTAAACGATAAATCCCCAACGCTCAAGCTGAGAATGAGTTAACTGTCCATGGCACTTAATATTTGTGTGCAAAAGATCACAATTTTTTCCTGAAAACGGCTCAACTGTTATCCAACCGTATTTGTTGTGGCTTATGAATATATATAAATATATATGTAAAGGCTAAAAGTTGACTATAGTATAGTCCGTTTAATCAGGTCAGTCACTTATAATCCAGTCAGAGTAAGAATCCAGTGACGCAGCGGTCGAGTCCACTATAACCGTGTAAAACCGATTAGTAAAGCTTATACTGTACAAACAACTTATAAGTTCAACGCTAAACTAACATACAATATTTGCTCTACCTGTTCAGACAATGGATTTAATTTTTTGTGTACACAAAAACTGCAACGTCACTGTCACAATATCCCAACTGGACTATACAGCATCTATTTAATTTATGAATTAATAAGAGAAATTGCCATGTTTATGTACACAATGTTATGTAAACAGATGTCTGACCTGAATAAAGGAGTTTTAATATTAAAAGATAAAAGAGTTTTAGCAAGATCACCTGAATCTGCAATACAACAAAAGGAAAAGTAACATAGAATTAATGCGATCATAAATTATCAGTATATCTTCGCCTATAAGTCGGGTAAAAGGTGTCAAAAATATTTCAAAAAGTCACTTTTTCACCATGACCCATCCTTTGATATCAACATAATGAGGCATAAGTTGTACTTCTAATAGAGGATTTTTTACATTTAAGTCAAAATCTGGTTGACTTTTTGGAATTTGTTTAACTTGATTTTACCTGACTTATGGGCGAGTTTATACGGTATTATAAAATATATTGGTAGAAGAAATATTATTTTTTGATTATTTATACCATTTTTCACATATTATAAAATATAGGGTGCTAAGGAAATATGATTTTTATTAAATCATAGCTTCATTGTATCATTGATAGAGTAAATTTTTTTAGATTAACATAAATATATACATATTTTTACTCTATCAATGCTACAGTTACCTGTGAGTTTCACATAAAAAAATATATAGTATGAACATTTTTTTTTATTAAAACCATGCATTGTGTTTCACATAAATATATAATATATAGTAAGATCATAGTATTTTTTGCATTGAATTAAACCATCGTTTCACACTTTTAAAGGGCTGGTGGCCCTTTATATTTACAAAATACATTTGTAAAAAAATCATACCAAAATTATTAATACACTAGGGAAAAAAAAAGATTCATAAAAACCATTGTATTATAAAAATATATATACATGAATGAAAAAAAACACTATATGACATACATATACAATGTATACACATGAATATTAACACTGACATGACGCCTGTCAGGTCAGTCCGTAGATTTCTGACACAATTTCTTTTTAATTATGTACATGTATATTAACTAGAAATCAAGTCCAGATTCAATATATAAACTGTGCTATTCAATTCCTTTTTACTTCAGATACGATATAATATAATCTAGTATGTTAATTAATTGGTCATTAAGGAGCAATGTCACAATTAAACTAGACAATAATAGGGTAAAACAGGACCTAGGTTACTAAAATATATTGCTCACCTTAAGGTAGACCACACCCCCATGCTCACCTAGGTAGACCACACCCTAGCAGTTGTATGGTCTTTAAAACACTCACAAATGACTTAAAGGAATCATAAAAGGGTTCCTAGCTCAGACAAATTTCAGTGAAACTATAATTAAGAGTTAAACCATCAACTCCTAAAGAGAAGATTTTCATATTTCCATGAAGTCCTACAGAGACAATAATTAGTCCCATCACAAGGCTGTCAGTTTATTAAGAACCAATGCTGAATGGAATTAATTTATTTGAAGAATCACCACGAAATATTACAGTGAAATTAATCTAACATTTTCAAACCTGGTTTTCAAATAACCAAGGATTGCGGAATAGAGAAAAACAACCATGCATGTGGTGGCCGTGTTTTTTTACGAACCAACATGTCTTGAAGGAATCTTGAAAGACGACACCTTCAGAACACTATGTAGTACTTGCCTAAAATTTGGGTTAAACAGGAGTCCTGGTAGAATGCAATTTGAATACATAATTGATGACAATAAACAACAACGGACGCATTTGAGCGATCACAATTATTAAGCTCACCGTATGAACAGGTGAGCTTAGTCTCGTTAGAAACAAGAGATGTTTGTAAAACACGTATGCCCCCATGGCAGCCCAATAGTCAAAAATGGTGAAGGTCTCAGTGACCTTTGACCTACTGACCTCAAAATAAATAGAGGTCATCTACTGTTGCTGACCAACCTGCATGTAAAGTTTGAAGATCCTAGGTCAAAGCGTTCTTGAGTTATTGAACGGAAACCATTTTATACGACTGACAGACCAACAGTCCGACAGACATGTGCAAAGCAATATACCCCCTCATCAAAGATGGGGGGCATAATTATCCAATTAGTACTGGTATTGGTGTGATTATTTTTATCCATGTCAGTCATTATTGTAGGTCGATCTTTAACCAGCCCAAAGGGTCTAAGACAAAAAGCATATTAGTTCCGGATCCCAAGGATTAACAAATCATACCATTTTAATAAGCAAATTCTACAAATTCTGCGGCAACTCTGTTCCTTCCATACTTTATTTACGAGTTTGAAACACAAACTTAGAATATTAAATTCCAATGCACTGAGCCAACCTTATTGAAGAGAATAATAAAATCAATGTCAAATTTAAATTTAAAGTTTGTCCCTACAAAAAGTCCAATAACTTTTGTAAGCATACGCTTTTGATAAAAAAAAAGCTAGTACTGACTATCAATTACAATATGCAAAAATATGCTTAAGACATTCGAAACACAAATAATTAGGTTTTTTATTAGATTTGATTTAACCTTGAAGGCGCATTTTCACTCATAAGTAATCTAACGAAGAAAAAATATGTGCCAAGAAAATAAGACACTTCTAAGTGAAAAAGTGTCTTAAAACGTAAATAATGTAACTAATTACCATGTACCCAATGTGATTAAAACAGTAAATAATTGACAATGTTCATCGTGCAGGAATAGTTGATAGCTTTAAACACCCATTTTTAGAATGAAATCAATATAGTTCTAAGGAATAATTCCATGAACCTATATAACCCAGTAGTTCCAGTCTGGTGTTGTAAAACGAATACATGATAATTGTAGCAGAATACGTCTACAAAGTATTGACAAAAACAATGTTCAAAGCAAAGTTTTCTAACAGATACTGTTTCCCAACCGGTAACTTGACAATAAACGGATTATAGAGAAATTAAATTATATTCAAGACATAAAAGAACAATTGGTTCAAGTAATATGCAATTAGTTCTAATTTATTATCTTTTTCTAAAAGTATTTCATAAAGTAAGCAATTTGGCTTGTCACAACCTTTTATCACTTTTGTCTTTTTGTTGGACCATTTGCATGGAAATTGTATAATAATCACCCTTTTGGAAAACAGTATTTTTCATAAACATATTTATGATGTTTACAGAGATTCAACATTATCTTTTTTCAAATTTTATTTTACGACATAATTATATACTGTTAAACCATTGCTTATAACCAATTATATATAAAAGTGAGTCTTTATGAATATCATGGAAGCAACCATATGGGTGCATTAAATTAAATGTCCAACATAAAATTGGTGCATCTGAAAGACCAGAGACTATAGATCTATAGTCTTTGGAAAGACTGAATGACATCACAAGTCAAATAAAATTTAAAAACAAATCTTTAAGGTGGTAACAATTCCCTAAAAGTTTCTATTTTACTGTCTAATTACAAAAAAATAATACAATACAAATTAAAATGTGACGCTTCGACAACATAAGTGATTATAACACACACCAAACTGGGTCTGAGGTTATATATATCTGAGTTAGGAGACCAGTCTAACACATCCAAAGCCTGATTTGTTGATTTTGAATTCAGTTTTAAAACTGACCAATCACATGGCTTCATTTGAGACTGGTCTTCAAACTGTTACAATATATTATGACCTTGGGCCCTGGAAATATTAAAGTGTGACACAGGTGAAAACTATCACAGTTTTATAGTTTAGTAAAATATTAATCAACAACAAGTGTGATTTTAGCACTTACAACGCATGAGCTTTATTTGAACTGAAAAGAACACCAATTAGTAAAGAAAAACTTAATTTCATACAAAATAATATGAGGTTGTAAATAAACATATCAAAATTCCAAGATACATAAATGTATATATACTATTTTGGGGTGAAATATAGGAATGATGTGGGAATCTGATTAAATACGCAGGATTCCAAACATAGATAAATATTATAAGATCTAGTGTCAAATAAACTGAATTAGGGGTCCTACTAAGCCAATATAGGAAGGCCCAATCCTGAAAGTTAGATGCAAGTCTGCTTCAAGTGCCATTTTAATATCTAAGCACAAAATTAACCCTGCATCAACACTCGTTTAAATTTCAAATTTCCATTGCTCAAATTTAGCTAATGAAATTTCAGATGATAATGACTTAGCAAATACATTGAATACATTTTATCATACAACTTTTATTTTATATTTAATTTCTTTAACTTCATCCTTTCTAGTTCAGGAAATTCGGATTTTTTGGATTATTCCAGATTATGTAGGACCCCTGCCGTAAAAGATATAATACCAGGACAGGAAGCATGCATTTATATACATGGTTAAATGTTGATCAATGAATGAAAATGCAATAGCTTTGACAGGTCTTGTATAATGACATGGCACTTTTTATAGTGATAAGTCTGCGTGAGCAATCAAATTGCATACAATGCAAATGAACAAAAATCACCAAGGCTTATGATAAAGCAAGTTCTTTTAAACAAATATAATTAAATCTTAAATAAGGAAGAACAAAGGATAATAATGATTGAATGAATCAATACAATATGCTGCAGAATATTGCTGAATAATATAAACATTCAAAAGAATATGAAATGTATTAAGATAAAGGCAGAAATCTCTAACAAAGGGATCATAATATCAATTTTTTTATCAGACTGGCGTCTACTTTACATTAAAACTATTATAAACATGAAATCTATAGAATTTCTTGACATTTTCTCTGAAGTATTAAATAAAGTACAGTCCACTGGGGAAAACATTAGCTCAACTTTTTTTGAAACATTCGGTTTGTAAATTTTAACTTTTCTTACACATCATTTTTTCATTTGTGGCAACATCTACTTAAGCTAGCATTGGCAAAGACAAAGTTTAGAAAGAGAAATAGACATATTTATTATTATTTCATACATGCATTTTTAAACTGAATAACATAACGCACACAAGATATCTGACTACGGTAGTAAATATGAAAGCCGACAAAATGACCTTGGCGGCGTAGGTAACGGACACAAATCTATCACACAGCATCTAAAATAATAGCAAGTAAAAAATTGTCAAATTTTGTACATTTAACTAAAATGATAATTCAAATTTTCATAAATGATCTCTAAAGGAAAGATGAACTTATAATTTAACTATCATTGAAAGAGAGAGATGGTGCTGTGAGTATCATATTGTTCCAAGTATTGCCTGCACATTTATACAACCCAGAACCGTAACCAAACAATGGATGCAGCCTTTACACAACTTTAGAGTCTTTGATGGACAAATCCAGAATAGCCATATATGCTTTCATAATATTTTCTCAAAATTTTACATCTGATATTTCTCTTTGAATTTTCTCCCATTTTACCTGCGTCCAATACCCAGCTGTGTACAATACTCGGTCAAATACGGTACATGTTGGCATTTGAGGGGGGGGCTATAGAACGAAAGGTGATAACTTAAAGCAGAGTGGAATGAATCTAAAGCAGTGAAAACTTCCAGACTTGTCTTATATATATAAATCAACTTGGCAAACGTTCAGTAGACATATAATAGTGTAAAGTTTTACTGCCAACAAACACCAAATAAGACGAGTATTTGTCTGATGAAAGTCTGATGCAGAATTCGGAAATCTAATAACTTAGGCACCAAACTTCATATTGTGCATTCGCACATTATGTGATACAATCAATGTAAAAACGATGCAGAGCATAGTCTTTATTTGCCAGTCAGCTTTCTGCTAAAAAATATGTAACCGTATTTCAACCCGGTCGCCAGATCAGACGACAAGCGCTCTAACCATTGAGCTATGGAGGCACACATATGATTTTGTTTAAAATAAAAAAATTGTGCAGTTTTTCCTACATACAACATTATGTTCCTTTGACGCAACAAGGCTGTATCCATAATTTGACAAGCATGGTAGGTAAAGCTTTGTTGCACCAAAGGGACAAATTTTGAGTCAATATCTACGGAATTACTACCATATCTAGATAGATAACGGACAAGTCTTACGCAGCATGACAAGATGTCTTCTCACTTATAGAGAAAATAATGTGAAATATAACAGACAATAAACAAATACACCACTAATATTACAAGGCTATATGTAAGACAGGGGTCCTACCGAGGCAAAATGCACAATCCAGAAAACTTAAGTCGCAAGCCTATTTCTGGTTTCATAAGCACACACCCTAACACCAAATATCAATTCAAACATTTAGGTCAAATGCTTATAAAATTTTAAATGATCATAACTTTGTCAAAACTTTTAATTTCTTTCATCAAATTATATTAAACTTATTTCTGCAGAAAGTTTCTAATGCTTTAATCCGGACTTCCAGATTATTCCGGGATTGTAGGACCCCTGATAAGAAGGTGTATCCATACCCACAAATATCAAAAGGTTAAAAGCAAAATAATGTCAATGGCAAATAAGGTTGTTTGGGTTTTATGAAAAATTTATATTGACATTAAAAATGTTGTCGATGAGTTTCAAAGCCCCACTGGCTTCTTATAAAACGTTCAATGGAAATGTTCCCCGGGTCAGCTGGTCAGCCATGCTTATAAATATAATAGGATCTGTCTCCTAAATATCATGGTAAGGGGACAAAATGATTAATATTTTTGTCTTCATATAAATAACCAACAACAGTTACTATAAAAATTGGTGTACTGAATTCTTCCAGTGTTAGACTGTATAATTAGAATCTTGGCATATAAAACAAACCCTAATGAAAATTGTCTTCGGAATTCCACCAGAATTTTCACTGAAATTCCATTAGATTTCACCATAAAAATAAGATAACAGTGGAATTCCAGTGTATGTCCAGCTGAATTCCAGTTGAATCCATTGACTTTTTTCTCTAAGGAAGAACCTTTATTTAAAGACCATTCATTAACTCTACTTGAATGAAATAATGAAATTTAAATAAGCCATTATTTCCAGATATTCATTCAGATACACCTTCTGAAGTTTAGATAAAATACTAGTTGCTAATTACTTGTGTACAATAAGACAATGGGGGCATATCATAATCTCCCATGATATTGAACTCATTTATGATTTATTAATTATGCATGCAAATTAGTAATTAGCTGTGTAAAGGATCAATTTATTATGTTCCTAAGTAGGACTTATCAATTCTTGATTATCGATGATTATAGTTTAAAAACTTGACTGATAGCTATTATGCGAACCAAAGTATTTAAAGATTAAGTAGATAATACATTGTGTAAGAAATCAACATATCATCGCCCTGTATATTAATTAAATAAATAAATAAATTCTTTTATCGCTAAACAATCCAAATTATTGGATTGCATAATTTTATCCACTTTGCACGAGTTTAAGTGACCCATCAAGCCCATCGCATATTTCATACAACAGATAGCATTTCATTTAGATTGTGACGCATACCATAATTTAAATAAAACAAAACAATTAATTAAAGCAGAGACAAATGATCTCTTTCAAAGTACAAGGAAAAACAGCACTTGAAATAGCATGCTTAGTTTGAAGCTGTTATTTTATTTGCCATATACAATATTCTGTTAAATTCTTTATGCATATTTATATTATATGATACTAAAAATAATACATATATGAAAAATTTAGAAAAATCTATATATTTATGACAAGTTGTAATAGTTGAATTAGTAACAGTTGACACTCGTGCTTATCATTTGGGGTTTGCTATTGTGACAAACATGTAAATTGGTTATAAAGTATATGTGACCGGAGGTTGGGCGGAGGCGTCGACTGTCGCGCTATTGGTGGGGAAACTCGCTTAGTGTGTCTTAGTCGATCACCACCCGTAACCTTGTTGTTGTTGTATTCCAAACCTCCAGTCGTGCAGTGTTCTCAAATGTTTAGCTTAAGCTAATGTTGTGATGTTTGTTATAGTACATCAGTAATGGTTGATGTACTATGTTGTATTCGCATCTCCAATGTGTATCGAGTAGTTCTCCAATGTTGCACTCTATATTGCATATGATAATATCAGTATCTCCAATGTTGATTCTTTCAACAATATTATAACCATGTTATAATGTTACAACGACAAGTCCCATTTAAGTTTTCTTCATTTATTTCTTTACATGTATTCAACAGTTCCAGATAACAACTTCTATTATATATAACTTCAAAAACCAGATGACTATAAGCTAACACCAATTAATTTAAATGTAGATGTTAACTGTTCAATTCATAATTTAAGACTAATTTAATAATGATAATTTAGAACATACAGAAATTATTTCAACATACCTGATTGGTCAAGTGTTCTTAACCAATCAAAAGTCTCCATTTATTATATAAAATATTAACATATTTAGTTTTGATAAAGATCACTAAGTGACAATTCTAAAGACTATAAACAATATATTTGACCATGGGCAGTTTCTAGGAACAATACTTGGTCTGCTCTTAGATTCTTATCAGTAGACATTATGTTGCCATGTGTAAATTATGGATCATAATTATTTAAAACCACAGATCTTATCTAATAAGAGTCTGACTTTTAGCTTGAGGCTATAAAGTGCATTTTGGTGAAGTTAGTAATTAAAGTCTTATTAATATAGAAATTAATCTATATGATTTTTATAAAATATAGCATTGAAGTTTGAAAGCTAAATGCCGGTTCTTAAACCTTGTTACATGTCACCCTTCCTTCTAAAAAGATTGTCCTCAATCTCATAGTAACAACAATTTATTAAAATAGAAAAATGAAATTAACATAGCATCTGTAAAAATACTCATCTTCTCTTATACATAAGTCTAGTAAGGCAGAACTGCATACACAATTATAACAATAATAATAATAACAACAATACCTGAAATAAACATATCAATTAGACATAATGTAACTTAATATTTCAATTCAATTATTAAAACATTTTCTTTTGCATGGTGTTGACTTCTCAAATGCATATTTCTAAAACTAATGACCCATTTTGGTCAAAATTTACTTATTTAATACATTCTCAGACACGCACATCGAATACATTGTGCTAATTCCATAAATGTTAGAGTTAGAAACATAGTGTCCCAGCAAGGCTGAAACCGGAAAGTTTCGAAGTTTTCCAAATTTCAACAGTTCATTGTAACCATGTCCTAACATTCTGGATTTTTTCAGTCTGTAATGCTACCAATATATTCAAAGTGGCAATGTAAAATCTATTTAACTTTTTCTTTATCAAAGAACTGAGTGATCAACTCATAACCATTGGCAACTGGTCAAAAGCCAATTAAACAATTCATTTGAAAATTCAATTGAATCTGATTAGCCAGTTCACAACTATTTGCCACTAGTCGTGAGCCAACCAAACAAACCACTTGAAGTGATACCAAAATAACTTCTTATAAAATTATATGCATGATTATGATAGGTCAACCACATTTCACTAGCAATAATATCAATAATTATCAACAGTATTATCAAAGCATTTCTTCACATACAAAAATCACTAAAATAGCCAAATTTCTTTTCTGGATCCATTACTTATATGCCTTATGTTTGAAGAATTTGCTCTGAAGCGTATGGCTTTATGTGAAAATAAAAATGTACTATCTCAATTGAAATTCACCTGCAATAATTATACATTAAGATAAAATGTAAAAGCAGTAATTAAATAGTCGAACAATTATGACTTATGTTTATGTAAAACTGCATACTAAACTGAATGACTAAAATGTGAAAATCCAATGATCAGATAATGTACTTTATTAAAATTCACCTGTATTTAACATACATTAATTACCAATGTACAGTCATGCCTATGCCTGGCATTAACAATCTATCTGTTTGCATTCTTATATAAACAAAAAGGTAAAGACATATTTAATAATAATAAACATAATGTGAGTCTTGTACAATTCTAATAGTTTTGCTTTCTGCAACAACTCGGGCTAAACTGTGCAATATCTATTAATTTCATAATTTCTATTACTGTTGCCTTTTGCAACTTTTCTCTGCCTTTTTCAACTTCTCAGACTAACTGCATGATCAAATCGAGTATTATGCAACCTTGGGGATCACCAGTATCATTACTTATTTTTGTTCAATATACACTCTTTGTATACACTCTTTGTGCAACTTTTCGGACTAACTGACCAAATCTAGTATTATGCAACCTTGGGGGCCAGCAGTATCATTACCATATTTTGTATCATCTCAAAAATCATTCAACATGATTGTACTCATTTTTGCAACTTTTCGGACAACTGATCAATCTAGTATTATGTGACATTATGGGATCAGCCGTATTATTATTTTATTCCAACTACCACATATATAATATCTAATTTTTGTTTTCATGCTATTTATTTCTTTACATGTATTCAACAGTTCCAGATAACAACTTCTATTATATATAACTTCAAAAACCAGATGACTATAAGCTAACACCAATTAATTTAAATGTAGATGTTAACTGTTCAATTCATAATTTAAGACTAATTTAATAATGATAATTTAGAACATACAGAAATTATTTCAACATACCTGATTGGTCAAGTGTTCTTAACCAATCAAAAGTCTCCATTTATTATATAAAATATTAACATATTTAGTTTTGATAAAGATCACTAAGTGACAATTCTAAAGACTATAAACAATATATTTGACCATGGGCAGTTTCTAGGAACAATACTTGGTCTGCTCTTAGATTCTTATCAGTAGACATTATGTTGCCATGTGTAAATTATGGATCATAATTATTTAAAACCACAGATCTTATCTAATAAGAGTCTGACTTTTAGCTTGAGGCTATAAAGTGCATTTTGGTGAAGTTAGTAATTAAAGTCTTATTAATATAGAAATTAATCTATATGATTTTTATAAAATATAGCATTGAAGTTTGAAAGCTAAATGCCGGTTCTTAAACCTTGTTACATATATACGAGACAAAAACCAGTGCATCAAGAATGTGACAGGTTAAACATATAAATAATATATTTTAAAATATATAAATATATTATTTAACAGATGTTTATATGAAATAACAGCTTTGCATGTTTTCTGACATTATTTTGTAGAATAAAATTCGTTATTAAGATAAATTATACAGATCTTGAGGCTCCAAGCAAAGCAGGTGCTAGATTGATTTATAATGTAAGTGCATATTTTTGCAATGAATTTCAGTAAATTGGAGAGGGGAAATATTAGCATTTTTTCTATTTCTTAATTATTGTAGAGTGTTTTGTAGGACAATTAACATTCAATTAGGCCAGATGAAAACATGGCAATTTTTGTAAATTGGCAAAATTCCCCCATTTTTTCCCATCTTTAGCCATTTTTACTAATCATAATCTTTTTTACAGTATCCAAAATGAGAGGAAATGAGAATTTTGTGATTATAATAATTTGATCATTCATTTACACAGCTAATTACTATGTTATATATCGTTGAATACACATGTATATCTAGATTACGCAACTAATATAAAGCATAAATATAACAAGTTATCCATGTTTAAATGAGTCCTTAATTCTCATTCTAACCATGCATCTTTCATTCAGTTGTAATTAAATTAAAGGGCCATAACTCTTACAATGCCTATTGTTTTTGTAAATTTGAATTGCTTTTATTGTCTCCGATATTCAGCTTATTGATATAGATAAAGAGTGGGGTCGATCGTCCAAGCGGGCAAGAAAAGCAGAAGCAAAGATATAAGGTATGTTCCACAAAATCACTCCTTATCCCAGCTTCATTATTATATGAAGAAGGATGTATCTCATGTCAAACACGATTATGACATAAATGCTTAGAATCAAGGACACAGGATTTTATTTATTCTTTGGTTATCTTATACAGGTAAACAAGAGATGTTTGTAAAGCACATATGCCCCCATGGCAGCCCGATAGTCACAGTGACCTTGACCTTTGACCTACAGACTTTAAAATCAATATGGGTCATCTACTGATGATGGCCAACCTCCAAGTACAGTCTGAAGGTCCTAGGGCAAAGCATTCTTAGAGTTATTGAACAAAAAACAATTGAATAGTCAGAAATGGTAAAGGTCACAGTGACCTTGATCCAGTGACCTAAAAACCAATCGACTGTTGTTTACCAACCTCCATCCTAAGGCAAAGTGTTCATGATTTATTGAACGGAAACCATTTAGTCTACCAACCGACAGACATGTGCAAAGCAATATCCCCCCTCATCAAAGATTGGGGGGCATAATAAATTACCAATATCTTAAGTATATTACACATATTATTACATCTACAGACGCACGCTAAGAGCATCAGCATCATAAGAATTTATACAGTAACTAATGTATGCAGAAAGTATGCCTATAATTTCACTGTGCCAATTTGCAATCAGACAAAATATGTAGTAAATGGGAGCTGAAGCCAAAATATCAATTTAAAGAATTAGATGCAAATGTACTAGAACCACCATTAACGTGTGAAAATTCAGTGTACACCAGAAATGATATTTCATAGTGGATGAATAATAATTTATAAATATTTATACAGTAAAACCTCATCAAAAGATTGCATCATTAATAAAAACCATTTCAAAATGGCATCTGTCAATTTGCTTCTACACATTGTATTAAAACTAGTTCAAAAACATGACATTTTTTAACACAAAAACAGGGTCTCCCACAAAGGGCCATAACTCCAGCAATAACAATTAGAACTAAAACTGATGTGAGTATGCACAACAAGGCTTTGTTGGTACCAAGTATTCATGTTAACTTTCATTAAAATCTGACCACTGGTTAAGAAGAACAAGCGCAGACAAACACTGTGCATCCCCAATCCAGACAGACATCCAGCACAAATTTAATGTGTCTCTCTACTACATGTTGAAGACATGAGAATAATATTAACTTTTTTGTGCAGCAAAAAACGGTTTTTAAGGGTCCTATAATGATGGTTTTAAGAAAGAGGTTTTACTGTATATATTTATATTGTTATATATAACACTTCAATATCACATCATAACAAAATACATTCTGGAATGAAAGCATGCAATATAGTGCAAAGGTAAAGGAACACTTTGGGGGTAGCAGAGGCTTGTAGGTTAATGCTTACCTAGCTCTAGCAAATGCCTGTGGTTCACCTAGATGAGGTCGGTCTGAGGAGTCAGCGGTTGATGCTGGCTGACTGATCTCTACCACTGTATCCGATTCTTTCCCATCTCTGCAATGAAATAATGTACAAGAATTAAGATTAACATTTTTTATTTGAACTGATTTATAGACTATAGTCAGAGTACAATCCTTCAGACTTTGACATTGTACTGGAAAGTATTGAACCACTCCCATCAAGGAAGCACAAACAAGACATTAAAATAAATAAATATAAACAATTTTGCACAACCTTAAGATCAAGAATAACAAAAATTTCAGTCTCAGATTTTGTTAGCATTAAAATAAATGCACCTATAAACATTTCTGTATCTAATGAAAGAAATGGTGTACACAGCTGATTAAAAGACTCACACAGGTAAGTTATATAGGAAGCATGGCTGAAATACAGGATTCTGCAAAGATGTGAAAAAAAGTTGATAACAAAGATAATTTATTCTTTATTTAGAACATTCATAGCTACATTTACCACTGACCCACGCAAAACATGCCGACTAATCTATAAGACAACACATCTGTTGGATTGTAGCTAAATCTCTCAATCACATAAATAACGCACTGTAAGCTGAGGCGACGCTAACACAATAAACAAGTGCACATGCCATGTCTCCACACCTACCTGGGTAATATGGTGGGAGGGAAATATGGGATGCTGTGAGAATCAATTCCGCACCTACCTGCCAAATATGGTGGGCAGGAAATTTGGGATTGTGTGAGGATCAATTCCTCATCTATCCGATATAAATGGTGAGCGTAAAATTTGGGATGCTGTGAGCATCTCTGCACCTATCCGCTTATTATGGTGGGCGGGAAATATGGGATGCTGTGAGCATCAATTCAATATTTACGAACCAATGATTGAGATGCTGTGATGATGGACGATAATAAACATTGCTCAAGTTGCCAACCATTAAATACGGCTTCAATTGAACAATCAATAATCTGTGTAGTTACATAACATTTAATGTTAAAATAATCTCTTATAATATAACCTACATTCTGAACCAATGAAAACGTCGATCTGCGCCAGTTAAATGAAAATTTAATCATGAAAATTTTACTCTTAATCAATGTGACGTCATGTATTGGTGCATTATTCCATCAGCTAATCAAAATTCTGATTGTTATATTATAAGTTAGTTAGAAAATATTAAGTAAACTTTTAAATCACTTAAAAGTTTACTTTATATGTTCCAACTATTACTTAATGGTTAATAAGAAAATTTGGTTTAAACAGTATTTATTTAAGATTTAAAGATTCATTAAAAAATTCTCAATTCTGTATTCCAAAGTACCGGTTAATAATTCAAAGTTATTAAAAAACACACCATTTTTTAAAGGGTTTTACTGATCGAGCTTTCTCTTAATCGACTTACAGTTGTCTTTCTATCTAAAAAAGTCATTACCATTAGTTAAGTACTAAATCAATGCAATTTAAATAATTTGATTATAAATCAATAATCAATCAATAAAAGATTAAAACCCCTGTATGATTTTTTTCCTATGATGGATAATCAAAATGGATTGATTAATTACCCCAAGCAAAGTTTGTATTGTTTCACAGTAGGTCTTGGTTTACTCTTAATTATGTACAAAATGATTAATCCTTTAAACATCATAAAGTAGAGAGAGGACATATCTAAGTTAATGACCAATCAGTGAAAAGATCATGTTGCTACCGTAGATTATCACTCATGTCTTACAAAAAACGATCCCTGAAAAAATAAAAAAGTCACCCAACAACTTAGTCCCCCTATGACTTATGGTTGAGTGTGACCTATGAGTGATTATCTACAGTAAGTAAGTGCACAGGCTCTAAAATTGCTTCCACAAGTCACCCCACAGCTTAGTCCCCCTACGACTTATGGTTGAGTGTGACCTATGAGTGATTAACTACGGTAAGTAAGTGCACAGGCTCTAAAATAGCTTTCACAAAGCAACATCAAATTTACATAATCTCTAAACACATAGTACAATCATGCTTCACCAGTTTCAATTCAATAACACTCACTGAAAAAGAAATTAGAAAATCTACATGCCTGATATAAGGCAAAAGTTATTTTTATTTTCAGGTCCACAGAATTTTTTAAAAAATTTTGCTTTTGAGGGGAGGGAACGGATTCAAATGTATGCCAAGTTTCATAAACCTAGCTTGGAAACTGGTTGAATGATGGCAGGATCCAGATTTCAGCGGACAAACACACAGCCAGACTGCAAATCTAAAGTCCCCTCTAGTATGAACACTGATAGGGGAATGGATTAATAAAGAGCTGAAATAACTACAGCATCTTATTCCACATTTTCTTTTTCAAATTACATCAGATGCCAAACCCTGAAGTGACTGCAGTACCACTAAAAGTCTTTGCACCAAGTATAACATCATCTGCCTCTTCTTCAATGTGTTTTGCGTTATAGATTACATTGCCTCATGGCGCTACAGGTCAGTTGGTCAAACTAGAGCATTAATAACACAATGCAATGCTCTATTATTATAATTGGCTTTTGAGTAATATAACAACATGCTGAGTTTAAGGCATATGTGAAACCTTTTTAAGCATAAAATAATGAATTAGTTGGAAAAATAAATCAACATTGCTATGAGAAAATGCTTCGTCAGCGTGCTTACAGAAATCAGTTCCATCTGTCATAATACAGACCAAGTTTTGATTTATACATGAATAGATAATTCGCAATATGTACAAGTAATGATGCATGAAAAACAAGTAATTAAGAATTGCAAGCAATACAGAAGTCCCCTACCGGTTTTAAGCCATTTTTAATGTTTCTGTTGCCATAGCAACCACAATTTTTGTCAGAATCAAAATATATTTAGACATGCATAATCCCCTCATTGCCCCTATCCACATATCAAGTTTCATAAACCTACCGGTAACTTGAAAACTGTTTGAGTTATGGCAGGATCCAGATTTGGGCATATTTTCACTCTTTCTGTCGCCATAGCAACCACAATTTTTGTCAGAATCAAAATAATTTTAGACATGCATAGTGCCCTTATTGCCCCCTATCCACATACCAAGTTTCATAAACCTAGCTTGGAAACTGTTTGAGTTATGTCAGGATCCAGATTTTTTGACGGACGGACTGACTGACTGACTGACGGACGGAGGGCAAACCTATAGTCCCCTCCGGTCAAAAACCGGTAGGGGACTAATAATTATATTGAGCATAAAACACCTCATGCATAGTTTATTGGAAGAACGATCAAACAGATGAACTGCTGAAAGGAACAATGGGAGCAAACTGTGAAATCTATCGTATTTATAATCGCTAGCAACATTATTTGTAACCCTTTGGGATCTGGTCATAATTCATTTATCATATAACAAGGAAAGAGAATTTCCAATCAGTCGTTTATCAATCATACAAGATCCCACAAGGATCACAGAGGCCTTGTATCTCACCTGAATTTCAATAATTTCTTCCCGAAGATATTGATCATCACCACGATGAATTTCTAAATTACTTACATGTATCATTAGGATTTTGGGTATGTTTGGTTTTAAATTATTGCAATTTACAGCTCGTAAATTTCAAAGCAGCTTATTTTTAAATTCTTATTTTTGGGCAATTCATCTAAAACTCGAGAATATACCGGTCCAACCAACAGGGTTAGTCTATTTTAACTCTTGTAAAATGGTCACTTGAAAGACGAACTCGAAAATCGTCAAAACAGTAGCTGTCATCAGCCATGTAATGCATTTGTTCACCTGAACTTCATACAAAGCCTTACAACATTGTCATCACTTTCATATATCAACTGAAGTCGGACTTAGCAAGCTTTTCATCTCAAGTAAACTGGGTGAGAGGGTGGCATCCTGACAAACAACACCCAGTTTTCCATCATTACCTCCCTTTGGCACAACAAGGCAAATGTACCGTACATCTTCGCCCATAAGTCGGATAAAAGTTGTCAAACATATTTCATAAAGTCACTTATAATTCACCATGACCCAAACTTTGATATTTTTAACATTAGTCAAAATCCGGTTGACTTTCAGGAATTTGTTTAACTTGACTTATGGGCGAGGATGTACGGTATCTCACTATATCCAATATAGTGAGCGCCAAAAAAAGAAATTTAGTATAGGAGAGAACATTTGACTTGTCACTAATTTTGATTTAAAATAAAAACTCTGATTGGACAACCGATAAGCACGGATAGTAGAAGGATGACAGGTTAAATATTCTAGGTTATATCTAAGTAGATCAGGTGTGATTGTACGCAAGGTTACTGCAAAAATTAATGTTTACCATAACATTATCAATTGCACCAATATTTTTTAATGAGTGCATGAATGGAGCAACCACATCAATCAAAATTACCTCATTGATGACTGACAAGAAATGCAGCAACTGTATAGAGCTGGGCTCAACGGTGCAAATTCCTGACATGGGTATATAAGAACAAATTAAATTAAAACCCTATATCGACATTGGCAGAAAAAACGTCCTTTGGCGCAAAAACGTTGTATCACACTTTCTACATTTTAGTGAGATACAACCTCGTTTCACCAAAAGGACATGATATGTGTTTCTGCAGCTACTTATAGAAAACATACAGGGTGACTGACTGACTGAACGAACAGACTTTAGTTACGCAGTAATTGCATATTTAAGCTAAAGAATGGAATCTTTGAGGTGTAAATCATGCAGTATTCATAATTACGTTTGCACTAAAACGATGAAATGTCCAAAATGGAAATCATTCATTGAACTTTACAGACTTACGTTATAAGAAGTGCATACAAATTATACTCATGAATAAAACATAGCATTCATTCTGTTACGTCTTAATTTATATGAATTCAATGCATTTATTACTGATATAGATGTGTAAGGATAAAATGATAAGTAATACTGTGATTTATCAGCGTGGCGAGTACTGACACCCGAGACGCGTCGAGCATCATAACTAGTAGGTGAATTAGATTGTATCATATATATTAATCTGACCTAATGTGACACATACAGATTGATTCTCCCCAATCTAATCAGCCTTTACTTGAACACTGAGATGTAGATGTTTTAACAGAAAACTGATATATAACGGGTAAGATTACAGTAGTCAGAATATTGTCTCATGTAAGGAGTGGTGGCCCAGAGATTGAGAGGTCCCAGACTCGACCCCTGTCTGCGCCACTGCTCAATTTCTCTGAGCAAGAATAACCTAAACGGTTCCCTTTGCCTAGGTGTATGAATGGGGTACCTGAAAGTGAGGAGTAGTGGCCTAGAGGTAGGGTGGGCACTTCGGGAACAAGAGGTCCAAGGTTCAATCCCTGTCTGCGTCACTGCTTAATTTCTCTGAGCAAGAATAACCCACTTTCTCCACTTTAACCAGGTGCATTAATGGGTTAACTGAAAGGGTCAACGACGATGGCAATATGCTGTGGCAATGTGCTATCAATGCATTCTGTAACTTGGTACTCTATGATCGGGGCATAAATGTCAAGTTGGTGGAATGAACATAAGTCTGAAAATAGACATTAACTTGGAACTTTTTTATTTGTGAATCAGTTATTGTTCATTCACTCAGATATCTTTAGGATATACCGGCATCATACTGTACAAGTGGCTAAAAAAGTTACATATATCACACGAAATTACGTTATACTCAACCATTATTGTTTAATTTACTTAGCGGATTTTAATTACCTACTATTGTTAAGGTGACTTAAAGGCCCATGGGGCCGGGTGCCTCTTTACTTGTGTATTGTAAATATGTTTGTTGTAAATATGTATGCACAAGTCACTATAACAAACAATTTACTTACTATACTTACTTATTCGGAAACATTGGCCAATTTTGTGAATAAACTAAATTTATTTATACAGGGGTGTCAACAGGGCCAAATTAAAAATCAGGAAACTGTATGCAGCCAAACATTTTTGCCAAACAAGAGGCCTTCAATGACATTGTTTCCACAATTAACTCAGTTTGTACTTAAGAAAATCCTTCAGAGCAGATTGAATTGACCACAACTTTGCCATTTCTGGAGATTTTTCCTCAAAAAACTTCTTCTTCTCTTCTTCAAATATTGTGCAGCGCTCCTCTGGAACATTGTCGCTTTTATTATAGTCAGCAGTCATTGCTCTTTTAGGAATAATAAATCAGGAAAATTGACACCCCTGTTTATATTTCATAATTTATAGTGTAATTATTTGCTGATATTATTATAACTGTACTAAGAAATTTTAAAAATTGCTAAGTTAAGTTTATATTAATCTAATTTTGGTCGATTTTTGTGTAACAAGTTTTCCCAACTTAAATTAATCACTCTCAACACCTCATTCCTGATGTTATCCACCGCCACGAAGTTATGAAAGTGGAATATTTCTGCTTGACGAATTTCTGCAATTCAGAATACGCTTACTTTAACTACCTGCAGACATATCCTCTTACACTGTATACATACAATATATGTTAGGTGGTTATAATGCACACAACAGAAAGAAAGGGAGAGAAAAAAAACAACAAGAAAATGTATTAAGATGCATATCGTACAAAAAATGAATAAAACAAGGGAGACAATTGTGAGAAATAGAACAAACAGATGGTGAATGATTGGTTATACAGACTATTAACGAAGACTGTGGTTGTCAAGTCATTAGCATCAGATAGAAAATCAGTGTCTAGGAATTTATTAATGACGGTAATGTTCTGTCGCATTAAAAAATCGCAATAATGATTGCTCCTTGTGGAAAATGAACATATTTAAAAAAAAAATATCCTCAAAAAATTAAAATAATGATAGTTCTGGAGAAAAATAAACATGTCTAAAAAAAAGCTCCTAAAAAATTGTTCCTGAGACAAAGCAAGCTGTTAGTTATATTATTTCTCGAAGTTCACAGAAATCTTCGTCAATGACATGCAGATTATCTTTAATCATGTGAACATAATGAACCTCAGAAAGCATATAACTAGAACACAATGCCCTATGGAATACTGCAGCAACATGATTATTATGAATGTAATGTTGTTTTTTTACAGATCATAATTGGAGTTTCAGAGAAATGCTGAAGGCTTAGTTAAGTTATTCCTAGAATCAAGACCGTATTTGTGATTTAATGATTTGTGAATTTATCTTGATTTCAAACTTTCACAAACCTTAGTAAATGGAAGTTCAGAATGTATTTATTTGCGATTTAATTATTTGTAAATTTTTTTAGATTTCAAACTTTCACAAGACTTACTAAACAAGTATTCAGAAATAGACCAAGAAGATAAAATTCTTTATGACCTAATGGTGCATGATATATTTATTGATTTCTAAAAGCATAAATTCATTAAACATACAAAAATAATTACAGCAACGACAAAAAACCAACGTTATACAGTCAATGTTTTTCATGTTGGTGCTTTTTTGTGATGCTTTATATAGAGGAACATTTGACATATTTAAGAGTGAGCACATATATTTAATATATTTATTCAGTGGAGGAACTTGTACTATTCATGCAATCTGTCATGCCTGCAGGGTGGTTAGACGGTTACACTGAACAGCGGGACTACGGAGCACAAATGGACCTCAGAGTTCCCACATATATTCTGACACGAAATTCACTAACATTTCCCTGATTTTCCCCTGACCTAAGAACAGGTTACCGGAACTTTTTTAGCAACAAGGGCTACCAAAGCATTGTTTGATGTCAAAATATGGCAATAATAATTGAGAAAGGGAAGCAATATTTAAATTATTTGTGAAAAAAATATGTGTAAGGTTACAATTTTAAAACTACAGACTGATAATTTAGAAGAGTCCTGAGCAAGCATAGCATGGGACAATTTGGTATTTAATTAACAGAAATTGACAATTCTTGACAACTATAATAAAAATAATTCCCTGACTTTTGCTCAATTTCTAATTTTAAAATTCCTGGACTTTTCTTTGACCTTGAAAAAATATGTTTTTCACTGACTTGACACTGACCATGGGGACCCTGATGGTCAGATAACAGGAAACTTAGTATGGAGCACAATAATGAACATCATGCCTGGGTGCAGGGTGGTTAACAATTACATCGGAACAGGAACTACAGAGCACATGGTCACAGAGCAGGGAACTATGGAGCACAATGATGGACATCATGCCTGGGTGACGGGTGGTTAACAATTACATCAGAATAAGAACTACAGAGCACATGGTCACAGAGCAGGGAACTATGGAGCACAATGATGGACATCATGCCTTGGTGACGGGTGGTTAACAATTACATCAGAATAAGAACTACAGAGCACATGGTCACAGAGCAGGGAACTATGGAGCACAATGATGGACATCATGCCTGGGTGACGGGTGGTTAACAATTACATCAGAATAAGAACTACAGAGCACATGGTCACAGAGCAGGGAACTATGGAGCACAATCATGGACATCATGCCTGGGTGCGGGGTGGTAAACAATTACATCAGAACAGGAACTACAGAGCACAAGGTCACAGAGCTGGGAGCTATGGAACACAATCATTGACATCATGCCTGGGAGCAGGGTGGTAAACAATTACATCAGAACAGGAACTACAGAGGACATGGTCACAGAACAGTGAGCTATGGAACACAATCATTGACATCATGCCTGGGTGCGGGGTGATAAACAATTACATCAGAATAAGAACTACAGAGCACATGGTCACAGAACAGGGAGCTATGGAACACAATCATGGACATCATGCCTGGGTGCCAGGCGATAAACAATTACATCAGAATAAGAACTACAGATCACATGGTCACAGAACAGGGAGCTATGGAACACAATCATGGACATCATGCCTGGTTGCCGGGTGACAAACAATTATACAGAACAGGAACTACAGAGCACATGGTCACAGAACAGGGAGCTATGGAACACAATCATGGACATCATGCCTGGGTGCCAGGCGATAAACAATTACATCAGAATAAGAACTACAGAGCACATGGTCACAGAACAGGGAGCTATGGAACACAATCATGGACATCATGCCTGGGTGCCAGGCGATAAACAATTACATCAGAATAAGAACTACAGATCACATGGTCACAGAACAGGGAGCTATGGAACACAATCATGGACATCATGCCTGGTTGCCGGGTGACAAACAATTATACAGAACAGGAACTACAGAGCACATGGTCACAGAACAGGGAGCTATAGAACACAATCACGGACATCATGCCTGGGTGCCAGGCGATAAACAATTACATCAGAATAAGAACTAAGAATTATACAGAACAGGAACTACAGAGCACATGGTCACAGAGCAGGGAGCTATGGAACACAATCATCGACATCATGCCTGGTTGCGGGGTGGTGAATAATTACATCAGAATAAGAACTACAGAGCACATGGTCACAGAACAGGGAGCTATGGAACACAATCACAGACATCATGCCTGGGTGCGAGGTGACAAACAATTATACAGAACAGGAACTACAGAGCACATCATCACAGAGAACACAATCATGGGTCATCATGCCTGGTTGCGGGGTGGTAAACAATTACATCAGAACACTGAACTATGAGCAGGGAGCTATGGAACACAATCATGGTGACACAGTTATTTTACCTTGAGGTGTAATCCATAACAATGGCCACATTAGCAATGGAACGACTTGATCGTTCACTGCCATTACTGGAAAAGTTGATAGGTTCAGAATGACTGTATAAAAAAGAAGAAAGCAACTAACTGAAACACGCAAGCTGGGTGGTAGTAATTGGAAGTTGAAAGCATAAACTTGTTCAGCTGAGAATTTCCATGTTATCATAATATTTGCCTAACATGCTGCAGACATAAGCCTGGTAAGCTAGGAATGGTTGAGCAGTTCATAAATCATTCAAAAACAAAACTCCAGTTTATTTATACATGAACATCATTCCATTTGATCAACATATAATTGGTATACAAAGTCATGTACATATGGTTGTAATTGACATAAATACAGATTAGCATCATGCTTCATTGGAAAAAATTTCAAGCAGATATTTCCGTGCATCAAAATTTTTCAGACTTTTAGCGTGCGGAAATAGTGTTCCAAGTGGGCACCAAGTTACTGTCTGCAATCAGAGGCAACTCAACTCAAGTTCCCAATACAAATAATGTAGCAATGTCAGGCCACAGACTAACAAATCATTCAATGATTGACCATCGGCATCAAAAACTCCTGAGTGTTCCTAAAAGTCTGTAAATCTGCATAAAGCTGCAGCAGTAAACATTCAATTGACAACTGATCCTTTTACTACATGGATGTATCTCTGAAACATTCTTGGTGAACATTTTTTGCGAAATAAATGAGGCAAAATATGCAGATTTAACAAACAACAGATAACAAGAAATGTTTGTAAAACAGGTATGCCCCCATGACAGCCAAATAGTCATGAAGATCCTAGGTCGAAGTGTTCTTGAGTTATTAAACGGAAACCATTTTATATGACAGACAGACAGACAGACCGACCTGCCGTCAGTAATTGTGCAAAGCAATATACCCCTCATCAAAGATGGGGGGCATAACAATCACAATATCAAAATAACAAGTCATTTAGAATTCGAGCAATACAGAAGTCCCCTACTGGTTTGAAGCCATGTCCCATTAAATTATTTCAATGTTTCTGTTGCCATGGCAACTACAATTCTTGTCTGAATAAAAAATCAGGATCCAGCAGGGGACTAATAACTAAAAGCATTGTTTGTATAACATGTATGCACTATGCACCCATAGGCAGATGAAAAGTCAGCAATATTTAAGGTCATGATAACATTGACCTTTGACTTACTGACCTCAAAATTAACAACTGATGATTATCGATCATCCTAGGCCCAACTGTTTTTGAGGTAATTATCAGAAACCATTTCGAGGGCTCAGTGCAAAACTATGGTAACTACATCAATTTATATAGGCATGTACCATAGTTTTGCACTGAGCCCTCGATTTGGTCTAAATGTCACTGTGACCTTGACCTCTAAATCAATAGGGGTTATCTACTGTACGATCCTAAGGGCTAAGAGTTCTTGAGTTATTGAACTGAATCCATTTGATGGCCCTACACAGACTGACATGTGCAAAGCAATATGTACCCTGTATTAAAGATATGAGCAGGGGCATAATTGATACATCATAAATTTTGCTATTCTGACAACGGCAGCCATTTTCAGAAACAGATAAACCATTTATCAATGTGTTTTTCTGATTACAAAATATCCCAATAAGATTCAGTGTCTGAATACAGGATTACTATCTCCACTTCAAATGTTTATATTTGTATACTCAACAGAAACAACACATTCACGGGAAAATAATTTGGCATTATTTGCTTAATGCAATACTTGAAAGAGAAATTGTTTAAAGATGGAATAGTATTCATATAAATCATAAATCTTCGCATAAGGTTGGCAAAAAACAATAATGAATGTCTCTTTAACTCCCATACACTAGTTGCTATGTAATACTCAGCATTTCTTATTGGTAGTCCCCATGAGTGGAATTCTGGTGGAATAATTGCATTCCAGTGGGATTCACTCGAATTCTAGTGATATTTTTTTGTCCAGTGGACATCACCAGAATTCCACTGGAATCATTATATTTCAGTCCATCGGAATTATTATTCTGCTGGAATCGTTATTCCACCGGTATTCCAATGGACCACTGGTATTTCAGATTCCAGTTACAGGAATTCAACTGATGTTTTCTTTAGGGAACGTTTATTATATAAACAGTTGACGAGGATCCAGCAAAATGAATGGTCTACTTGATGGCCGCCCCACAACACTGTTAAATTTCAATATTTCATAATTGTAAACTCTTTAATTTGTTGTCAATAAATGGCTTTATGCGGATTTACAGACTTTCAAGCGGTTGGAGCCAATCACATGCCTGCCATTTTTCAGCAGAAAGCTGATTAGCAAACAAAGGCTATGCTTGGCATTTTTTTACTCTTAAAATATTAAAGTCCTGAGCAACTAGATAACAAAGATTTAAACATATTAACGTTATGAGCAACTTACTAGCACTTGTCAGCAAATGAAAGGCTATATAAACATTAATTATTATATTATTTGTTCACAACAATGTCGAAATAAAATATTTAAATATTTCATAATTAATATGTTTACACTATAATAGCACATTTCACATTGACTTAAAGTAAGAATTACTAATTACGCTTACGTAAATATTTACTAAACAAATGAACCAATTATTGACAAATGGTCATGCAATATTCAAAGGTTATAAATTCAATTTTTTAATTATATTTGCAATAAACAAATAATGTAATACAACGATTGCCTAGTAGCTGAATAAATATACAATGTATACCACAGATCCTGCAAACGATAATACTTGTTGAATTACAAACATTGAAAATGTAAACGCTATAAATATAATTATACAGTCCAACTTGTACTAGCGACCACGCGTATTAAGCGACCTTTGTCTTAAACGACCAGTTTCAAATCCTCCCGACCATATTTGCTCTATATGTCTATTGTATTAAGCGACTTTTGTCTAACGCGACCAGCGACCACTGTTTAAGCACTATAATTCATAGGTAAAATTGCATTAAGCGACCAAAAAATTGTAAATCACTGGTCGTTTGTAGTGACAGGTTGTTAATCTATACCTGATACCTCGTCATAAATCATTGTTTGTTCACACTTCAGAGTATGTCTTTTGTTAATTGGGCCCCAATTAACACCACTGATAATCACAATTGTGTCCGTAGGGCATGTCATTCAGATGATTTTAATCCGATTACACACATTGTTACGGATTAATTGTTCTATCTTTTGCTGGAATCAGCTTGCAGTATCCGTTCATTTAGATTGGGCTAAACCCCGGCCTATTCCGGGTTTTTTCTTCGAGTGCAAGCAAAACTGACTTACATTAATTGCATTGCGTAATATATCAGTAAGATTATTAAAATGATAAATTGAAATGCTTATGAAGACCATGCATACAAGTAAGAATCATCATAAAATTTATTTACACACTAATGTTTATCGATTGAAGTTCAAAAGTAATCAGGCAGCCTAAAATCAGAAATTATTTAATTACACACAATGTTTCTTACATTTGTGTTAAACGACCTTTCCGTTAAGCGACCGTTTTCAGACCTTCCCCAGGGTGGTCGCTTAATACAAGTTAGACTGTACATGCAAGAGATGGCTTATTTCAATGTGTGCGATTCATGTGTGCATGTTAAATTTTATGCTTTATAAAGTTACAACATTTAACATACAACAGCATGAATTCACTTAGTTTGCAGACAAGGCAATAAGATTATTGTAGTGTAACTAGCTTTGTAACTCTTCAAATTTTCCCCCACCCCTTTTTCTAATTGCAATACGCTTGCAGGGCAGGGCGGGGATGCTGGGATGTTGGGTATATAGTATACAACACAGTAGGAATCCCGATACACCGCTTCTCAGTTCCATCAGAGAACTGTTCTGTTTTACCGACGTAAGCTTGGACAGAACTCAGATGTCATGTAGGGGCCTGAGTTCCCTCTGAGCGTTTCATCGGTTTTCCGTTCTGTCAGAGCCATATGAAAACAGAACAATTCTCTGACGGAACTGAGAAGCGGTGTATCAGGATAATGCTGTGCACAATAACCATACAAATACATGTAATAAATCATTATATACTGATCTACCTACCATCAATGCATTACTAATTGACTATCTTCTACAAGCAAGTCACAAAAGCTGACATTTAAGCAACAAATTTACAATATTACCGGTACATTCAAGCATTAATTGGTATCAATGTTACATTGACATGTGACCTTATTACAATAATACCAGTGATACGATCATAACAACAGCGGTCATTGTACAGCAAATCATATAACTATGTAATCAACACAAATTGTCGCACACAATGTATAGTAATATAGCACTAGAATACAAATCAATAATGAAAATACCTAATTACAAAGTAGCCTTAATTAGTGAGATATATACCAGTAACGAGGTCAAATTACTGTCTGTAGAAGGTTGTACCATGAGCCAAAGGTATAATTTGGACTGATAAGGTGAACATCATAAAGCCTTTAAGATTACAGGTATTTTATACTATAATACCACCCAGATAGATAATTTTATATTGATTCCTAAAAAAATTAGCTTTAGTTCTGTAACAGCCAAATGATTGTTTTTACTCTTTGCTTGCAGCAAAATGTTCAAAATTTGTTTTTAAGTCTCACTGGTCAAAAGTGTTTCAGCCATATGGAGATGTACCCAGTCACATAATTTACTACACTCTAGGCAAACCAGCATTCACCTTGCACTATGGAGAGCAACAAGCAAGGGAGATAATATAACTTAACTATATAACAACATTGGTAGGTAGCAGCCCATGATAGAACCTGAGACCTCTCGCACCAGCCTGGGATTGAATCTGAGACCTCTCGCACCAGCCTGGGATTGAATCTGAGACCTCTCGCACTAGCCTGGGATAGAACCTGAGACCTCTCGCACCGGCCTGGGATTGAATCTGAGACATCTTGCACTCAATGTGTAGACTCCACTTCGAGGCTATCAAGATTGATCCCCGGAAAAGACAAACAGCAAACACAAAATGTTGACCTTTCCCCTCTTAGACTAACAAGATAATCACTAAGAACCCAGGCAGACTATCAAATTATGAATAAAATCCAAACCATTAAATAGCCACTTGCTCTCCTACAAGCAGTTAACAAGATAGTGGCCCATATAATTACAGTTTTTTTTAAATAAAACATTTTTTTATATATTTTTTATACATGTATAATGTTAACTCCACAAGTTTTTGCCATAAAATTATCAGCAAAGAACAGGGAACCAATCTTTTCTCACATCCAAAACAATTAACTTCAAAGTTCACAAATAAATATCAAGTAATATGAACATAGAGAAGTATTTGATAAGAAATCTCATATTCTATAAACAGCATGCATGGATTCTGACAGGGAGATGATATCAGCATATCACCGGCATCAGTTGTCCTTTGATGCAACAAGGTTGTATTTCACTATAAACTATAAAGAGAGATACAACGTTGTTGCGCCACACGGACAAATTTAATTATTGTATACAAATGCATTTAGAAATTCAAGGTGTCCAATTATATTCAATTTCTACCTGAAGATTATTCTTAACTAAAACGGGGTTTTGACACGAAAATGCTTGAATGTCTCTAACAAAGGGCCATAACTCCAGCAAAAATCATCTTACCTAAATACATAATTACAATAACTACTGGTTTGGTTAACAAACTTGACAAACATAGGGTGGTGGGGTATCTGTATCTACATTCCTACACAAGATCAACAACTACAATGATTGTCTCATTCATCAGTGCACTATTTATACACCATCTCTCTACAATAACCGTGCATATACAGAGTTTTGCCAAAGCTTGTATTTAAAGCAATATCCCAGAACATGGCTTTTTTCGTTATATAAAAGGGGCCGTTATAAGACCCCTTCTCCTGGGAAAAACTTTAAAATCATGCAGTTTTCCCCAAAACTAAAGTTTACCTCAACAAATTCATTCCCCATATTACCAAACTGCCAATATTTTTTCCTTAATTAAAGGTAAGGCCCCATCCCCAAGGTTCCAGAAAAAGCCCTGCAGTAACAATTGTACAATTTTATTTGTTTCATTTTTTGGACCAGTTTTATTCAAATTTTGTTATTTGCATGTACAGATTATGCATTATTATATTGTACTAAATGTTAACCACTGGGGCCAATAACCTACTTGTATTTTGTAAATAAAAGTTGCCAAGTTGTTATGAGTGTTATTGTTCAATATATTTACTGATTGTTTCAGATGCCAACAACATGGTCATTATGGTTAAGAGTTCAGAGTTGGTGTATTATGGTCATAATATTGCATATTGCACTAAAGCCTGAATTATGTGGACATTTATAACAAGTTTTATGTACTCCTTGGCAAAACACTGAATAGAAGCCACAACATCTGACACAAGTACTACAACCTTACCTGTTAGATAGAAGTATCTCTCTTGCTCCTACAGAGCTACTGGAACTATGACTGAAGGAACATGAGAAGCATTGCCAAATATTGCTATATAGTATATATACACAGAAAGTGCAGAGTTCTCCCTAGTTTATACTAATTTATTTTATATTGATTGTAAAACAACTTTTTTAAACTTATATTAATCACGTTCGACACCTCATTTCTGATGTTATTCATCGCCATGAGGGTATGAGAGAAATGAAGCCAGTTTCCCTTTTTTGCCGAGTGTCTAGCACTGGAATTACTGGTACCATTTTTATTTCGTCTCTGGTACGTCAGAGTTCCCCCTGAAGATACGAGTGGGAAACTGGGACTAGAAATCAAAGTGATGATTATACAACTGCAGTATCGGGTACATCATGCAGCCTGCTGTGCATTATAGCAAACATGAACAATTATCAATACTAAGCCAACATTGCTTCTTCGCAGGCTCATATCTGTCACTGGCAATGCTAGATGGACTACAACTGTTTAACAAAGTTATAAAGAAACAGATAGCGATGGTGGGAATGTAAGTCTGTCACTAACGGTGTTTGAGGGACTTCAATGGTAAATTTACTATTCGATAATTGTTTGGACTACAAGTATTCGACAAAGAAATAAAGTAACAGATAGCGATGGTGGGAATGCTTATAAAGAGTCTGTCACTAACGATGTTTGATGGACTGTAACAACTGATCGGACTACGACTGTTCAACAAAATCATAAAGTAACAGAAAGTGATGGTGGGAATGCTTAAACAAGTCTATCGGTTAATTAAGCATGTCATTAAACTTCCAACATTCACCAGAGAGTACAATATTCACAATCAGATGCACCATAAATTGTCTTACCATTGCATCAAAATACAAGAATAGACACACAGGGTGCAATGCGAGAGCCAAAATTAGATTACAATCATGTTCAACAATTCACATACATTCTGGCATCCAGCTTTTCCTGAATTGTTGTAACGGATCATACATTCATGTAAAACATAAAGAATTGGTATAGATTACTGCTTCTAGCTACATCATAATTTATCACTCGTGGTGAAAAACTTCCAATTAATTCTATTATAGGTATATATAAGGGCAACGCCTCCCCTTCGGCTTCTCTATTCTTTCCGTCAAAATGGAAAATTATACATGTAATCTGTTGGAACTTAGACCACACCAAATTTTGTAAAAGCATAGACGGAAATTGAATATTTTCCCCATCTTACCAAAATACCAATATTTTCCCCAATAATAAAGGTAAGACCCCATTCCCAAGGTTCGGGGGTGGGGGGGGAAGCCCTGCATTAGAATGTTGTTGTTGAATCTCAGAGAAGCAAATTTCAATTCAAATTACACTGCCAAGGACAAGAGTCATAAATCTGAAGGAACAATTAAGTATGTAATATACTGAGATAATCAAGATCATAAAAACATGAAATATCCATCAAGCAATGTTTGTTTATTGGATCTACAGGTAAGATTTTAATGTGAATACAAAGCACCCATGATTAAATGAAATTTTCATACTCAACCAATTTCAAATTAGATATTTTAATACCTGTCATTGCAAATTAGAATAACATATGCCTGTAAACAGTTTATAAAATGAAGAATACCAGAAAATATCCAGAAAATTGAACGACCTGGATCACTATAATGTGAAGTAATATTAATCGGACAGACATTGCAGTTGCCAGACCTATCTTAAACCAACTGCTTTCAATATAGTTCTGAGTTTTTATATTAACCAGAGATCATACTGAAAAACCCTTTCACCAGTTGCCACAATAATCTATTGCAGAAAAGATCTAAAGACACAATTATGATACAAGTCAGAGGATTATCAACAACAAAGAGTCAACAAATACTTTGATGCAACGCAAAACAACAACACATTCAAAGAACTCTGACTTGTGAATGAGGCATTGACCCAGCCAGCTGATAAACATTAGGCATTACCACCTGAGCTCAAAGCTGATGAACAATACTGATGAACGAGGGCTTGAGACACAGCTCTGCTGATGAACAATATATATAATGTACTCATATTCTATACATTTGTAATTAGTTTTAAGCTCTAGTTTGAGAATGTAAGACCTTTGTATCAGCATGTATACTTGTAATTGGTCAATTTGAATACAGCACTCAAGGGCAACCAATCAGAGGCATGCCTACTTAATGTAATAGGTCAATTTGAATACAGAGTAACCAATCAGAGGAATGCACACTTGTCATTGGTCAATACAGAGCAACCAATCAGAGGAATGCACACTTGTAATTGGCCAATTTGAATACAAAGCAACCAATCAGAGGCTAGCATTTTATGACTGGTCCACATCTGCAGCAAATCGGCGATGCAAGGCTTAATACTACTGTTTTGATCCATTCTTTGATCTATGTGGCCACAAAAGCACTGATTAAGTCGAATAATATCATAGAAATATAAAGTTTATAGATTTATTACAATATCAGCTGCATTGCTTTGAAATTGATACTATTCCGTTTAATCTGTTTATAAGTTCAGCTGGCAAGTAAGTAAATAATGCCATTGTAGCCACAGTGTAGGGACATAAAAGACAGAAAACTGACCTTTGAAGCACAAATAAGGACCAAAACATTCCCATAAAATAGATATAAAGTGTAGGTGTAAAACAAGGAAACATATAAAATTCCGGAACTCATGTCTAATGATCAGACCATCATTATTCAAAGACATCATCAGAAGAAAATAGCCAGAAGAATTATGAAGTAATACAACACCAGCAGCAGACTGAATTATCTGTAAAATCAGTTATGGTCAAGTAGTTCACCTTACATTTAGATTCATTGACATATAAATCAAATCATAGCTACATTGTAAGTATCTGAATCAGCAAAATGTGCCAAAGTGATTGATTAATTAATTGAATTAAGTCCTCTGGGTTTATGATGAAATGATGTTTTACAAAGGACACCATACAATTATGCCAATATGTGACGAATGCATGTCCCCATACAAGTAACCGAGCTTGTAATGGTTACCTTAACTTCCAAGCGAAATACACCAACTTGGGTCAAGCAATGTTTCATAAGAATCCAATGAAATGCTTACTGATGTGATAGATGAAGAAAGAATGGTTTTAAATTGGATAGAAGCTGACAAAATGTTCAGGGGTTGTATTCAATATTGATCTTACTTGACTTAAAGATAAGGACAACCAATCAGATCACACTACATTAATCTCTTGGTCAGTAACAGGCGATTAATGATTGGCTATCCTTATTCTCCAAATAAATAAGATCAATATTGAATACCACCCTGGCCTATAAATGAGGTGAAAAGACTATGTTCTACACAATATGCTAAATACCATAGGATGAGAAGCCAACCCAGATTGAGCCGTTTATTGGTAGAGAACTCAATTGTCATCGGCCAGTAATCTATTTGATTTCTGGGATGGGCAGTTATAATGTTTTTTCCCTATGAAATTCCTTATGGTCATCAATAACAGTCCTTCACATGTGTTGAAAGTAGTGACAGCTGTTTGGGAATTGACAATCAAATCCTTGAAAACGGGTTAGATGAAAAAGCAGTCCCTTATGGCTTCCTTTTTAGGATAAGAGCATGAAACAGAATTACAAAAAGGAAAGTGATTTAATCACGGAATTATGTGATCATGGCTTGAATGTCAAACTGAACCTTTAATGTATATGATGGCAAGGCATGAACAGAAAAATGTGATTCAAAAATGTGTTTCAAACGGAAAACCCGGAATGTGCCAACAACCAAAAGGAATCATTACACCAGAGACAGGTTAGGCTAAAATAAAAAATACATGTCAAAGTGGTTCAGGTTATCCTAAATACCCTATATTATTCTGACTGATACTTATATTTTATAATTTCTGAAGAACAAATATTTCATTAAACCATTTTAAGTTTACTTGAAAAAAGATTTAGTTAAGGCAGTTTTTGGTAGGTGTGGGGCAAATCATTTATTATAAGTGGACATGCTAGAAACAGAATAATACAGAAATACAGTTTACCTTGTTTGTTCATGAGTTATCTTCCCTTGAATATTTGGACATGAAGATTTCAAGGGCAGATAACCCATTTTTACAAAACTATGTTTCTAGCATGATACTGTTCCCTTATACGAAAATTTGCACCATTGTTATTATTAGGATATTTCGGTCCCAATCTCGTATATACAATTAGGAACTGCTCTGAGCACATTTAATTATATGAAATCATAACTGTAATTTCCAGATAAATGTTAAAAATAAACATCGGCTACATTTTATTAATTAATGTTACCTGAACCACATATATTTTTTTATTTCACCCTCTACACCATGAGGAACAATCGGCACACAGCAAAGTGAATACACTATCAACATCCAATGATTGTGTTCATTACAGTACAAGGGGATTATTTTAGTTCCATATACACAACGAGGAGAAGGATGCAATATTTTGTTTCATTCTTCAGTTGTTTTTGTGTGTGTTTTTTTTAAGAAATGCAGAATGCAGACCTACGAAGATGATAGTATCTTAGAGAGAAGTAATTAACCTTTACCTTTAACACAGATTTTCTTGTTGCTTTTTTGGGAAGAAAGTTAATCAATAAACGCATGTTACCGAGCCACAAAGATGATAGTGTTTTAGAGAAATCCACCTTGACCTATATAACACATTACTCAGCAATGCTATCTGGAAACCTAATCATGCAATGCTGAGGATTTTGCACAAGAGAGTGCAGGAAAAATGAAAACTATATTGCATAATGCATTGTATACCTTAAGTGTTGGAGACACAGGTCCTGCACGTGATATGCTGTTCCATCACAAACATTAAATTGTGTCAATCTATTTCAAAATCTCCAAACAAATCAAGATAATCTGGTCCAGATAAGCAGTATTATGCTCAATTTTTGACCTTTCGTATAATATTATACACCAGTATGCAATTTGGTGACATTCAAGTTAAGATTGCAGGTATTGTGTGCTGCATAATAACAAATACACATTGCAAATTATCTCCCCCCCACTCAATTGTTTAAAGTTCTGGAACAAACCCATACAATGTGCACTTGAACAATTACATAATCTTCAAGAAACAGTTTTAAAATCTTTCAAGTAGATCAGGAAGTTTTGACATTTTGTTGATAATCTGATAGGCTTCTCACTGTAGGAGATATGTATCTAGATAATGCAGATGTATCTAGATAATGCAGATACTATAATCTGCAAGTGGTTATTAGTTTAAGTTAAATCAGAAATGCTAACAAAGATCACATATGTTGAACTAAGCAGCAGAAATTGACAAAAGAAAGAATGACGTACAAATGACAGAAAGCTGTGCTACCATTGACCATACAGGAGCAGGTTAAATGTGTATGCATATTAATTTAAAAGTGATGTATCTACAATCTACAAATTGCCTGCGTTATCAATAGCATGTTCATTAATATTTATAGCATCTCTAATACATGTAGATTGAAATACAGCAAGACAGTTAATAAATTGATCAGTAACCAAAATATTATTGCATCCATACAATACTGTCATTAACATTTTTATAGTAGCAAATTAAATCTAAGTATTGCATTTGCCAAGAAAAGATATTTTTTAGTGTAAGACGATCACCACAAAAATGAAACAAAAGTATTGCAGTTACACATCAACTTAGGTACATGACCTTACCTGGGTGTTTTTGTATTGCTATTGGTGTCAGGACTCAGATCTATAACACTGAAACAACCGTGGAATACATACAGAACATAAAACCTCATAATAAATATTATAGATCTACATCTGAGCTTGAATACCAGTCTAAAAATGCACCCTTGCCATTGGTCGAAGAGCAAACCAATCAGAAAGCAACCTTGCCATTGGTCAAAGAGCCAATCAATCAGAATGCAACCCTTGCCATTGGTCAAAGCGCAAACCAATCAGAATGCAACCTTGCCATTGGTCGAAGAGCAAACCAATCAGAAAGCAACCTTGCCATTGGTCAAAGTGCAAATCAATCAGAATGCAACCTTGCCATTGGTCAAAGCGCAAACCAATCAGAATGCAACCTTGCCATTGGTCAAAGTGCAAATCAATCAGAATGCAACCTTGCCATTGGTCAAAGCGCAAACCAATCAGAATGCAACCTTGCCATTGGTCTAAGTGCAAACCAATCAAAATGCAACCTTGCAATGTCATTGATCAAAGAGCCAATCAATCAGAATGCACCCTTGCCATTGGTCAAAGCCCAAACCAATCAGAATGCAACCTTGCCAATGGTCAAAGAGCCAACCAATCAGAGGCTATAATTAATGACTGATCTACAAACCTCATACAGGCTCAGCCTGCTGTATAACTATTTTCTCAGCTGTAAGATATAATAAGTTACTGATTATCAATTAACTTGAAATAGTTTTCAAACTTTATAAGAGCTTGTCCATTGGATAGCGCACTCGCTCATTACCCTAGGTCTTGCACAGAAGTGACGTCAGCTGCTTGTGAAAATGTGCACTAGTTGATAACATTATGCTCATTTCATAGAAAGCGCAGAACCTCATTGAACGCTGCGCAATTAATTTGAGTGAAACTTGTTAGGGCAACTGAAGTCTTAATTGTAACAAAGCAAAGTGCTTTATAGCACTTTGAGGGGGAGGCAATGCATGCCAAATATATTCATTTGAAGAGAGGTAACTAAATAAAGGCACTAGGTAGTGCTTTGTTTTGGCAACATACCACTGAGTGCAGTACATGACTGAATTTTTTTTCAAATTATACTTATCCATTTTACAATAATGAGCCTAATTATATGTGATTACTTTCGTCAGCTATATACCCAGCACTTAAGGTTGCTAAGACAAAAAATAACGCATGTGTAAGGTACTGAGTAAGAGTAATAACTTAATCCAAACAGGAAATATAAAACATCAACCATAATGTAGCCTAAGAATATGAAATTATACAAACATTTACAATTTTTCACAAAAGGTCAAGTGCTCTTTGAGCTCGGAGCCAAACAATTTACAGGCGAAGTGTTTCCTAAATACCAGGTGCTCAACTTTAATGCTAACAACCAGTCATAAAGACAGTAGACAACCAGTCAGACTGTAGGTAAATGTTGTTAACGATAGCAGCTCAGAAAAAAAGAACAAAAGGTTTAACGTCATGCAGAAACATGGACAGGTGCCCATCAAACGTCAATTAATAACCGATTGTAATCATTCATCTAAAGTGGGTAAGTGTAATACAATTAACAAAGTCTACTACACAGGTTTTTATCAGATAAAATACAACAGATTTCATGTTTTTATGTTCATTTTACAACTATGAGCCTGAACTTATTAAAGCTATTGGTAATTAATTATAAAGTAATCAAAGAAACTACAAAACAAGATTAATATTCTATCAGTCAGACTGACTGCTGGCAAACCACCTGACTGATATCCCAGCAGTTTTTTGTGGTGAGTTCTTGATACACAATCTGAGCATTGTACGTCATGAGTTTATACCACACCAAAGGCCAATATCCCAATTATTTGCTAGATGATAATTTTAACTACTTAGTTGCCTTGCAGACAGACACAACAGATCCCAATTATCGTTGAAACATATTGCTGAAATAGTAGTAACCATTGGATTTGCGATTACTAAAATGTAGTATATTGAAAGAGTAAGCAACAGTACTATGGCACAATTCAACGAGAGATGTCCCCCATGTATGAGTTTAACAAGGGATGTCCCCATATAGCATCTCAAGGAATGATTTCTGCTATAAAATAGTTTACAAGAGATGTCCCCTATATATTATTCTAATGTGTCCTTGTGGCTTGTACTTATAACTTAAAAGCAAGGATATTGCCCTCTGCACTCTGCTGTTTCTGTTGAGTGCTGCATCCTCTGTCTGACTTACTATCTTTTTACTCTCTGCTTCTATTTGTTCTCAACACAATTCATCATGCAAGGTGTATGGGTCAAGTTCCTTTGGAATTCTTATGGGCAAACATGTGATTCCTTTGGGGCAATATATATATATAAAGAATATGTTTTCGTGTTTGTAATTAATCTGGCTTTAACATTTGTAAAATAACAATTTAAAGACAACCTAAATGTGAATTTCTAAAATCAGCCAAACCAATTTGCTACTCCAGTTTGTTTCAGCTAGTTGTTTTTCTACTATTTTACAACCAATGTGATAATGGAAATCTACTTGGCAGATACTCTGATATGAAAGCTATGAAGCCATAAAATCACACAGCAAAACATTAATATGACCCTTAATGCAATCACTAGTTCATTCATCAAAATATTTTATGATAATATAACACAGATTTATAGGGAAATATTTAAGAAATATCTCTTATATAATTTTAACTACTTGTTAACCTCGTAAACAGAAACACCACTTGGCTTTTATGAATGCCTGAGACAGTAGCTATCCATTGAATATTACAAAAAAATTGGATATGAACCTCACCGTGTGGCTAGGATTCAAACCCACGACCCCAAACGGCAACAGCACCTAGCACTGAAGTGACTGCGACCATACAGACTGCGCCACCGAAACAACTCCAAAAATATTGCTCAAATGACGCTCATATGGTCATTTGTCACTACAGTACATGAGGTATAATGCAGGAGTACATTGAAATAGATTTTTAATGCTGGTTTCAAATCGAAATTATACTATTTAATCAAACACGTAAGCTTTTGTGAAGTGGTCCGAAAAACACCTGACAACAATTAATCCAATTAGTTCATAATTAATATCTACTGTTTACTGCTAGCTTTAATTTCCTTACTATGGACAATATTAAAGTAAAAACATAAACTGGAGTTTGTGGCAGCTGCAAGAATTAGTAAAAAAAACACATCAAAATGCCAGTGAATGTAACTCCAAGAATCATTGCATTAATTAAAACATGAACTTGTACTTGAGGCAGTTGAATTAGTACAAAAGTGCAAAACACAATTACTGCCAATGAATAGGACTGAACTCATTGCAACAGAGAGACCAATCATGTAAGTGTAGCAATCAAAGAGTTGATGAAAATAAATACTGGTTGAACTATGGAATCGATACATGTAGTCCTTAAAACAATTTTGTGGAGAAATGAAAAGAACAGTATAGTGTTTTATTTTCCTGTAGTTAGGTAAAACTACCATAGTAAAAGGTGAAATAAATTTATATAATTATAGAATCAAAGAAATTATTTCTTTATAATAGAAAATAAATGTGAAGGCACAAAAAGATAAAATATCAAAAAAGGATTTTTTATTTATGTGAGAAGTGTTTTTCTCATACAAGACTGTCCTTAAAAAATTGTATGTTTGCGTTAAGGCAACCCAAGATTTTTAAGGTGGGTAGGTAGGTCGATTTTTTTTGTACATAGAAATACTTTTTGGGTAAACTGTAAAAAAAATTGAGTAGGGTCACCATTTCGATGGGTAGGTAGCGTTATAATACCGCAAACAAACATTTTTTTAAGGACGGTCCAACAGAACAAAGTAAAGTATTGCTTACAGGCGAAATACTGAAAGCTTCAGTTTCCATAAAATATGGCTGGTTATTAAGTGATATCAATAATGAATGAAATAAAGTCTATATGATGAGCTGGAGGGACACACATATATAGTACAAGTAGTCAACAACCTTCCTTCACTCTGTCAACTTCAAAATTCACCATACAAACTAAGAGATGTTTGTAAAACATGTATGCCCCCATGGCAGCACAATAGTCAGAAATGGTTAAAGGTCACAGTGAAAAAATCAAAATCAATAGGGGTCATCTACTGTTGATGGCCAACCTCCATGTAAAGTTTGAAGATTCTTGGGCGAAGAGTTCTAATGACCAACATGTGCAAAGCAATTTACCCCTCATCAAAGATGGGGGGGGGGGGGGGGGGGGGCATAAAAATATAAATAAGATACAGATGGAAAGAAATCTTGCAATGCTATATATGGCGTATGTAGATGTTTGATATAGCATACCTAAGTCTCGTATGGGAATGTTTCTCGGCTTTCTCTGCTTCTAGCACACGTAATTCCTTGGGAAGTATATGACCAGTGAAGGATCCAGCCCTTCCTCTTTGGTTGATTATACGCATATGCTGAAAACATAAAACATTTGTACAATTCAAGGAATTTTCTTGGTAAAATTTGTATTTTCAAGGCATTTTTCTGAATATTTGCCCAGGTAGTATATTGACTAGGGGTGGGCCGATGCATCGAAATATCGATGCATTGCGATTTCGAGTGTCCCGATAGTATGGATCGATAGTAGAAGTCTCGATCCAATAACTATCGCCGATAGTTAGCTCAAAAATCGATAGTTACGATAGTTTCCTTATTATTAATAAAGTTTATTATTAATTTAAAACAACTTCCGTTTTCTTTAAAAAACTAATTGTAAATAACCAAACGCATCAAAACAGCCACAAATTGGCACAATGGACCAATATCGCCTTAATTTTATCAATCTATTTCGGTCAAATTATTATTTTAAATAATTTCCACAAATAGTAGATTTGTATGTTGTACAAAAAAGTGATATCTTACACAGTGAAAATTTCCATTTACAAGTTAATCTCTGGTTTTAAAATCTTGGCAATAACTATTGCAATAGTATCGCAATAGTTTCCAGCAATACAATAGTATCGCAATAGTACTTTCAGCAATAGCAATAGTATTGCAATAGTCAAAATTTGACTCAATAGTCACCCCTAATATTGACAAGGCATTTATCTGAACATTGACCCAGGTAATATTGTAAATTCTGGTCAGAATGATATTCAATGCTGTTTGCCTTAATTCAAGGATTTTCAGCAACTGTAAGGGTGTAACGGTATACCGTAGGACGGTATATAGAATTTGTTTGGTCTCGGTACGGTTCATGGTAAGACGATTGTCCTGAACAGCACGGCCTCTACCCATTCTCTAGCTAAAATGAGAAAGCAGCCCTCGAAAATTGGTAACTTAAGTTATTTCCAATAAGCTGCATCATGTCATATATTTCAACACCAAAGGGAAAATCAGCTGAAAATATAATCATTTTTCTTTCACTTTCTTGGCGCTAGAAAATACCGAGTTCTTTCAATAACTTCAGTTCCAACATATTTTATTTTACTTTATTTTTAGTAAATGATTCCAATGTTTCGGTAATTTAACAAGCAATTGGAAACAAAAACAGCAGTCTTGGAGTCTGGCATTGTGATATTCATTAGACTGAAACAATAACCTTTTTGTACAAACATTTGAAAAATATCTAAATACTACCCAATGATGAAGCGAATCTGTCAGTCCGATTCAATTAGGTAAGAAACTGAACAAAGAGATTTTGAAATCTATGTGAAGATTGGATGTGATTGAAGTGTGTTTGTTTGTTTATTTGGTCTGAACGCTGTTTCTCAACATCTTTTCAGTGAATTGGTGGCCGATTCTTCAACAGTTTCCTAACAAGTGTACTGACTTACGTCCTCCAGTGTCAACAGGGAACTTATAGCAACTTCTCAACATGTCAAGGAAAAACAATATTGTCGTCAAGTTTTCAGGGAAGAATTTAACCTACTGAGATAAATCGAACCCAAACCACAGTTTTTTAGAATATTTTTTTCAGAACAAAGTCAAGAACAACAAGTAATTAAGAATTGCAAGCAGTACAGAAGTCCCCTACCGGTTTGAGGCCATTTTCAATGTTTCTGTTGCCATAGCAACCACAATTTTTGTCAGAATCAAAATACTATTAGACATGCATAATGCCCTTATTGCCCCCTATCCACATACCAAGTTTCATAAACCTAGCTTGGAAACAATTTGAGTTATGTCAGGATCCAGATTTTTTGACGGACTGACGGACGGCAAACCTATAGTCCCCTCCGGTCAAAAACCGGTAATGTACTAAATAAGAGTAGTAGAAGTCCAGAGTCCAGTAGAATATATTCTATGCATGTGCACCATGGCTGACTGAAATTACAAGATTCATGTGTATACATGACAGGCCTAGACACTAACTATTTTGTCCACTGGTCCGACAGGGAAAAAACACTGTTACTGGTCCTCCAGAATTTTCACTGGTCCTCCAGAATTTTCACTGGTCTCGGACCAGCGGACCAGTGTTAGTGTCCAGCCCTGCATGTGTTATATAGAAAACCTTCACATGTAATGTATGCAAATGTTAACAAGAGATGCTTATAAAATACATATGCTCTCATGGCAGCCCAAGTTTCAAGATCCTAGGGCGAAGCGTTCTTGAGTTATTGAACAGAAACCATTAATTTTGATCTACCGACCATTGACATGTACAAAGCAGTATATATTACCCCTCATCAAAGATGGGGGACATAATAACTTTGCTGTGCAGTACTATTACCCAGAAGTGTGAAGTTACGAAATGATGTGACATCAAGTTTTATATCTTCAGTCAGTACATCAAGAATCATCATAATATATATAGTGCGTTCTTTGATTGAAACATCAAACTATATAAGACAGGTTTTCTAATTAACACCTAATTGACTTGCTGACATACATTATACACATCTATGACAAGCTTTGATTAGACTGTTGTTCATACAAGATGCAATGTTTTCATCTTTCTAACCTAAATCATTAAGAAAAAGCATTACCAATCTGAGAGCTTTCAACAGAATGACAAAAAACATAGCACGAAGCAAGTAATATATTAATTCAAAAGGATGTGGAACATATTCCCAGTGAACCAGTATTGAGCAAAGAATTATTTGAGCCAGACTTCATATATTGCAGTAAAGTCTTTAGCGGTACAAAATATCAAATTAATAAACGTCTTAAAATCTTTTCATCAGATGTCGGTTAAAGTTGGCATGAACGCACAGCGTTTACCTCATACCTACCAGTACCAAATATAATATTTTTTCATTAATTAGTAATGAAGTTTTCTTCTTTGATGTATATTGAAATTACAGGATCAATTAACCGAGATATTGCCCAGTACATTTAACTTGTCATTCTTGAATATTCTTGCTTATCGGTTGTCCAATCAGAAGTGTTATTTTAACTTATCAAAACATTCATACGGTATAATAAAGAAAACACATGACGATTAATTAGAGACAAGTCAATTGTGCTCGCCTATAATCAGGCGTCCAGTTGACAATTTTCTACCATTCATTGACTGTTATAAACTCTGGTTCACACATGCTTCAAGGGGATGAGCAAAGTTAATTATCCGATAAGCAATGTTTTATTCCCGATGAGCAATATCATAATTATACTCATTTATCTACTTAAATGTATGAAATGAACTGTCAATGTCCATCATGATGTCGATAATTTGAACTCTCAGGGCCTCTTATTGACCCAATCCAACTACGTTAATAATAAAGGTACTGTCAAATTAGTCACATGACCATAATATTCAGGTTATTGCGTCATTGTATGAGCTAATATTTTAATGTTACATTATAATATGGTGACATCATTGCTGGTGACGTCATAACGTCAAACATATACGTATGTTGTATATATATTACTAAATCTGAAGAAGATTGAACAAAATGCGTCATTTGGTGTATAGATGATCTAGCATGAGTGCTCATTACCATACATGCCAGGTTTCGCAGAACCATTTGCAGGAGATTGGTGATGTAAATGCAGGAGATTTCAATGAAATGCAGGAGATTTTCCTTGCTCAAACTATCGACTAAAATTAATGAAGTTAATAAGCAGTTTTCAGTTATTTTACTTGTGTGACAACTGACAACACCATGTATGCATGCATTCTTAGTGAGCAATTTAAACTAAATTTTGTGATCATTTTCATTTATGCAATCAACTAATATTAGGTTCCAGTCTGTTCAAATTTTACCCACAGTTCAAAGTATTTTTAAGTTACCAGCCAATGCTGACAGTGGAAACAATCTTTTTCTGAAGCATTTTCAGATCGTGTGTTTCGTTTTTCACTGACATAGCTTCATAAGATGCTCGTTAAATGAATTATCAAACATCGAATGTACATGCGGACATCAAGACGTACCAGTCCTGATATATATTTTTGCAGGTCAGACTCGCGTAATAAATAGAATAAAAAACATTTGATTAAACGTTTCCGTGCAAATTATTTTGATGGTAGTAAACCAAAAGAATGCAAGAAATGGGATAGGGCATCAATGGGCGCAAGAAAATATAAGCTAGCGTCTAAAAACTACACAGAGTCATAATTCTACAACTCTTCAGCTGCATAATTACATTGTAAGTAAATTATAAACCATCCGGATAGGATAGGGTTCGCGAGAACGAATAAGACAGGGGTAGAAACACAAAAGACGATATGGTCTGGATTTTCGACGGGAAATTGTATACACACCAGCGCACGGACAAGGGTTGGCCTAACGACAGACGCAAACGATTCAAGTTAGCTGATGATCTATGGCAATTAAATGGACCAAACGTCGATCAATACTATTAACACGGGCGCAAGAAAATAGAAAAAAAACTAGAAACTAAGCACTTATTCCATAATTATACCTGGGTACGAACTGGATATGGTATGAATAGCGCGAACGAATAAGATGGGGACGAAACATAAATAACTCATATGGTCTCGACTTTCGGCGGGAAAATTTATGTAACAGCGTTTGGAAAAGGGTTGTTCTAACGGTAGATCCAAACTATTTAGCTGAAGATCTCTGGTAAGTTAAAGGACGAAACGTGGATTAATACTATCAACAAATGCAAAATATTGTAAATAGTAAAGAACAAGCACACGTTAGATTAGGAGTTTCTAGCTAAACTGTAATATGAATGTTAAAACCACGAATTGTGAAAAGTTCGTCTGCTTAACTGGTTACTTTTAACAGTGACATTTTTATCGCCCCTCAAAAATCATTAGTCATTTTACAGCGTGTAGGAATTTATTCGCACAAATACAGTTTCTCATCCAAATAAGCTTTCAAAAAGTTCACACAATACGAACAAATAAAAAAATATTAAATTGTTGATAACAAAAATTAATGTTCTCATAAATGGTCGAAAATTACGATATTGGTTGAGATTTGCAGGCACTTCTTTCTTGCTCGGATGAATTGATTTCAGGATTGTATGTAATACAAATACTGGGGTTTCCCCAGTAAAATTATTTTAAAAATAACTTTACGAAATAAATGATATGTTGATACACTTATTTACTCAAACAAGAATGTATTTATAATACAGAAATAAAAGCAATTAAGTTCATTAAACAGCTTCCAAAAAAATGTATCAAAATTAATGTTGTCTGAATACCATGTGCAAGTTTGAAAGAGAGACCCCTCTCTTCTGCAAGGGGAAGTAACTGCTACAGAGTTTAGTTCTGCAGTGTGGTACGGTCTAGTGTGGACTTTAGACATGACCAAAACCAAAACATTGTCGACTGCCCAATTACGATGTTTTATGACACCTTATCAGGGGTAATTATCGATTGTTTATAGAAGTGACCTCTCTCATCAGATGTCATAAAGGTTTGTTATGTGATGACATGTTGATTAATTGTTTATTCATTACCGGAAATTACAAGAGAAATGAAAATGGCTCTATAAATTTGATGCTTAATTTTTTTATGCTTGATTTTTAACCAATGCGTGAGATTTTATCAATTTGAGTGAGTCCGGGAGTAGACTGTCAAATGCGTGAGACTCACGCATGATCCGGGAGGTCTGGCATGTATGCATTACATACAAGTTTTATTAAACGAGTGGACAAAAAGATATGACACAAGGCTTTGCCGAGTGTCATATTGATTTTGTCCACGAGTTTAATAAAACTCGTATGTAATGAGCATGAATGTAAGATTCTATTTATCATATAACCTTAAAAAATGCACATTACTAATCAAAAGGATGATGTACGCTGCATATGTTTCAGCTAAAATGCAGCGGTACAACTAGCATGACATTATGGCGACGTTGATATTATCCTGACGTCATTGACTGATCAATACATGGATTGGCTAACGTCACGTCAAGCTAATTCAAATATTTATTGCACAGTCTGGGAGTGCCAAACGATATTTACGGCACGGCTTTAGGGCACTGAGACCTGGACCGCAGGTTATGTGATAAATACAGTTTTGGGTTGTGTCTTTTACTGATTTTATTGTATTGAAAAAAACATTCTTTACACAGAGCTGTAAACAACTGTATCAGTGTATTCTTGTAAGTTATTAATAAAAGCATGAATCAGTTCATAATTGACAGACACCAAGACTCGTGTCATTTGTAGCATGCCAAATTCTAGCAAGCATTATGTTACAAAAGTACACTGTATTTAATATATATGATGCATATTACTAAATAATATTGCTCCGTACTGCACTCTTTGTAATATTTATGCATTCATTACATTAAGACAGCAATCAGACAACATTTGATATTTAAGTTTTTTAATATGTTAAAAAATGTATCCAAAGTCATGCAACTTTATCATTGTAAAACATTATTATGTAACAAACAGTTATGGAAGAAGGCCAGCTTGGTAATAGACTCAGATATCATACAATAGCCTGAATCTTAGTCTTAAATTCTGACCTTAAAATTATGACTGACACAATATGTACAAAATACTCCATATACGATTATAATTAGTAGGTTACTATTGACATTAAACATGATATTGTTTAAAGCGTATAAACTGCATAGAGACAGGCAAGGTATTGTTTGGTTTAAAAGTCCCCAAATGATTTGCAAAATAAGTTGTCTTTTAAAATGCAGTCAAATAAGAGACTTATAAGAGATATGGAGGCAAATACAGACTGCATGTTACGTCATTTTCTCAGACCTGACTCACAGTTAAGTACTAGCAGGGGAAAAAGGAACTTAACGGGTTGCAAGGGTTTCTGACACAAAAGTGTAGGTCTGACAGTCACCCACAAAGGGCCATTAAACACCAGCATCAATCATCTGACCAAGAGTTCCTGACAATATGCACAACAAGGCTTATTAGTACATTGTAATCAAGAGAAGTTTCATTGAAATCCTGAACCAATGGTTTAGAACAAGCACAGAAAACTTTGTGACATCCCTCGATCCAGACAGACTACGTGACTGTGGGAGACATATAAATAAAGACTGCATTTTTAAGTGCCAGCAAAAAATGCCTGCAAATCCAATCTACCACCAAGCTAGTTCGCTAAGAAGCATTGATGTAACAAATTCACATGTAACTAAGAAAGAATCCCATTATTTCACAGTTTCCCTGAATTCTCTTGAATGCCAAGGTGTTAAAGCCAACAGGTAAACATTACACAAATTATTCACCACTTTCGGAGTCATTTTCCCAGCATTCAGTTGCTTAAAAAACATTGATGGATTCATACTTAACACCCATCTTCCAAAAACATTGGCTCAAAGAAAAAAATTAATTTGTTTCCCAAATGCATAAAGGCAAACCTATGCCAGAAAACTTCATTTAATGAGACTTTCAACATAATATGTAATAGATTGAAAGTCTGACGCAAAGCTAAGAAAAATATGTAATTGAGAACAAGAGTTAATGCAATCTGCACAGAAAACACACAGCTAGTATGCAGATCATGTTCCAATAAATTCTGCTAATTGGGCCTTTAATTAACAAGCACATTTCATGATTTCGTACCATATAACCTCTAGCCAAAGTTTCAAAACAAATGAAATGGTACACAAATATGCAACAATTGTTTTATACGCCCTTTGAAAATGGGCTGTTTCATGGGAACACCCTTGGCAGGAATGCAGGCAGGCATGCGGACGGGACAGAAATATATATGACACGTAGACAAATATATATGTTATTGTAACTTAACTTATATAAATCCATTCTCTTCTTCAATTACATAAAATTGTGTGTCTAGTTAGAGAAACATAAAAAGTTGTATTATATTTGTTCCAGAGTAAATTCTAAGTCGGTGAATTTGGTCTTCTATGCTATGTAATGCAGCCACATAAATTTAATGAATCTCTACATTTTGCACTTTAGTGTAACAGCCAGCTGTTTCCCTTTAGGAAAATTCAGACCAAGGGAAACGCTGGACTACTACACAAGGATAAGAATGGAACATAACGGGCGGGGTGGGGGGTGTTAGGTGTACCTGTATATACAAAGGTAATTCTGCAAAATTGAAATTACCTGAAAATTTCCGTTTGAAGTTACACCCCAGTGCAATGCTTAATTAGGCTTATCAGGTAGTAAGGGTAACTATAATCACTAATCATTATTATCAATATAATAAGCGGAACATAAAACTGCTAAGCAACATCATAAAACCAGCTGAATTTACCGGAATTATAGGATAATACTGGTACATCAAACCACAAATATTTTCTAAAATAGAGTACACCTGTACAGTTTTATGAGTTCCAAATTTTTTATCTTTTTTTTATGAAAATTGTGGAGCTTTTAGAAGTACTGGTAAAATCACATCCAATTACTAGTCATGACCTAATAATACTGTTTTTTTCCCTGTAAATTACTTCCCTTGGTAAATGCATCAAAGTTACTCCCCTTAGATTCATTATTTTCTAGAGGATAATACACGGCTGTGTGGGGTAGGGGTCAAGAAAATCGGCCTGCTGGAAGCATTATCTTGCGATTGATTATGTGAACTGACGGCCGATTACAAAATCCCTGCTCCAATATCGTGTATTATCATTTATAACACATTTTTTACTTCCCCTTCCAGGCATCAATTTTCCAAACTACACAAAATATGTTTTGTTCCTATCTGTTTGCTTTAGAAACATGTCATTCGTTCTTAAACTTTAAAATCAAATTAGGGTGACGTTAGTTACATGCCATTTTTCGTCACGTAAGTCTATTCTTCGGGCCGTTAACATGATGAGTAATCGGCCCTCATGGGAGGGTTAGTTACGTTATAATGGCCCCGGCAAAATATATCAGAGGAAAACAGTTCAAATATTTATACTATCTATAGTAACATAATTATGTATAGTTCAAGATAATTTGCCTGTCTGGGATGAAATTACACAATGCAAACAAAAGATTAATCCCACAAAATTATGGAACTGAACAGAACAACAATACATTCTCACTGTTCTACATCTTAATCAATATATTAGCCTAATTTCTAGGAAGGATAGACATACTTTATATAAATGCTTAATTTATAGCCAATTTAGTTTGGGTGCTAATGGTGCATACCTGATGAGGTTATTGTACAAACTAACATGTCAAACAGTTATAAATAATATACTATATCATCCGTCTAATTAAGTTAATGAAAGAAAAGGAAAAGATACACACTGTAGACAATTCTCCTATCTAGCCATTAGAATCAAAGAATTATGGAAATTGGTTAATCAATGCATGTGGAATCTGTAATAAAGCTTACTATAGACAGTAAATCACTTTATATTTATGCAATCTTTATTTTGCAAATTTATGAATAAGCCGTCAAAATAAATTCCATGATAAGAAATTTCATGTTATGAAAATACATACATGTATAATAATGCAGATGCATGAAGTTGCAAGCAACTCTATTTGCAAATAATAGCAAAAAACACATCGCAAATAATACCCAGCAATACAGTATTATAAGTACCGCAGTAATTCCAAAATTCGCTGGTCCGACTGACATGTAAGGAAGATTTTGATTCGGTCTGCCTTTTTTTTCAATCATGAACCGGTCCAAATGACCGGCCTTTATCCACAACTGTCAAAACAAACATCGCTGCGTTTAACTACAAAGACACTGCGTGAGCATGTAAAAAGATTAATTTAACTGTATAAAGAAACGGGCAAATATATACTTTCCATGAAAAAGGGATGATATATCATAGCTGGTTAGTTTAAATTGGACAAAAATTGTGTGTTAAGACATATTTATTTTAAGTTCCAAAAAAATTTTTTTGATCTTTTTTTTGTCCAGCAGTTTTGATTTTAGACCGGCAGTTTGTAAGACTTTGTCAGACCGAATGTTAAACCAGTTTTGCCAACTTTCGGAATGTCTGATACAGTATTATATCACTTATAATTATAATAATCTTATTACATCAAAGAGACGAAGGGCAATAATAGTAACATAGAATCAGAAAGGTTTTATATGAGAAACTTTTGTCTTACTGCGTATAAAAAAAAGTATGTACTAATTTTGTTTTTTATTCGTTTTTATATCCTGCATACTACAACATACTGCAATTATTGGCAATATAACAAGGTAAACACCTTAGTCTAGCAATTTCTGCAACATTTGGTTGATACATAAATCTAACCTATATAATTGTACAAAAAAACTCATAATAGTAATACTTCCCATGTCTCGGAATCTTAGGTGAATTTAAACTAAAACATACCTGCAGAACTCAGATAAATGATAAATCTAGCAGAATATTCACATAGACGTCATACTTAACATCAAATGTTTCAACAAGACTGATGTATTTTTCTTCACAATTAATTATTATCAGTATGAATAACGCGGCTGTTCTGTATATGGATTATAATAAAACTGCATTATTTACGAGCCACGGTGAACGTAAAACTGTACTTAATGTGATCTTAAATCAGGATAATATATCAGGATTCTGTATAAGATTTTATTGTGAAGGTTTTTGTGCTATGAGATATGATAGAATTTGCAATGACATTAATCTGGTAATCTATGCCTGAAAACTTGGAAAGTGGTTTCTCTCTCTCTGAACAATAAACACAATAAACATGGAAATTCCACGAAAATCAAAGATTTTAACAAAGTTCATTACTCTGCTTATACCAGATTCCACACAAAAACAGATCCCAGATGCATGAATTCGCACGTTGGAACAATTGTTCCCGTAAATGTTTCATTGCACATATTTTCATCATGTTTTACACTTTAGCCAAACTGTCATGGTAAATGTGCCAGCCAAGGAATAGAACCTGTCACGTAACAGACCTAAGCAGTCATTCTGAAATTCGCCTGTCTGACGGACATGTCCGGCAGATTTGATACGGTCCGCCGTTTTTCAATCTGGAACCGGTCCGACTGACCGGCCTTTATCCACAACTGTCTAAACAAAAATGGCGTCGATAAACGCCGAAGACGATGCGCGGGCACGTAAAAAAAATGATTTAAGTGGGGCCGTCTGCACAGAGTGTAAAGAAACGGGAAAACACATACTTCCCAGGAGAAATGGATGATATATCATAGCTGGTTAGTTAAATTAAACAAAAAAATGTGTGTTAAAACACATTTATTTTGAGTTTCAAAAGAGATAAATTTTGAACGATTTTTTTGTCCGACAGTTTTGCTTTTGGTCCGGCAGTTTGCAAGACATTGTGGGACCAAATGTCCGATCATTTTTGCCAACTTTCATAATGTCTGCCTAAGTGCCCTTAGGTGTAACCAACTCAGGGATTTTTAACTTTGGGGATTGGACAACTTTAGTTGGGGGGGGGGGGGGGGGTTGGAAAAGATGGGAAACTTATTTTGTGGACATGGTTGAGCTGAACTTATCTTTCTTGGGGGGGGGGGGATTATGACTTTAAAGAGTTTTCCCTTGGGAAAGGGCCTTGCGATGGTCTCTTTTTATATAAAAAATAATGCTCTCATATGCATCATGCCTTAACAGAACAAAGAAGACGTTTGCAATGGTAAGATGTACATTACATTGTGACATGGGCAAAGCTAGAGGGTGGAAACATGTTATATCCAATACTGCACAAAGACCTGACACTTGATTCACAGTCATACTATTTTACAACAATTTTTTAGAAGACTATAAAGTTGGACAAACAGAAGAAGCAAACATTGTAATTTGATGATATTCTAGCAGCCAACATTCTATGCTTTCTGTTGGCATTTATTTTACACTGTCGGAGCAACCATAGGTGTCGGGAAGCACTAAAATCTAATGGTTTTCAATTACCAGTAATTCTATTCTTGTACTGAAAGTGTAAAGTGGTTTGTCTGGACAAAAAGTACTGAATACATATAAGGAAACACAAATGAGTTGTTTCATTTCTGTCGAACAGTTTTAATGTGTATTTTAGTTGCTTTCTGAGCAGTGTTATCAACATTGAAATAACTTCACAGCCATGTGCTAATACATGAATGAATACCCAGCCATGTGCTAATATGTTAGCCGATATGAATTCAAAATGCTGCTATTGTGTCCTCTATGCAATGCTATAAAAAAAATATGCTATCTGTTAGAAAATATTTTGCAGAACATATTTTTTATTGGCTGACCGCTGCGCTATTTGTTTTACTATCCTTCATCGATAACTTAAAAACTTTAAAAAGAGATGTTTGTAAAACATGCACAGTTACATCCCATCGCAACTAAACAAACCAATTATGTTTAAGGTCAAGACAACCTTGACCTATGTACCCTACTGACCTGAAAATCAATAGGGTCAATTACTGATGGTAACCAGCTTCCCTTAGACCCAACCATTCTTTAGTTACCACAAAAAAATTTACTAATTTATTCAATTTTTTTTTAAAATGCCGAACATAGCCTTTATTTCCAGTCAGCTTTCTGCTGAAACATGGCAGGCATATGAGTGCCTCTACCCGTATTTAAAACCGGTTCGCCCAATTAGACAACAAGCGTGCTAACCATTGAGCTACAGAGGCAATGTAAGAAAGATTTTACCTGCCCATCTTCTACTGCGTTATTTTTGCCTTTACAGCTACCTAGACACCAGCCTTGATCCTGTAGATAAGCCAGGAATACAAACAAGGGCATGCAACCTAATGTCACCCATGCTTCCCAAGGGTCAATAACTCCTGGGCTTATGAATCGTACAGCCACTAACATCCATACATAAGCAAGCATAGACCAAATGCTAGTCAAAAGAAATACACCAAATTCGCTGATACTTCTAACTTCATTTTTTGGTGTGGACACATTGCAAACTGCTGTGATAATCAACAGGTTAAAGGCTGCACTTCCTATAATAGTAAACGTTCCCAGAGAATCCTTGTGACTTGTGTCCTCTCCAAGGGTTAAAATGGCTTCAATTGTAGCCAGCAAGATTTCTGGAGCACTGCTACCAAGAGCCATCAAGGTCAAGTTGGCAACAGTTTCATTCCAGACTCGAACACGAAATTTGATCATTTCTCCGCGTTCTTGGTCCCATTTCGCTACTTCTCGCTGTTTACTGGTCATACATTCTATTGAGCTCATAAATATATCCGAAGCGATTGCTATGCCGACGAAGAAGTAAAACATACAAGCGAGATAGGCGACCCCTCGGACACCCTCGTGCCAAAGGTTCTCCGCCGGTAACAGTAGCCAACTATTACATATTTCCTCGTCCGGAGAGTCCAAGAACTCCACAACGTATCCTCGTGAATAATTTGTAAAATGCTTGAATTCAGGCATCGTCAATTTCAGGTAGCACTATTTACCTATCCCTTCAAGAAAATATCACACAACTAAATATGAGAATATAATTAATTAAATATTTCCCCTCGAGAAAGATATTAAAGTTTTTTCATGAACAGCGATGAGATGGTGCAGGCTTTGGATACATTTCATGGTAGAATCTTTACTTCAGTATTATGAACATTATATATAAAATCCAACACCGAAAGAATAATTATCATATTTTATCCAATAAGTTCATACAGTAGAATCCTTTCTGAACAGAAAAATAATGAAGCGAAGAACTAAAGAAAGCCAATGTTCATAGCAGGGTATGAGATGTAAGCGTTGATAAGATCTATTGTAATTATACTGCTCTACCGGTACCACAGGTAACACAAGTAACTGAGACTTACTAGAAACGGTAACAACTTTAAACAACGGTTCATTGAGGATGAGAAAAGTTAATCACAGGAAAAGTTTATCATTGAACCTTTAACTATAACTACAAACTGCTACCACTAAATGAACGCCATTTTCACATGTACATGTATACCAAACGGCTGAAGTTATTCATATGGCAAACATCATATTTCTTTTAGCATTAAAGCTACACTACACAACTCTACAAATTCCAGTGGTTTTGCTGTAATATAAGACTGTTTTATTAAACAGTATATTTCACATTAATTTACAGAAATTAAAATATCCACAATGTAGCTGCTGTCCAAGACGAAGTTGTTTGATTAAACAGTATATTTCACATTAATTTACAGAAATTAAAATATCCACAATGTAGCTGCTGTCCAAGACGAAGTTGTTTTATTAAACAGTATATTTCACATTAATTTACAGAAATTAAAATATCCACAATGTAGCTGCTGTCCAAGACAAAGTTGTTTGATTAAACTGTATAATTCACATTAATTCACAAAATATATTTAAAAATCCACAAAAATTCTTTTACTCATAAGAATATGTTGATAACCCGAATCTGAATCTGAATGAAGCCAGGTCTGCACATTGTAACATCATGCAGCCAAAACTACAATTAATTATGTTTTAACTGATCAAATTCATACAGAATATCTGCATACTATTATCTAAACAATAGAAAGACAATAGTAATGGTGTAATTTAGATCTTTTATACAGATACTCTAAATTTAAACCACGGTTGGTCTACAATAGATACAATGCAATAAGTCGTTCAATTGACAGATCTTTAACCAATTTTTTTGTACACATCATAGAACATTAATTGGCTATAACTAATGTATAATAGTAAACATGAAGTAGAACAAAAATTTAAATGGCTAATGCTACATAGCAAAGCACATTCTCAAAATATCTTAAAATTGACAAGTCTAAAGTATAAACACACTGTACATTATCTAAATGGTTCCAAAAGATTTTTTCTGGTTGCAATTCATTGACTTAATGATTTCGTTGACCATAATCAGGGGTTGCATTTGACTCGCGAGTCAAGGGGTTTTACACTTGAAATTTCCAAAAAGCCACATTTTGACGCTCAATATTTTGGTTTGAAGGGTCATTTGCTATGTCAGCAGTATTTGGGACCAAATTTAGGTACCTCTAAGTCCAAAATCTGCTATGTTAGCAATAAATATATTTGCGGCTGAATTTCTCGGTCCCAATGCGGCTGAGTATTTTACAATGTCCTTGAGATTTACAATTCCCGACACAATTGATTGGTTTTTACATGATTTCAGCCAAGGCTCTCTACTAGTGGTTTTGATAGATCACATCAAGAAAGACGATCACTGATTCACCTGATTTCATATATCTGATAACCGCACTACATGAATAATGTAAACTGTATTTACATGCAATTATTGTTATACGTAGGCATCTCAAGTAGGTTTCGCAAGCAAATATATCAAACTCGATCAGGGGTAACGTTATCAGATTAACAAGACAAGTCTCGAAACTATAGCCACTAATTGGTAGATTCCGAAACCAATCTTGAAGTTGACCAATACACAGAAGCAGGGCAACTGATGTTTTAGTCTATTTGATATTTTACCCTGTTGGGTATTCAATAAAAGCTATTGGGCAGATGAAAGTTTTAGGTACTGTTTTTCCCAAAACTATTATACAGTTTACCAACTCCAATAATATAGTTTCATGTGAAAGTTCATTGTTAAGGAGAAATAGCGTGGATGAACTTTGTAACATCAAGCAGGGCTCGACACTAACACTGGTCCGCGACCAGTGAAAATTCTGGAGGACCAGTAACTGTCCTATTTACAAATTTTGCGCTTTTGCCCTGTCAGACCAGTTGCCAAAATAGTTAATTGTATAGGCCTGAATCCATCCAGACAGACAGACAGATGTCCAGCAAAAAAACAATATGTCTTTCCCCCCCCCGCAATATATGTGGGAGAGATTATAAATAGTTTAAATCAGATCATTGTTTCAGCCAGGTTCGGAAACATTTCATTTAGCAGTTCAGAAACTTGTTACTGATATTATTCCAAAAACAAGACTGCGTTCAATAAACGCTTATGCCCCCTGTGGAAGCCTTGTCCATAAACAAGTCTAAGTCCAAAATTAGGTCAAGGTGAAGGTCAAAATGGGGTTAGGTGATACTGGCGTGTGGAGAGTGTTCATACACAACATCCATGCAAGTATGAAAGCTTTGTAGCAAGCCATATTAATGCTAGAAGAAACTGTCAATTTGGGTTAACCAGGACGGACGGACGAACGGACGGACAGGTGAATCACTATATGCCTCCCCATCTATCGATAGGGGGGCATAAAAATCTGCATGCAAATGCACCCTATCAAACAGCCAGAATCTCCATAAGAACTTGGCGGTCAGGAGAGAAAAACATTGGATATACCAACAGAATTGTCCACCATAAGTCCTTTTTGGTCAGAAAAAAACCATTGGGATATACCAACAGACAAACAGCAATTACTGCATGCCTTTTCTCATGAATAACAAGTAATTAAGAATTGCAAACAATACAGAAGTCCCCTACCAGTTTTAAGCCATTTTTAATGTTTCTGTTGCCATAGCAACCACAATTTTGGTCGGAATCAAAATATTTTTGGACGTGCATTATCCCCTTAGGCCAAAAAAAAAAATTGTGTGTTTCGGGTAACCCGACCCTACCTAGCCGAAAGGCGCCGACCCTAACGATTTTTTAACGTTCCCACAACGATAATTTTATGCTTTGGTCCGGCAAAATTTGACTGAATGTTGGACCGTTGGTCCGACGGAGATTTTAAGTCTGGACGGCGATATTCCCACATCGTAGTTGAAGATTATTGTAAAGAATGTAACACAAAAGTATTTTCGTAAATCCTTGTCGAGATTCAATAAGATATCCCTCCGAAATCGTCAAAAGTGTAAAATAATTCAGCGAAATGAAGGTCGCGAAAACTGATTATTTTTTGGATGCGGATAAAACCCGTAGTACACGGTACGGATTCCGGAATGTTCGCGATTTTTTTTCTGAATATATTTTTATTTTGACGATTTCCGAGGGGGCTTTTTAACACGAAAAAACGTGATTTAGTTTAAAGATGTTTGATATTAAATGGTAAAATGAAAATAACGTTTCTCTTGACAGAAAGTCGTGTCTGATATATGCTCATTGAATGGGCTGAATGAGCCCATTGTGAAAAGGCAAACTATCTAATTAGGCCTATTTGAAAACACTTGTTAACTGTATGTTAAAGCTATCAATGCATTTCTAAATAATTTACCACTGAATAATTTAAGAAGAACATGCATTATCTATACATCTGTCTTCATTTTTTCGGACTGACAAATGTTCGTTCGGACTGACAATTTTTTTGTTTCTGTCAGTCCGAATGACTGACAGGTTTTTAAAGTTTTCGCGAAGCCTGATATGGTCCAATAAGGATACCGCATTGAAAATCGGGTAGGCTTCGTATGGAACATGGCGTCTATTGTGCAGATCATTCGTCCCAAATGCCAACATGCGGCCGCATTACGAACCTTCCGCGTTCTATCGGATGAAGTCACTTTTTCTAAAGTCGCTTTAAGTTTCTTCATTCTGAAGATTTTCATTCATAAACTCTATCCAACATAAATGTTTGTGTCAAAAAATGTTTTCAGATGTTTCTAATACTATAAAGTACATTACTTTTGTCATCTGCAATTTGTGTCATCATACATGTATAATTATGTTGGTTTGTCAACCCTTATGTTTTCTTGTCTGGTTGGAGCAAAATCATGAGAGTAGCATGTAACCATTTTTATAGATACTTTTAGATTATTTGCATCATATTTACAGTAGAACCTCATTTGTTCAAACTCTTCAGTACTGAAAATGATTCGTAGATAAGAAAGTACATATGAGCCTGGTCACAAGAAAGTGTATTCTGACCTCCCCTTTCCTAGCCAATGAAGGCCTAACAGTAAAATTAAGACATAGCTATAATACTGAAATGAAATAGCTCTTTCGTTGCTATGAAGTAAATAGTTTGGACCCTGAAACTCATTTTGGTCGACTGGACCCATACTGGTTGCATAATATACTGAAGATGTCATAAAGGCATATTTTCTTCTGACATGACATAGCTCATATATATTTTCATTTGTTGATATAAACTAGACTAGTGATAAAAATACTTTGTAAAAGACAGAAAGTCTGTATAAGTCTGACATTACTATTATAAAATGCAAAACCAGCATTAAATACTGAACATATTTAGTATATTCATGTTTGTGTTTCTTTAATACCCTCTAATCTGAGCACAGTGTGCTGTTGCGTTTTTTGACAGCATCCTGTCCGTCAATATTATGTCAACTAAACAGACCTGCAGTACTAAATTTCCAGAACAAATTCGAACAAAACCCTTGTACAGTTGAATGTATTTGTAAGTCAAAATATGAAATGTGCTTTCAGTCAGAATAACAGTCATCTAGAATGATCTGAAATCAAATATGAAGCTAGATATACATATAATTTACACAGATATATCATCTTAAGCCACCACAAATTCATGACTGGTTTCCCGGCAGGCAAAAAAAAAAAAAAAAAAAAAAAAGACCCAAAGCCTACCCTACCTAACTTTTTTCAGACCGTTACCCTAAACACACAATTTTTTTTTTTTGCCTTATTGCCCCCTATCCACATTTCATAAACCTAGCTTTGAAACTGTTTGAGTTATGTCAGGATCCAGATTTTTTGACGGAATGACCGACAGACTGACTGACAGGCGGAGGGCAAACCGGTCAAAAACCGGTAGGGGACTAAAAAAATATATAAAATCTTACATCATCTTCCCCTTGGTCAACTTTTGTCTTCTTGCACCACCATCCGTTATCTTGACAGTAAGCCAGGCCAACAAACAGCGGCATGTGTAACAACGTAATCCAAGCCTCCTCTGGTGTAATCACTTCTGGTGTCCAGTATTTCACAACAATTAACATCCAAACGTATGCCCATATGGAAAATATTGCAGTCATAATAAACACACCAAATTCACGAATGTATTTGACGTTAGGTCTTGGTACAGCGATGACACACAAGGCTGTAATTATGAGCAAATTAAAAGCAGCACTTCCTATAATTGTAAATGTACCTAAAGAATCTTTATTTGACGTGTCTTGGCCAAGTGTAAGTAATGTTTCTATGGTTGCGAGTAAGATTTCTGGAGCACTGCTACCTAACGCCATTAGGGTCAGATTAGCAACCGTTTCATTCCAAACAAGCACCTCAGACTCCGTTTTCTCGTTCTTGTCTTTATCCCATCTTACTATTTTTCGCTTTTTACTTGTAATTGTTTCAATCGAACTCATAAATATATCTGAAGCAATGGCTATCCCCACAAAGAAGTAGGCTATTGCTAGGACGTAGAGGAACCCACGTAAGATAGGACTCCATAGATTCTCGGCTGGAACGAGAAGCCAGCTTTCACATGGGTCGGAACCATTATTCAGTTCCTCCACCACAAAGCCACGATCATAAACTGTCTTTACTGTGTATGTCATCTTTCACAGTCTGTTGGCGTCACCTTATATAAGTCTTCATCACCATTTTATCTGAAATAAACAAAATAAAGCAATAAAGCATCATTCATCTCCAAAAGTAGCCCTATTCTCCTCTTGGAGAGAAGGTAAAGTCAAGTAGGTCACAACCTTTCAGCAAATATCTCAAGACCAGGGTACAGTTTTATCAAAGCACTTACGGAAAACATAAACTTAGGATCATATTTAAATTCTGTATAATTTGTTTATAATAATAAAGTGTAGTAAATGGAGCTGCAATACTAATAATGATTCAGTTAATGAACTCCTACATACAATATCCGTCACCAACTTGTAGGCGTTGAAGAATTATAAAGAATTTAAATTTGAACGTAAGTTTATGATTTAGATCTGTAAGTGCTTTGATAAAACAGAACCCTGTAGTCCAGCTTGAGTTTGTTTTTCAGCCTCTTCTAGGGTTCTTAATTCTTTGTGCGCTCTGCTGTTTCTGTTGAGCATGTCTTCCCCAGGGCTCGACACTAACACTGGTCCGCGACCAGTGAAAATCCAGAAGGACCAGTGAAAATTCTGGAGGACCAGTAACTGTCCTATTTACAAATTGGGCGCTTTTGCCCTGTCGGACCAGTGGCCAAAATAGTTAGTGTCTAGGCCTGTTCCCTGTCTGATTTGTATTATTTTCATTTACCGTAAGTGACATAGTGGATGCAATGTATTGGTTGAATAAGAGACAATGTTTAAGACAATGTATAGGAGCCATAGATTGACATCATAAACACACTGACTTGCTGTATGCAATTAACAAGTTACCCTCCCATTCATAATATTTTTAGAATTCAACACCCACTTAAAGAACTGTGAGTTTTGAGTTGTGTAACTCTTAGAAGACATATCTTTATATAACTGTCCCTTTAACATGAGCAACATACATTCTCCGTTGTAACACACCTTAAACTAAAGGTGAAACTTGTCGCCTTATTTATCACACAATTCAGTTTAAGCTTCAGTGTAAGTGTCTATTGGATAAGGTTGGGCCGATGCATCGAAATATCAATGCATTGCAATCCCAAGTGTCCCGATATATATGGATCGATAGTAAAAGTCTCGATCCAATAACTATCGCTGATAGTTTGCTCAACTATCGATAGTTACGATAGTTTCCGTTTTAGGAATAAACTTCCGCCCTCGTTATAAAAAACTAATTTTAAATAATCCTATGCATCAAAGCAGCAAACACAGGACCAAATATCGCAATCGTTACAAAAAGCATGAATACACTCTTCCAACAAACACGATAATTTTTTAATATACATGATAGTTTTATTAGTGACGTGAACTTTCTTTTTTCATACACAGTGCAAAATTTGCATTTACAAGTTAATCTCTGGTTTTCAAATCTTGGCAATCACTATTGCAATAGCATCACAATAGTTTCCAGCAATACAATAGTATCGCAATAGTACTTTCAGCAATAGCAATAGTATTGCAATAGTCAAAAATGGACTCAAAGCACTTACGAAAATATTAAAGTTACGATCAAATTTAAATTCTTTATAATTCATTAACAACTGCAAATTGGTGATGGATATGGTTTGTAGGTGTTCATTATTAGAATCATTATTAGTACTGCAGGCTCCATTTACCACACTTTATAATTGTAAACAAATAATAAAGAATTTAAATTTGATGGTAAGTTCAAATTTTCTGTAAGTGATTTAATAAAACAGTATCCTGTTGTCAGTTATGTGTGTTCATATTTGAAGAAACAATTTTATTGGACTTTATTTTCGCAATTATTTTTGTAATGGGAATTGTGGATTGTACAATCATAGTGTGTGTTCATACCAGCGTACTGTTTTATCAAAGCACTTGCAGAAATCGTAAATATACGTCCAAATTTGAAGTCTTTATCAATTTCTTTAACTGCTACAAGTTGGTGTAAAAGGATATGGAATATTAACCACCATTCAGTGAATGATCTCCTTTAAACAATTTTTGTCCCCTTTTTGCAGTTGTAAAAGCATTATAAGGAATTTAAATTTTAGCGAAAGTTTAATATTTTCGTAAGTGCTTTGATAAAACAACAACTTATGTACTTAGGTGTCTGTTATTTGTATGTAATAAAAAGTACTACTACACTAGACCAAGCATGTTTTAAATTTTGGGAAATTTTGAACTAGATGAATAAAACTCAGTTGTAAATATAAATCTATAATATTGGTATCTTAGAATTGGTTCAACAGTTCAAAGAAAACAGCTAAAAACTAGGTGTATACGCTCAACATGCCTAGTTCATTCTGATGACTCATACACCTGTTAGAATTCTGTTGGAAGGAGAAACAGCCGTTACATATAATAATTTATATATCTATAATATATGCATGTAATAAATGCACAAAAGTCATGTTTACATATTTTTTGCAAATAATATACAACGCAGTTTCTTAAGTAAAGGTAACTTAATTTTATGGAAAAGTCCTGTAAATTATATATTTAAACATGATCATGTTCAGGATAATATAAAGCTTAATAATAAAGTATTGTTCCCAGCATTGCCTGCAATTTTATCAACCCAGATTAATTATTGCAACCAAAAGTTGGATGCCTCCTTTACATGATCATGCAGCTTTAGGTTACAGTTTCCAAGTTTTGGATGGGCAAATCTGGAATTGGCTATATTTTGTCGTATTTTAACCAATTTTTGCGTCTAAATTTTTCTTTAAATCCTTCTTTGAATCTCCTCACATTTTTGTTTTTTTACATGCGTCCAATACTCAGTTGCGTGTAATACTTGGGCAACTACAGTAACAGCAGTTTTATTGGTATTATTGGCATTTGAAATGCCTTTGACGGTATAGCAATATTAATTGTGTCATGCATCAGAAAAAGATGTATCAATACAATAAACCTGAAGCTTATCGTGATCTAGAATCAATAGATCAAATTATGAGATTGTCAATTTTAAGAACCAATATTGCAGATATGCAACAGCTAAGACTTAATCTCTGTAACAGATCAATATATAGAATGGCATGAATTCCAGTCATAAAGTCAATAAAATTAGCTTGTTCAAATATCTTTGAAATTTGAAAGAACGATTTCTACTTTCTACCAGTGACCTCATAATAACTGTCACACTAGATCAATATAGAGCCCAGGCTCTATTATTTTTTTGTTTATTTAGTTTTCCCTATGGCAATCTTACATTAAGTATATAGTTAAACAAAGACGTTACTGAATATTTTATAAGCCAGCATAATGTTAGGATAATAAGAACAATCATTTAAGTTAAATGTAATTAATGCTATTTAAGTTATAATCTCTTGAACACGATTTAAATATATTGTTAAGGCTAAATGCAAAATAAGTGGTTTACTGTAAGAGCGATTATAAAGGTGGCGAAGTGGAATTAATGGCAAATTTCATAAATTACAAACAATTTGGCCAGCAAAGCAGTGATTTTTTTTGGCTATTTTTGGGGCCTAATATAGGCCCCTTCCCCTAGCAAAATAACCTTCATTTTCCCCAAAAAGTATGCATATTTTCCCCCTTTTGTACTCGCTGGTTTCAAAGCAACTACAGTATAGCTGTTTTAAAGTCAAAAGAATGGATTTTCAAACTTGCAAAAGTCGTTGTTACCATATGACTACTATAGTATTATCAGTAGAAAATAGCAATTTATGAACAATTTTAACCAAAACAATCTTTTTTAATAATTCCCAAATTGCGCTAAATTTCCCAATTTTAAAGGCACAGGCTGTTTAATTTTGTTCAAGAAAAATCACTGCAAAGGAAGCTGAAAATGAAGAACAAAATGCGCTGGATGTCATAAACTCATAATCAGCGGTCCTACTAATGACAAGTCGCAAGTCACAGGTACCATAGAGCACACATACCTACAGCAGAACTCTGTTTCAAACCTTGTTCTGTTGTTAAGATTGAGCTTATGGAACTTCAGATAACAATAACTTTGTCAATTCTTTGAATTTTTTCATCAGATAACTTTCATTTTCTGCAGAAAAGTTCATTCTTTCTCATGCAGCAAATCCGGATTTCCAGATTATTCTGGAATTGTAGGATCCCTGATTATTAATTCACACCAACTTAAGACACACAGAAATAACCACTATGAAAAATACAGTTTCCATATTTCAAAGTCTTTGCTTGTTTCCCATCAGAGAATTGAAATGTTGCCTTTTTATTTTAGATTATATAATTGGCTGTCAGTCAAAGTGACAAGTTTTCCTTGCATCAATTCTTGAGCCGAGAACTTCAAATTTGTTCCCCTGCAATTAGCATTCTGGTAATAATTCTTCAGACCTAGAGGACTGGACCGGAAAAATGTTTATTCTGTTCAAACCCGATTTTATGAACGACAGCCTTAAAACAAGAGCTCTACCTTCTAATTAGTGCGTACTGGTCACACAGGTAGAATAATTTTCTTACAGAAATTGATATGTTGTTTAGATTCATACACACACCAAAGTATTTTTCTATGATGCAGTTACCTGTGGTAGGTCACGGATCTAAGATAGGTTGTCAGTAGGTCAGATTATATATTTCATGTTTTATAAAGAACTGTAGATGCAGTAGACAGAACAATTAATTTCCTTTCAAGTGAGTCAGCAATTTGGTTACCTAGATTTTGTTTATATATTGTGTTAAGTCCCATTTCTGTCATTATGGAGACTACTGGTGAATATTGAGGCAGATAGTCACCCAAACTACAAGTTTTATCTTTTTGGCCTAAAAAACAAGAAATGTTTGTAAAACATGTATGCCCCCATGGCAACCCAGTAGATGAGCATAGCCTTTTATTTATTTGCCAGTCAGCTTTCTGCTGAAATATGGCAGGCATATATATGTGTGCCTCAACCCGGATTTGAACCCGGGTCGCCAGATTAGAGGGCAAGTGCGCTAACCATTGAAGATCTCAGTGTCCTATAACTAACCTGTATTAAATGAAACATTACAAATTATTTATAATATTTTATATTTGACTAAACATTTTCATATTACAGTTAATACCCCAACAACAAAATATGGCACAGCAATCAATCAACATCATTCAAGGGTTCCACTAGCTTCTGAATCCAAAGGGTTATTTTAATAGTTTTGACTAAATTTGACCATTTTATACGCAAAAATTAATACCCATTAAAACCCATGATTTTAAGAAAAAATTACCCTTCAAAGCAAAATCTTGAAGGTCAAAATGAGACTTTTCAAGGGTCAAAACCCCTACTCCTGAGTCAAATGGAACCCCTGTCATAACATGTCATGCAAGCAATATACCTACCTTACCAATACAATCACACTTAATTTAAGATCCAATTAAATATCCATACGCTTGAGTATCAGTAATAATCCATGGCCATGGGAACGTTTTGTTCAATAATGATGCTAATAATGTAAATGCAATGTATTGAAGACAAGTTCAAAAATCAGTGGAAAAAACCAGGTGGATTGATAGATAGCAGAGATTGGAATCAGCCATAAAATTCAGAGTAGAATCATTATAAGTCAGTAGGTGTATCTCTGTTGTTTGTGGTGATTGTGCACACATAACAGACATCAGTGTTCTGATTTATCAAAGCACTTACGAAAATCTTACCCGTAATGTTCAAAATCTAAATTTTTATAATTCTTTAACAACTACAATTTTTGGTCAACGGCTCGGCAATATTAACAATGATTCTGTTAATGAACTCTTACAAAACCCATTCCATGAGTCCCTAATTGTAGTAGTTAAAGCAATATAAGGAATCAAAATTTAAGCATAATTTTAAGATTTCAGTAAGTGCTTTGATAAAATGGTACCCAGGGTTCTATTTGATCAAAGCACTTACGAATATAGTAAACCTATTAGTTGACTGAGTAATAATTGATATTGAACAACTCCTTAACATAAAGGGTCGCTGTTATAGAGATTTTAAAATTGAAGTAAGTTTACTATTTTCTAACTTTTTCCGTAAGTGCTTTGATAAAACACACACTAAGTTTGTAGCAAAACATTAAAGATATTGCAAAATTGAAGTCCAATATTTTTTTTAATATATGAACACGAAGAAGATGGTAACAGAACACTATGTACCGTCCAAAATTTGCAGCAAAAATACAGAAGATATTTCTGTGAATATAAATAGTCCAAAAAGTTTTTTTTCCTTTGAAAATGTAGTCCAAAATTTTCCAGCACAAGATAATGAATGTCAAATTAACCTCTCCACTTACAATAAAAGATACAATGCATTTTTAAATTTCCATCAAACAAGATAAAATTGAATGAAATCAATTACGACAAACTTTATTTACATAGTCTGTATTATTATATTTTCAATTAAATAAATCATATATTGATTAATTGGCATTATTCCAACACAGTTGTGGGAAACTTTCATAGGTCCGCTTAAGAAGAGCCAGTTCACTCTTTATATTGTAACACTTTTACAATAATAGTGACACAAATAATTATTTCCAGTGTCGCTATTCTACGATTTCCTAATACACATAATAGCATTCCGTCAGAGGTAAAGAGAAAACTAAATACGTCAAAAGTTGCGCTTAAAGAAGAAAAGCTTTAAAGTGAATTACGCAAATAAAACCAAATTTTCTCACAATGTAACCCATAAAAAATTGTTAACATCATTGAACGGTATTATAGACAGATTTGCTGACTAAATGCATGAGCTTACAATAGCAGTATGGCAGGAGACACGACAAGTTAACACCCTCTGTTGAATTGTTGGATCAATGTTGGATCTCGGCACAATTACATGACCAGAGAGACTTGACAACAAGACAGTTGTAATGATTACCGATTCAATCAGTCTATAGATTTTTTTACGAGCGAGATACACAATTATTTGATCAATTAAACAATCCTTCTATTCTCCATGTTCGTATCTTGAACTTTCAATGGATAGTAACGATAATGACAGATCAATACAATAATGAATATATACAAGCAGTATCAAGGTAGATAAAATACATAAAATATCTATTCACTTTTTTTCATCGAGTTTCCGTACCTCAGTTCTTCAGTTATCCATGAAGGACTGTTGAAGTGAAATTGATGAAACCAGTTAACCAACAGTGATGTTTGTAAAACATATATCGACGCCCCCATTGCAGCTAAATAGTCATTAAAGTTAAAGGTCAAAACAACCTTGACCTTTGACCTCAAAATCAATAGGGTTCGTCAACTGTTGCTGCCCAACCTCCATGTAAAGTTTGAAGGTCCTAGGACAAAGCGTTTTTGAGTTATTAAGTGGAAACCATTTGGTCTACCGACTGATTTGGTCGGACCTACCGACTGATCAACCGACATGTGCAAAGCAATGTACCCCTTCATCAAAGATGGGGGGCATAACTAGAAAGATTTTTTACACAAAATTGTATGTCTCCCACGAATAGCTATAACTAAAATATTCATTCGACCTGGTAACATACCTAACAATATGCACAACAAGGCTTGATACCAAGTATTCATGTGAAGTGTCATAGTAATCCGACCAATGGCTAAGAAAAACGAGCAAGAGCAAGATTTGTCCATCCATATGTATGAGTGAAATTGGTACATTTTGACAGAAATGCTTTGGTACATTTTGACAGAAATGCTGTGTTATATTGAAGAAACTAAATTTAATTCAATAAAATACATTAGTGTATTGGATTTAATTTAAAATACTCTTGAATACAAACAAATGCAATTTTAAAACAATAATAAAGCCATCAAGAAGAGTAAAATTTATAGTGTGTCATTTTATCTTCAGAATTGCCTCACTTTACAACCCTCAGCTGGCAAGGAAACAATTACTGCAGGGAAGGAGGAAGTTCCCAGAAGCACCAGTTTTCTAACACCTGAGTATTCAAACATAGCTATAATAACTCTGCTCACCTTGGATCCATTAAAAATTATAAGTTCTTAATGTAATAGATAGATACAATAATAGTTGTTTCATCAAAAGTGTCTGCTTCCAAGTGTTATTGAACAGTCTTGAAAGGATAAACAATAAATAGTTCAATTACAACACAATACAGAACTTACAAGTGTCTGCTAAAAGACTATAGGACACTTTGAATGGAACCAGTGAGTGTGTCAACATGTGTTGGTCATTTATCATTCATGTAAAACTTTTATCTGTATATAAAGAAGAAGGGTTTTTAACACAAAACAATATGTCTTAAACAAAGGGCCATAAGTCTGACTATAGTCATCTGACTTAAAATTCCTGACAATATGCACAACAATCAATATAGGCTTGGTACTAACAACTATAGGCATGGTACTAACAACTCTAGGCTTGGTACTAACAACTATAGGCTTGGTACTAACAACTATATGCTTGGTACTAACAGCCATAGGCTTGGTACTAACAACTATAGGCATGGTACTAACAACTATAGGCTTGGTACTAACAACTATAGGCTTGGTACTAACAACTATAGGGTTGGTACTAACAACTATAGGGTTGGTACTAACAACTATAGGCATGGTACTAACAACTATAGGCTTGGTACTAACAACTATAGGCTTGGTACTAACAACTATAGGCTTGGTACTAACAACTATAGGCTTGGTACTAACAACTATAGGCTTGGTACTAACAACTATAGGCTTGGTACTAACAACTATAGGCTTCTATAGGCTTGGTACTAACAACTATAGGCTTGGTACTAACAACTATATGCTTGGTACTAACAACTATAGGCTTGGTACTAACAACTATAGGCTTGGTACTAACAACTATAGGCTTGGTACTAACAACTATAGGCTTGGTACTAACAACTATAGGCTTGGTACTAACAACTATAGGCTTGGTACTAACAACTATAGGCTTGGTACTAACAACTATAGGCTTGGTACTAACAACTATAGGCTTGGTACTAACAACCATAGGCTTGGTACTAACAACCATAGGCTTGGTACTAACAACTATAGGCTTGGTACTAACAACTATAGGCTTCTATAGGCTTGGTACTAACAACTATAGGCTTGGTACTAACAACTATAGGCTTGGTACTAACAGCCATAGGCTTGGTACTAACAACTATAGGCATGGTACTAACAACTATAGGCTTGGTACTAACAACTATAGACTTGGTACTAACAACTATAGACTTGGTACTAACAACTATAGGCATGGTACTAACAACTATAGGCTTGGTACTAACAACTATAGGCTTGGTACTAACAACTATAGGCTTCTATAGGCTTGGTACTAACAACTATAGGCTTGGTACCAACTATTCATGCGAAGTTTCATCGAAATCCCACAAGCAGTTAAGATGAACACAAGCGCAGGCAAACTTTATGACAGACAGATAGATGTCTTGCACAAAATCGATATATCTCCCCCACGATATGTGGGAGATGTAAATAACCATATTACCATTACTAAAACAGTTCGAGACATGGATACAGACATAAACTCACCAAATCACAGCATTCGCCAATCTAATACATATTGGAACACCCCGTTAATTGATGATACTAGCTACTAGCTAATAGATGCAATTTGTACATTAAATGACCATTCCTTGTTTGATAAAATAAATGGCAGAATCTTGACCATTCCTTGTTTTATTACATGAATGACAGAATCTTGACCATTCCTTGTTTGATTACATGAATGACAGAATCTGGACCATTCCTTGTTTGATTACATGAATGACAGAATCACAACCATTCCTTGTTTGATTACATGAATGACAGAATCTTGACCATTCCTTGTTTGATTACATGAATGACAGAATCTGGACCATTCCTTGTTTGATTACATGAATGACAGAATCACAACCATTCCTTGTTTGATTACATGAATGTCAGAATCACGACCATTCCTATTTCCTCACCACAACCTCTACCAAACCCTTCAAGACAAAGAGCGCTATTAATGGTAATGATGCACTCAATGTCGCAACATGACAATATTTCAATCAGAAACACAGACAATATCGAGCTGTCTAAAGGTTTGGAAACTTCCTAGTTCAATATTTCACTGTCAGTTTACAATACAAGGCAATAAACCTAAATTCAGATACACATTTTATTGGCAAATATATAAGCTACTGCATAATCAATCCCTCACCTAAACTTAATGACATTTATGCGAACACATTTACTTAGGTAGACTTTGATGTGCATTAGGACATAACAAACTTACGTAATTACTAATTAACCTGCCCCTTGACTTCGAAATTTAAGGACTAATGACTTGATACAGGGGTTCTACTGAGGCATAATGCCCAATCCTGAATATAAGACGCAAGTCTGTTTCGAATGCCATTACCACACATATCTACACCAAAACTCAGTTTCAAACATAGTTCTATTGTCAAAATTTAGCTAAAAATTTTCAATGACCATAACTCAGTAAATACTTGGTATTTTTTTATCAAATAACTTTTATTTTCTGCAGAAAAGTTCATTCTTTCCATTGCAGCCAATCCAGAATTCCGGATTAATCCGGAATAATAGGACCCCCCTGTTTGATAAGGTTTAGAATTTTGTAAGTGCTTTGATAAATCAGTACCAAGGTGCTTTAACCAATCTTACATGTGCTTTGATAAAACGGTTCCCTCACTCAGAACCTGGGTACTGTTTTATCAAAGCACTTATGGAAATCGTAAATTTATGTTCAAATTTAAATTCTTAATTATTCTTTAAAACCTACACATTGGGGACAAATATTGTTTGTAGAGGCTCATTGACTTAATAGTTATTAATACCGAACGACTCTTTGTCACAAGTTGTAGCTATCAAGAAGTTATAAAGAATTTAAATCCGAGCGTAAGTTTAAGATTTTCGTAAGTGCTTTGATAAAACAGTACCCTGATCTCCATACACGTCTGAATGTAATTATTTCACCCAGTCGAAATGATTAATATCCTGGCACTTGCTGGATATCATAATTATACCATAGGTCAGAGAAAAGACAAGAAAATAAAAGTTGCCAAATTCTGTCATGTAATATTGACCAGTTAATTACTTTCTGACCAAGATGTAATGGAAAGCTTCAGTATGCTAGTCGTAAATATGACAGAATACATTTCTTCCAGTTGACTCTTAGAACAAGATGCAATTTGTAAGAGTGTTTGTGGTAAAACATTGTGATTGATGGCTTACAGTAAAAGATGCACAAGTGTACAATGTTATATAGAGCTGGCTTTTAACTTAAACGATAGTGAACGACTGACTGTGTTCAGTTTTATGGTATCGTCTGAAAGAACAGTGATTTTTTTGCCTCTTTGGGAAAGGGACGGGTCCATTCGGATTGGGATTTTTCGCGTTGTGACAACTTGAATTTGGGAATTTTCATGAAGCAGAAAGGCCAAATAAAGCAGAAAAAGAGACTACATGTGACAGATTACTGGTTTCTGTAAACTTTTATCACTTGACCTCTTGTCAAAAATGTTCATCACTTTGTCATTTTATGTCTGATTTTGAAAAATGTTCATTGGGAATTTCTCCGTTCAAATTTGGGAAAATTATAGCTTTTTTTAAATTGGGAAGGTACCGTTTACCAGTAATAAACAAAGTAGGAAAAAAATCACTGAAGTACCATGTCTATAAGGCCAATTTGGTCGATAACGACCCCCTTGCTTATATCCTCTGTAATTCCCTCTTCCTCTATATATCCTGGAGCGTGACGGAAGCTATTGAAGGAATTTATGCTTATGTGTCCCAGTTAGTGGAAGCCTTGTCCATAATTACTAGTTAAGTCAATCAAATCAGGGTCCATAATTCTGTTGAAATGTTGGATAGTATTACATGGCTTTGACATGGCAAGGTGTTTATGATGGTAAACATTTATATCAAGTTTAAAAGCAATGCATTAATAAACTTTGAAAATATTTGTGTTTTCAAGAACTAGGACGTTTTAGTTAATATTTTCCATGGAACGAACGGACAAACAAATAGACCATGGACAGTTGAACGGACGGACAGAAAATCACTGTATGTCTCCTAGTGATGTACAGATTATCGGATAACATCCATTAGTGGTGTGCAGAAGTCAGCCGATTCCGATGATCGATGTCATTCATCCATAATCGATCATCGGATAGTTATAAAGAAATGTTAAACAATACTTCTTTAAACAAATATTTGCTAGGAAAATTCAAAGCATGGAAGTTTCAGTCAATTGAATGCCTATAAGAACCAATCCAAACAATTTCTTCAAACTCAGATAGTAAAACGTCTACCGAAAATCATTGATTTTCCCTTTGTCACCCTTTTTCGCGACTTGGGAAGTAGGAAAACAGGCATCAGCACACTGCGTATTCAGTCACTGTCCTGCTGATTGTTAATCGGAAAAATCGCATCGGAAGTGCCAGTCGATTCTAGCTGATGATCGATTATGATTTGCAACCGATGACCCATCACTAATGTCTCCTGCATCAGTAGATGACGGGGCATACAAATCAGACAGAGAAGGTAGCACTTGAGTCAACTAAAACAGCCAAGTACAGAAAACAGAAATAACACCAGACCATTGTGAATCTCAGGGCACAATGCCTCCTAACACACAAGCCTTTGCACAGCAGAACGAATTGTATGTGAAACACAGTACTCGCAGTAAATCTAGAAATTTACATTCGCGGAGTTCACGAGTGGAAGAATTTTACGAAATTAAGTCGCCGCGAAAGTGCGAAAAACATTAATATGAACATTGCAGGAAACTTTAAAACGCGTAACTTTGTAGTCCCAAATATGCCGACGATCGGCAAATTGCGAAAGTTAGTATTCGCGAAGGTAAATTGATTTACAGTATTACATAGTTGGTTTAAAATATTAAAAGGCGAACACTGAAACATCAAAGTGAAAATTCATCAAATGCGAACATGCGATTAAAGCATCTGCTCTTAATGACAATTAAGGTTATCAAAGTCTAATTTAAATTAATGCTGGCAGAGAAATAATTGAGGACACAAAATGTCCATAAGAACAAGACACAAGAACTAATGTGTACTGAAGCAGAGCACTAGTAAAAGCGAAATGTTTGTCTTTTCAGTCCAGAGCAAGAAAAAAGTTCATTACCATAGCAGTCATGAGTATTTTTTCGCTAAAGCAACAAATCCAATAGATAGAGTTTAGTTAAGTTTCTGCCTGTCTGGAGGCCAATTAATTCAATAGGAAAAGATTCAATCAACCTGAAACGATAGAACTAGTATCGAAGCTCTCTACTGTTCAGTAACCATTTTAACGAAATAAAAACATCACAATTAATGCAGTAGGCAGATAAATGTAAACTGATTAGTGTAAATCAATTTAGATTCTGTCTAACCATGTTTGCCTTTCTAATAAATCAGTTTATTGTATCAAGGTTTGTTGGTACAATCAGGACAGGAACAACTCAACATCCCTATAGGGCAGAACTTACAATATTTTTTGTTCCCAAGCAGATTTAGAATGAGTAGGTATAGGTAGGTTAATTTTGTTTTGGAATTGTTTCAGAATGATAGTTTAAAATTGGTCAAGACATACCAATAAGGAAACGTTGTAATAACTCTAAGGTGAATAGTCTGATATTTAAAATGGGTACCAAATGTACTGGTAAGAAACAAGCCTTTATCGCCCCTTTGGCGCAACAAGGTTGTATCTCTCTATATAGTATAAAGTAAGATACAACCTTGTTGTACCAAAGGGAAGTTATACAAAAAAATAATATTTTCATCCCCAATATTTCATAAACAAATATTATTTCAATTTGGACAATAAAATATAGGTAGGGGAAGGTGAAACAAACACTATTTTTTTTTTTTTGCAAAGGCATACATTTGTACAAGTATTGAACGTGTTTCAAAATGCTGATGTCCTTATAGTATTGTTAAATGCCTTTTAAATGCAGATTTGTATGAGCAGAAATAGAACCAATTCTCATTGTTCAGCATTTCCCGGCCCATTGTATGTGATGTATAAACAAGAGCATGTATTGACCTCACTCAGATGACAGCAGCACTTGTTGGATTTATAAATATTGGACACAAATAATTCTGATTACATCGGCTATTAATTGTTCCCAAGGTCATAATAATTATTGTCATATTGGAAATCGTTGTTAAATTGTCCTCAAACATGATAAACAGATTAGTTCCATCAGATATCATTTGTCATTGGTAGGTATGTAATTATTTAGGCCTTTCGGTCAAGGATAAACAATAAAAGTGCAGGCACGTATTTCAAATGAGGTTCTGTGTTTTTGCTGAAGGGACAGCAAGTAGAAGAGAAAGAGTTGTGTTACAAGGAATCCGGGGATGCGTTACCCTAGGTTGTTCCGAATAGACTCCTTGGTTCTTTAAAGTGCCCAGTGTATATCCTTACCAGCACAAACTCACCCTTCCACAAGGAACCAGCAGCTTCTCCATATGTGGAGGAAAAATAAAAATTGTTGTCAAATTTTGGTATAGGGTATAGCTTGCCACCAACGGGAAGAGTTTGCAGAAGTGCTACAAGACTTAGTAGTAATATAAATCACTGACTTCAAAAAAACTATCAGTGCAAACTAAAGTTTTAAATCCATTAAACTATGAATTATATTATTATTTGGGAAGTTATTGATCAATGCCATTAATTTGTTTTTCTTAGTTGACCACATTACATCATTTCCTGGTCATGGGTTTGTATTAAATTCACTTTTGTTACCTAATAGAGTGCATCCTATATACCACACCAAGGCCTGAGTTTTTAATTTTTTGTTACTTAGACTTTTTTGTGTGAAATGTCGGCAGAAGGAGGAAAAAAATAAAAACTCTCAAAATATAACTTCAATGAGCTGCAGGCGGTTACGACTAGTCAATAACATTTCAATTTAAAGCAATCGACACTCAACGACAGTGTTAGTTTTCACGGAAACAGCCAATTTATCTTTAGACTAGTACACTGCAGAAAAACACTAATATTGTATACCTATTATGTAACAAGGATTCTGATTGGCTTAGACAGCCTGCACGAGAGGTCTATATATTTTAATATACACCTCCCGAAACCGAGGCTGGGGTGGATATTACTTTTTTTATGACGTGACGTCATTTCCTGCAACATAACGTTCCAAACAACGTAACGTTATTTCCCATATTATTTGACCTACAGCAGCTGCTCACACATATTTATAGGCTCTAACCTAGCCGTTAATGATAAATGCCGTTAATAAATGTGTGAATACTCTGGCATAAATAACATAATAAGAGCATTGTCAGCTAGAACGTTTGAAGAGTCGTCTTTTGTTTCTATTACATACACTTTCCTGAAGAGTCACTGAAGTTATAATTTAACAAGAGTCAATAGGTTTTATTTCCTTGACTAAATATGACATGGTATACAATATAACAGTTGTCGACTTATGTTTCGATGAATATAATGTTTAGTTGACCTTTTTCAGGTCAACAAAACATCATATTCACCTCAACATAAGTCAATAACAGTATGATATAATACAACTTATCATTAACAAAATAGTGAAATAATAAAACATGGCTGGTACATTTATCATCAAAACAATTCACATTATATGCATTTTGTCCAGGTTACCCATAGAGATACATGAATGCGTAATTGCACACGAAAAATCAGAAAATATATCATACTCTAAAAATATTACTCTAAAAATATTTCGGAGCGTCATAACATAACTGAAAACATTCTCAATCGAAGCTTAATCAGTAATTAAATGGAACAATTTTATACTGTAACTTGCATCCTATTAATGGCAAATATAATTGAGCTAAAAGCATGTATGTTGAAATGTAACCAAAGAGGTCCTTATAATGACCCAAATGGCAGTTTGCATTCGAAAAAAGAAGTGGCATGCAAGTGGCCATTCCATTTAAATGAACAACTATCAAAAGCTGTTATAAATTGACAGGTCTTCAATCATTTAATGGATTATGTACAGTTTGTTCATACAATAAGCAGAATGGGAAGAAGACTATGATTTCACTCTCTCTGAAGGTGGGGGAAGTAAGATTTTTTCAGTCTCCATTAAAGATGATTATTTAAGAGTGTACATTATATTATTATTATAACAAGAATACCCAAACCCATTATCCAGACTCTTAATTAAATGAGCAGTTACCTGGAACTCATATAATGCTGAGATGTGACCTAGCAAGGGAGATATATAATACCAGTATCATTTTTAAAGACTTTGGTAGGTCATTGCCTGGGATCGAACACGAGGTCTCTCACACGCGAAACAGATGCTCTACCACTAGGATTAATCGAGGTAAATTCAAAGGATTCTTTAAAAATGCAAATGCAACTTGTTTTAGAAATCAATAGCGTCATTCGAAACAACATTTTATTTTTAATTTTATTCTCATCAGGGAAGTGGAAATTCCAAATTTTTCACTTGCCCATGGGAAAAATCACTTGCCCGAAAACAAAATCTACTTGCCCAGAAAATCACAAAAAAGCAATAAATTTTTTAGTTTCATTCAATTATGTATCATGTGAAGGATTAGAGTACTAGATGTAATTTAAAGTTTGTTAACTAAATCATTTTTGGTCAGTAATTTAGGGATTCATCATTGTAAAGGTAAAATAAGGCACTTAATATTATTTTTCTCGTGATAATTTTGCACCAGACCAAGGGCAAGCTGGATGGAAAAATCTACTAGCCCGCAGGCAAAGCCCAAGTCAGGCAAGTCGGACAAAGGAATTCCACGTCCCTGCTTATCAGCAACATCAATTGCAACTGATTTGAAACTGACTTGAAGAATAAAAAGACCATTATTTCTGTTTTCTAGGAAATTCATTCAAATAAACACAAGACCACAATGTACCAAGGAAGCTAAATTTAAAAATAATTTTTGTTTTTCTTTTGGAACTTTGGAGAGTCTAAAAATGTTGAATATTACTGACAAACCAATTATATACATGTACAGGTATGAAGATTTGTAACCCATATAACTGGTTTCAAGGAGGGTACTAGTCTGGCTACCCGACTAGATAATATATTTTTTCGATCAATAATCATAATTCCATTTTCAATTTTAGCTACATTTTATTTTGGGCTTGATTACCTATGTTTGAGGGTGCAAAGGGAATTAATTCCAGGAAAAAAGAGTAGACTGAAGAGTTGTCTCCTTTAATTAAACATAGGGTATGTATAGACAGACTAGGAGGGTACCAGCGTGTCATAAACCCTTCAATAAGAACTTGATAACAATGTTGATTTTCCTCCACATGTGGAGAACTTGCTGATTCCTGGTGTAAGGGTAGGTAAGTAAGTACTGGTTAAGATACAGTCCAGGAAAACTGGTAAGGTAAATCAGCCACCATATATAACTGAAAATGGTTGAGAAACACCAAATTAACAAATATATGAGACTCTCGAAACAAGTTAATTAGGTAACCCCCATGATCTTTACTGCGACATTTAAGAAAGACTTGGCACATGATAACCTGTTGTCAATTTAACCTGTAATCAACCAGCGATCTCTCTGGTTCTCTGTGGAGCGTTAGTTTCCTTAAGCATACCAAATAAAATTCCACATAAAAAATCAACACAAATCAAGTTTCAAACTTTAAACTTCTTTAAATTTCCTTGGAGCATTTAAGTTTTTTAAGCAAAAAGGATGAGAGCCAAATCATGGAAAATGAGTTTTGACTTCAAAATTCAAATTCAATTAAATGAAATTCAATTTTTTTATAGCTAGAGGTATAGCTAAATTGATATTTTGTATTGAAACACATTTTAAGTTGGTAAACGAGCAATCAGAGTTCCACTGAGAATTCCATGTACAGGAGAACCATTAAACACATCCACAGGGGATTCTCTTATTACATTCTATGTCTCCTAAATCAAATCACTGTGATTTAAACCATTAAGCATTATATAACCTCAGGCAACACTCAGATGCCTTAAGTGCTTGGACACATATATATGTAAAAGTCTAGTTCCTAGAAGACATTTATTAAAACAGAAATTTTAGTGTGACAATTCAAGAAATTTGGAATTACTAAAACAGATTTTTTTGGTAAAAATTGATCATATTTCATATTTGCTATTTTTTACTGATTTAGGATGATACTTAAAGTCATATGCAGCAACAACTTTTGCAAGTTTGAAAATCTATCGTTTTGACTTATAAACAGCCATACCATCAGTTACTTTTAAACCAGCGAGAACGAAAGGAGCAAATAATTATGCATTCTTTTTGGGAAAATATTAAGACTTTTTGGGAAAAATGGAGGTTATTTTGCTAGGGGAAAGTGCCTGTATTAGGCCCTAAATATAGCCAAAAAAATCGCAGCTAAACCGTGCGAAAACCTTCAGTGGTTCAACTATGGTCAAACCATCGCTAGTTGCTGTTATTCTTTTTCAGTATGTGCCATCCAATCTTAAAACTACTCAAATGCAACTATAGGTTTTGGTGACTGGAGAAAGCAGACATGTTCAGATATTCAAACCAGACTAGACTATAGTTAGTGCCGAAACCCGGCCTCTGTTTGGTGTGATGTAGTCACATTGATACTGGTTATTACAGCACAGAGAATTTGACATGATCCTGACCTTTATGCATGAATATATTACAAGGTTCTTGCGTTGAATATATAATTTCCGCAAGCAAACCGTGCAATATCGGTCCTTAAGATTGGTGTCAGTATTACACCTCGAGCATCTTCGTGATACTTTCCGCTTATAAAAACATACAACCCGAATTATAAATATAGCCAAGAAATCAGCTGTTAAATTATGCTAATTAAAGTTTGAGAGTCGTGTCAAATTCTCTGGACTATAGCACAGCTATTTTTCGGTGTAGTTGCGATAGCTGAGTGGTCTAATGTGTTTGTACTTTGCATTGCTAGGCGATGGCCTCAAACAGTACGGGTTCAAATCCCACATTAGGTACAAACTATTTACTCCAAATTCCATTGTCATGCCAGATTGCCCGTATCAATTTTAGATTCTATTCACCCACTCGCACTCATATTAATAAAATATCACACATTTCTTGGACATATTGAAACTTTACATTTGCTGTTTTGTCATTATGAAAATGATCACAAATATTAGTTTAAATTGCTAGCTTCATGAAGCATGTATGCATGGTATTGTCATACAAGTAAAATATTACAGTGAAAACAGAATATAGACTTCAATCACTTAGGTCATAAGTTTGAGCAAGGAAAATCTCCTGCATTTTACTGAAATCCCCCGCATTTTACTGAAATCTCCCGCAAAGGTTCTGCAAAACTTAGCATGTCTTCTCTATTTCTATACAGATGCATAAATTATGGACTTTAAAGGGCAGGAAATATTCATACTAACCTACTAGCCCAAAGCCCAGGGCTAGTGAACTTGAATTCAGGCAAGTAGAAATAATGAAGTTTATACAATGTAATGAAAATCATATAAGATCAGTTTATAACGATTATAAAATCAAAAGAATTATAGAACTAATGGTTTTAAACAAGTTTAATTCTAAAACTAAAAGCATTAAAAGACAGGACAGATTAACAGTTACATTACAACTTATAATTATCAAATGTTATAACCTACGTCAACGTTATTAAAACTAGATCAAATCGAAAAAATCTATATTATGTATAAGTCTTGTTTAATCTTAAAAGCAAGTAAAAATATTGTTTGTACAGCTCATTTCATTAAAACTCTTAACTGTTATGTACACAGTATGTACGGTTATATTGTAGTGAAGACACATTTGTTAAATATATAGTACAGATAATTTGACTTGATCCTGACCTTTATGCATGAAAATATATAGGAAGGTTCTTGCTTGGAATATATAAATTTCTGCGAGCAAATTGTGCAATATCGGTCCTTTAGATTTGTGTTTGTATTATACACCTTGAGCGGCTTTGTGACACTGACGGCTTATATATATATATGAAAATTATATACGATATCAGCTTGATAAATTATGCAAATAGAAAGTTGAGAATCAAGTCAAACTCTCTGCACAATACAAAGTTAAGGACAATATTATTCTTAACAGCAAGCATAGAATTTAAATCTTCATGTACATGTTATTTAAATACACATAATTATACATAAATATAAAAACTTATCAGAAAAGTTTGCCAAATTTATTTTCATTCTATATCCAGTAAGGACATACCATGTGGTATTTGACATAATTTTTGCCTAAGAACGCAGGTAGAAATATGTCAATAAAAAGTTAAAAACAATCATGTTATTTTATTCTTTGGCCGATTTAATCGAGGTATTCCTGGACGCTCAAGCCGAGAAGACCACACTGATATCTTTGAATTGTCTCCAATAATAGTACTATGATGATAATAATAGGGTCCAACCCGCCCGGTCCCCCCTACAACAACAAAACAGAAGAGTAAATTTAAAAAAAATAAATAAAAAGTTATTCCTAAATAATAAATGTTAACACACTGAGTTGTATATTCTTTGAGCTACATAAATGTCATCTGCTTATTTGTAGATCAGTTCAATAATCTGAGGTCATTTAATTTACTGTTGTCAGTTTCAACACTTGATATTTGCATACATTTGCATATATACATAAACATGTTAAGTTTAAGGATTCTATTCTGACCTGATGCCAAATTATTTGGCCTTAACAATTTGTGTTAAGAACAAGTTTATCCAAACTGCCCGATCAAAAACATGGAAGCTTAATACTGAAGAGCACTTCAAAGTCACTTAAGTTATACTGCTCAGAGGTACTGTGAGGTTAAAGGGCATATTTCTGCCCTTATCCATGCCTTGAAATATTATAAGATTAAATTTTAATATTTGTAAAAATACCAACACATCATCTTTAAGTTAGAAAATATATCTTTTTTTGTTAAAATATACATGCATCTCCACTTTATATTTGGTCAACCATATTACCTCACGAAACATCTTATTATTTTTTCTCGTCTACAGTAAATGACATGTATCAGCATAATATAATTATAATGAACATTAAAGTAACATATTTATTGCAGTTTAAATGAAATTATAAATAGTAATATTTGAATTTTTTATTATTCATTTTAGAAATCAATAGGTGGATAAAGTTGATAGCAGATCTTGCTACATGGAAGTTGGTATCATTTTTTAAATTTGAATAATCAGCTGTAATCAATTATTTAGATTTGATAGCAATAATTATTTTAATATAAAATTTCGGATAATACCAGCCTCTCTAGGGACAGTGATTTCATTCAGTTGACCGTATCATCAAATCATTGTCCCTGACTCCATTGAGATAAATATACATCAAATAACTCAAATTAAAACTCTCGTCAAACAAATTTTGATTTAATTAACGATATTAATTAATAATTAATTAACTTACAAGTGTCATACTATACTAAGCATAAAAGGTGAGCAACTAACAGCAAGTCAGTAATTCAGAGAGAGAGAGAGAGAGAGAGAGAGAGAGAGAGAGAGAGAGAGAGAGAGAGAGAGAGAGAGAGAGGAAAAAATATTTTTGAAATATTAAATATAGCAACATATAAAAACATAAAAACCTGTCATACTTAATAAATGATCCATAAATCCGACATTTAAATCAACTACACTGATAGTTCAATCATACAAAAACCTTTCACTCCTTTGTACGATTATTGGAAAAATATATACATACATCATAAAGCAATAGTATTTAGCTATATACAATATTCACATTGAACCTTCGTTGTAGATACAAATGTAAGTATGCCCAGTAAAAGCTATTGTCTATAACTCACACACAACACCTCCATGACTGTGTCCACTCTACGTATCTAATGGACAAAAAACAGGGAAAACAAAATTTTCAGATTATTATTTCATACAAGCATTATTACAATCATGACAAGGTAAATTTATTTGATTTTCTGGTTTTCCAATTAAAACCTGCGTGAACATTGTACGAACATTCTGCGACAAAATTGATTATCCCATGAATTGTTCAAACACAATATTTAAAAATGAAACGTGGTGCGTTTCAATTTTAAGCATTCAAGCCAAGCCATGGCCTAGTTTTTCAAACCTGAATCAATAGTACCAGCAGCCGAAAGCCAGTTATCTTTCGAAAAATAAACACACCCTAAGTTACCGGAGTTTGAAGAGGACTGGTCTAACATCAATGATAAATCTATAACGTGAAGTTAATGAATTAATAACATAGGAAATGAGATTGTTTAAAGAGCACTATTACAGGAATTTAAACAATAAAACATTTCATATACTTTATAGTAACTGACGATTCGGCTTCTGACTTTTTTTCTAGAAAAGCCCTTTAAAATTATACCGACATATCGGCTTCAAGCTTTTTCTCTAGAAGAGCCCTTCAAAATTTACCGACATATAGGCTTTAAGCTTTTTCTCTAGAAGAGACTTTTAAAACTTTACCGACATATCGGCTTCAAGCTTTTTCTCTAGAAGAGCCCTTCAAAATTTTACCGACATATAGGCTTTAAGCTTTTTCTGTAGAAGAGACTTTTAAAATTTTACCGACATATTGGCTTTAAGCTATTTTTCTTCTAAAAGCTCTTTAAAAATTTAACGACATATTGGCTTTAAGCTTTTAAAACTTTACAAACATATCAGATTTAGGAATTTTTCTAGAAGAGCTCTTAAAAGTGTTATCAACATATCAGCTTTTCCCTTTTTTTTTCGAAGAGTTCTTTTAAACTTTACCAACATACCGTCTTAAGTTTTTTTTCAAGAGCTCTTTTTACACATGAAGTTTTATATATTTATTGAAAATACAATGTCATGCAATTCATGACACTCATTCACTCCTTAGTTACATTGCGTGCAAAATGTTGCAGATATTATGAACAATGGAATACATTATCGTGGTTGCCACTAGCCACAACAGCAACACAGTCTGCAGGTTGAATTGAAGATGAATAAAACACTATTGATCAAATTTCCAGCAAAATGTTGCATTTATAAGCCAAAAGACATTTATACCCCAGTTCAGAAAATCAAATATTTATACAAATATGACTCCTTGAAGAAATGTACTTACATTATCGATTTTAAGTAAACTAGGTGTTTTCAAAAAGTTTATGGTTTCTTGATGTATTTTAGAAATTTGGAGCCCGTCATGAGTGTATTGCTCCTTACAGCTGTCAGCAGGAAAAATGAGACAGATTCAAATTTTCATAGACTCCAATTGTCAATCTCCCCATGTGCTTCCATTATAGCAAAATATAACGAAGTCAGGGTGTTTTAACTTATTAGGCGACACTCAAGGGTTTTCAATAGTAAATTATGTTGTAACAATTAAAATCCAAATAAATCTTGAACATTGATGATTTTAATTATATTATGTCTTCTATATTAAACAAGGTGCTAAAATTACAATAACATACACATGAGATCTAGGCACTGTTTCATTAAAGCACTTACAATAATCTTAAAGTTACGTTAAAATTTAAATCATTTATCATTCTTTTACTGCTACAAAGTGGGGTAAATGGAGTTGCGATACTAATAATGATTCAAATAATCAACTGCAACAGACAGTATCTGGCCCAGTTTTACAGATGTTAAAGAATTATAAAGAATTTAAATTTGAGCGTAACTTTTAAGATTTTCGTAAATGCTTTGACAAAACAAAACCCTAATGTCTATCTGCCTGAATAGACTAGTGGTAGAGCTCCTATTTCATAGGGTCTTTAGTTCGAGTCATTAAAAAATGGCCCTCATGGTATGTCTCCCTTTAAAAACAGTACAATTCAACGACGGAATTGAGAATTTAACTACCATGGTATTGTGAACTGCTGGTTAAACACTGTACTGTTTTAACATAGTTCAATATTCTATAAAATAATCAAATATAACCTAATTTCCTATCAATACAAAACCGTTTACAACCACATACGTTAGATGACTTTACGTTGACTGACTTATTCTATCTACCATTAAAATCATGTCATTTCGTAATGCGATAAAACAAACCATAATCTTTAATTGAATTCTCAGCCAAATTAATTGCCTCAAACTGACACCCAGTAGAAGACAATCGGTTAAGCGTTACTAATACATAACCATTGTACAATCTGCAATTTAAATGACCTCTCTACTTGAAAAGCTTCGGTCAAATATTTGCCAACTTTATTATATGCTTTGGTTACAACTTCCAATACAGTAATGTCAAGATCGCGCACTTAGCAGTCACTGTAAGCTATGTTTGACGTCATTACATGCTAGAGCAGATACAACCCTATTGTTCAGTTTGTCAACTTTGGGAAGGAATTACAATTGTAAGGTCGATCAATTTGCTTCAATACAATGTTGAATTACTTTGCTATTTTGGGCCATTTGATTAAAAGAAATAGTTCGATTCATGGGACGAATTTATAAAGCATAGATCAAGGAACTCAGAACAGCTCTATGTATATTCTAAAGATTTATTATGTAAATCACAAAACTAACATACATACAGGAAAAACAAATAAACTTGCAATTAAAAGAAGACTTAGTCAAATTACCAAATAAGGCACAGTTTTCAAATAGAAGCATAAATTGTATATCTACAGCTTCATAGTTTACGCACCATAAAAATGATATCTATATTTCTACAATATAAAATGAAAAACTACTTATATCAAATAGTGACGTTCAACATGTCAGTTAGAGTTTACAGACAATATCATATTGTTAGACCTAGTATTTCATGCCTTCACTTTCAATTTCATTAGCCACATTAATTATTTTAAGTAAAAGGATATTTAGTTACAGCAACAAAAAACTTTCATTTTGTAAATTTACGATCAAATTTAAATTCTTTATAATCAATTTACAATTCAAAAGTGTGGCGCTGCAATACTAATAATGTTTCAGTTTCTGAACTCCTACAAACCATATCCGTCACAAATTTGCAGTTGTTCAAGAATTAAAAATAATTTAAATTTGAACGTAAGTTTGCGTAAGTGCTTTGATAAAACAGTAGCCACGTAATTCAGATTCTCTGTTGTTTTTCGCAGGTTTAGGGAAGCATATTGCAGTAGTCTCTGCTCCTTACGTCATGAATTTAATTTCAGTCTAGAGAAAGGTCAAACAAACTTCATAATCTCTGACTTAGGCAGCAAGCCAGGTCCAAGTCATTGTGAACAATTTATAGAAATAAACTTTTCAATTAAACGTAAATGCAATTAAACCGGATTATGTTCACCTTATGAACTAAATTGGGTTGGATTATTCAACACTAAAAACCACACTGTTAAGACAGTGTAGCAATACCACGTGACTTTTGACTACAGTTACAAGAAGAAATTTGTAAACATTGGAAAATAAAATAGTCATAAATATTTTATTTCTTTATCGATTTCTATGAAATTTACATCACGCTATGGAGACAATTATTTGCTTTCCATGAAATATAAAATCTTTTTCAGCGGCTGTGCCGTTTTGTCAATTACCTTGTGAAACCGTGGAACGTGTAGGTTTCACAGGGTAATGGAAAAATCGGTAATACTCCTGAAAAAGATCTTATATTTCATGGAAAGCAAATGCTTTTCCCCTTAGCGTGGCGTATATTTTAAAGAAATCGATGAAGAAATAAAATACTTATGGCTATATTTGTGTTCCAATGTTTACAAATTTCTACTTGTAACTGTAGTCAAAAGCCACGTGGTATTGCTACACTGTAAGAGTGGATGTGACATTCATAACCAAGCTCCTGATGGCAGATAGGACAGTCCTATAATATACAGCCTGTTATTTCAATGATACAGATCCTCATTTTTTCAAAGCACTTATAAATAGGGAAATCCTAAACTCAGTCAAATAATATGTGAAGGGTGATGGCCTAGAAATATTGAGCACACTTTGGGATCTACAGGTCAGGCCTAGACACTAACTATTTTGGCCACTGGTCTGACAGGGCAAAAGCGCCCAACTTGTAAATAGGACAGTTACTGGTCCTCCAGAATTTTTACTGGTCCTTCTGGATTTTCACTGGTCTCGGACCAGCGGACCAGTGTTAGTGTCGAGCCCTGCAGGTCTGGAGTTTGATTCCTGCCTGTGCCACTGCTTATACAATTTCTCTGAGCAAGAATAACCCAAATGCTCCACTTTACTCAGCCTCAGGTGAATAAATGGGTACCTCAGTGTGTCAATTTAGGCCAATGTGCTGTGGCTGCCATCGGCGCCAAGTCTGACAGTCAACTTGCTACTCCATGATCAAGGGTAAAGGAAATCTGCTGAAGGGACGCATGTCTTAGAACAATCTCATTAAAGTCAGACCCATACTACACTTCTTCACTTTACGCTGATATAGGATCTGTCAACACTCCGTATGGGGTCATGTTAATGTAAAATTTACATCACCCAATCAAACCGCTACTGTCACAAATCTAAAAGTGCTGTTAAATTTAAGACTGTTGAGGCTACGTGACGTCAGTCTGATCTTATAGCTTAAGGAATAGAGCAATATTTAATGTTAGGGTCTGATTTTAATGAGATTGGTCTAAGAATAGACTTTAACTGACTACCTTACTTTTTTTACTCTAGTTGGCCCAGTGTCAGGACCTGGTAGTATTCAAAGGACTGCAATACTGAGAGAGACAAAATAACAATCATTATGGCAGACAAATCAAGCAGTATTAATAATACATCTGATCAATGTCTCCCAGGTATGATAGGATCCAAAATTTTACAATAAATTGATCATTAATAAACCTTAGCGGAGCTTATTACGTCTCTTAAATCAAACATTTTTTTTAAAGGCAGGTCGCTATGGCCGATGTAAGTATATACCAGTATTTTAAAGTATATACAAATAAAAATGATTGTCGTTAATTACTTTATTCAAACAAGGTCTTCGTAGAATAAAGATTTAAGGATATCACTATCGGTGCTAATTAAATAATTTCACTATATTTGGACATTTTCTATTTATCTTTCGAGGCAAGAAGAGCTCTTAAACAAATTTTGTCCATCAGGGTAAGAACAGCCATAGTACGGAGAACTTAACGTGACTGTCGACCTTCTATTAGCATAATTTAACAGCTGAAATAATGTTTATATTAATAACCCAGGTTGTATGTTTTCATAAGCAGGCAGTATCACGAAGATGCTCAAGGTGTAATACCATCACAAATCTGAAGAACCCATATTGACGATTTGCTCGCGGAAATTAAAGTATTCAATGTAAGAATCTTGAAATATATTCATGCATAAAGGTCAGGATCACGTCAAATTTTCTGTTAATATTAAGATTACAAAATATGTTGAACCACATATATCGGTAAACTGCCTAATTTAATTTGCGTGATTTCTTAATTAAAATAGATGTTTTATAATTGATCCGCAGGTAATTTAAAGGCTTTTATTTATTGAACCCCTGGACACTTAAATACGCATATAATCAGAAGATATGACAAATGAAAAACAGAATATTATAGTATTAAAACACTCAAATGTCTTAACATTGCAAAATGTATCATAACATAAATTTATTTAAGAAATAAAAATCTGTTCGCGCATTTTGTTGGTGAATAAAACATGGGCAGGAGTTCGGATGCGGAAAAATTAAATCACGAGTGCGTAGCACGAGTGATTTGATTTTCCCCATCCGAACGAGTGCCCGTGTTTTATTCACAGACAAAACACAAGAAAAGAGTTTTTATTTTGATTCTAAATACGATAATATCCCGCACTACTTAGCAGCGCGCATTCCATTTTCACCCATTTGACATTGAACATAATTCCACACTGAAATTGAGTGGCTTATTAGCTGGTACAATTACCTCCCTCGTTAACGAAAACGACCTTCGTAAATTTCTGAAGAAAATAACACATTTTAAACATTGAAACAATTTGAATAACACAAGTATAGTGAATCTATTTCATGAAATGAAAAATATAAATGAATTGATTATCAGAAGTTTTTATGAATCTTTATTTCGAGAGTATATTGGAGTTTCTAAAAATAGATGCGTCATAGCTGTAACGCTGAATTCTCGTGCAACTTGCCTTGCCATTGCGACTCGTAGAAGTTTTTACTATAAAGTTTACGTTCATTCATTCATAAATATGTCATGTGATACGGGCGTAAATAGTAACAGCCAATTTGATACCATGTTATATTGCGGTAATAATACATGCTTCGGTTTTCTCTATGTGTATGTGGATTAATCCGCGGATCGTGTTAGAATATATAATATCAAGCTAAAATTGTTGAAATCTTCATTATATAAGGAATTATTTAATTTAAAGTTTCACACATATTGGGTGACACAGGATCAAGTCAAATTCTCTGTGCTATAGTTTTGAGTGAATATTAAGATTACAAAATATGTTGAACCACATATCTGTAAACTGCCTAATTTAATTAGTGTGATTTCCTAATTAAAATAGATGTTTTATAATTGATCAGCAGGTAGTGTGAAGGCTTTTATCTATTGAACCCCCGGACACTTGCAAGATACACATTCAATCAGAATAAATGACAAATGAAAAACAGAATATTATAGTATTAAAACACTTAATGTCTTAACATTACAAAATGTAACATAAGATAAATAGAATATCAAGCTTAAATCTTTGATATCTTCATTATATAAGGAAATATTTTATTTAAAGTTTCACACATATTGGGTGACACAGGTAAGAATAAGTATATAGGTTAAATGAAGTATGAAAATGCTTTTATATAAATACAACCTGCTTCAATTTAATTCCAAATCGAAACATACATTTTTTGTTGGTATAATATTCATATACAGTTTAGTTCTTCCAGGATACAATTCATGAAATAAAATTATTCATAAACCAGTGAGATTTAAACCATGCGTGGTTGAATGTCATGAACTTAAAATGAAGATGTTATTTTTAAAAGATCAGAATTATCAGAATGATTGACTTTCCACTATTGAATAATATCGAATAGACTGATCAATATTAAAATCACAGATCTATCAAATATCAATCAATCAATTCTGATTATCATATTTAAAACACTTTTGACATTTAAAATAGCGGGTTTATAACATATTTCACAGGCGATGTCTGGTTGCTGTAATAAACTTGAATACATGAGGTATGTAACTGTGCTCTAATTATAGTAATTGGTATCAAAGAATTATTTCCCTTGATTATAATATATCAAATTGTGCTTTTTTCAGTCTGCGAGTTTAGATCCAAATCGGCAAAACTGAATACTTTTCCTATATACTCTATGCATAATGACTGCAGAAGTTACTAGTCTGAATCAACAATTACTTGTCCCGGATGACAGGACAAGCGCTAATTTCGCAGACTGCTTTTTCGACAGGGCTGCTTTTTGGAGCAGGTTATAGGTTTGCGTCCCCAATATTTTAGTTTGTAAAACACCTACAGATGCCCCAATGGCAGCCCAATAGTCAGAAATGGTAAAGGTCACAGTGACCTTGACCTTTAACCTACTGACCTCAAAATCGATAGGGGTCACCTACTGTTGATGACCAACCTCCATGTAATGTTTGAAGATCCAAGTGTGCTTGAGCTATTGACAGAAACCATTTGGTCTACCGACCAACAGACCTACCGACATGTGCAGAGTAATATAACCCCTCATCGAAGTTGAGGAGCATAATAAAATGTCTGTAATTGATTATTATAAAGTAGTTTGAAACTTGACTATAATACCAGCTTGAAAGAGCTCAGATAAATTCAGTACTTGAAACATAACCTGTAGATCAGATTTTATGACTTAAGTAACCATTCTAAAACAGCAAATAAATACAATAAGACAAACAGAGTGTGATAAATATTTAAATGAAGCATGAATAAAAATAATAACAAATATTTAAGACTCGGGATAAGATAAATAATTCTATACATCAGAATCTGCCTCGTAAATAAGTAGCACCATTTAACAAAATGTCTCAAACAAAGGCAGAGGCGTAGCTTGGTCAAATGTGAGTGTATATCGGATATGGTGTTTTACTGAGGGGTCGAAGCTATGGTTGTGTGCCCCACCTCCCCATGAAGCAACTGTTGCAACTTTAATTCAGATGCTTTTAAACAGAAATCATTAAGTAATAATAAATTAGGTTAAATGTATTAGCCATGTTGCTAGAACCGACACAATGGTTTTGAAGTATTCTATTTGTCATTTCTGCAAATGTAAATCATCAGCAGCCTAACCCGGGTCAGCCATCAATTTTTAAAATATTGCATTACTAGGTCACTTAATGTTAATTATCATATTTCTATGGAGCTACGTCTGTGCATATCGGCCTGTGCTTACCTGAGTACGCCTGGCTATTTAACCAGTCTGTACTAAAATAAGGACTAAACCAATATAATTGAGTTATTTATAACAAATCTATAGTTCATGTAATACAATGGAAGAACAAAAAGATTGGAGATTTCATTCACTATCAGTATTTCCAGTACATCATGACAATACTTGAAAGGCTAATTTAACAGTTTAATAAATTAACCCCAGACAATACTACATGAACTTGTAAACCAAACTGCTAAAATAGATATCAAATTATGCAAGTCTCAGTCTACATACTGAGAATTTTACTATTGTACGACAAAAGAAAATGGGACATTGCATGAACTTCTTTTTGACATTTGTTAACATTTTCCTTTTAGATTAATTGATATATTTCTCATTGGGTTTACTCTCGGTTTCATTCCAACTGTTCGTTAGGTGGAGATCCTGTTGACCTATCTATAGTTTTCCTTCAATAAGTTTTCCTAAAAATAATTATCAAAAATGCATAAAGTAAACTCTTCTGCAAGCAAGTAAAAAACACGTAAACATGTGAATTTATAGATTATGACCAAAGAAAAACATAAATTGATTATATATGACAAGAATTGAAACCAAAATTGACTAATGGTGACAGTCTTTAGGTCAGAGTTCTTTGATTTTTCTTTGCCTAGACATGACTACCTCCTGCCCATGTTTTGTCATTTTCAAAAATTTGTTTTTTAAAAAGATCTGGCCTTATGCTTTAATATACACATAGTTGGGACCTATAGTGGGATTTGAGCGTATACAGTTATAATGGCACCATTGCCAAGCAAGTTATAATGGCACCATTGCCAAGCAATGAGAAGAGCGATAGTGTTAGATCATGTGTCAATCTCAACAACAAACAATTTTAATCAATCATCAGCATGCAAAGTTACAAATTTAAATATACATATAATATGTTGTTGAAAGCTACAAATCAGAAAACAAGCTCACAGTTTGATAATTCAATTCCTCAGCACACCCGGTAACCCATATAAACCTGTTAATACTTTAAAGTTCCATGATGACAAGTTTTAATTAATTAATTAAAATTTAAGATACATTACTCAGTATGTATGAAAATGTGTTTAATTACTTTGTACCATACAACATCCAATATTTATTGATAATTTAATTGATAATTGAGTTAGTCTGTATCCTGGGGCAGTGTTTAGAAACTTATGCTCCATTGGCAAGATGTTATCCCATGTATATAATATACTGTATACACATGTATAATTATTTGTCCTCAGATATTAGGAATAGGAGCTTGTCTCAATTACATCAGAAATGAAATTAAGCAATTATACAAAAAAATTTAGAGATGGGACCGAATACCAAAATCAGTATTTGAATATTCAAATTTCATATTTAAATATTTGCTTACCAATGTCAGTGTAATAGTACAAATTAATAAGCACAATAAGTGAATAATTATATATGTTAAATCAGTTTAGAAAAACAATTTACTGATAAATGACAACACAACAGGTACTTTAACAATTGATGATTAACCTACTGGGGTCAGGGATAAAAGGATATATATATATAAAACCAATTCTCGATGTACTAAAAAAATGGTATATATTTTACTTGTTACATAAATCTCTAATAGGGGCCATCAGACATTCATCAATCATGCCTTCAAAAGACTGCATTTAGGTTGAAACATTGAACAAAAGAATGAACTCAGGTATTAAAAGGTATTTTTACAGTTTAGAAAAAATCAAAACGATTAACAAGTATTTTTACAGTTTAGAAAAATCAAACTTACCATTTATATATGTGATAAAATTCCAGTATTTTGACAGTTTCTACATGTTGCAGCAATAGTAATCCTATAAGGTGGTCTGAGTTTATGAGATCGTCTATAAAAAGAGATATTTATTAGTTACTATCCATTCACCTTATAGATCTATACCTATCACTGTTTATTGACAATTCCACTCTTGTCTACTGTCGGTATACACTACCGCTTAATCCTCTTGATTTAAAACTCTATTTTACTAGTGGTAAAAAGGTTAAGTACTCCTTTTAAAGTGTTGGAAAGTTAAGCTTAGTAATTGTATATATATATGTATTCCGTCTGAAGTCATACCGTTACCGAAAACCAGTAATACTGTTGATCAACGCTCAATACTTTCAATAAGCGAGAACAAATCAGTGCTTTCTTCGTATCGAACATTTCAATGTATAAATATTATATGTGTAGCGTCTCTTTTAAGATGCTATATAGTACAACTGAAAGAAGCTTTCAAGTACAACCTAACTCACTGCTGTAACACTATGATTAAAGTTTTAAAGTTGATTAGCTTTAGGCTAACAATATTTACATGGTGCAGTAAAGTTATTACCTTAAACTGTCAAAATCCTGTCAAAATTTCTATAAATATAGTAAAATGGAATAAATAAATATTCAAACGGATCTAAGTTTTAAATAAATTAATATACATGAACAAATATGACCACCAACAGTTATAATCAGAGTAAATATTTCATCGATAGTCTTAAAGCTCAAAGGGATAGTATGATTCCATCGAGGGAACTTTAACCAATTGCAACCAGGCCCCGATGTCCTGAAGCATCTCTAGTAGAAATCTCAGCTCAAATTGAGATTTTGCTCAAATCAAAGCAATTTTTGATATATCAGAAGTTACTTCAAGAAAGACCATATGTGAGATTAAGCTCAAATTGAGATCCTTTGAGAGATCAGGTCCAGGGTACTATTTATCAAAACACTTACGGAAAACGTCAACTTACGATCAAATCTAAATTCTTTATAATTTGTTTATACTTATAAAATGTGGTAAATGGAGCTGCAATACTAATATTGATTCAGTTAATGAACTCCTTCAAACCATATCCGTCACCAAGATGCAGTCGTTAAAGAATTAAAAATAATTTAAATTTGAGCGTAACTTTAAGATTTTCATAAGTGCTTTGATAAAACAGTACCCAGGGGTGGTATTCAATATAGATCTTACTTGACTTAAGGATAAGGACAACCAATCAGATCACACCATATTAAACTCTTGGTCAGTAACAGGTGATGTGATTGGCTATCCTTATTCTCCAATTAAATAAGATCAATATAGAATACCACCCCAGGTCCATAGAGGTTAACACTTCTTTACACAAACTACATTTATAAAGTACCTCATGACAGCAATAAATTGACTCATGATTATGACGTAATAAACAGCATTTAGGTTTTTTTTAACAACTCAAAACTGAGAGTCTTTCATTAAGGGCCATAACAATCTGGCAATTTTTCATTAAATAAAAACTTCCCGACTATGTGCACAACAAGGCTTATAAGTACCAACGATGCCTAGAAATAAAGCGGTCATGAGTTTGGATGCTTAGTAATTAAATTACGAGTGTGTAACACTGATTTAATGTGAGCATCTGAACAAGTGACTGTGCTTTATTCTAGATAAAGCACAGGTACATATTCATTATTTCGATTTTACCATAGCCAATATTCCGCATTTGACAACACATCAAGACATAGTAACCAGAGCACTATTTTCTTCCTTGCAGTTTGAAGCATTCAGCTGTTGCTGTGTTTTATTGGTAATTTTAACACAGCTTGCTTTCCTCTATGTGTTTATAGCTGAAACTACTGGTTGTACTGGACAATAAGTTAATATATATTTATTCTTTTAATTGACCATGGCAATTATTTAAAAAATTGCTTCTTAAAAATGATTTTATATAGCAAAGGTTCATAATAATTTGTTTAAGAAATGTAAACAGTAACAACGTTTGTTGAGTGTTAGCAAACATGATATTTCATACACATTGGTTCCAATACAAACACAATACAGTTTTCACAATGCCTTATACATGTGGGCTCATAGTTCATATCTTTAAAGGTGACAACTTGCTTAAATGTTCCATAACTTTTTCTGATTGAAATTGTTGCATATCATTGAAATATGGAAAGTATACTTTAGTCAATCGATTATTGATTCGCATTTAGAAATATCTTTACATGGGTAAAATAATGAAACCACCTAAATTCCTATTTTTTTGCACCAAACACTTTTCTTGGTTAAATGGAAGTTAACAAACTTTCAAATGGGTCACGTGACTCATGTCTGAACTTAAATTGCAGCTGCTGTTTTCAAAAGCCGAATCTATACTCAATAACTATAAAGTGTACAATGGCTACATAAGTGAATCATGATTGATGGGGCTGTTACTGGCACACATCTATGTATGTGCTGATTGAGATATCGATACAGCATCCTCCATGCTTGTCTTACATTATATTGGAATCATCGATACGCCTCAGATCCAATCAATGACAGTATTTATAATATCATTGCATCTTTTCTGAGTCTGCATGAGACAAAACCATGTAAGCAATATAGTGTAACACTCATCATAGGAGACAGTGGTCTAGAAGAAAAGACGTGTGTGTGTGTCTTGGAAAAAAAGGTCTCGGCTTTGATTCCCGTCTGAGTCACTAATTCATTTCTCATAACCACATTGCTTCACTTCGCCAAGGTGTACGTAAATCAGGCTCCTCCAAAACTGTCAGTCCTCCAGTCCTGACTGACAACTTTTGATTTGGACTAACAGAAAATCCTGTATTTTTCAATTAGACTAAGAGGAACAGTCACAAACTATACCAAGTTTAAGAACTTTTTGCGGCCTCAGTCTGGTATATGAATGTGTACCTGAAGGCTTTAAGAGCCAATGTGCTGTGACTGCCAGTGACAATGTCTTAACTGCTGACTTCCAACCCATGATCAAAGTGGTAATGTAAAGTTGGCTATTAAGGTGATTCCCGACTCTTCAGTTGAGTGGAAGTTAATAAAATGGTGTAAATAAGACTTATTGAAAGCGTCTTACTACCATGATGAAACAATGCGAAAAACTTAAAATTGATGTGTCAGCATGTTCTCATGTCTTAAAATCGCGAATTTACTGTATAGTTATTACTATATTATACTATATAATAAGCTTGCAGAATAAAGCTATAGCTGAATTTGTATGTGCCATTTATTCCAAACGTTGAAACATCAACACTTGCGAATACTAGCTACAACGTATGTGAAACGTAATGGAATGCACCCACACAAAATTTTATCCAAGTTTTAATATTAGTTTAGCAAGCATCCCAACTACTTTAGAGAAAGGTTCTTTAGCATTTATTTTGTAAGAATATAGACTAGCCAATGCAAAAGAACATGAGCTCATCTTTAAATATACACATTTTTCAAAAACAAATTATCGCGAAAACTGGATACAACGTATTCAAAACGTTGGATGCATTTTGTTAACTCTCCTGGTTTTCGACATTGCCGAAATCACTAAAGTGTCAATTAAAAAAATCTAGCCGAGCAACTGCCATGAAATTTGGGATAAAACTTCTATAATAGTTACTCTACTGGTTGCATGTACGAAAACCGTATGTTGTTCACCTATTATTTTCTTATAACTTAAAAATGAACAAGACTGTGTTCAATAAACGCTTATGCCCCCTGTGGAAGCCTTGTCCATAAATAAGTCTAAGTCCAAAATTAGGTCAAGTTGAAGGTCAGAATGGGATAAGTAGATACAGGCATGTGGAGAGTGTTCATATACAACATCCATGCAAGTATGAAAGCTTTGTAGCCAGCCATATTCATGCTAGAAGAAATGGTCAATTTGGGTTAACCAGGACGGACGGACGAACGGACAGGTGAATCACTATATGCCTCCCATTCTATCGATCAGGGGCATAAAAATCACATATTTTAAAAAACAATTAAAAAATACATATAACATGCGAAGTCTAAAACAAACATGATCGTATGATTCCGTATATACCAAATTTTGTGCATGCCAGGTTTCATGTAATTAAATGTCAAACTTTTTCGGTGAAATGCAAATATCAGTTTTTTGGGGGGTTCCCCAAAATCTAAAAATATCTTGAAAACTAGCCGAGCAAAACTGTTATGGGTTTGCACAATCACTATCATGAGTGTGTTCTTCATAAAAATGAGGTGTTTGATACCTCTTGTACAGAAAAAATTAAGAGTTGGGAATCACCTTTAAGTGGATGCATGTCTGAAAAAAGACTACCGTATACCGGACCTTTATAAGTCAAATTTACTGGCTCTTCATTTGAAATACAGTTACACTGTTATAAATAAAATTTTACTTGCAAAGTTTCATCATTATTTATACCTCCTTATCATTAGTAGCAAATATTGATAATACAGAAATGATGCATGTTTTTGCACAATACATTACCAGTCTTCGTGGGCCACTTTCAGTCATTCAGCCATCCTTTGACATTTAACTTTTGGAAATGACGACTTCTGTATTAAAAGTTATAAATGTTAAGTTTAATAAATTAAAAACAGCCATAAAAGTCAAACCTCTACAAAAATCAGAGTATCGACCATTTTCAGCATTATGTAATACGTTAATAATAAACACGGAACACATTATATTTTAAGTTTGGTCTTAAATGAGATTGAAATTTTGGCCTACAGGTAGAAAGAGCATAGATGTGGGTGGTAGTAATATATGACAATACGTCAATTGTTTAAACTTACTAATTATACGTTAATTGTTTCAACTTACTAATTAATAAATTCTTGATCAGTCAGTGTAGAATGTGCAGAGGCGTCATCACTCAACTGTGTATGAAAATCATAGGAAGAAGCAACAAGATGGATGACAGCTGAAAATATAATAATATACATCGTAAGTATATGTGATTTTGTTCTTAAATATAATAACTAATAAACTGTAGGTTTTAGATTGACAGTTAATAAAAAAGTGATTTATTAGGAACATAATACATCTACTGTTGTGGTTTTGAACAGCAATGAATGACACAATCATCAGTATGGTTAGTATTATATCAAAAGCAACTGGTTCATAATACTGTAAACAATTAAGTCATCACAAAGTGAAGATTATAACAGGATAAAATATTGTATTTAAATATAAGAATATTTTCATCACAGCCAACTGTATTGCGAATTCAGTCTTTTGGTACTTATCTTGATTTAGGCCCTTTAAGTACAAAAAATATTAAAAAATATTAAAACTACATCTGTCATCATGATACAGTCACCAGTGATTTCAGATGCAATTTTTTTCTTATTTTTGACGTCAAATACATAATTTTATGATTAATGTTTGGCCATTACTATATAACAACGTCTTCATTAAGGAGGCGGAGCTAATTAATAGTCACCGAGTATCTGTGTCATCGAAAAATTAACATTCCATGCATCCAGAGCTACAGATAAGCTGCGTATTGGGGTAATTACCCAATAAATTTTGTTAAAAACCCAATAGATTTTGAACGGAGGGAGTAAGAAAAAGCAAAGACAATCGGAAATACCCAAATAGAAAATGATGTTACGGTGAAAAAAAGTACAAAAAAGATTATTTACCCTTTGAGTTTTATTAAATACCCAATTGAAATTTGTCAAAACCCAATCAAAATTGAAACTCGGTGGTAAAATACCCAATGGACTAAAACCTTATCTGTAGCCCTGCATGCATCAGAGAAAAGGTGGCGCTTCAACATGCCCGGGGAAAAAAATGTAAAAAAATCAAAAATTACGTTCTTACATAATTATTAGAACAGCCACACCTCTTTCTTTCTTTCTTATATATCAGTTGTCATATAAACATCAACCAAATTATAATCAACAAGACACCAACACAATTTAATAAATGAAGTATAACCTTACAGTGATTTCCCTAGTTTTATGTGAAATGTATAAATGTTTAACCACAAGTTGTTTCTTTGCAAATTAAGACATAATTTTAAGATATTACATTTATGTTAAAATCTGTTACTTTTGTTTTTCTTGAAACAATAAAACTTGCAAGGGATTGATTGTGTCATTTACAGAAAACTTGTATACTTGTTCTTTTTTTGCATTCGACTGAGACAGTTATGCTTGGCTATTCGGTTTTATCCCTGCCTAATTGGCCAATGACCTCCAGCTTCGAGGGACAGAAAGTTTATGTGATACAAGAAATCCGGGCGCACCGCCCAAGCTCTTTCCGAATAGACACATTGGTTCTTTAATGTGCCTGGTATATAACACAGCATTGTTTTGCCTGTGCGTTTTTCTGGATTTGGCAGTTCACGTTTCACTGCAAAACAACAAAACTGAAGTTTTCCTTTAAAAAAAATGAAATAAAATTTAAGGTTTCAATTCTATTGCCAGTCAATAAATTGCCTTTTTCCCAAAAATCCAAAACCACATTGGCTCTTTAATGGATTTGATTAGGACATTGCATGATATAACAGTCTTTGAAAATCCCAACGGATCAATGGCAATAATTTGGCATCCACGTAACTGTAAATAAGTGGTATAGCATAGAAAATTTGACCTGATCCTGACCTTTATGCATGAATATGTTACAAGGTTCTTGCGTTGAATATGTAAATTTCCGCAAGCAAATCACGCAATAACAGTCCTTTAGATTTGTGTTGGTATTCGTGAAACTCCCTGCTTATGAAAACATACAATATGGGATATGAATATAAACAATTTATCAGCTGTTAAATTATGCTAATAGAAGGTCGAGAGTCGTGTCAAGTTCTCTGTACTATACAAACACGCCAAGTATACCTATATAGTCCAGTCAGGATAAAAATCCAGTGACGCAGCGGTGGAGTCCACTATAACGGTGTAAAACCAATTATAAAGGCTTATACTGTACAAAAAACTATAATTTCAACCTGTTTAGACAATGGTTGTGATTTTTTGCGTACACATAAATTGCAACGTCACTGTCAAAATATCCTAACTAAACTATACCTGCAACCTGTCAAACTAGATAGCAAGAAAAGCATAGATGTCTAACATCAAAGGGCACCTTTTAGAAATTTAAAAATGACAAGATAGACACAGTTCAGCTTTCACTCATTTCTTATGATTAAATATGAAATATACCTAAATGTATTATTATTGTCTGCTACATAATTATGGTATGCTTTCAAGCAAGTGGTGAAATAATAAATAATTTTAATTCAATTAAGTAAGCATACTAAATTAAACAAATACAAAAAAACTCTCATTTGTTTTTATAAAGAAGGAACCATTTCTGAAGACACAGAATAAAACATACCAGGGTTGTGACATGACTTTTTTGTGTTATAATATAGAGCTGAAAAAAATGACCTGTCTCTGAACTGTAGTCACTAACATGTCATAACTAATTAGAAACACAGACTAATTGTTTTATTGAAAAGTATGACCATTTGGTTTTTTCTCTTCCATCTATATTTAAGGTACACAAGCACCAAAGAAACAGTGTTAATCAATTGATAATGCATGGTGGAATGGTACAAATGTCGATCCAATTATCACTACCTTAGCAATAAAAGATCAATTCCAACAATATTTTTATAATGGCACTCACTGATATCCCCCAGCAACAGACTCAGCAACACCATAATGATGACATCAACACCATAATGATGACATCAACACCATAATGATGACATCAACACCATAATGATTATAGCAACACCGTAATGATGACATCAACACCATAATGATGACATCAACACCATAATGATTATAGCAACACCATAATGATGACATCAACACCATAATGATGACATCAACACCATAATGATTATAGCAACACCATAATGATGACATCAACACAATAGTGATGACATCAACACCATAATGATAACATCAACACCATAATGATGACATCAACACCATAATGATTATAGCAACACCATAATGATGACATCAACACCATAATGATTATAGCAACACCATAATGATGACATCAACACCATAATGATTATAGCAACACCATAATGATGACATCAACACAATAGTGATGACATCAACACCATAATGATAACATCAACACCATAATGATGACATCAACACCATAATGATGACATCAACACCATAATGATGACATCAACACCATAATGATTATTGCAACACCATAATGATGACATCAACACCATAATGCTGACATCAACACCATAATGATTATAGCAACACCATAATGATGACATCAACACCATATTGATTATAGCAACACCATAATGATTATAGCAACACCATAAAGATAACAATTAGTAAACGTCCAATAGGAGAGATCATGTTTGTATACAAAGGGATTAGTACCACTGGCTAGCTATTGGTGAATAGCATGTTTTTATTGTTCATTCATCTAAGAGATTGCTGGTGGGCATTTTGCATATGAATACGGTGATCTCTCCTATTACCTAGGATGCTTGTCAGTTTGAGAATACATCCTTTACAAGTTTATAAACTGACTACATTGTATGACTATATAATACAGTATTGTTTCATTTTAATTTTAAGTTGAAATGCCAAGTTTCAATAAATCAGAATGCAGTCTAGACGCAAAGGAAATGTAAATACAGAGACACAATTAAATGGGATTCAAACACGAAGATTATCCAATAGGTGATGTAGAAGACAATGACACTCACCTAAGTTTTAAATCAATTCCCAAAGAAATAAGATCTGAATCGATAATACAACAATAATTATAAAGTTTACGAACTCCATAGAAACATTCCATGGTAATTGTAAAGAAAACATTCAACTCTACCTGGAGATTTCGAATTCCCAAAAAATGGTTTCACAAATATCAATCATGCGAATAATATGATATATAAATCCATTTAAATCGATATGCGCAGTATTGAAATCAGTTTCAATCTGAAATATATTAACCCTCACAGTCGATCTAGGCCTTCATTACATCAATAAATATGTATGTATAACGATAATCCCCATCACATTGACTTTCATCTTTCAAAATTGTCTCGCTCCAACATGCAGCCAGCCGATGAATCTCATGTGAATGTAATGCGGCATATATCAATAAATTGGTAGAACCCATCTCTATGTTAACCAGTTTATTAATAAGCCACAGGAGATGCCTTACTTCTGTAAGCATGCGCACAGTGACAATGACGTTGAATGAATTATCAGTAACTACCTATCATAAACAATAAGAATAAAGATTGTTGGGTTTTTTTCGCCCAAACAACCTAAATTTATCACCACTTACTATCAGCCAATATTAGTCTAATTAGAACCAGGGATGGCAATTAACGGCACAGTTATGATACTATAAACAATAAATGTGTGAAACAGATTCTTGCCACAGTGGTACATTACAGAGGGACACAGTTATTTTGGTCAATTAACCGCCAATTTGTTAACCTGTTTGGCGCCATATGATAAGTGTTGTTATTCAATGTTTATATATTCCTCACTTCGGTCTCGTCCGTAATGATGTCATAGTTACCAGGCTTTGTACTTCCCAACCTTTTTGTACTTCTTGGAAACACTGTATTGAGAGGCTATAGACAACATGACCGACTGTCGTTCCTGCATTCTGTAGGTGTATATATATAATAGCGTGAAAATGTTATAACACAGGTATTGAAAGACATTGTGTCCTTTCAACCGAATTATGTAACTCACCAAGTTTGCATAGACTAAAAATTCAGGTTTTATCAATATAAGATCAAAAGCGACACTCTTGAGTACCATCACAGTTTTTATTCCCCTACCAGTTTTTGACCGGAGGGGATCATGCACGTCTAAAAATATTTTGATTCCGACAAATTGTGGCTGCTATGGCAACAGAAACATTGAAAATGGCTTCAAACCGGTAGGGGACTAATTCTGTAGTGCTTGCAATTCTTAATGACATGTTCTTTTTGATTCAGCCAATGACCTAGTAACTAGTAGTAAGTGTAATATTGACCCACAAAAAAAACACTGAAATGTGTCACGAAAACTTGTTTGAGGAAACAAGTATTGATGCCGGAATTTCAATTAATTTTCATGTGGCTTTTCTACAAAAATCATGTCTTTCCATTTCAGGTTGGCCTATAGATGAGCCAAAAACTTTGACATTCCGATTATTAACAAAGTTATTCTTTGATATAACCATGTGACCTAGTTTTTATTGCCAGAAGACTTGGTAATGAATTGGGCTTAGATTATATACAGCAGAATATATAAGATTGACCAAATTGAGAAAAGCCAAACTAACTCAGGCGAACAACAAGACATGGTTTTGTTACATTGGCTTAAGGTCAATTCAGTTTCCTTGGCTTTCATAAATCATACAACATGTCAGGGATGTAGAAGTGCTTTACAATTAATCACTTGGATGGAAGGAGGCAATCTTGTTTATATCCCATTGTGGTATAAATCGATTTATCAGGTCAGTCACTTGTTTACATAACATTGTATACATAAACATTGCAATTTTTCTTACTAATGTCTTATTTTAATAGATCTTATGTGTATTAATTAGTAAATAGCTTATAGTGAATTAATGTTTTGGTTTGCACTGCCTTTTACTCTTTCTAGGTATACTGCTAAAGCCCCTTTCGGGTAAACTAGCAGGTTAAATGTTAAAAACAATAAAAATACAACATTATTACAGTGATTTTTTTCCTTCTATATTAGGGTCCGGAAAACGGACCCTTTCCCAATTGCAAATAGGCTATAATTTTCCCAAATTTGAATGGAGAAATTCCCAAAAAGCAATTTAAAAAAATAATTTTCAAAATCGGACATAAAATGATAAAGTTATGAACATTTTTGACAAGAGGACAAGCATAATAGTTCAAAGAAACCGGTCAACATTTACATGTCATTCACATGTAATCTCTTAATCAGTTTTATTTGGCCTTTCTGCTTCAAGGAAATTCCCAATTTCAAGTTGTCACGACGCGAAAATTCCCAATCTGAACGGACCCAGACCTTTTCCCAAAGAGGCAAAAAAAATCACTGTATTGATATTGTAATGTTTACATGTATACAAGAGACAGACCTGAATGATCGGTGTATAACAATTTCAATCCATGCCAGTGTCTTGGGGAACAATAACCTGGTCATTACTTCCTTATTCATTTACCATCATGTAAATTCTAGGGATAATCTGGAAAAATCTTGACTGAATCTTTCATATTCAACAAGATGTCAGCATTTATATAATTATATAATCTCTGAACAATACCTTTCATCAGGGCAGGTTTCTCTTTGTAATGCATTTTTGGGGGCAATTAAATCTCTAAAAGATAGCATTGCCTATTTCTTATTAACAAAATTAAAGTCAAGGAAAAACAATGAGTCTTTGCCTTCACATAGTTCCAGAAACTTGTCAACATTTTCTACACTGCTACATATAGCCTTCATAATTATGTTTCTCCAAACCTTTAAACTTGTTTAAAGATTAGGTCAAAAGTAGCAAGGTTCGGTTGTTCGTTGACTTGGTCTAGTAACCCTAGTGACCCCATGACCCATGTGACCCAGTTCCAAACTAAGTCTTAAGAAAAATATTTCATATCATCAAAATAGTTCAACATGAAATAGAACATCTCAATGGAATTAGGAAATTCTGTACAAACATGTCATATCATATGATCTACATAATGACAGTTCTGATAGCAAAAATCAGCATTAAGGTCAGAAGGATATATGTGCTACAAAATCAATCATACATCATAAATAATGGCACAAAATTACCAAAACTGAGTTGCATTAGTATGCAAAAAGTGGTGTAAATAAATATGCAAAAATATCTATATAAATCCATCCTAGCTATCAATAATCCTTCTTTTCAGACTGATGTATTAAGGATAAGGACAGTTTTTAATACTCTGCAAATCAGAATGCACACAACATTTCTAGTACAATAAATCTCCGAAAATTATGCACATTAAATATATCATAATCCCCCATGGCTTATTAATAATCCATTAAGATATTTGGTGTTAAAGATAAAGTATTTTTGATACCCTGCATCCTCTCAATAGTAATGCTCCTATATCAAGACATTTGCACATAAATCAGTATTGATCTATTCATCAATACAGCTACTAAAATTTGTGACATGTCATGAATTCCTAATTAATACGCATCACCAAAGATCCAGCAGCTATACCTCACAGGGCTAATACTTTTAACCATCAGTGAACTCTTGCTTATAAAATAAGATCACAATTTATCACAGACTTAACAACCAGTATGGGTTGATACCCTGAGAATCTCACTTACATGGAACAATTTATATAAGCTTCATTATGGTAACAGCTTTTTAAATGGTAATATTTTTTCTTGACGTTCAAGCTAAGGGTCATCATCCTCCGAATAAGTACAAGTTGCCAGATGATTTACAGAAAAGCCAACTAGAGTTATCAATGAAGTGATGAATCATACCCCCCCCCCAGCACTGCCTTGACACATACAGGACTATTATCAGGGGTTCTACTGAGGCCATGAGCACACATCCCAACACTAAACCTCTGTTTAAAACATTGTTATATTATCAAAATTTAGCACATAGAATTTCAAATGACCATAACTTAGTCAATACTTGGTATTTTTTCATCAAATAACTTTCATTTTTTGAAGAAAAGTTCATTCTTTCTAAAGCAGCAAATCCAATTCCGGATTAATCCGGAAGTGTAGAACCCCTGTATTATATAACATATTATTACATGGTTTCCTACATTCATGTCAAATTTCATCAATATCAGTCAACAAATATTGAAATTATAGGGCTTTCAGCAGTTTTTAGTCTTGTCTCAGGCCAATATTGAATTATTATCCTTTGACCTCTACGTGTGATCATGATCTTTGAGCTTAGGAACCTGGATTTTGCACATGACACATCGTCTTGATGTGATGAACGTTTTTACCAAGCTATTTCAAAATACAGTTAAGCACGACGAAGTTACAGAGCGAACACAACTTGCATGACTATATAACCTTTGACCTCTAAGTGTGACCTTGACCTTTGAGCTAGGGACCTGGGTCTTGTGCATGACACATCGTCTTGATGTGATGAATATTTGTATCAAGTAATTTCAAAATCCAGTAAAAACACAACAAAGTTACAGAGCGAACACGACTTGCATGACTATATAACCTTTGACCTTTATAAGTGTGACTTTGACCATTGATCAAGGAACTTGGGCATAGCACACTGTCTTGATGTGGTGAGCATTTGTTCCAAGCAATTTTAAAATACAGCAAGAAACAACCAAGTTACAGAGCGGACAAGACTTGAATGACTATATAACCTTTGACCTCTAAGTGTGACCTTGACCTTTGAGCTAGGGACCTGGACTTTGCACATGACACAACATCTTGATGTGGAGAACATTAATTTTGTATCAAACAATTTCAGAAGTAACAGAGTGGACAGGATTAACAGCCTAAGAACTTGGCTCATTGATTGAACATGGTTTAAGTGAGTCTCACAAATTCCTGTGTGCTGGTTGGGTACCAACTCAGGTGTCTAATATGGAGGCATGATCATGGCATAACAAGAATGGTTCTAATGAAGCATATACCCAATCCATGGTTTATACAGAACTTCCCCTAACAGCTTCATGTACTTTTCAGATGCTGATTGTCACCACAGGACATTTGCAGTTGTATCTGTTCAAAAAAAAGATGACTCAATAAGGTGGTGTGTTGATTTTTAGTAAATCTTCTGTCATTCTTTTGTTTGATCTTTTATCTGTTTATATGTTTTTGCCTTTTTTATATTTACAGCAAACTCATTCTAGGCCAATTTACCAAAACTTTAACTTTTTTTTCAAAATTCAAGTACTTTTCAAGGACTTTTTGGCAGTTTCAAATAAAACTACTTTTCAAGACCTGTGAGAATTACCATGCCAATCCTGGAAAAAAAGTCTGTTTGGGTGCCAGTAGCACACAACCTAACTTAAATAACTCTTCAAATAAATTTTATTTCTGCGGAACAGTTCATTCTTTCTAGTACTGCAGCAAGTCCAGATATCTGGATTATTCAGGAATTATAGCAGCGCCGAACAAGAGGCTAATAAGCTTGCACAACTCATTGCAAAGTGGCTTCCACCTTTGCCACTACAACAAGACCTTCCAGAGAAAATATTGGTTCTGTTCAATTGTTGGCAATTAAACCCGCGACATACAGTCTAACTTGTACTAGCGACCACGCGTATTAAGCGACCTTTGCCTTAAACGACCGGTTTCAATTCCTCCCGACCATATTTGCTCTATTTTACTATTGTATTCAGCGACTTTTGTCTTACGCGACCGGCGACCACAGTTTAAGCACAAAATTGATTGGTAAAATTGCATTAAGCGACCAAAAAATTATGTGTAAATTTATACCTCGTCTTAAATCATTGTTTGTTCACACTTCGGAGTTTGTCTTTTGTTAACTGGGCCCCAATTAACAGCATTGATAATCACCATTGTGTCCGTAGGGCATGTCATTCAGATCAATTTTAATCCGATTACACACATTATTACGGATAATTGTTGCATCTTTTGCTGAAATCAGCTTGTTGTTTCCGTCCACTTGGATTCGGCTAAAACCCGGTCTATTTCTTTTTTTCCCCGAGTGCAACAACAAAAACAACATGCAAGCAAAACTAACTTACGTTAAAAGCATTGTGTAATATACTAGTAACCCTTCTCGAAAAAGTGTATTTAATACGCATTTAACGCGCATTTAATCTGCATTTAATCCGTATTAAACGCGGCGGTATTGGCACTGTATTTTTTCTGCATTTTATTTACCGAATGTATTAAATGTAAATAAAATGCGGATTAAATGCACTTATTTTCCTCGAAAAATGCACTTACAGTGTATTTTTTCTGCATTTTTTCTGCGTTTAATGCACTTCATCTTAAAAAAGTGCACTTTAACCGTATTTTTCTAGTGCATTAATACACTCAAGTGCATTTTTCTTCTGAAAAAAAAATGCACTTCTGCCTTCAGTGTACTAAAAGCGTATTTTAAGTGCATTTATTCACTTAAGCGCATTTTTCATCTGAAAAAAATGCACTTCTGCCTAGTGTACTAAAAGCGTATTTTTCTAGTGCATTAATACGCTTAAGCGCACTTTCTTCTGAAAAAAATGCACTTCTGCCTTCAGAGTACTAAAAGCGTATTTTTCTAGTGCATTAATACGCTTAAGCGCACTTTTCTTCTGAAAAATGCACTTCTGCCTTCAGTGTACTAAAAGCGTATTTTTCTAGTGCATTAATACACTGAAGTGTATCTTTTTCCTTAAAAGGAAGATTCTGGTCATTTCAGTGGCCATAACTCTAGAACTAGTGAACAGAATTGTCGAGCATGGACTGATGCTAGTGGGGACAGACAGCCAATGTATGATCCCAAAAGTAGAGCTAAATCATGTATGCATTTTTACTAGATTTTGTGGAGATGATGTGAACAAGTTTCATATAAAGGCCAAAAAATTGCTACACAAACAAATGTGGACGGACGGAGAGTGATCACAAAATCTTACCTAGTCACTTTGTGACAGGTGAGCTAAAAACTTTTCTTTACACTGTGTTAAGCAAGTAACTGTAAGAACATAAAAATAAACACGAATCTCTTTCTACTGCATTGTAATTGCTATAAATTTAGAATTCAAATTTGAACATATAAAAAAGATAAACTTACATATAAATAACCATATAAAAGTTCTGTCACAGTTAGAATACCTGTCACTTTTTTCAATCATTCACACACTTGAGTTCATTCATTATTTCAGGTACTCTGCCGTGACATCCTGAAATTCATGATTTATGTCACACAACAATGATACAAATTGAACAAGAAATATCACTGAATGTGATGAATACCCCAGATACTGCTTGACACTGTCACTCCAATGTTCTCTGACAATATGTACAACAAGACTTTGTAATAATGATAAGTAATGCAAACTGTCATTGAAATCCAACCAATGGTTACAGAGGGAAAGTACAGACAAAAGCTATCAGTGTAAAAAAACAAACGGCTATAACTCCCTTAAAATTGATCCGACAAACAAGTGCTGATGATATGCACAACTAGACTAGGTATTGAATTTGATCATTCACACAAAGGTTTGTTGAAATCAGACCAATGGTTACAAAGAAATAGCGCGAACAACATTTACAAGTGCACAAAAATAAAGGGGCATAACTTCCTTAAAATTGATCCTACCAGCATGTGCAGATGATGTACTCAACTAGACTAGGTACTGTTTGGTCATGCAAAGTTTCGTTAAAATTCAACCAATGGTTACAGAGAAATACTGCGGACAAAATTTATAAGTGCAATAAAATAAAGGACCATAACTCCCTTAAAATTTATCTGACCAGTGTTAGCTGACGATATGCACAACTAGACTTGGTGCTGATCATTCATGCAAAGTTTCGTTAAAACTCGGCAAATGGTTATAGAGAAATAGTGCAGACAAAATTTATATGCGCAAAACACTAAAGGGCCATAACTCCCTTAAAATTGATACAACCAGTGTGTGCCGACGATATGCACAACTAGACTTGGTACTGATCAGTCATGCAATGTTTTGATGGAATCCAACCAATGGTTACAGAGAAATAGCATGGACAAAATTTGCACGGACCTACCAACCAACCTCATGCATGACTCCCATATAGCCCCCATATACTATTTGTATCTGGGGGTATAGTCAAGTATGATTCTGTCCATCAATCTACGGCGATTCCATTCAGAATTTCTTCTACATGTGGTAGTTCCGGTCTTTCATTTTCTAAGGCGAGTCCATTCAGGATTTCTGCTACATGTGGTTCTTCCGGTCTTTCAATTAAATTAATGGTTACTTCAGGTGATTGACAAAGTGGACCAAGTGTCGGCATCCTCAAGGACTTCATCTAAAAATGATAAAAGAAATTTTAAGCTTAATATTAAAACAGAAAACTCATTCTTTTAACTAGTTACTTTAAAATCAGAGGCTAGCAGCTTAGTTGAACCAGTTTATAACAACTGGACATAGCCCAAAAATTGGGCATAGCTTTTGCACTAGCTGCTGGGCAGCTAAATATTGTTTTCCTATAAATATCACATTATGGTGCAGTTGACAATTGATTTACTGATTCCCTTTAATACAAGACAAAGTTGAAACAAGTTCGTGCATTTTTCGCCCTCGGGTACGAATTTATTGAGGACGAAATTTTCGCCCTCGGGTACGAAATTATTGGGGATGAAAAACTCCGAAACAGAAAATGATTCTACTGCCAGTCAATTCATTAAAGTCTCCAAAACGAGTAATTAATTGATAGCAGGTGATAAAATAAGTGTTTCTATTTCATTAATTCTAAATTTCAATACGTTTTTTCGCCGATGTTTCGTATCATGAATGACGAAAATCCGCGGGGATTTCGTAATTTGTCATTTTCATACGAGCTCAAAATCGACGAATTCGGTCATTACAAGCTATCTTTGTTAATATAAAGTACATATTTAATAAAATAAACTCCTTACCTGTACATTTCTGTCGAAGTCTAGCTTCATTCATTCATTTTGAACGCAGATCGATTGATTTTTTCATGCAGTGATATTTGTTTATTGATCGTTGTAAACAATATGGCGGGTCGAGGGTCAAACTTAAAGTAGTTCATTTTCATCCGCACATGCGATGCTCTTCCCGACGGCGTAGAATTATGATTTTTATATTGTAAAATAATTGTTAGAATATTTTAATCAGAAAATTAAATTAAATTTGTGATTTTGCAAAAAAATATTAGAAATATTACCGATTTTGGCGGACTATATTTCGTATTTCGGGTAGTGAGGAGGTTACTAGTATGCAAATTATATAAAACACCTTCGGAAAGCTCAGCCAATTAGCTGTCTTATGATGCGTGATTCATGAATGTTACATTGATGTTAGTAGTAAATAAACACATATATATAGATCACATGTTCTTACAATGATACTAATTGGCCGATTAGCGTGAAATTGACCATTCAATCCAACCTTACATTGTCTCATGCATCTTGCATTGCATAATTAATGTTTATAAAATTATTTTTATGGTTAGCAAAATAATTGTATTATGCCCCTCCCCCATCTTTGATCGTCAAATTTTACATGGAGGTTGGTCATCAACAGTAGATGGTCCCTGTTGATTTTGAGGTCAGTAGATCAAAGGTCAAGGTCACTGTGACCTTTTCCATTTCTGACAAATTCAAATGTTTTCCGTTGAATAACTCAAGAACGCTTTGCCCTAGGATCTTCAAACTTTACATGGTGGTTGGTCATCAACAGTAGATGACCCCTATTGACTTTGAGGTCAGTATGTCAAAGTTACTGTGAACTTCAGTATTTCTGACTATTCAAATGGTTTCTGTTCCATAACTCTAGAACGCTTTCGCCTAGGATCTTCAAACTTTACATCATACGTAACATTGCCCCCTATTGATTTTGAGGTCAAAGGTCAAGGACCCATAGCCATGGTCAAACAGCAAATTTATGGCCCTTTGCCATGGTCAAACAGCAGAGTTATGGCCCTTTGACATGGATAAAAAGCATGTGAGGACAGTTTCATAAAAACATAACCTCTTGAATCAAAAAGGTACACTTAATCTACAAAAGATACACTTAAAATACACTCTTGTAAAAAGTGTACTTCTTGAATAAAAAAGATACACTCTATCTGCAAAAGATGCACTATAAAACGCTTCTTTGTAGAAAGTGCACTTCTTGAATTAAAAATACGCTTAAAATGCACTTGTTTCAGTAAAAGATACAGAAAAAATGCACTTCTATGCTAAAGATGCAGGAAAAATGCACTTGAGTGCACTCTTTTAGAGAAAAATGCACAATAAATACGCTTATTTAGAAAAAGCGCAGAAAAAATACGCTTTTTAAGTGCATTTTGGTAAAAAGTGCATTTTTTTTCGAGAAGGGAAGTTTATAAAAATGATAAATTAAATGCTTATGAAGACGATGCGTACAAGTATAGAATCATCATGAAACATTTTCACACACTAAATTGATTAAGTTGAATAGTATTCGGACAGCGTAAAGTCTACACTCCATGTTTCTTACATTTGTGTTAAACGACCATTCCGTTAAGCGACCAGTTTCAGACCCTCCCCATGGTGGTCGCTTAATACAAGTTAGACTGTAGATCAAATTTCAGAGTCAGGTGTTAAAATTGACTTCGGATAAATTCTGAAGCTAATGTATTGCAATTGAAATGCATAATCCATCTCCTGAACTTATAATCCGGTCATTATGTCTCTTCAATATATGCAATAGATCGATCCGAACCCCAACTGGCAACATAGAACCTTTGGTCGATTCAAATCAAAATGCAATTATAAGGGTATAGATGTGCAGTTCTCTAATCCAGTTCATGTTGAGAAACATTCAATAAGTCTATTAAAAGTTCATCAAACTTGCCTGTATACATATAAATATATTGAACAATTATGTTATTTCTATTAATATGCCATGTAAACGTCACTTTGGCTGTGATTTGAATTTTTATTGGGTACCTAATTCCAAATATGGGTTCAAGTAACTTTGGTCGCACGGATTACGAAACAAGTCAATACAAGTTATTATAAAATTATATAAGTGATATTTGTGTTTCGTTCTAAAAGTAGAGCCTACAAATACCAAGTCATAAATGTTACAAAATTGTAAAGCACATCTCATAAAACTAAGTCAGCATGTCAAAATGAAATTGAGTTCAGGCAAACAACCAAATGAAACACTGCAAGCTGAATGTAATAACTTTAAAGGACATACCAATAATTGAAGAGTTTTCCCATTATAATTGGATCCATATCTTTTAAGATTTCTTACATGAGGTTAGCATTGGCTCTTTTATCAACTCCTTTAAACATTGATATAATTTTTCTTCATATTTATTAAACCACAACTCACTTTCAACATTCAGGACAACTGTAACATGTACTTAATACTCAAGAAACCAGCAGTAAACAAAGATTTTAAATTATTGTTTTAACAACACCAATATTTGCAATTTAAACTCGGTCCCTAGAACATCAACCAGTCAATACCTCTCACACTACAGGACTTTTTTGGTTATACAGTAGGTAGGGGGCCGATGCATGGAACTATCGATGCATTGCGATTCCGAGTGTCCCGATAGTATGGATCGATAGTAAAAGTCTCGATCCAATAACTATTGCCGATAATTAGCTCAACTATCGATAGTTACGATAGTTTGCTTTTTATAAATAAAGTTTATTATTAATTTAAAACAACTTCCGTTTTCGCATCAAAACAGCCACAATAGACCAATATCGCCTTAATTTTATTAATCTATTTCTGTCAAATTCATTTTAAATCATTTCCACAAATAAAAGATTGGTATGTTGTACAACAAAATGATATCTTACACAGTGCAAAATTGCATTTACAAGTTCATCTCTGGTTTTCAAAGCTTGGCAATAACTATTGCAATAGTATCGCAATAGTTTCCAGCAATACAATAGTATCGCAATAGTACTTTCAGCAATTATAGCAATAGTATTGCAATAGTCAAAATCGGACTCAATAGTCACCCCTAACAGTAGGGATCCCGGTAAACATTCGTTAGAATCATCAGGGTTTCCTCAAAAATGAAATTTTTAATTGACAAAATTATTCCCCATGTTACCAATATACCAATATTTTTTCTGAAATGTTTCATTAAAATGAATACACATCGTCGGCTTAGAATTATTTTGAGCTATCTACAAAAAATCATTTTTTGAGATAATTACACCCCTGGATTCCTAATATGTTGAGCTATCTAATGCGCCCATTGTTTTCAAAATGGAAGCATCCGTTACGAAGTTTGCGCGTCACATCTTGCGCTAACTCAACATTTCACACTCAAAAGTAAGGGTTATTTTGAGCTATGTACGTGAGATAGCGCACTATAATCGTAACAAAGGTTGAACAACCAATCAAAAAGAAGCAATTTGTCACGTGATTTGACACAAAAATTCTTAAAATGACGTCATTCCTTGTAGATAGCTAAAAATAGACAATAGACATGAAAATTATCAACAATAAATGAAACAGTTTCGCTTTAAACGTTCTTATTTCAAGTGATATCTCCTGAAAGCTCAGTATAATACTAAAGAAAATCAAAATATTGTTACACTTTATGAGCTATCTCTAAAATACTTTTTCAATTTTAGAATGAACTGTTGCTCATGGGGTATTAAAATTCATGGTGAAGGTAGCTTATTATAGTACAAATAATAATATTTTTTATTTCTTGCAAATCGACCAATGTTGAGTGAGATTATCATATCTGAATCTTTGAGGCGCTTTTTCTTGAAAATTGAAATTGTGTAGTTAGCGCAAGATAATACTAAGGCGACGACATGTAAGTGCCCCATACAATCCTGAATCAAATAAGCTCCGTAGAATAATATTATTTGATATACAATTCTTAGATATTGTAGCTTTATATAATCTCAGTAACTAAATGCAATGGCATTCATTTGACAAAACTTAAAATCTCTCAATAATAAAGCGTCCCATGGTAAAGAATGTATTGGTGTGACTTGCTATGTCAATTAGTTAGCTTTACAAGTTAATTAGATAACACTAAACTTGGATTTTTCAAGAATTTTCTCATGACATGAAAATCTAAATGAAGGTTTGTCAATAGGAGCAACACCTTGTTGTTAACTGAATGGAAACCTTGACAGCTCCATTTCCTTATTAAGAAAAGAACAGAGGAAAAACACGTATTCTCACTCTAGCGAGTAATAAGCAGCGTTAAGACATTTTTACATAAAAAGAGATGAAGAAATTGTAATACAGCTTGTACTACTAATGAAGGTTTACAAGAAGCTAATTAGAAATGCAGTTTTTTGCGGTTTTAATTGTGAACGCAAAATGACAAGCATGTCCGCCAACATAATGTCACTTTAAGTTTGGCCATTATTACTGTTTTCATTCCCCACAATTTACTACAAGTTAAAGGTTAATTATGTGGGAGTGAATTTCGTGCATTTATTTCCTCTTTATGTTTGAAACATACATATATTGAAGACTTGGGAGTTTTATGAAGCAAACTGTCTAATGTGTCAAGACAGGTACCTGCAGCTTGTCACGAGTAGGTGAATAAACTAAATTATACATAACTTTAACTAAATAATGCGAAACATAATAAATATGTCTAAAAATGGATGAAATTGTTCCCTATGGTTGAAACTTGTGAATATTTTTGCTTGATATTGGGAAAAAATATAAGAGCCTTTCTCCAGGAAAACTGGGCTTAGTGACATTGTACTAGTAAGTATGTAATTAGGTTAAGAAAACCCTCTTAAATGACAAAAAGTCATGCTCTTTGATTTAAGTTTAAGTTCTTGGATAATATAGAACTATGTCTTAGATTTATTTTTTCTCATGAATCATGTTAAAATACCTTCTGTCGTTGCTATGGTGACCAATTTCTGAAGAATATACATAATGAGAAAACTAGGGTTAGTGGTTGAAAACAGTAGCTATGTTTCTCTAAAAGCTAAAATTCACGATTTAAATATGCTGTATTAAAAAATGAATATATTTCTAAAATGTGATACAATTTTGAAAAGTTTACATCAAGAACTAATCAAATATTGGATTTATGAACTTCTTGTTAACATAACGTCAAATAACGTTTGAATGACATTTGCGACGTCGCTAACAAAGTAGGGGGGCGTGGTTACTTTTAAAAGTCTGTAACTTTGTAATTTGCTCAAATTTTGTGAAACTGTGCAAAAGAGTCTTGTCTTTCAACATGTAATGCTATATTATCATGATTTTCATATTTTTGTCACTAAGCCCGGATTTCCTGGAGAACGGCTCATATTATTTTCAATTTGGAACATAGCCCATTATCAGCTATAAAATCAGTCGAGGAAATAACATGGAGCTTACAACAGTTGCACAGGTTATGTAAGTACGTACAAACTGCTTCATGCTTAAACTTGATACTACCTAACTTAATTAAAATATCCCACACAAAATGTGTTGAATTATGTGACAAGTGCAAACAATAAATTCAATGATATTACCATAATATGAACACAATGCTCTGCAATGTTTATTAGTTAGATAAGTAAATTTTCCATAATTATATACAAAGTCAATTAGCTTAATTAATCAGTAAAATAAATAGCATGATCCACTGAAGCAAATGTTATATATCAATAACGAATTGTTCAAACCAATTAAGAAAGTACCTGCTAAGTAACCATCAATTACTCTAGCAGAGAAAATAAGCACGGAATGTCCATTATCTACCACATGAAAGAAATAAGTGAAATACTGTTAAATCATTATTTTTCGAGGGAGTTTAATTTTCATTGATTTCGTTGTTGAAATCAACCACGAAAACTAAAACCCACAATAAATCAACCTCCGGATTACAGAACCTGGGATTAGCCTTCCATGTTTTGAAATCTATATATTCCACCGCATATAAACCAAATCATTGTACTCTTTATTGTGATACTATACAATTCAATGTGTACTCATTATTGTGATTGAAACATCGGGTGATTTTCCATCACTGTACTCATTATTGTGATTGAAACATCCGGTGATTTTCCATCACTGTACTCATTATTGTGATTGAAACATCCAGTGATTTTCCATCACTGTACTCATTATTGCAATACTATACAATTCAATGTGTAATCATTATTGCGATAATTAAAAGTTGACTCGTTTATACACTGTGTATCCACAACCCCATGAAAATGTGTTTTTAACAAATTCACGAAGTTCAGTACCCACGAAAATATGTGATTTTACGGTAGTACTAGGTTCCATGGTAGTGGAGAAATTGGAACATTTTCCTAATCACCAATGTGTTTGTTTATATTAATTGATCGAACAGGTCACTGTGAACATTGAACTTAGTACACCCAATAATCAATTGTAATTGTTGACCAAAGTACCCCATTTTTGTAATTATATCACAATTTTCTTGGGTAAAGTTTATACATAGTGACACGTCCTTGTTTGATAATTAAATATAAAAACTTTAATTGGATAAATTTTAGACATGGTAGAAAATGACCTCTGTCCTTTTATATAAAAAGGTTCAAAATACAGCATGCTGAGCATAGCCTTTATTTGCCAGGCTGCTTTCTGCTGAAATATGGCAGGAATACGAGTTCCTTTATCCGTATTTGAACCCTGGTCGCCAGATCAGACAGCAAGCACGCTAACCATTGGGCTACGGAGGTACACAAGATTTGACTGAATTACTTCTAATTTGCCTTCTTATTATTCAACTACTGTTAATAACTTTCACAAATAAAATCTGTGTTGTTTTCCTGTTAATTCTCAGAATGATTTATTTAAGAAAGAATATGTTTAGTTATAAGTAGCCATGATGCTTTGAGATATTTCATTTCAAAGTCTTAGAAAACAATAATTTAGAAGCATTAAACCAATGATTTTCACATGACTTTAACAATGAATAATCCTGCTGAACACATAACCTTGCATGTTTTGCCTGTTTCTATATGAACAGAGCACAGTAACTGACAATTAATATTCATTATATATCATTATATTCTGATGAAGGTGTTACCTGAAACGTTAATAATATAAATTACAAAAGTATACAAAACACATGTTGTCAAATTGTTTTCATCTAATTACTATTCTGAAATATATAACCTAAACATGCAGAGAAAGGTTTGTTTTGAATCTGTTATTAACATGAGATATTTGTAAAACATGCATGCTCATGGCAGCAAAGTCTGGCTACCCGACTAATATACCAGATAATATATTTTTTTCAATCAATTATCATAATTTCGTTATCAATTTTAGCTAGATTTTATTTTGGACTTGATTATCCTATGTTTGAGGGTGCAAAGAAAATTAATTTCATGAAAAAAGAGTAGTCTGAAAAGTTGTCTCCTTTAATTAAACGTAGGGTATGTATAGACAGACTAATGGCAGCCCAATAGACAGTAATGTTAAAGGTCATTGCAACCTTGACCTTTGACCTCAAAATCACAAGGGGTCAACTACTGAGGGTGACCAAAATCCCTAAAAAGTTTTGCAGATTCAGACCCAACAATATACAAGTTATTGTAGGAACAGAACATTTAACACAGACCTCAAACAACAGGGCCCAAAGGGACCTAGGTCGCTCATCATTCATAGCTGTATGTGCAGGCCCGATGATAACCTAAGTAAATATAATCTTTCTTCAATTTCTGACCAGGATTTATGAAAATAAGCTTTTTGGGCATGCACAAGGTTTTTGTATTATTTGAACTGGTGACCTTGTGTTTATCCCAGATAACCCATATTCAAACTCTACCTACATTTTATCTCAACAAACTCTGACCAACTTTCATGAAGATTCAGTGAAAATACAGCCTCTATGGCCTACACAAGGCTTTTATATGATTAGACCTAATGACCTTATTATTGACTCCAGATGACCCATATTCAGACTCAATTTTTATTACATCCAAATAAAGATTTTGACTAACCTTAATGAAGGCCTAGCGAAAAATGCAGCCTCCATTGCATAATAATGCAATCTAAATATAAAGATAAGGTAAAAAATGTGACACCTAAGTGCCAACACAAGGTTAAAATATGATGTCATAGTGACCCAGTCTTTTATTCCATATGACCCAATATTGAACTTTAGCTAGATTATGTTATGAGTTTCATGAAGATTAAGCCAAAAGTGTGACCTTAAGTGTCTGCATGAGCAATTAAGGACAGATGACAGACAGAGAACAATCACAAAAAGCTCATTTTGTCACATTGTGACAGGGGAGCTAAGAAGCCAATTAAAGGCGCATGCAGCCCAGTAAATGCCCTTAAAATTAAGCAGTTTATTACGCACAATTATTTCTCTGAAAATAACATCTAACTTTACTCTTTTTAAACAATAGCATAAATAATGATAATACAACATGGTGGATAAATGTCAAACTGCAAGCACAATCTTTTATTCTATAAACACAAAAAAGCCAATTAGTAAAGAAAAATACCTTATGAACTTGAGTGTAGCCGTAACATTCCGGTAAATCATAGTTTAAACTCTAGATAGATTCATTAACAAAATGGTTCCAAGTTCATTTGGCAAAAGTACTAAGCATTTAATAATAATGATTAAACCATATGCTTCAAACTCAGGCGAACAGCACTGTGAGTTCACCAATAGCTGCCAACCAAACATACTATACAAAGCCCTACAACTTACTGAACAAACACAGAATCGCTTGTCACAAAACAAACTAAGAATATATATGAAAAACTTTCTTTATCAATACAAATGTAAGTTGTAACACTATAAAGGAATTATATTTAACAAATGTTTAAATGGAATTGTTTGACATTGGTCCATAGTTTAACAAATTGAGTTCAATACATCATAGGTTCTGTTTGTATGTAAAAACAACTTTGCAAATGCTAATAATTAAAGTTGCAGGCCCTGGTCACGTGAAGTAAACATTTAACTAAATAAATAAATAGAATCAATAGAAACATTTAAAGCTACTGTGTTAGTTACCAGAATTGAATATATAAACATACATATATAATAATAAGCACAGATAATTTGACATGATCCTGACCTTTATGCATGAATATATTACAAGGTTCTTGCGTTGAATATATAAATTTCCGCTAGCAAATCGTGCAATAGCGGTCCTTTAGATTTGTGTGGGTATAACACCTCGAGTGTCTTCGTGATACTCCCCGCTTATGAAAACATACAAGCGGGGTTATAAATATAGACAACATATCAGCTGTTAAATTATGCAAATAGAAGTTTGAGAGTCGTGTCAAATTCTCTGGACTAATATACATAATGTCGTGCTGGAATTCAATACAACCTGGGGCGGTATTAAATACTGATCTTACTTGACTTAAGGATAAGGACAACCAATCAGATCACACCATATTAAACTCTTGGTCAGTAACAGGCGATGTGATTGGCTATCCTTATTCTCCAATTAAAAAAGATCAATATTCTATACCAACCCAGGCTGGGCCAGTGTTCATAAAGTGTCTAAGATTTTTTCTAAATAATTTTTCTTAGATGAAAACTTTTCACTTAAGTGTATCAATAAAATCAATCTCAGCTTCCATCTAACACAATTCTCATATCCATCTAAGCAAAAAAAAACTTAGACAACTTGTTTTAGTTCAAGCCAAAATATCTAAAAGTTTTGTGAATACAGGCCCTGAACACAGCTAGGGGAAACATGACGCTTAAATATGCCACGGTGGAAGCCTTGTCAATAAAAATAAGCTGAGTCAATCAGGGGCCATAATTCTGCAAAAATGTTGGATAGTGATACATGGCGTTGATATTGTAAGGTATTTATGGTGGTAAACAAGTACGCCAAGTTTGAAAGCAATGCCTTGAAGGACTTTGAAAATATTTGAGTTTCAAGAACTTGAAAGTTTTGGTTAACATTTTCCATGGAAGAACCAAACAGACGATCAAATGGACAGACAGGACAATCACTAGATGCCTTCTGCATCAGTATATGTCTAAGAAGTTTTGTTAATATGGGCCCTAAACTCTGCTAGGAGAAAAATAACAATATTCTCATAAAATATATCTTCCAGTAGATATGCCACTTTATGGGAAACAAGAAGTCTGATATTACGATGAATAAGAATGGCAAGATGTCATCAGTGTCACGCAAGGGTAGCAATAATAGAAGCTAAGCCTGTTTATGACATATTATACTAGACAAGAACAGACTAGAGAACAGGTTGAGGAGCATGACTTAGATTTGTAAAGCTGCGCAAAGGTCACCACAATCAGGCTGCATGATGACATTGAATCGCTCATCTGAGCCAATTGAGCCCAAGTAAAATCTAAGCTATTGTCGAGAAGGGCAGCCCAGCATCTAACTTGTCCAGGAACCTGTTAATGTTTCATAAAGGGTTTTTGAACTAGCCTCAAAGGGTCACCATGATTCTTGGTTGCTTTGAACCAGTGACCTTACCAATATGATTGGGTCAGAACGGCTGTAAGTAATATATAGTGTGTTAACAGTAATTCTTTGACCTGTTTGATTCAAAATGACCCAGAATAGACCTTGACCTTAGTAGAGACAAACATGTCCACTATGCACACATGCATTTCATAAAACATGGGTAAAAAATGCAACCCCCAGAATGCATTAAACAATGTCATTCTTTGAATTGACCAAGTGACCAAAGTTTTAGACAACAGAGGACCTAGACTTGGTCTATATTTCATACAGACTGTCAATAATCAACCTGATGTAGAGGACTGAAACGAGTCGATCACAAGAGCTCATTTAAAACACTTTGTGCTCAGGATATAAGAAGTGCTTAGGTGAACTAATAAAACTCTTTGACCAGACACATAAATGCATGAGGTACTTCAGAGGACTATCAATACCATCAAGTCGATGGCAAGTTGGCAACACCTCAAATCAATACTTAAAAATAATGTGTCACAAGGAAAGATTCACATGAATTTTGATGGCCTGCCCAGACAGTGAGACAGGCAATCAGGACTTCCTACTTGTAAATAATTGAAAAACAATCTTGTCATTTTATGTAACGTATTCACAGGCATACTGATAACCCAATCAATAGAGAATAATTGGAGCTCTTACTTACACATCTGTCTGGTGAATTAAACACCTATGTACTGTTTTATCAAAGCACTTACGTTCAAATTTAAACTATTCATAGTACTTGAACAACTGCAAATTTTAGATAGATTATGGTCTTTTAATCAGTACACTAGTACCTCAGGTCTATTTACTTTGTAGTCCTAAAGGAATCATAATGAATATAAATTTGAACATAAGTTTAATATTTCCGAAAGTGCTTTGATAAAACAATTCCCTGGGTGTACAATAATTGAATAGTAGAAATAAGATGTTTCAGTGCAAAAAAGGTACAAGTCTCTTGACCTGAAAAATGACCTTGAACTGGCTCTGATGCGCCCTATACAAAATGTATATTGGGGGCCAAAAAGTATTTATAAAAAAATAGTATATTATTACAAGACAGGGCTTAAGTCAAATTATTTTGAGATACACTTTCAAAGAATATACTTGTATAAAGAACTTCAATAATACTGAGAATTTGACACAACTCTTAACCTTCTATTAGCACAATTTAACAACTGATATACTGTCTATATTTTAACAACTGTTGTATGTTTTCATAAGCGAGACGTATCATAAAGACGTTCGTGGGTAATAACAACACATATTTAAAGGAAATTTATATACATTCAACGCAAAAACCTAGTAAGTAATATATATTCATGCATAAAGGTTAGGATCACGTCAATTTTCCCGTACTTTACCAATATTGCTACAATATTCTATACGTATGATTGGATAAAATAAGTAAGATCGTACAGATAACCTGATTGACACCAAGTTAAGCCAACCAACTCGGTTAAAGGACTAAAACGATTAAAAACTCAAAGACCTATTAGTCTTACAGAATATATCGAACAAATCAAATGTATGCAAAATAAAGTCTATATTTATTATAAATCAATAATTCATGAATGCATTAATAGATCTCCCCTGTTTGCATCCCATATTGACGTAAATCTAACAGCAGTCATCATTCAGTGAAGATATTTTTTCTTTAAATTCAAATTGCAAATAATCCAATTAAAAAAAAATTGTACCTTAAATTTCTCAGCATGACCAATACAGACGATTTGTATGATTTTATTTATGCCATAAACTGAATAAAAGTAAAGACATTTTACGATTTATAAAATTGTTCAAGTTATTTTCAGTTTATTTGTTTTGACAAACAGCAAAAGAAAAACGATAAGTAACGACAACAATTAAGAGCAGTTCTCTGAGAAAACCAAATTTTTAAAGAAGGGCTGCGGCACGCATAGTCACCGATTTTCCTGAAACTTTCAGGACTTGGTCGTATCCATGCACATACAAAGTATTTAGGTTCATTTTATTCCTAACACTTCCGGTTACCATGGTAACGGATGTTGAAGTTTTTGGTCAAAATCGGGTAAATTGAGGTATACATTTTTCTATAAAACACCACTTTTGTACTAACCTTGATGGAAAACTGGATTTATACAGTAAAACGTAGTCTACATTATTGGATTAACTCATTATCAGGTAAACATAATGATACATAGTCAAAGTTTTATGTTGGCTAAATGCCGTCCAATGGGTGTTACAAAAGTAGTCACTTTCGCAGAATTTCATTTTTTTGAAAAATGTTAAAAATGACAAATTTTAAAGGAATATAATTTGATAACGCAGCAAAACTAGGAATAGTGGTGCATATTTTCTGAAAGACCCAACCTTTGTCTATCATATAATGAAATAAAATCGCTGGGCACTCCGGAAACCTTTTTTTAAGAAAACACCAAATATGACCCAAAATCTGTACTGTGTAAATTCTTGATTACCTCTCTTTCTAAGACAAGATACTATTATTTTTTAAAATGTTATATTAATATGTGTTTTTCCATGATAAAAACATTCTATGTTCTTAGCATTTCAATTTAATTTCAATTTAATTGCAAAAAATGACTTTCACAGCTGTTGCCATGGCAACCATTTAGAAAAAATACCAAAAAATGTTTGTTTATTCGCTCGGAGTTGTCAAATATGCTGGAAAACATTCTAGTACCATTACTTATTCTTCTTTATGGCAAAATACTGCATATTCTTATTGATTTGTATTATTTATTAGGTTCAAAAGTTCTTCATAGAATATATATATGCTTTATTAGGCCCCTACCGTCTGTCAGTCCATCCGTCAAAAATCTGGATCCTGACATAACTCGAACAGTTTTGAAGCTAGGTTTATGAAACTTGGTATGTGAGTGGGGGCCAACAAGGAGATTATGCACATCTAATTGATTTGTATTTTGCTACTAATTGTGGTTGCTATGGATACAAAAACAGTGAAAATACTTCAAAATCTGGGATCCTGCCATAACTCATACAGTTTCCAAGCTAGGTTTATGAAACTTGGTATATAAAAAGGAGTCTATAGGAATATCATGTACACTTAAATATGTTTTATTCTGACAAATATTGTGGTTGCTATGGATACTGAAATAGTTACACTACTATCTTTGTATAATCCAAAAATTATCAATGCTAGGGTGACAATTTATGGTGACACTATGTTCATTATGTGTGATCAATGTTGAGATGAAGCCTATTAATTAATGCTTCACTTTGACGAAAAGTATGGTTGCCATGGTAACAGAAACATTGAAAATGATTTAAAAGGCCATGGCTTCAAATTGTTTTTATTATGCATCATTCTAATGTTTACTTTTAGTGTCAAAGACATAATTCACAGCAGATACCATGGCAACCATTTGTGAAAAATGCCAAACATGTGTAGTTGTATCTATCTGAAAGCCATTTTAGCTTCAGAATTACTATCATGATCATGCAGTCAAATGATTAAAATGCAGTAGATTCCCATTTTCATAGCTGAAAAGGTTTCCTATGGTCCACATTTGCTATATTCATTCAGCTTCTCAAGGAGATGTATTTTCATTTTATAATCCTAATGCTACTATTACTGATAAATGGACAACTACATGTATGGTATATTAAAGAAATAAAATAGTCATAATATAAAAATACAACAGAAACAGAATTTTTATTTTTTATTAGAATAATTTCATCCAGTACAACTACATGAAATAATAAATGCGAAACTAGAATTGCCACACATGACACGGTGACGAGTAATACCCCAACAGCACCGCCTTATTACAGAATCACATTTTCATGGAAGCTTAACAACTAAAGTACAACTGGAACCATGCTGCTGATTTATCACACAAACTACTTTGACAGAAATATTCATCATGATAGCTACCTATACAAAAAGTTTCATCACAAAATCTTGTTTTGTAACAGTGAAACTGACCCAACTGTTCCCAATTTTGAACTTTAGCAGCAAATTCACATAAGCTATGGTAGCCTATACAGCAAGTTTCATCACAATATTTCATTCCTAAATAAAGTTATTGTCCAGAAAAAGATTTTCTGTTTCCAGTAAGTGACCTTGACCCCATCGTTCCCACTTTCGAACTTGAGCGGCATATTTACATAAACAACCAATACAGCAAGTTTCATCACAATATCTCATTCTTTACTAAAGTAATCATCTTGAAACTATAAACGGCCCGACCAGAAGACAGAAAGACAAGTTTGAACACTTATACTCCCAAACTTAGTTTTGTGGGCGTATAATTATTTGTCAATGCAAGTCATTCAATGGTGAAGTTGTTTGATAGGATATACAATGTACATGTGTATTGTATATATTTTATAGACTGAACTGTAAAATATCGCATCTGAGCATTAGGGTATAGCTGAAACAAATTAACATGGTCCTCAACCTTTATGCATGAATATATTTACAAGCTTATTGAACAGAATATACATGTATCAATGTCCACCGAGATTTAGATTAGTGGTTATAGTAGGCATTCATAATGTTCTCTGCATATTAAACATCAGACAAAATTAAATTGTAGACAAGAAATCAACTAATAAATCATGCTGATAGAGGGGTTGAGGACCAAATCAATTTGTTAGTACTATAGTTCATTAAAATGGTCTATATAAAACCTTTGTTTAAATTAAAAATCATTTATGAGACAGTTATGTGCATGAGCCAATTCTGTTTCCCAAACAAAGTATCAAAATCCATCTGAGACTGGTGCATAAAAAGTTCAGTCAGTTGGAATCATCTTATTAAAAGTTTCACTCAGATATAAACTTTTCATTAGCTTATTCTAAACACTATGTAAAATAACGGATGAACTTATTCTGGTGAAATTCAGTCACTGGTTCTTGAATAGATATGTAGTATGTGCACTAGAATGGTGATCAAGTGTCCATGATCCATGTAGTCATGAAAATCCATTTTCGTGTATGATTTGGAAGCGTTGAAAAGTCTGGAATACAAAAGGAAAAAGAAATTAAAACCTTGACAAAATAGAAAAATACAATTCAAACTTACCTTGTCAAACAATGATTAATTAAAAGTCGTGGTATTTTCAGGGAGGTCATAATTATAATTATCACAGTTACTTAGTTAGACATGTGTTATTTCTTATATACATCTCATTAAAATTAAGAATTCCCATGTTTGTCAATGAGTTTGTTCCACAGAAGCACAGGACATCATATTTTTATGAGATGTATTTAAAACTAAGATCAACAATGTAACAGTACATTGAAAGGTTCAAAATGTTTGTTGAAGAAGAATGATAACAAACTTTGACAAAATATATAAATCCCAATTGAAGAAAGAAACAGATTTTATATGCCAACTCCTAACATGATTCTAAACTAAGTTTAGTAATAATTTATATTAATATACTTATAAATGTACCTGTATTCTGTTACAGACAGAAGTGCTAGTCTAGTCTCCACAATCATAACCAGATACATGTACTTTGTAGTTCCAATTTCTGAAAATGAAAGTAAACAGACTCTGCAATGATGTATGTTTTGATGTGAAATACACAGAATAACAATAAATCATGAAAAGAAACATCTGACAGAACAATTTTAAACATACCATAGCATAAGTGATTTTACAATATTGCAGCTGACATTACAACTGGTTGTTGGTGTTCTTTGGCAATTCATGTTCATAACTTCAGCATAATACTTGACCAATATTTATCTGAGGTTAGTGTATTCTAGTTGTTTGAATTGCATCTAACTATTTAATGAGATAGTGTACATAATTTTTTATATAGATTAGTATGTATACAGTTGAACCTCTATCAGTAGCCACTTGTATTAAACAGTCACCCACTTTAAGCAGTTATAGATTATTGGAAAATATTTTTTTATCATAAACAAATAAGTATGGCTGGGATGTTTTGTTTAAAAATTATATTCATATACTAATACAGATCTAGTAATAGTATGACATATATGATTTGCATAATTATTTAAACACAACATAAGCAAAGGACACTTACCAAATAGATTGATGTGTTTGATGTGTTTCAAATCAGCATATTTCAGCACACATGTTGGGAACTAGGAACTATAAACTGAAAGAAAGGAAACTACATAGTGTTTGTCAGGGAAAATTATGCTTGTTTTCCTGATAATGTTCATGGTTCCAAAGTTGCAAACAAATGAAGCAAACACTTAGTGCAGAGCATACTTTTAATGTAAATATTAAAAATACTAGCCTATTAATACTGAAGTCGGGTACGTGTAAACAGAGCTTTTCACAGCAATTTCACTGACTCCTTGGGGATTCACCACCAGCTCTTTTTCTCAAACTGAACCAGTTGAACAAGTTCAATGTTTAAAATAAGAAGAAATTAATGATGGAATGACATGTAAACAAACAAACAAATATTCATATGAAGTTTGATGACAGTAGCACAATTACTTTTTTAAGTTGTGGATGACATAAGAAAACAAATTTCATAATTTCAAGGGCAACAACTCCGCAACAACACATGCTGAATAACATTGTTAAATTCCTATGAAGTTTAATGACTGTAGCAATTACATTTCAAGTTACAGACATCACAACATTTTGATATGGAAGGACAATTAAATCCATACATGCCCCCACATTATTTGATGGGGGAGGGGATACAGTTTTATGCCATGCACCCTTACAAGTATCACGGATATACACAGATGTATTTCCGTGCAAGTATGAAAGATATTTAATGTTTAAGGGGTTTTAAATGACAACAAAAACTATTTTTGTATATGTACAGACAAATATAAAGATCTACCTGAAAACTTCCATTGTCATTGCAATATCCCAACTTCCAACTGAGGCAAATCCTTGAACTATCATGCCAGTTTCAGTGCAGCTATACCAAGTAAATCCCGCCTATTTTCATTTCTGTTATGTTCATTTTGTAGTTTAAGATGGTCAACCAAAATTTATTAACACTCTGAACCGTTACAATTAAATAAAACACGGGTTCGTTCATTTATGTCTCTGACACCTACACTTTTTTCGGTCGTCTGTCAAAAAATCCGTCCCAGAAATGGCTCTTTCTCAGTGAAAATCACAGTAATACACAATATAACATCTGCAACACTTATTCACTGATTGTTCCTGTCTTAAGCTTGATCAAAACAGATTGCTGTCACCCTATTCATACTGTAAATCTAAAGAATAGTTTGACTATATTAAACAAAAGTCAAATGTCCGCCATTTTGAATTGAAGAGTTATTTTCGCAAGGGAGAGCACTCAGGACATCAATTTAGGCAAGATACCACCAAATTACAGCAAATTTCTCAAAATTGTCAATGTTCTGGCTGGAGTTGTAGATTTGTTTTTAGAGTGCCCACAAATGTTTTTCTTTATACATGTAGACTGCCTCTATGCTCATTCACCTATATTAATCACTATATTGAGTAATGCTGCGATTTTTGTATAAATGCAGGTAAAAAAGACCACAAAATCATGTTTTTTGCCTCACAACCTCAAGTTTAACAGGCTATAAAAAAATTACTAAAGTATATAACTGTTTTCTTTTGCTATCAATTGTTAGGTAATTTATTTCAATTTATGATTATAACTTTGAATATCGGTTGTTATTGCAATTGCTAGGAAAATATTGAATATTTCGAGAACAGGTCTCTTTTTCACGTTTTTTCACATTTTCCCAACTTTAAGACCCGTTGCTATGGAAACGGAGAGGAATTTCAAGAAACGGAAAAAATTTGAAATTAAAATATGGGGTCAATCTACACAACTAACACATTTTTATCAAAATCTGAGAGATTGCGTGGCCAAAAAAATTTGGTGCTCTCAGAGAACTGCTCTTAAGTAATAAAGAAAGTTTGCCTCTAAATTTTAATGTCCAAACTGGTTTGGAAAGTTTTGCAAGAATGCCTAGTATAAACGATCTTTTTTTTCAAGGCATAATTTACAGCCTAGTCAATTGTTTCGAACTTAAGCTAAATGTATCCATCTCACTTAAATCAAAATTCAGTCCACGAAATTAGCACTAATGTCGAATTCCTGGACAAGTAATTTTTGGTTTCGGCAGTATATATGTACAGAGTTACAGGAAAACTATTCACTTTTGCTGATTCGGGCAAGTAGATGTCCTAAAGTAATCCTAAATTCACATCTCCTGAAAATAGGCCCCAATTCAAATATATATTTTGCTGTATTATCATAAATTTATAATTATATGCAAAGTGTCTTTGCAGCTAATTTTCTAATTGCTTTTTATCTGTTTCTGTATCGTTTGCATGATCACAAAACTTTACACTCATAGTACTTTAAGGGGTATCCAAAACATACAATATAAATGAATGACGTCAAGTGCAAAGATATCATTACAAAAATGGAGTATAAAAATTGTGAGATTAAAAAAACTCGACAGTTTTACATCTGACAAGACATTGTTTATTTTGTTGTAATATGAATATAGCTGACCTTATCTCAATAATGTTAATAGGTTTGACATGTCACTGCTAGAATCTATTGAGATCAAGTGTTCTCGATCATGATTACATAGCCATCATATAGTAAATATTAATCAATTAGCTTTGCACAATTTAAAGGTATGGGAACAGATTTACTCCGGAATTCAATGCAATCTGTTTTTTTCCAGACCAATTCTGAATTACATGTAATGAATATCTTTGCCTATCTCTAATGCACCAGTCAATTGATACCACAGCCCCCCAACCCGGGAAGGGCGGGGGAACAGTCCCGTATTTTTATCTTTCCGATGTCCCCGAACTGACAGGTGAGTGCAGGGCTTTTGTTTCGCACCAAAGTAGCAGGGAAATATAGCTGTGACTATACCTTTGAGGTATAGGACGGGACAATTTGCGGGGGTTTACCATCTGTATGGCCCTAGAGGGGTTTAGATTTAACCGGGGGTTTGATAAAAGCAAAAGTAAAAATCCACGCTATTCCCCGTAGTTGAGGGGGCCATGGTTTCAATTGACTAGGGCATAACATTTGGCCAAAATCTTAAATACCTTTAACACAGCTTTCTTCAATATGTCAATACTAGTACCTATAAATATATACACAAAGCAACAAACTTGGTATTTAATAATTGAACAATATATCAAATGACCATAATGTACAGTAAATAGTATTAACTTTAAATTCAAACTTTCTATAATGTTGAGTAAATTAGAACATATAAAGGACATGAGTACCTTGGTATCTATAGCTCTAGATGTAAACATATTGTATTCTACAAATACATTACAACTTGTAAGGTTTCTGCTTTGAATTTCAAAATCATTAAAAGCGTTAAGGTCAAAATGTGGCCTGAAAAGTGTCCACAGTATACATATTTACGAATTGGGCTTGCAGTAATTGTTAGTTACTTATCATACTTACAAGTGGAACAACATACAGAACTTCCCTAAACAAATTCTAGTTTAACTTTTCAAGGACATTCTAGTACTTTTCAAGGACTTTCAAGTACATTCCCCCATTTTCAAGGACTAAAAAAGGGTCCCAAGAAATCGAAAGATTACGAGAGTTGACTTTACATAGGAATACTATTATGATACCACTTTCCCAATGATTCCAATTATAACCCAGACCTTGTAATCATTACAGTATGACATCCAGTGGCCTGAGTTTTTGACCGCATGTGCACCATTACAGAAACTTCAGTCGCATTTTAATATGACAAACATTTGGATAAAATTACACCAATATTGAGATCGTAATAAGCCTTTTAAGTGTACACAAGCAAACTAATTTAGTTGACGGCATGTGACACATTATTATGTAAACCATACTTTTTTAAATTGAAATAACATAAATATGCGGCTAAACCAAACAAGTGGTGAATAGACAATGCAGTTTTTTTTTTTGGCTATTTTTAGGGCCGAATACAGGCCCCTTTCCCTAGCAAAATAACCTCCATTTTTCCCAAAAAATCATAATTTTTTCCCAAAAAGTATGCATATTTTCCCCCTTTTGTGCTCGCAGGTTTCAAAGCAACAACAGTTTACATGTAGCTGTTTTAAAGTCGAAACAATATATTTTCTAACTTGCAAAGGTTGTTGCCGCATATGAATAGTGTATTATCAGTAGAAAATACAAAATATGACCACTTTTAACCCTTAAACAAACTTTTTTAATAATTCCCAATTTCCAATTGTCGCGCTAGAATTTCCCAATTTTAAAGGCACAGGCCGCTTAATTTTCTTCAAAAAAAATCACTGCAATGGTCCCCATGGCTAAACAGCAGCCCCAGTAATATAAAGAGGGTAGCAGTCATTCAGAAATCAAACTGAGAAAAGTAGTATAATAGTCCAAAATATCAAATATAGTTCCATCTCTTCCCTCGGGCGGAGGTCATTGGCCAAATGGGCAGGAATTAAACCAGATAACCAGGCACTTTAGACTCTCAGTTAAACCCAAAAAAGATTATAACATCAATGATTATGAATGTAATATGCCCTAAAACAGCAACATATCAACTAATTGTACTTAAATTTACGTAACATCAATAATTTGGAGTAATCACTTGATACTTGACTGGGTATTATCAGATAAATCTAAAATCATGAACATGTAAGTACATATAGAGCAATTGAAAATATATTTATATAACCTACCTTATTACAATCATGCCATACTTAAAGCTTAAAGTTGTTATAACTACAATGGTAATACAATGAAGTAGCTCAGCTCTATGTCAAGAGAAATCCCATTTGATTATCGCAACCATGATTTAATAAAGACATTAATGGAAGGGCTTTTTTCTAACCCTGGGGATGGGACCTTTTATTGAGAAGATATTTTTGTTAACATGGGGAACTGATTTTGCAGGGGCCTGGTGTTATCTACATTTTTCGGGAAAACTGCATGATTTTATAGGTTTTTTTCCGATTTAAATGCTTTTATTTCGCCTCACCACCAGAAATCTATGTGGGTGAGGCCCCTAGAAGAGGTTAGTCACTTTAATTTTTGGGGGATAGTGCATGATACAGAAGATGACTCAGTTCCTGAGAAGTAACCTGGTTCTTTTATGTGTCTGTATAAAGCATCATACACGGGAGCTCAGTTTTTAAAGTCTCGTCTGAAAGATTGCTAGTAATTTTAGTTTTGGTTAACATTTTCGGACAGACAAACAGGACAATCACTATATATGCCTACTGCATCAGCAGATGCCGGGGTATATAAAACTTTATTCAAACCAAGATGTGAGTACTGATATGAAAACTGAAATTTTTTATAAACTTAATCTGTAACCTTTTTATGAATCACATCACCCAAACTAAAACTGCAGATATTTATAAAGTCTATATAAGACCATAAATTTTAATCTGATTAACTTCAACACGCTGTAATCTCTTCTTTTGAGTAAGCTATATAAGTTGCCTCAAGTAGATCATTTAAGAACATAGGTTACCAAATATATAATAAGTATTACTTTGTTGTCGGATCAAATGCATCTTATGATCTAGTATATATTTAAGGTATTCCAAATACTATTGGCAATCGATATCATAAGTTCAATGAAATATCACTTTCCTAAAGTCACTAAGAGAAGAAAAACAAAACATAACAATGTATAATATGCCCCGCTCCTATGACAGCCTGATAGGAATAATGTAGGCAGGGCTCGACACTAACACTGGTCCGCGACCATTGAAAATCCAGAAGGACCAGTGAAAATTCTGGAGGACCAGTAACTGTCCTATTAACAAATTGGGTGCTTTTGCCCTGTCGGACCAGTGGCCAAAATATTTAGTGTCTAGGCCTGGTAGGTCATTGTGACCTTGACCTACTGACCTCAGGGACCAACTGCTGATAGTGACCAACCTCCCTGTAAAGGTTGAAGGTTCTGAGTACATTATCCTCATATCACACCACTTGGTATATTAATGTAAAAGGTCATAGCAACCTTGACCTTTGACCAACCTTCATTCATTTTTTTCTGAATATTGAAACCAGTCAGTCTACAGCCACCGATAGCAAAACCAACAGGCAATGGGTTATAAATACCCCCCCCCCCCCCCAACAATCAATGTGGTGGTGGATAAAAGTATAAAATAGAATGTTCCTTTATACAATATTTTAATCTCAGTGGTGTTGAAATTAGCTGGTATGGCGGAAATATTCACTGACTATTTGAACATGCTTGCCAGCTACTCCTTTAAATTAATGATTTTCTTCTTGGTTACTAAATTAAGTGTGATTTCAAACCAACTGCCTACTTTTAAAGATTACCTTTGCTAGTGAGTACATGAAAACATTTGTACACTCCTGTATTCTTGTACTGCCACCCCTTTTATAAAGGGCCCGAGGTCATGAGCCAATGTTTGGCTTTCTATATGAATCACCTACAATCAGAGCATGTTCACTTACTGTTACCTATCATTACATATATACATGTATATAGGAACAAGACATGAAGGCCATAATTGAATTCCCCACATGCCATACCCAACTTGGACAGGAATTCAAACCTGTAAGGCCAGAGTTCTTTTATTTTTCGTTACTCGGACCCTCCTGTCCAATTTTTTGGCATTTTCAAAAAAAAAATTGAAAAACTGGAAAAAAACAAAATTGCATATAATGATTTGATGATAAATGGACCAGCCTTGTATTATTATTTCATTAATTTGTTAATAATAAGTTTTATTATATTAGTGTTTCACTACAGTGTCCTAGTCTTAAGATAAATTGGCTGTTTTCTTGAAAACTAACACTGTTGTTGAGTGTTGAATACCTTCAATAGGACCGTTATTGACTATTCTACTACCAGCAGCTCTTGCAAGCTATATTTTCGGAGTTTTTATTTTTGCCCTCCTCCTGTAGACTTTTTTCTGAAAAATGTCCGAGTAACTAAAAATTAAAAAACTCTGGCCTTATGAATGATGATTGAAACCAACTCCCTTAAGTTTCAGATTGTCTTAACTATTTTCAGCACAATTCATTGAAGTGAAGTACAAGTTTTTTATCAGTGAGTATGAAGTTACCAACCGAACAGTTGGCTTGTATATTTTAGCTGGAAGAAGACTGACGTAAACAGCAGTTTATATATATTTATATCAAGTATAGACAATTGTAAAAACAAAAATTTACCTACTGGCAAAAACAGGCAAAGTATGTCCACACGAAATTATTCTTAACCAAGGTCAACAGGGAACTAAATGTATGCTGGAAGAAAAATTTATTGATAAAACAAAATCAAAACAAATGAAATATCAATAAACTTAACAAATACCTAAAGGATACTTCCTGTGTTAGCATGTATTAATTTCATGTATCTATACATATATAGAACAAGAGGGTCCAAAGGGCCCTAGGTCGCTCACCTGTCGTAATGCATGCAAGCCCTGTGGTTTTGAAATAGTGACCTAGTTCTTGACCCAATATCACACTTGACCTAGAGTTTGTGGAGATGATCATTGTGATCAAGTTTCATAAATATTAAGTCAAAATAATGACCTTTAGTGACTACACAAGGTTTTTCTATGATTTGACCTTGTCACCTAGTTTTTGACCCCGGATGACCAAATATCAAACTTGACCTAGATTTTGTTGAGATGATCATTCTGACCAAGTTTCATAAAGAGTAGGTCAAAATTATGACCTCTAGTGTCTACACAAGGTTTTTCTATGTTTTGACCTTGTGACCTAGTTTTTGACCCGGGATAACCCAATATCGAATTTGACCTAGATTTTGTTGAGATGATAATTGTGACCAAGTTTCATAAAGATTAGGTCAAAATTATGACCTCTAGTGACTACACAAGGTTTTTCTATTATTTGACCTTGTGACCTAGTTTTTGACCCCAGATGACCCAATATTGATCTTGATCTAGATTTTGTTGGGACGATCATTGTGACCACATTTCATAAATATTAAGTCAAAATTATGTCCTCTAGTGACTACACAAGGTTTTTCTATGATTTGACCTTGTGACCTAGTTTTTGACCCCGGATGACCCAATATAAAATTTGACCTATATTTTGTTGAGATGATTATTTTGACCAAGTTTCATAAAGATTGGGCAAAAATTGTGGTCTCTAGTGTCTACACAAGGAATTGTTGACGGACGACATACGACGGACGACATACGAAGAGTGATCACTAAAGCTCACTCTGTCACTTCGTGAAAGGTGAGCTAAAATACATGTATACATGTGACTCCGACTGAATGATAGCAAAACCAATAGTCCGCTTAAAATAATTATGTCTTAAAGTAAAAAAAAGGAATAAGAAATAAATAAGATACGTCTTTTATGAAGAAATAATAAAAAGTTGTATACCTCTGTCTCATAATTTCGTGCCTTCTCCTGAAATTCGTGCCTGGTTTATTTCAGCTGTAATATATGCGCTACGTTGTATTTTTACTAAAATAACCCCAAATAATATTCACACAAATGGCCTGTATCAATTGGGGCAGTCATTTTGGACGACTCGTAATTGTTGTCACCTTGACGACGAGGAACAATACGGATATTGCTTATTCCAATTGGGACTCTTCAACTTGTGTTAATTGTTTTGCATACCATTTTTATTAACGCATTTTATTTAGCGCCACAGTTTATTACACTCAAAATGAAAACAGATCATGATGAGTAATACTCCAAATTTATTTAATTTAAACACAAATACAAAATTTTACTCCATGGGAACCCAGTACAGACAAGTTTTTAAGGAGGCACAGATTTCATGGTTACAAGTCAACAGGATTCTGAGCACTGACCTAGACATACAAAAGCAATAATTGTATGCATTTTCATAATCATATTGTCATTGTTCTTGTTTTTATTTGTTAAGTTAACAATTTTTCTTCCGAGATTGGTGAAGATAATTTTTGAACTTATATGCGTGAGTGCGCATGCGCCGATGAAACTGTTAAGAGGCACGGATATACGAGACAGCAGCATACTTTATTATATATGTTTGCTATTTACAATGCAATGTTCAACAGCATTTACATTTTGTCCACTGTTTAACAAGAAAACACTAAAGTTTGAAAAGAACAAACCTGTTAAACCGCATCAAATACTACTTCCAAATGTTTCATTCAATCAAATCTGCTGCAAATTGCTACCTCTGTGATGATCAACTGAAAGAAAAAGTATGTCAAAACAAGAATGTCATCAGCCCTAGACACCAACTATTTTGGCCACTGGTCCGACAGGGCAAAAGCGCCCAATTTGTAAATAGGACAGTTACTGGTCCTCCAGAATTTTCACTGGTCCTTCTTGATTTTCACTGGTCTCGGACCAGCGGACCAGTGTTAGTGTCGAGCGCTGGGTCATCAGCCCTAGCTCACCTGAGGATATGCAGTTGGTGCATGGTATGACGACAGACATTATAAGGGTGATCACAACACGAAGGTGAGCTAACAGATATTTATGAAGAAAACTTGTTGGTGAACTAGAATTATTACAAATTTATGTCATCATGGCCTTGCATGATAAACTTCTTAAAAACAGGATATTGTATGAATCTAGATATTCCTCAACTTGAACATTTGACACTGCAGTGACAATTGACTTACCAACAGGCAAACCTACAATCAAATAGGATCTAGTCGTTAATTTCTCTATTGTAGGTAAGTTTATACAAGGGAGGCAACTCAAAAACAATTTCCCAACTAAGTTCAGTTGCAAGGTGTATCATATCTGGGACACATAGTCATAAAATGCATCTTAATGAAATGAACTTGATTTAGGCAATACCACAGGGGGCCAACATGTTGATTGGATGGTATATAATGCTTGACTGTGCCATCCAAGCACTGTACTGGCTCCCTGTGGGCAATACAGAACAAGAACTAGATATCATCATTTGAAGAGGACTAGTAAGGATCATTTAGTTAGGACAAAGTCCATTCAATGATTCAGAAGTTTTACTCTATGCAGAAGACAGTGGTTAAGGAGTTCTCAGTTAAAAAATGTTGACAAGACAACGCAGCTCCTCTTCTTCTTCTTCCGTGTACTGAGCTGGGCACTTAAATTTGATAGGCGTAATTAGCTCAATTTTTATATATGGTGATGGTGTACAGTCAAAAATTTAAAATAGTCCAAAACTGATTTAAAACTATATACATGTACACAGCACTGATGTCTACTCCTGTAGTCGGGTCTTGAAGGTGTCCAAACTTGATGCCGAGACCGTCGAAGCTGGGAGGAGGTGCCATTCTGGCACAGTCCTCACAAAGAATGTGCTGGCGAGGGTCTGGTCACGGACCCTTTCCTGGTAAAGGCGGTGTTGGCCATGTGTCCTGGCATCACTCTTGTGGATGTGTCTGCTGTGAAGTCTACAAGCCCATTCTGTATTTTGTACATCATGCACAGCCTGCTTTGTCTACGGCGACTCTAAAGGGACTCCCATTTCAGGTCTTTTAGCATATTCGAGAGGCATCCTGGGGTCATTGTTGAGTAGTCATTGTGGACAAATCGGGCTGCTCGGCGTTAAACTTGTTCAAGCCTCTTGATGTGGCTCACTTGGGTAGGATCACATACCGTCGCAGCATTCTCAATGATGGGACGAACCATGGCTTTGTAGGAGGCGTCCTTGACTAGTGGCGTGCACTCCTTGATGTTTCGTCTCAGGAAACCTAGAGTCCTGTGTGCCTTTGAGGATATGCTGTTGATGTGGGAGTCCCAGGAAAGGTTGTTTGTCAGGATCACACCAAGATACTTGCTGGCACTAACAATTTCAAGGGTGTGGCCGTGCAGTATGTAGTGGGTGTTAATTGTATCACGTCCTCTCGGCACTATACGGATGACTGAACATTTGGCAACGTTGAAGCTCATCTGCCACTGGCTTTCCCACTCTTCTAATGCAGTGAGGTATTTCTGTAGCCTTGCTAGAAATAGCAAAGGACCAAGGGCAGTACCTTGAGGAACTTCAGCTAGTATGTCAGCTGTTTCTGACTTGGTGCCATCCAGAACTACCTGCTGTGTCCTGTTAGATAGGAATGACTGTACCCATGTTTTGATGTTTCCTCTTACTCCATAGAAGTCTAGCTTGTGTAGTAAGCGTCAGGCCTTGACACTAACTATTTTGGGCACTGGTCAAATTGTGCCAAATTTGTAAAAAGGACTGTTACTGTTCCTCCAGAATTTTCACTGGTCCTTCTGGATCTTCACTGGTCTCGAACCAGCGTTAGTGTCGAGCCCTAAGCGTGAGTGTGGGACTTTGTCGAATGCCTTCGCAAAGTCTAGCAGTATTACATCAACCTGTTGTTTCTTCGCCAGATCAGAGGCAATTTCATTGATTGTAGCCAGTAATTGGGTTTCACATGATTTCCTTTTGCGGAATCCGTGTTGATTGTCTTTCAAAATCTTGTGTTTGTCGAAATGTGCCATGATGTTACTGTGATAGTTGCCAGGTTGATGGTGATCTCCTTTTTTGAAGATTGGTACTACTGTTGCTTCACACCGATCCTGGGGGATTTCTCCGGAGTCTAGGGCTAGCAGCTGGACATCCAACAATCCTAAATTTCATTTCAACAAGTGGCAACTGTGGAGACTGACTCAAGATATGCATCCCGCTAGCTCAGTTGGCAGAGCTACAGATTGGTAACCAATACCATGGATTGTGGGTTCGATTCCCATGTCAGGGTAATATTTTCTCCTTCATTCTTTACCTTGAGCACAAACTTCAACTTTTCTAGACTATCGAGTATTGAAGCGATGACTGCAGATCGACAATAATGAACATGGTCAGGGCAGCATCAAAATACACACTGGCATACAAAAAACATTGCTGCCTTGGCCTAGGCCTTCTAAAGGAAAGTTAGGTCTAGGCTAGAAACCATTGAAATATTATTATCCTAAGTCAGTTGAAACCACCGCCCAAACAACCCCTGAGAAGGGTGGGGATTTCTACAGCTATATTTGCGCCCTATTTTGATGCAAAACAAAGGTTAAAAACAGTACATTTCCCCCCAAACCGCAGTCATGCCACCCCTACCCTTCTCTCACTCTGTGTTGGGTTCTGTGGTTTAAATTGTCTGGTTCATAACAGGGCTCGACACTAACACTGGTCCGAGACCAGTGAAAATCCACAAGGACCAGTGAAAATTCTGGATGACCAGTAACTGTCTTGGTAACCAAATAGAACTAGAATTTACAAATTTGGCGCTTTTGCCCTGTCGGACCAGTGGCCAAAATAGTTAGTGCCTAGGCCTGCATAACCGGTTTTAAAAATAAATGAATTGTAATTACTGTATGCATAACACAAACCTTAGCATTATTTCAGAAAATGTGGCTACGACTTCCAACAAGTTGAGTGAAACGGATAATTATTTGACAGTTGATTTGACCCGCCTCGAAAACTATCCCCGAGCCCGAGGTATTCCGATTATGGCGTCTGCTAAGAATGTTTTTAGATTCTAAAGAGTTTCTTGCATTCTAGAGGCTGATTTAAAGGGTAAGTTTTACTTACTTATCACTAAATGTTTTTTTCTTTGTTTCCTTCGAGGCGTTTTTAGATAAAAACAACCATGCATCACCTATTTAATGATTTTAAAGTGCTTTCACATTCACGAAAATCATTCTCTCTGAACGATTGGTCGAAAACCTACACCATACTGCAATTGTCGCACAACAATTACTTCCCTTTGAGTTCTGCAGTCACCTGAAAAGGAGCGATTATATTGTTTTTATAGTGAAGGATCTAATTAATCACATATTAATGAACGGCTTATCCTCAGTAGACGTATCAATTACTGTACACATTCTTTTATAAAACACGAGGTTTTAAATGCGAAATGATGTCATCATTGATGGGTCCAGCCAGTTTTGCCGTGTGGAGACCTTTTTCACTTTGAACACGACCCTAGATACTTTATACTCAGTCCCAGCTTTAGCTTATATAATGCTCTCCCAGGAACAATGCTTTAAATTTGTTATATGGTTTGATACGATTATAATGGTTATGTAGACCCACATCGTACACACTTTTCACATTTCACTGCAAAACGCTTCAGTTGACACCCTTTGGACGCTTTTCAAAAACTCTCTTTTATCTCTGATGAACAAGCACATCCCAACAAAACTCATCAAAGAAGACCACAAGAAGAAACCATGGATAAACACCTGCTTGAAAAGGGCCATGAGAAGAAGATCGAAATTGTACACCAGAATGAAGAAAACTAAGAAAGAATCCGACATAAGAAAATATAAGAACTCGAAAGCACAATTCCAGAAACTTGAAAGAAATGCCTACCACTCATATATAAACAACATAATAGAACCTGAAGACACAGAACATAATAAACAGCCTAAACAGAAAAGATTTTGGAGCTTCATCAAATCACTACGGAAAGACAACTCAGGCATTTCACCTTTAAAAGACAAAGGGCGACTCTTCAACTCCGCTAGTGACAAAGCAAACATCTTAAACAAGCAGTATAAGTCAGTCTTCACTCAAGAAGCGGATGATGACATTCCCACACCAGCAGGAACTCCTTCCCCGGATATGGACCAAATTCATATTACCGAAGACGGAATTTTGAAGCTGCTACACAACATCAACCCAAAGAAGGCCACAGGTCCAGATTGCATACCAGCACGCATACTTAAAGACTGTGCAACAGCTCTGGCCCCAATCATCACCATGATTTTCCAGACTTCACTTGACGAAGGAAAAGTACCTGATGACTGGACACAGGCAAATGTTACTGCCATCTACAAGAAAGGCTCAAGACAGGACCCCGCAAACTATCGGCCGGTCTCCCTCACTAGCATCTGCTGCAAGCTACTTGAGCATGTCATAGTTAGCCACACAATGAAACACCTGGACAAGCACAGCATACTTCATGACTGTCAACATGGATTCAGGGCGAAGAGAAGCTGCGAGACTCAGCTCCTTACATTACAGCATGAGCTTGCAGCGTCACTAGACAAGAGGACGCAGACAGACATGATAATACTGGATTTCAGTAAAGCCTTCGACCGAGTTCCTCACCAAAGACTCCTGAAGAAATGCCATCATTATGGTATCCGAGGCCAGACGCTCCAGTGGATTTCATCCTTCCTGCATGGTCGAACCCAGAGAGTTCTTGTTCAAGGCGAGTCATCTGAAGAAGCCCCGGTTGTGAGTGGTGTCCCTCAAGGCTCAGTATTGGGACCACTCTTATTCCTGTTATTCATTAACGACCTTCCAGAGGGACTCCGCTCAAAGACACGCCTATTCGCAGATGACTGCATTCTCTACCGCCAGATAAAGACCGAACAAGACCAGCAGATACTTCAACAAGACCTAGACTCTATAGCTAAGTGGGAGAAACTGTGGGGGATGGACTTTCACCCTCAGAAATGTAGTGTCCTCCGAGTAACTCGATCCAAGACTCCTCTTCGCTCAAACTACATCCTGAAAGGTGTACCATTGGCGGATGAAAAATCATCAAAATACTTAGGAGTGGACCTGCAATCAGACCTTGGCTGGAAAACTCATATAGACAGAACAACAAAAAAGGCAAACAACATGCTAGGCTTCCTGAAACGCAACCTAAGAAATACAAGAAAAGAAACAAAAACCAACGCCTACACATCTCTCGTCCGCTCAAATTTGGAAATATTGCAGCACTATTTGGAACCATCATCATAGAAACCTCACCAATAAAGTCGAAATGGTCCAGAGAAGAGCAGCACGATTCGCTACCAACAGGTACCACAACATCAGCAGTGTCTCTGATATGCTTTCTGACCTGAAATGGGAAACCCTTGAATCTCGCCGGAAAAAGATACAACTGACCATGCTCTACAAGATCATCCACAACCATGTCGAGATTGATCCAGGCCCCTATCTAACACCAATCAAAAGCAGAGCAAGATCATCTCATAACAGCAGATTCCTGCCCTATTCTACATCTTCTGACGTCTTCAAATTCAGCTTCTTTCCTCGTTGTATCCCCCTGTGGAACAACCTTCCAGCATCCATTGCTGAGGCTCATTCTTTGGTATCCTTCAAGAATGAGCTCTCCAACCTGACCTTCTAAAGGGGATCCTCATGCACAGTTACAAAGTACAGCCAAACGAAGGGCCGGAGCTATGTCAGCGGGGTCTAGCACCCTGGCACCGCCACGGAAGCTGGATTGGTCTTGCCCTGATGGCCGAAAGTAACTGTGCAACACTTTCTATTACTTCATATCTTTTAAACTTTACCTGCAATCATATTTGCCCGTGTCTTACCTTCTGTCTTTCCTATCTTTACTTCCCTTTTTCTTTTTCTTTGCGCACCGTTATAGAATTGTCAAATTTATGACAGCATAACGTATTGATGTAGATGTAGATTTATTTCCTAATCTAAGGCCGTTGTAACCAGCCCTAACAATGACACGTAGATCACTGTTTACTAGTTTATAATGCATTCAATTTGGTAAAAAAAAAAGAAGAAAAAAGTGTAATTTGAACAAAGATCATATAAAAATTCCGAGTATTCTTTGATTTAAAGTAGATCTAATTGGGTCTTGATTCTGATACTTTAAACACACATTTATCTAAAATAGGGAGAATTCTGAACAATGCTTATTTTTAAATTTAGTTGTACATGTACAAGATTGTCGCATTTTAGTTTTAATTGTCTTAACTTATCACAATGTATGTCATGGTTGAATTTTAAGTATCAAATGCATGTTGAAGCAGTACTTTGAATGTAAATCTTACTATAAGATAAGAAGCGAAACATGGCATATTACAAATCATATTTTGGCTGCACGTTTGTAAATTATACGAACACACACTCTTACCATTCTTGATCAATGATTATGTAACCGACAGTACAATTTTCTGTAAAAAGATAATATTAAGTCAGACAGGGAAGGCAGCACTCAGCTTGACCAGCCGAGCACAGAAAACATTAAAAACACACAAGGTACAATGCCCACCAATCTCAATGCCCACCTGAACCAGTCGAGCACAGAGCACAGAAAACATAAAAACATAAAAAGCACAATGCCTCGATTTTTACGGTTTGGAAGTTGGGGTGTTTACCCATTTATTGTGTTCTTTCACAACGACGAATGCAACATTTACTCGATTTTCCAAATTTTGGGTCTGTATTGAATGCACCTCAGTGCAGATCGACTCAAAACAGACATTACATTTTATGGCATATATTCTTAAATTAGTTGAACAAATTCAAATGATGAGATTTTGCATGGAATTAGTAATTACGTGTATAATGTTAGCACAATTACTATTACTTTATGGCATATCTTGAGCAAGTTCGTTTAAGATACTTTGTTTGTGGAAAAGTACTTTTAAACTATATATCAATTTCTGTCAAACAAATTCTTCAATGATGCATTTACCTGTTATGGCAATATACATTTTAACTTAACCATGACGCAGGAAAAGCATCAAACACATGTAAAGTCAGAACAAATAAAACTGACACATTACGGAAAATGGTTAAAATATTAAAAAAAAATGTTGTCAATAAGTTACTAAACCTCTATCTACGCACACAAATAAAGAAAATAATGCCTGTTTAATTCCTTCGTCTACGTAAAACTTTCTATAAATGTTCTGATTAATTCAAGAAACTGGCAGTCATATCTGTCTTGTAATGAGTTAAGTCAATCGTTTTGTCTGTTTTGACCATAAATAGAAAGTGTATTAACATGAATGTACTTTAAAGCATTATATCAGTTATCTTTATGCACGAACAACTTCTGAAAACGAAGCATTAATGACAACTCGTTGTTCGATTATGAAGACAGGGATTGGGCACTTCACGTTTACCAGTTTCTGCTTGAATGTGTCTACACATTGCTTTGTCTTTATCATTGTAAATATAGCTTACAGAATGAATACGCGACGTTATGAACCATCTTAAGATTTTGTCTGCATTGATCGAAGTTCTATTATTTCCAGATATTCGACCACCCGCTGTGACAAAGAACAACACGTCCAAGGTCAAGTCAATTTTAGTTATTTCCCATTAATATTTAATAATGAGCACATTACAAGTCTCCTGTGAAGTGTCATGTTCCCAGACAAAATCAGATGATAAATGCGCTCGTGGAAGACCCGATATAATTCTTAAATCGTTTGAAATAAAATGCTATATGCTATGCTCATCGTACGACCCATGTTTGTTCAGGCCTGCTAGACTATGAGTGGTATTCAATATTTATCTTATTTAATTGGAGAATAAGGATAGCCAATCATATCTCCTATGACAGATCAAGAGTTTAATATAGTGTGATCTGATTAGTTGTCCTTATCCTTAAGTCAAGTAAGATCAATATTGAATAACATCCATGATCTAAATTGTTCATTTTATCGTTCGGTTATGTGATGGGCATTGTACCTTGTATGTCTTTATGTTTTCTGTTCTCGTCTGGTTAAGTTGAGTGCTGTCTTCCCCACGGTGGGTAAACCACGTGACCAAAAGTGGTGCAGTGCACGATTTTCGACCCAAAACAGCGTCGACTCAGGTAGGTTTTTTCACTCTAATTTCTTTGATACGTCATTGTTTTCACTCGGACATCGTGCATAAACCCCGCGATTGAAAGCTCTTTCATTAGCTTTATGGAACTTGGTGCAATTCAGCTTCGTTTTAACGTAATCCTTGCCCAACCGATTTCAACTTCGCGAAATGTTTAGGTAGCGTACACTTCTGTTCGCAATTTATGCATCTAACACAGCCACTCAGGCAAATATTCTGCCAAATGATGGATTAAATGGAAGCCTGTAGATATTCTAAGCAGTGTGTGAAATATAAAATATGCAACTTAAGAAACTTTGGAAATATCATCATAAAAAGGGTTTGGTAACGTACACTTTGTTATTTTACAGAAGGTAGCGTGCACGTAAAATGTTTGATTTCTAATTATCGAAATGAATATCACCATTTAACTCGCCAATTGATAAATAGTTCACATAAGCCCGACTGAATACAAACAAATCATCATCATGGACATGTTGTTTATTCAAACATAAATAGTTTTGTGATAACATCGAGCCTATCAACATTATTGTATGGTTGTTAAGTTAGGATACCAATGTTACTTGCCTGGTATGAATTGTAAAATAGATTGTCACATATTTTCGTGACCTTGATAACAACCGTCCTTTTTACCGTATACACTTTTGGCAGTGTTAAGAAGCGCCATTGACAGCCACAAATTCGTTGACTCGAGTAATATAGTATTCAGTACAATGTGGCAGATACATTATGTTGACAAAGGTTAATAATCGATTTTTTGTACATATATATTACAAACATTATGATTTTTTTCAGCATGGATGTCCAGCATGAACGTGTTTCTGATTGTTATAATGTGTCCAATATGTGGGAAGTCATTCAAAACGACTGGCATTCTAAAGGAACACGAGAAACATAGCGGGCTGTTTCCATACAGCCATACAAAGTGCTGTGGGAAAGGCTTTACTTCAAAAGCTCATTTCAAGACACCAGTAAGTTTTTTTAACTGTCAAGTATTTCTGTTTTATTTTTTTATATTTAACGAAATGACACTGGTGAACAACTTATGACTAATGACCACCATACTACCAAACTACCATCCTCATGGTATTAGGCCTTTTTTAATCATACACTTCATCCAAGCAGTGGACAAAATCAGATTTAGAATGTAAATGCAGATAGAATATAATTTATACACCAGATAATCATGTAACACGTGATGCAACCGAAAACATAACTACACTGGACACATCATTTATATTTTAGATGCAGCACCCATGGAATGGAAAAGAAGTTTGTATGCACAAATTGTGGGAAGGCTTTCCAATAAAGTCTGATATTAAACGACATGAAAGACGAGAAGGGGGAACTTAACTTCAAGGGATGTGAGCTTGAAGATGGGTCAGCAATGAGGGTCCATATGAGTTAGCACATTGACTTACAAGATGAAACATGTTTTATATTCACGATATGTGCATCTTAAACCGTTTATGGGATAAATGACAACATTGGAGAGGTTTATGTTTTAAAACGACTTTATTGCAATTTTCAAACATTGTTCTAACAGCACTAAATTGTGTGTAGCATACATTTTAAAAGGCATGTTCATATGAAGTTACATGCAGTTCTAAAGACTTGTATACGACGGGTTTGACCACCCTTTTATTGTTCACTGCATTCGGTCAATTGAATTGGAGCAAATGTTGTGTTTTATTTTCATTTCTAATATACGAATGTACCTGGTACATGTACTTTTAAATTGTAAGAGAGAGATAATATTTATGTCTGATATATTACATACCATTAATATTAAACAAGTGTACAAATCACATTTCAACATACAACCTTTAAATTGACAATTATGGTAACGATAGTTCTATGTTTAAAGGTGCCGAACTGCAGATGGTGAACTAAATGTTTAGTACAACGTATAAACAAAGATTCGTAGTAAAATATCTGTACTACACTGCATTTCTTGAAAAAGTATTTAAAGTTGTTCAAATCTATAAAAACGCTTACTGTGACAGCTCTACCAGTAAAAGTAGAACCCTATAATAACATATATTGACATAAAATTGTAATCAGTGTAACATTTCAAGAATGGTTGGTTCAATCATACTAGTACACGTAGTCAGTAATTGAATCATTTAACTTTTTTATGGTTCAGCACCAGTCCTTTATACATATATTGAATATGTAATTTACTTTCTAAGACATTTCTAAGCTATGCATAATACATGTATAGTTTCCTAAGACTACTAAGCCTTTCTTAAATGTTATGTAAGACCCAACGGATTGTTTACCCTATTTTTTATATTATTTCCGTGTTTATGATTCTTTGACTGTGCTTATTTATGCTATCTTTAATTTGTTTATATTTAAATGATGTACAATAAATGATAATAAAGGTAAAAGAAAATCTAAAACAGATACTTTTTACACATTGAACTCGAAGCCAATTTTTTCTTTTTTATGGACATCTTAAAGTGAGTTGGTTAGAGCTAAGAACAAAACATTTTCAAAAGTACAGTAACCATTTGGATATACAAACACAGAAGCGCAGTTCACAAATATAAATATAGCTTAACCTATACTCAATACATTCTTATTACTAATTCAGAGTGTGACTGAGCCTTTCAAACAAAGAATTCTGTTAATTTGGCCATTGGTTGATTGTCTTAAATACAACACATGTTCAACAACAAAACACAAATGATGACATAGCTGCACTAATAATTATTAACAACATCCATACACGGATTTAATAGTACTTTTGTGGCAATTGAAACGCCCGATCATAGTTTTGGTGTAAGTACCAACTATTCAAAATTGATTTTTTTGGAATTTCAGCATGGGTTTGCAAACGAAGTTTAATTCTAATCTGTCCAGGTCGATTCCTAAGCTAAATGTTGGCAATAATTTACTTTCGTTACGACGGGCTGTCTTCAAACGTACACAAAGACTCCATAATTGGAACTTCATTTATATCCGAATGAATTGTCTCGCATTTGTTCTTCTTAATATGGCCCTTCATTGACTGTCAAATGGATGCTGGAAGTTTTTCACACAGTTGTTGGTCATGATGGAACTTGGTCTGTTTTTAGAATGTATGATCTTGTTTCCGCTTCTTTAACGTCAGACTGTAATTTGGACGACCCGTTGTCTGCAAATAAAACAAAGCACCGGCAATGAATGTGATGAATATGCCCCGATATTTCCTGATACAGTTATACTAGTATTACTTCAAAGTCGTGTGAAGTGTCAATGGTGACAGCGACAGAGCAATAGTGCAGACAAATACTAACATATTGAATTAATACAATTACTAAATTATTTGAATATCGGGCCATCGATATGCACAACTAAGTTTGACACTAATTGTGAACGTTCGTCATAATGAGTCCAGTGGCTGACGGAACAACCGATAGAAAACAAGATCATAAACAATCTGACAGGGAAGGCAACACTTAACCGTAAACGACACTAATATGGCCCTCATATACTTCATATCAAATCCCTTGGTAATATATAGCAGGTGTTTTATTTGTATGATTACATTATACATGTAACTAATGTGGCTGGTGGTTGTTCGGTTATGTTTTGGGCAAGGATTACGTTAAAACGAAGCTGAATTGCACCAAGTTCCATAAAGCCAATGAAAGAGCTTTCAATCGCGTGGTTTATGCACGATGTCCGAGTGAAAACAATGACGTATCAAAGAAATTAGAGTGAAAAAACCTACCTGAGTCGACGCTGTTTTGGGTCGAAAATCGTGCACTGCACCACTTTTGGTCACGTGGTTTCCCCACCGTGTTCCCTGTCCGACTTAATATTGTCTTTTTGTAGAAACGGAATATGATACCGTGGGTTCCAGGGTACTATTTTATCAAATCACTTACGGAAATCGTAAACTTACGATCAAAATTAAATTCTATATAATTTGTTTACGATTATAAAGAGTGGTAAATGGAGCTGCAGTACTAATAATGATTCTAAAAATGAACTCCTTCAAACAATATCCGTCACCAATTTGCAGTTGTTAAAGAAATTAAAAGAATTATAAAGAATTTAAATTTGAGCCCAACTTTAAGATTTTCGTAAGTGATTTGATAAAACAGTACCCTAAAGAAGAGGCATACACTTATTGCACACGAAGGACCATTTGTCATTTAATTGTATATGCACAGCCTTCTAGTACTTCGTGATCAGGTGAACTATTAGGGCAGGTGACAATATCCTTAAATGACGCCATAACACCTTCAAGTTGGGGGAAATTCAACCAAACATTACTAGCCATGTCCGAGTTCGATCTTGGAAGTTGTTCAAATTGTTTCGGTTCATTGCTTAACCAGGTCTCTGTCAAGAGCCAAATAGTAGCACTCAGCAGAAACAGCCGAACTCAAAAAGCGCACCACAAATGCAAACAGAAACACGGAGACAAAATACACACACAAAAGAACATCGACACATTAAAAGAACAGTCCCACGTCGTAAATGTCACAAAATAAAACAGTTAGTGTATTTCAAACAAATCTTCACTTTCATAATTTAGAAATACAATTCTTTGACTGGAAATCAATGTTTTTTTACATAATACTAGTAAATGTAAATGTATGTGCTTTCGTATGACTTTAAAGTGTGAATGAATTGCACTTTATTTAAACCGATATGTCCGTGCCCGGACCGGATTCATATGCCATCTCCGGGCGCACATAATCCAGTCAATTGCCAACCTCCTCACAGGGTCACGTCCATACATTACAGAGCGGCAAAGGGAAGTAACCGCTTTGCAAAGGGAAGTAACCACTGCGAGGAGTTTGGTCTACTGCGTGGAAGGAAGTTTTTGTCCTCGTCGTACTAGAACCATGTACGAACTACATATTGAATAGTCTGGATTACCTCCCTAGATCATTACGTTACTTAAACGCTATAGTACGGCCGGGAACCATACTACATATGGATTACAACATGATGATCAACTAAGGGATGTTAATGAAACCTGATCCAGTGGACGCTAAATGCTGAAAAGATGCTAGCTTGTATGGGTTCGGTGGTTAAATATTTTTGTTTATATATAAATATTAAGACAACATTTTAATGAAGACGGTCATATGAAGATGTTTAAAATTCTATATTAATAATGACCAATTGTCTTTTTTGAATTACGAGCTTTGTATGCTAAAAGCTCAAGTAAACATATTGAAATTCAATTATTATAGTTAAATCCCGTGTATCCGGATGTGACGTGTTAACCTGGATACTTACGTGTTAGGCTGCAACATAATGCAAACAATCGAGAGGTAAGGTAGACTCTTCCACGCGTTTTACTACAAATTAATTATTTGCTAATCAGCTCCGTTGAACAGAATAGAGGTAAGGTACTTGGTGCCTGTTTCATTTATTTCGTGCTTACACCAGTGGTACTTTTGCCACAGCCTAACACGTAAGTATCCAGGTCAACACGTCTTGTCCTGGTACACTGAATGTATTATCACTCTTCCTATTTCGGTTACCATTGGATTTGTTGACACAATGCCCTATCGATGGATGGTTTAGCAAAGCATATTCAGGAATGATGGTGTTATCAACAATCCAAATTCCTGGAAAAATAAACACTGCCGATTGTTTCTCCAGAAATTTCAGGACTAAGACTCAATGGAAGGAGAAACTAGTCATATTTGACAGTCTTTTTTATATGTTTATTCCAGACGTTGTAGTTATCTTTCATAATTACCTCCCTGTGAGGTCAATTATGCACGAAATTCAAAGTCTACAGTGTGTCATTCATTGGGGGCTGAGTACATAGGCTTGCTTGAAATATTCATTTTTTGGGACTCTTGCGTGGGTGGCTAGGCGCTGTCGTCGTTTCTGTGTGACTTTGGATTGTCTGTGCGCTTTCAACCGAACAGTTTCATGAGTTTGAGATTTGGTATCCAGACCCTGAAAACATACATGTTCATGTAGTATGTGTCTTGGACAAGATGTTTCTGAAAAAAATTATCGGCGAAATACCCGCTCTTGTAAACGTCTATTTCTTGTATTAATTGAAGGTCTGTCTCAACATGAATTTAATTGTATGGTGATGTGCTTTACAGATTAAAATTCGTAAGATTCTAGGCTATAATCGCTTTCATATTTTTATCAGGACGATAACACGTTTACCGAGTATAGTAAATAACACGTTTACCGAGTATAGTAAATATGATCCTTCAATTTTGAATAGGCAAGCTAATATAAATATGTACGGCGCAAAAAGACCAGAATATAACAAAGGGAGATAGTGCTTACATATAAAAAACCCCAGCCTCTTGCAAGAGTTACTTCCCTTACCGCTTTATGTATAAGTAAAATTTTGCTGAGAGGCAAATTTCTGTGCAGACATGCCTAATGAAATATTGTTTTTAGAGCTTATTTACTGGGGAGGTGGGACCCCAGTATTCGAATTACATATGAATTTCGAACTCTCTAAGAACTCAACCATGTAATTTCTCCACAACCAATTCATCCGAGCAAGAAACGAGTGCCAGTAAATCTGAACCAATATCGTAATTATCCATATTTGTTAAGAACATTGAGTTATTTTTTATGTTTGTTGGCCTATTATGTAAAATTTTGGAAAAAAATTTACGGTGAGTTAACGTATTTGACAAATACATTCCTACGCACATTTTCAGGTTTTCCGTAGTACAGACTCAGGTAATTGTAATTGAAAAGGAATAAAAACGATTCTATTTTTCCTTCAATATTAAAGAACGTCATAGCTTTAAATATGTCCGTCTTGTGATCATACCGACAGGAATATCGTGTCCTTCCGTCAAATTGCTATCGCACAGGATAATGTCTTAATCTAATAGGTTGCACATTTCCGGTCCTCAAAATTAGCATCCTGGTGCGTGTCTAAACACGAACGATAGCTATTACATCATTTAGATGAACGTGTTCCTCATCGCGTTCAGCCTCATGCTTTGTCCTATGACATCTATTAAAAACATCACACAATTGTTTTGAGTTTGGTAAATTTTATTTTAATAGCTCAAAAAAATAAATTACAGACAAGCTCTAGGGCTTTTGCAAAGACTATCTTAACATTTGGTAATTGAACTACTTCGACATAACTGTATAAACATCACACATTTTAACGTTCGCAGTGCAGATTATTATTTATATAAATTGATAATTATTATTTTTGAACCGGTCATGATAATGGCGCATTAAAAGTTTGCATAGAGATCTACGTGGATTTTGTTTCTAGCAGGTATGTTAACAACTACATGTGCATGTTAAAGTTAATGGTTCTTTTAGTGAATTTTTCAATAGTCGTAAGAGTGTCAAACAGGGGAACCATTATCTCCTCTGTTTTGTTTTAGTTTTCATTAATGATATTGAGTCTAAATTGCGCGATGAGACATTGAAATATTTAGTTTTGAAGCGTTGCATTTGTTTGTATTATTATTTGCAGACGACACGGTTTTGTCAAACAGGGGAACCATTATCTCCTCTGTTTTTTTTTTAGTTTTCATTAATGATATTGAGTCTAAATTGCGTGATGAGACATTGAAATATTTAGTTTTGAAGCGTTGCATTTGTTTGTATTATTATTTGCGGACGACACGGTTTTATTTTCTTATACTATTAAAGGTCTACAGACTTTGTTGAACAACTTACATTTTTATTGTACATTGATGGATATCAAAGTTAATACGGATAAGACAGTTGTCATGGCTTGTAAATCTAACAATAGAAATGCGTCAATGGATGCATTTATGATAAGGAAAATATGCATTGGTACTTTACTTTATTAGAGCGTAGATTGATGGATTGATCGCATGCGTCCAGGACACAACTATGTGGTATGTGATGTGTTCATGTTTTCTGTGCTCGGATGTTTAAGTTGAGTGTTGCCTTCCCTGTTTTCCATTATATTTTTAATACTATCATCATCATTGTGTTGACATTGCCTCTGGTATTAAATTTTGTGGATTTTGTCAAAAATGCATTTTCGTGGGATGGTAAATTCGTAAATTACAGAACATGAAAGGATAAACCCATGTCTGATTATGAGAGGCCGATTAATCGTGGGGACTAGATTTCGTGGTCGAGTTCAAAAACGAAATCAACGAAAATTCAACTACCTCGAAAAATAATGTTTTTACAGTATATAATTAATAGGAGGACAAGCGGTTAAATTAGATTTTGCTGGAAGGAGTGTTTTAGATCAAGAATGGCAACATACTGACTGCCTATGGCGCTAACTGTATGTACATAGGCAACAGGTTGGCTCAGGGTTGGAATAACTGTTTATACTATTTCCGTTATTTACCGAGAAAGTGCTATAGTAGCAATGCAATAACTTGTGTGAAATATTATAAACAGAGTAAAATGCTCCGTATAGCACTGTCGATGGACATTAAACATGATTTGTTTGAAATAAAACATGCTGACATGTGTGAGTTGCCGTTCTTAGTGTATGTTTTATAAAGTACAATGTATATGTTATCAATTTCAGCACATGAATCTTGGAACGCTTCCATCAATAACATCAAATCGATCTCCCTAACTTTAATGATTATATCTGTACATGGGTTTGTGTACTTCATATGTACAGTACAACCTCTCCAGAGTAGCCCTCTGTAGAGCAACAACCTCTCCAGAGTAGCCCCTCTACCCTCTCCAGAGTAGCCCTCTGTAGAGCAACAACCTCTATAGGCCTACAACTCGTTCAACATTTCCCTTTGTTGATTTTTACTATAAAAGCAGCCACCTCTATACAACGGCCAATATTTGTAACTCCTAAATGGCGTTTCACTACAGAGGTTGTACTGTAATCGTGTTTCCAACTAATAATTTGGAAATTTGATAAACACTGAAAAGCATAGATATTACCCATTTAGTTAGTGTAGCACACTTTTGTACATTGGCAATGATTATACACGTGTATATTGCTTATGCTTGATGTGATTCCAACTTGTTACAACTGTATAATTAGTTGAAAATAGAACGCTACGAATACGCTCACTATTTATAATCATGTACAAATGTTCAGTTTAGTAACTATACCCATGGAGTTTTATCAAACGTAATTAATGTGCGTGCTGTACCACAGTGATAAGAATTATCATTGTCGTGACCTGGCCCTGTGGTAGTATGTCGTAAGAGAGGGAGGGGAGGAGTGTAGAATTATAGTGGGGTTGCATAATTAACAGTGCCATTAGTTGCAATTTTCTGTACTAAGACACAATAACAAAGTCACATCTCAAAATTTCATATGTTGATGCCTTAAATAAAGTAATGCACTTCCTTCTCGAATTAAATCAAGCACAGATTTAATTTCCTATATAGAAATCATGATGAACTTTGACTTTTATAAAGTTTGAAATTATTTTCGACAGGCTAAAGGAGCAGGGACGATAAGGGGTGATTTTGGCCCCACTTCCAATTTTTATGAAACTTTTGTCATTCAAAGGTATGCACATCCAGTGAAAGATTTTAATATTTTTATACATTTTTTTTCATTTTTGTTGCCATGGCAACCATTTCTTTAAATTACACAAAAATGCCAAAATGCGTATTTTACATGGTAATTTTGTGAAAATGTTGTTGATGAAAGACCATACCTCATTGAGTATGATTCAAATATTTATTTCTTCATTTTCATATTTTTGGTTGCCATAGCAACCATTTATTGTTTTAACTTAAATATGTTTAAACAAAGTTTATAAGACATCTGATTTTTTATAAGTGATGTCAATGATATACACAACATTCAATCGTATGGTTAAAATTATTGATGTTATATTTTATTGATTTTGTTGCCATAGCAACCACTTCAAAAATCTCAAAAATGTCCAATTTTCAGTTTTCCCTTATTTTTTGTGAATGTACCATAAATGAAGGACTTTATATCCCTGCATATTAAACAGACATGGTTTATTCATTCTAATTCTTTATCATTGCCATAGCAACCATTTCTAGAAAACAACCAGTACGTGGAAAATGACCATATTTCATGTATTATGTGAATGAAAAACATTTCTTCTTTGTGCCCCATTTCATTCATCTGCTATGGTGTTTTCTGTTGCCATAGCGACCATTTCTTAAAATTAAATAGAATATGTAGAAAATTGTGGTACTGCATGCCAACAAAACACAAGTTGAAAGTATAGTGTTTATCTCTATGTAAAAGTGCTTGTTGTAGTAAGTGTTGCTATTAATATATCAGCATATTACTGGTGTGTTGAAGTCACATTAAAACTGGTTACTGGTATTTGTGCAACCTTTTAGTGAGTTATTGTGATAGTCAATTGGTCTAACATGTTCATTCTTTTGCATTGCTAAGTGAAATACAGTACATATTTGAATCCCACTTCCCATTACAGGTACACAGTATTGAAACCAGACTGATCAAGCTACTGTCTATGGAAGAATAATTGACCTCCACTACATAATTATGTCTGAAATATTTTTTCAAATCTTTGTGTTTGTCACTTAAGTGTGTGTGATTACAACAACCCTCCTTATTCTTTGAAGAGTCAAGCTAAAAACAAGTAAAACTGTATTTCATATTATTTTTTATGAAAAAAATGTCAATAAAAAGACAAACACTGTCAAGTAAAACATGAACACTTTAATTTTATGGTAATTGTAACATACTCCCAAAACATCTTCTTATGTATGTGTACATAAAATGATCACATGGAATTACAGAACCAGAAAGAGGCATATATTATATATGTTAGAGAACATGCAGTTTAATCTTATCACTGGTTCACTTGTAAAATAGCAAATGGGACAATATCACATTGCAATGATTGTCACAGCAATGAAACCAAATAATCTAGTTGTTTAATCAGGCATTTTAGTTGAGGTTTAACATAGGTGTACAGCATAAACCCATGTAAATGTTGATTCTGAATTAAGACTTATACAGTCGTTTTTAAATTCAATTAATTCAGCCACTGTAAGATTAGTGATAAAGCAGTATAACTGGTCAACTTTGATAGTGAAGACCATCCATTCAAACAATTAATAAACAATGTAAGACAATAAAACAAGTTTACCTCACTTACAATCATCCTCTTTGATACAATCAGCAAAACATTTAGGACAAAATGGTATTTTTAGATGATTTACTCTTATTCAATTTCAATCCTACTCAATATGAAACAGACTTAATTGTTCATATGGCAACATAATTATTGCAGTTTTACTGCATATGTGCATGTATATTAATTACTATAAATGCATAATATATACAATTATGTTATACATGTATTTGATTATGAATCACAATTAATACATAAACAAATTAACACTTGTAAGTTAACTCAACAATTAACATACATTATATGTAAAGTAATGTTATATACATCTATAGGAAATAACATTAAACAATTAAAATGTAACAAGTGAAGAAATAAACATAATCCAATGTATTATCAATTAGATGAAGAAGTCCACTTTTGAAAAGGCAAAATCAAAACGCCAAGGTTATGTAAGGACATTGTTTGTTACCATTTACTAGTACTATAGCTGTTATAAATACTCCATTAGGGTGATAATATCAATATTACCTTAACAAAAAGATATATGTAACTGACAACAAACAGTTTTTACATGGCAAATTGAACTAAACACTAATAGTTCCAGTCTTATATACACACTGTAGTGCATCAGTACAAAGATCTAAACGCATGGATTTTTTTAGATCTTTGATAAGTACAATTTCCAAGTTATATAAAGCACAAAAGTCAGGAACATTCAATTTGAAAGAAGTTCTATTGCAAGCAACAAACAGTTGAAAATTGAGTTTGTCATTTTTGATTTGTAAATGATATAAAGTGACTTGCTAATGATAAGTTCTACAAACTACACCCATTCTGATGGCAGCAAAGACAGCATGATCAAGTGAACTTTGCTATCCAAACAAGAATTAAGGAATCTGACATGAACATGTATATATGACACAATTCAAGTTTTAATGGGTTTATGTGCACGTGCACAGTTCTAGTGAGTGTTGTATTTCCTATCCGATTTGTTAATATAATCTTTACAATACTGGTCACATGCACAGTTCAGTTCTATTGAGTGATGCCTTCCCTGTCAGATTTGTTATAACCATTTTACAATACTCGTCTGGTCACATGTACAGTTCTGTTGAGTAATGCCATCTCTGTCAGATTTGTTGTAACCATTTTACAATACTGGTCACATGGATGATGAACAGTTCTGTCAGATTTGTTATAATTCTTTTACAATATAATCTACTCATTATACTGGTCACATGCACATTTCAGTTGACCTTTGGTAGCCTTGACAAGTGTCTGAAAAATACAAAATAAAGATCTACTTAAAATTATGAACAGTGTAAACTTATTACATTTTTAGTATTCAATCTATAATTAAAAAAAAATAATAAAAAAATCGACGCGACCGAGCTTTGAACCACGACCGTCAATGTGGTGCGCGAGTAGCCTTACCACTCGGCTATACATACTATTGACGGTCAAACCTTATTTTTTATAATTCATACCTAATATTGCAGAGCAATTGACCAACGACAACACGATTAAGGATCGTTTCATGATATGCTTTGAACAAACGCGTTAGTTAAATCACACCAATGCTGAACCAAAGAAAACAGTATTTTAAACCATGCATTGGTGTACAATCTGACGCAGATCACCGTCCGAATCTGGTCTCACTCTCACCGTGAATGTTTGAAAAACTGGTTCATAAACCGACACTGTGTAGGTTTAATTTACGTTATAATAAGTCTGGTATCCCTTTATTCGTATTTCATATATTAACAGGCTCAAATCTCGTCAATTTCAATTGGAATTTCAGACATCATTTTGCAGACGAAACGTGTGCAAAACGGTGTTGATTCAATGAAAGTCAGAAACACGATAGAAATTACTCTAGTAATAAATTAAAAATGTTTACTTACTCGCACAGCAAAGTATTTTGACGATATGAACATGGAATCTGGCTGATAGATGTTTGTTTATTGATCACCGACCACCTGTCAAACTGAAAGTAGGTCGTCGCTAAGAAGGTGCGCGATGTTTGTTTACTTAGTTATATTCGTCATCAAATTGCTTCGTACCCACTCGTTGGTTCGTGTTTTAATTAATTTATTTCGATTAGTCAACCCGGTTTCGAACTCTTTTTTTGTAAAAATATGTTTGGTTAAACATATCTTAACTACACTTAGCAAAAAGATTGACTTGTCATTATATTTAACGAGTATTTGGCTGATTTTAGAGGTGGCGGTACTAAAAACCAGTGGGTTACGGAATTTGAGCTTTTTAAAAAGCTAGATACGAGCACGGCTGTGTACCAATTTCATACTTTGTACAACAATTTGTTTTTAAAATAACATCATTTGTTCGCAATATGAACTTGGTACACAACTGTGCTCGTATCACACTTTGTATTTTTTTGGCGATATTTCGGTCAAAATTGCCGATTTTGGCCATTCTGGGGGTCCAAATAGGCCCCATATGCAGTCAGAATGCAAGTATAAATACATATTAACGTGATTAACTGACAGTTTAGACATTGTTTCGTTTATATATGCAAAGAAAAACGTTCCATCGGCGATTTTATTTTTTCAAAAATTCTTAGGGCCTAAAACACTCCTTATCGTCCCTGCTTCTTTGCACACTAATTAATTCATTTTAAACATGACATTGGTTTCAATGACTTTGCACTGTTCCAATATCATCCTAACTGGTCAATATTGTTTGCAAGATGGAAATACAAAAAACAGAACTACATTAATATGTTTGTTGTGTGCACAATTGTTAAGGGGAATCATTCAAAATTCATAAAAGCTAGAGTTGTCGCCCTTTGCTACAAATGAGAGTATTGTTCTTAGCTCCATATACATGTACTTATTGTCGTAGTCAATACCAGTAAGTATAGCAAGTTCATTTGAATATCTTGAACCATTTTTATACTATGACCGATGTTTTGATGTTGCGTAGAAAAAAGGATGAAAATTAGTAAAATTGGAATTTAACAAAGGGCCATAATTCTTCCAATATTATAGCTAGAGTAATGTAACTTGCACTAAAATAGCGCTTTATTGTGGTGTGCTAATGTTTAAAATTTAAAGTTGATATCTTTAATGGTTTTCCAGATATCAAGAAACAAAGCTGTAAAATGAGGAAAGTTTGAATTTTACAAAGGGGCATAACTCTTCCAATATTGTAGCGAGAGTAATGTAACTTTTTATAAAGTAGCGTACTGTTATTGTGGGCTTAAGTTTTAGGTTTGAAGTCAATTCCTATAATGGTTTTCAAGTTATTAGGAAATAACTTGAAAAAATGGACGGACATACAAGGTGATTACTAAAGGGCAACACAAAACATTTTGCGGGGCCCTAATTAATGGCTTGTGGGTTCCCGACGTTCTCGATAGTAAGAATGTACGTCCTAATCACGTGTCTTGTTAGGGACCAAAAATAAAATATCGTTTGTGTCCCCTTCCCTACCTACCCGAGCAAAATGTCCCATATACAAAATATTTTTGAGAGGGCAAAAACAAAAAGTATTGACAATAAACAATAAAATAATATTTTAAAAACCTACCTACCTACCGAACCTTTCTTGAACAGGGTCGGGAAGGGGAAACAAACAATACTTTATTTTTGGCCTAACCACTGATGTATGAGAATGGTGGTCTAGTATCTACCTGTTTACAGGATCTGATTTCAACATAATTATATGTTCATACTTAGTGTATAATTAGTCTCCTTCACTTGTCTGGATGTCTGTCCATCTAAAATCCGGCATGCGTAGGTAACAGTATACCACTAGTGTAACAGTAATCACTAACCAGACTCAAACACTGTAAAATCATTAGTTTTCGCGAGGTGTTAAATTTTCGTTGATTTCGTGATTGAAGTCGACAACGAAATATAATCCCCACGATTAATCCACCCCCCAAATGCGGAACAAGGGGTTCTTTATATCCCATGATTTGTAATCCACGAATTAAAGAGACCTTACTAAATGATCGCAAAAACGCAAAAAAAATTCCTAAGTATTTAATACCATCGAAAATAAATGAGTTTACAGTATAACTAAGTGTAAGGCAATCTTTTACATCATATCCTGCTGCGCTATTTTCTATATTCAGGATAACATGTCACGAGAGAGAACTTCATTAAACAGTGAATGCACGATTTGAACAAGTGTTATAGGTCACGAGAGAGAGCTTCATTAAACAGTGAATGCACGATTTGAACAAGTGTTATAGGTCACGAGAGAGCTTCATTAAACAGTGAATGCACGATTTGAACAAGTGTTATAGCAACGGGATTTATTGATGTATGCGGTAAACTCTTTTTGTTTATTAGTTATTTTTTAAAAGTTTAAACTGTAACGTTATATAATGTATGCTAGCTTTTTCGTTCATTTTTGCTTTAACCAACAGAAATATTGCTACAATACAATTTGTATTCTGCATGAAACATCAGTTATTAGATATTATTTAAAAAACATTACATGTAATCTGAAGAAGACTTATAAAGTCGAAAGCTTATATTTTTGTCTTTTTTTGTTTTGAAAAGAGACATAGATAATAGTAGACAATATCTAAACTAATCTTATATAGAGTATATATCAAAGCAAGAATTAGCATTTTCATAAAAGCAGAACACGAATAAAATCTTAATTTCTCAGCGCGTTTTTTGGCATACAGGCTACCACACAGTGGTTTTCAACAGGAAGTCTATATTAGCAAGGTGCTTAATTAAAGTTGTTTCCAGTTACTGATTAGCTTGTATTTCTCCTACTTGTATACTAATTAGTTGATACTAATAAATAAGCGACCTTGTAAAATCACATATTTTCGCGTTGTCAAAATTTCGCGGATTTAAATATTCGCGAATTTTAAACTTCATATTTGTTCTGCGTTTTACTGTCGTTGTTTCTGTTCACGAGCCTACATTTTCTCGAACTTCTCTTCAGCGTAGGAAATAGTAAGACCTAATTGTGAGGCAGTTCGAAATAGGGTACTAAGACTAAAGTTCGTGACTTATTAAAGCAAACACGAGAACTGCGACACGTTAGCTGATACTGTATGTGATACAATATATGTATCCTTAGTAATTGTATCCGCTCCTTCTACACTTCCCTTTCCTGTTCGTCGACATACTGGTGATATATCGATTTTCTGTATCAAATACATGTACGTGCTGTAAAATCACATATTTTCGTGGGTATTAAATTTGGTGGATTTTAATAAAAATCCATATTCGTGGGGTCGTTAATTAGTGGATTACAAACTATGGAATGGTACAACCATAATTATTATGTATTTGAGGGTTCTATACATCGTGGGCATTAGATTTCGTGGTGGAGTTTTACAACGAAATCAACGAAATTTCAACTCCCTCGAAAAATAATGATTCACCAGTAGCTGACTTCCTTTTGTTATAAAGATAATAGACTATACGTTTCTGTGTTGTATCAGATACCACAGTGAACTGTATCCTTGAACAAAAATTATAACTAAAAAGAAAAACAATTGTTTGTAAACGTTCTACATGTATATTATTTCTAGATATCAATTTCAATTTCTGTAAAAACAGACACATGTTACATTGAACCCTGGTAAAATGATGCATCTATCTGTCTGATATAAAATGCTGTGTTATACAATGTAACGTAGGCCAGAGTTCTTTATTTTTCGTTACTCGGACCCTCCTGTCCAATTTTTTGGCATTTTCAATTTTTTTTTGAAAAACAGGAAAAAAAAACAAAATTGCATATAATGTTTTGATGATAAATGGACCAGCCTTGTATTATTATTTCATTAATTTGTTAATAATAAGTTTTATTATATTAGTGTTTCACTACAGTGGCCTAGTCTTAAGATAAATTGGCTGTTTTCTTGAAAACTAACACTGTTGTATAGTTTTGATGCTTTCAATCGGACTGTCATAGACTATTCTACCACCAGCAGCTCGTGGAAGCTATATTTTGGGAGTTTTTTTATTTTTTATCTTTTTCCCTCCTACTGTGGACTTTTTTCTGAAAAATGTCCGAGTAACAAAAAATTAAAAAACTCTGGCCTTAAACAGGAGAGACAATATCGCATACCATATGACGCAGATCGTCACAGAATCAGTTTGTAACATGAAGCCATCTAGAATATACATTGTATTATACAAGAAAAAACATCTACACAGAGCATACAATAGCGCGGCGCAAGTGGTATTTATGATGACCCTAAATAATATAACCGAAAGTGCCAAACTGACCGGTCGCTGAATCTAATGGTTAAGTTCGTCTTCGCTACAATAAGGTAACTTACGGTTCGTTGTGTTTATGTCTGTTACTTGTTTGCTTTGAATGTACGAGGAGCCTCCCGCCCAATACGGTAAAGAAGATGTCTCAAAGAAGGAGGAGAACTTGAATGTTTTAACGAATACTATAAAATCATTATTTTTCGTGGACGTTAAATTTTTGTTGATTTCGCCATTGAGCACCACGAAATCTAACCCCCGCGGTTAATCGACCGTCGAGATAGGGACACATGCAGTGTTTCCTCTACAATATTTTGCAATCCACGAAATTATGACACCACAAAATTATGACACCACAAAATTATGACACCTCGAAATTATGACACCACGAAATTGCATTTCACCAATTTGAATCCACGAAATTTAAAACCCATGAAAATAAGTTATTTTATAGTACTATATCAGAATCGTGTCTCTGTATTCGAATGTGTGTTAATCATGGTCTTATAACTGAATAATCTCCCTGGAATGAAATAGAATTGCTTTGTATGCATAACAGTAAATACGGAAGTCTGGCTTTTATCAATAATACACCCATGGCATGTGAAGAATATGTTTAAATAGTACGGAGATTCTAACGTGATCATCGACCTTCTATAAGCTAAAATCAACAGCTGATAAATTTTCTATATTTATAACACCGGCTGTATGATTTCATAATAAAGAGGCGAGCATCACGAAGACGCACGAGATGTAATACTATCACTTGTAAATCTAAAAATGATCGATATTGCACGATTTTCTTGCGAAAATTGATATATTCAACACATGAACCTTGTAATACATTCATGCATAAATGTCAGGATCAAGTGAAATTCTCCGTTAGGTATAATGCATGTACATCAGGCAGCTTAGCTTTCAATAATTGTAAAGTGGATGTCGCCATAGTTTGCAAAAATGTTTAAATTGCGATTTAATCTTATAGCAATAATTAGTTGATTTATATTCTTATAAAGATGCAGAATGATCTCAAATAAAAATGTACAGATCATTTATTACAATGATTTCAATACTTGTTCTTTAATGATTTGATCAATTTGGTGTGGGCGCGTACATTGGCGTTTTACAGATACATACGTATCCACCATAGCCTTTATTTGCCAGTCAGCTTTCAGCTGAAATATGGCAGGCATATATGTGTGCCTTCACCCGGTTTTGAACCCGGGTCGCAATATTAGAGGACAAGCGCGCTAACCATTGAGCTACGGAGACCACATCAGTATTCGCGAGTGTTTGGTGTTTAAAAGTATTTGAACTTAACATCTGTGCAATATTAGCGATATGTTCTTTTTTAAAGTTCTACATTTTTAAAGAATATAAATCAGAAATTACTATTCATGTGTAAATTACAATTTTTAGACATGGAAAGACACGGGAACATACGTATCTTTAATCGTATTTTTCTTAACCTTCGATAGGTATTCCTTGTGCCTTTTCAAATTGATTCATTTCTCGCAATGGCCTTGATCCTTTGATGATTTCTTTAAAAGAAATAACAGCATGCGGCTTATTTTAGTCATTTGAAGTGTTTTATAAGATAAGAAAATATCCTGCGTTATAGATGTAGGCCAATAGATTACCTGACATGTGTAGTAATATAATATCTTACTGTATTTTACATACTATTGTTGAAAACATGTGCACTGAAACACTTAGCAGAAGTAGACGCGAATCCGCCCTGCATGACTTGTAAATCCGGCTTCTCGGGACCTAACTTGTCCTGATAGTTCCATGAACTGTCCGTTCACTTCAGAAAAAAGGTTCGATTTGTTACATTTAATATATTTATCGAGACTATAAGGGTACCGCGTTATCATATTTGATGTACTGGAAAGAACTACGGAAGGAATTTGTTCAACAGCGAGTTTTCCTTAAAGAACAATCATTCCTCTCACGATTGACACCAAGATTGATAAGATCGGTGAATAAATGATGGATTTATAGACATGATTGTATTCCCTACCCTCGGAGAATTCCGGTTTCTGTTAGTCACCTTGTAGTAGTAATATTTTTTTCCGGACCATAAAATCACATTGAGGGCCTGTGGTACAGATTACACTAATAATATAATCGTTCCAATGATGACGCCCTAGAGATGGTAATTCCGGGGGTTCCCGGTTGTACAGTTCCAAGATCTGGCTGGGAAAACCCGTGAGTAGGTGGTTCCTATGCTTCTATGGCAATACATGTACATTGTTGAAACATTGATATAATACCCTACTTCTTTACTAATCTTCGTTCGTATTTATTCTTTTTAATATATCGAAGTACTTAAATGGGTTTTATCGGTTAAAAGACAAGTGGTTTGTTTTGTGTTGTTGTCTTAGGTCAATACAATGATTTTAGCTCAATCTCTGCTCCAGCACCTTTAATGCTTTAATGAACAGAATAGAACAGAACGAGACGTGACGAGACTAGACCAGACCTATTTGTCTACTTCAAAAGGGTAAACTTTAATGAGTGGCAATGTATTTAGGGCGAAAGGGTTGATTCCTTTGATTTCCAAGGAAATTAATTCGTGCATTTTAGATGTCCAATTCTTGAATACCAAAGGGAAATAACTCTTACTGACATTAATAGTCTTCTCCCCTGTTTTACTCATACTTCCCTTAAATGTAAAAAAATCCTTTATTCTAACACGATCTGCGGATTAATCGTTTAAATATAGAGCGGACCTAACAATGTATTATTACCCCCATAAAACATACCTATCAAATTGGCTGTTTCTATTTACGCCCAGTATCACGTGACATATTTATGAATGAATGAACGTAAACTTTATAGTAAAATTTTCTACGAGTCACGATGACAAGGCGAGTTGCACGAGAATCCAGTGTTACAGCTATGACGCATCTATTTTTAGAAACTCCAATATACTCTAGAAACCAAGTTTTATTAAAGCTTCTGATAATCAATTCATTTATATTTTTCATTTTATGAAATAGATACCATATACTCGTGTTATTAAAATTGTTTCAATGTTTAAAATGTGGTATTTCCTTCAGAAAATTACGAAGGTCGTTTTCATTAACGAGGGAGGTAAATGTACCAGCTAATAAGCTACTCAATTTCAGCGTGGAATTATGTTCAATGTCAAATGGGTGAAAATGGAATGCGCGCAGTTAAATAGTGCGGGATATTATTGTATTTAGAATCGAAATAAAAACTCTGTTCTTGTATATTGTCGGTGAATAAAACACGGGCACTCGTTCGGATGCGGAAAATTAAATCACTCGTGCTACGCACTCGTGATTTAATTTTTCCGCATCCAAACTCCTGCCCGTGTTTTATTCACCGACAATAAACGCGAACAGATTTGTATTTCTTAATATTATCAATCAAAGTGGCAATGGATCGATAATTTGTGACAACAATATCTGTATATTACATATTGCGGTTGCGAGTGTAATAAAATGCCCCCCCCCCCCTCCTGTTGCGTATGATTACTCTCGATCTTATCAGTCAGACTCTTTCACTCATGTTTTAAAGCGCCTGAATGATCATGATGTAGGTGACCACTGGTGCCAAGTTGTCCCATATTTTTCAGACCTGTGCCTGATTCAGGAATTGGAATCCTGAATTGTTCTTTTTTGTTTATATACGTTGTCTGACAGGTAGTGAACTATTTCACTAAATTCACGTCTGATCTTAAAATTCATGTGGAAGAAAAATAAAATGTGTAAGAAAAATATTTTTTATGAAGAAAACAATGTAATGTGTGATATTTTCTGATGATGTAGCTGTTCAATTTTAATACCTTAACTTCAGAATTTAAAAACTTAAAGTGCAGGAAGTTGCATCATTTTTGTTCGAAAAGTAAAAAAATATTTGCCGGGAGGGGTGTCCCCCGTAACCACGCCATCTTCACATCCAAATATATAGCTGTGCCCCCGCCCCTCTGTAAATTTTCATGATACGGGCCAGAGTTTCTATGATCCACAAGGACCGAGATTCCCGTGTTTTATACGTATAATGACGTTTGTATAATGCCAGAGTTTCTATGCTTCACAAGGTCCGAGAATCCCGTGTTTTTTTACGTATAATGACGTTTGTATAGGGGAGAGTTTCTATGTCCCATTTAGACCATGGTTAGTCGCTGTAAGCCAATCAACGCATTGTATTTCCGTGGTAAATATAACAGAGACTACGGTTTAAAATCGTCTATTAAAATCGAGAAAAGCGCTCATTTAGATCGAGAAAGTTGTCCATTCAAGTCGAGAAAATCGTGCCCAATCAGCATGATTATGTATATACTCAGCACATTTAAAACCGCAGCACACATAAATTATACATTTCATGGTTTCGAGCAGAAAACAAACGCACGGATTGAAAATTAGCAATAATTAACTCTATTTTACATCAGTTCTGAAAGTTACAAACATACTGTAAATCCACAAGTAATAATATATGTACAGATTTCTTTCTATATCCAGCCAGAAACCGGTGTAATATTATTCAATTAAATTAAGCATCCGTGGTTTTTTGTTGTTGAAAAAATATTAGTCCAGTAATTATACGGCCAATTCGAAGTAGGTCTCCATTTATACATGTTACGGCTAAACGAGGACGCTTTCTATCACTTGATAGGCTGATATACATAGAAAATAAAATAAACGCGCCTTTTGAGTTTAATCCTAAGCGTTATATTTGTGTCATCTTCGGTAATGTTGCAAGCATTAGGCGAACGGTGCATGGAGAACGGATTCGAGATAGTAATCGAAATTGGCACTTGAGTGATCAACATTTTCTGATCCTGCTCAGTGCGACTATACAGATCGTGGATGGCCATTGACATGTTGACATGCAGTCCGACGGAAATACGTGTAGCTGTTGAAACATCTCACAGTGAGTCCATTATATGACGGTATCTGCATCAACCATCCCATACATATATTCGCCTTTTTCTGAGTATCATTTCAGAACAACATGTAGAAAATAATCGTGTTTAACCGTATATGTATACTAATCAATAGTTATACCAGGTAATACAATGTACTTCACTTTAGGCCGATAGTGCAGTTCTCACACACTGCACTCTGATTCATAGCATGCATTCCAATCACCTGCATTCTACCACTGACCAGCATTTAAATTTGTCATGAAATACTCGTTCATAGTTGCTCGCCGAGAGAGTATCTCACTTTCATACGTTTACTTTGTATTTGATTTTTAAAATGCTGTGCTTTTAATTGTTCGCAGTATAACATACCACATGGTCTAAGCCAGATAGAAAGACTCGTGGGGCCGTCTATACAATATAGACACTCGCTGCGCTCGTGTCTATATCGTATAGACGACCTCACTCGTTTTCTATCCTATACAAGGTCCGAGATTCCCGTGTTTTTTTACGTATAATGACGTTTGTATAGGGGAGAGTTTCTATGTCCCATAAGGTCCGAGATTCCCGTGTTTTTTTACGTATAATGACGTATGTATAAGGCCAGAGTTTCTATAATCCACGACTTCCTAGATTCCCGTGTTTTGTGCGTATAATGCCAAATGAATAAGACCAGGGTTTCTATGTTCCACAAGGTCCGAGATTCCCGTGTTTTTGTGCGTATAATGACGTATGTATAAGGCCAGAGTTTCTATGTTCCACAAGGTCCGAGATTCCCGTGTTTTTGTGCGTATAATGACGTATGTATAAGGCCAAAGTTTCTATGTTCCACAAGGTCCGAGATTCCCGTGTTTTGTGCGTATAATGACGTATGTATAAGGCCAGAGTTTCTATGTTCCACAGTGCCCGAGATTCCCGTGTTTTGTTCGTATAATGGCGTATGTAGACCAGAGTTTCTTTGTTCCGGAACAAGGTCCGCGATTCCCGTATTTATACGTATAATGGCGTATGTATAAGGCCAGAGTTTCTATTGTTCACGATCCCCGAGATTCCCGTGTTTTGTACGTATAATGACGTATGTATAAGGCTAGAGTTTCTATGTTGCAAAAGTTCCGAGATTCTGTGTATTGTACGTATAATGACGTATGTATAAGGCCAGAGTTTCTATGATCCACGAGTTCCAAGATTTCCGTGTTTTGTGCGTATAATGGCGTATATATAAGGCCAGAGTTTCTATGTTCCACAATGTCCGAGATTCCCGTGTTTTTTGTGCGTATATTGACGTATTTATGAGGCCAGAGTTTCTATGTTCCACAATGTCCGAGATTCCCGTGTTTTTGTGCGTATAATGACGTATGTATAAGGCCAGAGTTTCTATGTTCCAAAAGTTCCGAGATTCTGTGTATTGTACGTATAATGACGTATGTATAAGGCCAGAGTTTCTATGATCCACGTGTTCCAAGATTCCCGTGTTTTGTGCGTATAATGGCGTTTGTATAAGGCCAGAGTTTCTATGTTCCACATTGTCCGAGATTCCCGTGTTTTTGTGCGTATAATGACGTATAAACTTTTGTGATCACTAGATGCGTTCGTCGTCCGTCAGTCGCCCGTCGACAATTTGCTTCTGGAGATACCTGCCTGCATGCACTACTAAGACAGGTGAGCGACCTAATTGGGCCCTTTGATCCCATTGTTTAGGATTGTTACGGTAGCCGAGTGATATATGCGTTCGTGCTTCCAATGGCTAGGCGATTTTGCCGTTCAGTACATATACATTGTAGGTTCAAATCCCACAAAAGGTACACACTATTTGAAAGCAATTGCAATTAGAAACCGGATAGCCTTTCTGCGAAGCAATATGAATATAAATCGCAGTCATATACAATATGTCTTGGTAAGACCAAAACAAATTATTGTTGTGGTTCTGGTAACATGCTGGAAAAGAATAGGGAAGGTACACTGTAAAAATATACCTCATTTTTTACGGGATGCGTCGTTAAATAAATATGGTATTAAGCCCGTACGGCAATGACGGGATTTATACAGTAAACCGCAAGTTGTATTCTGGGAACGTCAATGGCAGCCACCTTTTATTGTGCACGTGAGAAACTTGAAATATTGAAGGTTAAAATAATTTGATGCTTGCCTAGAAGCTTTCGTTAAACATTTTTTACAGCGTTAGCTGTCTAGCTTGGAATTTGACCTACTTTAAAAACCAATGAAATGCTTACAAAAAAATAGAAGAAACTGAATACTTACTTCTCATTGGTCAGAATATGCTATACTCATCACAAAAGATACCGCGAAAAAGTTACATTTATGTTAAACTTGTAAATAAAGGTACGGTAGATACACACAGAGATCTGTTATTCGCGTTTCTCTAAGTGCGTAGTGTATTTCTTATTAATTCTATTTTTGACTGTGACCCGGGTCAAGTATACAATGGATTTATATTAGTAATACAGCGCTTGGAAATCCTACACCAGCCTATTTTCTCTGATTTTCTTTTTCCCCATTTTGTTTTTGTCTATAATTTCATTTTATTCAGACATAATGCGCGCTAAATATTAAAGTCTGAGTTAAGTTTGGAATCACTATATATCGCTATAATTGCCGGATAGAACGGACCGCAGAATCTAGACTAATTAATACATATACCTATATTACTATTCTTTTTTTATTTACTGACAAACAATTTACATGGATAAATATATAAATTCTAGTTTGATTAGTGTTTTCAATTTCAACGATATGCAATAACGTCCGCATCTATATTGAAAACAAGTACACATATCTGCTATATTAACGCTGTTTATCTTATTTAAAGATATTTCTTGTTATAAAATGTACCCAACAGATAAGTTATTTCACTCAATAACTTTGCTAAAATGTTGGAATCTTAATAAAAATTTACCCCACCAAGTCAGTTTCATTATAGCCCACAGGCCACACTTTCACAGACTGTTCGAGGCACGGTTGTTTCATGATTCGGAAAAAATTGTTTTGGGGCTACAATGTTTGTGTTGTATATGATTATAGGCGACTGTGGCCCTCTTGTTGGGTTAATCTAAAAGATAGTGGGTTTTCAGATGTACGGAATAAATACCGTAAATACTCATTTTACGTTAAAAATGGTTTCCAGGACTTTTACCGTAAATTGTACGGGTAACCCCGTGAAATAAAAAACTTTTAGGTCTTTCCAGTAAACTTTACGGTTAAAGTCCTAGAAACCATCTGCCAGGATACGGTATTTTTTACAGTGTACGTATGAAAATATTTTATATAAAAATATATTATATTGTTGATTTTAAGCACAGGAAATCCGGAGTGATTGTCAGCAAATACCAATCAACACTTTAGGGTAGGAGCAAAAATAGGATAGGCAGGTTTACTCAAACCACAGTTTTATTTAGGTTTGGTCTAACATAATAGAAACCTCTTCTGGTATAATATTGGAATCGAACGTAACAATAATGTATCAGATTTTCGCCACAATCAAAGTTCCTGCAACCGCTCAAGATAAACATGCATGTCTTTCTGGCAAAGAAGAAAATTAACTTGAACATGTGCCAGATAACAGAGTTGATTTAGCGGTACTGATATTTACAGAATAAGAGGATGTATATTTAATGTTCATGTAGATACAGTATTATAACATTGGTCCAGAAAAGTGTTAAGTTTACCGAAATCAACATTTGAACAGAAAAGTTCAGGATTATGCGTCACACGATTAAACATACGAGGTGTGATCCAGAAATAAGCCTTGTCGCATTAGTGTATTGTCGCATGCCACGTCGCGTTGTTTGTCGTCGAGCTATGTAGTCTTGCGAAAGACGCAAATGCGGGACGATAGATGACAATGATACAACTTTTGGCAATGCGATATTTTTGTGCCGCATTATCGCATTATCGTGCTTCATAGGTGCCAGTACAGTCAGAGGACTTGACGAAGGACGATAGCTTGACCGTTCATTAGTTAAACTTTAGAAGTCGCTATAGTATACTGCTTGATGTTATTGAATACGAAGAATCGTTTTTGTGTGGCGTAAACGCCACACAATGATATTACCACTTTTCAGCTTACGACCAATTTAACGCATTAGGCCTCGGCAAATAAATAGTTCTATGATTTGAACAATATTACAAGCATGCAACACAGGTTACACGTATCATTGGACCTGATTTGTTTACATTACCAACATTTACTTATATTAAGACCAACACTTTTATCAGACTTTTATTTTTAGAGGATTTTTATAGCAAATCATTCCGCAACGGACTATTTTTTTACTACCAACGAATGTTCTCACTGGTGGCGGGAATCTAATAGTTCCCACGGTTTTCAATCGTATACTGTAACGTATGTAAATCACTCCGCCGCTGCACATTGCAGACGATGACCTAATTATGCTGTATACAAACATTGATGCTATATATAGCTGGTGGGGGAACTGAAATAGTTCTACGTACATATCGATCGGCCGATTAACGATGGTATCGCGGTAAGCGTTAAACGCACTAGTCAATTTCTACCCTGCTTTATATAAGACCTCATAATTTTCGTATCTATTATCCGATTTTGAATATTTAAAGCTTGTAATGAAGCAGAGATATATGTCTCTCTTTTAGACAACATTCAACACGATACCCTAATTAGTTAATCCACGGCGACGAGTAAGAATCCGTTCCGCGTAAAAGTAAGTTTAAAATATCCCGTTTTATACCAAATAAACGGTCGAAAATCATCAATTATTAATTTAATATTCGATCGATTTTGTTCGTTAAAGCTTGTTTTAAAAGCTAATACTTAAAGGTTTTATAAAATGTAAAACTTGTTTTTAAAGCATTAATCGGCCGATCGATATGTGGGAGCGACGCCATGTTTACCCCTTTTACATACGTTAATATAGAGTGTCATTTAATTAACATGCGTGGTCATACGGAGAATAAACAGTCAGTTATCTTGACACTGGTCGAATTCTCCAAGTCGTTAAAAATGGTATTTGTAAATATCCCTTCATTGATGCTCAGCAGTTACTTAAGTAAGTTCCAGGTAACTGCTGGTTCTCTTGGTGTCTTTAGCAGCACAAATGTTTGAGTAAGGTGGGCTTATCAGAACTGTGACATAAAATTATGATACAACCTGGATTCGATATTTGATTTAATGGCATCAGTACGCCACACACCAGTACTTTCAGTGCTTTGATTGTTTCCGCGAGCAAATAGAGAGGTTGCGAAAGGCAACGTGTAACGTGTACATGTACGTGAATACTATTTTTGGGTATTTCGTCATCCAGGTATGTGTAGTTTCTACAAGTAACGGACGTGTGACAGACGACGATATAATGTGTACTACGTCACACGGTATGCGTATGCACGGGAAACCCAATATATTATCGCCGGTAGTCTCAGTGAGTTAATACAAATACTCATTATCGATTCACGAAGAAATCATGTTACAACTGCCATGTGATGTTACACGCACACGTTGTGTTTCGCAAGCTAATTTTAATTGCAACGTGTACGTATACATGTACGGGTAGCTACACGTACACGTAGTCGTACATGTTCGAATCGCAACCTCTCTATTATTGTGTTACTTACGATAGTTTAAGACTCGAGATGATAATCCCTGCCTAGATGTTACTCTCCGTTGTAGCATGTACAATACTGACCGTAAGGGGACATAACAAATTTAATTAATTTATTGTATTTGGGTTTATTTGCTTTTATTTATCCTCGCCACCGGAAATCCATATGGGCGAGGCCCCCAGAAGAGGCTAGTCACTTTAGTTTTTGGGGGATAGTGCATGATACAGAAGATGCCCCAGTTCCAGAAGCATCCCTGGTTCTTTTACGTGCCGATGTAAAGCATCATACACGGGGCTTAACGTCTTGTCCAAAGACTGTTAGTAATTTTAGTTATGTTAGGTGGGAAACACTGAAAAGCATTTCTGTTTTTGACCGTCTGGAGTAGGGATCGAACCCACAACCTTCAGATCAGCAGTCAGTAGCCCTTACCACTAGACCACTTGTCCACCTAATTTATTGTACCAAACGCCTGCGGTCCATATATAGCTCACCTGGGATAACTCTAGACTTATCAATAAATAAACATGCATAAAATAAACACTGCGCGGTGGACTGGCCGCTTGTTATCAGTGTTGATTTAAACAAGATTGAACAAAAATGAACATTGATAATGCATTAGGTTTTCATTTATATTCGTAAACAAAGGTTAGTTCTATCATCGGCGGACTATATATATATACATAAACTACTAGTGTACTAAACTATTAGATAGCCATTTAGGTGTTTGCTTAAACTCCAGTTACATGACATCTAACACACCAGTGTCACACAGTGACAACCTAACAGTATTGTACTCAAACTGTTCTTTGAGTTACTAGTACTTAAAGAAATAGACTACATATATCTTAATAATGACTTATATGTACATATGGCGGGGTGTTTTCGGTTTATTTTATATGTGTATTGTGCAACCGTTCTGATAAAGCATAAACTTACTTACTGATAATACAAATGTCGCGGCGGCATCTGTAAACGATTAGACGAACTTAATCTAAAGATAAGGACACATATTTTGCTATATTGGCGATACGCTGAACTTGTTTGGCTGTGAAATTAAAGATAGCAAGGCGGCGTATTTACCAACCTGTCAGGGTGTATTTTATGTGTTTGGCTTGATCAAAGTCGCTTACGATTAGCTTATCTAACTTCTGTCATCCCTAGCCTAAACGACCCTTGGCTCGTATCGCAAACTTAATACTTCGACGGTTAAATGAGGTCAAGACGACCAAACCAGTCTTGATGTACTGAGCAAGCTAATTGCCCAACCTGTTAGGCGTTGTTGCACTTTGCGATAGCGTTGCTCTATGCGATGGCATCGTTTAAAAATAGGTTCGAATTCCACTCTTGGTACAAACTGTTAATACTTGTATTCAAGATGTTACTTTCTACATATAAGAGGCATTTTCGACTGAGCTGTTTCATGTAGTAGGTTATAGTCGGGTTCCCGTCCCAAGCTTACAGTGCTAGTATGATACTACTTATGTAATATAGGGGACAGAAACCCGACTATAACCTGCTCCACGAAACAGCCCCTTCGAAAAGTCCCATTGGTAGAAATCTCATTCAATAAGTGGACTCGTCTGTTTACCGAAACTGGACATGGGGGACCTTAAATAGTATTTTTTAGTGTTATCATTTAACTCAGGAACGTATATATAAACTGTAGGGGTTCCATTTGACCAATTGCCATTTTGTCTCCTTTAATTTTGACTTGGTATATAGCATGGTCATTATTTTCACATTATAAGTATTCTGGCTAAAAATGGTAAAATCCAGTACGCTTGAAATATCTCTCTTGGTTACACCACTGAACCGATTGTTAAACGAATGTGTATACCATATTAGGAACAACCTCCTTACCTACTGGCCTAGTTTTTAGGACGAATCTAAATTTTTAAACACCTTTTTAGGCCTAAGGTAAATCTTGACGTCTTTGTTTATCATTAATCATACTAGTAACTGTAAAATCATTAATTTTCGCGGGTATTAAATTTCACAGATTATATTAAAATAGAAATTTGTAGGTTTCTTGAATTCGTGGATATCAAATATTGAAAGAAAAATCTCTTGTAACGTTTTGTATATGTTAATTATTCGAGGGGAATTTAATTTCGCGATATAATTCATCCACGAAATCAACGAAAATCAATCCACCGCGAATATTTATACTGTTACAGTAAGTACGCATTTGATGTAACTTTGTCTAGGGCTTTACTATAAAAATATGTGTGGTTCAGGTAACACTGGTAAAAATTAGGGTTTTTTTAGATGCAAGTGTATATGACAAACATCAGTGGTCTCACAATTTATTAAGTTTATCTACTGTAAGCAGAGGCTGCCACTATCTTAGGAAATACAGTGTGTCAAAATAGAAAAGTTAACTTTTTTCGTTCCGTGCTTTTTCGTACCTGCCTAAAATCAATAAAACATGCTAGGGTCGGAGGTAAAAAATAGGATTGGTAGGGTTACCTGAAACAAATATATTTTTTTAGCTCCGATCCTATCATTTACAAACTTTTCGAGTCACCCTATCAGAGACCTTGTTATCGGTTATACTGTTCATGTTGTCAGATACACAATGAGGAGCATTTGCAGCATTAGGAAGAGGGACTGAACGTTGTGCAGTGTCCTCAGGCTATTTATGTAAATGTATGATAACGTATGACTACTAGTTTCACAAATAACATAGTTCTGTCTAGCTCGTTTATTGTATTACCTTACAAGGAGACTGTCGTTTGTGTGTATGTATTGTACTTTCATGTGAAGAATATAACGTGCGTTAAGTATGGATAGCACGCGCGATATTAGGTAAGAGTTTCTATTGTTTTTTTATTGTTTTTTGTCTGGTTGCTTATTGTTTTTTGTCTGGTTGCTTGTGTTCGACTGAGTGTCGTGAGTATGTAGCCATCCGGTTTTTCCATTGCCTAATTGATCGATGTCCTCCGGTTTTGAGGGAATTTATAGAGACAGAAACTGGGTGTGATACAAATAGTTTCGGTTCGATACTACCCTAAAGCTCTTTCCATTTTTTAAGCATGCCCGGTGTATAGTAGAGATAGACTCGAGGCCGACCTCTGGAATACCAACCTGTTCATCTCTAGTTGGGTGGCAAACAATGAAAAGCGTTTCAGAAATTATCAAGTACATCGGGTCGAGATTTGAACAAGGGACATCTAGATCCGTAGACTATAGCATGTGTCCTTACTCGACCACCCCGTCACCAAGATTTTATATGAATAAATATACAAAGATAAAAAACCGCGACTGGAAATTAGTCATTGTACTTAAATTTTATTGTAAACAACAAAATAATGGTTTAAATTCATTTTATAGGAATTTATTAGTCACTCGTACGTTACGATCATTTAAGTTTCTTATAGGATCCTCTATTCAGGTACTAGTATGTGTTTTGATTGCTACCAATTTATATCAATTAGATCTACCATCGCTCTCCAGACTAAATAAATTAAGTGATTAAGACATCTTTTCGTATCCAGGACGACGAATTCATCAGAACATGATTTGGTTTTTTAATATTTTTAAAACCTAGATAGATGTTCAAATACATATCCATCTCTCGTAAATGCGATCTTTATTACCTGTAAGAATGTGCATGAAATAAGTTATGAAGACATCGTTTCGTATCCAGGACGGCAATTTATCAGACCGTGTTTTTGTTTTGAATATTTTTTCAAAAAATAGATAGCTGTTCAAGTACTTCTTACCTCCCGTACATGCTACTGAAAAATCATATATTTTCGTGGGTATTTAATTTCGTGGATTTTTTTAAAAGTGCATTTTCGTGGGGGCGTAAATTCGTGGATTACAAAGCAGGAAAGGGTAAACCAATGTTCGATATCTGAGAGATAGATTAATCGTTGGGGTTGGATTCCGTGGTCTAGTGCAACAACGAAATCAAAGAAAATTTTACTCCATGGGGAATTTATGATTGTACAGTATCTTTACAGTACTATCTGTAAGAATGCACATGAACAAAATTATCATCTTACGACGCACATGTTGGGATTATCTTGTTGGGATTATCTTGCATCAATTTTGTGAGTTAATTTTTTTTAGATAAATTAGCTACTTGTCTACCAGCCAGGGATAACTATATAAGATAGCGAGGGATACAGCAAGATACCGATATGTTGTAGTCGTTTCGAAGTACATTACAACCTCTGTAGAGCAACACCCTTTGGATGATGCAAATATTATATATCCGTTTTACTGAGGTTGTTGCTCTATAGAGGTTAGATTTATAGTTAATATCAGCTTAGGAAATATTTTGAAGGTGTTTTAATAAAGCGTTTGTTGCTCTACAGAGGGCCACTCTCGAGAGGTTGTACTGTATGTGTCGTTATTGTGTACTCTCAGATAGCTAGCTGTATCTAGGCTAAGAGGCACGCGATGCATTTGATTCTTATTATTAGATTTTTCATCATATTATTAAGATGAGCGTTTAATTGTGAATGCTATGTACAGTATTAATGTCGAGTATTGGTAATGCTTTGTAATATCTTAGTTAATTATGTACTATAATACCACACTGTAAATATGATGTACTGTAAAACCTCTCTAAAGCAACACCCCTTGTTAAACAAACCGTCTGTCTATACTGACCCTATGTTTAATTAAAGGAGACAACTCATTAAACTATTTTTTTCATGAAAGTATTTCCCTTTGCACCCTCAAACATAGATAATCAAGCCCAAAATAAATCCTAGCTAAAATTGAAAAGAAAGTTATGATAATTGATTGACAAAATATTACCTATTCGGTAGCCAGCCTAAGAAACAAAGAGTTTGGTTGCTATACAGAGGTTGATGTTCTGAAGAGGTTAAATGTTAATTAATTGGTTACTTCTGGAATAAAATCATTATGTTGCAGAGAGGCTGTTGCTCTATGAAGGGCCACTTTAAAGAAGTACATGTACATGTAGTCTGATTAATAAAGCAAATAGGAAATATTTGATGTGTTAAAATATAATTAAGTAAATTGTTCAACGTGATGTGGACTCAAAAGAACTACTAATTCAAACCCGGAAAGCCCGGATGATGAGCGAGCTCTCTATATCTACTCCCCTATAACCAAGCGTCATATTTCATGTTTATGTTCATATGTTTGTTGCAATTTTGCAATTAACTGTCATTACTGACAAACGGTCTGCTAACGATACGTGTGTGCCCTGTCTAGCTGTTAACGATACACACTTCATCCACTGACAACTATAAATGAGTTATTATATCAGCATATGAAATACATCTAGGGTTGATTTATTAACCGACGATCCGGCTCGATTCCCGGTCGCGGCAGGTCATTATCAGTACCCTTCCGTAAAAAATGACAACCCTGTCGATTTTTCTCCACATGTGGAGAAGGTGCTGGCTCCATGTTGAAGGATAAGTTAGTAAGAGTTCGGATACACTCCGATACTGTAGTCCGGAAAACCTCTTAGGTGAATCGACCGTCGAATATAACTGATTGAAATTTGAGAAACGACGTGAAATCTGAATAATCAGATAATCTGGCTCCTTGATGTAACCGTACTCCGTAAACCTTGTCAATTTACATACACTGTACAAGGAAATGGAAGTTTGGCACCCTGAAATGATTCCAATTTAGCTGACAACGTTTTTTTAGGATAACTTTAAGTAATCACGCAATTCACTCATCTTGCACAATAAGCCTGTCAAAAAGATGGAAATCACAACGGATATACTCTATACTTAAGCACTTTGATAGATCACACAATTTTGACACTAAACCTTGTTGGAACATTCATTGTCTAAATATATCTATACTGTTCAGTGCAGCAATATCACATGACTTTTACATTACTGAAGGCTACACAACCAAGACGAAATTTGCTTCACTTCGAAAACAAAAATAGCCGTAAGTATTTTATTTCTTCAACGATTTCTATGAAATATACGCCACACTATAAAGGGCGTTTCTTCAGCACCCTGTAAAACCTGTATGCGATTTGACTACAGTTCAAAGCCTCTTATTTTCCAAGGTTTCAATGGGTGTTGGACAAAACGGCACATCTGCTGAAAAAGATCTTATATTTCGTCGAAAGCAAATGCGTGGCGTGTATTTCATAGAAATCGGTATAAAAAATAAAATACAGATGGCTAGTTTAGTTTTCAAAGTGAAGCCAATTTCGTCTTGGATCTGTAGCCCAAAGTCACGTGGTATTGCTACACTGTAGTTGTTGTAGCCAGATTCTATCGTAATATGTGCAGACCAGTGAGGGCATCTGGAAGACGGTCTTATGTAATTTATTGATTGGTTATAATATTTCATATTGTTGGCAACCTGGGGTAAATTGAAATTCCATGGTACATATTGTGTATCATGGCGTTATAGCATAATATATTATGACGTTGTCATGACGTCGTAAATATATGACTGGTAAATAAATAGCTTCTGTTTTTACAATGTACGCCTACTTGCCAGCGCGGGCTTGTTGTAAACATCACATCAAAATCACGTTCCACCAGGAGTGATATTTTATATTGATCTTATTTAATTGGAGAATAAGGATAGCCAATCCTATCGCCTGTTACTGACCAAGAGTTCAATATGGTTTGAGTTGATTGGTTGTCCTTATCATTAAGACAAGTAAGAACTTTATTGAATACCATCCCAGGTTGCGCTTTTATCGCCAAGTGCTATAGGACAAAATACACGAAGTTGATACGTTTACACAAATAAATTTCAATCTTACCAAACATGCTTACAGTATGGTGTACATTTATCTTTCACCGAAAAGGGTGCGATTCATCTCTAAGACTTGGATAGGAGTTTGAATGTATCATGTCGAGCCTTAACTGCAAAGATTTAAAGGTCGGGAACCAGATTATTGACACATATGTCACGTTTATCCTTTGTACCAAACAAAACTATCACTAGAGTCCATACAGAGTGAGTGGTTTTCCAAATACGGTCGTGTTTAATGTTATTTTGGTCTTAATCTGAAAATGCTTCCGGATACGATTTCTATACGAAATTCCAAAAATGAAAAGTGTCATATTTGATTTAGAAATGCCGTCTTATTGATAACACTCATTTCTATACTGTCATGAGCTATATTACAAAACTCTTTTTCACGAAATTTTTTCACGAAATATCTTTATCCGTTATTTTACGGAGTTATTCAAGAACTTTGCAAATTGTTTCCGAGAGAGGTTGCGCACGCATGCACTGAGCCAAAATGTTGCCTTTTAAGTATAATATAGTTACACTTCAAAACAAACTATATAAAATGTGAAATATAACATAACGCTTTTCCCGTTACTCTTAAAACGCCAACCCGAGGTAAGCACGGTGCAGGACCCGGTAAATGAAAGCCACCAAATAATCCGGGCCGTTTTCCCGCCAACAAAAGTAGTTACGTTCTCACTTTAGCGACGGTCCTCTGGTATACCTACATGCTGTACGGGGCATGATGACCAGACTTGGTGCATGATGCACGTTGTTAGGACATAATTATGTAATGCAATCATTACAGTCGTTTTTGTGTTATGATAAATAAGGTAACTAATCGTGTGGGTTTGAATACTACTTTTCGTAAACAAAAATAAACTGATTTCAACAGAATTTCAATTACGATTTACATAATAATTAGTGTATTTGGCACTGCAGTTCGACAAATACTGGGTAACTGCAACTTCACAGACATTGGCCGTGATGAAACCAGTATAATTATGTATCATCAGTAACGAAACGGAGTTCTACCGGGCATTACCGTAAATAACCATAATTCGGATCTTGATCGGTATGAAACTTACTTTACTTACTGGGACTCAACCGGTCCAGATTCAGGGTTCAGCGCAGTCCAAATAATGCCGGTATGCCACGGTTTATCAAGGTAGATGGAGGATAGAGACAAAGACCTGCCCCGGATATACCGGTAGTGTCCCGGAAATCCATCGATTAAGTCGGTTCTTACTATCTTTTTCGGTCACTCCAAGTAGTAATAAACATTTTCAAAATACATGTACCACAATTGGTTTGCATCTATCGTGGAATTTGCATCCATATTGTACGACGTCATATTGTCGGATCAACATTAGCACCGAATCGTCTAAGAAGTTCACTATGCCTCCAAGGTAGTTTGCCCGGTTAGACATAATACCTACCGGTTCATACACCGGGACAAACCGGTGATGCCAACCGGCACAGTAAGACTAGGGCTCTGCTGTCAGCTCAGAATCGGGATACACTGTGGCTATACCGGGATAATCCCTACTAATAAAATCTTGATCATTTCTCCCAGTAGCTCCTGATGACTCCATGGGGCTTTAAACATTTTAAAACATTTTTTTGCCAGTTTGATACCAAATATGTTATCTTTCTCTGTCGTGGTTTCTTTCTGAAACAACTCCTTGCATAACAAGTCGGCCTTTTTCTATTATGAAAATATCAAATGGAACATTCTATCCATCTTCAAACAGAAGCTTACATCCGGAAAACGCCCGACGTTTGGTGTTGCGATGATGTGATTGCAGCGGCGAATTGACAATATCTAATATTTCATTTATTCTTATTTACTTGATGGTGTTTTAAGCGGCGCATTGATAACAAGGGTTCTGTAGCCCGCTTTAAAAGCTGGTAAAAATCATATACTAAAATGAGTGTCAATAATTTACAATGAATAAATGTAAAATTGAGAAATGGGAAAATATAAAATGTCACGTGTATTTGCCTTCTATGGTACCCATGTGCCACACTGTTCTTGTGCCGAGGACAAGATGTGACAAGTAGTCACTCGAGTATCTGATCCTATCTCCGGGGAACTAGATACATAATTATATAGTACGGAGAATTTGGCGTACTCCTCGACCTTCTATTGGCATAATTTAACAGCTGATATATTGTCTATATTTTGCATATATACCGGGAGTATGTTTTTATAAGCGGGTAAAATCACGAATACGCTCGAGGTGTAATACAAACACATATCTAAAGGAGCGTGATCACTGTGCCAGCTAATTTGCTGTTGTATAATTGTTATGCAAGGAGCTTGAAATGTATTTATGCATAAAGGACAGGATCAGGTCAAATTCTCCGGACTATAATTATATTTAAATTTCAGTATTAGTTACACAATGCGATAACAAATGATAGATACACCATTAACATACATACACGTTCCATAACTTCACCAACAACTTGCCTTTCTATGTTCTTTTCCGCTACCATAACATTCAACGTGTTAAAGCCTAGGTCACACTGAGCAGTTTTTTGCCTCGGCGATATTATGATTTATACCTTCCTTTTATTGTAGATCCCATACATATCGATTTCGCACATCCTTTCACTGAAACTCTTTTATGAAGTTCCCTAATTATATATACAATTATGATATTGTGGTCGTCATATGGGCCGAATTGCCATTATGCTCTTTTCTTTTATGTACTTGTGTTCTTGTTCAACTAGTTATTGTTGAGAATCTCATGGAAGATTGCCATTTAATATAATTGTCAAATGAGTTTCCTCGTAAAATAAAGTCTTTATTATTATTATGTACTCACGGTATAATTTAATGGGCTTCGAGAATCTAGAGACGTCGAGCGCAGGTTCCTCGTGGTCTAAGGGAAGCTTTGGTGGGGTAATTGGGAAATTTTCAATATGGAAGGGAATCGTTATGTCTAGGCCCCATTGCCTCGGGAATAATAATAATAAAGACTTCATTTTACGAGGAAACTCATTTGACAATTAAATTAAATCTTCCATGAGATCCTAAATAATAAACAGTTGAACAAGAACACTTAGTCTAGTACATAAAATGAAAAAAGCATAAGGGCAATTTGGCCCATATGACGGAACGTATTTCAGATAAAAATTAGGAACTTTCGGAGGCGCCGGTAACATGTTCGGCAAGAGCATCGAGAGCCATCGTGGGTCATCTGGACAATATACACGTCATTCCACATCGCCGACATTTTCCCTCAGTGGGATATTGACATAAGATCTTATCTAGATAAGCTGCGACCTATCAGCGATTTTCAAACGAGTCTTAATTTCCTTATTAATTTGCACTTTAAATTTTAAAGTAATCTTAAACAATATGAACGATGATAGACGGGAAATGCAAATAGCCTCATTATAATATGTGTAAGTCTGCATTAATTTACATTTTAAGTATTTAACATGTCGTAAAGTACGGAGAATTTGACGTGATCCTAACATTTATGCATGCATATATTGCAAGGTTCTTGTAAAGTACGGAGAGTTTGACGTGATCCTAACATTTATATGCATGCATTTATTGCAAGGTTCTTGTAAAGTACGGATATATTGACGTGATTCTAACATTTATGCATGCATATATTGCAAGGTTCTTGTAAAGTACGGATATATTGACGTGATTCTAACATTTATGCATGCATATATTGCAAGGTTCTTGTAAAGAACGGATATATTGACGTGAGTCTAACATTTATGCGTGCATATATTGCAAGGTTCGGTAAAGTACGGAGAATTTGACGTGACCCTAACATTTATGCATGCATATATTGCAAGGATCTTGCGTTGAATATGTCAACTTTCGCAAGTAAGTCGTGCAATATCACTCCGATAGATTAGCGATTATTCCAGCTTATGAAAACGTACAACCGGTGTTATAAATATTGACAAGATATCAGCCGTTAAATTACGCTAATAGAAGGTCGAGGATCCCATTAAAATCTCTGTCCTATAAGAATTATATATATCATTAGGCTGCTCTTTAAAATCTTTGTTTCGAGTTACCTGACAAACAAATATTTGGGTGGATACGTAGGTTAGTAGTTTTTTTTAAACTGTTTATATCCACTCGTCGTGTTAAAACCAAATATGTCCTGTAGCCGAAAACGGTCCTGGATTTTTTGTAAATAGGCAGGGTAACTCTAAACAACAATTTATACAGGTCAGCCTTATAAAACCTCATAGCATGTATGATGATTATTTAGTGGACGCAAGTTAACTTGTATGTAGTTTTGATATAAAGACTGCCTGGCCATCATGAGTGGTTAAAATCTAAAATCACTGAAATTCTCCAACATTTGCGAAAAGTTGCTACTGGTTTTATCGTTCAGAGATAAGAGAATTAAATGAAACAGTTGGACACTCGGCAAAAATTCCCAGCTTTTGAGGGAGATTACAAAAGTATCCATGAGTAGAAATAATTCCGATATTATACCGAAATATTTTGAATCGATATACATTTGGTTAAATTATTAACAACTCGTAAAAGACCGCGAAACAACCTCATGGACACAACAAATCTTATCTGAGGAAGATTATAGACATTTTAGATTGATACACCCATCTATATGGAATGCAGTCTTATATCAAGTGTTAACTGAAAATTTACATAAACACATAAGACAACTCGTATCAAAATTGTGGTGCAAAATACCAGATAATTCAGAACAACGTTGTCCAAACTGTGCTATACTAACTACAAACATTGATGTACATTCTGTATCTATCTGTAGTGAAAACGATTTTGAACGGTGTAATTTTTTCTCGGATGTCATCGGTATAAGTATTAGCCTAGCAAACGAACTACTTGATATGACCACTGATAAATTTTATCTGACACTTCTTGGTGCAGAATTATACTTGGCAGATGAACATAAATGCGTGCGATATGTATTTCTTAAACGTGCGTACGAATACATTAATCATTGTTTAAAATATGTATTTTGATACTGCGTCAGACTGATCTAGATTGTTGTTGTGTTGATAAATCAATCATTATATTACTACATTATCATTACTGTATGTATATAACATTGTAATTAACATGTAAATAATCATTGTATTGCATTGTACATTATATAGAATATCATCTTTTGAGGTGGAAATAAAGATATTGTATTGTACTAGTTTGTCAAAAATTGACAAATATATATTTTGTTCATATATCAATGTTATTACCCGTATCAACTAATGTAAAAAACTTTGTTCGGATTGGTATACACATATCCAGATCAGCTATCTCTGATGCATCATGCTCTCTATTACCAAATGATAAGTTTTACTAAATGTTAAGTTTCTAAAGATCATGTTTTCAGACCCACCAACAATATTTTAGCATTTAATATGGACACTAACAAGTTTTACCCTGACATCGGACCATCCACAATGTTTCTGAAACTACCCTCATAATGATGCTGAACGTCATGCAAGGGGGGGGGGGGCTGCCAGTACCGTTTTTAGATGTCGCGCCCTTGGATCGAACCCGCGACCTGTCGTTCCAGAGAAGGCCAATGTAACCACTCCGTCACAAAGGATGGTTAAATAAAGGTTAAAATTTGATGTCAAATCAAATTAATCTGTCTACAACAATAACGTTTCACCAAAGGCAAAAAATGTGTCTCTCACGACTGTGTCACTAAAATATAGAGATTACTATGTACATGCAGTGTGAAGGGTTTTCTTTCTGTGACATGTGGTCGCTTACTAGAGGTTATGTTATAAAGAGGTTGCAGCAACCTTTGACAGGAGACAAGCTTGTTATGGTCGTATTATCAACGTAACTGTTCCCCTAGCTATTGCCCTGAACCATCCTTATATAGAAATATGTAATAAAGCAGTGTAAAGTTAATAATGAATAAAACATTGCAAGATCTTTTTCAATTAAATACATATAAATCCTATCCACCAGGTGTCGCTCGACTATTTATTAGTGTTATAAACATGGTCGCTTTCTAATAAATAGCGGTGAGAAACGTATTAAATACGAACTTTTCCCGTGTTAATCACTTATGAAAGACAATATTTGTCTAGCTAGAAATTTATGTCTTCTCCAGAAAGCCATTGTCAGATGGCCTCAAGGTGATGGTCACTTTCTGAATGTTACCTTTTACAAGGGGTGGTACACGATGTCTCTCAGCCGCGGTCGCGATCCAATGGTTTGGGCGCTTGGTTTGTTACCCCGCCACCCGGGTTCGATTCCCGGTCGCGACATGTCATGGCGTACCCTTGTCAACAATGTCAGTTTTCCTCCACATGTGGAGAAGTTGCTGGTTCCTTGTGGAAGGACGGGTTAGTACTGGTTAGAATACAGCCCAGGAAATCTGGTCAGGTGAATCAGCCACTGTATGTAACTGAAAACTGAATAATTGTTGAGAAAAGGCGTTAAACCCAAATAAAAAATCTCACCCAGATGTCAAAGGGGTTCCGATTGCTCAAAATAGGTCAAATTACTGACTCGACTAAATGGATAGAACTTGAACATTACTAACCCAGATATTGACTTAGAACATGCATATAATCTGAATACAATTATTTTTTCATTTAAAAGTGCTACGCTAAAAAGTTTTAAAGGTTCTGCCTCACAGATTGGGCTAAAATGTTTGTATACCGTGATTTTCCAACCTAACCAAGTATTGATGTAATAGAAAGCCTCCAATGGTCGCTTTATTAAATATTTGGTGCAAAAAAGCAATTTTATCCACTCTCCATGTCGCCCACTGAGTATTTTTTTCTTGAAAAACAAGTGGTAAGTTTTCCTTCCAACATGCTTTGTGAACTATGTAATTCACTCGTGATCGAACTGTAACATCAACAAACTACAGCGTAACATCAGTGAGGTATTTGGTTCGTTTTTCGAATCGTTTTCGTCAAATGCGAACAAATTTCAGACAATTTAAGTAATAGTAGTGTTAATTCTACAGGGTATTAATACCTATAGAATTGATGATGAAAAAATACTAGATAACTACAAAATGCCAAAGTTTTGCAAGTTATTTTATATGTCAGTGTGGTTGTTTATTGGATATACAGGCAACAATACCAAAATTACGCGAATATTTGGCAATTTTATTTTATTTTTGCAATATACCAATATGTGAGGCAGTCCCTTTAAACAAAATGTTACAGTCAGAATTTTCTATTGTCACGATACTCCTTGTTAATGAGCCCCACGCTCGTTTTTGTAATTAAGACCACCATTAAACTGTCTAGTAAATTTGTAATGACTCGTTTTCCTGTAGTCCGACAATTGGGCCGTTGTTTTTAAAATTATCATCCAAAGTTTAGTGTACCGTTCAGGGTCTTTAAAATTCATTATTATGATCGTCGTGTTTCATGGTAGCCCCATTGGCGCATAGTGGTCACATATGGTGTCACATTTGCAAAGTATAAATATTCGCGTTGATTTGGCGGATGAACTATATCGCGAAATTAAATCCCCTCGAATAACTAACATAAACATGTAAAAACATTACAAGAGATTTTCTTTCAACATTTGATATAAAAGCATTATTTTTCGAGGGAGTTGAATTTTCGTTGATTTCATTGTTAAACTTGACCACGAAATCTAATCCCCGCGATTAACTGACCTCCAATTCCAAAATATGTTTACCTTTTCATGTTCTGTAATCCACGAGTTTACAACCCCACGAAAAAGATTTTTTATCAAAACCCACGAAATTTAATACCCTCGAAAATATGTGAGTTTACAGTAGTTGAAAACTATTTTACAGAGCTTTCAGTGTTTTGATGTTTTTCTATTTTAGGAGGATACAAGTGTCGGTTGTTTAATCTATCCAAGCCACTGAGAAAATGAGAGAAGCCAACATGCCAAAGATTCTGGTGGAATCCTACGAAATGTTGGAGTTATTGTGATGCGAATATAGATAGATTCTACCATTATAATCCTTGTGATGATGGTGACTGGTGAAGCTAGTGTGTTGGAATAAAAGCGACACAGATTGAAGTTGAAATTTGAATTTCATTTTCTGTCGGCCATTAATACGAAAGTCTGATCATGGAGCAAGATAAGGATGGAAAATATTGGAACTGTTTGTATCTGGAACTCTTTGACCAACCCTCGTGTACACGTATTCATTCTCTCTTTATTTTGAAGGATTGTTTTATTCCGGTAGATGATAGTGAAGGACATGGAGTAATACATATAACAGTGATTCTTTAACTTAAAAATAAGTTTAAGATTGACTACTTACATTAGTTTATACTAGTTCGCAACACTGATATACTAGTGTTCAGTTTTAGTTTTATTTTAAATCACCGTTTATGTATTACAGAAGTATTCGTAAAATAAGCGCGCTAATCGTCGTAAGCGTATAATGGATACGACTGGTCGTATTCACCGTTTTCCTGGATATGTTTACAATAGTATCTAAGTTAAGTTTAAGTGGTTAAAACACATCTTGATATGTGTCTGAGTGTTACAAGTGTTTAATTTATCCCTGTTGTGTTCCGTACTTGCATGTTTACCTTGATAATCGCTACATTTTGCCCAACAGGCTTTGAGAAAAAAAAGACGATTTTATCTTTTAAATAAAACGTCTGTGTTTTAAAACACCTAGTTAAATCCTTGACACGCTACACAATGGTAGGAACGTGGAAAAATGTTCGAATGAGATGTGCTTTCAGATATTTGTTTTGTCTATTAGTCCTAGTGTTAACATTCGTTTCGATTCAATTAGCACTTTATTCTGAGAAAAACTTTGGATTTGACAGGAAGAATATATTATTTAATCTCGGACTTAGACACAATGCCGGGAACGCTCGTCCAGCGAGTAACAAACTGGCTGCTGCTGTTGGAGCATCGGTTACAAAATGTCTAACTTCCAGTAAAAAGAAATCACTTCCGGTGTCAATAACCTGGGAAGAGTTCAGATCAAATCCAGATTTACCCTGTGGAAATCCTCTAATAGATACATATGGTCGCAATGATGTATCAAAAATGGGCGAAAATGGATCCGGTATTATTCTAGTCGGTAAAGAAAAGGAAAAGGCTACACAACTTATTTCACAGTTCAACCTCAATGTTTACGCCAGCGACCGGATACCATTGAATCGAATGGTCCCTGATGCAAGATTCCCAGGGTAAGTTGTTTTTAAACAGAGGCAAGATGGGACGGTATTCACAAATCATCAAAGTGGAAAAGTTAACATTTTCTTAAATTTTAAAATAACCTCAAGTGTATCAGTTAATATAAAAAATCAAAACTTAAGATTTTCTTCAATCTTAAAATTTCTTTAAGTGTCTCAGCTAAAATAACGAAAATAAAGATTATTTATGTATAATATGAAAAATATGGGTTATTCTTCATTTTGCGGGAAATATGCACGGCACAAATATTAAACTTTAGTCAAAATATTTAGTTTCCCACTAAGGTGCTTTGTGAATACCTCCCAGGAGCAAAGTCAGATTTCTAATACGGGTCATCGGTATAAGTATTTAAACATTATTTAATATTAATATGAATATGAGTTCATTTCCACTTCACAGTCATGTATAACATTAATAAAATACTTAAATGCGATTTTTGGTCTTTCAACTCAACCTGTCATAGCATAAGTTTAATTTATTTTACTGAACTTTAACCAATTATATAACAACTTACTGACTATCGGTAAGTTTTATGTCTGTGTATCGGTATATATGATGGCTATAAAGCGGTACTGTCGATTCAAAGATGTCTTTCAAAACCGCCAGACTGTTCCATTTCTTAAAGGGACACTGCCTCACGTATTGGTGTATTGCAAGAATAAAATTAAATTGTCAAATATTCATGTAATTTTGGTGTAGTTGCCTGTATATGCCATAAACAACCACATTGACATAAAAATAACTTGGGAAACATCGGCATTTTGTAGTAATTAAGCATTTTTACACCCAAAATTCTATAGGGTATTAATACCCTATAGAATTTGCACTACTACCACTTAAACTGCCTGAACTTTGTTTCCATTCGATGAAAATGAATTGCGAAACATACCATAACATAACATTATCTTTATTTGGTATAAAATACATACATATTTATAACCAATAAACAAATACAACATCATGTAGTGCATATTGTGATAATTATATAAATAGTCAAGATAATCTGGTTTAATTTAAACGTTAACATGGAGAATTTAATAGTAGATTATTCATATTATTCATTAGAATCCCGTTCTTTAAAAGCATAGTACACAAATCGTGCTAAATTATTAATGTGATTGGGATTTTTTGATAGTAATAAATTTTCAAATGTTTGAGTTGTTGGTCAGTGGCAATACTAAGGGCTAAATATTTTTCTTCGAAGGTTAGTATATTTTGGACAGAATAATAGGAAATGCATTTCTGTTTCTAATGTGTTCATGTTGCATTTGTGCATTTTCTATGAATCCTATCGATTCCCAAGTGTCGTCCAGTTTCTATGTTTAAGTTAGGTGCGGAAAGTCTGAATTTGGTTAAAGCATATTAAATTTGTCGTTGCGAATACATTTCAAATATGTTTCTAGTTCGAAATCATGTTTGTATAGGCAGTAAGTCGATAAGCGCGACGAGTTATTAATATTTGAGTAGACCATATTGAAAATTGGTACAACACCAACTATGTTATCTACTATAAATAAAGTCTTTACTTACTTACTTACTTACTTACTTACTAGTGCCACGATTGTTTATAAGTATCTAATATGCGCATTTTTATTGCATTGAAATTAATATGAGCTATATCTTGATTTATCCGTAAGTGAGCAAAGCCTAGTTCTTCTAATAATTTCTTTATTTGATAAGCCCAGTTTTTATTTGAATACGAGATGTTATTATTGGCATCGTCTTTTAGTACATTGTATGTACGTTTCACTAATGTATCATTGTCTAGATTTAATATTTTAATCCAGTATTTAATGGCGATTATCTTTCTACGTATTTTCATCGGATATCTATCGAGGTCTCCGTACATAGCGTCTAAATTCGTTGATTTTCTAACAAGGAGTATCTTTCGAAGAAATTTACAGTGTACCTTCTCTACATCAGCTGATTCAAGGTAAAAGAAAAGTTCCGCGCCATAATTTAAGATTGAGCTGACTAGAGTATCGAATAACTTCAATTTATTTGTTATTTCTAGTTCGATTTGGTTAAAAACGATGAATAAATTATGTAGAGCGAATAACGATTTTTGAGCAAGTTTATTTTATGTTCGACCCAACTGTCCATTCTTGAATAGACATAGTCCGAGATATTTGAAGGTTTTAACCATCTCTAATATAGTGTTATTGAATGTGAAGTTTATATATGTTGTATGGCGACCGTTTTCAAAAATCATTACTTTCGTTTTGCTAGTTATTACAGTAGTCCTGAAGATCATTGAGTAAGGATTGTAACGCTTCTGGTGCATGGGCAAATATAACCGCGTCATCAGCAAATAATAGAATAAACAGTTTTAATTCGTTAATGGTCCATCAATGTTGTTATTAAAATGTGAAACTATATCATTAACAAAAAAAATAGAAAAAGTAAACTAGAGCATGGATCTCCTTGTTTTACTCATATATTTGAAGTAAAGAAGGGGGACACATTATTATTATATTATTATTGCTGCTTTTACAGAATTATACATGTTTTGTATAGCAGTTACGAATTTCGAACTAACATTTTCGTTAATTAGTTTTTGGAATATGGTATTACGCTCCAATTTGTCAAAGCATTTTTCAAAATCTATGAAATTCAACGCACAATATAATATAGGTCACAAGGTCAAATCATAGAAAAACCTTGTGTAGTCACTAGAGGTCACAATTTTAACTTAATCTTTATGAAACTTGGTCACAATGATCATATCAACAAAATTTAGGTCAAGTTCGATATCTGGTCATCCGGGGTCAAAAACTAGGTCACAAGGTCAGATCATAGAAAAACCTTGTGTAGTCAATAGAGGTCACAATTTTGGCCTAATCTTTATTAAACTTGGTCACAATGATTATCTCAACAAAATCTAGGTCAACTTCGATATTGGGTCACACGGGTCAAAAACTAGGTCACAAGGTCAAATCATAGAAAAACCTTGTGTAGTCACTAGAGGTCACAATTTTGGTCTAATATTTATGAAACTAGGTCACAATGATCATCTAAAAGAAATCTAGGTCAAGTTTAATATTGTGTCATCCAGGGTCAAAAACTGGGTCACAAGGTCAAATCACTTCAATATGTCATGTGTTCTAAATGTGATGTAAAATATAAAGCATAAGGTAATATAAAAACCTTGTACATGCAATAGAGGCTACCATTTGGGTGCATGAACTACTAGGACAGGTGAGCGACCTATGGCCCTTTGGGCCCTCTTGTTGATAATAGTCAAGAAACTATAAAACAAATACAACAACCTTGTTTAAAGACTATGCTCGGAGTGACATTTGCTGGTTCAACCAGGACCGACTGTAGTCCCTGCATTTCGAGAATATCACGATTAATCAAGGAATCCAGGGGTTCCGTGCATTATATTGTCAAATTGGCTTCGTACAGGAGAGATTATATTTGTATACAAAAGTATTCATACCACCAGCTAGCAATTGATGAATGGCAGGTTTTTATTGTTCATTCATCCAATAGATTGCTGGTGGGCGTTTTGCATATAAATACGGTGATATCTCCTATAAATTGCTGTTCATTCCTAAGATAAGTTGTAACATAACTGACGTTGTTCATGTAGCCTGTTATCTAGATAGTGTATGACATTTAATCGATGGTAGGGAATAATCAGACAATATGTATGATCCATTAAACCACTGGGCCTGTTTTAAATATCATACATCTATTTGTAAATAGAGAACGAAAACATGAGATTGTATTATTTGTCGAGGACAAAATAAGACATCCGAGCGGGAGTTTGCTTGTATTCGTATTTGGCTTATACAGGGTGTCCAAAGAGAAAGTATACAGTTTCAGTGTATATTTATCAAATCTCTCCATTCTGCTATCGTAAATGAAAATTTGCTCATGTGTAGACAAAAGATGTAAGTTTTTTTCTGGGACAAGTTTTAAGATTATAAATTGGATAATTTTTAAAAAATGTAAATTTACTGAAATTACCTTATTTTGGCTGTGACGTCTATTAAGTAATTTATGACGTTCTCAAGATGGCTACCCTTCTTACGTTTCCTTCTTGCACTTCTTTTAAACAATTGATAACATTTGCACATGTGTCTAAACTGATATTCTTACCTTCTCTTTTGATGATCCTCGTGAGCATAGACGTGTATGTTGGTTTGTGCTGTACACTAGCGATTTCACATATCCCCACAAGAAGAATTTGCAATGATTTAGATTCGGGCTGTGGGCGGGCCATGTCCCATCACGGTGGTATTTCCTGGAAATTACTTTGGATCCAACTGTTTCAAGGAATTCTTCCAACCCCTTATATACAATGTGTGGCCCTGGCATATCTTGCATGGACTATGCATCATTTAAAACAATTAATCACCTGCGATGTTTAGGAATGAGTTGGTTTAACAAAGACAAGTAACGGGTTGAGTTTATTCCTTTCTTTTGTGCTATCTAAATCGCTAGTGTACAATCTAAAGCCAATGGACACATTTATGCTGCTGAGGAACATCACAAGAGAAGGTTAGAAGATCAGGTAAGACACATGTGCAAATGTAATCGACAGATTCAAAGAACGAGTGCAAGAAGAGAAATATCGGAAGGCGACATGAATCGTTAACACGTCGTCAATAGAGAGGTTGCGATGCGAACGTGTACGACTACGTGTACGTGTAGCTATCCGTAGATGTATACGTACATGTTGCAATTAAAATTGGCTTGCGAAAGACAACGTGTACGTGTAACATCACGTGACAGTTTTAACGTGATTTCTTTGTGAATCGATACTGAGTGTTTATATAAACTCATTGATACCACGGGCGACGAATAATTAGGTTTCTCGTGCATACGCATACCTGTGTGACATAGTACACATTATATTTTCGTCTGTCACACGTCGGTTACTTGTAGAAACTACACATACCTTGATGACGAAATACTCAAAAGTAGTATTGACGTACACGTACACGTTACACGTTGACTTTCGCAACCTCTCTAATACTATAAAATGACGTCACGGGCAAAATAAGGTTATGTTAGAAAATTGACATTTTCTACAAATTATCCAGGTTATAATCTTAAAATTGGTTACAGAAAAAACTAACATCTTTTGTCTATACATGTGCACATTTTCGTTGCGATTGCAAATTGAAGGCATTTAAAAATAGATACTGAAACTGTATAATTACTTTCTTTTTGGACACCCTGTACAATTCAACCAATGAATTTGAAGCATAACAATTTTGTAACAATGGAATGTCATTCATGAAATTATGAAACGGAATTCACGTGAATTAGTAAACAGTTTGTAGCTAGTGCTTAGATAGTTTAGTGCCGTGGCGTTATGCTTCGTTAGATCACAGGAACTTGCATTAATAATTTGAAAATTTTTCAGTTGGCCTACTGTACTAACAAAATATAGACAGGAGTGCAATGCGATTGTATCCCACGAACTGTTCTAATACAAATATTTGGAGTCGACGCCAAATCAAAACTCCACAAATATTGGCTTTAAAAGCCGATATTAATTAGACGATTATCGGTACCGATTGGTTGAGGTGCGGATGTATTCTGTATTGTTATTAGCCCCTTTAACTGCCTAGATCATATGTTTTAACTGTCAAGTTGGTATAGAGAAAATATTTGTATTAGAATAGTTCGTGGGATACAATCGCATTGCACTCCTGTCTATATTTTAGTAGTACAGTAGGCCTGGTGAAAAAAAATTTTTTTCAATTTTTTTTTTCAAATTATACATGCAAGTTCCTGTGGTTAGATCTACGTCACACGGGTAGTCCATAGTCAAGAGTATTATTTTACTGACCACCATACCGTCCATAGGGATTCATAACTATTGGCTGTTAAGAATGATGGTAGCTTAGTTCAGTGAATAATTAGCATATAGTACTAGACTGTACAACAACGTTTAAATAACCACGCAATCTTTATTCAAAGGAGACTTTATGCATTTCTATTGTTTGTGATACTGTAGAGTATATTGCTTTGTATCAATTACAATACCACTATTTTACAACCACATGTTGCAATACAATAACCTGGACATCTGATACCACATGGTGCAATACAATAACCTGGACATCTGATACCACATGTTGCAATACAATAACCTGGACATCTGATACCACATATTGCAATACAATAACCAGGACATCTGATACCACATGTTGCAATTTAATAACCTAGACATCTGATACCACATGTTGCAATACAATAACCTGGACATCTGATGCCACATGTTGCAATACAATAACCTGGACATCTGATACCACATGTTACAATACAATAACCTGGACATCTGATACCACATGTTGCAATACAATAACCTGGATATCTGATACCACATATTGCAATACAATTACCAGGATATCTGATACCACATGTTACAATACAATAACCTGGACATCTGATACCACATGTTGCAATACAATAACCTGGATATCTGATACCGCATGTTGCAATACAATTTAAAAACCTGGACATCTGATACCACATGTTGCAATACAATAACCTGGATATCTGATACCGCATGTTGCAATACAATAACATGGACAATAACCTGGACATCTGATACCACATGCTGCAATACAATAACCTGGACATCTGATACCACATGTTGCAATACAATAACCATGATATCTGATACCGCAGCTTAAATATATGATGGGATCGATTTGCGATGTCGTAGATGTAGGTCAGGCGGTATAGTCACCGGAGATAAGATTTTTCTGTGTTACATATCCGCCTAGATAGCTTAGTGGTCGAGTGTCCTGTTCGAGTGCGAGCGATCTCGAGTTTGACCCCGTGCCGCGACGTATCACTTTCGTTAAAATGGTGCTGGAATATCTCCCTTACTTGACGCCTAGCATAGCTAGTGCCGGGTAACTTCTGGGTTGATATTCAATATTGATCGTACTTGACTTAAGGATAAGGACAACCAATCAGATCACACTATATTAAAAATCTTGGTCAGTAACAGGCAATATGCTTGGCTATCCTTATTCTCCAATTAAATATCAATATTAAATAACACACGTCACCTGGTTCAGAAGAATGTGTCTTGGCAGTCTCCATATGACTAAAATACTGTTGCGAAAATATAATTCAAAGATTCGGGGTTGACTATTTTTTTACTGATGATCGAATTTCTTAGAAATAAAAGTTGAATTTTTTAAATTATATCATTATTTTATTCAGTGGATACCTTTTTATTTCCAGGTGCAAAACGATTCCATACCCACATGACCTCCCTACAACAAGTATTATAATACCATTCTACGATGAATGGCCGTCAATATTACTACGTACCATTTATAGCATAATAAATAGAACTCCAAGACATTTACTACAAGAGATCATTCTTGTCGACGATGGTAGCAAAATGCGTAAGTATTATTATATTAGTCATCTGTTGTTTTTGCGTACTTGTTTATTGTGACGTCATATCCTGTTTTTATGTCATTCTTTTCAAAATGGCCGCCATATGTAATGGAAATTGCTGGGTGTGAGATTTTGATAAAGGCAAAATGCCGAAACGTTAAGATCAAGAGTTAGTACTTACTTGGAGATATAAAGTAATAAAGGACTAGAAAAAATTGCTTGAATGCAGGACATCCTGTTTCAAAAGAGGCATGTGTGCATGCCCCCCCCCCCTATTTTGCCAGAACTGAAAGACTGATTAGCTTTGTGAGATAGTAGCATGACACTGGGTCTCATAATTATCACAAATATTGAAGGTTTTCATCATAAGGTAATTACACATTGTCTGTGTACTTAAATATATTGCCAATCATAGTTTTAATATCACGCAGCGTGTTACTTTCTCAGCGATGAGACATAAATGTTGGCTGTCCTACTGTCCAAATACCAAAATTTGCATTGAAAGAAATATTTAAACAAACCATGTGTGTTCAAAATAGAATAGTTTTTAGTTTTGCTTGTGTATAAGTGCTGTTAAAATGTCTGTGGCATCCTCATACATCAGTGGTAAGACAAGTTCCCAGACAGACAGGTGTTGAGGACGAGAATGGTCTGTCAAGGCCAAACTAAATCCATTTCTTATTTATCATCCCTAACTCCCTCTATTTTACATGCACTTTTTCATGCTCCAGTTAATAGTTTGTCTGTAAAACATTTCAAAACTGTCCAAAAAGGAATCAATTTATATTCGAGGGGGTCAATAAATACCCGTTCTGTTATCATTTTTGGGGAAAAAAATGCACCTGAATCTAAGTAGGTGCTTGGAGCAGGAGTATAAGGTACGTCATAGTAACCAATGTTGATTTTTTTTCAAAGGAAACTACAATATTGTTGACACCAATGTTTAAATTAGGAACGTCATAGTAAAGTGCTGAGAAACGGTAAGCTAACATTGTCGTTACATAGGCACTGTAAATTGCTTCCAAATAGCACTCGTTTGCGCTTTAGTTATTTAGTTAAGTAAATGTTGGTGTTATTCTTGTGTACTGGCCTTAAGTCAGTGAGATAAAGTGGGAAGTATGTCATGACAGATAATTTGTCAGCACTGTCGGGACACTTCCATCGTCTGACTGTGCGATCATAAAATTAACACATCAACGTCATTATTGTTTTATTTTCCAAACTTCAGAATTTATGTTTTCTAGAATAAATATTTTGTGGGTCGCTTCAAAATTAATAACAACCTTAACTGTTCCATTTATTGTTTAGTCTATTTCTGATTCTTTGCTTATTTAATTTATTAAAAGTTACTTAGGCTAAACCAGGAGCTCGTGGTTAACTAAATAACCAAGGCGCTACCGAGTGCTTTTTGGAAGCGCTTTACTGCGTCTATGCAACGACACGCTACAAGCGAGCAGCTTTCGTAGCACAACGGTCTGCTAGCCGCGAGCGCTGGCCGGTAGCACATAAACTTTTCGCTTCGTCCGCTAAGCGAGCAGTTTCCTAGCATAGCGCTATCGAGTGTTCGGTAGTGGTTTGGTTAGACAACGGACTCCAAACTGATCCATTAATACAAAGTATTTTACTTGCGTTTTATTCCAGTATCATTCTTGCGAGATGTACTTCGTTTCCTATATCATATTCGAAGTTGCCTAGGACGAAATAAGTTGAGTAAACATAAATGCTAGCTTAAGGTCATTAATTAACCGAATAAAGTTAAAAGAATGTTTAAAAGTACTAGCATAAAGTACAACGAACTTATGATGTTAGGTACATTTTTGTATCGCGATGGAGCGTCAGAAGTTGGTTATCCTTCTTGGTATCAGATCCTTATTTCCGTGAGTTTGTTTTTAACCCAGTTTTGAACCAAGTTGAAAATCTAGGTTCTTAGGTGTGCGAATGCGGTGGCTAGTCGGGAGGCTGGGCTTATATGAAAACCTGGTTTTCAAGGAATTTCAACGTCTTGTTCATGATAAACATACAGCATTAGTCTTTACTAGCTGTTTTATAGGCAGTGGAAGACCATCGAACGCTAAATATAGGTTATCAATATTTGTTATATGCACTGTTTTAAAATAGTCAACAATAACACATTTTATGTACTTTAGTTATTTTTACCAACGTTTTGAGTTCAAGCAATGCCACATGTAATGAAACACATAAATACTAGCATGTCACCATGTTAAGGGCACAACAATTAACATTGTAACTAAATATATTCTATTTGACACTATCTTGTCTTCTTAGCAATATTGTTAACGTTAATTAATGCAGGTTGCTTGTCATATACAGTGTCTGTCTAATTACGAAATATGTACTTAATACTGTGAGGGGTTATTTCACCCATTTAACACGTTTTAATGTACATCATGTATAATTATGATATATGTCGTGTGTTAATGAATAGACAATGCAAGCATTGAATTTTGAAGGACGTTTTGTGAATATATTGTTTGTGTTTGAGTGGTACTTTCTTCAGTATGCATCATCATTGCTGTATGACACTGACTACAGATTGATACCTGACATTCAGCTAAGCGCTGAGAGAACCGTTCTTTCTATTATTTGTATTAAATATACTGCATTTATACTGCTTTTATACTGTATTTATACTGCATTTATACTGCCTTCGCACCGCGTTTATACTGCATTTACATCGCATTTATACTGCATTTACAACGCAGTTATACTGCATTTACTCTACGTTTATACTGCATTTACCATGCATTCACACTGCATTAACACTGCATTCATACTGCATTTAGTCTGCATTTACTTTGCATTCATACTGCACTCATACTACATTCATACTACATTTAGTCTGCATTTACTTTGCATTCATACTGCATTTATACTGCACTTACACTACATTCATCATGCATTTACAGTGCATTTACTAGTATACTGCGGGTACTAAAAATTCATACTGCATTTACACTACATTCATACTGCATTCTAATACATTGCATTTATATTGCATTTATGCTGCATTTATACTGCATACATATTACATTTACACTGCATTTATACTGCATTCATACTCATTTGTCTTTTTCCCTCCAATCCATGCAATGCAAATTTGCACAAGGACATGAGTAATTTAACTGGTTTATAAACCATCGTATCAACGATTAAACTAAATAAAGATTAAGTTTACATAACATCAGTCCAGCCTGCAGTGAACGCTGTGTTGTTACCTGGTAGAATTATGTCACATTCCTGGAGTGTGAACGTTATATGTACTTCCGTGTCAACATTCGTTACGGTCATATCCACAGGTAACGTATCATTGGTAAACATTTTTTTATAGGAACTGATATATCTCACGTGACTTTTACACCACTAAAGGCTACAAATCCAAGACGAAAGTTGTTAACATTTGAAAACAAAAGAAGTATTTATTTCTATACCGATTTCTGTGAAACATACTCCACTCTAAGGGAAAATACGTACAAGCTTTTAACAAAATGTAGGATTCCTATCAGCAGCTGTGCCGTTTTGTCTAGCACCCTGTGAAACGTTGGTTTTTAATTTTTAGTTTTTCAAGATGCATTTGCATGTGGACATATCCTCCCCCATCCGGAAGAAGTTGTTAGTTGTTTTCTGCGAGGTAATCACAATACTCGTACAGCTTGGTTGTTCTAGGAAAACTAGTTGCTAGCAGGTCATATGGTGGTATTCAATATTGATCTTACTTGACTAAATGATAAGGACAACCAATCGGATCACACCATATTAAACTCATGGTCAGTAACAAGCGATATGATTGGCTATCCTTGTTCTCCAATTAAATAAGATCGATACCCCGGGCAATGTTTACATAGAATTGAAACTGTTAAAAAAGGTAGCAAAATTCGACGAATGGTTTGATACAGAATTGCAGTTGCTACAGATTTAAGATAAAGCTAGTTAAGTCTGATAAGCTACCGGTAGATATTCCTGTCATGTGCACCTTACGGCTTCAACACAAAACTATTTCTGCATTTGAAGTGGCTAGACAGACCTGTTTACATAATGCAAATCTCTCAACCAATTGCGCTATGCAGTTTGCGTAATATCCTGCAATGGCAATTTGCATTTTTTTAATTTAATAAAAAATTAAGCTATATTTAAGGATATCGTACCCTTTTTAGGCGGAGACGTCAACATGCTTTCGTTGCAACAAGAAAGGTTTACAGCTGTCGACGAGGCGACATGATGTGCGTTATCTGTGTTATTCTGTTTTTTATAAGGTCACGGCTAAAACATTGCCTACTTGAGCAGTGTGTGCATGTTAGCTAATGTCGACCTCATTAACTAAGATTAACCATCCAAACTCCGGTCTGTCACATAAATTACAACCTTCTGCAATCCAACCACTTGTATCGCAAATGACTGAACTGTATGTTAATGTTGTATAATGCATGTTTTAATGTTCCTGACATAAACCTGGTTGTAGAGACATTGTGACTCATGTTTATACATAATGTTTTACCTGGAGAAATTATAGTCCGAGCAAATTAACGTGGTCTTCGACCCTTATGCATGAATACATTACAAGCTTATATGATATGCTGGCTCATATGATGTCTCTATATCTAATTAAGCTTTATAGTGATTAATTATAAATTTAATTGATTAGCATTTTGATTTATTCCTTCCTTTTATTGTAGATTCCATACATATCGGTTTCACACATCCTTTCACTGAAACTCTTTTATGAAATTCCCCAATTACATGTATATATAAAATTATGATATTGTGGACGTCATATGGGCCAAATTGCCATTATGCTTTTTTCATTTTATGTACTAATGTTCTTGTTCAACTGTTTATTGTTGAGGATCTCATGGAAGATTGCCATTTAATTGTCAAATGAGTTGCCTCGTAAAATAAAGTCTTTATTGTTATTATTATAAGCTTCGGTCGTGGAATATATCAAATTTCGCGAGAAATACGTGCCCAAACAATGATTTAAATTAGTGTGTTACATCTCGTACACAGTCGTTACTATAGATCTGCTTATGAACATAAAGGTTGAAATATAATTATAGACACGAATTCAATTGTTATAATGACGGTTCGAGTGTCAGGTTAATTGGTTCGCACTATACTACTGTATTACACATGTACTTGTGTTTTAACATTCATCAAACACAATGTTTGAGTCATGGTCAGAGTAAACATCTACGAGCTAAGAGCTGCGACTACAACGGCACATGAGCTTCTATCAACGAGTAAACATCTACGACGGCTAAGAGCTGCGACCCACGACACATGTGCTGCGATCAACGAGTAAACATCTACGAGCTAAGAGCTGCGACCAACGACCCATGAGCTGCGACCAACGTCCAATGAGCTGCGACCAACGAGTAAACATCTACGAGCTAAGAGCTGCGACCAACGACCCATGAGCTGCGACCAACGACCCATGAGCTGCGATCAACGAGTAAACATCCACGAGCTAAGAGATCCGACCAACGACCCATGAGCTGCGACCAACATGCTACGAGTATCGAATTAATAGCTATATGTATTCATTTCAAACAGAAATGAGTAAACATCTGACTGTCGATGTACGACCTACGTGCCAACTTCACATACCTACATTCCAGTTCAATATCGTATTCAATAATATTAGACTATATTAGAGATCTCCCTTATAGCATTCAGGTCTTTAAGAGACAATACGCGCTTTTTAAGGTATTTTAATTGACAGAAAAGAGTACTATAATTATATTTGCAATGGTCATGCCTGGAGTTTATTTAACAAAGGAACTACAAAAGTACTCAGTGTCCTACTACCTGTATATATAATTATAGTAGTAATATTCTCTGGAAGTGTTTCTTTTTCCCTCTGATATCGTAAGACAATACTTAGAGACACTATAAAACACCATACAGGTTGCACATAACATTAGCTCGACATGTTGGGCTGTCATATCAAATCCTTGCACATAACATTAACTCGACATGTTTGGCTGTCATATCAAATCCTTGCACATAACATTAACTCGACATGTTTGGCTGTCATATCAAATCCTTGCACATAACATTAACTCGACATGTTTGGCTGTCATATCAAATCCTTGCACATAACATTAACTCAACATGTTTGGCTGTCATATCAAATCCTTGCACATAACATTAACTCGACATGTTTGGCTGTCATATCAAATCCTTGCACATAACATAAACTCGACATGTTGGGCTGCCATATCAAATCCTTGCACATAACATTAGCTCGACAAGTTTGGCTTCCTTGCAAATAACATTAACTCGACATGTTGGGCTGCCATATCGAATCCTTGCAAATAACATTAACTCGACATGTTGGGCTGCCATATCTAATCCTTGCATATAACATTAACTCGACATGTTTGGCTTCCTTGCAAATAACATTAACTCGACATGTTGGGCTGCCATATCGAATCCTTGCACATAACATTAGCTCGACAAGTTTGGCTTCCTTGCAAATAACATTAACTCGGCATGTTTGGCTGTCATATCAAATCCTTGCACATAACATTAGCTCGACAAGTTTGGCTCCCTTGCAAATAACATTAACTCGACATGTTGGGCTGCCATATCGAATCCTTGCAAATAACATTAACTCGACATGTTGGGCTGCCATATCTAATCCTTGCATATAACATTAACTCGACATGTTTGGCTGTCATATCAAATCCTTGCACATAACATTAGCTCGACAAGTTTGGCTTCCTTGCAAATAACATTAACTCGACATGTTGGGCTGTCATATCAAATCCTTGCACATAACATTAGCTCGACAAGTTTGGCTTCCTTGCAAATAACATTAACTCGACATGTTGGGCTGCCATATCAAATCCTTGCACATAACATTAACTCGACATGTTGGGCTGTCATATCAAATCCTTGCACATAACATTAGCTCGACAAGTTTGGCTTCCTTGCAAATAACATTAACTCGACATGTTGGGCTGCCATATCAAATCCTTGCACATAACATTAGCTCGACAAGTTTGGCTTCCTTGCAAATAACATTAACTCGACATGTTGGGCTGCCATATCAAATCCTTGCAAATAACATTAACTCGACATGTTGGGCTGCCATATCAAATCCTTGCACATAACATTAACTCGACATGTTGGGCTGTCATATCAAATCCTTGCACATAACATTAGCTCGACAAGTTTGGCTTCCTTGCAAATAACATTAACTCGACATGTTGGGCTGCCATATCAAATCCTTGCACATAACATTAACTCGACATGTTGGGCTGTCATATCGAATCCTTGCACATAACATTAACTCGACATGTTGGGCTGCCATATCTAATCCTTGCATATAACATTAACTCGACATGTTGGGCTGCTATATCTAATCCTTGCACATAACATTAACTCGACATGTTGGGCTGCCATATCAAATCCTTGAACTTATGTCATACTTGATTAGATCTGTTTTTTGCCTTGTTTGTTTATGGGTATGAGAAACGGAAATTAGAATTGACAAGCAACCTAGATAGCCTATATTACGCACATAGTAACATGATAATGAAGTTCATTATTGTATCAACATTTTATTGCAACAGCAGTTTACAGATATTTTTTTACGCAAATCCATATTTTTAGTTATTCATTAAGTGCTACATATTAGAGAATACAACAATCTCAGTCTAAACTTTAGATATGATAAAACGACAGGTACGTACATATCTCGAATATCACAGCATATGATAAAATCACCTGCGTCACTTCCCCTGAATTATGACGTCACTCTAGAATAGCAGATAATCAAAATTATACTTAGTCTAGTAATAATAATAATAATAATAATAATAATGACTTTATTTATAGAGGGAACATACTTGATATAATTGACAATCTGCCGTAAGGCCCTCAACAGTAAAAAATTGAAACAGCAGAAACATGACATCAATAAATCTAAAGACTATGCACAAAATATCAAGCGTATATACACGTATAAATGAAATTTTAATATGCCATATAATTGGTTTCAGGTTTGAAACTACAATCCCAATAAGTCCATGTAATACTACAGGGATAGCCTTAGCATCCAATATTATTGCATATCTCATTAAAGTAAAATTGACATGTTTATTACCTCATTTTTAAACAAAAACCCATTGATCAATAAAACAAACGTGTAGTCAGTTATTGTTAACTTATTTATGAACAGTCTGTGTATAGAGTGTGTATAAGATTATCATGTGGACAGAAATATGATAATCGCTGGTATATGTATCAGTTTTAGAAATCAGAAATAAAAAACAACAAGCATATTGCGGCAACGCTTAAGCCCCCAATCTGCCGTGCTTAAACCCCCCCCCGAGCTTGTTTTGCCAGGATTTAAGTCGTTGAAGTCATTGGTTTGCTCTGTACATGCTAAATGGTAGCTTACCTTATTTTGTTTTATTTTCAGCGCAATTAAAGGATGGCCTGGATACATATATTAACACCAATTTCCCAAAGGGACTTATAAAGTTAATCCGAGTTCCGGAACGGGCGGGTCTTATACAGGCCCGGCTCACTGGATTCAGAAATTCCACCGGTGACGTCATAATCTTCTTTGATAGTCATATGGAAGTTAATATTGACTGGTAAGTAGTTCATACAATTTTGTTGATAAAAGTCGCCAATCTCACTAAAGGTATACATCTACTTTGGCCATACTATAAAATCATATTTTCGTGGAGTATCACATTTCGTGGATTTTGATAAAAATTCATTTTTGGGGGTTGTAATTTCGTGCATTACAAAACATGAAAGTGTAAACCCATGTCTGAATTTGAGAGGTCGATTAATCATGGGGATTATATTTCGTGGAACGAAAGTTCAATTCTCTCGAAAAATGATGATTTTACAGTATATTTTTGTTTTCCCATTAACTTGAACTTTCGTGATTAGATACACTGTGATCGATTGCAGCTGAAAATAAGTTTTACAATAATTGTTGATCTTTGAATAAACAAATGTTGCTGATTGAATTAAATCAGTTCAAAAATTTGGAGAAACATATGTATCAGTATTGGGAATGTTGACAGTTTCTGGAACTACTTGAATGCGGATTCACATTGTTTAGGCATTACGAAATGGGCAATGATCATATTGAGAGGCTAACGCCTCCCAAAAAATGGGTTGTTGGAACCTGTTCAGATGGGCAAAGTAAATAATTGTAAAGTATATAAAATCTTCTCCTCAGTATACGTGACGCAACGACGCGAACTTCTTTGTTACTTTGTTGGTATTTTGAAGATCGTGTTCTTCTGCAGTCAGATAGATAAATTCGATTCGCTTACCCGCTAGTATATAAATATTTCTTTTAATAATTATTTATATGTATCTCATTCTGGAGTTGGCAATCACTCTCAACTTTGAAACGAAAACATTGTAAATACATTATCCATTTGTTATACAAATTCTGAACATCATAAATTTCCTATGTATGTTTTACGTTTCATGTTTTATCCATCAAAACTACTTTTTGTTTGAGAAGTTGGACCATTTTGTAAAACACCACGAAATTATTATACACGAAGTTTCTTAATTAATTAAGACGTCTTTCACTCTACCCTCGTGGCGATTTATTGATATCATCAGGATTGAGCCTAGGTGTTTAAAAGTGACTAATTTAAGTTGTAAGAACTTGTTTTACTTTCGATCTGAAATAATTCGGTATAAACTAATAAAATAAGACGTTTATCTTTGATCAATTTTATCCTTAATATGTTTGTGTGACATTGTTCATCAAACTACCTTAAAAATTCAAAACTGACCAATATGGCCTTTTCTATTTGGTATTTTTGTTTTTATCGGACTTATTGCGTTTTTTTTCAAATAGTTTTCAGTTAGGTCAGTTGACTTAACCATTTTTTTTTTCGGAAATTAATTAGTAACCAGTAATAATTTGCTATTTGGCAAAAAGTTGACAAACTTCTCCTCGTGTACCATGTAGCAAAAGTCACAGAACAACAAAAGGTGCCCCGATGCACAAGGGAGTGGAAATTCTACTGAGCTAGCCGGTCGAAATTTTACTACTTCAATACAATTAAGACCACGTCCTAGTGCAAGTACATGTATACTTAAATTCACTTACAACACAATCCTGTTACCATAAATATGAGATACCAATCCTCCAAGATAAAGATAATCTCGGTCACGTTGTTCCCTTATGGCCACTTTGTTATATTCCCATACATATCAAAATGATGGGAAAGATGATATATTAGTATACACAATGTACATGTCTAAGCATAATCCCTAAATTTCACGATCCATATTTATACATTAAGTCTCCGTTCTTTTCTTGACAGTTTTTATTTAGAACATGACATGTCTATAGAATTCGTATCACTCGTGATAAGCCATCTTAGTTCCGGATTCTTTCAGATACGTAAAAGGTTGCTCGTCGATTTGAAGGGAAGAGCATTGTCAAATCTAAGTAGATCTTTTACAGACAAAACAAAGTACTGATATTTAATACTAGACTCTAGCCTTGATATTTCTTGAAAAGAGAATTATTTAGAAAGCTGAAATACGTTTGCATTCGTGGCTGTCTTTAAATCAGGACCAATATTTTAAAGGCTATATCACTGAAGTTGAGGACCACTGAAGTTGAGGACACTTAAAATACCGTTGATATACTACAATAAATGTTTAAATGACCGCTATTATATTGATCTCCCGACTTCCATTGAATCAAACGCCAATAGATAAACGAAATAAACGATGACAAAAATCGATTTTTTATTTGATTTAAATTGTTTGCATATCTTACGCCAAATACCTAAGTTGACTTTGGGTTCACCAAAGCTTTATCGAGTATGTCCGGTTAAGGATGTCCACAAAGGTATCTCATGAAACGTTAATCCGAAATTTTGTCAATCCAGCGAATATTAACTACTGTGTTATTGATCCGTAAGTTCACTTGCGTACAACCCATTTAAAAATCGGTTCATAAAACAAAATTTACTCCTTTTATTCAATTTCAGATAGAAAATTGCAAATTTCAAAGAATAATTGTGAGGCGCAATACGATTATGCTATTTTTTCTCCGCTAAATTATTTTCTTGTTTAGTTGCACTTTGTATGATCGTATGGAAGATTGTCAAATTTACATTTGAAATTAGTGTACGTGTAAAATAAAGTCTCTATTATTATTATTATTAATAATATTATTATTATTATTCCCTTTTAAACTATCTTCAGGTTACAGCCCCTTCTTGTAGAAATAAAAAAGGATCGTAAAACGATCGCAATGGGAGCTTTAGACTACATACAGCTAGATTCCATGGAGTATAAATATTACCATGACTACATGACCAGATACGGATTTGATTGGAGGCTTGTCTTCTTCGAAACATTTTTCCGAAATGACCAAATGGGCAGTAAACCAGAGGACACTCGCCCGTAAGTATGGTGATTTTATTTCAAAGCTAAAAAGCAAGGCCCCGATCTTCCGAAACATCTCAATCAAAGCTAAGTCTAATATATCCAATATTGCCATGTGTCTTTCAGATAATATCCGTTGGATGCTGGACTCAAAATTCCAACACAAAACAGGACGTCTCATTCTTAGTTTATTACAATAAACTATAAAGAGCTCGAACTTTACTTGAAGAAATCTCAATTCTGACTCTGATTTGAACAAAATCTCAATTTGAGATGAGATTTCTACAATTGTTATAATACCAGGCTTTCAAAAGTAGCGGGACAATCGGCTGATGAAAAGACCAACGCAGATTACCTGCCATTGCTTGGTATGTCCCCGTCCGATCCAGAGACGATACTGGCGGACAAATTTTAAGCCCAATCTGTATCGCAGGGTTTGGGACAAGATTTCACAGTATTCACTTGGGATGTGCAGTTCTATCTCTTTGTCATTAACATAATTTGGACTAACCCATAGCAGTTCATACAGATGCAAATTTAATTATCAAGTTGTTTAGCTGATTTAGTATTTGTACCAATATTTTCTTTCTAAAAGTTCGACCCAACAATCAACGTTTCACTTTTCATTGAATAATGGTCAACATAATTTATGACGTATGGATTTCAAGTGTGACTATACTCCCTTATTAACACTGTCATGGAACCTGTTACAAATGTGAGTGTTTACTACGCGGGTTAGTTTATGCCAGTTTAATTGACTTACTGACTTACAAATGAATGTACCCATATGTGTTTGGATATGTTCCTCTATAGTGAAACCGAAATAGAAAGTAACCACTTGATAATCATTCTAAAACTTTCTTCAACAATAGTATCTTTAACAAAATTAAGACCACTCCCAAGGGCAACAACCTCCAGAAGACAGTAATATTTGTCCAACTTTCTATAACTAGTACAAGTACTAATATCTATGTCATTTTAAAACATTCTTAATTTTGATCACCGAAATCACAACACAAATATGGCAGTGAATATTGAGTAAAGAGTTAATATGACGTATATATATATTATCTCACAGGGGTACAGTGATGGTTGGAGCCGCTTATGCTATTGATAGAAATTTCTTTAAGGAGATGGGGACGTACGATGATGGTATGAAAGTATGGGGAGGTGAAAATCTAGAAATGGCGTGGAGGGTAAGTTATATGATATTTTATAAAAATATGAAAAGTAGAATACTTTGCGAGACATCATGGCGCATTTCCGCATTGCTCGTTTTGATTAGGTACAATTCTAAGTGTACATATATAATGAAAAAGATAATATGAAGTCAGACAGGGAAGGCAACACTCAACTTAACCAGTCGAGCACAGAAAATATAAAAATCATATAAGGTATATACAATGCCCAACACATAACCGAACGAGAAAATTATCCGCAAAAGTCACAGCTGTCAAAAAAGCTGAACGAACTAGTTTCAGCAATCAAAAAGCTGAATGCCCTAGCTGAATTACCTAGCCTTTCTCGCAGGGAAAACCTTATCTTTTGACATAATTGTAATTACAAAAGTAGTTTGCATTTTGGTTCATTATGATTACTCTTTCCAAATGTGGGAACTACCTAAAATCTTTATTTTTCAAAGTTGGAAGGTTTTTCTTGAAGACCGCGGCTAAACGAGGGTCGTTTTTTTAAGTTCCACGAAAAGTGTTGAAAAGTATTTATTGTTTGAATTCGAAAATTCTTTGAAACTTTTCCCTGTGACTTAAATATTCATGCAGATAGACACGATGCGTGTGTCTCATATGTTTTACACTGTAAAATCACATATTATCGTGGGGTCGTAAATTCGTGGATTTCAAAGTATGAAAGGGTAAACCAATGTTCGATATTTGAGAGGTAGATTAATTGTAAGGATTATATTTCGTTGTCTACGGGTAGTGCAACAACGGAATTAACGAAAATTCAACCTTCTCGAAAAAATGTGATTTCCATTATGACTTATATATAAAACAGAAGCGTTTTGACGATCGTTTAATGCAAATTCCTCTAAGCAAACACCCATGTTTGTTGTACAAAAGCGAGGCCAGGTCATACTGACTTTCAAACCCTATAAGAAATGCTAATGTTTAATAATGATACTAAACACTTGCAATAATATTGGCTTGCCATTGAACGCTCCAGATTTTCAACTCACGATCTTATTTCTAATAAACTCGCAATGGTTATTGTAGAAATTTAATCTAAGTGTCGATTTAAATTTCGAAAATGTAGTAGATGTAAAAACAGAACAATTCTAAACGCGATATATATCAAGGACTTTATTATTAGAAATAATACTTACAACTTCAAACTTAAGTCATTTAAGATAAATCAGTTTTTTATAGCTAAAACTAGGTAATTATTTTCTTGGTAGCTGAAACTATTTTACAAAAAACGCTTATAAATTAATAACCGTTGTAATATCGACCGTGTGCGAACGGGGTGATTTAGTTTAATTATTCATCTTTCAAACAGTCTTTATTTAGAAAAAATAAAAAATGAAAATTTTGGTCCTTTTTAATGTTTTTTATAGTCACTATCATTCATATAGAATAAATAATGAATGGGAAATAGTCGTTACACTGTCTGGTCGTTTACTATTTTAATAAAAATCACATCATCTGTGTGCGAATGGCTTCGTTTAGGAAAATAAATTATCTTTCTAATGATGTAATTTGTAAGAATTTACCGGGTAAAGTTCCATTTTCTCGTTCGGTTATATGTTTGACAGCTGGGACTGGGGCGGATCATTTTCTCGTTCGATGGGTGGGTGTGGTGCATTTCGTCTTGTATGTTTTTATGTTTTCTTTTCTCTGCTGGTTAAGTTGAGTGCTGTTTTCCCTATCCGATTTAATCTTATCTTTTTGGGCATTCGTCCGTGTGATTAGGGTATGACTGTTTTTGTTTTCTGTGCTCGGCTGTTTCACAGTGCTGCTGTCTGATTGTTCATCATCTGTTTTAAGCTCTTAGAAACATCTGTATTATATAGCACATTGTATGAAAGTGACTGATTGAGATAAAATAATACTGTCCATTATATATTTTTACTAATTTATTGTTAAGAATGGTGAATAAAATCATAAAACAAGAACACGCAATGCTTTATTTCGGAAGCAAGTCCTAAAACCAAAAACTGTACAGTCCCTTTAATCAGGTCTGTCACTTGTATACAAATATTGCAATATCTTAACTTGTATTTTTGTTGTTTTAAATATTTTAATTGGAGAAAAGGGCAGTGAAAACCAACTATCATATCTATTAAAATAGGATATTAAGAAGAGAAATTGCAATGTTTATATACACAATGTTATGTAAACAAGTGACTGACCTGATTAATCGATTTATACATTCATTATATATTGTTATCATACAGATATGGCTGTGTGGCGGTAGATTGGTACACGCACCGTGTTCACATATTGGCCATGTAGCTAGATCACAACCTTACGACTTCCCTGGAGGAAGACAAGCTATAGAACAGTATAATTATAAACGTGCCATAGAAGTTTGGATGGAACCCGAACACAAAGAACTTATCTACAATTATTTTCCTGATATGAAGGTAGGGGTATCTCGATATATAAGAGTATGTTAAATTGTAACATTTGTTACTATAAATAGTAACATATTTGAGCAGTTTTTTCTATGCTTTTATACGTACACGTAGTTATACCCATCTCGCTAAGAGTCTATGTCACTGTTACAACAAGAATTGTGTCAGGATTACACAGCCCTATTGAAAGTTACAGCATACGTTGTGTCTCACGACAGACAATATTATTAGAGAGGTGGCGATGCGAACGTTTACGTAGCTATAACTCCAACGCGATAAATTGCAATACAAAAACAAACACAAAATCCGCTATATTTATCGTTTCTGTATATTTAGGAGCATGAAACCCTTACATGTTGTGCTTAATGTTTGAATGCTTTCATTGGTAAGTGTTACGGTCCTTGATTTTAATCCATAACAAAAATATAGGCAATATTGTGTTTGTTTTTGTACTGCAATTTATCGCGTTGGAGTTATACCCGTACATGTATACGTACGCGTTACAAATAAAATTAGCTTGCGATAGACAACGTGTGCTTGTAACATCACATGACAGTTGGAACATGATTTATACGTGAAACGATAATGAGTGTTAACATGAACTCATTGAAACCACGGGCGACAAATTATTGGGTTTCCCGTGCATACGCATACCTGTGTGACATAGTACACACTATATTTTCGTCTGTCACACGTCGGTTACTTGTAGAAACTACACACACCTGGATGACGCATTACTCAAAAGTAGTATTGACGTACACGTACACGTTACACGATGACTTTCGCAACCTCTCTAATGTCGTTGTGCAGACGCAACTCCTCTTATTGTTAACATCTATAGAGATGTCAACCAGACACGACTGTTGCAAATTTAACAGACTGATGTTACTGGTATTGTCAAAGAATGCCTATTATTGTTCCTGTTACTGTTTCCAACTGAAATATGGTTGTTGTATTTGATGGTCTTGGGGACGACAGGCTGTGTTAACGTATATTGGTTTAATTAGGTATTAAACAAGGTCAAGGATTTGGTTTCAAGGCGAGTGACTAGGAACGAGTAAAATATAACAGATGGAACCAAGATCATTCCATATGTTCAAGTATGACCAGTACCTCTCAAAGTAACGAACTCATAGGTGACTATATGTATATGTCCAATAATTCGTCGTCCACATGTAAATCTCCAAAGCATTTTAACAATGGTCATAAAGACTTAAAGAAATGTTACTCAATATGTGAAGTTGTGAAACAGTGTTATTACAATTTCTTGAAAATACTTCGTTATTTTCTACGATTCTTGTGACTGGTATAGTTATTTTTGTTTCGAAATTATTCCTGGACCAACATGAGAGACTTGCAGAAGTATGTCTTGCTTAGATAAGTAGTATCCATTAATTTTAATCACTAATTGTTTCAGAGTATGGATGTTGGCGACTTGACGGAACGTTTAAAGCTCAAGGAACGTTTGCAATGTAAACCATTCTCGTGGTTCATAGACCATGTATGGCCAGAACTCTTTGTACTACACAGAAATGTTACAGCTTGGGGTTCGGTAAGGCTCTTTTCTATATAAAAATAACTGTACGATTGTGACTTGTTCTTCTGTATACCCCGCGCCCAGCTGTTTCTGTTAAGTCCTTTATTTCCTGTCGGAGTTGTTATTATCTTGGTGTGAGTGGTTAACCTATAGCGCTGTAGTATTCCAAAGGAGTGCAAAGGCACGACTAATTTCACAATGGGTCCAAATTTGAGATCGTGTCTTTTATTTTTAGCTCACCTGTCACAAAGTGACAGAGTGAGCTTTTGTGATCACACTTCGTCCGTCCGTCCGTCCGTCCGTCCGTCCGTCAACAATTGGGTTGTGTCCTCTCTAGAGGTCACAATTTTGGCCTAATCTTTATGAAACTTGGTCACAATGATCATCTCAACAAAATCTAGGTCAAGTTCGATATTGGGTCATCTGAGGTCAAAAACTAGCTCACTAGGTCAAATTATAGAAAAAACCTTGTTTTAAACCTTTCAACATGTAGTCTTCATGGTAACTAAACTCTCTGCAGTAACTCTCTACTCTCTATACATACAATAAACTTTCATCAACCAATGAAAATGTGTATCAGGGTTCACAGCAGTTTTGTAAAGGTCAAATATCAAAATATTCTAGTATTTTAACCAGGGTGTGAATTGTACTGGTTAAGTGGAAATCAAAGCGCTGTAGGGAGCGTAGACATTTTCCTGAGGGTCGTGGGTTCAAACCCCACTGGAACCATAATTTTTTTTTTTTTTTTTTTTTTTTAAATGTTTAGGCATTGTTTTGTCTTTATAACATGTATTTGTACATTTTCCTGATGGTCGTGGGTTCAACCCCCACTGGAACCATAATTTTTTTTTTTTTTTTTTTTTTTTTAAATGTTTAGGCATTGTTTTGTCTTTATAACATGTATTTGTACATTTTCCTGATGGTCGTGGGTTCAACCCCCACTGGAACCATAATTTTTTTTTTTTTTTTTTAAGTGTTTAGGTATTGTTTTGTCTTTATAGCATGTATTTGTACATTTTCCTGATGGTCGTGGGTTCAACCCCCACTGGAACCATAATTTTTTTTTTTTTTTTTTTTTTAAATGTTTAGGCATTGTTTTGTCTTTATAACATGTATTTGTACATTTTCCTGATGGTCGTGGGTTCAACCCCCACTGGAACCATAATTTTTATTTTTATTTTTTTAAGTGTTGAGGTATTGTTTTGTCTTTATAGCATTTATTTGTACATTTTCCTGATGGTCGTGGGTTCAACCCCCACTGGAACCATAATTTTTTTTTTTTTATTTTTTTTTTTTGAGTGTTTAGGCATTGTTTTGTCTTTATAACATGTATTTGTACATTTTCCTGATGGTCGTGGGTTCAACCCCCACTGGAACCATAATTTTTTTTTTTTTTTTAAGTGTTTAGGTATTGTTTTGTCTTTATAGCATGTATTTGTACATTTTCCTGATGGTCGTGGGTTCAACCCCCAATGGAACCATAATTTTTTTTTTTTTTTTTTTTAAGTGTTTAGGTATTGTTTTGTCTTTATAGCATGTATTTGTACATTTTCCTGATGGTCGTGGGTTCAACCCCCACTGGAACCATAATTTTTTATGCCCCCCTATCGATAGATGGGGAGGCATATAGTGATTCACCTGTCCGTCCGTCCGTCCGTCCGTCCGTTCGTCCGTCCGTCCGTCCGTCCGTCCTGGTTAACCCAAATTGACAGTTTCTTCTAGCATTATTATGGCTTGTTATAAAGCTTCCATACTTGCATGGATGTTGTATATGAACACTCTCTACACGCCTGTATCACCTGACCCCATTTTGACCTTCACCTTGACCTAATTTTGGACTTAGACTTATTGAAGGGCTAAATTCTTGGTTAACCCAAATTGACCGTTTCTTCTAGCATCATTATGGCTTGCTACAAAGCTTTCATACTTGCATGGATGTTGTATATGAACACTCTCTACACGCCTGTATCACCTAACCTCATTTTGACCTTCACCTTGACCTAATTTTGGACTTAGACTTATTGAAGGGCTAAATTCTTGGTTAACCCAAATTGACCGTTTCTTCTAGCATCATTATGGCTTGCTACAAAGCTTTCATACTTGCATGGATGTTGTATATGAACACTCTCTACACGCCTGTATCACCTGACCCCATTTTGACCTTCACCTTGACTTAATTTTGGACTTAGACTTATTGAAGGGTCAAATTCCTGGTTATCCCAAGTTGACCGTTTCTTCTAGCATTATTATGGCTTGCTACAAAGCTTCCATACTTGCATGGATGTTGTATATGAACTCTCTCCACACACCTGTATCATTTGACGCCATTTCTACCTTCACCTTGACCTAATTTGGACTTAAGACTTATTGGAGGGCCAAATTCTTGGTTAACCCAAATTGACCGTTTCTTCTAGCATTAATATGGCTTGCTACAAAGCTTTCATACCTGCATGGTTGTTGTATTTGAACATTCTCCACACACCTATATCACCTAACCTCATTTTGACCGTCACATTGACCTAATTTTGGACTTAGACTTATTAAGCGTCTAATTCTTGGTTAACCCAAATTGACAGTTTCGTTTTACATCATGTCCATCATGGCGTTGCCTTAAAACTTGGCATACTTGTTTACTATCATAAGCCCCTTACATTATCAAAGCCATGTAACACTATCCAAAATTATTACAAAATTATGGCCCCTGATTGACTTAGCTTTTTATGGGCAAGGCTTCCATGGGGGCATAAGCGTTTATTGAACGCAGTCTTGTTTTTTTTTTTTTTTTTTTTTTTTTTGAGTGTTTAGGTATTGTTTTGTCTGTAAAGCATTTATTTGTACATTTTCCTGATGGTCGTGGGTTCAACCCCCACTGGAACCATAATTTTTTTTTTTTTTTTTTTTTTTAAATGTTTAGGCATTGTTTTGTCTTAATAACATGTATTTGTACATTTTCCTGATGGTCGTGGGTTCAACCCCCACTGGAACCATAATTTTTATTTTTATTTTTTTAAGTGTTGAGGTATTGTTTTGTCTTTATAGCATGTATTTGTACATTTTCCTGATGGTCGTGGGTTCAACCTCCACTGGAACCATAATTTTTATTTTTTATTTTTTTAAGTGTTTAGGTATTGTTTTGTCTTTATAACATGTATTTGTACATTTTCCTGATGGTCGTGGGTTCAACCCCCACTGGAACCATAATTTTTTTTTTTTTTTTTTTTTTTAAATGTTTAGGCATTGTTTTGTCTTTATAACATGTATTTGTACATTTTCCTGATGGTCGTGGGTTCAAACCCCACTGGAACCATAATTTTTTTTTTTTTTTTTTTTTAAGTGTTTAGGTATTGTTTTGTCTTTATAGCATGTATTTGTACATTTTCCTGATGGTCGTGGGTTCAACCTCCACTGGAACCATAATTTTTATTTTTTATTTTTTTAAGTGTTTAGGTATTGTTTTGTCTTTATGGCATGTATTTGTACAGTTATATGGAGGAAAAATACCAAAATATTTTGTTTAAAATAAAGGTCAAATCATAGAAAAACCTTGTGTAGTCAGTCACCAGAGGTTACAATTTCAACTTAATCTTTATGAAACTTTGTCACAATGATCCTGTCAACAAAATCTAGGCCAAGTTCGATTTTGGGTCATCTGGTGTCAAAAACAAGGTCACAATGTCAATTGACATTTTCCTGAGGGTCGTGGGTTTAAACCCCACTGGAACCATAATTATTTTTTTAAGTGTTTAGGTATTGTTCTGTCTTTATAGCATGTATTTGTACAGTTATATGGAGGAAATATTTTGTTTAAATTATAGGTCAGATCATAGAAAAACCCTGTGTAGTCACCAGAGGTTACAATTTCGACTTAATCTTTATGAAATTTGGTCCTAATAATCATCTCAACACAATCTAGGTTAAGTTTGAAATTAATTAAGTCATCTGGGGTCAAACGCTAGGTCACATGGTCAAATCATACACAAACTTGCAATAGAGGCTGAATTTCCTTAAATTTTATTCAGAAAATGTGTAGGATCACCATAGGGGTGTGCATGCACTAGTACGACAGGTGAGCGACCTAGGGCCCTTTGGGCCCTCTTGTTTTGAATTTAAATATTGTTTTAAGTCCCACTGGTCAACAGTATTTGAATCATATGTGGACTACCCAGTCACATTATCCTGACACTGGGCTAACCACCAGTTGGCAGGAATTAACTATGATTGGCTTCATATACAAAATGAACGTATTTAAATACACGATCTTCACACCAATATGTACTTTCAGGCCAGGAATTTAAACACCAATAAATGTTTGGACAATCACCAATACCTGTTTCAAGCAGCTGAGCCACTGTATGCTGATGCTTGCCATTATCAACTCGCAACTCAGGTAAGGCACTGTTTGTGGAACCTTATCACCTTCATCTTGCAACGACTAAGATTCAGCGGTTCGACGAACCAAAGTTTTCTTGTATATATGTGATACATGGCCCCTCCTTTTTATTTCATTTTCTTGAAGCCTCTATTTATATTTTGAGAAGTCCTTATGGACAACATGTTGATATTTATACGGCCGGAAATTTGTCACTTTACAATTAGTCAAAACACATTGATTTGATGGTCTTGAAACTACACATTGGACTACCAAGCTGGTTCGAAGACTCTGTAATTAATTTTGGTAGAACTATCGTTTGTAAGATGAAGTTCATCATAGTATGGCATACTTATTCCACTACTAGTGTATAAAAGGATAACTGGTTATGTCCACTAACTTTTGTACCACTTGTATAATACATAGTTGCCTCAGCACGTATTTATTAAACGAAATATGTGGACGAAACAGCACTTAAATACCAACCACATATTGCAATAAGGCATAAATAAATTGGAAAAGTCAACTTCTATCAATTCAGCTTGTTCTAAGTCACAAAAAGAGACCAATGATTATTTTTACTTTTTGCTATTGATGTAACAATCACTGCTCTTAATTAAATATATCAAACTCGACATCTGATATAGAATCATATGCTTTTCAATATTTAATAATTTATCAAAGGAGGTTACTCCTGGTACCAGAAATTTAACAACCCTGACAGAGTTATCTCACCATTCAACACAGTATTATGGCATATTTTGTAGGGGTTTTCACTAACTACCGACAAATTGTTGCGGACGTCACTACAGTGTGTGGTTATCAAGGAAACGACGCCAGGTGCGAGACCCAAACTTGAAGATTGCATAATTGGACCACGTGACACATGGACTCATAAACAAGTAGGCCTATTTTATCCTTCTTGTATAGGCTGATTCTGCCGACATGTCTGTTAGATTGCCCGTCCATGCTTCAAATATGCTAGCGTTTATCCTTCTTGTATAGTCTGATGCTGCCGACATGTCTGCTAGATTGTCCGTACATGCTTCAAATATGTTAGCGTTTATCCTTCTTGTATAGTCTGATGCTGCCGACATGTCTGCTCGATTGTCCGTACATGCTTCAAATATGTTAGCGTTTATCCTTCTTGTATAGTCTGATGCTGCCGACATGTCTGTTCGATTGTCCGTACATGCTTCAAATATGCTAGCGTTTATCCTTCTTGTATAGTCTGATGCTGCCGACATGTCTGTTAGATTGTCCGTATATGCTTCAAATATGCTAGCGTTTATCCTTCTTGTATAGTCTGATGCTGCCGACATGTCTGTTAGATTGTCCGTATATGCTTCAAATATGCTAGCGCTTATCCTTCTAGTATAGTCTGATGCTGCCGACATGTCTGTTAGATTGTCCGTACATGCTTCAAATATGCTAGCGTTTATCCTTCTAGTATAGTCTGATGCTGACGACATGTCTGTTAGATTGTCCGTACATGCTTCAAAATGATAGCGTTTATCCTTCTTGTGTAGTCTGATGCTGCCGACATGTCTGTTAGATTGTCCGTACATGCTTCAAATATGCTAGCGTTTATCCTTCTTGTGTAGTCTGATGCTGCCGACATGTCTGCTCGATTGTCCGTCCATGCTTCAAATATGTTAGCGTTTAGCCTTCTAGTATAGTCTGATGCTGCCGACATGTCTGTTCGATTGACCGTCCATGCTTCAAATATGTTAGCGTTTATCCTTCTTGTATAATCTGATGCTGCCGTCATGTCGGTTCGATTGCCTGTCCATGCTTCAAATATGTTAGCGTACATGGCAATATTGCTTGACATCGAGCATTTAAGAAAGTAACTTGACTTATACTCTAATTTCTCTCCGATCGGAGATTGGACCAAATGTTTTCAAACAACCTGATAAGTATTTGGTACACAATGGAACTATAGTCTACCTATGATAAGACTAGCCATTGTTTACAAATAAAATGAAAATTAAATACATTTTCTATGACCATTTTTGCATATTCACTTTTGATGATTTACACTTTAAATATACACCGATAACAAGCAGTCAGTCGACCGCGCACTGTTTATTAAACCTGTTTATTTCGTCTAGAGTTATCTCCTGTGAACTATATATGTATTTTCTTATCAAAAGGTAGCAAGTAGGTAGATTAGTACAGGATCTATAGAGTAAGGGGTTATTTAAGTGACTTGTTATTCCTAATAAACTCCTTACTTTTCAGGGATCTCAGATTATACATGAAAAGACTGGCTTGTGTTTGGACTTGGACGATACAGGACCAATAATGCAGGCGTGTAGTGATCTTGTCATCACCCAGATGTGGCAATTCAACACTTATGTCAATTAAATGTTCTTTGCTCTGTTCTTCTGTTCTGCTATACAGATTGTGCTCATAAATGGAGTTTTTAAAAAATACATTCCATTACACACGTTATATATGCTTACGTTACATTGTTGTTATACTTGACGATTGTTTATTTGTCGTTGTTGTATTCTCAAACTATCGAATTTGTACTTACGACTTTCTCATTCTAAACCCCCTTTCACAATTGTCGTGCGACGGGTCTACGATGTAAATACGTGGACTATCGTGCGTCCATCGCTCGACGGACTTAAGAAATTTCTGCATCGTGCGACCGTCGTGCGACGGAAACATGATCGTGGACCCTCGTCGTAGACGTTTGGACATGTTCAAAATTTTCTACGGCTGGTGACATTCGTAGGTCCGTCATGCGATGCCATACGTCGTCGCAGGACGGCACGATTTGTTTGTGATATAAGATAAAACGAGGAACTTAGAAGCACACCACTATCGTGCGATGGACGTGCGATGGTCGTGCAATTGTCGCACGACAGTTTTGTGGACATTCACTATCCTATGACAGCCGTGAATCAATCCCACGACAGTCGTACGACATTTTATGCACAAGAAAGCCATAATTTGAATTAGGAATCAACTGTTCCCTTCTTTATAACATGTTGACATCCAAAATATCTCGAAATAAACCAAGCCTAAAATATGCCGCGTTTGATACCAGCGGACCACAAAATGCATTCTTATAATTGCATTGATTATGCATACATCTATTTCAGTTTAATACTAGTCTTTAGCAAGTTCCTATTTTCAAATATTCATTATTATTCGATGTTTTGATTAATTATATCCAGCTGCTGAAACTTATTTTATAAACCAGCTAAGAGTTCGACAATGCTTTCATCATACGACGGACGTACGTCGATCTTACGATGGACTTGCGACAACTGTTCATCGTAAGGCTGTCTAGCGTCTTTTGTTATGTCGTGCGACCGTCGCATGACCGTCGTGCGACGGACGCAAGATAGTTCCCAAATATTCATCGTAGAGCCGTCGCACGTCCGTCGTGCAACAATTGTGACCGCTCCACAAAATTACCCTTTCCAGGCGTAAGTCGGTACACTTCGACGTATATTCTGAGGCGTCGTGCGACGAAGAAATTCCTACGACAATTGTTAAAGGGGTTTTAAATATGACTACATTCCTGTTATTGAAATGTTGGTCATGCTATTTATTGTTAATATTATTATTAATAGTGCTGAAAAAATGTGTTCAAAATAAGCTTCAGCGTCAACTGCGTCAATGTCACTTTGTCTTCATCATTATTAACGTTATTGTGACTATCACGTTCACCAACTGCATTTATAACATCAGCATTGTCTTTATGAGTACTGACAACAACATCATAATCAGCATTGACATTTCATGTATAACCAATATTCTCATTAAAAAATCACCGTCGTTATCATCATCATGCTGGTCCTTATCATCGCCCCCTCAAAACCATTGTTATTATCTTCATCAACGTCGTCATCGCCGTCATCGCCGTCATCATCATCATCATCGTCATCATCATCTTCATCGTTATCACCATCGTCATCATCATCGTCATCGTTATCATCATCATCATCGTCACCTTTGTCACCCTCATCGAAATCATTGGTAGTCGTAATACGTGTAGACCATATTTATAAAATATTGCTATCTACACGATTGTTGTCTGTGCATTTTTCCAGTCATATATAGTGAGACTATGTTATAATAAAGAATGAATCGTTGTAATTGATCACGTCGTAAATCCAGAGTAGTTCTAGTTATAGACAGTATTTTCTTCCCGGTTGCTGAATCTCATACGCATTGTTATTTTTAATCACAGCAATTTGAGAAAGATCTAAATGTCATTTTCGATAATCACATAATAAATCACAGTTTACAATAATATGTGATTTAACTTCTTATTTTAAAATACCTCTGAACTAACTGAACTAATTGCATTTTAGCTCACCTGTCACAAAGTAACAGAGTGAGCTTATGTGGTCACTCTTCGTCCGTCGTCCGTCCGTTCGTCCGTCAACAATTTGTTTTTGTGTAGACAATAGAGGTTTGGATTAATCTTTATGAAACTTTGTCACAATGATCATCTCAACAAAATCTAGGTCAAGCTCAATATTAGGTCATCTTGGGCCAAGAACTAGATGACTAGGTTAAATCATAGTAAAAACCTTGCAATAAAGGCTGATTTAAAAAAGATCTTATTCAGAAAATGTAAACTATTAAGTAGGTCACCATAGGGGCTTACATGAATTGCCATGACAGGTGAGCGACCTAGGACCCTTTGGGCCCTCTTGTTAATCATGACTTACGTAAAATCCAATATAGTTTTATTTCTGGAAATAGACTGTATGTAATAACGCATCACGTGTCATACTAAGAAAAACAAACGCTAAGAAAAACGGAGTGGTGTTATAAATATGTCAACATGGTCAAACATGATTTTGTTTTATTTATTTAATTTTATTAATAAAGATTTTGGTGATTGTTAGTTTTTGTTTCAATTCTTTTGTTTGCCAACATTTTACTGAAAGTATTTTATTCAGACATGTATGTTGTATATTTAATGTAAACTGAAACAGCCGAGCACATGAAACATAAAACAACATAAACCACAATCACGCGGCACAATGCCTAACACACAACCGAACGAGAAAATGAAACTACCTCACTGAAAGTCCAAGTATCACCTGTAAAAAGCCGAAAATCCAAGTTTTAGCTATATATAACAAAGCTGAACGTCTAAGCTTTGCAAGGGAGGTACTTGAACGGACAAATACACGAAACAGAATGGCTCGGTAAGAAGGACAAATTGCTGGAATAAATCATTTCTACAATACATTAGTAACTAGAAACAACTGCTAGAACGCATTTGGAGAACAACAAGTGAAAACATGGTTTTCGTAGTACATTGATATGAATACTCGTATTCACGAAACATCTTCAGGGAAAACTAGACAGTTTGAATCTAGTTGTAAAATATCCCTAAAAGGGGATCACTATAATATTTGTAGATAGTTCACTCTATTTGCTCGATATTTCGACCTAACAAGGTCTTCTTCAGAAAAATAACAAGCTATGCATCCATGCTACTGTACAGCTAAACAATGTGAATAAAATTAAAGTGTTGCATTCTCCTGAAGAAGACCTTGTTAGGTCGAAATATCGAGCAAATAGAGTGAACTATCTACAAATATAGACAGTTTGACTTTAAGTTATAATATATTGAACTCCACAAATTTCCCAAGAAACGAAGAATGACCGATGTTTTCTTTGTGATTATTGGAGCTCTTTACATAATGCTTCTAAGCTATGTAAAAATATAATCTTGATTTTCCTGTTTAGCTGATACACTTCAGGAAACTTAAAGATTGTAAGATGCTTTGAGAATACCACTCCAGAACACCAGTCATTGTCATACCTTTGACCTTTGCTTCTATAGCAATGGAATCATACTTGATACTTAAAGTCAGGGACCACATTTAATTTAGAAGTTTTTCTTGAATCTTTTAGTCGTTTGTTGGGATTGCCTAAATGTGCCCATTGTACACGAAAGCCTTGTTTCTACCTTTGTCATGTCCTGCTCTCGTATGTTACAAATAAATGATCAACTATTTCAACTTTAACAATGGGTTAATAATATAATAATAATAATAACTTTATTTTCCGATGATATACCCATTAAGCCTAGGGCTTATCTCCCATGGGGTCATCTAACAAAACAAGCATAAATATATACAAACATTTAAAAGCATCAATCAAATGGTAGACAATACAAAAAAGTAAATACTGACATTTAAAATATTGTATTAAAAGATCCTGATATAATAGGTAAACAGCAATATATATATATATATAATGTATATTCATTTATACATGTACAACTCTAATTATTTCATTCATTATAAACTTATATGCATGTACCTATATATTTAAATCTTATTTAAATTATTATTATTTATATACAGGGGTTCTACAAATCCGGATTAATCCGGAAATCCTGATTTGCTGCACTAGAAAGTGGGAATATCTGAATGCTGAATTTCAACAATAGAACAATGTCTAAAACAGAGTTGAGGAGTATAAATAAAAGAAAAAAACCCTAAAAATTACTAACTTTTGGTCAATTTTTGGTCATATTTTTTAAAAAAATGTCAAAATGTGCTTCCAAAACAACTCAAATTATCTCTTTGGTACGGCTTTCATCTTATTATGACAAAATGACATATTTGTGAGAAAACTATACAATTCGGGTCTAAATAACTGTTTAGTACCTAATTTGTCCATAAAATGGCGGCCATATTGGACGTCATCTTGGATTCTGAAGCGTTTTGAAAGAAAACATTTGTAAGAAGGGGATTTTCTTAATGTTCGGTTTTGTCAAACAAGACCTGCGGATGATGAATTGTACATTTATGTATTCGCGTGAGAATGCTGCGTAAACTCCAGCATCAAACATACAAGTGTCTACGTGACAATCATTTAACGTCATGTCGTGACGACGTCTCGTGTTAAAATATGGAAGGCTTTTCTGTTGGCTTTTTATGTGTGCACTAAATACAGTTGAATAAATGCAGAATTACACACCAAGTGTTGTTGTTGTAGTTGTAACTGTTATGGTGTAAACGACTAATTTGAATGTTTAAACAATCCACTGGCGCCACATTTTGCATAATTACCAAATGAGTATGAATATCGTCAGATATTACCTCAAAATGTATTATACTCCATTTTCGACTGTTTGATTTTGATTTAAGCATTTGCAATTTAAACCGCAAATGAAACATACTGACTACATGTTTTGTTTTTACTATATAAGCGTTTTCCTTGTTGCCTTTATACATGTATAAACCGCCTACTAGTTTGTCGCATAGTGTTTTATAGGCATGTCAAGTGTCCGGGAACCGACCTCCACAATCAATTGCAATGTACATTGAATACAGTGTAGCAATACCACGTGACTTTTGACTACAGTTACAAGAAGAAATTTGTAAACATTGGAAAATAAAATAGCCATAAGTATTTTATTTCTTCATCGATTTCTATGAAATATACGCCACGCTAAGGGGACAATTTTTTGAAAAATCTTTTTCAGCGGCTGTGACGTTTTGTCCACTACCTTGTGAAACTGTGAAACGAGTAGGTTTCACAGGGTAATGGAAAAATCGGTAAAACTGCTGAAAAAGATATTATATTTCACGGAAAGCAAATACTTTTTTCCTTAGCGTGGCGTATATTTTATAGAAATCGATGAAGAAATAAAATACTTATGGCTATATTTGTGTTCCAATGTTTACAAATTTCTACTTGTAACTGTAGTCAAAAGCCACGTGGTATTGCTACCCTGGAATAGCACTCGGTTGACTTTTATATAAACAAATTTAAAATTAGATTTCTCCCAGATTTGTTTTATAAGTAGTGTAATTAATCTTTTCCGCAATACTTCAGCGATTCTGTAAACAGAGAACCGGAAGTACAGTAAAATAATTAATTTTTGCTTGTATTAAATTTCGTTAAATTTGGGTAAAATGCTATATTTGCGGATTCTTAAATTCGTTGATTTAAGATATTGAAAGAAAAGTCAATCTTGCTACGTGTTATAAGGTCAATTATTTGAGGGGATTTAATTTCGCTAACGTGTTTATCGTCCGCGAAATTAACGAAAATCAGACCGCCGCGAATATTAACAATTTACTGCATTATTCAAATGTCAAAGCCCCCATTAGCTGATGGCGTACTCTTTAGACTCAGTTGTTTGCTGTGTTACAACTAATAAAATAATGGGACGCCTTTCACTAAACATTTTTTGGACGATGCATGAATGATTTTATCCAGTCCAAAAAACGATTCAAAAGATGCATTAGGCTGATCGATGGTACCTTTTGTTCTAATAATCCTAGGAGACGCAATTAGTTAATAGCGTCTTTATGGTTCGAATGTTTTCAATATTCTGACAGGCTACGTTTATCCTTGAAGTAAACATCCATATGCTTCAAAGCGATGATCAAAATGTTATGAGTAATATTGATTTAGCTTTGTTGTGCCCAATATGGGTCTCGACGAATATGGCTAACATGTAAGCTGTATTCGTAGGGTGTAATAAGTATTGCGCCGAATAAGGCCCACCGTAAGCCATATTCGTTGCTGTGCACCATATTCGCTGATGAGGTGTCTTTTGCCCGAATACGGCTTGCGTTATTTTTTGTCGGATTTTGCCGATAAGTGAAATGGATGAATGTTTCAAGCCATATAGTTTTTTTTATCATTTTAAGGGTTGTCTTACGATTGTATAAAATGTTTTTTTTTTTAAAAAAAGATTAATTTAATTTCACTATCTTCGGCATTCTATCTTAATAAAATGTTAATAAACGTAGTACTACTGTATTGTAAAATGACCTTTCCGCACCCCGTGTCGCATGTTGGCACTGTCAAAATGAATGTCGAATTTTACTTTCACGAAAACATACATCCCGCATTCACACCGTTCAACCCGATACTACATAGTTGGTTGGTACTGCGTAGTCGTCTGGCGGCAGCGAACGTCGCGTGAATTACCAATGGAAGTAAGTATTGCTTGTTTTGGGTATCTTACACTTAAGAACTGGCGCCAGTTCTTAAGAACTGGTCCTAGGGATAAGAACTGGTCCTATAACTCAATAACCAAACACAAATATGAAGTTTTTATACTTTAAAATTATCAATAATAGTATTTCGGGTGTATTGTGTGAATTGCAGTACAATTGGATCAATAAAACATAAGTTTATATGAAATTTGCAGGATCCGAACTAAAGTGTGCACATCTAATCGCTGTTGAAAGAGCTATCAGTGCACAAAGTTCTGAGCAAAACCGTTTTTACTGAGAGAGAAATCACAGAAATCTTTGCGATGTTTCAAGAAAAACGCGTTGTTTGAAACTTCGACCCCCAAAAAGGTATTTTAAACAAAACCGAACCAATTTACTTTTCCCATAACAAAATTTAATCCATTCTCCGTCTTTTTTCAACATCAGCTGACTACGAAGTATCGAACATATTGCACCATGTTCAGGGGTCCGTTGCCTGAGCAAAGCGCTACCGAGCGCCTTCATTCAGTTACCTCCCGTTCAATTAAATATAGGAAGCGTGGATTACCTCCCGTGGAAAGCGCTATGTAGCGCTCGCCCATGTCAACGGTCTCCAGTTTATACTCGAATATGACACCGAAAAAGGGGAATACAAAGGTGGGATTCTGCATATAGACGGGGAATGGACTAAATTTTGTTATGGACTAAGTAAAGGGGTTCGGTTTTGTTTAAAAATACCTTTTTGGGATCGAAGTTTCAAACAACGCGTTTTTCTTGAAACTTCGCACAGATTTCTGTGATTTCTCTCTCAGTAAAAACGGTTTTGCTCAAAATTTTGTGCACTAATAGCTCTTTCAAAAGCGATTAGATGTGCACACTTTCTGTGATTTCTCTCTCAATAAAACACGGTTTTGCTCAGAATTTTGTCTACTGATAGCTCTTTCAAAAGCGATAAGCTTTGCACACTTCGTCTTGTACGGATCCTGTTAAATGAATATAAATACAAGCAATACTTTATTCCGCTGGAAATTCGCGAAACTTTCGCTGCCAGCTGACTACGCAGTATAGGCTTTGGTATTAGTAGCAAGAGTAATTGAATGATTAATGGCAGATACAACATTCGGTAGTAGTAGCAAGAGTAATTGAATGATTAATGGCTGATACAACATTCTGTAGTAGTAGAAAGAGTAATTGAGTGATTTATGGCTTATACAACATTCTGTAGTAGTAGCAAGAGTAATTGAGTGATTTATGGCAGATACCACATTCGGTAGTAGTAGCAAGAGTAATTGAGTGATTTATGGCAGATACCACATTCGGTAGTAGTAGCAAGAGTAATTGAGTGATTTATGGCTTATACAACATTCTGTAGTAGTAGCAAGAGTAATTGAATGATTAATGGCTGATACAACATTCTGTAGTAGTAGCAAGAGTAATTGAGTGATTTATGGCAGGTGATTTATGGCAGATACCACATTCGGTAGTAGTAGCAAGAGTAATTGAGTGATTTATGGCTTATACAACATGCTGTAGTAGTAGCAAGAGTAATTGAGTGATTTATGGCAGATACCACATTCGGTAGTAGTAGCAAGAGTAATTGAATGATTAATGGCTGATACAACATTCTGTAGTAGTAGCAAGAGTTATTGAAGGATTAATGGCAGATACAACATTCCGTAGAAGAAGCAAGCGTTATTGATTGTTTTATGGCTTATACAACATTCCGTAGTAGTAGCAAGAGTTATTGAAGGATTAATGGCAGATACCACATTCCGTAGAAGAAGCAAGCGTTATTGATTGTTTTATGGCTTATACAACATTCCGTAGTAGTAGCAAGAGTTATTGAAGGATTAATGGCAGATACAACATTCCGTAGTAGTAGCAAGAGTTATTGAAGGATTAATCGCTGATTCAACATTCCGTAGTAGTAGCAAGAGTTATTGAAGGATTAATGGCAGATACAACATTCCGTAGTAGTAGCAAGAGTTATTGAAGGATTAATGGCAGATACAACATTCCGTAGTAGTAGCAAGAGTTATTAAATGTTTTATGGCCGACACAACTTTCCGTAGAAGAAGCAAGAGTTATTGGATGATTAATGGCAGATACAACATTTCGTAGTAGTAGCAAGAGTTATTGAATGTTTTATGGCCGATACAACATTTCGTAGTAGTAGCAAGAGTTATTGCCTTATTGGATGATTAATGGCAGATTCAACAACCCGTAGTAATAAACAAGAGTTATTGAAACATAAACCCAGCAATCAATGTATTAAGCTAGTCATCTTCGATTAGCACAATCAGTTAATCGACATAGTTTTTGCAAAACAGGAAAGCGCAACGCAACCACTGGAAGGGTGGATTTCGCGATGAATGATGATGGGGAAAGGAAGTAATTTCAATATCAGGAAACGGGTATTATTGGTTATTTTCCTACTACAAGGTAAGATACTTACGGAGAACTTGTTAAACTGTTAAAATGTGCGCCTTTTTTGCATTAATATTTTTATCTATGATTGTTGCAAGTATAAATTTACTGCGCTGATATTTGGGACAAAGACTGAAAATTGGTTTGAATAATTAATTTTGTGTAATTTATTATTATGGTTCCCATTTGGAAACATTTGACAACTCGTCCCTTTGACGCAACAAAGTTGAATCTCAATATACTTTATATAGATAGATACAAACGTGTTGTGCCAAAAGGACGAGTTGTTTTAGAGAGAACAGTATTTGTTCATGTATAAAAATTACGCTCCTTCAGGTCATGATAATTTTTAAGAAAGTTTAAAACGTGAACTAATTTTTTGTTTAACACTATTTTATGATTCATTGGTGATTCAATAAAATTTTGTAATCATGCTAACGTTAAGAACAATTTAAATGGGGCAATGATCTGAGAATTCAGTAATATCATGTACATGAATATTCATTAAAATTAAAATGGAGTAAAGAAAACAAGCTATAACTAGAAATCACGCAATCTACCAGACTGGCTCCACCAGAATTTCTTGTTACATTAGGCCTTTTCGACTGGGCTGTTTCGTGAAGCAAGTTTTAGCCTGGTTCCCGTCCCCACAATTACAGCTCTACTACAGTAATAGACATGTAAGATTAGAACGGGAACCAGACTGTAACCTGCTCCACAAAACAGCCCAGTCGAAAAGGCCTTATATAACAAGTAAACATTTCACGGTTCAATGCGCCCATTAACAAAACAAAGATTATTTTCTTTACAAAATGATCTAAGTTTATACCCAATGTATGGGTATTTAATGAGTGACATACTATCCGACCAGGAATACCTGACAGTGACGTCACATTGTGTTTACAATCCAATGTTTACTTTATTTATTGTTCTTCAAAAATGTGGATTATCATTATATTTCTTTACCTATAATTTCAATATGACATCGTAGTCGAGAGGATAACGGGGCAGTATTAGTAGTTGAAAGGTATCGAGTTCGAACCCCGTCAGCGTAACTTTTTCCCGCTCGTAACTATTTTGCAATTGAATACAAATTACGTGTGAAAAATGAATTACATCTTTGTCATTTCACTTAACTTAAGATGGCTAATTTGAATGGCTAAGAACGTGTTTTAGATTATTGTAGTAAGTCTCTTTTTAAGAATAATGAGAAAGCAGCGTCTGTTCTAAACGTGTTTTAGAGATAATGTGATTTTTAAGAGCTTTTATTAATCATAAGGCAAAAGAATATTTTCAAATTCGTATTAAATCATTAAATATGTTTCCCGTATATTGTACAAAAAATACATTCATATAGTATGTCTACCACAAGCTTTGAACTTGGACCACCTGTGTGAGAAGCAGCCTACACAGGACCAGGCTTTGTTTGGACTATTAGAATTGATAAGGACATACTTCTATTTAATAAAATCATTAATCCGTTGGGGATATACCCTGATTATTTATAGATTGTTGACAAAATGACGTAACTGTCAAAAATTGTTGGTCGGATAGTATGATAAATTATTTGCTATATTAACTTCAGTATCATCATCAGGCAAATCAACATATCTTTCAAGATTAATGTTTTCAACAATATCCAACCTTTGACTTCAGTATTTAGGTCACTATGACGTCACCAATAAGATTACAACGACGAATGTTGTTTCCAATATTTTCGAAAAAATCAAATTCAAATAAACTCGGATAAAGGAGATAGTATATTGATATATATATATACAGTGGAGTCTTCCGGGGAATAAAGCAGTGAACGATAAATAAATCATTGGTGGTTCCAAAAGCTTACCACATGGATTTCAATTAAAGATCAAATCTATGAGCTCTATTTTACCAGAATATTTCTTTTTGAAATGAATCACTAGACTACCATTGTGACGTTTTGCCTTTTGTCAAAAATTGGTCTCGGACACGAAAAACGCTCATAATTATCTGAATTGACATAATTTTAGAATGCCATGTTTCAGAAAAAAGCGGAATCGTCCAATTTAGTTTTCAGACACTGTACATTTCATAACAGAAATTTAAGTTGCTTCTCTGGATGATCCTATGTCTGATGTTGGGGTTGGTTGGTCATGGTTCCGGTTGGTTACTAGTACCGGAAGCAGCGCTTCCCTGGTTGGAGTTCCTTCTTCGTAAATTGCCTTGGGGTGGTTCGTAGTTCTGCGATCAAAAGGTTGGAGTTTCTGTACGGGACCCGTTGACAGAGCGTCCGCCGTGAATAGTTTACCTTGAGTATATAGTTTATTAGCCACAAAAGATGCTCGTTATGTTCTGATTACGTTCTTGTGCTAGGTAGGAAATTAGATATTTATTTTGATCTTGAACTTCGCGAGAGAACTGGCCAGTCACTTCGAAATTCAAATATGCTCGATCCTTAACAGTCATTTTGTCTTTGTAGTAATTAAACTTCATAACAGACAATGCGGTGTACACGGTCAATTTTGAAATCGGTTAGAGCCTCTTCAATACCGAATGTTTTTTCGCAGAAAGTTGTTTCATTCTCCGCACAGTTCTCCGCAGACCTAAGATATGGCATGGATTCTTCGTCGAAGCTGAAAACAAGATTATCTGTCATTGAATGAGATTTCAGGTCGATCAAGTCAATTTCTTGTTTTAAATGGATTTGTGTATTTCAGAATTTTTCAATTTTCGGACTTTGAAATTTGTTTCTATATCCTTTAGAATTTCTTAAAGTTCGTCACATAAAATAGCATCAAAGAAACTGTTTTTCTGAAGTTCAATTATCATTTCATCATAATCGTTGAACTAAATTTCAACGTCGCTAATTTTTATAACTAAGGTTATTTTCTTCGTTTCAATGACATCCAGTTTAGCAAAAAGATTATATTAAGTCAGACAGGAAAGGCAGCGCTCAACTTAACCAGCCGAGCACGGAAAACATTAAAAACACACAAAACATAATGCCCAACTGAACAAACCGAGCACGGAAAACATTAAAAACACACAAAACATAATGCCCAAATTAACCAACCGAGCACAGAAAACATACGCGATTCAATACTGATCAATATCTGTTGGTTACTGATGTTCCGTGTAGGAGTTCCTGGTGAACCGGAAGTGACACTGACGGGGATGCAAACAGCATGCCTCCGTTCGCTGAGTAAACGTATTGCAAGTGTGGTGGATAATACGCACCAAACATCTGTTGTTGAGGTGTCATCACAGACTGCGGTACACCCTGGGCAGGTTAGTAAGCTGGCATGAGCAACCTACGCACGTGTTATTCATATTGGTTATTAACCTGTGTCAAACAAAGAAACAGTTGTGTTATATAAAATGCCGACTTTTGTTTTCATTATTTCTTTGGTTGGATGTACGGCTGGCCAAGTGCTAGATACTGATTAGTATTATATGATAAAACGCGAATTAAATAGAGCCGGATATAGCTCTACGTGATTTTATTAAACGGATTGATCATCGTAAACATGCAATCGTTCCTTTTGATAACACATTATTCTACGCGCTATCGTCGTATATGGCGTGTGGAGTGTTGCGTAGGGGGCTCGTCAAAACATATGTCATATCTTATCTCACATGAACATACTGTAACTCTTATTAGTAACAAACCTAGGATATCAAAATTGAATATAAGAAATTGTTCACGTTACTTCAGGCTCAGTGACATTATACGGACTGGCTAGTCAGCCCGCATGGTGTATTTTAACTCAACTTCGCGTTGACTAGTCCATATACATCGCTAAGGCTGACTAGCCACTTCACAAAATGCCATAGGGCCCTCATTTTCTTTTCTTTTGCCGATTATTTTCTTTATTATTAAAAAAAAAGGAGTTCGGTTGGATGTTTGATTAATTATATCTAGCTGGTTCAACAATCCTATTTGCATACGAAAGACGTACGTTGATCGTAGGAAGGGCGTACTATATTTGTTCATCGTAATGCTGTCGTACGTCGATTGTTATGTTGTGCAACGATCGTACGTCCACCTTGCAACTGGCGTATGATAGTTCCAAAATTTGCATCGTAGAGCTGTTATACGCCCGTCATACTACAAGTGACCTCTCCGCATAATTACCGTTTCCAGAAATACGTCGGTACATTTCGAAGTAGATTCGCCAGTGTCAAGCGACAAAAAAAATCCTACGACAATTGTGAAAGGGTTTTTAACCAGCTTCAAGAGCAAAGACGAAATTGAATGCAGTATTTCTTGTAAATTGTTTATTTTTAATAATTATAATTTTGTAGTGTTGTCAAAAATCAAGCGTCTAATTCACCATATCGACATTACAGGATAAAACACGTTTTCTGGGATAACAATGAATTGAGCGTCAATGTGCGATATATTCCGAATATACATCAGGGGGTGACTGCATATAGCGTATAGAGAAACGAGGTACAATAATCGCAATAGTTTTAGCCAAAAGATAAGAATTAATTTTGTAGAAAGTCTTACTTGACAATAATGACAGTACTATTGGAAGTATAAAACATTTTTGTCGAGCCCGCTTAGTCGTCACTTTTGGTGTATGTGCGTAAGTGAGTTAGTGCGTCCATTTGATTTTGTCCGGACCATAACTTTGTCATGCTTTGACCAATCTTGCTTACGTTTGGCATGAATGTTGAGCTCCATGAGTGTCATGCGCAAACCCTAGGTTCCTATCTCAAAGATCAAGGTCCAAGTTAGAGGTCTAAGGTCAAAATGAAGCTTGTCTGAACCATACCTTTGTCATACATTGACCAATCTTTCTTATAGTTGACATGAATGTTAACCTCTATGAGGAGGAGTGCCATGTCCAACCCGCAGGTTCCAATCTCATAGGTCAAGGTCACAGTTGGAGGCCAAAGGTCTTAACTTTGTCATTCTTCGACCAATCTTTCTTATATTTGGCGTGAATGTTAACCTCCATGAGGTGGAGTGTCATGCCCAACCCCTAGGTTCCAATCTCATAGGTCAAGGTTACAGTTGAAGCTTGTCCGGACCATAACTTTGTCATACATTGACTAATCTTTATTTTATTTGGCTATATACAAAGGCACACGTGACATAAAATATACCTACTTGTTATATTATACAAACCTTTTTCATATAAACGGACATTGATTAAGAGACCCTCTCAATATAATCGGACATTCGAACACGATATGCGGCTTAATCCATACACGCATAGAGGAAACCAAGCTGTACATTATTGCCGCAACAAAACACACCTGACAAAATGGCTGGTACTATTTACGCCCCGCAAACAGCAAATTTGTCATATTTGTTTGTGCGCTCAAAAATTGACAAAACAACTGAATAAAATACAGAATAAGCATTCATTGAATACGCTGTTACAGTTGTTTCTGCAAATAAACATATTAAAGGAACGAGTTTATATAATTATAAGCTTAGCTCTCTACTCAATCCTTGAAAAGTGTAAATGAATGTTTATTATATATTTACAAAGAAATAAATATTATTTAAATTAAATAAACAAATTAAACTCCAAACAAATGTTTCGTTCCTTCACATAGCATTGAACATCAGCACGTGCGATTTATTGCTGAAACTAGGTTATTTAGCTGAAACCTTGACAATTATTCTCTTTTTTACTTTTTAGGACTTCTGACAGCTAAAACTAGGTAGTTCAGCCATTTTACTTTTGGAACTTGGGCATTCAGCTTTGTGATTGCTGAAACTGGTTCATTTAGAATTTTGACAGCTTGTATATGGGAGGATCATAACTTGTTTAGTTGGGCATTGTGCCCTGTATGTTTTTATGTTTTCTGTGCTCGGCTGGTTCAGGGGGGGGGGGGGGGGCATTGTGCCCTGTATGTTTTTTGTGATCGGCTGGTTCAGGGGGACATTGTGCCCTGTATGTTTTTATGTTTTCTGTGCTCGGCTGGTTCAGGGGGGCATTGTGCCCTGTATGTTTTTATGTTTTCTGTGATCGGCTGGTTCAGGGGGGCATTGTGCCCTGTATGTTTTTATGTTTTCTGTGATCGGCTGGTTCAGGGGGACATTGTGCCCTGTATGTTTTTATGTTTTCTGTGATCGGCTGGTTCAGGGGGGCATTGTGCCCTGTATGTTTTTATGTTTTCTGTGCTCGGCTGGTTCAGGGGGCATCGTGCCTTGTGTTCTTTATTTTTTCTGTCCTCGCCTTCCATGTCTGACTTAATATTATCTTTTATTAAAAGCAGTTCAGTGAAAATAAATATCATGTGACATATTTAATTATGAATGAACGTAAAATTTGTAGTAAAAACTTCAATGAGTTGCGAATAAGGCAAGTTGCACGAGTATCAAGTGTAACAGCAATGCCGCATCAAATTAAAAACTTCTGAACAGATAATCAATTCATTTATATTTTTTTTATTTCATGCAAGTTATACCTTATACTCGTGTTAATAAAAATGTTTCAATGTTTCCTTCAGAAAATTACGATGCTCGTTTTCATTAACGAGGGTGGTAATTGTACCAGCTAATAGCCACTTAATTTCAGCGTGGAATTATGTTCAATGTAAAATGGGTGAAAATGGAATGCGCGCAGTAAAATGGTACGGGATATTATCGTTCTTAGAATCGAAATAAAAAATGTTCTAGTATTATGTCGGTGAATAAAACACAGGCACTCGATCGGATGCGCACTCCTGCCTTTGTTTAATTCACCGCAGATTTTTATTTCTTAAATATAGTTCCAAACCTTAATATAAACGGACACAAGTTCAAAGATTTTGTTAATGTAAACGGACAATAGTTCAGACATCTTTAAAAACCTTCTTAATATATACGGACACATCTACATACTTGACAATCTGAGGGCTTTTAAATAAACATGTAAGTAATGGTCAAACTAGTTCGTCCTTATGTTATCATTTTCTTGCCTTGTTATCGCATTTTCCTGTATAATTTGAACAATTTCCTGTCCGAAGTTTATACTGTCCCACTTCAGGTGAAAATGTATTACTTAAGAAATAAAATATGAAAAACTGTTACTAAGTAGTATACCGGCTGTTATACAATGGTTTGGAGTTCATGACGTCTAGGAATTAACTACGAAGCCCGTAGAACGACAAACCATTGTATAACAAAGGTATACTACGGCTTTGAATATTTTATTGCGATTCTAACCTCTAAACTCGGAATTATATATTTAGTGTTACTTTGGGAGAGTATGTTGTTTACTTTTTTGTTTATCTGCATGACATCATAAAAACCACATGACGTCTCTTACAGTGTATATCAGACATTTATAAGCCGGGTTTCAACGTATTTCGGCGCTGATTTTTTCGGCATGAAATAACGCCCTAAATACGCGCCGAAAAAGCTGAAAACAAACGCGTTTTTTTTCGGAAAAAAACGCATACCTTTCATTGATATTTTAAAGAAAATGGGACTTTCAGGGCACTACAAAAGATGCAATTGCATGTTTTCTAGCCCATTTGAAAGATAATGAGGTGGAGAAGATGGTGGTTGCGTTTTGGGTCAGACAAAATGTTTGATGTTTTTCAAAGAGACAGGGATTCTTCTATCAACTTATTGTCAACCTGTACAACTAAATTCATGCAATTTAAGATGAGTGACGTCAATAAAGCAATACAAAATGTACTAAATTCCAGGCTACGTCAATTTATACTTCAAAAGCCATTTAACGAGCGTACATGCATAAAAATTCGCTCATAAAATGTTACGCGCTGAAAAACGCAACATGCAATATAGACAAAAGCGAAACATATTTATTCGGTGCGTGTTACGTGCCGAATAAATACGCACCGAAATGCGTAGGTTTTATACGCTTCATTGAAACAGGGCTTTACTTGCCGAATAAATACGCGCCGAAAACGCATAGGTTTTACGCATCATGATAACGGGGCTTTATTTAATGCTAACTGGTGAGATATGGAGTTCTATCAGTGAAATAAAACCTATATCAGTCACTGGTTATCACCTACAATGTGACTGATGTAAGCTCCGCCCCCTCACAGGGACTACTTTAATTTACCAAAATCTCAACACTAAAATGTCTGTAACGTTTTTATTACTGAACGGAAACATGTCATGTGGGGGTTTTTATTCTTAGTTAGACCATTTCCTACACGTTGGTGTATGATTTAATGCAAACTTCTCAAAAATGTCGTTTTCACCTACGTTTGTTTTTTGTCTATATAGGCGAAATCTTCGGTCATGTTAGAATATCATTTTCCTGTGTTGATTTCTCTTCATTATTAATGAGTCCCGACAGTCTATAACTTTTTTTTAAAAAAAGCGAGATAATCATACACGATTGTTTATCTTTACAGCTTTGATTCAGCCTGTTTATTCGAGCGCCAAGTATACATGGCCGCTGTTTCCCCGTTTACTTAACTATGAGACCGAGTACAAAGAATATGTGAATTCACCCCTATGTTCCGTCAAAGGACCAAAACACCCGGATACCGGATTTGAAAGTCTGCGCATGCTCGGACAATCTATACATGTAGAAAATCATCACGCCTGGGATCGGTTCTCTGTCATAGCCTCTGTTTTTTTGACAAACGATGAAGGAACTATATTTCAAATCAAACAAAATCAGTCCGAAGAAAAGTTTTCATACATCGGTTTGTTCTACAATACAACAAACATGTATGTCCAATCAATTGACGACGAGTCCAACGTCGAATTCACAGTGACGTCAGATGTACCTATTAATAAGAACGAATGGGTCATTGTTAGTGTACTTTGTGATAAGGACGAAGTTGAACTCACTGTTGGAGAAAATATAACCGGACCCGTTATTATACAGCAAGACGTACTTCTGATGTTTCCAGGACAAATCAGCATTGGGAGAGGATTTTTACCGGGCTCGGTTGATGCTACTGGTCTGGTCACGTGTATACAGATATATGAAACAATGGCCAGCCTTTCTCACGTGGCCTCATCATTGGATGACTGTCACCGCTTTAACTGGCCTTCGGATTTCTTAGACGCATTGCATACTATAGGTAAATGGAGTTTTTCTTTCGATTTACAGGACATGAAAATCAATGAAACACCGCCTCGATAACCTAGTACCGTAAATTCCATTGCTAGACGGTCAGCACATAAAGGAGACATTCGTACCCTCGTGACAATGGATAACATCATGAACGAGGTGTCTAGAGTGATGTATATAAGTTAGAAAAACTTAGTAAAATCTAAAGCAATGAGCTCGGTAATTATACATGCATGTTTGTATTGTATCATGTACAGTGCATCTACGGAAGTAAATTTAACAAGTTTATTAAGAATCCTGATATGGTTTTCTGTCAATGATGGTTCCTCTCTATGGGATGTATTAAATGTTAAATGTAGCCTTTCAAGTACATCCGAATGATTTTTGGGAGACTGGTCTGTAACAGGAAATTCCGTTCTAATAGTACAGAACAGATCTGCGACAAGTGATTCCGTTCTCATAGCCTGTCAAGAAATGTATTTTAAGTTATCTTTTAAATCCATGATACTACGAGTGCACAGGGAATAAAACTGGGTCAAGTTAATGGGAGTCATAAATCAAGTACTGAAGATAGATAACAATGAAGCAATACCATATGACTTTGGGCTACAAATCCAAGACAAAATTTGTTTCGCTTCAAAAACAGAAATAGCCACAAGCATTCTATTTCTTCATCGATTTTTAATTTTGTATTAAACTTCACCGTTCTAAGTGAACAAAGGATCTTTTTTAAGCATCTTGGCAGTTTATTCCAACACCCTGTGAAACCTTCGGAGTGTCAGACTACAGTTTCAAGCCGTCTTTTTTCCAAGGACTCACAGGGTGCTAGATGCTGATACGGATCCTACATTTCATTAAATGCTTTTAATATATTTTCCCTTTAACTGGCAAGTGTTTAATAGAAATCAATGTAGAAATAAATACTTACGGCTATTGATGTGTTTGAAGCGAAGCAAATTTCGTCTTAGATTTGTAGCCCTTAGTCTTGTGGTATTGCAACACCGTGCTTTGAATATATGATTTTTATTTTTGTTTTCATTTCCCTTTCAGTGAATAGCGGCAGCTGTAGAAACGATACTGGTCATTACACATTGGTTTACAGGGATTACGAACCGGATTCTCAAACGACAAGTCTAGACCAACGTATAGTCACTTCCAAGCTACGATGTGCGAGTTTGTGTTCCCATAACGCCACATGCATCTCATTCACATACACATCTTTGACACATACATGTGGATTTTATTCTAATGATATGAGCTTCTCGCTTTCTGAGGAAGTAGGAACGGATTATTATGTTAAAAGTTATTTGCAGGAATGTTGTTAAAAGGCCAGGATCAAACACCTCGCTGCAGTTGCTTCACTTTGCAGAGCTGTTACTTCCATTTGCAGTAAAGAACCCAACTCGACCACAGATTTTTAAACCGATTATGATTATTTTTTATTTTGCACTGTGCGTACTTTGATTTTAATTTTAGTATTCACGATCGTAATAATATTGGTATTAGAATAAACGTTCCCTTACGTGTGTGATAGTCCCGTAAGTATCGAATAAAAGACAATAAATAAATCAGTAATGTAGTTCCTTGCGAAGTTTTCGTTATGTTATAGTTAGAACATATTAAGTAAATTTTAATGATTAAAAAGGTCAGAACGAGCGAAGCTAACTAACTTAGAATATAACATTCTGCATTCTGATTGGCCGATAGAAATTAGCGCCAACGCATGACGTCAAGTCTGTGAAGAGAAAATTTTAATGATTAAATTTTCATTTAACCGCGAAAATGCGGCGTTTTCATTGGCTCATAATGTAGGTTATATTCTAAAAATAGTAAATCGGCTTTTAAAAAGAACGTCAACATTTAAATTTGGGATTTACTTCAGCGCACCATGTTCTTAATAAAATTTGGTCGCATCCGATTTCTATTGATTGGTGTTTATAGTGCCAGCTATTCGTTTTACATGCGTCTGTTTAAATAGCGACAATTTAACCAATAGTCAATGCATAGAGACTTCTTTAATTACCGGCTTCTTCTCCAGTTTGAAATGTCATGTGACCTTTTCCTCATCACGTGGTACATAGTGATCGAAGCGTTTACTGTGAGTGATAACGGAAGTCAATGTTGTAAGAAGCTTGGGCTAGGACATATAAGTATTAAAGCTATAATGGAACATGCAAGTGATGGCACTGTCGAACAACATCATCGAACTATAGCGTATACAGAACGTATACTTACTTTATCCTAAACGCTGGTATACGCTATGTTCGGACCCATCGTCTGGACGTGTACATAACTTATTTCTTACTTGCCTGTAGCTTAATCAATCCGGGGCTTAACTCAATGTGTTTCTTCAGATCGGATGTTTACATATCCATGAACCTCACCAAATGCTCATTTAAATCTATAGTAATCGAAGTGCGTTATAAAGATTATGTCTATTTCCTGTACGTATTCTTAGTGTATTCCATAGTATGGCCTATTTTCACTGGTACGGAGCGATGTCAAAGCGTAAGACCAGTCTTTACGATACCATGTTATAGTTTCTTTAAGATGAATGACAAGGTTTTTTCCTACCCTGGGTAGGGTAGAAGAGGTTTAACAGGTATATTCACTTAGTTATCATGTTTGTTCTGAACACAAACTCATTTTGCAACAGTGAAATATATTTATGTACCCGTGTAGTATAATTAGGACGTTCAAAATACTTTATATTTTGATTTTGATACGTTATTATTATAATGTAACTAGCGGAAACACGATCTTTGTAAATGAAGGCTTATATCTGAATTTATATGAAATATACCATTGGAACAGCAAAACAAATACCTTAAGCTGATATACTTTTAATATCAACCTTAATAATTACCTGGTTACCCATTATTTTCAAACCGTATTATTCAGACATGTTATGGTTTCTTGCAGAGTGTGTTATGGTCTGTTGACGACATCACTGTATGATGTTATGCTCTCTTCACGAAAACATTTACAAAATACACTTTTTTTCAGAATCCATTGTTTGCATTATTTCTTCAATGAACATGTTACCGATCTGAACAGAAAATGGTAAGTAAATCTTCTACAGCTCCTCGGGTCATTTTAACTTGATATATGTAGGTACTTTTTCATCAAAGTACTAACGGGCATGTTACAGAAACACACACATTAAATATCGTTCTGTACCAACTACATACAAGTCAAATAGTTCCTGCGAGCAAATGATGTACCGACTTCCTAGGTAGTCCTAATAGCACAGAATAACTGTGAATTACAGATGAATGGCCCTTCACAGGAGTGTTAGCCTTGTGTGGTGCAGAAAACTGGTTGATAGTCTCTGTTGTCTCCACGTCCATAAACGTGCTGACGTCTACTGCACTCATATCGACTGACTCGCTATCTTCATAGGAGATTTCCATCTTGATGTCTTTGTAAATTATCTATAACACATTCGTAACGAGACCATTACAAAATATTTGATGTCGTAAAGAGTGCACGACATTCGCTCAAAAACAGCAATTTCACATTTTACGGTCTGTGGGGTATGCACATATATAAATGCAAGTGTTATAGCCAAAACATTTTATAAGGAACATTGTCTTGTTAAATGTATCCTTTTATATATGAGCCAGTCTCCAGGAAAACCTGCTATTTTGACAAAAATATTGACTTTAAGATTTTCCATAGTATTACATGATAATGTTAAATAAGCAAATTGCAAAAAGAATTATGTTAATATCTTGAGTTTTAAGGCAGTTACAGCTTTTTTGTAGAGTCCCTATTTGGAGATTTTTATGTGACGTCACAAACGTCATTCAAACGGTATTCGACGTAACTGAAATACGTTTTTCATTATAACATCATGTGATCAATTCTTGACATAAACTGTTCAAAATAGTACCAAATTCTATAATTATGTTTCACTTTTCAAAAAATATATCAAAATCGAAATTGTTTGCATTCAGAGATTCTGTTTTAAACAACTAAATCTTCGTTTTTCTCAATTGGAGTACTTTTCTGAAATGGGTCACCATAGCAACAAAGTATCTGTTTTCGACATAATTCATAGGAAAATATAAAGCTAAGGTATAGTTCTATATGGGCCAATTACTTAAAATAGAATCAAGAGATATGTATTTTTCCTTATTTTAGAGCTTTATCAAAATCTTGTTACATCTAGTAATTACATAATGTCATTATAGCAGGTTTTCCTGGAGACTGGCTCATATATATATTGCAATATACTAAACAAAAATATGATTTTCTTTCATTTTTCACAAAACGGCGCAAGTTAATGTATAAATATAAACTATCTACAAGCGTTTAATTATATATTTTCCATTATCATTTAGAACAAACACTATCCTGTCAATCAGTTGAACGATCGTGTAAATTTACCTCTTATTCGAAGCGTAATACGATGTAAATTAGTCACACTCAAAAGCGTGCATTCAGCTGTGTAAAGTGGCCATTGTATTTTTCTTAAAGAAACTATACCATGATATCGTAAAGACTCGTCTTATACGCTTTGACATCGCTCCATACCAGTGATTCTCGCGGCCACTTTGAATGTTTCGCTCATGTTCAAAACGAGATGCATTCGAAGTCGGATGACATTTCGAACATCATTTGCAGTGTATTCTAATTATAACTATAGCGCGATAAATTGCACAACATCAGCTTAAGTGTTTGCGCAACGTTGTCGACCAATCAGCGGGTTTGATTTCCGACGTCTAATCCCTGACGGCCGTTGTATTTCTAAAACAAGAGCCACTTTACAAGACCATCCCCCGCCGTAAATGTTTGTTACTTACGGATGTTTAATCAAAGGCTTATAATTTCGAAACTGGGTTACGTAGAGTCAATGTTCTTGGTCACTGTACTTGTCCAATTGGTCACTAATTTACATATCAAGTTTCAAGTCAATACCTAACATAGCTTTAAAGTTCTACTCTGGACAAACATTTAATTAAAACTTAAATAAAAGGAGATCATTTCAAAACTGAACTATATAGAGTTATGATCCTTGGTCACTGCACTTCTCCTAGTTGCCATCTACTTATATATAAAGTTTCCAGTCAATCAATTGAATAATTATGAAGTTATGCTCTGGACAAAAATATTCTAAACTAAACAAAGGGGGATAATTTCAAAATTGGGCCATAGCGTTTCTTGGTAACTGCAATTCTCCTAGTTGCCACCTATTTATACATCAAGTTTCAAATCAATACCGTAAATACTTGTTATGCCCCCGTCATGAAATTTAATGTGTCCGCTCTGTAACTATGTCATTTCGTATTGGATATTTATAATACTTAGTACTTGATACAAATGTTCACCACATCAAGACAATGTGTCATGCGCAAGATCCAGGTCCCTAACTCAAAGGTTAAGGTCACACTAAGAGTTCAAAGGTTAAAAGGCTCAAATATGCATGTGATTTGTGTCCGCTCTGTAACTATGTCATTTCGTATTGGATATTGATATAACTTGGCACAAATAATCATCACATTAAGACGATGCGTCATGCACAAGATCCAGGTTCCTAACTCAAAGGTCAATGTCACACTTAGTGGTCATGTTAAAAGGTTTAAAATACTCATTCAAATTGTGCCCACTCTGTAATTATGTCATATCTAATGAAAATCAAACAAAATGAAATAATTTAAAATAAACTGGGCCATGTCAAGTTATGGTTCTTGGTCATTGCACTTCCCCTAGTTGCCATCTATTAATAGATCAAGTTTCAAATCAATACCTCAAATGATTTAGAGTTATGCTCTGGACAAACAATATCCTAAAATTAAAGAAAGGGGGAGGGTAATTTCAAAAAAATGGGCTGTAGTTATGATTTGATTCTTGGACACTGCACTTCTCCTAGTTGCCATCTGTTCATTTATCATATTTTAAGTTTCAGATCAATACCTTAAATACTTCAAGTTATGCTCTGGACAAAAAGTGTTTCAAAATCAAACAAGGTGAAATAATTTAAAAATAAAATCCCCATATAAAGTTATGGTTCTTGGTCATTGCACTTCTCCTAGTTGCCATCTATTAATGTATCAAATCAAAGTTTCAAATCAATATCTTCAATAGTTGTCAAGTTATGCTCTGGGGTGGTATTCAATATTGATCTTACTTGACTTAAGGATAAGGACTACCAATCAGATCACACCATATTAAACTCTTGGTCAGTAACAGGCGATATGATTGGCTATCCTTATTCTCAAATGAAATAAGATCAATATTGAATACCACCCCTGGACAAAATATGGGAGGGAGGGACGGACGCATACTATTTCTATTACCCTTTCGCCTTCGGTGGGGGGGGATATTAATGCATCTTCACAAAGAATTAATTAGAAGCCACCGCGCAGGTGAAAATAAACATTGCCTCTTCGTGAAGCCCGTGCAAGCGAAAGCGTGAGTTCTAACCATAGAATATGAACGTGTGGTATCAGTAAACCAACAGTAGGCCTTTTCGACGGGGCTGTTTCGTGGAGTAGGTTACAGTCTGGTTCCCGTTCTAATTTTACAGTTGTATTACTGTAGTGGTGCTGTAATTGTGGGGCCGGGAACCAGGCTAAAACTTGCCCAGTCCAAAAGGCCTAGTCTATATATTTATTTCGATAGCGAAAATATTCACACAGGTATGTGTATGCACGAGAAACTCAAGATTTCATCGCCAAAGGACTCACTGAGTTATACCAACACTCATTATCGATAAATGAGAAAATCATGCTCCACGTGATTGTACACGTACACGTTATGTTTCACAAGTGAATTAAAATAGAAACATGTACGTATACATTCCTATAGCATAGGCGGATCCAAGGGGGGGGGCGGACCCGGCGTACGCCCCCTAAAATCGTAGGAGCCTAGGTAATTTATCATATTTTGGATGTAAGAACAATATTGATATGCAATTTTTTTTGCTCGCTTCGCTAGCGTCAATAAAACAATAATCAATTTATTGATTTTAAAGTGAACTTACTGCTGTATGCAAGCAACAAGATATGGCTGATTGGTAGCATGGTGCCAAACATCGGCTACAGAGATTCTTGCACATTAAAAATGTCCGACAAGTCATAAAAGTTTAATACAGTTGGCTTGATTTTCTAATAAACCTGTCCTTTTCATTAAAAAAAAGATATCTCAGAATGCAGCTAACGAATTCCGTGGTTCTTTTTAGAACGTCACGAGGCAGAAAGCCACTGGACCCCCTAGTCGCTGGGTCCCAAGTATTTCACATTTCCACTTGAACAAAAGTGAAGCCCTGGAGTTCGCAGGGCCGGGTATGCTGCTCAGATAGGAAGTGCATTTTTTCTTCCTGGCGTATTCACAGCAGCTATATATCAGTGAATATTATCCAGTCGATTATCGTTAGTCCTGGCTATATAAATAACGATTTTTCTTGCTCGTTTCGCTCGCTATAGATCTACGTAAATTCAATGAAAGTTTTCGATTTATCAATGAGTTTGTTGGGTATGCTGCTCCGATAAACACTGATTTATTTCAAATTCTTACAGTTACTAAATCAATGAATATTACCAAGTGATAAGTGTAGGGGTGGGCCGATGCATCGAAATATCGATGCATTGCGATTCCGAGTGTCCCGATAGTATGGATCGATAGTAAAAGTCTCGATCCAATAACTATCGCCGATAGTTAGCTCAACTATCGATAGTTACGATAGTTTCCTTTTTATAAATATAGTTTATTATTAATTTAAAACAACTTCCGTTTTCGCATCAAAACAGCCTCAATGGACTAATATCGCCTTAATTTTATTAATCTATTTCTGTCAAATTCATTTTAAATCATTTCCACAAATAGTAGATTTGTATGTTGTACAACAAATGATATCTTACACAGTGCAAACTTGCATTTACAAGTTAATCTCTGCTTTTCAAATCTTGGCAATAACTATTGCAATAGTATCGCAATAGTTTCCAGCAATGCAATAGTATCGCAATAGTACTTTCAGCAATAGCAATAGTATTGCGATAGTCAAAATTGGACTCAATAGTCACCCCTAGATAAGTGTGTAGTGTATGTTGCTGAAATAGATGATTGCATTTTTCTTGCTCGCTCCGCTCGCACAACCGCTATCAGTTAAGTTTGTCAAGAAGGGAATGAGTATGAGGGGTATGCTGCTCAAATAATTAATGCTTATATTCTTGCTCGCCTTGCTCTCACATTAACTTTATCAATGAATATTATAAGATGAAGAACGAAATTGTGTGGAATGCTTCTCAGAGATACATTTTGTTCTAGCTCGCTTCGCTCGCACATTTGTTTGAGGGGGGGGGGTCAATACATGAATGTACGCCCCCCTAACGCCAAATCCTGGATCCGCCCCTGTATAGCAACCTCCCTATTGTCAGCAACATACATGTTCGGCAGCTGACCTGCCAAGTTCTCCTAGACATACTTATCAACAGCAAAAAGTAACAACCTTACATTCGACTCTCAAATGATTATTATTACTACGTGTGTAAAATATCGGCCCACTGTCATTTCTTGGACCATCTCAACATTGGGTTTGAAACATGGACGCAGTGTAGCTATATCACGTGACTTTTACATCACTAAATGCTATAAATCTAAGATGAAAATTGCTTCACTTCGAAAAAATCATAAGTATTTTATTTCTTCATCAATTTCTATGAAATATAAGACACGCTAAGGGGAAAATTATTTGCTTTCCACGAAATGTAAGATTTTTTTCAGCAGCTGAACTTTTTTTCCAGCAACTTGTGAAACCTGTATGCGATCGGACTACAGTTTCAAGCCTCTTTTTTTCTAAGGTTTCACATGGTGATGGACAAAACGACACAGCTGCTAAAAAGGATCTTATATTTCGTCAAAAGCAAATAATTTTCCCCTTAGCTTGGTGTATATTTCAAATACAACGGTATAGAAATAGAATACTTATAGCTATTTTTTTGAAAGTGAAGCACATTTCGTATTTGATCTGTAGCCCATAGTCTCGTGGTATTGGTTTTGGTGTTTTGGTTGATTGTGAGTTTGAACATCATTATTGTTGATTATTGTCAAAATTAACACCATTTTCTAGTAAATTATGTTATAATACGAAACAATGGACAGCACTCAACAGAAAATGGTAGGAAAGGCTCAAAAGAGAACACACAGAAAAAAGAAAAGGCACATATTACTAGTACAGGTCATATGGACATCGAAAAATGAATAAGAAAATATGCAACTTAAAAAAAGTTAAAAGTTACCAATTTTCGAGGGCTGCTTTCAGCAGTTCAGCCGTTCAGCGATCTTTTGATATTTAGCCCCCCTGGTCATTCCTTAACTTGCGATCGAGTCTCCCTGGGGAGAGTATTTCTTTCCTAATGGGTGTGCAGCCAAAATCGATCTTGCTCAGAGAAATTAAGCATAGGCGCAGACGTGGATAGAACCCGGGACCTCTAGATCCCTACCTTTTGGAGGCTCACAGAGAAGACTGGGCTGGCCCAACTTTGTTGCCTCTTTAAATAAAGTCGTTATTATTGTTATTACTACTACTACCTCTATTCCCCTATGTTAAGATTGGCATATTATATCTTTAGATGTAGAGTTTATTTAGATACGAATGTCACACGCTACGTCTCCGTGTTAGGCGCTTTTATTATAGAAATCTTGTCTCTCCTAGTGACAGCAATTTAAATACCTTTAACTATGGGGGCGTGGCTACGACGTCTGCAGACAGGTATCGAGTTGATTATGTAGTTGACAGGCCTGAGACAAAATATGATCAAATATATCTTTTTCTTCATTTTTTTCGAATTATAAGATACTCAATATTATAAGTACAATTACATAAGTACACTTAAATGGACTCAAAATTGTTTCACATACATAAAATTTACACACGCAAAAAACGGATATTAATTAAAACTAAAAAAGTCTTTGTTAGTCGATCGAATTAAGAGATGCCGTAAAAATTATATATGATAGTTATTTTTTTATATGTAAATGTATAAATGTAAATAGAACAATATTATAATAGAATTATGATTAATACATTTTAAACAAGTTAGCGACAAAATTAAGAATAAAAGTAAGAGCAATGAACACCCAGTATTTTCTATGTATAGAAATGTTTCTCAATAAATAAAAGATATGATTAAACAGCAAGGACGTACGAGTTGTTATAAAGTACACCTTTACCCAGACAACCTTTCCTGATTTATTGTTGACATATTTATCTTTTGGTATATATCGAGTTTTGTACATCAATAAAAATGATGTATAATCAAGTTAGGATCTACTGACAGTGACGTACCGTTTATGTGTACACATAGTATTACAACCATTGTCTGAATAGGTAGTGCGATTATAGTATGTTAGTTTAGCATTGAAATAATGACTGTCTGTTTAAGCCTTTATAATTGGTTTTATACGGTAATAGTGGACTCGACCGCTGCGCCACTGTATTCGTACCCTGACTGGACAATAAATCATTATAATGGCTATAACTCCAACGCGATAATCTGTAATGTCAATATAAACAGAAATCACTGACCATTACATCGATTTGGGTAGAGCAGAGGTATGCATGTCTTTTCTATTCAAACAGTTTTACCAAATCAACTTGTATGAAACATCTTAGCATAAAGGAATAGGTAATCGCCTAAACAATCCTGCGATCCGCGTTCGATTCTTCGCGTCCTTCGTTTGTTACCATTTATGTTATTACTTATAAATGTTACACATGCACATGCATTACTTTTATTGTCGTATTTTCTCGTGATCTTCTACATAATTTAAGTTTCAGAAGATTAAACATTGCTTATGTTGTGTGTCGTAGTCCCAACTTATAGTTTGATTTGTTCATGTTATAAATTGTTATAAAATGTGTAGGCATAATGCATTTGATTAATGCGAAAATAATAATTAAATACAATGATAAATAAATATTACACAAACGTATATTTGCTTCACATTTAATTTCCGATTAAAAAAAAAAAATACATGTATATAGATATGTAGGGCTCGAACTTGCGTTAGCATTCGCTTAAACATTACTATTTCACCATAGCTAAACCATCGAGCTATTTTATTAGATGTGAGAAATGGTCACTTTTATTCACCAAATCAATTGTAATTTGGGGACTCATTGTAAAGAGAATCACTTTTCCAATACCACTATACATTTATACCTGGTCTCCATGTTTACATTCAGTGGCACCTGTCCCAATACTGCGTAGGAGTAATACCTAACGTCATACAGTGTAACCATGGCCGCAGTTACTTATATAACAGCTTCAAAGGAGCAGAATTACCTGTAATTGCCTTTATATTCTAAACATGGAATATAGTTACCGGTATTAACCCTGCATGTAACCGTTGGAACTGAGAAATATTTCCTTGTAATTGTTGCTTTAGGTATGGTATATTATACAACTTAGAAATATAATATCCTAATATATCAGATCAAAACATGATTTATAGGCTCTAGCTAACGCTGGCTTAATGGGCAAGAATTTATATAAAACAATTTATAAGTCGTTTGCCAGTGAAGCAATTCCACGTGACTTTTGGCTACTGGTCCGAGGCAAAATTTGTCAACTTTGGAAAACAAAAATCGCCATACTAGTAAGTAGTTTATTTCTTCATCGATTTCTATTAAATATACGCCGCTTTACGGGGCAAATTATTTGCTTTCCATGAAATATAAGATCTTTTTCAGCAGATCTGTTGTTTGTCCATCACCCTGTGAAACCTTGGAAAATACAGGTTTCACAGGGTGCTGTAAACAACGTTGACACCTCTTGACACAGTACGCAACAGTAGTACTCATGCCAGGCCAGAAAAACATTTCTTGCATCAGTCTGGTGGTTCTTTCTATTCCAAGATGACCTACTTCACCGAGCAGATTCATCATTCCTGAATATAACAAATCGGCAAAACCAACTGTTGTATTTCCTGTTCAGTGTCGTGAATCTTGCGGAATAACAGACCGTTCTTCATAAACAACGTCTTAAACTGTTTTTCATGATAAAATTGTTCTTGGTCATGTATTGTTGAGGCATCTTCTGATTAATTACAGCCCTTCTCAATCTCTCCACCAGCGGATCCGATCTTCTGAGATCTTCTGATTTCATGTAAGACCATTTTCTCCATTTGCATCAAAAGGAAGAGTTTCAACAGCTAGAGTAATAACCATACTGGAGCAGACTGTTTTCACAGCATCGGGTTTTACATATACCCCTCTTCCTTGTAAGGATACTTGCTCATGCCATCAGCATCACTGTTCTTGATCACTGTACAATATCAAAGCTGTACTAGCCCAATGTTCGATGGCATCCAACTTGGCGGTGGTGAGGATGTATATCAGCGGGTTGTTATCCGTAACTAAAAGGAGGCGATTCATGGCTAAATAGTCCGAGAGCTTCTCCGTTACCGACCACGTCAATGCAAGAAATTCTAACTCGATGGCGGTGTAATTATTGATCTACTTAAGACTCGGCTGGCATAGACAATGACTCGTTTTCTGCCATCCTGTTCCTGGTATTGTACTGCACCAAAGGCTTTACCACTGAAATCCGTGAGAAGCTCGAACGGGCGGGGAAAAGAGGGTGGACAAGCTATTCTTCACTTTGTCAAAGACTTCCTGACCCTGTTCTGTCCACACCCGTTCTGGCTTCGGTGGTTCCTTAGACCTTTTCTTGTAGGAAGTTGGTGGCAGCTTCTCATTCAATGGGCTCACTAGGGTACTAAAATCCTTAACAAACGTGCGGTAAAAAGAACACAACTCATCTGCATTGGTTGGAACATGCCGCTTCTGAATCTTCTCAATCTTCTCAATCTTGGAAGGATCAGTGCTGACTCAAGTTACTGCTGATTGCTTGTGAACAGATCACTTAGCTTCTTCCCCAAGGAGCAAAGCAAGGCACGCATTGATTTTATCTACGTACGGGGCAGTAATATTTTTGATGTATGATATCATTATTTCACCATTTGTCCAGTGGTTTTCTGAATGGGTGATGTGGAAATCTGTCGGGAAAGTGTACTTCGGGTGGCATTAGTCAGTTTTCCCACTATCTATCAATTACAATGTTTAAACAACTCCAGAAAGGGTACTCGCAAATGTAGCTGAAATAGACAAATGAACCAGGCGTAATGATCGTCACCATATACAGTGTTTGTACAGGTAAAGAACGCAGCTATGTTCTTCAAAACTTATCGTATATTAACAATTTGGAAAAGCCCTTTCTTAAATAAGCTGCTGTATTATAACATTCAAGAATGATGACAAACCGAACTGATAATAAGTGATATTAGTGCGTTTGTGGGTCTAATAGCTTCTTAAACAACAACTTATAGTTGGTATAATTTCAAGTACCAATGTTATACGAAATACGGTTCAATAGTAAAATTAAACGAACTACCATACCTGTGATCTGCCTTTGGTCGTTAACACTAGATATTTTCACCCGTTTGGAGCCTCTGTGTTCATTGTCCATTGAGAAACGGGTTTAATACAAGTATTTATACCAGACTAATCATAATTGATAATCAATTCCGGTGGTATATCGTGTTTACTACATTGCTGGTTTACTTCTGAAATAAATATATTTCAATTCATCAAAGTTCAGTACTCTGAAACCTTTTTAGATGTAGAAACCGTTTCACAAAATTCATTCTTTTCGTGATGGAAAGCGCCCAGGGCCTTGTTAAATAAATGCAACCCCTTTTTTCTTTTAGTAATGTCCGATCCCTAGATAGAACGATGAAACGCGCTGCTGCTATTACAATTTGGGTATTGATAACTCCACCAGACTCACGCACTGTCGTGATATATTTTTGAACCATGTTATCGAGTTCAGCTCCTAACAGCATTTTTCTCCCGCGCTTCTTTGGATTTAATTCCGTTACTTCCTTATAATTACACTGTTCAACCCTTTTACAGTGTCTTTCTGTCCATATTGCCGTTTTCAGCGGCATATTTCCCTATTTTAAACCGCTCTTCTGGTGTATACGTTTTGTATGCTCCTCGCGATGGTGAATTGGGCACCGTTTTTTGCCTGCCTCTGCAACTATATGAAGCATACCTTGGTGTTGGTGTCGCTAAGAAACTCGAGCATCAGTCTGTGATAGGAAGCCCGAACGGCATACTATTGAACTCATATAATCCAATACAGCCTTCACTAAATGCAGTTTGCTCCTTATGACTCTCTTCTAGTTACTTGTGATGGTAATCCGATATCGGGTTCCATGTAAACAATTAGTGCAAAGGAGTCCTTTATGGTCCTATTGAACAACATTTTTTAATTCGAACATAGTCGTAATTTCCAATTTTTCTTTTTGACTAACACTACATTTGATGTCCAAGGTTATTTCGATGGTCTAATTACCCCCTGCCAAAAGTTCTTCAATGTGTTGTCTAACTTCCTCTATCATAAATGGTGGTATTCTGTTGTGCTTCTGTTTAAAATATGTTTCTAAATACTATGCTTGACGTAATTACATTCGCCTGTATCAGTTTCACCCGGTGAAAATATATTTTGATGTTTCCATAGAAGATCTTTCAATTCACTGTTCTTTTCTTGACTCAATACCTGTCTACTTCAAAACCATCAAGCAGGTCGTCTTTGTTGTCCTTATGTATCTATTAAAACACTTCAATTACTATCTGTACTGGTTGGACCTCACACATAATTGCTTTGAGTGGTACATGTATCACTACTGTTTGAGTTGATAAATTTTACAGGAAAAACGACAATACTTGTATTCGTATTATGTTATATTGTGTATACTTGGTGTTTTACAGCCATACAGTCATTTCTCCCCAATTATATCAGCAAAATAAAGTAACCAGATCGGCGCTGATATTATAGACATTAATTAGATCTATTCAGAACATTCAATAAATGCTGTACACTAGTTAAGAACATCCCTTGACCTTTTACTTGAACAGCTTTCATTTCGAAACGTGGTGATCATTAGAGTTTTACTAACGATATGTCATTATTATAGTGGCTGAATGGCAGAACTTCTAGTGTATTCAATGTGCTAACAAGACACATTTTTGATGCAATGCATCAAAGTAGCCGCAATTTTGTGGTTTACATGGCATGAATACTGTTATATCAAGCGTAAAATATAACGCTGTTATAAATTATTCTAAACAACTGAAATCTCTAACGTTTCATTAAGATAGAATCAAATTGAGCGGGAAATATTCCAATATACACAGGTACAATGTATTTGACATTATATACTGGGAGTCACTGAAAAGTTACCACTTATATATATCTCTGTATTTTGTATACAATATGACCTATCGGTACCAAAAGTTTTCTAGTGTGTGCATTTGAATATTCTTAAATAGGATAGCTGTGACTACTCAGTAAGGTCAAAACATAGTCGTGTTCGGCTTTTAACACAGTGTAACGTGAATTTTAAATATAAGAGTCAATTGATAGGATGGTACCTAGCTTTTCATTGACGCAGAGTATAAGTAACGGTATTGTATAATATATCTAGATCTTTTAATTTCTACTTATTGTTTAACAGCAATTTCGTTTACAAATTTCTATATGGACACACAAAACGTTCTAATATACACGTGCTGCACGATACGAAGTAAAAAAACGTAAGTACATGTAGCATGCAACCCTCGCATATATACAATAACAAGCACATTATAAATCACTGAAACATTATTATCAATTTATGTGACCATTCTAAATAGCTTACTGGCATTGGAAACTAGTCATCATTCCTTTGACCAATTGGATGTGCAGTGTTGCAATGTCACCAGATTATTAACATAATTCAAAATAAATTTAAAGTACTTGATAGTTCCACATATTTATTGGATTAAAGTAAAAGCAGAATACAAGGAATCGGTAAAACCGAATTATGCTTCACGAAGCAAGTGCTTGTCCCAAAATTGGAAATAACATATTACAGATACAGGTAAAAAAAGAAAATAATGTAGAATAATGATTCTTTGACACCGCACTTCGTCTTGAAGGTCTCTATCATTATGTGAAGTTTCAATCAAATGCCATCAATACTGTTCAAGTTAGGGACCTGCCAAGCATAATTTGTATGAAAAAGGGAGATAATTAAAAAACAATAAAGGTACAGTTATGTTCTTGTGGCACTGCACTTCTCCTCAATGAGACGTATCCACCTATAAAGTTTCAAATCAATACCTCCCATAATGAAGGAGTTATGACCTGGACAGGAAGTAAGTATAAAAGTACAAAAGGCCATAACTCCAAAAATTTACAATAAAGAGTTATGTTTCTTGTGCACCGCACTTCCTCACAATGAGATCTATTCACATATGAAGTTTCAAATTGATATCTCTAATGCTGTATGAGTAATGGCCCAGACAAGAATTAAGTATGAAAAATTACAAAGGGAAATAACTCAAAAAATATATAATGTAGGGTTATGGTTCTTTCACACTGCACTTCCCATCAATGAGGTCTATTCACCTATAAAGTTTCAAATTGATATCTCTAATACTGTATGAGTTTTGGCCCGGACAAGAATTAGAAAGGAGAGTAACTCAAAAAGTATGCAATCAATAGTTATGGTTGTTGCGTCAATGAGGTCTAGTCACCGATGAAGTTTCAAATTGATATCTCTAATACTCTTCAAGTTATGGCCCGGAAAAAAGTGTGACGGACGGACAGGGTTAAGACCTAAAATAAATACTGGAAATTGACTGAGATTATTATAGTGATACATATAATAAGCGTTATTAACGGAATTATAATAAAATAATTATTCGAAAAGTGATATAACGTATGTTTGCACTTTTGTTGAGACATGACTCATTTCGCTGGCTTAGAATAAGACGGTCGTAAGTACCTATAAGACTCATGCATATTTGAAATATGCATCTTAATGTGCTTCTTATGAGCCTAGTTTCATGAAGATCGGAAGAGGTCAAGTTGACCAACTGAAGTTTACAAAGCTTGTTTTTCCGTAAGTAAAGAGTAGTTTTTAGATAGTTGTTTCTTGTTTTCTCAAATATTAACTTTGTTTTTACAACCTTCTAATTCTAAGTCAGCGATATAACAGTTTCCAATATAATTTTGCATTTTTATATTTGTATGCATGTTTGTATATATTTGTATTAGCGCTCTTGTTTAGATACGATTTCCGTTAAAACCGTAAAGAGTTTTTATAACCAGACCGTATTTTGACCAGTAAACTCTTTTTTCGTTGTACATATGATGTCTGTATTTGTTTAAAGCTAATAAAAGTGAGCTAATTTCATATCGCAGTCATCATCATACCAAAATTTACTTTCACTTTTGATATTTATGCTTTCTTATCTATCATTGTTTACATGATGCTTGAATAATTTGTCTGTAGCTTGACTCACCGACTGAGAATAAGCAATTAAATTATATTTAATTTCTTTGCTGGAAGAGCAATGTTTAACAAATGATTGTTTATGCCTTTCATCATTGTTACAATCACACATAGCGCTGTCAGCGGAATGTGTTTTCAACGAAGATTACTTGACTTGGGGGGATTTGTTTGCTTGGCCTGAATAGTATTGGATAAATCAATGCAAGTTTATATACAACGCTTTGTATATATACCACACCAAACAGTGGTATATGAGATTTATCCAATACTTTTTCTCCACGTTGATTGGCTAGCTACAGTTAGCTATGGTGTAATAAAGAATTGCATACATTGTGATATCGGTGTTTTTGTGAATAAAATTAAGGTGACAAGATTCTTAAAATGGTTTAATTGTAATAATTTCATCAATATCGGGTATAATCTTTATTTCAAAACGTATAACCTGTACGATACGACGTCTCATCGAATTGGCGTGACGTTGTACAACGTGCGGAGGAATTGCATTCCATTCGACCTGAAGAGCATTCTGTAGCTCCTGCATATTGTTGACACCATGTCGTGATTGTACCTTTCTACCGAGAAGGCCCGTGTAACATTACTAATAGAGGTACCTCTAATCAGCAACACTAACGCCTCAATTCGCTGATGTTCCGATAATCTTAGTATAGCAAGTTCTGTTTTTTCAGAGATTGTTTTGTGTTTTTCTTACTCCTTGGAGTTGCGAAAAATGTATGAGAGGTTATTTGACCGATTTCAACTTTATCAAGCCACAGCACGCGCAAATCGTGCAAATATCCTATTTTGTGACGTTACGTAACATTTAATCCGACACGGCCTATTTGTGTCCATTGTTCGGCAGAATGACACACGTGCTTTACCTGTTACAAAAATGAAATACCTACGACATATATTTTCATAGTTATCCTTACTTGAAACAAGCATAGTTTCTTTTGCGTGTGAGTATATATATCATAATGCTATGTATAGTTGTTCAATGTACAACAGTAATTTTCATATGAGTCATTTACAATTGACAATTTGGATTCGGGCACGTACCCGTAAGTGATATAGGCAAGATGACGTCCGACAGGTAATAAAAATCTTACTATAGTCTACATAAAAATGCAACATGGTATCAAATATATTATGTTACATAGTCAAATTATTCACAAAATCTCAGAATACACTTACATTAGGTTTGTCAATCAGAGTAGAACCATGATAGGTAAGACCTTTTGAAGGCTATTAGAGAAGTTGACTGGCGAATATTTAATGATATATTGTTCCATATAACTGGTCCTGAATAAGCTAGTGATTTTCTACAGAATTCAAAACGTGGTTTTGGTACATATAGTGTGTTGTTAGAGTGTGAGCTTAAAGATCTGTTGTCTGATTTATTAAACAGGTTTGACGTGTATTCTAGAAAAATGTTGTTAAGCGATTTATATGCAAAAATTGCCTTTTTGTAGTTGATGCGGTCTTGAAATTCCATCCATTTTAATTCTTGAAATAAATTGTGAGAAGGTGCGTCATAGGGTTTATCCAGAATTATTCGTGCTGCTCTTTCCTGGAATTTGTATAGTTTATCAGTCAATGTGTCACTACAGTTACCCCATATTGTGCAGCAGTAATCAAGATGTGGCAAAATGTAGACATTAAAAAATATTTTTCTCATATGCGTAGAAAGAAATTGCTTTATTCTTAAAAGCAGGTATAGTAGTGAATTACATTTTTAAGAATGTGTTCAACTTGAGTATTCCACCTTAGCTTGTGATCAACATAGACTCCTAATATTGTTTCAACTTCAGTAAAGTCAATACTTTGATCATGAAGCAGAAGTTTATGGTCATCATTTAAGGAATGTCTGTAAATATTGTTTGATGGAGAGATCACCATTGCTTTAGTCTTTTGAGGATTTGGTATCATTGAGTTTCTCTGACACCAATCATTGACTGTATTAAGACTAGTTTGTAGGATTTCATGAACAGTATGTAAGGAATGAGCCTGAATGAGTCGGAATTAAAGTAAATTCTAACACGATCTGCGGAATAATCCATATACACATAGAGCAAACCAGGGCATGTATTATTACCGCAATAAAACATGATTGTCAAAGTGGCTGTTACTATTTACGCCCCGTATCACGTGACATATTTATGAATGATTGAACGTAAACTTTATAGTAAAATAACGAGTCCCAATGACAAGGCAAGTTGCACGAGTATCCAGTGTTACAGCTATGACGCATCTATTTTTAGAAACTCCAATTTACTCTCGCAACTAAGTTTCATAAAAACTTCTGATAATTTTTCATTTCATGAAATATATACCCTATACTCGTGTTATTAAAATTGTTCCAATCTTTAAAATGTGTTATTTCCATCAGAAAATTACGAAGGTCGTTTTCATTTACGAGTCAGGTAATTGTACCAGCTAATAAGCCACTCAGTTTCAGCGTGGAATTATGTTCAATGTCAAATGGGTGAAAATGGAATGCGCGCAGTTAAATAGTACGGGATATTATCGTATTTAGAATCGAAATAAAAACTCTGTTCTTGTATTTTGTCGGTCAATAAAACACGGGCAGGAGTTCGGATGCGGAAAATGAACTCATTCGTGCTACGCACACGTGATTTAATTTTTCCGCATCCGAACTCCTGCCCGTGTTTTATTCATCGACAAAATTCGCGAACAGATTTTTATTTCTTAAATAAAATTCGAAACAGATTTCGAATGAGTATTCGATTTGACCAAGATTATTATAGCATTGTCTAAATGCCATTTGAACACTTCGAATACCATTCGAATACAATGCGTATATACTTCGAATCCGCCTGGAAGGATAGCGGAGAGTGTGCACACAATCATTGGACCGTTTTGCACGGATAGTGTGTTTAATAACTAGTTTTAGCTTAAGTAATGTTTCTAATGCTGTCAGAATGCCGTAATAGTATTTAAATGTAATCCTTATTAGAATACACTTCGAATGCCGTTCGATATTTCATCCTACTTTGAATGCATCTCGAAAGTTAAGAACATGCGCAAAACATTTGAAATGGCCACAGGAATGGACCGGAATACATGGAATGTACTACAAATGCAAACAGAATACAGACAGAATCTTTAAAATGCACTTCAGTTATACAGAACTACACCTCGAATTTTCGTGCTGGCGACATTCTGGCTAATACTGATGTCGTGCGATCTGCAGTGTTTGAGTGGATTCTCATGTTAGGTTTAGAGCATTTGAAAAAAATCGAAATGACCATTATGATATTATATGGAATGCACTCGGAATGCAGACAGAATACATTTGGAACATACAAGAATGTACCTAGAATTGCTATTCAACCTACTACGGCAATCTGGCTCATTCCGACTCTCCTGTGATAGGGGTATCAACCTTTCTCACCGTTCAAATTTACTCCCCATAATTTGACTCTTGATTTATAAATTTCAATACGCTGTTATTCATAATTTTTATTCCGTTATAGATAATCAACATCAAGACAAATGCACGTAAGTCACGTCTTGCCTATGTACATAGAACATAAACAGTTAATAAACTAAACAAAACCTGACAGACAAAAAGCAGAATAAATGTGTAACAAACAAAACCGAAACGTATTATAATGACATATCATTATTTATTAACAGTCATTAATACTTACCAAATGCCAAATGGGCATTCTTTTTTCCGAGTCTGTTATACCATATTATACCAAAGTGTTAATGACGCCATCAATACATTCAGTCTGTTATATATATCTGTTATGAGTTTACCAATTACAGCAATACCTTTATCATATTATATTCACTGTAAGTGGCACCTTCTAACCACGCAGTCTTTTTTTGCCAATTATATCAGCGAGACAAAGGCTTCAGTTGACGGTAGGTATAATTGGTATCTGTATATATACTGAGAATTGAAAAAAGACTTTTAGTATTGAACATTAGTTAAACACATCACTCGACACTTTGCCAAGCCGGCTTTCATTTCGAATCGTGGTGGGCATTGAACATTTGGTATTGAACATTAGATAAACACATCACTCGACACGTGGTGGGCATTGATACGACGAACGCTTCAATATGAACGGGGAGTGGAATTTTACTAATAATAAGTCAACAACAGTAAGTGAATGGCAAAACTTGGACAGTTTAAACAGTTTGTGGATAACGTGCGTTTTTGAGATAGTGTCCTTCATCTGTATATTTTACAGCATAATTGCTCTAATAGCGTTACAGCGGACAAAGGCAACTCCACAAACGGGTCGGTTCCTTTCAAGTGCTTTAATTAGTTATGACATATTGGCGGTATTCTGTTTCAACATTAGAAGATTCGTCGACAATCATGAGTGGAATATTATGATACAGGTGGTCGGTGTGTCATTTACCAATCTGGCACTTGTCACTATCGGTCTGATGTCATTTGAACGTTTGATCGTATTCCACTCTCCGTATTTCTATCTACGGTACGTGCAGGTTTTCCATGTTAAAACAGCTACTATAACATTTTGGATAGTCTACAGCGCAATATACTGGTTACTGCGAGTTGCTGCATGTGCTATGGTCTATCCTCCTTTCTCTTACTACAATGTCATTGGAGTCTGCAACAGGATTAATTTCTACTACTATGGAGTGGCCATCATATTTGTGACTGTATGTATGGTGTTGTGCTATGTTAAAATATTCATGATAATCAGGAAAGAACACATTCAGATAAGATATACTGGAAATATTTACGGAAAGTCATCAAGTTTGAAATACTTAAGGAACTATCGGTCTACGTCTCTTGTGTTTGTATACAGTTTAACATCTTTAGCCAGTACCGTTATGTATGCTATCTTAATTAATCTTAGGATGGGTCAGGCTAAACTGAGACTTTGGAATGATGCCATCAGTACATTTTGTTGTATGATGGATCCTATAGTGTACGTAGTTTGGTATAAAGAATGTCGAATGGAAATACTAAAGTTGTTCTCCTACTGTTTTCCTTCTTTGAAACCCCGATTGGAACGAATGAGACGCGACATTTTCGACATTTGAGGAAGCAACAACATGCCAAACACATAGCGGACGGTGAATTCAAACAAGGTTGAACTAACTACTAGATCATTAACATATTGTTTGTGAAAGCATGGCTATTGTTTATTTTCTAGTTGCTACTTAGGCTGCATTGTTGTTAATTGTATTCATGGAAATAATAGTTACCATGGCGCCATGTAAACTTTGGTAAACTTTGCATGGCCACAGGTACCACGAGGTCACGTAAACTATGCAAAGTGTACAGGTACAGCGTATTTTTTCTTACTGTTACTGGTGCTTATTAGCCTTCTACGATATTAGTCATAATATTAGATGCTGTTTGTGTTTTTTGGTTGATGTGACGTCATTATTTGACATCAAATGAAGAACGCATATGCGCATACAATTGGGGTAGTTTGAAGTTGAAATCACCGCAGCTCAAGTTGAATGGAACCTTGGTAATCGAGAATAAACGATCAGACGTCTAAGAAGTTAATGTCATGGGACAGCAGACAAATAACCTCGACAGGACGTTCAATGGGATGGAAAACGTGCTCTGTTTATTTGTGGAGGTGTTCAAATCATATTGTCAGGCATACGCATGCTTGAACAAGTTGATACGTACTCGTTAAATCCACACATGAGTGGGCTAGAAAACGTGACGGAGGTATTCCCATTGTCAGGCACATGCGTTCTTGAAAATGTTACTGTGTGCACATCGGCACCATTTGTCGTCGGCTTTGTGAAGTTGTAGCACGCCTAAAACGTCAACGATGTGATACATATTTGACACCAAATTGCCACCGTACTGTTTTATTTGATGTTAAATGTGATGTGTATTGAATCGACATTTTATGGACTTATTTAACGCAGAAGATATTATAGTTTAAACAAGTTAGACAATGTGTATATAATGCCCGTGTTCGCGTGTTGTTATTTGCAAATCGTGCTAAACTTTTGACCTTACGTATATAATAATTTATAATCGTCAATTGAGGATATTGCATGGGTCACCATTACATACGAGTTATATCTAAGGAATGGAGAAAAGTATATGCCATGGGACATTGTCGAGTGTCACATTGTTTTTCTCGACGAGTTTAACAGAACTTGTACGTAATGAGAACGAATGTAAGATTATATTTATCACAAAACATTTGACAACGTTCATTGACGTTCAAAATCATGATGTTTTGTATACTGCATAGGTTTTGACCAAAATTAAGCGGTACAATGAGCGCGACGTCTTCCCGACGTTGGTATTATTATAGAGTCATGGACTGTTCAATGCATGAATTGGCTAACACCATGTAATGCTAATTTAATTAATATTGCACACTCTCGTAGTGCAGAACGATATTTCAGACACGACTTTAAAACACTACTAGACCACAGGTTATGTAATAAATTCTTTTAAATTCTATATAATTGATTGGTTCTAATACAATCTGATTTTTAGAGGCGTTAGACTCTTAACTACCATTGCCCATTTCTTAATGCAACCTGAACCGCATTTAGGCTGCTATGTGAATCCGCTTTTAAGTAGTTCCAGAAACCGTCAACATTCCCAATACTGCTACATATGTTTCTCCAAACTTTTAAACTGATTTAATTCAATCAGCAACATTTGTTTGATTCTAAGATCAACAATTTGTGAAACTGTTCGTTAAATCGATATTTTTGCAGAAAATCACTCCGTCGAGGCGATATCGAACTTGTTTCGTAATATGAAAATGACGGGTTTATCAAATGTCCCGGCTGTATAGCTATTTTTAATGCCTACGCGGACCAAAATCAGATACACTCAAGTAGTCCGGTAAAAAACTTTGATTTGGCTGAAAATGGTGGTGTGTCATGACAAATCAGCATTATAATCATTTTATCGGGTTTAAATGCTTTGTACACATGTATGTGATGTAGTGAAACTGTTTTATTTAGAACAGTTTGATATTCTGGCTTAAATATGAAAGTGAAAGTAGGGTTGTGGCTAACGGACTTCGAATCAGTCCGCGCGTGAGAGAAAATATGTTCACCGCGTTTGACGAACCAAATTTTTCTTATATGATACGCAACCCCCTGATTTTTTTTCATTTTCTTGAGGCTATATGCTATTTTCTATTGATTGGTGGATTTTGAGAGGTCCCCATGGACAAAAGTTTGACATTTTTTGGGTCAGCAATTTGTCACTTTACATTGAGTTAAAGAACAAATTTATTTGGTGGTTTGTTACCTAAAGAAGTGCAAAAATCCATTAAATGCATGTTTTCACTTTTTTGCATTCAAATGTACGGAAATGCATTCCTGATTGGTTTTTAACCACTCTTTTCTGTGTAACTGGTCTAAAAAGTGAGAAAGAAAATTGATCATGAACATTTCAGAATTTTTTTTTTCTGAAACTGACATTTTTATGCCAATATTTGCTTATTTTAATATCAGACAAGGGTTCTTGTGATTATATATGAAAAATAGACCCATTTTTAATCACCTAAAGCAAAATTAGTGTTCAGAGCAACATTTGTACACAAATATAACTACATTTAAAGTCACTATTCATGACTTTTGGCAGGCGCTGACCAAATTTCTCATTAAAGGCGCATAGGCGTATTTGTCATTTTTTTCAGAATTCATGCCCAATTGGACGCACGACGGTTCTACGATGCCACACGACAACCCTACGATGAACAGTTGTCGAACGCCATATTTTCATCAGAGTAATTTGTATTGACGGTAGGTAATGCAAGTTAATGCTTGTAATTATATTAAATATTATTATTTAATAGCAATTACGAGGGGGTATCAAAAAGTTCGTGCACTAGCCCGTTCATTTTAATATGCTGAATGCAAATAAATAATTTGTTTTACCATCTTAAAATATATTCAATTCTGTACTAAGAAACCAATAATAAGTTGGTTATATGCTAATATCAATAAAATATTTAAACGATTTAAAATATGACCGACAGCCACCCGGCGCATCTGTCACGTTTCGATCGTCCAAGGGTTATTCTTTCACGAAGTGTGGTCGTGCACACTCAATATTCTTTTACCATGTTCTGTTCCCCTGATCGTTAAAACCTCGAGCTTGCATGTTATAATTTCCGCCATAATGTGATGTGCGGTCGACAATAACGCACCTGTATCCTATATAGAATGGTCACCCTCAATTTTCATCCTTAATTTTGCGTAATATTGCATTTTCCCAAGGCGCCTAATCGGGGCTATAGGCTAAATGGGTATTGTTTTCAATCATCATTTAGCCTCGACACCGTCCGTGTGTTAACTTCAGTTTTACATGTATTTGTTTTATGACATCGCAATAATGTTTTAAAGTTTGAATGAAATGCACGTGAAAGTCATACTGGCGCCACTTGAAAGTCATACCGGCGCAGCGTTTGGTCATTTGTTAGAAGTCCTCGGATCCAACACTCAGAAACCTTAATCAGTTCCGAGATAATTTGGCATGTCCTATACCTTACTGGAAAACTCAAATTTCACTGCGATTTATGTATATATATGTGTATGTAACAGTTAATGAAATATTTGACCAATTCAGTTGTTTCATCAAACTGCTCAAGAGGTCTGCCGATAAGCATCATTTAACTCTTTCGTCGCTACATGACTTATACCATTTAAACAGGAAAAATCCTAAGACAGCCTCACTTCTACATACACGAGTGGTATGATCTAATCTTAGACCAGTGTCGGGGCATATTTGAGTAAAGAGCAAAATGCAAAGGCGTTTCCATAGTCTGAGCGTAACGTCATTTTGAAAAGTGCGCCGACGTAATGAAATGCGATTAAGGTCACGCTACACGAATCCACATGTTTTTTTCGTCACATCAGTATGCATCCAACTTGCGCCATTATATATACATGAGGTTGATGCTACGGTCTTATTGTTTACGTCAGTGGTTTAATCTTTCAAATCGGATGACGATTCACAGAACTATAAGTTTATATTGAAGGCCTAGTCCATTATCATTTTAAAATGCGCCGCGGGGCATTATTTAAGGTACCATAGTAACCACCAAATACTTAGCAAAAAGTTATATTCGAAGAAAATTTGAAAACCAATTCAAAATAAGTTGTTTTAATGTATGTGTGATTTTTGCGGAAATCAGTCGAAAACTAAACAAATGACGGGCCAAGTGCACGAACTTTTTTATACCCCCCTCGTATAATCAAATGTGAGCGATAGTCTACGAATATATTGACTGACCCTCGTAAAGCCCTTGTTTCAGCCTCACATTCTTATAGCAAATAGTCTACACATATTTCGACGATGCCACAAAGAGGATACAGTTACAATCACATTACATATCACAGAATTAGTAATGCACCTATATACATGTGTACATATATTATTAATATATTTATTATTATCAAAAAGTAATTATATAGTACAAGTAATTAAAATCAAACTTTAAACAGACGATGAATAAAGGAACTTTTAAGTTTGGCCAATGAAGTGTGAACTGTGAGCTATGAAGTGTGAACTCTAAAGTGTGCAGTGTGAGCTATGAAGTAAGGACTGTGAACTATTAAGTGTGAAATGTGAAGCGTGGAGTGTGAAATGTTGAGTATGAACTGTAGAGTGTGAACTGTGGAGTGCGAACTGTAGAGTATGAACTTGGAGTATGAACTTTGGAGTTTGAACTATGAAGGATGAACTATGTACGGGTGTTTACATATAACATATGAACCATCAAGCAATATAAGACATGAAGTTCGAAGAGAGAAGCTTGAAGCATGAACCATGAAGTCACCACCGGGCTTTCGAACAATAACACAGCCAGGTGTGCGGAAACCGTCCGGAGCTATTAGGTTCGTAAAGCACTTGCAGAACACTCCTATGATAGCCGTACGGTGGCCACATGGTGTCCGTTTGAGTACTTTTCGATAAGGCATGCGAGCATCGACATGCCTATTAGTGTTCAAATCCGTATTAGCTCGTTTGATGTCAGTATGAGACCCGTACGAGATGTTCCCTGTGTATACGTGTACAACTCGGGAGTTCGGTGAAACATTTTCACTGATATACGAATTAAGAAAACTGTTAGATGATCGGTAGTCTACCATATCCACATTGGCTTATGGCCGCCCTAGGCCTACTAGTCTGGGCTGGTATTCACAAAGCTTCTTAGATAAAAATATATCTTAAGGTCGCTGCCTCTCAGATTGGGCTAAATCTTTTGTATATCGTGATTTTTCAACCTAACAAAATATTGATGTAATAGAAAGCCACTGACAGTTGCTTTATGAAAGATTTGGTGCAAATAAGCAATTTTAACCACTCTTGATATCGCCCATTGAGTATTTTTTTCTTGAAAAAAAGCGCTAGGCTTCCTTCCAACATGCTTTGTGAATTATGTAATTCACACGTGATCGAACTGTAACATCAAAAAAATATAGCGTAAACATTATAGAGGTATTCGGTTCGTTTTTCGATTCGTTTCTATCAAATGCTAACATTTCAGGCAATTTATGTAATAGTAGCGTTAATTCTATAGGGTATTAATACCCTATAGAATTTTTGAGGTAAAAATACTAAATAACTACTAAATGCCGATGTTTCTCAAGTTAATTTAGTTGTCAGTGTGGTTGTTTATGGGATATACAGGCAACTATACCAAAATTACGCAAATATTTGACAATTCTATTTTATTTTTGCAATACACCAATATGTGAGGCAGTCCCTTTAAATATCCTATAAATTCCTTAGATATGATAAAATTCGTCTTAAGTTTAATGTATTTCTAAGTAGCTATTCACAACATATCTAAAACTTAAGATCTTCTTAAATAGCCAATTTTGTCTTAAATATCCACTAAGAATTGTGCCTATACTTAAGATACGTACATAGGTATCTTACTATTTAAGAAATTTCTAAGATGAAAATAGGAGCTTTTTATTATGTGTTTAAAACCGATTTTAAAGCTTGGAATCATCAAGCAGTGGGTAACAATGAAGAACCGCCCTAATTACGTATTAAATCATTCGTTTAGACCAAAACACTTAGCAATTTATCAAAAAGTCATGCAAAAGCACAGTTCAAAGGAAATAACCCGGTGTCTCATCCGGCCTAAAGCGAAAGTAGAAGGTTAGGTGGAAACTCCGGACACAGGTTTCGAAATTCGGGATTATTGATACATACATGTTTAACCATGTATAGTCTCAAATATCAACATTTTGCATTTATAACACACAGTTAATCAGAAATAAATATGTTGCTAAATTCATCGTGCATTATATGTAATTTACAAAGTGTAAATAAGTATATAATAATAATCACGCTACAATAATAACTGGCTAACACAAAGTAGGCCTGTAGTAGATATATATCACTATGTTTTATTATGCATTTTAAAACGCAATATCGTTCGTTGAATTATATTATAAAACATGTCAATTTTGTCAGCAAACGCTTATACCTTGGTCACATTTACGCTACGCGATATACACGAGCTGACTTTTGCAAACTAGTAGGCCTATACGGCGTCAATAAGCCAATGTGGGTATGGTAGACTACCGATCATCTTACAGTTTTCTTAATTCGTATATCAGTGAAAATGTTTCACCGAACTCCCGAGTTGCACACGTATTCACAGGGATTTCGAAGCCTCGGGAACATCTCGTACGGGTCTCATACCGACATCAAACGAGCTATGTATGATATCGGTACTAGGTTTGTCGACGCTCGCATGCCTTATTGAAAAGTACCCACACGGAAACCGTGTGGCCACCGTACGGCTATCATAGGAGTGTCCTGCAAGTGCTTTACGAATCTAATAGCTCCGGGCGGGTTCTGCACACGTTTAGTCCAGCAATAATGTCCTCAAAAAACGGATAATCATTAATTTTTTTAGGAAAGCACCAAACTTGGTATATACAATGGTGAAACATTTCTGGACATTTTTTTCATGAGACCCATCTCGTATCGGCCATTATGGTTGCCATAGCAACCATTTTAAAAGACGGCCCCCATTTTATAAAACTACAACATGGCCTTGAATAAAAGTATTTATTTTTGCATGTAGATAACAAAACTAATTTATAAAAACATCATTGCATACAGACTATAATAAAGTATAAGTTACATTTATTTTTGGTAAAAAAAGTATTAATGAAATAGAATTTGTTGTCATGGAAACAAAAAACGTGTGGAAAAAATGACATTTTAAACTATTTTCTGTAAAATTATCATCTTTTTAAAAAAAGTATTACTTATATGTGTTTAAATGATAAATTATATTACACTTACATCTTGAAGACACAAATAATAGTACAGTTTTGAAAATTTCAACAAACAACACGCAAAACAGTTAATTTAATTCCACCTCTTTTTTCCAGTTTTTGGGAGGCGTTTAAGCCTCTCATTACAATGTACTACCATTGTCCATTTCTTAATACAAAATTAACCGCCTTTAGGCTGCTATGTGAATCCGCATTCAAGTAGTTCCAGAAACTGTCAACATTCCCAATACTGCTACATATGTTTCTCCAAATTATTTAACTGATTTAAGCCAATCAGCAACATTAGTTTATTCTAAGATCAAAAATTATTGCGAAACTGTTCGTTAAATCGATATTTTGGCCAAAAAAATCACTACACCGGCTGATAATGAACTTGTTTCATAGTACGAAAATGACGAGTTCATCAAATGTCCCGGCTGTAAAGCTATTTTCAGAAACTTCAGACTACGGTCAAGTGATGGTTTTATCAATGAATCGTATACGGTCTGCAAAGTACTGTTATGCAATCATATGGTGTCGCTGTACTAGCTAGCCGCTTTCTTTAGACTGTCTCCACATCAGTGGTTAGTCAAGTTCCCAGACTACCGCGTGATATCACATATTTAGAATTAATACTCTGTTGAACAAGAATGCCAACTTTGGAGTGTACGTGCATTTTGTACTTTCTGCTATTTCAAAAAAGTTACACAAATTTTGTGTCATAATTATACATTCAGACTGAAGTCGATTGGGAAATTTTAAAGCCACCTTACATCTAGAATATAGTGCCAACAACATAATAGACGAGGGATGATGAAATGGTGCAATCATGTGATTTTATTTTTACATAATGGTGCAAACATTCCATTCTACTGAAATACAACAAACTGGACACACATACACGCTGATAACTTCAGGAATAACGTTCGGCCGTTTTTCTTAAAATTTTCACATTTTAACCCAATTGAGCACCTTGGCACGAATGTGATCGTTGGGTAAGAACACTCATGTTTTTCTGAGATATTACATGTGCACTGATTAGTACACCAGAGGGCATTAAATGACTGCTTTCAACACTGATGAGCCCCTAACATACCCTAATATGACCGTTGACAACATTGATAAGTCCCCCATAGGGCCTAACACAGGTGCTTCAAACACTGATGAGTCCCTGAGAGGGACTTTAATGATTTCACCAGCACTGACGAATCCCCCGTAAGGCCTTCATTGATAGTCCCCAACAGTAGTGAGTCTACAGCTGGCCTGGGATGAGAGCTCCCTACACGGATTAGTCCCATTGGGGCCTTTTATGAGTGCTCCCAACACTGGTGATTCCTACTAAGGGTCTAAGATGACAAACCCCTAAATCAAAGAGTCCTCGACAGGGACTATGTTGACAGTTCCTAACACTGGTGAGTCTTCCATAGGGTCTAGAATGACAGTTTCCAACAATGGAGAGTTCTCCATAGGGCCTATGATGACAGTTCCCTACACATATGAGTCATCAAAAGGGCCTAAAATGGCAGTTTCCAACAATAGAGAGTCCTCTATAGGGCCTATGATAACAGTTCCCAACACAGATGAGTCCTCCATAGTGTCTAGGATGACAGTTTCTTACAATGGAGAGTCCTCCATAGGGCCTATGATGACAGTTCCTTACACAGATGAGTCCTTCATAGGGCCTAGCATGACAGTTCCATACACATATGTGTTCTCCATAGGGCCTTAAATGAAAGTTTCCAACAATGGAGAGTCCTCCATAGGGCCTAGAATGACAGTTTCCAACAAAAGAGAGTCCTCCATAGGGCCTAAAAAGACAGTTTCCAACAATGGAAAGTCCTCCATAGGGCCTATAATGACAGTTTCCAACAATGGAGAGTCCTCCATAGGGCATACAATGACAGCTTCCAACAAGGGAGAGTCCTCTATTGGGTCTAGGATGACAGTTTCCAACAATGGAGAGTCCTCTATAGGGCCTAAAATGACAGTTTCCAACAATGGATAGTCCTCCATAGGGCCTAGAATGACAGTTACCTACACAGATGAGTCCTCCATAGGGCCTAGAATGACAGTTACCTACACAGATGAGCCCTCCATAGGGTCTAAGATGACAGTTTCCAACAGTGGAGAGTCCTCCATAGGGCCTATAATGACAGTTTCCAACAATAGAGAGTCCTTAATAGGGCCAATAATGACAGTTTCACACAATGGAGAGTCCCCTATAGGGCCTACAATGACAGTTTCCAACAAAGATGAGTCCTCCACAGGGTCTATGATGACAATTCCGTACACAGAGAAGTCCTCCATAGGGTCTATGATGACAGTTCAATACACAGATGTGTTCTTCATAGGGCCTATGATAACAGTTTCCAACAATGGAGAGTCCTCCATTGGGCCTACAATGAAAATTTTCAACAATGGAGAGTCCTCCATAGGGTCATGATGACAGTTCCCTACATAGATGAGTCCTCCATAGAGTTTCTAACAATGGAGAGTCCTCCATAGGGCCTATGATGACAGTTTCCTACACAGATGAGTCCTCCATAGGGCCTATTATGACAGTTCCTTACACATAGGAGGCCTTTATGTGGTCTGGGATGACAGTTTCCAACAATGGAGAGTCCGCCTTAGGGCCTATTTTCATAGGTTTTACCCTAAAAGATCTCATTTCGAACAACAGCCAGATACTTTTGATATTTTAAACTGGACATTACTACATACATAGCGCTGTCGTTTAATATCAAATAAAACAATTAATGACATTGAGGTTTACCGATTCCTAAAATTCACTATTTTTGTTAATATTTCATAATGTTTTACCCCAAAATAACTAATTTGTCCAATAGATTGGCTTAAGATATTTTGACATTTAAAGCTGTTTATTAATATGCACGCATTATAGTGAGTTGTTATCAAATAATATCACTAATGACACTGCAGTCCATCGATTCCAAAAATTCACACTTTTTGCTTATTTTTGTGACGTTTTACCCCAAATTTCGCGAATTATGCACAAAAGCCTTGAACAAGGATGTTGTTCGAAAGCCCGGTGGTGACTTCATAGTTCATGCTTCAAGCTTCACACTTCGAACTTCATGTCTAATAATATTGTTTACATATAACAGATGAACCATAAAGCAATATTAGTAATATGTGGTAAACAACCGTACATAGTTCATCCTTCATAGTTCAAACTCCAAAGTTCAAACTCCAAGTTCATACTCTACAGTTCGCACTCCACAGTTCACACTCTACAGTTCATACTCAACATTTCACACTCCACGCTCCACATTTCACACTTAATAGTTCACATAGTCCTTACTTCATAGCTCACACTGCACACTTTAGAGTTCACACTTCATAGCTCACAGTTCACACTTCATTGGCCATACTTAAAAGTTCCTTTATTCATCGTCTGTTTAAAGTTTGTTTTTAATTACTTGTACTATATAATTACATTTTTGATAATAATAAATATATTAATAATATATGTACACATGTATATAGGTGCATTACTAATTCTGTGATATTTAATGTGATTGTAACTGTATCCACATTGTAGCATCGTCGAAATATGTGTAGACTATTTGCTATAAGAATGTGAGGCTGAAACAAGGGCTTTACGAGGGTCATTCAATATATTCGTAGACTATCGCTCACATTTGATTATAATTGCTTTTAAATAATACTATTTAATATCATTACAAGCATTAACTTATTACCTACCGTCAATACAAATTTATCTTCAATAATCCAAACCAGTAGCATGTCATCAGCTAGTATATTACCATAAAACGCGATACCACCCCGACCGACGTGACGTACCTTTTTCATAAGTTCAACTAGTCATAAATTCCAAATTAGTTAATTTACATACCCATATTTATGTCAGATTACTGCAAGATATTATCATGATAATTTATTTTATGAAAGTTTGAAGTTATTTAGACGTTGGAGTTTGAATAAACACTATTTGATCAAGGCTAGTTATGTTTTAATTAACGTCAAAATGTCTATGAATTAACGCAAGGGAATTAGTGCGACTATTACATTGTGCACGGGTCTTGGAAAAACACAGCAGACACCGAGAGCGAAAGGAAAACATACTACATGTACAGTGGCCTTGTTTTTAGTGGCAAAAGCAAATTTCTGAAGAGCAGCATGGCATACTGAACGATACAGGTATGGGCAGACGTACGGACGTTTCTTGTAACGTCGGTCGAAATGTGCGAGGTGCTTTCATTTCAACATACATCCATTATATATAGCTCTAATCCTTAACTTAGACAATATAAGATATTGTGGTAGATATATTTAATCATATTCAATTTGAATATTTATGTTTATTTCCCTATAAATGACATAATTTCGTTCCGGGATTATCATTTGAGAAACGGCGAAACGTCGATAACATCGATGAAAATTGCGGTGTGTGGTGGTAGCGGTAGGTTTGTATTCTTATTTTAGCCATATTTTCTTATAAAATGCGTTCTTTCATGAAATGTTTTCTGCACTTGTGTCCAAAAAGGCTGTAGTTGAATGTGATGTAGTTTGTATTTCTCTTAGGCATTAGGTTTTAAAATTATGCACCCATACTACGAATTTATTGAATGACCCTCTTATCATGAATTTTATTTAACAGTGGTTCATCTTACGTAAATTGATAGACATACAAGTGTCATACGGGTATAGTGCGGCCAAGATATGATGGCACAATAACATTTACACATGCTAATTAGCCGATTTGTTCATTTTTAACAGAAAGGGGTGCTTATTTACAGTCGGGGTCAATAATCGCTTGTTTCGTATTACGTTTTCGCATTATGAGCAAATATACAAGACGATTTTATATGTGCCTCGTTAGCTCAGTCGGTAAAGCGTTGTAAATACAATAATATTATGGTTCAGTCTAGTAAACATTTTTCTTAGTATATCCGGTTACACGTTGATTATCTAGTTACATTTTTTCATTCGTATACTTTCTCTATTCTGTATATTTATTATATAATAGTTTATTATATTTATCTGGAACAATCAGTTATAAATTAATATTCTGTACGTATACATGTATATATAAATTATATGAATTAACATTGTTCATCAGCAGTGTTTGCGACAGAATCATTTTAGAAATCTGCAAAATCGTCATCGCTATCACCATCCGCCTCGTCATAATCACTGTCATTATTATCATCAAAAGAATCCAGTGAGATTTTGTTACTTCTTGATTTACTTACACTATTGTGCAATTTCTTCCCCTTTATGCGTGAAACCGTCCTTTCTGATACCCCTGTCATCGCGGTAGTTTGTTTCCTTTGACAGGACAACGGAATCACTGGCAGTTCTATTGATGTCACTCGTGTGTAGAATTCTAATACGTTAGACATAAAGTATCTTCCTTGTTACGTTAAAACGATACGTTTAGCCATAGTTCAATTTAATAATGTTGCAGTTTACACAGTTTATCTGGTTGTAAGTAATACACCCACAAATACAAATACAGTTTTGTGAAAAGTGTGCGGAAAAACATTCGCGAAACATAATAGTAATAAAAAAAAGATTCTGATGGGATTGAGATTAGAAGCGTTACCACTAGACGATATAACAAGCACAATGATCTTCGTCCTTAATTAAATAAATTAAAATAACTGAACAAGCGCTTAGATGATCGTGATTTATTTTCTTACCCGCGTTTTGATATGGACTAATCCAACCAGTGACGTTTACACAATGTTATTGTGCCATCATATCTTGGGCGCACTATAGTTTGCTCTAATAGGGCTGAAATTTCAATTTTAATGACATTGTTGATGGCATCATTGGTTTCGTAGATACATTGCTTTTTTCTGGCAGAATGTCGATTATAATCAGTTTCATAAGTTTTCACAATGTACTAGATGAAGTTTATGATAACGTTTACAGTATTGACCCAGGAAATAGAACGCGCGATGGACGTGCGGTGGATGGACAATGCACGTGCGATGGTCGGGCGATTGTCGCACGTCATACGCACGACATTCTTGCGGACATTCATTATCGTACGACATTCGCACGATGCACGAATGACGTTTGCACGACACTCATAAAAATATGGCGTTCGACAATTGTTCATCGTAGGGTTGTCGTGTGGCATCGTAGAACCGTCGTGCGTCCAATTGGGCATGAATTCTGAAAAAAATTACAAATACGCATATGCGCCTTTAATGAGAAATTTGGTCAGCGCCTGCCAAATGTCATGAATAGTGACTTTAAATGTAGTTATATTTGTGTACAAATGTTGCACTGAACACTAATTTTGCTTTAGATGATTAAAAATGGGTCTATTCTTCATATATAATCACAAGAACCCTTGGCTGATATTAAAATAAGGTAAATATTGACATAAAAATGTCAGTTTCAGAAAATAAAATGTAGACTTTTTCCTGAAATTGTCATGATAAAAATATTTTGTTTCACTTTTTGGACCAGTTACACAGAAAAAAGTGGTTAAAAACCAATCAGGAATGCATTTCCTTACATTTGAATGCAAAAATATGAAAACGTGCATTTAATAGATTTTTGCACTTCTGTAAGACAACCTTTTTTGCCTTTTTAAGTGGTTTTTGCCATTTTTCCAATACTACTATATATATGTGCAGCACAAAACAATCGATTCCAGACCAATTGGGCATGAATTCTGAAAAAAATGACAAATACGCCAATATATGCGCCTTTAATGAGAAATTTGGTCAGCGCCTGCCAAATGTCACGACTAGTGACTTTAAATGTAGTTATATTTGTGTACAAATGTTGCACTGAACACTAATTTTGCTTTAGGTGATTAAAAATGGGTCTATTTTTCATATATAATCACAAGAACCCTTGTCTGATATTAAAAAAAGCAAATATTGACATAAAAATGTCAGTTTCAGAAAAAAAATTAGGCTATTTTCTGAAATGTTCATGATCAATTTTGTTTCACTTTTTTGACCAGTTACACAGAAAAGAGTGGTTAAAAACCAATTAGGAATGCATTTCCATACATTTGAATGCAAAAAAGTGAAAACATGCATTTAATGGATTTTTGCACTTCTTTAGGTAACATTAACTCAATGTAAAGTGACAAATTGCTGACCCAAAAAATGTCAAACTTTTGTCCATGGGGACCTCTCAAAATCCACCAATCAATAGAAAATAGCATATAGCCTCAAGAAAATGAAAAAAAATCAGGGGGTTGCGTATCATATAAGAAAAATTTGGTTCGTCAAACGCGGTGAACATATTTTCTCATACGCGCGGACTGATTCGAAGTCCGTTAGCCACAACCCTACTTTCACTTTCATATTTAAGCCAGAATATCAAACTTTTCTAAATGAAACAGTTTCACTACATCACATACATGTGTACAAAGCATTTAAACACGATAATATGATTCTAATGCTGATTTGTCAAGACACACCACCATTTCCAGCCAAATCAAAGTTTTTTACAGGACTACTTGAGTGTATCTGATTTTGGTCCGCGTAGGCATTAAAGTCCCAATAAGGTTTAAATTGGTAGTATTTTCTGTCTACAAAGACTATCGAAAGATCTAGATATTAAATTAGACCAAAAATGGTACAGAAGGGACCCATATCCGATCTCAGGTCGCTGTTCCTTCTTTGAGAAATAATCAACCGAAAACGCTAATTAGTATTTTGTCCTCCGTACAAAATACTAAATAGTGTTTACATTTAAATTTTCCGAAGAATTCCGAAAACTTCGTCAATGATCGGAAGTACGCACAAACGGGAATCTTTCACTTAAGAAATGGCGCCAGTTCTTAAGAACTGGCTCTATGGATAAGAACTGGCCCTGTAACTCAAAAACCAACCACAAATACGAAGTTTGTATGCTTTAAAATGTTTGTATAATAGAATTTCGGGATTCATCTGGAATTTTAGTACAATTTGAACGATAAAAAACTTATGACCTATTTTGGGATAACATGCATGTATTACCTTCCTTTCAATAAGAACTGACGCATAACAATCGATAGATACGAAGAGATCAGGCGCTTTAACTCAATAATAATGCGTACATAAGATGATTTAAAGGTTTTTAATGGAAGCTGATAGTATTTGGGGCTTATTATGTGACTTTCAGGACAATTAGAATGATACAAACATAACTTATGACAAATGTTGTTATCACCATTGTGAACGTCACTTCATGTAAAGTCAAGAATCGGCAATATCAGATCGGGTCTATGAAAATTAGACTAACTCGACTTTAACTCGTGTTTTAACAATCAAATAATATACAAAGATTTTTGGTTTTTATTAATGTTTTTTTTTAATTATAGGGCCAGTTCTTATCCCCAGTGCCAAATCTTAAGAACTGGCGCCATTTCTTAAGTGCAATAGGTGTGCTATCCATCCATTGGTTATAAGAAACTGGCGGAAAATTCTCGGTAGTCTCCGAAAGTCACGGAGAAGCTGTTAAACGCCGTATTTGTAAACAAACCGGGCTCGTTATGCCAATCTTCCAGGATAGATTAGTTCACATATATGATAGTTAGCGCGTATTTTAATGGCTCATTGTGTTTATTTTTTGTCCCTCATCAAATCAGTAACACAGATTTGTGTTTTCTATATGAAGAAAATACGTCGTTCCGGAACCTTATTGTGGCTTTAAACATAGCTATACAGCCGGGACATTTGATGAACTCGTCATTTTCATATTACGAAACAAGTTCGATATCGCCTCGACGGAGTGATTATCTGCAAAAATATCGATTAAACGAACAGTTTCACAAATTGTTGATCTTAGAATCAAACAAATGTTGCTGATTGAATTAAATCAGTTTAAAAATTTGGAGAAACATATGTAGCAGTATTGGGAATGTTGACGGTTTCTGGAACTACTTAAAAGCGGATTCACATAGCAGCCTAAATGCAGTTCAGGTTGCATTAAGAAATGGGCAATGGTAGTTTAGAGAGGCTAACGCCTCCAAAAAATAAGATTGTATTAGAACCAATCAACTATATAAAATTTAAAAGAATTTATTACATAACCTGTGGTCTAGTAGTGTTTTAAAGTCGTGACTGAAATATCGTTCTGCACTACGAGAGTGTGCAATAATTAATTAAATTATCATTACATGGTGTTAGCCAATCCATGCCTTGAACAGTTCATGACACTATGATAATACCAACGTCGGGAAGACGTCGCGCTCATTGTACCGCTTAATACCAACGTCGGGAAGACGTCGCGCTCATTGTACCGCTTAATACCAACGTCGGGAAGACGTTGCGCTCATTGTACCGCTTAATACCAACAACGTCGGGAAGACGTCGCGCTCATTGTACAGCTTAATTTTGGTCAAAACCTATGCAGCATACAATACATCATGATTTGGAACGTCAATGAACTTTGTCTAGAAGGTTTTGTGATAAATAGAATTTTACATTCGTGCTCATTACGTACAAGTTATGTTAAACTCGTCGAGAAAAACAATGTGACACTCGAAAATTTCTCCACTCCTTAGATATAACTCGTATGTAATGGTGACCAATGCAATATCCTCAATTGAAGATTATAAATTATTATATACGTAAGGTCAAAAGTTTAGCACGATTTGCAAATAACAACACGCGAACACGGGCATTATATACACATTGTCTAACTTGTTTAAACTATAATATCTTCTGCGTTAAATAAGTCCATAAAATGTCGATTCAATACACATCACATTTAACATCAAATAAAACAGTACGGTGGCAATTTGGTGTCAAATATGTATCACATCGTTGACGTTTTAGGCGTGCTACAACTTCACAAAGCCGACGACAAATGGTGCCGATGTGCACACAGTAACATTTTCAAGAACGCATGTGCCTGACAATGTGAATACCTCCGTCACGTTTTCTAGCCCACTCATGTGTGGATTTAACGAGTACGCATCAACTTGTTCAAGCATGCGTATGCCTGACAATATGATTTGAACACCTCCACAAATAAACAGAGCACGTTTTCAATCCCATTGAACGTCCTGTCGAGGTTATTTGTCTGCTGTCCCATAACATTAACTTCTTAGACGTCTGATCGTTTATTCTCGATTACCAAGGTTCCATTCAACTTGAGCTGCGGTGATTTCAACTTCAAACTACCCCAATTGTATGCGCATATGCGTTTTTCATTTGATGTCAAATAATGACGTCACAACCAAAAAACACAAACAGCATCAAATATTGTGACTAATATCGTAGAAGGCAATAAGCACTAGTAACAGTTAGAAAAATACGCCGTACCTGTACACTTTGCATAGTTTACGTGACGTCGTGGTACCTATGTCCATGCAAAGTTTACATGGCGCCATGGTAACTTTCCATGAATACAAGCAACAACAATGCAGCCTCAGTAGCAACTAGAAAATAAACAATAGCCATGCTTTCACGTACAATCTGTTGATGATCTAGCAGTTAGTTCAACCTTGTTTGAATTCACCGTCCGATATGTGTTTGGCATATTGTTGCTTCCGGGAATGTCGAAAATGTCGCGTCTCATTCGTTCCAATCGGGGTTTCAAAGAAGGAAAACAGTTGGAGAACAATTTCAGTATTTCCATTCGACATTCTTTATACCAAACTACGTATACTACAGGATCCATCATACAACAGAATGTACTGATGGCATCATTCCAAAGTCTCAGTTTAACCTGACTCATCCTAAGATTAATTAATATAGCATACATAACGGTACTGGCTAAAGATGTCAAACTGTATACGAACACAAGAGACGTAGACCGATAGTTCCTTAAGTATTTCAAACTTGATGACTTTCCGTAAATATTTCCAGTATATCTTATCTGAATGTGTTCTTTCCTGATTATCATGAATATTTTAACATAGCACAACACCATACATACAGTCACAAATATGATGGCCACTCCATAGTAGTAGAAATTAATCTGGTTGCAGACTCCAATGACATTGTAGTAAGAGAAAGGAGAATAGACCATAGCACATGCAGCAACTCGCAGTAACCAGTATATTGCGCTGTAGACTATCCAAAATGTTATAGTAGCTGTTTTAACATGGAAAACCTGCACGTACCGTAGATAGAAATACGGAGAGTGGAATACGATCAAACGTTCAAATGACATCAGACCGATAGTGACAAGTGCCAGATTGGTAAATGACACACCGACCACCTGTATCATAATGTTCCACTCATGATTGTCGACGAATCTTCTAATGTTGAAACAGAATACCGCCAATATGTCATAACTAATTAAAGCACTTGAAAGGAACCGACCCGTTTGTGGAGTTGCCTTTGTCCGCTGTAACGCTATTAGAGCAATTATACTGTAAAATATACAGATGAAGGACACTATCTCAAAAACGCACGTTATCCACAAACTGTTTAAACTGTCCAAGTTTTGCCATTCACTTACTGTTGTTGACTTATTATTAGTAAAATTCCACTCCCCGTTCATATTGAAGCGTTCGTCGTATCAATGCCCACCACGATTCGAAATGAAAGCCGACTTGGCAAAGTGTCGAGTGATGTGTTTAACTAATGTTCAATACTAAAAGTCTTTTTTCAATTCTCAGTATATATACAGATACCAATTATACCAACCGTCATCTGAAGGCTTTTGTCTCGCTGACATAATTGGCAAAAAATGACTGCGTGGTTGGAAGGTGCCACTAACAGTGAATATAATTTGATAAAGGTATTGCTGTAATTGTTAAAATCATTATTTAATGAGTGTTAGACTATAGATCTCAGTAGCTAGCCAATCAGCATGGAGAAAAAGTGTTGAATAAATCCCGTATACAACACTTTGCTGTGATATATATAACAATACAAAAAATGTAGATTGCTATATACTATAGTAGGCCAAGCAAAATAATTGAGCATAGCTATAATAATGTATACATGCATTTAGCACAGAAAATATGGATGCCAAATATTTTTGATACCAAGCTTAGTTTAGTCTATATTATAACAATACTATATTTTAAACAAGTAACTAATTGGACTTATTAGAATACATGTACATGTATATCAAACCTTTCTACATTTGTTCATTATTACTGTCATAATCTGAGACAACAATTTTGATAGATAATTAACCAATAAAGGTATTGCCAACATCTCTGCTGAGTGCTGACAACATGATCAGTAGAGGGTGAATGCCGTGGTAGCTTCTATGACTACAGTACGACCTCTCTAGGGGGCATATATAAATGGTGTAAAGAAAGTTCGTTCCGGTCGGAAAGTATGGCGTATTTTTATTTTGACCAAGCGAAATATTACGAAATTTGCTATGAAGGTATAGTACTAAATTTAGGATATGTTGATTATTTTTGCTTGAATTCCGTTTGGATGGACACCGTTGCCATAGATTTATAGAACGCGGAAGTAAGCGTACGTTAACGTTACGTCGACGTCCATTTTAAAGATGAGTAGACAAACAGAAATAACTGCAAAAATGAAACAAAGCCAGATTTAGGCATTTTAGACATTCATATTGTTAAACAATACGTTATGCTTAAAATTATTGACGGCTAGTGTAACTTATTTTATATTTGTGTTCCCCTGTCAATGAAGTTCATTTGCGTCGTAGTGAAATACACATACCTGGTTGAAAACAATGAAAAGTAAAGTACAAACACAGGTATGGAATGAACATGTCTGACCATGTCAGACGATTTGTTTCTATCTCTTATAGAATTCAGAAAAGTATTGTTTGAATGAGGCAAATTGGGTATTTTCTGATAAAATTGGAATTTCCATTAAAATGAAAGTATAGGTCTTGCTCTTTACTAACACCTGTTTTATTCCTTGACTCATTTCAATAAACGAGCTATTATTTTAAAGCTGAATAATAAATATATTGCATAAACTTATTAGTTTTTGTATATGTACATTTAAACAGAAGATATAAGGTATTAAGAACAAACGAGACTTCTTGAGATTTCAGAAAACTGCCGCGAGATATTGGTACTCATACAATTGGAGCACAACTGCGTATTGGAAAGAACATGGTATCGATTTCGTCGAACGTTACGTGACGTAAACGTTAAGCGAAAATTGAGAGTAGGGTAAAGAAAATGACCGACTGTGTAAAAAATAACGGCGGAAAATTACATAAACAACTTCTACGAACATCATAAGGCATTGGCGAAGACATGCCTCATTTTTCAAGTAAAGAGTAACTAAATAAATTCAAAAGTAACGAAACGCCCGAGTTGACAAAAACGCGCAATTTAGAAATAAATACGTATATGGGAAAACGAAAGGCATTTATTTGCAAAACGAAAACTCTTACAGCATCATAACTTGGATGATATTTTGTTCTTTTATAACATTAAATATTAGTTTAGTTCATTACAAGTTTAAAACATACACAACGATACAGTGAGTGGACAACAAAGGGAGTATTTCGAACTTGACCCGGTCACGACGTCGTTTACGTCATATTCGAAACAAGATTAACAAATTTATTCATTGCGTTTGAAAAAATATTGACAGTCAAATCAGCTAAAACTGTTATACATAATGATGTTATTGTATCAGGATACTGAATACAAAATTTGGTGCAAATATATTTATTAGTTTTGTGTACAAAAGCTTTTCAAAAACCGGAACGAACTTTCTTTACACCCTTTAGTGCAACAACCTCTGTATAACAAAACCTTCAAAGTTACTTGAAGTTATTACATGTATATACTTTTGTAAATTCTGTAGGGGAACAACTTCTGAACAATGACCAATATTTGCAGCCCACAAAGGGCCTCACTCTACAGAGGTTGTTCTGTACTATTGTGTCTTCAATAATTACGTGCAGATTACCCCTTTCATCTAAGACATCATTTTCACAGAGTAGAACTTAAAACCAACTAAACGATTAAAACAAATCGTAGGGGTTCCAATGGTGTCTGGTGATTGAAGTAAATGACTTTCATACTATCACAACCCATAATTTACAAATGAAGACCTCACCTTCAAGACCACCTTAAAATTAGGACCACTACTTTCTGTCCACTGACTTGCACATTATTCAACCTCAAATTGCACCTATATGAAAACCACCTCTTTAACAAGATTGGCTCAGAATTAACCATTTTTCGTTCCGTTTTCATCTGTTTGCTCTTTGATAGAATGATGCAATCACTCAACATTATTTAGATAAGTTTTTTACAGTCCCCAGAAGGAGTTTCATTATTGAGGTTTTACTGTAAATAGCTTAATTTTGCCACTTAGATCTGTATATGCATCATGCAACACTTAACATATTACACCAGCACTTAAATGGTTGATCATACCCCATGTACTGGTCGATTTATAGGCAAAGTGTACCTGATAAACAAAGATTATTTATCTTTAGTCTAAGTCAGATAGAACGGCTCGTAGGTGTTGATATGGGATTATAATCCTCGTTTCACTCGGAGTTATAAATCTCATATACAACACCTACTCATGTTCTTTCCTATACATATATAAACCATAACAGACTCTGAAAATGATTGCCCATTTGACATTTGTATTAATGAGTGTTAATAAATAATGCTCTGTCATTATAATACGTTTCGGTTTTGTTTGTTACACATTTATTTTGCTTTTTGTCTGTCAGGTTTTGTTCAGTTTATTAACTGTTTATGTTGTATGTACATAGGCAAGACGCATGCGTAATGAATGCTGAATCTAACATAGCACGTGAGATTCGCCTTCTTCGTGTATATCAAACTTGCTGTTTTAAATTGTATGGCCAAATATGGATGTTCGCCCAAGTAATTTACTCGTCGTAATAAAGAGAAAGAATAGAATTTTACATATATTTCGTTGCTAGGATTGGGTTAAAAATACGAGATTTCAATGTTAAAAAGTACTACAAACAGATTAATCTGAATAGACCCACGAAAATAAACACGCAAGTCACTTGACTTACGTGCATTTGTCTTGATGTTGATTATCTATAACGGAATAAAAATTATGAATAACAGCGTATTGAAATTTATGAATCAAGAGTCAAATTATGGGGAGTAAATTTGAACGGTGAGGAAGGTTGATACCCCTATCACAGGAGAGTCGGAATGAGCCAGATTGCCGTATTAGGTTGAATAGCAATTCTAGGTACATTCTTGTATGTTCCAAATGTATTCTGTCTGCATTCCGAGTGCATTCCATATATAATGGCCATTTCGATTTTTTCAAATGCTCTAAACCTAACATGCGAATCCACTCACACACTGCAGATCGCACGACATCAGTATTAGCCAAAATGTCGCAAGAATGAAAATTCTAGGTGTAGTTCTGTATAGCTGAAGTGCATTTTAAAGATTCTGTCTGTATTCTGTTTGCATTTTTGTAGTACATTCTATGTACTGTAAAATCATTTAATTTCGATGGGATGAAATTTCGTGGTTTTGGTGAGAAACACCATTTCGTGGGGACGTAAATTCGAGGATTTCGTATTTCAATAAGAAGAATCGGGTCAAAACCTTAAAAAAATCGGGTCAAAACCTTCACTAATGATCAGAATTCCACTATTAAAACATCAATCAATGCTTATAAATAATATTGTTAATATACGTAAGTCTGTTAATGAACTGACAAGCAAACATGGATTGATACTTAAACCCTCCAAATACGCTGTCATATTCTTTAAACAACATAGCTTATCATTGTTTATCATTTAGATCGCAATTCATAGTGATAATCCTACTAATAATGTCAACATGTTTATTGCAATGGATGATACACAATATACGGTATAACGATTACCTAACACCCTATTTTAAAATCCACAAGTGTTATCATTTCTATTGTTTACATGGCGCATGCAATTTATAAATGTGTGTTAAACACTTTGGGTCAAGCTGAAATTGATTGCAGTATTTGACACGTCTAAAAATAGACATAGTGGTACTTTGTAAGTTTACCTGTATGCAGATGTAGTGGAAGCTGCTTTACTCTCAGTTATTGGGGCATACGCAGTATAGTTTATGAAGTCACATTGAATTCAGAAAAAATTGTAATTCTTATTGGAAACTTAATATGTTTTGATCAGGTAATTAATTGACAGTCTGATAAAATTTATTATGTTTTATGCTGTAAGTAAACTACCAAAATCCTAGAATCATAAAGAGCCTTATTTAAACCTGTAATTTGTAAACAAAAATGGCGGTCGCCGTAAATTTGAACATTCTCAATTTACATATTAATTGGTTAAATATTTCGTTGGGATTTGATTTCGTGGTTTAGTTCATCCACGAAATCCACGAAATTTAATCCCCCACGAAAATTAATGATTTTACAGTATTCCTTTCCATTCCTGTGGCCATTTCGAATGTTTTGCGCATGACAAACTTTCGACCAAGCCAATAAATGAGCTTAACGCAGCTTTGGTAATATTCTGCAAGAACAACAACTACATCTTTTTGGACAATACACCCGGCTTCATGACAGAAGAAGGGGTGAACAAAACACTCTACAGAGATGAGGTACACCTCAATCCACGCGGTGCTGCCCATCTAGTGAAAAACATGAAGCGTATAATTTTTGAACAAATTCAACATAACGCCCGTCCTTACAAGTCTACGGGAAATTTTCGAATGGACAAATTTACAAATCATCAAATTCACAAAATGAGACCTCTACCCAACAGGCAACCGAACAGCATGACACCACACCAACGATGGACGAGACAGATACCTATGTCGTTCAACAGGATGTGGAAACCAGCCCAGTACTGGTAGACGAATCGTTTATTGAATCTGACATCAATAGTGCTATAACAAATTCAAACTGTGACACAAATAGAACCTTGGACGAAACAAATTTTCTATGTGAAAAAGGAATGCATTTCTTTCATTTAAATATACACTACTTATATCCAAAACTTGATGAATTAAAAATTTTACTTCATGACCATCCATATCTAGATATTGTCGCACTTTGTGAAACCTTCTTAAATGACAACTTCACTGACAATGAATTTCACATAAGTGGCTATCAAATGTTTCTTAAAGATCGTAAAACAAATGGTGGTGGGATCATTGTTTATGTAAAACAAAACTATTCAGGTCTCCGGAGGTTTGACTTAGAAAATGACACAACAGAGGTAATTTGGCTTGAAATTAAAAGCTTCAAACAGAAACCATTAATATTTGGTTACATATATAGACGTCCATCTTCAAATGCGGAGTGGAACTTAATTTTAGAACAAACTATTGAGAAAGTATTCATCGAAAACAAAGAAATAATTTTAACGGGAGATTTTAACTACAACTATGATCCCATTACTCAATCTACTAACAACAATGCATGGAATAATATAACTAACAGTTTCAACTTAAAACAACTTGTTGACATGCCCACCAGAGTAACTAGTACTACAAAAACGATAATTGACCATCTCTATACAAATGTTTCTCAAAATATCTCTGAAATCAATGTTCCAGTCTTATCAATCAGCGACCATTTCCCCGTGTGTTTAACACGCAAAGTTTCAGTTAAAGCTCTAAAAGATCCATTGCATCATATGATACCATATCGTAACATGAAGCAGTTTGTGGAAGCAGATTTTCTTAAATCACTTGAGGAACAGCCATGGTCTATCTTAGATATATATGATGACACAGATGATGCCTTAGATTGTTTTCAATCATTATTAAATGATGCTTTAAATAGACATACTCCATTGAAACAGAAGCGTGTAAAACACATACATTTACCAGACTGATACAACCCAGATATTTCCAAAATGTCAAAAGAAAGAGATAAGGCAAAGAAGTTAAATGATACGGATCAATATAAATTTTTACGAAACAAAGTAAAAACCTTGATATCAAATTCTAAGAAAACATACTATGCTGAAACAATAAATAACAACAAAAACGATGCCACGAAAATATGGAAGAATCTTAAGCAGTTATCGGGTAAAGTCACTTATCACCAAACTAACTTTATCCATGATGACGAGGGCACTCAGATTTCAGACCCGCTTGAAACAGCTGAGGTGTTCAATAGCTATTTCATTGACATTTTCAAATCTGCCCTCCAAAATTGTATCTCCGTCTCGGAAAGTGATAAAACAAAACTGAGTAATTTCATTGAAATGCATTGTGTACAAGGCAATTCGTTCGCAATACCTAGTATAACAAGCAACTTCATAGAAAAAAGCTACAAAACCTTGATATAAGTAAATCAACGGGACTAGATGGTATAGGACCAAAATTTCTCAAACTAAGTACTAAAACCATATCCAAACATATAGGAAAGATATTTAACCTTAGTTTATCGAATGGAATATTTCCCTCAATGTTCAAGAGAGCTTAAGTTACGCCTATCCATAAAAAAGGTTCTAAAAGTGAGAAAAGTAATTACAGGCCAATCGCTATCTTACCAGTTCTATCAAAGGTACTAGAAAAACATGTCAGTAATAACCTTAAATTTTTCCTGGAAAACAATTCTCTCCTTCATTCTAATCAGTCTGGGTTTCGAGCTCACCATTCATGTGAGACTGCACTGACTGCCATTATTGACAACTGGATGAAAGCAATAAATTTAGGAAATATTGTAGGATCTATTTTTCTTGATCTCACTAAAGCATTTGACCTTATCAATCACAGGTTACTACTTGAAAAACTACAATTATATAACATTGATGAAAATGCCATAAATTGGTTTAATTCATATCTAACAGATCGCTCACAGCAGGTGTGTGTTTCTGGAAAAACTTCAAGTGTTCAACACGTACCAGCTGGTGTGCCACAAGGCTCTGTGCTGGGACCTCTCCTGTTCATTATTTATATTAATAATATGCCCTTACACCTAACAAATTCTTTCACCGATATGTTTGCCGATGATACCACTATTTCATCGTTTGGAAGCACATTAGACTCAGTTAATACTTACCTTCAGTCAGACCTTGATTCAATACAAAACTGGTTAAAAAGAAACTCAATGATAGCAAATGCAGAAAAAACAAAAGCTATGCCCATTTTACCTTCAAATCGCATAAAACAATCCATAAATTCAGGTATTTCATTCAATGAAAAGACTATTCAATTTTCTCACACAGAAAAACTTCTGGGAGTTCATATTGATGACACGCTAAATTGGAAAACACAAGTACAAATGACACTCAAAAAATGCAACTCCTTATTGTACCTACTGATGAGAATTAAACAGTATCTAAATCTGCATACTAGAAAAATGTGTTTCAATGCCTATATTCTACCCCATTTAGACTACTGTAGTTCTATTTGGGGAAACTGCACCACTGAGCTTTCAAATGCTATGTACAAATTTTAAAAACGTGCTGCTCGAATTATTTTAGACAAAGATTTCGATACACCGACAGATGAATTATTTTTGCAATTGAATTGGATGAAATTCTCAGACAGAATTAACTATAAAAAGGCCATTCTAGTATAAAATCTTTAAACGGCCTCCCCCCAAAGTACACGGAGCAACTATTTACTTATCATGAAAACAGATCATTGAGATCATTTGAACAAAAGCTACTCACAGTTCCAAAACCAAGGCTAGAATTTTGCAGAAAATCATTGGCATATTCTGGTGCAAAATTATGGAACTGTCTTCCGTACGATGTAAGAACATCTGCAAATGTTAACTTATTTAAAGGAAACTACTTGAAGTGGTGGTTCTCTGGTGGTCAAACAAACTTTTCTCTCATTTGAGAGATACATTTATTAATTATCAGGACCCATGAACATTGTTCTATGCAACTTATGCCATTATTTAATGTGTATATATTGCAGGTTAGATGTTCTGCCTTAAATTTATATATTGACTTTCTTTCAGCTGTGTATATATGTTATTATGTTTATAGTTATTATTTGCCTTTCATGTAACTTTTATAAAGGCACACTTTCATATATTATGTCAATGTTATATGAGGTTCACAGGGAAGACTGGGTATACCCAACTGTGTTGCCTCTTTAAATAAAGTCGTTATTATTATTGTTCTTAACTTTCGAGATGCATTCGAAGTAGGATGAAATATCGAAGGGCATTCGAAGTGTATTCTAATAAGGATTACATTTAAATACTATTACGGCATTCTGACAGCATTAGAAACATTACTTAAGCTAAAACCAGTTATTAAACACACTATCCGTGCAAAACGGTCCAATGATTGTGTGAACGCTCTCCGCTATCCTTCCAGGCGGATTCAAAGTATATACGCATTGTATTCGAATGGTATTCGAAGTGTTCAAATGGCATTTATAAAATGCTATAATAATCTTGGTCAAATCGAATAATCATTCGAAATCTGTTTCGAATTTTATTTAAGAAATAAAAATCTGTTCGCGAATTGTGTCGATGAATAAAACACGGGCAGGAGTTCGGATGCGGAAAAATAAATCACGTGTGCGTAGCACGAATGAGTTCATTTTCCGCATCCGAACGAGTGCCCGTGTTTTATTGACCGACAAAATACAAGAACAGAGTTTTTATTTCGATTCTAAATACGATAATATCCCGTACTATTTAACTGCGCGGATTCCATGTTCACCCATTTGACATTGAACATAATTCCACGCTGAAACTGAGTGGCTTATTAGCTGGTACAATTACCTCCCTCGTTAATGAAAACGACCTTCGTAATTTTCTGAAGGAAATAACACATTTTAAAGATTGGAACAATTTTAATAACACGAGTATAGGGTATATATTTCATGAAATGAAAAATTATCAGAAGTTTTTATGAAACTTAGTTGCGAGAGTATATTGGAGTTTCTAAAAATAGATGCGTGATGGCTGTAACACTGGATACTCGTGCAACTTGCCTTGTCATCGGGACTCGTTGAAGATTTTACTATAAAGTTTACGTTCATTCATTCATAAATATGTCACGTGAATAGTAACAGCCACTTTGACAATCATGTTTTATTGCGGTAATAATACATGTCCTGGTTTGCTCTATGCGTATATGGATTAATCCGCAAATCGTGTTAGAATTTACTTTAATTCCGACTCATTCAGGCTCATTCCTTACATACTGTTCACGAAACCCTACAAACTAGTCTTAATACAGTCAATGATTGGTGTCAGAGAAACTCAATGATACCAAATCCTCAAAAGACTAAAGCAATGGTGATCTCTCCATCAAACAATATTTACAGACATTCCTTAAATGATGACCATAAACTTCTGCTTCATATATTGACTTTACTGAAGTTGAAAAAATATTATGAGTCTATGTTGATCACAAGCTAAGCTGGAATACTCAAGTTGAACACATTCTTAAAAATGTAATTCACTACAGTAAATATAACTATACCTGCTTTTAAGAATAAAGCAATTTCTTTCTACGCATATGAGAAAAATATTTTTCAATGCCTACATTTTGCCACATCTTGATTACTGCTGCACAATATGGGGTAACTGCAGTGACACATTGACTGATAAACTATACAAATTCCAGAAAAGAGCAGCACGAATAATTTTGGATAAACCCTATGACGCAACTTCTCACAATTTATTTCAAGAATTAAAATGGATGGAATTTCAAGACCGCATCATCTACAAAAAGGCAATTTTTGTATATAAATCGCTTAACAACATTTTTCCAGAATACATGTCAAACCTGTTTAATAAATCAGACAACAGATCTTTAAGCTCACACTCTAACAACACACTATATGTACCAAAATCACGTCTTGAATTCTGTAGAAAATCACTAGCTTATTCAGGACCAGTTATATGGAACAATATATCATTAAATATTCGCCAATCAACTTCTCTTATAGCCTTCAAAAGGTCTTACCTATCATGGTTCTACTCTGATTGACAAACCTTATGTAAGTGTATTCTGAGATTTTGTGAATAATTTGACTATGTAACATAATATATTTAATACCATGGTCCACTTTTATGTAGACTATAGTAAGATTTTTATTACCTGTCGGAGGTCATCTTGCCTATATCACTTACGGGTACGTGCCCAAAACCAAATTGTCAATTGTAAATGACTCATATGAAAATTACTGTTGTACATTGAACAACTATACCTGTTTCTACCTCAGTGGCCAATGTAATAAATATTCAATGGCAAAGTACCTGCGACAGGTTGAAAAATCGACCTATAGTATTGTTATATTTTGTTGTTGTACTTCTGACTGTTTATTGTTTATGTCATACGATTTCTGTACACATGCTTTGCATAGCGGCTTACAGGGAAGACTGGGCTTGCCCAACTGTGTCGCCTCTTAAAATAAAGTTATTATTATTATTATTCAGGCTGATTCGAGATTCGTGTAATAATGGTATTAAGGACACATAGCTTAATCTCTAATATGGCATTTTCCTTCAAATTGAAATTAGTTCGATACAGTAAACATAGTATTATGGTATATATACGCAAACGCAAAAGAAACTATGCAAGTTTCAAGTTAGGATAACTATGAAAATATATGTCGTAGGTATTTCATTTTAGTACCAGGTAAAGCACGTGTGTCATTTTGCCGAACAATGGACACAAATAGGCGGGATCGGATTAAATGTTACATAACGTCACAAAATAGGATATTTGCATGATTTGCGCGTGCTGTGGCTTGTTAAAGTTGCAAATCGGTCAAATAACCTCTCATACATTTTTCGCAACTCCAAGGAGTAAGAAAAAACAAAACAATCTCTGAAAAAACAGAACTTGCTATACTAAGATTATCGGAACGTCAGCGAATTGAGGTACCTCTATTAGCAATGTTACACGGGCCTTCTCGGTAGAAAAGTACGATCACGACATGATGTCAACAATATGCAGGAGCTACAGAATGCTCTTCAGGTCGAATGGAATGCAATTCCTCCGCACGTTGTACAACGTGACGCCAATTCGATGAGACATCGTATCGTACAGGTTATACGTTGAAATAGAGATTATACCCGATATTGATTAATTATTACAATTAAACCATTTTAAGAATCTGACACCTTAATTTTATTCACAAAAACACCGATATCACAATTTGTGCAATTCTTTTTTTACCCCTACCACGCTTAAACGATCAACACGATTTTCTTTAAAGCGCTTTTTAAAATAATGGTGTTCTGTTTTATAGGCAATTGAATAAGCTAAAATTTATTACACCATAGCTAACTGTAGCTAGCCAATCAACGTGGAGAAAAAGTATTGGATAAATCTCATATACCACTGTTTGGTGTGGTATATATACAAAGTGTTGTATATAAACTTGCATTGATTTATCCAATACTATTCAGGCCAAGCAAACAAATCCTCCCAAGTAAAGTAATCTTCGTTGAAAACACATTCCGCTGACAGCGCTAGGTGTGATTGTAACAATGATGAAAGGCATAACAATCATTTGTTAAACATTGCTCTTCCAGCAAAGAAATTAAATATAATTTAATTGCTTTTTCTCAGTTGGTGAGTCAAGCTACAGACAAATTATTCAAGCATCATGTAAACAATGATAAATAAGAAAGCATGATTATCAAAAGTGAAAGTAAAGTTTGGTATGATGATGACTGCGATATGAAATTAGCTCACTTTTATTAGCTTTAAACAAATACAGACATCATATGTACAACGAAAAAAGAGTTTACTGGTCAAAATACGGTCTGGTTATAAAAACTCTATACGGTTTGACCGTAAATCGTATCTAAACAAGAGCGCTAATACAAACATATACAAACATGCATACAAATATAAAAATGCAAAATTATATTGAAAACAGGAAACATAAAACACACAAAACACAGTGCCCAACTGAACCAACCGAGCACAGGAAACATAAAACACAACACACAAAGACACAATGCCCAACTAAACAAGCGCAGATCCGCCCAAGTCCAAGCTGTCGAAAAGTAAAACAAATTATAACTAGCTGAATGACCCAGTTTCCACAGCAAAAGGACTACAATGCATAGTTTTAGCTGTCAGAAAACTTAAAACGAAGAAGTGCCCAACACACTACCGACAAAGAAAATTAAACATCCATTGTCCCACTGTTTAAAAGCTGAATAGAAATGATTCAGCAAACAAAAGGCGGAATGCCTACGCTGAATGACCTAGTTACAACAGTAAAACTGCTGAACTACATAGTTTTAGCAGCCTTTAGTCTCAAAAGTTAAGTAACAGTATTAAAACGTTGAAAGGCCCGATTTCAGCAACAAAAAACTGAAATCTACAGCCGAGTGACCTTGTATCAATGAGTAAAATGACGTAATTGAACAAATCGAGATATGAAGTAATGAACAAGTCATTAAGAATTGCAAGCAATACAGAAGTCCCCTACCGGTTTAAAGCTATTTTCGATGTGTATGTTGCCATAGCAACCACAATTCCCATCAGAACCAAAACTGATGGACTGATGGCAAACCAATAGTCCCCTCCGGTCAAAAACTTAAAACTACATAAAATGACCTCAGGGGACAAAACTCCACAGCTGTACATAAACTCATGAACGAACCAGGTAGGATGCGAATCGCGGGGACGAAATAGTAAGAGGACAACCAGCAAATACGAATAAATAACTCCTAGCTCCATGTAACTTTTGGCCCCGGTCAAAAAATTGAATACTGAGAAATTATGACATATTATTGATTATTTAAAATTGAAAAACTCCACTGTAAACGGAATTGGCGTTTAAAGTGAAAGTTCACCATTTTTTTATTTTTTGATATGTTGTAAAGAACCCTAAACTATCTTCAAAATCAATGTTTTAGCCCCCTATTCACACCCTAATTAGCTAGGGTAATTAAACTCTCTCTAACTTGGATGGCCACCATATTTTACCCAGGTATCTTTGCAGTACTACGTCACACCGCCAGTTAGGCCCTGATAAGGTTGCAGTAATAAAATGCTGGATCCAATAAGTGGGACACAATAGTGTTATCATTTTATGTAACTTGGCAATAAAAATACCTCAAATATTGCAATGTTGTGCGTGGACAGGGAATTAGTACATTTGCCATACCAGATCATGTAAAAAATAAACAACTATGTGAAAGATGGATCCATAATCTAGGTACTGAAAACCTGAACATAAAAAATTATGTGTACATGGTACTCTGAAAACAGAATTGTTTGTGAAAAACACTTTGAAAAGAGCTGCTTTATAGAAGATACAATGTAAACAGGTCATGTGGTAAAATTATATGTTTAATAATGATTTTAACAAACTTTTCTGTCTGCAGTATTATACAAAATTTAATTTATTGTTTTAGTTTCATTTTATTAAATATTTGCGAAGTGAAATTCGACAGGTTATGAAATTTATAGAACATTGCAATTGCAATCATTTAGAATTATTTTTTTAATTATTCAATTGGTTATTAAAATAATTGATCCTTAACTAACATTAGAATTAGTAAACTGTTAATCACTTCATAAGTAATGTACATACTTTATATTATTATAGAGCAATTAATTTTAGTTCTTCCTCATTATACTCTGGCTCCCATTGGTATCCAACTGCTTCCACTGCAGATAAATCCTCATTTTCTACGGAAGACATTATAAAACAAGAGATGTTTGTAAAACACGTATGCCCCCATGGCAGCACAATAGTCAGAAATGGTGACGGTCACAGTGACCTTGACCTTTGACCTCAAAATCAATAGGGGTCATCTGCTGTTGCTGAACAACCTCCATGTAAAGTTTGAAGATCCTAGGCCAAAGCGTTCTAGAGTAATTGAACGGAAACCATTTAAATAGTCAGAAATTGAAAACGTCAAAGGGACCTTGACCTTTGACCTACTGACCTCAAAATCAATAGGGGTCATCTACTGTTGCTGACCAACCTTCATGTAAAGTTTGAAGATCCTAGGTCAAAGCGTTCTTGAGTTATTGAACGGAAACCATTTTATACGACCGACAGACAGACCGACAGACCGACCGACCGACAGACGTCATGTGCAAAGCAATATACCCCCTCATCAAAGATGGGGGCATAATTATTTTAATCAACAGTCAAAATGATAACATTTCCTACATACAGTGATATAAAGTATTCAAGGCTTTCTGTATCAATCGGCGGTCCGACGTCACTAGACACCTGTTTACCTGATGAAATCAGACTATCGCCAAAATAGCGGCCCCCATAAACACTACTGGGAGGTAGTTAATTAGTGTTTTATTACCGTTACAAATTGGATGGTGATTACTGAGTAGGAGATTAAGATACAGCACAATAAAAGTAATCAATTATGATAAACTATAAATTATCCCGGAATATCACTTTAAATCCAGATACAAACCCATTATTATAATAATTAAATAAACAAAATACGAAACTACTCTTTACTTACGGAAAAACAAGCTTTTTAAACTTCAGTTGGTCAACATGACCTCTTCCGATCTTCATGAAACTAGGCTCATAAGAAGCACATTAAGATGCAGATTTCAAATATGCACGAGTCTTATAAGGTCGTAAGTACTTACGACCGTCTAATTCTAAGCCAGCGAAATGAGTCATGGCTTAACAGAAGTGCAAACATACCGCTGTCAAGTTTTGAAACAGAAAGTAAAATCATGAAGCGGTGAATAACTCTAACCATCATTTCTTCTAACAGTTACTTCAATGAACGTTATGTTTAGTCAAATTCCAAATAATGTTCTCGGATCTTGATTCTGTTATTACAGAAAGTGAAGTATTAAGAACTAAAATTGGGCAAAATCGCTGACCCTGAATATTTCTTAAAATAATATTTTAAACCTGGTAAAATGCAGTTATTGCCTGACTTGTTCAACTTATTGCGCTTCAGAGTCCTTAAATATTTTATTTTCATTGACATCCACGACAATAAAAAAACTCATGAGTAGGAAGATGCTCTAACTGTGTCACTATTACATCGGAATCCTAAAATTACAAAAACATATGTTCATCAAGTAAGTCAAATTCTACATCTTCCATTCTAATTTGCTCAACACACAAGCATATGCACTTGGTGTTGAAAGGCAATTGTGAAACATGAAGGTTTAAGAATACAAGTTTACCAATGGAATGTCACCAATGAAAACACCCATGCACAAAAGTAATTACTTGAACAGTCAATGTCACTTGTTTGTGTGTACTTTGTATTAATCACAGTATTCAGTAGGTGATAAATGCGCAAAATGTATCTGATAAACAAACATTTTTAGCTTTGGTCTAAGTCAGATAGACCTTTCGTAGGGGTGGTATATGAAAACTAACATCTTGCTGCGCTCGATGTTATTTTTCATATACAACCCCTACTCATGTTCTATCCTATACATACCTAACACTCTAATCTTCCTTTTGTGGATGTCTGAAAAAAAACCTAAAACCTCACGCACAGTTTCTTTTGCGTTTGAGTATATGTGTACTACATAATTATATTCTTGAAGTTAAACAAAAAATAAATATTGATAAAGTGAATTTATTGTAGGGTTAACGCATGCTTTTTCGTGCTATACATCTGCAAAGTCCCGAGGGACGGATGGTACCCAAGCCCGTTAGGGCGAGGAGGGACTCTGCAGATGTTATAGCACGAAAAAGCATGCGTAAACGCTATTATATTTCAGCGTTTGTATTTGGAAATAATTACATTTTGATTTTGGCGGGAGATTTTGTGGCGACGTCGCGTAAACAAACGTCGCGTCGCGAAAATAAACGTGACGTCATAACAGTTTTTGTTATGAGCGTCGACTTCCGGGATCTGCAAATACCAAGAAAACATGGATAATGCGGGTTTGTTTAAATTTGTTAATTAGATCTTATAGATAATTTAATTAGTAGTTACAAATAAAATGGGAATTGCAGTTCATAAGACGCTGTAAAATCGTTTATTTTCGTCGGTGAGGCCCTGAAATGAGCATACGTAAAACTGGACGTTAACTGCGCGTTCTCGCGTGAATCTTTATGTTTACGCATGGTTTCCGTCCCGTTAACGTATGGGCAAAATCACCGTTTTTATGCTATAATGAAGCATGACAGCCAGATTTGCAATGAAATTGCTGTCACGCTTCAATAAATTTGTTTTTTTTTATATACACTGAGCGGCTTTGAAAACGCAACACTTACACTTACATAGCTTATATGTATGCATGTATGTATTTACCCATAACTCGGCCAATATGCATTAAATTTTGCTGAAATTGTCAGCATTTGTATTTAAGATATTTGCATTACAATCCATTACATTCCATGACAATCTGATGAGACCCTTTACAGCCACAATAAAACAATGATGTCATAAACAAAATCAAATTGTTTGCCCTTTGTCCTTCTGCGTTTTTCAGATTGTTAATGCCGATGTGTACCTACTCTTCGTATGAAGTGCGGGAACAAGTATCCGTGAATATCATGGAGACAGAAATAAAGTAAAACACAGAAAAATATAAAGTTCAATTTAGATTCAGAAAAAAATAATTGCACTCTATCTCTATCCAGAATTACTTCCCCTTGACTGTAAAATTGGTAGTATTTTTCGGTAAATCTGAAACATTGCTATCAAGTGTTTTTGAAACTTCACGACAACTAAGTTGCGGAGTGGTAAATCGTCTGATTTTGTGTTTTTCGAATTTGTCGATTGATTGACTTTTCAAATTGACCTTACATAAAATAATAATTGCATCGTACATTTTTGTACAATCAATTCCTCTTACGTGCCTCGTTTTATCCATTTCATGTTTCAATGTACCATTGTAGCGAATCTAGATGGAAAGAACATCGAATTACAATCCATTGGTAGCCAATAACACGCACACAAAATTTCGTTGAGAAATATTAATAAATAAATAAGTTATCTTGATTTTCATTAGTGTTGCGTTTTCAAAGCCGCTCAGTGTATGTTTGTCTAACCTGAGTTAATGTAGTATATTATAATGCAATGCAACAACAACATCAATTTGAAGACAAAGAACGCTTTGAAAAGAAACATGCACTAAGAGTAGAGTTTTACTAACAATAATTCACCATTATAATGACTGAATGGCAGAACTTCTAGCGTATTCAATGTGCTAACAACTACAATATATTTTAGCAACGACAACATTATTTATTTAAGAAATAACAACTATGTAGCTGAGCTGTGTTGTGTAATAAAATATAGGCACGAGTTTGGATTCGTAGTTATTAAATCACGAGTGCGTATACTTCAAGTTTCGTTTAACAGCACCAATATTCGGCCTATCTTTTATCTCCGCGCCGTTAAGGGTGTACAGTATAATATATAGTGGGGTAGTGCATGTTTCTTTTTTCAAAGCGTTCTTAGTCTTCAAATTTATGTTGTTGTTGCATTATAATGTACTACATTTACTCATTAGACAAGCATATATAAATAAAAAAACACATTTATTGAAGCATGACAGCAATTTCATTGCAAATCTTGCTGTCATGATTCAATAAATTCACTTTATCAATATTTATTTTTTGTTCAACTTCAAGGATATAATTATGTAGACTAGTACACATGTACTCAAAAGCAAAAGAAACTGTGCGTGAGATTTAGGTTTATTTTTTTTGACATCCACAAAAGAAAGATTATAGTGTTAGGTATTAAAAAGCTTATTAGTCCTCTACCGGTTTTAGACCGGATTAGTCCCCTACCGGTTTTTGACCGGAGGGACTATAGGTTTGCCGTCCGTCCGTCCATCGTCCGTCCGTCCGTACGAATGCACCGGTAGTTGTGGGGTGTGGAACAATAGGCTATTTTTAGATTCTATTCATTCCGTCACTTGTGGGGTGCAAAATGCTACTTGTGGGTTGCAACCAAACAAAAGAAAGAACAAAAGAAAACCCCACAAATACCGTCTCATGAGTATGTCCGTCCGTCAGCGAGCCCATCCGTCCATCTAAAAATCTGGATACTGACATAACTCAAACAGTGTCCAAGCTAGGTTTATGAAACTTAATATGTGGATAGGGGGCAATAGGGGGATAATGCAAGTCTAAACATATTTTGATTCCGACCAAAATTGTGGTTGCTATGGCAACAGAAACATTGAAAATGGCTTAAAACCGATAGTGGACTTCTGTATTGCTTGCAATTCTTAATTACTTGTTCAATTGTCTACAATGTATACAAGAGGGCCCAAAGGACCCTAGGTCGCTCACCTGTGACCACGTGACCTAGCTTTTGACCCAAGATGACTTAATTAATATCAAACTTAACCTAGATTGTGCTGAGATGATCATTAGAACCAAATTTCATAGATTAAGTCGAAATTGTGACCTCTGGTGATTACACAGGGTTTTTCTATGATCTGACCTATAGTTTAAACTAAATATTATGGAAAAATATTTGCCTCCATATAAATGTACGTACAAATACATACTTTAAAGACAAACCATTACCTAAACACTTAAAAAAAAATATTATGCTGCCAGTGGGGTTTGAACCCATGACCCTCAGGAATATGTCAATTGACATTGTGACCTTGTTTTTGACCCCAGATGACCCAACATCGAACTTGACCTAGATTTTGTTGACACGATCATCGTGACAAAGTTTCATAAAGATTAAGTTGAAAGTGTAACCTCTGGTGACTACACAAGGAAAAAATAGTTTCCTCCATATAACTGTACAAATACATGCTAGAAAAACAAAACAATACCTAAACACTTAAAAAAATAAAAATTATGGTGCCAGTGGGGTTTGAACCCACGACCCTCAGGAAAATGTCAATTGACATTGTGAGTTTTATAATTGACAGTGTGACCTTGTTTTTGATCCCAGATGACGCAAAATCGAACTTTACCTAGATTTTGTTGACATGATCATTGTGACCAAGTTTCTTAAAGATTTATAAAAAAATATGACCTCGAGTGACTACACAAGGTTTTTTCTATAACTTGACCTAGTGACCTAGTTTTTGACCTCAGATGACCCGATATCGAACTTGACCTAGATTTTGTTGAGATGATCATTGTGACCAAGTTTCATAAAGATTAGGCCAAAATTGTGACCTCTAGAGAGGACACAACCCAATTGTTGACGGACGGACGGACGAAGAGTGATCACAAAAGCTCACTATGTCAACTAAAAACAGAACACCATTATTTGAAAGAGCGCTTTACAGAGAATCGTGTTTATCGTTTAAGCGTGGTAGGGGTCAAAATAAAATTAAGGTGTCAGATTCTTAAAATGGTTTAATTGTGATAATTTTATTAATATCGGGTATAACCTGTACAATACGACGTCTCATCGAATTGACGTCACGTTGTACGACGTGTGGAGGAATTGCATTCCATTCGACCTGAAGAGCATTCTGTAGCTCCTGCATATTGTTGACACCATGTCGTGATTGTACCTTTCTACCGAAAAGGCTTTATAACATTACTAATAGAGGTACCTCTTATTAGCAACACTAACGCCTCAATTCGCTGACGTTCCGATAATCTTAGTAAAGCAAGTTCTGATTTTTCCTTGGAGTTGCAAAAAATGTATGAGAGGTTATTTGACCGATTTCACATTTATCAAGCCACAGCATGCGCAAATCATGCAAATATCCTATTTTGTGACGTTACGTAACATTTAATACGATACGACCTATTTGTGTCCATTGTTCGACAGAGTGACACACATGTTTTGCCTGGTACAAAAATGAAATACCTACGACATATATTTTCATAGTTATCACAACTTGAAACATTCATTGTTTCTTTTGCGTGTGAGTATAATCAGTATATATATCATAATGCTATGTTTACTGTATCGAACTAATTTCAATTTGAAGGAACATGCCATATTCGAGATTAAGCTATGTGTCTTTAATACCATTATCACACGAATCTCGAATCAGCCTGAGTGAGCCCGAATGAGTCGGAATGAGTCGGAATTAAAGTAAAATAAAATTCGAAACAGATTTCGAATGATTATTCGATTTGACCAAAATGATTATAGCATTGTCTAAATGCCATTTGAACATTTCGAATACCATTCGAATACAATGCGTATATACTTCGAATCCGCCTGGAAGGATAACGGAGAGTGTGCACACAATCATTGGACCGTTTTGCACGGATAGTGTGTTTAATAACTGGTTTTAGCTTAAGTAATGTTTCGAATGCTATCAGAATGCCGTAATAGTATTTAAATGTAATCCTTATTGGAATACACTTCGAATGCCGTTCGATATTTCATCATACTTAGAATGCATCTCGACAGTTTAGAACATGCGCAAAACATTCGAAATGGCCACAGGAATGGACCGGAATACATGGAATGTACTACAAATGCAAACATAATACGGGACAGAATCTTTAAAATGCATTTCAGTTATACAGAAATACACCTCGAATTATCATTCTGGTGACATTCTGACAAATACTGATGTCATGCGATCTGCAGTATGTGAGTGGATTCGCATGATAGGTTTAGAGCATTTGAAAAGAATCGAAATGGCCATTATATTTGGAATGCACTCGGAATGCAGACAGAATACATTTGGAACATACAAGAATGTACCTAGAATTGCTATTCAACCTAATACGGCAATCTGGCTCATTCCGACTCTCCTGTGATAGGGGTATCAACCTTCCTCACCGTTCAAATTTACTCCCCATAATTTGACTCTTGATTAATAAATTTCAATACGCTGTTGTTAATTATTTTTATTCCGTTATAGATAATCAACATCAAGACAAATGCACGTAAGTCAAGTGACATGCTTGTTTATTTTTGTGGTTCTATTCACACACCGTTCAACCCGATATCGTGTAATCGGTTGATATCATGTAATCAGATCACATCGAACGTCGCGCGACTTGGAGGCGGAAGTAAGTATTGCTTGTATTTATATTCATTTTGCAGGTTTCGAACAAAACGAAGTGTGCACATCTAATCGCTGTTGAAAGGGGTACCAGTACACAAAATTCTGAGCTAAACCGTGTTATATTGAGGGAGAAATCACGGGAAATGGGTGCGATTTTTCAAGAAAAACGCGTTGTTTGAAACTTCTACCCACCAAAAAGTATTTTTAAACAAAACCGAACCCCTTTACTTAGTCCATAACAAAAAATAATCCATTCCCCGTCTATATGCAAACTTATACTAAAAATGAAAAAAGATCGTTATTTATGGTGTGCGGCGACATGACGTCATTGGTATATTTTAGATACTAATATATTCAATAACGATAATCAAATAATACAGCACGTTTCATGTAGATCAGAGTTGAATTACATTTGTACTATATACATGTAGTTTAACATAAATTATAATCCTTGAGTATCCGTGCATAACCGTTGTACAATCAGAAATATTGTTATAATTAATTAAAACATTCGAACCGTTTATGTAACGAAAACACACGAAGATTAATTAATGCCCACCTATATATTTTGATATAGTTTTTATGAATTTACGCCTGTATACAAAGACACAGGAAAAGCAGTGACATTGATTTTCGATAAACCCACTAATAGGACCGTCAATGAACATTATCTGAAAATTATAAAAAAAGAACAACTAAATGACTATGCATGGATAGCACTTGCAGAAACGTGTGGTTGTGTGTAAATGGTGGTATGATTTGACATGGTGGAACTGGAATTATCTAATTGAGTTAACAGACATTGTACACATGCATGTGATGTAGTGAAACTGTTGTATCTTGAATATGTTTAGATTTTGTCCTATAGACACGAAAGTGAAAGTAGGGTAGGGTAAAGCCCGGATTGAATCGGTTCGATTCATGACCCTATTTTTTTATTTTTATTTTAAAGCGGAAGCTCATCCTGTTCATTTATATATGTCTGCTATCTGACCACAGCCTTTAACATGTTACAACATGGGACTGTCACTTGTAAGTTTACACTCAGTTAAAGCAAACTTTATTTAGTGGTTTTGTTTGGACACATCATGTGGTATTAGGCCGCCGCCTTGACAGTAGATGAGTGCATCTAGCACAATGCTGCATATTTCTCTCCATATTTCAAACTAATGAAAACATTGAGTTGCATCCATTAAGATGTTTAGTTCTATGTGTCACGATGCATATACTTTAAGCATAAGTTAAGTGGGGGTGGCTAAGTACATAAAGTTCACAACATCACCGGTTATTCCTCGAAGTTACTATATTTCCATAAGCAATACTCCGTATATCAGTGAGGAACACTAAAGCAATACTCTGTACACTAATATTTTCATTTATTCTCAAAAGTCACGGTTATTTATGATTACTTTCCTGGTAAACACAAGACAAATTTGTGATGCAATGCATCAAAGTAGCCGCAATTTTGTGGTTTACATGGCATGAATACTGTTATATCAAGCAACGGTGTTATAAATTATTCTAAACGACTGAAATCTCTAACGTTTCATTCAGATAGAATGAAATTGAGCGGGAAATATTCCAACATACACAGGTATTTGACATTATAAACTGGGAGTCACTGAAAAGTTACCACTTATATATATCTCTGTATTTTGTATACAATATGACCTATCGGTACAAAAGTTTTCTAGTGTGTGCATCTGAATATTGTTAAAGTTGTGACTTCTCAGTAAGGTCAAAACATAGTTGTGTTCGGCTTTTAACACAGTGTAACGTGAATTTTAAATATAAGAGTCAATTGATAGGATGGTACCTAACTTTTCATTGAGTATAAGTAACGGTATTGTATAACAGATCTAGATCTTTTAATTTCTACTTATTGTTTAACAGCAATTTCGTTTACAAATACATTTCTATATGGATGAGCAAAACGTTCTTATATACACATGCTGTACGATATGAAGTAAAAACACGTAAATACATGTAGCATGCAACCCTCGCATATATACAATTACAAGCACATTATAAATCACTGAAACATTATTATGTGACCATTCTAAATAGCTTACTGGTATTGGAAACTAGTCATCATTCCTTTGACCAATTGGATGTGCAGTGTTGCAATGTCACCAGATTATTAACATAATTCAAAATAAATTTGAAGTACTTGATAGTTCCACATATTTATTGGATTAAAGTAAATGTCGAATACAATGAATCGGTAAAACCGAATTATGCTTCCCGAAGCAAGTGTTTGTCCCAAAATTGGAAATAACTTATTACAGATACAGGTAAAAAAAGAAAATAATGTAGAATTTTGGTTCTTTGACACCGCACTTCCTCTACCATTATGTTGAATTTCAATCAAATGCCATCAATACTGTTCAAGTGAGGGACCTGCCAAGCATTAATTTGTATGAAAAAGGGAGATAATTAAAAAACAATAAAGGTGCACTTCTCCTGAATGAGATTAATTCACCTATAAAGTTTCAAATCAATACCTCCCACAATGAAGGAGTTATGACCTGGACAAGAAGTAAGTATAAAAGTACAAAAGGCCATAACTCCAAAAAGTTACAATAAAGAGTTATGTTTCTTGTGCACCGCACTTCCTCTCAATGAGATCTATTCACATATGAAGTTTCAAATTGATATCTCTAATACTGTATGAGTTCTGGCCCAGAGAAGAATTAAGTATAAAAAATTACAAAGGGAAATAACTCAAAAAAATATATTGTAGGGTTATGGTTTTTTCACACTGCACTTCCTATCAATAAGGTCTATTCACCTATGAAGTTTCAAATTGATATCTCTAATACTAATTAAGTTATGGCCCGGACAAGAATGAAGTATGAAAAAAAATAGAAAGGGGAGTAACTCAAAAAATGTGCAATCAAGAGTTATGGTTCTTGTGCACTGCACTTCCCCTCAATGAGGTTTAGTCACCGATAAAGTTTCAAATTGATATCTCTAATACTCTTCAAGTTATGGCCCGGACAAGAATGAAGTATGAAAAATTACAAAGGGGAATAACTAAAAACATATGCAATCAAGAGTTATGGTTCTTGTGCACTGCACTTCCCCTAAATGAGGTCTATTCACCTAAGAAGTTTCAAATTGATATCTCTAATACTCTTCAAGTTATGGCCCGGACAAAAGTGTGACGGATGGACAGACGGGCGGACAAAGCGGCAACTATATGCTCACCCTTCGGGGAGCATAAAAAATACACAATTAGGCCCTCCTGCATTTTAAATGCGGACTTGGGATTCGATGACGGTGCAGTTACATTGTACCTAGGGTTTTTCTACTTCACTCTCAGTCTCTGGGAGCTAAAAATATTGGCTGTCATTTTGAGGTGTTTCAGCTCTACAGAGGTTAAATTTATAGCTATGCTCATTCAGGTTATTGTAAAAAGGTAAACAACAAATTAGGTCCTTTGGCAATCACTCATTAAATATGTTAAAAGCTAAACATGCATTTCTAAATTATTTAGCTCTCAATAAAGCAATTAAAAATTTTAAAACTTTAGGTCTATTTTCATTTTAATATTTTTTTCGAACTGACAAATATTCATTCATACTGACAAATATTCATTCGGACTGACAACATTTTGACCGTCGTGTGGATAAGGAAAATTATTTGCTGAACTGTCGTGCGGATAAGGAAAATAATCTGCACAACCGACGTGCGGATAAGAAAATTAATCAGTATAATCATCGTGCAAATAAGGAAAATAATTTAAGAGACTGTCGTGCGGATAAGGAAAACAATTCAATTATTGGCACAACTGTCTTGCGCATCAGGAAAATAATTGGCATGACCATCATGCGCATAAGGAAAATAATTGGTACGACTGTCGTGCGGCGGATAATGAAAATAATTGGCACGAGCATCATGCGCATAAGGAAAATAATTGGTACGACTGTCGTTCGGATAACCAAAGTAATCGGGACGACTGTCAGACGCATAAGGAAAATAATAATTGACATGACTGTCAATCATGTGGGTAAGTAAAAAAATTGGCCCGACCATCATGCAGATAAGGAAGATAATCGACAACATACTGTTAAAAAGGATTTCACGAGCATATGATTAACGATGCTCATCCAAGACTGCCCAGCTCGACTGAATCAATCTAATGTCATAAGTCTGTGATATTTATTCATTTTGGTTACTGAACTTTTATAAGATTTCAGATTTTATCATTTATTTAACAGTTTTCAATAGTGTTAAATTCGTACAGCTACAGTGTAGCACACGATGCCTCGTACTGATGTAAACAATTGGCGTGCAAAACGAAATAGCAATGCACAATAGATGCATAACATTGTTCAAAAGTTGTTTACATTTTTTAACATTTTGGGTCGAATCGGTACGAGTACGACAGTGACTTACTTCAAGGTCTGTATCGGATGTTGATGAAATTGCATATCTACGTTCGTTATGAGTATTAAAGAAGATTTTCCTTGTTCAACAAGTACTCGCGTCTTGTATTCACTTATTCCCGGCTATTTTTGATAAGTAAAGTTTTATCAAAACAATATATCTACTTCCGCCGTCATGTTTAAAACGCGGCCAAACTGCGGGCACGTGCGGCCAAATCAAGCAACTTTAAAATCATCAAGATATTGTTCATAATATATGAAAACTACTTATATAATCACAATAAACAGCACAATATCACAATAATTGCTAAAATACTGATATGTTACCGTTAAACTTTTGGAAGCAAGTACCCGGGCCAACCCATTCTGTAGTCTGGTTCCCTGTCGTTCTATATTTGTTTAGTAGTGATAGGGGAGGTAATCCAGACTACCCATTCTGTGACCGCAGATTCGGTAGTTTGATCGCGTTTTAAAGTCTATTTATAGTACAGAATTTATGAATAGACTAATTCCGGCGACTCAACATTTTTTTCATCAAATTAATGTTTAAATTTCAGCAATTTCTTTTCTTTTCATTATCTATAATTGATAAAAAAAAGAAAATTTATATTGTTTTCATGCGAAAACATCAGCATCATTGGTAAACGAATACAACTATCGATAAAATTAGCGATCAGTTCAGTAGTAGAAAAAAATAGACACCTCAGCGAGTCTACGCAAAATGGGATCAGCAATTAAATTATTAATACGGAAACATTTTTATGCCCCCGCATCGATAGATCGGGAGGCATATAGTGATTCACCTGTCCGTCCGTCCGTCCGTTCGTCCGTCCGTTCGTCCGTCCGTCCGTCCTGGTTAACCCAAATTGACCGTTTCTTCTAGCATCATTATGGCTTGCTACAAAGCTTCCAAACTTGCATGGATGTTGTATATGAACACTCTCAACACACCTGTATCACCTGACCCCATTTTGACCTTCACTTTGACCTAATTTTGGACTTAGACTTATTTATGGACAAGGCTTCCACAGGGGGCATAAGCGTTTATTGAACGCAGTCTTGTTTATTTTAATTACGAACATTATCCATCCAAAAAATGTCATTAATGGTGGGATCAATGAGAATTTAAATGTGTTTGTATAGGTATCAATTAATAGCTTCAATATCCACGCAAACAAATTTATTCATTTTAATAACTATCAGTAACTTGTCCTTTCACGTCCAGGGGAGAAATTTGGTTGGTATTCCATAAGATAGCCGCCTCAAGGGCGGCTATCAATAAACATGGTCACTGGGATATCATTTTGCTGGATTTAAGTTGTGAAATTTAATGAAGAATATAAACAAAATAGCTTTATTTGACAGATCGAGCTTATTATTTGCGTGAGTATCGATAGAAGTTTGGTTTTTTAATTACCCTTTTAAGTAATTTACGGCCGTTTGCTGCTTTCCAGGTACATCTACTAGGAAAATTAGTGAAGTAGATTCTTTTGTATAAAATTTACATTTTAAACACACTCAGAAACACAAAACAGCGTCTCTGAACTTACCTTTGTGTATACTTGAAGGTCGCGAAAATGAATAACATTACTCACCTTACTAGCAATATCCGGTGTACTGTAAACCGCAGTGATATTGACCGGGTATAAAACATGTTTTCAGTGAAGCCATATGGAGTTTACAATGTTTTTGCAAATAAAATATAGACATTTACAATTCATGATTACACAAATGTTCCATAACATCTATATGTGAGTGGTCATACATATATATGCTGCTCAAGGTTCTACTCATGTAAATTGATGGTTGGCTAAACAATGTGTGAAGTATATGTATTCGTAGCATAGATCCTACATTGCTGTTATCAGAGTTACGCATTTCTTTACTAGGTATCAAGGTAGACAATTGTGGAGTATACAAGGTAGTTCCCCGTATACAATTTATATTTTGGTTGTTTTAACGAGACAGCGTCGACGTTCAAGCCAATAATGAGTTCTAGTTCTTAATACTGTTCTTCAAAGGTAATAGTTTCTGCCCGAAATCCCACACCTGATATCAATTGCGCGGACAAATACACATTTGCAATCTGGGAGTAATTATTCCTTTGTTTTTGCGTTTCATAAACGGTTCGATTACAATTTACTAGCCTGATTACGTTGATATCATCTCTACCGTTCTTTCTGATTACAAGGTTATCTCTTTTTCACCATCAACTGAATGCGAGGTTCTCCAAAATATTGCACCATGTCAAGTTTATACTCGAATATCTCGGCGAAAAAGAGGAAAACAAAGGTGGGATTTTGCATATAGGCGGGGAATGGAGAATTTTTTGTTATGGACTAAGTAAAGGGGTTCGGTTTTGTTTAAAAATACCTTTTATGTGGTCGAAGTTTCAAACAACGCATTTTCCTGGAAAAATCGCACACATTTCCCGTGATTTCTCCCTCAATATCACACGGTTTTGCTCAGAATTTTGTGTGCTGATACCTCTTTCAACAGCAATTAGATGTGCACACTTCGTTTTGTTCGGAACCTGCAAAATGAATATAAATACAAGCAATACTAACTTCCACCTTAAAGTCGCGCGACGTTCGCTGTGATCTGATTACATGATATCACCGATTACATGATATCGGGTTGAACGGTGTGATTCAGATGAATCAGTTTGTAGTACTTTTTGACATTGAATTCTAGTATTTTAATTAACCCAACCCTAGCAACGAAATATTTGTAATATACTATTCTTTCTCTTTATTACAACGAGTAAATTACTTGTGTGAACAGCCATATTTAACCATACAATTTAAAACAGCAAGTTTGATATACACGAAGAAGGCGAATCTCACGTGCTATGTTAGATTCAGCATTCATTACGCATGCGTCTTGCCTATGTACATACAACATGAACAGTTAATAAACTGAACAATACCTGACAGACAAAAAGCAGAATAAATGTGTAACAAACAAAACCAAAACGTACTATAATGACAGATCATTATTTATTAACACTCATTTTAAAATACTTACCAAATGCCAAAATGGGCAATCGTTTTTTCAGAGTCTGTTATGGTTTATATTTCACTCATTAAATAATGATAATAATACCTTTATCATATTATATTCTCTTTAAGTGGAACCTTCCAACCACGCAGTCTTTTTTGCCAATTATATCAGCGAGACAAAGGCTTCAGTTGACGGTAGGTATAATTGGTATCGGTATATATACTGAGAATTGAATAATACTTTTGGTATTGAGCATTAGATAAACACATCACTCGACACGTGGTGGGCATTGATACGACGAACGCTTCAAAATGGACGGGGAGTGGAATTTTACTAATAATAAGTCAACATTAGTGAGTGAATGGCAAAACTTGGACAGTTTAAACAGTTTGTGGATAACGTGCGTTTTTGAGATAGTGTCCTTCATCTGTATATTTTACAGCATAATTGCTCTAATAGCGTTACAGCGGACAAAGGCAACTCCAGAAACGGCTCGGTTCCTTTCAAGTGCTTTAATTAGTTATGACGTATTGGCGGTGTTTTGTTTCAACATTAGAAGATTCGTCGACAATCATGAGTGGAACATTATGATACAGGTGGTCGGTGTGTCATTTACCAATCTGGCACTTGTCACTATCGGTCTGATGTCATTTGAACGTTTGATCGTATTCCACTCTCCGTATTTCTATCTACGGTACGTGCAGGTTTTCCATGTTAAAACAGCTACTATAACATTTTGGATAGTCTACAACGCTACATACTGGTTCCTGCGAGTTGCTGCATGTGCTATGGTCTATCCTCCTTTTTCTTACTACAATGTCATTGGAGTCTGCAACAATATTAATTTCATATACTATGGAGTGGCTATCATATTTGTGACTGTATGTATGGTGTTGTGTTATGTTAAAATATTCATGATAATCAGGAAAGAACACATTCAGATAGGAACTACTGGAAATATTTACGGAAAATCATCAAGTTTGAAATACTTAAGGAACTATCGGTCTACGTCTCTTGTGTTTGTATACAGTTTGACATCTTTAGCCAGTACCGTTATGTATGCCATCTTAATTTCTCTAAAGTTGGACCAGGTTAAACTGAGACTCGGGAATGACGCCATCAATACATTCTGTTGTATGATGGACCCTGTGGTATATGTACTTTGGTATAAAGAATGTCGAATGGAAATACTGAAATTGTTCTCCTACTGTTTTCCTTCTTTGAAACCCCGATTGGAACGAATGAGACGCGACGTTTTCGACATTTCCGGAAGCAACACTAATATGTCAAACACAAATCGAGCGGTGAAGTCAAATAAGGTTGAACCAACTACTAGATCATCAACATATTGTTTGTGAAAGCATGGCTATTGTTTATTTTCTAGTTGCTACTAAGGCTGCATTGTTGTTACTTGTATTCATGGAAATAGGAGTTACCATGGCGACACGTAAACTGTACAAAGTATACGGGTATGCGCATACAATTGGAGTAGTTTGAAGTTGAAATCACCGCAGCTCAAGTTGAATGGAACCTTGGTAATCGAGAGTAAACGATCAGACGTCTAAGAAGTTAATGGTATGGGACAGCAGACAAATAACCTCGATATGACGTTCATTGGGATGGAAAACGTGCTCTGTTTATTTGCAGAGGTGTTTAAATTATATTGTCAGGCACACGCATGCTTGAACAAGTTGATGCGTACTCGTAAAATCCACACGCCAGTGGGCTAGAAAACGTGTTATGTTTATTTACGGAGGTATTCACATTGTCAGGCACATGCGTTCTTGAATATGTTCATATGTGCACATCAGTATTATTTGTCGTCGGCTTTGTGAAGTTGTAGCACGCCTAAAACGTCAACGATGTGATACATATTTGACACCAAATCGCCACCGTACTGTTTAATTTGATGTTAAATGTGATGTGTGTTGAATCCACATTATATGGACTTATTTAACGCAGAAGATATTCTAGTTCAAACAAGTTAGATAATGTGTATACAATGCCCGTGTTCGCGTGTTGTTATTTGCATATCGTGCTTAACTTTTGACTTGCTATTACGTATATAATAATTTATAATTTTCAATTGAGGATATTGCATGGGTGCTCATTACATACGAGTTATATTTAAGGATTGGAGAAAATTATATGCAATGAGGCATTGTCGAGTTTCATATTGTTTTTCTCGAAGAATTTAACATAAGTTGTACGTAATGAGCACGAATGTCAAATTCTATTAATCACAAAACCTTAGACAAAGTTCATTGACGTTCAAAATCATGATGTATTGTATGCTGCATAGGTTTTGACCAAAATTAAGCGGTACAATGAGCGCGACGTCTTCCCGGCGTTGGTATTATCATAGCGTCATGGACTGTTCAAGGCATGGATTGGCTAACACCATGTAATGCTAATTTAATTAATTATTGCACACTCTCGTAGTGCAGAACGATATTTCAGACACGACTTGAAAACACTACTAGACCACAGGTTATGTAATAAATTCTTTTAAATTCTATATAATTGATTGGTTCTAATACAATCTGATTTTTGGGAAGCGTTAGCCTCTCTGTAATACCATTGCCCATTTCTTAATTCAACCTGAACCGCCTTTAGGCTGCTATGTGAATCCGCATTCAAGTAGTTCCTGAAACTGTCAACATTCCCAATACTGCTACAGATGTTTTTAAACTGATTTAATTCAATCAGCAACATTTGTTAATTCTAAGATCAACAATTATTGTGAAACTGTTCGTTAAATCGATATTTTTGCAGCTAATCACTCCACCGAGGCGATATTGAACTTGTTTTTAGTAATATGAAAATGACGTGTTCATCAAATATTAGAAACTTCAGACCAGGGTCACGTGATGGTTTTATCAATGAATCGTATATCGTCTGCAAAGTACTGTAATGTACTCATATGGTCTGGCTATACTAGTCGCTTTCTAGAGATGTCTCACGCTGTGAGGGAAGTGATTACAAGACGGTACTGTGGAATCTGATAAATTGGCGTGTAGAATTATTTTAAAGCCACTTTTGATATACGCATTCAAAACACGTATTACATATAAATTAATATGCCCCTTTTTACAATTATTTAGATACCCAACATGCCTATATAGTCACATATGCCTATTTTGACATTCAAGACAAGATCGGCGGTAAGAAAACGAACATTAAACGTGTAAAGTCGGTTTAAGCTTTAGTAGCAGCAACAAGATCACCTCCCACCAGCACTCTCAGTGCTTTGATTTAAGTATGGAATAAGGCCATATTGCAAAATCAATTTACATGTGCGTTAATTAATCTTTCCGACGTATAATTCAGTTTAGTTTGTAATAAAATATTGTCTAGTTTTTTTCTGGGAATTCTGCAAGCGTACTCACCCTATGAGCGTGGGACCACCAATTTACCAATTTCAATGTACATGTAATTATAACAATAACAATCTTTAAAAAAGATAAACAGCGTTAAGATAGCAGATATGTGTACTTGTTTTCAATAAAGATGCGGGCGTTATTTCATATCGTTTAAATTAAAAACACAAATCAAACCAGAATTTATATAGTTTGTAGTTTATTTTTCCAATACATAAGACTTTACAGTCTATGAGCATTACAAATATTTACAATACAAATTTAAACATAAAATGGTCAATGACAACAGTAATAACGTATGTACATAATTATGTATAGTCACTGAGTCAAGTCGAAATTATTGAAAATACAGTATAAATTGAAACACGTACAATTACAACGTTAATGTTGAATAAAAGTGTGTATGAAAACAAAATAAACTTCCAAAGTTATAGTAAATACAATACCTATTAACATTTTTGTAGTATAAAGATTCCACATAAAAACGTTATACTTGGAGTGAAAGTTGCATACGAGTGTATTAATTTGTATAAAATGTTTTGTTTCTCAATTCAAAGGATTTGTAAGTATACATAGCAAGATTTCTGATGACAGTTTTATTTCCAGAATTTATCAAATCTATAAATTTAATAATATTTGCACGCTTCCAATAATATTTCTTTATATGACAGTTTTTATGTAGTTTTCTAATTTTATTATATAATGGACATTCAAACAAAAAATGAAACTCATCTTCAAGGACATTGCATAACCTACATCTACGTTCATTATATGGTGTTTTTACTGGTTTGTGCCACCTTCCAGCTTCGATTTCTAATCTATGAGATGATGTTCTTAGTCTACTTAATGCAATGCGAAATTTTTCGACGTTTATAACATCTATATAAAGTTGTAATCTAAAGGTACTAAATAATTTATAAGTTCTAGCTCTCGATGAATCTTCAATATCGCTATTCCAGATTTGTAAGTAATTATCATTTAGTCGTTGTTTAAATGTGCGTAAAAAAGCCGTTTCATCACCAACCCATTGATTCAACCAAACATAAGGAAATCCATGCGATTCTAAAATTGTTTTTACATTTCTTACCCAACCCGTATTGTTTATGTTTTGCTCTAAAGCGTTAAACATCATATTGTACATAATGTGAATGTATCTTTCTTTCGGACTTCGGATAATTTTTAACCAATATCTGATAATATTACTTAAACGTCTTATTTTTAAAGGGTATCTACCAAGTTCACCATAGATAACGCTATTCTGTGTTTGCGACCTCACGCCTAATATTTGTTTGCAAAATTGTAAATGAATCGTTTCTATCTTATTTACATCGTTAAACCCCCAAATTTTACTGCCATAACATAATATAGGAACAATGAGTTTATCAAAAAGATCTAACTTATGACTTAATTATGACTGATATATTTATCCATGCAAATTGTTTGTTAGTAAATAAAAAAAGAATAATAATATAGGTATGTGTATAGTCTAGATTCTGCGGTCCGTTATATCCGGCAATTATAGCGATAGTAATTACAAACTTATCTCAGACTTTAATATTTAGAATGCATTATGCCTGAAAAAAACTGTTGACGGGACTTAAATTACCTCAAATTAACGTCGAAATTATAGACAAAAACATATTGAGAAAAAGAAAATCAGAAAAGAACTAGGCTGATATGGGATTTGAACTCGAGGCCCTCTGATTACCAAACGATTCGGTGTAGACGAACGCGCTACACATGTAGCTAGTTCCGATACTAAATTTTCATGCACGGTATAACTGTTATAAATCCACCCTATACTTGACCCAGATCACATTAAGGTCAAACAATTAAAATAGAATTAATAAGAAATACACTAAGCAACAAGAGAAACATGAATAACAGATCTCTGTGTGTATCTACCGTATCTTTGGTTACAAGTTTAACATAAATGTAATTTCTTCGCGGTATCTTTTGTGATGAGTATAGCATATTCTGACCAACCGGGTGTAAATATTTATTTTCTCCGATTTTTTTGGAACATTTCATTGGTTTTTAAAACAGATCAAATATCAAGCTAGACAGATAACGCTGAACAATAATTCATAAACACACTTAACAGGGCTAATTTCTCGGGAAACGAGTTTCATGACAGTGATTTTTCATCATATTTGGTGTCAGAATTGATTTCTCTACTTCCTGGCAAAATTTGAAAAAAATCTTAATGAGAGATCCAAACCGCCCCAACATCCTTAAAAGAAACTAACGACGTTTTGAACGTTAAATGTATGTCGAAACGTGTATGCCTGAATAGAAGTTTAGTCGGCTTCGCGCAAAAATATTATGTGCCATAGATGGTACTCATTCGCGGCTCGAACGTCTATGATATTTTGTTAAAATTGGTCAAAGCAAAGAATAAAATACTCTTTTTTACTTTTGTTAGCATGTTTTGCTTGCGTTCTTAGCCGAAAATGACATCACATATCACGTATTACACGCACGCACGCACGCACGCACGCACGCACGCACGCACGCACGCACGCACGCACGCACGCACGCACGCACGCACGCACGCACGCACGCACGCACGCACGCACGCACGCACGCACGCACGCACGCACGCACGCACGCACGCACGCACGCACGCACGCACGCACGCACGCACGCACGCACGCACGCACGCACGCACGCACGCACGCACGCACGCACGCACGCACGCACGCACACTGGGGTTTGTTCTTGAATGCATGCCGATGAAGGGACGTCGAAAATTCCGAGCATAGCCTTTATTTGCCAGTCAGTTTTCTGCTGAAATATGGCAGGCATGTGTGTGCCTCCACCCGGATTTGAACCCGGGTCGCCAGATAAGACGACAAGCGCGCTAACCACTGAGCTACAGAGACGTCAATATTATGTGTTGGTGTATGTACTAGTATAATATATAGTTTCTTGTAGTTGAAAACACAGTCGTACATTTGTACTACAACTGCTCTGTTGCGAAATCGATACTCAGTCATCGGTATAATCGGATTTATCATCGATTGTTTATAATCCTGGTATTTGATTACACTATCAGTACGTGAACTAATTAGTCCGGGTTTATAAACCTGGATCTCGGCAACAATTACCCGAGCTAAATCTCATCTATTATATTCTCATTTATCTTTGCAATGGTATCCATTAGAGGCTGGGCTCAAAATTTGTATCACAAAACAGCCACTTTATTCTAAGTTTATTACAGTAAAATGTAAAGATCACAAACTGCTGATGTATCTAAATTAAGACTCTGATTACAGCAAAATGTCAATTTTAGCTTGAATTTCTACTTGAGATGCTTCGGGAGATCGGGGTCTGGGCCAGGAATTACAAGCAATGCCTTCCCGGTCTGACTTGTTTTACCTTAAAAGGTCACAAACCACTAAATAAAATTGTTCTTTAGCTCAATGTAAAGTGACAATTGTCAGCCCCAGATTATGTCATGTTAAAGTCTATGACCAATTGACAGACCTATATCATTGAAAAACTGTATGTTTCAGCTACAAAATAAGACCAAAAAAACAGGGGGTCATGTTTAATATAAGAAATATTTTGTTCGTCAAAGGCGGTCGACAAATTTTTACTGACGCGCGGATTGATCCAATGTGGGTTTTACCCTAGTCTACTTTCGCTTTGTCAAATATGCCAAAATCTCAAAATATTCAAGATGAAACACATTCACTCATTCAACTACATAAACAATACCTTTAAACTCAATAAGATCATTCTAGTTCCATTTTGTCAAGGCATATCACCATTTCTAGGCAAACAGAAGTTTCTGTAATGTCTATTTGAGTGTATCCGATTTTGGTCCGCGTATGCATTTAGTGGTTTACGACCTAAACAACGGATGTATCCACTGGAGCTAGCAATCGTGAATGCTCGGTCATTTCCGTTTATCTCCGGTAAATAACCTCGTGTATAGATGTACAACGACCTTCGAAATATGACCCTAGGACGAGTTCATTTACTAAGGTTGAAACGATATTTACCGTTATTTTTCTGAATGAGTATGGATATATATTAAAAAATCACGTTAACTTTCAAGTTGACAGCGTGGCCTAGTGGTTAAGATGATCTATACTTGGAACTTTCGCATACTTTTTATATGGGTTGTGGGTTCGAGTCCGCTGCTAAACTCTTTTTCAATAATTGTATTATAATCATAATACATGAGTTTTTTAAAATACATTTTATTTCTTAATGAAGAATAAAATTATGTTTTAGTTTTAATACAAATTTGCTTTGTTTAGTTTATTTTATGATTTTAGTCCGCCCTGGATATTGTTATTTATTGCTCAGATGACAAACTATTGTCATCATTAGTTTCGCTGGAATCACCATTCTAAGAATAGTCTGTAGAAACGTCTAAATCAATTTATGGCGTTTTCTCTGGTAATATAAGGGGCACAGTTTAGGTGACCGTCGACCGATATTTCTGTTCAACAGTCTTGACGTGGGAATGATATAAGGATTAAAATACAAAGGAAATAGATATATTTTAGAAGTATAAGTAAAATAGACGTGCACGCGCATGTTTTATCTTGCAAAATTAAAAAAAAAATTAAAAATGGGTGGGATTCGAACTCGAGCAAAAAATATATTTAGATCCATAAGCAGTAGCTTAGCCTACTGCGTCATAGAGGACGATGTAAGATACGATTTTAAATAATTGTGTATATTCCGAATAAAAATGTACACCCCTTTTACCTGGATTATTTCATTATTAAAAGTACAGTTACGCCCAACGATTGTGGTTTATCTATACACCAATACGATTCGCCTGCGTTATAAGTCCTAGCTACGTTCGCTTAAAGTAACAAATTATGTATCCGTCAATAAGATGGTTATTTTATCTTTCTCTAACAGTTTTCTTATATTTATGAGCATACGAAGACATATCATAAAAGAAATACCTCGAATCTTTAAATATTATGCATCATTTATATTTCCCACGCACGTGTTGAAAACATCAACAAACATGACCCATATTTAAGCGGGTTTGTTTAATAAATATACTACTTTCGGTTCATATCAAGTAAAATATCGCCTGCACACATGTGATTAATTGTTGCGTGGAATTTTATAGTGTGTATTTACTGGTATAATAGATCTATATCGATCTATATATGTGTCTGAACATGTATTTGCATAATGTGTATTGATGACTGGGGGCTGCCATTTTCTAATCTCGTGACTGGAAGTAGTTCAATATGGCGCCTTGCTATGTCAGAGGTCTATTGCAATTGCATAAAGGCCGAGGTGATCAGAATGTGGAGCTAGGTTCCTCATCAGGTGGATTCTCTATCACTGGACGTTTCGGCGCTGTCCACGACCTTCTCCAGAGGTGCGCGAGGTGGATCAGATCTCGGCTAGCTGTCCATCGCTGTTCTCTTTTCTGCCATAACCATTGAGAGGCTGCTTCTGCTTGCCGACAGACGTCTGTTGTTGTATAATACTATACAGTATTGCTGATACACTGTTTGGTATCTTACTGGCCAGACTAAGGTCAGGTGATTTGGCATATCTAGGTATATTACTTATCATTATTAATTGGTTTGAACTTATCATATTAAGATGTTCCAAATGTGTCTCTTTGACGTGTCTGTTTGTAGTATATGCCACGTATCTGAATGCCACGACATATCCGGCAAATCTGATATTTAAGTGTGGTCGTTGATGGGCAGGAGGGAGAGAGAACAGGCTAGGCCGTGTACGAGTTAGGTACATTAGTTATGGGTTAACATGTTGGCATCTTCGGGAGGCGTAACTTTACGCTCTCCGGAGTATTCAGGGTTTGGGGTTTTTCGTTTTATTTAACTGTTTGTGGTTGAAATTATATTATTTTATTAATTACGGATTGTTGGAATTGTATTACATGTAATTTGGTAAATTGTTTTATTCATAGAATTAAGTTAGGTATAACGTTTATAAAGTATTGTGCATCTTGTTAGAGAGGTATTTTATTGAATGATGAATTTTAAATTAATGATGGTTGTTGGTTTAATAAATATCTATTTAACCAAGCTTGTACTTTTAGTTTTATTTTAGAACTTTAAAAAACCACTATAGCGATCACGTTAGGCCGTTTATTTAACGACTGATATGTTAACAATTGCCCGACTCCTTGTCATGTCTGTGATACCGAGTTTGATGTAGGCTTTCCAGAGTGACTGCCTGGCGAAGCCCCGACTGTCAACCTCGACAGGGAGGTTCCAGGTCTTCCATGCTCGCTGGCGGCACTCGTCCAATAACGGTTGGTATTTGGCCTTCTTTCTCTCGTAAGCTTCTTCAATTATTTCTTCCCATGGCACTGTCAGTTCCAGGAGTACACTCTACTTCTTGGCTCTTGAAATGAGGAGCACATTATCATCCTTTTGCACTCAGCATTCAACACTCAAAAATTAAAAATGTTATATAATGTACTATTATTCGGCCTAAATTGCAAATCTAGATGAGGAAAATGTAAACATTTGTTATGTGAGTGTTGGAAGTAGCATTTCATACATGTTTTGCCATTGTGTGCTATTTATAAGGAATAGATGTAATTTTTGAATCTAAGTGCCACACTCAGCACTCAGACCGATAAATTACATTTATAGCTTACAGATACACTAAATTACACTATGAAATAAGCCCAAAAAATATGAGTGCCTGTTTAACAATATTACAGCAAAAAATGTTGCTATGAACATCAAAGAATGAAATTCAATATTTGAAGCTGAGTGTAAGTATTGTTTGTAGTATCTGTATTTCACGCTTCTTATGCTGATTACAAAAATGCATCGGTTTTATTTTGCTCGAGCGAAACGATAAACCGTTGTAGACATAATCTGACTTCTGAGCCGTAACCTTTGGATATATATCATATAAAGTTTATAGCTAAAAGTGCAGTCACGACTCAATACTCGTGTTCGATCAATACTAACTAATTAGACAGAGAAGGCAAATAAAAGCTGTACAGGGAATGAAGCATTCGACGGAACAGCAGGTCACGAATGCACAAAAAAGAAAGAAAAATATGGACCACGATTACACACAACAATGGCTTACACAAAATTGAACAAGAAAAAATGAAACTTAATATCTAAGACATCTTACTTTCATGGGTCAAGCTGGTCCAATAGAAATGTGACCAACGCTGTAAATGGTAAAATTATGCGACTGCATATGTTATGTTTAGAACGTATTAAGTAAATTTAATGATTAAAAAGGGTGGAGCGAGCGTAGCGAGTCTTTTTAGTCATTAAAATTTACTTAATATGGTCTAACTGGCTTAGAATATAACATTCTGCATTTTGATTGGCCGATAGAAATTAGCGCAAATGTATGACGTCAAATCTGTTAAGAGAAAAATTTTATGACTAAATTTTCATTTAACCGCCAAAATGCGGCGCTTTCATTGGCTCATTATGTAGGTTATATTCTAAATGGGTTTCAACAAAAGTATCATAACGAAAAGGACAGTGGGTGAATGAGCTCAAGAAAAAAAAGAAAAAAAACAGACTCATATAGCGCCTTTTTCATGCGAACGCACGTTCAAAGGCACTTAACATTGTTGTGTTGCAGCCACAAGGGCGTAGGCGCATCATCTACCAGTGCAAAAACAGCATGATCTGACCAGAGGGACAGACCGAGAGAAAGCCCCTGAAGGGAGAGAGAGAGAGACATTAGATACAGGCATGTCCGGCGCTGCAATAGTGCGCCTAGCTCTTATTTCGAATACAGCTCCCTGGCACTTCCAGGTACTTTGCAGACCACACGGCCAGATACAGCGGGAAATATTATGATATTTCAGAAATGTCAAGTTCCGATGGCAGGGATTGAACCCACGACTTCTGGATTGACAGCCCAGTGCGTTACCACTGAGATAAATCCGCTCAAAAAAGACACCAAACAGGTACAGAGAGTAATTTCAGGTGTCAAAGTATACTTAACAACTTTCCTAAGTCCTCATTATCATTGATTAATAACTTTTGTTATAAACAGTGACGCGACAAAATGTCTTAAGTGAAGTCTGTACGAGGCAGACAAAATAATCTATATCACAAATTGGCCGTATGTCACGTTGTTTGTCCGATCCGAGATGCACGTGCGTTTTGTGTTTTTCTGCCTCCACGCAGTTAGACATCCCCGGAATATGTTCCAAACAATTACGAATTATGTTCAAAGAGTCACCACGAATGAAACACATTAAAAATCATTTTTAATATCACAGTTATTCGTCTGACGATGTCAGAAAAAAGATGACGCGACATCGGTAAGGTGAAGTGTATCCTTTTCTGTCGACACGTCAGAATAATGTCCTAAAACATCCCTGTCTGTTTGTTTTACAACGTTTACATGTCCATGGGTTTTTAACTAAAGGTAAACTTATTGTTTGTCTGTTGTACAATGCTGGTTGTGAGAACATTTGGTATAGAACGGACGTTATGACGTAAAATCGGTCTACTCCGGAGACGTGATACCACTTGGCGTTCAGACAGTAACATTCAACGAGTCTATGCGTTCATCACGCCTGTGACTGCCAGTAAAATAATCAGACTACGTGGTGGTCATCCAAGATATCAAAATCTGTATTTGTGACTTTTACTTTCTTTAGTTGTTATGTTTAAATTGTTTTCATTCAATAAACGTATATAAAACTCGACTTTTTGATGTAAACTTCTGTACAACTATAACACGCGCATATTATAGCCAAATTTCATTGAGATATAAACATGGTTAAAATAGTTATCATAAACAATATACATGTGGACTCAGAAAAGTTGCCAAGTATACAAAAGTCATATAACACAATTCAAATGTACGAAGATAATATTCAGTCATGACAGGGAAGGCAGCACTCAACTTAACCAGCCGAGCACAGAAACACAAACAAAAACATACAAGGCACAATGCCCAACTGAACAAGTAAATGATCCGCCCAAGTCCAAGCTGTTGAAAAGCTGAATGAACCAGTTCCAACAGTAAAACGGCTAAAATACCTAATTTCAGCTGTCAAAAGTCCCAAAAGGTTGAAAATAATAGTATTAAAAAGCTTTGAGGTCTAGATAAGATGACGGGTTGAGGTCTAGATAAGATGACGGGTTTAGGTCTAGATAAGATGACGGGTTTAGGTCTAGATAAGATGACGGGTTGAGGTCTAGATAAGATGACGGGTTGAGGTCTAGATAAGATGACGGGTTTAGGTCTAGATAAGATGACGGGTTTAGGTCTAGATAAGATGACGGGTTTAGGTCTAGATAAGATGACGGGTTCAGGTCTAGATAAGATGACGGGTTCAGGTCTAGATCAGATGACGGGTTGATGTCTAGATAAGATGACTGGTTCAGGTCTAGATAAGATGACGGGTTCAGGTCTAGATAAGATGACGGGTTCAGGTCTAGATAAGATGACGGGATTAGGTCCAGATAAGATGACGGATTGAGGTCTAGATAATATGACGGGTTCAGGTCTAGATAAGATGACGGGTTCAGGTCTAGATAAGATGACGGGTTCTAGTCTAGATAAGATGACGGGTTCAGGTCTAGATAGGATGACGGGTTCAGGTCTAGATAGGATGACGGGTTCAGGTCTAGATAAGCGGGTTTATGTCATTAAGTATTCTTACGGGTTCGGATCAAGATAAGATGATGGATTCCTGTTCAGGTTAGGTGAAATGTTCTGGCCCGCAGGTAAGATGACGGGTTTGTTGAAGCCGAAAAAATTAACGTCGAAATTGAATTTGTTTCCCAAGTTAAATTAAATAGCTTGTAAAGTATAGCATGATATAAGTAGTTTTAAAGCGCTTATAAGCACAATTATACATATATATTGATTTGAAAGTTTAATCCATTTGTGATAACCTTAAACCTTAGGAGTATTACAATTGCTTTGGTTACCAGATGCTAGGCAACAAAATAACCTATCACAAAAGTGCTGTTCCGCTTCTAACCAAGTAAAAATGTGACTGTGTTTTATTATTATTTTTTCTAAATTATTGTTTTAAACTCATCTATTGCATATGGTTGTTCATTGTAGAATATATACTTTAAAACGGTAAAATTAAAACAATAATTTATATTGTAGAAAGAAAAACAATCAAAAACCAGTCCCCCTGTTTACTTGGCAATAAACGAGAATGTTATTTTTGTGGGGTTTTTTTGTGTTAGGTTCTTTTGTTACCTAGCAACTGGTAACCATAGCAACTGTAACATTTAAAATATTTAAGATTGTTGCATACATATGAAACTTTCGATTTGATATAATATTTTGTTTAATAACACTATTGAACTGATAACATTGTGCAAAACTTTACAAGCTAAAAAAATGTGAATTATCGCACAAATTCAATTTTGGCGTCAATTTGACATTTATCGAAGAAATGACATTTTCAAGAATCTAAATACCTGTCTTGCATCGATAGTAACATGGTCATGTTATATATTGAATAAAACACCTAAATGTTAGCTTTCCATTGGTGTTTCAAAACATTACATGAGATTAAGCATGTTCTTATGATATTCGGTTGTAATGGGGTAAGATAGTATGAAACACCCTTTTTTGTAATGTTCGGTGTAAGATCGGTTGTTATTTCACCCAGTCAGCTGCTCTCGAGGTGAAATAACTACCAATATTACACCGAAAAACATAACTCTTCTATTTATTTTATTATTTATTCTGATAACTGTAAAGCAATCAGTAACTAATTGAATTTTATTGACCCCTATTTGAGATACAATCATGTATAGGCCAACATAAATATAAATAAAAGTTATTCTTGGTAATAAAGCGTTTCACCTTTAATGGTTTCAAAATAAATGAAAATATTGTGACAAAGTTTCTGTGACGCGATAGCAGCTGACTAAGTCACACCACAACGGACCCATCATAATGCTAAAGCTCATGAAACACACCTACTGAAGTCCTAAATGATATGTCACACTGTGTTCGATTCACCGTGTTTTTCGTTTTTCACTCACATCACTTACAAGATGCTCGTTAAATGAATGATCAAACATCGAATGTACCCGTTGACATCAAGACTTACCAGTCCTGGTATATAGTATTGCAGGTCAGACTCGCGTAAAAAATAGAATAAAAACAACGTTTCCGCGCACATGATGGTAGTAAACCAAAAGAATTTAAGAAATGGGATAAAAGATGAATGGCTGCAAGAAAATAAAAACAATCAAGCGTCTAAAAACTACACAAAGTCATAATTCTGCAACTCTTCAGCTTCATAAATATATTATAAACCAACCGGGTAGAGTACGATTAGCGAGAACGAATAAAATAGGGGTCGAAACACAAATACGCGATATGGTTTCGACTTTCGGCGGGAAAATTGTATTCGCAGCTCAGTGCTCGGATCAGAGATGTCCTAACGACGATTTTGCTGATGATCTGTGGTATTTTAATGGATCAAACGTCGATCAATACGATTAACATGGGCGCAAGAAAATGAAAAAAAGTCCGTATTCCATAACTCTTCCAACGTCCGAACTGTATAGAGTACGAATAGCGCGAACGAATACGATGGGGACTATTGATTATTGACTTTCGGCGGGAAAATGTATGCAATAGAGCTGGGAAAAGGGTTGTTCTAACAGTAGACCTAAAATGATTAGCTTAATAAGTTAATGGATCAAACATGGATCAATGCTTTTAACAAATGCAAAATATTGTATATAGCGAAAAAACGCACACGTTAGATTAGGAGTTTTTAGCTAAACTGTAAAACCATGAATTGTATAAAGTTTGTCTGCTCAACGGGTTACTTTTAACAGTGACATTTTTATCGCATTTCGAAATCATTTGTCAATTTACAGCGCGTAGGAATTTATTCGCACAAATACATTTACTCATCGATTTTTTTAAAAAGTTCACACCATACAAACAAATAAAAACAAGTCAAATAGTTCCTGCGAGCAAATGATGTACCGACTTCATTTAACAGAGAATTGACAGGATCCTCGACCTTCTATCTGCATAATTCTGTGTTCCTGCCTGTTTATTGTAACTGTCAGTTTTTTAACGTTACTCGTTCAATTCATTTTCGGGTTAAGTTCGGGTAATTTTGTGCTTTTATAGTGAGTATACGGCATAAACGCACATGAGGAGACATTTACCAGTTGGTGACGTGGAACAAATTAATGAAATACTATTGGTGGGACACATTTAACGTCACGTTGGACGTCAGTGTAACGTCAGTCATACCGTGGTCGGTCCTGCCGGGTATAGGTACCTGGATACTTGGTCTGTTGTTGAGCGCATAGGAAGAGCCCGTAAGAGCAAAACGACGGATTGTAATGACCTTTATATTGTCAACATTGCCAAACGTGGGCGGTTCGAATCCGCGAAAACGTCGACTTCTTACTTCCGGCATGCACCTGAGGTTCGCAACTGTGAATGAGCTCTTACAAACAGACTTCATGCGGCCAATAAGCATGCTCGCATTCCTGCTTTCTGTCCACCATTGACCCCAGAACACATGATGTTTTCCTTGACATTTTCTCTGGAACCCCGAAACATCCCGTTAACCAGACTCCGGTCTGTACTGCTCTTAGAGGAATCAATGTTATGTGTAGACTTTAATGGTGGCAAAACAAGTGTGTGGCGACAGAAAAACGAAATATGTAATACTTTGTACTTTTGTATCCAGGAACACGACAGGTTTGATGGTTCACAGGTGCTAGTTTGTGGCAGGGTCTATGGTGAATCTACAGACCATTGCGTCATCCAAACGGTGAAGATCAGTGCATGTTACCTACCACGATGATGTTGAAAATTAATGTGTACGGCCTACGGTGATGCTAGAGGTCAATACTTTGTGCTAGTGGACTTTAACACCTGGTCGGACAGGGCCCGTGTGGTCCCAGAGTACTTCAAACGCGAGCGTATAGTGCATTTGAACTAGCCTGCTCGGTCTACTGACATGAATCCGATAGAGCATGTATGCGACAAACTCCGGTGACGGTTAAGTGCACGACTTGTCAAACCACAGACCCAGTGGGAACTGACACGTGCACTCATAGAGGAGTGCCCAAAAACCCTCGTCATGCAATCAGAAAGTTGATTAGCAACTTAAAACTTAGGTGTAGGGTTGTTATGGAAGCTCGAACGGGTCATATGTGGTATTGGCGTTAGTTATGGCATTGCATTTTATGTGTTTCGACACTGATTGAAAAACATAATACCCCACCCACCACTATGCGAACGTTGACATTTTGGTAGCGACATCACTTCTTGACCTAGCACGTGTTTACTACTGTTATTTGCCATTATCCTCGTTTACATTTGTCAATATGACATATTGAACATTTGATATCAATGATTGTTTAGTTGTTAGTTATTTCAGTGATTGAATATTAACCCTTGCATTTTGTGGTCCTTAATTTTTTTTGAGGAGTATATATACCGACACCAATTATTACCTACCTTCGATCATCTGGTGGATTTGTCTCGCTGACATAATCGGAAGATAGTGTCTGCGTGTCTGAAAGGGTGCAGCTTGGAAATAATGAAATGTAATACAATGTACAGGTATTGTTGTCATTCGTGAGAAGCAGATGGTTAGTATTAAGCACGGGTTAATAAGAAATAATCGGACATTATACTAATTAGTACGTTGATATTTTGCTAATATTTCGATTTTCTGCTTTTTGCCTTTCAGATATGACTTTTATTTACCACCTGTTTATGTTGTATGCAGTCAGAAGGCTAGAAGTATGCCTAATTAATGCTGATGCTAACAAAGCGCGTGCGAATCGCCTTTATGTTTTATGTGCTCGGCTTGTTATGTTGAGACAACGGTATCTACGTAATTATATTTCGTTGCTAAAAGATTATATTAAGTCAGACCGGGAAGGCAGCACTCAACTTAACCAGCCGAGCACATAAAACACTAAAAACACACAAATCACTGAAAACACGGCAACCCGTCCCGAAAGTCTGCCGCCTAAGTCAGTAAGGTTGGGTTAAAATACTACAATTAAATGTTAAACAGTACTACAAATAGATGTAACGGAATAAAAAATATTGAACAATATATAATTATGTGGTGATTTTAATGGTTGGTAGGTATGGAAACGCTGAGGATTATATAGCTGGTGTGGATATTGTACCAGACAGAAATGTTATTGCAGTGAACTGATATCGGTAGCTTCTCATTGATTTCCTTATTAACACCTATTTCAGTAAGCTTAATGGCAGAAATATGATAAGTAAAGATTATACATCCATCTTTGTCAAGGGGTCAACAGAAGTTGATTATTGTTTGTTACCACATGATGATCTTAGCATGTTTTCTGACTTTCAAGTTGTTCGAGCAACTGAGCTAATTAACACTGCTGGAGATTTATGAAGTATACAGCTGCGTCCAGCATTCCTGATCACTCGTTGCTAAGGTGGGAATATACGTATAACACTGAATTTGTTTTTGTTCCAATTGCTGATAACTATGAGGGTACTTCTGATAGATTTGATGTTACAAATGTTCAAAATTCCTTTATGTGTAATCAGGATAATTTGTTACAAATTAACAATGTAATAAATAATCTGGACCCGGGTTTTCGTACGCAAAATTATATTAATAATATGTATAATGAATAGTGTGATATTATTAAAGTCAATATGTACTCTAGCCTCCCATATTAAAAATAGTCAAGAGTTGGGGTTTCCAACAAAAAACATCCGCCAGGTAAACCATGGTAGTCTGATAGCTTCTCTGCACTTTGGTCTGACATGTGTTTGGCTGAGCGTACTTGGATACAATGTCGCAGTAAAAGTGAGAGAAGTATATTTCGTCCAATTTTTATCATGAAGACGAAAATATTTGACCGTGAAGTTCAAAAGGCTTAGCGATATTACTGGTACTCTTTTCAAAAGGAATTATTAAATACTGCAAATACTGAAAGTCAAACTTTTTGGAAATCCTTAGGCCAAATTGTCATTAATCAAACTAGGGTAAAGAAAAAACCAGTTGAAGTTATTGTAGATAATGGAACCGTTTTAACTTATAATAAGGATGTTCTAAGAAAATGGAAAGATAGTTTTAGCTCACTTATTAATAAACATGTCAGTGCGAATAATTTACCTAATATGTTATCAGGGGATCAGTCTGGAAATCAAGATATACTTTTAATCTTTTAATGAGAACATTCCTATTTTGGAAGTTAAGGAAGCTGTATTTAATGCAGAAACGTGATAAAGCAGTAGGGGCAGATACCATTCATGCGGAAGTATGGAAAAATGACACTTCAATAATGTTCCTTCATTAGTTATTCAATGTTTGTTTCCGTACGGGAAACGTACCTTCTATTTTGTAATAAAATGCATAATTAACCCTATACCAAAATCAGCATCTTAGATCCATGAGATCCTCTTTCTTATAGAGGTATTGCACTGGCTTCTGTTGTAAAATACATTGCACTATTCTGAATAATAGATTATTATAAGTAAATGGGTTGAACGTAATGATAAATTGGAAGATGAACTGGGTGGTTTCAGAAAAAAACGTAGTCCAATTGACCAAATTTCAACACTGACCAACATAATAGAAACAAGGAAAAAACTGAAACAGTCCACTTTTGTCGCATTCATAGATTTCAAAAAGGCTTATGATTTTATTAATAGGGATAAGTTGTGGGAGATGTTATTGAAAACTGGAATTTCTGGCAATATGTTAAATGCCATCAATTTTTTATACTCGTCGGTTAGTTTTTGTGTGAAAATAAATTCATTTAACACGGAATGGTTTAACGTTACTTCCGGTTTGAGACAGGGTTGTATTTTGTCACATTTATTGTTCAATCTCTGTATTAACGACTTAGTAATATACATCAAACGTTTGAATATTGGTATTGAGATGGATAATGAAACAATTTCTATATTGTTATATGCTGATGATATTGTATTGTTGACGGAAAATGCCCATGATTTGCAAATATTGTTGAATGCTTTTAATGATTGGTGCTGCCATAATGACATGACCGTTAATGGTACAAAAAGTAATGCAATTCATTTTCGCCCACCTTCTGTACAATGCATTGATTATACTTTTACATGTGGTGCTAGTTCTTTGTCAATTGTTAGTATATATACATACTTATAGGTCTGGTACTTGATGAACGCCTTGATTATAATACTACTGTCAAAGTTGTTGATCAGAGTGCTAGTCGTGCCCTAGGTATTTTAATTGCTAAATGTTAATTAGTCGGAGGTATGCCATACGATGTCTTCACTAAATTGTACGATTCTTTAGTTTGGCCCGTTATTAGCTATGGGCTGCCATTTGGGATGTTAAGTATTTTTCCTGTATAAACAATGTACGTATGTACAAAAAATTATTGACGTGCAGCGCGCCGTCATATTTGAACTGAACTTTATTTATGTATCTATTGATTTATTTATGTAATACAATATGGAGAAGCTGATATTACATTTGTATATACACCAAGGTGTATAATTATATTTCAAATCGAAACGAGGAAATAGCTTTTTCCAAACGGAATACTTAATGAAATGAAATATGATATACTTATTTCTATAGCAACAAATGTAACTTATTTTATGATCTCTCAAAGGAGGATCATGTTCTACGAGTTATATTGCATCAACTTTTGCGAGTCGATTAATGTGTTTTTGTAATTAAAATTTATAGAATGCTAACATTATATGAACCACAGTACTTAGTGGTAATAAATATCGACATGTTATGTATTTCCAGTGTGGACTATTTGAAAGTTACTCGAAACTTACAAAATGCAACAGGCTGTATATGTATGGTTTTATCATGTTTTACTAGGGCTGATTAATTTTCTTGGTTGGCAGTGTGTTGGTCACGTCTTCGTTTTAGGATTTCTAACAGCTAAAACTAGGCATTATAGTCGTTTTGCTGCGGAAACTGGGTCATTCAGCTAGTAATAATTTATTATACTTTTCGACAGCTTGGACTTGGGCGGATCTTTGATTGTTTGGTTGGTCATTGTGCCCTGTGTGTGTTTCATGTTTCCTGTGCTCGGTTGGTTCAGTTGAGCATTGTGCTTTGTGTGTTTTAATGTTGTCTGTGCTCGGCTGGTTAAGTTGAGTGCTGCCTTCCCTGTCTGACTTAATATAATATTTTTCTTATGTTATCTACATTATATCGAAACGAGTGTGACCGTAGGCATGTTCCTTCGATATATTATTTATCATACAACCGCTCTTGGTAACGTTGTCTTAGTAGCTGTGGTAGCAACCTTAGCAGTGAACTAGGTGATACGATTGTGTGCGTCGAACTAACTGCTTGGTGAGCCGCGGCCGTTGGTTCACTGATTAGGTCATTTTTCAGAACATTAACAGGACAAGAAATATTTAACAAAGTGTGGTATCATAATTAATTATTTATCCAAGCTTCTTAGCTTTGATGTTGTATTTGTCCACACCTCTGGATATCTCATTAGTTTTTTTTGGAGTTATCATTGTATTTTTCAAGTATTGGGTGTGATGGTTCATAAAAAAGAGCCAATACCTACACTCAACACTCAACACTCAAATATTGAAATTCACTCTTTTGAGCTAGAGCAAAAAGTTGTAATAGTGTCAAATTCGAACCAACTATTATATTTGGTTTACTTCCTTGTCTAATTTAGTTTATTTGTAAGCTAAGATTGTAATTTATAAGTATGAGTGTTGAGTGTAGAACTCAGATTCAAAAATTACACCTTTACCTCTTAAATAGTACACACTGGCAAAGTAAATGTATCAAATGCTATTTTCAAAACCAATATAACAATTTTATACATTTTCCTCATCTATGTTTGCAATCAAGGATAAATAGTAGTTCATTATATTATATTTTCAATATTTGAGTGCTGAGTACATCTGAAAGTACTAACATATGCCCGTTTGCAGCTTTCAAGTCCTGCATGGGGATGCTCTGTTTATGTCAGAAAGGCAAGTACTATATAGTAGGATATTTGTTTGTTTTGATTGAATATGGTTTATATCTCATCGTGTAGTGATAAAATTCAATATTTTCAAGAGCGCGTATCGTGACTGAAAATATTAAAATTTTATCACTACAAGATGAGATATTAACCATATTCAATCAAAACAAACAAATATTCTATTTATTTAATGCTTTTATGGTGTCAAAACTGGTACTATTTATGCCAAATTACCACTGTGGTTAGGCTACGTATGAATATATTATTCCATTCATATTTTTCACTTCAAAATCCGCCATCTTGGATTATGGTGAATAGGTGAAAACGACTTTTTTGAGAATTTTGCATAAAATCATACCCCAGCTTGTAGGAAATTGTCTAACTAAGAATACAAAAAACCCACATGACATGTTTCCATTCAGTAATAAAAAAGTTACAGACATTTTAGTGTTGAGATTTTGGTAAATTAAAGTAGTCCATGTGAGGGGGCGGAGCTTATTTCAGTCACATTGTAGGTGATAACCAGTGACTGATATAGGTTTTATTTCACTGATATAACTCCTTATCTCATCAGTTAGCATTAAATAAATGCAGGTACATGTACTATAGATCGAAAACGAGTATTGAGCCCTAACTGCACTTTTAGCATTAGGCAATGAAGTGGATACCCCAAGGTTTCGACTCAGAGGTCAGATTGTATCTATAGTAGTACATGTATATTGTTTCTATAAAGGAATGTTTTTTGGACTGACTTTAGAAGTTTGGTCATCACTGTGATTTATTATTGTCTACTGGCTTTTGATATGATTTTCTTTGGCTGACTGGGTCATTAGGCTATCGGGATTGATAGTCATTTTCTTGTGGCTGTAGGTTTGCTTTTTTATATTTTTGTGTTAAACATTGTTATTCTGGGGTTGTATTCAATATTGATATTAATTGGCTTAAGGACAACCAATCAGATCACACCATATTAAATGTTTGGTCAGTAACAGGCGATATGATTGGCTATCCTTATTCTCCAATTGAATAAGATCAAAATTGAATACCACCCCTTGCCTGTGCTTGTGGTATGTGTCTTTTTATGTTTCTTTTGTGTGTGTGTGTTCTTATGTTGCCTTTCGTGTACTGCTGTTTCTGCTCTTCACAAATCAGTGGTTAGTCAAGTTATCAGCTGTATGATTCAGGGCACTGTTTTATTAAAGCACAATTTTAAGGAAAGCTTTAAAAGTTGAAATTTAAATTCTTAATTATTCTTTGAAACACCTACTCATTAGGAACGGACATGAGTTTGTTAACTGACACATTATCTGATGCTGAACAACCTGTTACCACAGTTTGCAGACGTTAAAGGATTACAAAGAAGTTGATTATTTCAGTGCTTTGATAAGCCAGCAGCCTGAACAATAATACCCTGATATGCGAGAATGTGCCTTTCCTGTCCCATTCGTTTGTATCTGTTTAATAATATTCTCTAAGCGGCCCTATTGACACAAAATAAATTCCGAAACTCGAAACAATAGTTAATTCCCCTTTCATCTAGTAGGCTACTGAAAGTCAACGGAAGTTACCGCTGTGATGAAATGGTAAAGTTTCGAGGTCATGTATTCATCGAGATATTTCGAGGGTGCATCTGTCACCAAGTCGTCAATTCACAAGATACTATGGAGGAAGCCACGCTGCTGTTTGTGGTTCAATAAAATGAAGAAGTTAATGGTATTCTTTCATTCAATTTATTGTCTATAGTTTTGTAACCGTTTGACAATATGTGACGTCATCAATAAATGACGTCATCAATACAATACAAGTATAGTACCATTATACATCATAACATCTGCAACATAAAACGTGTTCGCTTATCATACACATATTTAACAGAAAATGGTTATGCCAATTGTACAGTTTTGCAAACAGAGACAAACTTCAATAAATGCAGTATGTACACGACGTACATTTCATAAATATTCAATAATAATATCGTCAAATACAATACACTTATATAGCAATAAGAAAATCATACAACAAAATTAATGTCACTTAAACATTGAAAATCTACTATTTACGTAGCACATAAACAGTTCTTCATCCGTATATATATCAAATACTTGTTTCATTTTTACACGCATTCAGTTTCTTTAAGATAATAAAGATTTAACATTGGTCTATAACCAGAGGAGATACCAAAATTGGTCGATAAAAAAATAAATTAGGTTATTCGAAATTGTGCATTATTCGAAAAATGATTTCTGCCCTGAGCCGATTTCGAATTAACATGGTGCGACCTTAATGCCGGAAAGGGGCACAGATCGGGAAAGGGTCAGTGAAAACCAACACTATTCGCATCTAATGAAACATAACATGATAAAATTAAATAACTTTAAGTTAATATACGATGCATGTCTTTTGTCTGGTATAAACACAGAGAATGTACAATTCATTTTTAATAAATAGTTAACACCTCATCCAAAGTTACAGATCATCTCGTTAAAACATGCAGCTTGACAAATCATTATAGATTCTATAATATTATGAAGAAGACAAACAATAAATTACTGGCACTTATTTTCATGCATAAATCGTACTAAACGATCGTATTTACATAACGTAGCACAAACATGACTTTATAACATGTATAATATCACCAAACGTTCAACATATATTCACATAAGCTACTGTAAAATCATTATTTTTCGAGTGAGTTGAATTTTCGTTGAGTTCGTTTTTGAACACCACCTCGAAATCTAATCCCAACGATTAACAGACCTCTCAAATGTCGCGCATGGATATACCATTTCATGTTTTGTGAACCACGAATTTACTACCTCGCGAAAATACATTTTTATCAAATTCCACGAAATTTAATACCCACGAAAATAAGTGATTTTACAGTATTTTGGCAATATGCTTTAACTATTGTACACAGTCATGTACGCATTAATGCTTCCTGTTATATATAAGAATCATGCTCAAATTGCTGTTGACAGTTGATAAATAAGAGTTACATCATTAAAAGAGAATGGTTTCCCAGATACATGTGTTGGCTTTATAAAACGTCTATCACTAACAAATCCATGTAAAACTGATCTATTTTCTCTTTTTGAGCAAGGTACTTGACCCGATCCAGCAACACCTCAAATCAGAGCAATCAAGTTCGCCGCAGTCCTTGTCGTATCACATTTAGTTGACATAATGCCTGCATTTTGTTTTTACACATCACGCACGTGTTGGTAATAAAGCGCGCCAGGCGCTATCACGGAAATTACTCCGTGCGACCTACCCTACAAGGTTTCTACAACAACGCCAGAGAATTCCTCTCGCGAAGATCGTCCACTGTTACTACCGTTGCTATGTTTCTTAAAACTACGTTTTAGCATGCGTTGTCGCATAGTGTTTATTTTGTTCGAAAATCGATTACTGTCACTGCGGTCAAACCTATTGGTAGGTCGTTTACTGTTTCTGAATGCCATTGATCCTTGCTTCCACTTTCTATGTATATTTTCCAACCTATCCTCAAAAATCTGTTGCAATAAAGGTATGTCGTTCTCATTCGAATGATTTGACGTGTGTCGACTTTTTCGACTCGATTTTCTTCGATTTTCCCGCCAGGCATCGTCACATGATTCGTCAGGTGCCGGGAGTTGATTGTAATGCTCTTCAGATTCCTTCAGCGTCGACAACGTCCCACTATCTTCATCGTCGTCATCATAGTCAGGCGGGAGTTCATCATAATCCGGTGCAGGTTCAAGTCTCTGCAGACGTTGAGCCTCAGCAACCACAAACCTAACAAAGTCCTCTTCCGTCGAGGCGTTTTTGAACCAATCAATTCGTGTACTTGACATAAGATGAAGGAAGGTACCCCATCGATGAACAAACATGCTGACGAATTGTAATGTGATACAGAAGGCGAAGATAGACAAGAACATCAAAGACAGCGGTTCGTACTTGTGGATAATGTAGAAATCCTTCAACTTGTCTTCCATAGTCTGAAGCTGCAGGGTGATAATCGTCCATAGAAAGTTAATCATAAAGTAAATGAACACAACGTTGTTTTTGAGTTGAATCAAATCATTAGCGATCTTTTCTTTGTGACTTTTATCTTCGTCCAATGGATGCAAATACTTCTTGATAATAAAACGCCAGAAATCCAGTTCGTCCTCGTCTATTTTGCCGACAGAACCACTACCGACCCATTCCAGATCTACCCAGTATGGTCGGTCAGGATTTGGCTCCCATCCCATTGGCGTTAGGTCCTCTACTATGGTAACAGGTTTACTCATTTGTCGGTCAAACTTGGATGATTTATCTTTCAGAATGGGCGCCGGTGGTTTTGTCTGCTCTGTTTGCACTGCTATTGACGACAATTCTTTCTTCTCCACCTTGACTCCCATCATAGTCTGAATGAGTTCTCTGGCATCGCCGATTAATTTGGTTAAACCAAGACGGTTAAAGAAAGAATTATTTTCTTTCTTCTTCTTTTTCTCTTCGTCTAGTTTCTGTTTTTCTTCTTCCTCTTCCTTTGTCAACTTTTTAGGAGTTTCTCGTGTTCCCCAAGATACGTTGTTAAGATTACACAAATAGTATACCGTCAGTAGAATAAATGTCGAGGGGACGGTCAAGAAGTACAGGAGGCCATAAACCAAACAGAAGAATTCCTGAGGATGCAGTATACCAGCAATTGTGAAAACACAGACCAGTCCCGTTAAAAAGACGACGTTCGGACTGCCGAAGTTCTCCGTGACGATACTAATGATTGTGCCGACGGTGGCGATCATCATGACAATTGTGAAGATAGCACTAAGGACAGCAGCAGCCGTAATCTGATGATCGCTCTTCATTGTCATACAAATTGTGATGTACACACCAACTGGAAGAATAGACAGCAAGTAGGAGGTCCAAATACTCAAGCCAAGAACGCTGTGGTAGGATCCAGTTATCATGAGAATGATGGTGGAGGGAGCCAGAATCGTTGAAGCCATTAGAATGAATTGATACAGAACGTACGGTCGACTGATGTTGTCGTTGATACGGACAGTGTCGTGCCAAGATGACAACAGGTCCATCATGTTAGCGAGAGTAGAAGGAGCCCAGCGACGACGTTGATTGAAAAATTCATTGAATGTTTCCGGTGCAAAGGTCAGAGCGTCTGCGCCTGCACAGTAGTCAATACGATGTCCTTGTTGTAGAAGCAGAGTACACAGCCAACGATCTTCACCTGGAAGTAAAATCAAATGTAACTTTTAATTAAAATGTTCAGGACCCTTCCAAAGCAGCTCTACCTGTACTAGCAACGTTTTGAACGACTTTGGTCCGCACAAACTCTCGGTCCAATGCCGACTATCGAATTCATTTTTGTTGTTAGTGCCGAGCATAGCCTTTAATTGCCAGTCAGCTTTCTGCTGAAATAAGGCAGGCACAACCCGTATTTGAACCCGGGTTGCCAGATTAGACGGCAAGCGCGCAAACCATTTAGCTACGGAGATACACAGTATTAATACTAGACAACCAAAGCCGTTTAGACCATATAAAACGAAACATTATACCCAGTATGTTTAACAACTGATAAGTACCGTACCTTGTTCAAACTGTATATAATGCCTGGCCTCTGTAGGTTTGGTTGTGTACATCTTCATAACGTTGTCATCCATCAAAGCCGATCCACGAAATAAGGAGAAACATCCGGGACAACAGAGTACACATCCAAACACGTGTTCAGCAGCTTTCTGGAGCCAATGACCAACGGCATATTCGAATTGTTGATACCAAACCATGGGACCTAAATAGATACAACGTACATGCATTGATAACTTCATGTTTTATGAAACAATGCAATGTAGAGAGTTTATTGTAAACGTACAAATACAACTAATATGTACTTTACCGAAAATGCTCTGTCATATCACTAATACATGTATAAAGGATCTATCACCAGTTGCCAATTGATATAAACTTATATTAAACGAGTTCCGGAAATTTTATTAAGCGAACCTTTGGCTCCTGAACGAGTTTAATATATACGGAATAGCACTTCAGTGTGTTGATACGTCGGGCCGTATTACCTGGAGTTGCTTGTTTAATGCCGTATCTCGCGAGACCGCTAGGCTTATACGGCGAGCAAGTCACTGCAGTGATATTTCTTTTATCTTATACCTAAAGAAGTTAAAAAAGTGTTTAAACGCGCGAAAATGCGTTTAATGTGTAAACATTGGCGTCACGAACGTCGGCATATTTTCGGCATATAACGCGACGTCCATTCATAAAAATGTAAATGTTTACGTCACGACGTCATTGACGTTGGCATATGTCCCGCATATAACACGTCAGACAGGCATAATACTGATTCGGAAAACCAGACATGTATGATGCGGAAAATGTGATCCGTCGTGCTGTATTTCACTGTGGGATTTGGTCTGTAATTTGGACAATACATACATTGATATATAATAACAGTTTATATCAATTGACAACGAGTGGTAGATTCTTTATATCATATGACATTAATAACAAGGAAATACACATATTTCTGTAGAAAAACACACTTCGTTATACAAACGATGCCAAACATAAGGTCATTTCGGGATATAATGACGTCGTTTAGGAGATAAAAGGATGTGATATATTGCTACATTCGTTATATTTTCGAAATAGTTTAAGGTCCTTTAATGACAACTCATGTTCGAACAGTATGGACAGTCAAGTCTAAATCACCATCATTATTGTAACTAGAATCAAAATATCAAATGTTATAGTTCGATACTTAACAATAATGCGTTTGATTTCGTTTTGACTTGTTAACGTTTCGTTTGTCTATAAATACGTAACACTGTATTTAGTCAACATAACACCTTTTTGAAATGAAAATTATTTTCTCTTTAAAAAATTACGAAAATTAAAAAAAATGATCACAAAGTCGTCTCAAATACACATGTTCAAAATGTATTATGCATTTACGAATGTAATGTCGTATTCAGCTAATTTACCGACTGATTTCAAACGAATTATATCACATTCTTACATCGTAATTGGTCACAGATCGTAATCAATCATTATAATCATAGGTTTTAGAACGCTTGCAGTTTTTATTTAACATACGTTTGAGAAAAGCTTAAAAACCGGAAGTGAGGTCATGTTTCAAACATAAAACAATTCGAATAACTCATATATTTATTATTCAAATAGAATATAAAATACTGTTTATTTGTTCTCTTACTCTCACGTTTTTGATCAATATAGCCGACATCAATTTAATCGTGGTTTTTTTCTCGCAAAACAATTAATTGGATTTGGTGTATATTCATTAATTATGTGACAACGACCATATATCATACATAGGGCGAAACAATGGGCTATATAAACCATTTCCAGACAGCACTAAGTATTACAACCAGACTAAAGATCATTAAAAGTGTAAAAAAATACCAACGACGAATTATATCAAAACGTAAATGATTCAGTAACACGTACACTTTTGCCTAGTCGTTACCACAAACCCCAACCTTATAAATATTTAGCTATGTTATGCTATCCATCAATTTTCCAGTCTACCCTACGTAATTGAATTATTTCAAAATCTATGAAAATCAACTCCCACATAAATAAGTGATTTTACTGTCGGGGTGGATAGGGCACACTTTACGGAAACCGCCAAACAACATCACCAGACAGTCGCTGAGGTGGAACCCTCAGGAGAAAAGAAAACGAGGCCGACCAAGAAACACGTGGCACCAACACCACGAGGAAGATATGACGAAAATGGGACTGACCTGGACACAGATGGAAAGAACACTCCAAGACAGTGCACTCTGGAGGACCACTTTTGGCGGCCCATACCCCGGGAGTGGTGGAGGCCCCAAATGAGTAAATAAGTGGAGTTAAATGTAATTCATTGGTAGAAGAAACTGGCATTCACTCATATAATAGAGGTAGGTTTTGTTCTTGAGTGACTGCTCTGAAAGGTACTTCCTCGTACATACCTGAACCAATTGGATGAATACGACCACACACAGCTCCAACCTTTCTATTCTTCTTCATACGATCGACTAACAACTTCACAGATTCTGGTTTGAAATCAACATCACCATCCAACGTCAGTATAAATGTGTTCTCAGCCTAAGGAACAGCAGAGAACATAATCAGTATCATATCGAACTTATCAACCTAGCTGAGTTAGTTGAGCGCTAGTTTATCAAAGGACTTATTCGGGTTCAATTCAAGGTCGAAGAGGTTATGTTCCACCGCGAACTTGTGTCATAGATGTTCCCGATAAAGGATTTACAATTTACTTCAAAGATAATACAATTTATCGAATAGGTTTTACCATCTTTTCAGAATTATTGTTTGTATAAAGCACAGCTTGAGTCTCTGTGAAATTCGATACCACTAACTCGCCTCAGATCTTAGTTCTACTGTTCCTAGAAAAAAAACAAAAATACGATAGTATCCTTCTTCAATAAAACATACCTTTTCATATTGTTCCGTGTCCATTTTATTAAACAGCGATTTGACAGGTCTAGACAAGTTATCTTTCTTTGACTTCTTCTTGCGGTTGCGAGCTTTAGACATTCGGCTTTCAAGTTCAGACTCTTCAGTGAACGCCTTCTCATTTTCTTTTGTTCCAAACAATCGGAATCCCAGTAAGTAGTACATGTACATACACTGAAAGAAATTATTACAATTAGAGGTTATTAACAAACATGTATTTACACATATATGTGCCATTTAAGACCAGTGTCTTTGGATTAATACGTCCGCAACGGAAACAGAAAGTTGAGGGTTCAATATTACTACCACGACTGAAGCATTAATTGGTACTGATATTGCTTCATTGCTTATCTTACAACTACAACTATGATTAATAAACGAGAGTTCATCGGGAAGTTCGTATAAATATGTTGTTAATCGTGTTTCATTGCGCATAAGGAATAATACATAATACCATAACAATCTACATATTCTCTTACAAAAATGAGGAAAACCTTCTACACAATTGACCTCAATTAGTAAAATAAAATATTTATATAGCGCATTTTTCATGCGAACGCACGTTCTAAGGCACTTTACATTATAGTGTTGCAGCCACAAGGGCACAGGTGCTTCCTGTACCAGTGCAGATACAGCATGATCTGACCAGAGGGCCAGACTGAGAGAAAGCCCCTGAAAGGGAGAGAGAGACGTTAGATACAGGCATGTCCGGCGCTGCAGAAGTGCGCCTAGCTCTTATTTCGATTAGACAGCCTGGTTCTTTAATGTGCCCGGTGTATAGCACCGATACACAGCTTCCTGGCACTTCCAGATACTTTGCAGACCACACGGTCAGATATACCTGGAAATATTATATATTTCAGAAATGTCAAGCTCCGATGCTGGGATTAAACCCACGACCTCTGGAAATTGACAGTCCAGTGCGTTACCACTGAGCTAAATCCGCTTATATGAAAGTATAAACTGACCTGAGACCATCGCTTCCTGTGCCTGATCTTGTTCTTATCCTTGATATGTACAATCATCTTGGTATGACCAGGCATTGTCCACACTAAACGTCCGCCATATGGAGTAACGTATTTCATCGGTGGAGATATAATGATAGGACCTTTAACCACCGACCTGTTGTAAAAATAATTTAAAACTGAATGAAATTGAAGCAAAAATAAATTAATAAGACCAGAAATCACAAGCGCTGTTCAAGTGAGTATTCATTTAATTATGTTGCCAAAGAATAACAAATCCGTATGCCGTTTTACCAACAAGTTCTCAGTATTTATGGCTTCCTGAAATTTAAAATTGACCAATTCTGATTTACCGTTCCAAGAGCAGATGAAATCAGACTAACCTACCGTATCCAACTGTAACTTATCAGCACGATGTACATTGGCTTGGGGTTGAAACCATGCCTCTCAGGTTACACAACAAAAAGGCTAAAGTAAATGGTCTTATAGCAGAATGAGTTAGGGACGTTTTGATTATAAAATAATGTATGTATAATTATTATGTCCGATGTCGCTAATTATACATGTATATATTTACCTAGCGGCGTCCTCCATACATTCCATCAGTTGTTTCAAGAAGGCATTCGGAACGAATTTGTCAACATCGTCATTGAGTTCAAAAGCATCGTCGAAAATCACATGGACTATTAAGGAGAAAACAAGATGATATTATTTTGAAATTACGTCACGAAATAAAGTGATAATGTACTAAACATGACAAAATAGTTATTGTCGCACCAATTCTAGTCAATAGTTGAAGTAATACCGTTATGGTTATTTAAAGTTCAGTTAAATATTTAAAAAGTATTTTTAATCCTACTGGGAAATAGTATATAGAGTCAAATTATCCTGACATCTTAAGTTTAGTGTGCTGATCATCAAGCAAGGCCAATATATTAATACCCTTTTAACGACATTGGTATGACGTCAGGTATGACGCGACCTGGGAACTCGAGACCTCTCTCGCTGCTTATTACAGTTTTGCCAACTAGATTCATGAAACAAGCCATTGTAAATGAGAAAATATACATACTCTCCAGGTCATAGTAGTCCGGGTCTTTGATTCTGAATTTTTCCTGTGCAAGGCGACTAGCACAATGAACATAATCCAATCTGAAATATTAAACAGTTTCAATATTTGTTTGTTTCTACGTTATTGGTATGTACATGCTGGCGAAAGTACCTTTGGCAATAAATTATATTAACATATGCTTATTGTTAGTTATTATGAAAAAAACGCTGTTTTTTAGCAGTTACATACAATTGACTTAATCAGTATTTCTAATCTGTAGGCTGACACTCTATCAATGGGCGGGCTTGCTAATTGTCGATTTCGTCATTCATACCAACTTGCGGCACTTGTGCAATTAATCTCATATTTATTTTTCTGTCATTTCAATTATTTTAAACTATACTTCTATATTTTCTATATTTAATGATATACCGAATGTATTCAGGTACTCACCTAAACATAGACTTCAACAATTGCGTCATTTCCTGACGTGTCTCGTGCCACATTGTTGCGCATGCGTAGATCTGTGGAACCACATTAGGTTTGGAACTGTAGATGCCTTCCTCGTAACTCTCTTCACCGACGTAACGGAACGTGTCAAATCCTGTCAACTTTATTTCCTTGTCGTTCCGTCGACGACGGAGTGTAAGTGTGAAGTCGGGGAATATACCGTCGAAATGAGGCGTTATAAAGAGCCTGTAATGAATAAAAAAGGTAATATTAAGTCAGACGGGGAAGGCAGCACTCAGCTTAACCAGCCGAGCACAGAAAACATAAAAAACACACAAGGCACAATGCCCAACTGAACAAGCCGAGAACAGAAAACATAAAAAACATACAGGGCACAATGCCCCATTAAACAAGTTAAGATACTCCCATATACAAGCTGTTGTCGAAATTCTAAATGAACCAGTTTCAGCAATCAAACAGCTGAATGTCCAAGCTGAATGACCTAGTTCCATATTTAAACATTATATAAACTCATTACACCTACTAATAGCTGTATACATGTAGTAACACAAACACAATATTCATTTATTTTGAACCATGCTATTTGTGTTATTAAAAGTTGTATACATGTATTAATATAAACATGATAATCAAATATTTTGAACCGTTCTATTTGTGTTATTAAAAGTTTTTTAAAGGATGTTATTTTTGTGAAATAAATCGTAAAAGATGAAGAAAAACGTAATGCTTACTTTTCCAGTTTCGCCATTCTTTCACTCTGTGGGAACCATATATGTGATGTCGTAATAGCGTAGGAAATCCAGAGCACAAATGCGCATATCAAAGGGATCATTAAGTCTCCAATCGACTCTCCTGGGCAGAACCAACCGCCATTATGCCAATGTGCAGGAAGGAACTGAAAGTGGCATTGACAGAAGATAAAGGCTAGAGTGACTGGTGGAGCGAGGATGATCGACAAGGAGAAAGCGAAACGTTGCATGTGCAGTTTGCATGCCAACCCTGACAAGTAGGTGATCACAACACCGGAGCCAATTTGAAGATACATCAGACTATATGAATGGAAATGGTGCTCAACGGAGTTCATGGTATCCATTGGAACTACTGTTGTGTTGTCATATGTTTCTGGTCCTGACGAAAATCGGAAGTCCGTGTTATTTGTTAGCAACCTGGAGAGTAGGACTATGAAGCCTATCTTCCATGGATAAACCAATATGTTCACCGTATCTCTGGAGTCTTGTAAAATCTTCCGCCAGTGTTTGAAGGGTATTCGAACTTTGCCGCAAATTGTCCAGTCTCCGGAGACGTAATTCTCCCAGTAACCTACAGAGAACAAGAATAATCCAAGTGGAAGTTCCCATTCTATTGGATGGTTAAGAGAAATATCAGTCTGTTGGTATGTTGTTTCGTTGACTCCTTCCAGCATGGTGTGGTTGCCATCGATCATAAAGTTGTCAATGGTAAAGAAAGGAACCACTCCAACTTGTACAACGAATGCCATAACGTTCAATATGATAACCATGATTTCACTGACGCTTGGGTTGGGTCTTCGTTCACGAACTATGACTTTAAGTAGACTTGGTACTTGGCACACCGCGAATGAGACGATTACCCCACGAAATATGTCGGTAGATGGCAGAACTCGGTATATCACTAGGCAAATTCCTAAAGCCTGACTACATTCTAAAATCAGCAACTGAAATTATACAAGCATACAAGTTTTATAATAAAAGTGGTCAAATGTATACGCGTAAAGATTTGATATAAATGTGGTCATGTAGATCTAATATAATAAAGATTTAACATAAATGTGGTCAAATGTACGATATACTGATGGGCTACGTAACTTGCGACAAAACACGGTTTTTTTGTTGAGTTTTAGTAGCATCAAAACCGTTATACTGTCAGCTATAGCATTGCCCCCAGGGCGACCAATCATTGTTTGGTATGTTTCCAAAAGCTTCTGTCACAAGTTGTGGACGGTGTCAAAAATATGGAAGCAGTGCTCAATTATATATAAACACTTACAATTGAAAAAAAATTACAATGCAAGAAACACAACTTACAATTAAAAACGTCTTGACAGATGGCCATTCTTTCCCACCAAACAATGTTTTCATCAAAGACATGAACCAACTGAAAGCCATTGGACCACAGATACAGAACAACAACGTAGTTACGTGTTCACCTCTTGTTTCTTGATCCTATAGAAATGAATATTTGAACATGCATAAATATAATACATATATGCTTTATAAGATGACTGTATTTCAAGGTTAGGTGTCAGTTATTAACGTGTTCTCATAGGGGAAGAGATAGAATTGTACAATGAAAACAGTTCATAAATGTATTTTAAATTAAAAATTGCAATGCACAGGCAACTCAAATACATACACTATAACCATTAGTACGTTCAACCAAATGGGAGGTGCAAAATTTAACATCAGAAACCGCAATCATTGTTATACATGTACATATAAATACGAAGGTGTCTATAAGGATACATTTATTGCCTACGTCAATATAAAGGCGTAAAGTTATATGAAAAACCACAAACGGAAATTGATTACTCTAATCAGTTCAAAGAAATTCATTTCAGATGGATGAAGAACTAATTATGCATAACGGTACATACACGAATGCTAACTTAAAAAATTGCTACTTTGTAAATCTTATGACAAGTCGCTAGCTCTGTACATCTTTAACAACAATTAATTGTGGGAAAGGGTACTGCAATATTAATACTGTTTCAGATAACGATACGAATTTCAACACACCTTGTTTTAAGTTGTTATAGAAGTCTAATGAATTTAAATTTGAGCTTAAGTTCAAATACAGGAGCGCACAGACAATTCAAAGTCACACAGAAACGACAGCAGCGCATAGCCACCAACGCAAGAGTCAGACATAGAACGAACAATCCATATCCCCAAACAATGGATGTTTCAAGCAGTCCTATATACTCGCCCAACAATGAAACACGTACTTCACAGATTCTTGTGTTTTTTTCAAATCTGTACCATTGTGAAAAAGACATTGGTGACGTTATTTACCTGATTAATGCCCGATATAAGCAACATCAGTGATAACTTGTTGGCTACAGCTCCTCCTAGAATTGCCACGAACATTATCAGGTACATAAACAATCGAACCAACTTCAGTATTTCTTTAAATATTGCGTCGTTCTCTTCGAATTCACGTTCTGATATTTGGAAAATATCGTAGGGTCTCCTGAAAAAAGATTCACAGGTAAGTACGATATGTAGTTTATAATAGTTTAAATAAAAATTTACAATGAGTAGTATAGTATGGTATTTTGATGTGTTGTTGGTGGTGGGTAGTTGTGGTTGTGTGGTGGGTGGTGACGATAATGACTGAGAAGATGACAAGGGAAAGACAAGTGATTGTTGATAAGGAGGACAAATATTAATAACTCGAACAAGAATAAAAAGGAACTCATATAGACGCAGACGAAGATACTATATACCTGATACTGCCGCTCGTTCTTTTAATGTTTTTCTATTTGAATAAAAAGAAAAACCACATTTTCAGCATTTCTTTTACAAAAACATGTAATATAGTTTACACCACAATGCTTTGAATACTTGTAGTATAGTGGTTACCAGTAATAAACGACAAACAAAAAAGTTCTTATACTTACCACTGATCGTGACTTCCCTCTGATTCGTACGAGCCAGTTGTTGTGCTTTTACTGTCGTCTGAAACATTTGACATCTGACGTTTGGTTTGCATAGTGTCCCCGGATACATATCTAGGCATCTGGACATTGTTTGTATATGCTGGCGCTCTTTTCCCACCACCCTGTCCTGCACTAAACCCTTCAAGAATAACATCACCACCTTCGTTGTTCTGCATCTGTGATAACTTTTCTTTCAGAAGAGCGTCGGTATCAAGGTAACCATCTACAACAGTGTTAAGATTATTTATTGTAAATCTAGTTGCGTAAATATACATAAGAAAATAACGAACACGAGTGTTAGTCATCGTACCTGGGCTGGTATTCACAAAGCATCTTAGTAGAAAACTTAGATTTTTTTTAAAAACACGAAAAAATCTAACGTATGTCAACCTTACATGACAATCAATATTATCGATTTTTTGCATAGGTTTAAATCATTATGTAAAGAGCTACTATAATCACTAAGAAAACATGGGTTAATCTTCAATTTGTGCACGATACACGTAATACTAACTTTTAACTTAAGTCAAAATATTTAAGTTTTCAGCTAAGATGCTTTGTGAATACCAGCCCTGGTGTGTTTTTATGTGTCCTGTGCACGCCTTCCCTGTCATATCTAATGTTATCATTTTTATATTTGACAATACTGTATATACCCACTTTGGTAAAATGTTTAATTTTTGTTTAAGTGCTTCCATGTAAGAAACCAGTAAACCGTTGCAAAAAAATATTCTCGATCAAACATTTAGTACTGACTGATCGGGGATATTTCTTCAAACAATGCATTTACGTTGAATTGATGGTTTGTTGGTAGCTGTTCGATTTAATTATTTCTTGCTCATTATATGAGATTGTTCTTGTGGATTGTACTTGTAGACTTCGAGGTTTTTTTTCGTGAGTAGTGTATGCCTTTGTACTGTTTCGGCTCAGTGCTGCCTTTCCTATCCACTTTCAGCAGTCAAAAAGTTGAATGTCCTAACTGAATGACCACGATTCAATAGAAACAAGGCTGAAATACCTAGTTTTAGCTGTCTGAGCTGTAATAAAAAAGCTTAAGTTAAGTACTTGTATATTACCTCTTTTGTTAGGAGTACGGTCGGGTTTCCTAGGCGTACTGTTGGATATATCTTCATTGTTTATGAATGAATTATCTTCAGATGATTCAATTGATTCTCTTGACGCTCGGCGTCGTTCTAAATCTTCCATCTCTTCTTGTTGACGTAATATCTCGCGACGTTGTTCTTCTTCGTAACGTTTACGTTCAAGCTCGAGTGCTTCTAGTTCCAACTTCCGGAGGCGTTCTGCCTCGCGTTCTCGTTCTATTCTTTCCAGTTCCTCTTTCTATAAAGATAATCAAGATTACTTATAAGAACATGTTTGTAAAGACTTCAATTGTGAAATTAAAACACTTGCTCCTAGAGAAAAAATACACTTAGTCTAGATCTTGTATACTAAGGTATAGTATAATTGTCAACCGATCAAAGGGGTAGAGCCACGGAAGGCATAAAATGGCCTAAAAATTCAAAATTCTCAAGATGTGTAATCATGCATCGTTTTCATACCATGAACGTATGTACAGTTTTACCTACATTTCTTCACCATTTGAATTCAATTGTTAGTTTTAAGTACTTTAAGTGTTTGGTTCACTGCACTTCTATATTAATTATACTTGCGCTGCATTTACCAAGATTAAACTCAAAATATCATGCCTCAAGTTTCATTAATTGTTTTAAATTGCATCGAAGTTCCGTCAATGTAACATAATCCAACAAGAAATAATGGCATAACAGGTTTCGTGGAAACAACATTAGTAAACTACTTTATCATTGTTGAAACGTATCCTACTGAAGTTAAATAAGCATAACATCACTAATTTAGCATATCACAACATTTCAGTAAACTTTGTATTTAGCTCTGTTGTAAGAAACAAGTTATTAGCCGTTCTGTGAACATTAATCACTGGTGAATTACTTGTGTAAATAATTACCTTAATTCTAAGACAGTTTTCCAATTCTTCCTTCTGCCATGATTTCATAAAAATCTGAAATAAAATTTAAAATTGTTTTGAAGTACTGTTTGATTTAATAAAAATCTGGAATAAAATTGAAAGCCATAAGACATGATGTACATTATACACGTACAAATATGATATCATAACAATCATGTTGTGGTGTACGTATAATAAACGTTATTACGCTTTTATGAAAACATTAATAAAATAAAAAGTACCACTTATAGCTATACTTTATTTCTATTCAAACATGGTCAACTTATTAAGACATGGACAACACAACAGTGGCCAATATCATAGTAGAACAAAAGCTGCAATATTTCATTATATGGCGTCATTCAGTGCAACAGTTGGGGCGAATACTAAGGGCACCTTTATACACAAATATACATAAAATGACACGGTGCAATTTGCGATTTGTCTTTAAGGTATTGATATGGAAAGACACAATTTAGTTTCATATTTGCAGTTCCTCTGTAGCTCAGTGCTTTCTGTCTAATCGGTCGACCCATGTTCAAATCCGGTTGAAGGCTCTTAAATGCCTGCGATGTTTCAGCAGAAAGCTGACTGGCAAATAAGAGCTATGATCGGCATTTTGAACTTAAGAGATGTTTCTTGTTCTAGGCGAAGTTATGTAAGATGTTCACGACACAGTACCTAGTCGTGCAATAAATGCCTATCATTAACAAACACATCATTGGAATTTATTAGCCTAAATTGTGGTCATTTGTCACCCATGTATACTATAAATCTAACTATGTCAATAGTTTATGTTCCTCTTAATTGTAAGCTCTGGATAGTCAATCTTACACAAAAGCTCATTACTAGTCTAGGTGACTGTTGTATGTGATGAAATACCAATAATATTGATCAGCTCAATGATTGTTTAATGTTGGGAACCGTCACTATAGATACAATAGATGATATGTCCAGGTGACTAGGCAGTATTGACCTAATGACACTGAGCGTTTAATTACCTGTCCATATATAATTGGGGCATTGGTAGGTATCAATATATAACTATATAAATTATGTACCTCGGTACGACATACTAATGTATGAACTAACGATTAGTCCTCCGACTTTTGTGTGTTAGAAGTTTTGGAGCGCATTTTTTTAATATGGTTGTGTAAGTGACTCAAAAGAATGCATCATAATTACTTGGTTCAGATATGAATGTAAACGTATTCATACAGCACTGTTGGTGATATGGCAAAAATTTATAAAATTTTGTCATTAAGAATGGTTTTTCTAGAGACTTGTCCATATTTAGGCAATTTTGAGCAAAAGGTGAAATGATCAAATTACAATGTTCAAAAAAGTAAAAGAACCAGCATAAGTTGCTTCATCAGAAATACGGATGTTAAATTAAAAATAATAAGGTTTATGAATGATTGGTATTATCTGACCACGAATACTCGTTCAAGTATAAAGAGTATCGGTTTAATTTGGTTAACTTATACAGTTTCGTGCGTTGTTCGAGACTGCCACTTTACAATTATAGTAAGATGGCACTATACAGGATGTTAAGTTAAAAAAGTTTGTTTTCAAAATTTGAGTTCATAATAACTTTACCAGAGCTATGTACACAATGTACACTTTCAATTTCTTGCTCTAATACCAAAATGTAATGCCAGCCAGAGTAGAACAATGGTAGAACCCTCTCTGGAATTTATCCTGAAAAATTTACATTATTCTGACGTCAAAAAAATAAACCATTAAACTTCAACATTGAAAACGAACTTTTTTAACACCCTGTATATTATATAAGAATTAGACATGTTATTTTACCTTAGTTTTTCCGATTTGGTATCCTTGAATCCTAGCCTCTTCTAGTATATGTATTGTGGTTTCATATTCGTCTGTGTCATAGGGGTAATCTAGTATAATACCATATCTGTAACGATGAATAATAACAATAACAGTTAATGTATTGTAAACACTCAGTCGTTTAGTTTCATTTTCACGTTCGTTCAGTCGTGGCACGTGTTAGGCATTTTGCCGTGTAATTGTGGTCTGTGTTATTTTCTGTTTTCTGATCGGCTGTTTCAGTTGAGTGCTACCTTCTCTGTCGGGTTTATCATTATCTTTATACAACATGTATTTGATGAACGAGATTTTCATATTGTGGTTTGAAAGTTCGTTAAATATTCACATTCATTATAAAAGTTGATATTTCCCTTTGATTTTGTATAATTTAAGGCGTTTGGAAGACCACATAATACTAGTACATTGTCACACCCATAAAATGCTGAAAATTAAAGTTGTAAACAGGGAGTCGTTAGGGATCGTATCAGTATGTTACGGTGGAGATTGAGGCCGACAGTGGTCACATGATCTATCCAGTCAGTGGTCACATGATCCCTAGCAACCAACCAGAACTGAGCCGTCATTCCGCAAGTAACTAAGCTTCCAACATGAATTGGAGATAGAGGACAAATAATTGGTTGCGCTGTAGTTGGTCATGTTGTCACTGTGTGCAAATGTCCCTTCTTAGAAACCGAGTCAACAATAAAAAGTTCTATTTTACCGATTAAGTATATACATGTAGTATTACGTAACTACTGTTTAACCAATCCAATCTTTTCAATAATTGAAGAAAAATACATTGAACTTTTTACACTTAATTTTAACGTTGTGACATGGGAACGTAACTTTGCAATTTTGCTTGGTGTAACACGTTGGTATAGAAAAAACGCAATAATTTACTTCAAACACCAAAAGAATATGTTAATCGTCACATTCGTCAAGAAAAACGTATTTGTGAAAAGCAATTTTGATTCATCATCGGGCTCAGACGAAAAATCGCCTACATGGTTGAGTATGATTTTTGTAGAAATATGACGTCAGAATGATTATGCACCGTACGCATTATTTGGATAATGTGTTTGCCCTTATTTTTGTGGCGTTTACGTTTTCGGTGGCATTATTCTAATCACGTTTTGTTAATAAGAAAAAAACCTTGCAAAATTTAGTTACTAATGGAGCCATATAACTGCCACCACTTAACTTTAAGATTTCATGAAAACTTTCGTAAAAATTATTGGATATTTCATGAAAAAATATTATTGCAGATCAAAGCAGTAATTGGCAATTTTTCACGTTAAGATATTTATCTTGCATTCATAATATTTTTCTGTTTTCATGAAAGTCCTCGTTATTTTCACGAAATATTTATGTGGTGGCAGTTATATGGCTCCATAACTAGTAACAGCGGTTAATTACGAAATCTTTAATATTTGTACAGTATACGTGTATAACATTCAGAAATAATTGAACTGTTCTTAACTTTATTTTTACAATTATTTAAAAATTAGTATTCTTTATATGTAAGAACAACATGTCTTCGTTATTTTGACATACTGACATACACAAACCACAGGTAACTGTATCATTTTTTGTTTACTTTTGTTAATGGTACAGTTACCTGTGACACCAACCACTTCAAAGTAAAAACATGTAAGATATGTCACTGTGTGTGACAAAGTAAGTCACTTCATCGAGTGCGAAGAAATGCCATCATGGAACAATGACATTTTAGTATTCGTACACGAGGATAAGCGTTACATGTATTATATACGAAAAGTAGAGACATTTTTTAAAACAAACATGACGTATTTGTTTAATGAGTTATGTGTCAAAATAACAAAATTGTATATAACTGCCCTTCTTGGTATTGATTTACATTTTAATCAAGTAAACTTACATAACGATTTTGAAAATATTGATAGATTTGTTTAATGACTTATTTGTCAAAGACAAAAACACATGTATATAAATGGCCATTTAGCATAGATCTATATTATAATCAAATAAAACTGTAGGGCACAGACAATCCAAAGCAACACAGAAACGACGGCAGTGCCTAGCCATCCACATACCGAAAATGGATATTTCATGCAAGCCTACATACTCACTCCACAATGAATGACACAAAAATCGGTTTTGAAAACATTGATAGATTTGTTTAATGACTTATTTGTCAAATACAAAACACATGTATATAAATGGCCATTTAGCATAGATCGACATTATAATCAAGTTTACTTACATAACGATTTGAAAAAAAATGATAGATTTGTTTAATGACTTATTCGTCAAATACAAACCCACATGTATATAAATGGCGTATTTAGCATAGATCGACATTATAACCAAGTTAACTTACATAACAGTTTTGAAAATAATGATAGATTTCTTTAATGACTTATTAGTCAAATACAAACCCACATGTATATAAATGGCCTATTTAGCATAGATCGACATTATAACCAAGTTAACTTACATAACAGTTTTGAAAATAATGATAGATTTGTTTAATGACTTATTAGTCAAATACAAACCCACATGTATATAAATGGCCTATTTAGGATAGATCGACATTATAACCAAGTTAACTTACATAACTGTTTTGAAAATAATGATAGATTTGTTTAATGACTTATTAGTCAAATACAAACCCACATGTATATAAATGGCCTATTTAGCATAGATCGACATTATTATAAAGTTAACCTACATAAAGTGACGGTGTTTTAACCAATGGAAATAGCTGTAAATATAGATATGATTACAATACTAATGTATAGTTTAGACTCATCTATTTAAAGTTGAATATGTAACTGTGACAAATTTGAAGTATTAATCAAACATGGTGAATGAGTCTGGTATAAGTAGATGGTATTCATGCTATATTGAAGGATTGTGTTTTCTAGTTAAAATACATTGCACTGAAAGTGGGACTAAAATCTATACTGTACGACACCATCGCCTAAAAACGAGGCCTAAGAACGAATTAGACCCCTCGGTTATCGCAACAACCACATACAATATTGCACAATTAACCAATGTGACTACACCACATACCAGTACTCGGTTGATGAGAACAACAATGACGATTCAAGTTTGCACAGGCGACATTGTAAGACCACCACATGCCAAACTCTCCTATCGTGTGATTCGAACTCAAAACATTCAGTTCAGATAACAGAGTCACCAAGCCACGAATACCATTTTAAATGTACTATACATGAATGTTAGATTTCGTCTTAATTTGTGTTATATATAGTTTTTTAAATGAGACAGACATCAAAAGTAGTTTCATTATTTTGTTCGCGAAAAGAAATGCTTAATGTTAGGAGTCTAATCACGAAATAAAATCATTCATGATTGAATTATCTAAAAAGATAGTTACAAATCAGACAGGGACTTGACAAAACTTCAATATCTTTAGTTCGGTATTTTTGTACAGTTTTAATTTTTAACTAAACGACCCTAAACATTTCAGAGACTGTCCAATCATATCATGTTATTTGATAAATGTTAATGTTGGCCAACGAGTTTTGTGTTTTTGGAACAACTAAGCAAGCAAGACACAAAACAGCAAGGTCGAATGATCATGCAAACTTCGGAACAAAACGATCTCATTGTCCTGTCGAAAACAGGGCGTCACCAAAACTATTTTTAATAATGCAAATAATAATGAAGACGTAAATATATTACCTAATTAATCATGTACATCATTGTATATGCAACAAGATTTGACTTTTGTTGCAGCTTACGTGCTCTTCAAATTCGCTCTATATAGAGATTGCTATAAAATGTTTATACTTTTATGGCATTCAGTTATTAGCACTTTATATTTTGATTGAATTATTATGATGTTTATTTTATTAATTTAATATTCATTTATTTTAGACTGGCAATAGTGAAACAAGTTCAGCTTAAAATTAGTCCATAGCCACACCTCATTTCTGACGGTATCCAATGTCATGTGGGTATGAGAGAAGTGAAGCTAATTTTTGCATTTTATAGATGTTATTTTGTTAATGTATAAATTGATTAAATTCTAGTACGGTGTAGTTTAATCTAACGTTTATACTATAACAATTGACTTAATATTGCTGACGAAACATGATTATAATATGTACTGTATATGAGCAGTATGCACATAGTTTTAGTAGAGTTTAACTATAGAAAAAAACCTAAAACCTATGTAAATCGAGTAAATTGCTAAGTAGGTTTTATACAAATTCAAAATTCCAATAATGTTTTATTCCTATATGTGACTTTACAACAAGAAGTATGTGTGTGTATTTATGAGTTATGTGCTTAAATACAGCATGCTTATCACATGAATAGAATTACACTAAGTATCAATCATATATAGTGTTTTTTCTTTAAAATAACAACAACAAAAATACAAAAACAACAACTTATGATTAATTAATCTTAAATAAGATTAATAAGTTTTATCATTTTTTAGACATTAAAGACATAATTCAGCATATTAGTTTTCACAATTTGTTTAAGTTTCCCAATTCTAAAGAACTAAGCCATCAAACACTATGTGTACATCAATGCTATTGAATTAATTTCCTCACCTTCATTAAAATGCTAATGAAGTCCAATTATATTCAAATTATCACTTCACTCACAATTCATCAGTATAACATCCGATCGAAATACATAAATGAAACAATAGTCCGTAAATAATATGTTAGGCACTTAATATCCAGATCGTTGCGACTCATTGGAGTCCACGTAATATAGTTTTGTGTTCTCGTTCGGAAATGGGACCAAGCAAAAAACGTGCTTATATATGACAAAATTATGAGCAAGCGTTGCCCCCGTAACCGATCTATCAATAATTAATGACGTAATAATGGCTAATTTTACGAGTGCGAATTATGACACAGGCCGTAAATATAACGGACACATTAGCTTTTCTCACGTCGTGCGTTACTCACGCGCACCAATGTATTGTTGTTATTTTTAACTTTAAAACTGAAGAGTATTTCTCATCAATAGAGAACGAAAACAGTCAAACCCTTGCTGAAAATTGCCGATTCATATCGCTTTGTTTTGTGGTTGATGCGACTGTCAAGGTGGTAAATGATTTCGTAGGTGTTTCGTAAGTAAATATACATTTTGAAACAATAGGCTGTTGATACAGTAAATCACTGATGTGAAAGATTCGTGTTTTTATCTCTCAACTTCCGGATCACACACATGTACATATTTCATGTTCACGAGTTGAGCAATAAACATTTCAAGGTCACAGACACATGTAATTAATTACATTTTATTTTTAGTTAAATATATTTAATTGCCATGAATTATCTGTAACTCTGTTCAGACTATTACATGTTACAAATTGAACGTGTCATTTATATACGCGACCTGTGACCAAAATCTCCCTAATGTCACAACAGTCATGGTAACTTAAAAGTTATCAATTTCCGTTTCCGTCTAATTTACATTTTCCCTTTCACTAAAATAGACTCACGTACTAGTGGAGAAAAAAACTATCATCGTAAAAACATTAGACCAGCACATCAACACTTTTCACATTCCATTGTTTAGGTGCAAAAAGACAATATTAAGTCTGGCAGGGAAGGCAGCACTCACCTTACCAAGCCGAGCACAGAAAACATAGAACACATACAAGACACAATGCCCAACTGAACCAGCCGAGCACAGAAAATATAAAACACACACTAGGCACAATGCACAACTATACCAGTCGAGCATAGAAAACATAAAACACACACTAGGCACAATGCACAACTGAACCAACCGAGCACATAATTTTTGGTTGAGTTCTCCAGAAGTCGTCAATGAGGGCGATTGGTTTTTAAAAAAAGATAATAACAAATCGGACAACAACAGACACAACATAGCACAAAAGAAACACACACACACAAAGAAAACTTACAGACAACAAGAACAGGTTTCAAAAGTTACATTGTAGATTGCTTCATGCATAATGATTACTAAATTCAAGTACAAACCTTGCAAACCATTGATAGGTCGAAGTGTTAGAGCGTATGCATTAACTGCATGCTATTAATAGTCACAATTTACTTTAAAACATTTCCAGCAAGTTTTTCTATCAATGTATGAAAAGTCGACCAGTTGAAGCTGTGCTATCATATGTCTAATTCAAGTATACCACCGATCCATCATCTGTTGACATAGTTTGTCGGAGAAGTTTGTCTGAGAAGCTTGCATAAGCATGGCTTAATTTTAAACTGCTAGTCTAAGATTGTTTCAGAATGATTTCAGAATTATTGACGCATCCCACCAGGGAGGAGTTCTCTATGCAATGCGGATTTTGTGGTCACGGTGACACATTCTAAAATATCCACAGAATTATTAATTATCTCATTATTAACTTTCATTTCAACTTAACAAATTTCTCCACGCCTTTGACGCCTCCAATTGTGGATTCTCATGCGGAAAATGAACGTGCATTGATTAGAGGTCTATACATTTCATATCTCTTATCAAGAGCGATTTTATACAATTAATCGTCAAGCCACCCTATCAATTAGTGTGCCTCACATGTAGGCATGATATGTCAAATTATCAAGTAATATTTACCACACTGAGTGACACATTGGTCATCTTTGAGTCATGCAACTAACTTGTTATCTTGTTATTCATTTATATTTGATAACCATCATTACGAGTTGATTTTACTGCTGCCATTTGCATGCTTGTCAGAGCTGCTCCACACGTTGTGAAATATTTAGTATGTTTATCAATAACTAACATTCAGAGAAGCCGATTCCAAGCCCAATATATGTAGTTATAAAGTAAGAAACACCACAAATACACAGTTTGGATTTGGGCGGATCTTTGCTAGTTTAGTTGGGTATTGTGCCTTGTATGTGTTTTATGTTTCCTGCGCTCGGTTTGTTCAGTTTGTCATTGTGCCTTGTGTGTTTTAATGTTTTATGTGCTCAGCTGGTTAAGTTGAGTGCTGCCTTCCCTGTCTACCTTAATATTATCTTTTGGCTATACTTTGTCAATAGCAACACAGACCGTGTGTATGTCTACCATGTTGTTGTTCGATTTCCTGTTCATTTGACTTAACGTCGTGTTTACCATTTTTCCACAATCGTGTACATTCTGTACTCGTAAATGGTTTCCAGTTTACCGCAACAGTTTTCCTGGAATCCAACCAGTTATATTTCGTTCCTTATCGTTCGCAAGCAACTGACAACTTCACCGTATGGAGAGGACACAAAGAGGAAATGACCGTAGCCAACGTCAAGGAAAACATACAAACACATTAATATTCTGATAATTTTAGATAGATGTGCTAGATGACTAAAACAAGTCATTTGCATTATATAAAAATTGTTTAATATATCTAGTGAAACATCAATAATTCCATGATACTACAAATCTGTTCGTGCTATGGATGTGGTTTCAATCTTGAATTTGAAGCCGCAACCAAACGTGATAATGAGCTTCATAGTGGTGTTCTTGATATTAGTGATGTCTTTCTGTTGACACAACCTTTAACCGAGGTGTTAGGAAGCTTTGCTATATATATGTATTATATTCATATACAATTGCATAAACTCACCGTTTGACGAAATCTTGAAAGACGATGCGTACAGGGTAGCCATCGCGACGTAGTTGGGCCAGTTCCATCAGACCGTTGCATAATAGCTGTCGACGGATAAGCTCCGAATCAAATTTTCCCGCCGACAAATGATGGTTAGGTTTCACACATCTGCGAATACACATAAATTGTTGCCGTCAAATGGTGTTGGTTTCAAAAAATACAAATATGTACATGTATAACACAAATACATTTTTATAGTCACACGCTTTTCATTGGTAACAAAATAAACAAGGAAGATGTCTAGCACGAAAAAAGGTAAAACTACGCAAAGAACGAGAAGTACTCCGATGTTTTTCCTTTGAACTCCTTGTATTCTCCTAATATCCCTTCAAGACCCTTACATATGCTAGTGCATGAATAGAGACAGACTTTATCTATGTGAAGTGATAGCGATTTAAATAGAACGACAATTATGCACAAAATAATCACACTAACTGATTGATCACATGTACGATGGATGGAATGGTTCCACGTGGATAGGTTTAAAACAAACGAGAATACTAACATATTGTTATATAAAAAGGTAAATCAGTATATATGTATTTGAAGCCGATAAACAGTCATGTATTAAAATATACTCAATGGCAAGAAAAATGCAATTCATTTTTCTTTTCACTTTTTAAAAAAATAATAGCATGACTTATTTCATGTATTACAGTATACTTAATTGCAAGAAAAATGTAATTAATTATATTTTTGTTTCTTATAAAAATAGTAGCATGATTTTTTTCATGTATTAAAATATAAGTCAATGGCAAGAAAAATGCAATTAATTTCATTTTTGTTTCTTATAAAAATAGTAGCATGATTTATTTCATGTAGATCGACTTCATTTTGTATAACTGAAGTTTCTTTGAAACTATCCAATACCAATAAATGGTGTACAATATGTTTAAGTTTAAATTGACAAGGTGCCGAGGTCATGGCCTTGGCATGGTGTTCAATAACCAAAATGTAAAAGCACTAATTAAGACTAACGACAGTACGTGATCTAATATTCTAATAATCTTTAACAATGTGGAATTGATATGGAAACCTGACAACGTATTATCACTGAAATAATATTAAAAGGGACAAAGGACTATGATATGACACACAACACATCATGTAAGGTCAATAAATCGTTGAAAATATGATAATTATCTCACCTGACGAATAATGGCTGTGCCAATGACAATTTTTCTACAAGGTCGGATAAAGATCTCTGAAAACGTAAAACAAGTTTATATGTTAACTATATGCAATGATGTCTTTTTATGTACCAACAATATATATGTACTATTTACTGTTTTATATGGTTGTTACATGGCACTATCGTTCTCGTATATTCAAAAAGTTAATTCCAGTCATCACAGACATCATTCGTGTTCGGTCCAAATGTATTTCTTATGCTTATATGTTAGTATTAATATAACTTGTATGGAAAAATGAAAGTTACCACTCTTAACATGAATTGTACCATTCAGGTGGCTTTGTTAAAAAGGTGTATTTGTATTTACATGTGGTACTTCCCGATCGAGTGCGTTATAACACAGTTGGTCGGAAGTACCAACGTTTGTTTTGTATATTTTTGCAAATGGATGAAACAAACATCTTATATCGTTTAACTGCGGTATAAGTATTATAAATAAATATTCTGATAGACTAGTTTTTTTAGTGTAAGATACGCTCGAATAATGCAGTTACAGTTTATTGACACCGAGGTAGGCCAAAAGAAACATGGCGCCGGACGATCAACAGCGAAATAAAGACAATGGGAAAGACACAATGAGAAATAGAGAAGATTGCGAAAGACAGACAGCAATGGAGAGACCTGGTTGGAAGAGGATAAATAGGTTGGTAGTTAATTGGCAATCAGCAAAACATTTACCATTGGCCATTTACAAAGTCATGATAAATCATGGCAAAGGCAATAATACGTACCTTAAAATGTTTGGTAACTGTAGGAGAAGTTCTCGAAAACGAAGCCATGCTGTCTAGAGTGTCTCCTGATAAATTCCGAGCTTTCCTGAATGAATAACAAACATTAATAAATAAAAAATATCGTAACAGTTACGAGAAAAGTTTGAAGGGGAAACGTTTTCTATGAAAATAGTTTAGGAATACACGTCATAAACCAATACGTTGTTTATTCATTTCTTAAATCAAATTCCTGATGAAGACTTAATCAAGCCGATACGTTGAAAAGAGCTTGGAGTTTGTTTTGTTTCAACTAGAAAATCTAATTTAGAATCTTAAAGGAAACGTACTTGAAAGTTTTCTTTCGTAAGATTTACTATCTACTAGAAGCATTTGCTAGTTATAAGTGTTAAAGTTCTGCGTGTATTAAATGGTTTGAAGTCGCATAATCTCATGAAACAAGTTAATTATCTTTGTTGCCAGGTTAATTCCGAAACATATACCAAACTCGCACACAGTATTGACGTCATTAGAACGGGGGTATACACACATGCAAACGGAATTAAAAATTGAAACAAATGCCGAATACAAACGACCATGCTAACGATGAAACAGGACAAGGAAATACAGCTATACCAGAACAAGCAAACAATCATAATGTTAATTCAAATTGTTAAAAGAACAGACATCACAAAAGAATGTTATACTGGCATTAGTCATTTCCTTTTTCCATTGACTGAACATTTGTTAATACAATAAGATCGTCAATAAACTAATAACATGAATATATATATATGCATGTACATGACTGTATATAGCAATTTTGAAATGGGAATTTTAGTTATTATATAATTGTTTGTATTAGCTGTGTTTTAGCGGATTGACTTGGGATTTGGGAAAATATCTGCATCCAAAGCAAGGGTTGATTTGAAAAATCTGCATTAACATGCATTTCTATGGTGTTCATGGAAAAGGTCACTAGTTGATTGCACCCAGACCAATGTGCGGTTGGATACAGTCGTAAAAAGTTTCATTAGTATGTTAGATATAACGTGTGTACAGTGAGCTGGTCATTGACAAAACGCAGAATTTACTGATTTTAGAAAGAACCAACAGTTTTTGAACACGTCAATCACTTTACGATAGAAAGCAGTTTCGTCATGTGAAAAATAAACAGAAAAGGCAAAAATAAATTGCTCTTACAAAAATTGAGCCTTTAGCTAAATGAACATTTTGTTTACAAAAGTCAGACAAACAATAGGCTTGGGTACCTCTGCTCTAATATCATGTTAATTCCTTTTAATCAGATTTGCGTCGTGTTTAACGAATAATCTGTTATAACGAATGTCGTTATAACGAGAGTGTTGCCCATAGAAAAATGACAATATCAGAACCAGCTCATTGTATTTTCGGATATAAAGAGATAAATAAAAGCCATTCCACCGGCGATACATTACATTGCTAACCTATTCGACTTAATACGCAATGATGCTTTTCTTGACACCGAATCTTTCATCTCTTTCAGTTCGATGGATGATGGCCAAACAGTTGGTAGTTTTGGTCTGTTCGTACATTGTCTGGCATAGCTGAAAAATAAATCTTCCAACTTACAAATACAATTATGCGATAATGCAAAAACATTAATGTTACATCTCACAAATAAATACCATTATTCAAATGATAATTTTAATCATAGCAGGTGAATGTGTGTGGGATAATGCCACTAACCCACATACAGTTACAAAATATGTCAATGATGAGATGTCCGTTTTCGCAAAAAACATACACGTCATTGGTTCCATAGGAAGGTCATAACTTTGTTAATATCTGGATTTCTTTTTACAAAAATCTTTCTTTATTAAGAACAGGACAAATAGTTTCGACAGAAAATGCCAAAAAACAAAATTCCAAATATTGGCATTATGACCCTTTTCTCAGATCTTGGCTCATTTGTTTTTGCTGGGTTCAATGCTGTTTATCCATTTTAGTGCAAGGTTGTAATACGAAAAAGGTAGCGTCCACGCAACACATGGGTACTGTTTTATCATAGAACTTACGAAATCCTTAAACTTACGTTTTTAAAGTTTAAATATTTTATAATTCTTTAACAATAGTATGTAAATTGTGATAAAAGTTTGTTTAAAATGAATTATGCTTAACTCCTACAACTCCCACAATATTTGTAATCCACGAATTTACGACCCCGCGAAAATGGATTTTTATCAAAATCCACGGAATTTAATACCCACGAAAATATGTGATTTTACAGTATTTGATGTGAAAAAAAAGCTGCATAAACAATGAGATGTGTGGACAATTTGAAAAATCTGTTTATAATTGGATTTAATGAATTACCGCATAAATCATTAATATGTTTTGAGGTATAATATCATAATATCATTAAAAACAAGTAATTAATTTCCATAAATATGCTAATGTGATATTTAAATGCCGATCAGAGACGAAATTACCGTCTAAATAAAACACAAATGTCCTATAGTTTCTGTAAGTTCGTTATAATGTCATTACCCGACAAATAAGTAACGTCTTTTCACTTTTTAATGAGCATTGTAATGTTAAGCAATCCAAAAAAACGTATTAGAATAGACGGTAATTTGGTATTTTAATGCTGGGCGACAAGGAATTGAGGAGCAGGAACTATGTTAGGTGACGTCATAAAGGTTCAGTGACATCAGGGACATTCGATGACGTCAGGATTGTTCAGTGACGTCAGCTAGGCTCATTGGCGTCGTTCGTGGGGGGTTCGTTGAGACGTCAGAGAGGCGCCTATATGGGATATCTTTTTTTTATTTCGCCTCACTGACGCCACATGCGCGAAGACAACGCTCTTATAGGCCTTGTCATGTTGACACAGGGACTAAATTGGAGTAACTTAAGCTTCCCTGGTTTTTCAAAAGAGGTTCCTTTTTACAGAGGGACCGTTTTATTGTAGTATGCTATTATACATCCGAACTTAATCCCTTCAAAACTGTGTGTTTAATGTCAACTTATTGGTTTCAAGTGCGTTTTCACTGGTGAAAAAGTGTCTTAATCTGATAGCGATCGCTGTTTTCAACTATTAAAATAAAAAATTCACTGAAATTAATGGCATATGAATCAATTAATTTAGTTGTGTAATCGTGAATTGTGATCATCAGAACGCACTTCCGTTTAACGCCCCGTTCTAAAGTCATAAAATTACCAAAACATAACCAAGCAGGCAAAATTACATTTATTTAGTAATGCAAATTATTCGTCATATGGACGTTGATGATAATAAATGAAACAAAACGACCGCCATATTTATTTCATAGTTCATAAGTCACGTGGTTGTAGTCACGAAGTGTCTCACGCTTCACGAGATGTCGTTTCACGCCTTGTCAAAATGCCTTAAACTTGTATAATAAGCAGTTTTATACGTATAAAATAATCAGAATTATTCCTGTGTAGCGCAAATGCAATTTGTTCAATTATGACATAGGAATGTGGGCGACTGGCCTCACAGTGAGTGTAGCAGTCACTTAAACTTTTGACAATGAAATATTGCACGAGCGATGTAGCTCACTTGTCAAGATGTGCAGTATAGGTTGTTGATATTCTTATAGACACTAATGGTGACACTTGTAAATTAAAATCAAGGTCAATATAGCACGACTATATTAAACAACATTTGACAAAACAATGTCGTAAAACTTAATTTAAACATCACTTCAAATTCAAGACCAACACATTGATAATACCATATTACCATATCAACATGGCCCCGTGCTTTAGTTGTTTGAAGAACGACTAGTTTTAACACACACGTTTCAACAATCGCACCCCATTTTAGTGCCTGAAACTACTTTTCCTCATACGCAGCCAATAGACGGCGCCACCCTAGCGAAAGTAAATCGGTCAGCCAGCAATTGCGTGACTTACGCCGATGCGGAGTAAGCATGTTAACCGGTCTTGCAAAATAGAACCTCGTTTTTTTTTAATTTTCGACCATTTTCAACTCACATATTAACCCACATCTGTCGCGACCATGGCCTAGTAGTTAATGCGCTGGATTTGTAACACGGCTATCGGGTTCGATTCACAGTCGCGGCAGGGCATGCCATTCTATAAATACGTGTATTTGATGTTGATTTTCCTCCAAATGTGGAGAAGTCACTGGTGGAAGTTTAGTTTGTTCTGGTTAGAATATAGTCCAGGAAAATTGGTTAGGTGAATCGGCCGCCGTATATAACGGGGAAATATTGTTAGGAAACGGAGTTAAACCCGACAAAAAAGCAAACAGGATTTCGGTTAGAATCCAATGCGGTCTGACTACTGTATTTTACTGTAGCATATATACTCAGCGTCAATGAAAAGTTACCACCCTATTGACTCTTATATTTTAAAATTCAAGTTACACTGTGTTATAAAAAGCCGAACACGACTATGTTTTGATCTTACTGGGCAGTCACAGCTATCCTCTTTAACAATTTTAAAATGCACACAGTATAAAACTTTTGTACCGATAGGTCATATTGTATACAAAATACAGAGGTACATGTATATATAAGTGGTAACTTTTCAGTGACGCCCATTATACATTTAGTCGTGATCTTTCGAACATTTCGAGGGGACTTACTCAGATATGGTACCAGTGTCAGAGATTGATGCGGTGAACAAATCTTTGATGAAATCATTATGACTGTTCATCAAACATGATACAAGGTCCTGGTTCAAACTGTCCCGATTCCGTTCTAGAAATCCATTGGCGTTATATGTAACCTGAAGTAGATAAAATATATAAAATCATCGCAGGAGTTAATATAATTCGGCAAGCGTCTACCCCAAATCACTGTATAATCCGAAAACATAGCTCCCGAACAATCTCAAGTAGAAATCCCATCTTAAATTGAGAGTTTACTCAAATCAGAGTCTGAATTTGAGATAAATATAAAGCTCAAGCACTCGACATCATACTGCAATAAACTCAGAATAATGTTTCTGTTTTGATATTCCAATTCAGAGTGCAATTTCATATGGAAACTATACCAAACGATAGGTAACGAAAATTGAGTTGAGATTGAGTTCCGATTGAGATGTTTCGGGAGATCGGGGACCAGGTTTCGACATCTTTTATCAATTAAAAAAGTGAATCGTATGAATGGCAAATTGTAAAATTGTACAGGCGCATGTTGTAATCTAAAAGATATTGAATACGAAAACGATTTTTATAAAACTAAAAAGAGTCAGTGTTCGGTGATTAGAAGAAAATGGTGCACATGTAAGTCAATGAGTATTATTAAGCTCAACCATGTCACTATGTCCGAGTCGACGCGAACTCCCATCTTAAAGGGAGAAATGTTGAACCAATGAAAGTGAAGGTGTTTTGTGTTTATGCCATGGAAGCTGGTAGAAACTTAAAAGTGTATTGTGTTGAGTTCCTTAAATCACATGCCCATACGCTAAGAAAAACGAACAATCTCTAACTTGGAACACAATTGATCACATGGGAGAATAAAACATATCTTGTAAAACAATCAAAGAACCTACATGTATTTCAATGTGGTTTGAACGTGATTTTTGTTCGAATTTACCGGAATATTTAATTTCGCAAACAGCCAACCATAATGTGACTTCAACCGATCTATACATTAAAAGTTAAAAACAAACACAAACAAATTTGCATATAACTGTAATTAAGCATTTTTTGTATAATGTTCAAATGTTTAATTAACTTCGCGACATTACTTAAAGAAAGTGTTAATTAATCATTTTGAGAGTTGGGTAACGCTAATGAGTGTCAATAAATATAATTACACATAATTATGAAATAAATCATAAACATTAATGACTGAAAAAACTAAAGAACACTGAAGGAAATAAACCGATAGTCAACAAGATATTCTAGCCACATTAACGTCGAAATAAAAGTTGTGTCATAGATTTATGTATATAATTTCACTATGGACATAATTTCTATATAATGTATTTAGTAAGTTACACATAAAACATGTCTATTTTCACTAGTTTACTGTGTCAGTGACAAATTAAGTACGATGGCACAAAAAATAGAAAGTCTACATGACGAATAAAATAAACATATAATTTTATGTTCTATTTATGTGGACCAGCCCGCCATATTGGCTTTGTGATGGCATTAAATCGACTGTGGTTTACAAAGTACGTGTCTATCAAACTCAACGGTCCGGATGCTGAAATGTCAGATAAAGAGCTTGTTTATGGACATTCATGGTTTAATACTGTCGTTTTTTACTGGTAAAACATTTTTCGTACGTTTCATAAAAATGTTCTCTGAAGTAACGTTTGTAAAAACCCATAAATGCAGATCATTTCATTGCAACATAAGTATATATTGACAAAAAACAACAGACGCATTAATGCAATAAAGTTAATTGCCTATGCACATACAAGTTCAACACCAGTTCACGATGTGTGTGTTATTTAATACGCGTCGCCTGAGAACCCTAGTGTTCTATGTGTCTTTTTCTTGTTTTCGAGAAAATCAGGTTTTAAGATTCAGGGCATTATAACTTTTTTGTTTGTTGACGAATTCTAACAGAAATTAGTATGTGTTTTATTTATGTACATCTTATGAACACTGCCAAATATCGTGAAGATTCGTTGATTCAAACATACCGCACTTGAAATTGGTCTACTGCAGATAGAACATTATTCAACCATTTTAGTTTACATCACGTGACTTGATGGGAGCAATCCATTAGTCAAAAACGCAGATAAAACAATTTGGTTCTCAAAAAACATTCCAGATAGAACAAAATGGACCTGTTGATGTCTAAATATAGAGATGTTCCCGAAAGAGGACAAGGTCACTGTGACGTAGCTCTCATCAAGAGCTTTCCAACGGTAAATATAATACTCATTTTTGGCAAAAATGACGATAGAACACTATGGTTCTCGGGCGACGAACTATAATGATTTACATCTATTCTAGCTAACATTATATATATATTTATGTGTTTTGCTATGTTTTGTGGCTTTAATAACAATTTTTGAACGTAGCAAGTCAAGTATTAAGTTTCCATACGGTCTTTTCAGTTCTTATACGAATATGACAAAATGGGATACTTAAGTATTCTGCTATTAGTATTGGTTGCACACACCAAACTACAACCCGGGCTACAAAGCTATGAAGATGTTGTCATTTTTGAACAGCTAGTGCTGCTTGCAATCCCAGTTCATAGCAACACAAACCAAGTTTGGTGTACGCTATACTAACGTTCCACATACAAATTAACGAGAACAAATAAACAAGACTCTAGACCTCTTAACGTCAATTCCCGCGAGAAAATCGGTGATTAAGATTAGTTTTTATACCACACATCCCCACGTATGAAAACACACAGACGAATTATATATCGCCGGCTTTAAAATGAGAAGGTCGCTAGTGCTACCCTATTCATAAGATTCATACATTTTGTACATATTTGATATCTGCATCACAGGGCGCTTCTTATGAACCTATTTTCATGAAAATCTGAACAGGGCATGTTGACCAAACTGAAGTTTGTTTTTCAATAAGTAAAGAGTAGTTTTTTGACAGTTTTTTCTTGTTTTCTCAAAATATCGATTTTGTACTTAAGACTTTCTCATTCTAAGCCAGCGATATCATAAACCAATAGTTAAATTATGGTAATAGAAGGTCCGAGGATCACGTTAATTTGTTGGCACTATAAATTACTTAAATTTGATTGAAAGTACTCACATCTTCGGCGTAATGTTTAATTCCGAATGATACATTATCACCAATCTGAGGCAAGAACCGACGATTGTTGGAACAGTAGTTCTTCAGTTTATGAACAAGAGAATAATCCGAGGATTGTGGGAAATGTGACTCTTCATCTAGAAGGGGCATTATTCCATGCGGTTTCTGAAAAACAAATTTACCGAATAATTATTTGTTTTTTCTACACTATAATGCATCATACAAGTATACGAGTGTATAACAACAAACATTAAAACAATGCCTTTCCAGCTAATAAGACTGCGTTTGTATAGTGCACCCACGATAATGAGAAAGGCGGGAAAACTTTGTATATGCCATGAAGAGGGATTAATCAGATCTGCACGATTTATCAGTGATTTATTTAGTACAGAACTTTACGGATACACTGGGGCACTCATCGTACAACAAATTGAGTGTTGCCAATGCACAATCCGCTAACGTTTTCACAAATACAGTGTTTGCTAGTTTAACCATGAGAGGTGCATTCAGTTGTCATCACAATGGTACCTTATTTCGGATGTTTGAGCCCATATGATCAAAAATAGAGATTAAATGTTTTTAAAAAAAACAGATTGACAGGGTATAACATTACCACACATTAGATAAGTATTGAGCCGTGACTGCGCTTTTATCTAAATACTTTATATAATGGATGCCCAAAGTTCCGATCCCTATACACCATCGTGGTCAAAAACAGAAATGCTTTTCAGTGTTCCCACCTACATAACTAAAATTACTAACAGTCTTTCGGACGAGACGTTAAGCGAGGTCCCGTGAATGATGCTTTACGTCGACACATAAAAGAACCAGGGATGCTTCTGGATTTGTGGCATCTTCTGTATGCACTGTATGCATTATCCCCCAAGAACTAAAGTGACTAACCTCTTTTGGAGGCATCGCCCATATGGATTTCCGGTGGCGAGGATATATAAAAGCAAATAAACAAGAAACCCAAAGTTATGGCTCAGAGGTCATATTCTATCTATAGATATTGTTATATTTCTTATTATAATAAACATTATACCACAAACAGAAGGTCCAGAACGTCCTCGTTGCTATGGTAATGAATGTCTCTCCAGGCTATGCCTTCCATCTCATAGTCGTGTTGCTCTCGTGGAAAAATATAATCCATAAAGTACATCTGTAATTTCTCGTTGGTTGCATTTATCAAAAATTGATCAAATCCGTTGCTAGGGAAATTCTCAAAACCTGACATATCCAGAAGGCCAATGGATGGTCCTCGTGTAGAACTAAAAGAACAAAACATGAATAGAGTTCATAACGCGTATACATACAAAAGGTATTACAATAGTCAAAATGACATGGGTGTTCTTAAGACCATTAAACCGATAACGTTTGCAAACAATGTGATTTTATGCAGCACACAACATTATAAACATGTTACTTCGTTGTACCTATTTGACATTTCTCGACCAATTCTATACGTCCTCTGGTGGCAATGCATCATGGTGCATCACCTTCCTGTGGTGTTTATATAACAAATATATGCGCATTAGTCAGATACAAGTGTCCATAGCAAATTTAAACCCTTGTATCAGGGGTGAAGAATAATGGCTACCAGGATGCCAGACTGTCAACTTCATGCTTAATCACGCTTTCTAGCAATGTCCCTAATTTATTTCTTAGTAAATATTCAAACCTACGGACATTATTTTCAATACTAACTAGGACCATCAGCTTACCTTCGATCACTGTCACTCCAAAGGTTGCGATTCACTTGTCCAACAATCCAACCAAACAGTCGGGAGTACAACTCCTTGGCAAGAGCATCCCGGCAATCATTGGCCTCCCGGAGGTTCTTCCAACATTGTATACGTTCATCTGTAACAGACAATAGAGAGGTTATGCAAATGTACGCGTGACGTGTACGTCTACGTGAGTTCCATTTTGGATATTTCATCATTCAGGTATGTGTAGTTTCTAAAATTATGTAACGGACGTGTGGCTAACAAACATAAAATGTGTACTATGTCACCCAGGTATTCAGTGTATTCACGGGAAAACAAGATATCATCATCCATGTGGACGTATTATGAACTGGGTCGCGAAATTGATTCCCCACGAATAATTGATTTCCAAAATACGTAGTAATAGAATTTGCTTGCAATAGTTCGATTCCACGAATTTAAGAAACCACCAAATTACCATTGATTGTAATGCGCGAAATGTAATACCATCGAAAATTAATGATTTTACAGTATTGTTTTGATCATTTGCTACTCGTATAATCTAGTTTTTAACACCAATGTTAAATATACCTTTAATGTAGTTGACATTGGAGATGAGTGCTTCAGTTAACTGCACCTCGTCTTCGATGCCAAGTAACTTAGCAACAGCATGTAGTGGATACTCGTCAACAACACTAACACCATCTGTATCTTCACATGGTATAAATACGATGTTGGCAAGGTGGAGTATCGCAGCCAAAATGAGGAATATTAGTGTAATATGCTGAAATGGAAAACATTTGGTATTGTGGTGATTGTGGGCTCTTTCCGCCCATAACACTCTTTTCGCTATTGAACCAGTCATGGACTGGTTGTAGGAAATCACGGTTCCAGTCAGTCGGACACTGAGTGAGTCCAACACGAAGCACAAACTTTTAATGGCCGAACATTGGTCTTCTCAGTAATACAGTTAGAGGCGTCCGTAAAACGAGGCAGTCCATCGGCAGTAACAGGTAAGTATAGTTTTACTTTATGCATAGTGTATTGTTACGCGGGACAGACAAAGTCCTGAATTCTCTATAGTGTGTGTATTCATTGCGTTTGGCACTCGTAAGATATTTGCGTTTTTCTTATTATGGACTTTCGGCTTGTTGAATGCTAAAACGTGGGCTTTCAGCGGTTTAGTTTCATCTTCTCCTTCAGTTGTTTGTTGGACCTTGTACCGTGTGATAGTGGTCTTTGTTATTTCTGATTCTGTACTCGAGTGTTCCATTTACGTGCTGCCTTCCCTGTCCAATTTCAATTATCTTTATAAATGCTATTGTTTATTATGTAAGTTTATTCACGGCGTTTTTAGCATCCGTATTCGAGCAACGTTTAACAGTCAGATAAGCCAAATGCGTTTTACTAGCTACCAACTGATTAATGAACACACGTCTTACAAAATATAACCCAACATACATCTAGCGAATTTGTTAAGCCAATGGATACATGTTACAATAAATATTGACCAATGGACATCAAGGACACACAATGTTGCTTTACCTCATCCGAGAATCCTACTTCCAACATGATATCTGTCAAGTTATGGAACATGTTTTTGTAATATTGAAACTCTTCAGGATCTCTGAACACACCAAGTCCTGGGTCGGCGTCTCTCATTATTCTGAAAGCACGAATACTATTGTGATATGGCATTCATTTCTAAATATAGGTATAACAAACAGAGGTGAAGGTAACTAACGTGAGAATGTTTGTTGTCTTGTTTAGGTCCCATTGTTCAACAATTGTATTGTTATAATTATCTCTCTAGCTTGACGTTCCTTGTAACCGCTTGTTTGCCTGATGTTAGGATAATGTGACCAGACAGAGTCTCCATATGATTGAAATATTGTTGAGCAATGGGATCTTTCAATTTCTGACGATTTTTCATATTTTTCGGTATGGGCTCGAACACAAGACCTACACGCAAGTTAGAAACGATGATTCTGTAAAAACGATCGGTAGCGACGGTAGTGTCCGTTTACTTTCCAAATGAAATCGAAATACAAAACAGCAAGATAAAAGTCGGTAATTTTGCTATTGATACGGTCAATAAAATCGAACTTTGTATTTGTAACTGATTTGGGACATCCAGTATCGAACAAGAGACTGAGTGTGTAATAGCCCTTTCTTTTGAAACGAGACTGTTGTTAATGATGTCATTGTGTTCGGATGTTGGGACGTCAATCTACAAGTTACGCTGCTTTAACAAGGCGATACAAGTTCGATGCAGTTACCGTTCATGTCTTTATTGCCTGTCAAAACTGAAATCCACGTGATTTTAACATACGATATACACGTATTTTAAAACCGCTTAATCGTTAGACTTATCATGCACCACCCAAAATCATGTAAAAACAAACCCAATCTGTTTTCCAGCATAAAATGAAAATAATTAGAATTTCGGCAAAACCGTTTCGCAATCGTGTTCACACACAATTATAAAATAATTAACAAAACTTGCTGAATATGCACTCTAAAAATCGAATCAGACGTGAAAAATTCGAGAAAGTTTGGTTTTACTACATACATCCAATCCATTTTCAGGTTTAGATAATTCATCTGTTAAGTTTTATGTATTTAAATGATTTATCATTATTTCTACAACGGACAGAAACCCGTGGTATAATTCAAATACTCTATAACACTCCATCTTATAATACATCCGTATGTTATCTATCTACAGTGCGTCTTATAAGTGACATGGTCAACCGGTGGTACCATAAATTATTACACTGACAAAGTGTGTCACATGATCAAACCAATGTATCGAACGTACGGGTGATTACGGTCCATATCAATTATACGCCTTGAAATGGATTGTTTAATTCATTCAAGTAATTAATAAAATTCGTAAATAATTTGATTTTTTGCAAAATTATTAATTTTTAGCATTTTAAATTGATGTTACAATCATTTATCATTTGAAATACCAGAGAAAGAGTAAACAAATAACTGCAAACAGGATAAAATCAGACTAAATACAACAATTTCAAGGACAACGAACCTGTATTTAATATATTGCAATGCGCATGTGCAAGAGCATGCGCAGTGTACTCACCTGTGGCATTCTGGGTCCTCCAAGAAATAATATAGCAGTTTTTCACGAGACATTCCAGCAAATAGAGCATAAAACACGTGGAAGTTCTTCTCGCCCGAACTACGATGCACTACACGAGATTTCTCGAGAATGTAGTCATCAATTTTCGCTGAAATACAAGTGAGAATAAAACAATATAAACATAGACATATAATTGTATTTTTATTAAATTTTGTAATAACAGTTACCTCGTACGTAATTGCCCATAGACAAAACTCGCCTTTCCGAAAAAATGACGCGACATCTTGAATATTAATCTCTATCGTTTATCTGTTTTTAGAATATCATTTTACGTCTAATGACAATGGAATTAGAAGATTATTAGCGTATAAGAAAAAGCAACCTCCAAACATTGATCACCGTTCTTAGTCATATTCTCAATTGTAAAAGTGTCAAAATAGAAAGAATGGTACCTCCAAGAAGACGTCCACAATCTGTATAGGAGAGTTCTATAAACTTGCCAAATCTACTGGAATTACCGTTCATTACTGTCGCTGCATTACCGAATGCTTCTAGAAGAGGGTTGACCTACAAGTTAAGTTAAAACGATGTAATGTAAAATCATCTAAATTACTACGATAGTGAAACAAGTGCTTACAACTTAAACCAACAACCCTCGATATCAATTTTTGATTTCTTGGTTGCTTACACGCCTGATTGCGAATATAAATGCGTAGTCAAGTTCTATTTCAAGTTAGGTTCGAGCTCACGAGCTTCGTGGTCCAGGCACTCAATTCATCAATGATTCGTTAAATACGTACACATCACAGAATGTACAAACTAACAACAAGACAACATAATGTCAAGAAATTAAAACATAAGGCGATTATACCCCCAATTCTAAATTATATTATGTGAATACAGTTTCGTATCTATAGACTCTATTTATACGTCACGGACATTTTGTTTGTTGTACCTTCTTACAAAACTGTCCTATCACCCTTGTACACAGCCATTTTTGATAAAATACTAGCACTGTATCTATCTATTACATAAATTACAATACAATACAAATTTACATAAATGTTCAAGAGTGTAACAACATCGCGACCAAGGTGTGAATTGGTACCTGACTGGTACATGAGGATGGTGTTCGATATTCCTGGGCGCCGCAGATCGATGTTGGCTACACACCCACCAGGAGAGAAATAGTTTCCACACGGATACTCGAACGCAGGTTTCCTTAGGTAGCCCAATGACCAGGGGAAGTTAAAATGTCAAAGGGTGGCTGAACGACTGAACTGCTGAAAGTAGCCCTTGAAAATTGGTAACTTAACTTATCAACATAACATGTATACGTACCTGCACAATTTTATCGAGAAGTTTTGAATCATCGCTAGGACTGATGTACATTAAATGTCGGATCATATATTTGGTGCTTTCTGTTTTCCCCGCTCCGGATTCACCGGAAACCAGTATAACCTGGTTCCTGTTCGTATCTTTGAGTTCCTGGAAGGCATGGTCGGCCACCCAGAACAAATGTGGCGGTCTTGAGTCTCGAACATATAACTGCTTGTAGTCATTGTGATTCTGAAATATCGAAAAAGATAAAAACAAAGGTCAGACAGAGAATGCAGAAATCAACCTAACCAGCCGAGCACAGGAAACATAAAAAACCATACGAGGCACAATGCCCAACTGAACAAGCAAACGATCCGTCCAAGTTCAAAGTGTCGGAAAACTGATTGAACTAGCATCAGCAATCAAATTAGACAACTTAGATTGAAATGTGAAAGAAGGCCTCATAAAACTGAAACTTTAGATAATAGTTAATCGGACAGGAAAGGAAGTATTCAACAGAAACAACGGACCACGAAATGCACACAGAGGAACATTCAAACCAGAAAACTCATAGAAAGTAACGAAATATATTAGAAGAACAGTGTAAAAGGTTTAGATGCTTAAGGCGAATCGAGTATTTTTGTTCCTTCTTGAATTCTATAAATAGACGTAATTTGCTATTTTGTCCGGAAATTTGTATTTTTAGATGTCATTAAAGAAATACATTTGCCCATACTCGACCAGCCACATTTGTGTATTTTGGTCAACATTGTAATGTCAATGCTCATATCACTATCAGTGAAAGGTGTATGTTACTGAAAAAAAAACGTACTAATAGCATAATTATACCGCACACATAGTCTCTATAATTCAGTGACTAAAACAGTTTAATTTGAAATAACGCCTTATTAGTTTTAATGGTATTTAATGGTAACTTTTTTCCTCAATCACGCCCTCCGTTATCGCTTAACGCATAAAATGACACTATAACCAGTCGTTCCATACGACGGAGCTATAGGTTTGCGACGTAATTAAATAACATAACGTAACGTAACATAACATATAATTATTGTATTTACATTAAATTGCATACATAAAATCTATAGTTAATCAATACAACAATGCATGTAAAACATAAAACATGACAGCAACTTCTTATCTGAGAAATCTACAATTTTCTAAAATATTATTAATTGATATTGATAACAATATTTTCTAATAAAGACTTTCTTAAGTGTATCATGGCTGAACTGTCATGTGCCTTTAAACTGTTTAAATATAATGTATTAGACTTAATTAACCTATTATAACAAGTGTGTTTTATACTTATATAACTTTATTTTTTCAATTCAATGATAGATGATATCATGCTATTATCTAAGGCGCGGAACCGTCATGATTGCTTTATAAATTATTATTTTATGGTAATAAAAGACATAATTACACAAAAATCGGGAATATCCCGGAAAAGTCGGTATTATCTTTTACATCATTTACATATTAACACCCAAACTTGCTTAAATCTATTTAAACGAGGAACGCTTAATGATTAATGTCTTTCACACGTATATATGCATGTATTCATACAATGCTTACACAGTCACAAACAACGACATGCTCGTAAGTATGGCAATCAGCGAAATTGGGTTCATTGTATTAGTTTAGGTTATGGTATTATTTACCGAAATGGCTCATACATACGGACTGAGCTTACTGAAATTGATCATTAATACGGAATGGGCATACTGAAATGGCTCAAACATACGGATTTGGCTTACTGAAATTGCTCATTCATACGGAATGGGCTTACTGAAATGGCTCATACATACGGATTGAGCTTACTGAAATAGCTCATACCAACGGATTGGTATTGAAATAGCTCATACATACGGATTGGGCTTACTGAAATAGCTCATACCTACGGATTGGTATTGAAATAGCTCATACATACGGATTGGTATTGAAATAGCTCATACATACGGATTGGTATTGAAATAGCTCATACCTACGGATTGGTATTGAAATAGCTCATACCTACGGATTGGTATTAAAATAGCTCATACATACGGATTGGTATTGAAATAGCTCATACATACGGATTGAGCTTACTGAAATAGCTCATACCTACGGATTGGTATTGAAATAGCTCATACATACGGATTGGGCTTACTGAAATAGCTCATACATACGGATTGGGCTTACTGAAATTGCTCATACATACGGATTGGTATTGAAATAGCTCATACATACGGATTGGTATTGAAATAGCTCATACATACGGATTGGTATTGAAATAGCTCATACCTACGGATTGGTATTGAAATAGCTCATACCTACGGATTGGTATTGAAATAGCTCATACATACGGATTGGTATTGAAATAGCTCATACATACGGATTGAGCTTACTGAAATAGCTCATACCTACGGATTGGTATTGAAATAGCTCATACATACGGATTGGGCTTACTGAAATAGCTCATACATACGGATTGGGCTTACTGAAATTGCTCATACATACGGATTGAGCTTACTGAAATTGCTCATACATACGGATTGGGCGTACTGAAATTGCTCATACATACGGATTGAGCTTACTGAAATAGCTCATACATACGGATGGAGCTTACTGAAATGGCTCATACATACGGATTGAGCTTACTGAAATAGCTCATACATACGGATTGGGCTTACTGAAATAGCTCATACATACGGAGTGGGCTTACTGAAATAGCTCATACATACGGATTGGGCTTACTGAAATAGCTCATACATACGGATTGGGCGTACTGAAATTGCTCATACATACGGATTGAGCTTACTGAAATTGCTCATACATACGGATTGAGCTTACTGAAATAGCTCATACATACGGATTGAGCTTACTGAAATGGCTCAAACATACGGATTGGGCTTACCGAAATTGCTCATACCTACGGAATGGTATTGAAATAGCTCATACATACGGATGGGCTTACTGAAATGGCTCATACATACGGAATGAGCTTACTGAAATAGCTTATACATACGGATTGGGCTTACTGAAATAGCTCATACATACGGATTGGGCTTACTGAAATTGCTCATACATACGGATTGGGCTTACTGAAATTGCTCATACATACGGATTGAGCTTACTGAAATAGCTCATACATACGGATTGGGCTTACTGAAATTGCTCATACATACGGATTGAGCTTACTGAAATGGCTCAAACATAAGGATTGAGCTTCCTGATATGGCTCATACATACGGATCGGGCTGTCATTATTTATCTTTAACAATGATGATTCATAATGGATCAATTAAGAAATAAATACATTACACAAGGCTGACCACTTGTTTTGCCTGCCTGCGGGCATATAGACCTTGATGATTAAGACAGAACAGTTAAACGTCTATATCACACATGTAGCTTGGTGAAAAATGACAGGTTACATCGTTAAGTCATAACTGTATCTGACATGGATTTTTTATGAAGGACATATTGTGCTTAACTCCGATTTCTAGTAGCAAAAATACATTAAGCGACGTAACATGAAAAGGCGCGAAAATGAACGCAATGGTAGCTGTAGTACAAATGTGTTACTTCAATACAGTTGTCGAACAACGTGTAGAAACAAGTGTTAAAGTCTGGAGGTCTCGATTTAATGGTTGTATGTATTGTCCAACAAAACACGGCGGCCAGGACGACATTAAAACACGAGTTTCACGTGGCGTCTAATTAGGGCGTTAAGTTGATGTTTTAGATTAAAAAAACATATTTAAAGTGCACAGCAATTCTTTGGCGGATGTTGTAAACTGTTCCACACAAGGATTTTTACATAGCCCACGTACACAACGCACTCAATTTTGGATTAATTGATCTTGTAAATCAATACTTACAACATCTTTAAATCAAAGACATTCACTTGCATAGCCTACAAATTAATTGTACAAGAAACAAAACGATGTATAGATATATCTTATGTGAGTCCTATCTTCTTTGTTAGTTCATGATTAAAACTTATACCATAGAGGAACATAATGACCAGCTCTTCTCCTAAACTAACAGTTTGTCATGTTTTATTTTAAATATGTAAAATATATAAAAGTTACTTATTTTACAATGTTTTATACTATATATGTTTATTTTACAATGTTTTATACTATATATGTTTATGCTGACCGGCATGTTGGATTATTGTAAAAAGGAGATGTCTTTTGATAGCAGCCACAAACATGTACGTCCACTTTGAAGTATTTTACGCGAAATTGAATTCGAATCAGAATTCAACATCCACGACTTCTCGGTCGGTGTGTTCGACAATATATGAAATAATTCCCCTATTGTGACGCAGACTGTCAAACACGCTGAGAGTGGTACATTAAGATACACAATATCACGATAACAACATACATTGTGAAAAATCGTGACTGTTTTAATCGGAGAAAAACAAAACCCCTATTATTTTAACGCCGTTTTTTTGTAAAATATACCTAATGAAATTGTCTCATTTTTTAAAGTAACTTTTCATCCACAGGAAATAAAACATGTATCTGTTAACAATGGATTACATATGTCAGTAAAATCTGGCTGTCTTCAGTACACCTGTTGATTTAATGCTTACTTAATACATTTATATACGTGATTTTTATGTACTAATTAAATAAATTATTATACTTGAATTTTATATGAAAAAAAGTTGTCTTTTTTTTTTAAAAACCCGTCTTTTTAGGACTGCATAACGTACGTACTGTCGTTTGGTAATAAAGACAAAGAACGTCACTAGCAACAACAACAAGACACTTAAACAACAGCATCAACCCCAACAGCAATGGAATAGCTTCAAAGTTTTCAAAAATTTCAAAAGTTTCAAACAACAGTAATAAACTTAAACAAAGCTTATATTAATTACTTTTCATGACAGAAAACCGGACGACAAGTTAAGCGTTGAAACATGGTAATTCATATGAATTACATACATGTATTTTAATAAGCTAACAAAATGATGATAACAATACAAATACTTTAAGGATTTTCAAGTACAAAGAAAGTATGGAGTTTAATATAGACTTACCTTGTTGTCATAGATTGCCAACGGTTTACATGGATTGACAGCGACGATAATATCCCCAATATATGTCTGAAATAAATAAAACACAAGCATCCGTTATTTGGCATCTAAATCTGCTACACACCCAACTTTCTGGCTCATCAAAAACCCCTCACATATTGCATCGATTTGAGCAATACAATTCAATAAAAACAATTTTATATTGTTCTATGTTCCACTGGTCAAAGTATCTGAGTCACATCGCTGGCTTAAAATTTGAAGGTCGTAAGACTCGTGCATGTTTAAAATGTGCCTCAGGAGGCGCTGTTTTCATGAAAATCGGAAGTGGTTATGTTGACCAAACTGAAGTTGAAAAAGCTTGTTTTTACATAAGTAAAAAGTAGTTTTCTGACAGTGTTTTCTTGATTTTTCAAAATATCGATTTTGTACTTATACGACCTTCTCATTATGAGCCAGCGATATAAAGACTACATTCCAATCCAATTTATTACCGAATCTTAAGCATGTACAGTATATAGAATTCCGCAACGGTACAACCAAATGAAATATACGCAACTATAGCGCATAAAAATATTAAAAATAAAATCAGCGACAAAAATTCAAAAAGCAAAAACAAAAGTACTTCTACAGTGAAGTTCCGCTAATAGGACCACTTCAATTATTTTGAAATCAAGCAGATTTTTGCAATGTTGTGGTCCCAAAGTATTAAATTAAGACCAAAAAAGGTCCGCTTTTAAGACCGTTTCGCTTATAAGACCACTTTTTGACTGGTCTTATTAGCGGAACTTCACTGTATATCAATTTACTTTGCTTCATTTGTTTGTACATGTCCGTATTAACCCGTTTATTAAAACCAGGAAATGCGTCTAGGACATTTGCTTCTTGTTTAAGTGAATTCTAAAGTGGGTTATTTCTCATCATAATGACCCCATTACATAATGTTTAACAAAGAATAGACTATTAATTCAATTATTTAATTAACAAAGATATGATAGACTGGCTTAACATATTCGTGACTTGTAATTACCAAAACAGCGCAACGTGACACGACATAATACAATTGGACCGTGTACTCATTTCGAATGAAAATAATATTATGCTTCTTTGTTTTGTTTAATAACTCCTCAAAATCTCAATTCAGATAAATGTTTTAAATGTCGTAGATCCTTTGATGTGATTACAATGTTGTAAAATACGTGTCTTTGGTACGAAAAATACTGAAAGTAGTTATTGAAATTATTGCAAGAAAGCCAGCACCAGCTCATGTTTATGTAGCAATAGAATTAGTTTTAAATTCTATCTACAAGAAAGAATGTAAACAAATAGCAGTGAGCTAGCCAAAAGCAATGATATTAGGGTTTGGAAAAGCCTTGACCAGATTACAGTGGCCTCACAAATACCGTATTCTAAACATATGTCAAATCATAGCACAAATGAGCTTTCGTCCTAAGTTCACGTGTTTGTGACATCAAACGATCATACACTGACACAGCTTTTATATATTCGTTAACTCAAACATCGTAAATGCATATACCATACTTGCAACATCAAAGTGTGTCAATTCACTCTGATTGTCAACGACCCTGTGATATACATTACCGTGGCATCTGCTTGTCTAAAAGCCATTTAGTCCTGGTCAAAATAAACACGGATGACATGCCAAAATAACCCAAATACTTTTAATAAGAAGTTTAATTAATGAAGGCTGTTTCAGGTAGCGACAATAAAGATGTATACGGATTCCATACGCCAAGGTCAAGATATACACGGAACGCAGGTCAAAAACACATAATACTTTTTAATAAGAAGTAAAATTAATGAAGGCTGTTCCAGGTTGCGACATGAGGATGCATACAGATTCAATACGTAATTAGATCGGGGGTCATCTTGTCGGCGGCTTGTCGTATATCAGTGTACCCCCCTTGTATTCACTGGAAATACGGGACAAGTGAACAATACACTATTTATCATGATGATGTATATATAATATGGCATACATTGTCATGGTATAATTAGTAGTATTAATCATAATAATAATAAAAGGATGTTGTTCATATTTAAAGCATGGTCTTTTTGCTACAGTTAATAAATAAATGTTGTTTGTCAAATGTGTAGGTAAAACACCGCGGACACTTCGAAAAAAGATATTAGCCGAAATGGGCCAGGGAAAGCTGCACTCGAAAGAAAGAGCAGAGAGCACGAAAAGCACATAAAGGAACAAGACTTAGACAAGTTTTTGTTCTAATCAGTATTGTATTATTTAAAAAAGTCTAATTTTAAGTGTATCAACCTGATCGAAATCTGACTAAATGGAATACATATATACTTCTCGCATGCACCTATTTCAGTCATATAACCCACTCCCGCCGCAAGTTCACACTTCATGCATCACCGTGGCGTGAAGAGGATAAATTGTGAAACCGGTAAATCGTCCTTTTGTCTTTATATGTAAATGATATGTATGTACGGTGTTATACAAGCATTAACATTGATTCGCATTGCAATTCAGACGTTGTAAAATTACTGTATGAAGTGTTCTTACCTATTGTATGGGGCGTTGGTGAAATTGGGAAGCTTTAAATCGATCAATCAAATAAGAGATTTGCCGCAAATTGCGCATTAAGCCGATAAGTAAAGATTTATTATTTTATTTATGTAAAACATTTATGAACGAACACAATTAAGTTTTTTTGTGTTGGCTGGTTAAAAACAGTGCTTAAACACGGTCTTTAATTTGTACTATACGATCTTTGTTCATGTTAAGTTATTCCAGACAAATTGGCTAATTTTTGACAAAATGTCATCTTGTACTGGATTACTGATTGCATGTGCATTTTTGTACGTTGTTTTGTTTGGATATATGGGTTTAACTTTGTTCTTTTCAGCTGCTATTTTAGTCATAAGCTCGGTGTTCAATTGACCTTTCCAGTATTTCATGATCAACATCAACCAACTTGCTCTTCCACGAAACAACTAACAACTTCTCCACATGTGGATAATATGACCGTATTTACACTTCTCCACATGTGGAGTACATGGTCGTATCTACACTATCACCGAGGAACATAGCCTGTTCTACACACCAAATCGAATCCGGTTACACCATGGCTAACACTAGCAAGTCGGCCGTGCTATCTCTAAATGCAGACCGTCCGTCGGTCCATAGGAAAAAAATGGCGTAAAGTATTTGGTTCAAAAATCTGTTCAATCCTTACGGAAGTTGAGGTATTTATCTGGCGCATGCGCAAAAGCGTCCAGGGAAGACAATTTCCAAGGGAGGTAACCTAGTTTCGGGAAAGGCCTATACCTTGTACTATACATAATTATTTAATCTGCGTATAAATAACAGTCCCCGTTTCTGGGTGTAATTTATTGCTTGCGTGGTGGACAGGGGTAAACACAGAAGGTGTCCAACCATCACCAGGTCCATTTACCAGGACAACTTGTTCACGTGTATGTGCCACCCATAGCAAGAGATAAAAGGTAGAAAAAATATAATATACTAGCTTAATTGACATTTTCTGACTTTAATGTAGATAGAAACAAAAAAACTGTGGTTTGTTAACGCTTTGTGAGTATGTTATACGGGTCAGATCGAGGTTAAGCTGAATTTATTCGGGAGGTCCAGTAAAAGTAAAACTGTTATTTATGTCTTCAAGTTCGTCATAATAGACATTAATGCACCTCTTTGGTGAAATGTATTCTGTCCCGACTCTAGTGTTTGAATTTATGTCTACAGCTAGACGTTCAACATACATAGTGAATAAAGAATATATATAGTGTGTTCGTTAAAGATATACTATGTCCATAACCACTCATCTTTCTCATTTTGTCATGCTTTAGTTTGTGTACGCGCACCTGCTCTTTGATTTTTGTGGCTAAATACGTGCTAAACGTTGTTGTGTCGTTGTGTAAATTGTGCATTGTATTTTGAAATAAACGTCTTCTATCATTTTCTATCATTTTGTTCGCTTTAACAAAAAAACATAAAAAAATCTTGCATATGGGCATAACATTGATAAATAAAAGTACGCATTTTCAAAGAATAAAACTGATATGTAAACCTTAGTTTTTTGTTGTAGAAAAATACTCGTATTATCAATAAATTAAAAATTTAGCTTAAAGTTTTGTCACGTAAAATGCGACATATAGAGATATTTTAGAAACATTTTTATTACAGCAAAATGCTTCTAATTATAATATACGGTGTATATTTTAGCCGATATGATCATAATTATAAGGGATTTAATTATTATTTAAACCTATGTTCAGACGGGAAGTGTGAACATTATGTAACTTTAAAGTACACCAGGTGTTGATTACGTTTGACTAATCATCAGTACTGAACATTAAATTAAGATATATCATGTTAATCTTCATTTTATGTAATTATCTTGCATGGATATAGGTTAGATTGTCGTATACTTACATACTACCTAGAAAACAGCATAAACTATTCGTACATGCACCATATTTCATCTTAACATACACAGCATAAGAAAACAGAAACTTACTAGTAGTATAATCCAGTTAGGATATTGTGACAGTGACGTAGTCGTTTATGTGTATGCAGAAGATTACAACCATTCTATGAATAGGTAGTGCGAATATAGTTGGTTAGTTTGGCATTGACATTATGGCTGTCTGTTTAAGCCTTTATAATTGGTTTTACACAGTAATAGTGGACTGGACCGCTGCGTCACTGTATTCTTACCCTGACTAGACTAAAGTTTCATTTTCTCGTTCGTTCAGAAGTGGTATGTGTTGGACATTGTGCCGTGTAATTGTGGTCTGTGTTGTATTCTGTTTTCTACTAGTATGACTAGAAGCACACATTCTAATAACATGGACATCATTTTCAATGACTATGAAAATGGATACACGCGTATAATTAATTTGCCGAAGGAAAGCGCGTTGTAGCGCTTTTCAGTATGGGTCTCATACATGCCTTATTTGTTTATTGAACAGGAGGGAACCAGACAAAGCACTACATAGTAGAACATTCAGTTAGGAAAGGGCTCCTGTATACATAGATTCCCTATTTGGTGCTCATTCGAACCCTTATACAACTCAGTGTTAAACTCAAACGCTCTTATCAAGCAGAATTGCAGCATCATTGATCGTGGAAAACATTATATTAACTACTTATATTAAATTTATGAATAATTAAGGATATAAATGTAACTAGGATAGTAATCTATCTAGCTCATACATTCCTTTCGTTGTAACAGTGTTTTTTGTCTACTATCTTTTGTCAGAAATGTTGTCATAAATATTAAAAATACAATACTAGTATATAGCAATGGTGGCTACTTATAAACTATGTTAGCGGGACCTTGTCGTATATTTGTGACAGCTAATTCATTAATGCAAAATTTTAACAACTTGTTTTAACTGTATGATACGTTAAGAAACTCAAGATTTCTAAGATAAAGGATTGACATTAGAAACATTTGCGATGTTCTTGTGCAATGAATGTCACATTATGTACCAGGAAACAACATACTAACTTCTTTTTTCTACATTTTCGTATTGAAGCATTTAAAAGGGGTGACTTTTGAATAACATTCGTATCAAGTTCATGAATCATGGCTGTCCCAGTAAAATGGTTCGTGTTTTGCATTGCACTTAATAGTATGAGATCCCTCTTCAAATTTGGTGTAAGAACAACTTGAGATAAATATGTCAAATAAGTCTATTGAAAAATCATTAATTTTCGCGAGTACTAAATTCCGTAGATTATTGTAAAATGGGAATTTTGTGGTTTCTTAAATTCGTGGATTTAAAATATTGGAAGACAAATATCTTGCTACGTATTTTTGAGATCAATTATCCGAGGGGATTTGATTTCGCGATCCAGTTCATCCACGAAATCAACGAAAATTAATCCAACGCGAATAATAATAATTTTACAGTATTTTGTGAGGAGTAAATGAGCAGATTAGTAAAATGTGACAAATATAACAGAGTGGGTAATGATGACTCTCATTTTTTGCTTGTCCGGTTTTCTTATACATTGTTATAAATTACCCCGTATGTGTCCGACTGACTTTTATTACATACTTGGCTATACACTGCTATATAAGCTCATCATTGCGACGACCCGTTGAAAAATAAAAACAACTCAACAAATAAATCATGTGTGTACGATCAATTCGTCCAATTGTGTGTCTTTTTCTGATTTTTATTGAGTAAATGTTGTCAGTTACTCGTCGAGTAGCGAATACTCGAGTAGCGAGTAAGTGCGTGCTTGTGAACCTAACTTATCAAACAGGTGACCAGCCAGGGACAGTCTATCAGAAACGGTCCCTCGGTCAAAGCATACCGAGGATTGCCCGCAAAACTGTCGAAACTGTTTGAAACTAAATAACAATTTATAAAGTCTTGAGGGAAACCATCAAATGCATTGATTTATTATTACATTGACCAAACCCCCCCCCCCCCCAAACCAGACTACTTTTTAGACAACCATTGTGTCACTTAATTAAACAACACTGGATAGAGAACAAAGTTGAGATCGTCAATAATATTCAACAATCGGTAAGATTTTAACTCATTAAAATAAGCTAGACAATATGTATTTCTTCACGTTTTGCTCGTTAGATAATTATTTATCATTCATTAATAATTATGATACATCAATGAACAAAAAAATGACGCGTTGTTGTTATGATAAATTATTTCTTCATATGAACAATTCATCTTGACAAGGTGGGGCAAACTTAAAGTTCGATCAGAATAAGAATTATTTAATACTAATCATGGGCTCACCTTTAGGCGTCATCTTGCCGAACACTTAAATAATCATATTAAAGGGGGTGTATCCGTATATTTTCATGTTTTTAAAAAATGCGATTTAACTTTATTGTTAGTACTTGTTCATATTCTGATACAAAGTCTGTAAGTAAAAGTTTACGTATCGTGTTTTACAAACGTTTGCCATCCATGCCGAGACACTACGTTCACTATGTCAACAGATTGCAGACTAAAGCGGCTTTGTACAGGATTCATTTTTTAACCAACATCTGCATTTTGTCAGATATAATTCATCGAGTTTCCAGCAAAAAATATTATACTCGTTAATATAAACAATATTAAGATAGAAGCATAACTGGCTTAATAATAATTTATACAAACATTTTAAGTTCCGCATACCACTTTGCCTGGGATGGTATTGCGATCATTGTCAACACCATGACTATATTCTCTCTAGACATTTTTAAAACGTCGATGTACGTATTATGAATAATGTACTAGAAACTGAATGAAACACAACATAGCTGCGAACAATGTATCGCAACCAGTTACGTAAACTGTTAGTTTTATATTCATTATTTAAAAAACCCTATCGGTCATTAAAGTCGACATAAACAAGGAAACAACACACGTTTAAAGGCTCTTGGTGCGTTTGTTTGGGTCCGGCAAAGATTCTCTAAACACTACAAAGCATTTTACTCTAAATTGAATTTGCTTCCATAAATCCATCATTGTGTGACTGATATGAACCATGTTGGTGTCATTTGTTAGAGAAAGGAATACAGTTTAAGGAAAAATAACTTTTACATCATCTGTTTCCACTTAGCAAATGTTAAGTTGTATTCCTATATAAGCGAATTCAATTTAGAGTAAAAGACATTGTTGAGTTTAGAGAACATTTTTTGTCAGACCTTAAAACGCACCAAGAGCCTGTGAACACGTTAGTATAACTCTGGTAAGTTTTAAAAAAGGCTGTCTGAGCCTCCAACATAAGAATCATACATGTAAACTGAAAAATAGGCATCATTAATGGTATTCGAACCCGTACTCTACGGTACCATCGCCTTGCAAAGCACGACAACATTACACCACTCGACTATCTTTGGCATTAAAGGCTTACAATCCAATATCGGAACAACGCCGCACTCTAACAGTCATGATTCCAATATACATTGCATATGGATATTACGAAATATATTTTGTATATGAATATTACGATAAAGTTTACTCTTATGGAATGTTGCAAATGCGTTATGTGCATTGACAGTTAAAACAACGATTAACTAACCAATTTTAAGAGATATATTTTTCACTAATCGCTCATTTGGAGAATTACTTTGTATCGTCTGCTTGTTATAGTTAAACAGGTAATGCGGAATCCAAGTGTTGGATTCATAAAATATATAAAGAGTATTGCCAGGAAACATAGCATGTTTATGATGACGTATTTAATTCAATGATCAATTTCTTAGCCAACAATGAATTATAATGACGTAAAATGTCAGCGTTCCTGTGGTGATGTGGCCTCATTGTGACCTTTAACACGGAAACTAAAGTCACTGTAGACATGCTTTAATATGTGTTTTGCTGCTACACATATGTGCCATGTGCAATATACAAGTAATGTATATTAATATTTGTATGCATACAACATATATCATTGATATATGTCGCTGACTTAAAATGAGAAGGTCTTAAGTAGCCTTATAAGAATAAAACATATTTAAAATCTGCATCACAAGGCGCTTCTTATGAGTCGATTTTCATGAAAATCGGAACAGGTCATGTTGACTAATCTGAAGTTGAAAAGCTTGTTTTTCCTTAAGTAAAGAGTAGTTTTCAGACAGATTTTTCTATAAATAAGTGTCCTTAATTAAGGAACTCTCTTGTGACCTCTCGACAGGCTCCACATAATAAAACATTTGCATATCCAGTCGCATGTATAACCAACGACTTACGGCCACCATAAGTCACCAAAAATGGTTTTACGTATTTTGAATTTAATTTACATGGACGCGAATATCTGCTGGACAATGTGTTGCTGAAACTTCATAGAAAACTTACAAAACAAATTCGAAGAAACCTTGAACTTTTCCATCGACTTCAGAATACTTAAACAAATGTTTATTAATATACCTCGTCTTGCAGACAAAAATGCCACAAACGGTAAAAATTCAAACAAGTAAAAATGAGATTTCCATCACGATTTATATAACTGCGTTTTGCAAGCGACCATAACCTTGCCGTGTGTTTTACGATATAACAAACTGACGGTCGGAATACAGACATTTATTACCCAAACACAGGTTGTCGATGTGAGACAAAAACTCCTATGTTTATTTATAGAACAAAAGATGCACGCATAGCTATATTATAGGAGCATTAATAAGAAATCTAGAGCAATAATGGAATTACACAATGGGAAATGAATGTGTTACTTGTTACTTACGTAAAACTTCTCTTGTTGGAAGCGTCCCCTTAGCGCATGTACAATGGTGTTTTCATCAAGAACTTCGAGTGTACTCAGATCGTCGGGTTTCATCTCACCGTCGGCGTCCGAAGTTCCCGACGGAATGTCAGAACTATTCCGAACTCACTTAAATTTCTAAAAATAAATAATACAAAACACTGTTTTAAAATCCAATCAAGTTGTTTGAGACAACCTGCTCTTATTTAGTCATTTTGCTGTTTAATTAATTCCATGATTTCCTGTTTAGTTCTTTTAACGTATGTAACTATTTACATTCACATGCACGGTTATTTTAGCGTTCTTATATGATAAAGAATATTTTGTCGTTGTCGCGAAATATGTAAAATTCTTTTGTTATAACACCAAAAACTTTCTCAAACTATGGTCAATAAATTCAGTAAGTATTGTTATATCCTGTATTGTTATTAGGCGAATCAAGCAAACGACATACGAAGACTGTAAATGTGTCTTAAGCGTACATCATTAACGTTTAGATTCATCAATCATAGCGCCTGTCCCATTATGACACTACATATTTGTTACGCGGTCTCTGATTGGCTGACACTAAGCACGTGACCATGACAATTATTGTGCGTAAGACTATGAGGTAAAATGTATTTTCAATAAGACGAATTGTCGGTCAATAATATTTGTGGTAAAATTCTAAAATTAACTTACGTAACACCTACTAGCCAGTATTTATAAATACTTGAGTCAGGTAGGCGGGGAATGTACTGTTTTGAAGCCGGTGCATAGTAATTTATTACATCATAAGAACAATTAAAATTTATGAACTAATAAGTTTAAGCGGTGAAGCGGTAAAGGATGACAAAACACGACTAGAACATCTTGAAAACGTGTATTTATGTTTTGTTTTAATTTAAACCGCTACAAAAACATATAGCAACTCAACGGTAAAGAATGTCAGCATAATAAAGTGTCACTAAAAGACCATCTGGATACTAAATGCTTCATTTTCAATCTTGATATTAGACACCATCAATAGGAGGGCTGATTTCCATCTTTTTCTTCAGGGTTTTGTCGTACCGTTAATTCAAGTGCATTGTATCAAGTCGAGCTGCGACTGCATGTATTTTAAAGATATATACGTATATGAAAAAACAGCAATTTTTACAAGCACTGAAACTGAACGTCAATTTTGTCAATGTTAATCTGGCCTATTACATGTCTAAAGCAGTACCTCAAGGATCATATACATCAATTGTGAATGCTTACAGATTAACAGGCTCGCGAAATTACACTGAAATTTTACCTAAAATCCATAAATTTAATGTCCTGGAAGTTCAATGCAAAGTTTTGCCTAACAACGCTACACTCGGACCGGAAGGTTGTCTATGATACCCAAATAGTTGACACACTATAATCGAGAAACATCGGGTTTCCCCCTCTCATCTCCCCTAATAAATTGTAATTTGCATAAATGCCGAGTTGATTAGAATGCGCTCCGCAGTGAAGATTGGACAATTGCCTGTGTTGACTCTGTGTTGATGATGTTGATTATTATTATTATTATTATTATTATTATTGCACTCCAGACAGATGATCGTCTATGTTATCCACACAGTTTACAGTGTTGCCAAGCAACGCTACACTGCAGACGGATGAGTCTAGGTTTCCACATTCTTTTGAAACAATAAACAGCAAAACTTTAATTTTAAAGTGATAAATCATGCTGTACTCTGAACCAGTTTCATACACGATGACATAGCGAATGCATAATTGGTTAAGTATTACAATTATATGTAGGCTAATGCATATTTTATACATATTACTGTTATTACATAATGACATACACATGCACGTTCGGATATGCTAAAAATAAAATTCTCTGTTTTTACATCCTGAAACATCACGTCACGTGGTTAGTCAATTTCCCAGACTATGTTTCGGATGAAAAAACAAGCTGGTTGAACGATAATGGGTTTTTAAGGAATGCACACTATTGTTTTGTTTCTGGCATTTACGAGAAACAAATATTGTATCATGGATGCTGAATCACACCTGCCCATCGGAAGGAGTACGATCATTAACGGAAACTACCGAATGAAAACGATTCCTACCGACAAGTAGTAGCCACGATCGATATCGATCTATGTAGGCTAGTTTTATCTGAAGATCGATATATATTGTGTATGGTCAATTTCAGACAAATAGGTGTATAAATAAAAAAACATGATTTATTAGCTGTACCAAATATATTTCTTTATACACGTATACATCAAATCACAGGTAACTGTATCATTAAAAAAAGAATGAAACAATGAAAAAATTGTTTTTGTAAAATTTATATATCTAATAGACTACATCTATATATCAATTTCTGTAAAAAACCATCATCAATGATACATTTACCTGTGCATCAAACATTAAATCTAATAAAACAAATCATAAACACAGCGAAAATCGACCATAGAGTTATCGATGATCGCCGTTGATTATTGATACGGCTCGCGGCACATGACATTGTTTCCGGCGAGACAATGTGATCGATATTTATCAGTATAAATGGTCACCAGTATATTACTCTTTGTATTACATCTAATGATGTATAGACATAAGTATTTCGATTGAGTCTTTTCAATAATACTAGGTATGCACTAAGCCTTTATTACAAAGACATGCTCAAGAGATAAACATTTAAATACTAATGTTAGTACTTAAATGATTATCACTTGATCATGTCTTTGTAATAATTACCCATTTTAATTATACGCTTTTGCACGCAAATTTTATTTAAAAAAAAATGATAAATTGATAATCATTTAAGTAGGCCTACTTATACAGGGCATTCTAACTGTACTACTTTACACCAAAATTTTATTATAACTATACCAGGTACACCTATGTAGATTTGTTGGGATCTGACAGTTTTCACATATATCATATTTATTTGTACACTGGACATGTGGCAGATTATTATTACGTTCAACGACTTTGATGTCGTTACGATTTATATGATTTCCATAAAATGTCACTAACGCGACCAATAACAATATATTTTCTATATGTATCTGGTCACGTAAACAGCACATGTATTCGATAGCTTAAGATAAAGATATTGTATTGAATCTAAACGTTTTACATATGTTTAGATATTGAATAGAATAACTAGTCAAACCAAGAAAAACAAAGAATTTATACTCGGCAACATAAAAAAACATTACACAGTTTTCTAGACAAATTTAGGTCAGAATGACCCTTAATGAAACTTCAACCTATACAACATTGTATTTAAAGCCTAATGCACCAGTCAATTGAAACCACGCACCAACCCTGTGAAATGGCGGCGATTTTTAATTTTGCCTTTAAAACTTCTAGTAAAATCCCAGTTCCCCAGGGCCAAACAATTGGTGAAACCCCGCAATTGCCACGGGTATAGTCATGGCTATATCTCCCCGCTATTTTGCCCCGAAACAAAAGCACCGCACTCACACGATAGTGCGGGGACATTGGAGTACGAATAAGTGAGACCTGCCGAGAGAAAGCTAACGCGTATCCGAGTCTGTACCACACTATATGATTACGAACGTACAATAGTTACAACAGTCCAAGCAGACGATAACACCGTTCATTCATAAAAGCCAAATTGATCACGTGACTCAAAGTCTGGATGAAAATGAATTGGTCTGGTACACGACATTTTTACAAAATCCTTCCTCTATACCCCCTAGCTTAATCGCTAATGCATTCAATAATACCTACGCCCTCTAGGCCGTGGGTAATTAAGAAAAGTTGTTTTGTGAACAGCGCAGATGTTAAAAGTACATGCCATAATGCTAGTCAAATAGATAAGAACATTGACATGGAAGCCATCACATATATTAAAGCCAACAAGATGTATAACAGTAACAAGCTGGTGTATGTAATGTCGAATTTTTTAAACTGATCACTTTTCATATTATACTTATAATGCTCATTTTATTGTTAAGCATTAAAATTAATTTGTCAATTTTTCATATTACATTTTATGTCCTAGACACCGACGATCACATCGTCATGACGCCGGCCACACCCCATAACACTAAGACCACGTGGTAAGTGAGTTTTACATTTGTTTTAATTAACCATAATTGATTAAAAGGGCAAAGCGTATCTAGCAAATCACTCAAAAGTTGTAGGTGGTTGTTTATAGTGACATTTATCATATACAATGTATATGTATATAGAAGCGAACAAGGCGGGGAAACTTATCATGAAACCAGTTTCTATTTTTACACTGTGATTGATTAAATTTGTCATATCCGTATAAAAATCTAGAACATTGAAAAGGTCTGAGGAGCGTTTTTGTTGATATTTGTGTGACAAAGGTTAGAAAAGTGAAATGTCGCTCGGTAACATTGTATCAACCCTGTGTTCAGGGAAGCTAGTTAACATTTTAAATCATATATGTCGCTTTAATCCTTCGTTGAGCGCTCAGTTTGGCGCAAATAATTTGAACGTGTAAAACCCCACTTTGGCCGTTCTCAGTTCGAAATATGTACGGATGCGCGGGTTTTTCTATTTACACACATGTTTGCCTATGTCAGCCATTTTGGTACGATATAAACCAACTAAGGCTATGGTTTTCCAAACTTCGCTCAGGTGAAAAACCCGGCGTTTTTTGTTTTTGTAACATATCGTTCAACGAATTACAGGTACAAACGAATCGTCACATGATCCTTTGTTGAACACATTGCAGTCTAGGACAAATAATAGCCATTGTATTACAATTTTTGAGTGTTGAGTGCTGAGGGGTGAGTACTAGCTGTAACTCCAGACTCAGGTGTGTGTAGTTTCTTCAAGTGAAGAACGCATGTGACAGACGGAATTGGACTTATATATGGTTTAATTATCAGGCTTGGTACGAGCAACATACACATTCCAACACGAGTATTAGACGACCGTCTGGTGTTCTTGAGTGTTTTAAAAGTATTGTAGTAAACAAGTAACCGGGACTGGAAAACGAGTGATCAATAAAAGTGCCAAGTCAATTGCAAGGTAAACTAAATATTGATATTCAGCATCTATGCTAACAGTAATATTTTTATTTCAATATTTTGACAAGTTTTGATATAAGTGACATTTGTACGTCAAGTAAAACACAATGGAGCATGATGTGCTCAGTACTTGCTATGAACGAGTATCCAATCAACATACACTATACATAACACGCGTAATATTTATAAATAAACATGCAGTCATTATGCAAATGAATGAATAAGTAAGGAACATAATGGGTGGTTATGTTATATCTATGAATGCGAATGCAGTCAATATATACTCGGATCTATTAATGATTTAACAGTTACAAATGAGTATGTAATCATTACTTTTGGCGGGTACATGTATTTGGATATAATGTCATACAATTTCTATACCATGTACTTGTCCAATACATTCGAAATGACACGTTTACTTTCGATGTAATGTCTATGTACCAAAAATATATTCAGACGATTTGGTCAAGGTGTTACACGAATGCACTTGATTTAAGAATACGTTATAATACGTTATAGGCGAATCGATGATTACCATACCACATAGTCTGGGATAACCGCCGGTGGGTTTTTAATGTTAATCCAGTCCGGCCACAGTTATTCATATTTAGAAGATTCCAGTCATTTTATCCGGACATCCGGGTCAAATTACCCCTTATTTCCCAAGGTCTGGAAGCCGTGAGTATTATTGGATACATTAAGAGATTAGGCTATGGGGGAGCACGTGACCACGTAGCAATGCCCGATTGGTTAATGTGTCAGTCTGGCTTAAGAATTCAAATTAGAGGAAGGATTTTGTAAGAATGTCGTGAACCAGACAAATTCATTTTTCACCCAGACCATGTTGCACAGAGTCACGTGATCAATTTGACATTTACGAATGAACGGTTTTATCGACTGCTTGGACTGATACGTAATCATATAGTGTGGTACCGACTCAGATACGCATTAGTTTTCCCTAGACAGGTCTCGCTTATTCGGAATCACGCTATGGGGTCTGCTTCATTACAATTGATATAGAGTGTCTTATACCACTGTACATAAACGGTTACATACACGTTGTTTAGGTTAGATTAACCGGTAAAAAAGTCAGTAATACTGGTCGGTTAATTATCTGCTGAAAACTAATTGACTTGTACACCGTATTTGGGTATATCGAGATCTGGGCCTGGTTGGATTCTACATTATGCACTGAGTGCATAAAGAAACGCACATGTAAAATGTTCTCCATAGGGTATATGTAATTAATGAGAAACCAAATGGTCGGTTTATCATAGAGAACGAATGTAGTAGCTGCAGTAGCATACATTGAACTAAGCAAACACTTGTCACGGTTAATCATTTTAAACATTTTGAAAAAGTGGCGGCCATATTGGGATTTGTTAAAGTAGGTTTATATAAGGTCTTATATTGAACTCTATACATTGAACGACCGACATACAATTGCAATATACAGTAAAACCTCGATAGGACGAGCATCGTTATTACGAGAATCCGGCCTATGTCGAGTTAATTTCAAAGTCCCGGCGAATTTGCTCTATGTTGTATATTAATTAATAGATTTCGGATATGTCGAGCAACTGGCTTATCTCGAGCATTTGGCTTGTCCCGATAGGCACTCGGGATAACGAGATTTTACTGTACTAAGTTTTATTTTTTTAGCATCAAACCTATAATTTAGCTTAACTTGACACGATACTGACACAAAAATGAGGACAGTGTATAATACTGCCCACAAGACGAGGAATGTGCAAACGTCATTCAAGTTCACAAACCATGCACCGATATTGTGGATTTCCTACAAACTTTAGGACAAATCTACCGGATAAGCAATGCCGATCAATCATAAAATATCATTGTTTAATGAGTATTAATGACAATACGTGGGGAATATCAAATATTGTGCACTGAGGCAAGTCCCATTGACCTACACTTACACGTTACTCAAACATAAAACTGATATTATAGATCGAATATATAATGATTTATTCAGATAAATTCATACAAAGATGTCGCCTTGTCTTTAACGTAATACGTGCGAAATGACACTGCTCCTTGGTCGAATCGTTTAAAACTGTTGTTTTTTGTATGTGGAGGGCTTTCACGGAGTGGTCTTGACGTTAAAATGTCATATTGCGCACATCACAACATTTTAATAAAATCATAATGAAGAACGAACGAACAATACGTAAGGGAGAAAGTGCAAACTGCGCGGGTGTGTATACGCATTGCTGCAGGAAGCGCATGTGTGTAAGTTTATAATTATGATATCTTGGTCCACCAATTGTGGAAACAGCCGTGCAACGAGAAGGCAATTTTAGACCGCATTAAAATACATCGATCGAAAAAGACAGTGGTTGTTCTGAATGTCCCATCGTGACCAAATTAAAAGAGTATTCCGAGTGTACATGGAACGTGCCCCTAGATGAGTCCATGGTCACAATTTGGCTATCGCAAATATTCTAACGGTACCAGTCGAACTTGCATGGACAAAACTTGCAACGTTTTAGTTCGATAATTTAGGCGCATTTAGATTTGTAACTAATTAAGCGTCCAAAATTGCGCCTGAGTGACACAGAGAAGCGATGTCGAATATGTTGCACTGTGTCAGTATGACTACAACAATAGTCGTCCATGTAAAGCACGTAGAATTTGATCTGATCCTGACCTTTATGCATGAATAAATATTATATTACATGTCCTTGCGTTGAATATATAAATGTTTGCGAGCAAATCGTACACTTAATTATATCGGTCATTTGTGTTGGTATTACACCACGAACAAACAAGCGGAATTATAAATACATTTATATAGACAATATATCAGCAGTTAAATCATGTTAATACAAAGCCGAGAGTCGTATCAAATTCTCCGTACTATAACAAAATAATAATAATGTACCTATGGTGTAACAGTATCCATCCTGCACGTGTCAAACTAACTAGGACTATGAACGTGTTCACGTGTTCAATACTAACAACCAATCTAGTATGGACAAATTCAAACACAGCCAAGTGCAAGTTTGCATACCAGTGATACATTTTACTGATGGATGCGGTTGTAATTGATCTTACCAAAACAATAGAAGTCATTATACCGATATCGCCCGAACTTTATTTATTGACAACTTCACTTTGATGCGTTTCCTTTGATTTGATCTTTAGGCAACCTAGGGTAATTAATGTTTCAATTGTTCAAGTATGCGAGCCGGAATTACAACATATCTGTTGTGGGGATTTTATATTTTGTATTTCTATGCACAATAGATGTCGAACCCGACTGGTCATTGTAAGGAGTGGCGACCACACGTGATAGCAAACTGAATTAAAAAAATTGTACAATACAACACACTTGTTACCTAAATAAACCAGCATGATTGGATAATCACAACATGCATTAAACAATGCGGGAGTATGTTAAGGTATGCTGCCCATTTTCGGCCAATTGTCTGAGAAAATATCGTAGCTGAAATTACCGTCGTTCACTGTCTAATGCCGCAAACATTTACGATATTACATGGCTTGTTTTATCCGTGTACAATACACCAAAGTGCACTTAAAAGAGGTTATTGCATTCGAGGGATGAGCCTGGTCGTAAGATACATGACAGGAACTCCAAGAGACCACGTGACCACCGAGGAGACGACAGAGAGTTTCTGTAGTTACATAAATAGAGGATATTGCATGAGTGTCTGTTCATATGTGGAAAGTCACAAATGTAATGTTCTTTTTATCACATGTTAGCCTTTTCCGACCGAAACATAAAATAGCTACTTATTTGAACTATAACAAACGCGCAACTTTGATGACGTCGCCTATACTTTGAATGACGTCACGTCAAAGCTTTATTACACTAGCGTATTATCAAAAATAAATAAAGCTTTATTACGCTACCGCGAAGTCAAACATGTGATAAATATAAAAACAACATTCTAGTACATTAGTACTAGACGAATAAAAAAATAATGTGAATGTTTTAAATGAATCTTGAAAGAATGTTAAACAGTACATTACATAATTGATGAAAAACTACATTGAATAATGTTCAACTGAGTCAGCTGAAATTTATTAACGATGTTTCGAGGTGTCGGGCGTTACTAGACATATGTGGACATAATTTAGACGTTAAAAAGTGTATAAAAAGTTCTTAATAGTCCCAATAAACTTAAAAACAACAATTTAAAAACAATTAGTACCGCTAATTACGTACGCTTCGCGTACTCGTTTAGAGAAATAACTGCTCTGATTACCTACATTATGCATTTGAATTTGTCATTTTTATTTGTAGGTTAAAAAAACGACTATTTAGAGTACATCAAACTCGGCTTTTCAACTTTTAAATCTATGTTTAGCATTGAATACCTTGTGTGATGGTGGTCGTAACTTATAATTTAGTTTCTGGGATTAAATGTTATTCCATTTTTTTTAATTTGCACAAACAAGCAAAATGTCCAACAAACACTGTATCAAGAGACAAATTATATTTTTAATGTATGCATTTTTTTTTATAAAAAACTATTTATTTTCATTATTATTCAAACATTTGGTGTAAAAAAGGCAAGAACATGCTTGTTTAACCATTCAACAAGTAGCAAGTCGAAACAGAGATACATGTAATGTCAGTGTTTCCTTCTAAGAAAATTAACGGGTGTCGCATTATGCATGTATTTAGTATCTGCTTGCATCCTTACACGGAGTTTAACTTTAAATGCAATCTGGGTGATTTTTAAAAATACAATAAATGATAAAAAGATGATATCCCTATCATTTTAAGGCATTTCGAAAAAAATGGATAGTTAAATTAAAGGCACTCCTGAAGTCATGTATTCGTTATGTTGAAAGATGAGGTTATTAGGCGTTTATAAAAGATCAGGCTCGCTGTGAACAAACGCTGATTTTAGGAATACATGTTTAGTGTACTGCGTATTGTATTTGACTGTAAATAGTTGAGAAAACGACGTACAAAGATCATCGGAAAATCTGTTGCGATGGTAACAGTTAAACCTATAATTTTAAAAACGGCAGTTTTGAAAATTCATGAAAGAGTGTTATCACATTAACATTTACAGAAGAATTTGACACAGGGCCAATGTTGACCCTTTGTTAACCTGTCAAACATTTAAATTAGCAATCTTCACTTAAGAAAAAAACGTAAACGATACCTCATTCATAGTGAAACAGTTGGTGTTAACGTGCAATCTCTACCATATGCCTGAAGTCTAACCGATACTTTATAAGCGACCGCACACAAAAACACACCATAAATCATGATACGCGCATTAATCTCCCTAAAACCCAATAGTAATACATTCGAAAATTACAGAAAGTACTTGTAACCACATAAATAAAGATGGGCAGAAATATTTTGTGATAGAGATAGGCTGAGAGACAAACATATAGTACAAAACCGGACAGCGAAGGCAGCACTCAACTTAACCAGCCGAGCACTGAAAACATAAAAACATCACATACCACAAGACTTAGTATAAGGCACAATGCCCAACACGTAACCGAACGAGAAAATGAACTGCCCAAGTCCCAGCTGTCAAAAAGTCGAATGAACTAGTTTCAGCAATCGAAAAGCTGAATGACCTAGTTTCAACAGCAAGACAGTAAAAAATGTGACATCTTGGCGGAAAACCAGGAGAATATAATCACGATATTTGTACAATTGTTGCAAAGATAATGCCATATGAGTGTTTAGTGTATACATATACAATTTGTGTATGTCATGTAACTCGTGTTCAGTCATAAATGACTGGGTTTTGGCGCTAATCATAGTTCAATCAGAGACCTTTTCTCGTTCGCTTGTATGTTGGGTATTGCGCAATGCGCCTTGTATGCTTTTATAATTTCTGTGCTCGGCTGGTTAAGTTGAGTGCTGCCTTCCCTGTCCGACTTTATATTATCTTTTTTATGTTAGCAATACGTCATGCAGTGGGGTACTTAAGTTAGTTACTTTTCGTGGGTTCAGAAAGGTCTTTGTTTGCTGTTGATTAATATGTGTACCACATTACTGGCTTCCATTTTACACAGGGGCTCCACTAACCCCTGAATCTGAAGGGCCATCTTGATACTTTTGACCACAATTGTATCATTTTATGGGCAAAAAAACCATGATTTTAACTTTTAAGAGAAAATAACAATTCAAACCAAAATCCTTAGGGTCAAAATATGGTTTTTTGGAAATTTCAGGGGTCTAAACCCCTACCCCGGAGACAAATGGAACCCCTGTCTGTTTATATGTAATGTGATTCGAGAACTTGTCGCCGACCGCATTTTTGTGCTCGCGATCGTGTGCTATACTATTGGGGTTAACAAATTTTACGATCAATAGAACTCCAAATTTATTCATAAATTCGTGTCAGATCTGACAATGTTAGGGGCGTAAATGTCACATGTACGAGGTGGGAAAGTTTTAAATGTTTTTGTCTGATCGTATAAAACAATGGGCGGATTTGTTTTTTATTTAAAAAAGGAAATTTTATCATTTCTTAGATAGCTTAATATGTATATATACGCACATACTAGAGTCAGAGCTTAACTGTTGCAAATGATAGTTTGATTCATAAAGATTTATCCTAGTTTTAGGTTTAGCGTTTTGTTTCCAAATGTTGGATGAAATTAAAGCGTCACAAAAATATGCTTAGACGATTTTTTATGATTAAAAATATCCGATGAATTCATTATTTTTGCGAATTTCATAAAAAATGAAATTAATTGTGAAGGCCTGAATATTAAGAACAAGGTGAGGTGTTTTCTATTTAAAAAGTTGTTGTTTTGTTACTGACCGAATTACCAAACCTCTACACAATATGAAAAATGAAAGAAAGTGAAGATGGATTTGGTCACAGTCTGCGGATGGATCTGGAATCAACAGGCACGCAAAAAAAGAGGTCGACCTGTGACAACCTGGAGGAAGACACTGGAGGGAGAAATGAAACCCCTCAGACTAAATCATAAAGAACAGTGAAAGGAATGGCCAGAGACCGATGTGGAAGGGGACGTGTAGTGAAGGCCCTATGCACACCCATGAACAAAGAGAACTAAGTGGTATGAAAGTATACAATATGAAAATGCACAAAATACCACGGTTACAGAGTATACAAAATACCAGAGTACAGGCTTACGCCTGGTGTCAAACCACAGAAAGACGTCTACCATACGTTTCGACGACTCGGCAAGAGGACATTTCGACGTTAAGGAAGGTTCGTCACATGTCTATATAATGCTACAGAGTATGGAAAAGCTTGACAGATTCGAGCAAAAATTTAATATTTTTTTAGCAAAATGAGATTTCCATTGTTTCATTCAATTTGCAAAATCTCAGGGGTTGAAAGCCCATTTTAAATTACAACAAATGCATGTTTAGAAAAAATCGAAATCCTTACCAAAAAATTGATACCAAATTTATATTTTTGACAATTGCCACAATATTTCAATGTACGTACATTGTATAATAAATCAACTAAATTTTGCATAATTTCATCAAGTCTTTCGAAATGAATACCACCTTGCGTTATAATCAAAATAGTAGGCATGCCGTTCACTGCAACACTTTTAATACTTTGATTTGGGCGCTGTTTTGGCAACCCCAGCTATACAACCCTTTCAGTGCTTTTACAACCCCTACGGTATCATACAACACGTTTAGTACTTTGATTTTAAATGCCCGCTTTGAGCGCCCCCAAACTATACAACACTTTAAAAATTAGTGCTTTTATTTAATTGGAGCATCCGTGATATCATAATGCAGCGGCAAGTCAAAAATGCTCTGTGACCGAACGTGTCACGCTTTATGTATATTTTTAGTAGCGCTGTCACAACGAATATGAAATAAAATAAACTCAACAATATTATAAATAAGAAAAATGTGCGGCAGTAACAATAACACCTTAACGGAAATGAATGCATGCAGACGTCGACATAGACCGACGTAAATATGACAGCAACAAATGTGTCTATTTTTATCTTTAAATGAAATTGTGTTAAATGTAAAACTTGCCATTTACGTTCATATTTTTCAGCGTCAGAATTAAATGTCTACTTAGACAAAAAGAGCCCCACCCAACGGTTTTGAAATGTATAGAATTAACAAGTAAAATAATTATAAAACACAGAGATGGGGATTCAAGTCAAGAAAATATTTTAAAGTAAAATGTCTTTATTTTTTGTAAATGGTTACATAAGTCGTGTGTACGTCATTGTAGTCACGTTTAAAAAAATAGTCTCAGATGGCACTTTTCGTGGAATTTGTTAACAACCGGCTTGGCAAAAAGTCACGAAGTCGACCTGCACACTACAAGGACAACCAAACGAACATCACACACCAGAAACCTCAAGTTGTAAAAGGGTAAACACGACCACAAAAAGGAGGACAGATTAACTAAACCTTATGCACACCTTGAGGGCATATCAGTAGTCAACGTGAAGCCATGGAAGAACATAGCGGTCGCTTAACTAAACCTATGTCCGCTGTGCTTGACACAAGGTATGAAATTGAAAGTGTTAACACGAAAATCCCAGTTTAATTCAGATTTAATTTGAGCCATATACTTCTCTTGCTATGTTAAATACTAGTACCAATTTTCTTAATTAGGTAAACTCGTACTTTTCGTACTGTTTTACTGTAAGAACAAAACATGGGAACAATTTATGAACACCTGACGACTTCTGTGATATACAAATAATAACAAAACAAAAGAATCAACATCTCTGACAACATTTTTTACTTCTTCTCTCTACTCGTCACTCTTTGACGAAAAAGGTCCCAATCCCTTTATTACCCCCAAATATCAAATTTATGTAGATAAGTATATTCATTTATAGTATGATTTCTATTTGCTCTGTTCGTTTTATAAATATAATATGCAATGTTGTAAGGTTTGTGGGGGATGATTCTCCGACCCCCATAAAACCATTGGACGGGGAAATAAATGGGGTTACCCTTCTGGGGCCCGAAAAAAAACACGACAGAGTAAGGCATCCACCACAGCGACCACGTCCTAAACAAACCCAACTTTACACACATCTATAAATCATTGAAATAACATTTTGACAATTCAACGTCTTTATAAGTATCATCAACAACATCTTCGTTTTCTATAGAGTCATGCTATAGAGAAGCAAAAAGATGATAACAGACCAGACAGAGGCAGCACTCAATAGAAACAACATCGCATGAAACTCACAAAGTATCTACCGCAAAATGGAAAACATTGATAACAAGCAAGCTCTGTACCATACTCTGCGTGAATACGATGTATAAACATTTTAGACATTATGTGACATTCAAAAGATCGCCCGTGCGCCCATCTGTCTGTCTGGTGCCAAATAAGCCAGTTAAAACTCTTGGTCGAGAACATCAGAAAAATGTGCTGTTTTTCTAAAATTGCCATTGTCAGGAGTTGATGTCATACCAGAGGAACACGACCAGAAGCCGGGTCAGATGTATTGGCTTCTTTACTGGTACAATATCAGTCTACAGTTCGTCCTTATAGTTTTCAACTTTTGTATTTGCAAATTTAAAGAACCCAATTCTTTATATGTGACCACCCGGCGGCTGTAATAAGCATTGAACATACTCAAGTGAACAAACTAAATAATACGCTGTTTAATTTTTTGTGAGTTTTAAAATTCAAGGTTAAATTAATAGGTGAACATTAAATGAAGTCGTCTTAAATGGTTTTATGGTGATATGCAGATAATACAGGGTAGCGTTAGAAGTACCGCTTAGCGTAAAGTACACAAAATATCGTTAGGACAAAAAATGGTTCTCCATTGAGACCGATTCACTATTCATTAAATTTACATTGCCCTTTTCTGTAGTATGTTATTTTACTTTCCAAATTCTGTTTAAAATGATGCACGCTTTACGCGTATTTAGGAAGACAATTAGAAAAACCTCAGTGTCGAAAAGAAAATGAGCGTTCACGTACAGCATCGCTCATTCTTACGAAGTGTAGCTAGATTTGTCACGACGTCTTATCAATTAGACAAGGAAAGCAAGTAAACAGTAAATTGTTTACGCTCGACCCTCAGATCGCTGTGACATCACATTTGTAACGTGAAATATGATTGTTTTATACATGTAGCTACAACAGGATCACATGTCCATTTGAAGCGTGAAATCTGATTGGTTAATAGCTACAACAGGATCACGAGTGCATTTGTAACGTGAAATCTGATTGGTTAATAGCTACAACAGGATCACATGTCCATTTGTAACATGAAATCTGATTGGTTTATAGCTACAACAGGATCACATGTTCATTCGTAACATGAAATCTGATTAGTTTATAGCTACAACAGGATCACATGTTCGTTTGTAACGTGAAATCTGATTGGTTAATAGCTACAACAGGATCACATGTCCATTTGTATCATGAAATTTGATTGGTTAATAGATACAACAGAATCCTGGATGTCCAAGCGATAGGCAGGTTACACATTATCAAAATGGAACTAAAGAGGACATTGCGGCGGTTGTGATCAAACTAATTTAAATATTTACATACCGGAATGTTACTTTATGGTAGACGCTGGATGTAACAGAAAGATCCAACTTGTGAAGCTCCCTGAGTTGAAGCATACATGAGTTTGTAAATAAAAATCAGTCATATAGGACCAATTTGAGGCTAAATTTTACATGTACGTATATATTCCAGTGACCATTAAAAATTAATGAGTGTTGCCATTTGGCCTGTTTCACGATAATTTATGTCATTTCATCTCAATAACGTGTGTTATATTCTAAACCTATATCGCTTTCTCTTACGAGTTAGTGAATTGGTATTATATGTTCCGTGTCTACCTCATTAAGATAGTTTTGTTCGTTCGTTCGTTCGTTCTTTCGTTCGTTCAGATACGAACTTGGTCGTCCACCTCGTATGGCAAAACGTCTCCACACGAGTATCATGTTACATTTGTCAATGGAAAATAAGAAATCGGTAAGGGAGTGCAGCATTTAACAGAAACAGCAGAGCAGAAAAACACAAGAAGGAACACATTAAAACAAAAAACCATAGGTCCCTTATACAAATACAAGCCGCAATGACAACCCCAAAAATGTAACGTCACGAGAAAACGAAACGTTCCGAACGAATATATCTGTCGGATAGCTGTGCAGCGCTGTGCTAAGCACTAGTCGATTGGGTCGTGGACAACGCCCTCTACCAACGACTCGTCGGGTGGGTTGAGCACTACGCGCTCCACCAAGCAATAGTCGGGTGGGTTGAGCACAACGCGCTCTACTTAATGCTAGTCGGAAGGACGGAGGACAAGACATGTCACTTACGGTCCCGTAACTGGAGATCAACCCCTGGATTCAAAATAAATCGTTTAGCGCAATATGTCAAAATTACAGACGCGACTTGTACATCTTTGAATGCAAACCTAATTACAGCGCCGAGAGTCGTGGCGCCGTGAAAGTTTAGTGACAGTATATTGTCAACCCAAATAGCAACACGAATGCATGCTGTTATATAATATAATACAATGATATAAATCATGATAATTTACAAAACTTGAATTTCTGACGTAGTTTAAAAATATATAGTATGTTTGGAAAGAGTATAATGCATCGTTTAAAATAGCTCATTACAGTGTATTCTTGAAACAATGTGTTTGCGTATTCGTCAATGAAAATATAGTTTTTGTAAAGACCATAAATATCATAATTATAGTTACAAGACCTGCTGTAAACTCCGAAACTCCGAGCGTGTAGGTGTAATCATAGTTGAATCCGAAACATCATCAAATATATTATAATATTATATACACCATTAAGGTATGTGTGCAACTACATTTGCAGTTAAAGTTTGTTTGTATTTTTATTTTTTATTAACAAGTCTAATGTGCTATTTTACATGCTGCTAATGAGCTCGTGTCTTTAGTTTATAGCTATCATTTATTAACGGTCTATTGAGAAGCTTATTCTACAACGTTGGTAAAAACTATTAATCGCACATTTGAGACTCTACTCACGCATGATAGGAGGCCAATCGATCAAATCCCACACATTTCTTGGACATACTGAAACCTGACAATATTTGTTTACATAATGAAAATGACCACACATATTAGTTCAAATTGCTTCATGAAGCATGCATGGTATTGTCATGAAATTAAAATAAGTGAAAACTGCATACACTTTATAAGTTTAAGTTTAAAGTTTTAGCTTGATAACTATCCCTCATTTTAACGAAATCTCCTGCATTTTCATCACCAATCTCATGCAAAGGGGTCTGTGAAACATGGCATGTATGCTGATGTATTTAACACCACAAAGGTATTATAGAAGACACAGAGTTTATCACCCACTGTTAATGTCAAGCACCAGCCAAGGTGCTCCTAACATGTTCCATTTTCGTCTTTGATATTAGCGACTACAGAGCGGCCACAGAGCCTACTTTTAAATATGTAAATATACAAAATACGTTTCCACGAGTGTCTCCGTAAACCTTTGACGCATTTCGTTAAAATATAATCTACTTAGCAGAAGAAAACACGTGCCAATTCAAAAATATTCCCAATTCAGACGACACTTCACAACATTTTGTGTATTTTTGTTTATTTTTCAGGTATTTCATTTGTTTTAAAAGGAAATATCGAATACACAATCAGGAGTTCATAACAACTCAAAACCAAAATAATTCTCAACTAAACCAATTTATTTTAAAGACTTGGGTCTCTGGCATGCAACCCAAAATCCTTTTTACATGAATTTTCAGAGTAGTTGGTCTGTTTTGGTAAGTTCCATAAAATTCTCAAAAAGATTATTGTTCCGAGTAGATCTCCCTTCGATAGTTCCTTGACATAGTTCCAATATATAATGCTTGTACGTAAAAAAAACATTACGAACAAAAGTTGGATTGTCAAAGAAAATGTTCCTCAGGTTTAATGCCATTTTCAGCCATTGTTAGTTTTGTAGGAGAGTTGGTGTTATACCAAGCTTTCCTGGAATAAGTTACCGGTATCATGCAGTAACAACATGTTTTTCGACAGCAATGGCAATTTCTCCGAGTTGTCAATGCATGTAACCATCTCTTCGTTTATTCGGGGTTAACGCCCGCGGTAGCTTCGCAAAATTTTAAGTTATATATGGCGGCCGATCCATCCATTATTTCTTGTTTGCCTGGACTGTATCCTCACCGAACCAAATTTGCCCTTTCAAAAGGATCCAGCAACGACTCACCATGTGGAGAAAAATCGACAAAAATAGATTGTTAAAACTTCATGAAAGGGTATGACCTGCTACGTCCAGGAATCGAACAAGGAGAGACGGGTTACATATCCAGCGCAGCAAAGAATACATTGACCATGGACACCGTTACCACCAGTTTAAACTTACATGCACTAACATATAATATCATATTTTATAAATAGCATATCAACCCCCATCCGATGGTATGGATTCGAACCCACGACCCGAAAGGCGACAGCGCCCAGCACTGAAGTGCCCACGACCATACCGTTTTCGCTACCGAAACAACTAAAAAAGCTCAAATGACACTGGTATGGTTTGTATATTATTTTATATTATTAAAGTATTATATTTAAATCCAGTTGTTTTTGTTTTTATTAATTTATTATACTCACATGGTGCAGTGAACATCCAAATACTGGAATAACGAGCAGCACACATCATTCCATCAAGAAGAAAACACACGATGAATCCCCCAACACGCCGTAAGAGGACTGGAGAATGCAACAACACTAGTATACCTATATTAACGAACGTACAGACAATGTCATTCTCCGTCTACGCTCCAATGCGCATAAACATTTCACCAGCAAATATAGAAACACGACGAGATAGATTCACATAATTATACAGAAGTTGGTAGCAAAGAAGACATTGGCCAATATAAAAATTTCCTATATTTAGATTTAACTTCAGTTTTTTTTGTTTATTTTCGGTAATGTCATTTGTTCTTGAAAGGAATATGTCGAAAACATCATTAGGAGTTTGCAACAATACATAAAAATTATGTTACTAAGCTACGACACTCTATTTACTGTACGGTTAATAAAATACTTTATTTGATATACAAGTCGTAAGACATGTCTTAGATACGACAGGACATTAGGCGCAGACTTATATATAGATACGTCAATTATCTAGCTTCATTTGAGTAAAATGTTTGTTTGTTATAGTGTCATCTCTATTGGAACTTACTAACTCACCTTCGTCCTCGGTGGGAAATAATGCTTCGATGGTATCTCTCCACTTGGCTTTTTACCATTGTCTGAGTCTCGCCATATAAAGATACTCCCATTTGATATACAAGTCGTAAGGCATGTCTTAGATGCGACAGGGCATTAGGCGCAGACTTTATAGATACATCAATTAGCTTACCCCATTTGAGTAAAATGTTTGTTCGTTATAGTGTCATATTTTTTGCAACTAACCAACAAACTAACTCTCTGCGAGCTCTGTCAATATGCGGTAGTCCTGTGTCATTTTGTCTTCGGTCTACCGTGTTTTATTCACCGGGTGGTGTCAACCGAAGAGCAACCTTCGTTAATCGGAATTAGTTCATTCTCAATGCATGACCTAGCCAACTTAAGTCTTCTCAGTGATGTTACAGCGACAGCCAGTCTTAATAGCTTTTTGTTTATGATATTGAAAGGCCCATTTAGTAGAAGAGTTTATGAATTATTTATTTTCATCAACCAAAAATGGAGCATAATACATATTTAGTTGTTATTATTATCTACGGTACGTAAAACCTTTAATTGAAAAATAGATCAATTTAGTTATGGATATTTCTAGCACTGGGGCGCTTTGCAATGAACAAAACCCAGTAACACTAATTCCAAATCAGCAGGAATGTGGCAAAACCAGCCAAATTTGCCAACATTCTTACAGCTTTGATGAAGTTCCGCTCAAATAGATATAATGCGGATCGAACCGGTCTTAGAATGATTCTTGCACATTCCGGGTGTATAGCTCCTGTCCATTCTAGAGGAAGAATGCGCCAAAATGCCGTCATAATGAAAATCCGTATTCCTGGATAATCGAAGTGCATCTTAAAAAGGTATTAGTGCCATGATGACAACGAAATCACAATCGTTATCGATTTTGTAAACAGTGTTCGTGGCAAAAGAGGAAGCGAAAACCTAACAAGGTTAACCCATGAGACGGCATGGAGCCTAACGGACACAAATGGAACTAATAAAACCATGTTCGAACTTTTGTAATTAATAATAGATTGATAGTGAACATCTACATTGCAGATATTAAGACTAGGTCGATTTGAAGAACGTGCTTCTATCTGAGAAGGCGTCGTCGTAAGTAACGTCATGTTTGCATACCTTTGTACATGGGCGTAGGAGAAGGGGGGCCAAGGGAGGCCAGGCTCCCCAATGTTAAGACAGGGGGGGGGGGGGCAACATATCGTTTGCCCCCCCCCCCCAATAATTCAGACCATAGTCATAATTTTCAGCTTCAAATAGTCTTGTAATAGGTAATTTTCCTTTTATCCTTGGTTAAAAAGTATAAAATGTGAATTTTCGTGATCGCTTCGCTCGCAAAATTATTTTTAATCTATGAAATATGTTATCACCTGATCACGTCACGGTTGAAAAGAGCTACAAAGACTACAGAAATACATTGTAAGATAATGTTTGCACCAGCTCCTATATTGCTTTGAAACTTTGCCATTGCTATGTTAAATTCCCTTACTAAACCACTTAACTCTCAGAATTCGGGCATCTGTCCAATAATAAGTCAAAATATTTACAAAATAAGGACTTAAGTTTGATTGATCTTACCAAATAATTATCTCAGAACGCACCAGATTGATCCAATGTTTTCAAAATTTCCAAGGGGGAGCATGCCCCCCGGACCCCCCTACTTACAATACTAGTTCATGATTGGGTTCAATTTTACCCGGTATTTTGACAAGCAAACAACTTAGTAGATATACCTTACCTTAGTGATTATAAACACAAACATTCACCATAGTTTAATAACACTTAATGTGACCCCCACATATCTTAAAAAATTTCGCCCCCCCTCCCAAATGTTTGGCCCCCCCAATGTTGAAGACGCTCCTACGCCCATGTTGTACGGTCAAAGTACTCGGCATGCGTATGTTCTAATACCGTAGACCTATTCTAATCAATTAATTTGAAGCGTGCGCTAATAGTACAATAAACCTTACGACGATGTATGTATTCGTTTGATTACAATTTGTTTGATCCTTTTAAACAAATCAATTACTACATGCGTGCATCACCTTGGCCTTTACGCATTGCAATAGACGAATATTATTATACCGGAGACAAACGGAAATGGCCGGGCTTTCACGACTGTTACGTTCGTGAAATTCTATTACCAATTAAGTAGTCCATGAACCCATTATACTGATAGAAACGTGACTGAGTCTTTGAGTAATCTACCTATGAGAGTGGTAGCTCGGAGGTTCAAATACCCTCTGACCAATGATCTACCACAAGGTCGTAAAAATGTTTTTGACAATGTAACGAAAAAAAACATATAAAACAACAAATACGTACAATACTGAAATCGCGCAAAACTTGTCGAATCCAATGCCTGCCACCAACATAGCTGCCTAACATGCAACGGATTGTACGGTGTGACTTTCGTTAACTCTATTCATTTCGTATGTACAGCATAAGGCTCATTCATTTCTTTCGGCTACAAGGCAATTATTTTATACTGTTTCTGTTGAGGAGAGCTTCCAATGAATCTGATTACAGCTGATACATTCACTTTAAGAACAGCATCAGTGAATATATCGGCGCCAATCGTGAATGCTCGGTCATTTCCGTTTGTCTCCGGTAAATGCATAATTAAAGGCCGACGTGATCACAATGATTACGGCGTATAAAGTACGACAACTCTACATGTACTTTGGACAATGTCTTGGACACAGCATTACAATCTTAGGATGCGATGGCAGGCGGAAAATTTAATTTTTAGTCTTCAACAGAACTCGGCTTTCTCTCTGCGGAAGCAACCGTAAAAGTGCTCTGCGCATGCGCGACCAGATTTCAGGTAAGCTTAAACGAAAATGAATTTCAGTATAGTTGTATATAGTTTTTATACTTTTATTTATTGTTTGTGTTCGGTGTGTTGCCATATTTCATAGCGGCAGAGACTGTTGATGAATCGGATATCAACTTAAAATGTATATATACAGAGAACGTGATATATGCTGTGACATTCTGACTTGATTAACATTTCTGTGTCGAATTTAAGATATATTAGTTGCTTTTATTTATTATACAATATACATATATTATAACAAAGCACGCTTTTAGGAAAAAGTGAGGCTCATTTGTATGAGGTAAGACATTTAACTCCGTAAGCGGTTAAACAGTTTTCTAGTAGGTTAAAAAGATCAACAGAAATGATGGTACATGTTTAGGTCTAATAAATAACACTGTCTAATTAAAATATTATTCGTTTCTGTGATGGCTGAAAATGTACGTTTATCCATTAATATGGTGTTCCTTTTGATTTGCTTAGCGTGTAGCATATAGATGCATGTGCTTTTTACTCCATTTCTTTTTGATATGATTAAAAAGATAATACTAACGGACAGAGAAGGCAGCACTCTTAAGAAACAGCAGAGCCCGAAATACTGAAAAACTTTGAACAACTACAAAAACAAGACATCCCTCCGACAGCATAAGACATAATGTCAAAAGTTTGCGACCCTTAATCATGAAAAATCAGTAGTTTATGCATGACGAAAAGGGTCGTCAAAATGCTATAGATGTTTTTCAGCCATATCTTTATTTTAGCATACATCGCTGGCTTATCTAGAATACAAGGTTGTGAGTACAAAATCGAAAGAAAAAACGTGTCTGAAAGCTACTCTTCTCTTATGGAAAAACAATATTTTTCAACTTCAGTTCGTCAACATGACCATTTCCGATTTTCATGAAAATATGTTAATAAGAAGCGCCCTGTGGTGCAGATTTCAAATATGCACGGGCCTTATAAGGTCGCAAGTCGCACTTACGACCTTCTCATTCTAAGTCAGCGACATGTCGACGCGTGTTACACGTCACTTTAAGAAACATCGTTGTACATGAAAGCGTATTCACGTTGTTTTGACCTCCCCAATGACAAGGAAACAAAATAATGAACATGAACGTATTCCATTGATTGTGAAGCATGTGGTTTGCCTACAATGCCAACACACGATTGATGAATTGGCTGTTTGAAATATTTAACACTTTCATGCCTAAACCTTTGATACATAAAACTTATTAATTGGCCATAACTCAATTAATATTTCCGAATATATCATGCGTGTGTTTGTTCATATAATGTACGAGTGTTGTCCCAGTAAATCATGTATTTTGCTTATTACACAAAACGTGGCTTCAAATTTGCACTATTATAAATAAATATGTTCCGAGCAGGTATCCGAAATTTTATGTTTAAATGTCAAGAAATAACAATTATGTTCACATTATAATAACACATGGTATGAATGTGCGGCGTCCTTCTTGGAGAATGTTCCAATGCATGTTCATGCCTTACAATCATTCAGGATTTGTTTGAAACATTTTTATATTCAGATCCAAATGATTACAAAACATATTATGACTTTATACATGTACTTGTATACTCCGTAGGCAGGCGGATCTCCCTGCAGTCAACCTTCTTATTTATGAAATCAAAGTTAAAAACAAAATGTTTTCAAAAAGATTTGTGACGAACTATTACATGCCATTATAACCTTTATTTGCCAGTCAGCTTTTCTGCTGAAATATGACTGGCGTATGAGTGCCTCCATCTGTATTTGACCCCGGGTCGCCAGGTTAGTCGGCAAGCGTGCTAACCCATGAGCTAGGGAGGCACTATATTTAACTACCACTGTGTCTTTTCCTTTCTTTTGACAATAGCCCATGTGGTGTATTATTGTTTGTAGGCTTTTAATCTTACTTTGACTGAGTCGTGACTTTGTCACTTTTCTTTTCATCTATAGGCTGAGCTCGTTTTTGGTGTTTCTTTGTACTCTAATGATTCTGTTGAGTACTGGGCCCGATCTGCCGAAGGATCTCAATTTGAGCTCAATCTCATCTAATCTATTATCATGTGTCTTTATGTTAATTTCCATTGAAGAGTCAGACTGGTCTCAAAATTGACATCACAAATAGAAACATTATTCTGAGTTTATTACATTAAATTTTCCGGCGCTTGAAATTAAAATTTATCTCAAATTCAGACTCTGGTTTGAGCAAAATCTTAACTTTATCTGAGATTTCTACTTGTGTTACAGGTATCATCTGTATACATCGTGGGTCACTATAGGATACTGCGCGAATTGCAAGAGTTTAATCGTACCAGGGATGGTCTAATAAATTCCTACCATGATGACACGTCTTGGACCTTTTAAGGTCGTTTTCTTGTACATGTATCATAAATGCGGAAGAAGTATTAAGACGTTGTGTCTGTCTGTAACCACAAGAACACAGCATTCCATTGGCAACCACCAACAATTTGTCAGTGACTCACTCTATGGATTGTCTAAATCAATCGAATCTCCTAACTGTGGTCTCCGTCAGCTCTTTTAACCCCCGAGCTGTGGCTGAAGGTTAATATGCAATGTTAAGAGTTTCCATATTCTTCTATTGAACGTACACATGGTGTAATTAATAGAACATCTTGATGTTTCCTGCATTTTGTAATTTATATTTCAATTATTTCAGAAAGTGGTTTCAAGTTATTCTGAATGACATGATTATAAAAGATTGCGGAAATAGTTAGCCTACGTGGATGTGTGGTCATTATGGAGTTACATCATTATACTGCTATAATTATGACGTAAAGATAGTTTTACTGTTTCCTTGCAGATCGCCCATCAAATCAGAGTTGTAGTTTGTGGCTCTCGTCATAACAAATCATTATAAATAATAGACGTTTTAAGAACTGTTACTGTAAGGGGTTCTACTGAGGCATAATGCCCAATCCTGAAAATAAGATGCAATTCCATAATCACATTTCCCTACACCAAGAATATGTTCCAAACATTGTTATATTGTTAAATTTCAGCTTATGGAATTTCAAATGACCATAACTTAGTCAATACTTTGAATATTTTCACCAAATAACTTTTAATTTCTGCAGAAAAGTTCAATCTTTCTACTGCAGCAAATCCGGATTTCCGGATTAATCCGGAATAGTAGGACCCCTTCTGCGAAGTATTCTGTAGCATAGAAATACTGTACGATGTACTATTAGTGTTTTCTATATACGAGGGGTGGGGTTATCTAGAATTAACCGGGCTGATGCTATATTTTTTGCCTAATCATTATTTGGGGCTGAAATTATGCAAGGATAAACATGTACATGTAACTGAAGTTTGGTTACACGTATACTTTCATAAGACGTTTGAAAGTTACCTTATTGCTGTAACTAACACATGACCGAGGCCAGTCAACAAGTAAAATGGCAACTAATTTTCATACGAGTGATGCTATTGGCGTTTGCATGCAGCATTTCATAGACATGCGCACTAAGGCAAATGATAGAACACAATTAGTCATATTGCAAAGAGATTCAAACAAGTTCGCACTATTATCAAATTTGGATACCAGCTCTACAATGTATAAAACGAACCAACTAGCGTATCAGAGATCACTATGTTTCAGACGTGAGTGCAAGTAAAAGGTGCCGAGACACTGAATACGCTTCAGAACGATGCAGAATGACATCATCGGGAATAACTGAGTCGGTCAGATATGCTTTGAACTTATAAGCGGATTTAGGTCAGTGGTAACGCACTGGGCTGTCAATCAGGTCGTGGGTTCTATCCCCGGCATCGGCATTTCTGAAATATTTCCCGCTATATCTGACCGTGTGGTCTGCAAAGTATCTGGAAGTGCCAGGAAGCTGTGTATCGGTGCTATACACCGGGCACATTAAAGAACCAGACTGTCTATTCGAAATAAGAGCTAGGCGCACTTCTGCAGCGCCGTACATGCCTGTATCTAATGTATCTCTCTCCCTTCAGGGGCTTTCTCTCAGTCTGTCCCTCTGGTCAGATCATGCTGTATCTACACTGGTGAGATGATGCACCTGTGCCCTCTGGTTGCAACACAATAACGTAAAGTATACCTTTGAACGCGCGTTCGCATGAAAAAGGCGCTATATAAATCTGGTATATTTATTTATTGAACTACAGGCGTTCAATACCAGGGAAACATGTGACCTGACAAGTTTGATGTGCGAAACAACACCGATAGTGGCATGGAGATATGTTTCTTATGTCATTATTAATTGCTTTATATGTATTTGAAATGAGTCGACATCAAATAATGACTGTTTAAAGAAGTCGACATAGTGAAATATTAACACAGTGCACGACATCATTTCATGTGACCCCCGCTCAGCGTTCACCTACTGTGCAGTTTAATGTAAAATGTCATTGTATTTTGAGCAAATCACTTGAAATTTTCAGGAAATATTCCGCAGATTATGTTGTTGTATGGCTTCGTATGATTTGCAACGAATAGCATTGTAGTAATCAGTTAATTCTGGATAACACGCCCTATGTCGCCCTATGTATGGGGTGTTTTCGAAAGGTTCGAATAAAGTACATGCCTGTGTATTTTCCATTGACGGGCTGCACAAAATTGATAAATGGTATTTTTTCAATATATCATATGTACAAATGTATTCAAGACCCCATATATTAGAGTATATACAGTGTACACATATTTGCTGAATGACAGACTGTGGTCAGGGGCGGATCCAGGATTTAGTGTTAGGGGGGGGGGGGGGGGCGTGAAATGAAAAATGAGCTGGGGGTCCAGGGGGCCGCAAGGGCCCCTGGTGGGTGCAGGGTAAAAGAGAATCAATGTGCAAAAAGAGCGATACATCAGAATCGCAAAGTTCGACCTGAATAACGGGGCGGCAGAGAGTCTATCGAAGTGTCTGTGGTTAGTGGAAAATGACTTTAAATATGTGATTTAGTGTGATACAACAAATAAATTGACTTTACTTTGGCGATTTTAGGGGGGGGGCGGACCCTGCTATGGTGGTGTTACAAAGTGACAGGGACACTGGTTATTTGCGCATCCTATTTTGGAGTTTTCGTGATTTTGGACTGTGATCTAAAATGTCTATACTTTGCATTGCTAGGTGATTTAGCTGTTCAATATAAGCTCAAATTCCACTATAGGTACAAACTTTTGTTAAAGGAATAGACTTTATAGTATAGTATAGCATATAACCTACATGTAGAGCCAATAACAACGCCAATCTGGGCTGGTCAAATGCAACATTTTATTATTAATTTTTTTTCTTAACAGGCATGATGTCATGCATTGGTGGCAAAGTCTATTGGCCAATGAAAATGCTGGATGTTACATTCTAAGTTAGTTATAACAAATTACGTAAATTATCAATGACTAAAACGGACTCGCTTGACTTCGCTCGCACTGCCCTTTTTAATCATTAACACTCTATTAAATGTTCTAATTATTACTTGAACAAAGTTCAATAATGATTTGAATAAAAACAAAGATCGATATGTATTTGTATGTTAAATTTTACTGAATGCATACAACCATAGAATTAAATATAACAAAATAACAATTATCACTTTAAATAAAGAAATGGACGGAAGTTCACAAATATACAGTACAATGTTCCTAGCATGCAAATAGTAATTTTATATTAATAGCATCCTAACAAAAATATCTTATTGTATAAAATACTATCTTAAAAGTTAATATACCTCAAAAGAGGTAGCAATAAATACATGTAAATATATTCAAATGTTTCTTACATACAAATATCACAATACATTTATATTCAAAGCATGACTCTTTGAATTCAAGTTCCTTAATCTTTAAACCAAGTTTAATAAGTTAAGAATATTTTGAACAAAATCAATGCTACTTAAATCTGTTATTTTTAAGTCTACAATATTTCTTTCAAACAACTCTTTGCAGACAATGCACAAAATACTTTGGTTTGGTCCACACAAGAAAAAATTCCAATCCAAGAATGTCCGATGATAGTTGTTTGTGTTTGTACAATTAAGTAAATACGTTTTTGTTCCTCGAAGACAAAGAAAATCCAGGAATCCATGTTTAACATTGAGAAATAAAAGTCATATTGTCGATTCACAATGTTATCAACCACGGAGCGGCTTTACGGGAATTCCTATTGAACCAGCAGACTGAAAACAAAAAAAGATACAGGGTTACTTTATAAGAAATCATACAATATCCCAACAGCTCACATGAGAGACCACCTCCATTAAAAAACCATCTCAAATTGAAGACCATTTATCAAAACAATGTTCCACATAGATCATATTTTTATTATTATGCTTTTACTTAATCAAAAGCAATATAATCAAACAAGAAGGCTTTTCAACACAGAAAAATGTCTGACCCAAAGGGCCATAACTCTGGCAAAAAGCATCCAACCTACAATTACAGAAAATAGGCACAACTAGGCTTGGTACCAAGCATTTCTGTGAAGTTTCATTGAAATTTTACCAATAGATAAGGAGAACAAGCATGAACAAACTTCATGGCTTTCATCCAGGAAAACTCAATTAAAGTGTCCCCCATAATATAACCTAGAAAATACTACAAAATATGTACAAAATATGACATACAACATGGACACATCAACGCTCAGGTACACCATGCCCTGATCTTCCGAAACATCTCAAGTAGAAATCTCAGCTCAAATTGAGATTTTGCTCAAATCAGAGTCTAAATTTGAGATAAATATGAAACTCGAGCTCTCAAAATTTTATTGTAATAAATTCAGAATAATGTGTCTGGTTTGTTATATCAATTTAGAGTAAAATTTCGCATGGAAACTATCTCAAACAATAGGTGATAAAATTTGAGTTGAGATTAAGATCAGATTGAGATGTTTTGGGAGGTCGATCGGGCCTGATTTATTTATTTTTTCATTGGGTAAGTTACAGCTATTGTTCTGCCATATATGTTGGTAAGTTGACCTAACTGGTTTTTCCTGGAATTATTAATCAGCGAGTTATTTACTGTAACTTCCGCAAGCAGCTGACAACTTCTCCACATGTGGAGGGCATGACCGTAACCATGTCACAGACTTGCACAATCAAAAGGTAAAACCTCAGGTACTGTAAATCACTTTATATTCGCAGAATATTTATTGAGCAAAGTGGATTTACGAACTCTCGGTTGAGGGTTCATGTATATGAGGGTTGTCCCAGTAAATCATGTACTTTTCGCCACAAAAGAAAGTTATTAGCAAAGTACACGATTTACTGGGACACCCCACGTACATCAACATCATCACCTGGATTATGTTTACAGTACTATAAAGGTAACATATACCAGACAGACCATACAGAGTCTGACCGAGTGTTTATTACATCATGATGCAGAGACTGATTTATCATTATTATATGACATCACAGGTGACAGTACACAATAACCTGACTCAGCTTCTTCAATCCTTATAGGCCAGAAAATATAAATTTCTCAATTATCATCTCCACGATTAAAATATACTGAGCAAATTTTCCAACTCTAAGACTTAGAATTCTTAAAAATATCCCATTATTTTGTTTTTAGCATTGAAATATGATTTACATTATCTGTTGGTTGTAACATACATGTTTTTATGAAACAAAACTTGTTTGTCAAGTTCATTAAACCATATGATGAGATAAACATTAATTTCAAGGTTTTTAATTGATTTGTAATGGTTCTAATACTGTCAATGGAAAATAAGAAAATTTCAATCTCAAAGAAATTTGAAACTAGGCAAATACTAATTGATATCAACGCTCATTTTCACAATCTGATAAAAATGTAATTGATAATGTTTTCATCAACTCTTTATTTTTACTAAAAAGCACTAAAATTTGCATACAAATTACAAATCCTGTAATGTAATAAACCTAGCGTTACTTAACTAATTAATTTAATACAATAAATGAATATGTGGAACTAACATTATAACTATTGTAATAAATTTAATTCAAAATTTTGTAATATATTTAAATTACAAGTATTAAGGTGAGGTTTTATAAACAGCAAAACACATTGCTGCATAAGTAATTATAAGTAGACAAATTAAACATTGTTTTTTCAACAATATATATTATACATGTATATCAAGAAACACAGTCATGCTCACTACAGTGCACAAAAACATGCATGCTACAAAAACAAAGTTCGTTATTCAGGTCTGTCACTTGTATAAATAACATTGTATTTTATTGTTTAAAACATTTAAGAAAAAGGCAGTGAAAACCAATACCTTATTCAGGCCAGAGTTCTTTTATTTTTCGTTACTCGGACCCTCCTGCCAAATTTTTTGGCATTTTCAAAAAAAAAATTGAAAAAAAAAGGAAATTGCATGTTTTTATTCATGTATGCACTTGTTTTATTATTTCATCATTCTATTTATGATGACAAAATGGTATAGTGATTGTTTTCACAACTGTACCACAGGTACATGTAACTGCACATGTATTGTTGAAAAAAAACCGTCTACAGAAATCTATATTTATGAAACATGTAAATAATTTCTAAAAAAATGTTTTCAAATTCTGTATCAATGATACAGTTACCTGTCACTGTATAAGTCTTAAGATAAATTGGCAGTTTTCTTAAAAACTATCACTGTTGTGGACAGTCATTGACTTTAAGCAGAGACTAAAGATAAAATGTAATATATAGTCTCTGCTTTAAGTGACTCTAGTCCACCACCAACAGTGTCGTAGCTATACATCTTGAAGTTTTTACTTTTATATTTTTTCCCTCCTTCTGCAGACTTTTTGTTCGAGAATGTCCTAGTAACTAAAAATTAAAAAACTCTGGCCTCACTAAGCTATATACTAAATCACATATTAAAATCTATTAAAATACAATATTATTAAGAGAAACTACAATGTTTATGTACACATGTGACTAACCTGAATAATCAATTTATACATTTTGTGACTAAATATGAGTATACTACTGAACAGAACAGAACAGAACAATAACTTTATTTGCATACATTTCACAGATTACAAAGTGTAATGACATGTGAATAATAGTTTTACAATGGTATCAGTTATGGTGGAATAAGATGGTAATATCATACATTATGGTGATTTATGGGGAATGTATTTATATGATAACGATAACAAAACATTGATATATGTGTAGTCGAAAAAAAGTTGTTGTAATAACATCTTAAAATATTCGTTTCAAAGTCATAATATGTACTGGGTCTATTAAAATTTAGTCAGAATAATACTTAATAATACTAAACACTAATAACATAACTAACATCACAACAGCAATGACAGAATTCAGCAACCACAATAATAAGCACTAGACATTAACAACAACAAAGATATCTTCTTAAAATGACAAGCTAAAAACTGTGCTAATCTTTCCTGATGACTTTAATACATTCCAAACCACCCAAATTGTGTTTGTTTGCTTATTTAAGTATCTAATTTACCATATGTCTTCACTCATAGGTCACACTCACCCATAAGTCACAGGGAAATTAAAAATAATAGGCAAACTTCGCAAAAATAAAAAATTGACTAATATTTCCTATAGAATACATATCGACTAACAATATGAAGCAATGAAGAAATAATAAAAAATTGCTAATATTTTCGCATGCTAAATATCTCAAGAACTCAAAATTCGCAATTTTAATACTATGTTACTCAGATGATCTCTTTAGAAGACAGGGCATGAAACAGGAACACTCATTACTAAATATGGTCAAAACAGACATAACTAACTAAATGAGCTATGAAAATCTGTCAGTTAAGTCATTACTTGAAAAAAGAACAGAACAGAATAATAAAACAGAAAAAAACACAGAAAATAACAGAGACAGCATATCATTAGACACATGAATGACAGGAGCCGTGTTATTCAGGGGATCATTGACCACTATGGCACCCTATACTGCTTACCATGTCGGGCACAACAGACAGTTTTATGCCATCAATAACGATTATAAAGTCTATTTCTGTCACCATAGGTTTGTTCAAAACATATTAATTAGAGTCAGACTCCGGTTTAATCACTGTTATAGTAGGATTGTACTAATCTCGTCCTCATTGTAATTATTGTGTCAAGAATATCATGTATATGTCATATATATTATGGGTAATTATTATTCGTTAATTAGTATTCGTAAGATATACATGAATGTAAACAAGTGATACTGCATCAGAGGGATTGAATCACCTGAACTGTGTGGGTGTGAGGAAATTCGGGGGCACTAATTGGGGGACTAAATTCTTCACAAACTTGAAAACCTTTTTCCTAAATCATTATCAAAAATGCTGAAACTCATTGAGTCCACCAATTGCCTTATCAGAAGCAAAGTATGGGACATTGCTTGACTCACATTTTAAAAATTTGTACTGTTGCTGCGATGATCCCCAATGTAAGAATTTGTACGGAAATGATGTCAATGTCCTCAGTCTATGATATGAGACAATGCCAGAATAGTACAGAAATGATATCAACAACCCTATTTAGGCTACATGATAATCCCCTGAAAATCTCGAATTTAATCTCGGCTCAAATAGTTATGATGGAGATTATTTTCAATATTATTATAGACATAATTATTTTTGTAAAGAAACACTACAGTATAATTATACAGTACATTGCTAGCTTCTAATAAGAAGGTCATTACACAGTATATAGGTAGCTTAGAATAAGAAGGTCATTACACAGTTCATAGCTAGCTTAGAATAAGACAGTCATTACACAGTACATAGCTAGCTTAGAATAAGAAGGTCATTACACAGTACATAGCTAGCTTAGAATAAGACAGTCATTACACAGTACATAGCTAGCTTAGAATAAGAAGGTCATTACACAGTACATTGCTAGCTTAGAATAAGAAGGTCATTACACAGTACATTGCTAGCTTAGAATAAGAAGGTCATTACACAGTACATTGCTAGCTTAGAATAAGAAGGTCATAATTACACAGTACATAGCTAGCTTAGAATAAGAAGGTCATTACACAGTTAATAGCTAGCTTAGAATAAGAAGGTCATTACACAGTACATAGCTAGCTTAGAATAAGAAGGTCATTACACAGTACATAGCTAGCTTAGAATAAGAAGGTCATTACACAGTACATAGCTAGCTTAGAATAAGAAGGTCATTACACAGTTCATAGCTAGCTTAGAATAAGAAGGTCATTACACAGTTCATAGCTAGCTTAGAATAAGAAGGTCATTACACAGTTCATAGCTAGCTTAGAATAAGAAGGTCATTAGACAGTACATAGCTAGCTTAGAATTAGAAGGTCATTACACAGTTCATAGCTAGCTTAGAATAAGAAGGTCATTACACAGTACATAGCTAGCTTAGAATAAGAAGGTCATTACACAGTACATAGCTAGCTTAGAATAAGAAGGTCATTACACAGTTCATAGCTAGCTTAGAATAAGAAGGTCATTACACAGTTCATAGCTAGCTTAGAATAAGAAGGTCATTACACAGTACATAGCTAGCTTAGAATAAGAAGGTCATTACACAGTTCATAGCTAGCTTAGAATAAGAAGGTCATTACACAGTTCATAGCTAGCTTAGAATAAGAAGGTCTTTACACAGTTCATAGCTAGCTTAGAATAAGAAGGTCATTACACAGTACATAGCTAGCTTAGAATAAGAAGGTCACTACACAGTTCATAGCTAGCTTAGAATAAGAAGGTCATTACACAGTTCATAGCTAGCTTAGAATAAGAAGGTCATTTATGATACAGTATATAACTAGCTTAGGATTAGAAGGTCCTAAGCGCTTCTTACGACCTTAAAAGATCCATACATGATTGAATTCTATTTTCATGAAAATGGGAGCAGGTCATCAATGTTGACCAATCTGAAGTTGAAAAAGCTTTTTCCAAAAGTAAAGAGTAGTTTTCGGACAGTTTTTTATAATTTCTCAAAATATCATTCTTTAGCAGTCTGGGAACTTGACTTAAACCACTGATGTATGAGGATGCAACATATCGACTTTGTACTTACGACCTTCTCATTCTAAGCCAGCGACATGTTGATATAAAAGACATAGAAACATTGAAAGCTAAACAACAACTAGCATTTTATAGTTATAGCTCTGTACAAAGAAAGACATTCTATACATTGAAAGCTTGGATAATAATTTTGCGTAACTACACAACACGAATACATAATTACCATTGTACATCCATATATTGGTCGTGTCACGATGTTACGTAACATTTCATGGTAGAGGTAACTGGAGAATAACGTAATAAACAATAAACATTTCAATCAGTACATGACAAATTATATAATCAATCATTCATAAATTATACATTTCTTTAATTTCAAAATGAAAGAAAAAATAAAATTAAGAAGTATTAATCGATCGGTGCATCATCGCAGCATACCCTTTATGTGCAGTTGCATAATTATCCTCATCTAGAAAATCTTAATTTATTCCTCGTTTGGCAGTAAACATAATTAACCCAGGTACTGGACAAATCATTAATTGTCGCAGGTAATATATTTTGCAGATTTTGGTAAAACGGTATTTTGGTGGTTTCTTTAATTTGAGGGTTTAAAATATTGACAGAAAAATCTCTTGTAACACATTTTTGACGTAAATTATTCAAGGGGATTTATATTTGCAATCTACTTCATCCGCGAAGTTAATGAAAATTAATCAGCCGCAAATATAAATAATTTTACAGTTTTTTATTTGCATAATTTTATTCTTAACGGTCATCAAAGTTTAATGCTCTTTTAAATCAATAACATTGTCTGATTGATAGATCTATAAAGTCAACAACTAGTCAATGCAACATGAGGTTCATCACCTATTTTTATAAGATATAACAGTTTTTATCACATAAAATAGGCTCTGGGAGTTTAATAAACCCATTACATAAAAGTCATAATACACACGTGTAATAAACATGCAAATGAGGTATGTACAAGGGCGAGTCACTTTATTTATGTATTCATACACGTTGTCAAAAAAGTAAAAGAATACATTTTTAGAATAGAATAAATTCTATATCCGATTATGAGCACTCTAGGGCATGTTATAATCACACAATAACAGCTGTACAAGAACTTAAGAGATATGACTGTATGTAAACATGACGGTAGGTCCGTTAAACGTGGGTACGAATAAGATCGGGACGAAATGTACATACCAAATATCTGGCATCTACACAAACACAGCATCGGATGTTGATTTCATTGTATAAATCGTAATAAAGACGATTTTCCTTGCTTACCAAGTACTTGCATCGTGTACAATCAGCTATTGTCGGCTATATTCAGACGAATCGCGAATAAATTCACGCGGAAAACCTAGTTACTTCCCCTGTCCTTGGTTGTTACTAAAACCCGGAACGGAACACGGAACAGAACAGAATACGTTGTGTTGCTGCGGTCCTAGATTTAATTATTTACTTTGTTAAGCGTAGTTTTACATCTGCAGGATTTTAGATACCCTAAAAATATTATTTTCAAAGACAGAAAAATTAACATATTGGAGTATACATTGTTGAACTATTTTCTTAGCTCTTTCAATGAACCGCTTTACTCCTATGGAGTTTATTTGCTAAAGGGGAAGTGTGTGCATTCTTGACAAACTTTTATTGTGTATTTAGTTTTTGTGATAAAAAGAATCTTACATTCGTGTCATTCCATATTAAATTTATTAAACTCGTTGAATAAAAGTGATAAAATGCTCGGCAGAGCCTCGCATTTTATCATTTTATCCAACTCGTTTAATAAATTCAATATAGAAAGACACTCATGTAAGATCCTCTATATAATAATTTTATTACATTTAGCATTTTCAAAAAAGTAATGCATTCATTTGAACTATTTTTTGTTTTTAAATTCCTTAAACAATAATGACATGATTTTAATTTAAACTCATCCTTTATTTCTTAGAATGCACATATATTAATACAAGAAAATGAATCAATCATAGGCTTTGATCGATGGTCGAATTTCGATTGAAGAATCAGCTTTTATATTATAGACCACCAATCATGAATATCTGTATTTTTTAAACTTCTTAATTATTCTATATATCTCATAAGTTTGATTGCAAATCAGGCAATTGAGTAACAATAGTTTACATGTTAATCACTTAATTGCCATGTCTCATTTGCTGCCAAAACTTTGTTTGTTTGTGTTTCACGTCATTTCTCAACAATTTCAGTTTTAAAGGGTGATTGATTCACCTTAGCCAGTTTTCCTGGACTGTTTCCTTACCAGTACTAACTTACCTTCCTATATGGAAAGCCATAGTTGAGAGAAGAGAAGCCAGTTTCCCTTTTATGCTGAGTGTCTAGCAAGGGAAATGATATGAACACTCAGTTGGCTGAGCCATGATACCATGAGTGCCAACTGCAAGGTTCCATGTTATATGTACCATTTTTAATGCTATTTTTAATGATTTTAGAATGTAGTCGTATTGAACCTTTAAACCTGTTCCTGGTGCTGATCTGACGCTAGGGTCTGTATCAAAAGTTCTATAGACTTTCAATACAATCACACTGGGCCGAATAATGACAAAGCTCAGTGGTTAGAGCGCTTGCCGTCTAATCTGGCGACCCAGGTTGAGTCACTCATGTGCCTGCCATATTTCAGCAGAAAGCTGACTGTGGCAAAATAAAGGTTAATTATACATAATAATAATAATGCTCGGCTCAACAAAGAATTGAAACACCATGAAAGTACCGGTATGCCATACATCAGACTTATTTTATTCCGTGTATATATTAACAGCGACTTTTGTATGCAAATTAATTCAGCAATCCTAATTACAACAAGCAAACACTTAAACAGTTGGACAAATAAATTCCAAGCCATAAGTCACGTAAACCACAGATAATTAACCAGGGTTACATACATGCTAAACTGGTACAATGACATTGCTCCTGGCAAACTTCAGAAATTATTGCCATATCATTTTTTAAAATTAATGTTCGTGATGTACATTCAGCAGGTAGTATTTTTGAAGTCTGCGATTAAAAAGTGTGCATAAAGTGACTGACATGTCTGTATTTTTTAAATTTCTTTAATGAAGTTAAAAAAAATTGGTGCAATCAATTATTTTTTTATTTCTGGCAGCCATATGTAACAGCAGGTTTAACATACGGTAAAGCACCACTTAATATTTTAATGAAGCCGCGCACAGATTCAGAGTTTTTTTCTCAGAGGGGTCTGCCCAATTATTTTTTCAAAACGAGGGGTCCAAGCAGCTAATGGGCACATTTTTAGGGGAAATTTTTCTTCAAATGTTAGTTGTCCTGATCAGACTCTAGGTATACTGTCAAAATTGTATAGATATAAGAGAAGCACATTTTTGCCAAATTTCGAGGGATTCCAGACCACAGGACGCCCGTTCACCCTCAACCCCCCTGCCCTCTGGGTAGGCCACTGAATAAAGTCATACTCTGTTTATAATATGTTTTGATCTTTAATTTAATAATCACTGATACGCACATTCTTTTAAACATCTTAAGTCACTGGCATAAATCATATCATATTGTCATAGGAATCTTTGAAATTCAACTAAGAAATACATGTATACATACAACGATGCTAGACCACAGGAATTAAAGTACATGTAATTAAGAGTTTTGTATAAATTAATATTTAATTAGTCTTTCAACTAGAAAACATTCAGATTAAGGAATGTTTCCTATTTGATCATCAATAATGAATTATAATAATATTCAAATCATGGCAATTAACTAATTATAATCAAAGGGCTGAAAGTCTAAATATGTACGGGGACTTCATCAGTCACAAATATTCAAATTATTGTATCATAAATCATATAGTTATATAATACACAGGCGGATCCAGAGGGGTCCACATAATACACAGGCATGTGCGGATCCAGTGGGATGGACCCCCCCCCCTGGAATTTCATAGGAGGCCCCCCCCCTACCAAATGTTAAATTTAAACTTCTATAATATGCATAGACATGCAATACTGCTGATTTCCTCACAGTAAAACATTTTAAAGGAAATAAATAGTAATAACTCAGAACATGCAGTTTAAGCTTATACTGGTACACACTAGTATCCACAGACACTTGGGGTCTGGACTACGCCCCCTCCCGCTACGAGCCTGGAAATATTTTTTTATATTTATTATATATCCAGACCCATTCAGTAATCACACACACATGTATTTGATATTAATACAAAAATCTACGTAATTCCCCTACTGTACTGCTTAAATAACACATTTTGTGTTATTTAAGCTAGAGAGGCATTTACGAATATTTTTTATTTGTCGCGGATACGTTAAATAATGCTTGTGTGAATAATGTATGGGTCTGGGTATACAATGTTGATGATAAAAATATATCCAGGTGCGTACCTGGGGTCAGCCCCCAAGTGTCTGTGCTAGTGTCCTGATGCCCCGCTTCTCTCAGTTCCATCAAAGATTTGTTCTGTTTTAATATGGTTCAGACAGAACTGAAAACTGATGTAATACTCAGACGAAACTCAGATGTCATGTATCCTAAGTTCCGTCAGAGCGTAACATCAGATTTCTGAGTTCCGTCAGAGAATTATACTGTTTTCATATGGCTCTGATGGAACTGAAATCCGATGTAATGCTCTGACGTATCCTATGTATCCTAAGTTCCGTCAAAGCGTTACATCGGATTTCAGTTCCGTCAGAGCCATATGAAAACAGTATAATTCTCTGACGGAACTAAGAAACTTTGTATCAGGATTACTACCATGTTAAACGAGTCATTAAGTATTGCAAGCAATTAATAAAGAAGTCCCCTACCGGTTCTAAGCCATTTTCAATGTTTCTGTTGCCATAGCAACCACAATTTTTGTCGGATTAAAATATTTTTAGACGTGCATAATTTCCTTATTGCCCCCTAACCACATACCAAGTTTCACAAATCTAGCTTGGAAACTATTTCAGTTACGTCAGGATCCAGATTTTTTGACGGACAGACGGATGTCCAGACTGACTGGTGAACAGACAGACTCAGGGCCTATCGTCAAAAACGAGGACTAGTAAGGCAATGATCCTCGTTCAACTTATTCAATAAATTCATCAGAATGCATAAATTATGATTCAAGATTGCAACACAATAATTTTGTCAATTTCGTTACAATACATTAATTATTCAAGGCTGGAAGGGAAGGTCACTTTTTAATTATAAATAAAACGAAATGAAGCCGTCATTCTCTAGTTTCTATTCAATATTCATTATACGCACTAATTGTCTTTAAACCATAATAATAAAACATCTGAATTACAATTAATCAAAGAGCAATTAATTAAATTTGACTAATTAGTTATTAATGCAAGAAGGAAAATGGAAGTTTTAACTTACATTTTTTATTACAATAACACAAGAAGTAACGCCTTTCATAGTTTCACTCGGTTATGACCATTTCAAATTTCAAAATATGACAATTTGCATAAATAGAGTTGTCAAGTAATTTAGGTCAATTTCAAGAATAATTTATAATGTAAATACGGAAATATGTTACCCTGCAAAACTTGACGAACAATTAATTTGGAATTATTTAGAAATGCAAATCTTATTGCATCACATGCCACTCATAAACGTCCATCTCTACACAGGATGTTGAATGTAAAATTTAACACAAACAATTAATTAAAATATCTATTAATGGGATTTGCAAGATCCCAAAATACATGCCGTCACATCTTTGAATAGCTTGTACACTATATACGGAATATCACTGCAGTGTGTTGATCCGTTGGGCCGTATTACGTTGAGTTGCTTGTGTAATGCCGTATCTCACGAGACCGCTAGGTCGAGTGAGATGCCATATGGCGCAAGCAACGAGAGGTAATACGGCTTAACGGATCAACACCACTGCAGTAATATTCCTTTTATTACATACCTTTAAAAGTAAAAAAGCGCGCGAAAATGCGTTTGATGTGTATACATTGACGTCATGAACGTCGGCATATTTTCGGCATATAACGCGACGCCCATTCATAAAAAGGCAATTGTTTACGTCGTGACGTCATTGACGTTGGCATATGTTCGGCATATAACACGTCAGACATGCATGATATGGATTCGGAAAACCAGACATGTATGATACGGAAAATGCAATCTGTCGCGTTGTATTCCACTATAATAAAGTTAGGTATTGTAACCTTAACTGGACAGTGCTTAAGTTTTCCAAGGTACCTCAGACTGATACATACCTGAGCATTTGACAAACAGGCCCCAATCTCCCAAAACATCTCAATCAGAACTCAATCTCAACTCAAATTTTGTCCCCAATCGTTTGACATAGTTTCCATGTGAATTTGTACTCTAAATTGGTATAACAAAACAGAAACAATATTCTAAGTTTGTTACAGTAAAATTTCAAGAGCTCGAAGTTCATATTTATCTCAAATTCAGACTCTGACATGAGCAAAATCTCAATTTGAGATGAGATTTCTACTTGAGATGCTTCTGGAGACCGAGGCCTGATTGACAAACAAATTAATTCTCAACCAGTTTTTCAGTTATGTACAGCGGCAGATTCACCTAATAGTAGTCATGTAACTACACTTCTACCTAATAATGATACATCACAGGTTCTCTGACGTTCTCATCAAAATTAGTTTTCCTGTAGTGTTCTAACCAGTACCTAAGGTTACCATTCCACAGGGAACAGCAACTTTTCCACAAGTGGAGGAAAATAATAGAGAAGGGTATGGTCTGCGCTGTGGCTGGGAATCTAACTTGGATTGCAGCACTACAAATCCTACCCACTAGACCAAAGCCACGGCTTGTTAGAAAACTTTAAAAAAAAAATTATAACTGGTAATTTTACAGTTTGCGCTTTATGACATTTTAACTAAAACTGACCCCAGATATATTTAGACACTTAACTAAATTATATTGTTTCATTTTAAATACAAGGTTAATACAACTGTGTATGTGTAAACTTAATTACAAAGCATGGTAGAATTTTTTTGACATTGATGTTTTTCGTTTCTATACATAATAATAATTCATAACAAAGTCACGGAAAAATGGTCTTAACGTGAAAGTAAAATGTGCCAATCTTCTGGTAGTTTATGTCAAAATGGCTTAAAAGTAAGACAGAGCAAAACTTTTTTGATGAATTTTCAACAAAAGCTAATAAATTTCAGCTGTTTCAGGCATTTTTATGATATATAATAGATGACAATTTTGTTGATATGTTTTCAGGTGAACATGCAAATACACATGTAGTTTAAGTCACCCATGGTGGCAATATTCAATGAGCATGCATGCATACTGCATTTAGCATGCTTCTGTGTGAAGAGTATCCTATAAAAATTCTCATACAAAATGCAAACATGCAAATAGGTATTTCATGCTTTTCAAGGCCACAAGTCTTTTTAATTTTTCGGTTATCAGTTTTTTTTAAGAATTTGAAGACAGGAAATGGAAATATAACTAGAGGACACAAAAAACATGTTTCCCACAAAGGGCCATAACTCTGGCATTACTTATCAAACTTAAATTTCCTGCAGGTGTCAGGGACCAAGGACCCTTTAACGCCTCTTGATATACTTCCATTCCCTATAAGCTGCTCCTGACAGAGAAGTTTCCTAAAATCGTAAATTCCAGAAAACCTAAAAATTAAAAAACTGGCCTTACATATAGAAACATACAGGTAACAAATTTATACAATATGAGAGTTTATATTGTCGCCAAGCAAAAAATCCCACAATGGCACAAACATGCTCATTTTCCCTTAAACACTCATCTTTAATTAATTAATTAAAATATACTGATTAATGAAATTAATACAGAAATTAGTTACATCATTTCATTAATAGTATAATTAATGTGATACACAATATATACATTTATATTACATGTACTATACATATCAATTAATTGTTAATAATTAGCAACCAATAATTATGCATTTTGGCATACATAACAATTATTACTAGCATCATACTAAAGTTAAAACAGTTAACTAATGTAAGTCTATGCTCAGCAATATATATAAAGACACAATTTTTATTAGACTGATATGTGATAACAGAATTGTAGCAAATAGCTCAGCAAGTCTTGAAGTTTGCCCGTTTGCAATTTTACCACTCCTAAAATCGCTTTCAGCAGCATTTCTTTACTAAGCAGATGAACAAAGTTTTCATGCACATGATTGCTAAATCTATACAGTATATTCCTCCTTAACGAAACAGATCTATCGGGAAAACCTGATTAACAATGAATTTCCAATCCCACGCGTTCATGCAAATTCAAGGTTTTTGTACAAGGGCATCTAGCTGATCTTTACAAAACATGCAACAATTACACATCAACAAATACATGCAAATTTTACTAACTAACTATTTCTTTAGCAATTACACAAAATTAAAAAAAAATATGGACAATAAAGTAACACATCTTGAAAAAATCTTTTTTTTTACATTAACTTATTTAATGTCGATCGTGAAACAAGTATTTCAAACTTTTATTAATCACTCTTGACACCTTATACCTGATGTTATCCATTCTCCCAAGGAGAAAAGTGAAGCCAGTTTTCTTTTCTCGCTGAGGGTCTAGCAAAGGAGTTACTGGTACCATATTTATTAAGGCTTTGGTATGGCATGGCCTGCCTGGGATTGAACCCAGGAAGTCAAGCACTCGAAGCGGCGCTTCCGGCGCTTCACCACTAGGCTATTGAGAAGGAGGAATCATTATATTATTAATTCTTAGAGAAATTAGGCAGCTATAAGTAGAAAGATGAACTCATTCGGTTAATTTATTATTTATGATTATAAAATATGACAATAAAAGAATTGATCTAAAATCCTTATAATCATATTCAGGTTAATTTTATATTGCTGAAGCCAAATGAAGCAAATGTTGACAAGTTGTAGACACACATTAGTATGTCATATTAACCAACAGAAACATAACATAATGGCTTGGAATTGTTTCTATATGTGCAATATATAGATAACACATGGCTTTGTGGGCAACTGAGGAAAGTACTGTTACCCGAAGGAAATTAAATACTAACTTTCAATGTACTGTAAGTATGGTAAAAAGGTGACATCACATTGGAGCCATACCAATATGACATTACACCTCTATGGGAAGTTGCCGTCATGGCACAACTTAGCGACCATACAGAAAGAAATGATAGAAACAAGACTGTGCTCAATAAATACTGCTTATGCTCCGATGAAGCCTTGTCCATAATAACTAGCTAAGTCAATCAGGGGCCATAATTCTGTAGAAATGTTGAATAGTGTTACATGGCGTTGACAATGTCAGGTGTAATTATGGTAGACAAGCACAATCGTATACCAAGTTTGAAAACAATGCCTTGATGGACTTCGAAAATATTTGAGTTTTAAAAAATTGTAAGTTTAAGTTAACATTTCCAATGGGACTGACAAAGAAAAACGAGCAAGCGAGCGAACGGACGGACAAACAAGACTGTCACTATATGGCATATGCCTCGCGCATCCAGACACAACATTACACATTTAGTTTATAACACTACAAATTGGCAAATGTCCATAACAAATTGTTGCTTTAGTGCAAAATGGTTGCATCTCATTATATAGTACTGGTATATTGTAAGATACAATCTTGTTGCACCAAAGGGACATAATCCTACAACAACCTTCAACATGCATTCTTACACGACATACAGCAAGCTCCAGCGACATTAGGCTGATTATACGTCGGTTAGTGTATACACAGATACGTGAGGTCTGGACCAAGCACCCCCCCTGTTACCAAGCTATACACCTGAATATATTTTATAATGTGTTATTTAAGCTATAGTTTATACTAATTTATTTAAGGTCAATTGTGAAACAAGTTTTTCCAGCTTATATTAATCACTCTCGACACCTCATTCCTGATGTTATCCATCGCTACGAGGGTATGAGAGAAGAGAAGCCAGTTTCCCTTTTTATGCTGAGCGTTTAGCAAGGGAATTTCTGGTACCATTTTTATTTCGTCTTTGGTATGACGCGGCCAGGGATCGAACCCTAGACCTCCCGCACTCGAAGCGAACGCTCAACCACTAGGCTATCGAGGAAGCTATAGAGAAATTACATTGATTTTTTATTTATCTCAATAACATTTTACTAATTCCCTCGAAGCCAGAGGTTATTGACCAATTAAGCCGGGATAAAACCGAATAGCCACGCACTGAGACTGTCATAGTGCATGGTCATTCGGTTTTATCCGTGCCTAATTGGTCAATAACCTCTGGCTTCGAGGGAATTAGTAAAATGTATTTGAGATCCATAAAAAATTCGTTTAGAACACAAACATTTTTTTTAAAACTATGGGTATAGATAAACAATGATGATGTAAAAATATATTCAGGGGCGTAGCAGAAGAGGGGGCTGCTTGGTCCAGACCCCTAGTACCTATGAGTATATATATTACATAGCAACATACCTGATAGTGTGGAAACGCTATATATTCGTAATTCTATACAATACACAATATATATCATATAAATTCACAAGATTTTTTTTTATAAAATCAGTAGTAAAATTGACAAAATAAATATGTATCTAAACATTTCTGTTTTAATTTTATAAAAAAAAGAAATCAGAAATTGGTGAACATTCAAGTCGGTGAAAAGTGAGTATTTCAGTGAAAGTAGAATCTTGTTAGCACTAAATTGAACAAGAGATGTTCGTAAAACACAAATGCCCCAATGGCAGCCCAATAATCAGAAATGGTAAAGGTCACAGTGACCTTTGAACTACTGACCTCAAAATCAATTGGAGTCATCTACTGTTGAAGAATCCTAGGGCATGATGTTCATGAGTTATTGATTTGGAAACCATTTGGTCTACCGACTGACAAACCAACAGACCGACCAACATGTGCAAAGCAATATTCCCCCTTATCAAAGATGGAGGGCATTATAATAATCCAGACTTGTAAATAACAAACTCAAACAGCAATGTTAAGATCAAATCATAGGTAAATACAGTGTAAATATCAGTATGTTGAATTCAGTGAAAACTAAAAGGGTTTTTGACACAATAATGTAAGTCTCCCACAAAGGGCCATAACTCCAACAAAATTCGTCAGATTCTTGACAATATGCTCAAATAGGCTTGGTACCAAGTATTCAAGTAAAGTTTCATTAAAATTGATCAATGGTTAAGGAAAAGGAGGGCAGACAAACATCCAGACAGACAACAAGCACTAAATCAATTATACATTGTGTATACATCTCCCTCACTATATGTGGGAAACATTGACTACCCTTATGTAACATTCAGTGACTATTACTCAAACATCAGATTCAGGTATATCTAATCTTCACTTACCACAATTTTTCTTTTATCGGCGTTAATTCTTGCTAAATCTTTTAGCACATGTATGTTATTAATCTCATCTTTCAGCATCACCCATCTTTCCTGCATACGATTCTTCCTCATCTCCTGCATGGCTAGTCTGTATATGAAACAAATATTATTCAAATCAAGAAGGCTTTCTGACACAAAAAACTCATGCCTCCCACAAAGGGCAGTAATTCAGGCAATAATAGTTAAGCCAAAAAAATTTGACAACATTCAAACAAAAAGGCTTGTGAAATTTCATTGAAATCTGACTGGTTAAGATAAACAAGCACAGACAAATTTATTTTTTACCATTATACAACCTCTTTGCATGATTAACTATAGATATACAAAAGGGTCGCATGTTGGTGGAGTGTTTAATGCTTTGGACTATGAATCAAGAGGTTCCTGGTTCAACTCTCGACTGGGGCACTTCTAAATATTTCTAAAATGCTCCTGAATAGAGATTAACTTATTTTGATATTAGAAACCCTGAGCCTTAAGCCCCATGTGTATCAGTGCTGTAGACCAGGTAATTTAACAAAGGAGTCTTATTTGGACATTCTCGTTCACCAGAATATTTTTCACCTAAGGTAGTCTAGGAACTTGACTAAACCACTGATGTATGAGGATGAATTTGGAGAGAGCTAAGGTATTGCACCAGGATTCCTTGTATCAGACAACTGTCTCTTCATTAAAATTTGGAGGACATTGGCCAATATCTGTCTCGGTCAAATGCAAACAAAGAACAAACATCATATACAGTAAACTCCCTCAAAACCGGACCCTGTTCGGACCGGTTCGAAAGTATTTTTCGCGCCTGTGCAAATTACACGCGAGACCGAGTAAACATTAAAAACACGACTTGTTAATCGCACCTTTTGTTATGACACGTTCTTTAACTAACAATTAACAAAGTGACATTTTAGACAAGAAAAATGTACGCGTTAAGTTTTCCGTCAGATGAGACAAATACTCGCGTCCGGTATTCCGCAAGTAACTATCGTTGAAAATCTTGTCAGCGGACTGAAAATGCCGTCCGGAATCCGGAATTATGCGAGTCCGGTATTGCGGGAGCTTTTTAAGTTAACGTTATAAGAAGAAAATACGGGACCTAGGAAATCGTCCGATTTTATGAGGATTCCGGTTTTGAGGGAGTTTACTGTACAAACCTATCAGCCAGCAAAGCATCGACTCGTTGTTCTAGTTTTGTATGTACTGTAAATGGTAGGCTGGTTCTCTGTATTTTCCAGTATTTATCTAATGAAGGAAATGATCTCAGTTGATAGACAAACACAAGACCAGTCTGTAAGCTTGCATCACCATCAATCTCACTCTCTTCCTCGGAAGGTTTTACATTACCTATAAAACAAAAAATAATAACAAGAGATGTTCAATGTAAAACATGTATGCCCCATGGCAGCCCAATAGTCAGAAATGGTAAAGGTCACAGTGACCTTGACCTTTGACATGCCGACATCAAAAGGGGTCATCTACTGTTTATGACTAACCTTCATGTAAAGTTTGAAGATCCTTCATGTAAAGTTTGAAGATCCTAGGGAAAAGCGTTCTTGAGTTGTTGAACCGAAACCATTTGGTCTATCAACCGACAGACCAACCGACCGACCGATATAATTATGTGCAAAGCAATATACTCCCTCATCAAAGATTGGGAGCATAACAATATATGACAATAACATGTAATATATTTTAATCATTTACATTAGAAATTAATTACTTTTAAAAAAAAATTTTCATACATTCAATCAAAAAGCACCTAAAATTCAAAATTTAATCTGGTTTAAATTTATAATGGAAAGGACAGGAAAAACATGACTAAAAGTTCAAAAAAAGGTATATTAAATAACAACAATATTTCATCCACAATAAATTAACATGTGTCATTTACCGTAATACACTGACAACAACAATTACAGTGAAGGACACATTGTGAACGTCGTGTGTCAATTCTGTAGTCAAAATGAGTACATATGTTAATTATAAGCCTGATTGACATTACGACCCCTAAAACTCTGACCCCTAAAACTCGTCACTTTCATTACCTAGATCTTTACTTTCTACCAATGTCATTGTGAAGAATCAACAGAGCATATGATTCTGAACATGGTGTTCTGTTTTATCAAACCACTAACAGAAATAGCTCAAATCTTATAAATCTACGAAAATCTTAAAATTACACTCAAATTTCAATTTTTTATAATAATACTTTTTTTGAAAATTGTGGTAAAGTGCTTTGATAGAACACTATTACTGTGTTCAATGATACCACATAAAACTGCTTAAAAATCTGTAATAGGCAATAATCTTCAATTTCTATCAAAATATGCTGAATGATGATATGGTCAGTTGGTGCGCTTTAAGTAAAGGGACACAGTGAATGTAGAGTACAGAGAATTTGACTTGATCCTGACCTATATGCACAAATATTACAAGGTTCTTGCAATGAATATATCACTTTTTGTAAGCAAATTGTGCAATATCGGTCCTTTAGATGTGTATTTGTATTACACATCAAGCGTCTTTGTGGTACTTTCCGCCTATGAAAACAATACAACCGAGATTATAGATCGGCTGTTAAATTATGCTAATAGAAGGTACCGTAGAGAGTCAGGTCAAATTCTCTGAACTATACTAATGTTACATGTATTTGAAAATCTAATACACTGAAAATACAACAAAACAAAAATTGCAGATATAAAGCCTGCTGGGGGAATTTTCAGTAAAAAAGGGCCATAACCACATTCTAAAATATAAATCTTTTTATATGAGTCACGACAATTAAATCAAAATGATGAAATACGTACTTGATTGCACTGAATGCACAAAGTATATAATTTCTTGTTAACAGTTTTCTTTAAAAAAAAATCGAAAATATTTATTTTGCATTATCAATCATTTCACATACGTATTTAGTATTTGTTAAACAGCTATGCAATCACTAAACTTCATCACAATCAGCTTAATCTTCCACATGTTTTGTCCGTGTTCTTGGTGCATGATGTATTATAGAATTATCACTTAACTTGAACATGTTATTATAAATCCAAATACTTGGGAACAAAATGGTTCGAAAACAAGAGGGCCCAAAGGGTCTTAACTTAAGCCCAGGTTGCTCACCTGTCACATAGTAGTGGAGAGTCTATGGCAATCTGAGTAATCATATTCAATTCAATTTCACCAAGACTCATCCAAATCCAATACCATGACCTTGACCCCCAATTATCATTCACACTCATATTCAACATACATATTTTGACCTTGACCCCCAATAATCAGTAATACTCACCTTAAATTATTCATTATGACCTTGACCCCCAATAACCAGTAATACTCACCTTTAACATACACATTATGACCTTGACCCCCAATAATCAGTAATACTCACCTTAAATCTACACATTATGACATTGACCCCCAATAACCAGTAATACTCACCTTTAACACACACATTATGACCTTGGCCCTAATAATCAATAATACTCACCTTAAACATACACATTATGACCTTGGCCCTAATAATCAGTAATACTCACCTTAAACATACACATTATGACCTTGACCCCCAATAATCAGTAATACTCACCTTAAATATACACATTATGACCTTGACCCCCAATAACCAGTAATACTCACCTTTAACATACACATTATGACCTTGACCCCCAATAATCAGTAATACTCACCTTTAACATACACATTATGACCTTGACCCCCAATAATCAGTAATACTCACCTTAAATATACACATTATGACCTTGACCCCCAATAACCAGTAATACTCACCTTTAACATACACATTATGACCTTGACCCTAATAATAAGTAAAACTCACCATTAAAATACACATTATGACCTTGACCCCCAATAATCAGTAATACTCACCTTAAATATACACATTATGACCTTGACCCCCAATAACCAGTAATACTCACCTTTAACACACACATTATGACCTTGGCCCTAATAATCAGTAATACTCACCTTAAGCATACACATTATGACCTTGACCCCCAATAATCAGTAATACTCACCTTTAACATACATATTTTGACCTTGACCCCAAATAATCAATGTATTTCTGACCTTTAACATACACATTACAACCTAGACCCCCCAATTATCAGTGTAATTCTCACCTTTAACATACATATTTTGACCTTGACCCCAAATAATTAGTACTACTCACCTTTAACATACATATTTTGACCTTGACCTCCAATAGTGAGGACAGGTTCCCATGGTGATGACAGCTCGTGAGATTCTGGTAACTGTACTTGACATACAATACCTCCTTGTAATGTATCTCTAACTTGAATATCTCCACATCTTGTTACTGTTAGCAACTGAAAACAATAAGAGATGTTTGTAAAATAGTCAACAACGGTAATGGTCACAGTGACCTTGACCATCTGACCTCAAAACCAATTCGGGCTATCCACTGTTGATGACCAACCTCCATGAAAAGTTTGAAGATCCTAGGGAAACCATATGTTCTACAAACCAGCAGACAGACCATTGTTACCAACATGTGTAAAGCAATAGACCCCTTCATCAAAGATGGGGGGCATAAAATTAAACACAAATTACACATCAGTTCTGTCACCATGGTTACAAACAAGTAGGATAAAAGGTCAAGGTCTCCCACACAGATAAAATATAGGTCACAATGTGTGGGCCTATTTTCTCAAGGGAGGGGGTACAACCAGTTATTTTCTCATGGGAGGGGGTTCAAGCAGTTATTTTGCTCAGGAGGTCCAACAAGCTTTATTTCTTAAAATGTTGTTCGGACTAAACTCTAACCCCTGACAAACTTGTGTAATACAAGGGCGGTTTTAAGGGGTCTGGGGCTGTATTTTGTTAATTGGACCCTACTCCTGGGCCATATGAGTTCATGGCCCTCACTAAGAGCATTTATGAATCCTTCAATGAGAATGCTTCTAGAGATCTTTTGGAAAGTGGTTGCAAAAAAAATGTTCTCATAAGGTGCTTGTACTTTTTAGTCCCACACGTTGTTAAATATATATATTATTATAGTAGAAATATTGATGTATCGGTAAATCGCAAACAAAATGTAGAATCATAGAAGTTCAATTGTTGAGAATTGAGTTTGATACATAAAATTGTAGCGTTCATCTTGAGGCGCTAATATTTTGTATGGCAGTCATAGGATGGTCTAACGTCATAACGAAACACCAGTGATTTCCCCAAAAGGTGTCTCAGAAAGTGATCGTAGGCTTTAGATTTGATACCCACAGGCTGAGCAAGTTATGTTCTTAACTAACTTTAAAAGTGACAAGGAAGAACAGTGGCATGTGTCGACTTCCACATGTTAAGAAGTCAACTTTTTGAAATTATCATCTTTCGTTCAGTACTTACAGTAACTTTTGAAACATTAATCAAGTTTAAATTAAAATTTTGGGACAAATACATAACAGTTAATTATCAATTTAAATTATTTTCTTGCCGCCATGTTAGTTTTAACAGAATGAGTGAAATGTCCTCGAAAAGTTGACACATAAATGCATGAAATACTCATTATAATCATAATAAAGACAGAAAGTAGTGATACAAATCCATTCATAATGCACATTTGTTAAAATATCTGCATAAATGCTTCAAAAAGTTCAACTTAAAATAGTGTTACATAACATCTAATGTGTAATGATGTCTTTTGTATTTGAGTCCCTTACGCCACATATGTCAGTACATTTGACGAAACTAATGAAATTTTAATTCACAAATCGCTCATGCATTTAAATATGCAAACAAAATGGACTAGCATAATTTGTTGTCTTATAACAGTCACGTAACATGTGCAAAGTGATTATAAATAGTTTCACGGTTGTAATCCGGATACACCGCTTCTCATGCAGTTCCGTCAGAGAATTGTTCTGTTTTCATAAAGGCTAAGATGGAACTGAAAACCGATGTCTTGTAAATTTTGTATTGTCTCTCAATAGGAAAGAACATAAAGGATAAATAAATAACTCCGATTCTTTTATCCAATTTTCGAGCACATGCTCTTCATCAGGAACTTTTAATTACTTCTACTTATATTTAAGTCACATCCATATTGTTTATAATGTTGTTATCTGTCAGAGCTTTACATGGGTTTTCAGTTACTCCGATGGAACTGAGAAGTGGTGCATCTGGATATTTACTGTGGGTTCACTTAAAATTATTAATAACTACTATTTAAGAGACGAACTTCCAGAATCACTACAAAATAGACAAATCTTTATTTATAATATATATGGTATATTCAACTAAGACGGTATGTTTTCACAATATTTATTTTTAAAATCTATTTTTAGAACATATAAACAATTAATGTCACGTGATAAAATGATCTCCTTTTTCGTACTTAGAGAACGTAAAAGTGTACCACTCTGTTATTTTTCATACCCTGATGAAGGCTATGTGTCCATAGCCGAAACGTTGGTTTATTAAAGAAAATTAACCAATCTAATGCTTGTTGGTTGTTTGTTCCACATATTCCTTTATTGTTTACAATTTTTAAAATTATTAAGTTAGAAACAATGAAATAATTGGTGAATTTCACAACTTTTCCTCTAGCATAAATTTTATTTAACATTGAACTACTACAAAATATACAAATTGATAAAAGTTGCTTAATAATTGGTAGGCCTATATATATATAAAGTACTTAATTGAGATGATAGAATTAAGACTTTTTCAAAGCAATTATCGAAACACTGGTTTTTGATTGGTTGATTGATTTTCTAAAACAAGAAATAACCGGTAATATAATTAATTATGAAGGTTTTTAATCACTTCCCTAATCTATAAAATAACGATTATTTCAAATTCTTGAATGATCGAGTAATTGTGACTTAGTGTTTTGTACCATCTAATTAATGATATAACTTTAAATAATGCATCATTTAAGGCTGCAACTCACAAATCATTGCAATTCAAATTGACATAAAACTAATCATTTCATGTATATTTTGATAGATTAAAACATGATTCACAGTTATAGAACATGTATACAACCTTTAAGTTTGCCGAGGGTGATTTTAAAATTGTTCATGACGAATTTGTTATAGTGTAAACAAATTATTCTGGTCAAGGATGCATCAATATATTACAAGCTTCCTTCGCGGACACAGGTCTTTGAAAATAAACCTAGACCACCTATATTTACATATTTAAATGTGTATATCGCTGGCTTAGAATGAGTACAAAATCAATATTTTGAGAAAACAAGAGAAAGTAGTATAATGGAGTTTCTAAAAATAGATGGGTCATTGCTGTAACACAGGCTACTCATGCAACTTGCCATATTCGCAACTTGTTGAAATTTATACTACAAAGTTTACGTTCATTCATTTATAAATATGTCATGTGATATTTATTTTACTGAAGTATTTTTACATCGAACATGCTGGAAGGAACAAACATATTTTTGGAGTTTAATTTGTTTATTTGCAGAAACAATCGAACAGGATATTCAATAAATGCTTATTATGTATTTTATTGAGTTGTTTTGTCATTTTTGAGTTCACAAACAAATGTGACCAATTTGCTGTTTGCGGGGCATAAATAGTACCAGCCAATTTGTCAGATGTATTTTGTTGCAGTAATAATATACAGCTAGATTTCCTCTATGTGTATATGGAATAATCCGCAGATCATTTTAGAATTAATAATATTCTCCGCTTAAGAAATCAAATACAGAAATTAAATCATAAACAAGAAATCAATTGTCAAACAAGAGATGTCTGTAAAACACGTATGCCCCATGGCAGCCCAACAGTCAGAAATGGTAAAGTCGAGTGATCTTGCCCTTTGACCTACTGGCCTCAAAATCATTAGGGGTCATCTACTGTTGGTTGATGACCAACCTTCATGTAAAGTTTGAAGATTTTAGTGCAAAGCGTTCTTGAGTAATTGAACGGAAACCATTTGAATAGTCAGAAATGGTAAAGGTCACAGTGACCTGGACCTTTGACCTACTGACCTCAAAATCAATAGGGGTCATCTACTGTTGATGACTAACCTCCATGTAAAGTTTGAAGATTTTAGTGCAAAGCGTTCTTGAGTAATTGAACGGAAACCATTTGAATAGTCAGAAATGGTAAAGGTCACAGTGACCTTGACCTCAAAATCAATAGGGGTCATCTACTGTGGATGACTAACCTCCATGTAAAGTTTGGAGATCATGCAGGGCAAAGCGTTCTTGAGTCATTGAACAGACACCATTTGGTCTACCAACTGACCGACAGGCCTGACGGACATGTGAAAAGCAATACACCCCCTCATCAAAGATGGGAGCATAATGATGCTAACTAAAGATTCAACGACCACATTAATTTGTTCATATTATCTGTACAAAAATGACTACTGTTATTATTGCAATATTGACTTACGGGTTAATTATTTGAATAAGTGGTCACAGTACCAGAAAAATTGTTTAAACTGTATACGGCTAATTTAAATGATGTAATATTGTGGTTCAAACCAACAATTAATTTAAAGTCTTAAGCACGATCTTTTGTGCTTTCCTTTAACTAAAATGTGTGTTAACTCCTACAGAAAAAAGACGTTATTATACAGCTTAAACGCTACACAAATACAGGTACTTTATCAAAACAATTGAATTTTTGTCCCGTTGCTTATGAAAAATTGCATACATAGAATATGTCACAAAAGTTGTCTTTTTTACAAAATTAAATGTCATTTTCAGTAATTAACAAAAAATTACATTTAGACATTCATATTAAAAGTTACATACATCAAAGTTTAAACCAACCAATGAGCATTCTGACAACATTTTATCTAATTGTCTGATGATGGACTTAACAAAGTTGAACTGACATGCTATAAAACAGTAATAAAATAAGGGATCAAAAGGGTCCAGGTGCTAAGGTCAGCTTGTGTCTGATGTGATAATGAATAGTTTTATTATTTCACCTGTAACAGGTTTTGTTCGTCTTTTGACATTTGAAAGCTTTCATCCGGCACAAAAACTTGTGTCACAGTGAACCAGGTTAGCACACTTGAAGGTCCAAGTATTTTGTATATTTTTTGACAATCGAGATCTTCGATTCATCCGGTGCAAAAAACTAACATCGTACAATTTACCAGGCTAGAATTAGGTGAAAGGTCCAAGCATTCTTCTTCAACATCCCATAAAAACCCGCTTACTTCTGTAAAAACCCGCTAACTTCAGTAAAAAGCCGCTAACTTCTGTACAAGAAGCTGGCAACAACCATACCCTTTCAACATAACAAAAAGTTAGCTAAAGGCTGTTGAAAGTATCACAATTTTCCCTGTCCCAGTGACCTGATGCGACGGTGACAAACACACAAACCATTTATAGCATAAATCAAACTGTCATGTAACATGATAATAAAATGCACCTTTTATGTATTATATGAACAAATTGAACTGCTATTTCAACATATTTTCAGTATATGTCATCCTAAACACGATGTAAAGTCTATTTATACTTTGATATACCTGAAGTTTTATCGTATTAAAAAATTCGAGACATTGTACGACGTGTCAGGTAAGTGCATCATTGTAACGGAGTGATGAAAATCAATGTGACAGTCTCGTAAGTGCAGAAATTTACTGTATTGCTCAGAGAATTTGACCTGATCTTGACCTTTATGCATGAATATATAACAAGGTTCTTGCGTTGAATATATCAATTTCTGCGAGCAAATTGTGCAATATAGATCCTCGAATGCCTTGGTGACACTTCCTGCTCATCAAAACATACAACCCGGATTATAAATTTAGAAAATATATCAGCTGTTAAATTATGCTAATAGAAGGTTGAGGATCGCGTCAACTTCTCCATACTACAATGCAACAAACAACCATGAACAAGATTTGACAGCGTACAAACTATTTCAATAATAACAAATAACAAAAACTATTTCAATAAAGCTTTTAATCAAATCTGCCCGAACGTTTGAACCAAGAATGCTGAGATTTCGCGATTGACTTTAACACATGTTAAACTTCACATAATCAATTACCTCGGGATTTTCGTGCGATGACTCGAAGGGTCAAACATGACTTGAAGGGTCACACATCCTTTCAGAACATGAGGAAATCCAGTGCAATGTGAAATTTTTACAAGCTTACAAAAATGAAAAAAAAACAGTGTTTCTTATACAAAAATATTATAATGGCTAGATTTGTAAAATTTTATAAAATATTAGGAAGTACGTAAACAGGGAGACGGAAATTTACCAAAATATGTAAAAAAACGTCTTAAAAACATTTAAATGTGGTTTGAAATTGACAATGGCATGTTTCATAAGTTACACACAACTGCGGAGGTCAGGAGTAGTGATAGGAGAGTAGTGATAGGAGAGTAGTGATAGGAGAGTAGTGATAGGAGAGTAGTGATAGGAGAGTAGTGATAGGAGAGTAGTGATAGGAGAGTGGTGATAGGAGAGTAGTGATAGGAGAGTAGTGGTCTAATGTTACTCATGTTTTGTCATGGTCACATCATCATGTGTTAATTAATACTCCACCATCCTGAATATACGTGGGTAGATCCAAAAGTAATGTCACTGTTCCGCTGGTGAGTTTATTTGTTGGCGTACGTCAATAAAATTTATATCAATATGCAAAGTAATTCAATTCTGATTAATATCACTTGTGTCATATTGTTTGAATATTAAAATAACATTATATAGACATTCAAAATATACCACTGACGTCATGTCGCCGCACACGAAAATGACGTTATTTTTCCAGCGTATAATTACAGTTGATGAGACATGGGTGTATTTCTATGATCCTGAAACAACACAGGCCTGTAACAATGTGTTTTCGTCACTACATAAAGACTCTCATTTGTAAATGTATTTAAAAAATGTGTCAACAGACATGATTGCTGTATAGAACATCAATGATGATACTTTGAAAAGGAATGATGTAAGTAACATCAAATTTTGATTATGACGTCGTTGACGTCATTGGCTTGCGGCGATGTTCGTTAGTAGGCCTCCTATGTACAGGTAGATCTTAATAACAAATAATTGCATTATCATGAAATTTGGTCATTATATTGGAAATGGATTAATGTAGCTTCGTGAAAAATTGCGTTGTTTTATTTACAGTATGCACGATTTTGGATCTCCCCACGTATATCATTCTTTACTGATGAACATTTAAAATTGAAGGGTCATCATAGCCTGCACTTGTAAGAGAAACAAGCAAGCAATACAGAAATCCCCTACTGGCTTGAAGCCTTGATCCTTCAAATTATTTTCAATGTTTCTGTTGCCATGTCAACCACAAGTTTTGTCAGAGTCAAAAATATGACAGGATCCAGATGTATTGATGAATTGACGGACCAAGGGCAAACCAGTACTGATTATAGACCAGTACTAAAATGTCTTTCTACAAGAGACTGTCCTTCTCTCTACAGGTTATGACTATAGCCAAGATCACAGCATCAAGAACGAAACTCGCCCTAAAGCATGTGTCACATCAGCCCTGCAACAGCCATACACCTGTCTATGATCACTTTTGAGGTAAGTTTTGGGGGAAATCTCTGTTGTTTCGTGTACTAGACGTAAGAACATCCTATGATCGCCGTACCAAAGATTAGCACCGGGAGGACTTTCTGCATCTTGCATGCGAATTACCGATACAGTAATATTTCTATTATATCATGGGGACTTGTGAGACTTCAGTATGAGCATTGTACAGCAGTCTTGTAATGTCTGTAATCTAACTGGATGCCTGCAATTTTTTCTGTGACCCGGTTGTATTTTAATTTTTAAATTCGGAGTTATAAATTGCCTGACCAAATAAGGGCTCAAGTCTAGCATTTAATTAGCATCAAAATCCAGACACTAGAAGATTAAACAAATAACAAACCCTTAACTTACCAAGTCCGGGAATCCAACAAATGGCTGTAATACTGTGATTGTGTCATTGTCCTTTTCCACCCTGAAATAATATTAAAGAACAAGACTCAGTATACATTCAATTTTACAAGTGAAAAAGGCCAACTTGCCTGAGTAACAACAAACATCCTTATTAAATATCAATTAGTGAAATTCTAACTTTGTATCTAAATTTTCATGATTTTTTCTTCATGTATCCAACAACATATCGCGTACCCACAAAATATATAAATACTGGTCTAAAAAGTAGGAATGGGATGATTTCAAAAATTCTGAAACCAGTTAATTGTTTATCTGAAATAGAATCGAACCTGTCAATCGGCCACCATATTGAAAATGGTGTTGCCTTTACTGTAAAACATATCAAGGTTCTTTCAGCAGCTGAACTTTTTTGCATTTATGTTATTCTCCTATCTATACAACATCAATGTAATATTTATGTGTTAAATTCGATCACTAACAGATTCATGTAGCACAGATTACCTAAACACATGATGCAGATTTTTATATTAAAAGTGTCAGTTGATGCAATATATGTTTTTTTCCAGGTATACTTGTATCTAATGGTAATGATACTAATGATATTGTATGTTATTACCCCTCACTTTTTTCGTAATGTTAATTTCCCATAGACAAACAGGTAGTATTCTTACTATTACGATCAAGGGGATCATTGATATACCACGTGATTGAACATTTTTTTACTGTCAGCAGGGTGATAGTACTTTTTTGACAGTACTTTTTTGTCACATGACATTTTCTGTCTAAAACCAATATGGCGACATGTCCCGCTAAATTAAATTGCATAAAATAATTTCTTGGTTTACAGTAGATAATCGCTGAAAAAAGTTTGGGGGTAATAAAATAAATAACACATAGCTTTGAGGGTGACAGTAAAAATGTCAGCCTGAGGAAAGTACTGTTACCCGCGGCCTTGGGTAACAGTACTTTCCTCAGGCTGACATTTTTACTGTCACCCTCGAAGCTATGTGTTATTTATATAATTTCCTACGGTAATGATATTGTGTTGACTTGTAGCGGTACATTGGTTCCCGTAGTAACAGAGAACAGCGCACTGTTTGCACACATCACCAACATATAGGCACCGTTACTCTTCTTGTACGGCGGATATTCTAGATCATCTTGAGGATATAATGCAGGGTCAATAAACTTGATCTGGACCACGGGAGATCCATCCTGTACATTCACAACACCTCGTTGAGTACCTGAAATAAATACAAGTTACATTTTATGTTACTCAAACTCATGGGTGAAAGTTAGAAATTCTGAAAAACCTAAATTCCGCAGAAATTTACAATAATTTATATGGGGAAAAAAGAAAAACTTACTTTTTGGTACAATAAAAAACCTGAAGTTCAGGCATATGCCTGAATACTTTCACCCATGCAAACTATGTTTTTTTCCTTTTCTTGTTCAGTTGCATGTTGGGCATCATGCAGTGTGATTGTGTTCTGTGTTGTCTTTATGTTTTCTGTGCTTGGCTGAGTGCAGCCTTCCCCGTCCGAATTCTAGTATGTTTTAGGTCAACTGATGATAGTGGCTGTTTGTTTGTAATGTTTTAAACCCCAACATTACTTCAATCATTAAGGAGACTACCCAGTCACTTTATCCTGATACCAGGTACACCAGCAATTACCTTGAACTGACTATACTGGGCCTTAGGCAAGAGAGATATACCAAAGCTATTTTTTAACAATTTATATAGGTTGTCAATAAATAAAAACAATTGCAGTTGCCCTCGATTTTATTTTGACACCTGTTAACTAGTAATTATCACTATTGGGTAATTTTTACGGAACGCTGAAAAATGGTGGCCGAAACTACGTTTTCTACTGTTTTTACTCGTATTTTCACATTTTTTGCTGGATTCCTTCAAATATTTTTCCCTTGAATCTTCTCTCATCTTTAACCTGCTTCCAATACAAGGCCGCGCCTTTTACATGGGATTTTACGGTATGTCATTGTTTGGGATCGATCCGAGACCTCTCAGACTCAAAGCAGACACTCTAACACTAGGCTACAAAGGTAGATACTAATAATTGTACAGGTAGAGCTCGATAATTTACTTGGCTCTACGCAGTAATTTTTAAGTTACATGCCTGGTGTTCAAATAATGTTACTAGTATTGCTTGGGAAGATTTCATGTGACTGAATATTTGTCAGTGGAAATTAATCTTAACCCGAAATTTAAAAAAAACCCAATACACTCTGCCTCGTAAACAGAAAAAGTACAGCTCAAAACATTGATGATACGTACAGAGTTATTTCAAAACTGAAAATAAACATTTTAAACAATTATCCAACACATAAAGCAGTTAATGCTTTCAAAAATCAGAGAGTGCAACAAATTGTTTTTTAATGTTTTTTTAATCAACAAAAAACTTTGAAATTCATCGTTTTGCTTCAAAGTCTGTACTATTGCCTATAGTTCTCAATCAAGTTCAATCACAACTATTATATTTAAGACAGAAATCCAGTCATAAACAGACATGAACAAATCTTTAATATCAATCAAATCAGTACTTGAACGGGTCTTGAGTGATAGCAGGCTTCTAGGAATGACAAATCTTGTCAAGATTTTAACCACAACACATGCTCCTGTGGTTAATAGGTTTATAATGTTGTATTGTAAGTTGTTTAAAAATACCACCAATGTTGACTTAGTGGGGTGTATCCAAATTGTTGAATTATATGAGATTTTATGCTTCTAAATCAGACTGTGAACTCCCAGGTGAAATTGTTCAGACAAAAACAAATCTTCACTGAAATGTGGATACGTTAACATTCCTGCAAATATTTATGACCATACAACAACTATTTCTTAGAGTCCCACTGTTCAACAGTATTTGAGTCATGCCTGGTGTGTCAACAGAGCCAAATTAAAAATCCTGAAAATCATATGCGGCTGACCAATTTTGCCAAACCAGACGCTTTCAACCATACTTAACTCAGTTTTCATCAATAAAAGCCTTCAGAGCAGATTGAATTGACCATAACTTTGACATATCTTGAGGTATTTTCATTAAATAACTTTTATTATGGTCAGAAATCATAGCTCTTTCAGGAAAGATAAATCCGGAATTCCGGATTATCAGGAATATTGACACCCCTGCATGCGGAGACTTACCCGGTCACATTATCCTGACACTGGGCAAAATTCTTGAAGAAAAGGATTTGAAAACATGGTTAGTACGTTCAAAATAAACTTAGTACGTTCAAAATAAACTAAGGATCAGTAATTTTGTCAATATTTGTCAAACTCAAAAGCCCTTTAACATGCGCTTGTATTGGGTAATACGACACCTCATATCAGCTAGTACTTTTGAGAAAGTTTTGTAAAAGTCTGTTGTAAAATATATAACAGGGGTGTCAACAGAGCCAAATTAAAAATCCTGAAAATCATATGCGGCTGACTATTTTTGACAAACTAGAGGCCGTCAACCATATACGAGGGTTGTTCAAATTGGAATGCAAGTGAAGCTGTATCTTTCTTGTATCAATAATCTTTTAAGAATAGTAAGCTGTATATCAAAGAACATTGAATTAGCTTTCAATTGATACCTCACATTTTAAAATCCGTTGAGTGTAGCTGTAACAATACGTCATTTAACACTGTCTACTCGTGTATACTAATGCTTAAATTATTGGAAAAATGTCACTTTTTTCTGGCCAAATTCGGTCCTATTTAAGAATCGTTGTTTTTTTACTGCGGGAGCAAATACAATATTTTACATAACATGTTTGGTGAAATGGTGGTATGATATGTCTTTTTCATCAACTACTTGATAGTTTACGCAATTTAAAAGTGGTGTAATTTTATTTGGAAAGGAACCCCATTAACGCCATCCAAATACCGCAATATACTATAAAAGGGTTTCGAAAATCATATTTGTTTTGGAAACTGGTGGAATATTCACAATTAGGCAAGTAGCTCAATGTGTTGGCACATCATTAGGAGCTATTCATACAATTATCAAACATATTAAAACAATTAGGACGATAAGTACACTTTGGATACCCCTATCTGCTTAGAGACGCCAGCACACATGCCCTTGCAAACTGTCCACAAAATAGTTGAAACCAGTTTCTAGATAAAAAAAGTCAACCGTTTGCAAATGTAATGACCATAAACGAGACACGGGTTGATTTTTTCACCACTGCGACAGATCCTTAAACTAATATGGGCCAGCAAACACAGAACAAAAGTATGCATTGCAAAACGCACCATGGGCGTCAGCAGAAATGTACACCTTTTTCTATATAAACCAAGTTTCTACCATTAAATTTGATGTATAAAATAGACAATGGGTAAATGCCAAGCTTGAAAAAGGAAAATTCCTTCAGAAATTGAAGAAATACTCCGACAATCGCTCTCAAAGCACATGTTTGAAGTATGACATGCTATTGCAGAGCAATGGGCCTCCACCTGCAGCAGCCATTAACGCGACTTTCTGAGAAGCGTGGAGGTTCTTGAGCTTTTCGACCATCCTGATTTGTCAAGCAATGTCCCTTGTGATCTTTATTTGTTTCAAACGACTCTTAAATTGCAATGTCGGAAGAAATATCAGATACGTTAAGATCTCGGTTTGGCACGTGTCCAGTATATGCACAGTGACCCTATGAATGATATTAAAATCGCATTTTAAATATGGAATATCTGAATGAAACTTCGCGTATATACCGGAGATGGATACTGCAATAGGATCAAAGGCTAGTTTCAATAGAATCTATTAAGGAAAAAAATGTATGGGCTTAGTTGCATTCCAATTTGAACAGCCCTCGTATAACTCAGTTTTTCAAACTTTTCATTGAATAAAATCCTTCAGAGCAGATATAATTGACCATAACTTTGCCATTTCTTGAGATATTTTCATCAAATAACTTTTATTTTGGTCAGAAAGCATAGCTCTTCAAGGATAGACAAATCCAGAATTCCAGATAAATCCGGAAAATTGAGACCTCTGATACGAAGTGTTGTGCACAACAGATGAGGTTTGGTTTGTCAGACAAACAGAATGATGTCTACATATCATTACCATATTCCCTTTGGTAGGGAATAGTAATAACTTTATGATAATCAAATATTTGGACGAAAAAGGGGCAAATCTATTTGGCCCCCAAATTACTTTAGCGCAGCCCGCCAGCTAAGGGTGTTCACATAAAATGTCCTGTTTTCAACGGGCGTATAAAAATGGTTGTTTTCATGAAACAAATTTTGACGAAAAAGGGGCAAATCTATTTTGGCCCCCAAATTACTTTAGCGAAGCCCGCCTGCTAAGGGTGTTCACTTAAAATGTCCCGTTTTCAACGGGCGTATAAAAATGGTTGTTTTCATGAAACAAATTTTGAACCTCATTTGCATTAAATTCTTCACAGTTGTAGCCAGCTTGAGAGCAGCTGTGTGTATAATGCACTGCTTGACAAAAAGGTCAATGCAGTGGGAATTATTAAGAGTCTGAATTTTTGTAACATTTTACGCTGAAAACTATGAAATGTAATAAAATATGTATCAACTACAAAGAAGTTTTGTGGCAAAAACAGGGAAAAATAAAGGTTACTTGTTATATTTTTGACAGTGCTTCAGAGGATGGGACGGTAAGAAGCTTTCAAATGAAAACACTTGTTAATTGAGGTGAACGCGGTACATATCTGTCAGATTTGTTCATTTGTACGTATTTGTATGTCCAAGCTATGTACCACACGCAGGTTTTACAATGACTCAAGTTCAAACCTTAAAACTGTGCTATGTGGTATAAGTATACATCTTAAAGATTTCTGATTTGTCTACAAGTGTCTGGATATTATGACTAGGTAGTCTCCATATATAGCATTTTATATAAAAAAGAATCATTACCCAATCCCATGTTAATATTTTAGACAGTCCATAATAAATTCTATGTTTGGAGTTACCTACCTACTCATGAAAATCCTACTACTCAACTTTACTTGGTGTTTTAGGGGACATTATTTTTTATACTATCGTATAGGTGTATGTGAAATAATTAGAATAAATCCCAACCTACCTACCCACCTGAAAATTTCTGTGTCAGGTATAGTACGGAGAATTTGACACGATTCTTGACCTTCTATCAGCATAATTTAATAGCTGATTTATTGTCCATATTTATAAACCCGGTGGTATGTTTTCATAAGCGGGCTAGAAGTATCATGATGATGCTCGAGGTGTTACACCAACACGAACCTAAAGGACTGATATTGCTTGATTTGCTCGTGGAAACTTATATATTCAACGCAAGAACCTTGTAATATATTCATGCATAAACAGGATCAGGTTAAATTCTCAAAGGTTTTTTAAGGTCGTCCTTACCCATGTATCTATCCCAAACTACCATACTGCCATTCTCCAGTCCTATAGCGATCACATTGGTATCAGGTGACACCTCAGTACAGGTTATCTTACATGTGAACGGCCATATCAGGTCTGGCTTGAATTCTGCATCTGTAATTTAAAGTTATCACTGTACATGTATTTCTGGTATATTTCGTGATGTTCTAAATTTTGTCGTTATTCACGAATTGAGTTTTTTGTGAATTCATAAATCTGTGTTAATATACTTTCATAACATTCATTCCTAACCAGGAACCTTTGACCCCAAATTTATGAATTGGCCAATATAATTCTTATTATCGAAAGTTACAAAATACAGTGATTTTACAGTAGAACTAGGCAGGAAATTTTATGCAATGAATATTTATTTTATTTTCAACATAAATAGTCGGAGTTTAGTCAGTAAATTTACAGCTAAACCTGATTGTGTAAGTGGTCACCCTTACTAAGCAACCATCCGTCTTAAACAGCCAACATTTCATATGATAAAGGGGAGGTAATTTATGAAATATCACATAACAAGAGGGCCCAAAGGGCCATAGGTCGCTCACCTGTCCTAGTAGTTCATGCATCCTAATGGTAGCCTCTATTGCATGTACAAGGTTTTCATACTGTCATATGCTTTATAATTTACATCACATTCAGACCCAATGACATATTGAAGTGATTTGACCTTGTGACCTAGTTTTTGACCCTGGATGACCCAATATCGAACTTGACCTAGATTTTGTTGAGATGATCATTGTGACCAAGTTTCATAATGATTAAGCTAAAACTGTGACCTCTAGTGTCTACACAAGTAAATGTGGACGGACGGACGGTGGACAAAGAGAGATCACAAAAGCTCACTCTGTCACTTTGTGACAGGTGAGTTAACAATAGGGAAGCTATGCATGAAATATCACATAAGAAAAGGGAGGTAATTCATGAAGTATCACATAAGAAAAGGGAGGTAATTCATAAAATATTACATAAGAAAAGGGAGGTAATTCATGAAGTATCACATAACATTAGGGAGGTAATTCATAAAATATCACATAACAAAAGGGAAATAATTCATGAAATATCACATAAGAAAAGGGAGGTAATTCATGAAATACCACATAAGAAAAGGGAGGTAATTTGTAAAATATCACATAAGAAAAGGGAGGTAATTCATGAAGTATCACATAACAAAAGGGAGGTAATTCATGAAATATCACATAACAAAAGGGAGGTAATTCATGAAATATCACATAACAGAAGGGAGGTAATTCATGAAATATCAATTAACCTAAGGGAGGTAATTTATAAAATATCAAATAACACAAGAGAGGTTATTCATGAAATATCAAATAACAATGAGTGTATATGAATGTATCACCAAAATACAGTAATGACAATTTGTAAAAGAATAATTATGTAAGTGATTAGACATAGAATAATTAAAATGTTATTGAAAATGAGGAATATTGGAAAATTACCTTTTGCAGATTTGATAAGAGAATACTGCATGAGGTTTGTTGTACCTGGCCACCAAACAGCAAGGGTTGTTGGCCGACCTGCAAGTAACAAAAATAAGTCAACGATACATGTATGTCTAGTTGGTACATTATAATACTCAAAATGACACCTATAATAATACAAACACATAGTCACAAAATGTTAAGTCAATATTTACAATAAGGTCAGTCATGTATTTCAAAGCAAAATATAAGCATCATACACCAGCTTTGCTATGTCTAAGATCTATTAGTCCGTCTATACAGACCCTATGTTAATTTTAAAGGAGACAACTCATCAGTCTAGTCTTCTTTTTCATGATATCATTTCCCTATGTATCCTGAAGCCAAAAATAAAATCTAGCTAAAATTAAGAAATAAAAATTTGTTTGCGTATTTTGTCGGTGAATAAAACATGGGCAGGAGTTCGGATGCGGAAAAATTAAATAACGAGTGCGTAGCACGAGTGATTTAATTTTCCGCATCCGAACGAGTGCCCGTGTTTTATTCACCGACAAAATACAAGAACAGAGTTTTTATTTCGATTCTAAACACGATAATATCCCGCACTATTTAACTGTGCGCATTCCATTTTGACCCATTTGACATTTAACATAATTCCACGCTGAAATTGAGTGGCTTATGAGCTGGTACAATTACCTCCCTCGTTAATGAAAACAACCATTCGTAATTTTCTGAATTAAATAACACATTTTAAACATTGAAACAATTTTAATTACACGAGTAGATAGGGTATATATTTCATGAAAAGAAAAATATAAATGAATTGATAATCAGAAGATTTCATGAAACTTAGTTTCGAGACTATATTGGAGTTTCTAAAAATAGATGCGTCATAGCTGTAACACTGGATTCTCGTGCAACTCGCCTTGTTGGCGACTCTTGGAAGTTTTTACGATAAAGTTTACGTTCATTCATTCATAAATATGTCACGTGGTACGGGGCGTAAATAGTAACAGCCAATTTGATAGGTATGTTTTATGGGGGTAATAAAACATGCTCTTGTCTGGTCTTTGTTTAATGGATTAATCCGCAGATCGTGTTAGAATTGAAAATAAAGTTATAATAATGGATTGACAACCTATTATCTACTTTACCTTCCAAACTCGGCTGTTCCAGACCTTGTGGTAGCATCCTTCCTGCTGTCAGGAAATGGAAATTGGGGTGTCTAAAATAAGAGAGTAGAACAATATCATAATTATATAGTAACTATATCATATATTGTAAGATTATGAATTTTAGCAAGTATAAAAATTGGTTCCTTAAATTTATGGACTTAAACTAGAGTAAGAAAAATCCCTCGTCTGGCCTCAACAAATATTTTTAAAAGCACTTGTCCTGCTATATAGACAAAGAAGAAATCCCAAAATCTTACTCGTCCTGCTAAATAAATAAAGAAGGAAAAAATTGGCAGGACGAGCGGACGAGTAGATTTATTGAGGCCTGCTCATTACCTATTTTTGATGTCAATTATTCGAAGGGATTTAATTTTCCGATCTAGTTCATCCGAAAAATCAATGAAAATTATTCCACCATGAATATTAGTGATTTTACAGTAATCGATATTCTGTTATTTTTTTATGTTTTTACTTTTAGTGCATTAAATAATAAATCAATTCATTTATGCAAAAACTTATGTAGTTTTTGTCATCTCCTGGAAAGTGGTCATACATGGTATACAAGGAAGAACAGCGTTGATATTGCTTAAATTATGATAATAAGACCTACTGTTGAATGTTGTCACCATGTTCTTCTTCATCTGGGAGGTACTTCAACAGGTTGTCATGGAGATGATCAAATACACTCTTTCTAAGGTCAAGGTGAGATTGTGTAAATGCTATATTATGTCCAGCACCGACAACGTCCCCACTGTCCACTTTCTGGCAAGAAGCCTGCAGGCTTGTGACATTCACACCTGTAATAAATACAGTCAAATTGTAATAAATTATAAAATAATATGACTCCCTATTCAGACATACATGTGAGTGGTACATTGAGATAGCCATGAATCAAATCACTGTACTCATTATTGTGATACTATACAATTCAATGTGTACTCATTATTGTGATTGAAACATCCGGTGATTTTCCATCACTATACTCATTATTGCAATCCTATACAATTCAACGTGTACTCATTATTGCGATAACTGGAAGTTGACTAGTTTATACACTGTGAAATTTGCGGATTACAAGCATAGACAGGTAAAACCATGTATGTATTTGGAAGTTTGATAAATCATGGGCATTAGATTTTGTGGTCGAGACTTTTAAACAACGTAATCAACGAAAATTAAATTCCCTCGAATAATGATTTTACAATTCTTTGGTGGATACAGCAATATGTTTTGATGATAATCTAGTAATTTAATGTTAGTGACCTTACCTGCAAGAATAGCTGGTACCTTGACCTTCATGATGAGTTGTGGGGAACCAAACTTATAATCACCTGATAACGGATCCTGCAATAATTCCAAACACACAGTATTATATATATGCAATATAATTATGTAGTAGACAGAGAATTTCATTGCTTAAAGATATAAAATTGTGATAATTATGAGTATTATAATATCAATAAATCATTCATAATTATAAATAAATTCTTAGGAAGTTCAAAATTTATATGTAATTCGAATACTGGGGGTTCCCCCCACTAAAATTTGTCAAAGTGTAATTCAGGTATTTCAGGACAGATTTCAAGATACCAATGAGTAGTCTGATGATCTACTGGTAACTGCATAATTGGAAAGAATTGTTTCTTTGCTTATGTACTGATATAAATTTAGAAGAAAAAAAATGTTTTTTTCAAAAAAATTTTTTTTTCAATGCTGCGGTCTGATCAATTCTGTTTCCTAAAATCATTGAGACTTAATTATCGTACATACCAGTAATAATATAAATGAGGTTTTTCTGTACAGTACAACCTCTGTAAAGCAGCACTCTTTTGGGGATGCAAATATTGAGCATTGTTTAGAGGTTGTTGCTCTAGAGAGATTTTAAAATTGATGTTGCTATATAGAGGTTGTTGCTCTACACTGAGAGGGCTGCTATATAGAGGTTTTTGCTCTACACTGAGAGGGCTGCTCTATAGAGGTTGTTGCTCTACACTGAGAGGGCTGCTCTATAGAGGTTGTTGCTCTACACTGAGAGGGCTGCTCTATAGAGGTTGTTGCTCTACACTGAGAGGGCTGCTCTATAGAGGTTGTTGCTCTACACTGAGAGGGCTGCTCTATAGAGGTTGTTGCTCTACACTGAGAGGGCTGCTCTATAGAGGTTGTTGCTCTACACTGAGAGGGCTGCTCTGGAGAGGTTGTTGCTCTACACTGAGAGGACTGCTATATAGAGGTTGTTGCTCTACACTGAGAGGGCTGCTCTATAGAGGTTGTTGCTCTACACTGAGAGGGCTGCTCTATAGAGGTTGTTGCTCTACACTGAGAGGGCTGCTCTATAGAGGTTGTTGCTCTACACTGAGAGGGCTGCTCTGGAGAGGTTGTTGCTCTACACTGAGAGGGCTGCTATATAGAGGTTGTTGCTCTACACTGAGAGGGCTGCTATATAGAGGTTGTTGCTCTACACTGAGAGGGCTGCTCTATAGAGGTTGTTGCTCTACACTGAGAGGGCTGCTCTATAGAGGTTGTTGCTCTACACTGAGAGGGCTGCTCTATAGAGGTTGTTGCTCTACACTGAGAGGGCTGCTCTATAGAGGTTGTTGCTCTACACTGAGAGGGCTGCTTTGTAGAGGTTGTTGCTCTACACTGAGAGGGCTGCTCTATAGAGGTTGTTGCTCTACACTGAGAGGGCTGCTCTATAGAGGTTGTTGCTCTACACTGAGAGGGCTGCTATGTAGAGGTTGTTGCTCTACACTGAGAGGGCTGCTCTATAGAGGTTGTTGCTCTACACTGAGAGGGCTGCTCTATAGAGGTTGTTGCTCTACACTGAGATGGCTGCTATGTAGAGGTTGTTGCTCTACACTGAGAGGGCTGCTATGTAGAGGTTGTTGCTCTACACTGAGAGGGCTGCTCTATAGAGGTTGTTGCTCTACACTGAGAGGGCTGCTCTATAGAGGTTGTTGCTCTACACTGAGAGGGCTGCTCTATAGAGGTTGTTGCTCTACACTGAGAGGGCTGCTATATAGAGGTTGTTGCTCTACACTGAGAGGGCTGCTCTATAGAGGTTGTTGCTCTACACTGAGAGGGCTGCTCTGGAGAGGTTGTACTGTACTTATATAATATGCGAGTCAATACTGAATATTAATAAGTTAGAAAATAGAAATACAATGATCAAAGAAATAAAAGAAGAATTTTAATAAAATGAAATTGATGTGTGTAATCACATAAAGAGTAATACATAAAGTCATTCATCAATTAAAACAATCCAACGATATCAATCAAACTAGAAATATGTTTATTTTGAATAACCAAAATCACTATTCCTTCATAATTTTGCGTGACATGCTCATGAGTGATTGCGCAATAAATATTTAAGGCGATATTTGTTATGTTTTGTATGTAAGTTATAATTTATTGAGGCAATTTTTCTCTTGTGATTCTAGATTATTATGATGTCATCAATGATCATTATAACACATATTGTTACTATTCACATAATATTTTCTATCAGAGTTGTTATATGTAAATTATAATGAAACTTTAACACCATTTATTTAGCTATAAACAGCATTCATTTGATCTGACTCAAGTCTTTTACCTGGAATTAATAAATAACCAGTACCAAATTTGCCTTTCTGTGACCCACTGACAACAAATTTGCCAGTTTTTTGTTTAACAAGCATATCTGGAACTGATTAACAACCAGTCACTTAACTTGCCATTCCGAGAGCCACTGACAATTTGCACATTTTTTTACTTAATAGTTTTCAATGAAATTGCCTGGTTTCAAAGTTTAGAAGAATTCAAACTATTTATTTTTCCAAATTTTAACAATGACTTAATTAGTTTAACTAAAGTTCAGTTTATTCAGGTATAACGACATGACTCAAAATAATGTTCAGTTACATTCAGCAGCCATTTCACCTAGCAAGTTTTCCTGGGCTGGTATTCACAAAGCATCTTAGCAGAAAACTTAGAAATTTCTTAAAATCTTATTTTTTTCTTAAGCGTATCAGCTAAGCAAGAAAATCAATATGCTTAATATATTGCATAGTTTGAAGCATAATGTAAACAGCTATTATATTCACTAAGAAAACATGGATTATTTTTCAAATTGTGGGAAATATGAGCTTCACAAATTATTGACTTAAGTCAAAATATTTAAGTTTTCACTTAAGATGCTTTGTGAATACCAGCCCAGGACTGTATCCTGTAACCGGTACTAACTCATATTAACCCTTCCTGAAGGAACCAGCTTCTTCACAGGCAGAAAATCAAGACTATTCCCAAATTTTCATGGAAGGGTTCTATGACATGCTGCGACCAGGAACCAAACCTAGGTCTCCCAGTTGCAAATCCAGCACACTAATCACAGGATCATGGCCAGGGGTGGTATTCAATATTGATCATAAGGAAAAGGACAACCAATGAGATCACACTATATCAAAGTCTTGGTCAGTAACAGGCGATGTGATTGGCTATCCTTATTCTCCAATTGAATAAGATCAATATTAAATAACACCCCTGGACTTAACAACTTTTAAATGATGTTTTCAAATCACAGGTGCAAATTAAGACAATCATGAAGATTCAAGTGCAATGACGGTGCATGAGAGCATTTTGAAAGAGTAGAAAATCGTGACGTTAAGTGTTAAAAGTGATGTCAGAATCAGAGAGCTGACATGCTAAGTTTTTCATTTCTCGCAATTCGTTAAACTGTGTTAATTATTCTGTGCATGGAATTTTAAAGCAGACAAATCACAGAAAATGTGAAAGTTCAATTTGTGTAACTTTCAAACAATTACGCTTATAATGCTTGGTTTTCTGGCACTTGTCATAGGACTTTCTGATGAAAGGCCATCAAACTGCTGAAAATCAGTATAAAACTTCATCAGCTTTAATCATAGCATATTAAATGTTAAATTATAAGATACATTATGTATCAGTTACAGGTAAGCCTATCATTGAAAAATAAAGAAAAATTGAAAAGAAAAATTGTAAAATTTATTTACATAAAATGCAGAAATGAATTATACAATTTTTTTTTCAAAATTTTATTTTTCAACAATATTATACACACTATATGCAGAAGCAGACGATGCCGTCATGACAACAGCCAACAACATTTTTTTCTTCTAAAAGTTTAGTTAATAATGTCAAAATCTTGTTAACTAATATTAAGCAGATTTATCAGATTCAAATAAAGAATGTCATTTCATTTTTTCATTACTTTTAAATGATGAAATGTTATGAATTAGCCTCGTTTATCTTCTACGACAAAATCTCACCATAAAATGATTTATTAGCACCAAATTTATTACAATAAAATTCAGATAAATTACATTATTTTCGTCACAAAAAGCTGTAAATGATCATAAGCGTTAAATTATTATAACACAAGTTATTTGAGTAACCAATGCAATAATGAACAATTTGCATCAAGACAGAATGCATTTGAAGGTATTTATTTATTTTATTATAACCAATAATCCATTAGCTAGTTTATGTGACATTTCACAGAATTTTTTATTTAAATGGTGATATATCACACAATGCGTTCATTTATGATGACATAAAATTAATGTTAAAAAAATTTCATGAACTTTTTGATAAATTCTGTAATTAAAAGAACACGGGTCACTGTATCATTGATAGAGAATTTTTTTTCAAAATTTATGTTATCTTAAAAAAGGTTCATTTAACATGGGAAATTGACCAGGCAGTCATTTTTTACTCTTTATCAATGATACAGTTACCTGTGATTAAAGAATACATATAAATTTGTATCAATAATTTTTAAGTTAAAACTTAAGCAAATAACCAGCTTTAGTCAAAGAATATTTCGCTAATTGTCTCACGCTGTTAATTGAGAACAGACAAAGGGAGAGAACTTGTAATTTGCTGTACTTATAAATTAAAGGGAGGTAATCAAAAACAAGAATTTTAGAGGATTTAATTTCAGTTGCAAATTTCAGTTGCAAATGATGTGTTCTCAAAAATTTTAATATTCAAATGGTGAAATTTCAGTTAGACCTCTCAGAAGAAGAGTTGGTCAGAGTTGTGACCTAAATAGCTTATAATATATGAAAAAAGCCCTGAAAATAAACATTTCATTAAAATTGTAACACAAATAGTCATCTATAATAATATATGTATAAAATGTACCTAATTGTATCATTAATTTTGAATTCATTTAAAGAGATAAATCATTAGAACACATGTCTATGAATTAAATATGAACTAAGGCGCTGCCTTTAATGGAGATTTTTATATATTCATTAATGTACATGTACATGTATGTACAACACAAGACTGCGTTCAATAAACGCTTATGCCCCCTGTGGAAGCCTTGTCCATAAATAAGTCTAAGTCCAAAATTAGGTCAAGGTGAAGGTCAAAATGGGGTCAGGTGATACAGGTGTGTGGAGAGTGTTCATATACAACATCCATGCAAGTTTGGAAGCTTTGTAGCAAGCCATAATGATGCTAGAAGAAACGGTCAATTTGGGTTAACCAGGACGGACGAACGGACGGACGGACAGGTGAATCACTATATGCATACCGATCATGTAATTATGGAAATAAGTGCAATGTTTTTTTATTATTTTCCTCAAATAATTCTTACCATGGTGGTAAAACATGTAAAAGCAATAATTAGGCCTAAAATAAAATATTGCTTGTTTCTTCTTCCACTACCCCATCTGCTGAAATTGCCCATGCAAGAAAACTTTAATTGAGTAATCAGATTTTTTAAGAAATTAGTGACAATCATTCAGTAAAAGCTTTTTCGTGGGAGGGAAACAGACAATGTTTTAATTTAGGCCTTACCGTAAAATCAAATATCAATATTATTCCGATACATATTTACAGAATTAATATATACATAGGAGATGAAATTGTGCTACACACAGTGCAGAAATCCAATCATTCTTAGTGAGGTCATTAAAGGCATGAAAACACAAACATATGATATATACACTGTCAAGGCTTAATGTTCCCTAATAATCAGAACTGATACATGAAGAAGACGTTCAATCAACTCTTAACATATGCAAGGAAGTAAATTTTGCAAAAAAGTTTTTGTAAGACTTTTTGATTTATGAGTAACTAACCAAACCAACTAAATGAAGACCAACATGTGTGTACACCAAACTTGGCCTTAACCTGAGCCATAAAAAACATAAATACGACATACTAGTACTAAAACATGATTTGAAAATATTCAAATCTTTAAAAGACAAATATTAAAAACCCACCATTAATTACATTGTTATGGATAATATTTTACACACATAATTATAGTATACAATTAATTATGTAATTAACACAGTACATATACAGTGTAGCAATACCACATGGTTTTTGACTTCAGTTCCAAGTATAAATTTGTAAACATTGGAAAATAAAATAGCCATAAGTATTTTATTTCTTAATCAATTCTATGAAATTTATGCCACGCTAAGGGGGGAATTATTTGCTTTCCATTAAATATAAGATCTTTTTCCGCAGCTTTACCGATTTTTCCATTACCCTGTGAAAGGTAATGACAGGGTAATGGACGAAACGGCACAGCCCCTGGAAAAGATGTTACATTTCAAAGAAAGCAAATAATTCCCCCCTTAGCGTGGCGTATATTTCAAAGAAATTGACGAAGAAATAAAATGGTTATGGATATTTTATTTTCCAATGTTTACAAATTTCTTCTTGTAACTGTAGCCAAAGGTCACTAGGTATTGCTACACTGTATATATACACACAGTCACCATGAATTAAAAATAATGTCTACATAATTATATATTTCCCATATAGTATTATAATTAATCACAAATTAACATATATTTATATATTATAGTTTACACATATGACACAGGTTTATACAGCAGGTTCCTTAAAAAAATGTTTAAAGTATCAATCAGTTTATTAATACTACAGCTTATACAATCTGGCTTTGATCTCACAAAGCATCTCAAGTAGAAATCTCAACCCAAATTGAGATTTTACTCAAATCAGGGTTTAAATATGAGAGAAGTCTGAAGTTTGAGCTCTTACAATTTGACTTAATATATAATACTGTATCAAATGTGGTAAACGGGAAACAACACGTCAAGGTATAGGTTTGATCTACCAGTTTCGGTCCACAAAGACCTTCATCAGGATAATTAATATATAATAAATAAACTTAAAATAATGTTTCTGCTTTGTAACACTAATTTTGAGTCCAGCCTGCATAAAGATGCATGACAATATTTGAGATGAGATCTCGCTCAAACCGAGGTGCTTCGGGAGATCGCGACCACTGGTCTCCATACGACAATGTTGCATGTACTGTTCCAAGCAAAATATCGATGTAACGAATAAGTCAATACACTGGGAATTGATAAAAATAGCATGTTAAAACATATGTCCTCATTAAAATGGTGCCAGTATATGGGATGTTGTCGTATCGAGACCTGACTGTAGTTTATGAATAATCAAGTAATTCAGAAGTTATAAAAACTAAACTTTATTATATAATAATGATATATAGGATGTTATAAGAAAAGTAGAATTTATCAACTTAAAATAAAGTATTAAAACAGTTTTTTATACATAACATGTACTAGTATCTGATATTAAAGTTTCTACCAAGGTATCAATACTAATTATTTACAGTAAGTCTTGGTCAATTGTAGAAGGTACCTTGTTGTAGAGCAAACAAATCACCCTAGTCCTCAAACCTTCTTTTAGCATAATTTTACAAATGAAATGCTTTAAATTTATTATGTCTATTCAACGACAGGCTATAAGGTGCTTTCTTATGCAACAGGCCGCTTCAGTAGTGCTTGCCGGTAGCATATAAATTTTTCGCTTGTCTGCTATGTAGCGCTTTTTTGAAGCAAGCGATTTTCTAGCATAGCACTATAGAGCACTTGGTAGTGGTTAAAATGGTTAGGTAACTGGACCTGAGGGTAATTTGATTGCACTATATTTTGGTACCAGATAACTTTTACAAGAAATCTAATAAAATTAACCTGGATGAAAAGAATGAGATTATAATAAATTACATGTATGAGATTGTGTCAACAAATGGAGAATAACGTTACAAAGTGACAGGCTTCAGTGAATAATTATAGTCTGTTAAATCAGGTCTGTCACTTGTATACAAACATTGCAATATCATAACATTGTATCTTTATTGTTTTAAACATTTTAATTGGAGAAAAAGGCAGTGGAAACCAATACCATATTCACTGAGGTACATACTAATACACATAATATCCATTAAATAAATATAAGATATTAATAAGAGAAATTGCAATGTTTATGTACACAATATTATGTAAGCAAGTGTCTGACCTGAATAAACGATTTATACAAACAGTCAGAGGATACAGAGGATGTTGATAACAGTGTCACAAAACAAACACTGGGCTCAGTGTTATTGATACAGTAGCCTGGGTTCCATTGCCAATACTAACATTAATTGGCAGTCATACAGAGATCTTGATCATGACCAAGAGACCTCAAAATAATAAAGGCTCTGTAACTAATGACAACAGGCTTTTTTAAAATTTCCTCAATGTTGAAAGGAAGACTGAAAATGAGGATGACAAACTGGCATGGCACCCAGGCTAGTATTACGGTACATATAACATAGTATTAGTTCTGGTAGGTACAATGTAATTAATACCTAATTTATTAATTATGTTATGAGTATTCCTCTCACATACATTTTAAAGCCAACCCATTAAATATGCATACATATCCCATTAAAAATGTGCTACCCATTAAATATTTTCAACCTATTAAAATATTCACAACCTGTGAAATATTCACAAACCATTGAATGTGAACTACCCAGTAAACATGTATAAATAGACCGTTAAAATACACCATCTTAGGTATGAATTATTCACAAGCTATTTAATATGTTAAACCCATTCATTATTAACAGGTCAGTAAATTGATCACACCCATTTCAAAACATGTATAGTCTATAAACCATGCATATTCCACTAAACATTTAACTTCCCAATAAATTAAATGAATGAATTTGTACAAACCATTAATTCTAAAATATATTAATTTTAAACATTTGCGCAATTAACACATTAAATATATCTAGTATTAACTATAGCCCATCAAACAACCAATTAACTATCTTAAACTCATTATATATGAACCCATTATTTTAAGGGGCTGGCATGTGATAAGGGAACAAGGGAGACTTACTTTCGGTTGTTGATCTAACATATTCGGATCTAAAGATAGAACACCAGGCTCAGATCCAGGCTGCGATTTTCCACTTGCTGGTCGAGACTAATATTATACAACATTAATAAATATACTTAACACCAAACACTCTTCTTATCACTATCTTAATTAATTACTATCTATTGCAGCAGATACAGCTTATAATACACAATTAACGACATGAATACTAATTAATTCACAATGAATATTCAGTTGATTTTTTAATGATTAGTACCAGATTATAAAGTACCTCAAAAAAGGTACTCTACTTATGACTGTAGTAGACTTGTGGTCGAGGATATACACTGTATTATACTTATATTGTAAACTAAATGCTTAACTTAATCAACTCATCTTTGACCAATGCAATGACTGGATGAATGGTTTCATGAAGGCACATAATATTATGTGATAAAAATGCCTCAGTACTTGGTATAGTACAAATTTTAGGGGTCAAATTACAGAAATTTTAAGGGTCAAAGGATCAATACAAGGGCCAAGAGGAACCCCAGAATGCCTTAAAGCTTTATACAACAGAAAGAGAGAAATATCATAATTATATAATGATGATAAAACTTTCCACGCAAGCAAAGAACTAGAAGTCACGCTTGACACGCTTGATAACAAACATAGTAGCACACAATTATATCCAGCATCCTAGCCGGTGTCTTATCAATTACATGTATAAATATAATAGGCTGATGTTTAACGAAAACTTTGGTAACTGTTTTCATTGGCCAATCTCAGTTGAGCCAGTTCTCCATTCACTCTGGTTTGATTGACGATTCTGTCTGGTCTGGCTCTAAGACTAGTCATGATACAGAATAACTCTGTCCTGTTTTCTTGCCTCGATTATTGAAGAGCAGACCAGAGTAACCAGACCAATCCCCGACTCAATTAAGTTCGGGCGACCAAACAGTTACTGAAGTTTACGCAAAAACTTCAGCCATACAAAGATCCACAGTTCAACTCATGATACATGTATGTATAGTGTGGAGAAATTGACACGATCCTGACCTTTATGCATAAATATATTACAAGGGTCTTGCATTCAACATATCAATTTCCACAAGCAAATTGTGCAATATGTTTGTATTACACCTCAAGTGTCTTTGTGATTCTCCCGCTTGTGAAAACATACAACCAGGCTTATAATATAGACAAAAAATCAGCTGGTAAATTATGCTAATAGAAGGTCAAGGATCAAGTGAAATTCTCCGCACTATACAGTTTGTAATGAAGGTTTACTGACAAAAAGCAGTTTGAAGACGATATAATGTGGTGATTGGCAAACATATCTGAAATTGTAACAGAATTAGAGAAAATTTATTAACCCCTTTTTACCTTCATTTACAACCTGATTAAATCAAGATAAGACCCTAGATGAAGGCAAAATAGGATTAACAATTTGAGCAAGATCAATTTAAGCACATAAACTCAAGTAATATATGAACACAGAGAAATGTATGTTTTTGTGTAATTCTATAATAATTCCACAACAGATATGACAGTAGTTCTGCCAGAGTAATGTGAACTTCGTATAAATTAGTTATTTAATTGGCATATACAATGTATGTTGTATTGCATTTCCTTGCAAAATTTAGGCAGGAAAATATGTAGTTTTGCATTTCCTTGCCAAATTTAGGTGGAACAGTATGTAGCATTCCATATCCTTGCACAATTTAGGTGGAACAGTTTGTACATTTGAAGCAAAACATCTCTTGCAATTAATTCTAAAAATACTGAAATCAGTTTTGCCCATTTCATTTACTAATAGGCCTTGCATTTTAAATTTAAACAAAAGTTTACCAGTTGATTTTAATTTTTTATTTAAGTTCACATTAATCATGACAAAATATTGCAAATAAGATTCAAGCCAAAGATTTTGTAAATACATCTTCAACTATTATGTGATGTTTCCTTTTGTTTCTCTGTCCATATGACCGTCTGCGTGATGACTGCATACGGTAAACGGAATCTGAAATCTTCGTGGAAAGGATGGCAATTATAGTGGTGCTTTATCTTACTCTTAATTAGTCAGAGGTCTATTTTACAATGCATCAAGGCTGAGGTGATAAGAATGTGATGGGTACTAGTATCTCTTTATGACAATGTCAACTTAACTAAACAACCATTTTGAAATAAGTAGCTTAAATCTGATGATCATATAAGAGTGGCCGATGTTCAGCTAAGATGATCTTATTCAATTAAATGCTATTCTAGTTCAAACATATCTTATTCAATATTATTCAACAACGCTTAGCCTTATCTACCTACCTATCATTTATACAATGTGCAACATATACCACCAATAGGAGAGATCACCGTATTCATATGTAAATACCCACCGGCAATCTATTGGATGAATGAACAATAAAAACCTGTCATTCACCAATAGCTAGCTGGTGGTACTAATCCCTTTGTATACAAACATGATCTGTCCTATAAAGTGTACTTTCACAAAATTCTCGAACTGAGGCCACACAAACAAGTGCACACTCAAGTCCCTTGCTGTGCATGTCTTACTTTTTTACCCTGACTCTTTAAAGAATGTGAAAGGGAGCCTCGAGCAAATGTGCTAAACCTCACAGATTTACTAGATCCTGACTGTTGAAATACAGAAATAGCAAACATACAAACGCATGATAATTACATAACTAATGTGTTATTATCTTTTTTACATGAGTGAACAAAGTATATTGAGCTCAGAACATAAATTCAAACATATGTAATGAATATGATAAATTTAATGATCAAATCAACACTCAATGGCATGATATTTTCAACACATCATTCTTATATAAATACAAAATGCACTGGCAACTATTTTCAACCAAATTCAAAGTACTGTTGCTAAACAGCTAGCAATAACGACAACAAAATCTAAGATTTTCGTACATGAATGAAAGTAAATATAAACCATGATGTGATTTCTAAATACTCCTGACATTTTCGTAACAATACTCGTTCACGAACATTACTGACAACCCTCATCATACTTCAAGTGAACATTTTATACATATTGTATGCACAACAGAATATTCAACCCATAGGGTGTACAAATTTTATTAAGTTTAACTTAAAATAGGTTTGTTAATAAATTTACAGGTGATCAAATATTATACAAAGAAATGTCCTGAGATTAAAAACGAACTTTACTTTAAGAGACAAATGAAGAATGACAACCATTTACAATGGTTACCAAGAAAAGATTATCATTTTATAACTATTTTTAATATCACATACACCTATATATTCAAACATTTATTTGGCGATGGATTACAAATTATTGCTAACATATCAAAAACTGCAAGATAATGAAATCTAATATTTTCTAGCATTTTCACCTTTTGCCCCGTTGAGCGATTTGCAAAATTGAAGGCAACTCTTCGACGTTCCACTTTCTGGGTGACAGTAAAAACATGAAGCAATGGCGATATGTTGGTAAAAAACAATTCAAAGCAAATGCTACCATAAAATAGTAAATGTTTGCCTTAATTGATACAATATAAACATTGAGATTTCATTAAATATTGTACACCGCATTATAATTACTGTGACTATTATTGTCACTTGTTTCTGTAATTAATGTAATTGACTGACATTCATGTCTATACTGCTTCTAGTCATCAGATGTAAAAATTGCTCGTTTTGTTCAATCAATCAATCAATCAAAAGCATTCTGATTAGCAACAGATTTGCTAGAAAATAAAAATCAAAGTAAATCTGGAATTAAGGGATTTAATAAGCTCTACATTGACTGTATAAAGGAATAATAATAGTTATTTACCATTGACTGTTGATCAGCGGAATCTAGTGGGGCGACAGAGTTTGTGACAGATGGAGCACCAGCATCTTCAGTTTCAGCTTTACTGGCAGCTGTCTCACTTGGAGCCACTACAGACTCTGCATCAACCTGCATAGAAAACAAGAGTTGTTTATAAAACATGTATGCTGCCATCACAGTCAAATGTTCAATCATTTGATGTGTCATAATGAACTGAAGCTTTGACCTACTGACCTATAAAACAACAAGAGATGTTTGGGTCATCTACTGTTGATGACCAACCTCCATATAAAGTGTTAAAAGATCCTAACCCAAAGCATTCTTGAGTCAGTCAATGGAAACCTTTGTTCTACTAACCAACTGACACACAGAAGCAATATGTGTCCCCTCATCAAGTCAATTTTCTGAGCATTGCAGTATTAAATATATATCACTACAGCAGGTGCCGTGTGGTAGCTGCAAAACGTATCCTAGTACTTCACTTCAGTATAGTTATCATTTGCAATTATCTCACTTCATGGTAACATTCTAATTTTTTAAAAGTCATGCAGAATGTCGTCATTCTTTGTTGGGGGGGGGGGGCAGTATATAGGCTTGCTTGAAGTATCTTTTTGGGGATATGGATGATTTGTTCTGAGTCCGTCTCTTGTATGGGTTTTTTCTGTATGGCTTTGACTTGTCTGTGCATTACAGTATTTAATAACTTATTAAATAAGATAGTATCAGGGGTGTAGTGTCTTGTTGACAGAGCCAAATTAAAAATCCAGAAAATCACATGCGGCTGACCATTTTTGCCAAACAAGATGCCTACTACCACATAGTTTACATATCTAACTAAGTCTGTATTAATTTAAATAAAATCCTTCAGAGCAGATTCAATTGACCTTAACTTTGCCATTTCTCAAGATATTTTTGTCAAATAACTTTTAATTTGGTCTAAAATCATAGCTCTTTCCAAAGGAATTTGACCTGGTTAAAAAATTCATCACTTCTACACTAGGATGATTTTTTTAACTGGGTTGAATCCCTATGGCTCTTTCAGGTTAGATAAATCTGGAATTCCAGATAAATCAGGAATATTGACACCCCTGTAGTATGTGGACTGTAGACAAACCTCTGACATCATTTCATCCTTTCTGTCCTTCTCCTCTTTCTTCTTGATAGCATTAACGACAGTTTCCAGATCTGTGACCCACGTATCTTTAGGCATCTTGAATACTTCCAGCCATAAATCATGGCTTGTAGGATCTACATTTGTTAGAACACACAAGGTGAATAGAATTATGGGAGAAATTGAAAGAAATGTTGATGAAAACACTATTATTTAGGTCTCAGCACTAGCCATGTTCCCTTACCAACCCAAACCCTTCATATTAACTTAGCGATGTTCTGAACAAAATATCTAACACAATATCAGCTATGGTTGGTAGATATTTCATGAATGCAGATCTGATCACAAACATTTGTAAAGGAAGATCACTGCATAATTATGATATAGGATTGAAGTAGCTTTAACAAGATAGAATAGTATGAGATAATTAATTTTGTATATCATGAAATCCTTCAGAAAACTTACTCTCCATAACGGCTCCAAGGTAATCACCATTTGTGGATGCTTCCATCTTACTGATCAATGTCTTGTTGTCAGATTCCTGTAGTAAAAACAAACATCAAAGGGGTTATATACCAATAAATCCGATATACATGAAATTTCATTGAAATCCGACCAGTGGTTTGGAAAAAAGAGCACGGACAAACTTAATGACATCCATCCAGATATCATAATCAAGCACAAAATCAATATGTCTTCCCCAATAAGACATAATTACCATAACGTGACTGGTAAAATGGGTATAGCCCTTTTAATTTATTATATATTTACCTTGTACAAAATAGACAGACCAAATATTAATAAAACATGAAATCAACTTACACTTTGATTTAAAACTTTCAGTAGGCAAATTTTATTGTATGTGAATGCAAACAATCGACCAATTCCTGAAAATAAAAAATAAGCATTTTGTTACAGTAAAGTATAATAAATTACTAAATTGTTCAAGAAATATGTTGGAATTAATACACAGCTTCTCCATCTTTTGAAATCACTGTTACAGCTATATGTAGCTTGCATAGACACATGATCTGCGAAATTGAATTAGCATTTCCTTAATTTGAGTCAGAGTCAACATTTCGAACTTATAATTATTAACAGCTTAAATGCACCCGCTCATTTAAGGATTACTCAATAAATAGCATACTGTACATGATGTGGTACATATACATGTAATTAATAACTAATTATATAAGTTTATTTGAAGATATAAACCTGGTATGTGGCATATAAAATGCCTTGCCGGTAATTATTATTGTGCATCATTACCTCATATTAATGGATATATAAATGCATGTATATTCAAGAGTACAAATAACATTGTTGAATGTTTGTAGATTTTTTTTAAAAGCCAAACACTTTGATGTCCCTATATCTCATGTATACTGTAACAGAAGCCAAAGAGTTATGCAAGCTGTTAATCATATAACATATGTTCAAATTAAAATCTTAATTTTTAAGTGAAATGTATAGTTACCCATATCATCAATTGTGGTTATCAAGTATGTTTGAGGAGCCAGAGAGTATGCTTTGATGTAAGACATGTCTGCCCCATCTTCCTCCCATGAGCCAACAACTTGTTGAGTGAGAGCTTCAACTGCCACAAGTCCACAAGGTAAACCAACAAATACATAGCTTCCATCAGGTGAAGTACACATACATGTTGCATGACAAAATCTCTGAAATAAAAACACATATGTAATATTACTTTGTTGAAAAAGCAGCCATACTATCAGTAAAATTAGTGTGAAGTACATGACTGTATGAACTTAAAAATATGTCATATTGACCAGTATTGCCCAGGCCGAGAAAACTCGGTCAAGAATGAACTTGACAAGTCTTAAGTAATAAATAAGTTCTTAACCCTAAACAAAGGCCATGCCGTAAGATGAATATTATGACCACTAGAACGATTTTACTGGCTTATCAGTCATTTATCAGCTACCAGCTGGGATAGCTAGTAATAATCATTACTGGTTAATTAATACTAATAAATTTATTTTTAAGGGAATGAAGTCAACTGAGAAGTAAGTTCTGAATCACTCTTGAGCTTAAAACCTTATTCCATAGATCGCCATGAGAAAGAAGAGAAACCAGCTTTTTTCCATTTCTATGCTGGGTGTCAAGCCATGGTACCAGTCAAAACACTCTTAGTCTACTAGTGAGCATGCAATTAAGGTATTACTGGACAGCAGGTACAAAGTAACATGTATAGCGTATTACCGGGCAAACAAACGGTTGAGACACTTTACTGGATATTTGAGAGTAAATTGAAATAACAAACTGAAATAATAAAAGACCTGTTTTTCTGGGTTTTGAGCGCCCGGTATAACGCTGTCAAGTTGGACTGAACTGTTATATTGGGGTGGTCGGACTTTTCTCGCTTCCTCTAATCTTTCTTCCTCACGTTCAGCAATTACTTCCCATGTGTCATCTATAAGCTCTCTCAATGTTTTATCTATCATACGATAAGGTTGTGGAAGATTGTCACGTAATAATTCCGGATCGTTGACAAAATCATCCTCAGCTTCATGAGGCAATTTGTCTAAAGAAGGCGGCGTATAGCTCACGTTCTTACGTAAATAAACTGGCATAGTTAACGTTAACTTTCTAGGTCAGTTGACCGCGGTTTCATAAATAGTAAGGACAAAACAACAAAACTATTCTAATTAACAGTTCAATTTCTGTAAATTTCTGTTTCCAAGTCCACCATGACACCGGAAACGACAACAAAGTTGTTTACCCGCGCGCTCAGTGCTTGATTTTCTTACGGCGCAAAATATTTAGGTACCAGTAGTTCGGTCTAAAGTCCAACAGTCCGGAATAATGACAGGTGCTCGATCTAGTTTTTAACCTTTTACTTGTCTGGCTTTCAATGAGGAAGAAGCATTTATTAGATTTTTAACGTTCTAGTTGAAACATGTCGTCTGATATTGTAGCTGATATTATCAAATTTAATTCCCAAACAAATGGAAGGGATAAGTTATGCAGGTAAGTACTTATTTGTACTGATTTACTAATTTGGACAAAACTTCCAAACTTTACAAAGTCTATGTGAACTGTATTTGATTATTATTAAATCAGTATGTATTCTACGATGTGATCCAGGGGAAAATGTCGTTTGAAGATTAAAAGAACAAGTCGCAAATCAATTCTGTATGCCATATGATTAATGGCATGGGGCTCCTCGAATATCCAGCCCGAAGTAATTAGAATAATCAGGGGCATTTTCTAGTGCTACATCAATATGATTAATTATTGACACTAGTCTTTATGGTGGCGCTTGAAGAAATTTAAAGTGTTGCATAATGTTGTGTCTTGGAGGGAATAAAGTATGTACACAATTGAATTAGAAAAATCGATGATAGACTGGTGATCAACTCGCAGTAACACAAGAATGTATATAGAAGTGTTACATAGGGTCCCTGACGGTGACCTGAGTATCGAGAACTCGTACATGCACTATCGGCAAAATTAAGGTGTGGCTGAGCAACAACTATTGTACATGTAGATTGGTTGGTGACTATCCAGTGACTGGGTCAATTCCACTTAGACTCTGACAGATTGTCCAGTGACCAACCTTTAAGACGTGTCCAGTGACCAACCTTTAAGACGTGTCCAGTGACCAACCTTTAAGACGTACTCCATCAGATTTCCAGTGACCGACCTAAGACTCTGACAGATTGTCTAGTGACCGACCTAAGACTCTGACAGATTGTCCAGTGACCGACCTAAGACTCTGACAGATTGCTCAGTGACCGACCTAAGACTGACTGTCCAGTGACCAACCTTAGACTCTGACAGATTGTCCAGTGGCCAACCTTAGGACTGACCAAGTACTTGTCTACCTCAGGTCATTCACATCACCTGGCATGTAGCTGATGTCAAGCACAGAGTAAATTGAGAGGAAAGTGTGGATGGGGATCGAACCCATCACCACTGTACACTTTAACAGTTTCCTCTTCTGTCAGAACCATCCGGGCCGATTTGAAAGTAGGGATCAAGTTTTTTATGCTTTTTGGTAATCACTAGAATTGACTGGTATGTCAGTGAAATACCCCTGTCAAACTTAAAGTTTTTCAGGTCTTCTAAACAACACAATCCCCACTGTCAATGTTTTGGGCCCTAAAATTGGAACAATTAAATTCGCTAATAAAAAGCACACCTTAGACATGAGTGAAAGTTTTCAGGAATTTCCCTGAACTTCAGGTTTTTTAGTGTATAAAAAAAAAATTAATTTTCCCTAAAGGTAGAAATTGTCAATTTTTGAGGATTTCAGGTTTTTCAGAATTTCTAACTTTCACCTTGTTGAACTAAGCATTATACACTACATGCTTAATACTAAAACTGATAATAAAGGTCATAATAAATGGACTTAAGTCATAACATACATTGTAGTTATCTTTGTTATGACCACAGGTAACCGTATCATTGATAAAGTGTAAAAACAAATTTATTTTTCAATTCTCAGATAACATAAATTTAAAAAAAAAAATTTACTTTTACTCTTTATCAAAATCAATGCTTCAGTTAACTGTTGTTATTATTAAACCTATAAATTAAAAAGTTTCTGGATCATATATATTTATCTTGTTATATCAAGATTCAAACAAACATTTTAAAATTATGATCTGACAATCTGCATACATTTTTACCATATTTCGAGTTCAAGATCCAGAATTTAACTTTGTTTTAGAAGGCCATCATTTTAAAAATTGTTTATTTGCCACAAATTAAACTTCCTTTCCTTTGGAATTGTTGTAGCAATTCAAGTGGATTAAGTGTTTAAAATAAAAGAAATATTTATCTTTTGTAACCTGCATACCATCTTAAATATTTCTACCTAAGGGTTGAACCCGGACGTTATAATTATGTCTTTATTATACACACTTTCTTTTGAGGGCCGATAAATAAGATTACTCAGTTTTCATGTATAAATGCATCTGGTTTTATTGTGTTTTAAGGGAGTAGAGTCTAATATTTAGTGAGATAGTGCAATTTCCGTTAAAAAGCATTTTGTCTTCAAATTAAAGTTGTTGAATAAAATAAGCATTGTATTATGATGCACAACATGTACTCTTGAAGTCCAACACAAAATAAATATTGATAAAGTGAATTTATTGAAGCATGACAGCATTTTTATTGCAAATCTTACTCGTTCACAAACAAAGTCAATATGACATTAAGAGTCAAAGTTTGTTGTTGGGGACATAGCCAATAGTATAAGGAACAAACTCTTACAAAGGAATAATTATGAAACAAATTCATGAACTTGTATCATGCAAAAAATCAATGATCATCAATGAAAACTAAAAGTAGAAAAATGGCAAAGTTTCTTGAATATCTTTGTAAGTATACATTTTTCAGTCTTAAACTAAGTAAGAGTTTGTTCCCTAGAGTTATATTGTAAGAATGATATACATTTTAGCAAGTACCCTTGGGCAGTTTTTGTGTTTGCGAACGAGCAAGATTTACAATGAAAATGCTGTCATACTTCAATAAATTCACTTTATCAATATCTATTTTTTGTTTAACTTCAAGAGTATATGTAGTGCATCATAATGCTATGCTTACTGTACCCATCAAATATCAATTTGAAGAATAAAATTCATTTGAAAAAAGCATGCACCCACCCACTATAGATCATACATACTCCATGTCCTTAACATCATATCCTTCACAGTGCAGTTTGATAATTTACTGCTATTAGTAGATTGTTGATTTTGTGTAATTTATTATTTTGCCATTTTTACTACTCACTTATAAATATAAATTATAATTTATAACCAAATACTTTTTATCAAATACATGTAGATGAATGTTTTATATTTTCAGATTGTTCCAGTATGGGTGTAGACTCACCTGGGGACAGCTACAAAACACAGACAAAACAGAATTGCTGAAAGTTGTGAAAAATATTGAGTCCATGCTTAGTATGACTAGAAAATGTACGTATTTTGCTTGCATTGAACTTTCTGAAATGTTTAAATCAGAAAATAAAAGTCTGAATATTCATTGTCTATACCTATTGGTTGAATTTGAAAGCAAGTATGGCTGCCACTGTAAACTTGAGATATTTATTGGTATAATTATCCATTTGGGATTTAATTTCCTGGTGTAGATCATCCACGAAATCCACAAAGTTAAGTCTACCATGAATATTAATGATTTTACATATACGTTAGAGTTTGTGAAACGATTTCTTCAAGGATTTTAACCTAAAGAAATGGAGTGGCTGTGATTATAAAATAAAATCCTTGAAGAAAACCGTTTCAGGAAAACTCTAAAACGACTTAGTGTTTGCTCCATTCACAATTATAGTTAAAATTTCAAAAAAAACATGTGGTTTATGTGCCTCTAAATTGTTCTTCACATGGACAATTTGCGCGAGAAAATCGTGTTTAATGGCCAAATGGACGATAACATTTATCAAGGGGTGTCCTTCAATAAAGGGTGCATTTTATGAATGGTTAGTTTACTCAGATACCACCATGGTTAGAACCACACACTTTCGCTTACATGGGCTTCACGAAGAGCAGGGTCTATTAATTTTGCACATGCGCATTGGCTTCAAATTTCTTCTTGGTGAAGACGCATTATTTTGAAAACAATATGTTCTTCATGGATAAGACGACAGAAATCATGCCTGCTTATTGGTCGACAAAGTCGGGCAAACACTAAAGTAGGTTATGACATAAGCTGTTGTCACAGTGCATATATGTATACATCTAGATGAGTGTACTTTACACAGTTCTATTGTTTTTATTTCAGTGTTGAGATTTGGAAGAAGTTTAGATTTTATACAAGCTGCATTGAAAAGTGTACATCTGAAAGATCCGATACTAAGACTCAGTATTACGTTGTCCAAAATCAACCAAGCTTTTTATCTTCTCTTTGATCACTTCCTGTGGTTCAACAGTGTAGGTGCCGTCAAACTAGACCGACAATATTGGTCAGAACTGTCCTCGAAATTCTACTTGACCACTCTTATACTGAATTCATCTAGAGACCTTTACGGAATTTGGTGTGTGATTCAAGAGGAATTATCGAAGCATAAAGAGCGTTCTCAACAGAGCGAATATAGAAACGGCGACAGTGGTTACAGATCCGTATCTAAAAGACCGCCAGTCGTGTCTGAAATTCTAATGGACCATATTCCACTTATTATGGACACGGCCAAAAACTTGTTTGACTTGGCGATTCCTATGTGCACATTGAAAATGATCGAACTGTCTCCAACGAAGCAGGGAATCTTGGGACTTATTTCATCGTCAGTTGCTGTGGCAACTGTATGGAATCCAAAACTCAAATTAGTGCCTTCTTAAAATGTCTTCAGTAAAGTTTAGAACCGCTGAAAATCATCTATATACAGGTTATATGAATTTTTAATTAAAAAGTATAGAAATGGCTGGTACCATATAAATTGGTAAATATAACGGTATGCAGTCTAATTGGCTTAATTTAGTGGCCTGTCTCCTGAAAGGCCAAAACAAGTAAAGTTGTGTGGGATTTTCAAGAGTAGGTACTGTAACATTATAATTACATTGACTGTTTAGGTTTAGATGGCTGCTTAGATTAATACACTGGTTTGAATTTTGTAAATAAAAGTAGGTGCTAAACTTTTAATACTGTAACACATTTAATTTAGGCGTACATGTATTCGACTGGCAAGATACCTAGCTATTCGTTCAATTACATACACTCCTGCCACTTGAAATTCAACTAATCAAATTTAAGTTTATAGATTATGCGTACATGTCTTCCATTGCTCCAAGAACTTAACCAATCACATTCAACACTGAAGAAGTTGCTTCACAATATTTAACAGACTCAGACTATTTGACTGGGAAATTGTTACGTATGATGCAAGGCTGGGTACCTGACTGCACACTACACTTGCTCAACGGAAAATGCCCAGTTGAATATGCCAATTATTTGAACTTTTTACATAGGTTTGAACTGCATAGATAGTGCTTATATTTATTCTCTGTATAGCTGCACTCAATTATATAATTATAACTATAATACTGGAGTTTTATTTTATTTTAGAATTAGATGATTTATCAGCATATTACATACTACAGTCAACTCTCGTTATCTCGAACTCGCTTATATCGAATTTTCCGTTATGTCGAAGTTTTTTTCAAATCCCGATTTTTCTCCTTCTTTGTCTATTTTATATCTCCAGACCTATCTCGAAGTTAAGGCTTGGATTTTTCGTTAATATCATGAATTATTTATTTGGTCCCTATTGACTAATTCGCATGTTAATTGTATTGTTCAACTCGAAGTCGGTCGAATTCTGATTGTATCCGACTAGCGTCAATTATTTTTCACGCCTCGCCAGTATCAAATCTTCGATTTACCTGTAATTTTCGCGCCTACCATTGTTGAACAATTATTTGTTTGCGACAATGTGCACAAACATGATCTTTTGTCCTGAAGATTCGAGATTCGAATTGCGTCCAAACATCAATTAACATGTCACCTCAAACAATTGTTTGTAAAAAATGATTAAAGAGTAATACATGTACATAAATATCAAATTAAGCATTTCTCACGACGACATAGCAATATGGCGGCAACCCGTAAAATGACAGAAATTAGTAAACTTGCACTGGAATTTACGTTATGTCGAAGTTATTTCAACGGTCCCGTGAAATTCGAGATAACGAGAGTTGACTGTACAGTATGTCATGTATATTTATTTGGGTGTTTTCAAAAGAACAATAATATGTCGCATTCGCGCAACAAGGTTGTATCTCTAGATACTATATAGCGAGGTACAACCTTGTTGCACCAAAGGGACAAATATTATTGATTATTATGTCTTTATTTAAAAAAAATGTTTGTTTGGCATATCTCTTATTCCAGTGAAAAAGGCCCCTACTGAGAAATATTTTAGAGGGGTCTGAGTGAGAATCAATTTATTGTTTTACCTGTATGACTTACAGATACTGAATAAACATTGCCGAACAAACAAAATTTCACTTTGTAAGGGCATGCCGAACAAACAATTTATGGTTGGTCTTTACCGGTGTTTTTGCATATTATATAAATGTATAATTGTTTATACACACTGAGTCTCGAAAGTTTTGCAATTTTCTTCGAAATTTAAAGTCAGGAAGTGAAAAGATTAAGGTTTGCCTGCTTAGACCAACATTTTGTTCTTTGAATTTCATTACTGGTATATGTCGATTTTTCTCAACCTGTTGCAGTTATTTTGACTGTGAATATTCATTGGACAGGTTAATAAAATAAAACAGATGTCATAGTAGTTAATGGTAAGTTTTGTACACAAATCAGGTTTTGTACAATTTGAACAAAACAATGCAACTGTTTTGGTACGGGTATAACTCTAGCGCGATAAAATGCAATAAAAAGAACCAACACAAAATCTGCTATATTCATTGTTTCTGAATATTTAGGAGCATGCAAACTTGATATGTTGTGCCAAATGTTTGAATGCTTTATACGCAAATCTTGCGTTTCTTTTTGTACTGAAATTTATCGCATTACAGTTAAATACAGTCGGTGCTAATTGCTAAAATGTTATTATAAAAATGTTATTATAACAATGGTAGTTACCCGTATGTTATTATGTATATTCACATATGTGAAATAGGCTGTTATCGGGGTATGCAAAACTTTCGGGACTCTGTGTATATTTATCATGCTTACTGCTTTATTTTCTTTTACTTTTATAAATTATCTGTTATTGATTATTGTTTATGAGTGATTATTTTATATCGCTTGTTGAGATCAATTATTATTAGTTCTGTGCAATACTGTAAAATCATTATTTTTCGAAGGAGTTGAATTTTTGTTGATTTCGTTGTTAAACTCTACCACGAAATATAATCCCCTACAATTAATCGACCATCCCATTACAGAGCATAGTATATAACATTGTTTGGTAATCTACAAACTTATGACCTCACGAAAATGCATTTTCATCAAACTGACAAACTCCACGAATTTTTATATCCACGAAAATATGTGACTTTACAGTATATAACCTATATTTCGTATATCTTTTATCTCTTATACATGTCTTTTAATTGCTCATGAGAAGTTACAGTTTTTTTTTTTTTTTTGTTTGTTTGTTCGACTGAGACAGTGAGTCATAAATGCATGGTCATCTGGTTTTGTCCAATATACCTATAAATCAACCAATGATCTCTAGCTTGAAGGGAAAAGACAGTCATGTGATACAAGGCATCTGTGTGCTACATTGCTGCCAGAATTACAGAATGTTTTCTATATAGCATGCCATTTATTTTAAAGTGATATACATGTTAAGCATAATCAGTACAATACATAGTACATGTATGTCAATATATTATGTATATAATGAAGTTTGTATATGTATATTGAAAATATCATTTCGCTGATGACAGTCAGTCTGTAAACCAAATCGTTTCCGCTGATATGTATATGTATGTACATGTATACACGTATTTAATATCGAGGGCTCGGTGCAAAACTATTGTAACTACACGAATTTATATAGGCATGTACAACAGTTTTGCACTAAGCCCTCGATACACTTCCCAGCTGTTCCTGTGGGATATACTCTCACTATATAAATATTAAATTCCCTTTTGTGATCTGAAATAATTTTCTGGTGAATGAATATAATATACCATTTATTTAATTAAATGTACATTTGTTGTTGTTGTTTTTAGCTCACCTGTCACAAAGTGACAGGTTGAGCTTTTGTGATATCTCTTCGTCCGTCCGTCTGTCCGTCAACAATTGGCTTGTGTAGTCATTAGAAGTCACAAATTTGGTCTAATCTTTATGAAACTTGGTCACAATGATCATCTCAACAAACTCTAGGTCAAGTTTGGTATTGGGTCATCAGAAAATGTAAATGATTACCTAGATCACCATAGGGGTGTGCATGCACTATTACGACAGGTGAGCGACTTAGGGCCCTTTTGGCCCTCTTGTTAGTTCATCCAGGGCACAATATGTATGTTTCATGTCAACATTTAATATGATTGAAGCTACATTTTATATCCAATACTGTGGAGAATGGTTGTTGTAATGAACTTTAGGCCAAAGTTTTTTTTTCATTTTTAGGTTTTCTGGATTCTTTGAAAATATCGCTGTTCGGAGGTGAAAATATAAATATAAAGGGCCTCTAAATATTATATACAGTGCCCACCAAAAAGAAGTAAATAGTAAATAACTGTCGCAAAATTAAACTTGGTTAAATTATTCAATGGTCACAATATTACTAGTTCCTAAAACTGCAGTTTCTAAATGAGTCAAAATAGAGATAGAAATAAAAATGAAGCTGTTCTGGATTAAAACAACCATATGATCCAAAAGGCTGAATTTCCATCTTTTTGTGACAAAGTTACCATTCAAGCGGGACAAAGAAACTTTATATTTTGCACCTAGGGTAACTATCAATGTATGGTCTTTACATTTAATAAACAAAAATATTGCTGTTTCACTGTTTTGCAAATAGCGTTATTACAGACAAGTAAATGAGGAATTAACATCTGTATACTTATTTTTGGTGGGCAGCGTATTTAAGTGACTTCTATTTCCTCCTCCTGACAACAAGCTACATGTATCTCAAAATTATCCTGTAAACCATAAAATAAAAGAACTACTTCCATGGGAGAAAATAAGAACTACTTCCATTAGGGAGACAATAAGAACTCCTTCCAAGGGAGACAATAAGACTATGTCCAAGGGAGACAATAAGAACTACTTCCAAGGGAGACAACACGAACTTTTTCCAAGGGAGACAATAAGACTATGTCCAAGGGAGACAATAAGAACTACTTCCAAGGGAGACAACACGAACTTTTTCCAAGGGAGACAATAAGAACTACTTCAATAAGAGAGACAATAAGAACAATTTTCAAGGGAGACAATAAGTACTCCTTCCAAGGGATACAACAAGAATTACTTCCATTAGGGAGACAACACGAACTTCTTTCAAGGGAGACAACAAGAACTACTTCCATTAGGGTGACAATAAGAACTCCTTCCAAGGGAGACAATAAGAACTCCTTCCAAAGGGAGACAACAAGAACTACTTCCATTAGGGAGACAATAAGAACTCCTTCCAAGGGAGACAATAAGAACTACTTCCATTAGGGAGACAATAAGAACTCCTTCCAAGGGAGACAACAAGAACTACTTCCATTAGGGAGACAATAAGAACTCCTTCCAAGGGAGACAATAAGAACTCCTTCCAAAGGGAGACAATAAGACCTACTTTCAAGGGAGACAATAAGAACTACTTCCAAAGGAGACAATAAGAACAATTTTCAAGGGAGACAATAAGGACTCCTTCAAAGGGAGACAATAAGAACTACTTCCAAGGGAGAAAATAAATTGTTTAAAGGCATTCTCGACATAAAGATAGAAAGCATTAAAGTGAGTCAGTTTTAACAGATTTAATCATCAAATGAGCTACAAAATATCAAAACTACGTTAAACCGACTAACTTCAATGCTATCTAAAACCATATGGTATATTTCCCATAAGTAAATACGTACATTATTGTAATCAACTAGCTAGCTGACCCTACACTTAATGAATTTATTTCTATAATGGCGGACTTAATACGTCTTGTGTTATTATGTTTTGTGACCTTGGCCGTGATTTATCAATGCAAGGTGAGAAGGATTTACATTGTTACCATGAAATTCTTAGTAAATTTTGCAATTAAAGTGTGATCAAGTTTTGTATGTAGTTTTGTAAATAAAGTACAACATTCTTAGAGAAGCACAAAGTTTGATTGTTATACAGAGGTGGGTGTTATGGAGAGGTATATAGAAGCACAAAGTTTGATTGTTATACAGAGATGGGTGTTATGGAGAGGTATAGAGAAGCACAAAGTTTGATTGTTATACAGAGGTTGGTGTTCTAGAGAGGTATAGAGAAGCACAAAGTTTAATTGTTATACAGAGGTTGGTGTTCTAGAGAGGTATAGAGAAGCACAAAGTTTAATTGTTATACAGAGGTTGGTGTTCTAGAGAGGTATAGAGAAGCACAAAGTTTGATTGTTATACAGAGGTTGGTGTTCTAGAGAGGTATAGAGAAGCACAAAGTTTAATTGTTATACAGAGGTTGGTGTTCTAGAGAGGTATAGAGAAGCACAAAGTTTAATTGTTATAAAGAGGTTGGTGTTCTAGAGAGGTATAGAGAAGCACAAAGTTTAATTGTTATAAAGAGGTTGGTGTTCTAGAGAGGTATAGAGAAGCACAAAGTTTAATTGTTATAAAGAGGTTGGTGTTCTAGAGAGGTATAGAGAAGCACAAAGTTTAATTGTTATACAGAGGTTGGTGTTCTAGAGAGGTATAGAGAAGCACAAAGTTTGATTGATATACAGAGGTTGGTGTTCTTGAGAGGTATAGTTAATAGTAAATGGTTACTTTTAAACAAAATGATAATGATGCTAAAAGAGAGGTAGTACTTAAGGGGTTTCACAGTAATTTTCTTGATTTCATGTTTCCTCTTATCATGACTATGTATAATATATGTAGAATTTTAGCTCATCTGTCACAAATGACAGGATGAGCTTTTGTGTCGTCCGTGTGTCGTCTGTCCATTCACAATTCCTTGTGAACAAGCTATAGGCAACACTTACGGCCACATCTTCATAAAACTTGGTCAGAATGTTGTCTCTATGAAATCTAGGCCAAGTAGAAACTGGGGCATGTGGGGTCAAAAACTAGGTCAGTAGGTCAGACCTTAGAAAAAGCTTGTGAACTTATTAGAGGACACACTTATGACCCAATCTTCCTGAAACTCAGTCAAAATGTTTGTTTCTATGACATCTAAGTCAAGTTTGAAACTGGGTCATGTGGGGTCAAAAACAGGTCATTAGGTCTAATCTTAAAAAACCTTGTGAACACATTAGAGGACACAATTATGGTCCAATCTTGGTGAAACTTGGTCAAAATGTCTGTTTCTGTGAAATCTAAGTCAAGTTTGAAACTGGGTCATTAGGGGTGAAAAACTAGGTCACTAGGTCAAATAATAAAATAGCTATCAATAGATGCTGAATTTTCCTGAATCTTATTCATAAAATATAAATGATTACTTAGGTCACCATAGGGGTTTGCATGTACTTCCAGAACAGGTGAGTGACCTAGGGCCCTTTGGGCCCTCTTGTTTTTGTGTTCAACTGAGACAGTCATTATGAGTGACTGTGACCATTGAGTTTTATCCCTGTCTACTTGGCCAATGAACTCTGGCTTCGAGGGAAGAGACAGCAAGTTTTTGTGATAACAGGAATCCGGTGCGCTGCCCTAGCTCTTTCCAAATAGATTCCTTGGTTCTTTAACATGCCCGGTGTATAGCACCAATACACACAAGGCTACCTCTAGGTTTCAAACCAGTTCATCTCTAGTTGGATGGGAAATACTGAAGCAATTCTGAAATTTCCGAGATTAGAACCACTAGACTACCATTCCACCCAATTCGGTATAATGTTAATTGTCAACATAATCTATTCCTATGCTGTTTTCATTACAGGCGTCTTTTTACGACTGCATGCATAACAACGATTGTAACGATGAGAATCTTTGCTGTTCATATACACCCGCTTTTGGCAGACGTCAAATCCAAGGCAGACAAATCCCACCAGACTGGGATGGCATGGTTCATTATTGTCTCCCTTGGAAGAACGAAAACGCAACATGGTGCAGTTTGAACCTACAGTACTCCGAAACAGCCCCTCATTATCTGGGTCTCTGCCCCTGTGGTCCTGGACTGAAGTGCACCCCAACTCATGACTTGGACCCGAAATCATACCCAAGGGACAGATACGGTAAATGCACACATGTGACTGCTTGATTATATGTCATTGTGTTTTGTGACTGACAATGAAATAAATAAAAATTATTGAGTTATACGCTATACTGGTTAACTGTGAACAGCCATTCCTGGCTCAATGGGGTACCTAACACAGCCTGGCACAAAGTATTCCTGTCTCTATGGGGGTACCTAACACAGTCTGGCACAAAGTATTCCTGGCTCTATGGGGTACCTAACACAGCCTGGCACAAAGTATTCCTGTCTCTGTGGGGTACCTAACACAGCCTGGCACAAAGTATTCCTGTCTCTATGGGGTACCTAACACAGCCTGGCACAAAGTATTCCTGGCTCTATGGGGTACCTTACACTGTCTGGCACAGCCATTCCTGACTCTATGGGGTACCTAATACAGCCTGACACAGCCATTCCTGGCTCCTCGGGTACCTAACACTGCCTGACACAGTCATTCCTGACTCTATGGGACACCTTACACTGACTGGAATAATCTGTCCAAACAGAGACTTTCCAGGTGATAATCTAGCACCTTAACAACTTACACAGATGGACAGGACGATTATTTTAAAGACTGTTAAAAAGAACAAAAACACTAAAATAATAGTAAAATAATTTTTTATTAAAAATATTTTTTTTATTAAAACAAAAACAACTCCAGACAAATACTGGAAGGCCAAGATGGCCCTGTTTATCAATTGCAGACACTTTGTGAACTGATAGGTCATCTACATGTGAACACTACATGTATTTGATTATGCAGTCATCATTTGGTATATATTTATGTAATACTGTAAACCTAATTTCGTGGCTACAAATGTTCCCGTTTTAAGTCAACCATAAACAAGGTTTTTCATTTCCTTTCATACAATGGAAGATAGTTCTCAGCAGAAAATGATATATAATCTATGAAGCATTAAGTATTTAAAAAAGTCTTCAACAAAAAATGGCAAATTAAATGAAATCATGTATAAACAAGATTGGCATAACAAAGTATTATTTGAAATCAGAAAGCCTTAATATTAAACATGGAAAAACATCTGAAATATTAATATTGGACTAACAATAGTGAATATATGTTGAGTATTAGGTGATGCACACAAGTTTTGTTCAGGATAGAAGTTTACAAAGTAAATATCCAGGATATTGAGAATGATCTTTACATTTGTGGAGCTGAAAACCAGAACACATAGCGACTTTTTGTAGCATAATAACAAAATACTAGTGGAATGTTTCACATATTTACAAATTTATAAAATATTTAGAATATACATAATTATGTTACTTTTTTTAATTTGATAGCAAAAAAGAAAGCTATTATCTAGTTCATTTCAAGAGGAACTGGTTCATATTTATGATCAATTTTGGCAAATTTCATTTTTAGTAAACAAACAAATGTAATTATTAAAATAAAAGCAAGAATGCTGCCTAAAATAATTGCAACAATATCCGATGTTTCTAAAGAAATCAGAACGGCATAAACATGTTCTCCAAACCCCTGCTGAACTGACAGACCACATTCCGCTAGCCAGTCCTTAGGAATCGAAGACTCCATTAACTGAGCAAACACTTCCAGCGGACAGTAAGTATCACATGATGGCAGCTGTAGTGGGTATGGCTCAGAATCTGTTTCGTTTTTATAAAGTATAAGAACCCGGAAATCACCAGGGTCAAATTCATGTAGTTCAACCATAACACATGCAGTGTATGGAGGGTTGATCTTATTAAAAAGTCCAAGTGTCATAAGAAAACTAGTCACTGTTGAATCATGTGCTGAGTACATAAAAAGTTTTGTAGGAAATGTAATATCATTACTTATACTTTTATTAATCATATGGTTAAGCATTTCTCCTAACAGTGGTCCACCTCTTAAATATGCATACTTAGGCGGAAGCCTTATAGTTGCATAAATATCCTTCAACTCAACAACAACATCCACAATTTGTGGGGTGACCCAGTCAGGCAGGCCTATCTCACCACTGACACTCTGGCAATATATAGGGTCTAAAACGTTTTCAATGCCCTCCCATGTGTTAGGTTCACCTGAATTATCTGATATATACACAAACAAGTCCTCATATTTTTTCATAGTTTGATTTTTAATAGAATTGTTTTTCCAATACTCTTCCTGGGCAGCTGTAAAAACAGGACAAGCTGTATTCATTTCTAATAGATAATCTTCCTCTAAAGGCACCACATGTACCGGGATAGGTTGCCAAGCGAGATCATCCTTCCATGACTGGACTTCATCGACTGGGGGATATAATGCAGCTAACACACTATATGCACTCATCAATGTTCTATCATATGCTGTACTCCGTACATATATATCATTCCGTTGATAAACAGGTGACAGAAAATCACTTTCAATGTAACGTTGGTTAAGATATTTTCCTAGAGAATATTCTTGTGCCATCCCTTTTCTGGACAGCTGACCAAATCCTTGTGGCCAGTCAGACTCCTGATATAAATCATTGGCATAATCATGTGTTTGGCTCCTGTCCCCATGTCTGTATAGTACCTGAAAGTATATGAAAATAGGAGACTGTTAAGAAGCAAACATCATTTATACTAAGACTTTTTTAGTGTTCCTTAAGGTTCAGTGATTCAGAGGTATTTTAATGTTCAATACAATATCGGTATTACCACTGCCTGTATGGCATTTACAGATGCTACCCATTGAATCAAAATTGGCACACTGAATTCTAAAAAATACCCGAAAATAGAACGTAAACATGGTAATACATTATGGTTTTATTTAGTGAAGACATATCTAGACACAATTGAAAGCACTTCTTGGCAGGTGGCGTGATTCGTTCCTGTTGAGTGCCTCAGAGTCAGAACAGGTACCCCGCTACCTCAGATGGTAGATATATGGACAAGTAATACCAGGGATTGTGGGTTCGAGTCCCAAGTCAGGTGCATTTATAATTTCATTCTCTTTAGTATATAATTTGCTGTCTGTTTTTATACTATAGTCATAGTTACAGTAGACAAAAGTTCGAAGCGTCAAACTTTGTAATTTTGTGATAAGACACTTACATTTGCTAGTCTTAGGGTGGAGACATCAAAACTCTGATAATCATCAGTCGTTTCAGGGGGTGGCAATTCTGTATTTTGTTCATAATCATCATAGTCCTCATCAGGGTCTACCTCTCGATCACCATCTACTCCCTCATCATATTCTCCGTCATATTCCCCTGGATCGTCTACATGTGTAGCTGCAGTCATTACTAACAGACATATAAATATTGCCAAGCTCTTCAGTTTCATTGTGTCACAAACCGATTTTATTACCTGTGTTTTGTTTTTTTCAACATCTTTTACGTGTAATTACAAATGGGGTTATTGAATAAAAGGGAAGTAACTTTGTCTGGTAAGGTTGAGCTAAAACCAAGGTATCCGGTCAGTCCGTACAAATTTATCATTTATTTATACCCTAAATATTTGATTAAAAATGCATTCACAACAAACACTGAAGCATGTATTATTTTATTTAAGAAACAATCAGTACGACTAGCGTGATAAAACTATAAAAAGTTATTTCAAAAGCGAACATTACAATATCCGTGATGACGGCACTTAGACATTTCCAAATGTTGACCGAGATATTCCGAAGGTCACTTCCGGTGGAAAAGGAAAATAGAAAAATCTGAAAATACAAAATTGAGTAAATCTAGATGCATTTCAGTCATTATGAAGTAATTTTTACCTTTTTATGAAGTGAAACCACCAAACAAACTCCTATGGCTTTTGTTCACAAGATTATGTTCGCTTGGTTTATGGTGCTAGTCTTCTTAATTCTGTTTGTTGTGAAACTAGATGGAAGAATTGAAGATTGGAACTGGTTCATAATTTTTATTCCAATGTGGATTTTAGACGTTGTGGTGGCTATCTATTGTATCGTTAACATGGTTATGCATTGTAAAAACAAATGGTGGCATAATGTACGTGAAACGAGTTTATTACGTAAATTGTGGAGTCTTGTTGGAATTACATTGAAAATGGTGTTTCAAGCCTTGTTATGTATGCGATTACATTACATCAGAGACCTGAGTCTGTTCGTTGTGTTGTCACCTCTGTGGTTATTTAATGCTGGATGTATTATTGAAGTAATTATGAGTTTAGAGAAGCTCGCCAGGCGACCCGTTTGATTTACAGTGATCATAATTATTAATCATAATTATCTTCAACTATATTTTCACCACGTTTAAACCAAATTTGTTAGTAGTCGCCAATATTGAGTTGATTTCTAGTGAATCGTAACAGTGAACTGTATATATACATCGTAATCTGTAAGCCTATTCGTGGTGGTGGATAAACTCTAGACACTGAAAGTGGTTCGTCTATAAAGGCAGTGACGATACAGAGATAACAAGATGGCCTTTAGTGCAAGAAAAAAGAAGACTCCATTAATTGAGGAATCAGATTCATCAGCAGATGAAAAATGTGGCACTGAAGATTACTCCTTTTCTGATGATGAAATTCAAGCAGAATCTAATCAGTCGAAGGTAACTCTTGTTGAATTTTGTTAAACTCGCAATTTTTCAACGTAAACTCGGCTAAAAAAATAACAAATTCAGTACACAGGTAACTGTATCATTGATAAAGAGTAAAACATATTTTTTTTATTAAATTTACATTATCTAATCAATGATACATTTACATGTTCTGTGATTCAGTATGTTATAAATATAAAAATAGGTTAGTTTAGTGGATTATCAGTCAATTATACTTGTATCTATCACTTACTCACTTACTTAGTTGTGTAATGCCCCCTTTTCTGAGATCCTGTAATTAGTTACCCAGTGATTTTTTCCCTTCTTTGTTTGCTACCGGTAAACGGTACCTTCCCAATTTGAAAAAGGCTATAATTTTCCCAAATATGAAGGAAGAAATTCCCAATGAACTTTTACAAAAAGTAATTCAAAATCGGACATAAAATGACAAAGTTATGAACATTTTTGACAAGAGGTCAAGCATAAAAGTTTCAGAAACCAGTAAACAGTCACATGTAATCTCTTTTTCTGTTTTATTTGGCCTTCTGCTTCATGAAAATTCCCAATTTCAAGTTGTCACTACGCGAAAACTCCCAATCTGAACGGACCCTTTCCCGAAGATGCAAAAAATCACTAGTTACCGTATACGGTTGCATATTTGTACATGTATTAACTCATACAATGTAATGTCAATAAAGCATCAATAATATTCAATAAAAGGGTCATTTTGGTACTTTTGACTAAATTTTACTGTTTTATAGGCAAAATATACCGGCCATGAAATTAAGAGAAAATAACCCTTCAAACCAAAATTTTAAGGGTAAAAAAACGCCTGGAATAGTTTGTGATGATTCTGAATGATCTGGTTATTTCAGGTGACACCAAGAAGCTCAGAAAGGATCAAGAAGAAAAGGAATAAGAAGTTTCATGTTCCTTCCAAGCAAGAAGTTTGGGAGAAAATATCACCAGGAAAGTCACCAGGAAAATATGAACAACTCAAACCCAGAAAGCTTGTCAATAACTTCACTAAAGAGTATGATTTTATATAACAAAAATTAGATATAAAATTTATAAAAAAAACTGTTATAATATTCATTGCAGTATTCACAGCTTTTGAAAACAGGCTTTTATAATAAAGGACAAGGTTCACTAATGGCTTAATTTGGCCCTGTGATTTTTCAAAAAATAAAACTGTTGTTCGTATAAATCTGTCCTGTTTAATGGATGGAATGTTTGAGTTAAGAACTCACTCAATTATTTCTGAAATTTTGAATCCGATAGGATTCATTGTTAGTCCAGGGTTCTGAGGAAATGGCTGCATGTTTTAAAAGTGAATATCAATCCTGATTCTACTACAGTCAGATCTCGATACAACGACGCTGTTTGTTTCCAAGAAAAATGTTGTTGTAACGAATATGTCAGTATACTGAATGGATATAAAGAGCATTTTAATACTTTTGTCCCCAAATTTGATGTCAGTATAATGAATTTGTCAGTATATCGGGTGTCGTTATATCGAGATCTGACTGTATTTTATTTATGATTTGATTTCAACCAAATTTGTTTGGTGATCCTTCAATGTGTTTCATGTCAGTGATCCATGGGTCCTTTGTAATGAAAGATATTTTATTTATTGTAGGAACAATCGCTACAACTATGACCCAAATGAAACGAGTGGTGATGAATCTTTAGACAACTTCATTATTGACGATGAAGAGTGTGTGGAAAGTTCAACCTCCAGTGATTCTGCATGTGACATAGTGTGTAATTTTATAAGTCAATATTCACTAATTGGTAGTAATTAACTTTACTGTACAATCATTGGCAATCATTGGTCCAGTGGTAAGTGTGCTGGATTTGTAACCTGGCGATTCCAAGTTTGATTCCCGGTTGTGGCAGGTTTACCCTTCCATGAAAATTTGACAATAATGTTGATTTTCCCCCACATGTAGAGAAGTTAATTGTCTCTGTCGATAATATTGTACAATTGTAAAAGCTAACCTGGCTAATGCAGTTGATTGAGTGAAAGACTCTGTCAACTCAAATATGCAATCTCTTTAAAATCATACCCTTATTACGCTTACTAGTATACTACTTCACGCTGATATAGGATGTGACGACATTCCGTATGGGGTCATGTCATTGTGAACTTTACGTCATCCAATCAAATTGCTTCTCTCTTAAATTCCTAACAGTGTAAAAGAATGGAGCAAATGTTAGGATCTGATTTTAATTAGATTGCTCAAATATCCATGTCCAATTCCCAGTATGGCAGGTTATTTCATTCCATGTCTAGATGGTAATTCAGTTTCGATTTCTATCCCTTCAGGTATAAATTTACTTGTTTACTTGTCTTCAAACAATCAATGCTTCAAAGCCCCATTAAAAGGCATTATTTCTCCAAAAACCTTTTTCCCAATCATCCAGTAAATACAAAAAATAGGATATTTTCACTAATGACTAATAATCTATGAGATTTTGAACTATATCTGTCAAAATAGTATGCTAAAAATGCTAGTGTAGTATAATGTTTAAATGGCGTCATTTTATCTCCTATGCTGTAAATTACGTTATATTTGGTGTCGTTTATATATAACAAAGTCTGATTTTCAACAGAAAGATGAGTGTTTTTGTGTTATTAGTATCATATGATAAATAGGATCTTAACACTTGTTGTCAATTAAAACAAACTCATATTAAACTTGTTCAGAAAATGAAATTAATAAAATTTCCAGAACTCTTTCAAGATAAGTTTATATCAATTGACATCTCATGATTGATTCTCTTTTTATATGGTGTATGAACTATGAAGTATTATTATATTTCCAGAAAGCAAAGAAGTCTATGAGAATCAGAGGTAGACATCACAGACTAAGGGTTGGAAATCCGATAGAAGATTCGACTTCATCAGACAGTGATGATACTGAAGGAGGTAATAAAGCAGCTGTAGAAGACTTGCAAGAGGCTTGTGGTAATGAGCTGAGACTTTCAAGAAGATTACGTAGTCAAGATAAACTTGAGGCTTCCTCTGATGTTGATCTATGTGACATTAGCGAGAGAGGAAAAGGTAAGAGAACTTGTGTAGAGGAACCAAAGTATGACTCTTCAAAAAGGAGAAAGGACTCTTCTAAAAGGAGAAAGGACTCTTTAAAAAGGAGGAAGAGTAACACCAGAGTTATTGAAGATGACAATGTCTCGGACTCTTCTAGTGAAAGCAGCAATGTACTTCAGGTGAGAAAGTGTGGGAAAAGAAACAGAAGTGTGATTGAAAGCGACAATGAAAGCGTTGAAAGTGAAATTAGAGTCGGACGTAGAAACAAACATAATAGAAGTGTTATTGAGAGCGACAGTGACGAAGGTGTTGAAGTGATAATGAAAAACGCTGAACTTAAGCTGAGCGGAAATGTTACAACTACAGGGAGTAGCATTCAGTTGTCTGAAGGTGTTGACATCCTTAATGATGTCGATGATACTATTCCTGGTACAAATGATGGTTGTATTGTACATGAGTCAGAAAATGGATTTGTAGGACACAATGGTCTCAGTACTGATAAAGAAGAAACCAAGTTTAATGATTGTAATTCAGGATCCAAGTGTGAAGAGGAACTTGATCATCTACCTGTATGTGAAGCTACTACCTCTACCAATAAATCTCCAGGTTCTATAGTTTCTGTGTCAGACAGTTCTGATGATACTAATGAGGATTCTAACAATAGCTCTATAGAATCTAATGATGATGATAATAGTGGTAATGGTGATGCTGATAATGACAATGATGATAGTGAACTGGATGATGACCTGGATGTTGATCCAGAAAACAGCAGAATTAGAGTTGGAAAATTGCATAAAAAAAGAGAGAAAGAAAAGATTTTTGAAAAATTGCGTAATGAAAGAGAGAGAAAACTGTCTAAATCTAAATAACAGTGGCCCTTGCATCAGTCTAGAGGAATGTTTCCACTTGCAAGGTACCATATCAAGACCACAATTCTGTATAACTAATGCACATAGATTATGTATTTGATTATATTTTAAGCTCATCTGATTATTTTGAAAAAAGATGAGTAATTGTCATCACTTGATCGGCATTGGCATTGCTTGGTTAAGTTTTATGTTTAGGTCAACTTTTCTAGCTTTTCTTTTGAAACTTGCAACACTTGTATATACCACGAATACCTGACTCTTTAAAGCAAGACAACATAATGCCATTTTGCTTTTCTGGAGAATAATGTCGCTTTTTGGGCTTATAAAATTAGATTTTATTATTTTGTGTCTAGATTTCTTAAAACTAAGTTAAATGACAATATTTCTTTTTACTAGGGCAAAATATCTGAATGATGACCATTTGCACCTGTAAGGCGGTGCACTTGTTTCATGTTCAAACTAAGGTGGATAAACCAACAATACCGTCCCATAAATGGCAAAATATTCAATTTGTATGATATTGATATGCATGTTCAGTCAAGTTTCATATGTATATATTATATTATATAGAGGATATTTGTTGATTTTGGTGTAAGATCGTATTTTATTTCATTGAGTGATTACAGGAAATCAATATAATTTTATGTGATCACGAGTGAAATAAAATTGATCTTTCACCAAAAATCAACAAATTTTCTGTTTATTATATGCTTTAATTTCTCTTAAAAGTGTACCGTAATTGGCTTAATTGGAAAAATCACGTCGAAATTGGAACGTCACAACGTGACAATTGTGATGTCATGATGACGTAATTTACATTTTAAAGCCCGGCGCCGTAGACGTTACGTTTCTTTTTCTGAACGATACTGGAACCAGCTTCTAAAACAGTGAAAATAACAAAACGATAATTTCACTGTTATTTTCACTAGAAAATCTTCGTAATCCATTGAAAGCAAATAATATATGATTATATTATACATGCACTAGTAGTACGACATCTTCCGAGCAGTCCTCCATTGAACACCAACTTGAAGGTCTCTTGAGCACAGGGGTGTCAATTTTCCGGATTTATCCGGAATTCCGGATTTGTCTATCCTTGAAGAGCTATGCTTTCTGACCAAAATATTTGATGAAAATATCTTAAGAAATGGCAAAGTTATGGTCAATTATATCTGCTCTGAAGGATTTTCTTCAATAAAAAGTTTGAAAAACTGAGTTATATATGGTTGACGGCCTCTAGTTTGTCAAAAATGGTCAGCCGCATATGATTTTCAGGATTTTTAATTTGGCTCTGTTGACACACCTGTGAACAAGATAATCATTTTGTTCAGCAGTAACCATTTACTATCAATTTTCTTCTCCAGAGCAATAACCTCAGCAATTAAACTTTTGTTTCCAAACGTGTGTTGCTCTTGAGAGGTTGTTCTATACAACCAAGCTGAAACTCATGTATTTTGTTTTTTTAAGGATACAGTACAGCCTCTGTAGAGCAACACCCTTTGAGGGCTGCACATATTGGCCTTTGTTTAGAGGTTGTTGCTCTACAGAGGTTATATATATAGTAAATATTGACTTAGCGAAATTTTAAAGGTAGTTTTTAACAGTTATAGCTCCAAAGATTGCCGCTCTGCAGAGGTGGTGCTGTATTTAAAATGCTATTGTTTCTTTGTGTTCACTCTGTACATAGTTAAACTCTGACTTACAATTAATGGAAGAGAATAATTGTTTTCATGAATCTACTGTTTATCCTATCTAAAATGGAACAAATATTGAGTTATCATTAAACTTAAACTTAAAAGTATTACCTATTTGTATTATACATATTTAAATATTAAGTTCCAGATAAATGTCATTCTTAACTCATTTAAATATGTGCTATGTTTAAATGGTGTTATGTTGATATACTTGTATTATGTAATGTTCATATTTTTGCAGTTTTTGTCAATTTTAATACTAAATGCTCTTATTCATAATCTTAGTTTATTATGTTGCTACCAGTTGTTTTTAGCTCACCTGTCACAAAGTGACAGAGTGAGCTTTTGTGATCACTCTTCGTCCGTCGTCCGTCGTCCGTCCGTCGTCCGTCCGTCAACAATTGGCTTGTGTAGACACTAGAGGTCACAATTTTGACTTAATCTTTATGAAACTTGGTCACAATGATCATCTCAACAAAATCTAGGCCAAGTTCGATATTGGGTCATCTGGGGTCAAAAACTAGGTCACTAGGTCAAATCATAGAAAAACCTTGTGTAGTCACTAGAGGTCACAATTTTGACTTAATCTTTATGAAACTTGGTCACAATGATCATCTCAACAAAATCTAGGTCAAGTTCGATATTGGGTCATCCGGGGTCAAAAACTAGGTCACTGGGTCAAATCATAGAAAAACCTTTGTGTAGTCACTAGAGGTCACAATTTTGACTTAATCTTTATGAAACTTGGTCACAATGATCATCTCGACAAAATCTAGGTCAAGTTCGATATTGGGTCATCCGGGGTCAAAAACTAGGTCACTAGGTCAAATCATAGAAAAACCTTGTGTAGTCACTAGAGGTCACAATTTTGACTTAATCTTTATGAAACTTGGTCACAACGATCATCTCGACAAAATCTAGGTCAAGTTCGATATTGGGTCATCCGGGGTCAAAAACTAGGTCACAAGGTCAAGTCATAGAAAAACCTTGTGTAGTCACTAGAGGTCACAATTTTGACTTAATCTTTATGAAACTTGGTCACTATAATCATCTCGACAAAATCTAGGTCAAGTTCGATATTGGGTCATAAGGGGTTAAAAACTAGGTCACAAGGTCAAATCATAGAAAAATCTTGTGTAGTCACTTGAGGTCACAATTTTGGTCTAATCTTTATGAAACTTGGTCACAATGATCATCTCAACAAAATCTAGGCCAAGTTTGATATGGGGTCATCTGGGGTCAAAAACTAGGTCACTAGGTCAAATCATAGAAAAACCTTGTGTAGTCACTAGAGGTCACAATTTTGACTCAATCTTTATGAAACTTGGTCACAATGGTCATCTCAACAAAATCTAGGTCAAGTTTGATATTGGGTCATCTGGGGTCAAAAACTAGGTCACAATGTCAAATAATAGAAAAACTTTGTGTAGTCACTAGACGTCACAATATTGGCCTAATCTGTATGAAACTTGGTCACAATGATCATCTTAACAATATCTAGGTCAAGTTTGATATTGGGTCATCTTGGGTCAAAAACTAGGTCACATGGTTAAATCATAGAAAAACCTTGTGTAGTCACTAGAGGTCACAATGTCGACCTTATCTTTATGAAACTTGGTCACAATGATCATCTCAACAAAATCTAGGCCAAGTTTGATATTGGTTTATCTGGGGTCAAAAACTAGGTCATTAAGTCAAATCATATAAAAACCTTGTGTAGTATCTAGAGGTCAAAATATTGGCCTTATCTGTATGAAACTTGGTCACAATGATCATCCCTACAAAATCTAGGTCAAGTTCGACAGGTGAGTGACCTAGGGCCCTTTGGGCCCTCTTGTTGTTAAACTTTATTATCCCATGCCGATGAAATCGGTAGGGGGGTATTGAAATGGCGTTGTCCGTCCGTCTGTCCGTACTTTCGCAGCCATTTCTCTGTAACTACCTGGTAGAATTTCATTAAACTTGAAATAAATGTGAACTAGCATACTGGGATGATGCTCGTCAATTTTTTTTTCTGATCTATAAATAACTCTGGTTGCCATGGCAACCGATTGAAAAAACTTAATCAATTCATAGAAAATCAACCACTGGCCAGATTTGAAAATAATTTTACAGAAATACTTGTTGGGTGACCCTCTCACAAAAGTGGCCTTTTTGTCATGATTCGTCAACAAACATGGCCGCCAGTGGGTGGGGCTCGTTTACCCGAGGCTATATATAACTAGTGAAGTTTTCTTATCTGCTGACTGGATGGTAACCATATTCCTTGAGTGCTCCATTCTATAAATAGCTAAATAATTGAAATTTATTTCATGAAACTTAAAAGAAATATGAACAACCATACTGTGATGATGCCTCAAGTTATTTTTATTGGTCAATTTTCAGTTGAGTTATTGCTCTTGATTTATTGACAATTGTTATTTGATGGAAGCTTACATTCCAAACTGTGCAATGAAATACTGATAACCTGTAGGCGGGGGATATCAATTCAACGAATTTGCTTGTTAATTTTGTATGTGCCATTCTGCAAATTCGTTGTCCAGCACAAGGCTGCTTCGTATCTTTCAAAATTGCATATACTCAGTGTCTGTTGTGGATTGTCCTTGTGGTGTGTGTTTTGTCCGGTTGTTAATTTCTTACCAACTGGCTCTTGTTCCATTTTAGTTTGACTGACTTAAGCAGCAGACTTTCGGGATTGGATGCCAGGTTTTGTATTACATGTTCCTGTGCTAGTTTTTAGCTCACCTGTCACAAAGTGACAGAGTGAGCTTTTGTGATCACTCTTCGTCCGTCGTCCGTCCGTCCGTCGTCCGTCCGTCCGTCAACAATTGGCTTGTGTAGACACTAGAGGTCTCAATTTTAGCCTAATCTTTATGAAACTTGGTCACGATGATCATCCTAACAAAATCTAGGTCAAGTTCGATATTGGGTCATCCGGGGTCAAAAACTAGGTCACAAGGTCAAATCATAGAAAAACCTTGTGTAGTCAATAGAGGTCACAATTTTGACTTAATTGTTATGAAACTTGGTCACAATGATCATCTCCACAAAATCTAGGTCAAGTTCGATATTGGGTCATCAGAGGTTAAAAACTAGGTCACAAGGTCAAATCATAGAAAAACCTTGTGTAGTCACTAGAGGTCACATATTTGGCCTGATCTTTACGAAACTTGGTCACAATGATGATCTCAACAAAATCTAGGTCAAGTTCGATATTGGTTTATCTGGGGTCAAAAACTAGGTCATAAGGTCAAATCATAGAAAAACCTTGTGTAATCACTAGAGGTCACAATATTGGCCTAATCTGTATAAAACTTGGTCACAATGATCTTCTCAACAAAATCTAGGTCAAGTTCGACAGGTGAGCGACCTAGGGCCCTTTGGGCCCTCTTGTTATGTATGTATGTTTGTATATTTGTAAATGTATATATGTTGAGCCCCACATGGAAGATCGGGAAACCAAATGTGTAGCCTCGTTAAATAATCGTGTATAATGATTTTACAGTTTGAACTGTATAGCAATTAAAATTGTACATATAATTTTGTATACACGCATAATTGTATAATACATTTTTGTGTATCATTTCCATGACTCATCAACTTGAATTATACACTTTTTAGCTCACCTGTCACAAAGTGACAGAGTGAGCTTTTGTGATCACTCTTCGTCCGTCGTCTATCCGTCCGTCCGTCAACAATTGGCTTGTGTAGACACTAGAGGTCACAATTTTGGCCTAATCTTTATGAAACTTGGTCACAATGATCATCTCAACAAAATCTAGGCCAAGTTCGATATAGGGTAATCTGGGGTCAAAAACTAGGTCACTAGGTCAAATCATAGAAAAACCTTGTGTAGTCACTAGAGGTCACAATTTTGACTTAATCTTTATGAAACTTGGTCACTATGATCATCTCAACAAAATCTAGGTTAAGTTCAATATTGGGTCTTCTGGCGTCAAAAACTAGGTCACAAGGACAAATCATAGAAAAACCTTGTGTAGTCACTAGAGGTCACAATTTTAGCCTAATCTTTATGAAACTTGGTCACAATGATCATCTCAACAAAATCTAGGTCAAGTTCGATATTGAGTTATCTGGGGTCAAAAACTAGGTCACAAGGTCAAATCATAGAAAAACCTTGTGTAGTCACTAGAGGTCACAATTTTGACTTTATCTTTATGTAACTTGATCACAATGATCATCTCAACAAAATCTAGGTCAAGTTCGATAATGGGTCATCTGGGATCAAAAACTAGGTCACAAGGTCAAATAATAGAAAAACTTTGTGTAGTCACTAGAGGTCACAATTTTAGCCTAATCTTTATGAAACTTGGTCACAATGATCATCTCAACAAAATCTAGGTCAAGTTCGATATTGGGTTATCTGGGGCCAAAAACTAGGTCACAAGGTCAAATCATAGAAAAACTTTGTGTAGTCACTAGAGGTCACAATTTTGACTTCATCGTTATGTAACTTGATCACAATGATCATCTCAACAAAATCTAGGTCAAGTTCGATATTAGTTTATCTAGGGTCAAAAACTAGGTTGTTAGGTCAAATCATATAAAAACCTTGTGTAGTCACTAGAGGTCACAATATTGACCTAATCTGTATAAAACTTGGTGACAATGATCATCTCAACAAAATCTAGGTCAAGTTCGACAGGTGAGCGACCTAGGGCCCTTTGGGCCCTCTTGTTTGCTCACCTGAGGGCCCATGTTGGTCATAAGATCAAAAGATTAATTAATTCAAAATGTTGATGATCTCAGGTGAGAGATATAGGGCCTCCTTAGTTCTCTTGTTATTTAAAATGAGTTGAAATAGTATGTCGAGTCATCTACATTTATTGAATATCAACAAAATACATGTATGTGATTCAGAATATTAGTTGTTGGTGTTTATTATTAATTTCTGTAACCAATCACAGACAAAATACTGTAAAATCATCATTTTTTGAGGGAGTTGAATTTTCATTGATTTCGTTGTTGCACTCAACCACGAAATCTAATCCACACAATTAATCAACGTCTAAAGTACAGAACATGGGTTTACTCTTAAATGTTTTGTAATTCACAAATTTATGACCCCGCGTAAATACATTTTGATGAAAGTCCACGAAATTTAATACTCATGAAAATATATGATTTTACAGTAATAATATGTATGTGATTCTTCCTCCCTTACGTCGAATTCCTCCAATTTTGCCTTTAAATCTTTGAAACATTTGAGTTCAGTTCTCTTTGAGATGCTTCGGGAGATCGGGGCCTGGGGTGGTATTCAGTATTGATCTTACCTGACTTAAGGATAAGGACAACCAATCAGTTCACACAATATTTAATTCCTGGTCAGTAACTGGCAATATGATTGGCTATCCTTATTCTCCAACTAAATAAGATCATTATTGAATACCACCCTGACCTACTCAAAAATGATCTTTTGCAAGGAATGGGAGTAGTGTATGTTAGCCTATTTGCTCTTGGAGTAATCACTGACATGTAATTATGAAATTTAAACTAATTGTCAGCTAAATTGAATAATATGCCCAACATCTTTGATGAGGGGTGTTATTGCTTGGTGCAGGTCTGTTTGTTTGCCAGAATCTGTCAGTCAGTAGACCAAATGGTTCCTATTCAATTTCTCAAGAACGCTTAGCCCTAGGATCCTTTAACTTTACTTGAAAGTTGGTCAGCAACAGTAGAATGATGACCCCTAACGATCGATCGTCGGTGAATCAAAGCTCAAATTTACAATCAAAATCAAGTTCACAGTCAACTGGGTCAGCTGGGGTCAAATACTTTTGATATCACTTGCACTCTTAATGTCACAGTTTTAATAAATGTTGATGATACCTTATGGTAAAACGAATTTGCGCAAGAGAAATAATATATGTATACATAGATTTATGTGACATTTACGCAAATAATTAGTAAAACAGTACATTTTGTACCGAGCTGGTGTCAGGTCAATGATCTTCTTATTTAGACCTCTACAGTGTTATTTAGTGGTGTCATTAGTCTCTTGTTGTGTACTGTAAACCAAGAAATTATTTCGCGCTAGTGGTAGAATTTCGTGAAATTAAGTCGCCGAGAAAGTGCTTAAAACATTAACATTAATATGGACATTGTGATAAGCTTAAAAATTTTTAGTCGCGAATATGCCAACGATCTGCAAAACGCGAAAGTTAGTACAGTATAGTTCCGCTAATAAGACCACTTTGATTATTTTGAAATTATGCAGATTTTTGCCAGTTTAAGGTCCCAAAGTATTAAATTTAGAACAAAAAAGGTCCGCTAATAAGATTGATTCGCTATTAAGACAACCTTTTTGACTGGTCTCATTAGCGGAACTTCAATGTATTAACAAAAGTTAATTGGTTTACAGTATAGAAGGTAGCGTTAAACATGAGTACTTACCGTCAATAACATGGGAAATATGACACACACATCCCAACTCTGTTATTAGTTCAGTGAGAAGTGTTAGTTTTGGAAGCAACGTGACCTAGGCATATACCTATAATTGCACCTCGACTTTATCTGATCAGGTCAGAAGTTCAAATATTGTGAATAATGTTTCAACTAGTCACTGTCATTGATGTGGTCAATCAACCAATCACGTTCAAGGATGAAGTCAATTGACCAATCACGTTCAAGAATGTGGACATTTATGCTGTGGATTGATACAATGTATAGAACTGTGTATGCTGATCTGCTCTATTACTCAATGAAATACAACAATGGTGTGTTTTGTGCAGCAAAATATTCTTGCTTTTTGTATTCATTTACTGTGCTTGCATAGTATTTCTGCGCTAGAAGCAATCGATTACGCGGGTGAAGATCTCATACTAGTATCTAAAATAATCGAAAGTGTATCGGGATTGTGTCCAGCTAAAGTATGTTCTGTGGAGTCACATGCACCAAGGAATGCAAGCTTGGACCTCAGTCAATGTTGTGGGGGTAAGTTTTTATTTACTACAGGGCGGCCACAGACTGGAAAACAGGGAAAATGCCTAAACAAATTTCCTGCAGGCAAAAAAGGAATTTCAAGGAATTTTTCAAACAATTGGATGAGAAAAATGTGTCCACTGGTAGCTTCTCTTCATGACTTTATTAAATAGATGTGTTTCTTATACAGGGGTGTCTATTCTCCTGATTTATCCGCAATTCCTGATAGAGCAAATTGGCTTCTGAGTTAATGATGGAAACAATGTTATTGTAGGCCTCTTGTCTGGCAACAGTGGTCGGCCGCATACTATTTTCCTGATTTTTATTTGGCCTGTTGACACCCTTACCTATAAGAGTGTTTTGTGGTGATGGTATGGCTATAAAGGGAGGTTGGAGGCCATATTTTCAGCCTTATCTGAGTTGTAAACACCGTGAACAGTCCCGGAATATCAACTGTCAGTGAGGGAAAAACAGGCAATTATCAGGGTATTTTATTTCTTCATTTTTTGTGGCCACCCTGTTTTTTGCAGGTGGCCGTAATGTTTAGTTTTAGAGCTTGAGTAATCAGATGAAGACAAAATGCCGAAATGTTGATAATACAAGTTAATAATTTTTACGCATGTTGATGGTGATATTTTTCCTTAGTAATACAAGTTAAACTACTTCTTTTTCTCAAACGATACGACCTGGAGCGTCTTATTGTGGACATCTGGGTAGATTATTGTTAGTAATTTGTGGTGGACTGAGCCATGCACTGTTACCCAGATTTAAAACAAACAGTTCATATACTAGTATAGCAATACTAAATTAAATGTATCTATACATACGGGACTTTCTTTCTTTCTTTAAAAGGTTGTTCGTGTGAAGCAGACTGTCACTCATCTGATTCCAAATGTTGTTTTGAACAAGATGTGCGGCCATATGGCGAGGAATGTCTTATCCCTTCAACTGGTACGCCTGACCCAAACGATTTAGAAAGATACGTCCGGTATCTAATGATATCGTCATGTCCTTCTTCATTCAATACATCGCTCCGGGGAGACATCCAGTCGGTTTCAGATAACTCGTGCCAGAATACGAGCATTGCTCCATGGGGTAGTTTGTTTCCAGTTTATTCCCATACAAGTAAAACTTTCTACAAGAATAAAGCATGTGCTAGGTGTAACGGAGATTACAACACTACCGCATGGACACCCATGTTAGAATGTACCTCGTCCCACAAACAGAGTTCCAGGAAAGCAGATTTAGACACATATACACAGCTCTACTTAGGGAGAAACATATATGATGTATGTCAGGTAAACTTCATTCCACCTGTTGAATGGTCTGATATTTTAGAAAGGAAGCGATGCTACAAACATTACATCAATACATGCCTTGAAGATGAATTTAACATACCAATGGAAGTGAAGTTAACAAGAGGCGAAGTAATTCAGGCATGTGAAAGCAACTTTGTCGCACCATTTGTTGGATTAGGTTTTGGTCTTTACAAAAACATATTCTGTCATATGTGTTCTGATCCAGCAGACTTTCATATCACACCAAACAGGTGTCAGATATTTTTTCAGGAACATCCTCGACAAGATAACCAACTGTATGCATACACCTCATTCATAGATCTCAACCTAATGCAGACCATGCCACGTGTGGCGAAACGTAAGCTGGCATGCAACACAAACAAAGCGGTATGTATTATATTTCATTCGATAAAACCAGCTGGTACACAATGACAGTGCTTCTTATTATAATAAGTTTGAGAATTGCGTTTCCACTATTTGAAGGATAAGGGGAGCTACTGCAGTCACCCGAGCATTGGCTTTTGCCTCGCCTTTGATGTTATGCTTATGTTAAAGTTTCAGTACTAGTTTATTTTAACCTCTTTTCAAAGTCCATTGACATATTGCTTTGATACTTGGCATACTTGTTTACCATCATGACCCTAACCTATACAAAGGAGTAGGTAACTCTATCAAGCATGTTGTTGAAATTATGCCCCCTTTTTAACTAAGTGCAAATGTTAATGTTTTGGTACAAGTGTTTTTTAACCTCTAATATCTTGAAATGGCATTGACTAATTGCTTTGCTATATATACTTTGCATACTTGTTCACCATCATGACCCCAACACCTACACAGGAGTAGGTAGCTCTGTCCTGCATTTTGTCCAAATTATTTGCCTTTTTCGACTCGGAAGCCCCAACCTCTGCACAGCAAAGGGTAATGCTGCTGCTATGAAGCATTATGTTTTTTGAATATATATTGTTTATAATATCCTTGCATGGCACTGCGAATAGTTGATTGCGCTGTTCCTGGACAGCTCTTTTTACTTATTTTACCTACCTGTAATGAGTATGGTACCAATCAATGTAATCAAAATATTCCTTGTCTTCAAAAAGATTGCTGCTGCATGGTTCTGCAAATAGTGTTATTTACTTATTACAGATGGGTAAATGGGGGAAATAACCTCTGTATACTTATATATTTGGTGGGCATTGTATATATTAATACATTTCTGATTCTAATTTTCTCCCATTTTAGGAGTGTCATGAAGTACATTGCCCTTCTGCTAGACTGCGCATGAAGCTTGGTGGATGCATTTTCCCAAAAGCTTCTTGGACCTTTGAGAGGTACACTCTTGTACTGAAACTAACACCTACAACTGATCTGAGAGGCATTCAAGAAACGACCAATCAGCACTTCAGAGATAATATAATCAATCCCTGGCCTAAGCAATGGACCTTCACTAAAGTCGGTTTACATGTGTCGCAAGATTCGACAAATATTGACTATATGGTAATTGAAATGCGTCTTGAGTACCAAGTTAAGCGACCAGAACGACTGTTACAAGTAGTGAATAAATACAGCTCTCGTCCATGGTACTACATGAACAATGGCACCAAACTTGAATTGTTGTCAGATTTTTCTCCATTTAAGTATATTCAAAATGCGCCATCCCGCATATTTGTTCCAGGATATACTAGACACCAGGACAACAGGTCCAGTATTTCAGAAATTTCTTGGTTGGGTTTCTTGAACATATTTGAACGATTGAAGATGGCACTGAAACTCAGTAAAATGTTTTTCTGCGACCAAGTAGAACTTGGCGACAATGAATATATTCTCTTACATGAAGCACATGTTCTATACTATCTACCAACACAGCGGTACTTCTTTGATGGAGAGTTTGTGTTGATTATGACTGACCAGGAAACGAGAACGCTGATTAGAATTTGTCTTGAAGATTCTGGACTACAGCTTCAAGCCATGAATAAGGTTGGCAAAGGTTGTAAGACCGATACATTGTTATCTTTTGTGGTTACCGTAGTTACTGTAGTGATGCGTTATATTTCTATGTAACATACATGTACATACACTATTGTCAGTGGTCCTACGATTGCTGAATAATCCTGGTTTTCTGCACAAGACAGAATTTGCAATGTCAGCTGAGAATAAAGGTTGTTTCATGAAAATATACGAAGTATTGACCAAGTTACAGTCATTTGAAATGTTATACAACAGTGACTGGAGAGACTGTTTCAAACAGAGTTTTCTGTGAAACCTGTGAAACAATTCATATAAGTATATTATTAATAATAAAAATGTATAATATCCAGTGCTTTTTTTCCGTTATATAATCAAGGCCCCTTCCCCTGGAAAAAAAATCTATAAAATTATGCAGTTTTCCCCGAAATTGAAATTTACGTCAACAAAATCGTTCCCCTTGTTACCATTTAAACGCCAATATTATTGTCCCCTAATTAAAGGTAAGGCCCCATCCCATAGGTTCGAAAAAAAGCTCTGATACCACACCCTGTGGCACTATACCTTCTCAGATAATGGCACTATACCTTCTCAGATAATGCCCCCCCCCCCCAGCCGAATTAAAACAGAAATGCTTTTCAGTGTTTCCCACCTAACATAACTAAATTCACTAACAGTCTTTCAGACGAGACTTTAAAAACTGAGGTACCGTGTATGATGCTTTACATCAGGCATGTAAAAGAACCTGGGATGCTTCTGGAGACAGGCCTGGTAATTAGCAATCATTCTCAAGTCTGAAGATCCAGGTTTCAAAGCCTGAAATTCCACTTTTCAATTTAAACAAAGAAGGAAAATTCATGATTCAGAAACCTGAAATCAGACACAAGCCTGAAAAATACTAGGCCTGTGGAAATGGAGCATCTTCTATGTATATCATGCACTATCCCGCAAATTTTAAAATTACTAATCTCTTATGGGGGCCACACCCATATGGGTCGCCCAGTGCTGAGGACAAATAAAAGCATATATATAATGTACCGAATAATAAGACATGTATACTGTACCCTGTCCGATTTTTTACTATCTTATGTATACCCATTAGCATGCAGATACATACACATTTTTTTTGTAGATACACATTCATAATTTTAGATTTAATTTATTAAATAAAGCACTTAACAACTAAACATGGGTGTTGTAATAGAGAAACTAACTTTTATATGATTATTGATATACAGGACTAATTTTATCACATGAGGATAAATCACGGTACAATGTTCTCAAACATGTGTGATAACAAATGCGTGACGTCACCTTTTTGCCGTGAAAACATAACACAGTCTGCTTAAATTTGTTATTTCTGACATTGTTTTGACGTGGTTGCTATAGTAATGTGATAAAAAGAATCCGTCACTAGTCTTTGAGATCAAAGGCTCGCTTAATAACCTGTGTTTGGTAGACACGTTTAAGAAATGTTTTAAAATCTCTAAAGACAACTCATGACGGATCCTATATTTCCATAACTCAGGGGTGTCAACAGGGCCAATTTAAAATTCAGGAAAATCGTATGCAGCCGACCAATTTGCCAAACAAGAGGCCTTCAATGACATTGTTTCCATAATTAACTCAGTTTGTATTAAGACATCCTTCAGAGCAGATTAAATTTACCATAACTTTGCCATTTCTAGAGATATTTTCATCAAATAGATCAGAAATCATAGCTCTTTTAGGATAGACGAATCCGGAATTCCGGATTAATCAGGAATATTGACACCCCTGATAACTTTAACACATAACAACATTAAAGTAGAGTAATCCAAAATTTAATGAATGACTACCAAAACATATACAGAATCGTGAACATCATAAATAAACAAATCATAAAAATATATACTATAGCCTGGTCACAGGTACTCGACCTGAGAAACAATTTTATAAATTCTATTTATTAGAATTGTTTGTCTGGTCGAGTGACCGTGAGCCTGATTCAATATATCGCTGGCTTAGAATGAGAAGGTCGTAAGTGCTACTTATGACCTGATAAGACTAATGCATATAATTTTTAAATCTGTATCACGAGGCGCTTCTTATGAGCTTATTTTAATGAAAATCGGAACTGGTCATGTTGACCAAACAGAAGTTTAAAAAGTTTGTTTTCCCATAAGCAAAGAGCAGTTTTCAGACAGCTTTTCTAGTTTTCTCAAAACATCGATTTTTTGCGACCTTCTTATTTTTAAAGCCAGCGATATAATTAACAGTCTTTCTATATATAACATCAATAAAGTTAAGAAACCAGTCTCAGTATACAGGCGCGCCATTGGTCAATCATAATTACTGAGCTTATAACCAACCAATCATAGGATTGAGCTTCCAGACTACTAACTAATGTCTTAGTCTACTAAGTTTGGGAACTGGCTAGCCGTTGGTAAGAGGCTTGCTTTAGTAAAATTTCCAGACGTTTATATCAATTGACAACACATGATAGACCCTCTATATCAATCCTTCACACAACACAAAAAGCAAAATTCAAGACAAAGAAACAGTACAAATGGGCTAGCTGGTACAAAAAAATAGCAGCAAATATAATAAGTTGTTTACACTATACTGTAAAATATTTGTGGGGGATCTAATTTCGTGGATGACCTCAGCCACGAAATTAAATCCCCAATGAATAAAATTATTCCAATAAATATGTCAAGTTTCTACTTTTTAGGACTTCTGACAGCTTAAACTAGGTATTTCAGCCACTGTTGGAACTAGGTCATTCAGCTTGAGCATTCAGCTTTTTGATTGCTGAAACTGGTTCATTTAGAATTTTGACAGCTTGGACATGGGAGGATTATAACTTGTTTAGTTGGGCATTATGTTTTTATGTTTTCTGTACTCGGCTGCTTAAGCTGAGTGCTGCCTTCCCTGTCTGTCTTAATTTTACAAGTATCTTTTTATAGTGACTGCAATACTTGTTTTCAAGTTCAGTCAGGTAGAAGATCGGGTTTTTGGAAGTTTACTTACATATATCAACAAGTAAAAAACAATCATTATATGTATATGTTTGATTTCTTGGAATTTTGTCCTCTTCATTGTCATGAAATTCGAAATGACATCCCAATGAAATAGTCTTTTTCACCAAAAAACCACGAAATTTTGTCTTCATTGAAATTAAATGATTTTGCAATATATTATTTGCATTATTATACATTTAAATGGACAGAATAACAAAGAATTAATAACAGCCAAGTTTGTGTTTCCAAGAATTCAGTAAAATGTTACAGTAAGGACGACGTGGGTCAAGTGGATAGTGCTCTTGAAGATGGATTGTGAGGTCCCTGGTTCGATTCTCTACGGTAACAAGGGATAAGGTGATTTCCGAAAAACTTTTCAGAGCTTTCCACCTTACTAAAGAACTTTCAGGGGTGTCAACAGAGCCAAATTAAAAATCCTGCAAATCATATGCGGCTGACCATTTTTGACAAACTAGAGGCCGTCAACCATATATAACTCAGTTTTTCAAACTTTTTATTGAAGAAAATCCTTTAGAGCAGATATAATTGACCATTACTTTGCCATTTCTTGAGATATTTTCATCAAATAACTTTTATTTTGGTCAGAAAGCATAGCTCTTCAAGGATAGACAAATTGACACCCCTGAACTTTGAATAGGTCGGTAACCCCGAAGTAGTCTCTCATGTAGCGGTCCTGTGCACAGGGAACTTTTAAAGACCCAAAAAATACGGGAGAATTCTAGTGTATATCCGTGAAAGACCCAAGGAGTATTTGGAAAGAGCTAAGGGTAGCACACCCTGATTCTTTGTATTACAAAAACTGTCTCTTTCATTAAAGTCTGAGGACATTAAATTTTGCCAATCTTGCAAGGAAGAAACTGAATGACCATAGATGCATTTACATGATCAATCAATTGCAAACAATCAACAAACATACAGTAAACATAATTGTATCGTATATAAAATTGTAGTGCGCCCAGGATAATGTGATATTTACAAACATGAATCAGTTTGGTCAACTGTGGCAAAATTGGTTTTACAAATTGCTAAAATAAACAGATAAGGTCAGTACTGTACTCAATACATCACTGATAAATCGCACATAAGTTTCTTTAACCTATGTGAACTATTATCTATACCAAATGTTCCCGCCTTTCACATTATCCAAGGCGCACTATGCATATCTCTTATGGCAATTTTATCTTTTATGGAACATATTAAACACGGACTGAAGACAGATCAACAGCTCAGGTGTGTGTGAGAAAGAATGTTAGTTTTAAAGAACATAATAGGCGGGCCCTAAACTTATGGTAAGGACCGTCGCAATAAATCACAATGTTACAAATTACCAAACTTTATAAAGCATGATTACAATTTTTGACGAGTGACAAAATCGGAATATATGTTACAATCGGAGAACTTATTAACCTCATATTTTATACAATGATTTAAGTTAAGAGAAGGGTTTTTTTAACCAATGAAAACCTGTTTAAAATAATGTTAGACTAAAGCTTATGTCATATCAGCCTAGTGTGACATTCATACATTTATATGCAATCACATTTTGACATCCTAATGCCTCAAGATGAACGCAATGTTCCTAACCAAATTCTCAGTACTTGCAATCTGCAAATATTGTAATTTTTCTACCATGTCCATGCAACACCTGACAGCAGCCTTAATTGTGATGTCTACAAATTATAATCTAGATGTCTGCGGCAAGGTTGTAATTTTGTTTCTTATTTTCAGGTGTAAGAAATTGTGCGACCATAAAGTATGTGGCTGATTCGACACAGGCTTTTAAAATTAATTAAATTAATACAACTACAAGATCTATATCATATTCATAATGTGTTTTCATATGATAGACCTTGAGTAATGATAGCAGCAGACACTGCTAAATCTATTACAATGTCTGAACTTTTCCTTATAACTACAGTCTCGGAAGAATCTGAATGGTCCATTGCACTACAAACATTATCTGATTCTGAACAAACAGGGACATGCTTTGTGATAGTTTCATCTTTATAATGACAGGGTTTATCAGGTTCACATTGTGAATTAAAATCACCAGGTTTAGCGTTAATACAGTCACGTACATCAAAAGAGTCATTTACACTGAACGAGTTGTCACCATTGGATGAACAACTTAACACTTCCGGTTTACATGACATCACCATACTGTCTAATTCATTATTCTTTATAATGCAGTCATCAAGGCCATCATCTTTATGATCAGGTTCATCCACAAACACTTCCATATCTCCTTCACTATCAGATTTTTTCTCAATATTAGCAAAGAGCCCTTGGTGTTTAATAGCAGTTTCAATACTATGATCTTCTAGGGCAATCCTGGCTCTAGCTAGCAAGTTCACTTTAGGATCAGGTGATAAACCCATTACTTCAAGGGTTTCATTGCAAACATTATCAACAATAGCGAAGCCCATTTCTCGTTTTTGCCACATGTAACTAGACAAATCCCTATCCTCTGTGTTGTTATCACTATGGCTTTCATTCGGAAGTGAATGCGAATTCACTGATTCAGTAGAGCAATCAGTTGAGTCAATTTTAATGCGTTTAATCCTAGAGTTTGTTTCATGGTGACCGGATGGCGATTCAGATTTCCTTTTAAAGCTATTCTTATCATATGTAGGCTGAAATGAATGAGTGTCATTCTTATTAGATCCTTCTACTTTGCTCTCATAGTATATATTTTCGCCATTACTATGTTGAACAGTGAAATTTTCGAAACCAAATCCAGAAAGCTCAGTCTTAGTTGAAGAGCAATCTAAGTTGTCCTCTTTACCATTGATTTCCTCAGGACTTTCTAATGTTTTATTGTCAGTGTTATCTGTGTCAGATGTGCATGCCATTGGCAAGCATTGTCTAGTAGCTGAGCTAACATATCCTTTAATCTGCCATGCATATCTAGCTTTCTTGAATGGATGGTCAATGCATGACTGAAGACTGTCTTCAAGTTGCTCTGTTTTATGGCTTAAATTCATTGCACTTTAATGGAGCCTGAAAATATTAACATAAATTAAATTTTTAACACAGTTATATTTTATTTTATGGTACAAATTAATTATATTACAAAATTATATCAAGGTCTGCTATGTCCAAAACATGATCCGCCCCGCGCTGTCCGAGCCTGCTTGTAACTGCCTCAGTCAGGAGCTGTCATCTTACCTGCCAGGGTTTTGACGCAACTGGCAGATAGACAGCGTCTTGGCATAAAAATGTCTTAAGAAGAGCCTGTTTATAGTTGCCACTTAATTTCTGACTGGTCAGGCTACAGTTTTAAAACTGTGTGCCTTGGATTGTTTCAACTAGCGCCTGCTAACCCAGTTGCCGAGTTTACAGCTAGAGCTACAGACAAGTAATACCGGAGTCATGAGTTCGAGTCCCACATTGGGCACACTTTTTCCTCATAAGTTTTTTTTACAGATCACTTACTGACTTAGCTGTTCTGTGTTCAGCCTGATCAAAATTAACATATTTTTTATTTTGATTTATTTCAACTGTATGAAGATTACACTTGAACGAATAGAAATCATACAACGTACTGTATGATAAAATAAACAAGGAGTCATTACTTGCAATCAGTCAAGCTTCCAAACAGAGATGATTGGACGGTGTTTTTGTTTTGTCTTCCTGTCTGTGTTTTCATTCAGAGGTCAAGGTCGAATCGAGAAATAGTCTAGAAAGTTTTTGTATTTAATAGCACCTGTAAAAACTATTTAATCAATAAGAGATTGTGAAATACTTATTTATTTAAATGTATTAGATTACACAGCTTTACACATATTTGGGTAGCAAAACACGTGCATTTCACAGTGGAAACTTTGCCTCGGAGACTGCCGTTGACAGCCGCCATTTTGTTGTATATCTTCGCGACCGAAATGGTGTGAAACTATCTTGTACAAATCATGTCAGAATTGAGTTATCAAGCCATACGAACAGCGAATCAAGCCAGAGAAGCAGTAAGTTATGTTTAATTTACGTTTTTGGATTAGTTTTTCTCAGGAATAGGTGTGAATTGTGGTAAAATTGTTGAGTAAACCGTATGACTCGTGCCCGAGACATTTCGTACTAGTAATTTAGCACGAAATGTCTAAAGTCGAACGTCAAAAGTGCACGAAACCCAAACATCGACATTTTTCTATCGTGTCATGATACATATAACCTGTTCGTTTGTATTGTGCTGAGGAGTAAACATGATGTTATGCCATCTATAACAATATGAAGACTTCAATTTCAACAACGCTCTTAAGGTATCCCATCAATTTACAACTACACTCTAAATGTTCACATACTGAAACAAGTGCAGGACAATCCATACCTTGGAGTGCAATTCAGTGATAACCTAAAATGGGTGGCAAAGTGGTCGAGTGGTAACACGCTTGACTAATGATCGAGAGGTCCCTGGTTCGAATCTTGGCCGGGGCACTTGGTAATTTCTGAAACGCTTTTCAGTGTTTCCCACCCTACTAGAGATGAACTGGTTGGAAACCTTGTGGTAGTCTCGCATGTATCAGTGGTGTACACGGGCACGTAAGACAACCAAGGAGTCTATTTGGAATGAGCTAGGGTAACGCACCCGGATTTCTTGTATCACACCTCTGTCTCTCAAATAATTGTATGTCTGCCCATGTCAGACATCTGCCAATTATAATCAGAAAGCGATTGTCGGCAGTAACAAGTTGAAATTAAAAGTTGAAATAACACGCGTAAAAAAATTGTGCAATGAGGCCAGTAGCGTTCTGGGATTCATATGGAGGAACCTGAAGCACAGCAACAAAAACTACAAGGAACAAGCATGCATCTCCCTTGTTCGTTCAATCCTTGATTATTCAAGCACCGTCTGGGACCCCCACCTCCAAAAGGATATAGACACAATTGAGAACTTACGAAGATGTGCGGCTAGATTTGTTTGTAATGACTACGTGACAAAAAGCAGCGTCACACTAAAGATGAAGCAGCTATGCTGGAAGATGCTAAAGGAACGTCCCCGAGATCAACGCCTGGCATTCTTCCACAAGATCATCCACAACCTGGTGGCCGTCCCCGCTAATGACATTCTTGAACTAAACCAACGTCAACAAAGACACTCAAATTCAAAATTGGTAGTACAAACATCAAGTAATACTGACACTTATAAATATTTGTATTTATCTCAAACTATCGGTGACTGGAACTCTTTACCAGACTCATTAATGACTATTAAGGAAAATAAAACATTCAAAAGTACCCTATCAGACTATAGACTAAATTCGAGCAAATGACATCATTAACATCAAGTCGCCCACACACTCGAAGACTTTTGCTCATTAGTGAGATACTTTCGAGAGGGTTATACAGATAAAGAACAGCATGAGGCATTGCTTGACATTAATCCACTCATCCGATCATCATATCATTCATTATATGAATGTATACAAAAGTTACCATACATGTCACATTATGGGCGGGGCAGATGAACAGGTTTGGAATGATATCCATCCTTTTAAGACGTGGTTCCAGTTGCGGTAGCTTGAGTTTTCCCTCAAGTTCGCCTAATATCACATGAATTTAATATTTTAAATATGGCCCAAAACACCATCCAAGACCCCATTACTGACAAGCACTCCCTTAGAGAACGAAGACAGGAGTATTATGCATCGCTACGCAACTTACATTTCCTTTACTAGAAATTCCGTTGCAACAAAGTGACAACTGAAAACTTCGGTCCAGACAATCACAGAGGGTTGAAATTTAACTTGTACAACATTAACAGACAGGTGGCTTCTTGATACAGGTGGTAACAGGTTTGACTGTATTGAACTATTATAATGTCTGTGTTGTGATTGTATTTTGTGATTTGCATTTTTGACGGTATCTCATTTCAGGAACATTGATGCTATCTGGTCACCATTTTATTTAACTCTTATTACTTCTTGCAACAAGTGCTTATCAGTTCCTCTTGAGATTGGTATTATTTTTGTTGTTTCTGGTGTTTCGTCCATTTGTTTGCCATGCTCAGGTTATAAAAAAAATACATTGTAAATGGCTCTGAAATCATTTGTCAATTTGTCAGTTGGATAGTTATCCCCTTATGTTTATTAAACAGTTTCCCTCAAAAACCTAAATGTGGCAACTGAATTTGTATTGCTTTGGAAAGGGATAATATAAAATGATGTCAAATGCAACCCTTGGAAAGTATCAGTAAAGCTAAATAAATATGATTGGGTCTGAACATAGACATTAAGCTATGTACGTGTCAGGATCATGTGCTGTGGCTTTAAATTTTCTTGGTGAAGGAGCATTTTTGTGAAAAACATTCTTCCAGGATTAGATCCGCTGATTTGTCAAAAAGATGGAGCAACACTTATGTTGTGATTACCATGTGTATATACAAAGTGGGTGTGGATGATCACACCCATTAAAAGTTTATCGGCTTCATCCACAGTGAAAGTCTAAAATGCAAATATAATGAGATCTTTTATCAGAGATTATTGTTAAACATTAATACTTGTAAACCTACAGGTTTTATAATTATGATGAAATTAAGCAATCTTTTTTTCAACTTGAAAGTTTATAATGATATGTTTATGTTAAATAAGCTCTTCAATTCAATTAACAGTTCAAACTGCATAGGCATTTGGCCACTTTTTGAAGTTTGTGCTTTACGCAGCTTAGTTAGTTCATTTTGACGCTAGACTGTCTGAATGAGACAGAGTGTATATTTAATCAATTCATATAACTTTATATCTTATGCAGTAAAATATTTGACAAGTGCGTGGATCCACTACTTGAGTGGGGCTGGCTTGGGAGTCTGGATCCCATGGAATTTTGGCAATAATGTGGTATTCTTACATTATATATTATTTATACCCGTTTGAGCGGGCTATAATAGTATGATCAGGAAATCCCTCAAGAAAAATAGCTTGTTGGACTGTACCTCTATGCAAGATAACTCCAGTCTTAAACCCCTTCCTGGGAAAAAATAATTGGTCAAACTCACACAACCCTGAGAAAACATTATGGATCCACACATGTCTGATAGGTACAAGTATGTCATATAACTTTCCATGGTTTTATATTTTTTTTTCAATGCGTTTAAAAAAATATGGTACAAAATTTTGTGACGTAAGATGATGTCAGACATCATTAATTCTTTTTCGTTTAAGAATTTTGTTTAAGGCTTACAGTAACACTTGAGATCTGGTCGCGCATGCGCAGAGCACTTTACAGTTGCTTCCGCAGAGAGAATGCAGAAGTTCTGTTTAGGACTAATAAATTATTGATTGTCTAATTGATATAGCTTGGTGTTCGTACAGAAAAGTAGTGTGTGAAAATTTTAACTGTGGTACAAAATCTTATGACGTAAGATGATGTTAGCCATCATTAATTTTAACATCATCTTACGTCTAAATTAAAGCTTGGGAGTTTGGACATCCAACTTCATGATTTAATAGGTTTTAAAATGTCTTAAAATGGATTAATGGTAAGGCTGAGATTGGTCTTGTTAACTTTGTTGTTGAGACGATGATCTCATATTAGGTCCTTGTCCAAATCTCAGTGTATTTACTCATTTATCACAAGTTTACATATTACCTGGACGTCTTGATTCGGAAATAAATAGTTTATGTTTGACAATTTATTATGCTGTTTCATTCATTCCCAGTCGTATGCTTATGTTCTCTTGATGCTAATTCTTGTATCATAAAATCATTGATCAAACCTTAGGTGAAGCCATTTTAAATAACTCGTACATTTTTATGCCACTATAAACTTATTTACATTAACATGAATTGCCTGGAAGTTTTAATCAAGTTTCAAACATTTATCAACCTCATAAATTAATTTGGTAAGAAATCATATTCAGATCTTATAAATGAATGAACAAATGCAATCTAAACCAGCTTTCTAGCTTTTACTGGTTCAACATCCCGTAGCATAGATGATAAGTCAGTCAGCGGGTAAATGCCCTTGGAATGTGGCATGAAACATTCTGAATGGAAATACTTAACTATTGCTGGTACTCAAATTTCCCAGTATATTTCATTTGACATAATTATCTCTCGACCCACCCAAACACTATATAATTGGTCAAATTAATTTGTAATTTAAGCAGTGCTATGGAATTCACTAAGAAAGCTGATATGCTATCATTAGTTTGGCTAACTGATGCAAAATAGTACAATTCCGACTCTTGGTGTAAGGCCGAACTTAAATTATTCTTGGTTTCCCCTTCCCGACCCTAGCAGATTTAGAATGGGTAGGTAGGTAGGGTAAATATTTTTTTTTTGAATGTTTCAGAATGATATTTATTGGTTAAGACGCACAATTTATAATGAAATTTAGAATTAGCTCTCAGGTGAAAACCAACAGTCTTAAATTCAATTGTAAGAAAGAAGCCAGTAAACACTTCCAATTTTTAATAAAGAAAATATTATTTCAATTTAGGCAATAAAATATTTTGGGTAGGGCCCTTTTTAATCGGGTAGGTAGGGGATGGGGAAACAAACAATATTTTATTTTAGGCCTAAGATCTTTCTGACATTTAAAGTTCACATGATATAAATTATACAATAACATATAACATGAAAACTGATCAGGGTGTTACAAGTGTTTCTGTGAATCTGTCTTAATTAGCCGAGTGTCAGATTTTCTTGAAACAGGATGCTGATTCTGGTTTTTGTTTCTTGAATTTAAACAAATAAATTAATACTTAGAAAAAATTAATTAACAGTTTAACACTCCTTTTTAATCAATTTTTTGTTGCTTGTAACAGTTTTTGTATTCAAAGCTCTTCTAACCAACACTCAAAGGTACAAACATATCAGCCCTGCGTTTAGCGAAGGATTATGTGATGATATGTTTTGTCACATTTCGTACCTGTGATTCGTTGAACTCTATGTTAAAAAATGGGTTTGTGACGTGAGCGAATTTCGGTTAACTATTGACCGAGGTGGTGCGCCTAAATAGCAGGGATCGACACTAACACTGGTCCGCTGGTCCGAGACAGTGAAAATCCAGAAGGACCAGTGAAAATTCTGGAGGACCAGTAACTGTCCTATTTACAAATTGGGCGTTTTTGCCTTGTCGGACCAGTGGCCAAAATAGTTAGTGTCTATGCCTGAGTAGGTGTATCATACCAAAATAGCAGACTGAGGCAAATTAACAATGTGAATAGGTAAAACCGATGAGTCTGTACATGTTTCAAACTGAGAACAGAAAAAGCAGGGTTATGTTTGTGCCAAACAGACCCTACAACAGAGGGTTAAAGGGGCATGCCCTAGAACTGAAGTGTCTCGAATAGCAATCAAATCAGTATCATTTTAATACCTAAGTCAAATAATGAAAACCCAGTAAAAAGATACAAAAATCCTGCTAGCTTTTAAAAAAAAATTATTTCAAGAATAACAAAATATCGTTGTCAATAAAAGGCTGACAGCCTTTTATTCAAATCGATATACAAAATATTGAAGCGCGCGTTATAGAGTAAATTTTTAAGTCAAATTCTTCTTTGACTTTTTGGTAATAGTTGGTTTCACAATTGATAAACGCAATTTTGTTGTATGCAAACCAAGACACTCCAGTTCCAGGGCATGCCCCTTTAAAGCGCCAAATATCATGATTATTATGAAGTTTTATAGCTTTTCCTGAATGCACAGCAGATGTCAAGTTTTATCTGACGAAAAATATTTTGATACTCTTTCTTGCATGTATGAAAAAATGATACTTAACTATAGTATAGGCATTTAATTTTTGGTATAAAATGTATATTTCTCAAGGATTGCAATTGGCATAAAATGCTCAGGGTATTTTTGGTTTGATATATTTGTACTTGGATATTTTATTGATTTGTTGATTTTTTTAATTTGTATGTATGATTGTATAGTTACAAATTCATAATTATGTAGGCGTATGTGTTTACCTGGAGCCCGTAGCCTAACCAAAGCACTATCCAGCACTTTCCTATGTCATAGTGATGTACCGATTATCGGATAACAACGATTAGTGGCTTGCAGAAGTCAGCCGATTCCGATGATCGATGTCATTCATCCATAATCGATCATCAGATAATTATAAAGAAATGTTAAACAAGACATCTTTAATAAGATATTTGCTAGGAAAATCCAAAGTATGGAAGTTTCAACCAATTGAATGCCTATTAGAACCAATTCAAACAATTTCTTCAAACTCAGATTGTAAAACATCTACCGAAAATCATCGATTTTCCCTTTGTCACCCTTTTTCGCACCTTGGGAAGTAGAACCCAGGCATCAGCACACTGCGTAATCAGTCACTGTCCTGCCGATTATTAATCGGAACAATCGCATCGAAAGTGCCAGTCAATTCTAGCTGATGATCGATTATGATTTGCAACCATCACTACTAAGAACTTTCTATCTGTTTGTGCTTGCAGATGGCATACCTTTTCTCAGCACTTTGCCATTCATGACGAGCTCTTTCTTTAGTAATGTATACACTATATACAACAAACTGCTTCTTTAACTTTTGATAGCACTTTTCTGTGCAACAGTGTCAATTGTCAAGTGCTCGCTGGTAACAAAGAGCCAATAAATCTTTCGCATTGTCCACTATTATGATAGCACTTTTTGGTAGCCTACAGTTTCCTAGAAAAGTGCTATTTACTCAGAGTGCTCGGTAGCATTTTCCTTAGGCAACGGACCCCTGAGATCAGTGTATAATAAATGGGTAAAGGTTTTACATCAGTCTAGGTGTGTGTTATTATTGTATAATAAATAGGTGGCTGAATGACCTCACTGTGGCTATATATATCTATATATATTATATATAGAATGGAATTAATATGATCTATTAATTAACTTCCCTGATAATTAGTCAAGAGAACATTGGTTTCAAACTACATTTTGTAAACAAGATATATTATTAAACACCTTCTGTTGGTTAAACGTCGCTGTTAACTTGTTATGTAGTAGTATGTGTAGGATAATTAAGGGCAAAATCCTGTGTAGGCATACAGCTAGGCTTAGCTCAGTTGGTAGAGTTATGGCCCTGTAAATCAACGGTCCCAGGTTTGGTACCTGTCTGGCGGCACATTTTTCTCACCCTGTTGCAATGGGGGATAATTATTACAGTTACTTTCCCAAATATGTATATGTATAATATTACAAGTAACAAGTTGAACAACTTGCACCCAGTTACTGTACTGGTTAGGATATGACTGTTCAGGAAAATTGGTTAGGTGAATCAGCTCTGAAAAAATGTTGAGAAACTGCAGCATCAAGCTCAAATAAACATTAACATGAGCCCTGGGATGTCCTACATGTTTTTTTCCTTCTCAAATTTCTGAGCATAGCTTTTATTTGCCAGTCAGCTTTCTGCTGAAATATGGCAGGCGTATGAGAGCCTTCACCCGTATTTGAACCCTGGAGGTCGCCAGATTGGACGACAAGCACGCTAACCATTTAGGTACGGAGGCACACAGGGGTGTCCTACATATCATATAAACAATTTTCTTGTTACTGAGCTGCAAATATTGTCATATTGATCGAGGTCAGAGATTAAGGCTTTGGGTTTCTCATGTATTTAAAACTCCACTATATTAAATACCATATTTTGGTAATAATATTTTAATAATTGTATGACTGTACAGTTTTAAGCAGGATTTAAATATTTAGTTTCTTTTAACAATGTCATGTCAACACCAACGGAGCATGTCTAAATAGATTACTATATACTACAAAAAGTAACATAATATTAATTATAGACTTTGTTGATATTAGATATACATGAAACTAGTACATAAAACCTGACATGTATAATACCTCATGTACAATTCTTTAACAATAGGAAAACATACAATTATCAATTTATGGGTTTGAAAGATCATTTATTAATTCATGTGTGGAATTAACTGTGTGGCTATGATTGACGTTGTGTTGTATGGAATAATTATTGTGTCGTAATAGTTACAGAGTTTATAACAAACTTGCTCAATTTTGTTGTCAATTGATTGTTGTTAATCAATAATGCTAAAGTAAAGACTGACAGTGGTATAATGGGAGTATGTTATATGTTAAATGTATGCTTCTGTGAATTTATTCTGGTGTTTTGTAATTGTTGAAACAATTGTAATTGTTGAAATGTTCCTGTTATATGTAACTTAATGATATTGTCGAAGACAAGAATTACTGTAAAATCACATATTTTCGTGGGTATTAAATTTTGTAGATTTTTATGAAAATGCATTTTTTTGGGGATTATAAGTTTGTGGATTACAAAATATGGCATCCTGCTTAAAACCTATGTTCTGTATCAGGGAGGTCAATGAATCGTGGCGATAAGATTTCATGGTAGAGTTCAACAACGAAATCAACGAAAATTCAAATACCTCGAAAAATAATGACTACAGTATAATTATGTACACATTAATTAATAATGTGAATACAGTCATTTCAAGATTATACTATGCTCAACTTTTATGATTGCTACCACTAGGCACTAGCATTATTGTTAGAAAACATTTAATTTCTTTAATGATTATCTCCCTTGATTAGCATTTATGATAAGACATTTTGGACAGAGTTGTCTTTCTTAGACTGACTGAATATCAACACATTGGTTGTTTTGGAAGTAGAATAAGCAACATAGTTAAATTCAGTGGTGTATTATAATCTTAAATATCTTAACGTTAATGAAAAAGATACTTAAATATTTTCTCTATATTAAATTGAGGCCTAATTTTGGTCTGTTAGATGCATGTTAATATTATGGAGTTACAAAATGTAGTTAATAAAAAAAAATATAAATTATATAATATGAAGTTGGCTGGATTTTTTAAAAAGGTTCTAGCCATGGGTGTGGTCTTAGGCTTAATGGTTTAATTGCACTGGATTGTAACAGCTGATCAATGGATGATTCAAGAACTTGGTTGATTTTCCTCCTCATGTGGAGAAGTTGATGATTCATTGTGGAAGTGTCAATGTCTGTATCATTCCCTAGGAACTTACGATACAGTCCGGGTTAAGTAAATCAGCTGCCATATACCGTAAAATCCCATGTAAAAGTCGCGGTCGTGTATTGGACGCAGGTAAAAAATGAGACAAGAATCAGAGAAAAAATTTTTTAAAGAAATCGTGCAAGAAACGAGAAAATTAGAAAGAAAATGGTTTGTTTTGAAAAAATAACGAAAATCGACCGCCATCTTGGGTGTACGTTATAATAATCAAATATATAACTGAAATATTGTTGATAAATGGTGCGTTTAAAAACCCAAATAAAACAGGTTCAGCAATATAGTTATTTTTCCTGTCATGTGTATATTGCCCTATCGACTTTAATATCTGGGTATATAAACTGTCTGAACATGCAGACTTAATGCTGCTTACAATATTTAATCTTAACGAGGCCTTGGATTATATTAATTATACCGCTTTTGAATATTTGCACACTGCTACTAAAGTGCAATAAAGTAACAATGATACAAAGTATAGATTTGTTTAAGTGGCTACATTGAATAAACATTGAATAAACAATTTTTACTTAGATTGTATTATAAAACTGTAATTGCTCGTTTTTTTCTGTTTGTTCAATATCAGTGAATAACGTAAATGCAATTTAAGCCATGACAAAGACGCAAGACCCAAGCCTGTAATTAATTTTTAACAGCCAGGTGCTTTGGAGTCACGTTTGCTTAATTAATTTTCTGCAATCATTGTTTGATATTTCCCGCTATTGTCCATTTGCTACTTCGAGATTTCCTTTCTATTAGAGTGCTTTTCATTATTTCCTCACCTGGGTTTATTTCTAGGTGAATATAGCCATAGCTTAACACGGTAATGTTGGAATTTAGTGTATAGTGATCGTTGATTGATTGATTCCAGCTGTTAAAAGCTTTTGATAGGATTTGCACATATGCGGATTAAAGCGAAATATAAAAATATTTGCTTATCACGAACTTAGTAATTTTGGAGATAAATTATTTGTCATAAACGACGGCTTGTCTTCAAGTTGTCTGTAGACAGTATACTCGATGTAATGAACTGTCACGGTCTATTCTTACTACAAAGGATATTTATAATACTTTGTGTGACAGTTAGAGTTTAATGTCAGTTTACGGGTGTTTGGTTGTGTAAATTCATTCTTTACGGAACAATTTGTTGCTATAATGTGATACATTTAGATAAAAGATATTCCTTAAAAGTTATGTTGGACCGTATGCGCACCGTCACTGACATGAAGGTATATATGATTCTTTATTGTTTCAAAAAAAATGAATATGGATATACAAATGTGTATGATTTTTTGTTTTCAAAAATTTAAATATGGATGTACATGTGTATGATTATGATTTAAATAACTGATTCAGACTTTGAAATCTTGTGAAATTCATTGATTTGTTGATGTTGTTATTAATATATTGTTGTTGGGAAATACAAGTATTTGGTAAATCAGGTTTTCATACTCAATGTTGTAATGGGCAAGCTTGAATTATTATATTTTTCTTTTAAAATAAATTGTCAGTAGTTCATTTTACTAAATGTTAAATGGTTCACTTGGAAGATCATTTTAAGTCGGACATCTAGTGGGTCTTTTATTTAGGCTACTTAATGCAATGTGAGGTCATGCATGTATATCAGGTCTGGACTTTATAAAAAATAAAACTTAAAATTTCTCACCCTTTGATAGAAGCTTTTCTGCTTTTGAATTATTGAGGACCGGGGCACCATAATTGTAAACGGTACAAAAATAATGACATAGAAAATTAAACTGTCATTCAACATAAATATATAATTTAAAAATAAAACCTCACCTTAAATCAGTAAAACTAGGTTTAATGTATCGATTACGCAAGTTTTATATGGATTGAAGCGGCTTTTATGATAGTAGCTGTTTGCAAATCTATTAAAACCGAATTAAATCTTATCCGTTCAGCCCACATACAGCTTGAGGTTCTTGGGTATTATAATTGCATTGTTTGTTCAGACACCACATTTAAGATATATTTTAATTTGAGACTATACTCCTTAAGGTAATCATGATTCTTGAAATTACCTCCCTTTGTAATCTTACACATAGGAAAATGATGTTTGCCCTTCAAAATCAGTTCTCGCGTAACAAAAATACCTACATTTTCCCCCTTACTATAAAAGTCTGTTATTAGGCCCCCATCCCCAATGTTACAAAAAAGTCTTGGTTTTTGATTTAAATTTACTGCTCTAATAAATACTATTTAATCTTTTTTAGAACTCATATACCTTTAATTAGTTTTATATACAAATATCCTGTATACATGCTGTTTGTTGATAATCTATAATATAGCTGAAACTTTTAATCATACTTAGTATAGTATATAATGTATAACTGGGTTAAAATGTTTCCAAATTATTTTAAAAACAGGTAATAAATCTTTTGTTACTGGTAATAAGAGAATTGTTTTGGGTATTTGATAGTTTTAATGTTATTAATTCTGTGTATGTTACTTGTATTAGTGCCGGTTTTTGCTTTGTTGCATTTTATTTATTTTTAACAATGAAACTTAATTTCTTTACATTTTTCTATTCCTATTGTTTTTATGACAACTTAATTAATAGTGTTCAAAAGACTGAATTAGAAATCATGCAATTGTGAAAAATAATTAAAATCTGAATAGGAACTACTACATGTATAAATTTTTAAAAAAGGCTTCCTAGTTTCATATAAATTATTACAGTGTAGTAAACAAACTGGTTGATTTTTACCAAAATTGTTGTATTCCATACTTCATTATACATGTACTTGCAACCAGCTACATGTAGGCCACGATCTCCCGAAACATCTCAATCTGAGATCAATCTCAACAGTTACTCAAATTTTGTCACCTATCGTTTGATATAGTTTCTATGTAAAATTGTTCTCTTACTTGATATAACATAACAGAAACATCATTCTGAGTTTATAACAGTAAAACATTGCGAGCTTGAGCTTCATATTTATCTCAAATTCCGACTTGGATTTTAGCCAAATCTCAATTTGAGCTGAGAATTCTCCTTGAGATGCTTCGGGAGATCGGGGCCAGAATGAGATAATATGATTATGATTGTGTAAAATATTGTTTCATTATACACATAGTATATTGTCGTCAACGATACATACAATTTCATTGCTTCGAAATGTCAACTTTTCAGGAGAGGGGGAAAAACCTTTTTGTTTAATATTGTTGATGAAGATATGTTATAATTAGATGACAGGTCGTAATGCTGTTTCCTGTTTGTCTGAACAGTTCTACGTATGCTAGAGTTTGCACCTCACAGGGTCACAGTTGATCACTCAATTTTGTTAATTGTAAACAGGGGTCTTAAAATTACGGAATAATCCCAAAGTCCGGATTTGCTGAACAAGAAAGAGTGAACTTTTCTGCCGAAAATGAAAGCTATTTGCCGAAAAAATCCAAAGAATTAACAAAGTAATAGTCATTTGAAGTTTTTTTAGATGAAATTGAACTGAGCTGAGCTTAAAGTTTTGCTGTGGGATGTGTGCTAGCTATTATGGCACATACCCTGATACTCATTTTCATGATCGTGGGCATTATGCCTCAGTAGGACCCCTATTGTAAATACCCCCAAAGTATAAATATATGTGCTGGCTTGGTCCCTCTGAAACCAAGTGGACTGGTTCAGTAGTTATTAGTCATTTGTAAGCCGGAGATCCGGGGTTCGATTCCCAGTACTAGTAGTAGTTTAAAAATTCCTCAAAAACCTATTTGGCTAACTCTAGCATATATATAACTATTATTTTGTAGGTTATCATTTTGCATTATTTCATTATTGTGGTGAAATTAACTGTGACCTTTTCAGTTTTATTATAAACGATGAGCATGCATAGTCCTACAAAACATATGAAGAAGACAGCGGTGGAAGTAAGTCGTCCATGTGTCCGTCTGTGTGTCATTTGTTTAACTTGTCATTTTACCCTCGCTAATGATGTTTAAACCAGGGGTCACAGTAAATAAACAGACATCTTAATATTGTTCGATGAATGGGCCTGTCTCTTAGGTTTATTGGAAATTATGGAAAATAGTAAGAAGACTGAAGGCTGTACGGGTAGGTTGCTCAACAGTCCTAACTTCAATTGTTTGAGTTATTGGTATGAGTCTTCTCGATTAAGTGATAGAATATGGGCTTTGAGTGTGAGAGGTTTCAAGTTCGATCCCAGGTTGTGACATACCAAAGACTTAAGGATAAGGACAACCAATCAGAACACACTATATTAAACTCTTGGTCAGTAACAGGCGATATGATTGGCTATTCTTATCCTCCAATTAAATAAGATCAATATCGAATACCATGACTTTCAATGTGTGAGTTGGGTATGCAAACATGTAATGATTTTAAAATATAATAAAATTGAGATTGGAATGTATGTTACATACATATTAATATTACCAGATAAATTGTGTTTGTTTAAGATTTGCGTTTTGTTGACTTTTATTCTCGTATGATCATGTTTAACATCATAGAGCATGGATTACCAATAAATCGTTAAATGTTATAATTCCCCATTCTCTCCCTTATATAAGTTATGTCTGATACTATACTATTCACATTTTGTTAGGGTCAACTGTTCTCAATAGTGGGCAATATTAGTGAAAAAGTTGCCTTAAAATGTCTGTAGCTTTGCTTTTTTTTCCACAGCTAAGTGCGCGATGATTTCAAATTAGCTTGAAAATTTCCAGTTATGTAAACAATTGCCTTCAACAATCAACTGCTGTAACATTAGAAACCTTTTATGACATCCCAGGAGACTGGTCACTCCAATAAACAATCGATAATTGTCTATTGATAAGATTACTGATTATGCTAAAGGTGTCATAGAACATTGTTGCAGCCGATGGCCATTACGTTCCTTTCAGGTTGCAGGGCTCTCCATAAATTTTAATGTAGCTAGCGAAAGTGACAAAGTAGCCAGTGGTTTGTTTGTTTGTTTACATGTCATTAACCCTAAATTCTTACTATTTTAAACATTGAAATCGTTTGAACTGGTACCATTTGAGAAAAAGTAGCCAGTGGGAAATCCCTGAGTAGTCAGTGAAATCGCTGACCGCTGGGGCTTGTGGAGAGCTCTGAGGTTGTGTTTAAAGACCATACCCTACAGTACCAAAGTATTTGCAGTCACAGTGTTAAGTCACTACCATAAACATTTTTAGGGGAACTTCTGGTTCTTCTGCAATTTCTTGTCTTAAGATACAAACATTTAATTACTATTAAGATTAAATCGTAATTTTGATATTGGTAATAATATGGACATACTCATGCATCAACTTTAATTAATATCCGATATGATTGCATGCAGCCTATAATTCAGTTTTAATACCCTTAACTTATAGTGTTGGCAAGTATTAAGTGTTGTTCTTTTATCCTGTTTAAGTGACATTGAAGTAACTTCCCTTGAACTTTCGGCATGAATTAATCTGTCTTAAAGTTTTCTAAATGTGTTTTGACCGATTTAGGTCAGTTATATAGGGCAAAAATGATTTGTTCATGTAAAATAAGATCGATTTTTGCTACAATGTGTTAGTCAAAACTGTATTAAAGGATTCCTGAATTGATGACCTTACCACCTGTCCTTAAGTAACCATTATGTTTAAGGCATGTTAGGTTTTATACATTTAAGTACCAGTGACTTTTAAATAGTCCGCAGAGGATGACACTAGCCTTTGTTTACAAATAAAAATTGAATGCATTTTCGGTGTCCATTTATGTTCGATCTTGTGCATACTCACTTTTAATGCATATGCTCTTTCCATCTATATGATACTTTGAGCAAGCAGTCAGTCGACCGTGCAATGTTTATATTATCAATGTTTATTTATTGATAGGCTAGAGTTATAGACAGAATCTGGCCTCAGAGCCGTAACCTTTGGGTATTCACTGTATAAAGTCTATAGCTAAAAGTGCAATCACGCCTCAATACTTGTTTTCGATCTGATATCTCCAGCGAGCTAATAGAATAAAATTTAAAATGTACAATTGTATATAGAATTGACATATAGTGCGTTCAAAGTCAAATGATAACGGTTATAAACATAAACTCGCCCGTCAGGTAAACTTTATATTGGTTCGATATCAAATAGTGTGCAAATCTCATTCCATATATCAAAGGCGCGGTAGTGTAGTGGATAAACCCTCACTTCCCTCACGTTTCTATTTTATTCTCAGTTGTAGGTTCGATCCCCACTTCGGTCAACTTTTTTTATTGCATGTATCCTTGATACAAAGTTTCATATTATACTACTCCTTTAATGAATCGATACTTCAAATGCTACATATTTTATGTTGCAGGGAATATATTATATAAGTGTATGATTATTGTACTGTAGATAGAAATAAAATAATTGAAAAGATACAATTGGATAGATATAGAATGAAAACATAACACACCAATAAATATACTTACTTCGTACGTTATTATAATATTACTTACAAATACAAAATAAGATACTTGTAAAAACTTTAAAATTTATGTAACTTGGATGGGTGTCGAACCAGTGGCGAGATTGAACAAAATCTCAACGAAATCAGTTGGATAACAGCGGCATGCTTATCCACTCGACTAACGAGACGATATGAAAAACTAAGTTTTAAGTATTATACTATTGATTGAAGGTAACTCTTTTACTATATAAAACGTAAGCCCCCCTATTCTTTTGAATGGGATAGTTCCCTCATTAGTATTACTTATTGAACCGACAGTAGTTCACTATTTTGTCTGAAAACACCTACTGAATCAATAAACATATATGGATTGAGTCATTGCCAATGAAGTCAGTTTGGATTATGTAAATTATGTAAATCCTGTATAAGATGGATTATGAAAATATAGTTTTATGCACCAGCTAATAATTTCTGCTCTGGCAGACTGGTGCTGTTATTATGATTATGAAATTGATTGAATTTTGATGAGTAAATATTGCTTGATCATGCGAGGTATGAATAAATGCACTTAATCGTGTTCAATTAATCTTAATTCATAAATCTATACTCGGTACATGCAATAATTATGTAGCAGGTATGAAAAATACACTTTATCTTGTTTATTCATGAATCTGTACTCTCACTCACTGTACATGCAATACTGTAGCAGGTATGAATAAATGCACTTAATCAAAGCAAACAATATTATTGCATGTACAGAATACAGATTCATGAATAAACAAGATTGTTTATTTATGAATCTGTATTCTGTACATGCAATAATATTGTTTGCTTTATAAGCTTGAACTGTTTATGCCAAAACTAATACAGGTTGCATTATATAGGTTCTATGTTGATTAAATAATTAATTAAATATCTTCGTTAGTGCATGGCCTGAGTATTCGCTTGGTTGCTATGTATGATTTGGTTCGGTTTTTCTTGGCCTTTTTTGTTACTCGCCAAACTGAAATCAATTGGGTAATGAACAATATTAATTGCCAATTGGTAAGATACTGCCAAAAAACCTGCTAGCTGATCTGTTGCATTGGTTCAAGGATTACCATAGTCATCCCAAAATACCGCTTCTCAGATTCATCAGAGAGTTGCACTGTTTTCATAAGTATAATTTATATGGCTAGAACGGAATTTGGAGAACCGATGGAACGCTGGGACGTAACTCAGATATGATGCTGTCCAATCTGGTCAGTGTCTGTATGGTACTGCAGACCTGGTAATTTGCAGGCTTGTGCCAGATTTCAGATTTTTCAATCCCTAAATTTTCCTTCTTTTTATGCCCCCGTATCGATAGATCGGGAGGCATATAGTGATGCACCTGTCCGTCCGTCCGTCCGTCCGTTCGTCCGTTCGTCCGTTCGTCCGTCCGTCCGTCCTGGTTAACCCAAATTGACCGTTTCTTCTAGCATCATTATGGCTTGCTGCAAAGCTTCCAAACTTGCATGGATGTTGTATATGAACACTCTCCACACACCTGTATCACCTGACCCTTTTTGACCTTCACCTTGACCTAATTTTGGACTTAGACTTATTTATGGACAAGGCTTCCACAGGGGGCATAAGCGTTTATTGAACGCAGTCTTGTTTCCTATTGAAATATAGACTTTCAGGCTTTGAAACTGGGTTTTCAGGCTTGCCAATGATTGTTAATTACCAGCTTTGGGTAGTAAAGTATGTAATAAATAATTGTATGTTACATTGTCTACTTGCAGGATGAGTTAAAAACAGAAACAAGAAAGAAAAATATACTAATTTTGGTGCTAAACTATCTCAATGAAGAAGGGTAAGATTCTAGTTAACCTACCTTTGAGAGGAAGTGGGTGCCGGTGTAATATGCTAAATTTCCCCCTGTCCATTTTTTCCCCGGGAAAGAATAGGCTGGCCCGATTATTCCCCTGGAGGAAAAAAGACGGCTGCACTGGTGGCGAAATACATTCCGTCAGTAAAAATAGTTTGTCAGTTCATTGGGGTACTAAATTAATGACATTAAGTAGGGAGCAGTGGCCTAGAGGTACAATGCACACTTATAGTCGGGTCAAGAGGTCCCGGGTTCGATCCTTGTCTGTGCCACTCTGAGCAAGAATAAACCACAATACTCAACTTACCTAGATGTACGATTGGGTACCTTAAGACGTCAAAAGCCAATGTGCTGTGGCCGAGTGTGACAGCCAACTTGTGACTCAATGATCAGGCCCCAATCTCCCGAAGCATCTCAACTAGAAATCTCAACTCAAATTGAGATTTTGCTCAATACAGAGTCTGAATTTCAGATAAATCTGAAGTTCAAGCTCTATAAGTTTTACTGTTATTAGCTTAGAATAAAGTTTCTGTTTTGTGATGCCAATTTTGAGTCCAGTCTCTCATGGAAATTACCACAAAGACAAATGACAATATTTGAGATGAGATTTATCTCAAATTGAGATTCTTCAGGAGATCGGGGCCTGGGGTAAATGTAGAACGAGCTGAGCATGCTGAATCACCAGTTGGCGTGTCTGAAAGGAGACTTTTATATTACATTTGTAGTACTTTTCTTGATTTTTAGCTCACCTGTCACAAAGTGACAGAGTGAGCTTTTGTGATCACACTTCGTCCGTCGTCCGTCCGTCTGTCCGTCCGTCCGTCCGTCTGTCCGTCCGTCAACAATTGGGTTGTGTCCTCTCTAGAGGTCACAATTTTGGCCTAATCTTTATGAAACTTGGTCACAATGATCATCTCAACAAAATCTAGGTCAAGTTCGATATTGGGTCATCTGAGGTCAAAAACTAGCTCACTAGGTCAAATTATAGAAAAACCTTGTTTTAAACCTTTCAACATGTAGTCTTCATGGTCACTTAACTCTCTGCTGTAACTCTCTATGCTCTATACATACAAGTAAACTTTCATCAACCAATGAAAATGTGTATCAGGGTTCACAGCAGTTTTGTAAAGGTCAAATATCAAAATATTCTAGTATTTTAAGCAGGGTGTGAATTGTAATGGTTAAGTGGAAATCAAAGCGCTGTAGGGAGTGAGACATTTTCCTGAGGGTCGTGGGTTCAAACCCCACTGGAACCATAATTTTTTTTTTTTTTTGAGTGTTTAGGTATTGTTTTGTCTGTAAAGCATTTATTTGTACATTTTCCTGATGGTCGTGGGTTCAACCCCCACTGGAACCATAATTTTTATTTTTTTTTTTTTAAATGTTTAGGTATTGTTTTGTCTTTATAGCATGTATTTGTACATTTTCCTGATGGTCATGGGTTCAACCCCCACTGGAACCATAATTTTTTTTTGTAATTTTTATTTTTTTAAGTGTTTAGGTATTGTTTGGCTTTATAGCATGTATTTGTACAGTTATATGGAGGAAAAATATTCCAAAATATTTTGTTTAAAATATAGGTCAAATCATAGAAAAACCTTGTGTAGTCAGTCACCAGAGGTTACAATTTCAACTTAATCTTTATGAAACTTTGTCACAATGATCCTGTCAACAAAATCTAGGCCAAGTTCGATTTTGGGTCATCTGGCGTCAAAAACAAGGTCACAATGTCAATTGACATTTTCCTGAGGGTCGTGGGTTCAAACCCCACTGGAACCATAATTATTTTTTTAAGTATTTAGTTATTGTTCTGTCTTTATAGCATGTATTTGTACAGTTATATGGAGGAAATATTTTGTTTAAATTATAGGTCAGATCATAGAAAAACCCTGTGTAGTCACCAGAGGTTACAATTTCCACTTAATCTTTATGAAATTTGGTCCTAATAATCATCTCAACACAATCTAGGTTAAGTTTGATATTAATTAAGTCATCTGGGGTCAAACCCTAGGTCACATGGTCAAATCATACAAAAACTTGCAATAGAGGCTGAATTTCCTTCAATTTTATTCAGAAAATGTGTAGGATCACCATAGGGGTGTGCATGCACAAGTACGACAGGTGAGCGACCTAGGGCCCTTTGGGCCCTCTTGTTATAAAGTGTGGGTACATGTATAATGCTCCTGCAACTTTATTTTCCCCTGATAATTGTGTCTATATTCTTTATGTATTGTGTAATATGCATGTATCAGCACCAGCAAATTGACTGATCAATATACCATGTATCGATAATAAGGATTGTCCTAGCTGTCTCAGTTATTCAATGACACATTGTTCTCCTGACACAGTAACCTCAATACAGGCTCTCTCAGTGTGCGTTATATAGTATGGAGACTTTAACGTGATCCTCCACCTGCTATTAATATAATTTACAGTCCAGTTAGGATATTGTGAGAGTGACGTTGTCCTTTATGTGTACTCAAAAGATTACAACCATTATCTGAAAAGGTTGAGTGAGTATAGTATGTTAGTTTAGCATTGAAGTTATAGCTGTCTGTTTAAGCCTTTATAATTGGTTTTACACCGTAGAAGTGGACTCGTCTGCTGTGTCACTCTATTCTTACCCTGACTGGACTATAACAGCTGATAATATCTTGTCTATATTTTTAACACCGTTGTCTGTTTTCACAAAGATGCTCGAGGATGCAATACTAGCACAAATCTAAAGGACCGATATGACACGATTTGCTCGTGCAAATTGATATATTCAATGCAAAAACCTTGTAATATATTCATGCATAAAGGTCAGAATAAGGTCAAATTCTCTGTGCTGTATATGCAGCAGTCTATGTTCACTGAACCTGAGTTTTCCTGGACTGCATACTAACCAGTTCTTTAACTAATACCCTTCCTCAAGTAACATCTTCTCCGAATGTGTAGGAAAATCAACATTGTTGTCAAATTTGTATAGAAATGGGTAAGAAATCCAGTTCACTATGGCTTGTAACTCGTGAAATATTTATTTTAGATACTTGGATTCCGGTCAGGCCCTGGCAAGGGAGACAAATATCGATGTGTCGAAGTTTGAAGTCTGCGATAACATAGACCTGGAGACCATTGTTATGGAATATGAATCATACTATTATGTCAAGTTTGCCAAATATCCGAAAATATGCAAAAAGCTTACACAAAGTGGTAAGTATATTTATTCCAGGAAATTTTTATTTATCTTAAATTCTATGCAAGATTAGTTAAAAACCAAACACAAACTGTCATTTATAACATATTACAACTGTCCCAACGTTTTGGCTTTCTCATGCCTTCATCATTTATTATTTTATGCAACTTCGGTATTTAATTGCACCAAGTCAATTTATCATACTTTTGCTCTTAACAAACTTTCAAATTAATACTATGTATTTTAGAATGGCTCATATTTTTTTCTTTTTTTTTAAATTTCAAAAATCATGATTGTTGTCTACATCAAAAAGTTGTAATTGAAATTTTGTAGTAATTTAATTTGATGGAAACAAAGGGACTGAACTCTACTCTGTACTAAAGTTATACTGATAATATTGAGTAGTCTCCCTTGCATAGAAATCATTGTACTCCAGAGCTAAAATCCACAGTATGTGGACTGCGAATGTTTATGTATGAAAATTGTGATTGTGTAGCCATTGTTGTATAAATATATGATTGATATTAGCGCGGCCCAGAGGTGAGTCTCATGCACAGAGTGTCCCTAGGGTTGTGCATGTACCGTATGATATTAAGTTTGTGATTTACATGCACTTGACCAGTAAAATTATCTCAATATACATGTACTTGTTGATCAGTGGACTATAAAAAAAATTAATTTAGGGCCATCTTGTCGCTGTTTTATTCACATGATGATTAGGGTAGCTTAGTATGGTGGTAGGTTAGGTGCTGGCCTCAATCCCCCGAAGCATCTCAAGTTGAAATCTCAACTGAAATCAGAGTCTGAATTTGAGATAAATCAGAAGTTATAAGCTTTTGAAATTTTACTGTAATAAACTCAGAATTATTTTTTCTGTTTTTTGATGCCAATTTCACGGTCCAGCCTCTCATAGAAATTAATTTTAAGGTGCATGACCATATTTGAGATAAGATTTAGCTCAGGTTGAGATGTTTCGGTGTCGTTTCAGTGTCATTTTTGTGGCATTTATTGCGACGTTGCAAGTCATGCCACAAACAATTTAAGTTTGTTTCTTGTACAATACTTTGATCAATAATTATATTATTCAAATTTCCATGTTTCTGTAAAAGTTAAGCACCATTAGAGATTTTGTTGTATTATTTTGTTGTGTCAGCTGATTGTGTAACTTGTATACTGGTTCTAGAAAAGGTTTCTTGTTGGTGTTATTCATTGTGCTCAGTGGCCAGAGTTTAATTGTCTTTGACCGTGATTTTGTAACCAGGGTACTGTTTTATCAAAGCACTTACGGAAATCCTAAACTTATGATCAAATTTTAATTTTTCATAATTTGTTAACAATTAAAAAGTGTGGTAAATAGAATTGCAATACTAATAATGATTCAGTTACTGAACTCCTACAAACCAATGTTCGTCACCAATATGCAGTTGTTAAAGATTTATAAAGAATTCAAATTTAAGCATAACTTTAAGATTTTCGTAAGTGCTTTGATAAAACAGTACCTTGACCAGCAAACATAGTCTCTAGTCCAGGAGGGTGAACTCTGAAGCTAAAATCTATTGCAGACTTGTTACAAGTTGCAGGTCTTTAGGAAATAACATGTACATTTTGCATCACTACAATCTATTGTGAATCTAGTTATAACATCTACACTTCTTAAATAACAGTTATATACAACTTCTATCAGTTTACTTATAAATCTGATTACTAAGAAGGGCTTGTTCATTGTTTGAGGATAATGAAGTAAGCTGTCCAGCCTAACCCAAGGCGAGATTCTTACCTCTAAGACTCTTGAAGCTGTACCCCCTCAACCACTGTACCTCTCTAAGGCCACAGTTTTATTTATTTTTAGGTTTACGTATTTTTTTCCAAATTTTCGCGATCTGGATGAATATACTTTAACTTATTTATGTAACAAGTTGGACAAAAGGGCTCTACACGTATGTCACTTATCCGTCACTGTGTGACCAACCTTGGCCCCCAATTAAAAAATGGCCCCTAACAGTTATTTTTCCAATCCAGCTTCTAGCAGCCAAATTTGAAGAAAAAAATATGTAAACTAAGAATAAAAACATTCTGTGGCCTATATTTGCATGTTGTGTGTGTGTTATATTTAACACGAGATAAGATGACTTGTATATCGTGTGCATGTTTTGCTTTTTGGCAGGCTATCCAACAGGTATAAGGCAATATAATCATGGTTTGCAGTGTGCTTTTGTTCATTTAATCAACGTTACATCATACCAGAGTGACCCACTGGCACTTGACCAGAAAAAAATATGAATAGCTGTGGCCTATAATCAGTTATATTTAGTTGCTCACCATGGTCTAAATATAAATTAAAGGCCACGGCTATTTGTAAAATTGTTTCTTTAGTCGAGTGCCAGTGGAGTGACCATACAAAAGAACATGTTGTCCTGATTAACTGTTGCATTTGTGTTTATAAATGACTTTGTCATATTAATCGAATTCTAAAGAAAGATTGTCTGTGCCTTAAGCATGACTTATACAAATTTATTAAATGCCTCTATATTGACTGCTGACCATTGGGACTGCATTTATTTTTTTGCTTCTTTGGGAAAGGGTCTGGGTCCGTTCAGATTGAGAATTTTCGTGGCGTGACAACTTGACATTGGGAATTTTTATGAAGTAGAGAAGCCAAATAAAACAGAAAGAGAGATTACATGTGACTGTTTAATGTTCATAGGGAATTAAAAAAAAAATTCTCCCTTCAAATGTGGAAAAACTATAGCCTTTTTCAAAGAAGGAAAAAAATCACTGGACTGGCACATTGTACCAATCGAACCAGCTTGTCAGTTAATCTTAAAACTAAACGGCAATTAAACTGCATACTGGAACTGCATTGAGGCTGACCTGAATAAATACTTTGTTTTGGGGTTCTTTCAAGAAATATTTACATGTACACTATGAATGTAAAAAGCTATACAAAGAAAAGAATTTTCTTACCCATGCCTCCCTGATATTGATTGACCCATCTAAAATTTTGACGAATAACAATTTATTATGTCAGCCTAAATTACCATAATCTAATATTTTAATTTAACAATAATCTAACAGTTTAATTTATCTCATCACCATTTATATCCACTTAATATCTGCTCATGAGTTTTCAATTGGCATTTAATGTTTTGTTCTAATCTACTAGATGTGTGTGTGTGTGGCTTAATTTAGTGAAGTTGATCATTATCAAATTCTAGATTTAGTGAAATCTGACCAATTTTTTTGAACTGCGCTGAAAGGCAATGACTGTGTGTCTTTCTTCTTGTAGATTTTTCCATTAACTAATATGTATATATATATAATAAATAGAGGATATTACATGAGTGTCTTTCCATATTGAATTTATTAAACGAGTTGAATAAAATAATAAAATGCGAGGCTCTGCCGAGCATTTTATCGATTTTTTCAACGAGTTTAATAAATTCAATGTGGAAAGTCACAAATGTAATGTTCTTTTTATCGCATGTTAGCCTTTTCCGGCCGAAACATAAAATAGCTACTTATTTTTCACTATAATAAACGCGCAATTTTGACGACGTCGCCTATCCTTTGAATGACGTCGCGTGATAGCTTTATTACTCTAGTGTATTATCAAAAATAAATAATGGCTTTATTACGCTTCCGCGACGTCATACATGTGATAAATGATGTATACTGCTTTCTCTAATGTTTAATGTTCAAAAGCAAACCTGTATATTGCAGTTTTATCTATGATAACATTGCATTCAACCCAGTGCTAGCTTGTTTAAATACAAATATTGCCATAAAACTTATTATTAGTTCTTTGCCATTAATTGCTATATTGCCATTAAATAGTTCATTGCCTTTAATTGCTATATTGCCATTAAATAGTTCATTGCCTTTAATTGCTATTATTGCCATTAAATAGTCCCCATTGCCTTCAATTGCTATATTTCCATTAAATAGTTCATTGCCTTTAATAGCTATATTGCCATTAAATAGTCCATTGCCTTTAATTGCTATATTGCCATTAAATAGTCCCCATTGCCTTCAATTGCTATATTTCCATTAAATAGTTCATTGCCTTTAATTGCTATATTGCCATTAAATAGTTCATTGCCTTTAATTGCTATATTGCCATTAAATAGTCATTGCCTTTAATTGCTATATTGCCATTAAATAGTCCATTTCCTTTAATTGCTGTATTGCCATTACGACTGTAATACCATTCTTACTGTCCTTGAGTCAGTCAGGGTAAGAATAGAGTGACGCCAGCTGTCGAGTGTAGTATTACGGTGTAAAACCATTTATCTAATAGGCTAATCTACATAAACATGTTCAGACAATGGTTGTAACCATTTGTGTACACTTAAACGACTAATTACTTCACTCTCACAATATCCTAATTGGACTGTACCATTCATCATCGTATTGTTGTTAAGACTGCAATGCCATTAATTGCTACGTTCATTATCAAGCTGTATTGCTATTCCCTTTATGGTAGAGGCCATTTTCCCAGAACAAAATCATAAAAATCATTCAGTTTTCCCAAACATAAAATCCCCATGTAAGTAATATACCACTACTTTTTGCTCTGTTAAGAAAATAGGAAGGTTAGCCTGTGAAGGCTATAGGAGGGTTTGCCTGTGAAGGCAATAGGTCAAGGTCGGCCTGTGAAGGCAAAAGGTCAAGGTCGGCCTGTGAAGGCAATAGGTCAAGGTCGGCTTGTGAAGACAATACGAAGGTCGGCCTGTTTAGGCAATATGAAGGTCTGCCAGGAGGAATGTTGTGTAGTTTGAGCCTAAGTTCTCCGCTTGTATGATTTGTTTGCAGTGCTTGTAATTATGTGTCCCTTCTTTCTCACAATAAAGATAAGCTTTCACCAAGTCATCGAAAACGTGGTAAGATGAATGTTTTGCAGAGAGATTTAATCATTCAATTTTCACAATAATTCTTGTTATTATTATCATTATCTTTGTTTATAGTTGATTATGGATGGATGTTTCATTCATTAATTGTTTATGATTTGTTGTTTCTTGTTCTTAAAGTGTTTGATTATATGCATGCTTTCAGAGCTTATCTCTCAATTAATTGATATGTTGATTTTGAATTTATACCCCTACAAATAAATCTAGGATGAGGGAATTTGCCAACCACACTTGGTTTTGTGAGATCACTTCAGGATTGTCTAAGATTATCAACATATTTTTATCATATCTATATCTAGATCGGATTGAAATGTCCAAACTTATATTAAATAAAAAAATGAATGATTGAACAACAAGGGATGTCAGGGAATGATCATCTAGGAATTTATTATGCCTCCCACATAAATAATATAGTGGGAAAAGGATATGCACTCACTCACTGTGTAGCAATACCATGTGACTTTTGGCTACAGGTCCAAGACGAAATTTGCTTCATTTCCAAAACGAAAATAGCCATATTTTATTTCTTCATCGATTTCTATGAAATATATTTCCAGCACCCTGTGAAACCTTTTTCAAGCCGATTCCTTCCCAAGGTGTCACAGAGTGGTGGACAAAATGGCACAGCTGCTGAAAAAGATCTTATATTTCATGGAAAGCAAATAATTTTCCTATTTCATAGAAATCGATGAAGAAATGAAATACTTATTGCTAATTTTGTTTTCGAAGTGAAGCAAATTAGTCTTGGAACTGTAGCCAAAAGTCACGTGATATTGCAGCACTGATATAGTTGTGTTCTGGATATCTGTGTGGATTGTCACAAAGTTTGTCTGCACTAGTTTTTCTTGACCATTTCGATGAAACTTCACACGAATACTTATAAATCGCAAGGCCTTAGCGTAGTTGTGCATATTGTCAGGAATTTTAGGTCAGGTGATTGTTACTGGGTCCTTTTGTGGGAGACATTCATTTTTGTATCAAAACCCCTCTATGTTTATTTTTATGCCCCCCTATCGATAGATGGGGTGGCATATAGTGATTCACCTGTCCATCCGTTCGTCCGTCCATCCGTCCGTTCGTCCGTCCTGGTTAACCCAAATTGACCGTTTCTTCTAGCATTAATATGGCTTGCTACAAAGCTTTCATACTTGCATGGATGTTGTGTATGAACACTCTCCACACCCCAGTATCACCTAACCCCATTTTGACCTTCACCTTGACCTAATTTTGGACGTAGACTTATTTATGGACAAGGCTTCCACAGGGGGCATAAGCGTTTATTGAACGCAGTCTTGTTGCTTTTAAAATGAGCAATTGTTTTAATAGTCTTTTCCAACAGATACATTGTACTCTAAGAGTCTATTCCTGCCATGTTTCTTGAGCAATTATTTTAATACTCTTTTTCCGGCAGATACATTGTACTCTAGAGTCTATTCTTGCTATGTTTCTTGAGCAATAATTTTAATACTCTTTTTCCGGCAGATACATTGTACTCTAGAGTCTATTCATGTCATGTTTCTTGAATCTTTAATAAGAAATGTATATTTTATTATTTCAGGTGATCGACGGAACAAAATGAACAGATCAAACAGGTAAATGTTGTTTTCAAACTTTACGACGAAAATTTTATTGATTGATATTTAAAAACATCAATTAATGAGTGCGATATTGAATTATTAATGATTAACTAAATTCCTTAATGAGTAAAACCTGTACTGTGTGAAAACTCAACAGTTATTGTATTAATTATTGCCATACCAGTTTTGCAAATTGATTAAACATGAGCGATGATTCGAAATGAGTGCATGATGCATACTTAATTAATTTTCCTTTCAATCAGGTTTTTTACAGAAAAAATGGCTTTTAGCTTGTAAGATTTGGCGGTTGTTCCTAGGTGGCCTGGTGGAGTTACAGTTTTTGTGTCTCATGTTAACTTCATGTTTACCAGTAGTTATAGCTATCATGATAAGTTTTCAGCATGTGAAATCTGGCATCGAGGCTTTTGTAGTAAATTTCAACTGAGTTACCCGCCCAGTTTTGGAATATCCATGTTTCTTGTTTGAATTTTTCAGTGTCATGAAGTTATTGAATACATTTTCTGTTAATGTAGAAGTTCAGAAGAACTTACCCTAATTAGTTCATATATTTGATTAAGTAATAGCTGTTATGATGTACACTTAAAGTCTTATTTACATCCTGGTTGATACATGTATGTAACAGGAAAACACAGAGTACTTCTACTATTGATGTGTATGTATATAATGTATAGAGAAGTCTCTAGCTGATATATACCTTATTCACATAATGATAATGTCTTATCATGTATTCCCTACAATTCTTTAATGACATTTTACTAATGACCAGTCTTAGGCTTATATTCACAAAGCATCTTTATTTAGTTAGTTGGAAACATTTGATAACAATGTCGTTTTTTCCACCACATGTGACAATGTAGCCAGCCCAGAGTTGATTAATTCCATATGGAAGGGTTAAGTTAGCACTGGTAACGAATGATACTCAGATAAGGAAAACTTGTTACATGAATAGGCCATGGCAGTCGCCGTATGTATATAATTGAAAAGTTCTTGAGAAAGAGCGTTAAACCTGAAAAAAACCCAGAAATTTTTAGTTAAGCTAAAAAGAAGAATTCAAAGTGTAAACTAAAAAAATATTTGAATGTCATTTTCAAGTATTATAATTATGACAAACTACAGAAACTGTTACTTATTGCTAAGAAAAAAATAAGTTCCACTACTTGAGAGAAGGTTGTGCCACACAAATTTTCAAAATATTAAATAAAATATTTTTAGTTTTCCATTAAGATGCTTTGTGACTACCAGGTAATCCAACTTTTGTTCTATAAAATTAATGAGAATAGTGATCTTAGCTTCATAAATAATGAAATAATGTCTTCTTTACTTTCTGAATAACTTGTACTTATGATCCCTATGACCCTTAGATATAATACAACAGGCCCATCGATCAACTGGCTGTCGTAATGTTATAATACCTAACATTGTTGTATAACTGCGTTGAAAGAAATGAAACAAAATATTACCTGACAAACACAAATTTATTGACACTCGTTAACGACAGCATGTTAGCGTGTTTTCAATACAGTATAAAGAAGGTTGAATGATAAGCATAGAAGATATTGCTGGCTTAGAATGAGAAGGTCGTCAGTGAAATCGGCATTACAAGACGCTTCTTATGAGCCTATTTTCATGAAAATCGGAACAGGTTATGTTGACCAAACTGAAGTTGAAAAAACTTGTTTTTCCATAAGTAAAGAGTAGTTTTCAGACAGTTTTTTCTTGTTTTCTCAAAATAGCATTTATGTACTTACAACCTTCTAATTCTCAGCCAGTGAATTGTTAACAGACAAAATAAAATGGCTTACTGTTATGATAGATGACTCAATTGCTTACAACTACCTTGTTGTGTTTTATAGCATGAGACATTCAGCATCCAGCAGTGCTCTTCTATCACACAGGTTTGAATCATTGGGTCTCAATCTTATACAACAGTGCTCCAATCACAAAATTAACTTCCTAAATTCTTGTCTTTTTGTTTAATATTCTGGCTTTTGTATGTATCTACATCTGTCTTCTGTTTGAGAGTATTGAGGCTTTTAATTCAGTGTTAACTGTCAGGTGATCAGGGGTGGTATTCAGTATTGATCTTATTTAATTTGAGAATAAGGATAGCCAATCATATTGCCTGTTACTGACTAAGAGTTAAATATTGTGTGATCTGGTTGGTTGTCCTTATCCTTAAGTCGAGTAAGATCAATATTGAATACCACCCCAGGTGAATGCACAATTCTTATTTTAAATTAATTTTGTCAGCCAATCAAAATCTACATTTATTCTTCATCAGAATACATTGTTTAACCATTCCATCATGGGGTCCCACTCTATAAAACAAGAATTGGATGCCTTTCTTATGATGGGCCTCTCTCAAAGAATTGGATGCCTTTCTTATGATGGGCCTTTCTAAAAGAATTGGATGCCTTTCTTATGATGGGCCTCTCAAAGAATTGGATGCCTTTCTTATGATGGGCCTCTCTCAAAGAATCGGATGCCTTTCTTATGATGGGCCTCTCTCAAAGAATTGGATGCCTTTCTTATGATGGGCCTCTCTCAAAGAATTGGATGCCTGTTGACCGCAGGAATCAAATTATTTGTGTGACTCCTGAGTGAATATATACTTGTCAGGCATCCAATTCGCATCTGACGGAGATAGGATCCTGTGTGACTGTCCTTTATGTATGACTGGAAATAACTTTACTGACTAAATGTTACTTCTTTGTTCTTGGTAAATGTTTTAAAGGGAGACACTATAAATTTATGCTGCTTTCAAATGGTGCAAAAACACATCAAGTATTGAAATGAAATTATATGAATTATCAATGGTAAAAACAATTTTTTGGTAATAAAACAGTAAAGTTTGCTTAAGAGGTCATATTAATGATGTCATAGAATTTCAAGCTTTCGGTTTGACATCTAAAAATAGATTTGTTTCAATTGGTTGATTTCCATGTCAAAAAAAATTCACTAAATTATGGCATCTCCCTTTAAGAAACTACACAACAATAATTATTGTTGTAAGTTTAAGATCTTTACGATACTGACAGTGGCAATGGTTTCCTGCTTTGATCTAATATGCATCATTAACTTTAATTCTTACATCTGGTGAATGACAGCTCTATTCTTTTCTGGAATTACTCTGTATGGATATGTGGATACACTGTTTTCAGATTTTTATAGCCAATCAGATTTTGTATTATATGAGAAGATACTATTTTCAGCCAATCAGAATACACCTTACAATAAAACCAATGAAAGTCATGCATATTATTAGGAATTTTAGGTTGGATGACAGGCCTAGACACTAACTATTTTGGCCACTGGTCCGACAGGGCAAAAGCGCCCAATTTGTAAATAGGACAGTTACTGGTCCTCCAGAATTTTCACTGGTCCTTCTAGATTTTCACTGGTCTCGGATCAGCGGACCAGTGTTAGTGTCGAGCCCTGGATGATTATTGCCAGAGTTATGGCCCTTTGTGGGAGACGTACGTTTTTGATTAAAAATATTCAAAGTTTATAGCATGTTTAAATGCATGTTTTGTGATTTGAGCACTGAAGCATAATTTGGAGACCTCAGATTACATGTTGTTGTAGGAGTGTAGGGAGCACTTATATGTATCATTAATCAAAAATGCAGACAAAATGGACGTTCAATTTTTACGACATATTTATTTAACGATAACTGTAAACCAACAAAGTATTTCGTGCGATTTAATTTCACCAAACTCGCGAATGGTATGAATTTGAGTAATTTAATACCTTTGAAGATGTTCTAAACATGGACAACACAAAAATATCTTGTTAATGGTAGACGTAAAACGCAAACATTTGTAGCCGCGAATATGCCGGCAATGGGAAAATGCGAAAATTTGTATACGTAAAATAAAGTTGGTTTACAGTTTTCTTCATTTGCTTTCATGGCAATTTCAAGATTCAAAATTAATACGGACCATAATTATGCTTTTGCCAGTTTATGTTTTTATACAGCTTTGTATTATGTTATTATAGAAACGTTAGATGACATTGTATAACAGATTAGACTAAGAACAATTAGTCAAGGAACGAAATAATTTCTAATAAATTTGTTCTTTAGAAAGTGTTGTTTATAGTTAATTGTATATAGTTAATTTGCCATGTTATGTGTATGGAAAGATTTTTCGTTTTCATGTATAGTACGGAGAATTTGACACGACTCTCGACCTTCTATAAGCAAAATTTAACAGCTGATGAATTGTCTATATTTATAATACTGGTTGTATGTTTTTATCACAAAGATGCTTGTGGTGTAATACCAACACAAATCTAAAGGAATGATAGTGCAAGATTAGCGTGCTGAAATTTATATATTCAACACAAGAATTTTGTAATATATTCATGCATAAAGGTCAGGATCAGGTCAAATTCTCCGTTCTATATGTGTATTGTAATTAAGGAGATTATGTGTGATTTTTGTACTTGGATTTTGTAAATTTTGTAAATAATAATTTATTATAGTAAGGTGCATGAAAAGTAAAGGTTGTTACATAACTAATCAACTCTAACATGAACTAAGGCACTGCCTATTTGCGGATTATATCTTAAACATTAAAGAACTGCTCAGCAATGTCATTTACAATTACACTAGGCTAGCTGAATTAACCTAGAAGTATAAAAGAAATGTCATGCTAAAGCAGCTTTCTTGTCCATTTCCATGTATTGTTAGTCAATGTCGTCCTCAGGTTCAAAAAGGCAAGAAAAATGCAAATTATGTTTCTTGAATACTGAGTTTTTAAAAAAGTTGCTGGACAGAAACATTAAAAGTACTACTTTATTACACTCTCAGGATGTCAAAGAAGACACATGTGATAAACACAAATTTATAGAATAAAACTTGTTTTTGGAACCATAAGAAATAGGTGGTACTTGTATATCTTCCTTGCTTCAAGATGCTCGGTATCTGAGTTAGTTTCAGGGAACTGCTGGTTCACTATAATGGTGTGACTGGGTAGGCATTTTATATGAACTACTTTTCCCCTCAGTGGGACTTAGAAATATATTATTTAAAAATAATCAAAATGAAAAAAGTTGATCTTAAGCTTTTAGAGAGTATTTTAAAGGGAGGTAATTCAATACACAGTACCTTAAGTTTAATGTTTTAATTACCAAATGATGTCCAATATTGATTTACTTCAGTGCATCACACAGTGGTAGAATATCGAGGTACATGTATAAACTGAAATGCTTTAGCGTAGTTAGTCAGCTTTATTATATAGTATTATGTGTGGTGAATGGTTAAGAGATTCATGTAAAATCTCATGTAAAATCTCGAGAGATTCGTGTGAAATCTCATGTAAAATCTCGAGAGATTCATGTAAAATCTCATGTAAAATCTCGAGAGATTTGTGTGAAATCTCGAGAGATTCGTGTAAAATCTCGAGAGATTCGTGTGAAATCTTGAGAGATTCATGTCAGATCTCGAGAGACTCATGTAAAATCTCATGTTAAATCTCAGTATAAATTAAAACTTAACCACCTGCTCGTAATCTATAAATAAGTTATAAGCAAATTAGAACTACAAAATGCCGAACGTACAATTTTAGTGTTTTGGTGATTTTTATATACACATCTTTAAAATTGTAAAGACAAGGCGCATCTTACTGTAGATTGCCGAAACCTTATGAGACTCCAGTCAGAAAGCCTTACAAGTAGACTTGAAAGAGACAAAACACCAAACTTAAATATGATACATATTGTAGCTTCAGTATATATCATTTGTGGAAAGATGTAAATTTCATCATTCAAAACCTCATTTAGACCTGCTAGTCATGTAATTTTTGGTGTTTTGCGAAAGGTATAGCAGCTCCGGCAAAACAGCTAGATTTTATGTATTCTACATTTAATTTATTTGTATAAATATTACTGTTTTTAGCGGTGCATAATAAATAATACACATAGAAACGTATGCTTATTGCACAAACTAATGTACAATACTTGCTTTGACAATGTTAACATAATTATTGAAATAGAAAAGCTGTAGGAATGTGGTGATAGAATGACACGGTTGACACCATAAATAGACTGACTTAAGTTCATAATGCATTGGATTGGAGTTTATGAATAGTAGCAGAATGATTTTAATTTGCTTCAATAGTTTTCAACATTTCATATTTTATAAAAATCATGTGATAGACCATGACTATAAACCAACCTAAGTGATCTCCCTTTGCATACACCTATGCATATATGCAAGTCATGAGTTCTTCCTCTTTGTATACATAATATGCGGATCATGAGTTCTCTCCCTTAGTCTATATGAATGCAAATCATGAGTTCTCTCCCTTAGTATATATGAATACAAATAATGAGTTCTCTCCCTTAGTCTATAAGAATGCAAACAATGAGTTCTCTCCCTTTGTATATATGTATGCAAACAATGAGTTCTCTCCCTTTGTATATATGAATGCAAATCATGAGCTCTCTTTAATTCCTTTGTATACATAAACATTAGACTGATTTTGCAAATTCTTCTTGAAAAATACAAGTTGAATGAGTCATGGTTTATCTAGTGTGATTTTTGTTGATATTACCGTAGTGGAGTTTTAGAAATTTGAATGCATAGATTACTAGTATAGTATTTGTGTTCTTAGGATAGATTGTTTTAATGTAGGCATGATGCGTTAATTGGTTTCCTATGACAATCCTGCATGTTATAAAAGGGTTTGAACAGTTTTGTGCCCCTTGCTGATCATGTGGAGCATGAATTGGTTCATTTACTATATTGGTGATATAGTGTACGTATTGCATGTTTTACTAAACTGTGGATTTTGTTGCATTGTTGCTGGAAATATCATGACCTGGAGTGGTTTTCAATATTGATCTTATTTAATTGGAGAATATGGATAGCCAATCATATCGCCTGTTACTGACCAAGAGTTTAATATGGTCATTGGTGTGATCTGATTGGTTGTCCTTATCTTTAAGTAAAGTCAGATCAATATTGAATACCATCCCAGCTGGTTAATAATTTATAGCACAGGGTATTAGTTAGCGGGTTTTGTGGTCACTGTATGTATGTGTGTTTACGGTGTTTGGCAACTCAGTCTCCATATTTTTTATATGCTAATAAAATATTATTATAGCTTGTTGACCACCAAATATTATCATCATATTTTAACATTTTTTTATAATCTTGGTTGTGTTTTTTGTATGTTTATGTATCCTAATAGATATCCTATAGCACTAAAATGGTGCAGAAAATAAATAATTAACATTTATTTAACAATATTTTTGCACATCTATCAGAAATCCTGGCGTATACTTGTTTTACCAAAAGGAACTTTGAGAATCTTCTCTTCGGAAACTGCTTGCCTATTAAATTTCAAAATAAAAAAATCACAAAAATGTTTATTGAGTGACCCTCTACCAATAAATCCCTACGTTTAATGTTCTGCAAGTCGATTAGCATATACAAAACTCTTCTTCATATCCATTTGGCTGATTCAAAAATTATTTCATGGAAATGATTTTGCTTAGTATTACCTGATAATATAATGTTTAGACATACAACTGAACACCATAATCTACTAGACGTTTATGAATCTTAAGTGAAATGTTAGTTAGGAGTTTGATATCCTAATTCTTGGTTTGTAAATAATTTCTGTATTGCCATTGGTATTTTAGTCAAAAGAACACGACCCCTTCATTACCCAGAATTCCACAGAATGGACGACCTCCGAGTCCTCCGAGCACGAATCGTCCGAAGTCAGGCTCGGGACAGATGATGAACGGTCGACAACGTACAGTCCAGTCCTCCACACGCAGACCTAATGATGCCAGTAACAAATCCACTCCTACTATAGTATGTTCTGCATGTATTATTTTCTTAGCATGTTATTTCTTGTAAAAATAAAAATCCGCTTTAAGAGCGTATTGATAACGGTAATGTGTTCCTTCTAGTGCAAGAGGACTTGATTGGAGGCCCCAACATACTAAAGTCATTGAAGATGTTAATAATGATATCTTGCAGGCTTGACACTCTGCCTACTTAGTAGTTAGTTCCAGGTAACTGTTGGTTTGCCTATTGTCTGGACAGGGGTCCTACTATTCAGGAATAATCCGGACATCCAGATTTCCTGCAAAGAAATAAATGAACATTTCTGCAGAAAATAAAAGTTATTTGGTGAAAAAATTCCAAGTATTGACAAAGTTATGGTCATTTGCAATGTATAAGCTGAACTTTAACAATAGAACACTGTTTGAGCTGAGTTTTGGAGTAGGGGTGTGTGCTAATGTTGCTTGAAACAGATTTGGGACTTGTTTTCAGAATTGGGTATCATGCTTTAGTAGTACCCCTGCTGGATCATGTGACCAGGTAGTCTGGGTATTACTGAAATACAATATATTTCCATATACTGACAAATTCATATACTGACATTCTTTTTATAAACACAGATGTTTTAAAACACTTTGTATCAATTCAGTATACTGATGTAAAAATTATTTGTTACAGCTACATTTTATTTGGGAACAAACAGCATTGTCGTAGCACAATGTTTGCACAGGCCTTAAAAAGTCCTTGAATTTGGTTTCAACCTTGAAAAGTACGTGAATGTAGTGCTACCTTGAAAACATGCCAATATGGTACTTGAATTTAACTGAAACTGTTTGAATTCAGTCAAACAGCCTTGAAAATACATAAAAGTGTATGGATGTTGTCGAAATGGCACATTATAATGATCTGCGTAAAAATAAAACAGAAACACTCTTTTCTCAAAAATTAATAGCACGTAAATGTATGGTTACGAATGTCACTGGTATGTAATGAATTAAGCGTAATCAGGTATTCTAAAATGTGTATGACATCACTAGACTAGTGTATAAAATGGTAGTGCATAATGGCATTTTCATACAATTTAACCTAGGTCAATATTCGGGAAAATGCCTTGAAAATACCTAATATACCTTGAAAAGTCCTTGAATAGTCCTTTAATTTGGTGGTGAGAATTTTGTATGAACCATGGAGTAAAACCTGACAGAACTGTTGACCAGTGGGACTTGAAGCAATATTCATTAGTCCTCTACCGGTTTTTGTCGGGAGGGGACTATAGGTTTGCCCTCTATCCGTCTGTCCAAAAATCTAGATCCTGACATAACTGAAACAGTTTCCAAGCTAGGTTGATGAAACTTGGTATGTGGATAGGGGGCAATAAGGGGATTATGCACGTCTAAAAATTGCTATGGCAACAGAAACATTGAAAATGGCTTCAAACCGGTAGGGGACTTCTGCATTGCTTACAATTCTTAATGACTTGTTAAATAAAACTTTTATTTGTATTACAGATGAATGGTGTTGCCAATGGTGATGCGTCTAGTTTAGCCTTACAAGGACTTACTGTACAAGGTAGCAACAGTCACGATAAACAGCCCACAGAATCTCCCATGGAAAGATTACCTAAAGGAAAGGTTAGTCCATCTTTACAATAGGACTGTCTGTCTTAACAATAGGCCAGTCCATCTTAACAATAGGGCAGTCCATCTTAACAATAGGCCAGTCCATCTTAACAATAGGCCAGAATGTTTTAACAATAGGCCAGAATGTTTTAACAATAGGGCAGTCCATCTTAACAATAGGCCAGTCCATCTTAACAATAGGCCAGAATGTTTTAACAATAGGCCAGAATGTTTTAACAATAGGGCAGTCCATCTTAACAATAGGCCAGTCCATCTTAACAATAGGCCAGAATGTTTTAACAATAGGCCAGAATGTTTTAACAATAGGGCAGTCCATCTTAACAATAGACCAGAATGTTTTAACAATAGACCAGAATGTTTTAACAATAGGCCAGAATGTTTTAACAATAGGGCAGTCCATCTTAACAATAGGGCAGTCCATCTTAACAATAGGCCAGAATGTTTTAACAATAGGCCAGTCCATCTTAACAATAGGGCAGTCCATCTTAACAATAGGGCAGTCCATTTTAACAATAGGCCATAATGTTTTAACAATAGGCCAGTCTGTCTTAACAATAGGGCAGTCCATCTTAACAATAGGGCAGTCCTTCTTAACAATAGGTAAGTCTGTCTTAACAATAGGCCAGTCCATCTTAACAATAGGCCAGTCCATCTTAACAATAGGGCAGTCCATCTTAACAATAGGCCAGAATGTTTTAACAATAGGCCAGTCTGTCTTAACAATAGGGCAGTCCATCTTAACAATAGGACAGTCCATCTTAACAATAGGGCAGTCCATCTTAACAATAGGCCAGAATGTTTTAACAATAGGCCAGTCTGTCTTAACAATAGGGCAGTCCATCTTAACAATAGACCAGAATGTTTTAACAATAGACCAGAATGTTTTAACAATAGGGCAGTCCATCTTAACAATAGGGCAGTCCATCTTAACAATAGGCCAGAATGTTTTAACAATAGGCCAGTCCATCTTAACAATAGGGCAGTCCATCTTAACAATAGGGCAGTCCATCTTAACAATAGGCCATAATGTTTTAACAATAGGCCAGTCTGTCTTAACAATAGGGCAGTCCATCTTAACAATAGGGCAGTCCTTCTTAACAATAGGTAAGTCTGTCTTAACAATAGGCCAGTCCATCTTAACAATAGGCCAGTCCATCTTAACAATAGGGCAGTCCATCTTAACAATAGGCCAGAATGTTTTAACAATAGGCCAGTCTGTCTTAACAATAGGGCAGTCCATCTTAACAATAGGACAGTCCATCTTAACAATAGGGCAGTCCATCTTAACAATAGGCCAGAATGTTTTAACAATAGGCCAGTCTGTCTTAACAATAGGGCAGTCCATCTTAACAATAGGGCAGTCCATCTTAACAATAGGGCAGTCCATCTTAACAATAGGCCAGAATGTTTAACAATAGGCCAGTCCATCTTAACAATAGGGCAGTCCATCTTAACAATTGGCCAGAATGTTTTAACAATAGGTAAGTCTGTCTTAACAATAGAGCAGTCCGTCTTAACAATAGGGCAGTCTATCTTAACATAAGGGCAGTCCATCTTAACAATTTGGCAGTCCGTCTTAATAATAGAGGTGTACTGTACTACATATGTTTGTTAATAATCAAGAAAACTACCATTGTATGTGATAAATAACATTTAACAAAGTTAAATGTAAACATGTCAATTTTAAAGTATAATTTGAGGACTAAACATAACATTATCACAAGTCACTGAATGTTTAGAACATAAACGCTGGTTTTGGGGTCCAAACCCCCACCTTGAAGTTTTGCAAAAATTGTGGTTATTTAATAATTTATTTTTATATAAGTTTAACTGGGCTTAGAGTCTCTTCAGGTCTACCCTCAAAGAAATATAACTGTTTTAGCAAAAAAAGCTTGTTGGACCCCGTTCAGATAACATTATTGGTCAGACATGTCAGAAAATTTCTGGATCCGCACATGATGGCAACATACGTGCCATGGCAACATACATGCCATGGTTTGCAGAACCCTTTGTGAAAGTTTGGTGAGGGAAATGCAGGAGATTTTCCTTGCTCAAAACTTTTGCTACAATTAACGAAGCTTATGCAGTAATTTCACTCATTTTACTTGCTTGTCAGTACCATGCATGCTTAACAAAGCAATTTAAACTAACAGTTGTGATCATTTTCATGACGTAAATAACAAAATTAATGTTAGGTTCCAGTATATCGAAGAAATGCGTGAAATTTGATCAATTTGCCTACGAGCATGCGTGAAGTGAGGCTAAAAACTCACGCTTGATGTGATAGATCTGGCATGTATGTGACAATATGTTGCATTGTCTAAGACATGAGAACTATTACATAATGTTATATTGCATAGGACATGATTCAACAGTTTGCTGTTGGCCTTCAAATGAGCCAAAAACTTGATAGAATGAAAACTATGAACCATCTCTCTAAAGATGATGTAGATTTTGTGATGTTAAAAACATTTAAGGGCAGACAATGTTGGTCTGCTAGTCAAAGTCAAATACAACCTGCAAAGGGGGTGGCCCCTTCCAACAAGAGTGCAAGTGGGGCCATAAAGACCCACATTGATGAAAAGGGGAAGGTAAATCAATCTAACAGGGCACTTACTCTTAAACACTGCTTTAACGTTCCTCTTGCTGTTCTATAACTCTGTGAAATCTGACCAGATAGAGTAGTGGTAGAGTGTCCTTCGGTAAATCATTCTATCAGGGCACTACTCTAAACACTGCTTACATTCCTCTTGCTGGTCTATAACTTTGTGAAGCCCGACCCAGATAGCGTAGTGGTAGAGTGTCCTCTTTGGAGATCTTGGATTCAGCCCTATGCAGACTGCAACATACCTATTTCGAGGTCTTCGATTCGGTTCTATGCTGACTGCAACATACCTATTTGAGAGGTCTTGATTTGGTCCTATGCAGGCTGCAACATACCTATTTTGAGGTTTTCGATTCGGTTCTATGCTGACTGCAACATACCTATTTGAGAGGTCTTGGATTCGGTCCTATGCAGACCCCATCATACCTAAGTGGTTTAAAATGATACTTAGAAAAGGCAGTGAGCCAGATTGGGTCTGACCTCTTTGTTGTGGACAGGTTAACAATTCACTGTGTGGTGTAACTTAAGATGCTTAATTTTCTGTCTACACTTACATCAATTAGCTTGTCCACTGTTGGGACACTTGCACATTGTTTATAATATCTAGTTACCTTCTTAATTTTATTTCCTCTTTGAAATCCCCCTTCGCTTTCATATCAGATTTGTACCTTCTAAAGTTCATTACTCCCATATGCTTTAAGTCTTTGCTGCGTTGATTGCCATTCTGAAAGTCAAACTTGAAAAACTATGACTGTGTGTGAAAGCTATGACTATGTAAGATAGGTATGGCAGTGTAAAGCCTGTATCACATCAGTCACATTACCATGTAAAAAGATGGCTGTGCAGGATTGTGTACTTTCACGAATTTATGTCACAATTACAGGGATGTCAATTATCCTGATTTATCTGGAATTCTGAAATAGCAATGACTTCTGACCAAAATAAAAGTTATTTGATGAAAATATCTCAAGAAATGGCAGAGTTATGCCATAAGTTATGGTCAATCCAATCTGCTCTGAAGGATTTTATTCAATACAAACTGAGTCAAATATGGAAACGATGTAGTTAAAGTGACATAAAGGCCTCTTTGTTTGGCAAATATGGTCAGCCGCATATGATTTTCAGGATTTTCAATTTGGCTTTGTTGACACCCTTGCAAATGACTTTAGTCGGATACCAGTGTGTGCCCCTGTTATAGAGTGTTTTACCTTCAATGCTTCAATGTCCCCTTTGCAGTGTTCTTATATTATTTAACATTCCTTAGTTTGGATTCTTACAGTTTGGAGAAATAATTTCACAGAAAACAATTTTCATTTGATTTAAATAGATATTACAGTGTGTCTATTTATATTGAATTTATGAAACAACTTGTATAAAATTATAAAATGTGATGCTGTTTTAATATGAAGAGTCATAAATGTCATATGTTTTTACATTGTTCTTTAAATCAAAGTTTTTTCGACTGAATCATCAAATATGACCACTTCTTTCATTAACTTTAGAATTTTCTTTTACGTGGCTAAAATTGTCTTTTATGTGGCTAAAATTAGACACATAACTATCTTCATTCCGTAAAGATGCCACATAAATATCATCTGGCTTCAAACCAGTAGGGGACCTCTGTATTGCTTGCAAATCTTAATGACTTGTTTAATTAGTACTGATCATATGCATACAAGGTTAAGCTTGTTTGACAGCTAGAGATACAAGCTAGAGGCTGATTTATTTCACTTATATATTTTAGCCTGGACAGATTATAGATATACGTGCCATGTTAAATGATGCAACCAAACTACATGTAGAAGAAGGTTCTAACGAGTTCTCTAACACAGGTAACACAGGAAATGTAAGTATTATGGAGAAACCTTTACCTGGATTTTGGTACATTTACTGTGATTTTGGTACATTTACTGTGATTTTGGAACCTTTACCATTATTTTGGTACATTTACTGTGATTTTAGTACATTTACTGTGATTTTAGTACATTTACTGTGATTTTGGAACCTTTACCATGATTTTGGTACATTTACTGTGATTTTAGTACATTTACTGTGATTTTGGAACATTTACTGTGATTTTGGAACATTTACTGTGATTTTGGAATATTTACTGTGATTTTAGTACATTTACCGTGATTTTGGTACATTTACTGTGATTTTGGGAACCTCTACATGTGACATGTATATAACATATTATCATATATTTCAGGATAAATTGTTAAAGCCACTAGGAGGTTATGTTGGGTACAATGCAGAATGGAGGGATTTAGCTCAAAATATTAGTAGAGTAAGTAGAAATTAAGTTCTTCTATGTAATCAAGATACATTGGTTGTCATTTATCGGTTTCAGTATTAACAGGAATTATGCTTCCTATGAAAGATGTGCTTCTATATTGCTTCGCACATGATGATCAGTCCATCCCTTTGTCTGTAAGTTGGTCAGTACACCAAATGGTTTCTGTTTAATAACTTATGAACAGTTGGGCCTTGGGATCCAAAAACTTCATAGAGATGTTGGTCATCATCAGTAGGTACCCCCTGTTGAATTTGTGATCAGTAGGTCAAAAGACAAATTAACAGTTACCTTCTACTGCAGAATGGAGCAAAATGGTTTCCATTCAATATTTTAACATGTTTCAGTTGTTTTGATTGGTTACTGTTTATCAAATAAGATAGTACAGTAATTTTCATTGGTTGTCATATTACTTGGACTGCTATGATTGGTTAATATTGTTAGTTATGCTAATTCTTATTTTAAAACTTTCAGGATATTTATTCACAAAATCCCAATGTTAAATGGAGTGATATTATTGGTCTAGAAGAAGCTAAGAGATTATCTAAAGAAGCTGTAGTCTATCCAATAAAGGTAAGGCTTTGTATTCAGTTATTTTTTTTGGCCATTTTAGTGCCAAATACAGGCACCTTCCTCTAGCAAAATAACCTCCTTTTTCCCAAAAAGAATGCATACATTCTCCCTTTTGTTCCTACTGGTATTAAAGCAACTTATTTGTATAGCTGTTTTAAGCCAAAACAATTGATTTTGAAAATGGTTAAAGTCTTTGCTATATATCAGTTAAGTATAATCAGTAGTGAAGGAAAAATATGGACAATTAATACTCGAAACAGTCTTTTTGATAACTCCCAATTTTGCGATTTGTCAAGCTAAATTTTCCCAACTTATAGGCATAGGCAGTGTAATTTTTTTCAAGAAAAATCACTGGTATGTCTTGCACATATTGCTGGCTTAGAATGAGAAGGTTGTTAGTGCCACTTACCACCTTATAAGACCCGTGCATATTTGAGACCTGCATCACAATGCGCTTCTTACGAGCCTACAAATGTATTTTCATGAAAATTGGACTTGGTCATGTTGACTAAACTGAAGTTGAAAAAGCTTTTTTTTCCATAAGTTAAAGAGTATCAGGCAGTTTTTTCTTGTTTTCTCAAATTAGCGATTTTGTGCTTATGACCTTTTCATTTTAAGCCATCGACATATTGATTCTGTGCTTGACATCTGTCTGGATGGATGTCACAAAGTTTGTTTATGCTAGTTAGTCCCCTAGCGGTTTTTCACCGGAGGGACTATAGGTTTGCCCTACATCCGTCCGTCAAAAAATCTGGATCCTGACATAACTGAAACAGTTTCCAAGCTAGGTTTATGAAACTTGGTATGTGGATAGGGGGTAATAAGGGGATTATGCACGTCCAAAAATATTTTGATTCTGACAAAAAAAATGTGGTTGCTATGGCAACAGAAACATTGAAAATGGCTTAAAACTGGTAGGGGACTTCTGTATTGCTTGCAATTCTTAATGACTTGTTCTCCTTAATCACTGGTTGGATTTCAATGAAACTTCACATAAATAGTTGGTACAAACCTAAGTTGTACACATTGTTTTAAGTTAGATCAATAATACCTGAGTTATGGCCCTTTGTGGAAGACATGTTTAAAGTGTCAAAAATCCTCCTTCGAAATATATACTTCTTTACTTTCGGAAGGTTGACATGTAATAGAACAATAATTGTGCTGACGGATAAATTTCTTAAAGTTGCCAAAAATCAAAACTGTGTAAAAGTTATCTTAAATACCCAATTTTCTTGTTGCAGGTAAAATATTTATTGTTTGCACAACTCTTTGAACTGTCTTGATTTGTTAATTTTTCAGTACCCACAGTTATTTAAAGGTATATTGAGTCCATGGAAAGGGTTGTTGTTATATGGACCTCCAGGTAATCTATACTGCATATATCTCTCGTAATATTGTATACCAATTACAAGAATTCTGATTGGTTAAGGCAGACTGCTTGAGGAGTCGATATATTTTGATTATACATGTACATGTAGAATCCGTCATGATTTGTCTAGAACTCACAGGTGATTAAGCGAGCTTAATAATTGGCTTTCGTGACGAGTTTAAGAAATGTTGATCCCAAAGACAATGAGTGGTGTATTCTTTTTATCACATTACCATAGTTACTTAGTCAAAACAACATCAACATTAACAAATTTAAGCCAACAACGTTACATTTTCATGCTGAAAAGCTGTTGACGTCATGCATTTGTTATCACACGTGTTATATAATAATAATAATAAAGACTTTATTTACCGAAGGTGAAAACACATTAAGTTACATACATAATATATACACTTATTTCCAATGCGGCCTTCGTTGAAATAACATTTTAACAAGAATAAAACAAAAGCAAAACAAAAACATACATGTATTCATTTCCGACAAACACTCACTTGAATTATATTACTACGACTCACAATCATGCATAATAACATACATTAACTATGAACTATTCGTTTGATGAAGAGACTAAATAAAAATATACAATGTACAAACAATACATAGTTTTACGAGTCTCAATTATTTTGTCTTTCTAGGAGCAATTTCTTATATTTGGTTTTAAATGTTTTTAAAGAATTGCTTTGTCTGATATTGTGTGGAGTATTATTCCATATTTGAGATCCTTTAAATGCAAATGTGTCCTTTAAATAGTTTGTCCTTGGTCTCGGTTGAACAAGATCATTCTGTTCAATCGAGCGCAAATTGTTAGATGAAAAAGTTACAAATTCAGACATATATTTAGGTACTAAACCATGTCGACATTTAAAAACAAGTAGCCCAATATGATATGCACATCAGTTCTCAAAGTTTAGCCACTGTAAATCATTAAACATGACGTTTTTATTTGTTTGAACAGGTTTTCTTAAAATAATTCTGGCTGCTCGTTTTTGAATTTTTGTGATTCTGTTGATTTCTATTTTAGATCTAGTTCCCTTTCCCCATATAGTACAACCATAATCAAATGTTGGCATAATATAAGAATTATAAAACATTTGTTGCATCTCATCAGTTAAATAGTACCGTATTTGTTTCAATAAAGCTATTTTAGAGTTAAGTTTCTTTGAGACACTGTTTATCTGATATTTCCACGACAGTGTGTTGTCAATATATATACCAAGCACTTTTTGGGTTTCTACATTTTTAATTTGCATATTATTTATGTACAATTTCATTTCCTTTGCATTTTTTAATTTATTGTAAGAACTAAGTACCATGCATTTAGTTTTAGACAGATTTAAAGCCATGTTATTAATATCACACCATTTGTTGATATTATTCAAGTTTAGTTGAATATTAAGTTCTATATCTTCAATATTGTGATGTGAGCTAAAAAGGGTTGAATCATCTGCATATAGGTCAATATTAGCCATCGTTGTTTTCAATCCGATGTCATTGATGTAAATTAAGAAAAGAAGAGGTCCAAGAATAGACCCTTGAGGAACACCCGATTTTGTATTTAAAGTTTAGGCTTAACAATTATTTACCTTAATACATTGTTTCCTGTTACTTAGGTATGACTCAAAAAGCCTTACGGTACTTTCAGAAAAATGGTATAATTTTAGTTTATATATTAATATGTCATGATCTACAAGATCAAACGCCTTACTCAAATCTAGAAACACCGCTCCAACATATTTTCCCGAGTCTATGTCCTTCAACCAAGTATCTATTAAACGTATAAGTGCCGTTTGACAAGAGTGTTTCTTCCTAAAACCAGATTGCGTTTGATGTAAAACATTGCTAGTTTCAAAGTATTCATGGAGCTGTGTTGCAATAAGTCGCTCGAATACCTTTGATATAGTTGATAATATTGATATTGGTCTATAATTACAAGGGTTTGTCTTTTCACCCTGTTTAAAAATAGGTATGACAAAAGCTTCCTTTAGCGAGTCTGGAAAAATACTATGATTTATACTAGTATTTATAATATGAGCAAGAGCTGTCGTTATGTAATCACCACAGTTCTTTAATATCTTGGAGAACATTGTTCCGTCATTTGTTCTCACATGGAAGATGACGGTATTTATGTGATAAATATTTAAATTACTATAAATGATAAACAGATTTGAGCTTTTTTCCTGTGATGATATATTTTGCCAGGCAATTATAAGAAAACTACCGGTATATATATTATAAGGTAAGTAAAATATTAACTTTTCCGTAACTAGAACTATAATTGTGGTTTTCAGGTACTGGTAAAACACTCTTAGCCAAGGCTATAGCCACAGAATGCAATACAACATTTTTCAACATATCTGCATCAAGCATTGTAAGCAAATGGCGCGGAGATTCAGAGAAGCTAGTCAGGGTAGATATTGATTTTATTCTTTATTATACCGTGTACATGTTTATAAAGACGACCGCAGAAGATTTCTGATTGGCTTGAAAACGAATTTGCATTTCAAGGAAACATAACTTAATTTGTACAGATTATTGTTCTTGCATATTTCATATTTGAGATGGAAATTCTTACTTCATTTATCTTAGTGTGTGACAGTGATTTCGAACTATCAGTATAATCCAATTTTCCCTGAATTGAAAATATTTTGCAATATTTTGCAATATTTCTGTCAGTTCAGACAAGGTCGAATATAACGGCAAAACATCAAGACGTAAAGTAATATCAGTACATGCTGTCGTTCTCTTGTCAATGAATTTGATATCTTTTATGCAACGGATAGATTGGCAAATTCGGTCGGCGGGCGGGTGTTCGCAATTGGTTTCCGAATGATACCTTCAGTAAGGAATGAGATATCATGATGAAACTTGCTGTGTAGGTAGCTTTTTTGAAAACCTTGCTTGGGATTGTAAGTGGGTCAAGGTCAAGGTCACTGTTACTAAAAATAGAATAAGACTTGTTTATTGATATGTTGTTTATGATATTCATGACATTTACATTTACATTATGTTTGTATTTCTTTATTGTAGGTATTATTTGAAATGGCGAGATTTTATGCCCCATCCACAATTTTCTTAGATGAATTAGAAGCCATAATGAGTCAAAGAGGATCTCAAGGTGGAGGGTAGGTTTTTAATATTTTATCCATAAGGGGGGGGGGTCTTCATTATTGATGTCGATAAGTGGCATTTCCAATGAAGAAAATACCATAGACTGAAAAAATAAATCGCTTGCTATATGCTTGCTCGGGATGATTCTAAATTATAATAACTTTTTAAACTTTTTGGTTCTATGCATTATAAAGCATAATTATATAGCCTCCATTTCTCTATTTTGTTATTGCCATATTTTTCTCTAACAAAAGATGCTTTGGTGCTCGATCGCTCTAAAAAGTCAGGGAAAACTGCTCTGTGTGCAGGGAATTTTGTCTCAGAATATTTTGCTGGCATAGAATGAGAAGGTCGTAAATGCTACTTACGACCTTATAAGACTCATACATATTTCAAAACTGCATTACAAGGCGCTTCTTATGCACCTGTTTTCATGAAAATCGGAACGTGTCATGTTGACCAAACACAAGGTGAAAAAGTTTTTTTTTACATAAATAAAGAGTAGTTTCAGACAGCTTTTTCTTGTTTTCTCAAAATAGCGTTTTTGTTACAACTTACCACCTTCTCATTCTAAGCCAGCAATATGTGGGAACCCTGTAATCGAGTTGTTGATCATACTGTGTTACATGGAGGTGTATAACTAGATGAATATAAACATGTTAATCATAGGGGTTCACTAGCTTCTGAAAACTGAAGGGTCATTTTGATACTTTTGACTAAATTTTACCATGTTATAGGCAAAATACCCATGGTTCGAAGCGAAAATGACCCTTTAAACCAATATCAAAATGCAGCTTTTTGGAAATATCAAGGGTCTAAACCCCTACTACCTAGCCAAATGGAACCCCTGATTTATGGGCATGTATTTTGTGTTGTTAGGGAGCATGAAGGAAGTAGAAGAATGAAGACAGAGTTGTTAGTACAGATGGATGGTTTAGCTAAAACGGATGATCTTGTCTTTCTCTTGGCAGCTTCCAATATTCCATGGTAGGTTTTAATCCTTCTTACTGTATCATGATACATTCTGTTGAAAGTTGGCCTCAATATATAGCCTAGGGGTAGAAGGTCCACTTTGAGTATGTTTGGTGTCAGATTCAATCCCAGACTGAGGCATACCAAAATGGTTAAAATGGTACTAGTGTAATAATCTCCCTAAATGCTTGGTTTTAAGCATAGTTAGTTTCAAACAGCTGGTTTGCACGATGTCAAGATAAATTGACTGGGTAGTCTACATATGACTGAAATACTGTTTACGAGAGAGACTTAATATAATAATTTAAAAAAACACATTCTGTTACTAAGACCTGATACATTTACATACCAACTCAGTAGTCTTAATGTTAAGAGCATCTCATCAATGAAATTAGGTATACAGCAGCATGTGTATGAGAGCACTAGAAATTTTAGAAATGCTTTTTAGTGTTTCCAACCAACTAAAGATGAACTTTTTAGTAACATAGACATATTCTCTTTAATTAAAAACATTAAGTCCAACATATGTTTGTGTGTTTTTTCAGGGAGCTTGATCATGCAATGTTACGTCGACTTGAGAAACGTATACTTGTAGATTTACCGACATACGAGGCCAGGAAGGCTATGTTTAAACATCATCTACCTAGAGTAGTAAACAATAGTGACAGTGGAGGGTTAGAACTTATGTCGGATCTGGATTACGATATGCTGGCCTTGGTAAGTAATGTATTCTTGTTGTTGCGTTGGTCAGTTGAGAGACTCAGGTTGCAGGTGTGAGAGGTGGCATGGTTGTACCTTTTGTATGCTTGTAACCTTTGCAGGGACACGAACAAGTCATCAGAAAGTAATACTCATTACGCCCTTGTTTGGGCCTGGCATTATAGGAGTAATGGAGCTTGCACTTTTAACCTAGATGTAATATTATGATATGTGTTTACATTGTATATAGTTGGTTGACAACAATATATCTGCTATAATGAGAGACTTAAATGATCTCCCTTGTAAGATAATGTCCGAGCTTGATCAATTAGCATATTGGTCCTGACTTGTTGAGATCCTCCTACTGTTATGTCTACAAATAAAACTGCTACTATTTTTATATCAAAGTTTGTTGACTTCAAAAATGATATTTTGTATGATGAATTTATTGTATTTCAGAAATGTGAGGGTTATTCTGGGTCAGATATTCAACTTGTGTGTAAGGAGGCGGCCATGAGACCAGTTAGAAAAATATTTGATGCTTTAGAGAATCATTCTGAAGGTAAAATGTTCTGTAATATGCGAAGGCACAGAATTTGCCTGAAATGTGATAATGGAAGACACAGTTATCAAGTTTTGTAATATAGCAGTATGATGTAAAATAATTGATGTACATGAATTATATTAATTAAGAAATAATGAATATTTATCTGAGTTTTCTCATAGAATAAAGCACACTCACAAGTTCGGATGCGTAGTAGTTAAATCACAAGTGCGTAGCACGAGTGATTTAAAGTACGCATCTGAACAAGTGTCTGTGCTTTGTTCATTATTTCGATTCTAACATAGCCAATATTTTGCATTTGACAACACACCAAGACATACACCACAGCACTAATTTCTTCCACGGAAGCTGATTAAACGTTTGAAGTTATTCGGCCGTAGCTGTGTTTTATTGGCAGTTTGTGCTAATCATGGTTTCCTCTATGTGTATATAGCTGAGATCGCTGGTTGTATTAGAATAATGTTTAACTCTGTTTAAATTTCACCCTAACCTTGATGTTTTATTTCAGGAGGTAAAGACCTTCATATTCGTCTGGATACCATAGTTACAACTGATGTACTGAAAGCATTAGAACGCACGAAACCATCAGGGAAAGCTATGAAGGACAAATATGCAGCTTGGCAACGAGAGTATGAATCTGTCTGATATCTAGTACAACTAGACAAACTCTGTAGACAGTTAGGCCAGAGTTTTTTTTATTTTTTTGTTACTCAGACTTTAATAGTCCTCAGGAAGAGGGAAAACAATAAAAACAAGTCATTAAGAATTGCATGCAATACAGAAGTCCCCTAGCGGCTTTAAGCCATTTTCAATGATTCTGTTGCCATGGCAACCACAATTTTTGTCAGAATAAAATTTTTTTTAGACGTGCATAATCCCCTTATTGCCCCCTATTCACATACCAAGTTTCATAAATCTTGCTTGGAAACTGTTTCAGTTATGTCAGGATCCAGATTTTTTGACGGACGGACTGACAAAGAGCAAAAATAAAACTCCCAAAATATAGATAACACGCTGTTGGTGGTTTACTAAGTCAATGACAGTCCAATTTAAAGCAATCAACAACAGTGTTAGTTTTCAAGAAAACAGCCAATCTATCTTTAGACTAGTATACTGCACTGAAGCACTTATAATACCAGCTATCATTAACAAAATAATGAAATAATAAAACAAGGGAGGTATATTACCATCAAAACATTATATGCAATTTTGTTTTTTTTCAAGTTTTTTTTGTTTTTGAAAATGACAAAAAATTGGGCCGGAGGGTTTGAGTAACGAAAAATCAAAGGACTCTGGCTTAATGCATTTTATATGATATAGTGCAAAGCACAGCTTTTTTCTCGCATGAAGGCAGGTAGCAACTCTGTCCATTGTTTTTGTGAATGGGGATTTTGTTCGATACATTCCATGTGAGGCAACTCCGTCCATTGTTTTTGTGAAGGGAATTTATATTTCGATATATTCAATGTGACTTTTCAATGTGATATTTGATATGTACTTGTATACCATGTTTGAGGCAATGATTTGTTTTTATGTGACCTCAGATAAATAGATCTGTTTATCATTGATTCTCCCATATAGAGTGGGGGAGACATATTGATTTTATGCTCTACGTCTGACTGGATGATTGGATTGATGTCACACAGTTTGTCCTTTCTTGTTCTCCTTGACCATTGGTTGGATTTCAATGAAACTTCACACGAAAACTTTGTACCAAGTCTACTTGTGCATACTGTCAGGAATTTGAGGTCTGATAATTTTTGCTGGAGTTATGGCTCTTTGTGAGAGACATTCATTCTTGTGTCAAAATCCGTTTTATGCAATATGATCGTGGACTGATTTGTAGTGGGTATAGCAGTTACAGGCAGCTGTAAAAAAATCTAACCCTGCCTTAAACAGCCAGTTAAGGGGGTAGGTTAAATATGGTTGCCTAATTAATATGATTGTTATTTTCATGTTGAATATACTCGCATTTACCCACATAGTTACGGTGAACTGTACAGCTATACCCACTTAAATAATCATAATGTGATTATGATTTTATACAATACACAGCTACTTTCTTGTTATAATTATCGCTGTATTTTTGCCGTTTTTTGTGCCCTTTTGTATATATAGTGACATTTGTAGAATTCTGTCAAATATTTATCCATCTGCCGTCCATATTCCCATCAAACTGTTATTTAAACATTTTTAGGAAACATATATGTCATGTTTTGTTTCTTAAATATGGTTTAACCCTTTACTCCAACTATGTCAATTCACACACCTATCACCATCACCAATTATAATCCAATTAGGCCACAGCTCTTTTATTTTTAGGTATAAGGGAATTTTTGACAATTTTACTGTCTTTCGGAGGAAATGGAAATATAATAAGGGGCAAAAAGGGTCCTAAGTCTCTCACTTGCCATTGAGTCATTTACCTAGGGCCCCCAAAGGGCTTCTTGATATATTTTTCCTTCACCTCATGGTAGCAAATCTTAAAAAAAAAAATCCTGTAAACTTAAAAATTAAAAAATCGGCCAAATATTTAGACGTATGAAAAGAGCACATGTACATTGATATAGGGCATATTATGTAAAGGGTTAGTGGCCATTTTTCCTTAAAAATGTTTGTAGTAAGGTAATGTTTATGTATAATCACCCTCGAGACAGGATTTGATGTTAACATATAGTTTGTTCAGTTCTGTTTATATCAGATAACGGACAGGTCTTTCAGCTGATCACAATACTCAACACAAATCAAAACTGTATTTGTAATCTAGACCAAAAACCTTGGCCTAAGTACTTGTGATAAAAGATATATAATTATTTTATTACTACATGTTTTTGTACTAACAGTTTTTCCTAGACAGTTACATGTTGTTACATGTGAATTGGGGGTATATTGTCCTTGTATCTTACTTTTCACATGTCAGTGACGTTAAATCTACTCACTGGCTGTCTGGAGTTTTTTTTTGGTGGGGGAGCGGGTTCATTCTTCACAAACATCTCCTGATCAGTACATTAATAAGTATGAACATGCCCAATACTGAACTTTATCTAACTAGTATCTAGATCAGGATAAATGGAATCCTTAGTTCCATTGTAAATATTTGATTTGTTTTAATGAGATAAAACTATTTTAGTTTTGTCAAACCCCTGTGGAAACCTAAGATTTATGGTGTCACACCCCTATGGAACCCTATGATCACTGGGATACTAATCAAACATACAAAGGTGCTGTAGGTTGATTGAGCTGTTTTAATACTTCACATTTAATTATGCCCCCAGTCTTTGATGAGGGGGTATATAGATTTGCACATGTCGGTCAGTCGGTAGACCAAATGGTTTCCGTGCAATAACTCCTGAACGCTTTGCCCTAGAATCGTCACACTTTACATGGAGGTTAATCATCAACTGTAGATGGCCTCATTGATTTTTTGGTCAAAGGGCAAGGTCACTGTGACTTTCACCATTTCTGACCATTGGACTGCCATGTGGGCATATGCGACTTACAAACATCTCTTGTTTATACCATGTTAACTTACTGAAGCCTCCTTTTTTGATGGAATTAAAACTGTTTTATCAACTTGTTTTGCTTTAGTCCTTATATATTGAACTTCCTTTGTACATAAATTGTATATATTTTTATTAATATTTGCACAGAATTATTTTAAGAATTGACCCATAGCTTAGGTCATTTAGTATATATTTATAAGTTTAATTGCATTAAGAAAGCTCCTGTCAAATGAATGTATTATTAAATTGAAGGTATGTTACACAAATATGTATTTATTTATTTATTCAATTGTCAAACAGTATTGCATACATGATACCTCAGGGGACTTGTTCACAAATATTTTAAGATGATAACTCATCCTTGGACTTCAAACCAGTCTTTACTTATCTGCCCCCACCCCTCCCCAATCGGAGTTTGGAGGGTGCATGGTTTTGTGTATGTAAGTAGGTCACACTGTCCAAAGACCTAATGTTTTAAGATGATAACTCGAGAACTCAATCTTCAGCTTAGGATCATCAAACTTGATATGGAGGGTCTTCATGACCTTCAGAATACCCCTATTCTGTTTTAGGTCAAAAGGTCATAGGGACGTTGGTCATTAAGGGGGGCATTTTGTGTTCTAAGAGCTCTTGTTAGTCCCCTACCGGTTTTTGACCGGAGGGGACTGTAGGTTTGCCCTCCGTCCGTCAGTCAGTCTGTCCGTCAGTCAGTCCGTCCGTCCGTCCGTCCGTCCGTCTGTCAAAAAATCTGGATCCTGACATAACTCAAACAGTTTCCAAGCTAGGTTTATGAAACTTGGTATGTGGATAGGGGGCAATAAGGGGATAATGCACGTCCAAATATATTTAGATTCCGAGCAAAATTGTGGTTGCTATGGCAACAGAAACATTGAAAAATGGCTTAAAACCGGTAGGGGACTTCTGTATTGCTTGCAATTCTTAATTACTTGTTTTTACATTAAATCTAGGTACATAAAATTTCACTGGACTTAGTTTTGTTAACAACTTTCCAATTTTTATTAGAACAATATTGCAATAAAAATATAAAGAGTAACAATTACTGCTACCATGTTAACGTCTAAGCTTAAATTTCAGTCCTAAAACATTTGTGCAAACAGCCCCAGACTATGTAAATAATGTTAAGCACATTTAGTCGGGAAGAAAGACATACTGATTGTGTGCTAGATGGATGCCACAAAGTTTGTTTGTGCTTGTTTTTCTTAACCATTGGTCGAATTTCAATGAAATCTAGTAACTAGCCTAGTTGTGCATATTGTCAGGAATTTGAGGTAAGATAATTCCTGCCAGAGTTATGGCCCTTTGTGGGAGACATGTTTTTGTGTCAAACCCCTTCTAGTTATAATGTTGTTACTCACTGTAAACATGTATTAAGAGACAAGTATGTAACAGGAACAATTTGTCTGCCGTATCTAGGCTCAGATGACTGTACTTATTGGAGTTCTGAAGTCCATTTATTTTAATAGGCCATTAATATATATCTTCTTAAGAACTGTCATGCACAAAGGTTAGCCAATTAAAGACACGCTTTATAAACCATTGAAGAATAGACTGTGCGCACTCAGATCATGATATTCTGAAATAAGTTTGAATTGATTGTAGTAGTTATAACTATACCCAATAGTTTGTAACATATCAATTTAAAACAATGGAATATTGTGAATTTTTTAATATTTTGGAATGTTTTTGTAGCACATATTTCACACTAAATCACAGAAAATAAGCACAACATTATGACATAATTTCTATTTACTGAGTTTGTTTTTACAGCATTTTTACAGTAACTGTCATTTTGCCTAGCTTGTCTTCTGTTACAGAGTCAATTATTACATTACGGTAAAATTCCACAGAGCCACAGACAACCTTCTGTTTTTGCGTTGTGTCAAAATATTTTAATTTATAGATTTAATATGTGCAGTTATACATTAATAACTGGTCTTTATTATTAAGTTGGCCTTGATATTGAGGTTATATAGAGAGCAAACAAACAAAATGGGGCTCGAAAAGTGTGTTCTTACTTTTAAGGTGGTTTTACTGGTGAGGTTATTTTACCATTCTGATGGTTTTTAAGTGAGGTGTTTCTGTGCTTTAAATTGTTAGTAAATTCATATTATTTGTGGATACATATGTATAGATATGTCTCAATTTTCACAAATTGTCTCAAAAATTAAATGTTTTCAGAAATTGTGTGAACGACATTTGATTCTGTTTTAGTTCACTAGGTACTGTTTTATCAAAGCACTAACGGAAATCGTAAAACTTATGCCCAAATTTAAAATCTTCGTAATTCGTTAACAACTACAAATTGGGGGACATACAAGGTTTGTATGGTTCATAAACTGAAATAGTATTAATATTGCAGTTACTGCACTATGTAGTTAAAGAATTATCAAGATTTAAATTTTAGGCCTAAATTAAATATTTCTGTAAGTGCTTTGATAAAACATTAGTCTGGTCCTCAAGCAAACTCCTCGCAGCAGTTACCTCTCATTGAAGTGTAACTGTATCTGCAAGGGAAGTTACTGTTGTGACGTATTTGCTGTGAGACCATGTTGTATATTTCCGTCCATTGTGATATAAATTATGTGCGTGGCTTGTTATTTTTTGTCTATACACGTTTTGTTGTATTAATATAACATCCTGGTGATAAAGGAATTGTTGTTATACTGTCATATATGTATGATAAAAATAAAAGTACAAATATTCCAAATATATTCCATGTGTCATGTTTATATCTTACCTTTAAAGTGCGATGCATTTGTAACTCCGCGATCTAGGTTTGATTCCTGTTCGCAGCAGGTCATACCCTTCCATGTAAAGAACAAGGTTCCCTGTATTTTGTCAAACTAATTTGCATTTTCTATTTTTTGAAAAATCATGACCAAAATAAGTCTTTTGTGAACCTTGTCCTTTGACAATTTTGTTGCTTTTCCTCCACATGTTGAAAAATTGTAGTTGAGCAATTCAGGAAAACTTGTTCGGTAATTAGCCTGCCTTATATGAATGGAAAATTGTTTAGAAACAATTAAACTCAAAAGAGACAAAACGAACATCATTTAAAGACATTGTCCTTTCTCTTCATGAATCATAATTGCTACATTATTTCCGTTGTATGGTTACTAGCAAATGGATCAATACGAGTGAATGGTGGTATTCCTTGGATTGAACTAGCGGTCTCTGGTAATGTTGTCCAGTAATCTGACCAGTGAAAGGTCTGTGCATCTCGCATACAGTACTCGATGTGCAGTGGTCCCTCGTAATCTGTGTAGTACATCACATAGAAATTACACATCTCGTCCATATGTTGTGGTCTATGGGAAAGAAAATTAAACATGATATACTAGTATATACTAATATAATATAAAGATAATATACCTTAAAAAACAAAGTCATTTAAGAGGCACACGTCCGCATGTCAAAATCACTTGTCCAGCACTAGTTTGTTGCATAACCGGTACAGCATACCAAAAGCACTTGTGACGTACACAGCATGGAAAGGTACAACCTGCCAAAAGAACACGCTCTGCCAGGCATGTGTCCATTTTTGTTAATTGCGCAACATGCAAAAGGACAGCATGCCAAAAGCACACACTGTCAGGCGCATGTCCTTTTTGTTCATTTTACAACTTGATATAGTGCAGCCCACCAAAAGCCTTCTGTGAGGCACATGTCCCTTTAGTCCATTACACAACATGAAAAGGTACAGGGTGATCATTAATATATGGTAACATAAATAACTTTAATAACTTTATCAGTATCATATATTAATGATTACCCTGTACAACCTGCCGAAAGCATCCACTCTGCCAGACACGTGTCCGTTTTTTTAATTGCGCAACATGCAAAAGGACAGCATGCCAATAGTACTCTGTCAGGCGCATGTCCGTATTTGTTAATTGCACAACTTGAGAAAGTACAGCATGCCAAAAGCACATGTCAGTCACATGTTCATGGCACACAATGAAAAAGTACAAACAGCCCTATAGTAATCAGTCTTGTAAATGTCTATTGCACAACATGATAAAATACCACTTGCTATTAGCAAAGTCCTTTGCTAGGCACATAACCTTGATAGCATGATAAAAGATAACCTGCCAAATATGAGTCACAAAATCCGTTTTTATGCATTGCACAACGTTATGACGTAAAACCTGCCCAATGCAAAGCTCTTGATGAGGCACATGTTCGTCTTTCAAGTCACCTTTTCTTCCACAAGAACTTGATTGGACCTATTGCTTTAATGTATGTCCCTTATTGGACATTTGGTAGTGTACATTTCCTGAACTGCTGCATATACAGAAAAACTGTACGGTTCGCATACAACATGCACAAAAGATGTAATTAAATCACTTACCCAATGTTTGTGAAAAAGTCTCTATCGCTGCTCATTGTACACCTAGATGCCTAAAACATACACCATTGTGCATATTTATTCAAATGTTTTTCCAAAAGCAATGAGTAGTTTTCAGACAGTTGTTTTCTTGTTTTCTCAAAACACGACCTTATTCGTCTTAGCCAACAAATTATTCCATTGTAATACAAAGGAGTAGGTTCTCTTACTATATATATATAAATAGCTGAATTTGGCTCATGTGATGCAATTTGGATGCATTTACATAATGTCGTCTTTTCCCAGGTAACTGATAAGCCCTTTTAGTAGGGACCAATATGGCAAGAATACCATTGACATTTACGTCCCTTTTCTGTTCTCATATTGTTTAAGACCCTAAATGCCGAAAAAACCGGACCGTATTATGTTACCACAGAGGTTTGAATAACATTTTAGTGAGTCTGGGCTTATCGGCACTTTAAACACATCAAATGTTGCAGACGTAGCATTATGTTAATGAAAATTTCATCAGTCCATCTTATTCAATTTCCAAATATTTACAAGGAATATTTATTGACTGTTACAAATTTTGAGTAGTATATATGACAAAAAACCGACTCAAAACGAATTTAACACAATGAAAAATGTGAAACAGAAATGATTGGGTATAACTTTTAAATTACGGAAATCAATTTAAGTGTTAGGGAATAATTACGCTAATGTCATAAAATTGGATTATCACGATGTGTGAAAAATACGGACCGTAACAAAATTTAGTATGACATTTTTCGGAGGTGTGAAATTTCGCTCAAATGATTGCCTCGAGATAAGGTAATTAATTATCGTTGAAAATTATTCACTGGACCGACACCTGCGCTCGAATTAGACCGGATGCTCGTAATAACTTTACTCGAGTTAGAGGGATAAATTAATATACAATATAGAGCAAATTCGTCGGGACTTTGAAATTTGCTCGAATTAGGCCGGTTGCTCGAATAATCGCTGCTCGTATTACCGAGGTTTTACTGTACTTACAAGTATGTCACCTTTTTGTACTTCCAGTCCTGATGTTGTAGCATCATAGAAAGACTGAATATAAAAATGAAACAGTTGACAAACATGATCTCTGATGGCCTTTACCTTGTGCAAAATGTTCAAGAATTGGATGCCAGTCGAGTTTCTACGGAGGTCACAATGCCTGTTGAGCCAAGGTGTTGACCTAACAGCCATTCAATACTTCGTGTGACTCCAATAGACACTTGACAGCCATCCCATTCTTGTGTGACAAAGATTGGAGTAAAATGTATTGATGTTCATGGAATTCTGTTTCTTTATGTATATGTAGTGTGTTTCAGAGTTTAACAATAATTGCTATTGTGTGTAATTCCAACGTCAACAAATCCTTGTATTCTGTGGCTAAGACTAAGCATTTAAACATCAATAATTCCAACTTCAACAAACCCCCGTATGTATTCTGATTAGCTGAGACGAAGCGTATACACATGCATGAGCGTCTTTTATACTTGTGCTAAATCCCTTGGTTGTTCTCAGTAGGACGTTTACCTCTGGAATTGTAACACACTCTTTCCGTTGGCTAATTTATATGCTCCAGAAGCTGTTTTAATTGCCTAATCGTCTATAGATTTGTTGCCTTATTGTCTTACGATTTGTATGCAATGCTTCATCTCACGTCAACTATAATAATGTTCTAAGAACATGTCTGTACCTGAGGCAACTGTGGAGACATTCGTCCAATTTCCGTCCACTTGCCGTCCCTGATTCTATAAGCGGAAGTGACGACACCTGAAATCAGGTCAATATGGTTACTGGTAAAATACAATGCCGACTCACTGTTGGACAAAACAATTATTGTATCATTCGTCTGTGATTTCAATAAATATTGGACTACATATAAGCACGCATGTTAATTAACATGCGTGATATAAGAGTCAATTTCAAAATTCGCAGGTTTTTAGTCGCCCCAATTTTTTCAATATGTTTTGTCAAATATAATGGGTTTAATTGTACAATGTTATTGTCCAAACTCTTCTTGGACATTTATGTATAGTTTCGACCCTTAATTCAGAGAATATATATGAGCCAGTCTCCAGGAAAACCTGCTGTTTTGACAAAAAAAATGATTTTGAGATTTTTTATTATTTAAAAGAGTAATCTCAATGAAGCAAAATTCAAAAGAAATTTTGTTAGTATCTTGATTTTTAAGGAAGTTACAGCTGTTTAGTTGAGGCCCTATTCAGAGCCTTCTAATGTGACGGCGCAAACGTCATTCAAATATTATTCGACGTCATTGTAACAAGTACTATATAAATACTGCATTTGATCAATTCTTGACATAAACTGTTCAAAATGATATCACATTTTAGAATGATGTTTTAAGTTTTAAAATATATATCCAAATTGTAAATATTAACATTTAGAGAAAGGCTACTACTGTTTTAAACAACTAACTCCTCGATTTTCTCAATTAGAGTAAATTTCTGAAATTGGTCACCATAGCAACGAAGTAAGTGATTTCGACATAATTCATAAGAAATTTTAAAGTTAAGATATAGTAATATATGGATAAATCACTTAAAATTGAATCTATAGATATGTCATGTTTTCTTATGTTAGAGCTTTTTATGTAATGTAGTAATTACATAATGTCAATATAGCAGGTTTTCCTGGAGACTGACTCATATAATTTTCAAATTCAAACTTAAAGTCACTTCAGTAAATTGTCTTTGGTGTAACGATCAGGAAATTTAACAATAAATTCTTTAATCAAACTGAATTCAGCTGACTATCAAGTACATAGTAACGAAAATACTCATATCTGAATAAATTATGATGAAATTGTAAATTGAATGAGTCACATGAAATTGGATAGCAATACAATTCACCAATATCAAATCTGAACATTTTTTACTACTTTGTATTGTATATATTACAAACAAAACAGTCTTGTAATTTTTTTCTTTCATATATGTAGCATTTCCTGCAGGCTATCTTTAAGATACATCTATTGTAAAGACTGTTTTCATTTCAATTACATCATAAAACCTGATTTACATTGTTACACCACGGACATTGTTACACCATGGACAAACACATTAATATACCTAATTAATCAAATTTAGGAATAATCTTAAGATAAAAGGTATTGCAGACTTGTGTGCTGTATTCAGTGCTACCCAATATATATATATATATATATATATATATATATGCAAAAACAGAAAGGATGTCATGTGTTAACAGCTGTATTACATTTATTAGTTTTATTATGAACATGAGGACAATATAATGCTTTTGCAACACATATCTGCTTTAAAAATATGTGTCAATGAAATACAATCGTAATCAATTAAAAATGTCAATATATTTCTGAACTTCACTGTTAATTTACTGATATTGTCCGTGGTGTAGCAAATTTAGATTGTTACACCATGGCCAGTTACACCACGGACATTTTTAGATGTTATCATCAAAATATACACATCGTTTATAGCACTTCGATACTGACGTTACAAAACTACTGTATACATATATCTTAAACCAAAAGTGGAACTATTATGAAAAATATGCTTTCGGATGTATAATAAACAGTGTTACACCAAAGACAAAGAAAAAAGTGCGACCAGGGATACAAACATTGTTTTGTCTATAGATTTCTAATTATAAATTAAATTAAAAAACATTCATCGCTGTTGTGTGAAGGATGAGGAACTCTTTCGAAATAAAGAAGTTATTTTGGTATTTTAGGGAATCATGTTATAAAATTAGGTACCTAATCGACTTCGTTACACCAAAGACACACAGCTATGGGACAAGCATAAAACATATATTTTTTACAATATTGATTGTATGTTTTTGTTTACAATATATTTTCTGTGTATTATTAAATTTTCACCATCAAAATGCACCTACAAGTTTTGTATCATAACATATGACAACATGAAATACTTTAATAAAAAGCATAACACTGTGGTACTGGGACATTCATTTGTTCCCTGTTGAAGGCAGTAAAAACACAAATACAAACATTTACTGATGACAAATCATTTAGATTTGCAGTGTTACTATAAATACAGTATATATAGCTTTATATAATTACTTTTTTACTATCATTTATCATATTTATGTGTGAGTTATTCAATCAGGACAAGAAAACCTGCGAATTTTGAAATTGACTCATAAATGGATTTCTTAAATACATGCACACTTCCTAATGCTTGAGAATCCCCCTTCTTCACTCGTACACCCTATTACATTTCTTCCTGTTCGTTTATTTAGTCATCTCTTCTTCATACGTGTTATTATCAAAGTTTTTCATTTCGTTTTCTAATTCATGTCCCCATTCATGTCCATTTCTCTATATGATTTATTTTATAGAGGATCTTGCATGAGTGCTCATTACATACGAGTTTTATTAAACGAGTGGACAAAATGATATGTCACGAGGCTTTGTCGAGTGTCATATTGTTTTTGTCGACGAGTTTAATAAAACTCGTATGTAAAAAGCACGAATGTAAGATTCTATTTATCACATAACATTAGAGAACGCTCCTATTCGTTCAAAATAATAATGTACTCTGCATAGGTTTCAGCCAAAATTTAGCGGTACAACGAACGCGACGTCATGACGACGTTGGTATTATCCTGACGTCATGGGTCAATCAATTCATGGATTGGCTTACGTCGCGTCAGGCTAATTTGCATATTTATTGCACACTCTGGGAGTGCCGAACGATATTTACGGCACGGCTTTACGGCACTGCTGGACCGCGGGTTATGTGATAAATCTATTTTACACATACCAATAGCTAAATTAATACATATTTGTCGAAATTAAAATGGAAGTCTAGCAAAGGAAAATAATTTTGAATTAAAAATACATATTTCTGTCTGTGTTCCATTGGTACATATAAAGTGCAGTTTCATGCTCGTGTTCCCCTGTCAATATAATTCATTTATGTCAGAATGATTTTCGAAAATTGTTGTTATTGTATATTTATAAGCATGTGCACCGCATAATATATCATTGTTTCATCTTGATATATTTGACGTAACTGTTGTTTTTGTATATATTGTGTAAATGTATTTTAGTTTTCAGAGGCTAGTAGGGAAGTTTAGGAAAACGTCTAGCTATTTTGCTTCTATAAAGAAAGTCTTAATTATAATAACATGTATTATTTCTATTATTATTATTGGCAATTGTTTAAATGGGATTCTTGTTGTCGGTTGTCAGTTTAACTTAGTGTCGTTTGCCAGGAACGCCATTAATTAAGGTGGTTGTTGCATGCAATATCTTAAAACCAACATATGTATGCATAACAAAAATGCACGTAGTTCTACATATTGCATGATAAAACGTATGCTTATTTCGTGTATATTTTTATACGTGTAAGATTTCAGATATACGAAATTGAAAGTTTTAAATTCTGTTTTATCTAAGAAAATATGTTATGGAACATATCAATTGTTTACCTAAATTGTGGGAGTGCGTCCTGTAAGCTAGTGGTATGATTTTATAACTGTTGTTGAACTCGCAAGCACTCTCCATATGGAATTCTACAAAACAATGAGCATAGAATGGTACAAATATATGTATAATTTACTTGTTATAGAAACAGTCAATGTCCGCCAAAATCTCTCCGAGCAATATTTCAGTATTGCAATTGTATTTTCGTCTTAATATTTGCATAATTTGACAGTTTGTATGTAGTTATGTATGTAGGCATTCGGGACAACGCAAATGTTAAAACAAGCAGGCAAGAAAACAAAATAAAATATTGTTTTAAGTCCATCCTGACACCAAACCAGGGGTAGTATTCAATATTGATCTTATTTAATTTGAGAATAAGGATAGCCAATCATATTGCCTGTTACTGACCAAGAGCTTAATATGGTGTGATCTGATTGGTTGTCCTTATCCTTAAGTCAAGTAAGATCAATATTGAATACCACCCCAGGCTAACCAGCAGTTGCCTAGAACTAACTATGGCGGGTGTCAAGCAAATGAGATATACCGGTGCAATACCTAACGACTATGGTATGTCGTGGCCTGGGATCAACACAAGAGCTATAGAATATCAAGGCGGGAGGCAGGAAAAGCAACGGTGTTCAAATACATACTTGTAGATATTCGGATAGATTCGAACAGAAAAATATTTGATGAAATGAACAGTAGGGCCTAGAGTGAAAATTCTAGAATGAATTATCAAATTCATTTATTTTATAGATTTATTTAATATGGTCGCCGTCATTTCAGAGCTAGGCACCGTCGCCGTTGGGTAGTGAGTTCAATTTTTAATCATTTATTTTAATCAATCATAACACGTAAGGATACCTTTTGTATTTGGTGGGATGGAACCGTATGTGTACAATACATAGTATCCAGCTTGGTACGTCTGTCTGAAGGTATGATACATTATTGTATATATTTAGTAGCTTTCCATACATAATTTATTATCTGGTCATACCGACCTGCATATCGGAACTGTTTCTGTGTGACTTTGTGTGTTGGGCATTGTTCCTTGTATGTTTTAGGTCATTAGTTTAAACAGTATTTATTCAGAAGGTATTTTACAACATGTGTATAATAAGTTACAATTGCTAAAGGATTGGGAAACAAGTTTTTTAAACTTATATTAATCCCGCTCCTTTAGGTCATTCAACGTGGGCATTCAGCTTTTTGATCGAACCATGGCTACAGTATCTACTAGTCGCCTATAGCTTTAAGCCTAGGTCCCACTGTGGAATTCCACATAGGCGATGTTGTCACAATTTCTTCCGATACCACCCCATTCATCACAATTCATTCTGTTATCACAAACTGTCTCATAACTTCCCCACCACGAGGAACATGTACACGATGTCCTGACAGCCCATTAATTTCAATCGGGAGTACATCTGGAGTACATCGCCAAGGCAAAAAAGCGCTGTGGGACCTAGGATTTACCAACTGTGCTGACAGGACAAAAATAAATAAGACAGATATATCATATTGTGGTGCTTGGGCAACAAAGGAAGCTATAGTTTACCGTTTGTTTGTCATCCTTAAGGTGACTCCGGATTCGTCTGTTTGACCAACTGGTAAAAAAAGAAACTATATAAAATTATATTTTATTGAAAACATGTGCATGACAAATATTTTTATAACTGTAGTCCTATTTTTAAGACAAAGTCGAATTTGTATAAACCATGCCGAGCATAGCCTTTATTTGCCAGTCAGCTTTCTGCTGAAATATGGCAGTATAAGCAATGATATCAAACATAAGAATATTTGAACATCAGTTGTAAATTAAATTCACATGTCATTACTAGTACAAGTATTCTTAGTTAGACATATGCTATATCAACAAATCGAAAAGCTTGGCCTAGGTAATATCTAAAGCAGCTTTTGCCCCGCTCATTTTACGCACCATACAGAAAAAGGGAATAAGTAAACCCTGCCAGGAGTTAGTGTTACAGGAGTTCGACTCTTCAGTGGTGAAGGCACAAAAAGTGTAGAAACCAAGTGTGTTCGAATGGAAACCGAGTCTATAGCACAGATAATTTGACATGATCCTGACCTTTATTCATGAATATATTACAAGGTTCTTGCGTTGAATATATAAGTTTCCGCGAGCAAGTCGTGCAAAATCGGTCCTTTAAATTTGTGTTGGTATTACACCTCGAGCGTCTTCGTGATACTCCCCGCTTATGAAAACACACAACCGGGGATATAAATACAGACAGTGAATCAGCTGTGAAATTATGCTAATAGAAGTTCGAGAGTCGTGTGAAATTCTCTGGACTATACCTAGATCGAACTCGCGTTCCATCCGAACTCGCCCAATGGAGTCGCACGAAGAAATTCCCAAAGACAATCCACATGCATCTGAATTCATGCATCATCAATCCCGTGATGATAGTTTATATGATTTGTTTAACTTCAAGTTTTTCCAACTCATATTCCAACTGATATTAGCCTCACTCTCGACACCTCATTCGTGATGCTATCCATCGCCACGAGGGTATGAGAAAAGAGAAGCCAGTTTCCATTTTATGCTGAGCATTTAGCAAGAAAATTTCTGGTACCATTTTTTATTTCGTCTTTGGTATGACGCTGCCTGTGATCGAACCCGGGATCTCCCGCACTCGAAGCGGACGCTCAACCACTAGGCCATCGTGGAGGCTTGAGGATAATAATAAGTCAAACACTGCGCACTTTGGAATTCTAACACAATAAATGTTAGGAGTAAAAGTACCAACAGACCTTTGAACTTGTCAGCATAGTGCAGTTGAATAACTATATAGTTTATATTTGACATTCCACCGACCCGAAAACCAACATCTGTAAAAAAATAAACATACGCATATATAAGACCATCGCATGTTATGCATGTCAATGCATTATGAGATAAGGTTAGCGATTATATTTAAGATTATCCTAACAGTGTAGACTTACAGAATAAGCTAACTTGATCGCTTGTATCTTTTATTTTGTTAGCACTTGCCTAGGGATTCCATTTTGGAGGGGGGTATTGCATTCCTTCAGTATAATAAATATATATCTAGCGATTTTGAATGGAGCGACTGCTATGATATTTTATGGATAGAATTTCAAATTGATTCCTGTGTTTTTCTCACAATGGACTGTCTCGAAAATCATTAATTAACGTGGGTGTAAATTCCGCAGATTTTGGTAAAATGGTTATTTGGTTGTTTCCAAAATTCGTGGATTTTAACAATGGATAGAAACATCTCTGGTAACGTAGTTTCGTAGTCAGTTATTTGAGGGGATATAATTCCGCGATCTAGTTTATCGCCAAATTAACGTAAATTAGTTATCCGCAGATATTAATAATTTTACTGTATTTAGTGACGATAAGATTACCTTCTGGAAATTTTCTACCATCAGCATTCATTGCCCACGCCCAGATAATCTGACGTTCACCGTCTCCACATACTGACCTACGTTGAAAAATTACTTTAGTGCCTAGAATTAAATATCTCCCCCTCCCCCGCTACCTGCCCACCAAAAACGTCCCTACCCCAAAATGTTTATTGAGTAATCTAAAAAAAACACACAATTTTTGGGTCGAAATTATGATATTAAAGTCGTTCAATTGACGACGCATTCTGATCACCTCGGCCTTTTTGCATTGCATTTACCGGAGACAAACAGAAATGGCCGAGCTTTCACGATTGTCGCCACACGGTGAAAATAGCGCCGGTGTGAAATAAATAGTTTTCACCAATGTTTCCATGTGAACACATTAAACAATTAACCGAATATCCAGTGTTCCACAAAATGAAACAATTTGATTACATTTGCTGCATTTATCTTTCATACGTTTTTATATAAAAAATAAAAATATATATCAGATTTATAAGCGCATTTTTCATGCAAACACACGTTCAAATGAGCTTTACATAGTGTTGCAGCCACAAGGTATATAAGCTAAGCCTAGTAAATATGACCACCCCTTAAACCCCTTTTACAATTGTCGTAAGAATTTCTTCGTCGCAATCTACGTCGGTAGACCTCAAATTTACCTCGTAGACCCGTCGCACGTCCGTCGCACGACAAATTATGAAAGGGGTTTCACACAATTTGTGTATACTAGAATGAACCAGATACCAGCGGATGCTTACATATGATTTTCAAGAACTGAGTTGACCAAAGCAAGGATTAATTTTGGTCGTAAAGTAACATTGAAAACATTGCACAAGTTGCATAATCCAGTAGCTAGATTCACTTAATAACATTTGATAGAAACCTTCGTCTTATAAATAGGAGGAGCGACTTGTATGTCAATCATAGCCTTCATTTGCCAGTCAACATTATGCTTAAACATGGCGGACATAATTATGTGTGCCGCCATCCGGATTTGAACCCGGGTCGTTAGATTAGACGGCAAGCGCGCTAACCACTGAGCTATGGACACAGGGTTCTTATGCGTTGATTACCTGTTGGAGTGATCGTCCATTTCCCCACATGACCAATAAGGTGCGTCAGAACCTGGAACACTACAGCCATATACCATCATATGGTGTGCAACCTCTTTCGTGGCGTGTGGCGTGAATTCCACTGCAGTAAAATAATGTAAGCAAATTGTGAACACAATCAGAAATAATTGCTACATACGTTAGATTACCCTTCGGATTTTTGCCAACAGATCGTCATATCAGGTTTGTTTTAATATTGAGGGCATATAATTAAAGGGGCATACCCAGAAACTGGAGTGTCTTGGTTTGCATACAACAAAATTGCGTTTATCACTTGTAAAACCAACTATTACCGAAAAGTCAAAGAAGAATTTGACTTAAAAAGTTACTCTATAACGCGCGCTTCGATTTGAATAACAGGCTGTTAGCCTTTTACATTTAGTTGTTCCAGTTTTGTGCGTTAGGTCTGTAGAGTTGGCCCTTTAGGGCCTTCATATTCAAAATACATGGATTTAAACGGTAGTAGAAATCAAAGCTGTCTTCGGAGCGTCTACAGTACATACTCTCTAGAGCGGTCCTCTGTATAGCAACAGCTTTCGTATAACAATTTCCCTAAGTTGATATTTACTATGACGTAACGTAAAAAGGTGAGGCACATTCGAAAACCGCACAAATCGCAAATGATTTTCTACGATAATTTTGGCATTATATACTCGGCCTACATTTAACCTCTGTACAGTAACAACCTCGAAACAATGACCAATATTTGTAGCACCCACAGGGTGTTGATCTACAGAGGTTTTACTGTACATATATTAAAATGTATGTATCTCTATCTTTGTGCATGCGATCAGAGCGTAAACCACCGTTAGAATGTGTAGGATGGTGAGATTACAAGGCTTTTACACTATAAAAGTGCTTTGGAGTTGCATGGTACCCCTGTCTTTGCAAATGTCTTTTTTCTGTTCTTGTAGCATGTGTCACATTAACAGACATCAGTCGCTCGTAGTATATTGTAACACTCCTGAATGTGAAACAATGGGAAACGTGGAGACAATCTTATCCGACCTCGGTATGGGGAGATCACTGCGTCCTGGCAAGGTTTGATTTGGACAGGTATCGTCACGTGTGAAATGGTGTGAAGATTAATGTGCAAATCTATTTTAATTATGACTTGTGGCTACGTTTAGTTTAGGTTATATGCCCCGGGATAGGAAATATTACAAAGATTGTCCGAGGTGTCCCGATTGGTCTTACTGGTCTCACCAGTGTTTCAGCCATTACCCGGGCACACCCTCCTAACACCGAGAGAACCGGCAATTATCTGGAACTACATAACTTAGAATCAAGCAAGGGAGATTACCAGGATACCAGAACAATGTTTAACTACTTTGGTATTTATTTGCATTGGATCGAACCCAATACCTCTCAAAGCGGACGCTCTACCACTTGGCTATCGAGACGGATTGTTGCACGCTTAATAAGCCCGAGTGAATCGTAAGATAAATTGAAAGGTACTTACAAATATACGACTCATGTTGTTTAAGCTTTTGTGAGTGGCACAGTAATTCATCTGACTATAAAATGAAGTATTCATTTAACAGCTAGAGTTCTACATGTTCTGAAAAAACTGGTATTGAATGAATAGTCAAGGTACTGTTTATCAAAGCACTTACAATAATTTTAAGTTACGCTCAAATTTTAACCATATGTAATTCATTAACAATAGCCAATTTATTGTGGTAAGGGGATCTGTAATATTAATGATATTTCATAGATGCAGTAAAGCGGACCATATTGTAAATTGATATTACGGTCAATCATATAATCCACAATAAATAAAGTCGTTAAAATAATTATTCTTCCTTGTATGTATTTGCTCAAGAAGTATGAAGAATTGAAATGTTACGATTTCAGTAAGTGCTTTGATAAAACAATACACGTATATAAAACTTTGCGCAGATACGTATGTGTTTTATGTAGTGTCAATAAACTCAATACACTGAAATAATAAAATATAAATGCTCGAACTAAAGCGTATTTCTAATTAGGAAACACAGTTAACACGAGACGTTCATAACAAACAAATAGAGGTATTTAAAATGACAATAAATAAAATTATAAAGAGACAAGATTATGGAATATCGGACAGAAAAGGCAGCACTGAACAGAAACAGCCGGCAAAGAATACAGAAATAACACATACCACAATCACACGGCACAATGCTCAACAGACGACTGAACGAGAACATTAAAATAAACCGCCACAAGTCGTCAGTTTAAGACGACCCATCGTTATCGTTAATTAGTATCGTCGTCTGTAATTGTGACATTGGCATCATTATATTATACCAAACACATGCTAACCAACACGTACATCGACGTACTTGTTTGACATGTTTACAAACCAGGAAACTGCAGATAACGATACTAAATCGTTAAACAGACTGATGTGATTATGAAAATAGAAATAAATGAACTGTTGCAACGCATGAGAAAAACACAGTGTGATTTTATTAGAAATATATCTTACGAGGAATCGAAGAGCTTTCAAAACTGGAAATTACTATGAACAGGCAAAACCCTGTTCAAAAACTGTACAATTGTCATATGTGGCCAAAACCATTTAACCGAATATACAGGTGTTTAAAATACACGAAACAGTCGGACAGGGATAGCTCGTAGCCTAGTACTCAGTGGAAACAGAAAATCACTAATAAAGACAAACATGAACAATCAGACGGAACGAAGCAGTGACAAAAACAAAACTCAACACTCCAAGATTCTTCCGCATCAGTTAGGTTCAACAAAGATAATTAAACAGAACTATCAGTTAACACAAATTAACGGTCATTCATGATTTTTTCATACATACACAACCCTGGTTATAGCTATAGTCCAGTTAGGATATTGTAACAGTGACGTTGCAGTTTATGTGTACGCAAAAAATAACAACCATTGTCTAAACAGGTAGAGCAAAGTTAAGCATTGAAATTATAGTTGTTTGTACAGTATAAGCCTTTATAATTGGTTTTACACCGTTATAGTGGACTCGACCACTGCGTCACTGGATTTTTATCCTGACTGGACTATATCTCGGTTGTCTTGTCTTATCTTATGGCAGTTAAATAAATGCCCATTTTCAATTGTCATTATGTGTTGTAATAATTCTGCCCATAAATAGTTCGTCTTTTACTGTGTTGATAACTACATCAGTGGACAATACATAAAATAATGAATCACAAAATAGCTCAACCCTAAAAAGAAAAAGAACAGTGTATGATTTTTGTTTATATATTCTGATGAAGACTTGTGATTAAAGTCGAAGCGTCGACAAATCCTGGAGTTTGTCTTGTTTGATTTTATAATAGAATAATAAAGAAAGTCAAACCTTCTTTGAAACAGCATTTGGCATCCTCACAATCAACGTGTATGGTTCTCCGTCATCATTAAATCCAAACACGACACAATTGAAGAAGAAAACAAGGATATAAACAGTAACTATTTGTCTTGTATTATAATATAATTCCATACTGTTAAGTCTTATCGTACATAGTTTTGAAAGTAAAGGAATTGTCAAACATGAACTGAAGGTCAATCCTGTAAAAGATAAGGGCTTATTTTGAAAGGACCTTTATTCGTACGTTTGTCTGCCTTTATCAACACCACGGTATATAAACGAGTCAACTTCCGGTTATCTATCTAAATAAGGAATATAGTATCCCAATAAGTAATACAGTGATCGGAAATCACAAATGCTTTTGTTCACAGGAAGTCATACTTGTTGAATTGTATAGTATCCCAATAGGTCATACAGTGATTTGGTTTATACGCTGTGAACACATGCTATGGTATGAATATTGCGATAGTGACGTGGTCCCAAACGTGAACTAGCTGAATGACTAAAACCTCGTATATATTCACTTAAAGAATAATCTATTTTTTGAAATATTTTGTAGACAGCCAATGAAATCATGTTTTTTTTCAAACAGTTGACCATAGTTATAGGGCAGACTAATCACTGTTTTTTTGTTATTACTGGCTAAAACCTAATGAAATATCTCCACTTACAGCAGAAAAATGTTTTATTTTTATGTTTTTCAACTGTTTTTAAGCACTAACTGGTTTTCTTAGGGCATTGATTATAAACCGGTAATAGCATGTCCTTCAACAAGCAACTACCAATCAACATCTTTACATGACGAGATTGGAGGCCAATATCAGTGTCGCAATACCACGTGACTTTTGGCTACAGTTACAAGAAGAAATTTGTAAACATTGGAAAATAAAATAGCCATAAGTATTTTATTTCTTCATCGATTTCTATGAAATATACGCCACGCTAAGGGGGGAATTATTTGCTTTCCATGAAATATAAGATCTTTTTGAGCAGCTTTACCGATGTTTCCATTACCCTGTTCCACGGTTTCACAGGGTAATGGACAAAACGGCACAGCCGCTGAAAAAGATTTTATATTTCACGGAACACAAATAACGTTCCCCTTAGCGTGGCGTATATTTCATAGAAATCGATGAAGAAATAAAATACTTATGGCTACATCTGTGTTCCAATGTTTACAAATTTATACTTGGAACTGTAGCTAAAAACCACGTGGTATTGCTACACTGAATATGGAAGATTACATTATTGTAAATATGTTAGCCTCGTAAAATAAAGACTTTCTTACTTAGTTAGTTACTTACTTTCTAGGAGCGCATGGTCATATATTTCATCCTCAAACAGTCCAACGCTTTACAGACTTCGCTATCCAGAAGCGCTGCTGAGGAATCGAAGTGTTTCAGCAAAACACACTCACGAAAAGCAATATTTCAATACTTGTAGTTTATGGCGCATATCCAATTCAGTGATTTAATATTGCATCATTTAACAAGGAGTTTCGGAGACGCATTGTTAGAACTTTAAGGAGGTATCCTTTTTTTAATCTTTGGGATAAAATATAATATTTCAATAATAGTTGTTAACGGTGCATATCCAATCCTATGATTTAACATTTCATCATTTAACAAACAAGGAGTAGCTTATTGGCAACGAATTGCTAGAATTTAAGGATGTATCTTGTTTCACTCGTAGAGATAAAATATCTCTCATTCTATCAACTGGTGTCTCAGACGTCTTCAGTTTGTGTGCATACGATACCTAACGTTACTCATTAAATTTTGTTCAATAAATTTATAGCGCAACTTGCACATAACTCTGTTTCTGATGGGCATTTATGTCAGTATTTCAATATTGTAATGGCATTGCAAACCGTTAAACGCAGTCTGAACATGTCAACAATGGCGAAATAAGCAAAGGTTAAAAGCGATTGTTTTAATCCATATCCTATTTTGAAATGATTTCTTATCATCGCGGCGTACATTTCAGAATATTTGATTTTATTCTTGACGATAACCAGTCTGTAGCACTCTGTAGTCTGGTTCCCGTCCCAATTCTTACAGTTTAGAATTGTAGGATTTGAGGACGGGACCCAGACTAGTAACACTTCAGCAACAAGTACTCTGTTTTTAACTCCAACGTCTAGATCTAGCCATTTTTCATCATAGATCCACGGCAATTGACACGATAATAAAAATATTGCTACCCAATAACACTGCACGCGTTGCACGTGCACGATAAGATGTTGTTAATCGTGAAATGGTCACGTGGCACCTCATGTTAAGACATACATGGCTCAAATTTAGAGTACGTACAAAATAAACAAGGATGATGAGACTCATTAAGGGGTTATAATTAAATAAAAAATATTTGCATTTTAAGGTAGTGCGTTAGGAGTTAAGGTAAGTTTATCGGAGATGGCTTGTCTAAAACTAAAAGTGACACTACATGTATGCATGAGTCATATACAATAGATATGTTTGAAAAAGATAAAACGTTAGATAAAAAGTTAAATCAGTTAGTGTTAATTGTTTGCAATGAAGATACAGACATAATCTCATACGACCCTGTGTAGCAATTGTTACTCAGTTTATTTTCGATCTGATCAAAGGTGATTAATTTATCTTTTAGAAAAGTTTTATTTTCGAATAACAATGGTTACTTAGATTTATATTGTAAATAGTTTGAGTTTATATAGAGGATATTTGTTGATTTTGGTGTAAGATCGTATTTTATTTCATCGAGTGATCACAGAAAATCAATATTTTCACGAGTGGCGAAGCCACGAGTGAAAATATAATTTTATGTGATCACGAGTGAAATAAAATTGATCTTTCACCGAAAATCAACAAATTTTCTGTTTATTATATGCTTCAATTTCTCTTAAAATGGTACCGTAATTGGCTTAATTGGGAAAATCACGTCGAAATTGGAACGCCAAACCGTGACAATTGTGACGTCATAATGACGTAACGTACATTTTAAAGCCCGGCGTTGACGTTACGTTTCTTTTTCTGAACGATACTGGAACCAGCTTCTAAACAGTGAAAATAACAAAGTGGTAATTTCACTGTTATTTTCACTGTTATTTTCACTGAAAAATCTCCGTAATCCATTGAAAGCAAATAATAAAGTTTTTTAAGAAATTGTGATATGATAGTCTTCTATAATTCTTTAAGAATGGCTTTGTACTGTGATGCCTGTATGTTTTGATTAGTTTTTGTGTAATGTACAAAGATGAGACTTAAAATAGCACGTTCTACTAATTCTAAGCCAGCGATATATATCGGTTCGTTTCGGCAAACGGAAGAGCTCCCATAATCATTGGATTTAGCCTCTTTTGTTTTTAAAGGCCCCATAGTCTCTTCCACTTGATATTTGGAAGAGTTTTGAAGAGCAAAGCAGATACTGTACAGTAATACATTTTCGCGGGTATTAACTTTCGCGGATATTGGTAAAATTGTTATTTGGCGGTTCCTTAAATTAATGGATTTAAAATATTGAAAGACAAATCCCATGTTTACGTAATTTTAGGTCAGTTATGCGATTGGAAATAATTTCGCAATTAAGTTATCTGCGAAATTTACGAAAATTTATCATCCGCGAATATTTATAATCTTACAGTATTGCAAAACAAAATGGCTGCGTCCCGTGAGTTAAAAACAGTGAGCTGTCGATTGTCGAGCTGTTCTGTTCACAAGTAACGGTAACATTAATAAAGAGGAAACAAAAAAGTTTTTTATGAATTTTTTATAATATCTTCGAAAGGTTTATAACACGGGAAATTGACCAAACAGTCACTGAGGTGGTATTTTAAATAGTATTATATAGTCGGTAACTAGAGAGCTTCCTCTTTCATTTGATATTAATATTTTAAAAATCCATCCGTAAATAAGAAAATAAACCCATAGGGAGCGAAATCACTTTCTTTTTCCTTGTTTAGAACAGCATTGTTGTTTCTATTGAATGCACCTCAGTAATAGACTGAACACCGTGGTATACATTTCATGGTATAACTTTTTAAATAGGTGATCGATTTCGATGGGATTTTCATGGAGGTAGTTCTAACGATTTTGTCTATGAATGTAATTACTTTATGAAGATATCGAAAGCCAATTCTTGTTTTTGATACCACAAAAATCTCACCTTTTTTAGTACAAATGCACCTTTCTAAGATAACATAAATTTTATAAAAGAAATCAATTTTTTTTACTATTTATCAATGATACAGTTACCTGTGGTTCTGTTCGCCCCTGAATGTACGAATATTCTAGAGGATGAGCATATAGAATCGTGAACGTGTTGGATCCGTTGTGCAAGGCATATTCACCGATAATACCAATTAGGTTGTGATAATCAGCGAGCTAGAATACAATACGCTACATTAGTGTTTTTTTTTTATAATCTAGTTAAAGACGTTTTCGGTAATAATTTCTGCGCATCCCTCCACGCAAGTGTGACTCTTCACCAAGGAGAATTGCACGAACTGAACAATTTAATCATCTTTCTGCGCATTCCTCTGCGCAAGTGTGACTCTTCACCAAGGAGAATTGCGCGAACTGAACAATTTAATCATCAACAATATCATTTTGTCAGATCAGTAGGCCCAATCGACAATATTTTTTCATGCTGTGAATCGTGTCAGTTATAATACATACGTTTACGAACGCTGTCAAAACTGTCACCGAGTGATGTCAGTCTACATTCGTCTACACCACCTTCTCTCTTATATTCAATTACCGCCAGTGCGTTGTCGTAAGTAATATTGATTAGCAATTGTTATTGTAAGGTTTCAAACTGTGAAATAGAATAATACAGTTAAAAGCAAAGAAATCATATAAATCTTAGCTAGACGGTAGGGCATATGGTGTGTCATTTAGCACCACATTGCGTAATACATTTTGTATTATGAACATGTGCACATCAACAATAGTACTGCCGTAAATTCATGTACATTTTATGCCTATTTGATACCAAGTTCCTTACATGAAATCACTCTTCAAAACCAACCACATGTTCCAGCATAATACATATGTTAATTTTTGTGTTACAGTTTACTCAAATATCACCAAAAGATAAAAAATCAATCGAACAGGAAATGCAGTTCTAACAGTGCAGCCATTAGGCACCGACATATACAAAACAAAACAGAAAAAGAGCACGAATAGAATGCAACAGAACACAAGCGCAAAAAGATAATATTAAGTCAGACAGGAAAAGACAAATGAATCTGCACGGCAATTAAAAGTACACGGGTCCCTACTCCGACAGTCTGCTACCTCAGTCAGTCAAACATAAACTGGAGAAAGAGCCTACAAACAACGAACGCACATCACAAGAACAAGCCACCAAACATATAAGACAGGAAAGGCAGCATTCAATAGAAACAATAGAGCACGAAAAGCAAACACAAACGAACACATGGACCGCATGTACAAATCACAAGAACAAACACCAAAATGAACAAGAAATTATGTAACGGAATACATAATTTTTGATGGCTATTAACAAAAAAACGAATCGACCAGGAAAGGAATGAGTGCGAAAGGCACAAAACAACAACAACATACGAACAAAATTGTTAGCTCTGCATGGAAGTGGCCCCTTAGAAAATGACGAATATTTAGATATGATAAACTTTTGATTGATTATAGAAGTTTGAACATTATTATTGTCGACAGTTTTGGACCTTGAAATCAGAACTAGCACCATTTTTAGTATTTCATGCGTGAATGAGAAAAGGACAACACTCAACAGAATCAGCAGGGTCCGAAATCCACACAAAGAACAAATGAAAAAAAAGAGACAGATGCCACAAGGACAACTAAAAGTATAGAAGAGAAATAATGATATATACCGAACAGCTACAAAAACACAATATACATGTACAAGTAAAACTGTCTTACTCCAACGCCATACCGCCGCCTCTATAGCCTAGTGCTAGAGCGTCTGTTTCGATAGCGGGAGGTCCCAGGTTTTTCGATTCCAGGCAGCGTCATACCAAAGACGATATAACAATGACACCAGAAATTCCCTTGCTAGACGTGAAACTGGCTTCTCTTCTCTCATACCCTCGTGGCGATGGACAATATCAGGAATGAGGTGTCGAGAGTGATTAATGTTAGTCGGAAAGACTTGTTTCACAATCGACCTTACTTAAATTAGTATAAACAAAATACCGCATCAAACAGTCAAACATAGCCGCAGAATGAACAAGAAGGCAATAACTAACAACAATGACCAGCGCACATCACAAGGACAATCCATAGAGCAGCTCAAAACAGAAACAGCTCACATGACTTTTTGAAAGAAACGAAGAAGCCTTGTGGTGGGCAACAAATGATGTGCATGATGAACAAGGTCCTATAAATCAGGGAGCATAGTATTTATCACTATAAAGCGGACAATACATTCATAGAATAAGGTTGACAGAAGCGTTTACCCCTTGATGGTACGGACTGTGACAAATGCCATTGAGGGGAGGTATACATTGCACGGTGCATCAAACCTCACACTTACTCATGTACACTACATGCAACCTTATAGAACGGAACTATGTATTAAAATAAAAGCTTCACGCCACGTAACGCACATAACAGAAACAGCCACAAGCTTTTTTGAAAACCTTGCAATATTCCACCTAGTTTTACATGAACAACGTGAAAATATTTGGAAGTACAATTGAGTTAGTTTAACGATGAACAATTGCTTTCGTTTTCCATGGTAATGAAAATTCAAATTCACGTTCGCAAACAAATACATTAAACTAAGCTTCAGTGTTATTCATTTATACATGTATTTCCTAATGGTGTTTTGATGTTTTCTGTCTTCTAACGATCCTTTAGTGTCGTTATTTTTGACGCGTAATCCCTAAGGTATATAATACATGTACTAATTCCAAGATATTGTAATTCCAAAACTCCATGTTCGGGTAAATTGAATGTAACAACGGCTTTACCTACTTAGCCATACATTAACAGTCAATGTTTCAAAATATATTTAGTTCTTAATTCTTAATAATTCAAGGATTAACACAATTAAGGCTGATAAACTGATGGAATGCTTTATTAGGACTAACATGAATGTAAAGCGCAATGTAAATGTTGTACCATGAAACGCCACGTAAATGTTGTACCATGAAACGCCACGTAAATGTTGTACCATGAAACGCCACGTAAATGTTGTACCACGAAGCCATGTGATTTATTAGGACCATCTGGTAAATTACTGTAGGGAAACGTATGTTTCGTGTTTCACATGCGTCGTGAAGTACGTAACTGGATAAGCGTATATTCCTACTGACTTAGAATGTGATGGCCGTTAGTACAAAATCGCCATTTGAGAAAACTATCTGAAAACTACTCTTTATTTATGGAAACAAGCTTTTTAAACTTCAGTTTGATCAACATGATATTAACGAAAAGAGGTTCATAAGAAACGCCCTGTGATGCAGATTGTAAATAGGTACGACCTTCTCATTCTTAGCCAGCGATATCGAGTTTGTATGCACAGATGTAATATAAATAAACCACAAAACTCACGTTTTGTTTTCCATCGTGAACTCTATAAGCAACTGCAGTAAACCACAGAAAGGTTTTTGCCTAATTGGAAACATCACGAATATTTTTAAAATATTGCAAACTATATACAGTAGCTCAAAATAACAAATTCGCGAAATGTTGACATCGCGAAAGTTTCTCAATTTACAGTAGCAATAGGCGTGACGAGTTTTGTTCTGAAAATTAATTGAGTGATCATTTATGGTGAAATAGGTTTAAAACTTCGATTGATTATTACCGACACCTCGTTCCTCAATGATGGCAGGTATTAATCACCTAGAGGGTATGATATTAGAGAAGCCAGTTTTCCTTATTGTTTTTTTTGTTTTATTTTATTTCAATCCGGCGGAATTTGCCGGCTGTCCAGCTGGGTATTTTGAATAATTTAATTACCCCTGTATGATGTGTTGTAATCAAAATGAAATTGTTGATAAGGATGAGATTAATCTATAATATACAATGCACATTTAAATAAACTGAAATTAACTTCAGGACAAATGATAATTTTGCCGAAAACATATAATTAAGCGGACGACATTCACTGCACAAGATAATAGAAAATCAAACCAGAAAGGCAGCACTCAACTTAACCAGCTGAGCACAGAAAACATAAAAACGTCACATACTACAATAACAACAATGCCAAACACATAACTGAACGAAAAAATGAACTTAGTCGCTAATAGAAACCCCAAACAGGAGGTCAATATAATATTTCGTTCGTAGAATATCGACAATAGAAAAATGATTGTTTACAAAATAACCTTGTTCATAACAAAACGATAATAATGAGACGATGATAACAAGACGATGATAATAACAAAACGATGATAACAAGACGATGATAACAAATCGATGATAACAAGACGATGATAACAAATCGATTATAACAAATCGATGATAACAAGACCGTGATAACAAATCGATGATAACAAATCGATGATAACAAATCGATGATAACAAGACGATGATAACAAATCGATGATAACAAATCGATGATTACAAGACGATGATAACAAGACGATGATAACAAATCGATGATAACACGACGATGATAACAAGACGAGGATAACAAGACGATGATAACAAAACGATGATAACAAGACGATGATAACAAGACAATTATAACATATCGATGATAACACGACGATGATAACAAATCGATGATAACACGACGATGATAACAAGACGATGATAACACGACGATGATAACAAGACGATGATAACAAGACGATGATAACAAGACGATGATAACAAGACGATGACAACAAAACGATGATAACAAGACGATGATAACAAAACGATGATAACAAATCGATGATAACAAATCGGACAGGGAAGGTAGCATTCAGTGGAAACTGCCGAGCACGAGCGACGCAGAAAGAACACACAAACACAGAAAAGCACATACCACAACCTTAGCACAAGCCACAATGAACAAACACAAACAAGATGACCATGATGGCCAAATATCGCTCACCTGAGAAACATTGCTTTAGCTACATACCAAATGCAGCAAATGGATTTTATAGAGACAAACATTCAAACAAAGTTTCATAAACACCGAGCCTTAATTGCGGTCGCTTAGAGGCCTAGATTCTAACCTAACAGGTTTTACAGTTTTTACAGTTTAAACATGACCTGGTTTTATACTAGGCCTAGATTTTATAGAGACAAATAATCTGACAAAGTTTCATGAATATTGGGCCAAATTTAGGCCTCTAATGCGTTCCAAAGCCTTTTCTAAGATTTTACCTAGTGACCTAGTCTATGATCCAAGATGACTCAGTTTCGAACGTGACCTAGAGTCCATATGGGTCATACTTGTGTCTTCTAATGTGTTCAGAATCTTTTTCTAAGATTTAACCTAGTGACCTAGCTTTTGACCCTACATAATTCAGTTTCAAACTCCACCTAGGTTTCATTGACCAAGTTTCATGAAGATTTGGCCATTAGTATACGGCCACTAGTGTGTTCACAAGATATTGTGAACGGACGACGGACGAAGAGCGCTCACAAAAGCTCACCCTTTCACTTTGTCTGTGACAGGTGAGCTAAAATCGAGCACTAAAAGTGTTGCTTTCGCTGGCGATGTGGTTCGTCTGTGACCTAATTCCTGACATAATTATTTGTTTTGTCTTGATCAGAGAAGTGCATATTAGGTACAATACAGTCAATGCGACAATCTTTCAAACAAACGACTGACATGTGCTTTAACAATTCGCTAATGTGCTCATTATGCGTTACTGCAAACTTTTGTTTCATACTCGTCGGTTTCAGGTTTCATACAGGGTGATCATTAATATATGGTAACATAAATAATTTTAATAACTTTGTCAGTTGTTAAGATAATACATTGTATATATTGTTTTATACTTTTGATTAAGATACATATGGAAGTTTCATTCTACACATAAATTAGTTTCAAATATCACATACTTTTTTCACAGCGTAAGTTCAAAACGTTTCCCTTTATTCTGCAAAACTAGCTCCAATATATGGCGAAAATAACCAATTGTAACCTTGCATCTTACACCACCGATGCTACAAATTTCACACTGTAATGAAGTTTTCTAACAAACATTGTTTCTGGTTTTGGAGTATACATTCCCTTCTCTAGGCATCCGCATTAAAAGAAACCCAAAGAGTTTAAGTCTGGTGAGTGTAGAGGCCAAGTAAATGTATGGTCTTCAGCGAAATGATACAGTGGCCAAATATCTTGAAATCACTGAAAATGTATGGCAGCACCAAGGACGGTATGGACGTCACCTTTATATCACATGCATTTATAAGTCATATCCAAACAAAAACTTGGGCTCATTAGCTTTGTAACAAGGGCCAAACCACTTCTCTATCATAAAATCTGACAATGTTATTAAAGTTATTTATGTTACCACATATTAATGATCACCCTGTATTATCGAGAAATAATTAATTTCATGCGAATCTAAAGTTTCAATAACATGCAATTATTTGTATGTTTCAAAGTGCAATGTTGTGATTTAGTTCATTACTGAACCGCATTTCAACGAGTGCTTGTTAACTTACCAACTTTATGGGTGTAGAATATGTAACAAGTATAACATTAATCATGGCACTTGTGACTGGTAACTTTAAAGGTACTGCCACACAGATTGGGCTAAATTTTTTGAATATCGTGATTTTCCAACCTAACCAAGTATTGATGTAATAGAAAGCCACTGACCGTTGCTTTATGAAAGATTTGGTGCCAATAAGCAATTTTAACCACTCTCGATATCGCCCACTGAGTATTTTTTTTCTTGAAAAAAACCCACTAAGTTTCCTTCCAACACGCTTTGTGAATTATGTAATTCACACGTGATCGAACTGTAACATCAACAAACTACAGCGTAATGAGTGTGAGGTATTTGGTTCGTTTTTCGATTCATTTTCATAAAATGCGAACAAATTTCAGGCAATTTAAGTAATAGTAGTGATAATTCTATAGTGTATTAATACCATTAATAGCATTGACAATTTTTTTTTATTTTTGCAATATACCAATATGTGAGGCAAAGGGACTGCCTCACATATCAAAAATAAAATAAAATTGTCAAGTTTTCACGTAATTTTGGTATAGTTGCCTGTATATCCCATAAACAACCACTCTGACATCTAAAATAACTTGAGAAACTACGGCATTTTGTAGTTATTTAGTATTTTTACATCAAAAATTCTATAGGGTATTAAAGAGACTGCCTCACGTATTGGTGTATTGCAAAAATAAAATTAAATTGTCAAATATTCATGTAAATTTGGTATAGTTTCCTGTATATGCCATAAACAACCACATTGACATAAAAAATAGCATTTTTACACCCAAAATTAGCACTACTATCACTTAAATTGCCTGAAATTGTTTTCCATTCGATGCAAACGAATTGCGAAACGTACCGAATACCTCACATATGTTTCGGCTTTAGTTTGTTGAAGTTACAGTTTGATAATGTGTGAATTACATAATTTACAGAATATTTTGGAAGGAAACCCTGCGATATTTTCAAACAGAGTGCCAAATATCAAGAGTGATTTAAATTGCTTATATGCCATAAATCTTTCATAAAGCAACCACCAGTGGCTTTCTATTATATAAGTGTTTGGTTAGGTAGGAAAATTACGTCATACAAAAATTTTAGCCCGATCTGTGAGGCAGCACCTTCAATACCCTATAGAATTAACACTACTAATTATGAAATATAGTAGAAGGAAAAAAACAGTTTTTAATCATTGTAAGTTTTTGTGTCGAACACTTTACACTTCAAGATTTAGCTGTTATATGGGAGGTGTTTATTTCATTATAAAACAGTTTTAAGCACAGCTTAATTATTTACTCTCATGCGTTTTATTGCAACAAATGCTGAATATAGGATATATACGTATATAATACATGGTGATAGTGAATTATTCTGCACCTTTCATGTCAGCTTTATCCATGCCATCTCAAGATTGTTCCACGTGTCTTAAAGGTGCTACCTCTCGTATTGGTGTAATGAAAAAACAAACTAAAATTGTCAAATATTCGCATAATTTTGGTATAGTTGCCTGTATATGCCATAAAAACAACATTGACATTTAAAATAACTTGCGAAACATCGACAGTTTGTATTTATTTAGTATTTTACATCCAATATTTTATAGGGTATAAATACCCTCAGGCTGTAGCATTAACACTACTGCCATTTAAATTGTCTGATTTTTTGCATTCGATGAAAACGAATGCAAAACGAACCGAATACCTCACTGATGTTTACGCTGTAGGTTTTTGATGTTTCCAGTTCGAACACATGGGAATTAAATAATTCACAAAGCATGTTGTACGGAGAATCTGCATTATTTTTAAAAGAACAACTACCGAGTGCGCGATACCAAGAGTGTTTTATATTGCTTATTTGCCATGAATCTTTCATAAAGCAACTGTCAGTGGATTTCTATTACATTAATACTTGGTTAGGTAGAAAAAAATTACGACATGCAAAAATGTTAGCCCACTCTTTGAGGCAAAACCTTTAAAATCACATTTTAGACCAGTGGTGTACCTATATAGATTTATAGTTATATACCAAACTCACTGGACTTTACTTTGCGTTTGTTGAAACAATTAATAGCCATTTTAGCAGTGTGACTAAAAGACGCACCTTGGTGAAACACCATGTCATTATTAAAGGCACGGAACATCGTTTATATAAGAAATGTCTTTGTAACATCACAGGAACTTGCATTAATAATTTGAAAAAAAAATTAAATACATAAGAGGGGTCAAAATGCTAAATCGCAGGTCATATCACAAGTCTAACAAAACAACAATTGAAAGTTCACAGTACTATAATTATTCAAGAATACACATGTGTTGCAGAACCAATCTGGTTAACCTAACAATTACAAATGTTATGGTGAAGAAACTAACACCGGTGCAAATCTTAAACCCATGTGTTAATGATTCTCGTTTAACAAACTAATTTCAGTGTATGCGATCGGACTACAGTTTCAAGCCTCTTCTTTTCCAAGGTTTCACAGGGTGCTGGACAAAATGGCACAGCTGTTAAAATAGATCTTATATTTCGTGTAAAGCAAAATTTCCCCTTAGCGTGGCACATATTTGATAGAAATCGGTATACAAATAAACTACTCATTGGTTTATTTGTTTTCGAATTGATGCCAATATCGTCTTTGATCTGTAGCCCAAAGTCACGTGGAATCGCTACACGGAATCGGTTAAGGTGTGTCTATAATAAAACGGACTGAGTAAACACGATATCAACCATATCTAACACACACTTTTAGTGGCGACTTCGGTTTTTCAAATTTTCACAGTTAAGGCAGAAACAAGACACAACAGTGATCTACATGTCGGATGACAATATCAATTGCCAACCTATAATCCAGTTAGGAGCTGGTGACAGTGACGTAACCGTTTGTGTGTACACAGAAGATTACAACCATTGTCTGAACAGGTAGTGCGAATATAGTTTGTTAGTTTAGCATTGAAATTATGACTGTCTGTTTAAGCCTTTATAATCGGTTTTACACCGTAATAGTGGACCCGACCGCTGCGTCACTGTATTCTTACCCTGACTGGACTATATGTGTCTATATATAATATAATAGTCATACTTCTACCAAACAGTGACACCAATGCGTGTACTAGTATTACATTGTCTTTATTTCTGTCTCGTTTACATATATGCATTAGGGCAAATTTTTACATTGTCACAAACAGGGGAAGTGTATGTTGCAAGCCGAGACCTCTAGCAATCGACGCAGCGGCTCTATCGATCACTAAGATATAAAGACATGCATATCTAATAAAAAAAATAGTACGCTATAATATTCTTCGAACTGTAATTACAATGCGTTTGTGGTGTCATGGTTTCATGGTTTAAGAGAAATGTTTATAAATGTTTAGAACTTCTTGACATTTACTGAATAATGACCCTCGTTAACTACATTGTACTGCGATACAAATGATGATAAATTGAGAAATTTGTAGGGAACATGTTACATTGTATATGGTAATGTAACATTTACAAACATATTACGAAATTCCACAACATATAAATCATAACTGTTGTGCTCATTCTCATTACATCAACCTTTATGCATTGCAATAGACCGGAGACAAACGGAAATGGCCGAGCTTTCATGCACGATTGCTGTGTTTCTGTTCGGATCGGAGATAAACGGAAATGGCCGAGCTTTCACGATTGCTGTGTTTCTGTTCGGATCGGTGATAAACGGAAATGGCCGAGCTTTCACGATTGCTGTGTTTCTGTTCGGACCGGAGACAAACGGAAATGGTCGAACTTTCACGATTGTTGTGTTTCTGTTCGGATCAACTGAATATGCAATATATGTAATTGAGCACATGTATCAAATTTTCGCTTTGAAAAACAAGGGAATGTACACCGAATTTGATCAATGATAAATCCTAGAAATGCGCAAATGATTACTGCAATTACAACATCAAGCCATAAAGCTCAACATAATGTTATTGTTACCATTAGGGCATAATTAGTAAACTACATTAAACGGAGATTCATCAAACTTGAACGAGCATGGACTCGGATTTTAATCTTGTCAGGGAATACGTGTCTCTGAATACCATTTCATTCGTTATATGAACAGCAATTAGAAAATGAAAATCAGATAATGAAAACAGCACTCAGCAGAAACAGCCGAGCCTAGAAAACAGAAATAACACAGACCACAAGCACACGGCGTAATGGCCAACTCAAAACTGAAACTAGAAAATGAAATCAAATACGTAGTGTAGTGTAATGATTGAGGGATAGCTAATTATATAATATTAATTTCAATGTACTTTCCTATCGACCGTGCATAAATTTAGATTTATAGATTTGTACTAAGTTATATATGGCAATATATTTCGATGTCCATACACTAAAACCAGACAGCCTCGGGCATACACTTGTCAATGAATTGAGGAAGTGTTTTCTTATATATATCTAGGCTGGTCAAATATATCATAGACCATGTCACTGAGGAGTGAAGTTTGAGTTTAGTAGAGAGTCAGTGGAGTTGAGTTAGAGACCAGTTAGGTGTGGGCCGTGAACAAGCGAGTAGCTGGGGCCATAAGCCTGGACATTATGTTGAGAGAAAAGTTGACTTATGCTGTTGAACTGACTTATGCTATTGAATCTACTATGTTTATGAACTATATGAACAACTATATGAATAAAGCCACTATACGAACACGAGCGTTACGTTCTTTACCAACTCATAAGGACTACGTAACAGTAGCTGCAAATTCTAGTTTCAGCTGTCAAAAAGTCTTATAACAGTTTCAGAATCACTGTAAATGTTATAATCATGCAGCCGCTCAAATAATGTTAAATGGTAGTAAACAAAAAAAAGAAGTTAAGTAAACGAATAGAGGATGATAGGGATGAAAAAGAACAAAAAGCACGAACATGTCTTGTTAAAATCTCCCTTAACGTTGTAGACGTATGGCAGAAACCAAAGTTGTTCCCGGGAGCTTGTAAAAGAGCATGTTTTACATGTGTATTAGCCGAACAAACAGTGATATAATAACATTTATGAGTGATGGAAATGAAAAACAAATGTCCTGGTGCCATAATATAAGCGTGATACAAATGTAGCTAAAACGACCAACCGTTAGAGACAGTAAAATGATGAGTTGTTACTAAAAATGACATAATATTTGTCACGTACCAGGCACATTCAATACAGTAGACATATTTATGGGACTGTTGAGAGTACTTGTTGTCGGAAACAGGACAAACTCCAGGAGCTGTATTTGAATACATATTTTATGGAGTAGCATATAAACACATTTTCTTTTCAATAATTGATATACGATGTCCCAAATATGTTTTCAAACTAGTACTAGTCTATGTATATTCTGTAAATATATTCATATTTTTGTTATGGGCCGGTGGCCATTATCAAATAAAACCTTTGTCATTGTCATTGATACTGCTGGCTTAGAATGAGAAGGTCGTAAGTGTGACTTACGCCCTCGCACTTACGACCTTATAAGACCCGTACATATTAAAAATACATGTATGCATCACAAGGCGCTTCTTATGAGCCCATTTTCATGAAAAACGGAACAGGTCATGCTGACCAAACTGAAGTTGAAAAAGCTTGTTTTTCCATAAGCAAAGAGTAGTTTTCAGACATTTTTTTTCTTCTTTTCTCAAAATTGCGTCTTTGCAGTTTACAACCTTCTCATTCTAAGCAAGCAATATGTCGTTATACTATCTTGTTGTACCAATTCATGATTGAAGAGGAAATACCAGACCACCCTATTTCCTTAGCCTGTTTAATAACGATTCCAATTTCATTATGAAAACTAATCAGCAAGATAAATGTCAATATTTGTAGTGTGTTGACGTTATTACACGCCTATGACCTCATTTCTGATATAATAAGATCTATTTTTATACTTGATAATATCATAGAATTCAAGAACCCAGGTGTGCAAATTGACATGAATGAATTAATAATACGTTCCTAGTCCTTGATTTACCGGATGCATTCCTTCTAATCAGATTTTTTTATAAATAAATAAGAAATATATGATGTATGGAACGGTAGGGTTATTGTATACGTATGTCATTAATTTGAATAAATAAATGTCACTTAAGCCTATATATATATAAGCCAGTCTCCAGGAAAACCTGCTATAATGACATTATGTAATTACCATTATGTAACAAGGTTTGTAAAAGCTCTAATATAAGAAAGAAATGCATATCCATTGATTCTATTTGATGTAGTTTACTCATAAAGTACTATACCTTAGCTTTAAATTTTCCCATGAATTATGTCGAAATCACATACTTCGTTGCTATGGTGACCAGTTTCGGAAAAGTACTCATAGTGAGAAAAACGAGGAGTTAGTTGTTTAAAGCAATAGTAGTCTTTCTCAGAATGCGAACAATTTTGATTTTGGTAGATATTTTAAAAATTAAAAGATACTGCTAAAATGTGATACCATTTTGAACAGTTCATGTCAATAATTGATCAAATGGTGTAATTATGAAATACGTGTTATAGTTACGTCAATTAATGTTTGAATGACGTTTGCGACGTCAAACAAAAAAGCTCCGAAATGGGGACACTACAAAAACAGCTGTTTCTTCCTTAAAAAGCAAGATATTAACACAATTTCTTTTGTATTTTGCTTCATAAAGATTATTCGTTCAAGCTATGGAAACGCTCAAAATAAATATTTTTGTCAAAATTGCAGGTTTTCCTGGAGACTGGCTCATATATATCTGCTTAAATATGTCTGTGATAAGAGATTACATACATGTTATGGTGTAATGTGTGTGTGTGTCAATGACTGGATTATTCATTTGTGTTACCTAATCAGAATCAAGCCTTATTTCCTTTTGAAGTTATCGTTGTTATGTCTATTGTTTCAACCCATTATGTTTTATCTGTGATTTATATGTCATGTTATATGATCCGTGATTGGAAATAAACGTTATCTTATTTTTATCTTATCTAGTACATGTACTCATTATGAGCTAAATAAGAATGAAAAAGTGTTCTTAAAAATCAAGATTCGTTTTTCAATAAAAAATGCCGAATGACCTAGTGTGAGCTATCAAGGAAATCGGGAATTATTTGTTAACGCCGCAATTCTTCCGATTGGTTTTCGAGAGACAGTTTTAGCATGAAATTGCGTTTGTAACGAAATTGTAATTGTGCAACACCCCCTTCTTATTTGTTTCAACATTGCATTATATTTCGTGATATAGTTGGACGAGCATCACTGGTAACTGTATCGTTTATAAAGAGAAAACAAAATGAAAACAGTTTTTTTTATAAAATTTATAATATCTTAGAAAGGTTCATAACACTGGAAATTGACCACACCGTCACTGAGATGCGGTTTGTTTTGAATAAACAATTCATTAAAACTAGTGTTGTTTTAAATATATTTACTTAATCAGAAACTAGAGAGCTCCGTCTATAATTTGATATCAATATGTTAAAAATCCGTCCATAAATAAGAAAATAAACCCATTGAGCGTGAAATCACTTTCTTTTTTATTGTTCAGAATAGCATTGTCGTTTCTATTGAAAACACCTCAGTGACTGCCTGGCCACCTTGGTATACATTTCATGGTATAACTTTTTAACTAGTCGATCAATTTCGATGGAATTTTGCATGGAGGCAGTCCTAACGATGTTGTTTATGAATGTAATTACTTTATGAAGATATCTAAAGCCAATTCTTGGTTTGATACCATGACAATCTGACCACTTTAGTACAAATGCACCTTTCTCAGATAACATAAATTTTATACTCTATTTGACTTGATATCGACTTACATGCTAATTTATAAATGGGTCACACATCCAACCGTTCACTGTTTGATAATCGGATGGCGTTTTCTATTGTATTATAAAGTTGCAATATGGAAATTCCAAACGGTACTAAATAGTTCATTCATTTACCACAATCCTCTTCAAAAGGGTAATAAGTTAATAACAAATCCGACAGGGAAGACATCACTCAAGAGACACTACTCAGACATTCTGCAGCATTAGTCGGTCAAACACAGCCATAGTAGACACAAAATCAATGAAAGAGGCTCAACATACCATACCTCTCGATTGTCGACATTTTTACCGCAACCTAACACGTAAGTATCCTGGTAAACACGTCTTGTCCGGGGGTGGTATTCAATATTGGTATTTATAAATTTGAGAATAAGGATAGCCAATCACATTGCCTGTTACTGACCAAGAGTTTAATACGGTGTGATCTGATTCGTTGTCCTTATTCTTAAGTAAAGAAAGATCGATATTGAATAGCACTCCGGGTATACGGGGTGTAATTTAAGAGCCAGCAGACAAAACATGTGTACATTTTACCGAGACGATAATGTATGGAACGTCATAGTTGTCTTATGTTGTTAATAAGAGAGTGTTTCGACATAAAAATACCATATAAAAATTCGACATGGTGACACTACTGTTTAACATAATAAGAAATGGTTTAGACAAGTCAACATAATATGCTGGTAAGTCATCACGAATGTTTGATATAACAAGACGCTTCGCAGAGAAGATAACAAGAAATCCAACAACATGAGACACCTATGGCGTTCCATAGTAATTAATCTACAAACACAATCTTATCATTCTGCTTTGTGACTATAATTGCCATTTGCACAAACATGTTCATTTCGAATGACATAAATATAAAGTTTACAAACATAAACCTGTCTAAATCAGTAACCTGATTAACAAAATGTCAAGAGAAAATAAAGATTTAGCAGGACGAGATATGGTTAACGGATTTAAAAACGCGACACTTTGGTATGTTGGTATATTTTAGGAAAACGAATCTCCATGTAAAATGTATTTATATATTCGTAAAGGCCAATTCAGTGTCGTTATTTTGATACAAAAGTTAATAAAATCCAACGAGTATTAAATAAATTATCGCACGAATAAGACATTGGTCCAGAAAACAAAAGTAACATGTTTATCGGCGCTTTGGTTTTATCGCTGAAGATGACCAGTCTGTATAACAGATCGAATATTTATGTAAGGCTAGTCTAACTTCTATAGAAAATTTCTAAATTAAATTGAATATAATAAATGACATATCCAACTTTTATCTAAAATGTGTCTATATGACACGGAAACATGTTGCAAGAAACATACACCGTAGTCTCACAGACATTTATAAAGATTTTATGGTCAAGGGGAGGTAAGCCTGTAAATTGTTTTGGTTATAATGCGATTTTTGTTTTCTGGATCGACGTATTGATTGTACTATATATTTGTTAATACTCATCTCATTTTTATCATCTTAGTATAGTACCAAAATGACGCCAATGCATTTACCTTTAATCTACACTATTCCAATAACGGCATAAACTTGAATTGACTGCTATAAAACAACATACCCCATTTTTCGCGTTTTTAAATCCGTTAAGTATAATTACATACAATACGATTGATTTTAATTATTGTTTCGTTCATCGATATATTTGTTCCATCTCATCTGATGTGATTGCTTACACGACAGGAGCGGCTACTATACCATTCCTTTATCTGAATAGTTAAAATTTATTTAAAATCTATAGAAGTCATTAAGGGTAACAAGCGACAATTTCAATTATTCTAACTCCCAGAAAACAAATAACCAGATACAAGAAAAACATTGCAGCAAAGCATTCAATAGCGCCACGAAGTTTGAAGAGTGAAAGAAATAGCATGTGTTTAAAAATATTATCAGTACGGTGCAGATCAATGGTTTTTAAATCGTCTATTTGAATTGTTATGTGGAATAACGAATATTGTTTGACCGAATGATATCATAATAAATGTACAAACTGTACATGCAAATATAATTTGAAATCATACAGAAATGACAACCATACAAGAGACAGACATAGAGGTGTCATCCGTATTCCCCCAAAAAGGATATCTCAAGTAAGCTTAATACTGCCTCCAACAATATAAATCAAAGCACTGAGTGTAGTGGTTGGAGGCGATCTGGTTGCTGCTACCAAATACCTAAATATACAAAGATTGGAAAAATCTACCAAATCTCACAATATCTCGCGGCAGTTTTCTGAAATTTCGCGAAATCTCGTTTTTATTTAATACCTTATATCTCCCGTTTTGCTATACATAGGAAAAAACTAATATGTTTATGCAATAGATTTATCATTTTGCTTTAAAATGATACCTAATTTATTGAAATCGGTCGACAATGTGTTCACCACAAAAACAGATGAACTCAGTATTTGCAATAATTTGTCAGCACAAAAATTCACTTGTTAGAAAAGCAGTAATTATAGTGACATGCGCTGACAGGGGAAGTTTCTTTGCAAACATTAACACGAATGCTGATATTTAATAATATTTCAGACAGGAAAAGCATTTGTGTAATTGTGAATACGAAGAAAATATCAGGCTCCAAAAGAATTTGGCCGTGGTCAAAATGAGGAATCAATACCGAATATTTATAACATTTGATTAATTATTTAAGTTTGAAAAAAGTATCAGTACGCATTATTTGAGTTTTAATTTAAATATAGCTCCATTCAAAGCTTTAGTAAACTATATAATTGACATTTCAAAAGTAATAGTAGAACGTTCAGAGCAGCGCAAGAGCAGCGACCGCTGTTTTAAGGACTTCGTTGTATACCTCAAGGTTATGTGAGAGACAGGAGAATGTCAATGTAAGAATGTTTTACAGAAACACGACCTACTTGTAGGTAAATTTTCAACTTGGGTAGCTAAAGAGGGGGATTTACTGTACAAACTCTATGGTTAAAGTACATAAACATGCGTAACCTAGAAATACACCTATATATACGTAACTTCTCAAATCTCGAATGACATTGACGAAGATAGTGTTAATAATTATATGACAGAAACACTATTTTCACATTGATTCCGTATATGTATGTACGGATGTAGATTGTAATATGAACAAATTGCGTAACGATATAGAGTGTTACGTGAACGAAACTTATGTAACATAATTATTATACAATAACAATTGTAAGTGGTGGTTCTCTGGTGGTCAAACAAACTTTTCTCTCATTTGAGAGATACATACATTGATTATCAGGACCCATGAACCATGTTCTATCATTTAATGTGTATATATAGCAGGTTAGATCTTCTGCCTTAAATTACATCTTAATATATATTTACTTTCTTTCAGCTGTGTATATATGTAAATATGTTTATAATTATTATTTTGCCTTTCATGTAACTTTTATAAATGCACAATGTCATATATTATGTCAATGTTATATGAGGCTCACAGGGAAGACTGGGTATACCCAACTGTGTTGCCTCTTTAAATAAAGTCGTTATTATTATTATTACAATTATTATTACTGGGGCCACTTTCATGCCAAGCTTTCTATTTGTTCGTTCATACACGGTTCTGTTTGTATCTAACGCGCTTGTAAAACCGTTCCCTGTCCAATTTTTTTTATTTATTTTTCTTTGTGTTTTTTGTTTTGTTTTTTGTTTTTGTTGACAACTCTAAACAATTGCGTGATCAGCTGCCGGGTTAAACAATGTACAATGTTGCTCACACTTCTATTGGGCCAAATTAACAAATGAAAGTAGGATTTTGCAGTCGTTTAGTTTTATTTCTCTTGTTCAGTTTTCTGTTGGTCTTTGTTGCGTGTGCTTGTGGTCTGTGATATTCTGATGTTTCCGTTGAATGCTGCCTTCCATATTCGATTTGTTAATTGTCTGTCTGAATACGCATCACACGTGTATCTTTAGTTATTAAAGTTGTTTAAGTTTAATGGATTTCTTAACTAATAGCAGAGAAGATTGTACACTCAAGATAACAGATTATTCTACAAACTATAATTACTGTTTGTGGATTCATTATTTAAGAGAAATGCCGAAATATGATTTTACACTCTACAAACACATTAAGAAAGTCATTAATAAGAAGCATTACTGCTTTTATGCCCAATTATGCATGTATTATGCCTAATTATTCACTTAGAAAATATGGGATATGTTCACCTAATTTAAGTGGTAAACGTTGCGATTGCACACATGTGTACTGGATTTGCAAAATCAACACATAAATAGCAACATGTACCTATTACCAAAATTGACACTAAATTCCACAACATATTAAAATAGTCGTTCATCAGGAAAACCAGACTTAGTGACATTATATAGTAATTATGAAATAAGAGCAAATATTCACGATTTTCTTAGAAAATAATTGTGATACAATATTGAAACGTTTACATCAATAATTCATCAGATACATGATTTGTGAAATTCTTGTTAACGTCTTTTTAACGTTAAATGACATTTGCGCCGTCACTCACAAACAAGGCGGAAGTGGTTTATTTTAAAGGTCTGTAACTTTTTAATTGTACGTTATAATTTGCTCAAATTTTTAGAAACTGTTCGAAAAAGGTCTTTCTAACGCTATACATGTAGTATCATGATTTTCATAATTTTGTCACTAAGTCCGGTTTTCTTGGAGAACAGGTCAAATCATTTCCGTCTTTCTGTCCAGTTGACTATGCATTAAGCATAAGAAATCTTGGAAATGCTTATTAAATTTAAATGATACATGTTAATGGTGGACTACGGAACTGTTAACTGTAAATGCAACATTAAGACATAAAATCCAACATGTACTTATTATCATCAAGAACTACAACCAAGAACATCACGCAACATAGACAGAAATGCATTGATAAATACTGTAGTGTACAGACAACCCAAAGCCACACAGACACGACGGCAGCGTCTAGCCATCCACGCAAGAGTCAGACATAGAACGAACATTCCACATTCCCAAAAATGGGATATTTCAAGCAAGCCTATATACTCACTCCGCAATGAATGACACACTGTGGACTTTGAATTATGTGCATAATAAGCCATAAAGGGAGGTAATTATAAATGATTACTACACTGATAACACGGATTAAAATGAATGAGAAAGATAATGATAAATATGCTTGGGAGGGCAAAGATAATGATAAATATGCTTGGGAGGGCAAAGATAATGATAAATATGCTTGGGAGGGCAAAAATAATGATAAATATGCTTGGGAGGGCAAAGATAATGATAAATATGCTTGGGAGGGCAAAGATAATGATAACTATGCTTGGGATGGCAAAGATAATGATAACTATGCTTGGGAGGGCAAAGATAATGCTAAATATGCTTGGGAGGGCAAAGATAATGATAAATATGCTTGGGAGGGCAAAGATAATGATAACTATGCTTGGGAGGGCAAATATAATGATACATATGCTTGGGAGGGCAAAAGTAATGATAAATATGCTTGGGAGGGCAAAAATAATGATAAATATGCTTGGGAGGGCAAAGATAATGATAAATATGCTTGGGAGGGCAAAAATAATGATAAATATGCTTGGGAGGGCAAAGATAATGATAACTATGCTTGGGATGGCAAAGATAATGATAACTATGCTTGGGATGGCAAAGATAATGATAACTATGCTTGGGATGGCAAAGATAATGATAACTATGCTTGGGAGGACAAAGATAATGATAAATATGCTTGGGAGGACAAAGATAATGATAAATATGCTTGGGAGGACAAAGATAATGATAACTATGCTTGGGAGGGCAAAGATAATGATAATTATGCTTGGGAGGGCAGCAATTAACAGAAACAGAAGAGATAAACAGGCATACAAATGAACATTGTACACATTACTAGCTCTGCATGAAAGTGGCTCAGGTTAAAATGGCGAATAATAATAATAATAATAATAATAATAATGAACGTTCTGACACCAAATTAATACTTGCCAGTGTCTGCACAAGTGACGACGTATTCTGTAACGTAGTCGAACATATTTTGACATTTCTGAGTCTCTACGAATACTACTTCGTTTGCAAAGTACAATTTAATGTCAATGTCTCATTGAAGTCGAAGCTGAAGTTGTAGGCGTATGGTAGAACAAGATACATTAATATAACGTACAAGTCGTAAACTTTGTGCTTAATATTTGAAAAATATACGTTGATCAGAATGAAAATTAGATGTTGCTATAATGGTAACGGGAATTACTAAGCAGCCAACAATTAGAGACAGTCAAATGATGTATTGTAATTACAGCTTCAAAACATAAAACTCAATATATTGTTATTGCTACCAGTTATTAGAACCCCGTGTCTACGACATCTGGAAAAAATCGTTTGGTATATTAACAGTGATATCTAGTTCAAAGGCTATCTAACGTTGTACAATTCCCGAGTAATGAAAAAAAGCTGAAATACGCTTTACATGATAGATAGATAGATAGTTTATTTCGAAAATAAGGCAATATGCCCATGATTTCACATATAATAAGTACATGCATTGACATAATTATTAACACAAATATACACACTATAATATAAACAAAACATGCATGTATACATATTATTATTTTCGATTCCGGTACCAAGTATATGTGGGGTAAGTGGAAATTATCGACAATAATGAGTTCATGCGTACATGTGTACATGCAACATCAGACAAAACTGTGATGTATAATTAAATTTGTAAATTCTCATAATAAAAACAAATGCCCATTTGCCAATGGAGACGCGATAGCAAAGCGACCAACAACTAGAGACAGTAAGATGACGGGTTGTGACTAGAATTGACATAATAATTGTCACCTACCAGGCAAGATTAATGTAGTAGACAGAATTGATAGATTTGTGGAACCATACCGTTGTGAAATAGCATCATTGTCTGCATGCAAAGTCATGTTATTACTGTTAAGTAATTACTAGTCTATCTCTATTCCGATCTGAGGAATATATCGTCAGCACGAAGTTCAAGTTTGAGATGAACACCTTCAGTCGGAATCAACTCCTGATCTAAATACGAAAGACGAAGACGACGAAGTTGACAATTGACGTCGGTGTTATTTCTTAGTTAGACATAGTTTTCTTTGTAATTTGACTGAAACATGACTTACCACGCTTGAAATCATGTTAATTCATTTTTTTGAATTCCTACATATGAATACGGGTATATGTAGCATGAACAGATGTAAAATACATACGCTACGTATAAGTGTTTCTGTCGAACCATTATTCTAATAACAATTGTTGCTTGACCTTACTTGGTTACTATGGTGACCAATTTCGTAAGGTACTCTTATTGTGAAAAACGAGGTGTTAGTTATTTAAAAAAGTAACAGTCTTCTCTTAATGCAAACATTTACGATATTGATAACAGTATATATGTTTACAAGTAAGCATAATTCTTAAATAAGGTACTATTTTAAACAGCTTATGTCAAGAATTAATCAAATACCGGTACCATATTTATGAAAATTACGTCGAATAAAGTTTGAAGAACTTTCGTGATGTCACACAGGAAGGCTCAACATGGGAAACATGACCGTTACTATAACAGCTGTAACGTCCTAAAAACAATTAATTTGTTTAGTATTTTGTTAAGTTAATGTTTTTGTTTTAGAATGTGGAAATTCTCAATTTTTGTTAAAATAGGTATTTCTGGAGACTAGCATATATATATTATTTTTGTATATTGGAACTGATTCAGAGCAACACTGTATGGAAAACGCAAATATGGACAATATTGTTGATCGTAAACCACAAGTCTTAATATTACAAAGTGTCCATGTTAAATATTTATGTATCAGTGTTACACGAAGCGTTATTAGATATTAGTTTACGTGTTGTTAGGCAGATGATGCACTTTGTTGGACTTGCAGACACATATTAAAGTTATATATTATAAGTGTTTGGAATATGAAGTGTAATATACAATGACTGTTTCGACACAATGTGTTAATGAAGGACTAGTTATACGCCGGGTAAATGCTTAGACAGCGCCGCCGTAAACATATCCCGAAGAAACATGTCCAATTTATTTGGTCTCTACCCAGCAGAGAGGGGTATTTTCAGAAGCGAAAGGAATATGTCAATAACCGTACACACAATGTCTTCACCGGGCGTCGACATTTTGTTTTTCAATATCCGCTTTGTTATTCCAACCTTTTCCAAATATATAGCTACATAGACGACAGAGCTTCTAAAAAAGAAGTCACCTAATCGATCAAATCGGAAGTCTATTCTTGATTACAGAAGCTCTTCCATTTACCCAAACAAACTGACATACGTGTATATGCATATATACACGTACATTACAATACGGTTATATTCAAGAGGCTAAGGACAATGCTGTATCAAAGAAGAACGGGGAAGCCAGGAAAAATGTCCAATCGGACATTAGTCGTAACGTATGCGTACAATAAGTTAGATACACTACTACATAACAGGACACAATTAGGGCTTATTTGACAAATGGGCACAATCATACTAAAAGTAAAATACATGAAGCGTTCACTAAGGAGATTATTTCAATCAGACCGCAATTAGGGAAGGGGCTTAAACAAAGAAGGCTTCTATCAGTGTACCAAAGGAAAACATGTTTCAGTTTCACCAAACATAATTAAAAAGATAATATGAAGTCGGACAGGGAAGGAATCACGCAACTTAACCAGCCGAGCACAGAGCCTTAGCTTAATGACCTAGCCTAGACAAGCATGGCGCAACTGCTGAACGACCTAGCTCCAATAAGCTGAATGTCCCCAGCCGAATGACTTAACATATAAGCCAAATTGTATGATACCAAAACATACCAAGTAAAGTTCTTATGTTTGCTAATCATTAAAACGAGGATGTACATTGTTTGTAATAAAGTAGTTATTTAAGAGAGCAGAATAATGTATACTATTGTAGCTCGTGAATTATATGAAGGTAATAATATGGCTGCTCTAGTCTTTAATATAATCACCAATGATTACATAAATATTAAAGAAACATTGGACTATAATTATGACTCGTGTATTCATTAATATCATTCAGGATTTTATGATAAACATGAATGTTATTCCAACGGCACAAAATAACAAAGGGAGTAGTCAAAAATCGACTCAAAATGGCTTTATTTTCTTATTGCAAAGATGATAAATGTGTCTACTACACTGGTGCGTGACAATTATTTTGCCGTTTGCAGTAACAATCCGCCATAATCTCTTTATCACTTTGCAAACATGTTTCTCATATAATGGCATAATGATATTATTTTCTGTTGATAAATCATCTCATGCGTTATACACTTCAGGTTTACGATACAAAAGATAATAGGCAGCACAGAAAACATAAAAACATACAAGGAACAATGCCTAACCAAACGAGAAAAATACCAGCTGTCAAAAAACCCCGAATTAACTTGCCTCAGCAATCAAAAAGCTGAATGCCCAAGCCGAATGACCATATAACACAATGTATTTTAGTATTTTACTTAAGAAATAATGAATACGTAGCTATGTTTTGTTGCGTAATAAAATATAGGCACGTGTTTGGATGAGTAGTAATTAAATCACGAGTGCGTAGCAAACGAGTGCCTATATTTTATAACACAACAAAGCACAGCTCCTATTTATTATTTCGATTCTAACATCGCCAATGCTCTGCCATTTATAGCACAACAAAACAGGTTGACGTCAAACTATTTTCTTTCCAAGGAACGTTACCGTCACCGTTACGTCATTTGTCATAGTATAATTATGACATCAAACGTGACGTCATCAATCAGCTATTTTTTATCGCGGTAATAAAATATGGGAAGCTCAATATACGCAAAGAAGGCAAATCCCACGTGCTATGTTAGAATTCAGTTTCAGTTTAGTTTATTAACATACGATCATTATTTATGTTCATCGCCTTAAACAATAGGCGGCAGGTACATTTACAGAAGAGCATGTACACAATACAATAAACAAATGTAAAGTTTATTATAAACATAACAAAAAACACTATGTATTGTACAAAGAATGCAACTAAGCATGTATTGTTTTATCACATGTTTGACGTCGCGGTAGCGTAATAAAGCCATTATTTATTTTTGATAATACACTAGTGTAATAAAGCTTTGACGCGACGTCATTCAAAATATAGGCGACGTCGTCAAAGTTGCGCGTTTATTATTGTGAAAATAAGTAGCTATTTTATGTTTCGGCCAGAAAAAGGCTTACATGTGATAAAAAGAACATTACATTTGTGACTTTCCACATTGAATTTATTAAACTCGTTGAATAAAATCGATAAAATGCTCGACAGAGCCTCGCATTTTATTATTTTATTCAACTCGTTTAATAAATTCAATATGAAACGACACTCATGTAATATCCTCTATATATATTATACATATAGTAATGAGTAAAATGATACCAGTCATCCATATACGGTTGACATTTTTGAAATGCTAAATGAACTTATTTTGCTAATTTATATAAAATCATTATTGTGCTGAAGACATTTATCTTGTAAATATTTTATTAGTTGGCCAATGAAAAATGTCAATTTTGTAAAACAGTAGTTCATAATTGACGGTAGTAAGGACAAACCAAGACAAAATGGTATTCGTCTTCCACAACATTTATAGAACAGAGTACACATTTTCTATTTTCGCGTTCAATGCTACGAATTCGTGCTTCCTCAACAGCTACTTTACTGTTCTTATAACTAATGGAATGTTCTTATCAGAAATGCAGAACATGTTTAGCACGAATAATAAATAAACGGTTGACCGCAAATCCAACAACATACAGATATTTTCGTTTCAATGCAAATCTATTAAAACTGTGAATAATTATGGTATTTACCAACTCTAGTATTACGTGTTTTGAATCTGTTATAATTATGTGTTTCAGATATTGTGCATGTAATGTTCCTTTTGGTAAAACGAGCATTTGCAATTTTGATGTTGTAATTGCAAAAAGTACCAGTTAAATTGGACGAATATTCCCCCGATGTTCTAAGGGATTACTTAATATGGTGAAATTGGACAGGAAAATACTGATGATTAATATGTTATGGAACTTTAAAACATGTCTGAACATAGAGTATTATATTACCTTTCGTTATGATATTTGATTTAAATGTTAAATTGTTATTAAATGGAAAGTGCCATGTTCGATGGCGAAAATATCAGAGAAAAAAATTCACAACATGATTTATTTTTGTAAGTTGGTGGTATGATTCTTTTATTATTGGCCAAAAGTTGAAAATGGTGAAAACAACCCACATATTTTTGACACTACGTTTAAAAGATATTCTGACATTTAGATAGCCGTGTGTTATTTTGGCTACTGGTTACATAGCATTAAGTTTCAGTTCGCGTTTTATAATAGTCTCAGTGTTGTTGTTCATAGTTCAATTAATTACTCACGTGGTGTGATATGATGTTGACACATTGATACTGGTTATTTACGCAACTTTTTTGGCTGTTGTTGTGATAGTCATATGGGTGTTCGGGCTTCACATTGCTAAGCGATGGCACCTTACAGGACAGGTTTGAATATCACTATAGGTGCAAACTGCATGTAATAAGTTGACACTAGACTTACATAACGTGTCAGCCTTGTCATATGTTTATATATATTTTGTAATTATTGTGTACCTCATATTACATGTACTATGTGCTGAGAGTATTAAATAAACTGTCAACTGCTCGTGTTTCAGTCTTGACATACTCATAACACGAGAATTACTATCACCATTATGGAGGTATTTGTCACTTTGAGGGTCATGATTCTGGTTGGTATTGTATTCGTGACACTCAGTTCAAACTTTGACATTCTCCTATTTCTTTCCACTTGATCTATACATGTACAACTGACCTGCGTTGTAAAAGTACATCATATAGCATTTATTGTACAGGATTGTGATTTATTACTTACGTAAATGTGGGGGGCATGTTATGCTATGGCGGTTCATATCCCCATCTATGTTAATACATAATTATTTGACGTTTTGAAAAAGTTAAATTTATCATGTTTAGATTATGCATTTAAGCATAAAAATTATATTCATTTGAAATAAAATGACATATTCACATACAATTTATGTGTCGGTTTTCTTTTTGAACATATTAACTATCTATATTGTGTTTGACCATGGAAAATGATATAGAATAAAAGTGAAGATTCAAATGTATGTATTCGCTTAGTAATAGTTTTATGCAACATAAAGGTGTAAAGAAATTTTCCATACATATTGCCAGGTCCAAGATTGTGTGGCGGCTGTAAATAGACGAGACAATAAACAAACAGACAGTGGGTATCGAACACTACAACATGGAGGCATGTAAAATATGTCGACAAATCTGCTAAGAATGTGCAGTGCTCGTAAGTAAATAAAAAAGTACCCAATTAAAGTTTTGAGACAACCTTTCAACCGACCGTACATTACCCCCCACCCACCGCTCGATCTTTGAGTCACAAGCCGACTGGTAACACAGTGCCGCTGGTAGCACCATCACATTGACTTTTGACTCTATACAATGTGCGGTAAATATTGTACTGCATATGCCCGGGTGATCAGCATGTGACACTCTCTGTTACCCATTCATACACCAGGCGCATGCGCAATGGAAATTCCAACGTGATTGACAACGCTTATAGGGGCTGCCTCACAGATTGGGCTAATGTTTTTGTGTATCGTGATTTTCCAACCCAATCAAGTATTGATGTAATAGAAAGCCACTGACAGTTGCTTTATAAAAGATTTGGTGCAAATAAGCAATTTTAACCACTCTCGATATCGCCCACTGAGTATTTTTTTCTTGAAAAAAAGCGTTAAGTTTCCATCCAACATGCTTTGTGAATTATGTAATTCACACGTGATCGAACTGTAACATCAACAAACTACAGCGTAAACATCAGTGAGGTATTCGGTTCGTTATTCGATTCATTATCATCAAATGCGAACAAATTTCAGACAATTTAAGTAATAGTAGTGTTAATTCTATAGGGTATTAATACCCTATAGGATTTGTGATGAAAAAATTCTAAATAATTACAAAATGCCGAAATTTCTCAAGTTATTTTATATGTCAGTGTGGTTGTTTATGGGATATACAGGCAACAATACCAAACTTACGCGAATATTTGACATTTTTATTTTATAATTACAATACAACAATATGTGAGGCAGTCCCTTTAATAGCTTTATTTCTATTCCATTTTCAGAGAAGTGGTTAGGCGAGGTCTGATTATGAACTGCATCTGCTTTTCTTAAAAATGCGCGATTTGTTTATCAAATGTAAGTGTATAATGTTATAACAAAGATCTTGAAAGTTGTAAAATTAATATTGTCGTGACAGGACCCTAAGGTTACGTTAATATGCGTAACACTAAAATTCTTCTTATTGTATTCCAATCTTGACAAAGAATTTACAGACACAAAAACTCAATTTTAATCATTTTTAAAGGTGATAAAACTAGATCTTTATTCCATTGGAATTACATAATCAGTTAGACTTGATCATGAAAATGATAGAATATTATCTTTAACTCAACTGAATACTCTTTATACTGCTGACATATCGATTTATCAATTAAACCAATGTGCGAGTATTTGCAGCGATAATCAACGGTTTCTTGTGTTAATACGTCGTCTGCATACTCATTGAACGTGAGCATTTTATTACTCTCAAATGACACCAATACGTCCGCTTCAAACATAAATTTGCCATAATCAGTAACCTGATCAAATACTAAATGAAGACAACATAAATATGACGTTAAAGTACAATGCGATTGCTTGTAATTATTGTCAGAAAGTCTTCCATATCTTATACAAGGCGACGGTTAACATGACGGCAGCGGCAATAAATATTACGCCATAGCTTTATCTCCGTCGTTTAATTTATTTTAAATCTATAGAAGGCATTGGCGTTAATACAAGAAACTTTCAATTAATCTGACCCAGACGACTGTAAAAGGAGAATGTACATACAGATGAATGGCGAATGTTTTATACTAATTGCTTGCATGAACACTATTTTTTGCAATAAGAATCCATGCTTGGAGAACCCATAATCGAAAGCAAACGCTATTTAATTGCGTATCGGTTTACTAAACTATTATTATAACTATTTATACAGCGACTTTTATTTTCCGGTCTATGAAATTGAGACAGGAAAGACTGTCAATGATTGCCGTTTTGTAATATCTCTTAAATATCTCAATACTGTTATTCACAATTTTGAGTTTGGTTGATTGTTATGTCACTTTGCTATATGTATGTGTCTATGTTTACCCAGGCCATATTTTTATGAATTATGTAAATGGCTTAAGGTATGTATATATGCCGATTTGCTTTAAATAAATGGTAAAATGATCCAATTATTTCACATCGAACTTCGAACCTTAGGACTAGATGCGGTTTAGTTTATTATCTCATTCAGTTTTGTGTTGGGCATTGTGCCGTTTGCTTGTTGTCTTTGTCATTTTTGGTTTCTATGTTCGGCTGTATCTGTTGAGTGCTGTCATCCCTGTCCGATTTTTCGTTATCAGTGTTCATCATACAAACATGCACATATAATCGAACATGTATTTTGCCATGCAATGAAGCAATATTTCAACACTATGTGTGGTTCCAGAGTAACAGTTTGTGGAGGTTGAACAATTGAGATTTCTTATGAAATATAGTAAAATATGTTTTAAATTATCTTTGTTCTCCAGTATACGTAATCGACCTTATTCTCAATATAAATATGGCAAAGTAAAGAAAATAACAACAAAATACCAGTGTGTTCATTCAGTGTAAGCTAAAGCATTGCAAATAAATCAGTTGTGGCTAAATTCTCCGAACTTTTTATCCTCCCACGAATGACCTCAGGATATGAAATAACTGATACGTGTATGAAATCACTACTTTCAAATTGTTGAAAAGCAGACAAACCATGCCCTACAGAGGCGTCAAACTTTCAAACATGAACAAGATTAATAACACGTTAATGACGACTATAGTTGTAACTCTGAAGATTATATACCGCAGTATCATATTTTAAGATTTGCGTACTCTATTTGTGACAACCTTACACATTTGGGATGTGGCCCGAGGAATAATCTGGTAAGCTTAAATGTCAAAATGTAGTTCTGGATATAGAATGTCAAAAGAAGCTATGTCATTGATAGATCATTTCAAACGCTGTAGTTTAAAGTTATACAGTGTCAGAGTACATGCGACTGCGACATGCGATATGATTTGGTATGTTATTCCAGATTGTGGACCCAGAGTAGCACAAAGATTTACGGAATAAATCTATTCTTGGTTTTGGTACCCTAAGTTCATTGTTTTGATTTGATCGGAGTTCACAATGAGATGCTTGGTTGTTGATAAATTTTGATTTATATATTAAGATTTTTTGTTAAATTATTCTTTCTGAAAATGTCATCTATTTCAGTTCAGTAATCACTTCTGATGATTGAGCATTGAAATCTTTATCGAGGATAGCTCTTGAAGCACGCTTTTGAAATTTTAGAACAGTGTTTAATACTTCATCATTGCAGTTACCCCAAATGGTACAGCAACAATCAAGATGTTGTAGAATGTAGTCTTTGTAAAATAACGTTCGTGAATGTAAGCTTAGGTATTGTTTTATACGTAACAGAATATGTAAATTGGTATTACATTTTTAATGGTCTGTTCAACTTGACATGTCCATTTTAGGTGTTTGTCAATATGTATTCCTAATAATTTCTCACTTGATGAGTATGATAGTAGTAGACCTTGCATTTGTACATTGTTAGAATGTGTGTGCTTTTTTATTTTGTTGTTGTTATAGGAAGCAGTGATGTACATTGCTTTAGTTTTTTATATGTTTATAAGCATTCAGTTGCCTTTGCACCATTCATCAACAATATCAATGTTAGTCACACAACAAAACCAGGACACCATGAGAGAGCACACAAATATTGTATACAAAATGCAAGCTCTGCATAAACGGTCCATTATAAATGACGAACATCGAGCATTTAATAGGTATTACTCTTTTAATCAGATAAATGTGAAGAGGATTTCAATGTGTTACAGTACAGAATATATGTAGTTGTAATTCTAAGTTTGAAGCATATTTTTGAATAATAGGATATTACCTGCATTAAATATATACAACTGTACAAGTCCCACAGCAAACTATACCCGTTATTGTAAAGTTTAATATTACACATTCTTTGAGACTCTAGAATACATAATTATTATTAATAGCGTGTTAAAATTCTAAAATAGTGTTTCTATTTTTCAGACGATATTCCTAATCAGTATTGTCGTCATGTGTATTCAGTGGTTATTCAACTTGGGCATACACATTGTTTAAGGTGGGTCATTCGGCCGGGGACAATCAGCTTGGGCATTCAGCATTTGGGTTGCTGAAACTAGTACATTCAGTTGTTGTTTATGTTGCTCGGCTGGTTACGTTGAGTGTTGCCTTCCCCTTCCGACTTAATATTATCTTTTTTACAATAATGGATTTTGAAGTTTAACAGTAAATATTTCCCATTAACAAGTTTAGCGTATTTGTATTAAAGTTGGTGTTTTAATAATTGTAACATAGTACAAACGTGACCAGACTAAAAAAGGTCATTTGCTCGATATATCAACAATAAAGAAAATATTGAATTCTCTGTAGAAATTGTAATATGAAAATTGGATATATCTTTAAACATGATAAATCACCAGGCGCATCCACAAGTACTCACAGAATGTAGTCTTTCATTGGCATATCCACTGTGGAAAATCTTCACAAACTCTATTGTAAAAAGTGAACCACCGGATGACTAGAAGTGAGTTAATTTAGTTTACTTTATACTAAATTATTTAAGGTCGATTGTGAAACAGGTTTTTCCAACTTATATTAATCACTCTCGACACCTCATTCCTGATGTTATCCATTGCCACAAGGGTATGGGAGAAGAGAAGAGAGTTTCCCTTTAATGCTGAGCATCTAGCAAGGGAATTTCTGGTACCATTTTTTTCGTCTTTGGTATGACGCGGCCAGGAATCGAAGTTACCGCTCAACCACTAAGCTTTTTAAGGAGGCGGTGTGTTAATATTACTCCCATTACATAAAAAGGGTTCTATGAAACTTTTTGAAAATTATCGACTAGTTAGCTTAGCCAAGTCCTTCGTTCGAGTTATTGCAACACTTGAATTCACTGGAACTTATTAATGAAAGGCAACATGTATTTTTAAATGAAAAGTCTTGTCTCACAAAATTTAAAGAAACTTTTTAAAAAGTAACATAAATGTTGGATAATGTTGATATGACATCCGAAATGAAAATTTACTTGGTTTCGTGTCCGTCTTTTTTCTGAATAATAACGAACAATAACCCTTTTCAACCTGATAACACAAATGATAATTTAATAGAACAATTGAAGAATGTATCTTACGGTAATACAACACACAGTCAACAAAACGTATTATAAAGCCTTGTAAACATGTACCAAAACATTTGCATGCTCGTTATATCAACATGGAGTTAACAAAAATTCCCAAAATCAGAAAAATGTAATTATCATGGATCGAGCTTCTTGGCCCTGACTTTCAGCCTTTTGACTGATGAAACTTAGCTGTTTGACGGCTGAAACTTGGACTTGCGACTTTTTCGAGGGTTGAAACTTGGACTCTGACAGCTGAAACTTGGACTTTCAATGATTTAGTTTCATTTTCTCGTTCAGTTGTGTGCTGGGCATTGTACCATGTGATTGTGGTCTGTGTTGTTTTTGTTTTGTGTGCTCGGTTGTTTCAGTATTTGCATTCCCTGTCCGATTTTCATTACCGTTTCACCTTTTTTATAATTGTAGAACAAACGGTGATATAATTTATTTTATTATTATTATACCGTATTTATTTACTAGCACTTTTATAATGTTATAACACGTTCAAAAGTGATTATATTTTTATAAATATTAAATATGAAAATCGACCAGATGACAATCAGTGAAACTTGGTTACAAAGTGACGAAGATACGGTGGTAGGTTGCTCCTGCGAACGGTAAATAATTGACATCTACCACGCAAGATTAATGTAGTAGACATATTTATTAGATTTGCAACCTGTACCTTTGCGAAATTAAAGCAATTTTATCCCCTGTGTGCTTTGGTGCCGCTCTAAACTACAATCACGCTCAGAACTCGTATAATAAATTACTAAATATATCAGAATTACAATCCAATCCTGGTACCGTATTTGATAAAACAGAATAGACAATAACAAACAAATGGCTAGTCTCTAATAATACACACACAATTTGTATCAGTTTGAACTCACATACACTTTTAAAGTAAATTTGTGGAATAACGTTTTATAATCTTCTATATATATTAACACATTCTGTAGAGATTTAAACAGATTTATAGGGATCATAAGAGTGCATAGTTGAAAACAAGAACATAATCTCATATTCGTGGCTAATCATACAGTAGTATCTCTGACATGGTGTTCGCGTGCAGTATGAAGGAATGACAGATTGAACATTTTCCTGGCTTCCCTGTCCATATTATACAGCATTGATGTAGGGTTCATATACAAACATCAGGCGAAACGTGCGAATATTTTTCATTATAACATACAACAAAACATGTATAGTCCAGTTAGGATATTGTGACAGTGACGTTGCAGTTTATGTGTACGCAAAAAATCACAACCATTGTCTAAACAGGTAGAGCGAAGTTTAATTTGTTAGTTTAGCATTGAAAGTATAGTTGTTTGTACAGTATAAGCCTTTATAATTGGTTTTACACCGTTATAGTGGACTCGACCGCTGCGTCACTGGTTTTTATCCTAACTGGACTATAATTCCTAAATTCGATTACTTAAGAAATGGGGGGGGGGTACGTTTACATTGTATATTTGTCCGAAGTATTGATAAACTGATGTTATCCCGGGGTTATCGTGCGGGGCAGGGCAAAACGTCAATAACCTCGCTGACATCTAAATATGAATAGCACTGTGTGGTTGTATACTTTGTGTTTAAGCCAAATCTTTTTGTTTGTATTGAGTCGGAAATTTTGTAGTTTAATCAGAGCTACAGATAAGCTGCGTATTGGGGTAATTACCCAATTAATTTTCTTAAAAAACTAATACATTTTGAGAAGAGGGAGTAACAAAAGCAAAGGCAATTTGAAATACCCAAATAGAAAAGGATGTTATAGTGAAAATAGAACATAACAGCTTATTTACCCTTCGGGTTTTATTAAATACCCAATTAAAATTTGTCAAAACCCAATCAAAATTGAAACTTGTGGGTAAAATATCCAATTGACTAAAACCTTATCTGTAATCTGTTTAATGTAGTTCGTAGTTTTATGTGTATTTGGGTGTTAAATTTAAGAACCCAGTCCACGAATTTATTTAATGAACTTCGTAATTATCATGTTTGTTCATGATATATTATAACGGCGCTGTCGTGACTGTTGTAACTAGTTTGTTTATTAAACGTTTTGTGTTTTCAAAAACTAATATTACTTTAATATATACCAGCAAGACCAGTATAGTTTGTTTTGAGCCAAAACCACATTCAACAATATTTCACCAATATAAAATGGCAGAATAATAAATAAATATTTATCAGAGAAACATGAACACGTTGTACATGATGTACCATTATGTATGGTAGTTTACGGCCATGAACAACATCCAATATTAACGTATTCTATACAGTGTTGCTGTTCTGAATCAGTTGTACGACACACGTATACATTTCTAAAAAATACAGACTAAAAAGATGATATTAAGTCTGACAGGGAAGGCAGTACTCAACTTATCCAGCCGACCACAGAAAACATAAAAAACATAAAAGGCACAGCCGAACTAAACAAATTATGATACTCCCATGTCCAAGCTGTCGAAGTTCTAAATGAACCAGTTTCAGCAATAAAAAAGCTGAATGCCCAAGCTGAATTTCCTTGTTCCAACAGTAAAATGGCTGAAATACCTAGTTTTGGTCGACAGAAGTCCTAAACAGTATAAAAAGCTGAAAATCAAGGGTTCTAGCTAAAAAGCTGAATGCCCAAGCTGAATGACAGTTCCAACAGTAAAATGGCTGAAATACATACATGTAGTTTGGCAATATACCGGAATAGCACCCCCTGGGTGCTCTTCTTTTTCCAATATTTTAAATACAGTTCATTCCGTAAATATAAATAAAACGCAGGGTGCTATTCCGGTAGTATATATATACGAGCGATGAAATTAATAACTAGTGATTTCATGTACAGTCCAGACGATAATAATAAATCTTCTCTCAAGGGAGAGTTATTCCCTGGGGAAAGGGTTTTCCTTGGGGGTAATTATCAAGCCTTAGAAATGGGGCTTGGCAATCTTTTGGGGTTAGTGTATTAAATATTTACGCATTTTATTAACAAGAATCGTGATGTAAATCAGCCCAAAAGAATGGCACCCGGTGCTATTCCGGTAGTATATATAAGAGCGACGATATTAATAACAACGTATTTTCATAATGCATTAGTTTCTCTCAAGGGGAAAGTATTCCACGGGGAAAGGGGTTTCCTTGGGGGTAATATCAAGCCTTAGAAATGGGGCTTGGCAATCTTTTGGGGTTATTGTATTAAATATTTACGCATTTTATTAACAAGAATCATGATTTAAATCAGCCCAAAAGAATAGCACCCGGGTGCTATTCCGGTAGTATATATAAGAGCGACGATATAGGATATTATTTTCTGTAGTGTCGCCTGCAGTGAGCCCAAAGTTAAATAATACTTGTAACGGACCGGGCCATGGATTGCACGAGATTTTCCGTATAAGGATATTGGGTAGTGTGAAATAATTTTAGTTTGTCATTCTAGTTTCTTTGAACAAACATATTTACGTTCACCGAAGTCTGTTCGATCCGTTTATTTACGGAATGAACCTAATGATATTATGTAAAGTAACATTGTAATGTACTCAGTCATCGAGTATAAAAATGTTTCTGGGTGTAACTTTTAATATTTATAAAAAATAGTCCCTTGTGTATAAGATAGTATAATTCTGTTTTGCGCGTATGAATACAAAGCTTTTAAATGATTCAGACTGTATAACATACAGGGTTCGTTTGTAGACCCATTTTTTAAGTGAGAGAAAAGTAAAACACCCTAGGGTGCTATGCCGGTATCTTGCCTGTAGTTTTAGGTGCCTGAAGCCCTAAAAGTTAAATAACAGTATTAAACCACTGAAAGGCATGGTTTCAGCTGAATGACCTAGTTTCAGCTATAAAAAAGCTGGAAACCCCAGCCGGATGACCAAGTATCAATACGTAATATGTCCCTGCCTCAACAAGTCCAGATATGCCTATGTGAACAAACTGCACCACATGACCACTGCCGGATGACCTAGTTTAAATAAATAAAATGTATTAGTAGACTAATTAGAATGACCTAGTTCAAGTAGTCGAGATATGACGTAATGAAAAACCACGCTGCATGACCAGAGTGGACGAAAAGGCACAAGGAACAAGGAAAAAATCAGAAACAGAAAACTACATCCATAACTCCACAGATGTACATCACCCCATGAACGAACCGGGAAGGATCCGAATTGTGCGAACGAAATAGGTAGGGACATTCAGAAAATACGAATGAAATAACCCCTAGCTCCACAGAGCTTTTGTCCCCGGTCAAAAAAATGAATACTGAGAAATAAGTCACAGAGAAGATGAAAGGACTTTGCAGTTGATGTTTGCTTGGTCATATTGCATATTTTCAGTGTGTGATATAGTATGGAGAATTTGGTCCGACACTCGACCTTCAATTAGCATATTTTAACAGCTGATAAATTGTCCATATTTATAATCCCGGTTGAATGTTTTTTGTAAGTGTAAAGTATGACGAAGATGCTCGAGGTGTAATAATAACACAAATCTAAAGGACTGATATTGCACGATTTGCTCGCAGAAATTTATATATTCAGCGCAAGAACTTTGTAATATGGCCATACATAAAGGTCAGGTTCAGCTTCGTGCTATAGAACAACTAAGACGACATCTTTGCAGTAAATATTATGCGATCTTTCTGTTGTCACACTCTGTCCGGTGCTGTCGTTTAGATGTCACACTCCGTCCGGTGCTGTCGTTTCGATGTCACATTTCGCCCGGTACTGTTGTTTAAGAAAGAGAAATGATTTGTTTGCACACAACAATACTTAGGTAGGCATTGCTCTGTACCTCCAACATTTTGTACACCATAATCTACAACGAATTTCTAATTGACCACCTAATAGAATGTTGAACTCTCATTATGCAACATATTTTTAAAATCATTAAAATTTAATGTTATTTTACTTTACATTGTATGTATACATGTATTGATTGACAGAAAAAATACATAGTTCTGTGTACAAAAGCACCCGTGCGTAACGGATTGTTTGAAAATAGCCCATGTGCACATGGTCCTCGTATACGGCATGAAACGTGAACATTTCTGGCAGGAAATGAGCAGTGTAGAACGTACCCACGCCGTGCCAGAACAACGTAACGTGTCGTTAGGAAAATACAATTTAAATTTTATTATTTGTTACTAGTATGCTGCGACGAATATTAAATGAAACATGTTTTTCTATAAATCCACGTGAATAGCATAGGCTTGTATTGTGTTATTATTTGTCTAAAAATATTTGCCTTAAAATATGACAAAAAGTGGCCACTTAGAAATTCATCGTAGTGACGTTGTATGGAGTTAGAACAAATCCAACGCCCAAGATCACGGTATGAATCACGATACATGGCTTCTCAGTTCCGTGAGAGAATTGTTCTATTTTCATATGGCTCTGACGGAACTGAAAACCGATGTAACGCACGGACGGAACGCAGATTTCATGTGTCCTGAGTGTTACATTGGTTTCAGTTCCGTCAGAGCCATATGAAATCATTCTCTCACGGAACTGAGAAGCGGTATATCGGGATCCATACCGTGAAGATATATGGGGACTAGGTGGGTATGCAAGGTTACATTCAATTAAGGTGCATTATATTCTTTCAATAACTATCCATTATTTCATTATGCAGTTACATAAAGCTATTGGATGTACATGTATAAATCTACAACGATAATGTGATTTCCGCGGAAATGGTTGGGCACATCCATGTTTTGATAACGGGTTACATGTTTTATTTAAATGACTTGACAGTAATAAAACGCTTTATTTTTATCCATTCTCTATCATTCGCAGTACAAACTTTTAAAAACAATTTTGGTTTTATTTAAATATGTTTATGAAAATATACTTCTTATTTGGGTAATGATTTTTATATTTTTATTAATTTAGTGCTTTTATTTAATATAGAGTTTTATTTTATTATCCATCTCAATATATTCTATGCCATTTGAAGTATTACATTTTTATGTTCAGTTTAGTCACATTAAGCACACATTTAATAATATATTCAATTGAATAATACATATCATTGCTTACCATGTGTAATTATACTTGTAATTTAGGCATTCTTGATAATAGAAAAGAAAAAAACATACGTAGATGCCGAGTTCTGGATTCGAACCTACAAAGGATTATTTATAAATAACGCATTATCGGTCCTGGACTACACTTAGTTGCATGTTTATTTAGTTATACGTTTAAGCTTGGTGTTTCTAATGAGTTTTGCGATATCGTTTCCTTTGTGCGCATTTCAGAACAGTTGTCTTTGTCCATATGGCTGGCGCCCATTTCTAACACATGATAATCGGATGCCTGTCAATTATATAATTTTTTATGGAAATTCCTCGAAGAATTGGACACATGTGTATTCAGGCAACAAATTGCCTATATTTATCCTTCCCAGTGGGATTGCATAGTAATTAACCACCCGGCCTCTCCTTAAAAGCTTACCAGTTATTTCTAGCATAAACACCAGGGTACTGTTTTATCAAAGCACTTACGAAAATCTTAAAGTTACGCTCAAATTTAAATTCTTTATAATTCTTTAACAACTGCAAATTAGTGACAGCTATGGTTTGTTGGAGCTCATTAACTGAATCATTATTAGTATTGCAGATCCATTTTCCACACTTGATATTTGTTAACAAATTATAAACATTTTAAATCTGATCGTAAGTTTACTATTTCCGTAAGTGCTTTGATAAAACACTACCCAGGTGTCAATTAATAAAATATACCAGATTTATATATATATCGCCTTTTTCATGCGAGCACTCGTTCAGAGGCACTTTACATATAGCGCTGCTGAGCCACAAGAGCGCAGGTGCATCATCTACCAATGCACTTACGACCTTAACATTCTAAGCCTGCGATATGTGAAGGGTCAAGTCCAGAATTCGGAGGACGTTTTTAACGATTGCCTTTTGGTGCCACACTATCAGGATTGGTAGACGTTGGCAATATTAACATAAACATCATAAACCAAACATCCCAAGATACCAAATGAACACATTATGATCATGCAATGTTTGATGTCCTGGACAATTACCGAGACGAAGAAAAACAATCACGTAGTATGGACACTGGGATGTTTTTAAAAGCGTCCACGTGATTTGTATTAGCCTTATACTTAACTTCACTTTCCAGCGAATCCGAAAAGTGTTTGTTCTATTTATGAAACAAACCTTGTCTATTAAGTACTAAGTGAAAGAGGAATTATAGACTGGTTATAATAGATTGTAAAAGTCAGACAAATCAACAATTAGTAGTAGACCACTTTTATCCGGTTGCAGCGTAAATACCTTTTATCACAAAATGCCCTCTTTAATTATGCACCATTTAATAGTATTTGTGATGGTTAGTCTGTACGTAAAAAGGGCAATGTTTTGTTGACGTTTTTGTACAAAATAATCATTTCGGTGACAAAATACAGTATCAAGCACAGTATACATAGTGAGAATGTCCAAAGTTTTAATAATCAACATCCAAATCTTCTGACCATACCAAAGCCGATACGATGTACGAGGGTTGATCGGGAAGTTCGTATAATTTTGTTGTGAATCGTGTTGTTTTGCTCATAACAAATAATAAATAATACCATTACAATATTGTATGCATTATCAAACTCTCTTATAAAAATGAGAAAAATACATCAAACAGTTACATAGTTATGCCGATTTCTAAATAGCCACTATGCATAGACGCCGCACACTAGAAAACTAAACGACGTCATATAACGTCAAACGAAATGTAGGTCCAATGTATGGAGCACGTTTTCCACGAAGTCACGACACAAGGCTACGAATATCTGATTTTCCGCATACCTAGCTCTTTCGTACAGAACCCATACATAGGTAAAGGAGATTTCTCGAGCTCGTTGACTATCAGTCTAATGGTGTTACGTATTGTCCTCTCTAAAGTAAAAAATGGACCATTGAAAGAAGATGTTCGTCCCTGTGTCATTTTGTTAAAACATCAATTTGTTTCTTTTAAAAATACATACATGATGTGCTAGCTCTTACTCCATTCATATTTGTCTGACTGAGGCGGCAAGATGTTCAGAGAATACAGTTACTTGTTTCTGTTTGAGTAAGTATCGTTTTAGTACTTTCGTCATTTTTACTGACATTTGGACTAAACATATTTTGGCTTATCACTAAAAGAATCTTCAATTCTTAAACTATTATATTATCTTGGTAATACAATCTTTCCAAACACATTTGAAACATCACGATCAACATTTGAGAGTGAACAGCCGCCCAATTCAATAAAATTTAAGCACTTAAACGAATACCTGCTATAGTTTGATGTCTTCTATGTCTATATAAATGTCTAAAGATGCTTAAAACCATTTGGGATGCGTGAAGGAATCAGTCGTTCGGAAAAAATCGTAGCTGAACTTACACTAGTTCTAGTCCAATGTCGCGAAGTAATTATATTACTCAAATTGACGTGCAATATCCGTTGACGATAAACCGCAGTGACCGAATGACAGGAAGAATTATGTTAATTATTTTCAGCTAAAGAATACTAATATCACCCATAGCAAGTCATGGCAACGTCGGGTAATATTGAAAATGTTTAGCCGTCACGTGACTGGTGACTTCAGGTTCATCACAAATCACGAGGTGCGCCTCTGCCAAAATAAAAATATGAGGACCTAGCCCTGATTACCTGCCCCTTGCAATATGTACTGTTACTATCGAGAACGCCGGGAACCAGACTAATGGACACCGTACATCCACTGTGTATTAAAAAAGCACACTCCATTAAATGCCGTTCCGTAGACGATGACAACTTTGAAAAATTTAAATAAGTGTTTTTTATTTTGTTATCGATTAATGCCTACAGGCAAGTACACCTAGCCCAGCATGTACACACATGACAACGTTTAGAATGACCACGTGCACGTGGTATAATTAGATTCTGCTTATCTCTGGACGCCCCCTCAGAATGTGGACATTTCCTGAATATAGGATTGCTCCCAAAGAGAGATGTAATTACAATAGCCAATGTGCGCATTATTTCCCCTTGAGATAGGCATTTTTGTAAACAAACATTGTTCAAAATGTCTAACCTATCATTTCATCTTGACGTATGCCCGAATTTAGCCCATGAGTGACGCAGACAGGGCGTTCCGTGTCTACGTAAATGTTTTCCCAGCTTGTGACACACGCCATCCATCCCAACGATGTTTATCAATTATGTCGAAATCCCTATGAGAGTTCGTCGTTATTGTATTGAATATATGGTTCATAAGCACTGAACACTGTCAACTCTTTGCTATCGGTCTTTGTGCCTTTTGTCATTGCTGTTTCTGCCATCGGGCATTTATCGGACATGTATGGTTAAATAGTTGACATTTTAAGTGAGTGTTACATTGATTATATAAAGTTTGCGTTATCAGGACTTGGAACCAAAGCTCTTGTGATCTACATAAATCAGGAAGGAGAATTGAAGGTAAATTATTTTGATATTTGTCTTTGGAAAACTGAAACTAAGAAACATAGAACTTCTATTTATAAGGAAACATAAAGTAAGATATTTCGACTACAATTATTTAATAAAAGACTTGAGCTAGGATTTTTGTAAAATTTTTGAATTTGACTTTATATAATTATGATTGTATTTACGAGTTATTTTAAGTAAGATTAACTGTGTTTAGATAATAAAAGTACGTTTTTATTGGAATACTTTTCTCGGATATATAAAAAGTGAACAGTATAAGAGATAAACTCGGTGAAATATATTGAATTAACGGTCTAGGCAATTTTCGTAATTCTATGGAACGTTATATGGATTGAAATAACATTGTCAAAAAAGGGTTTTCCACTTCCAAATGGTTTCAGTAGTTTATAAGGAAAAGGAAATGTAAAGATACAATAGACACTCCACTGAACGGCTCGCCCTTTTTAGGTTTAATATTTCAATGTTAGAACTTGTAAGTTTGAATCCTATTTGAAACAAGAACGAAGTGTGTCATCATTTACAACAATCAATTATTGCAGCTTTCATTATCAATAATGATTTAAGAATTATTATGTGCTTGAATTTGCATACACATCACTGTAAAATCACATATTTTCGTGGGTATTAAATTTTGTGGATTTTTTTATTAAAAAATGTATTTTCGCGGGGTCGTAAATTCATGGTTACATAACACGAAAGAGTAAACCCATATCTGAATTTGAGAGGTCTATTAATCATGTGGATTAGATTCTGTGGTCGAGATCAACAACGAAATTTCAAATCCTTCGAAAAATAATCATTTTACAGTATTTTATTCGGACTGCAAGTTCTATTTTCTATGTTCACAAAATCGGAATATATTTACAGACATAAAATTGTAACGCTGAAATATCACATTTAATAAACATAGGTTTACGGCGAAGTGTTCGCTAGGAAGACCAATTCCAAGATATTTATAGGCAATATCCTTCCTGTTCTTATGCATTTGATGACTTTACCAAACTTGAATTGTACATCATGGTACTGTTGTATCAAAGCACTTACTGAAAACTTTAAGTTACATTCAAATTTAAATTATTTATCATTATTTTACAACTACAAAGTATGGTTAATGGAGTTGCGATACTAATAATGCATTATTCAGTTAATTAACTCCTACAAACCATATCTGACCTGAATCGACAGTTGTTAAGAATTATAAAGAATTTAATTTTGAACGTGAGTTTACGATTTCCGTATGAGCTGTGATAAAACAGTACCCATATATTTGACAAATAAAATATGTTTAAACTAATTATTTTGAAGCCGTACAAATATATTAAGGAACAAAGTCTTCATTTTTTAACCATACCATTTGTAAATCGGCATACAAACATACCTTTAGCCATTTACATAAATCAGAAAAAATGCCCTAGCTAAAACTAGAAGCATACATATATAGCAAATTATCATATGAACAAACCAAAATCAAAATTGTGAATAACAGTATTGGGATCTTACGAAGCAGCCATCATTGAAAGTCTTTCCTGTCTCAGTTTTATAGAACGAAAATTAAAAGTCGCTGTATTTACTAGTACCTTCTTGTTTTTAGAAGAAAAAATATTTGCTAACTTTTTTAATGGGACCAATGATAAGTTTTTAGCAATTGTCTGTATAAAGAACAACATAAAAATGGTATGTTATTATGACCAACTTGCTATCTAAGACCGCATTGTGGAACTCGACTTTCATTTGAGGTCTCTGGCAGTTTTAGCTTAAATTGTCGGGTAGTATATGCATTAAAAAATAATGGAAAAGTGTTATCTTAATATTAGATTTAAAATCATTCTTAAAACTTGTAAGACTTAAAACTTTGCCTGATTAGTTTGGGGCCTTAAATATCTTGGTTGGTTCGAAGTCTTAAAACTTCCGATTGATTGGTTTGTAGTCTTAAAACATCTGATTTGTTGGTTGGTAGTCTTAAAACATTTGACTGATTGGTTATAAGTTGGTGTTCACCTTGTATGGCAACCTACTTAGACTCGTCTCCAGACTCCCTTACTCTTTTATTTTGTGTTGCGATATTAAAAATTGGTCCGTGAATACGTTTGACAAGTCAAAGAATGATTATTTTGAATCACAAATTTCATACAAAAAGTATATATATGCATGTATCTGTTATATTCGTACTACAGATGCAAACTTTTTGATAAAGGAAATAGCCTCCATTAATTATTCGAATATTATATGCTGCAAAAATACATGCTGCTTACAACGACGTGCGGTGTGACATTTATACAATGTCTTCGTAATGTCGAAGGCATACTTAACTTAAATGGTCTTGATCTTGATATTTGTACTCCAAAATAGTCAGCCTCTCATCATTTCGTTATTAATGTTGAAGAAAAAGACCTCTGTGGAAGTGGATGTGAACTATGCTATTAGACAGCGATTTCCTCCGGAAGGATATTGTATTTTTGCGTGTCCAGACCGTTTAGTATAAACTTCACTGTGTTAAAAGAATCGCATTATGTATCAGTTGTGTCACCTAGGAGTATTTAACCAACCCCTATCGTGTACGTTCCAAAGGATATTGTTTCGTCTTTTTTTTCTTCAAATTACTGGTATTACGAAACTTTAACATAACCCCTATATCACTGGCTTATAATTAGAAGGTCTTAACTACAAAAACGCTATTTTGAGAAAACAAGAAAAAAACTGTCTGAAACTACTCTTTACTTATGGAAAAACAAGCTTTTTCAACTTGAGTTTGGTCATCATGACTTGTTCTTAATTTCATTACAATAGTCTCACAAGAAGCGCCGTGTGATGCAGATTCCAACTATGTATGAGTCTTAAGAGGTCGTAAGCTTTTACGACCTTCTCATTCTAAGCCCGCGATATATCCGCGAAAATCCACAAAGCACCTGTTTTCCGGTAGCTGTATGACTTATTGGGATACTATACATTTCAACGTGTATGACTTATTGCGATAACTGGCAGTTGACTCGTGTATATACTGTGATAAGTATATGCCATGTTTGTGTTTATGTTTACCACGTGTAATAGCAATGCATAAAAAATTACAAAGACATATCCATTCCTTGAACGATACCGTATAAGTCCTTACAAAAAAAATGTGAACGACATATCATTCAATAAGTTACAAATAGAGAAATGAAACACTAGGTGTCTTATTTAGTCGAGTGTTTGTTTTCTATCTATTCAGTATCATTGTTCGTCTGAGAGCATAATGACTATGATAGTAAAAAGACAAATGTTATGCGTTATTGTAGTTATTGCATTCTTTTCCAGTGGTGTATACTGCAGTTATTGTAAAACAATTTAATTTCAATGAGACAAAATTTCGTGTGTTTGGTGAAAAAGACCATTTCCTAGTGACGTAGTATCAATGATTCCAAATTTTAAAAAAATGTCTAGGTCAAAATCCACACAAATTGTCAGAAATTATTCAAGCATCAGCAGATACAATACTTTTTTATTACATTTTAATGTATGCAAGTACAGTAAAACCCCGATAAGACGAACATCGTTATCACGAGCATCCGGCCTATGTCGAGCAAAGTACCGGCGAATTTGCTCTATGTTTTATATTAAGAGACTTCAGATATGTCGAGCACCTGGCTTATCTCGAGCATTTGGCTTGTCCCGATGGGTCCTCGAGATAACGAGGTTTTACTGTATACTTGCCCAAAATCTAGTCTTATACCGGACTGAACTTATTATATAGCAACACGAGAACGTATAAAAAAATTAACATTTTGTAGTCTATGTCAATATGTCAGAGTTGCTGTCTTCAAATGTTTGTAAACTATGTCCCAAAACACAACATTAGGTTCCAACATGTCCAAAGTGCTTCTACATGGTAATTCAAGTCGCTTCTTCGTTTAATCAAACTTGGCAGTATATTCAACGCGTATTAACGTAATCCTTCTTGTTCACAACAGTAGAACGTGCTTTCCTTCCCCCAGGACATAAAGCTTTGGAAAGACAATATAGTCGGCAATACTTTACCAATCACGAATAGTAACAGAAACATGCGTGCGTAGAATACTAATTAACCAGTAAACAAGCTTTCCGCCTGTACTATTATTTCTATTATTTCCCCAAACGTTTATCGTCTTAATCTGGGGATTAGTACTCGCTCAACAATCTTGGTCCCCAAAAAAGACTGTGAGCGTATTTTATATTGTTATTGGTCGTATACACGTGATTAGTGTAAACCTTATTGCCGTCCTAGACTAATATCACGCTATTATACACGACATGATTGTTCTTCACGGCACAATAATCACTTAACCAAGAAGTGTTGACGTCGAAATATTGGATTCAATCATTATTTGAGTTTTCATCAAATTTTGTCCTCGTTTTTTGCACGTAGACAACACGTACTTGCAAGTACGCCGGTTTGTGACCGCCGTTGGGTCTGTTCAACTCGCGCTCAATGCTCCGAGTGGCATAAACTACCTAACAAATGACAGGGAAAATTGTGACCTTAAGAGATGAGCTGAAACAATGGCCATTGATTTTCTGTTTTATTCATAAAATGTTTCAGTCCGAATATCTCAATAATTCGTATCGTCCTATGTGGCCTGCAAAACCGAAATGAAAAAGTGAAGTTTACACAAATTTCGCGGGGCGAACTATCTCGAACATCATTAAAAACCAAATTCCTGTGAAATTAGTGTAAAATTGCACCTTTTCAATTGGGTTTTGCAGTGCGACATACAAAATATGTGTCTGGATATTCGCAATGCCGAGCTTAAAAGTATGTCTTATTTTCCACTTAAGAAACTATGGAATTACTTTTTAGAATCATAAATTTTCGAACAGCATTAAAATAGTCTGCTATTGCCTACCAGAAGTTGAAACACAAATCACTGCGTATGGGATTTGATTATGTCATTGTCATGTGTGAAAATTGTTATGCTCATGTAGTTTTATCATACGACTACGTTATGTTTACGTTATATGCACAGGCGTACAAAAGTTTACAATGAAAATATAAAAATAAAACCTTAGCAAAAAGGGATTTTGAATTATCTATTTTAATGCATGACCAATTGTTATGAAACTGGGTGATGTACGACGGTCTAAATGGGAAAAGTAAATCTGCATTTCTAAAAAGTGTCATAAAGATGTGAGACGTTTCTACCATACCATCAATTTTACATCAGATGGTCGCTATTTGTAAGTAATTGCTATGAACTGGGACGGTTTCTAAATGTCCTTGTACTTTGGTATTGACACATTTTACAAGTATTTAAGAGCTAGTGTACCGGGTGATCATATAATTTACTGCTCGTTTATCGGATTGTGGAGATTGTTATCCTATGATATTTTCTATGGTCGGGATTGTCTCTTTTCCAGTGTAGCAATACCACGTGACATTTACATCATTAACGACTACAAATCCTAGACAAAATTTGTCAACATTTGAAAACAGAAATAGCCGTTAGTATTTTAATATAGTTAGTATTTCGTCTTGGATTTGTAGCCCAAAGTCACGTGGTATTGCTACACTGTTTTTCGTACGTTCAGGTAAATGATAATTCAAATAATTACAGACTCGTCTTGCATGAGCTATATTTCTATGTTTGATTACGTATATAGAAAAGATACACGTGTACAGGAAACGACGGAAGTTAATTACTGCACTTTATATCATTATATCTCTAATGGTAAAAGCGTTCATCATAGACTGTGAAATATCATAGACGTTAAAATGGATATTACTTCGTTACTTAGCGTTCAGGGTACAATGGTAGTTCCTGCTCTTGTAGACCCAGGGTCAGAACAATGTGTATGGTCATTCAGCTGAAACCTTGACATTCAGCTTTTTAATACTACTATTCTTAAACTTTATAGGACTTCTGACTGTGAGCTTAAACTAGGTATTTCAGCCGTTTTACTGTTGGAACTAGCTACTTTAGCTAGGGTATTCAGCTTTTGGATTGCTGAAAGTAGTTAATTCAGTTTTTCGACAGCTTGGACTTGGGCGGATCTTTTACTTGTTCAACCTTGTATGTGTTTTAATGTTTTCTGAGCTCGGCTGGTTAAGTTTAGTGTTGCCTTCCTGTCCGACTTGATAATATCTCTTTGCCTCCATACGCCTCTTATACTGTAGATATGAACATTTCGTGAAGTTCACCTTTTCAATTTCAATGTTCGTATTTTTCCAACTCGCTAATATGACTAAATTTAAACCCTCGCGAAACATGTACGATTTTATATAAGGTATGTTTCAAAGGGGGTATTACAGTACACGCGGTGATGCACAATAAGATCTATAGCACGGCGAATTTGACACGATCCTGACCTTTATGCATGAATATATTACAAGGTTCTTGCGTTGAATTTATAAATTTCTGAGATCAAATCGTGCAATATCGGTCCTATAGATTTGTGTTGGTATTACACCTCGAGCGTCTTCGTGAAAACATACAATAGACAATATATCAGCTGTTAAATTATGCTAATTAAAGGTCGAGAGTCGTGTCAAATTCTCTGGACTATACTTAGGGTTTAATATGTCCTTCGCTGTAGATAACAGTTTCAGTATAGGAGAAATGGGAGCATGACACGATTTAGGCTGATACTCGTTTAATAGAATTATCTACTAATAGGTCTTCACTTTCTGCCTTGAAGGACATTGGATATGAGGTTACTAGCGAAATACACTTGGTTTTATAGTACAGTATCATAAGATATAATTAATCCCCTGCAATACGGCCGCCATATTGAAGTACATGTTTACCAGATTCCATAATCTGACAATCACACGTAATACTACACAAAAGTGTACACTATACGATTTATCTTATTTAGTTTATCGCCGACTTAGAATCAGGACACAATCAATATTTTGAGAAAACAAGTAAACACTATCAGAAAACTACTCTTAACTTATGAAAAAACAAGATTTTGCAACCATGACCATTTTCATGACAATAGGCTCATAAGAAGCGCATTGAGATGCAGATTTCAAATACGCACGATTCTTATATAAGGTCGTAAGTAGCTTCCGACATTATAATTCTAAGTCATCGATATAATTATCGATGTCGATGTTCTTTACTGTTCAACTTGGTACTTTTAAGAGGCTATATCACTGGCTAAGAAAAATAAATTCGTGAGTGCTACTTACAACCGTTTAAGACAGAATCTGATTGTAATGCGCATCTTTTCCGATTTTCATGAAAATAGGGTTATAATGTTGACCAAACAGGACTAGAAAAACCATGTTATTACCTACTACGTAAAGAGCAGCTTTCAGTCATTGTAGTTTCTATATAACATTTTTGTATTTTAAGCCAGTGTTAAACGTGTAATTAACGTGTAGGACCACAATGGAAATAAGAGGTCTTCTTATTTGTGTGTTATCCTTGGTGTGGGTGTGTTTGACATGGCTTCCTTATGAAAATTTAAAAAATATATTTTTGTATTTGTAATTTTGTCTTTCATTGAACATGTTTTATTTATATTTGGTGATATTTATTATCTGAATTGATGTGCGGTGTTATATACATCTTATGCCAAATAAATATTATTATTAATTACGACTCCTTGAATCACAGTGATATCACAATAGGAACATTCAGTGATCTATGTATCACTTATTTTAATACGTATTATCCAAAGAAGTGCATTAGATCTATGTCATACATGTAGTTAAAGAATTGTTCCAATCACGAGGTCAAGGCGTTGTTCGAGTTTAAAATAAGATATACCAGTGTTGCAATATGCATTCGAACCCCACTGATACAGTGTAGCAATAACACGTGACTTTGACTAAAGGCTACAATTCCAAGACGAAATTTGTCAACATTAGAAAACAAAACGCAATTTTATTTCTAAGGTCGGTACATGTACTGATCGCAGATACAAAAACAAAATTTGGATCTATTTTAAAATACATGTAGCATTGGGGTTCTCAAATGTAGCGCACTGTAGCCAACAGTTTTGTAATTCACTATACTTTGTATACATCATTTGTAACACTAGACTACTGCAACAAATGTATTTGTCTTAGAAAAAATATTACAATTCTGGTTTTATTACAAAAGTGGTTGCAATAAAAGTTATTACAATTTTTGTCATCTCAACCAGTTTTGTAATAATTTTACAAATCTAGTTTTTATTACAAAACTGGTTGCTACAGCGCACAGACAATCCAAAGCCACATAGAAATGGCGGTAGCGCCTAGCCATCAACGCACGGGTCAAACATAGAACGAGCTATCCATATCTCCCCAGAATGGATATTTCAAGAAAGTCTATACATTCGACTCGCAATGAATGAATGGCATACTGAGGACTTTAAGAAGTCGGTTTAAGCGCCTTAATCTTATTTAAAGGCTTAATTACAATAACATGACGATTGTTGGAATGGTATGCATGTCATGCATTCATTGATTCGTAACAAACATAAAATACAACAATAACTGCACTCGTAATCACGTGGAAGACGGGATTAAAGTATTCCCATGAAATCACAAAATCACCATTAAATTGAACAAAACAAGACCTAATCAAGACTCAAGTGTCTTAATCAAACCTCTTTTGACAAAGCCGAGAATTCTAAATTTTAAAATGTCGTAGTTTTTTACTCCCATTGGAGACATTTCCTGTATTAATTTTTACTGGTCCCATTCATCATTTGTAAAATAATCTGATGTTAGCAACGGTTAGCAACGGTTAGCAACAGAATTAGGAAAATGTCAGTTTAATATTGCCTTACATAATCTCTGGAGTTATGTTGTTCATTCTACGTACCTGCGAAAGTTCACTGATTAGATTAAGTTCATAACAATACGTTTTTATACATTTATAAAGTACTCGTAAAGAAGTTGAAGGCCATGGTACTGTTTTACTAACATTGCGTAAATGTCGCGTAAGTTTACGGAAATATTTGTCACTTACGCAAATCCTTAAATGTGTTTTACTAAACGATCGCAAGTTGTTGCATACATTTACGTAAAAATATTGAATATTGAACGTAGACCGGGCCACAATATTACCAATATAACGGGAACCAGAGTGAATAAATATACATAAAAGTTCGATAAGTTTTGATGATTAAACAGGTTTATATTACTAATCACGGTCTATAACAACAAGTGACGGTCCAAAATCAACAGTGCGTGGCAAAAACTCCTCACTACGTTCATATTTGCTATTTACGCTTACTCCGACCTTGCGTAGAATTACGCCAATACTTACGACAAAACATGAGAAAAATATCTTAGTAAAACGCATTTGCGCAAATATTATCGACGTACGCAATATTGACGGAAAACTTAGAGTTACGCTAGCGTACATGCTTTGATAAAACAGTACCCAGGAGTGATGCTATTGGTTGCAACCACGAAATGGTCGCATTCGTATTTTCTAATCCAGATTCTAAGGTAACACAGTGCACGATACAAGGATCTTAAAGCCTTAATATGTCTTGTTTATTTTGAATATATTCTCTACGTTGCAACAACTCAAACTAAAAATACGAAATACCTTACTTTGAGAGGTTTACTTTTACCCATTTTCTGTTCATAAAAACCAGTCAAATGCCACATCAAGATAGAACAAGTCTACAATGCTTGCTGAAATAACAATACCATAAAATACGGGCTCGCGAAGGCAAAAACAATGACTGTTCCTTTATCCGACATTACGAACTCGGTAGTGGACCGAATGACAGGCGGGTGGGGTCAAATGACGGGGCAGTCTCTCCTCTACCCTCGCGTCTATTTGGAATCTTCCTGGAGTAAGAGGTCGTATATAGAACGAGTGACAAAGGGAACCTGTTTTAGTGGTTTTCCCGGGCTCGTACGTTTCAAACACATTTAAAAGACGGTATTACAGACGAAATTGCAAAATAAACTATCATGCTAAAATATTGTTATTGAAATATCCTATTGTTATTTCATCAGTATTCAATTCTAATAAATAAGATATCAAAAGTAATAACATTTTTGAAATCCATTGTTCACTGACAATATAATCCACTGAGCCTAAAGAGGATAAAATCTGTATTGCATTAACTCATTTATTACAATGAAATACTATGGATTTGTTTAAAGCTTTCCAGGGATTTAGTCATTTTATCAATCGAGTAAAATGAATTACATTAAGCGACAGTTTGAAACAAAGAAACACTATCTGGTAGAACGATATTATTCATTGTTTTCAACACGGACAATCAACTTTGAATGTGTCTGTCAGTTCGATATACGTTTTCGTCATCAAACTTTCGCGATCTCGCGTTTTTGTCGTCGTACTTTCGTACTCTCGCGTTTTCGTCATCAAACTTTCGTACTTTCGCGTTTTCTTCATCAAACTATCGTGATCTCGCGTTTTCGACATCAAACTTTCGTGATCTCGCGTTTTCGTCATTGTTCTTTCGTGATCACGCGTTTTCTTCATCAAACTATCGTGATCTCGCGTTTTCGTCATCGCACTTTCGAGGTGGTATGGAAACATGTATGTTGAGATACTCATACGCTTAAGACTAAATCCAACTGAGGAATTCCTCATCGGTAATGTGAAATTACTAATAGTTTCTCCTGATGTCCCCCGATGTCTCCCGTTACCTCCCTATCCATCACGATTCGCAAACCCGTCTAGCATGCGCATTCGGTATTCTATATTCCAAACATTGTAGTGACCGCCATGGACCATCGCCTATAGTGTAAAACACTAAACAGTCCGTGTGCGGAATAATTTGGAGTTTCTCGTGCCTACGCAAATATCTCGTTACGAAACCTCCCATATGTCTTTCTTTACGTTGTGTTTGTATATTTAGAACTGCATTACTATCGCACCCACGAACTAATGCTGATTATAACGTTATAACCTTTATCTACCGTCTGTAGTGACTTGTCTGCGTGTTGCGATATAACCAAAAGTTAATCATGATCGCGTGAATTTACGAATAAAAGAACAAATGGGATATTCAGAATTGGAGACAAAACTAGTACATATATGTTCATACATCGCTGTCAGAGTATACTTCGCTGACTTAGAATGCGAAGGTCGAATGTCGTAAGTACCACCTTAATAAGACTCATGCATATTTAAAATCTGCACCACAAGGCGCTTCTTATGAGCCTATTTTCATACAAATCGGAAGTGGTAATGTTTACCAAATTGAAGTTAAAAGAGCTTGTTTTTTTCATAAGTAAGGAGTAATTTTCAGACAGTTGTTTCTTGTTTTTTTCAAAGTTTTGTATTTACGACCTTCTCATTCTAAGTCAGCGACATTTTGTGTATTTTATACTATTATTAATGTGCCTTTTCTCATTCATGATAGTGCGATAGCAGAAAATGACGAATGTTTACGCTTGGCCGAGGACCTTATCACTTTGGTATTAGTTGAATATGCTGCTGCTTAGGGTTCTATACACAGTAAAAATGAAGAATATCAAGTCAGATAAATCTGTGTTTTCCAATAGCTATAAAGCCACTAAACCATGGATAATTGTTGTTGCCGAGTTGTTAAATAAGATGAGATCCATAATTCAACAGGAGGTGACAATGGTTATCGCAGATTGTCAATTATCTATATTAAGTATGTCTACTTTATCAATTATTTAGCGTTAATTGGTAAAGCTACCTAGACAAAGTCGTGTTATTACTGCACTACTTCCATTAAGTACTTATAGTAAATTGATTCCAGTGCGTACAATAGGACGATATTTGCAGATAATTGTCAATGCTAACAACGGGGTATATGGAAGTGTTACCCAGTTACCTAACTGTTTTACATACAGTTAATTCAAAGTCAACTTCCAGTCATCGCAATAAGTAATACACGCTGAGTTGTATAGTCTCCCAATCAGTCATACAGTGATTGGAAGTTACAGGTGTTTTTGCTCTCAATAAGTCATACAAGTTGAATTGTATAGTCTCCCAAAAGTCATACAGTGACCGGATATCACATACGCTTTTGCTCGCAACAAGTCATACAAACCGAGTTGTATAGTCTCGCAAACAGTCATACGGTGATTTGGCGACTAATGAAAACCAACTTTTTAGTATGCTAATGATATGAAATTTATCTATTTTATACAGGAGCGCTACACTATATTGTTGGTTCTTACAATATTTCTGTACAACTATTCGTAAACATTTACAATGTACTGCTTCTCCGTAAAAACTATGTTTTTGACATTTCCATTATTCATACAATGTTAGAACTTGAAATAACATATTTAGAAAGGAATTAGAAAGGAATTAGAAAATGCGCCACGTGGTGCATCTAAGGGCGCATGTTTTGTGTCAATTTCTGCTAAAAGTTCGTGCGCAAACAAATCATGAAGACTGCGAGTATGTAATAGTTATAGCATTACTATAAAACATGACAAGGATCGTTTCTTGCGGACGTAAACGCAGAGGATAGTATTAAGGTTTTTTTTAAAACTAATACCATAATTGATGAATGTGCAACAATAACCTTCAGACATTAAATCAAAAGCCTCTCATATTCTAACAGTCGTTTAGTCGTCCAGAATACGTGTGAGGTAAATTATGTGAAATGGAAAGGCAGAATATGGCTCTTTGAAGATAAAATTATATGCATACCGTTTAGTGCTAACTGATGTGTCGATAAGTGATGTGTCAATATGACTTATGGCTTTAATTATCTTAATGACACGCTGCGAGATGTAACATCAACAATTTGTCAAAGTGCCTGACATAGGCTCAGTCGCACTATTTGTTATAATACTTCGATTTGTTTGCATTGATTTTTGCACTTTTTATCAGCATTTGTTAAGTGACATACATACGGTTGTTCCTGGCTTACAATGAGAAGGTCGTAAGTAAAAAAACGTCATTTTGAGAAACAACTGTCTGCAAACTACTCTTTAATTATGGAAAAAACAAGCTTTTTCAACTTCAGCTTGGTCAACATGACCTGTTCCGATTTTATGTAAATATAGGCTCATAAGAAGCGCCTTGTGGTGCAGATTTCAATATGTATGAGTCTTATAAGGTCGTAAGTAGCACAACTTACGACCTTCTCATTCTAAGCCAGCGAATAATCAGTCAATATATGTCCCTGAAACCCGAATTTGCAGTTTTCAGGGATTGCTGCAAATTTGCTCAAGGAAGTGATAACGCATCGTGTGGATGATATGATTGTAGCCGGTCAAGTGGTTGATACATTTCAGTATAAGTCATTTTAACCGGGGAAACTTTCATGCAGGGCTTACAATTTTTACACTGTTTTTTGTGCTGTTGAGTGTAGCCGATGTTACTGAAGAATATATACTGTCGAAACACCCGGTCTGTCTGGACGATTGTCTAGAGCACTCGCAACATGACATATTGAACGTTACAAAATAAATACTAGTATATTACCACGTTTTGTTAAAAAGCAAACATATTCAACGAGGGGCACTGTTTATGTTCAAGGAAATGTGTTGTAAAGTAAATCCATCAATAATTATTATGTAAAAGTATAAAAGAAATTAGTAATACAATACTACAGTTGGTCTAATGAAAATAAAGCCCACCATGTAAGAAGACCAGATAGATTTGAGATTAATGTTTTAAATCAATACGTATATCAATAACTCTAGATTACGTAGACGATTTGCACGCGATCGTATAGTAAATTTCATGCACCATATTTAATTCATGCGTTAAATATCGTATTACACATTTTAACATTTCGTTATTCTGGATAATCGATGTATTCTATTACAAAGGGTATGTATCCCGATATACCGCTTTTTCAGTTCCGTCAGACAATCGTTCTGTTTTCATATGACTCTGAAGGAACTGCAAACCGACATAACGCTCTGGCGGAACTCAGGACACATGACATTTGAATTCCATCAGAGCGTTACATCGGGTTGTTAGTTCCGTCAGAGTCATGTGCCAACAAAACATTTATTTGACGTAACTGAGATTCGGTGTATCGGGATAAATACCGTGTATTATGCATTGGTCAAATAGTTAATCCATTTGAACGGGTCAGACAAGTTCATATAATCTTGTCTAATGTAGTCATACAAATGAGGGAAGTCTACGAGAAGAGGGGACATTTCCGATTTGTGATAATATTTTCAGGAAGTACTAAGAAAATAAGAAGCGGCATACCGGAATTAACGACGACGTTCAGAAAATAATAATGATACAAAATTGAGGATAATCTATTGTCTATTAATCAGGAATTATGGAAAATCTTGACTTTTTCAAGTAATTTGGCAAGCTAGAGTCGTAATTTGACATTTAGCAGAAATAATTCTCCCATGATGCTATGTACAGCGATTGCAAAAAATGAGAGAACAGATGAATGCAATAACGATCGTCATTTACACTCTCTCTCACTACTTTTAGAACGTATTGTTAAAACTATGACAGAAATCTAAGTTATTTCAAATATTAAAAACAAATAAACCAAAATTATGCCTGTGTATTCACGGTCCCATCCTCGTATGCAAGAAACACTCGATGCAATCCAAATGTTGATCTCTTTTCAATGAAGGTTGCATGTTCGTCAAAAGCGTGATTGTTTCTATCATTTTGTGTGCTTGTGTCTTTGTTGTCACTGGGGTTGTCAGCAGGGTGTCTGATTCCAGTGTCGGTCTGGCACACCCACGAGAACGACAGACGACGGTTTTCTCACTTGGAATTGTTTCGTTTTGTCTATTTACACTACCACCATAACAATGATTTCTGATTTTGCTATCATAGTGATATGCAGTTCTGTTTTCTCAAGTATTTTGATAGGATTTATTCACGCTAAATTTGCTCTTATTGAAATACATCTGCAAATAATCCCGTACCTTGGAGTAATGCTACGAAATCGAGCAGATCAATTTGTAATATAAAAGGTAGAACATTATTTAGTTTGCATTGCGTGTTTCGACCACAAACGTCCGTCATTCAGGTCTTGAGGACACAATAAATGACCAACCTTTAATGAGGCTAGTAGTTAGGATTCTACTATAGATACTTAAACGAGATATGTTGTAATCACCCCAAATGAACGGAAATATGTTAAGTGTGCTTTGGTAGTTACAACAAACTGTAGGGATTTTATTGTTAAATTGGAAGCAACATTGATTTTTTTATCAGTTAGATAAAGGATATGCAATTGGATTATACTGTATGCTTATTTCGGACATTAATCTACGAAGAAGTAACGACAGTAAATTGTTCATCATATATCAACATCTTACTTGCGCTATAAAATACAAAGGAAGCAAACAGTGGTAACAAGCAATTGGCGGCATCTCCACACGTAAAGGAATTGACTGTAGCAAATGTCATGAAAAACAGAACCTATCGTGTGCGTAACAAGAGACCCATGCCTGTCTTAAACTAGGAATGTGTACATCAGGCAACCACTCTAGGAACTATCAAAACACTATTGTAGTGGCGAGAACAATAGTAAGGTCAATATCTAGGGAGAAAATAAAATAATCCGCTGACATATGATGTTCGTAAGAACACATAAATTGCAAATAATGAGTATGTATTATACCCAAAGTTTACAAATTATAATGCTTTGGAATAAAGTAACGAGTTTTGTTTCCTCTCCGATTACACAATCGAATGAAAAGTACCATTCGACACTCATAAATATGTCGTAAATACACGGAAAGGTTCCTTGCAATTCACCTAGATATTGTATTGTTGACTTTTTAAGAAATTTACTTGATATATTGGATTGTAAAAGCCATTAACCAATTACTTTATGAGGCGATATCGCGTTCAGCCTTACATGCGACAGTATTTTTTCATATTTTGCGTAACACCTTCAGCTCCTAAAATACTAACGAGAAATACGATACACAAACGTAGGAAGTGCTCATATTATTTGCAAACGATATTTTTATGTTTTGTACCATATGTTGAGTTACAGTAATTATGTGTCATATCAGCCGCGTTTCACGAATATAGTAGGAAAATTGCCATATGGGAAAATAAATCACAAGCAAACCGCATAACTAATACTTTGTACAGTGTTCGCAATGTAAGGTCTTCCGGCAACACCAAAAGTAGGGCTGGTGTGACGCAGGCATAAAGCATTCATTCTTAACGCTGGAGCTTTTTTCTACTGCAGACAATATATATACACCTTATTTCTTGCTCTTTTTCGTAGGAACACAAACTATCAGTATAGTATATTTAATTATTTGCTCTCGAATACGAATGTTGTTCCATTGAAGCTATTACAAATCCCCCTGTGTTAAAATTGTTCCATCATTTTGTCTGTACTCTAGTTTAGAATTCTAGTACCACACACACATCTTAAATTTGGAGGATGTCGTTTCAAAATAAATTGTTTTAGTGGGAACTTCTAGTTTGATGTTGAAGATGGGAGCAAATCCTATAATATTCACCTCGGTGTGGAATATAATATAAAACAATAATCGCTTATGTCCAATTTAGGACCATCTAGGACATAAGTGAGTTAGAGTATAGGCGGTTATAGTGCGGTGACTTTGATGTAGTCGTGGTTGTTTTGATGAATCGGTTAAAAGTTGTCGTCTTAAATGGCTGTTTCGTTTTGGTGTAGTCTTTTTGACGAAGTCGTTTAAAAGTTATCGCTTTAAATCTTGTTGTAGTTTTGGCGTGGTCGTTTTGAGGTGATCGTTTAGAAGTTGTCGCTTTAAATAGTGCTGTCGTTAAGGTGTAGGTATTTTGATAAGGCCAGTTAGAAATTTTTGCTTTAAATGATGGGGTCGTTTTAGTGATGTCGTTTTGATGTGGTCGTTTAGAAATTGTCGCTTTAAATGTTGTAGTTTTGATGAGGTTGTTTAGAAATTGTCGCTTTAAATATTGTTGTCGTTTTGATGAGGTTGTTTAGAAATTGTCGCTTTAAATAATGTGGTCGTTTTAGTGATGTCGTTTTGATGAGGTCGTTTAGAAGTTGTCGCTTCCTTTTGTGCTATGGTTATGGAGGGGTCGTTTCGGAAAAGGTTGCTTTTCAACAAAACAGAAACAATATTCAGACGTTATTGCAGTACAATTTCAAGAGCTTAAACTTCAGACTTATCTCATATTCAGACTCTGATTTGAGCAAAATCTTAGTTTGAGTTGAGGTTTCTACTTGAGATGCTTCGGGAGATCGGGGCCAGGGTGAATCGAAGAAACGTGCCAATGCAGCACTAAGCACTAAGCATAATAAAACACAGCTCTACATATTTGATCTCAAATATTTTCGTTTCCGATTTCATATTCCAAATCCTCCCAATAACAGTGAAATTTGGCGAAGCAACATGTCTTTGTTGATACCCGCGGGTAATCGCTTATGCAGTTGACTTTAGTTAGGCCATTACAATGAGTTTCCAGGATGTCAGTGTCATTTCCCAACGTGCATTTGTGGTGGTTAATTATAACTGAAGTTGAATATAAACTCTATGTAAATCACCATATTGCTTCAAGAGAATTGATTTTTCGATGTACAGGCTCTTGGGTATATTCGTGTTTGCACATTTGGAATAATTCTAGGTAGTTATAAATGCCACCCTAACGTGATTATTTAGAAATCACTTAAACACTCCAATTTACTAATTTGAGGCTGTATTTATGATTACGAAGCTGTAGAGCAATTGTTGATGTAAAAAAGAGAATACTTGGCTATTAATAATTGTCCGCGTTGAGCACGATAATGCCAACTGAATTCGGTATTTTCCAGAAATATAATTATGGCCATAGTTACAAAGACATTACTTTATATGGTTAATTTATATATTGCTCTATTTTGGTTAAGCATTCATGTTGAGGTGTCACCTAAGTCATAAATGTGTCTGCATTTCGCATATTCCCAACTGACTTTAAATCACATTTCCTTGTTCATTGCTGTTCCCAAACTATTATTCATGAGGTAGCAGTCTTTTTCATTTCCTTTTTCCCTGCAACATGCAACCGTCTTTGTTAGAACAATACGCAAGTGCTGTCTCTTGTTTCGTAGTTCAACATAGATTTTCAGAAAAGGGTGCTGAATGTGATTTAACCAACAAAATCGTCAACAATAAAAACACAATAATACACACTGTAATACTTAATTATGTTTCAAACTTTTTGAAATGCTTTTTATGTTTTTTTCTGACAGCTCAAAACGAACCGATTAATTTTAATTGAATTACAAACATGTATTTGTATTTTCATGTCGGTAAAATGTATGTACCGGCATGAGCCTTTGAAAATGTTATTAGTTGTTGACGTGGAATGAGTATGGATGGGCGCCCCAATGTTTTTGTTTGTGATTTCTCGAACCAAAAGGTTCATACAAAACAGTACGTCATGCTGTTCGTACTCGCTTCCCTGGAACATATTAAATTATTAAATTATTAAAGTAATTAAAGTATTTTATACTTTTATTAATGCGCCTTTTGCTCACCCTTATTACGATAGCAGAAAATGACGAATTTCTACGCCGAGGACCTTATCAGTTGATATTCGTTGAATACGCTGTTGCTTAGGGTTCCAATACACTAGACAATAAAAACAAGTTAAATTGTTCCTGCGAGCAAATGATGTCTTGACCTTTTATCTGCATAATTCAACAGCTGATGTGTATAAAATTAAGCATGAAAATCTCAAAATTGTGAAAAAAATAAGCGCGATAGGCCGATAGCTTTCAAATTGGGAAAAACTATATGCACGATAATTTGACATACGAAATTTATCAACAAATTGTTAAATAAGTTCACGTATAACAAACCAATTTTCAAGACACATAATTGCACATTGTGACTCCCTTGTTCCATATAATATTTATATGCTTATAAATAAAACCTCGTATCAGTCCATTAAAATTTATTATCATAAGACATGTTTTCAGTGTTCAACAATATCAAAGATCATAAACCAATTCCGATAATTCCATGACAATAGACAAGAGACATTTAGATTTTTAAGTCTCTGAATAGACATTAACACTGAATGGTATTTCTCCTTATATGACTCTGGAGACCAAAACAAACTGTATATGTGGTTAATTGTATCAAAGGAAACAACCTGCACTAATTTTACCCGCTGATCCTAAAAAAATCGGAAAAATAATTTACGGAGCGAAGTGCCGGGTACGAATTGTGCTGAGTACGAAAAAAATATTCAGGACGAACGGTGGGAAGTGGTACGAAAGTGTTGAGTATGAAACGTTAGCGAAGAATTTATCCAACGATAAAACGACATAAACTCGTGTTTTATGCTCTTTTAATCGAGTTGCGTGTACATTGTTATCGTAGGGACGGGTTTTGAGGATAATTTTGTAGTTCTTTCTAAGAATTTCGACTTGCCCGGGCCGACAAACGCCAGCCATCTTTTTGCGTAAGAAAATTATCGGTTTCGTAAAAAATACCGATCAGGTGTTGGTAAACACCCGAAATTCCGTGATCCTGACACATTAACCATAGAACTTACCTATTTTCGTTCAAGAAAAATTTAAAATCTTGTAACCACCGGTTTGATTAGTCCGGTTCACGACATTCTTACAAAATGCATCTTTTTTTGGATTTATTTTTTGAAATCGTAAATCATCCAGAACAGGTCACGTGCCCCTCCATGGACTGTTTACTTTGTGCTATCCAATATACCTGCGAGCCTTGAGCTATATCAAGTCAGATAAATCTATGTTTTCCAATAGCTATAAAGCCACTAAACCATGGATAATTGTTGTCACCGAGTCGTTGAATAAGATGAGATCCATAATTCAATATGAGAAGACAATGGTAATTGCGGATTGTCAATTATCTATAATAATTATGTCTACTTTATCAATTATTTAGCGTTAATTGGTAAAGCTACCTAGACAAAGTCGTGTCATTACTGCACTACTTCCATTAAGTACTTAATATAGTAAATTGATTCCAGGGCGTACACTAGGACGATATTTGCAGATAATTGTCAATGCTAACAGCGGGGTATGTGGGAATATTAGATAGTTACCTAACTGTTTTACATATAGTTTATTCAAAGTCAACTTCCGGTTATCGCAATAAGTCATACACGCTGAGTTGTATAGTCTCCCAATCAGTCATACAGTGATTGGAAGTTACAGGTGTTTTTGCTGTCAATAAGTCATACAAGTTTAATTGTATAGTCCCCCAAAAAGTCATACAGTGACCGGAAATCACATACACTTTTGCTCGAAACAAGTCATACAAGTTGAGTTGTATAGTCACACCACATTTTTGGTTTATACAATATTTCTGTACAAATATTCGTACACGAAAACATTTACAATGTGCTGCTTGTCCGTAAAAGACTTTGTTATTGACATTTCGATTATTCATACAATGTTAGAACTTGAAATAACATAGTTAGAAAGGACTTATAAAGGAATTAGAAAATAAGACACCTTATTATTAGAGTTATGCTTTGCGCCACGTGGTGCATCTTGGGACGCATGTTTTGTGCCAATTTCTGCTAGTCGTTCGTGCACAATCAAATCATAAAGACGGCGATTATGTAATAGTTATAACATTACTGTATAACACGACAATGATCGTTTCCTGTGGACGTGAACGCAGTTGATAGTATTAAATTTGTTTTACTAAACTAATACCATAACTGATGAATGAACAACAAGACCCTTCAGACATTAAATCAAAAGAATCACATATTCGAACAGTCGTTTGTATGGAGTCGTCCAGAATACGTGTGAGGTAAATTATGTGAAATTGAAAGGCAGAATATGGCTCTTTGAAGATAAAATTATATGAATACCGTTTAGTGCTAATTGAATTGATGTGTTGATATTACTTTAATTATCTTAATGACACGTTGCGAGATGTAACATCAACGATTCGTTGAAGTGTCTGACGTAGACTCAGTCATACTATTTGTTATAATACTTCGATTTGTTTGCATTGATTTATGCATTTTTTATCAGCATTTGTTTAGTAATATACATTCGCCAGTTGACTTCTAACGGTTGTTCCTGGAACTAATTCGCTGGCTTAGAATGAGAAGGTCGTCAGTACAAAAAAGCTTTTTTTGAGAAAACAAGAAACGGCAGTCTGAAAACAACTCTTTACTATGGAAAAACAATATTTCTCAACTTCAGTTTGGTCAACATGAGTTGTTCCGATTTTATGTAAATATAGCCCTGTAATGCAGATTTCAAATACGTACGGGGTGATATTCAATATTGATCTTATTTGACACTTAAACCAATCAGATCACACCATACTAAACTCTTGGTCAGTAACAGGCGATATGATTGGCCACCCTTATTCTCCAATTAAATAAGATCAATATTGAATACCACCCCGGGTCTTATAATGTCGACGACCTCCTCATTCTTAGCAAGCGAATTATCAATCAATCTATCTCCCTGAAACCCGAATTTCCAGTTTTCAGGGATTGCTACAAATCTGCTTAAGTAACTGATAAACTGTTATGTGAATGATACGAGGGTCATTCAATATATGATGCAAACTATTAATAATCTTTAAAACCCGACAAGATATTTAAACGAAATTTCGCATAATAAATATTTATGTCATTTTCGTTTTGTTCACAAATTTTAAGGAAGGACCTTTACGCCGATGACGTCATCACCGCGCGCCTTTGACGTCACTTAACACAACATGGACGCGGTAACGTCACAAGACTAACGTAGTTAACATAACGATCGAGTGCCGTCGAAACAATAGTTCACCAATTTATTATTGCCTTACCAGAGGCTTGTGTTAAAATGCCCTCTTTCATATTCCGAAGTAGTGAAACTATCAAATGAAAATAAGATCGGCAGAACTGCAATCATTGAATACCAGTGTGTAGGGCAGGATATCTATATAACGGCCCATACTAAACAGCAAAAATGAGATAATTTTTGAAAGAATCCAAAATATTCAAATGCGAAAAGAAAGTTCATGAAAAGGGGAGTAGTTTTGACTCAGTTCATTCGACTTTGCGGAACAGGTTAACCATGTGCAAGGATTGCGCTCGGTGGGTGCCCAAATGTTTGACGTCAGAACAGGCAGAACGTCGCGTCAAACACGTTACCGGCTTGCTTTAGCGCTTTTTTGTGGAAGGGCAAAACGATCTATCGACAATTTTAACTAAAGATGAGACGTATATACGTTCATACCAACCAGAAACGATCCGACTGTTACCTTGAGATTCGAAATCCTGATTTACATTGCAATGAGTAGGCCGCGGTCATGCGGTTAAGAGTGTACGTGCGCAGTTGCCTAGCAACGCGAATAGAAGGTCTGTCAAAATGATGAAAGTCAGTCATTGAATATATAGAAGGTTACTTTGAATAATTATGTCCATTTTTGAATGATTAATATTGTATAAAAAATTGTGTATGTTAGTTTTCATTATATATTGATCCTCGTATGAGTGTAGCCGATTAAGTGGGTGATAAAAATCATTTTAACCGGGGAAACTTTAGGCAGAGCTAGCAATTTTTAACGCCGTGTTTTTGTGCTGTTGAGTGTAGCCGATGTTACTGAAGAATATAACCTGTCGAAACACCTGGTCTGTCTGGATGATTGTCTAGAGCACTCGCAACAAGCATAGCTAGCCAGCTGGGTTAATGACATTTTGAACGTTCAGCCCTTACAAAATAAATATATTACGACGTTTTGTTAAAGAGCAAACATATTCAACGAGGTACATTGTTTATGTTCAAGGAAATGTGTTGTAAAGTAATAAGCTTTTGTTCTACAATGCATTTAACATTTTCAATTTACGTAGAACAATCCATCAATTATGTAAAAGTATAGAAGAAATTCGTTATACAATACTACAGTTGGTCTAATGAAATTAAAATGCACCATGTTAGACGACCAGATAGATTTGAGATTAATTTTAAAATCAATTCATATATCAATTACTTCCTCTAGATTACGTAGAAGATTTGCACGCGATCGTATAGTAAATTTCATGCACCATATTTAATTCATGCGTTAAATATCGTGTTACACATTTTAGCTCTTTTTAATTCAGGGTAATCGATGTATTCTATTACCAAGGTATGTATCACAATATACCGCTTTTTCAGTTCCGTCAGAGTATCGTTCTGTTTTCATATGACTCTGAAGGAACTGTAAAACCGACATAACGCTCTGGCGGAACTCCGGCCACATGACATTTGAATTCCGCCAGAGCGTTACATCGGTCTTTAGTTCCTTCAGAGTCATGTGACAACAAAAACATTCTTTGACGTTACTGCGATTCTGCGTATCGGGATAAATACCGTGTATTATGCATTGGTCAAATAGTTATATTATTTGAACAAGTCAGACAAGTTCATATAATATTGCCTAGTTTAGTCTTACAAACGAGGGAAGTCTAAGAAGAGTGGACATTTACGATTTGTGATAATATTTTCAGGAAGCACTAAGAAAATAAAAAGCGGAATACCGGAATTAACGACGACGTTCAGAAAATAATAATGATACAAAATTGAGGATAATCTATTGTCTATTAATCAGGAATTATGGAAAATCTTGACTTTTTCAAGTAATTTGGCAAGACAGAGGCGTAATTTGACATTTAGCAGAAATAATTCTCCCATGATGCTATGTACAGCGATTGCAAAAAATGAGAGAACAGATGAATGCAATAACGAGCGTCATTTACACTCTCTGTCACTAGTTTGACAACGTATTGTTAAAACTATGACAGAAATCTAGTTTTTAGTTAAGTCATTGCAAGTATTAAAAACAATTAAACCAAAATTATGCCTGGGTATTCACGGTTCCATCCTCGTATGCAAGAAACACGCGATGCAATCCAAATGTTGATCTGTTGTCAATAAAGGTTGTATGTTCGACACATGTTTGCTTGTTTCTATCATTTTGTGTGTTTGCGGCTTAGTGTTCGCTGGTCTGTCAGCAGTAGCTCTAGCATCTGATTAGCCATGAAATAAATATTTAGCTTGCTACATTCTCTTACGTCGGTGCAATTTTATTTGTTACAATTACCACATGTCTACTCTTGTGTTTGGTGCCTCCATCTGGTCAGCTGGCAGAATCCAGAATGCATTGTGTTGTACAGCTTGCCTACTCTTGTGTTTGGTGTTTCCCAATGGTCTGGCAGAATATTGCACGAATTGTGTTGTTTTAACTGCAATTTTACCACGTACGTAGCTAGGTCTGATATGAAATATGGGTGACTTCTTGAAGTATACAATCATACAAATAGTAACTGTACGAAAGTGATACGCTATTTTGGCTTATCCTAGTGTCGTTCAGGAGCACCCAAGAGAACGACAGAACGAAGCTTTTCTCATTTGGTGTTGTATCGTTTTGTCTTTTGACACTGCAGCCATTACACAATTATTTCTCATAAATCTTACATAGTGATGTGCAGTTCTATTTTCTCAAGTATTTCGATAGGATGTATTCACGCTAAATTTGCTGTCATTGAAATACGTCTGTGAATAATCCCATACCTTGGAGTAATGCCACGAAATCGAGCAGATCAATTTGCAATATAAAAGGTAGATCATTAATTAGTTTGCATTGCGTGTTTCGACAACAATCGTCGGTCATTAAGGTCTTGAAGACACAGTAAATGACCAACTTTAATGAGGCTATTAGTTAGGATTATACAATAGATACTTAAACAAACTATGTAGTAATTACACCAATATAAACGGAAATATGTTAAGTGCGCTTGGTAGTAACAACCAATTGTAGGGATTTGATAGTTAAATTGGAAGCAACATTGATTTTTTTATCAGTTAGATGAAGGATATGCAATTGCATGATACTGTGTGCTTTGTTCGGACATTAATCTACGAAGAAGTAATGACGGTGAATTGTTCGTCACATATCAACATCTTACTTGAGCTATAAAGCACAAAGGAAGCAAAACATGTTTAGCAAACAGTGGTAACAAGCAATTGGCGGCTTCTCCACACATAAAGGACTTGCCTGTAGCAAATGTCTTGAAAAACAGAACATATCGAATGCGTAACAAGAGAACCATGCGTGCCTTAAACAAGGACTTTGATCATCAGGAAAATACTCTACTATTGGGACCAGTATAACACTATTGAAGTGGAGAGAATAATAGTAAGGTCAATATCTTAGAAGAAAATAAATTTTCAGCCCATAGATACCGCTGTAATTTATGTTCGTAAGACACTTAAATGCATGCCATGTACCTAATGTTTACATACTATAATGCTTTGGAATAAAGTTACGAGTTTTGTTTCTTCTCTGATTACATAATCGAATGAAAAGTACCAGTCGACACTTATAAATAGTTCGTAAATACATGGAAATGTTACTAGTAAATCACCTCGATATCGTATTGGTTGACTTTTAAAGAAATTAACTTGATATATTGGATGGTAAAAGCCATTAACCACTTACTTTATGAGGCAATATCGCGTTCAGCCCTACATGCTACGGTGGCTCGTTTAATTTTGCGTAACATTTTCAGCTCGTAAAATACTGACGAGAAAATACGTAAAATACAAACGTAGTTAGTGCTCATATCATTTACAAACGGTACTTTTATGTTTTGTACCAGATGTCGAATTACAGTATATATGTTCCACATCAGTCGCGTTGCAGGAATATAGTAGGAAAATTCCCATAAGGGAAAATAAATCACAAGCAAACCGCATAGCTAATACTTCGTACGGTGTTCGACACCATCGTCAACATCAAAAGTACGGCTGTCACAAGGCTGATGTGACGCACGATTAAAGCACTCATTATTAACTCGGGAGCTTTTTTTCAACTGCAGAATAAAATATATACATTTTATTTCTTGCACTTTTGCATAGGAAGACAAACTATCAGTATATTTTATTATTTGCTCTCAAATACGAATTTCACGTTGTTTCATTTAAAGCCATTACAAATCCCCTTGTGTTAAAATGGTTCCATCATTTTGTCTGTAAAATAGTATTGAATACTACAAACACATCTTTCATTTGAGGGATGTCGTTTCAAAAATGACAAGTTAATGTGTGAACTTCTAGTTTGATGTTCAAGATGGGAGCAAGTTTAGTCAAGTCCTGTAATATTCACCTTTGGTGTGGAATATAATTTAATAGAAAACTCGTTTATGTTCAATTTAGGACCATCTAGGGCATACGTGAGTTGGATCATAGGCGTTTACAGTGCGGTGACTTTGTTGTAGTTTTTTTAGGGATGTGGTTTGGAATTCGTTTCTTCAATTTGTCACTTCCATGTTGGGTGTGGTCGTTTTGATGAATCGTTTAGAAGTTGTCGTCTTAAGTGGTGTTGTCTTTGTGTTTTGGTCATTTTGACGAGGTTGTTTAGAAGTTATCGCGTTAAATGTTGTTGTAGTTTTGGTGTGGTCGTTTAGAAATTGTCTCTTTGAATGATGTGGTCGTTTTAATGATGTCGTTTTGATGAGGAAGTTTAGAAGTTGTCGCTTCCATTGGTGCTGTGGTTATGGAGGGGTCGTTTTGGAAATGTTGCTTTAGCGTGATCACTCCATTGAGCGTAGCATTGCGAGCATATTGGTTGTTGCGTTAGGTCCTGCGTTGAAGTACACATTACTTTCTATCTGAGGAAGGCAGCTAATGTTTGCTTGCAGGAATGTTCAATTTTCCTATAGGCTCAAAACGCTATGGTGAGGAAATTCGTAGATGAAAGTTCTAACCATTGTATGTCGATCTTTAAACCCCCACCATAAAACTACGTCATACAGCTCTACATATTTGATCGTAAATATTTTTGTCACCGATTTCATATTCCAAATCCTCCCAATAACAGTGAAATTTGGCGAAGCAACATGTCTTTGTTGATACCCGCGGGTAATCACTTATGCAGTTGACGTTAGTTAGGCTATTACAATGAGTTTCCAGGAATGCCAGTGTCATTTCCTAACGTGCAAGGATGGTTAATCATAAGTAGGGTTGAATATAAACTCTATGTAAATCACCATATTGCCTAACTTAAGGAGAATTGATTATTCGATGTATAGGCTCTTGGGTATATTCTTGTATGCACATTTGGATAATTCTAGGCAGTTATCAATATCACTCTAACGTGATTATTTAGAAATCATTTTAAAACTCCAAGATACTAATTTGAGGCTGTATTTATGATCACGAAGGTTCAGATCAATTGTTGATGTAAAATAGAGAATACTCTTGGTCATTAATAATTGTCCCAGTTGAGCACGACAATGCCTATTGAATGTGGTGTTTTCCAGAAATATAATTATGGCCATTGTTACAAAGACATTACATTATATGATTAATGCATTTATTGCTCTATTGTGGTTAAGCATTCATGTTGAGGTGTCGCATAAGCCATAAATGTTTCTGCATTCCGCATATTCCCAACTGACTTCAAATCATAGTTCGTTGCAATCGGAACACCTCGGACAATCTCTACGAATCATCTCTCGGGTGTAAACAGAACGTCGCCATTTTTAACGTCTTTTGCCATGACGTCATCATGACAGATTTAAACAGTGCTTCAATGGAATACACGCTGCGTTGCTGCGTGTTATGCTCAATGTGTGTAGCGAAATTGTATTGTTTAATCAATAAATAAATATTTTGATATTTCCGCTGCTGATAAGTTACGGTCTATTTTCTTCGGCCCATTTTCATCTGCGTAGGATTTAAGAAAGAACTCTTCTGGATTCATACGCTTGATACATTCGAGGTATTTTATCCCGTAAAAATGCCGTACGGGCCGTTCCGATTGAGTTCGTTGTTCATTGCTTTACCCAAATGATGATTCATGAGGTAGCTGTCGTTTTCATTTCCTTTTTTCGTGTAACATGCAACCGTCCTTGTTAGAACAATACCCGGGTGTTGTCTCTTGTTTCGTAGTTCAACATATATTTCCAGAAAAGGGTGCTGAATGAGATTTTTAGCAACAAAATCGTCAACAATAATAATACACACTGTAATACTTAGTTATGTTTCAAACATTTGTGTGTGTTTTTTTCTGTTAGCTCAAAACGAACAGATTAAATTTAATTGAATTAGAAACATGTACTTTAATTTTCATGTCGGTAAAATGAGGGTGGTCAGCAAAAGTCACGGACGTTGATATTTATTGTATTGACGTCCAGTGTATTCACATTTTGCATATCTTAAAATATTACAAATTTGCGTGGTTTAATTGCATCTGGAGTAGGTCCAATCGGGGCACACTATACGATGTCAACGACGATTCTTTTGTTTCAGCACATTGGCTTCATTGAATTTTCAATATCACACATATGTGAAGAAATGACTAATGCATAATATGTGAAAGATTGTCTGGAGCATTATGCGTAGTGTTGAGACAAAGTTCTTGCGTACAACCCTCGTATGTACCGGTATGAGCCTTTGTTATGCTGTTACATTTTGTCACCTCATTCTTGTATGTTGACGTGGAATGAGTACATAAAATGTTTTTGACTTGACTTGCTTTAAAGCTGGTGAACTAAATGGATGAGCGCCCCAATGTTTTTGTTTGTGATTTCTCGAACCAATAGGTTCATACGAACCAGTACGTTCATTCTATTCGTACTCGCTTCACTGGAACATATTAAATTACTATTTATGTGATCCACGAGACGAGAACAATAATCTAATAGAAATCCCACAACTGCATCCAAATTATATTGAATGGTTTCCTGTCTAGTGATTTGTTTAATACTTATGAAGAAATACAATTGAATTAGAGCATGCCAGCTCACGTAAGACTTTAATACAGGGATGTTGTTTTTCTTATTTTATTAGTTACGTCTTCTTCAACATCCAGGGTATTGATTTCAATATGACAAATTCCAGGCCTCGTTTTGTCCCTCTTCGCTGATATAATTTGCATGCACCAGTTCATATATGAATAATGCCGATCATGAGCTCGCATGTTTTGAAAGACTTAGGTGATCATTATATAGTACAATGTATTCGCACTGACGTTGGCTATTTCCTGAAATAGTATCCAAATAGATCGCTTTCACGTTTGTTAGATATATGAAAGGTATTACTAGGGCGTACATGTATAATGTTAGTAACATTTTAATGAAGTTTAGTTACAACAACACGTTATATCGTAGCTGAGTTAAATAGCATTCAATTAATTCCACCTGTCCCTTGTCACTTACACTATGTCAATGTTGTGGTACCCGTGTCAATTTGATTCCAGTGACAAATATAAAATAAAAGCAACATATTCATAACTATGCCATTTTAGGAACTTACTTAGTGTTCTGTTAGAAGTACATCTTTATCATACATCGTATTATTATTTTTGATAAAGATCAAGCTTCAAGCCATTTTCGAGATGCTTATTATGTTGCTCGTTTGTTTGACTCTCATTTTAGCTTAAGTTCTCTGGTACATAGTGTACATGCATGTACAAGCTTTATTGAAGGCCTCGTTGTAAATTAAATAAGATATATGTTAATTACTAGAATAAATATTATATTAAGTCATACTGGGAAAGCAGCACTCAACTTAACCAGCCGAGCACAGAAAACATTAGAAACACACAAAGCACAATGCAAAATTGCTTGATGAAAAGTCTTCGAATATATTGATCACCCCTCGTATATATTAAAGCGTCTACATTAACTTGTACGAACACCTGTTCACATTAATGAATATTTATCGTGTTCAATTCTAGTTTGATTCTTTTTAATAAGAAGCAATATACTTATATATTTATGTGTATTGTGTTCGTATGATTCTCGTCAGTCATTGGTTAAGCGCAATAATCATGGAAACCGAAATTTTACTGAACCTACATGTACCAAAGCACAGGAACATAAAAACATGCAAGGCACAATGCTAAACCAAACAAGCAAAGATCCGCCCAAGTCCAAGCTGTCAAAAAGTATAGTATGTTGTGTTATATTTCTTAACAAGGCATCTTCAGAAAATAGAGATTTTATTATTATTATTATCAACTATTTTTGTGTCATTTCAGGAAAACATGGAATTGTCTGTAAAAAGTACGTCTCTATCAATAGCTGTCTTAGTCGCCGTTTGCATAACTGTGAGCACAGCATTACCTTTAGCAACTGGACTGTACACCAATGACCTCGACACCTCCTTGTTTTTAGACACATGCCGAACGTGCTTCGTATATGGTGACGATAAAGCGTGTTATGTATGTAACTTGGGCTTACAGCAAGCTAATGACGACGATGGAGCAACGATAGAAAAGAGATCCCAATATTTTAATCCACTTTTACGCGGTGGATATCCGAAGAAAAACACGTATTATCCGTATTACAACCCATTGAATAGAGGAGCATATTTTAAAAAGTCATACTCACCACCCGCGTATCATCCATTCCTTCGAGGTGGATACAGACCACCAACTACCGTGCAGAGAAATTACTGGAATAGAAGAGAACAAGTAGACGACGAAGATGAGTTACCATGAACAAGATGGAATAAAAACATCTTTGTTGGTGACAACACACTCACCATGTAACAAGTATTCAGTTAAATGAATCAGTGACCTTTCTGACATCGTGATATTGTTCTGTTAATAATTTGTGGTCAACTTTTTTTTAGTAGTAAAGCATGTTTTTGATATTGATATTTTGTGATAAAAGGGGCAATCGATTTCTTGTAATTAATTTCTAGTATCGCATTTATTTTCATATGCATACGTTTTATATGAGTATACTGGCTGCCCTTTGAGACGATAAATTTTTGTAATATCTTTCAGAGACATAATTGGTTCCTACAAACAATGAAATATACTTCTAAATGATTTATGTCATATACTTGTTCAAGTTCTATTATAGTTATTGTTATTCTATCATTTGTAAAATGGCATACTAAATTCTATTCATTCAAAAAAATAAAATATTGTCTTGTCGTTAATATGTTTTGTTTGATTCTCCAAGCGTGGAATAGGATTTATTGGGTTAATTTACCCGTGCATGTGAGTACGGAGTTCTATCTGGAACATCGTGTCGTCACATTATTCTAGTACGGTGTTGTCAGATCACCAAGTCTTGACATATCGTGCTATGGTGTTTCTAGGTTACCTCCTTTGAAAATTATCTTCCTATGAAGCTTATGCGCATGCCCAATTGTCGGGGTATCAATTTCGATACATTCGTTATTCAGTCATTACTTCCAGCATTAGCGATCCATTATACTATGTATTTCGCCTTTATGAATCTGTAGGTCGTAGTTGTGAAACAACTAGGGACCGCACGTTTACATTATAATATACAGAGTCGTGCCACAAGTAACGTCATAACGGCGTTTCAAAATGACGCTTGGTTTTGAGTGGATAACTAAGTAACGTTCTCAACTTTAAAATGATCTTAGGATTGCGTCATTTAGACCATAGTATCATTTGTCTAAATAATGACGATCTATTTGTGACAATAAACATCAAGGAAGCGCCTATGGTGTGCTTTCGTTTGAGGTAAACAAAAAAATGGTCGGAAGGCAGAATGAACGCAACCATTGTACAAAAGAAGCCTCTCTATCGCTGTTCTACTCAGGAATTAGACAAACAAATATATCACACAAGGTAGGCATACCTAGGACTACCTGCATTATTAATAAATTTCGGCAACATGGTAATAAATAAAAATAAATATACCAGATTTACATAGCGCCGTTTTCATGCGAACGCACGTTCAAAGGCACTTTACATGATTATCTTGCAGCCACAAGGGCGCAGGTGCATCCTCTACCAGTGCAAATACAGCATGATCTGACCAGAGGGACAGGTTGAGAAAAAGCCCCTGAAGGGAGAGAGAGACATAAGATGCAGGCATGTCCGGCGCTGCAGAAGTGCGCCTAGTTCTTATTTCGAATAGACAGTCTGGTTATTTAATATGCCCGGTGTATAGCACCGATACACAGCTTCCTGGCATTTCCAGATACTTTGCAGACCACACGGCCAGATATAGCGGGAAACATTATAAATATTTCAGAAATGTCAAGTTCCGATGCCAGGGATTGAACCCACGACATTTGGATTGACAGCCCAGTGCGTTACCACTGAGCTAAATCCGCTTATGTAGATGAAGAGAAGATGCCAGGAAAGGGTTCCCCATAAAATTTCTCTACATGTCAATGTGACGTTCACTTATGGCACGGCGCTGTACCTACTTGTACGTGTCGTAAATAAACTGATGGCGTTTGGATGTTTAATCTATACTGAACAAATGTTCCGACTGTTTTTAACCGTCAGCAAGTGGAATCTATTTTAATTTTTGAGTTTTTTTTCTAAAATAAGAATAACGACAATTTGTAGGGAACCGTGATGAATTTATCAAGCACAACTCGTTAATCAAGCTCATAAAGCCGTGTATAAACATTGAACATTTTCACATTGCAAAGTTCCTTGAATTTGAATAATACCATAAAGGGAGGTACATGTAGTTGCATATGATAACTGCACTGAAAAGAACACAATTTTTAATGTTTTTTGCCTGATTCTGTACGACAGGCAACGGGATATCATCTATCATCAAAGCGGTCTAGTTGGAAGTTTTACAGATGTGATACATTTGTAACTCGAACAATGTATTTAGCCTGGTGTTACTGTTGCGACTAGTGTTAACACCGCCACGGTCTATATACGTATTTTAATGTATGTAATAATGCCCTTGGAAACGGAACCAAACAGTTTAATTAATTATCGTGGCAGATACGCCAATTGGAATGCGTACATCAAATCGTGATAATACTGTAAACTCATTATTTTTCGAGGGGGTTGAATTTTCGTTGATTTCGTTGTTGAACTCGACCACGAAATCTAATCCCCACGATTAATCCACCTCTCAAGTACAGAACATGGGTTTACCCTGTCATGTCCTGTAATCCACGAATTTACGACCCCACGAAAATGCATTTTTATCAAAATCCACGAAATTTAATACCCACTAAAATATGTGATTTTACAGTAGTTAAGTATGAGTGATGTCAATAAGAACAACTCAAATTTGCTGTAATTATAATGAATGCGAACTCTCTAGCAAAAACCTACATTGATTTTAAACACCCCTCGAATAAGCATTACGGCATCATTACCGAGTAGGCGACTGTAATTGATCAGATTTATTCAGGCCAATCGTTCGAACCAAACATTAATAACTCAAGTATGTACGCATTACACGTATTCACAAACTTGTATAGAGGGACAATGTCATTGACATTAGTCCTGCAATTGACAATGTCATTTTATAGACTCATATATATGGCTGCATGACACTGACACATGACAGTTCAAATACAACATGTAGTTCAATTACATGGTGCGAGGTAAGTGAATGGAACCTATTATTGTCTTATTTAGTACACAATCCTTCGATAGCTTGAATATTGTACGGTCTCCCAAATGGGTTTGGATTTTCTAAAACTCTGCGACATTTGCTTGTGGTATGTGTTTTTCTTTCTGTGCCTTGCGTGCTCTGTTTCTACTGAGTGTTGCCTTCCATTTCCGATATTTTGTTTATCTTTAAGAAGATTTGTCCGGGGTCAAAGATAATTCAAGACATCGATTGACTGTAACTTTATATATAAGTTTTGTTTTCGGCGTTCGAAGTTCAATGCATTGATGGCTTTTCCATGGTTATAAACGGTTACAGTAAAAATGTGTGTTCCCTGATGATCTGAGTTTTGAATTTGCATGCTAATCTCACACTTAATGGTATTGTCGGAAAATAAAAGAGGCAAATAGCATGTTTGGAGACATGTCACAACATGCATGCAATGAATAATAAAATTCAAGTCAACAAATTGAATAACAGCTCCACATATAGCTAAAGGGGAAGTACCCGTGTCTTTTCATTTCTTAAAATTGCTATTTTTGCTATATAAAATTAGTAAATTTATATTTGTTGTCAAAAACTGCTGAAGATCATATAGTTGAAATTGTAGTGATGGTTTTCGAGGCATGTTCGTATGATTCGCCCACTCCAAAATTCATCAGAGCGAATGCAACAATATTTTTTAAAAGCTAGTCCGTACACTTTTAAGAGAAGGTTCTTCTGATTTGTTCGTAAGAATATAAAGTTGCAATAACAATCAGATTTAATCGCAACTTTATTATTGGCCAAACACGGATGTATACTCTTTAATGCTAACAACAATATTAAACTGGAGATGGAATAGGGCGAAGCATAACTGTGGAACTAATTGTAGGAATATTAGTTTATCATAAAGTAAACGATGCTTTCCCCTGAGGTATTGTTTCTACAAAGCTTTGGCAGTAGATTGTCGCAAATGCAAATAGCCTGATCTCTTGGTAATACGATATTGCTAATCTTTACGTTATATCCAAATTATGCTAACCAAAAATCGAATAATAGATCATTTTTTGTGCATCGCGGCATTGTCGATCACTTTGACATCTTGAGACAATATCTGGAAAGTTGACATTTTCGTGTCGTCTCAGCAGTGTGTGTTACAGCGTGCGATGACAGCGTGGCTTGTCATCGCTTGTTGTGATGTAAAACATCAGGGAATAAAAAACATTACGATCGCTTGTAAATTAGGAAGAACTACTGCTCAAACAAAAGCATGAAAGATAAAATAGGAAACACAAAGAAGAAAGATCACAAACTACTAGCACAAGCCACTAGAAAAAAAACATAAAAATGCCACGCCAAGATCAATCAAACATAACCAGAGTAAGAGAGCCAGCAAGGCCGAATCATCGCAAGGATAACCCAGAAAAGATACTATTAAGTCGGACAGTTCAGGCAGCACTCAACGTAACCAGCCGGGCACAGAAAACATAATTAACATACAGGGCACAATGCCCAACACAAACCCAAGTCAACAGGTAATAATACTTATATAAACAGCATGCATGCCTTTTTGGAATAATCAAAGAAACCTCATTCTTGACTTCAGAGTTGCGAAACGAGTCCTTGTAACAAACATTAATAACAACAGTTTGACAATAACAAAGACCGACTTAGCATTGTAGGAGGATATCAACCATACTTTCCAAGAACAACATGGCGTGTTTACGTACAGTAATCAAGGAACAAATGGCTTTCATAAATCTTTAATACAGGCAGCAACAATATCCATTATACATGCAATAAACAACTAATGAGACGTTTTACAGGTCCACGCAATCGTACTTCATCAAACAACGAGTATTTTCAGTAAGGAAATGGACTATTATTTGTTACCGTTATCATTTACTGGGTAGATAAAAAAGAAAGGTACAATAAACAAAGACACGGTTTGTCATAATGCCTTGCAAATATTATGACATGCAGTAAAAAGGCTATTCATTCAAAGCATTCAAGAGGCTTTTTACATTATTGAAGGTATATACATGTATATTCATTAATTCTCCAGATATATATCTGAGTGGCAGCCCCAGAAAAGGTCATAGAGAACATGCCCCTGTTTCCAATGTTACCAGCATTTGCAGTCAGACATCGTAATTCAATTATAAAAAAGATAATATTAAGTCGGACAGGGAAAGCAACACTCACAGTACAGAAAATATAAAAAAAGCATACAAGGCACGATGCCCAAAACACATCCGAACGAGAAAATTAACCTTTCTGTGGACATCAAACACAGGTTGATTAATATAAGACAAAAATCAGTTAATCGAGTTTGGAGATTTGATTCAGACGTTCTAATACAACGTGTCTGGACCATAATCACAGGGAAACAGAAACTAATTCTACCAAAGTTCATCAGACACCACATGACACTATCAACCTTATAAATAAACCATTAGGAATTACCAGACTACATACAATTATCTACATATGTACCATCAACATTATATATTTTGTATAAACAACTTAATACAGTATACTTAATACAGAAAAATCTACAGGCAATCATCATGGTAGTACAAACAACATTGAACAAAACACATATATATCTATCGTCGAGGAAAATACAATAACCCCCATCCCCCCCAAAAAACAATGAAGAAAACCAAAGCACAAAAACATCGTATACATACAAGCGATCATGATTAAGCACTGTGATAAGTGTGCAAAGGTTAGTGAAATTGTATGAACGCCAAGCAAGTAGATATAACACAATTGGCAAAATATTACGAGAAGACATTCATAGCTCATGGCTCATAGCTTGCCGTCTAATCCAGCGATACGGGTTCAAAAACGGACAAGGCACGTATATGCTTGTCATATTCCAACAGACAGCTAAACTGGCGAAGAAATAAAGGTAATGCTCGTCATAGAAAAATACAGGGGGATTTAGGATTAACAACAACATAGTTTAAGCAAGACAAAACAATAGAACAGGTAATTAGTTTTAAATGGTAAAATAAAAATGTTTAGAAAATCATCCGAGAACTACCTTGTTCTTTCGTACATATATAAAGCCTAACAAAACAAGAGATGTTTGTAAAGTATGTATGCACCCATGGTAGCACAATAGTCAGAAATGGTCAATGGTTAGGAACACAGGGGTCATCTACTCTTGACGACCAACCTCCATGTAAAGTGTAAAGCGTGCTTGAGTTATTGAAACCATGGAAACCATTTGGTCTACCGACCGATAGACAGACAGACCGACATGTGCAAAGCTATAGACCCTCTAATCAAGGATGGATGGCATAAAAAGAAACAAAATTAACATGAAAGGCATCGCTCAACTGAAACTAAATTATATAAATATCAGATGCCTGCCTGCGTGACATTGATATTGTCAACCAGAGGGCAGAATGTCACCCCGAGGCGAAGCCGAGGTTGACATTCTGTTTCAAGGGTTGACAATATCAATGTCACGCAGGCAGGCATCTGATATTTATTTTATTATACCGAACAAAATATTAGTAAATAAAATCATACCGGCAAATCTTGACAGGTTTGTTTTTTACACTCTCGTCTGAATCGCACATGAATTTGAACAAGAAGAAAAGAAAATGAATATTAAGTCGGACAGGGAAGGCAGCACTTAACCTAACCAACTGATTACAGAAAACCTAAAACAACACAGGACAATGCACAACACACAACGGGAAAACGATCCGCCAAAGTCCCAGTTGACAAAAGACTGACTGAACTAGTTTCAGCAATTAAAAAGCTGAACCCTGAACACACACACACACAACTACACACAAACACACATCCAAAGAAGTACATATCATAATGACAAATATAAAACTGAACAAGAACAACTGAAAATGAACAGAAACAAAACATGACACCCTGAACCAACTTTGCCACACATAATTAAGGATTACAAAAACTCAGAAATGAGTTTAACGCGTCTAAAAATAATTATATTCACTAATAGATAGCTAATCTACTTGGTGTAGTCACACATGTGAGATTCTGCATATTTGAAACCTATCTAACTATTTGATTTACACGTACATGACTTGTGTTATGTCGGAAACGATCGCAACAAAATTAGATCTTAAATTAAAAAGAGTCAATACCATCGTAGATAACGGAATGCCTTAGTATCGCATCTAGAACGTGCTCCTGTCAAACTGAACCCATTCCATATACCAGTATAAGACTGTTATAAGGCATGGACAGGGGAAATTGTGGTTAACTTTGGTTAACCAATTAATCGCATTGATGCTGATTGTGACAACATTCAAACGTATATAGTAGCAACATAGTACGAATATTTCCAGGATTTGGTTGACATTGACTCTTCTATCACCTCTTTCTAACAGTAATGTCAAATCTGAAATGTGACATGTTTTAACCAGAGTATCACATAATGTGCCATATTTATACACAATGAAGACATTGGAACTGTACCCAGACCGTTTCGATTTCAAGATTGATTTATATATTTCCTGTATTAACTACCATTTGATAGATTAGACCCTTTAAAGTGAATGTATGCATTAATTGAACTTAACAATTACAACTTACAAGGATGACTTGATTGGAACAGAATGAAAGAGCCAGTTTACATCCATCAGTACCAAGTAATTAATAATTCCGCTGTGAAGTGATGTAACTCAGGCAAGAGGTTGCGGAACTTGATTAATATTGACCACGTGCTCACCATGCGTGTTTGAATTATCAAAGCTTTAACTAAATAACACCAAAATCGTTATATATAGTATCACCAGGAACTAGTTCATTGTCACAATTATATATACCGTTTGTTACAGCAGTGATCATAAGTTCACCAATGTGATAGCATTAAAAGTACAATTTGCAGTTTAAATAATTGACACGATATTAGTAAGCTGCCATTTAGATTCTTTCAAGCATTATGCAAGCCAAGTTTTTCTTGTATCCTGTCAGAACAATTTTGCTGCTCTCGTTGTTAATTTGCTAATGAATATCAAAAACCATGTCAGGAATTTCATAGAAAGAATTGTTCTCACATTTTAATGTCGCTATATAAACATATGAAATTGCGTTATGACGTTTTGTTTTCACAGTATCTATGACGGAGTTTGCCGCTGGGTCTAATTTCAAGAGTGATATAATCAGATATATAAGCGCATACACAATACTTACAATAAACAATGACAATAACAATTATATCTCATATCAAATGACCAATTTTCACTACATTATGTTTCTAGTCCTTATCTTCAATTGCATGACTTTATTTTATTCTATAAGTGACCAATTTATCATAATTTCAAAGAAAATCAATAGCTATGTGTCTGACAACAGAAAATAGGCCATAAACAGTTACAGCTGTCAGCACCGGATGAAACTGTTAAGTGCAAGACGTTCCAGATATTTACCATTCAATTGATTCGCCGATCATTTGGACCCGATTCTCCATGTGCAGTACAAAATACCCGTCCATGATTGAGCCAATGTGATATATTCCAATTATTTTGAGTAGTGATAAGTTATTATAAGGTTAATAAGCGATGAAAACAATGAGTGTATATAAAACTTGCTATGGCAAAAGCAATCTACAACTAAACCATGTTGTGCTAGTACTCGCTACGAGTAGTAATAAATCCATTAGAACGAAGCATAAACAGGTAATGCATTAAAATGTTTTGCACCTGGTTCAGATATGGAAAATTTAATAAATATTTAATGATCTAACTTTATTATAAATTGCTTAAATTATTTTAAAATAGTAATCATCATCTCCACTCAGTGCCATTCTAATTTAAGGAAGAACAGTTGATAAAAACCAACTAACAATTGAATATTAATACACAATGTATACACTTCAGAAGCTGAATTTAGCATGCTAGGAATGCGATGTTTAATAGTATTGCATTTGCAACATTATGATAAAAATCTCAACACAAGAAACGTTTGGTGCATAAGGTTGACAAGTGGTCCATTGGTAAGGGCTACTGACTGCTGATCTGAAGGTTGTTAAAACACTGCACTTTTTAGAACCTTTTTCGGTACCTTAAAAGAAAGATTTATAGGGAGGTTCAGTTATGTGTTTGGCATTGCGACATTTGCTTGTGGTATGTGTTTTTCTTTCTTGTGTGTTCCTTTGTGTGCCTTTCGTGCTTAGCTGTTTCTGTTGAGTGTTGCCTTTCATGTCAGATATTTCGTTTATCTTTAGGAAGTTTTTTCCGGGATCAAAGATAATTCAAGACATCGATTGACTGTAACTTTATATTTAAGTTTTGTTTTCGGCGTTCGAAGTTCAATGCATTGATGGTTTTTCCATGTTTATGAATGGTTGCTGTAAAAATGCGTGTTCCCTGATGATTTGAGTTTGTTTTGAATTGGCATGCTCATCTCACACTTAATGGTATTGTTGGAACATAGAAGAGGCAAATAACACGTTTGGAGAAATGCCACAACATGCATGCAATGAATAATAAAATTCAAGTCAACAAATGGAATAACAGCTCCACATATAGCTAAAGGGGAAGTACCCGTGTCTTTTCATATCTCAAAATTGCTATTTTTGCTATGTAAAATTGGAAAATGTATATTTGTAGTCAAAAACTGCTGAAGATCATATAGCTGAAATTGTAGTGATCGTTTTTCGAGACATGTTCGTATTATTGGCCCACTCCAAAATTCATCAGAGCGAAAGCAATGATATTTTTTTAAAAAGCTGGTCCGTACACTTTAAGGGGAAGGTTCTTCTGATTTTTTCGTAAGAATATAAACTTGCAATAACAATCAGATTTAATCGCAACTTTATTATTGTCCAAACACGGAAGCATAATCTTTAACAGAATTAAATTGGAGATGGAATAGGGCGAAGCATAAATGTGGAACTAATGGTAGGAATATTAGTTTATCATAAAGTAAACGATTCTTTCCCCTGAGATATTGTTTCTACAATGCTTTGGCAGTAAATTGTCGCAAATGCAAATATCCTGATCTCCTGGTAATACGATCTTGCTAATCTTAACGTTATATCCAAATTATGCTAACCAAAAATCGAATAATGGATCATTTTTGGTGCATCACGTTATTGTTGATCACTTTGACATCTTGAGACAATGTCTGGAAAGTTGACACTATCGTGTCGTCTCAGCAGTCTGTGTTACAGCGTACGATGACAGCGTGGCTTGTCATCGCTTGTTGTGATGTAAAACATCATGGAATAAAAAACATTACGATCGCTTGTGAATAAGAAAGAACTACTGCTCAAATTTTAATAAAACCAGAAACCTCATCAATCGCTACTAGGGTATGAGAGAGAAGAGCAATCAGTTGTCCCTCGGACAGGGATGGACGCATTTAATAGAATCAACAGAAGCATGAAAGATAAAATAGGAAACACAAAGAAGAAAACTACTAGCACAAGCCACATAAAAATGCCACGCCAGGATCAATCAAACATAACCAGAGTAAGAGAGCCAGCAAGGCCGAATCATCACAAGGATAGCACACAAAAAGATAATACATGTATTAAATCGGACAGGTGAGGCAGCATTCAACGTAACTAGCCGGGCAAACATATATAACATACAAGGCACAATGCCCAACACACACCCAAGTCAACGGGTAATTATAATAATATAAACTGTACGCATGCCTTTTTGGAATAATCAAAGCAACCTCATTCTTGACTTCAGAGTTGCGAAACGAGTCCTTGTAACAAACATTAATAACAACAGTTTGACAATAACAAAGACCGACTTACCATTGTAGGAGGATATCAACCATAATTTACAAGAACAACATGGCGTGTATACCTTCGTACAATAATCTAGGAACATCATACAAAACAAATGGCCTTCATAAATCATTTAAAACAAGCAGCAACAATATCCATTATACATGCAATAAACAACTAATGAGACGTTTTACAGGAGCACGCAATCGTACTTCATCAAATAACGAGTATATTCAGTAAGGAAATGGACTGTTATTTGTTACCGTTTTCAATTACTGGATAGATAAAAAAGAAAGATACAATAAACAAAGAAACGGTTTGTCATAATACCTTGCAAATATTATGACATGCAGTTAAAAAGGCTATTCATTCAAAGCATTCAAGAGGCTTTTTACATTATATTTAATAATTCTCTAGATATCTATCTGAGTGGCAGCCCCAGAAAAGGTCAGAGCATGATAGAGAACATGCCCCTTCTTCCAGTGTTACCAGCATTTGCAGTCGGATTTCTTAATTTAATTATAAAAAAAGATAATATCAAGTCGGACAGGGAAAGCAACACTCAAAGTACAGAAAATATAAAAAGAAATACAAGGCACGATGCCAAACACATCCGAACGAGAAAATTAACCTTTCTGTGGACATCAAACACAGGTTGATTAATATAAGACAAAATCAATTAATGGAGATTGGAGATTTGATTCAGACGTTTCTAATACAACGTGTCTGGAACATTATCACAGGGAAACAGAAACTAATTCTACCAAACTTCATCAGACGCTACACGACACTATCAACCTTATAAAGAAACCATTAGGAATTACCAGACTACATACAATTATCTACAGATTGTACCATCAACTTGATATAAACAACTTCATACAGTCTACTTAATACAAAAATAGCTACAGGCAATCATCATGGTAGTGCAAACAACATTGAACAGGAGAAAAAACAAAAACACCTTATACATAATTATAAGTGCTCATCATTATGCACTGAGAATTAACAAATTAAGCAGGGAAGGCAGCACTAAACTGAACTTTACTTTACTTACTTATCCTCGTCATTCCCAGGGGGACATTTAGCTTCAACAAGTTACCTCCATCATCCGGGGTCTTTAATACTTCTACTAATAATAATCATAATAATAACAATAATAATAACGACTTTATTTTAAGAGGCAACACAGTTGGGCAAGCCCAGTCTTCCCTGTGTGTCTCTTTTTTCGCTATACGTTCGACTTGTCCCGATACTAAACTGAAACAGCAGAGGTCAAAAGACTCTAAACACACACACAAACACGCACACACACACACACACACACACAAAGTCACAATGACAAATATAAAACTGAACAAGAACAACTGAAAATGAATAGAAACAAAACATGACACCCTGATCCCAGATTGCCACACATTATCAAGGCTTACCGAAACCAAGAAATGAGTTTCACACGCCTAACAATCATTATATTCACTTATACATAGCTAATCTACTGGGTGTAGTCACAAATGTGAGATTCAGCCTATTTGAAACCTATCTAGCGATTTGATTTACACGTACATATGTTATGTCGGAAACGATCGCAACAAAATTAGATCTCGCAGACCAAATATGTAAAATGACACGGATAGGATTAAGCCCCGTAAGTGATTTATAGAATTAAATAGAGGCAATACCCTCATAGATAACAGAAGGCCTAAGTATTACATCCAGAATATGCTCCTGTCATAGTGAACCCATATTATATACTATGACCTTGATGAAGACCGGGGAAATTGCGGTTTACTTTGATCCAATTAATCACATTGATGCTGATTTTGAGAACATTCAAACGTATTCAGTAGCATCATAGCATAAATATATCCAGGAATGGGTTGACATTGACTCTTCTATCACCTCTTTCTAACAGTGATGTCAGATCTTATGTGACATGTTTTCAACCAGAGAATCACATACGAGGAGTGTTCGATATGTATTGTCACTGTCCTTTGCATTTTTCTATAACAATATTTAGAAGGCTTTTATGATTACTGTCTGAAAGGTGTATGTTTCTATACTATATCTGGAAAATTACATAGCCTTTCGTCAACAATTAAGTAATGTATTGAACTTAGAAGAGGGTATATTCGAGGACACTGGCCTTATGTTCATTTTAAGCTAAATGTGTGCCGTCTTTGCAGTAGTTACTTAGAATGTCAGTATTTGTTAAACTGCAACATACGATACGATAACTGGATCCTTATAATTGCATTAGAACTTTAAATCAAAATGAAATTATTTTTTGTCTACGAGTTAGACGATAAAAACAAGGGAGATCACTCTTATTTATACAAAATGATGCTTTTTGGTTCACGCGCCAATAACTTCATATCAATTGTACTGGATCGCAAATTCTTCCAGAAATCAATGTTGATGGTCTATGGCTTACATATATGTATGCTATGTCAAATTCCAATCAATAAAACAATTCGAAAATTTTCATTGAAAAATAGCATGCTTTTTTTACTAATTTTGACACCTATTTTCGCGACTTTGAAATACTCTTATTTTGACAAAAATGGCAATCAAGTACAGCAAATCATGTTTTTATCGAAGGAATTTACATAAGTTACGGTATAATAGTTGTGGAATAAGATTATTTCCCGAAAGGAAGTTTTAATCGACAGTTATTCGCAAAAAGTCGCAGTGTCTATTACTAGCCCTTTGAGAAGACAACAGAAACAACAGTCCGGTAATTAAACTTTATTGATTTTTTCACGAAATATTGCGGAAACATTGATGGTTCCAGAAATATCAAAAGATTAAAAGATATGAACGAATTTGTGACCCAAGTGGCATTACATATCGAACACCCCTCGTAATGTGCCATATTTATACACAATGAAGGCTTTGAGACTGTGTACAGACCGTTTTGAAGATAACCATATCGTATAGTTCCTGTTATAATTACAGTTTGATAGATTAGACCCTTTGAAGTGACTGTATGCATTAATTGAACTGTACAATTATACCTAACAAGAATGGCACGATTTGAACGCAATTAAAGAGCCAGTCTACATGCGATTAGGAGCGGAAAAGTATAAGTAATTAAAGTGACGTTATGAATTAACGTAACTCAGGCACGAGGTAACGGAACTTGATTAATATTGACCACATGTTCACCATGCGTGTTTAATGTATCATAGCTTTAATTAGAAATAACATCATAATCGTTATCTATACGAGCTAGTTCATTATCACAATTACGTATATCTTTTGTTAATGCAGTGATCGTAACTTCCCAAATGTGATATCATTAAAAGTACAATAAGTATCAGTTTAAATAAGTGACGAGAGATGCAATGTTGGCATTTAGATTCTTTCGAGACAATTGCAACACAAGGTTGTCTTGTATCCGGTCAGAACACCCGGCATTATCAAACTAACAAAATACATGCAATGTGTAAGTCATACACAAAACAGATAACAAGTCAAATTGTTTTCTGCGGTTAGATAATTTACCGACCAATATTACTGACTTTATTACCGTTTAATATAACCTAACCAACTCTACCTGAAACCTGCTTGTTAGAGTTTATGTACAATGAAACGTGGTGTTGTATAACTGCATTTCCTCGTACCGCTTGTGTACAGTAGACAGTCTAAACTATGCGAGATAAGAGTGGTCGACTGGTACCCTTTAGTGTTAAACATGCTACTTTCAACTTGAAGTCCGAAGCTAGACTGAGACATTATCCAATCGGGCATTGATGCTTGGTCTCATGCTCATCCAAAACCAAATCTTTTTAAAGTTGATGTTTTATTGGCAAACGTTATATAGCTGTCTTGATTAAAATCACACCTGAGGATGTTCCTAGTAATCGCATTTGCAACCTCCAATTTCACTTTTCAGATTATATAGACAATTTTAAAGTGTGTGAAAATGCAAAATGCACGATTTTAATTAAAAATGGCAACTTTTCATTGAAGAGAAACTCCATTTTAACACCAACCATCCCCGTCTTCGCCCATGTGTACCTTCTGTATATACATGTACTTCAAGATTTACCAAATATGTTTCCTAGAAATAACAAAAAACTTTTCTTCCCGAAGTCCGTGATATTGATACGTGCGAACATTTATTGTTATAATTATATTATATTGATACTTATATTATATTAATTAATATTTAATTATTAAGCAGTTAGTATAGAACTATCGGTAATGGTCTTCACGGAATCAATTAATCTTCTCATTTAACTGATTAATCAAATCAATGTATAAATAAAAAATTCATTGCTGGGAATAGTGCGAGACAATTTTAAAAAGTAACAATTTTGCTGCTCTTTACGGTAATTTGCTAATGCATATCATCAACCATGTCAGGAAATTACATAGAAAGAATTGTTCTCCCATTTTAATGTCGCTTTATAACCATATCAAATGGCGTTTATGAAGTTTTGTTTTCACAGTGTCTATGACGGAGTTTGCCGTTGGGTCGCGTTTCAATTAAGATAAAGTCCGATATACTAGCGCATAACCAATAGTAACAATTAACAAAGACAATAACAATTATACGTCATATCAAATGACCAGTTTTTCATAACAATTTTCAATAAAATATGTCTCCAGTCGTTATCTACAATTGTATGACTTTAATATATCTATATCTATATCTAATTGTCCATTCTGTTGGTGTAGGTATGTAGACCGTTACTATTGCTGTTCCTTGTCATTGTTGCAGTAGTGGTAGTCTATTCGTAGGGTTATCTGAAATGGTAAGGTAGCTTAATATAAGTTCATTTAAATTGACATTGATTGTCCTTTTAGATTTATAAATCATCATTAAAGTTCATCTACTGTAACATGCTTAGTTAAAATAAGCCAGCGCCTGGGCATCATAATCATAAACGTACATTTCTTTCAGATAACTACTGACAATCGTTTGAAACGAATTAAAAAGGGAATATATTTATGCAGTACGTTTATCTGGATGTTGTACTCTAATTCCTATAAATATATCAGTAATTCTACAAGAAAATGCGTGAACAGGTAATCTAGTTTCTACTTAATAATAAAGACATGGAGATCAGACACTATAGACTGTCTGGGAAGTCACTGAAAAATAATTTTAAAAAATCAGACAGGTAAGGCAGCACTCAATTTATAACCAGCCGTACAACAATTATACGGCACAATGCCCAACACATAACTGAACGAGAAAACGAACTGCCTCACTCGTGTATAGTTTCCATAATATTCGAAGAAGAACGATATTAATCCATCATTAGTCATCAGTTATGCATATGAAATATAAAATGAAATACGGAAGTTTTGAAGTTTTGTGGATATGACATTGGCGAACTAGAATTTTGTAATTGGGGTCAGTTATATCTACATCTATTATTTTTTCTGTCGCGTTGTTAAACACATAGCACCAGACTTTGCTGATGAAACAAAACCAGACGACTTAATTTCATTTTATCAGGTTAGTTCGTGATTGGGGTTTCGTGGGACGACATGCATCGAACCAACCACCCACACAGTGACATAACCTCGAACTTTGAAAGACAATAACTAAATCCCTCATGGGTAAAAAATTCTAAAATGACTTGCTTCCATCGAATGAACGTGTATATATGATAATGAAGTGAATTTGGATTAATGAGCTTAAATAAACTTTTATACAGATATTACCATCATGTTTATTGTCAAAATATTTGCCGTCATATATAGCTATAATCCCACAAGACGTTGCTCATTATCACAAAGAACAGACTGAAATATTGTTATTTGTTATTAAATCTTAGAAGTTTAATGTTCTATATATCTTCGGGGGGGGGGGGGGCATTTTTCTAAACATTTTAAGATTTGCAAAAGTCAAATGAGATAATAGAACAAGGTAAGAAATCATTATTTGGTTGATATAATTATGTCAAAGGTAAAACCTTTGGTTTCGATTTCCGCGCGGACTTACAAATCAAACCATTTGATAATATTGTTGCTCTAACTTTGTTGAATGGGTGTTAGCTGTTTGGGGCAATAAAATTTATGTGGCGTCGAGAACATGTGCGTGGATTTTAAGGCTTAGTATGGGGATATTTAAGTGGCATGGAGAACATTCAAATTAATTGTATCAAACATATCCTTTATGATGAGAAAAGCACATATATTTCATGAATCAGGTTAATTTCGTCTGATAACTAAAAGTAAGTTAAATATAAGTCAAGAGCTGACATACGCTTGAATAAGCCAAAATGATACATGTACATCTGAAACGAAGCATTCGTCGCAATACGCACATACACGCATTGAATACGATGTTCATAATCAAGTTAGACCAACGTTAGGCGTAAGTTCAACATCAGCCATGATCGCTAGAGATACGCTGGGCACAAAAGGTCAACCGAATCGGACATCGGCAGCACTCAACAGATACTTCAAAGCATGATCGTCATCCAAAACGTGTGTCAGCGTATAGATAAAAGTCTCGTACACGCGATTTACGTAGTTATAGTATACGTAGTTATGCTGTTATATGACAGCGCAATCATTACCAAGGTCATTGTCAGACCATAATGACACTTCCATTACGTTTGGAGTATACTGCTGATCGTTGGCAGAGAAGTTTGATATGAATTATTAACTGAATAAATGTATCCATATAACACAGTTTGTTGACGTAGCCTCCCTTCACGTAGACTATAAATTGTAGTCAATTTCAATACACAATTATCAAAAGTGTATAGGTGGTACGTGAGACCGACTACAAGTTTCAGCTTAACGATGTATTTATATGGAATACACTTGATCTGATTTTACGATCACAAACCGTCAACAATTACAAAAATGTATAATATTCCAACTTAACATCAAAATGTTCAATCGAAAGGTCACTAAATCTCATTTGTCGTCATTTCAGCCGGAAGCACATTCATGCAAAGATAGCAATTTGCAAACTGTTCTTTTGTGTGCATTTCATGATTTGTTGTCATTCTTACCGGGGTCACATTCAGCAAAAATAGCCGTTTGCACACTGCTCTTATTTGTGCATTTGTGCTCTGCTGTTTCTGTTGTACATTCTATGTCCGATTTAATATTATCTTTTAACTATCGTTATCACATTTTCCATTATTTGATTGATATTTTAATGCAACTAAATTTGGACATAAATCCCAAATATGATATTAACATGAAATTGGATATAAAATTATAAATGCCTTCGGCGACAAGGCTACACAAGGGAGTACTAGACTCTATATTCTAAAATATGATTGTTCGGTTATATAGTTTACGAATTTACGTCCAAGAAGAAGGATTGGATTGAAAACTATATAAAAAACTAACTGAGATCGGTTTATTAAATAGTAATTCAAAATTTGATTCATCGCAATAGTTCAATTATAATATATTTCATACTAGTACGATAAATTTAGTGTCCGTCATCTGTCGTATTATGTATAGACAACATTGTCTCTCCTCGCAAATGAAACGGAAACAGATAAATAGTTATCGATTTCTGCAAGCGGGTTTAAGAGAAATTCTCTCTAAATTTATTAAAATAATAGATGCGATTAGGACGCAATAAAACAATACAATTCAGCAACTATTTTTATGGAATTATGAATTATTAATGGCTGTGTTATGGCACTTGCGAACAACGCTTACTGATTTCTGTAACAAAAATGACACTTTAATGTAATGTTGAAGTCAATAACAACGAAAAACTATTATAACTTTGCAAATTGATTTCATTCCAAAACAATGTTAATACTTCACGAATTTAATACTGACATGATATCAGGAATACTACTCTAAAACTTTAAAATACGATTGTTCAGCTACATACTTATTTACGTCCAAAAATAAGGCTTTGATATAGAATTATATGAAATATATTAATTAAGATCGGTTTTATAAAATAGTAATTTAAAAATTGGATTCTTTGCATTTTTTCAATACTGATATATACTGATATATTAAATAGAAAATATTTAGCTTCCGCCATCTGAAGAGCCTATAGCTTAAAGTTGCACTGATCACTTATTTGAAATATTTTTTTAAACAACAAATACTCGCGAATACTTGTTAAAACGTGATATTATGCGCCCATCCCAAAACTAATCAAAGCATTAATAATTTTTGAAAGCTTTTGTAATAAATGGTCCGTACATTTTTAGGGCGATGTCCTCCTGGATTTTTTCCTAAGAGTATAAACTTGCAATAACTATAAGATTTGATCGCAACTTATTATTGGTAAACTTAGGACGCGTCAGCCTTAATGCTAACAACAGTATAAAACTGGAGATGGAATTGGGCAAAGCATAACTGTGGAACTAATGGTAGGAATATTAGTTTATCATAAAGTAAACGATGCTTTCCCCTGAGATATTGTTTCTACGATGCTTTGGCAGTAAATTGTCGCAAATGCAAATAGCCTGATCTCTTGGTAATACGATCTTGCTCATCTTTACGTTGTATCCAAATTATGCTTACCAAAAGTCGAATAATGGATAATATTTTGTGCATCATTGCATTGTCGATCACTGTGACATCTTGAGACAATGTCTGGAAAGTTGACACTATCGTGTCGTCTCAACAGTGTGTGTTACAGTGTGCGATGACAGTGTGGCTTATCATCGCTTGTTGTGATGTAAAACATCATGGAAGAAAAAACATTACGATCGCTTGTGAATAAGGAAGAACTACAGCTCAAATTTTAATAAAACTAGAAACCTCATCAATCGCTACTAGGGTATGAGAGAGAAGAGAAACCAGTTGCCCCTCGGGCAGGGATGGACGCATTTAATAGAATCAACAAAAGCATGAAAGAAAAATAGGAAACACAAAGAAGAAAAATCACAAACTACAAGCACAAGCCACTAGAAAAAACATAAAAATGCCACGCCAAGATCAATCAAACATAACCAGAGTAAGAGAGCCAGCAAGGCCGAATCATCGCAAGGATAACACATAAAAGATAATATTAGGTCGGACACTCAACGTAACCAGCCTGGCAGAGAAAACATAAAAAACATACAAGGCACAATGCCCAACACTAACCCAAGTCAGCAGGTAATAATAATAATATAAACAGTATGCATGCCTTTTTGGAATAATCAAAGCAACCTTATTCTTGACTTCAGAGTTGCGAAACGAGTCGTTGTAACAAACATTAATAACTATACGTTTTAGAGGAGCACGCAATCGTACTTCATCAAACAACGAATATATTCAGTAAGGTAATGAACTGTCATTTGCTACCGTTTTCAATTAATGCATAGATAAAAAGAAAAGTACAATAAACAAAGACACGGTTTGTCATAAGGCCTCGTACATATTATGACGTGCGGTTAAAAAGGCTATTATTTCAAAGTATTCAAGTGGCTTTATACATTATTGAGGGTATATATATTTATTAATCTTGAGATATCTATCTGAGTGGCAGCCCCAGAAGAGGACAGCGCATGATAGAGAAGATAACCCAGTTCCAAAAGTATCACTGACTTTTTAACTTCATCTACGTATCTGATGTAATGCACCATAAACGGGACCTTGACTTTGTAAAGTCTCGCCCGAACGACCGTCAGTGAAGTGAGTTACTCAGTATTAGTATATTAGGAGGGAAACATTGAAAGGTTTCTTTTTTAATCCGGCTTGAGGCTGAATGCATCCTCATACAATAGTAGTAAGTCAAGTTTCTTAGACAACAAACTCAAGAATAGGATGGGAAGGAGCATGGATGGGATCGAGCCCACTACCTTCGACCCAGCAGTTAGTAGATCTCACCCCACCAGACCAATTGTATATCATGTATGTAGGTTGTGGGTTCCATTCAATGTCATTGATACATTGCATTAAAGTAGTGAAATGGTACTGTTATAACTTCCTGGTTGGACTCGACTGTTATATGGGTAACGTCAAAACAGTTTGGTACAATGTTAGTGTAATGACTGTGTTGACTGTTAATCATGCGTGTGATTATTGAATGACAGGTGAACTAGTTTTCTGCGGTCAAATAATTTACCAACAGCATTACGGAATTTATTACCGATTAATCGAACCTAACCAGCTATACCTGAAACCTGCGTGTAAGAGTTTATGTACAGTGGAACGCGGTGTTGTTTAACTGCGTTTCCTCGTAACGCTTGTGTACAGTAGATATCCTAATAATGAACGAGATAAGTGATAGACCGGTACCCAATAGTGTTAAAAATGCTACTTTCAACTTGAAGTCTAAAGCCAGACTAAGACATTAGCCACTCGGATGCTTGGTCATGTGCTCACCCACACCAAATCGCTTTAAACATTTCAAAAACCATGAGGCCGCGGGATAAAGTTGTTAGACAATATTTAAATGATGTTTTTATTTTCACACGTCATATAGCTGTCTTGAATAGAATCAGATACAACGTGTTAAAATCACGCATTGAGGGTGTGCCTAGTGATCGTATTTGCCACCTCCAAAAATGTAATTCAATTTCTAGAAAGTTATATTACATTCCAGTTTGAATTCAAAACTTTTTAAAATATGTCTTAGAACTAGAAAGTTAAAATTGATGCTTTTCCAAGAGCAGATTTTTCTTTTTAATTTGAACAGCATGTAAGACGGATGCCATTGACCTTTGATAATTCTAAAGTGTTTGAAAATGCAAAATGTACCATTTAATTCACAATGGTAACTCTTCGCTGAGGAGAAACCTCATTTTTGCACGACCCATCACAGTCTCCACCCATTTAGACCTTCTGTGTATACTGATTTGATTGATCCCATAATTATTCTTGAAAAAGCAACAAATTTATTTTCCCAAAGGCAATGATATTTATATGTGCGAACATTTATTGTAATAACTAATTTTTAATTAAATAATATTTAATCATTAAAGCGGTTATTATAGAAATATATGTAATAATCTTCACGGAATCAATAAAGCTTCTCATTTGACAGATTGATTTTAATATAGTTATAACTATAAGATTTATTGCCTAGAAAAGTGAGAGACAATTCTAAAAAGTAACACTTTTGCTGCTCTCTATGGTAATTTGCTAATGAATACCAACAACCATGTCAGGAAATTTCATAGAAAGAATTGTTCTCACATTTTGATGTCGCTATATAAACATATGAAATTGCGTTATGACGTTTTGTTTTCACAGTGACTATGACGGAGTTTGCCGCTGGGTCTAATTTCAAGAATGATAAAATCAGATATATAAGCGCATACACAATACTAACAATAAACAATGACAATAACAATTATATCTCATATCAAATGACCAATTTTCACTACAAAATGTTTCTAGTCGTTATCTTCAATGCATGACTTTATTTTTTCTATAAGTGACCAATTTATCATAATTTTATAGAAAATCAATAGCTATGTGTCTGACAACAGAAAATAGGCCATAAACAGTTACAGCTGTCAGCACCGGATGAAACTGTCAAGTGCAAGACGTTCCAGATATTTACAATTGAATTGCTTCGCCGATCATTTGGACCCGATTCTCCCTGTGCAGTACAAAAAACCCGTCCGTGACTGAGCCAATGTTATATATTCCAATTATTTTGATTAGTGATAAGTTATCATAAGGTTAATATGCGATGAAACAATGAGTGTATATAAAACTTGCTATGGCAATAGCAATCTACAACTAAACCATGTTGTGCTAGTACTCGTTACAAGTATTCATAAATCCATTAGAACGAGTAAAAACAGGTAATTCATTAAAATGTTGTGCACCTGGTTCCGATATGGAAAATTTAATAAATATTTAATGATCTAACTTTATTATAAATTGTTTAAATTGTTTTAAAATAGTAATCATCATCTCCACTCAGTGCCATTCTAATTTCAGGAAGAACAGTTGATAAAAACCGACTAACAATTGACAAGTGGTCCAGTGGTAAGGGCTACTGACTGCTGATCCGAAGGTTGTTAAAACACTGCACTTTTTAGAACCTTTTTCTGTACCTTGAAAGAAATATTTATAGCGAGGTTCAGTTTTGTGTTTGGCATTGCGACATTTGCTTGTGGTATGTGTTTTTCTTTCTTGTGTGTTCCTTTGTGTGCCATGCGTGCTTAGCTGTTTACTGAGTGTTGCCTTTCATGTCAGATATTTCGTTTCCCTTTAGGAAGTTTTTTCCGGGATCAAAGATAGTTCAAGACATCGATCGACTGTAACTTTATATTTAAGTTTTGTTTTCGGCGTTCGAAGTTCAATGCATTGATGGCTTTTCCATGTTTATGAACGGTTGCTGTAGAAATGCGTGTTCCCTGATGATTTGAGTTTGTTTTGAATTGGCATGCTCATCTCACACTTAATGGTATTGTCGGAAAATAAAAGAGGCAAATAACACGTTTTGAGACATGCCACAACATGCATGCAATGAATAATAAAATTCAAGTCAACAAATTGAATAACAGCTCCACATATAGCTAAAGGGAAAGTACCCGTGTCTTTTCATATTTTAAAATTGCTATTTTTGCTATATAAAACTTGTTAATTTATATTTGTAGTCAAAAACTGCTGAAGATCATATAGCTGAAATTGTAGTGATCGTTTTACGAGGCATGTTCGTATTATTCGCCCACTCCAAAATTCATCAGAGCGAAAGCAATAACATTTTTTAAAAGCTGGTCCGTTCACTTTTAGGGGAAGGTTCTTCTGATTTTTTCGTAAGAATATTAGCTTGCAATAACAATCAGAATTTATCGCAACTTTATTATTGTCCAAACACGGACGCATCATCTTTAATTCTCACAACAATATTAAACTGGAGATGGAATAGGGCGAAGCATAACTGTGGAACTAACGGTAGGAATATTAGTTGATCATACAGTAAACGATGTTTCCCTTGAGATATTGTTTCTACAAAGCTTTGGCAGTAAATTGTCTCCAATGCAAATAGCCTGATCTCTAGGTAATACGATATTGCTCATCTTTACGTTATATCCAAATTATGCAAACCAAATATCGAATAATGGATAATTTTTTGTGCATCATTGCATTGTCGATCACTTTGACATCTTGAGACAATGTCTGGAAAGTTGACATTTTCGTGTCGTCTCAGCAGTGTGTGTTACAGCGTGCGATGACAGTGTGGCTTGTCATCGCTTGTTGTGATGTAAAACATCATGGAATAAAAAACGTTGCATTTGTACGCAGTATATGATTCATACCAATTTAGTTAAGATCGCTTGTGAAATACGGAAGTTCTACAGCTCGAATGTTAATATAACAAGAAACCTCATTCCTGATTATATCAATCGTTACTAGGGTATGAGATAGAAGAGAAATCAGTTGCCCCTCGGACAATGATAGACGCACTCAACAGAAGCATGAAATACAAAATAGGAAACACAAAGAAGAAAAATCACAAACTAGAAGCAAAGCCACTAGAAAAAACATAAAAATGCCACGCCAAGATCAATGAAACATAACCAGAGTAAGAGAGCCTGCAAGGCCGAATCATTGCATGGACAACACATAAAAAGATAATATTAAGTCGAACAGGTAAGGCAGCACACGTAACCAGCCCGGCACAGAAAACATAAAAGACACACAAAGCACAATGACCAACACAAACCCAAGTCAGCAGGTAATAATAATAATATAAACAGTATGCATGCCTTTTTGGAATAATCAAAGCAACCGTATTCTTGACTTCAGAGTTCCGAAACGAGTCGTTGTAATAAACATTAATAACAACAGTTTGACAATAACAAAGACCGACTTAACGTTGTAGGAGGATAGCAACCATAATTTCCAAGAACAACATGGCGTGTTTACGTACAGTAATCAAGGAACAAATGGCTTTCATAAATCATTTAATACAAGCAGCAACAATATCCAGTATACATGCAATAAACAACTAATGAGACGTTTTAGAGGAGCACGCAATCGTACTTCATCAAACAACGAGTATATTCAGTAAGGTAATGGACTGTAATTTGGTACCGTTTTCAATTACTGGATAGATAAAACAAGAAAGGTACAATAAACAAAGACACGGTTTGTCATAATGTCGCGTACATATTATGACATGCAGTTAAAAAGGCTATTCTTTCAAAGTATTCAAGTGGCTTTTTACATTATAGAGGGTATATATATTTATTAATTATCGAGATATCCATTTGAGCAACAGTCACCTGAAGAGGTCAGCGCATAAAACAGAAGATGTCTCAGTTCCAAAAGTATCACAAAATCTTTAACTGCATCTACGGATCTGATGTAAAACACCCTAAATCTTTGATTTCCTCATAGATGAATGGGTAGTCAAGTGTCATAGACATCAAGCTCAATAACACGATGCGGGAGCGAACATGGATTGGATCGAACCCACTACCTTCGGATCAGCAGTTAGTTGATCTCACCACCACTAGACCAATTGTCCATCAAGTATGTAGGCTGTGGGTTCGATTTAATGTCATTGATATAAAAGTTGTGAGATGGTACTGTTATAGAATCTTTGCGTGGACATTAAACACACGTTGATTAATATAAGAAAAACAGCGATTGGAGATTTGATTCAGACCTTTCTAATACAACCTGTCTGGAACATAATCACAGGGAAACAGAAACTAATTCTACCAAACTTCATCAGACGCTACACGACACTATCAACCTTATAAATAAACCATTAGGAATTACCAGACTACATACAATTATCTACAGATTGTACCATCAACATTATATAAACAACTTAATACAGTCTACTTAATACAAAAATAGTTACAGACAATCATCATGGTAGTGCAAACAACATTGAACAGAAGACAAAACAAAAACACCTTATACATAATTATAAGTGTCATCATTATGCACTGAGATATGGAGGTAAATGAAATCATCTTTAATCACCAGCTCTTAAAAAATAAAATTTACATGAAAAAAGAAACAAATTAAGCAGGGAAGGCAGCACTAAACTGAACTTTACTTTACTTACTTATGCTCGTAATTCCCAGGGGGACATTAAGCTTGAACAAGTTACCTCCATCATCCGCGGTCTTTAATACTTCTACTAATAATAATCATAATAATAACAATAATAATAACGACTTTATGTTAAGAGGCGACAAATTCCGGCAAGCCCAGTCTTGTCTGTGAGTCTCTTTTTTCGCTATACGTTCGACTTGTCCCGATACTAAACTGAAACAGCAGAGGTCAAAAGACTCTAAACACACACACAAACACGCACAGACACAATGACCAATTTAAAAATGAACAAGAAACACTGAAAATGTACATCTACAAAACATGACACCCTGATCCCACATTGCCACGCATTATTAAGGCTTACCGAAACCAAGAAATGAGTATCTAGCTATTTGATTTACACGTACATATGATATGTCGGAAACGATCGCAACAAAATTAGATCTCGCAGACCAAATATTTAAAAAGACACGGATAGGATTAAGCCCCGTAAGTGATTTATAGAATTAAAATAAGGCAATACCCTTATAGATAGCAGAAGGCCTTAGCATTACATCCAGAATATGCTCCTGTCATACTGGACCCATATTATATACTATGACCTTGACGAAGACCGGGGAAATTGCGGTTTACTTTAATCCAATTAATCACATTGATGCTGATTATGAGAACTTTCAAACGTATTCAGTAGCATCATAGCATGAATATATCCAGGATTGGGTTGACATTGTCTCTTCTATCACTTCGTTCAGATCTTATGTGACATGTTTTCAACCAGAGTATCACATAATGTACCATATTTATACACAATGAAGGCTTTGGGACTATGTCCAGACCGTTTGAAGATAAATATGTCGTATAGTTCCTGTTATAATTACAATTTGATAGATTAGACCCTTTGAAGTGACTGTATGCATTAATTGAACTGTACAATTATACCTAACAAGGATGGCACGACTTGAACGCAATTAAAGAGCCAGTCTACATGCGATTAGGAGCGAAATAGTATAAGTAATTAAAAGTGCCGTTATGAATTAACGTCACTCAGGCACGAGGTAACGGAACTTGATTAATATTGACCACATGTTCACCATGCGTGTTAAATATATCAAAGTTTTAATTAGAAAAACATCATAATCGTTATCTATAGTACGAGCTAGTTCATAATAACAATTACGTATAACTTTTGTTAATGCAGTGATCGTAACTTCCCCAATGTGATATCATTAACAGTACAATAAGTATCAGTTTGAATAAGTGACGAGAGATGCAATGTTGGCGTTTAGATTCTTTCGAGACAATTGCAACTCAAGGTTGTCTTGTATCCGGTCAGAACATCCGGCATTATCAAACTAACAAAATACATGCAATGTGTAAGTCATACACAAAACAGATAACAAGTCAAATTGTTTTCTGCGGTTAGATAATTTACCGACCAATATTACTGACTTTATTACCGTTTAATATAACCTAACCAACTCTACCTGAAACCTGCGTGTAAGAGTTTATGTACAATGAAACGTGGTGTTGTATAACTGCATTTCCTTGTACCGCTTGTGTACAGTAGATAGTCTAAAATATGCGAGATAAGAGTGGTCGACTGGTACCCAGTAGTGTTAAAAATGCTACTTTCAACTTGAAGTCCAAAGCTAGACTGAGACATTATCCAATCGGGCATTGATGCTTGATCTCAAGCTCATCCAAAACCAAATCTTTTTAAACGTTTCAATAACAATGAAGCCGCGGGACTAAGTTGATGTTTTATTGGCAAACGTTATATAGCTGTCTTGATTAAAATCACACCTGAGGATGTTCCTAGTAATCGCATTTGCAACCTCCAATTTCACTTTTCAGATTATATAGACAATTTTAAAGTGTGTGAAAATGCAAAATGCACGATTTTAATTAAAAATGGCAACTTTTCATTGAAGAGAAACTCCATTTTAACACCACCCATCCCCGTCTTCGCCCATTTGTACCTTCTGTATATACATGTACTTCAAGATTTACCAAATATGTTTCCTAGAAATAACAAAAAAACTTTTCTTCCCGAAGTCCGTGATATTGATACGTGCGAACATTTATTGTTATAATTATATTATATTAATGAATATTTAATTATTAAGCAGTTAGTATAGAAATATCGGTAATGGTCTTCACGGAATCAATTAATCTTCTCATTTAACTGATTAATCAAATCAATGTATAAATAAAAAATTAATTGCTGGGAATAGTGCGAGACAATTTTAAAAAGTAACAATTTTGCTGCTCTTTACGGTAATTTGCTAATGCATAATTATTATCAACCATGTCAGGAAATTACATAGAAAGAATTGTTCTCCCATTTTAATGTCGCTTTATAACCATATCAAATGGCGTTTATGACGTTTTGTTTTCACAGTGTCTATGACGGAGTTTGCCGTTGGGTCGCGTTTCAATTAAGATAAAGTCCGAGAAATTCTATACGCATAGACGGAGTGAATATGTCATCCGACGAAACCCCTGAAGAAACGACAGAAATAGTTTGCAAAACCCTGAATGAAAAGATGAAAGATCTACAATTAACACTCTGTCGACAAGATATAGATATCGCCCACAGAGTAGGCAAGAAACAAGACAACAAACAGCAGATAATCGTAAAATTTCAGTCAAGACTAATGCGTAATCACATATTGTATAACAGAAGAACTCTAAAACATACTGGTGTCGTCATCACTGAGGATCTTACTCAACTCAATTTCCACATCCTATCTTCCGTTCGACTCAAATCACCGGATGAAGTCGACAACGCCTGGTCGAAAGAAGGTAGAATTTTCTACCTAAGCAAAGCGGGTAACAAACATGAAGTCAAGGAAAAGGACTTCAAAACCTGGATTGAAATGAGTTGGCCAGTAAAAAACAATCAGCGTTCTTCCGTAGTTCATCATACCCGCTAATAAGATATCAAACTGAAAACCATAGTGTTCGTTTTTTTTCATAAGAAGTATAGATCTAAAATGACATCGATCAATCCAATACGCACGATGTTTTAACAGACGAGGCGATCAACAAAAGATATTACCGTAACTTTTATCCCGTGCGTAATCAGTAAATACTGAACGCAGAAAATTTGTGTTTATATAAGTATCTAGTTCATATATTTCGAATAACGATATCATACTATGATGTATAATACTTGTATCACATATCACACTATATTTATAAAATCTTCATCATGGGTAACAATTCTACATCGTTATAGATAATACAAGGCACGATAATATATATACAACATGTATATATATGGCAAGCTTGATAAACATTTACCATTGCAATATTATATACTCTAACATTTATAACTTATGTAATACTTAATACTTCAAACAACGCATGTCGGTTTTTTGCAAACATGACTACCATATTATGTTTCCTTGGGTTTCGTTTTTTCGTCAAGGAGACATATAGGAATGGTACGCAAGAGTGCGCCAAAATTTATTGTAAGTACATATAATTACATACGTATAGCTTAGAATATAAATAAAACATAAGCAAATTAAATTATAATCACACAAAAAATAATCACACAAAAATCCTCTATCGTATCCTTCCTATGGGAAGGACACAAACATCGAGGATATATGGCACTCCTCGAATAAATAATTAAAACAAAAACTTAAACCGACATCGCATGACACAATTATTATAATAGTTAGGGGAACTTGACACTACTCTCAACCTCATACGTGTTAGCATAGTTTTCCCAGCTGATATAATTTGATATGTGTAGTCCCGATTGTGTTCTTTCGTGGGCGGGAGGGGTCACGATGACACTCGGGTGAGGTGTTGCCTCGGGTCTGGGGCTTACGCATTCTATTCTCATGGAGCTAGGTGGTGTATGGAGGCCGGGACCAGGTCAAGTTCTCCATACTATATCATGTTTACATTAGTCTTTAACCATTGGTATATTAATGAAACTTGTCTCTGAGTACAATGTCTTTTATTCTACAAAATGCAAATTGTCGTGACATAAGTTAGTCAAACACCTTGTAACCTATGCCAATCGAAAAATGAATTGCTTGTCTCGTAATTAAGCGTTGAACAGCGTACCTTGTGATTACATATCAAGCCTATTCTTTCCAATCTATTCCAAGTGGAACTTGTCTTTTGGTATGGTGTTTTACCATAAATACTGTTATTTCTTATCAACATAAATATTTCAACTATTGTATGAACAATGTTAGCATTGATATATCTAAGCATACAGTGTAAGGCATGAAACCTTGGTAGACTGACGAGAAACTGGCACGTCACAAAATGAATTATAGTTATGATTGCTTATATTATCAAACATTTGAAAACTTGATTCAGCCACTCATGTAGATCTACTATATGTTTTATTACGTATGCATCTAGCTTGTTCACTTTTAAGTATTTGAACATGTACAGTGAATCAACTATGAGTTTATACAACGTATGCTCCTAGCGATTTAACTAGTACATTTTGAATGCTATTTAAACATGTATTGTAATACGTTAATCACCTATGTTTTTACGGTATTCAAATATGCATAGTAAATCCACTATTGTCTCTACGACGTATGCACCCATCTTTTCAAATAGCACATTCTGTATGGTATTTAACATGAATAGTAATTAAATTATATGTTTCTACAACATATGCTCCTAGCATTTTAACTAGCACTTGTTGCATGATGTTTAAACATGTGTGGTAAATCAATTAAACGTTTCTACAACGTATGCTCCAAGCATGTTAGCTAGTACATTTTGTATGATATTTAAACATGTGTGGTAAATCAATTATAAGTTTCTACAACGTATGCTCCTAGCATGTTAACTAGCATATTTTGTATGATATTTAAACATGCATAGTAAATCAACTATATGTTTGTACAATGTATGCTGCTAGCATGTCAACTGTTACATTTTGTAAGGTATATAAACATGCGTACACATCAACTATATGTTTCTACAACGTATGTTCCTAGCATTTCAACTAGAACATTTTGTATGATATTTAAACATGTACAGTAAATTAACTATATGCTTTTACAACGTATGCTCCTATCATGTTTACTAGCACGTGCGTATGAAATTTAAACAACTACCTGTTTCGACACGGTATGCTCCTAGCATGTACAACGTATGCTCCTAGCATGTCAGCTGGTACATTTTGTATGATAATCAAACATGCATAATAAATCAACTATTTGTTTCTACAACGTATGATCTTAGCATGTCAACTGTTACATTTTGTAAGGTATTTAAACGTGCATAGTAATTAAACTATATGTTTTACAACGTATGCTCCTAGCATGTCGACTAGCACATTTAGTATGATATACAAATATGTACAGTAAATCAATTTGTTGTTTATACATTGTATGCTACTAGCATGTCAACTGTAACATTTTGTATGGTATTTAAAAATGCATAGTATCTAAAATATATGTTTTTACAACTAGCATGTCGACTAGCACATTAATTTTAGTATGATATACAAACATATACAGTAAATCAATTGTTTGTTTATACATTGTATGCTCCAAGCATGTCAACTGTTACATTTTGTATAGTATTTTTAACATGCATAGTAACTAAAATACATGTCTTTACAACGTATGCTCCTATTTATGTTAACTATCAAAATTTGTATGCTATTTAAACATATGTAGCAAATCAAAAAATTGTTTTACAACGTATGCTCTAATCATGTTAACTAGTTAATTTTGTATTGAATTTAAACATGTACAGTAAATCAACTATTTGTTTCTACAACGTACGCTCCAAGGATATTAGCTATACATTTTGTATGTTTTTTAAACATGTATAGTTTAACAACACATGCTCCTAGCAAGTTAACTAGTACATTTTGTATGAAATTGAAGTTAATCAATTATATGTACTCCCACAATTTAATTGATACGCAATAGATATAAATGTAGTTTCTTTTCAATATTGTATATCACACTATGTGTGTGACTTCTCATTTTTTTCTCACCAACATAAGCTATACATGTAACACGCTATAAAGAAAGTTAAATCCTATCAAATCATTTCTTATTTACAAAGCAATGGCTATTTACCATTTTGATATTATGTGTTTGAGTTTAAAAAACAACAACATTTAATTATCCAACCTAGACACTTTTATATCATTTCATATAAATGATTTCAAACAGAAACCTTACATATTCTTTGGTCCGTGAGGGCTTAAGTCTCCTATCTCCTTTCTATGCTGCTCTTTCTTACGGGGTATACCGAACAATATATATTCTTGCAGTTAAACCACATGTGTTAAGTAATGGATGCGCATCTACTGATATTGTTTTTCAAATATACTTCGTTGTGTAAATAATGAGTCTCAAGTTTTGCACATTTAATGTCAAGGGTATTGCATCAAAAACAAAAAGAGTCGAATTGTTTGAATGGTTAAAACTGAATAAATATTCAATAAGTTTTTTACAAGAAATACACTGCACACCAAATAACTATAATGAGTGGAAAAGGGAATGGAAGGGTGAAATGTTTATTAGTGGAAACCAGTCAAATAGCGCAGGGATCGGCATATTCGTCAACGAAGATGTTAACTTCGTATTTAAGTCTTATAAAGAATACAGAGAGGGTCGACTTCAAACTTTAAATATAGAGATTGATGGAAATAGTTTACTTTTATTGAATATATACGGACCTAATAGAGATGATGAAGAATTGTTAAATGTTTTAGAAAATATACTTATAGAAAACAGTAATGAAACATTCATTATTGGGGGCGATTTTAACACGATAATTGATGTAAATATTGATAAACAAAATGGTAATAAAAATACACATAAAAAATGTTCAAAGCGAATTCAAGAAATTATGGAAAACAACGATATACATGATGTTTGGAGACTAAAACATCCTAATTCAAAACAATTCACATGGCACTCTAATCATAAACCGCCTATGTTTGCAGATTAGATTATTTCTTAGTGTCCTCAAATATATTAAACCATGTAAACATTTGTAAAATTAAACACGGCTTCAAATCTGACCATTCAATTGTTACATTCGATCTGGACCTCTTCTCAGCAGAACGTGGAAAAGGTTTTTTCAAAATAAACAACGCAATACTACTGAATAAAGACTTCCAAACAAACATCAAACAAGCAATAAACGAAATAGCCAACATAAATAAGGAGTCTAACCCAAATACTTTATGGGAACTAGTTAAAGGCACAGTTCGAAACGAATCGATTAAATTCTCAAGTAAATTACAAAAATCAAAAATGGAAAAAGAATTAAGTATACAAAAACAAATTGAAAAACTAGAGCGTGACATTATTTCTAATCCTAATAACGAAAGCCTCCAAACTGAACTGAAACAACAAATAAATCTATTAAATGATATAACTGAAGAAAAGATCAAAGACATTATATTAAGGTCGCGTGCGGAGTGGGTAGAAGGGGCTGAAAAAAACACGAAATACTTTGCAAACCTAGAACGCAAGAGAGCCGAAGGTAAAACTATTCATCAACTTAAAACTGAAAATGATGTAGTGATAAAAAATTCGAAAGACATTCTATCATATTGTAAAAACTTTTATGCAGACTTATTCAAAGTGAATGAAAACTTAACCCTAGATAATAGTTTTTTTACAAATGAACATACGGTACTTTCTGAGGATGATAAAAACACAACCAGTGGAATAATTTCAGAATATGAAGGATCTATTGCATTGAAAGAAATGAATAATAACAAAAGTCCTGGTTCAGATGGCCTGTCTGTCGAATTCTATAAGATCTTCTGGAACGATATTAAAACACTCTTAATAAATTCATTAAACTACTCATATGACAGAGGTAAATTAACAGAGCTTCAAACTCAGAGTATTATTACATTAATACCAAAAAAGAACAAGGATCCTCTCTCTATCAATAACTGGAGACCAATATCATTACTAAACGTTGACTACAAAATTGCTACTAAAGTTATCGCTAACAGAATAAAAAAAGTTATAGATGATATAGTAAATAAACAACAAACTGGATTCATTAAGGGAAGATATATAGGTGAGAATGTGCGAACTATTATAGAAACTATAGAACAAATGCAACAAAAACAAGAACCTGGTTTAATTTTCTTTTCCGATTTCCAGAAAGCATTTGATAGTTTAGATCATACATTTATGTTCAAATGTCTAAAAGAATTAAATTTTAGCGACTCACTTATACAATGGGTTAAGGTCTTTTACGATAATGCAAAAGGATGTATAACTAATAATGGTCATTTTCTGATTTCTTTGATATTAAGAATGGAGTACGACAAGGTTGTCCTTTATCACCTTACCTATTTATACTATGTATTGAATTTCTGTCCACATCGATAGAAAAGAACGAAGATATCCAAGGTATTTCTTTAAACAACAACTGTACCAAACAAACCTTATTCGCTGATGATGCTAGCTTTCTACTAAATGGAACTCAAAAATCATTTGAAACTCTAATAACAACCCTTGATGATTTTGGGAATACTTCGGGACTTAAACTTAACAGAAACAAATGTTCAGTAATGCGCATCGGAAACATGAAAAACACAGACACATCCTATGATAACGAATTCAAATGGACTTCATCAGATACCACAACTTTAGGAATTACTTTTAGCAACCAATTAAATACAATGTTTGACTCAAATTTAGCAAACAAGATAACAGAATGCAAACACGTTTTGAAACAATGGAAAAAATGGAACTTAACACTTATAGGAAAAATAACGGTTCTAAAAACTTTTGTCCTTCCAAAATTAATTTATCCTTTAACTGTTCTTCCAAATCCACCGCCAGATTTTGTAAAATCAATTAAAGATATATTCTTTGATTTTTTATGGAATTCCAAACCTGACAAAATAGCACGTAAATTAATAATTCAAGAATACAAAGACGGTGGTCTAAAAATGATTGATATTGAATGCTTTTTAGACTCACTAAAGATAAGTTGGATAAAAAGAATAACTGATTCCAATGCTAATTGGAGTTCTCAGTATAAGAATGAACTAGAAAAATATGGAGGACTATTATTATTTAAATGTAATATAACAGAACAAGACTGCAAATGTCTTGATATAAAATCTAAATTTTTAAAAGATATATTAATTTCATGGTCTAAGGTTAATACATTAAACACGGAAATCCAAATATCAAAACAAATCATTTGGAACAATTCGAATATAAAAAAAATAAGTAATAACAAATTATTCTATTACAAACATTGGTACAGAAAAGGCATTCTCTTTCTTGAACACATTTTTGACTTCAGACATAAAACATTCTATAGCTTCGAGCAAATGAAATTTTTATATGAGATTCCAAATGGCGATTATTTGAAATACTACACTCTCATTAAAAATGTACCAAAGGAATGGAAAACACAATTGGATAATTGTAATATGTCATACGATGCACCTAACTACTTGATTGATAAAGTAAATGGGAAAACAAAAATGAAAGATTATCATATAAAACATTAATCAAACAAAAAATACCAACTAAACCAAAATACAAAATAAAATGGAGTACTAATCACCCAATTGAAGATATAGAATGGGAAAAAATTCTCACACAATCCTATCACATTACAATAGACACGAAACTAAGAGAATTCCAGTACAAATATCTCATGAACATAATACCAGACAACTCATGCCTACGTAAATGTCATCTTGTCCAGTCAAGTCTTTGTGATTTTTGCACCATGCATCCAGATTCAATATATCATATGTTCTGGGAATGTCATATTGTACAAGGTTTTTGGTCGGAAGTAAAGTTATTTTTAGAAGACAAATTTTCAAAAATTATAAATCTTACATTTCAAAATATCTCATTTTGCAACATTATCAACATTAAAGATGAAGATGGACCTATTGCTAACTACATTGTTCTACTTTCCAAATATTTTATATTTAAAAACAAATGCAATAAAAGTGTTCCGCTTATCTGGCAATTTAAAGAATATATTAACTATAGGAAGAAGCTTGAACACACAATAGCTATTTTCAAAGATAAAGTAGAAGTCTGTAATAGAAAATGGCAAAAGATAACTTAATTATATATTTCAAATATGTTGGTATTACCCCACCTATAATTTCTTTCCTTCTCTCTTCATCACTATCCTGCTCTCTTTCTTACTCTTTATACACTATAAATTCTCAAAAAATCATAACGACATACACAGAATATTACGTTATACTACGTAACCAATCTATATAGTTGTATGTGAATGTAATATTGTATGTATATATGTATTACTATGTATATGTCTTATGGAAATAAAAACGTTAAAGACAAAAAAAAAGATAAAGTCCGATATACTAGTAACAATTAACAAAGACAATAACAATTATACGTCATATCAAATGACCAGTTTTTCATAACAATTTTCACTAAAACATGTCTCCAGTCGTTATCTACAATTGTATGACTTTAATATATCTATAAGTGACCAATTAAACATAATGTCATAAAAAATCAATGGTTATGCGTCTGACAACAGGAAATAGGCCAATGCCAGTTACATCTGTCCGCACAGGATGAAACTGTCAAGTGCAAACGTTCCAGCTATGTACCATTTTAGTTCCTTGCCGATTTTCCTGTGTAGTTCAGGATACCCATCCGAGTCTGAGCCCACGAGATGTATTCCAATTTTCTTAATTAAGTAGTGTTAAGTTATTATAAGGTTACTAAGGAATGCAAGCTATGAGTATACATGTGTATGAAACTTGTTATGCAAGACAAATCTCCAACTAAACCATATCGTATATTGTGAGTTATTACAAATCTAATAGACACAGACAGCCATATCCCCCGCCGAAGGGAAAATAATTGAACCATAACCAAGTATATACGTGGAGTTTATATTGTATCTGTCCATGGATTGATTCCTAGCATTGTTAAACTAGGTATGCATAGTCATAACTATTTTATTGGCCCTTTCGTTATGTTGCTGCTGTACTTGATCTAATTGTCCATTCTGTTGGTGTAGGTATGTAGACCGTTGCTATTGCTGTTCCTTGTCGTTGTTGCAGTAGTGGTAGTCTATTCGTAGGGTTATCTGAAATGGTAAGGTAGCTTAATATAAGTTCATTTAAATTGACATTGATTGTCCTTTTAGATTTATAAATCATCATTAAAGTTCATCTACTGTAACATGCTTAGTTAAAATAAGCCAGCGCCTGGGCATCATAATCATAAACGTACATTTTTTTCAGATAACTACTGACAATCGTTTGAAACGAATTAAAAAGGGAATATATTTATGCAGTACGTTTATCTGGATGTTGTACTCTAATTCCTATAAATATATCAGTAATTCTACAAGAAAATGCGTGAACAGGAAATCTAGTTTCTACTTAATAATAAAGACATGGAGATCAGACACTAGACTGTCTGGGAAGTCACTGAAAAATAGTTTTAAAAAGTCAGACAGGGAAAGCAGCACTCAATTTATAACCAGCCGTACAACAATTATACGGCACAATGCCCAACACATAACTGAACGAGAAAACGAACTGCCGCATTCGTGTATATTTTCCATAATATTCGAAGAAGAACGACATTAATCCATCATTAGTCATCATTAGTCATCAGTTATGCATATGACGAGTATATAAAATCAAAATCGGAAGTTTTGTAGTTTTGTGGATATGACATTGGCGAACTAGAATTTTGTAATTGGGGTCAGTTATATCTACATCTATTATTTTTTCTGTCGCGTTGTTAAACACATAGCACCAGACTTTGCTGATGTCCTTTAAGTAATTATAAAAAACAAAACCAGACGACTTTAATTTCATTTTATCAGGTTAGTTCGTGATTGGGGTTTCGTGGGACGACATGCATCGAACCAACAACCCACACAGTGTCAAAACCTCGAACTTTGAAATACAATAACTATATCCCTCATGGGTAAAAAATTCTAAATAATTTGTTTTTCTAACATTTTAAGATTTGCAAAAGTCAAATGAGATAATAGTACAAGGTAAGAAATCATTATTTGGTTGATATAATTATGTTAAAGGTAAAAACTTTGGTTTCGATTTCCCCGCGGATTTTCAAATCAAACCATTTGATAATATTATTGCTCTAACTTTGTTGAATGGGTGTTAGCTATTTGGGGCAATAAAACTCATGTGGCGTCGAGAAAATTTGCGTGCATTTTAAGGCTTAGTATGGGGAAATTTAAGTGGCATGGAGAACATTCAAATTGATTGTATCAAACATATCCTTCATTATAAGAAAAGCACATATATTTTATGAATCAGGTTAATTCCGTCTGATAACTAAAAGTAAGTTAAGAGCACGCTGACATACGCTTGAATAAGCCAAAATGATACATGTACATCTGAAACGAAGCAATCGTCGCAATACGCACATACACGCATTGAATACGATGTTCATAATCAAGTTAGACCAACGTTAGGCATAAGTTCAACATCAGCCATGATCGCTAGAGATACGCTGGGCACAAAAGGTCAACCGAATCGGACATCGGCAGCACTCAACAGATACTTCAAAGCATGATCGTCATCCAAAACGTGTTTCAGCGTATGGATAAAAGTCTCGTTCACGCGATTTACGTAGTTATAGTATACGTAGTTTTGCTGTTATATGACAGCGCAATCACCACCAAATTCATTGTCAGACCATAATGACACTTCAATTACGTTCGGAGTATACTGATGATCGTTGACAGAGACGTTTGATATGAATTATTAACTGAATAAATATATCCATATAACACAGTCTGTTGGTGTAGCTTCCCTTAACGTAGACTATAAATTGTAGTCAATTTCAATACACAATTATCAAAAGTGAATAGGTGGTACATCAGACCAACTACAAGTTTCAGCTTAACGATGTATTTATATGGAATACACTTGATCTGATTTTACGCTCACAAACCGTCAAAAACTATAATATTCCAACTTAACATCAAAATTGCACACTGCTCTTATTTGTGCCTTTGTGCTCTGCTGTTTCTGTTGAGTGCTACATTCTATGTCCGATTTAATATTATCTTTTAACTATCGTTAGCACATTTTCCATTATTTGATTGATATTTTAATGCAACAAAATTTGAACATAAATCCCAAATGTGCTATTAACATAAAATTGTATATAAATGCCTTCGGCGACAAGGCTACACAAGGGAGTACTAGACTCTATATTCAAAAATATGATTGTTCGGTTACATAGTTTACGTATTTACGTCCAAGAAGAAGGATTGGATTGAAACTTATATGAAAAACTAACTGAGATCGGTTTATTAAATAGTAATTTAAAATTTGATTCTTCGCAATAGTTCAATCATAATATATTTCATACTAGTACAATAAATTTAGGGTCCGTCATCTGTCGTATTATGTATAGACAACATTGTCTCTCCTCGCAAATGAAACAGAAACAGATTAATAGTTATCGATTTCTGCCAGCGGGTTTAAGAGAATTTCTCTCTAAATTTATTAAAATAGTAGATGCGATTAGGACGCAATAAAACAATACAATTCAGCAACTATTTTTATGGAATTAGGAATTATTAATGTCTGTGCTGTGGCAATTGCGAACAACGCTTACTGATTTCTGTAACAAAAATGACACTTTAATGAAATGTTGAAGTCAATGACTACGAAGAACTATTATAACTTTGCAATTGCTTTCAATCCATAAAAATGTTAATACTTCACGAATTTAATACTGATAGGGAATCAGGAATAGTTGCCTGGGGGGACAAGGCTACACAATGGAATACTAGACTCTATAACTTTAAAATACGATGGTTAAGCTACACATTTTTACTTTTACGTCCAAAGATAAGGCTTTGATATAAAATATATGCAATAATTTCAATTGAGATCGGTTTTATAAAATAGCAATTTAAAATTGGATTCTACGAATGTTTTCAGTACTGATATATTAGATAGAAAATATTTATCTTCCGTCATCTGTCGCAAGCAAAAACTGCTAAAGAGTCTAAAGCTAAAGTTGTACTCATCATTTATTCAAAATATTGTTAAACAACCAATACTCGCGAATGCTGGTTAAAACGTAATATTATGCGCCCATCCCAAAATAAATCATAGCAAAAAGCATTAATATTTTTTGAAAGTTTTTGTAATAAATGGTCCGTACATTTTTAGGGTTATGTCCTCCTGGATTTAAAAGAATATAAACTTGCCATTGCAATAAGATTAAATCGCATCTTATTTATTGGTAAAATACGGACGCACCATCTTTAATGCTAACAACAGTAGAAGATGAAATTGGACGAAGCATAAATGTGGAACTACTGGTATGAATATTAGTTAATCATAAAGTAAACGATGCTATCCCCTGAGATTTTGTTTCTACAATACTCTGGCAGTAAATTGTCGCAAATGCAAATAGCCTGATCTCTTGGTAATACGATATTGCTAATCTTTACGTTATATCCAAATTATGCTAACCAAAAATCGAATAATGGATCATTTTTGTGCATCATTGCATTGTCGATCACTTTGACATCTTGAGACAATGTCTGGAAAGTTGACATGTTCGCGTCGTCTCAGCAGTGTGTGTTACAGCGTGCGATGACAGTGTGGCTTGTCATCGCTTGTTGTGATGTAAAACATCATGGAATAAAAAACATTGACTATGTACGCAGTATATGATTCATACCAATTTAGTTAAGATCGCTTGTATAATACGGAAGTTCTAAAGCTCGAATGTTAATATAACAAGAAACCTCATTCCTGATTATATCAATCGTTACTAGGGTATGTGAGAGAAGAGAAACCAGTTATTATTATACCATATTTATATAGCACTTTTATCATGTAATTACACGTTCAAAAGTGCTTTACAATCACATTTAAGACATGGTTAAAACAATTTTACATAGATACATGCATGCAAACATAACAACAAATGTATATATATATATATATATATATATATATATATATATATATATATATATATATATATATTAAAGTTTAAGGCTAAAATCCTCCCTTAAATACCCCCTAAAATGGGTGTTTCAAGAGCAGCGTCACATACCACTGCCACGAGAAACTAACTCCAAAGGAATAATGATACTTCCTTTAAGGAGGCAGGATGCATGGGTGTTTCAAGAGCAGCGTCACATACCACTGCCACGAGAAACTAACTCCAAAGGAATAGTGATACTTCCTTTAAGGAGGCAGGAGACCCCCGATTTATAAGACACTATTTACTACTGTACTAGTGTTTCATGAACAGCGTCACATACCACTGCTACGAGAAACCGTCTCCAAAGGTATAAATGTACTACCTTTTAGGAGACCCTTAAAAAGTCAAACTAATAATCAGCCAGAATATGCTTTAGTAAAACAGTGCGTTTTTAGCGCTTTCTTGAATGATGGTAGTGTTTTACTATCTCTGAGGGCTGTTGGCAGTGCATTCCAGAGCTTCGGTGCTGCAGCCATGAAACATCGATCACCGTACGATACAGTCCTCATCCTCGGCACAACTAGAAGAATAGAGTCATTTTGTGACCTAAGCTGTCTTTGTGGAGTATATATTTCCAACATACTTCTGATGTAGCCTGGGAACTTTCCATGTAGTGCTTTGTAAACATGAGTCAATACCTTGTACTCCACTCTGTATTGTACAGGTAACCAATGAAGATCCTTCAGTACAGGAGTAATGTGGTTGTATCGCGGTATCCGTGCGATGAGGCGGGCAGCTGTATTTTGAATATTTTGTAGTTTGTTCAGAATGGTTTTTGGGGAGCCGCACAGTAATGAGTTGCAATAATCCAGTCTTGATGTTACTAAAGAATTTATGAGGGATTTTGTTGCATCAACTGTCAAATATTGTCTGATTTGACCTATTTGTCGGATCTGCATGAAACAAGACCTGGAGACAGAGTTTACATGTTTATCCATATTCAGGTGTTTATCCATATTCAGGAGTTGCCCCTCGGACAGTGATGGACGCATTCAACATAAGCATGAAAGGCAAAATAGGAAACACAAGAAGAAAAGACACAAACTACAAGCACAAGCCAAGGGAAAAAACATAACAAACATGCCACGCCAGGTTTAAACATAACCATAGCAAGGGAGCCAGCAAGGCCGAATCATCGCAAGGACAACACACAAAAGATAATACATGTATTAAGTCGGACAGGTAAGGCAGCACTCAACGTAACTAGACGGACACAGAAAACATAAAAAACATACAAGGCACAATGCCCAACACAAACCCAGCTGGTAATAATAATAATATAAACAGTATGCATGCCTTTTTGGAATTATCAAAGTAACCTCATTCTTGACTTCAGAGTTGCGAAACGAGTCCTTGTAACAAACATTAATAACAACAGTTTGACAATAACAAAGACCGAACTACCGTTGTAGGAGGATAGCAACCATAATTTCCAAGAACAACATGGCGTGTTTACGTACAGTAATCAAGGAACAAATGGCTTTCATAAATCATTTAATACAAGCAACAACAATATCCATTATACATGCAACAAACAACTAATGAGACGTTTTAGAGGAGCACGCAATCTTACTTCATCAAACAACGAGTATATTCAGTAAGGTAACGGACTGTAATTTGTTACAGTGTTCAATTACTGGTTAGATAAAACAAGAAAGGTACTATAAACAAAGACATGGTTTGGCATACTGCTTCGTACATATTATGACATGCAGTAAAAAAGGTTATTCGTTCAAAGTCCTCACGTGGCGTTTTACATTATTGAGGGTATATACATTTATTAATTATCGAGATATTTATCTGAGTGGCAGCCTTAGAAGAGGTCAGCGCATGATAGAGAAGATGCACCAGTTCCAAAAGTATCACTGACTGTTTAACTTCATCTACGTATCTGCCGTAAAACACCATACACGGGACCTTGGATTTTTAAAGGCTCGTCCGAAGGACCGTCAGTGAAGTTCGTTACTAAGTACTAGTATATCACGAGGGAAACACTGAAAAGTTTCTATCTTAATCCGGCTTGAGGCGGAATGCATCCTCATACATCAGTGGTTAGTCAAGTTTCTTAGACATCAAGCTCACGAATACGATGGAGAACGAGCATGGATGGGATCGAACCCACTACCCTCGGATAAGCAGTCAGTTGATCTCACTCCCACTGGACCAATTGTCCATCATGTATGTAGGTTATGGGTTTGATTTAAGGCCATTGATACATTGAATTATAGCAGTGAAATGGTACTGTCATAGCTTCCTGGTTAGACTCGACTTTTATATGGGTAACGTCAACACAGGTTGGTACAATGTTAGTGTAATGACTGTATTAACTGGGAAGCATCCGTGTGATTATTTGAAATTAGGGCACACAGTTACTAGAATTTGCATTCGGACTTCGTAATTCAATTACACACCTTTGTGTGGACATTAAACATAGGTTAAATAATACAAATGTATAAGAAAAAATCAGTTAATGGAGACTGGAGATAATTTGATTCAGACGTTCCTAAAACAATCTGTCTGGACCATAATCACAAGGAAACAGAAACTAATTCTACCAAACTTCATCAGACGCTACACGACACTATCAACCTTATAAATAAACCATTAGGAATTACCAGACTACATACAATTATCTACAGATTGTACCATCAACATTATATAAACAACTTAATACAGTCTACTTAATACAAAAATAGTTACAGATAATCGTCATGGAACTACAATCAGCATTGAACAGAAGACAAAACTAAAACACCCTATACCTATATATGATCATGATTACGCACTAAGATATGGGGGTAAAAGGGGGTAAATGAAAATTGAAATTCTGATCACCAATTCCGTGACTATAACAAAAAAGAAACATTTGCAAGAAAAAGATAACAACAAATTAAACAGAGAAGGCGGCAATCAACTGAAACTTACTTTACTTACATATCCTCGTCATTCCCAGTAAGACATTGCGCTTCAACAAGTTACCTCCATCATCCGCGGTCGTTAATAATAATAACAATAATAACAACGACTTTTTTTAGAGGCGACACATTCGGGCAAGCCCAGTCTTCCCTGTGAGCCTCTGTCTTTCGCTATGCGTTCGACTTGTCCCGATACTAAACTGAAACAGCAACTTAACAAAAGACTAAAAAGATAATATTAAGTCGGACAGGGAAGGAAGCACTCAACTTAACCAGCTGAGCACAGAAAACCTAAAAAATACAGGGCAATACCCAAAACACACAACGCCAAAGTCCCAGCTGTCAAAATACTGAATGAACTAGTTTCAGCAATTAAAAAGCTGAACGCTGAACACACATCACACACAACTACACACACAATCAAAAAGATAAAACTGAACAAGAAGAAATGAAAATGAACAGCTACACAAAACACGACACCCTGATCCAACATTGCCACACATAATTAAGGATTACAAAATAACAGAAATGAGTTTTACACGTCTTACAATAATTATATTCACTTATAGATAGCTTATCTACTTGGTGTAGTCACTAATACATGTATAAGATTTTGCCTATTTGAAAACATTCTAACTATTTGATTTACACGTTCATGTATCATATCGGAAACGAAAGCAACAAAATTAGATCTCGCAGACCAAATATGTATAATGACACGGATAGGATTAAGCCCCGTAAATGATTTATAGAATTAATAAGTGTCAATGCCCGCATAGATAACGGAATGCCTTATCATCGCATCGAGAATGTGTTCCGGTCTAACTGAAGTCATATTATTTAGTACATGACCGTGAAAATGCGTTGCTGAAGACCGGAGGAAATGCGGTTAACTTTAACCCAATTAATCACATTGATACCGATTGATACAACATTCAAACGTATACAGTAGCAAAATCAGATGAATACTTTCAGCATTGTGCTGACATTGACTTTTCTATCACCTCTTTCTAGCATTGATATCAGATCTGAAATGCGACATGTTTTCAACCAGAGTATCAAATAATGTGCCATATTTAAACACAATGAAGGCTTTGAGACTGTGACCAGACCGTTGTGAACATGTTCATTTCATATATTTCATGTAATAATTACCGTTTGATAGATTAGACCCTTTGAAGTGACTGTCTCCATTAATTGAACTGTATAGTTATATCTAACAGCACGATTTGAGCAGAATTAAAAAGTCAGTCTACATGCGATTATCAGCGGATAAGTATAAGTAATTAAAAGTTCCGTTATGAATTAACGTAACTCAGGCAAGAGGTTATGGAACTTGATTAATATTGATCCCAAGCTAAGCATGCGTGTTTAAATTATCAAAGATATAATTAGAAATAACATTAGAATAATAGAATCGTTATCTATGCGTATCACAACGTGCTAGTTCATTTTTACCATTATTAGTTGTTCGAAAGTTTCTAACAACTATATTTATACACACGTTTCTGAAATCGCTCCTAGTTTAGTTGATGAAACTACATTTCTTCCTACGCCGCCGCTAGTCGGCGCCACCTGAGCTAAAGTAAACCGGTCAGTTACTTAACTTCTGCCGATGTTAACCGGTCTGCAAAATATAGTTCATTTATATAAATAGTTATTAATTTAACTGATTAAATGTGATCAAGTTATAACTATAACAGTCCGTGCCTGGCGTAGTGAGAGACAAGTTAAAAGTGTGTGAAAATGCAAAGTGCACTATTTAAATTATAAATGGCAACTCTTCGTTGAAGAGAAACACCATTTTAGCACCGTCCATCTTAGTATCCGCCCAGTTGGACCTTCTGTGTATACTGTCTTGATTGACCCCATCATTTTTCTGGAAATACCAACAAACTTCTCTTCCCAAAGGCAATGATATTTATATGTGCGAACATTTATTGTTATAATTAATATTTAATTAAATAATAATTAATCATTAAGCGGTTATTATAGAGATATCGGTAATGATCTTCACGGAATCAATAAAGCTTTTTTATTTAACAGATTAATTTAAATCTAATTATAACTATAAATTCATTGCTGGGAATAGTGCGAGACAATTTTTAAAAGTAACAAGTTTGCTGCTCTCTAGTGTAATTAGCTAATGAATATCCACAACCATGCCAGGAAATTGCATAGAAAGAATTGTTCTCACATTTTAATGTCGCTATATAACCATATCAAATGGCGTTATGGCGTTTTGTTATCACAGTGTCTACGACGGAGTTTGCCGTTGGGTCGAGTTTGAAGAAGGACAAAATCCGATAAATGAGCGCATGCGCAATATTAATAATAAACACACCATAACATTTATATTTCATATTAAATGACAAATTTTAAATAACAATTTTCACTAAAACATGTCTCTAGTCGTTATCTACGATTGTATGACTTCAATATTTCTATACATGACCAATTCATCATAATTTCATCGAAAATCAATGGTTATGTGTCTGACAACAGAAAATAGACAAAATTAATACCATTTACATCTCTCAGCACCGCATGAAACTGCCAAGTGCAAAACGTTCAAGCTATCAAACATTTCAGTTCTTCGCCAATCACCATGTGCAGTTCAGAATACCCGTCCGTCAATCAGCCCACGTGATGTATTCCAATTATCTTAATTGAGTAGTGATAAGTTATTATAAGGTTACTAAGGGACGCAAAGTATGTGTATACATGTGTATGAAACTTGTTATAGAAGAGCAATCTCCAACTAAACCATACTGTATATTGTGAGTTATTACAAATCTAATAGACACAGACAGCAATATCCTCCCGCCGAAGGGAAAATAATTGAACATTAACCAAGTATATACATGCAGTTTATATTGTATCTGTCCATGGATTGATTCCTAGCATTGTTAAACTAGGTATGCATTGACATAACTGTTTTATTGGCCCTATCGTTATTTTGCTCTTGTACTTAATCTAATTGCCCATTCTGTGGCTGTAGGTGTGTAAACCGTTGCTATTGCTCTGACCTGTCGTTGTTGCAGTAATGGTAGGCTGGTCTTGTGGTTATCTAAAATGGTAAGGTAGCTTAATCTAAGTTCATTTAAATTGGCATTGATTGTCCTTTTAGACTTATAAATCATCATTAAAGTTCATCTACTGTAACATGCTTAGTAAAAATTAGCCAGCGTCTGGGCATCATAAACATAAACGTACATTTCATTCAGATAACTACTGACAATCGTTTGAAACGAATTATAAAGGGAATATATTTATGCAGTACGTTTATCTGGATGGTGTACTCTAATTCCTATAAATATATCAGTAATTCTACAAGAAAATGCGTGAACAGGAAATCTAGTTTCTACTTAATAATAAAGACATGGAGATCAGACACTATAGACTGTCTGGGAAGTCACTGAAAAATAATTTTAAAAATTCAGACAGGTAAGGCAGCACTCAATTTATAACCAGCCGTACAACAATTATACGGCACAATGCCCAACACATAACTGAACGAGAAAACGAACTGCCTCACTCGTGTATAGTTTCCATAATATTCGAAGAAGAACGATATTAATCCATCATTAGTCATCAGTTATGCATATGACGAGTATATAAAATGAAATACGGAAGTTTTGAAGTTTTGTGGATATGACATTGGCGAACTAGAATTTTGTAATTGGGGTCAGTTATATCTACATCTATTATTTTTTCTGTCGCGTTGTTAAACACATAGCACCAGACTTTGCTGATGAAACAAAACCAGACGACTTAATTTCATTTTATCAGGTTAGTTCGTGATTGGGGTTTCGTGGGACGACATGCATCGAACCAACCACCCACACAGTGACATAACCTCGAACTTTGAAAGACAATAACTAAATCCCTCATGGGTAAAAAATTCTAAAATGACTTGCTTCCATCGAATGAACGTGTATATATGATAATGAAGTGAATTTGGATTAATGAGCTTAAATAAACTTTAAACAGATATTACCATCATGTTTATTGTCAAAATATTTGCCGTCATATATAGCTATAATCCCACAAGACGTTGCTCATTATCACAAAGAACAGACTGAAATATTGTTATTTGTTATTAAATCTTAGAAGTTTAATGTTCTATATATCTTCGGGGGGTGGGGGCATTTTTTCTAAACATTTTAAGATTTGCAAAAGTCAAATGAGATAATAGAACAAGGTAAGAAATCATTATTTGGTTGATATAATTATGTCAAAGGTAAAACCTTTGGTTTCGATTTCCGCGCGGAATTACAAATCAAACCATTTGATAATATTGTTGCTCTAACTTTGTTGAATGGGTGTTAGCTGTTTGGGGCAATAAAATTTATGTGGCGTCGAGAAAATGTGCGTGGATTTTAAGGCTTAGTATGGGGATATTTAAGTGGTATGGAGAACATTCAAATTAATTGTATCAAACATATCCTTTATGATGAGAAAAGCACATATATTTCATGAATCAGGTTAATTTCGTCTGATAACTAAAAGTAAGTTAAATATAAGTCAAGAGCTGACATACGCTTGAATAAGCCAAAATGATACATGTACATCTGAAACGAAGCATTCGTCGCAATACGCACATACACGCATTGAATACGATGTTCATAATCAAATTAGACCAACGTTAGGCATAAGTTCAACATCAGCCATGATCGCTAGAGATACGCTTGGCACAAAAGGTCAACCGAATCGGACATCGGCAGCACTCAACAGATACTTCAAAGCATGATCGTCATCCAAAACGTGTTTCAGCGTATGGATAAAAGGCTCGTACACGCGATATATGTAGGTATAGTATACGTATGTATGCTGTTATATGACAGCGCAATCACCACCAAGGTCATGGTCAGACCATAATGACACTTCCATTACGTTTTGAGTATACTGCTGATCGTTGGCAGAGAAGTTTGATATGAATTATTAACTGAATAAATATATCCATATAACACAGTCTGTTGGTGTAGCTTCCCTTAACGTAGACTATAAATTGTAGTCAATTTCAATACACACTTCTCACTAGTGAATAGGTGGTACGTGAGACCGACTACAAATTTCAGCTTAACGATGTATTTATATGGAATACACTTGATCTGATTTTACTATCACAAACCGTCAACAATTATAATATTCCAACTTAACATCAAAATGTTCAATCGAAAGGTCACTAAATCTCATTTTTCGTCATTTCAGCCGGAAGCATATTCATGCAAAGATAGGAATTTGCAAACTGTTCTTTTGTGTGTATTTCATGATCTGTTGTCATTTTAACCGGGGTCACATTCAGCAAAAATAGCCGTTTGCACACTGCTCTTATTTGTGCATTTGTGCTCTGCTGTTTCTGTTGTACATTCTATGTCCGATTTAATATTATCTTTTAACTATCGTTATCACATTTTCCATTATTTGATTGATATTTTAATGCAACTAAATTTGGACATAAATCCCAAATGTGATATTAACATGAAATTGGATACAAATGCCTTCGGCGACAAAGCTACACAAGGGAGTACTAGACTCTATATTCTAAAATATGATTGTTCGGTTATATAGTTTACGTATTTACGTCCAAGAAGAAGGATTGGATTGAAAATTATATGAAAAACTAACTGAGATCGGTTTATTAAATAGTAATTCAAAATTTGATTCTTCGCAATAGTTCAATTATAATATATTTCATACTAGTACAATAAAATTAGTGTCCGTCATCTGTCGTATTATGTATAGACAACATTGTCTCTTCTCGCAAATGAAATGGAAATAGATTAATAGTTATCGATTTCTGCCAACGGGTTCAAGAGAATTTCTCTCTAAATTTTTTAAAATAATAGATGCGATTAGAACGCAATAAAACAATACAATTCAGTAACTATTTTTATGGAATTATGAATTAATAATGTCTGTGTTATGCCACTTGCAAACAACACTTACTGATTTCTGTAACAAAAATGACACTTTAATGTAATGTTGAAGTCAATAACAACGAAAAACTATTATAACTTTGCAATTGATTTCAATCCAAAAAAATGTTAATACTTCACGAATTTAATACTGACATGAAATCAGGAATACTAGACTCTATAACTTTAAAATACGATTGTTCAGCTACATACTTATTTACCTCAAAAAATAAGGCTTTCATATAGAATTATATATTTATAAAATAGTTATTTAAAAATTGGATTCTTCGCATTTTTTCAATACTGATATGTACTGATATATTAAATAGAAAATATTTAGCTTCCGCCATCTGAAGAGCCTATAGCTTAAAGTTGCACTAATCATTTATTTGAAATATATTTTTAAACAACAAATACTCGCGAATACTTGTTAAAACGTAATATTATGCGCCCATCCCAAAATTAATCACAGCATTAATACTTTTTGAAAGCTTTTGTAATAAATGGTCCGTACATTTTAAGGGCGATGTCCTCCTGGATTTTTTCCTAAGAATATAAATTTGCAATAACTATAAGATTTGATCGCAACTTATTATTGGTAAACTTAGGACGCGTCAGCCTTAATGCTTACAACAGTATAAAACTGGAGACGGAAATGGGCGAAGCAGAACTGTGGAACTAATGGTAGGAATATTAGTTTATCATAACGTAAACGACCCTTTCCCCTGAGATATTGTTTCTACAATACGTTGGCAGTAAATTGTCGCAAATGCAAATAGCCTGATCTCTTGGTAATATGATCTTGCTAATATTTACGTTATATCCAAATTATGTTAACCAAAAATCGATTATTGGATTATTTTTTGTGCATCATTGTATTGTCGATCACTTTGACATCTTGAGACAATGTCTGGAAAGTTGACATTTACGTGTCGTCTCAGCAGTGTGTGTTACAGCGTGCGATGACAGCGTGGCTTGTCATCGCTTGTTGTGATGTAAAACATCAGGGAATAAAAAACATTACGATCGCTTGTGAATAAGAAAGAACTACTGCTCAAATCTTAATAAAACTAGAAACCTCATTAATCGCTACGAGGGTATGAGAGAGAAGAGAAATCAGTTGCCCCTCGGGCAGGGATGGACGCATTTAATAGAATCAACAGAAGCATGAAAGATAAAATAGGAAACACAAAGAAGAAAAGTCACAAACTACTAGCACAAGCCACTAGACAAACCATAAAAATACCACGCCAAGATCAATCATACACAACCATAGTAAGGGAGCCAGCAAGGCCGAATCATCGCAGGGATAACACATAAAAAGATGATATTAAGTCAGACAGGTAAGGCAGCATTCAACGTAACTAGCCGGGTACACATAAATAACATACAAGGCACAATGCCCAACACACACTCAAGTCAACAGGTAATTGAAATAATATAAACTGTACGCATGCCTTTTTGGAATAATCAAAGCAATCTTATTCTTGACTTTAGAGTTGCGAAACGAGTCGTTGTAACAAACATTAATAACAACAGTTTGACAATAACAAAGACCGACTAACCGTTGTAGGAGGATAGCAACCATAATTTCCAAGAACAACATGGCGTGTTGACGAACAGTAATCAAGGAACAAATGGCTTTCATAAATCATTTAATACAAGCAGCGACAATATCCATTATACATGCAATAAACAACTAATGGGACGTTTTAGAGGAGCACGCAATCGTACTTCATCAAACAACGAGTATATTCAGTAAGGTAACGGACTGTAATTTGTTACCGTTTTCAATTACTGGATAGATAAAACAAGAAAAGTACAATAAACAAAGGCACGGTTTGTCATAATGTCGCGTACATATTAGGACATGCAGTTAAAAACGCTATTCTTTCAAAGTATTCAAGTGGCTTTTTACATTATTGAGGGTATATATATTTATTAATTATCGAGCTATCCATTTGAGCAACAGTCCCCAGATGAGGTCAGCGCATAAAACAGAAGATGTCTCAGTTCCAAAAGTATCACCGAATCTTTAACTGCATCTACGGATCTGATGTAAAGCACCCTAAATCTTTGATTTCCTCATAGATCAATGGATAGTCAAGTGTCATAGACATCAAGCTCAAGAACACGACGAGGGAGCAAGCATGGATGGGAACGAACCCACTACCTTCGGATCAGCAGTTAGTTGATCTAACCACCACTAGATCAATTGTCCATCATGTATGTAGGTTGTGGGTTCGATTTAATGTCATTGATATAAAAGTTGTGAGATGGTACTGTTATAGAATCTTTGCGTGGACATTAAACACACGTTGATTAATATAAGAAAAACAGCGATTGGAGATTTGATTCAGACCTTTCTAATACAACCTGTCTGGAACATAATCACAGGGAAACAGAAACTAATTCTACCAAACTTCATCAGACGCTACACGAAACTATCAACCTTATAAATAAACCATTAGGAATCACCAGACTACATACAATTATCTACAGATTGTACCATCAACATTATATAAACAACTTAATACAGTCTACTTAATACAAAAATAGTTACAGACAACCATCATGGTAGTGCAAACAACATTGAACAGAAGACAAAACAAAAACACCTTATACATAATTATAAGTGTCATCATTATGCACTGAGATATGGAGGTAAATGAAATCTTTAATCACCAGCTCTTAAAAAATAAAATTTACATGAAAAAAGAAACAAATTAAGCAGGGAAGGCAGCACTAAACTGAACTTTACTTTACTTACTTATCCTCGTCATTCCCAGGGGGACATTAAGCTTTAACAAGTTACCTCCATCATCCGCGGTCTTTAATACTTCTACTAATAATAATCATAATAATAACAATAATAATAAAGACTTTATTTTAAGAGGCGACACATTTGGGCAAGCCCAGTCTTCCCTGTGAGTCTCTTTTATCGCTATACGTTCGACTTGTCTCGATACTAAACTGAAACAGCAGAGGTCAAAAGACTCTAACCACACACACAAACACGCACAGACACACACACAAAGTCACAATGACAAATTTAAAAATGAACAAGAAACACTGAAAATGTACATCTACAAAACATAACACCCTGATCCAACATTGACACGCATTATCAAGGCTTACCGAAACCAAGAAATGAGTTTCACGCGTCTAACAATCATTATATTCACTTATACATAGCTAATCTACTTGGTGAAGTCACAAATGTGAGATTCAGCCTATTTGAAACCTATCTAGCTATTTGATTTACACGTACATATGTTATGTCGGAAACGATCGCAACAAAATTAGATCTCGCAGACCAAATATGTAAAATGACACGGATAGGATTAAGCCCCGTAAGTGATTTATAGAATTAAATAGAGGCAATACCCTCATAGATAACAGAAGGCCTAAGTATTACATCCAGAATATGCTCCTGTCATAGTGAACCCATATTATATACTATGACCTTGATGAAGACCGGGGAAATTGCGGTTTACTTTGATCCAATTGATCACATTGATGCTGATTATGAGAACATTCAAACGTATTCAGTAGCATCATAGCATAAATATATCCAGGATTGGGTTGACATTGACTCTTCTATCACCTTTTTCTAACGGTGATGTCAGATCTTATGTGACATGTTTTCAACCAGAGCATCACATACGAGGGGTGTTCGATATGTATTGTCACTGTCCTTTGCATTTTTCTATAACAATATTTAGAAGGCTTTTATGATTACTGTCTGAAAGGTGTATGTTTCTATACTATATCTGGAAAATTACATAGCCTTTCGTCAACAATTAAGTAATGTATTGAACTTAGAAGAGGGTATATTCGAGGACACTGGCCTTATGTTCATTTTAAGCTAAATTTGTGCCATCTTTGCAGTAGTTGCTTAGAAAAATAAATGGCAGTATTCGTTAAACTGCAACATACGATACGATAACTGGATCCTTATATTTTCATTAGAACTTTAAATCAAAATGAAATTATTTGTTGTCTACGAGTTAGACGATAAAAACAAGGGAGATCACTCTTATTTATACAAAATGATGTTTTTGGTTCACGCGCCAATAACTTCATATCAATTGTACTTGGATCGCAAATTCTTCCAGAAATCAATGTTGATGGTCTATGGCTTACATACATGTATGCTATGTCAAATTCCAATCAATAAAACTATTCGAAAATTTTCATTGAAAAATAGCATGCTTTTTTTACTAATTTTGACACCTATTTTCGCGACTTTGAAATGCTCTTATTTTGACAAAAATGGCAATCAAGTACAGCAAATCATGTTTTTATCGAACGAATTTACATTAGTTACGGTATAATAGTTGTGGAATAAGATTATTTCCCGAAAGGAAGTTTTAATCGACAGTTATTCGCAAAAAGTTGCAGTGTCTATTACTAGCCCTTTGAGAAGACAACAGAAACAACAGTCCGGTAATTAAATTTTATTGATTTTTTCACGAAATATTGCGGAAACATTGATGGTTCCAGAAATATCAAAAGATTTAAAGATATGAACGAATTTTCTTATTTGTGACCCAAGTGACATTACATATCGAACACCTCTCGTAATGTGCCATATTTATACACAATGAAGGCTTTGAGACCATGTACAGACCGTTTTGAAGATAACCATATCGTATAATTCCTGTTATAATTACAGTTTGATAGATTAGACCCTTTGAAGTGACTTTATGCATTAATTGAACTGTACAATTATACCTAACAAGGATGGCACGATTTGAACGCAATTAAAGATCAAGTCTACATGCGATTAGGAGCGGAAAAGTATAAGTAATGAAAAGTGACGTTATGAATTAACGTAACTCAGGCACGAGGTAACGGAACTTGATTAATATTGACCACATGTTCACCATGCGTGTTTAATGTATCATAGCTTTAATTAGAAATAACATCATAATCGTTATCTATACGAGCTAGTTCATTATCACAATTACGTATATCTTTTGTTAATGCAGTGATCGTAACTTCCCCAATGTGATATCATTAAAAGTACAATAAGTATCAGTTTAAATAAGTGACGAGAGATGCAATGTTGGCATTTAGATTCTTTCGAGACAATTGCAACACAAGGTTGTCTTGTATCCGGTCAGAACACCCGGCATTATCAAACTAACAAAATATATGCAATGTGTAAGTCATACACAAAACAGATAACAAGTCAAATTGTTTTCTGCGGTTAGATAATTTACCGACCAATATTACTGACTTTATTACCGTTTAATATAACCTAACCAACTCTACCTGAAACCTGCGTGTAAGAGTTTATGTACAATGAAACGTGGTGTTGTATAACTGCATTTCCTCGTACCGCTTGTGTACAGTAGATAGTCTAAAATATGCGAGATAAGAGTGGTCGACTGGTACCCAGTAGTGTTAAAAATGCTACTTTCAACTTGAAGTCCGAAGCTAGACTGAGACATTATCCAATCGGGCATTGATGCTTGGTCTCATGCTCATCCAAAACCAAATCTCTTTCAACGTTTCAATAACCATGAGGCCGCGGGACTAAGTTGGTGTTTTATTGGCAAACGTTATATAGCTGTCTTGATTAGAATCAGAGACAATGTGTTAAAATCGCACCTAAGGATGTTCCTAGTGATCGCATTTGCAACCTCCAATTTCACTTTTCAGATTATATAGACATTTTTAAAGTGTGTGAAAATGCAAAATGGACGATTTTAATTAAAAATGGCTACTTTTCATTGAAGAGAAACTCCATTTTAACACCACCCATCCCCGTCTTCGCCTATTTGTACCTTCTGTATATACATGTACTTCAAGATTTACCAAATATGTTTCCTAGAAATAACAAAAAACTTTTCTTCCCGAAGTCCGTGATATTGATACGTGCGAACATTTATTGTTATAATTATATTATATTAATGAATATTTAATTATTAAGCAGTTAGTATAGAAATATCGGTAATGGTCTTCACGGAATCAATTAATCTTCTCATTTAACTGATTAATCAAATCAATGTATAAATAAAAAATTCATTGCTGGGAATAGTGCGAGACAATTTTAAAAAGTAACAATTTTGCTGCTCTTTACGGTAATTTGCTAATGCATATTATCAACCATGTCCGGAAATTACATAGAAAGAATTGTTCTCCCATTTTAATGTCGCTTTATAACCATATCAAATGGCGTTTATGACGTTTTGTTTTCACAGTGTCTATGACGGAGTTTGCCGTTGGGTCGCGTTTCAATTAAGATAAAGTCCGATATACTAGCGCATAACCAATAGTAACAATTAACAAAGACAATAACAATTATACGTCATATCAAATGACCAGTTTTTCATATCAATTTTCACTAAAACATGTCTCCAGTCGTTATCTACAATTGTATGACTTTAATATATCTATAAGTGACCAATTAAACATAATGTCATAAAAAACCAATGGTTATGCGTCTGACAACAGGAAATAGGCCAATGCCAGTTACATCTGTCCGCACAGGATGAAACTGTCAAGTGCAAACGTTCCAGCTATGTACCATTTTAGTTCCTTGCCGATTTTCCTGTGTAGTTCAGGATACCCATCCGAGTCTGAGCCCACGTGATGTATTCCAATTTTCTTAATTAAGTAGTGTTCAGTTATTATAAGGTTACTAAGGAATGCAAGCTATGAGTATACATGTGTATGAAACTTGTTATGCAAGACAAATCTCCAACTAAACCATATCGTATATTGTGAGTTATTACAAATCTAATAGACACAGACAGCCATATCCCCCGCCGAAGGGAAAATAATTGAACCATAACCAAGTATATACGTGGAGTTTATATTGTATCTGTCCATGGATTGATTCCTAGCATTGTTAAACTAGGTATGCATAGTCATAACTATTTTATTGGCCCTTTCGTTATGTTGCTGCTGTACTTGATCTAATTGTCCAATCTGTTGGTGTAGGTATGTAGACCGTTGCTATTGCTGTTCCTTGTCGTTGTTGCAGTAGTGGTAGTCTATTCGTAGGGTTATCTGAAATGGTAAGGTAGCTTAATATAAGTTCATTTAAATTGACATTGATTGTCCTTTTAGATTTATAAATCATCATTAAAGTTCATCTACTGTAACATGCTTAGTTAAAATAAGCCAGCGCCTGGGCATCATAATCATAAACGTACATTTTTTTCAAATAACTACTGACAATCGTTTGAAACGAATTAAAAAGGGAATATATTTATGCAGTACGTTTATCTGGATGGTGTACTCTAATTCCTATAAATATATCAGTAATTCTACAAGGAAATGCGTGAACAGGAAATCTAGTTTCTACTTAATAATAAAGACATGGAGATCAGACACTATAGACTGTCTGGGAAGTCACTGAAAACTAATTTTTAAAAAGTCAGACAGGTAAGGCAGCACTCAATTTATAGCCAGCCGTACCACCATTATACGGCACAATGCCCAACACATAACTGAACGAGAAAACGAACTGACTCACTCGTGTATATTTTCCATAATATTTGAAGAAGAACGATATGAATCCATCATTAGTCATCAGTTATGCATATGACGAGTATATAAAATCAAATACGGAAGTTTTGAAGTTTTGTGGTTATGACATTGGCGAACTAGAATTCTGCCATTGGGGTCAGTTATATCTACATCTATTAAATGTTCTGTCGCGTTGTTAAACACATAGCACCAGAATTTGCTGATGTTCTTTAAGTAATTATGAAACAAAACCAGACGACTTTAATTTCATTTTATCAGGTTAGTTCGTGATTGGGGTTTCGTGGGACGACATGCATCGAACCAACCACCCACACAGTGACATAACCTCGAACTTTGAAAGACAATAACTAAATCCCTCATGGGTAAAAAATTCTAAAATGACTTGCTTCCATCGAATGAACGTGTATATATGTGATGATGAAGTGAATAAGGATTTACGAGCTGAAATAAACTTATATAAAGACATTACCATCATGTTTATTGTCAAATTATTTGTCGTCATATATAGCCACAACCCCACGAGACATTGCTCATTATCACATAGAAGAACGAGATATATTGTTATTTGTTATAAAAACTTTAAACTAATTCAATTTTCTGAGTACACTGTATCTTGGGGCATTTGTGCTAAATATTTGAAGATTTGCACAAGCCGAATGAGATTATAGAACAAGCTAAGAAATCATTATTTGGTATATATGATTCTGGGGAGCGGTGGCCTAGAGGTAGGGCGCGCGCTTCGGGATCGAGAGGTCCCGGGTTCAACCCCGTCTGGACCACTGCTTAATTTCTCTGAGCACGAATAACCCACATGCTCCACTCGACCAAGGTGTGAATTGGTACCTGTGAGGGCTGTGTCTGAACATGTTCGATAGTCCTGGGCGCCGAAGATCGATGTTGGCTACACATCCACCAGGAGAGAAATAGTCTACCCAGGGAGACTCGAACGTAGGTTTCCATAGGTAGCCCAATGAACAGGGGAAGTTTAAATGTCAAAGGGTGGCTGAACGGCTGAACTGCTGAAAGCAGCCCTAGAAAATTGGTAACTTAACTTTAACTTATTCTATTCTTTAATTATGTTAAGAGTAGAAACCTCGGTTTCGATTTCCCCGCAGATTCTCACATCAAATAATTTGATAATATTGTTGCTCCAATTTTGTTGTCAGATGTTTCAGGCAATAAAATTTAAATGGCATCGAGCAAATTTTGCGAGATTTTTAGGACTAATATGGTGATATTTAAGTAGTATTAGGGAACGTAAAGTTGATTTCATCTAACATATTCTTTATGATGAGAAAAGCCTATTATATTATGTATGACTAACACGTGTAATTTGCCGAAGTTATCGTACTCACGGCATACGTTGTAAGAATACGTTGTGTGACAGCGCAATCATCACCAAAGCCATTGTCCGACCAAACTGACATTTCCATGACATTCAGAGTATACTGCTGATCGCTCTCAGAAGGTTGATACGTGTTGTGAACTCAATAGATTTATCCAAAGAACACAGGCTTTTGGTGTATCTTCACTGAACGTAGACTATAAATTGTAGTTTGGTTCCAATACTCTTATCAATAGTAAATTCATAAACGGTTCGTGATGCTGACTACAAGTTTCAGATTAACGATGTATATATGGAGCTCAATGTTCAATGATAATCTGCAAACTTGACTTCAAAATAATCAAGTAAAAGTTCATAAACTCTCATTATTTGTCAATTTGACCGAGGAATCATTAATGTAGAAGTATTAATTTGCACACTGTTGTTTTTTGTAACGTTCGTGCTTGCTGTTTCTGTGGAGTATTCCCCTGTCCGATAGAATACTATCTTTATACTATCGTTTGCGCTTTTTCCAGTATTCGGTACTTTTAATGCACCATTAACCACACATTTAATATTATCATGAAATCAGTAAATACTAAATACCTTTGGCGACAGGGCTACACAAGGGAGTACTAAAATCATGAAAATATGATTGTTCGGTTACATATACGTATAAATTTACGTTCAACTTTACAATTATGTGAAAAATTATTATTTAGATCTATATTAAATTTAAAATTTGACATATAAAATAAATTTAGCGTCCGTTATCTTTCGCATTATGTATAAATTACATTGTCTCTAATCGCAAATTAAACGTAACAAAATAAAAGTAATCGAGTTCTGTCATCCGGTTTAAGAAAATTTCTCTCTAAAGATATTAAATTAATAGATGTGATAAGGACGCGTCAATGCAATTCAGCAACAATTTGTATGGAATAATGAACTGTAACATCTTCTTCTCTTCCTGTTTAGTACAGGTCTCATTCTGGGGCAATATCGTACTATTTAAATGCCTGTGTTGTGACAAATGCGAATAATGCTCACTAATGTTTGTACCGCCTCCTCGATAGCCTAGTGGTTGAGCGTTCGCTCGGGTTCGATCCCTTGCCGCGTCATACCATAGACGAAATAAAAATGGTACCAGAAATTCCCTTGCTAGACGATCAGCATAAAAGGGAAACTGGCTTCTCTTCTCTCATACCCTCGTGGCGATGGATAACATCAGGAATGAGTTGTCGAGAGTGATTAATATAAGTTTGAAAAACTTGTTTTACAATCGACCTTAAATAAATTAGTATAAAACTAATGTTTGTAACCAAAATGTCACTTTAAAGTAATTCTAAAGTCAATGAGGAACTAGTATCACTTTTCAACATGAGGATATAGTTAGTAATCCTTTACAATTCGCTTTCTATCCATGACATAATTATGATCATGAATTTGTCTTGGGCGGTGGTCTAGAGGTAAGGGCGTGCGGTTTGGGATCAAAACGTCCCTGGTTCGATCCCCGTCTGCGTCATTGCTAAATTTCTAATGGTATGACAAACCTATGAGGGTGGTGTCTGCATATGTTCGATATTTCTTGGCGTCGTATCTCGATGTTGACTGCACATAAACCATGATTAATCAGTTAATCAGTGACGTTTGGGTCTGGAACAAACCCATTGGTAATATCACCTGCATCCTTGCTTAATCATGTTAAAATGCTTGTGATTACTGTAGAATGTTTGGCTTTGTGACACTTTTGTTGACGAAACGGTTTGACTTTTTCAAGAATGCGAGTAAAATCCTATAATTAATTCCGATGCCGGAAAAATCGACCATATTGTATTCCCGACAGTAAACTGTATATACTGTAATGTCTAAATGTACACATCAACCCAGTAGACATTGACGATATGATATAGTTTGTAGTATCCCTTTGCCTATTTTCACGAGAATGTGATTGGTTGCGATAATACAATGATTAGAATCTTAATATAAACCCAGAAGTCTGCGGTGGCAATTACTTGCGACATAGCTCCGTTAATCCGAGCCTGGTTTGTCACATCATGCCCGCAGATAATTGGTTGTTCAAATGTTGCTATCATACAGACAATACCAAAATATTCAAATTCTGGCTTTTAAACAAATACATATGAAGCTTAGATACTGACCGGTAGTTCGTGGGAAGATTTAAACTTGTATTTACTCTGCCCTGTTCTTAAAGGTTGTCAGTGGGGGTAAGTTTGAACTTTCCATCAAAAATCATTTGTCCAGATGCATGGTTTAACGTATCACCACTGCAGTGAGTTACTATTTACAGTGATTCATAAACCTTTTAGGACTTTATGACAGCTGTAACTAGGACTTTCAGCTTTGGACAGTAGAAACTCGGAGTTTCGGCAACTTAAATTTGGAGTTTCGGCATTTTGGCGACTGGATTGTGAACGTTTGGCTTTTTGACGGCAGAAACTCAGACTTTCAGATTTGTTATAGCTGAAACTTTGATTTTCTGCTGTTTAAAAGGTTCATTTTTTCATTCAGTTGTCTGTTGGGCATTCTGTCATGTGATTCTGTTGTCTGTGCTCGGCTGTTAAAGTTTAGTACTGCCTTCCTTGTCCGAATTTTCGCATATAATTTTTAAATAATTTTTAAAACGTGATCTACTTCTAACCATATATATATAGACAAAATTTCCCGACCACATGGCGGCCATAAGTTTATTTTTTAACGAAACTAAAAGACGTCGAAGAATTCAGAGATTATCCCCGGAACGGTTCTGTAGAATTATTTTGAAATTTCATCGGTAGCTTAGAAGAAGAGAAAACAAGCTCCACCCATTTGGCCCTAGGTTTTAAGGAAGGACGTTGAAACACGACGCCATACTAATCGCCCCCGCACATCAATGTAAATTCATATTCTACAGAAACGATTGTCAAGCGGGGGTATATCAACTCCGGAATGGTGATAGCTCTAGTTATAGTCAGAGAATAAACGTCATTAACATTCCCCAACCGAACTGTAAATGACATTTCGTTTCACAAATACCACGGAAAAGATATTCATTTTTCATCATTTCATACAAATTCTGGCTTAGTCCTAATCACATCTAGGCCTAGAATTTGAATTTATCTGTAAATTAGCGCTTTTTAGAGAGAAAGTATCTTAAAGCCGTTGACTTAACAGACATCGATTACTTTAAAATATGTCTGTCATGACAACAAGCAATAGAGTTCTCTATGCTTCAGTGTAGCAATACCAAGTGACTTTTTGGACGAAATTTGCTTCAACAGCCGAGAGTATTTTATTTTCATCATATGTTTGACGTCGCGGCAGCGTGATAAAGCCATTATTTATTTTTGATAAAACACTAGTGTAATAAAGCTTTGACATGACGTCACTCAAAGTATAGGCGACGTCGTCAAAGTTGCGCGTTTATTATAGTGAAAATAAGTAGCTATTTTTATGTTTCGGCTAGAAATGGCTAACATATGATAAAAAGAACATTACATTTGTGACTTTCCACATTGGATTTATTAAACTCGTTGAATAAAATCGATAACATGCTCGGCAGAGCCTCGCATTTTATTATTTTATTCAACTCGTTTAATAAATTCAATATGAAAAGACACTCATGTAATATCCTCTATATATACTGATTTTCTTCTGAACATACGCAACACTAAGGGAATATGTATATGATAAGCTTTCAATGATAGGTAGAATCCTTATCATCAGCTGGGCCGTTTTGCCTAAGACTCTGTGAAACCTTGGGGAAAAGACGGCTTGAAACGGTAGTCTGACACTCCAAGGGCGCGTTCGTAACGCTGTTCCGCACATCCCGGACAGTGGAACACACTTACGAACAAACCGGAACACTGTTCGGAACATGTTCTTTCTGTGCCCGCCACAGAGGTGGTGCAGCCAGAACAGTCACGTGATTACAAGAACAACAATAGCCGCTTGTGTCATAAAACAGAATATAATAAATTTATGTTCTAATTATGGGCCATTGCGGGCAAACAGTCACATTTAAATATATCCACATGCATATTTCTTCCTCCAATATTACGGCTGCAACTACAATTTTGGTCATCTTAAACATTTTACTTTCTGTTCCGTTTTGTTCGTAAGTTGTTCGGAGTAGAACATCCCACACAGTGTGCGGAACAGACGTTACGAACATACCCCAAACGTTTCACATGGTGCTTGTCAAAAATCACGTGATGTTGCTACACTGTACTTATTGCGATGGATGAAAATCATGCAGCATTCTTAAATCAAGAATTGTTTCACTATGTATGTAGACAATGTAAGTTGAAGCACATGTTAAATTGGATTTCAATTTACAAAATGTATTAATCATATCATATCGGTGGCTTAAAAATAGAAGGTCGTAAGTACAATTTATTTCTAAAAATATAGTTGATTTCAGTTTTTTATATGTAAAATATTTACATCAAAATTCCATGTAATCATTCCATATCGAATCCTTATTCTTGGAGTAGTATCCGAACAATAATCATTTAGAACCATGCCTCTTCATTGTGTAGTCTTGTCTCCAGAGATTCAATATATGTTTCAGTGTCTTTATTGAACACGTGATTAAAGTTACATTTGAATCATCGAATCAATTCGATTGCCATAAAAGCTTCGAGCGATTTTTCAATAGAAAGTGTAAATCGACGGCATATTGATCTACATTATTAAGCAATAACTAGCAGTAGGCTTCACGAACCTCTTTGTGAAACTATTGGTAAGTATTGGAACAACATTAAGTCGACTAATGTCTACGATCAGTGAAACTATGTCAATATGAATAAATGATAGAACTGCTGGGCGTGGTGATCAGTTTATTCTGTATGTTGAATGTAAAGGACGCGTCATCATGGTCAGACACTGGTGTGTATTAACTTACAATGGTTGATTAAGTCACTGATACGTTTGAAAGGGGTTACTTCGGTATAGATAATGATAATAAAACTAATAATCGAAGGAATGTCTAATATTGGCGATTTTAGCGCGTTGTTTGGCGATATTTGTAACACTCCGCCTAACTGAGCAGGAGCAACCTTTGCAGGACTTCAGACAGCTTAAACTAGGGTTTTTAGCCGTTTTACTGTTGAAACTATGTTCTTCAGCTAGGGTATTCAGCTTTTTAATTGCTTCAAACTAGTTCATTCAGCTTTTTGACAGCTGGGACTTGGGCAGTTCATTTCCTCGTTCGGATGTGTTGGGTATTCCGCTGTGTAATTGTGGTATGTGATGTCTTTATGTGTTGTGTGCTCGACTGGTGAAGTTGAGAGCCGCCTTTCCTGTCCGACGGTCTATTATCGTTTTACTAATACAAACATGTACAAAAGTCCACCCGTGTTTGTTCGAGAAACAATGAACTAGTTTCGGCATAATGAGCTCTTAAATGCAGATGGACTAGATGAACAAAATATCACAATTGTAACCATTAAAGTTCGGGTAGGCAGCTATCAAAAAGATAACTTTATTTCACCCAGGTATACACGATACAACATGGGGATATGTAACAAACATATATACATAAAACAATACGGGCTTCCGGTCATATATACAGGTTGGGGGTGTGGGGAGATTTCATCATTACAATAACAAGTATACAATAGGCCTTTTCGACTGGGCTGTTTCGTGAAGCAGGTTTTAGCCTGGTTCCCGTCCCCACAGTAACAGCACTACTACAGTAATACAACTGTAACAATAGAACGGAAACCAGACTGTAACCTGCTCCACGAAACAGCCCAGTCGAAAAGGCCTAATATTACAGATACATAGTACATTGTTTTATTATACATGTTGTTTTATAAATCCATGAATGTACATTGATACTGAATAAAATATATCTATCTATATATCTAAAGCCATTGTTTCAGCTGAAAAAAACACGACAAATAGTTCATCTTTGTATTTCAGTTGTTCAGTGTAACGATTGAGCTTGTCGGCTTTCACACATTTTATTTCTGACTATTTCTGACGTGTACTGAGACGTAACCATCATGAGACCAAATATATAGTCATCAGAGAACTATAATAAAATCCAATTGCTAGCTATGCAACGGGGACTATAATTATTCAAGCAGCGTGACTACATCACACCTGCCCAAGAATAAAACCTTTACTGGTGGGAATTACAGCCGGCATCATTTCTCACACATTTGATAGACGAATATAATTATATACGTGGGTGTGCGCCTAGATGCATGACATTCACGTGAATAATATGTTAAGAATATCCTTCGGGTTGTCTTTAATAGGAATTTTCATCAGATCACTAGATATAGAGAATGAAGTTTTTTTTGTTTTTTTTTTCCAATTATATTTCTGGGTGATGACATTGAAGCAATTAGAATATATTTCCCATAAAGTCTTACTTTTTCAGCATTATTTTTTTCTAACGCGAATATTATACATTTTTCTCGTTTATTTGTGTAAATCAGGATGTTGTGTCTATATACAAATGTAAGTTCATTTTTAACAAAGTGACAAACATTCGATACAAACAAACCATTTAGAATTTCAAGCGATATAAGCTATTTGTTATCGATGTTTGACACGGGTTTCCCGTGTATGTTATTGTCAGTCCCTGCCTGGGTGGTTGATCCGAGTTTGTCACACAAATCGTCAATCCCCTATTAAAAAGAATAATAAATCTGAAGTATCGACTGGTTTTAATCTTTCTTGAAAGACATCACCAACGTGCAGTATACGTTTTGTAAAAGATATCCCGACATAGAGGATTTTGCATGAGTGCTCATTATAATTATACGTGTTTCATTAAACGAGTGGTCATTGTTGTAAAATCTTCTCATCACATAACGTTCCTGTCTGATTCCATACCATAAATGCATGAATACTAATACACAATGCACTCCGAGCACATGAGTGCCTCATTAGTAACTTTCTTGACATATAGTTATATTTTCGTGTCGGTATCATCTTGTAGACACTGTTTGTCAGATTTACAAATATCGTTGCAGAATTACTGATATATCTATGGGACCTTGATGGAATCATACTGTTGTCAACCAACCACCAGACAAACTGCATTAACCAAGACATACATTCGTTCTGATAACAATTCGTATTCGACAATCTGTGAGTGATCATGTATCGTACGTGTCATTATATCCAGACGTTGGCTTGGTTTTACTTGGAATGCTTCGTTAACTCACGGATATATAGTTGGTGGGTTATTCCGGAATATTATAAGAAGTATATCTGGAAATTGTCGATATCAATGACTGTGATTTGTACAACTCTATCATTTCAGATCATCCAATCAATGACTAATCGCAGAGCAACAGAAACAAAAAGCCCAAGCTGCAACAATAGAATGTTGCAAATAGAAGGACAATTATATTAAAATATATTGACATACCTAGGTCAAACATTACCAGAAAGCGTACTAAAAAATCCAAGGATACATGAAGAAATATCGATGGATGGAATTCATCAGAAGAAAACAAAGAACAGGAAACATATTATTAAAATCAATGTACAATGCCATGATCAATAACTACCATTCCAAGGGACCCAGCAGTCAAATTATCGAACACAACACTACACAGGTACCATCATTTGAAGCAATAACAATAACGCTAACACGGACAACACTATCAACAATAATAGCAACATCGACAACAATTAACAAGTTATGATCCACTTTGACAAGTACTACATGTATATTGAACTGAGAATATGTACATGTAACTGTAAACAAGTGTTCATTTAGCGGTCCAGGGGTGGTATTCAATATTGATTTTATTTAAATGGAGAATAAGGATAGCCAATAATATTGCCTGTTACTGACCAAGAGTTTAATATGGTGTGATCTGATTGGTTGTCCTTATCCTTAAGTCTAGTAAGATCAATATTGAATACCACACCAGGGCAATTTCATACAAGTTCATTACACTCTTCACATTTTGTCGGTATGATCCGCCCAAATATGTGGAAATACTTATGTTGTACATATGTGTAAATATGTTAGTTTGTTGGCAAAATAACATTTGTCCATCTTCAACTCAAACATACTGTTGTGTTATATATTTCCACATACAAGTTACTTGTGGTCATCTTGTTCGGGTCTAGACAATGTACATGCACGTAAATCAGTAATGAGTTCTTTTTAATGAATACAATAAATACTACTATCACATTGGAATACACATGTAACAACGTCTAGCCGCTTATCATATCAAACATTTCTTTTTAAAGTCGGATATCAAACCTCACCGGTGTGTGGGATTCGAACCCAGTAAGAAGTACATGTAATTAACATTATTTAATGCTAACTGATGAGATATGGAGTTCTATCAGTGAAATAAAACCTATATCAGTCACTGGTTATCACCTACAATGTGACTAATATAAGCTCCGCCCCCTCACAGGGACTACTTTAATTTACCAAAATCTCAACACTAAAATGTCTGTAACTTTTTTATTACTGAACGGAAACATGTCATGTGGGTTTTTTATTCTTAGTTAGATCATTCTTCAAGTTGGTGTATGATTTAATGCAAAATTCTCAAAAAAGTCGTTTTCACCTATTCACCATAATCCAAGATGGCGGATAAAACAATAGTTACCTTGGTTCTTTTCGAGCGTCCTATTTTCCGCTATCCATTAACCTATTTTATTTCTGATATACCAATTATAATATAATCATTTCTGTTGACATTGGTTCTTTTCGAGCGTCCAATTTCCTCCTATCCATTAGCCTATTTTATTTCTGATATACCAATTATAATATAATCATTTCTGTTGATAATAATTGTTTAGTATTTTTTTCAGTTATAGGGTTATTCTTGTGCAATGATTCTTACAGTGTTAGGATTTTTAATGACACCTGAAAATATGACTTAGGTATTTCAGCCATTTTACTTTTGATACTAGGTCATTTACCTTGGGCATACAGCTTTTTGATTGCTGAAACTGATTTATTCATAATTTTGACAGTCTGGACATGGGAGCATCATAACTTGTTTAATTGGACATTGTGACATGTGTGTTTTTATGTTTTCTTTGCTCGATTGGTTCAGGTGGGCATTGTGACTTGTGTGTTTTTTATGTTTTATGTGCTCGGCTGGATAAGCTGAGTGCTGCCTTTCATGTCTGACTTAGTATTATCTTTTTGTTGTAGCGGTTTAGTTTAATGTTTTGTTCAGTTCGTCAGTGTATTGTGACTTGTATTGGTCGTTTGTGTTTTTCTACTTTTGTGTGTTTTGAAATCAGCTGTTTCTGCTGAGTGCTGCCACCCCGGTCCTATTTTGCATCTGTTTATTAGAATATACATCGAATGTGTTTTCATGTGTTTTAACTGTTGCTAAAGTTCAATAATGTAAATAATAGTTAATATACATCGGTTGGTTTTTCATCTGTTTTAAATGATGCTAAAGTTCAATAATGTTAATAATAATTCAGATACATCGTATGTTTTTCATTTGCTTTAACTGTTGCGAAAGTTTAATACAAAATATAATGGTAATTTTAATATACATCGTATTTCTATCAGAATTTCATCTGCAAAACCAAATTAATTTGTAAGTGGGTTTTGCCAATTAGTTTTATTTTCAACATGAGAGTTGCACTGATGGAATATGAAGATTGTTTTTAAAATAGATACAATTTGGTTTGATAATGTTGCCTTTTATAATTTCCTTGATTAAAGAGTGAATATTGAATCAGGTGCATATTATTTTAATTGCCCTACTGTGTTTTTGATACACTGTGCAACGGATTCGTTATAATTCTGGCATGCGTTCATTATATGCTAGTTTTTACAGTGCAAAGTTTATGTTTGGCGTCGCCTAGTAACCTTTAAGCTGAGTATTTGTCTCGTATATATAATATGATATCAGATACATTGGGAGTAAATATAATAATCCCGATAGATGTGTTGATATGTTTTATTTGGATTTCTTCAATTTGATTAACGACCGTCAGATAATACTCTTATATAGTGATAACATCGACATTCTAGTCGTGGCTTGGTGCCTTCTGTCGTCATTCAGCGTAGGCATTCCATCTTTTGTTTGCTGAAACTTTTCCATTCAGCCTTTTAACAGCTGGGACTAGGTTTGATTAATTTTCTTGGTTGTCAGTGTGCTGGGCACTTCTTCGGTTTAGGATTTCTGACAGCTAAAACTAGGCATTATAGTCGTTTTGCTGTGGAACTTATGTCATTCAGCTAGGGCATTCAGTCTTTTGGCTTGCTGAAATTAATAATTTATTATACTTTTCGACAGATAGGATTTGGACGGATCTTTGCTTGTTTAGTTGGACATTGTGCCTTGTATGTGTTGTATGTTTCCTTGGTTCGGTGCAGTTTGGCATTGTGCGTTGTGTTTTTAATGTTTTCTGTGCTCGGCTGGTTAAGTTGAGTGCTGCCTTCCCTGTCTGACTTTATATAATCTTTATTGTTCATTTGACTGTGTGTCCTTTTGGCTTGTGATTGTAGTCTCCACTATTCGGTTTATTATCATTCATTATTTAGCAAACACAAACTTGAACAAGAGATGTTTGTAAACACGTATGTCCCCATGACAGCCCAATAGTTCGAAATGGTGAAGGTCGCAGTGACCTTGACTTTCGACCTACTGACCTCAAAATCAATAGGGATCATCTACTGTTACTGGCCAACCTTCATGTAAAGTTGGAAGATCCTAAATCAGAGCGTTCTTGAGTTATTGAACAGAAACCATTTGAATAGTCAGAAATGCTAAAGGCCACAGTGTCCTTTGACCTACTGACCTCAAAATCAATCACTGTTTGGTGATGGATCAACCTTCACGAAAAGTTGGCAAAGCGTACAAGTTTGTGTTATTGAACAGAAACCATTTAGTCTACCGACCAAACGACCGACCGACAGACATGTAAAAAAAACAATATTGCCCTGATAAAAATGGGGGGGGGGGGGCATAATGAGGTGTAATTGTGCGTAGTATACATGTAGATAAGCGTATGCTTTATTTACAGTTCCCATCATTTTTTCTTTTCGATCATATACAATTAAGAGTTTTCATGGAACTAATTATCAAAGATTAAGTTAACTTTCTCTTGAAGTAAGTGACAACTTTTCCGCAGCTGCTAATAGCCCCGGTGAATACCATTGTTCTATGTTCAGTAGCCAGTCACATATTTATTGATTTCTATGAAATTATTATTAATAAGTTATTGGTCATTTACAGAAATCATCGATATTAAAAGGAAAGAACAATTATTTATATGCGATTCCGTGACCGATTTAGTAGACAGTAGTCATGGTGATTCATTAGCAAATTACCCTAGAGAACAACATAAATTTCACTTTCAGTATCTTTTGTATACTTTGTTTCCAATTTCTCCAGATAATAAATTTTATATTTACAACTTGATTAAAAGGAATCTATTTAATTGGGGACTTAATTGCTTAATTTGTTCTGTCCGGTTCAGATTGTATTCGAATCCGTCATAAGTGCATTGTTGGAAAGGTTGTACTATACATGCATGTATATCATATGTTCTATAGAGTTCAGATTGCATTCGAATCGATTATAAGTGCTTTCTTGGACATTGCATCATCTTTAAGTTGAGCATACATATATACTGGTGTATCAATAACATGTTTATGTATTTTGTTTCTGGTTATTCCGAGACCCATCCATCATGGGACAACATGACCGCCCTCAGAGTACGTTTATCATAAAAAATAAGTATGATTGATCCAATATTATATTGTAAATGATAGGGTTCAGTGTCAGCATCATCGGTCATCTTGCTGTAAAATATTAACATCATTAATATACAATGGCTAAAGCTCGCTTCCAAAACGATATCACCTCGCCTGATAACATTGTTCTTACCGGACAGTGACCAGAGTTTCTCATTTTCTCAGATTCAGAAACATGAAGTTTGCTAGTAAGGCTGTACTGTATTGATCGACAAATGGATCTTCACCTGTATATTCCTAAGCCTCGACTAAAACCGACTTCCTGCTGCATATGTCAGTCAAACAAAACCGGATCAAAAACAAAACAAGCAAAGACAACCACAAGGACAACCCTCAAAAACAACAAGAAAACACAAACGTTAGCGTGACGTCAAATCATTTTAGATTTTTCATTTTTACAAGACACGATACAATGATAGGATGAAACAATGGACAAAGAAAACATCACTTATCTATACATGGAAAATGTCACGTAATGTTGATCTAAACCAGTTCAGTTACCTTGTTCAAGTATACCTTTCCTGTTTCATGTGCGCTTTTGTTTGTGTCTTTCTGACTCTGACTTTATGGATTACACTCAAATATTTCTATCAGAAGTTTACGTAAATAATGTTTCTTGGGATTGACATGTTGCTCATACATTTGTATTATATGACACCTTCTATTTTCACTCTATATTCGTAATGCCTTCACTCTGTTTAAATGTACAATGTCATAGTTTATTTTTGTAACATCAATACAGATACAACATTTTGTTCAAGAAACCAACCCACTGACACAAACGAACTCAGAATTTATAACACCCTCAGGCGTTATTATAAACATTACCGTGTCAACATTTGAAAATTGCTTTTGAATAGGGATTGCAAATTCGTCAGGGTGTGTTTTGTTCCAATGATAATCAGAGTCTAAATTTAAGAGAACATCTGCATGTGCGACAAATAACATCACGTCAAAACTAATCGCAACTTCTCCCCAAAGATATTTGTGTTAAATAGTATATCGACTATCACTTACTCGATTCTCCCAATTATATTCGTTATTGTTTACCTTGTGTCATTTTTTGTTTTAATCGTGTATAAGACGCATGCCCAACAGAAGTTAATAGCAAACGATTTTAAAGTATTTCAAAAGATGTAATCCACTGTTTCACTACCATTGTTTAGTCATATGCAACATAAGCGGATTTAGCTCAGTGGTAACGCACTGGGTTGTCAATCCAGAGGTCGTGGGTTCAATCCCTGGCATCGGAACATTTCTGAAATATTTATAATATTTCCCGCTATATCTGGCCGTGTGGTCTGCAAAGTATCTGGAAGTGCCAGAAAGCTGTGTATCGGTGCTATACACCGGGCACATTAAAGAACCAGGCTGTCTATTCGAAATAAGAGCTAGGCGCATCTCTGCAGCGCCGGACATGCCTGTATCTAATGTCTCTCTCTCCCTTCAGGGGCTTTCTCTCAGTCTGTCCCTCTGGTCAGATCATGCTGTATCTGCACTGGTAGAGGATGCACCTGCGCCCTTGTGGCTGCAACATGGGTAAAGTGCCTTTGAACGTGCGTTCGCATGAAAAGGGCGCTATATAAATCTGGTATATTATTTTTTTTTTTTAAGTAATTCCACTTTTATCTGATAACAAACCAAATTAAGGACTTCAAAATATGTTTTCCACCAGGATATCTTATACTGGATAAAAAACAACCTGTTGAAACTAAATGCAGACACAACAGAGGTAATCCTGTTTGTATCGAAACAGAATACCAGTGATGCCAAGAATCACACGGTGAAAGTTGGTGACGCTGTGATCAGACCATCATCGGTGGAGAGAAACCTTGGTGCCATGTTGGATACACATCTGAACGTGGATAAACATGTAAACTCTGTCTCCAGGTCATGTTTCATGCAGATCCGACAAATAGGTCAAATCAGGCAATATTAAATTTGACTGTTGATGCAACAAAGTCCCTTATCAATTATTTAGTAACATCAAGACTGGATTATTGCAACTCATTGCTTTTGTTACACTCACTCATTCACACGCTCCACCGCACAGTCAAACTCACTCACACCAATGCATATAACATTCACACCCACCCACGCACACCCCACACCCACACCACCCACACACAATAACTATGCTTACAAATATTTACTGAACGTCTTCAGAGAATCTAGTATAAAGTCACAGAACATATTTTTGGAAATATATCCATCCACGAGGCACAGTAACTGCCTTATTATTGCTTCATTTAAAGCTTTAGATATATAATGTATCCACTAGCTCGTTACTCGTTAGTGTGATAAAACAATTCATTAAAAAGACAGAAATGATTGTTGAAAAGTGTTAATGTCCGATGCAATAAAACCCAGTGATTTTAACTCCATTTACTATAATAAACAATCATAAGTACTTACAAATAACCAGACTCCTACGCAATGACCTCCCGTACCGCTTCCAAAACATCGGGGGAGATTTGTGACATCTGGGAGCATCTCGGCCTTCTATGAAATATGTTTTCACATAGGCATGCAGTAAAAGCGGTGACAAAGAGGTAGTGCGCGCGCTTTGCGATTGAGAGGTCACGGGTTCGATCCCCGTTGGCGCCACTGATAAATGTCCCTAAGTAAGAATAACCCACTATGATCCACTCAACCAAGGTGTGAAAAGATACCTATGAGGGTGGTATCTGTACATGTTCCATATTCCTGGGCGCCGTATATCGATGTTGACTGCACATCAACAAGGAGAGTAATAGTCTCCCAGTGAAACTTGAACGTAGGTGTCCTTAGGTAGCCCAATGACCAAGGGAAGTTAATGTCAAAGGGAATTGCTGAAAGTGGCCATCGACAACTACTTCAGAGTGTGTTTGCAACTTTAAAGCGCTTTAAAATGCCTGAATACGAACTTTGTGTAGTCTAATTTGAATCAGACACTAAAGTCTTGTGATGAACGAGCATTCAAATCTCATTTTAATAGAATCTAAGGTGTGTACACTAGGGAGTTCATTAGTTAGAATTTCTTTCTTTAATTCATTTGAATCTCGGCAGAAAAAGTACAACCGCATCGTTTGGAGTGAATGAATGTTGACTGGGATTGTTCTCTTTGATTTTTTATTTGTGTGCTTTCTTTTTGTGTCTTTTGTGCTTAATTGTTTCCGTTGAGTGCTGTCTTTTCTGTCCGATTTGATATTATATTTTATTACCACTCACTTTTTTCGTAATGGTAATTTCACATAGACAAACAGGTAGTATTCTTACTATTACGATCAAGCGGATCAATATACCACGTGATTGAACTTTTTTTTTTACTGTCAGCAGGGTGATAGTACTTTTTGACAGTACTTTTTTTGTCACGTGACATTTTCACTTATCATTTCTTCAAATTCTTCCACATGTGAGCTCTGCTTAATTAAATTGCATAAAATAATTTCTTGGTTTACAGTAGATAATCGCTGAAAAAAGTTTGGGGTAATAAAATAAATAACACATAGCTTCGAGGGTGACAGTATAAATGTCAGCCCTCGGAAAGTACTGTTACACGCGGCCTTCGGCCTTTCCTCAGGCTGACATTTTTACTGTCACCCTCGAAGCTATGTGTTATTTATATATTCCCGAGAGGCCTATTAGTATATTAGCAAATTAATCCTCATGTGTTTTCGTTGTTCTACCGTAAGAATGTTTTGGTAAGTTAAAATAAGAACTCTGACTGGACAACGGATAAGTACGGCCATTCAAGGATTCCATGTAAAATGTTCTTGGCTATATAACTCTTTTAATAAGGCCAACCACCTGTTAACATTACAGTGTTTATATAAACATTATCAATTTTCTATTGATGTCTTATTTTAATAGATAGTGTATGTATTAGCGTATGGCTTTGGGAATAATGTATTGCCACAAACAAATAAATTTATATACAAAAACTTCACATCCAAAGTAGCCACAAAACCAATCACTCTTTCTTATTGGGAAATACTATTGAACAGAAATATCAATTGGAACCAACTGTTTTCTGAATGCCATAAGTTCCATGACAACAGATACAAACAATACAAATACAAGCTTATCCACATTATACTTCCAACGCATTTATAACCTTTTTCAATGGAAAATAGCAGATAGTCCAATCTGTCATAAATGCGATGCAATAGATGATTATCAATTGTAGACAACTATTAAGTCAGTTTTGGAATGGAATTATTAATTCCTTTAAAACATGTAGTATATCGAACAACGTAAAAAAATATATAATATAGTAATACATTACAACGAAGATTATGAAGAAATAAACTGCATATTCTTTACTTTAGGATTTTGTATCTACAAATCCTATATATTAAACAAAAACCGGACTAGTAACGTCGACACAACATCATTACTAAAAAAAGTACCTAATATAATAATAAAATACTCAAAATCCAAATAAAAAAATACAAACTGATTGACAACTTTTTGAACCATATCTAAGACAACAGAACTACAAGTATTATACGAATCTGTATCAACCTGTTTCCTTTACTGTTTCGCTTTTATTTTGTTATATGTATATGTATTATATGTAAACAATTATTTGAAATAAAATATAAAAAGAGAAAAAAAGAGAATAAGGTATTGCCATTCACTGCCTTCAACTCAAATTAAAATGTTTGAAACAGTCAAAATACAATGTACAATGTTATGATATTGCAATGTTTTTATACACGTGACAGGCCTGATTAAACGAACAATATAGAGTATTATGATCGGGAACCTGTTCCTGACGCCCTATTTCATCGGGAGTATATCACAGAGGCGATGGGACTAAGTCCTTTTTGTGACATAAAAACTAAATTGTTTTATCAGGTATCGTATCATCAAATATCCTTATGCACAGGTTAGTTTTTCAAAAATGGGCGTATCTGTTGCCCGATCAGGTAATTTTCGCTGCAAAATTGCCCGAATGGGAAAGTAAATAGGGGAATCACCGACTTGCCCTATCGGGCAATTTCCTCACCTGATAATTATACTCAGTCTGGAGATTGTTGGAATATACTGTAAAACAATAATGTTGTTAATTTACGTAATGGTTTTACGCAGCTACAAGCTCTTTCCATTCTCTAAAATGTAATGCAGGTAATATATTGACTTTATTAAGTTAGACAATTCTAACAGTAATTCTACAAGATGTCTATTAGCCGGCTACAGGGAGTAAGTCTAATTTATATCAGAAAAGTAAAAGGGTTACAGGGTCAGTATCTGAGGGTATTGGCAAATATTTACATTTAACGTTTTTTGGGAAGCTTTAGTCTGACAAAGGAAGCATTGCCTATTTCGTAATAACAACTTAACGTCTTTATGGTAAACATTGTAATCACACATTCAAGAAGTAGCAAAAACTGTTTTGCCTATTTTGACATTTGCCAAGACCGGCAGTAAGAAAATGAACATAAAATTTGTAAAGTCGGTTTGATGCTATAATACGTCCCTTTGGCGCAACAAGGTTGTATCTCTCTATACACTATATAGTGAGATACAACCTTGTTGCGCCAAAGGGACGAATAGCAGCAACCAGATCGCCTCCCAACGGCATTCTCACTGCTTTGATTTTTATAGTCAATGTTTCTAAACGCCAAATGTCACACTATTAGTCTATAAAAAGTTGAATGTCGTTTCACGTAATTGGGAGTGCTTTTCCATTAAGACCAAGTGGTTATATATTAGGTCATGTGGCTAACGCCTCGTTATATAGCATTGTTGAAAATGGACTAAACGACACTTGGACATAAAAATGTGTCGATGAAATTTTCCTGAATTTAGGTCGATTTGCCCTTAAAACATGGCATTTTTTCAGTCACGTGATCATTTTTCTTTGTTATCTAATGTGAATAAACCGGTAATTAGTGCGCGGGTAGGGTTATACTAGTGTAGGCACTGTATAGTTTGCTTTTTGTGGAGGAAGGTATGAAATACGGACGAAACATGTAATGTTCCACATTTCTGGCACATATACTAGTATTCGAGAATTATAGAACATCTAGCGCCTAACAGAACAGTGAGTGATAATAAAACTATTGTGATAGGCTCATAACTTCTTTCTGTCGTTCTTGAATTCCAACAAACACGCTATATTGGCAATCAATCGTTGCAACTCGGGTGACAGATTGGTACTCTGTTGTTATGGCACAGGTGTCAGATTGGTGTTTTGTTGTTATGGTACAGGTTTCAGATTGGTGTTATGTCGTTATGGTACAGGTGTCAGATTGGTGTTCTGTTGTTATGGCACAGGTGGCAGATTGGTGTTCCGTTGTTATGGTACAGGTATCAGATTGGTGTTCTGTTGTTATGGTACAGGTGACAGATTGGTACTCTGTTGTTATGGTACAGGTGACAGATTGGTGTTCTGTTGTCATGGTACAGGTGTCAGATTGGTACTCTGTTGTTATAGTACAGGTGTCAGATTGGTACTCTGTTGTTATGGCACAGGTGGCAGATTGGTGTTCTGTTGTTATGGTACAGGTGTCAGATTGGTGTTCTGTTGTTATGGTAGAGGTGTCAGATTATTGTTCTGTTGTTATGGTACAGACGTCAGATTGGTACTCTGTTGTTATGGCACAGGTGGCAGATTGGTGTTCTGTTGTTATGGTACAGGTGGCAGATTGGTGTTCCGTTGTTATGGTACAGGTATCAGATTGGTGTTCTGTTGTTATGGTACATGTGTCAGATTGGTGCTCTGTTGTTATGGCACAGGTGTCAGATTGGTGTTCTGTTGTTATGGTACAGATGTCAGATTGGTACTCTGTTGTTATGGCACAGGTGACAGATTGGTGTTCTGTTGTTATGGTACAGGGGGCAGATTGGTGTTCTGTTGTTATGGTACATGTGGCAGATTGGTGTTCTGTTGTTACGGTACAGGTGCCAGATTGGTGTTCTGTTGTTATGGTACAGGTGTCAGATTGGTGTTCTGTTGTTATAATACAGGTGGCAGATTGGTACTCTGGTGTTATGGTACAGGTGACAGATTGGTGTTCTGGTATTATGGTACAGGTGTCAGATTGGTTCTCTGTTGTTATGGTCCAGGTATCAGATTGGTTCTCTGTTGTTATGGTCCAGGTGGCAGATTGGTGTTCTGTTGTTATGGTACAGGTGTCAGATTGGTGTTCTGTTGTTATGGTACAGGTGTCAGATTGGTGTTCTGTTGTTATAATACAGGTGGCAGATTGGTACTCTGGTGTTATGGTACAGGTGGCAGATTGGTGTTCTGTTGTTATGGTACAGGTGTCAGGTTGGTTCTCTGTTGTTATGGTACAGGTATCAGATTGGTGTTCTGTTGTTATGGTACAGGTGTCAGATTGGTACTCTGTTGTTATGGTACAGGTGTCAGATTGGTACTCTGTTGTTATGGTACAGGTGTCAGATTGGTGTTCTGTTGTTATGGTACAGGTGTCAGATTGGTACTCTGTTGTTATGGTACAGGTGTCAGATTGGTGTTCTGTTGTTATGGTACAGGTATCAGATTGGTTCTCTGTTGTTATGGTCCAGGTGGCAGATTGGTGTTCTGTTGTTATGGTACAGGTGTCAGATTGGTACTCTGTTGTTATGGTACAGGTGTCAGATTGGTACTCTGTTGTTATGGTACAGGTGTCAGATTGGTGTTCTGTTGTTATGGTCCAGGTGGCAGATTGGTGTTCTGTTGTTATGGTACAGGTGTCAGATTGGTTCTCTGTTGTTATGGTCCAGATGTCAGATTGGTGTTCCGTTGTTATGGTACAGGTGTCAGATTGGTGTTCCGTTGTTATGGTACAGGTGTCAGATTGGTGTTCTGTTGTTTTGGTACAGGTGTCAGATTGGTGTTCTGTTGTTATGGTACAGGTATCAGATTGGTGTTCTGTTGTTATGGTAAAGGTGTCAGATTGGTGCTCTGTTGTTATGGTACAGGTGTCAGATTGGTGTTCTGTTGTTATGGTACATGTATCAGATTGGTGTTCTGTTGTTATGGTCCAGATGTCAGATTGGTGTTCCGTTGTTATGGTACAGGTATCAGATTGGTGTTCTGTTGTTATAGTACAGGTGTCAGATTGGTGTTCTGTTGTTATGGTACAGGTGTCAGATTGGTACTCTGTTGTTATAGTACAGGTGTCAGATTGGTGTTCTGTTGTTATGGTACAGGTGTCAGATTGGTGTTCTGTTGTTATGGTACAGGTGTCAGATTGGTACTCTGTTGTTATAGTACAGGTGTCAGATTGGTGTTCTGTTGTTATGGTACAGGTGTCAGATTGGTACTCTGTTGTTATAGTACAGGTGTCAGATTGGTGTTCTGTTGTTATGGTACAGATGTCAGATTGGTGTTCTGTTGTTATGGTACAGATGTCAGATTGGTGTTTTGTTGTTATGGTACAGGTGTCAGATTGGTACTCTGTTGTTATGGTACAGATGTCAGATTGGTGTTTTGTTGTTATGGTACAGGTGTCAGATTGGTACTCTGTTGTTATAGTACAGGTGTCAGATTGGTGTTCTGTTGTTATGGTACAGGTATCAGATTGGTACTCTGTTGTTATGGTACAGGTATCAGATTGGTGCTCTGTTGTTATGGTCCAGATGTCAGATTGGTATTTTGTTGTTATAGTACAGGTGGCAGATTGGTGTTTTGTTGTTATGGTACAGGTGTCAGATTGGTACTCTGTTGTTATGGTCCAGGTGGCAGATTGGTGTTCTGTTGTTATGGTACAGGTGTCAGATTGGTTCTCTGTTGTTATGGTCCAGATGTCAGATTGGTGTTCCGTTGTTATGGTACAGGTGTCAGATTGGTGTTCCGTTGTTATGGTACAGGTGTCAGATTGGTGTTCTGTTGTTATGGTACAGGTGTCAGATTGGTGTTCTGTTGTTATGGTACATGTATCAGATTGGTGTTCTGTTGTTATGGTACAGGTGTCAGATTGGTGCTCTGTTGTTATGGTACAGGTGTCAGATTGGTGTTCTGTTGTTATGGTACATGTATCAGATTGGTGTTCTGTTGTTATGGTCCAGATGTCAGATTGGTGTTCCGTTGTTATGGTACAGGTATCAGATTGGTGTTCTGTTGTTATAGTACAGGTGTCAGATTGGTGTTCTGTTGTTATGGTACAGGTGTCAGATTGGTGCTCTGTTGTTATGGTACAGGTGTCAGATTGGTGTTCTGTTGTTATGGTCCAGGTATCAGATTGGTTCTCTGTTGTTATGGTCCAGGTGGCAGATTGGTTCTCTGTTGTTATGGTACAGGTGTCAGGTTGGTTCTCTGTTATTATGGTCCAGATGTCAGATTGGTGTTCCGTTGTTATGGTACAGGTGTCAGATTGGTGTTCCGTTGTTATAGTACAGGTGACAGATTGGTACTCTGTTGTTATGGCACAGGTGTCAGATTGGTGTTTTGTTGTTATGGTACAGGTTTCAGATTGGTGTTCTGTCGTTATGGTACAGGTGTCAGATTGGTACTCTGTTGTCATGGCACAGGTGGCAGATTGGTGTTCTGTTGTTATGGCACAGGTGGCAGATTGGTGTTCCGTTGTTATGGTACAGGTATCAGATTGGTGTTCTGTTGTTATGGTACAGGTGACAGATTGGTACTCTGTTGTTATGGTACAGGTGACAGATTGGTACTCTGTTGTTATGGTACAGGTGACAGATTGGTGTTCTGTTGTCATGGTACAGGTGTCAGATTGGTACTCTGTTGTTATAGTACAGGTGTCAGATTGGTACTCTGTTGTTATGGCACAGGTGGCAGATTGGTGTTCTGTTGTTATGGTACAGGTGTCAGATTGGTGTTCTGTTGTTATGGTAGAGGTGTCAGATTATTGTTCTGTTGTTATGGTACAGACGTCAGATTGGTACTCTGTTGTTATGGCACAGGTGGCAGATTGGTGTTCTGTTGTTATGGTACAGGTGGCAGATTGGTGTTCCGTTGTTATGGTACAGGTATCAGATTGGTGTTCTGTTGTTATTGTACAGGTGTCAGATTGGTGCTCTGTTGTTATGGCACAGGTGTCAGATTGGTGTTCTGTTGTTATGGTACAGATGTCAGATTGGTACTCTGTTGTTATGGCACAGGTGACAGATTGGTGTTCTGTTGTTATGGTACAGGGGGCAGATTGGTGTTTTGTTGTTATGGTACAGGGGGCAGATTGGTGTTCTGTTGTTATGGTACAGGTGCCAGATTGATGTTCTGTTGTTATGGTACAGGTGTCAGATTGGTGTTCTGTTGTTATGGTACAGGTGTCAGATTGGTGTTCTGTTGTTATAATACAGGTGGCAGATTGGTACTCTGGTGTTATGGTACAGGTGGCAGATTGGTGTTCTGTTGTTATGGTACAGGTGTCAGGTTGGTTCTCTGTTGTTATGGTACAGGTATCAGATTGGTGTTCTGTTGTTATGGTACAGGTGTCAGATTGGTACTCTGTTGTTATGGTACAGGTGTCAGATTGGTACTCTGTTGTTATGGTACAGGTGTCAGATTGGTGTTCTGTTGTTATGGTACAGGTGTCAGATTGGTACTCTGTTGTTATGGTACAGGTGTCAGATTGGTGTTCTGTTGTTATGGTACAGGTATCAGATTGGTTCTCTGTTGTTATGGTCCAGGTGGCAGATTGGTGTTCTGTTGTTATGGTACAGGTGTCAGATTGGTACTCTGTTGTTATGGTACAGGTGTCAGATTGGTACTCTGTTGTTATGGTACAGGTGTCAGATTGGTGTTCTGTTGTTATGGTCCAGGTGGCAGATTGGTGTTCTGTTGTTATGGTACAGGTGTCAGATTGGTTCTCTGTTGTTATGGTCCAGATGTCAGATTGGTGTTCCGTTGTTATGGTACAGGTGTCAGATTGGTGTTCCGTTGTTATGGTACAGGTGTCAGATTGGTGTTCTGTTGTTTTGGTACAGGTGTCAGATTGGTGTTCTGTTGTTATGGTACAGGTATCAGATTGGTGTTCTGTTGTTATGGTAAAGGTGTCAGATTGGTGCTCTGTTGTTATGGTACAGGTGTCAGATTGGTGTTCTGTTGTTATGGTACATGTATCAGATTGGTGTTCTGTTGTTATGGTCCAGATGTCAGATTGGTGTTCCGTTGTTATGGTACAGGTATCAGATTGGTGTTCTGTTGTTATAGTACAGGTGTCAGATTGGTGTTCTGTTGTTATGGTACAGGTGTCAGATTGGTACTCTGTTGTTATAGTACAGGTGTCAGATTGGTGTTCTGTTGTTATGGTACAGGTGTCAGATTGGTGTTCTGTTGTTATGGTACAGGTGTCAGATTGGTACTCTGTTGTTATAGTACAGGTGTCAGATTGGTGTTCTGTTGTTATGGTACAGGTGTCAGATTGGTACTCTGTTGTTATAGTACAGGTGTCAGATTGGTGTTCTGTTGTTATGGTACAGATGTCAGATTGGTGTTCTGTTGTTATGGTACAGATGTCAGATTGGTGTTTTGTTGTTATGGTACAGGTGTCAGATTGGTACTCTGTTGTTATGGTACAGATGTCAGATTGGTGTTCTGTTGTTATGGTACAGGTATCAGATTGGTACTCTGTTGTTATGGTACAGGTATCAGATTGGTGCTCTGTTGTTATGGTCCAGATGTCAGATTGGTGTTTTGTTGTTATAGTACAGGTGGCAGATTGGTGTTTTGTTGTTATGGTACAGGTGTCAGATTGGTACTCTGTTGTTATGGTACAGGTGTCAGATTGGTGTTCGGTTGTCATGGTACAGGTGTCAGATTGGTACTCTGTTGTTATGGTACAGGTGTCAGATTGGTACTCTGTTGTTATGGTACAGATGTCAGATTGGTGTTTTGTTGTTATAGTACATGTGGCAGATTGGTGTTTTGTTGTTATGGTACAGGTGTCAGATTGGTGTTCTGTCGTTATGGTACAGATGTCAGATTGGTAATCTGTTGTTATGGTACAGATGTCAGATTGGTGTTCTGTTGTTATGGTACATGTGGCAGATTGGTGTTTTGTTGTTATGGTACAGGTGTCAGATTGGTACTCTGTTGTTATGGTACAGATGTCAGATTGGTGTTTTGTTGTTATGGTACAGGTGTCAGATTGGTACTCTGTTGTTATGGTACAGGTGTCAGATTGGTGTTCGGTTGTTATGGTACAGGTGTCAGATTGGTACTCTGTTGTTATGGTACAGATGTCAGATTGGTGTTTTGTTGTTATGGTACAGGTGTCAGATTGGTACTCTGTTGTTATTGTACAGATGTCAGATTGGTGTTTTGTTGTTATGGTACAGGTGTCAGATTGGTACTCTGTTGTTATGGTACAGGTGTCAGATTGGTGTTCGGTTGTCATGGTACAGGTGTCAGATTGGTACTCTGTTGTTATGGTACAGATGTCAGATTGGTGTTCGGTTGTCATGTTACAGGTGTCAGATTGGTACTCTGTTGTTATGGTACAGATGTCAGATTGGTGTTTTGTTGTTATGGTACAGGTGACAGATTGGTTCTCTGTTGTTATGGTACAGGTGTCAGATTGGTACTCTGTTGTTATGTCACAGGTGTCAGATTGGTGTTCTGTTGTTATGGTACAGGTATCAGATTGGTGTTCTGTTGTTATGGTACAGGTGTCAGATTGGTGTTCTGTTGTTATGGTACAGGTGTCAGATTGGTGTTCTGTTGTTATGGTACAGGTATCAGATTGGTGTTCTGTTGTTATGGTACAGGTATCAGATTGGTGTTCTGTTGTTATGGTACAGGTATCAGATTGGTGTTCTGTTGTTATGGTACAGGTGTCAGATTGGTGTTCTGTTGTTATGGTACAGGTGACAGATTGGTGTTCTGTTGTTATAGTACAGGTGTCAGATTGGTGCTCTGTTGTTATGGTACAGGTGGCAGATTGGTGTTCTGTTGTTATGGTACAGGTGTCAGATTGGTGCTCTGTTGTTATGGTACAGGTGTCAGATTGGTGTTCTGTTGTTATGGTACAGGTGTCAGATTGGTGCTCTGTTGTTATGGTACAGGTGGCAGATTGGTGTTCTGTTGTTATGGTACAGGTATCAGATTGGTGTTCTGTTGTTATGGTACAGGTGTCAGATTGGTGCTCTGTTGTTATGGTACAGGTGGCAGATTGGTGTTCTGTTGTTATGGTACAGGTGTCAGATTGGTGTTCTGTTGTTATGGTACAGGTGTCAGATTGGTGTTCTGTTGTTATGGTACAGGTGGCAGATTGGTGTTCTGTTGTTATGGCACAGGTGTCAGATTGGTGTTCTGTTGTTATGGTACAGGTGTCAGATTGGTGTTCTGTTGTTATGGCACAGGTGTCAGATTGGTGTTCTGTTGTTATGGTACAGGTGGCAGATTGGTGTTCTGTTGTTATGGTACAGTGGACAGATTGGTGTTCTGTTGTTATGGTACAGTGGACAGATTGGTGTTCTGTTGTTATGGCACAGGTGGCAGATTGGTGTTCTGTTGTTATGGTACAGGTGTCAGATTGGTGTTCTGTTGTTATGGCACAGGTGTCAGATTGGTGTTCTGTTGTTATGGTACAGGTGTCAGATTGGTGTTCTGTTGTTATGGTACAGTGGACAGATTGGTGTTCTGTTGTTATGGTACAGGTGTCAGATTGGTGTTCTGTTGTTATGGTACAGGTGTCAGATTGGTGTTCTGTTGTTATGGTACAGTGGACAGATTAGTGTTCTGTTGTTATGGCACAGGTGTCAGATTGGTGTTCTGTTGTTATGGTACAGGTGTCAGATTGGTGTTCCGTTGTTATGGCACAGGTGGCAGATTGGTGTTCTGTTGTTATGGTACAGATGCAATATTGCTGTTATGTCGTTGGGGCACATATTGCAGATTGGTGTTCTGTTGTTGTGGTGTGGGTGCCAGAGTGGTGTTCTGTCATTGGGGTTTTAGTGCCAGATGCGACACAAAATTGTCAGCACACATCCCTACTACAAAACTCTTGTTCCAAACATTGCTTTATTGTCAAAATTTAGCGTATGAAATTTCAAATGAGAGAAAAATAAAACTTTTGAGATAATTACCCCTGACCTCAAACAGTAACCTTGACCTTTGAGATAGAGACAAGGGGTTTGCACATGCACTTATTCTCATTTAAGTAATCTATCATGCTAAATATGAGCAAGATTGGTCAATGCGTGTCAAAGTTAAGGTCCAAACAAACTTCAATTTGACCTGTGACCTCAAATGGTGACCTTGACCATTTACTAGGTAGTCATGAGGTTTGCACATGACACTCCTTCATATTGATGTTAACATTCATGTCAAAAATAAGAAAGATTGGTCAATGCATGTCAAAGTTATGGTAAGGACAAAATCATATGGACACACTCATGGACATACCTGAAGTGGTGACTATGACTTACTCACCCCACCACAAAAAAGGTCTAGTCAGTAAGTTTTCATTATTTTATTAGATTCACAAGATTCTATACATACGTCTAAACATAACAACTTACTACAATCCCATAAAACCATTGTCATTAATTAGTGTTACTGTACAATCACGTTTTTTTGTAGGCAATAATTTTTTGTGGATTTTGGTAAAATATGATTTCATAGATTACAAAATTTAGAATAGTAAACCTTTGTTACGTTATTCAGGAGGCCGATAAATCGTGGGTAATACATCTTGTGGTCAAACTGTAACACAAAATCAAGGAAAAATTCAACCCCCACGAAAATCAATGATTTTACAGAATTTTTCAATTCAGGTTAAATTCCAGAGGGTTCTACCATTGCTCTAATCCTTGGAACATTAAATGAAGCTATAAATGTAAGAAATGGAAACTGTACACTGCGTACATGGCTCAGATAAAATTTAGTCAGAAATAAAATTTGAGAACAAACTTTTTGAACACCCTGTATTTAAATCATCTTTTAGAAAACTTTGTGCCAGCCAATCAGCGTCACACTTCACACTTTTGAAAATAAAATACAGCGCAATCTCTCTGGAGTAGACCTCCTTAGAGCAACAATCTCTCTTAAGTAACATAGTCATTTTGTTACAGAAGTAACCATTTATTATATATTTTACCTCTCCAGAGCAACAGCCTCTGTACGGTAACCAAACCTAGTGTGTCCCAATGGATCTAGTGAGGTTATACAGTAATCTATATTTAGCATGAGAATATTTAAAATTACATAAAACATTACATATTGACGTTACAGTCTAAGCTGAATGACATCAAGTTTGGTGAACTTTTATAATCATAAATGATTTTCACTATGGATCCAGGTATAACAACAAAAAGGCATCAGGGTAAACAACTCAAATCAAATTGCACTGCCAGTCGAAGAGTAACTTCCCCTTAATATATGATAAATTGCTTGTCACTTATAAGAGTATTTTATATTTCCCACAAACTAAATGTGCAGATCCAGCAGTTTTTCACAGGGTGGGGGTCCAACCAAGTTTTCCTCCTAGAGGAATTTATTTTTTTACCAGAATTGCAGGGAGTCTGGCCCACTCGTGTTCCCCTCCCCTCTGAATCAGCACATGAACTTACTGTATTTGACTATGCAGGTGTTCCATTTGACTTGGAAGGAGGGGTTTTGACCCTTGAAATTTCCAAAAAGCCACATTTGACATGCCAGATTTTGGTTTGAAGGATCATTTTCTTTTAAAATCATGGGTATTTTGCCTATAAAATGGTGTAATTTCGTCATAGGTATCAAAATGACCCTTTAGATTCTGAAGCTAATGGAACCTCTTCTATGAATACTACAAAATTGCAGGGCATCTGGACCCCCTGTGCCCGACCCCTCTATGTAACAAATAGGGACTGGAGTGCCCAATTCTATTCCTGGGAACACATGGGTTTGCATGAACATAATAATTCCAGTTGCATAACTTACTTACATTGAGAGAAAAGTATGAGATAAGGAACCAGGAGCCTGTTGCCTAACCAAGCCACTTTCAAATTGTGCTTTCTCAGTCTATGCAACGACATGCTACCAGCAAGCAGTACTCGCCGATAACATTCCATTTATTAACACTTTGCTATGCGAGCGCTACCGAGCATTTTCTTGTGCAATGGACCACTTCGGTAGCGCTTTGCAACGCAACGGTCTGCTATCCGCGAGCATTCGTCGGTAGCATATAAATTTCTCGCTTTGTCCGCTACGTAGGGCTTTTTTGAAGCAAGCCGTTTCCGAGCACAGCAGTAGACTTCACACAAACACTATAAACGGTGTTTGTGACTATAAATTCTTCCAACATCAATCAAGGAGGATATCTCAAGTGATACAAGAAGCCATTGCTGTACCACGGCATATCATTCTCCGATGCAAGCTTCCTCACAGGACTTCGGAATGGATTGATCACTGGTTCCGATAAAGTTCCTAAAGCTAATCCTTCCACAGCTAAACGTGAACACTCACAACTATATTGGCAATAATCCGTAAAATATGCCGGAACTAAGTTCGTCTGAAAAATAAATATGATATATATATGAACTGAGATTGTCTGAAAAATTAATAAGACATGTGTGAACTGAGATTGTCTGAAAATTAATAAGATATGTGTGAACTGAGATTGTCTGAAATATTAATAAGACATGTGTGAACTGAGATTGTCTGAAAAATTAATAAGATATGTGTGAACTGAGATTGTCTGAAAAATTAATAAGACATGTGTGAACTGAGGTTGTCTGAAATATTAATAAGACATGTGTGAACTGAGATTGTCTGAAAAATTAATAAGATATGTGTGAACTGAGATTGTCTGAAAAATTAATAAGATATGTGTAAACTGTGATTGTCTGAAAAATTGAACTGAGATTGTCTGAAAAATTAATAAGATATGTGTGAACTGAGATTGTCTGAAAAAAACAAGCAAACCGTGCAATATCGATCCTTTAGATTTGTGTTGGTATTACACCTCGAGTCTTCGTGATACTTTCTGCTTATGTAAACATACAACTGGGATTATAAATGTAGATAATATATCAGCTGTTAAATTATGCTCATAGAAGGTCGAGAGTCGTGTCAAATTCTCCAGACTATACCTATTGGACTTCTTTTCTGAGACAAAATAAAACCATTACCCTGAATTTTACTAGAGTTTGTGACCATTGTCTATATGCTGCTAATCCTGCATTGAAACCTGAAATAAACATTAACACTTTGTTTATAATAATTCATTTAAGGTCGATTGTGAAAGTAAGTTTTTAAATATTATTCACTCTTCACACCTCATTCCTGATGGTATCCCATGGTACCCATCAACAAGAGGGTATGAGATAGAAGCCATATTTCCCCTTTATTATTTTGTTTAAGCCAGATTTCTCTTTTCTCATCTTGTTCAAGATGCGACCAATTGGAAGACTGCATCCAAAGATTTGTTGTTTGGTTTAAAAATCCCAATTTTTAATAATTTTATAAATTCCATGGTCGACTCAAGCATACGATCTTTATTTCCATTTTCTAAATCTACACACAATGCACAACCAATTACAATTTCCATAAATATTCTACAGTCTGAAAATATGTCGAGAAAACAAGATAACAAAAGTTAATTATTACCAATCACAACAGACGGAATGCGAGCTGTGGTCGATGTTTTATGGTAGGGGCCACGGACTACTTTAATCTTCAAGTTCTCATATTCATACACACGTCCATTTAAATGTCGAGAAACTTCACATCCGTGCATCCATATATCAATAGTAAGTTCTGGTAATAGATGACTCAGCTCCTGAAATGTAGACAGATATGCTTCATATAGCAGAGAAATAATCATTTGTTCAAGATCAAGGTAATGAACTTTGACCAACTAAACTCTAAATCTAAGTCATGATGAACCACCAAACCAAGGCTGAAGACTGAGGACAAGGTTTGATCTACCCATCAGCTGACAAACATATGTAACAACCAACATGCAAAGCAATACACCCTAAAATTTCTGCAAATCAGCAAACAAAAGAGACATGTAACATGTCTAAACTTGAATACAGGTAACAAACCTGACCTTGAATACAGGTAACATATCTAACCTTGAATACAGGTAACACATCTAACCTTGAATACAGGTAACATTTCTAACCTTGAATACAGGTAACATATCTAACCTTGAATACAGATAACATATCTAACCTTGAATACAGGTAACATATCTTACCTTGAATACAGGTAACATATCTAACCTTGAATACAGGTAACATATCTTACCTTGAATACAGGTAACATATCTTACCTTGAATACAGGTAACACATCTAACCTTGAGTACAGGTAACATATCTAACCTTGAATAGAGGTAAAATATCTAACCTTGAATACAGGTAACATTTCTAACCTTGAATACAGGTAACATATCTAACCTTGAATACAGGTAACATATCTAACCTTGAATACAGGTAACATACCTAACATTGAAACCAGGTAACAAATCTTACCTGAAAACAGGTAACATATCTAACCTTGAATACAGGTAACATATCTAACCTTGAATACAGGTAACATATCTAACCTTGAATACAGGTAACAAACCTGACCTTGAATACAGGTAACATATCTAACCTTGAATACAGGTAACAAACCTGACCTTGAATACAGGTAACATACCTAACCTTGAATACAGGTAACATATCTAACCTTGAATACAGGTAACAAATCTGACCTTGAATACAGGTAACATATTTAACCTTGAATATAGGTAACATATCTTACCTTGAATACAGGTAACGTATCTATCCTTGAATACAGGTAACACATCTAACCTTGAATACAGGTAACATTTCTAACCTTGAATACAGGTAACATATCTAACCTTGAATACAGGTAACATATCTAACCTTGAATACAGGTAACATATCTTACCTTGAATACAGGTAACACATCTAACCTTGAGTACAGGTAACATATCTAACCTTGAATAGAGGTAAAATATCTAACCTTGAATACAGGTAACATTTCTAACCTTGAGGACAGGTAACATATCTAACCTTGAATACAGGTAACATATCTAACCTTGAATACAGGTAACATATCTAACCTTGAATACAGGTAACATATCTAACCTTAAATACAGGTAACATATCTAACCTTAAATACAGGTAACATATCTAACCTTGAAAACAGGTAACAAATCAACTTCTTTCTCCACTCCAACAATATCTATCAGTAGATTCTTTCCATCAAATTTGTCAGACCAACTTGGATCTAAAATATAACATACAAACACTAGATATTAATAATCTCTCGGTAAACGTTACCAAGTTTGCATATTATAATTATTAGGAAACTAAAGAAAACAGCCAATTTTTGGACACTGAAAATCCTGATGTTGAGGAAAATTCCTGAACTAAAAAGTTTAACATTCACTTACACATTACAAGGTTCTCACAAATATTCTGACATAAAATTCCCTGATTTTCCCCTGATTAAAAAGCAGTTCTCCCTGACTTTTTGTAACAAGAAGGTTATTATAAAGTACCCAGGGTGTAATTAATCTCACCTTAAACATGTAAAACAAGCATATCTTCTAGAATTGTTTTTAATGTTAAATTGGGGAAACTTTCACAAGCAATATGTTACATTAGCCTCTATATTTAATATCACAGGAGATGCCTTAAGACATTATATTTCTGAACGAATTTATCATGATAACAAATTTTGCAACTAAAACTAGTGAAAACAAGAAGGATTTTTGACACAAAAACATATATCTCTCAAAAGGCCATAACTCTGGCTAAAAAAATCGTCCAACCTAAAAATCCAGGCAATTTACACAACTTAGCTTATAAAAAGTACCAAGTATTCATGTGGGGTTTCATTTTAATCTAATCCATGGTAATTAACTTTAAGGTGAACAAGTGAGTACAAGTCAAATAGTTCCTGCGAGCAAATGATGTACCGACTTCATTTGACAGAGAATTGACAGGATCCTCGACCTTCTATCTGCATAATTCAACAGCTGATGTGTATAAAATTAAGCACGAAAATCTCAAAATTGTGAGAGAAAAATAAGCGGGATAGGCCGGTAGCTTTCAAATTGGGAAAACTATATGCAAGATAATTTGACATACGAAATTTATCAACAAATTGTTAAATAATTTCATGTATAACAAACCAATTTTCCAGACACTTAATTGTATATTATGACTCCCTTGTTCCATATAATATTTATATGCTTATAAATAAAACCTCGTATCAGTTCATTAAAAGGTATTATCATAAGACATGTTTTCAGTGTTCAACAATATCAAAGATCATAAACCAATTCCGATAATTCAATGACAATTGACTGGGAAGCGCTGTGCTTATGCAGCTGTAGTCACCTGCTGTTTAGATCCATGGTCTCAATATTGCCTAGCGCTCACTGAAATTTCGGACAGTTCTGATTTCTTTGGTAAATAAACTATTGCAATGCGACATTTAAGACCGATGTTATCCGTATGGAATAATGGAATTATTCTGGTTCACGACATTCTTACAAAATGCATCTTTTTTTGGATATTTTTTTTTAAATTGTAAACCATTGAGAACAGGTCACGTGCCCCTCCATGGACTTTTTACTATATTCTATCTAATATACCTGCTCGCTCAAGGCTCGCAAGTAACAAACTTCATGCCATCCAGACTAGGGATGACTATTGGGTCCATTTTTGACTATTGCAATACTACTGCATTGCTGGATACTATTGCGATACTATTGCAATAGTTATTGGCATGATTTGAAAACCAGAGATTGACTTATAAATGCAAATTTGCACTGTGTAAGATATCACTTAGTTGTACAACATACTAATCTATTATTTGTGGATATTATTTAAAATGAATAAGACAGAAATAGAACATAAACGGTTGCGATATTAGACCTGCCGTCCACTAGGACCCCGAAGGGTTCCCGAAGGCTAAATTTGCCTAATCGGGATGGTTTGGCATGTCTTCGGGACGTTCTGGAACCCTTCCGTGTCGTTCCTGTACCCTTCTGGACACTTCGGGACCGAAAAATCTTCGGAGTGCTTCGGGGTAATCGGAAACCCATCGGCAACAGTTCGGGGTGTTCGGGAACCCATCGTCATTCACTCGGCACCTTCGGGAAGCCTTCTGCGAGGCTTCGTGATCATTTTAACCATCCCGAGCGGTTCCCGAAGGAAGCTGAAGCAATGCCGAAAGCTCCCCGAATACGACGAGTGGATGAGTTATACACACGGAAGTTATGCCGATCATGTTAAGAAACATGCCGAATAGTTGCCGAAGGCGCCGATTGTGAATGGAAGGGATGGCGAGTCGAAGCAGTATTTCCCGAACTATACAAGAGCGACTGCGGAAGCGATGAAGTCAGGTTGCCGATAGTTTTAACCCTTATCGTGCTAAGCGCGACTCAGAGTCGCGCTACACGATACTTTCCTCCACTGCTGAGCGCGACTGTAGGTCGCGCTGTACAGTTGCGCTAGTGGGTTTGACGTTTAAGCCCCGTTTTACATTGCTTGTAGTATTCATGAATGAAATTTAACTATAATTTATTCAGTAGTAAATTACGAAACTATTTCTAAAAATAATATCAGCCAATCAACTACCAAATACGTTAAAATTACCGTCTAACATTTGTTGGAAATTCCGAAACTAAAATTACCGACGATCGGCTAGGAATGCGCAAGATGTTTTAGAATGAATATATAAGAATAATTAACATTAACTGTATTTTTTCCAATGAAATTTGAAATATCAATACTTGAAATAAATGCATCATAATATTCTGACAGTTTAAGTCGGAATATTCAATTCTGCGATTGGTATTTATTATTAGGCCTACTTCATAACATTTAGCATAGCGTTATGTATGAAGTGCATGGAAATATTTCACATTGCATTGACATACTGCTGAATATCATAACGTGTGAAATACCAATAATTATCAAAATTATATCAATGTGTAGCTTATTTCATCTTCTTTGTATAAAGTATAGGGTTTAAATCAGTAGTTTGATAATTAACACCATTAATTAGATACTAAACGGAGTCACTATCAGATGAGATTATTATCTCAAGTAGACTGCTAATATAATTCAGCACTGGTCAGCTGATAAGCCACTGGGAATCTAGCACGATAAGGGTTAATCTTGAATATATCGTTTTTCATCATGGCCCTACAAACCAAGGACAGGCTACCAAATAGGGTTGTGTCAGACCCTATAGAAAACGATGACATAACCAGTGTCTCATGGTCTTCAGCTATTAAAGAAAAACACCGGAAAGAGACACCCGGTATATCTACCTAGGACTGTAAGTTTTTTTCATGAGCTTAATATGTCAGTGTTTTTATACCTGAAACTAAGTCATTCAACTCTTGTGTAGCTGAAAATATGTCTTTTAATTTTTATAGCTGAAAATAGCGAGATTAATGTCGTCTTCCATCAATCGTATTCAACGTTCAACTGATAACAAGATAGTAGTTCGGCATCGTTTATATACATTGGCAACCTTTCAGCATTCTGAACACTTCCGTATATTCTGCAAGGTAACCGCAACCTTTCCGCATGATCGGGAAACATTCGGGACCAAATCCTGAACTGTCGGCATTCATTTGCGTTGCGTTCGGCTACTTCGTATAGGTTTCGGCGTTTATACTGCAACATTTCGTATAACGAACCACGACTACATCCCGAACGATCCCGATGGCAAAGATCCGCCCATTTTTATTGATAATTGATCCCGAAAGGTTCCCGAAGCAAGCAAATTGTAATCGGCTCCCCTTCCGCATATCATCGGGGTCTAGTGGACGGCAGGTCTTAGTCCTTTGTTGCAGTTTTGATGCGTGGAATTATTTTAAAAAAATTTTTTTTAACAAGAACGGAAATTGTTTTAAATCAATAATAGACTTTATAAATAAATCGGAAACTTTCGTAACTATCAATAGTGGAGCTAACTATGGGCGATAGTTATTGGATCGAGACTTTTGCTATCCATCCATACTATCCGGTTGCTGGGGATCGCAATGCATCGATATTTCGATGCATCGGCCCACCCCCTAATCATGACATCCAGCACAAATTCAAGATGTCTCCCACTTTATGTGTGAGATATTAAAGCCACAGATGACAGATATGGTCACCTGTGAAAAAAAACAGCATGAAAAGTCTACAGTCTTTGAAAATTCAAGAAAAATAACTAAGGATAAATTACCGCCTCCTTGACAGCCTAGTGGTAGGTAGAGCGTCTGCTTTAAGTGCGGGAGGTCTGGGGTTCGATCCCAGGCAGCGTTATACCAAAGACGAAATAAAAATGGTATCAGAATGCCCTTGCTAGAAGCTCAGCATAAAAGGGAAATTGGCTTCTCTTCTCTCATACCCTCATAGCAATGGATAACATCAGGAATGAGGTGTTGAGAAGGATTAATATAAGTTGAAAAACAATCGACCTTAAAAACATTAGTATAAACTATTACTTACAGTCATTAGGAAGACAGTATTTGATGATGTAAAAAACTGTAAGAGGCCACTGTAGCAATATAGCAACAGGTGAGTCCAGTCTAAATCCCCTACATTTATAGTATGACTCCCAGGTATCCTCCACAGGGGATGTTATAGCATCATCTAATATAGTTGATTCCACAGGTAGAACTATAACATCCTCATCTTCTAGCAAGTCACCTGGAACATTCAGACATCTTATACAATTAATTTAGACACAGGTAAAGAGTAAAAAAAACAATTTATTTTTATTATAAAATGTATGTTTTCTTAGATAATTTTTTTTACTCTTTATCAATGATACTGTTACCTGTGAATTTAGATAGGGTTCCCACAAATATTCTGACACAGAATTCCCTGACTTTTCCCTGACCAAATTGAGAAACAGCATCTTTCCCTGACTTTTCCCTGACCAAACTGAAACAGCATCTTTCACTGACTTTTTTAGCATGATCTGTCAACTTACCAAAATTGTGATACCCTAGATGACCCAACATTGATCTTTACCAAGATTTTGTTGAGATGACCACTGTGACCAAGTTTCATTAAGACTAGGCCAAAATTGTGACCTCTTGTGTCTACACAAGCAAATTGTGGACGGACTGATGGTAGACAGACAAAGAGTGATCACAACAGCTCGTCCTGTCATTTTTGACAGGATAGCTATAGAGCATCATTATATTGTGTGCAAAGAACATGTACATTACAGCTCGCGCAACTATTCCCTAAAATAGCGCATCACCGCGAATGGGGTAGGAGTGAATTTCCACTTGCATCACCCAAGATCACCACGATGCATGAAATTTCATCAACGCCGAGTGTATTTATTTATCAGCAGTAAAAAGAAATACCAAATGTATAATAATATAGAATGGTACATACCAAATGACACCTGTGTACCATGTTCTATCACCTCTCGTCTCCAACCACCTTGTCCATACACACCATGACCTCTAAGGAACTCTATATATCTACTTTCAGTAAAATCTGCTGATGTTGTTTCTGAAAAAAGGGAAAATACAATTTATAACAAAATGTCAAAAATGTGTTTCGGAACATTTTCATACAGTCCAAAATGTCTAATTGTATCCTTTCAGTAATAGAATGGATGTATGTATAAAATACAATAATTTGCAGGGGTGTTAATTTTCCTGATTTAACCAGATTCGTCTATCCTAAAAGAACTATGATTTCAAAACAAAAGTTATTTGACGAAAATATCTCAAGAAATGGCAAAGTTATGATCAACTATACCTGCTTTGAAGGATTTTCTTTAGTAAAAAGTTTTAAAAACTGAGTTATACATGGAAACAATGAGGTTGAAGGCCTCTAGATGGGAAAAAAGTGGTCGGCTGCATATGATTTTCAGGATTTTCAATTTGGCTCTTTTGACACCCTGAATCTGTAACCAACCAACAGTTTTCTTCCCATTAAGGCTGAAAGGTCCTGTTTATAACCCATGGGTCCTACTAAAATCCAGTAAAGACCACAAACAACAGTATGAGTATTGAATTTTAGTTTGAACCAGTAAGTGTGATTACCAATTCTGTTGGACCAATTATCAAATTGTTTCAATATTTCGTAATACATATTTTATATCCCAGACAAGGAACCATCTCAATACCTGAACAAAATGTGAATGGTAAATTCTGTAAATCTTCAGTTTTTGTCATATATTCAGCCATCTTTTTACACCACATTTTATGACTAGATGAAGCCATTTGTCCGGCTAACTTCCAATCGTTAACCTGGCATCCTTTGGAACAATAAAGCATTGCTTTGCAGGAGGCACTAAAATATATAAAGATAAGGTAAGGTAAGTAAGTTAAGACTTAATTTAATGAGGCTACACATTTGGTTTCCCAATCTTCCATGTGTCTGTTAAACAAAGGGCCATAACTCTGGCCAACATCATCCAACCTAAAACTCCTGACACTGTTCTCAACTAGACTTCGAGTACTATGTAGTATATATTAACCTCTCTCAATATATTTACAAAAGTCTGAAACGAAGAGATGCAGAATATTATGTACGTTAGCACTCTTCTCTCTACTGCACGAAAAACAAACTACGCATACGCTATAAATTACGTACTTTTAACTTTTTGAGACTACATAGTAGCATGATTAATGTCATGCTTAATGTCATGCAAATAACTATATTCAAAGTTACAGTGATATTGGAATATAACTCAATATTGTCGATAATTTCCACTTACTCCACATATACTTGGTACTGGAATCCAAAATAATAATATGTATACATGCATGTTTTGTTTATATTATAGTGTGTATATTTGTGTTAATAATTATGTCAATGCATGTACTTATTATAGGTGAAATCATGGGCATATTGCCTTTTTTTCGAAATAAACTATCTATCTATCTATCTATGAAGTAAAGTATTAATGATGGGGCATTAAACGGCAGTATCATGGAGTAGAGTTACTGGCATATAACTGTGTAGACATACCATTTCCTAAATAATCCAGCAGATCCTCTTAACCCACATACGGAACAACTTCTCATCTGTATATGACTTACATCCACACATTTGTTGATACCGTTATACAATAAGGACACACCCATATCCGACAGATCTATATTATCAGCTGATCTGAAAAGTGACAATAATGTTACTACAGAACAACCCCTCCACGGCAGCCCTCACTTGCAGCAACCTCTCAATACAAGCATGATCATTTTGTTCCAGATGTAACCAAGGCATTTACTATTACTTTTTCCTCTCCAAAGCAACAACCTCTGTACAGCAACAAAACTTTTTTGTTTTCCAAATTTTGTTGTTCTAAAGAGGTTATACTGTATTTTCTAGAGCTGTCATTGATTTGGCCTGAGGCATGTCAAAAATACTGATATATTATAAAACATGTATCAATGAAACATCATATTAAAATATTATTTGAACATCAATTATTAATTTGTTCATACATATGAACGAGTTACAAAGAGCTGTATTTCTTGCACAAAAAATGCAGCAAAAATTCAATCCTAAATGGTCTTCTGTGCATACAGGTTGTTATCCTGTGAACATGCGAAGAAAATCGGCCGCTTGCAAGTACTGATATAGTGAACACACAGCAATGCAATATGTGACATGTCCAAACTTACGACTAATATGAATAATTGGGGGACACACTGAAAGTTGTTTAAGTGCTCATTACTTCTGTATTGACGAAATAGATAAAAGCAAACAATTTCACTTCACTTACTTAATTGAAATAGGGTCCTTAAATGTGACCCTTACTGGTCGCCTAGGAACTCCATTCAGTGGGTTCAGCATACATACACATAGTAACTCCTTACATTGTTCATTGAATGAAGCGCCTGTTAGTAAACGACTTCCGATGACTTCGTTCATTTTGTCTCGGACTGTAAGGATGCATGTGACTTCGTCTTCATCTAAATAAATAAACAGCATGCAATGAGCAGAATTTAGAACCATATTCAAAATACAGTAAAATCATACATTTTTGTACTAGGTACAAAATTTCATTGATTTTGGTAAAATCATGACAATTTTGTTACTGTTTATAACTTTAATATATATTAATCAAAACATTTAAAGCCATGGAAAACCCGTTTTTACATATTCTATTTTTGTGCTTATTCAGATTTATCGCCGCTTTTCAACAATTTTCAATTTATGGAGGCCAGTTCACCTAACAACTTTTGGAGGATTCCGTATTCTAACCAGTACTTACTTAAACTTTTCAAACTTTTAGGAACCAGCAACTTCTCTACAAGTGGATGAAAATCCGAACAATAATTAAATTTTAATGAAAGGGTATGACCTGACGCGGCCAGGATGGCTGTGTTTCAAATCCAGCATCCTAACCACTGAACCAAGTCTACAGCTAACGCAGTCATTCTGAAGATTTATTGATCCTCCGAGAGCATTATTGAGTTTGTAAGTACAGTACAATCTCTCCAGTGCTTCCCACTGTAGAGCAACAACCTCTCTATAACAACACCTTCAAAATTTCCCTAAGCAGATATTTAACATAAAATTAATCTCTGTATATTAACAACCTCTGTACAACGGCCAATATTTGCAGCTCCCAAAGGGTGTCGCGCTGATATTTACCATAAATTTAACCTCTGTAGAGTAACAACCTCTGTACAACAGCCAATATTTGCTTCCCCCCAAAGGTGGTCACTCTACAGAGGTTGTACTGTACATACCAGTTTCTTCCACTGATTCCGCAATCAGCCACAAAGTGTCTTCATACGGCAGTAAGTGTAGCTCCTCCCACCTGCCCCTCTCAGAGTCTGTCTTATCTAGAAATTACATAATAATAAATTGTGCCCTTGTCGTCATCTAGCTACCTTAGTAAGCAAATATTTAGGAATACCAGTACTAACAAGACTGCGTTCAATAAACGCTTATGCCCCCATGGAAGACTTGTCAATAAAAAAGCTTAGACAATCAGAGGTCAGAATTCTGTAAAAATGTTGGATAGTGTATCATGGCATTGTCAATGTAAGATGTTTATGATGGTAAACAAAATTAATATGCAATGCCTTGATAGACTTAAAAAATATTTTAGTTTCAACAACTTGAAAGTTTTGGTTAACGAATGAACAGACAAATAAATGAACGGACAGGACAATCACTATATGCCTCCTGCATCAGTAGATGCGGGGCATAAAAAGACATTTTCATTCATTTGAGTGAGATAGAAAATCTTTAAACATTGTAAGTTGCAATCTTCATTGGTTCTAAGATAAATTACAGTTTTCTATGCTTTTATCAGATTTAATGCTGTTTTCAATACTGTTTCTGTTATAAATAATTAGGTGAACAATTTTCCTGGAATTTCCTGCAATTCATTTTAAGCATGTTTTTAATTGTTCAAGCGAAAACAAGTGACAATTCACTTCTCCACACAAGGACATAACCGGCGTAGTGAATGTCACGCGAGAATATAAAGGGGGACTCCAACCCCTAATCATCCGTGTGACAGTCTGGTGCTCTGTTAATTGCACCTTGTGGGCAGAGGTATCAGTTACAGATTTCACTGCAGGAATTTTGCAGTCAATGCCATGGGCAATACAGAGGGGTATCTAGACTTCCCCTGGAATTTTGGAAAAGTTTGATTTTATTATCTTATATTTACATGAGAGCTTGGAGACTTAATTGTAACAAACCTCTATAAACAATAGACCAAGAAAAATTGCTAGATTATCTCATGACTGGAGTATGGATTGTACCTGCATGACTTTCATCTGGATCTAGTGTGGATGTTTGTTGCACTTGTTCCATTTATAACAGTTGTTCATATTCCAAAAATCATCACTGAGAGTGCCTGCAATTGTGATTATAATTATGCAATATGACAGCGCTATTTTCCCAACGAATATGACTGTGAGCTATCTAGCAAGGAATATATACAGTAGGCTGGGTAGCAAGTTAGGTGTCTACTACCTACACTAGGAGGCACTTATAACTGTGCACTTACACAAATCTCACTTTCTCAGCATTTAGTAGATATATTTTGTTGAAATTTGCAGCAAGTGTAGGTAAAAGATGTGGGATAATGTTAAAGTAAATTTCATTACATAACACACAATATTCAGGAAACACCAGCACATTATTCAGCGTTGCATAAAATTGCGAAGTCACAAAATCTGCTCCGGCTTAAAACGCACAATTTTCCAACAGCTAAAGAGTTTATGCTATGCAATATTGTCCAATGATTGTGGATGGGCAATCTCAGTGACAGTTGATCGAAGCCTAATATGCCGCTCGTATCAAGATACGTAGAAATCCGACCAATCATTGCAGAAAAATGACGTAGACAAATTTAACAATGAACGGACAGATATATAGGTAGGGCATAACTCAAACACCTGTAGGGGGTTTAATGATTGCATAACGCGTATTTTTACTTATTGGAACGCAAATGATAATTATATGCTAACAATTACTTAGTGCAACATTGAGACGTCCGTGTTGATAAACCCGACGTCACGGCGTCAATTTAGACACACATCGTCTTTTGTGTTTTTTTAGGTTAACGGGTCATGAATTTAATGGAAATGACCACCTGTAATTTTATTTCCCGTTGTTTCACCATTTTCTCGTGCAATTCGTTAAATCGTTATTTTCACAGTCCAGTGAACAATATTCATTGAACCGTACGATTTAGATATTGGATTACTTTGCATGTCGACTGACAACTGAATACACAAAATTTCGTTTACAAATATTAACAAACAAAAAAGTTCTTAGGAATTGAAAACTGCACAGTTATAAGTGCCTCTTAGTGTAAACAGTACATGCGTCTCAGTCATATTCAATATTGAATGTTCTGCAGTATTAAGTTGAAGTTAGCAGCCTATTTAATGCCTTACAGAAATCTCAAGTTACCAGTAGGATACCATTCCTCAATCTCCAACTACAAGCACTTTCCTAGTTACAAATTTGCACCAAAGAATACGATATGTATATGATCTTTGTTTGCACTATGCTTTTAATTAAGGATGCCTTTTTTAGACAACAGACCAAAGCAACTGGTCCCCAACTATTGGCGTTGCCACACAAACTTTTTTAACAACTTAGGCATATGTGTCTACCAATGAACATGAGACCTCTTCTACTGGAAGCGGACGCTCTACCAATACCATTCACAGGCAAGCGTCGTATATAATATTCACAATAAGACTAAACAGTACATATACGACGCTTGCCTGTGGCCACCAACAGATCAATAGGGAAACAAGGAACACAAGGAAAACAAGAAACCAAAACTTAACTGTCAATATACATAGTCCAATATTACATGTGATCAAATTATGTATCAGTATAGTCAACAACAACAAAAAATATGAGGAAAAACTTCTGGAAACCAAATTAGAAATAGACCACAAAATGGTCGCGAAAACTGGTGACAATATAGTTAATGTTTCCATTTCAACCAACCAATGTATATCATCCAAAAATTAAGCAAACTAAGTAGTACCCTGTCACTTTAAATAACAATGATTGTATGTAATTTACCTTGATTTTACACAAATTCACAAAAACTAAATCAAATTGGGAATTTCCACTGCGAATTTTACCCCGCAGATACGCGCTATTGGTCGGTGTGTAAACAATTTTCACGGAGGATTTCCCAATGTCGAAGACAGTTAGAATGGCTAAATTATTTGTTGCCAGCGTTGACAGTAGGTTAGGACAAGCTGTTCAAAAGCTTCTACCAGCAATAGATGTAATAAGCATTGAAAGATCATCCACAGGTGCGATATTACATAGTTTTCACATTTCGCGATTGTCCGAATATTTTTATCCGAAATTGTGTTCTTAGCCCATTTAAGGTCAAAAACCACCAAATATTTTTTTAACTTGTTCGTGTCGTGTGGTCATCCGGCACACATATTTATCAATGACTATTGATTAGATTTCACCTTGCTGCTTCAAAATATTGAGCACAAATTGAACATATAAAATCCATTGGGTTGGTTAATTGAGTCTCGGCCTTCTGTAGCGCAATATCTTCACAGGTACTTGTCTTTTTCACAGGTAGGCCTACTGCATTTAGTCGTCAAATAATGTCACGCAGGTAATTCAAATAAGTTTAACTGAATTTATTGCAAGCGCAGTAAAAAATTACATTTATTTTGATACTGAGGCTAGCTTGTTCACAAAATCAATGTCAAAATTCTACACTTTTCTATCCATAAAATATCATTGTCTTTGATCCATTTAAAATCGTTCGTTACATGTATATAATAAACAGGAGTGTAGCACATCCCCCATACAAAACGGAAATCCTATTGCCAGTGCTAGGAAAGTGTTCCATTTTGCAATCAAGCTAATCCATTTGCCCAAGAACAATTACATGCTGCTTGCGCATTTGTATATCAGCAAGGCCTCAATAAATCCACTTGTCCGCTTGTCCTGCACAATATTTTCCTTCTTTATTTATATAGCAGGACAAGTAAGATTTCTATTTTTTTTTCTATATTGCAGGACGAGTGCTTTTTAAATATTTGTTGTATATAATCACCTTGTGAGTGATGCACAGTATTTAGAAGAAGAATGATGCATATATATCTCATTCAATCAATGACATAAATATTTGTGATTTAGTTCTTAAAAGTTCTATATTTAGGGTCGGTTCCATGTGGCAAGAGAAAGCTGAGAATTAATACCTTTTCCCTCCATGATGAAGGCTGAAATTTTTTATGTTTTATAGACTGCATGTATACAGTTATAATCTCCTCTTTTCCTTCGATGATTCAGGGTTGGTAAGTTGAACGCACTTAGAGGGTAACACAATTCTTATAAGGTGATAATTAGGTTGCATGCCTTAGAACGTACATTTTCCAATGTTTTGCCAAAAACAAGATATTGTTTGTTTCCCCTTTTCGGCCCTGGCCAATTATAGGGTTGGATTATAAGTTAAAATATTTGTTTATTATTAATGGAAACTAATTTTGAATACATTGTGACTTTAACAGTTTGTGTATGGTGAGTATCATTGCCTGTTGGAAGGAATAAACAGACATTATGCGTTTTATAAGTGTCTTTTTGATCGGTATTTCATTCTTCCATACCTGACTTATTTTATTTAGAATTAAAAAGATATTTTGTGAAGAGGAGGTCGGAGTGGTAGGGAACGCGAAACAAACAAAAAATTTATCTTTGGCGATTGCTATATATCTTTCTTAGTGAAAATGGTGAAAGGATACAATTATATATACTTCTCATATTGCACTTACATATCAAAGTTAGTACTGTTCTGTAACTGTATTATATATACCAAGGGACACAACACTGCTCTTGCCCTGATGCGAATTCTAATTACTTTGACACGTACTAGTTGAAAGCTTATGTAACCTCTCAAGCTAATATTTAACATAATTTATTTGGTATAGTGCAGAGATATTAACATGATCCGGATCTTTATGCATGAATATACTAGTATATTACATGGTTCTTGAGTTGATCAAATATATCAATTTCCACAGGCAAATTATGCATTATTATTCCTATGGATTTGTGTTTGTGTATTACACATTGAGCGTATTTTTGATACTTCCCACTTATGAAAACATACAGTTAGAGTTAAGTTAAATATAGAAAATTAATCAACTGTTAAATTATGCTAATAGAAGGTTAAAGAGGATCATGTTAATATCATATCTCTGCAGTTTACTGTATAGTGGGTTCTGCATGCAAAACAGAAATTGGTCAATTTTATTTCAGAGTCATTTAATTATTTCTGCTTCCTGCCAGAAAGTCAGGAATACATTTTTGCAGTTTGCGTAAAATTGATTATTAATAAAATGCTCATTTTGAACAGTGTTGATGTACAGAAAACAGTTCATTACTTAGTATTTTAAATTATAATATCGAAGTTTAATTCTGCTTCAATCTTTTCTGTTGATCGATAGTTTAAATGTGCATGATTTATTTCTGCATGACAGACTGTGCCACTCAATCTACAGAAAAATCAGGCATAAAAATCTGCAGAATTAACTCAATATAAGGTTTATACTGTTTATTTTGCACAGATGGGATCAGTGAGGCGAACAAGAAACAGATTGAAGAAAATGCTGAAATATTGTTAGCTGATGTTCCTGTTATTATTGATGTTGCACAGACAGCAAAGAAACTTAAATGGGCAGCAAGTACTTGGGCAGGTATTGTCAGTTGTTATTGTTGTTGTTGTTGTTGTTTGTCTTCTTCTTCCACTCTGGGGCAGTATTTATGTACAAAATCGTGTTTACCGTAGATTCTTAGGTAGAGGCCATATACAAGCCACTTCTCCTGCATCATGTGTGAGTCTCGCGCATTTTAGACTCTACTCATGCATGCTCGGAGGCAAATTGATACAATCTCATGCATTTCTTAGTCATACTAGAACCTCAAATTGTTTGTTTACATTATGAAAATGATCACAAATATTAGTTTAAATTGCTCAAGTAGCATGCATGGAATTGTCATACATGTAAAATCAGTGGAAACTGCATATACACTTAATTGGTGTAAGTCAAAAGTTTGAGCAAGGAAACTCTCCCTCACTTTAATGATATCTCCTGCATTTTCATCACCAATCTCATGCAAAGGGGTCTGCAAAACATGGCATGTGTGTGCTTAACATCTTTTGATGTAGATGTAGATTCTGTTAACAGATCCCACAAAGAACGAATAGGTCACCAAGTTAATGTACCCCGTCATTGAAGAGAAGCTCATAAGAAAGTCTCGGCATGCCAGTGTTGTCTCTTTTAATATAAATGTACTGGTGAATAATGAATTATTAATTTAGGGAATTTAAAGTACATAAGTAAGACGTTTAATTTATGTATTTATGTTGTATAATTGTAGAGGTTCTGATAGTGTGCAGCTTCCATGTAATTATGTATTTTATTTTTTGTTTTTCAGTAAGAAATATTGCAAGACTTAGTGCAATTCAAATTTGTAAAATTCATATGTTACCTCTGGCTATGTAAATAAAACATAGTTCAGATAAGCATTTAATTATATAGTTCAATTATCTTTTGTTTAAATGATTTCAGGTGTAGAAAATCTGATTGCAGGAATTGACAAGAAGAAGGTAAGGGTATAGGTAATATTTTTAGTCGGAATACAGAAATTTTGACATACTCAGGTTAGTAACGCTATGAGTGAAATAAAAACGGAAGACTCGGAACGAGACCTAGGAGTACTGTTTGATACTGATCTTAAGTTTCGACAGCATATCAACAATAGTATTAACAAAGCAAATAAGATTACTGGCTTGGTAAGAAGAACCTTCCTTCATGTCACTACAAAATCGTTCAGAAAACTTTATAAAACGCTCATTCGTCCTCACCTGGAATATTGCAACATTGTCTGGAGTCCTCGTTTCATAAAAGACATTAATTTGATGCTGTTGAAAGGGCACAGAAAAGGGCTACTAAGCTTGTGTTTTATGTGAGACATATGGCATATGAGGACAGATTGAAAGTCTTGAAAATTCCGTCTCTGTCTTATTGAAGAGTGCGAGGTGACCTGATAGAAGTTTACAAAATTATTAATAAGAGGAGGATATTGACTTTAAAGTATTCTTTGAATACAATAACACATCCACAAGAGGCCATAACTTAAAATTGACAAAGAAGAATTGTAGGAGAGACACTGGAAAGAACTTCTTTTCTATGAGAGTTGTCAATAACAGGAATTACTTACCTGAAGATGTAGTGAAAGCACCAACATTGAACTGTTTTAAAAATCGGTTGGATAGTTATATGGGAAATACAATCTACACCACACGATCGGCCGAAAACTGGGTGCAATCCGTAGAGGGGGTCCTATGAGCAGAGCCTGCTCGCGACCCGAACTACAGATGTAAGATGTAAGAGTTGAACTCAGAATTTTAAGAGTGTAATATGCATTTTTGGAGTAGAGTTAGTTATAGTACAACCTCGTGTATCTGTCATCCCTTTGGACCGGGTCACATTATCATGATAAAGAAAGAACGTCAAGTGACGTCATTTGCATATTTAATGCACACTGTGCAATATCACTCTGCATTATTAGTTTTACAGCACAATAGAAAAGTTCATGGGTATGTGATAAAAATTGTTCTTTAACCCCTCACTTTTTTCATAATGTTAATTTCCCATAGGCAAACAGGGAACACTTTTACTGAACGTCCATTGTTACCATGTGACTGAACATTTTTTTACTGTCAAAGGGTGATAGTAAATTTTTAACAGTTTTTTCTTGAAAAAAGTTTGGGGTAATAAAGTAAATAACACATAGCTTTGTGGGTAACAGTAAAAATGTCAGCCTGAGGAAAGTACTGTTACCCAAGGCCGAGGGTAACAGTACATTCCGATGGCTGACATAATGTTATTTATATAATATCAACATACTGTTGTTTTTATCTGTAGCTACCACCGTTTGTCATCACAAGAATGGGATTGGCTTTTAACAGAATTATGGCAGAATATGTACTTGGCTATATTCTTACAAAAGAAAGATTTATCATAGAATTATCTCAGAAACAGGATAAAGGTACCTGGGACATGTGAGGGCAATTTTGTACTTATTATACCCCCAGATACATAGTATATTGGGGCTATATTGGAGTAATGCTTGAGGTTGGTCTGTTGGTTGGTCGATCAGTTGGTCCGTGCAAATTTTGTCCGCACTATTTCTCTGTAACCATTGGTCGTATTTCAACGAAACTTTACATGAATGATCAGTACTAAGTCTAGTTGTGCATATCCCCAACACACGTTGGTAGGATTAATTTTAAGGGAGTTAAGGCCCTTTGTTTTAATAAATTTTGTCTACACTTTTCTTTGTTACCATTGCATGAAGTCTAGTTGTTAGAGCACATTTAAGTGACTGTGTCAAGCAGCATCTGGGGGTATTCACCACATTCAGTGATATTTCTTGTTACATCTCCTTCACATTGCTAGCTTATAATGAGGTCGTAAGTACAAAATTGATATTTTGAGAAAACAAGAAAAAACTGTCTGAAAACTACTCTTTACTTATAGAAAAACAAGCTTTTTCAACTTCAGTTTGGTCAACATTACCTATTCAGATTTTCATGAAAATAGGCACATAAGAAGCGCCTTGTGATGCAGACTTCAAATATGTATGGGTCTTATAAGGTTGTGAGTAGCATTTACGCTTTTCTCATTCTAAACCAGAGTTATATTGGGGGAGACATATTGATTTTATGCTGGACGTCTGTCTGGATGATTAATTGTCACAAAATTTGTCTGCGCTAAGTTTCCTTACCCATTAGTCAGATGACATAAAATTTGTCTGGGCTCTTTTGCCTTAACCATTGGTAGAATTGCAATGAAACTTCCCCTAAATAGTTGGTGTGCATATTGTCAGAAATTTTAGGTCAGATGTTTTTTGCTCGAGTTGTAATAGGCATACATTTTTATGCCAAAACAGTTCTTGTTTTTACTTTCATATTTACCAAAGTGAAATAATTATGGTCACTTTTCTGGCCAGCTGTTTTTTTCTTTCCATGCAGTTTTCTTTCATTATTGTTCATGCTTACTTCTCATGAACCTCTTGTTGGAATTTATTGAAACATTGGAAGTTACACAATGATGTGTACATCATGACTTGTGAGTGTTGTTTTGCGCTGTATTACCTTAAAAATTAATCACTATGATAAATAGACAAATACATGTATTTAGTTGAGAAAGCATTGCGTTATGTGTCAGTGAGAATTTATTGGTTCCACCAATAGAGTGGAGTATATTTAATTTTGTGAGCTGAACTTAACTGAACTGAACTGAACCATTCTCTTTCACCAGAGTATTCTTCGTCTGTAAAGTCACGGAACTTGACTGTATGAGGATGAACTGAACTGAACTGAACTTTCATTCACATAACATAATACATCACATAAAACGTCTTACTTTGTGTGTAATCCTGCATCATCTTATTAGTTCCCTACCGGTTTTCAACCGGAGGGGACTAAAGGTTTGCCGTCCGTCCGTTGGTTGCCATGGCAACAAAAATATTGAAAATTTAAAGGGATTTGGCTTCAAACAGGTTGTGGACTTCTGTATTGCTTGTAATTCTTAGTGACTTGTTAATGTGTGTAACATATGTTATCATTGTTTTTGTATGTATGTAGGACTAAGTATCACACATACAGAAGTATAGATGGCCTGACGATTGGTATATTAGGACTGGGCGGGATTGGCCAGGAAGGTATGTGAGCTTACATTAATAGTACATGTACAAAGTCAATACACTTGTGGAATTTGATGACCTACATCTACTGACAAGCGGAAACAAATCTATCCAGCGTCTTATGAGAGTTATTCCCCTTTTCTGACTTTGAATCTTTACACAAAACTGTCAATTACTCAAAGACTATCAAAGGTATCCACTTGAAATTCTACATAGTTGTTCACCGTTACTAAGGGAGGTTATACTGACAAGGCTGGTAACCCTGTGACCTATATTTATGGAGTTATCTGCCCTTATTATTCTTAGAATTTTGACTAACAGATGAGCCAGGTTACTGTCAAGTACGAGAAAGTCGAGCGTCCAGCACTCGTAGACGGTGCTCTTGTTAAGTATTTGTTATAGGTTGCGGCCTGTGATCAATACGGAATATCACTGCAGTGTGTTGATCTGTTAGGCCGTATTACCTCAAGTTGCTTGTGTAATGCGGTATGGCGCAATCAACGAGAGGTAATACGGCTTAAAGGATCAACACCACTACAGTAATATTCCTTTTATTATATATCTTCAAACGTGAAAAAAGTGCTTTTTCGCGCAAAAATGCGTTTGACGTGTATACATTGACGTCATGAACGTTGGCATATTTTTGGCATATAACGCGACGCACATTCATAAAAAGACAATTGTTTACGTCGTGACGTCATTGAAGTTGGCATATGTTCGGCATATAACACGTCAGACATGCATGATATGGATTCGGAAAACCAGACATGTACGTGGGTAGATCCAAAAGTAATGTCACTGCTCCACGGTGAGTTTATTTGTTGGCGTACGTCAATAAAATTTATATCAAAATGTGAAGTAATTCAATTCTGATTAATATAATTTGTGTCATATTGTTGGAATATTAAAATAACATTATATAGACATTCAAAATATACCACTGAAGTCACGTCGCCGCACACGAAAATGACGTTATTTTGCCAGCCTATAATTACAATTGATGAGACATGGGTGTATTTCTATGACCCTGGATCAAGACAGGCATGTAACAATGTGTTTTCCTCACTACATAAAGACTCTGGTATGTAAATCTGTTTAAAAAATAGGTGAACAGACATGAGCGTTGTATAGAACATCAATGACGATACCTTGAAAAGGAATGATGTATGAAACGTCAAATTTTGTTTACGACGTCGATAACGTCATTTGCTTGCGGCGATGTCCGTTAGTAGGCTTCCTGTGTACACGTATATCTCAATAACAAATAATTGCATTATTATGAAAATTGGCGATTATATTGGAAATAGATTAATGTAGAGGTGTGTAAAATTGCGTTGTTTTATTTAAATTAAGCACGATTTTACAGCACTAAGGACATTACTTTTGGATCTGCCCACGTATGATACGGAAAATGCAATCTGTCGCGTTGTATTCCACTGCGCGATTTGGCCTGTATTCGTGACAATACATTGCTAGGTATATAATAAAACCTGAGACCTCTCACACTCAAAGTATCTGCTAATTTGTAATTGCCTGTATAGATTGTATAAGCACAAAGTAGTCTGGGTTTTCTCCCATACTGTCAATTACAAATACACTAGCAGGCTTTTAAGTGGCCCTAAATTTCCTATTTTTTCAGACATTAACTAAATTACTGTGTATTGTATTGTAGTTGCTCGACTATGCAATGCTGTTGGTATGAAAGTGATCGGAGTGACTAGAAGTGTACCATGTGAGGACAAGAAGTGTTCATTTGTTTCAGATTACAGGTATGTTATTGATACTATACATAGAGCTATAAACTGTACATAATTATACCCCCACCCCCAACCATTGAGTTGCAAGTCAGCTTTTACTTGATACACTGTTTTTAAAGAATTTTTCATCAAATAACTTAATTTATTTTCTGCATACAAGTTCATTCTTTCTAGTGCTGCAAATCTGAATTTCCCGAACTGTAGAACCTCCAGGGTCAACTTCACATGCTGATGAAATCCTTATTGACTTTCATGACAACTCTTTGGAGATACAAGATAATACACATATTATATATTATTAAAATTTATGTAACTTTTATTTAATTTTCTAGAACTACCTCAGAGATCTCGTCAGTATTACGTGAGTGTGATTATGTGTGTAATATATTACCCAGTACTCCACAAGCTCGGGGATTGTTGTCAGGGGACGTTTTGTCACATTGTAAACATAAGGTGAGTTAGCTCAACATATAGCTCAGATGAGGGTCTTGAGACTCCTGGACATACTGTAGATGTACTTGATGAATTCGGTAGATCCTGCTTATATTTTTAGAATTATTTGTTCAAAGAGTTTATCCTCATAAATGTTTGAGTTACATAAGGTTATACATGTATGAGGCAACCTAACTATTTTTCCTGGACTGCATCCTAACCAGTGCCAACTTACCCATCCACCAGGAATCAGCAACTCTACACATGTGGAGGAGACATCTTGATTTTGTGTTGGATGCTTGTCTTGACGTCTGTCACAAAGTTTGTCAGTCCGGCTTCTCCTTAAACAGAGTTATGGCTGTTTATGTTAGGCATATGTTTTTGTGTCAAAAACCTTGATATTGGTAGTTTCTTGTTGACGTTGATTGTAACGTTGGTGTACCTATAGTCTTTACATTGGCTGTGCAGACTTATACAACATAGAAGTGTAAAAGCTTCTGTTATACAAAATTTAATATAGATGTGTTTATATATTACAGCAAAGTGTATTTATCAATATAGGAAGAGGTGATGTAATCGATGAACAGTCATTGGTTAAAGCAATCAGGTACACATATATTAAATGATAATTTCTTAACACCCCACACATCATTATATTGGTACACCCCACACACCATTATATTGGTACAGTACCCCACACACCATTATATTGGTACAGTACCCCACACACCATTATATTGGTACAGTACCCCACACACCATTATATTAGTACAGTACCCCACACACCATTATACTAGTACACCCCACACATCATTATATTAGTACACCCCACACATCATTATATTAGTACACCCCACACATCATTATATTAGTACAGTACCCCACATACCATTATATTAGTACAGTACCCCACACACCATTATATTGGTACACCCCACACACCATTATATTGGTACAGTACCCCACATACCATTATATTGGTACAGTACCCCACACACCATTATATTAGAACACCCCACACATCATTATATTGGTACAGTACCCCACATACCATTATATTAGTACAGTACCCCACACACCATTATATTGGTACACCCCACACACCATTATATTGGTACAGTACCCCACACACCATTATATTAGTACAGTACCCCACACACCCTTATATTGGTACAGTACCCCACACACCATTATATTGGTACAGTACCCCACACACCCTTATATTGGTACAGTACCCCACACACCCTTATATTGGTACAGTACCCCACACACCATTATATTAGTACAGTACCCCACACACCCTTATATTGGTACAGTACCCCACATACCATTATATTGGTACAGTACCCCACACACCCTTATATTGGTACAGTACCCCACACACCCTTATATTGGTACAGTACCCCACACACCCTTATATTGGTACAGTACCCCACACACCATTATATTAGTACAGTACCCCACACACCCTTATATTGGTACAGTACCCCACATACCATTATATTGGTACAGTACCCCACACACCATTATATTGGTACAGTACCCCACATACCATTATATTGGTACAGTACCCCACACACCATTATATTAGTACAGTACCCCACACACCATTATATTAGTACAGTACCCCACACACCATTATATTAGTACACCCCACACACCCTTATATTGGTACAGTACCCCACACACTATTATATTAGTACACCCCACACACCCTTATATTGGTACAGTACCCCACACACTATTATATTAGTACAGTACCCCACACACTATTATATTAGTACAGTACCCCACACACCCTTATATTGGTACAGTACCCCACACACCCTTATATTGGTACAGTACCCCACACACCATTATATTAGTACACCCCACACACCCTTATATTGGTACAGTACCCCACACACTATTATATTAGTACAGTACCCCACACACCCTTATATTGGTACAGTACCCCACATACCATTATATTAGTACAGTACCCCACACACTATTATATTAGTACAGTACCCCACACACCCTTATATTGGTACAGTACCCCACACACCCTTATATTAGTACAGTACCCCACATACCATAATATTAGTACACCCCACATACCATTATATTGGTACAGTACCCCACACACCATTATATTAGTACAGTACCCCACACACCCTTATATTGGTACAGTACCCCACATACCATTATATTGGTACAGTACCCCACACACCCTTATATTGGTACAGTACCCCACATACCATTATATTGGTACAGTACCCCACACACCATTATATTAGTACACCCCACACACCATTATATTGGTACAGTACCCCACACACCCTTATATTGGTACAGTACCCCACATACCATTATATTGGTACAGTACCCCACACACCATTATATTAGTACACCCCACACACCATTATATTGGTACAGTACCCCACACACCCTTATATTGGTACAGTACCCCACACACCCTTATATTGGTACAGTACCCCACACACCCTTATATTGGTACAGTACCCCACACACCCTTATATTGGTACAGTACCCCACATACCATTATATTGGTACAGTACCCCACACACCCTTATATTGGTACAGTACCCCACATACCATTATATTGGTACAGTACCCCACATACCATAATATTAGTACACCCCACATACCATTATATTGGTACAGTACCCCACATACCATTATATTAGTACAGTACCCCACACACCATTATATTAGTACAGTACCCCACATACCATTATATTAGTACACCCCACATACCATTATATTGGTACAGTACCCCACATACCATTATATTAGTACAGTACCCCACACACCATTATTCCAAGATAAAATGTCAAAAAACAACTGTAGACAGTAATCACTATTTAATTATATAATTGCCTTTTAGAAAATGACAAACGAATATTACCCAATCCTACAGTAATGCATATTATTATACATGAATTAGATATAGACTTGCCTGATAAGCACATGTTAATAGATTTAATTAAAGTGGCATATAATGGCCATGTTGACTTGAACTCTAACTGGTAACGCTGTTAGAGTTAAACACGCTTTAAGGAAGGCAACAACCGAGGGCATGGATTCACGGATTATTTATCAAACCGTATATTAATTTACTGTAACAAACTACGGAGATAAATATGTCGTACACCGTCATAAGATCGAGTACGCTCTAGGTACTCGAGTTGAAACATATCGGGACGTACGCTCCAAGTACCCCGTAATAAGACCGAGTACGCTCTAGGTACTCGAGTTGAAACATATCGGGACGTACGCTCCAAGTACCCCGTAATAAGATCGAGTACGCTCCAGGTACTCGAGATGAAAACTATATCGGGACGTACACTCCAGGTACCCCGTAATAAGACCAGGTACGCTCGATGTACCGTATAAAAATCATGTCTACAGTAAATATGTATTTTAACCAAATGTGACTTATCTAAACCAATGAGACCTTTTAAGATATGCCAGTTTTTTATTTGAGACAACGCTCGGACAAGTCTTAAATGCTCATAAAAAACTACAGTCAGATGACTGAATTTTGTAACCACAGGGACCTCAGCCACCACTGGTAACTCAGTAGAGACCGAGAGAAACCCCATGGAAATGCAAAATATATTTAATATTGAGTCAGTGTTAATAAACACATAGATATGCCCTCGGTTGCCTTCAAGCGACAGAATTTTCCGCCAACATGACAAATGTGAGTATGAAATATACGATGAAAGATCAACTAAAGTTGGAAAAGCAAGAACATGTTTCAGGCAAGTAATATATCAAATTAAGTAGGGTCATTAATTGCGAATATAGTACGGAGATATTGACACGATCTCAACCTTATGCATGAGTATACTACAAGTATCAATTTCCGCTATCAAATCATGCCCTATCTGATCTAAATTAATAGTTTTGTTTGTATTCCTACTCATGCCTAATTATGATACTTCCGCTTATGAATATATATAACCTGAGATATAAATATAGACGATGAAATAAATCAGCTGTTAAAATACTTATTGAAGGTCGAGGATCGCGTCAATTTCTCCTCGCAAAAATAGGCGATTATTACGCCGTTAAACAGAGTTATGGTCACTGGTTGAATCACTAGTGTCATGCATCTTGCTGAATAATCTGTATACAAGTGTACTTTATGAACGCATCATTGTCGGTGTCCTGTCTTTTCCTTGACGGAATCGAATAGAAACAACTTCACAAAATTTATATTGACCTAATCAACACAAATATTAACATTACTAACACTTCTGGTAATCGGTTCACGACAACAACCCCATCACTAGGAAGCACGTGTTTAAGAATCACCTTGTACTGCAGATTTCTTATGAGTGGATTCGATGAAGCTTGGATACTGTTTGACGCCGGTGTTATCGTCTGGTTACCATATCGAAGCAGTGATGCGTATTCAATTCCCGATACATCAATCAATGTGACCATATTTCTGTTGTGACCCGCATACATGTGGTAGTGTACGTGACGCAAATAACATCAAACTGGAAAAATAACAAACTGAACGGCAGTACAATGACTCGAATATAATGATAATAGTAATTAATATATATATATATTTTTTTTTGATAATGTTAAATCTAGCGGCTCTAGGCCGAATATGATATATTAGAATATTAACCGTGAGAAACAACAAATGGTTGATATTGTTGAAAGGGTGTGGTAGGGTGGGTGCAACTTTCACCGTTGCTGTCGGACAAACAAGTGGTCATATACGTGGCCGAACTTGTGATATTCACGCTCGGTGAATATCGGAGTCACGCGAGAGTAACCATGACAACCACATAGCGTCGCCGTGTAGCAATTGACGGGCCGTGTGTATACACCCGGCAACCACGTGAATTTTCCCGTAATAAATTAGATTAATTCATAGGTGAATTAATCTTCATTATTCCAAGATAAAATGTCAAAAAACAACTGTAGACAGTAATCACTATTTAATAATATAATTGCCTTTTAGAAAATGACAAACGAATATTACCCAATCCTACAGTAATGCATATTATTATACATGAATTAGATATAGACTTGCCTGATAAGCACATGTTAATAGATTTAATTAAAGTGGCATATAATGGCCATGTTGACTTGAACTCTAACTGGTAACGCTGTTAGAGTTAAACACGCTTTAAGGAAGGCAACAACCGAGGGCATGGATTCACGGATTATTTATCAAACCGTATATTAATTTACTGTAACAAACTACGGAGATAAATATGTCGTACACCGTCATAAGATCGAGAACGCTCTAGGTACTCGAGTTGAAACATATCGGGACGTACGCTCCAAGTACCCCGTAATAAGACCGAGTACGCTCTAGGTACTCGAGTTGAAACATATCGGGACGTACGCTCCAAGTACCCCGTAATAAGATCGAGTACGCTCCAGGTACTCGAGATGAAAACTATATCGGGACGTACACTCCAGGTACCCCGTAATAAGACCAGGTACGCTCGATGTACCGTATAAAAATCATGTCTACAGTAAATATGTATTTTAACCAAATGTGACTTATCTAAACCAATGAGACCTTTTAAGATATGCCAGTTTTTTATTTGAGACAACGCTCGGACAAGTCTTAAATGCTCATAAAAAACTACAGTCAGATGACTGAATTTTGTAACCACAGGGACCTCAGCCACCACTGGTAACTCAGTAGAGACCGAGAGAAACCCCATGGAAATGCAAAATATATTTAATATTGAGTCAGTGTTAATAAACACATAGATATGCCCTCGGTTGCCTTCAAGCGACAGAATTTTCCGCCACGAAATGAAGAATAATATAATTTGGACATCTTCATTTTATTATTTTTATTTCCCCCAAAATTCTTATATAAAGATTTAAATTGACTTCGCGAATTGCAGCAATTTAGAAATCCACACCAGCGGCGGACAAGTGAATGTCGTCATCGCGAAACAACCACACAGTCTAAATGTCGATATTAACCGTTGTATGATAGCTACATTGCGTTTGACCAATCTTGTTAAATCGTTACGTTTTTAAACAGGCGTGTTCTCCCCGGTAACTCTAGGACGTACACCAACCCATATTAATTTTAAACTACGGAAGGCTTGGCGAACGTACTTAACTGCCTGTAAGATCGTGAAAATGCAATGGGAGACGTTAATAAGCTCTCTCCCCTTAGTACTCTCTAAAACAAAATTTGTCCTATCTGCGGATTACTCTGCTTTTATCCCCGCTTTGTTTGTTATGCTTGGTAGTAATTAGGCTAAAAAATAGGCGTACATTGGCACACGTGTCGTCTCTTTCCATACGAATGATAAGCCCTATGCAGCATAGTGGTAAGACTAATATAAAGGTGTCTCCTTTCAATTCTATTCTTATATTGTGTGAAACTAAAATTGCCAATAATGTACTGAATGCAACACAAAAATTGATTTAGGTAGAGATTACAAACGCTTTAAGAAGGTACGCGCGCCTTTTATCTAAAGATCAAACTATTCTCATCATCCAAAAATGACCCCACGTCACGAGTCCCGTTATCGAGACACAGCTTTCAAACGACCTATCGTTGTAATACATTAATACTATCTAATTCTTACATTGATGACACCAACATATTCATTTTAAAAGTGTTAGGTATTCTGTTCCTGTCTAATCAAAGAATTATGTCTTACATGGTAATTTGCATGAATAAACTTGGTTCGCATTTTGGAATGTAATACAACATGTATAATCTTTTTTTTTTAAAAATTCAACAAAAACCATCGTTTAGGCAACGCCCGGTCATTAAGCGCTATTTATATCTATTTCTCAATTATCCTTGTGAAAACCTAATCTATCTTTTTTCCGCTTCATTATTCACAGTAAGACATTGTCGCGCCAACCGAAAGAAACGTTCGGGCACCGTACTTTTCACAGTTCGGATTCATTTGGTTTTAATGCAGACGGTGGAAAAATGTTCCAATAAACCCGTGGAAAATACTAGACAGCTGTATCGACGGAAAAATTCATTCTCAACTCACATATTAGAAAATATGAATCAAACGGATTGGCTGATGGCAGACGAAACTTGCTTAAAACTAAAGATCCAGAATGATATAAGTTGCTGTGAGTCAAATTTGATCGATGATCACGCCGATTAAAAATTGATGCATCGGTCTAAACTACCCGAACGTTTTGTTAACATCGCAGCTAACGGAGAATCTGCTATCCGTGACGATTTCTTTTTGTATAGTACATAACATCAGCCCTACGTTCAAGGAAAGTAACCGGCAAACATGTTTAATAACCACGGGTTTTTGTCGATATAATCCTATATCAATATAAATAAATCCTCGCGAGTTCTCGTTAGTATAGGAGAGACTATGTTTGGTATACAAAACTTTCGTGCCACCAGCTGGCTATTGGTGATTGTTCATTCATCCAACAGATTGTCACTCGGCATTTTGAATGAATACGGTTGATCTCCCCTATAAATCGATTATTTAGGTCGGTCACTTGTTCACATAACGCTGTGTACAAAAACATTGTAATTGCTCTGATTTATGTCTTATTTAATATATATTATGTTTATTAGCGTATACCTTAGTGAATGATGTATTCATTTTCACTGCCCTTTTCTCAAATTAAAATGTTTGAAACAGTAAAAATACAGTGCTATTATACTGCGATGCATGCATACAAGTGACATATCTGATCAAACGGACTATACGATGAGAATGTTTTGATAAGTTAAATAACAACTCTGATATGGCAACGTATCCGCACGGACATTTAAGGATTCCGTGTTAAATTATCTAAGTTGTAGGACAAAACTATCGCGAGATTGTCTAGCCGAAACTAAATTCTGAAAAGCGTGCCCCACGATGTTCAGTATAAATAAACCAAAAGCCGTGGGTAATTTCTAATACTGTGCAACGGATATTATTTGTGTTAATCTATGATACTATTCGCTAATTGAGTTCCTCGGAACCACCTCCAGTCCTTACTAGCGGACTTGCACATTAAAATTAAAATAATGTCCGAACTGCACACTTCCTTGACCACCTGGTATCAGCGCTGTCGGAAAGAAGTATGTAATACTAAAAACCAGCGATACCCTACTCTCCGAATATTCTCTACTATGTGGATGTTAAACGTGTCTTCCAGTACCGAGACATGTACATCTGGTTTACCTACCAGTTTATGTCAAATGTTCGAAACATTAAATACCGGCCGATATCCACCCATCCGCCGAGCCGACAATTTATGAGCGCGCGTAAATAATACACTCGATGTTACCAGTACTAAAAACCAGCGATACCCTACTCTCCGAATATTCTCTACTATGTGGATGTTAAACGTGTCTTCCAGTACCGAGACATGTACATCTGGTTTACCTACCAGTTTATGTCAAATGTTCGAAACATTAAATACCGGCCGATATCCACCCATCCGCCGAGCCGACAATTTATGAGCGCGCGTAAATAATACACTCGATGTTACCAGTACCGACATTTGAGAAATATACTTCAGGCAAATCTAATGTGATTTACAATAGTATTCGTGACAAGGATTAAATGTATAAACGAACAACCACGCATTACCGCAAAGATGTTTTTGACTTCGTTAAAACAACACACCCAATTATACCCGACGTATAAATTGATTATTTAGGTCGGTCACTTGTTTACATAAAATTATGAACATAAACATTGCAATTTATTTTATTAAGGTATTATTTCAATATATATTATATGTATAAGTATGCACCTTAATGAATAAGGTATTGGTTTTCACTTCCCTTTTCTTCAATTAAAAAGTTTAAAACATTAAAACTACAATCATGTTATTATTGCAATGTTTGTATACAAGTGACAGACCTAATTAAACGGATTGTATAGGCAGACAATCAACGACTGTGTATCATAATTAAGTCAGGTGTTCAAGTCGATGTGGCGATTCGCTCCTGGTATGTATATATATATACAAACTCTTTCAAGACAATAAAAAACAAAGTACCAGTGTGTAACTAAATAAATAGATTATGCATAATTTTGTTATATGAACTTATTCAAATACGGTATACTAAATAAACACGTTGATTTTTTCAGTGGTGATAGATACCCCAACATAAAAGCATGAAGACGAGTCCGTGTTTAGATAACCAAAGTTAAATGATTTATATACCTATACAGTGTCATGTTTCACATGATTTCTGCGTTTGTTTTGACAAGAGACATAGAAGGCACCTGCGAACTTATACTCAAAAGCAACCCGTGACGGTTCACGACCTTTAGTCAACATTCTTCTACTATTCAAACCTGTTTAACAACTTTAATCATAGGCATACAATACACAATTGTATTTTAGATATATATATATACAATACTGCCTAGTATCCACCTTTATTCATTTTATTAGAAGAACAGTATTGACGTATTCGCCCTGTTTAAAACAGGCGGTACATGTAAAAACCGAGTATAAACTAAATCACTGTACTCATTTTGATACCATCCAACTCAACGTGTACTCATTATTTTAGTTGAAACATCCGGTGATTTTCCATCACTGTACTCATTATTGCCATACTATACAATTCAACGTGTACTCATTATTGCGAGAACCGAAATTTGACTCGTTTATACACTGTGGTAAAGTTATGTCGTCTGAGCGACCCGTGTCAGCTCGTGCACTCCATGCACTATAAAACAACATTTTGAGCTTCATTACCTAAGCACTTGTTTGCCTTACAGGTAGACATGTACCGCTATATGACAGCAATATTGGTACACCCCACACACCATTATATTGGTACAGTACCCCACACACCATTATATTAGTACAGTACCCCACACACCCTTATATTGGTACAGTACCCCACACACCATTATATTGGTACAGTACCCCACACACCCTTATATTGGTACAGTACCCCACACACCCTTATATTGGTACAGTACCCCACACACCATTATATTAGTACAGTACCCCACACACCCTTATATTGGTACAGTACCCCACATACCATTATATTGGTACAGTACCCCACACACCATTATATTGGTACAGTACCCCACATACCATTATATTGGTACAGTACCCCACACACCATTATATTAGTACAGTACCCCACACACCATTATATTAGTACACCCCACACACCCTTATATTGGTACAGTACCCCACACACTATTATATTAGTACACCCCACACACCCTTATATTGGTACAGTACCCCACACACTATTATATTAGTACAGTACCCCACACACTATTATATTAGTACAGTACCCCACACACCCTTATATTGGTACAGTACCCCACACACCCTTATATTGGTACAGTACCCCACACACCATTATATTAGTACACCCCACACACCCTTATATTGGTACAGTACCCCACACACTATTATATTAGTACAGTACCCCACACACCCTTATATTGGTACAGTACCCCACACACTATTATATTAGTACAGTACCCCACACACTATTATATTAGTACAGTACCCCACACACCCTTATATTGGTACAGTACCCCACACACCCTTATATTAGTACAGTACCCCACATACCATAATATTAGTACACCCCACATACCATTATATTGGTACAGTACCCCACACACCATTATATTAGTACAGTACCCCACACACCCTTATATTGGTACAGTACCCCACATACCATTATATTGGTACAGTACCCCACACACCCTTATATTGGTACAGTACCCCACATACCATTATATTGGTACAGTACCCCACACACCATTATATTAGTACACCCCACACACCATTATATTGGTACAGTACCCCACACACCCTTATATTGGTACAGTACCCCACATACCATTATATTGGTACAGTACCCCACACACCATTATATTAGTACACCCCACACACCATTATATTGGTACAGTACCCCACACACCCTTATATTGGTACAGTACCCCACACACCCTTATATTGGTACAGTACCCCACACACCCTTATATTGGTACAGTACCCCACACACCCTTATATTGGTACAGTACCCCACATACCATTATATTGGTACAGTACCCCACACACCCTTATATTGGTACAGTACCCCACATACCATTATATTGGTACAGTACCCCACATACCATAATATTAGTACACCCCACATACCATTATATTGGTACAGTACCCCACATACCATTATATTAGTACAGTACCCCACACACCATTATATTAGTACAGTACCCCACATACCATTATATTAGTACACCCCACATACCATTATATTGGTACAGTACCCCACATACCATTATATTAGTACAGTACCCCACACACCATTATATTAGTACACCCCACACACCATTATATTAGTACACCCCACATACCATTATATTGGTACAGTACCCCACACACCATTATATTGGTACACCCCACACACCATTATATTGGTACAGTACCCCACCTACCATTATATTGGTACACCCCACACACCATTATATTAGTACACCCCACATACCATTATATTGGTACAGTACCCCACATACCATTATATTGGTACAGTACCCCACACACCCTTATATTGGTACAGTACCCCACATACCATTATATTGGTACAGTACCCCACATACCATTATATTAGTACACCCCACATACCATTATATTGGTACAGTACCCCACATACCATTATATTGGTACAGTACCCCACACACCATTATATTGGTACAGTACCCCACATACCATTATATTGGTACACCCCACACACCATTATATTAGTACACCCCACATACCATTATATTGGTACAGTACCCCACACACCATTATATTGGTACACCCCACACACCATTATATTGGTACAGTACCCCACATACCATTATATTAGTACAGTACCCCACATACCATTATATTGGTACAGTACCCCACACACCAATATATTGGTACACCCCACACACCATTATATTAGTACACCCCACATACCATTATATTGGTACACCCCACATACCATTATATTAGTACAGTACCCCACACACCATTATATTAGAACACCCCACACATCATTATATTAGTACAGTACCCCACATACCATTATATTAGTACAGTACCCCACACACCATTATACTAGTACACCCCACACACCATTATATTGGTACAGTACCCCACATACCATTATATTAGTACAGTACCCCACACACCATTATACTAGTACACCCCACACACCATTATATTGGTACAGTACCCCACATACCATTATATTAGTACAGTACCCCACACACCATTATACTAGTACACCCCACACATCATTATATTAGTACAGTACCCCACATACCATTATATTAGTACAGTACCCCACACACCATTATATTGGTACACCCCACACACCATTATATTAGTACACCCCACATACCATTATATTAGAACACCCCACACATCATTATATTGGTACAGTACCCCACATACCATTATATTGGTACAGTACCCCACATACCATTATATTAGAACACCCCACACATCATTATATTGGTACAGTACCCCACATACCATTATATTAGTACAGTACCCCACATACCATTATATTAGTACAGTACCCCACACACCCTTATATTGGTACAGTACCCCACATACCATTATATTAGTACAGTACCCCACACACCCTTATATTGGTACAGTACCCCACACACCATTATATTGGTACAGTACCCCACACACCCTTATATTGGTACAGTACCCCACATACCATTATATTGGTACAGTACCCCACATACCATTATATTAGTACAGTACCCCACACACCCTTATATTGGTACAGTACCCCACATACCATTATATTAGTACACCCCACATACCATTATATTAGAACACCCCACACATCATTATATTGGTACAGTACCCCACATACCATTATATTAGTACACCCCACACACCATTATATTAGTACAGTTACCCACACATCATTATATTAGTACAGTACCCCACATACCATTATATTAGAACACCCCACACATCATTATATTGGTACACCCCACACACCATTATATTAGTACAGTACCCCACACATCATTATATTAGTACACCCCACATACCCTTATATTAGTACAGTACCCCACACACCCTTATATTGGTACAGTACCCCACACATCATTATATTAGTACACCCCACATACCATTATATTAGTACAGTACCCCACATACCATTATATTAGTACAGTACCCCACACACCCTTATATTAGTACAGTACCCCACACACCATTATATTGGTACACCCCACATACCATTATATTAGTACAGTTACCCACATACCATTATATTAGTACAGTTACCCACACATCATTATATTAGTACAGTACCCCACATACCATTATATTAGTACAGTACCCCACATACCATTATATTGGTACAGTACCCCACACACCATTATATTGGTACAGTACCCCACATACCATTATATTGGTACAGTACCCCACACACCATTATATTAGTACAGTACCCCACACATCATTATATTGGTACAGTACCCCACATACCATTATATTAGTACAGTTACCCACACATCATTATATTAGTACAGTACCCCACACACCATTATATTAGTACAGTACCCCACATACCATTATATTGGTACAGTACCCCACACACCATTATATTAGTACACCCCACATACCATTATATTGGTACAGTACCCCACACACCATTATATTAGTACAGTACCCCACATACCATTATATTGGTACAGTACCCCACACACCATTATATTAGTACACCCCACACACCATTATATTAGTACACCCCACACACCATTATATTGGTACACCCCACATACCATTATATTGGTACACCCCACATACCATTATATTAGTACACCCCACACACCATTATATTAGTACACCCCACATACCATTATATTGGTACAGTACCCCACACACCATTATATTGGTACAGTACCCCACACACCATTATATTAGTACAGTACCCCACATACCATTATATTGGTACAGTACCCCACACACCATTATATTAGTACAGTACCCCACATACCATTATATTGGTACAGTACCCCACATACCATTATATTGGTACAGTACCCCACACACCATTATATTAGTACAGTACCCCACATACCATTATATTGGTACAGTACCTCACACACCATTATATTAGTACAGTACCCCACACACTATTATATTGGTACACCCCACACACCATTATATTGGTATAACCAATAGGCTAAAAGTTGTAGTGTTTTTTTCGTGCATAAACTACATGTGCGGATGCAGAGGGGGGGACCTTGATCCACCCCAAACTGCAAACCAGCCGTAACTTGGAGCTTAACAAATTAGGTATTTCGAACCCTGGGATCAAACCCATAACCTCTTTCAATCAGAGGGGACACTCTACCACTAAGCTATCAAGGCGGTTGTGATGATTGTATTTTACCAAACATTTAGTGTGGTCTCTTCTTGTAATATTGAGGTTGAAATCGAAGTAGAAACAGTGAATTTTGGATAAAAAGGTGATATTATTATTATGCCTCCCATCATTGATGAGGGGGTATATTGCTTTGCACATGTCGGTCGGTCTGTCTGTCGGTAGACCAAATAGTTTCCATTCAATAACTCAAGAACAATTCACCCTTGGATCTTTAAACTTTACTTGGAGGTTGGTCATCAACAGTAGGTGACCCCTATTGATTTTGAGGTCAGTAGGTCAAAGGTCAAGTTCACTGTGACCTTTACCATTTCTGTCTACTTGGCTGCCATGGGGGCATACATGTTTTAGAAATAGCTCTTGTTGAGATTGTTTTAGGTTCTGTTTCAGTGTGCATACCTTATATTTACAGTGAAGGATGGCTTGGTGGAGCTGTATTAGATGTCTTCCAAACAGAACCACTTCCTTCTGAAAGTCCTTTATGGAAACTTCCAAATGTGATCATAACTCCACATGTAGCAGGTGTTAGCTTAACTAACCAGGTATAGTATTTATAAAAAAATGTACAGGCCCTTTCGCGAGTTTTCTCTTTTAAAACATTTCAGCCATTCTTGTCGATCTCCTTTAGCTCAAATTTGATATTTACTCCAGCGCCTTAAAAAATTTTTGTGGAAGGGCCTATTATTTAATTATTATTGTATTGATTTTAAAACGATTACGGATAAAAAAATCAGTATTACTCTTATAGCAATATCAGAAGTGTCAACAGGGCCAAAATAAAAATCAGGAAAATCATATGCAGCCAACCATTTTTGCCTAACAAGAGGCATGCAATAATGTTTCCATAATTAACACAGTTTGTATTAAAGAAATTCCTTCAGACTAGTTTAAATTTACCGTAAATTTGCCATTTCTTGAGATATTTTCCTCAAATAACTTTTATTTTATTCAGAAGCCATTGTTCTATCCAGAATGATAAATCCGGAATTCCGGATGAATCCGGAAAATTGACACCCCTGCATTATTTTGTTTCCTACATATACATAATTATAGTATGGGAGACATATTGATTTTGTTTTGTATGACTGTCTGGATGGATATCACAAACTTTGTCCATGCTTGTTCTCTTTAACCACTTGTCGAATTTCAATGAAACTTCACACAAATATTTTGTACCAAGTCTATAATTATGTGGTTATTGTAAGGAATTTAAGGTCATAAGACTTTTGCTGGAGTTATGGCCCTTTTAGGGAGACATTATTTTTTGTGTCCAAAACGCTAAGTTTTTCGTAGGTGAATGTATTGAATTAAGTGGATCTTGTAAAATGGCTGCTTTCATGGAGTCAAATTAAATTTAAATCATTCATGTGTACAAGTTACATACATTTAGTGTTGTGATTGTACTTTAAAAGATATGCACATGTATTTTCAGGTTGCCGCAAGCTTTGTGAAAAACTATGAATCATACACTCAGGACGAGCCTTTACAATTTGTTGTTGATTTTGAAAGAGGCTATTAATGATATCATTAGCAGTTTTCATATTCTGTATCTTATTTTAAATTAGTCAGATATGTATATAATATTTTATTTTATTCAAGTATTAGTTTGTTAATCTGTTGGCTTAACCAAAATATTTGTCATTGGTTCAGTATTATTTGCTCTTTCAAAAATATCTTTGTTTTATTTTAATTAGATTTATACCATTTTTGTTTCAAGTATTAATATGTCCTATACTAGTACAACAAACTGTTGCCATAACATAAAATAATTGTCAGCCATGCAGTATTTTTATGCCCCGGCATCTACTGATGCAGGAGGCATGTAATGTCCTGGGTACTGTTTTACTAATATTGCGTAAATGTCGCGTAAGTTTACGCATATATTTGTCACTTACGCAAATCCTTAAGTGTGTTTTACTAATCGATCGCAAGTTGTTGCATACATTTACTTAAAAATATTGAATATTGAACGTAGACCGGGCCACAATATTACCAATATAACGGGAACCAAAGTGAATGAATATACATAAAAGTTCGATAAGTTTTAATGATTAAACAGGTTTATATTACTAATCACAGTCTATAACAACAAGTGACGGTCGAAAATCAACATTACGTTCATATTTGCTACTTACGCTTACTCCAACCTTGCGTAGAATTACGCCAATACTTACGACAAAACATGAGAAAAAATATCTTAGTAAAACGCATTTGCGCAAATATTATCGACGTACGCAATATTTACGGAAAACTTAGAGTTACGCTAGCGTAAATGCTTTGATAAAACAGTACCCTGTTCTATTAAACACCTGTTAGTAGCAAACATATTGGGCTGGGGATGTCCGTGTGAACATGGCTCTTGTTTCAAGTATTACAATGTTTTGTCAACTAAGACGAATTGAGTTAACCTAACCTAAAATAATTATGAATCATGTATTATTAGTTGCTCTTCCACAAACATCAAGCTTCTTCTCCACATGTGGAGGACATAGCCATAGTATATTGATTATCATAGATATCATTTCTGATCTATTATGCCTTCCGCTATATGTGCGGATATAAACTGAGTTTGTGTTGGAATTGTCTGTCTGGATGTCACAATGTTTGGTCAGGCTTATCCTCCTTAACCATTGTTCGGATTTCAATGAAACTTTACATGAATAGTTGGCTCAAAGCCTAGCAGTACATAGGAATTTTAGGTCGAGTGAAAATTGTCGAGCTGAGCATAGCTTTTATTTGCTAGTCAGCTTTCTGCTGAAACATAGCGGGCATAGCTTTTATTTGCTAGTCAGCTTTCTGCTGAAACATAGAAGGCATAGCCTTTATTTGCTAGTCAGCTTTCTGCTGAAACATAGCGGGCATAGCTTTTATTTGCTAGTCAGCTTTCTGCTGAAACATAGTGAGGATAGCCTTTATTTGCTAGTCAGCTTTCTGCTGAAACATAGCGGGCATATGACATTGTGTGCCTCCATCCGGATTTGAATCCGGGTTGCCAGATTAGACAGCAAGCGTGCTAACCACTGAGCTACGGAGATCAGAGTTATGGCCCTTTGTGGGAGATGAACATCATACATTTTTGTGCCAAAAACGTAAAAACGTTTCTAGTTGTATACACATGCAGCAGTATAGCTATATATTAAATCTCTTTTGCCTCTGTACAGTCATATTAATATCAAGATTTTTTGAGTTTGTACATTACTGTCTTTATATTGATTTTCAGTATTATTATTCCTAACATTGCTGCTCAATGTATTTTTCCTATATGCATGTGGGTTTGTAGTTTTTATACAACCCTTCAAAAGTAATATGTGATATGTTTTCATAACACCCTGCAATAACACAGTTCAGTGCTATTTGTAGAAATATTTTCTTCCCTATTCTGGAAAACACCCTGCTAGGGTGTATCCACATGTTATTTATAGAATTGTGTATATTTCACATGGCATTGCTTTTTTTTTAGAAGATTGTTTATATTTGTTTATATTTCAACATTTAAAATCATTCTAGTCGTTTATAAGAAGAGTGAGCGATATTTAGATTGTAAAAATTTCCAAAACAACAATTTGACTTCTGTTTATAACTACCGGTGAACTTTTTTCAAACGAGAATTTCATTTTGTCAAATATGTAATGTTGTTCAATATAATAAAATGAATAACACATAGCTGTATGGAAAATGGTAAATAATACAAGCCATTGAGTAGTTTATGTTTGTTTGCACTTGACAGACAGTGGCGTACCCTAGCCTGCGATACGAACATATGCACATGCGTAACAGTAATTTGAAAAGTAAAAATATGTATATGGCCCAAAATGGCATTAAAGTCTGATATTTTCACAATCATGAGACCCCCAACCAAAACCACCAATGTCAAGGCTTGTGTGCGTAACATCAATTCAAGCCTGGCTACGCCCCTGACAAATATAGCCGTAAGTTCATGGTCATTCAATTTTTACCTGCCAGATTAGACCATGTTTTAGACTTTAAGGAAAGATGTTACATCAACTGAGCCATGAGGCAAGTGCTTAGGTTGATATTACTATTCTCAGGTTGGTATTATGTGCCATCACAAAAGCAGCCATGTGTCATTTATATAATTATATACATTATCAGGGGTGTCAACAGGGCCAAATTAAAAATCCTGAAATCATTGTGCCAAACATTTTTGCCAAACAAGAGTCTTCAATGTCACATTGTTTCCATATTTAACTCAGTTAAAATCCTTCAGGGCAGATTGAATTGGCCATATCTTTGCCATTTCTTGAGATATTTTCATCAAATAACTTTTATTTTGGTCAGAAATCATTGCTCTTTCAGATAAATCTGGAATTCAGGATTAATCAGGAAAATTGACACCCCTGTAGGTTGATACTCTGGTTGATATGATTTCAATCATAAAAGCGGCCATGCGTCATCTATATAATTATATACATTGTATAATTCTTTACTTGATGATGAAGTTAATTGTTTTAAAACTGTACACAAACAGAATTATATATACTATGAAATTAGAAATTTTTGCAAGTGATTAATTTTCAGTATATTTCCCGGAAATTTATGCTTTTGAACTTAACAAACAGACTAATTTAAAAATACTGAAAGTTTTTTTTAAGTTTAACGTTCTTGAACATTTAACTTTGAATGGGAACAACTTCATATTAACAAGTATTTTCCTTGCCAAAATATATTTGAACAGTATTTGCCATTATCTGATCCATTTATTATTATTAGTATTAAGATGCATTTATCAATTCATTTATGATAGAAATATATGCTATTTATTGTTAAATGGAAAATAAAAATGCAATAGCATTTGGAATGTCTTATATTTTACTTCTTTGAATTACAAAATTTCAATTCAAACTTCTTTCATATAGAAACCAGCAGATATACAGCAAAGATTGTGTCAATTTTGTTTTGAAAATAAGGAAATGGTTGAATGTGAATTTCATGTGTTTTTCGTTACAAAATTGGCTTCTTCGGCATGTTATCATGCACATTCTTAGAAAATTGTCATTCAAAGGGGAGTTTAATAGAAAACAAGAGATGTTTGTACAACATGTATGCCCCAAATTCAGCCAAAATGTCCTTAACCTTTGGCCAACTGACCTCAAAATCATTAAGGGTCATCTAGTGTTAATGATCAACGGCCACGTAAAGTTTGAAGATCCTAGGGCAAAGCGCTCTTGAGTTATTGAACGGAAACCATTTGGTCTACTGACTGACCAACAGCCCGACATGTACAAAGCAATATACCCCCTTGTCAAAGATTTAGTGTTGCCAGGGTGTTATCTATAGTTTCTCCTTAAGTAAGTCATACTTTCACTCTGATTCTAAGCATCAGAGTGAAAGTATGACTTACTAAAGGAGAAACTATAGATAACAGAGATAAGCAACTGCCTCTATAACCTACCAAATATCATCTGTCTGACCTAAACTCCTCAAAAATGACCATTTTGTAATTAATATTTTGTAAATTTCCAAGTTCGATTTTTCTTAGTATGTGCTTAATGTCTGTCCTTATTTATACACTCGGCAAAACTTATAAGTACACACGTCGTTTTTTCGCTATAACTTTTTTATTTTTTAATATTTTTGCATGAAATTTTGTGTACATAGTATTGACTATCAAAGGACTGGATAAATATATTTTTTTCTTCGAAATTGAATACAGCGGTTCATTGAACCATGAAACGTCAAAAACCGTAAAATGGCCAGGAAATTGACGCGTATGTGCAAATTATTTTTATGTAAGGTAAATTTGAATTTCAGATTTATTGTCAAATTAAAAAAACACAAAATAATTCGATTTTTCAAACAACAACATGGTGTTTTTTTACTTTTAAAATATTTTTTTTTGGTTATGGTCAAGGGGAGTTAACCATGTTTCAAATTTCATTTTTTATCAGAAGTCGTTATTTCTAAACCTAAATTTGGCTTGTTCCTATCATTGTTTTCTTTATTACTGTGTCCATGATAGAAACGTAGACTTGAAACCGTACTGGTATCAGCGCAGCGGGGCCATATGTGCATTAGCAACCTGACAATCGCCCGATGAACACACGGCATTATTGTGTTTTTTTAGATTCTGCTGTTGGCATCATTAATTTATTCTGTTTGTGACAATTTAAATCAGATGTTAAAAACATTGATTGTATTGTAATTCTACATATCCAATCTACATATGTTGAAATTTTCAGCACGATCAAACACGCTATGGGCAAATAAACAAGTGTGTACTTATAAGTTTTGCCGAGTGTATTCATTTATTGTGTTCGTAACTTACAAAAAACTAAGGTTGAAGCAACCCAATATTGAGCTAATTTCTTTTTTATGCTAATTTTAAGGGTAGTAAGAAATTATAAATATAAAAATATTTTTCCGGATAATACAAAATTTGTCGATACTTTTTACTGCAGCTGTAGAGGAATATTTATGATTTCCATAAATGTATAATTCTGTCTGACCAGTAGTGACTGAGTTTTAGTTGTTACAAGTTAGCACACGCATGCTATTTCAGTTCTCAGTCTAGTTGCCAATCTCTGTTATCAGGGGTGTCAACAGAGACAAGTTAAAAATCCTGAAAATCATATGCGGACGACCATTTTTGATATTTTCATCAAATAACTTTTGTTTTGGTCATAAATCATAGCTCTTTCAGGGCAGATAAATCTGGAATTCCGAATAAATCAGGAATATTGACCCCCATGTGTTACCTATAGTCTCTGACTTAAGTCTTTGCTACTTTCTGTCGAGCATTTGTCGTAGAGTGTGATGCATGTATGTAAACAAACAAATGCAAACTACAGTACTCGAGTTTTGAAGATAATTTATTCTCTTTAAGCTTTTTACAGTAGCTATAATCTGACATAAAATCCATCAAATTTTCAGGCCGAATATATTTTTAAAATATATTTTGGCATACTTAACATATAATGCAAAAGTAAGTACATTTTTAGTTCAAAATAATTTCATAAACAACATATAGACTACATTCTATGAATCCGAGTCGAGGCAAATAAAATCCGAAAGGCCCAAAAGTATTGTTTGATCCCCTCGCTATCATACCCACCAAAATCATCCCTACATGATTTATTTAAAAGAAATCGGCAAAACAATATTTCCTACCTATATAATTTATATGTCCCGACAAAATGACGTGGGCCGCAGCAGGGGAAACAAACAATATTTTATTTGAGGCCTACTCTAAAATGAAACTTATCAAAAGTATCAAAATATTGTTATAGTATATCAAAACTATAAATAATGATCTACATGGCTAACATGGTACAATTCATGAGTATCCTCTGGAGAGTTGTAACAAGAACAGGAAACACAGGTAATAATGTTACTTTTCATCAAGAATATGGACTTAAACAGAATGTGATACAAACCCCGCAATTAAATCAGACAGTGCATTGCCAACAAGTTTTTGATAATGTACAGACCATCCAACTGATCATAAGATCACTTTTACGTAAGCCCCCCCCCACCATCCAACTGATCATAAGATTACTCTTACGTAAGCCCCCACCATCCAACTGATCATAAGATTACTCTTACGTAAGCCCCCCCCCCATCAAACTTTGGTTTGCAGGAATATTACAACCAATCTACCAGATATACCCGCTTATATGAGTGTCTACGCAAAAACCGCAATTTTCGTCTTATAATAAAAAATACCAAATAAGCAGAAACCTTCACAGTACTGTTGTATTGTACAAACAGCATGCAAGCAGTTAACATTATTGTCTGACATCAACACACATTTTTCATGCCCAAAAAAACAGAACTTTAAAGAAATAAAGATTAACACTGCAAAAATCATTACTTACCGAGGGGCAATTTTGTTCACTGATCATCCTTGCTTGTACAATATATAACGCTACAAAAGTGCCTAATTATCAAAACATGAAAATATTGCCCATGAAAATGATAATTTTACCATTTCTCTATAATAATTAGTATTCATGCATGTGTTCGGCTACAGTAAGAATATATTAATTCAATATATACATACACAAGATATCTGGGGTCCGTTTGCCTAAGCAAAGCACAAACGAGTGCCTTTATTTAGTTACCTCCCGTTCAATTAAATATAGAAGGCATGGATAGAGATTACCTCCCGTGGAAAGCGCTACATTGTGCTCGCCTATGTTAACAGTCTTCTGTACAGATAACCATGGCGAGGGAATATGTAGCTCAGTCCTAAATATGACCATCAATCATGAAATATTTTAAAAGCACCGCAAATATTTTCAAGAATTTTCAAATAATTAATTCACAAATCCCGCAAACAAAAACAAAAATAATAAAGGCTTATAATTAAAAGCACCGCTGATTATAAACTCAAATTAATATTTACATCAAGTAGGTGTCAAACAAGTAGAGAATAAAATATAAGTGAGTTTCTATTATAACTAATAAAATTATATTCTTAAAGCTTTATAGTCCTAAAACTTGAATGTCATAAAATAAGTCACTGTGATAAAAATAATGGCACCATGATTATTCATGGATAAAATCATAATAAACATCTATTAAAGTTACCATAGTAACCGCCAAACACTCAGCAAAAGATTATATTGATGAGATTTCAAAAACAATTCAAGTTGTTTTAAAGTATGTGTGATTTTAAGGAAATTAGTCAAAAGCTAAGCAAATGACAGGCCCAGTGCATAACTTTTTACGAGGGTTGTCCATAAAGTTTTGAGACTGTTTGAACAAACAGACAGCTGTGAATGCTATAATTAAATACCTTTAATAATTTATTAAAGATAAGAGACTGGTGGGTTATAACCTCCAAAATGCAATCATTATGTCGCGCGTCAATGAAGTCGCGGGTGTCAACAGGGCCAAATTCAAAATCAGAAAAATTGTATGCCGTCGACCATTTTTGCTAAACAAGAGGCCTTCAATGACATTGTTTTCATAATTAACTCAATTGAAATTACAGAAAATCCTTCAGAGCATATTAAATTTACCGTAACTTTGCCATTTCTTGAGATATTTTCATCAAATAACTTGTATTTTGGTCAGAAACCATTGCTCTTTCAGGAATGATAAATCCGGAATTCCGGATAAATCAGGAAAATTGACACCCCTGATGAAGTGCTCCGTTAGTTGTTACCTGTACTGACTATAACGTTTGCTGTATGTGAACATAGTGGGATCTGAATGAAACTTTCAGAAAGAGTCCAAATTAGATTGATATGTAAGCTAGTAAAATTTCAAATGTATCCCCTCTGTAGTTTGATTCATATGAACACAGTCTCAAAACTTTCTGGTCATCCCTTGTATGCCCCAACTAATGTTCATTGTTACCCTAAGGTTAAGAACCCATTACCCAGCAGGCATCAGGATACTGTTTAATAAAATTTATTAAAGCACTTATGGAAATTGTGAACTTACGATCAAATTTAAATAGTTTATAATTGTTTTACAACTATGAAGTATGGTAAACGGAGCTGCAGTACTAATAATTATTGAGGTAATGAATTCCTACAAACCATGTCCGTTGTTAAAGATTTATAAAGAATTTAATTATGAGCGTAACTTTAAGATTTTTGTAAGTGCTTTGATAAAACAGTATCCTTATCTACATGAACAAGCTTAGATTATCAAGCAAACACAAGATAAAGAAATCAATTATATACCAGCAATAACAATGAATATGATTGCACAATAAAACGAGCACAATGAATGATAAGATGAACTCTGACAATGGAGCACTCACCTGTGTGTACATGGCAACATTGGAACAGTCGGCAAGATTTTTACAACCACAGGTATTTGATTCCGTCCAACAAGTAATGGTATCAATGATACATTTACCTGTGACGTGGCCTAGATTCGAAGGAACCCAACAATATGGAAAGGATTTATAAGAATTACGTCAAAATTGTCATTGTCAAATTGTTGACGCTAGACTCCGGACATAGGGCGATCACAATAGCTCACAATGTGCTCAGGTGAGCTGGAAATATTATGAAACCAACATGACCACTTATACTATATCTGTACGAACTACGAAATGTATGTAACATGGTGATATAAACAACAGGCTGTGAATTCAGCAGACACCACAACGACAACCCTCTCTCTTCCAATATTTACACCTGGTAAGTCACATGACCAGTCACTAAATAAAGTCACATTATCAGTCACATGACCAGTCACTAAATAAAGTCACCGGACATGTCACATGACCAGTCACCGGACATGTCACATGACCAGTCGCCTGACATGTCACATGACCAGTAACTATACAAGTCATGTGACCTGTCAATATACAAGTCACACGACCAGTGACCTGAAAAGTCACACGACAAGTAACCTGAAAAAGTAACAAGTCACATGACCAGTAAACTGACAAGGCACATGACCAGTCACTATACAATTTACATGACCAGTAACCTGACAAGTCACATGGCCAGTCACCTGACAAGTCACATGGCCAGTCACCTGACAAGTCACATGGCCAGTCACCTGACAAGTTACATGGCCAGTCACCTGACAAGTTACATGGCCAGTCACCTGACAAGTCACATGGCCAGTCACCTGACAAGTCACATGGCCAGTCATCTGACAAGTTACATGGCCAGTCACCTGACAAGTCACATGGCCAGTCACCAGACAAGTCACATGGCCAGTCACCTGACAAGTTACATGGCCAGTCACCTGACAAATCACATGGCCAGTCACCTGACAAGTCCCATGGCCAGTCACTATACAAGTCACATGGCTAGTCACCTGACAAGTCACATGGCCAGTCACCTGACAAGTCACATGGCCAGTCACCTGACAAGTCACATGGCCAGTCACCTGACAAGTCACATGGCCAGCCACTAGACCAACAAATAAGATGTCAGACACAGTCTCTCATCATTAATTATGCTAACTTGATTGTATTTATTTAATGTATTCATGTAACATGAATGTATTAATTGTTTTAAGTTTCATTTAGTACTATTTAACATCATTCTTAAACAAACGAAAATTAAAAACATACCATGGTATGTGAGAGTTCATTAACACATTGTTTCCATTTTACATAATATTATATAATTAACTCAGTTTGTATAAAGAAAATCCTTCAGAACAGATTAAATTGACCATAACTTTGCCATTTCTAGAGATATTTTCGTCAAATAACTTTTATTTTGGTCAGAAATCAAAGCTCTTTCTTTCTTTCGGATTAATCAGGAATATTGTCACCCCTGATAATGTATTTATGGACATGATTTTTAGTCTGTGAAGGTGTTAAACATGCCAGATAAATCACTGAACTCCTGTCCTTGTTGATCTAACATTCGAAACATTTCACTGAAATTCTCATCTTGCTGATTGCCCGCTTGGTGTTGCTGGGTTCCGGCTTGGGGCTGAGCCCCATCGTTTGTTCCACCCTGCCACCCAGTCTGCCACATATTGCCTTGAGCTGAAAATGTCACAATGTTGTAATATTAGACAAGAAAGATAGAAAAGCTTTGAAGTTCTTACTGTTATGAAGTGGTTAAGTTGCAGTTCTTACTGTTATTAAGTGGTAAGTTGCAACAATGGAAATATCGGCGAATCTATAAATCCACTAACATTTCCACTAGCATACATTTTCAGGGTTCCCACAAATTTTCTAAGACAAAATTCCCTGACTTTTCCCTGACTTTTCCCTGACCACAGAGCAGTTTTCCCTGACTTTTTAGAGCGATCGGGCGAAATTGGCGTCTTTTTGTTAGAGCAAAATATGGCAATCAAATAGAAAAGGAGGCAATATTTGCTCTATATGGAACAAAAGAGTTTAGGTTAGCAGTATGTTGATTGACATTAATTTAATACAACTTAGAAATACTCTGAGCGAGCATAGCGAGCGAGAATTTTGTTCAGTCTTAGGTATTTTCTTTATAGGAAATGACACTTAGCGACAGCTTCAATGAAAAATTCCCTGACTTTTCCCTGACTTTTGCTCAATTTCCAAATTTCCCTGACTAATTTCATAATTCCCTGACTTTTCCCTGACCTCGAAAAAATTATGTTTTTCCCTGACTTTTCCCTGACCGTGGGAACCCTGATTTTGGCCTACATTACAAAGAAATAAAATAATTGCTAGTATTTTCACATATAAGCCAGATATCTAAACTTCAAAATGTTTTTACCCGCAGAAATATCGACTTATAAAGAATGTTAATAATCCAGCTTTAAGTAGAAATATCGACTTATAAAGAATGTTAATAATCCAGCTTTAAGTAAGTATTTTGACTTCATATCTGGTGAGTCAAAAGGTTATAAATCATTGGTCAATTTACATGCATCATTTACTGTTACATAATTATGTTTTACCCAGAAAATGTTTGCATGTAAAACCCTAAACTTGTCATATGCCTTATTCTTCCTAGGATTGCCTACACTCCAAAGACAGAAACAAATGGGAAGGGGAAGGCAACACTCGAAATATCAGAGAAAGAAATGCCCACAAAAGAACAGACTGAGTGTACAAAACGATAGCTGTGCATGAAAGTGTTGGATGGACAAATTGGGAACGGCCATTTGCAAAATTTTTGGCATTGAATCTTCTCTCAATTTTACCTGAATGTGATACTTGCCGGCAAATATTGTACATATAGATAATGTCAGATAAAGTGACAATGATAATTACCTGGTGAGGATCCATTAGGACTTATCTGATTGAAGCCGGGACCAGCAGCTGCAGCAGCAGATTGGGCACCAAAATCAGCTCCACCCTGTAAGAAATCAATACCATAGGTTAGTCCACAGCACACAGAGGTATCAATGCTATGAGTTTTAAAACAGTTAAAAAGGGCCACAACTTCCAAGTTTTTAAGTCAAAAAGGGCCACAACTCCTGAGATTTTAAATAAATAAGGGTCACAACTCCTGAGATTTTAATTCAAAGATTTTAAGTCAATTGGGGCCACAACACCGGAGATATTATGTCAAAAAGGGTCACAGCTCCTGAGATTTTAAGTCAAAATGGGCCCCAACTCCAGTGATAATTGGTATCAAAAATCAACCTTAACTGTATTATATTCCAATGCTTATGTTACGGGTATAAAATAAATTCCTCCATTCTTTTTAAGTTTATTAAGTGTTTTAGACTGAAAACCAATTTTTCATACAGACGGACAGAGGCTAAATGTTATGCCCCTTGTGGCCCTAATTAGCTGAGCTTGTAAACAAAATTACATGTAATGCAATGCAATGATTTTACACTATGAATCATGGACTGTACCTGATTTTGTGCAAAATGTCCCTGCGGGGAGCCCCAATTAGCAGAGCTTGCAGGACTCTGTCTCTGATTCAGACTCTGTTGAGGCAGGTTAGTTGATGACGGTTGACTGGGGTACTTCATGGGAGATTGTGAACTGAAGCCACTGTAGAGGTTTGCTTGTTGTCGATTTATCTGTCTGTATGGGTCCGACTGGAACTGTTCCCTAAAATAACAAACATTGGATTATCATATAAGTACCGTGATTTTCCATGTGAGAACAAATAACGGAACAATGTTCTCCAGGTTCTCAAACATGTGTGATAAAATATGTATGACATCACCAGCTTTTCACGCGAAAACGTAACGTCGTCGGCTTAAATACTTCATTTCTGACATTGTCTTGACTCGGTTGCTATGGTAATGTGATAAAAAGAATCTGTCACTTGTCTTCTTTGAGATCAACATTTCTTAAACTTGTCACGAAAACAAATTATTAAACTCGCCAAAGGCTCGGTTAACAAGTCACTAAGAATTGCAAGCAATACAGAAGTCCCCTACCGGTTTGAAGCCATTTTCAATGTTTCTGTCACCATAGCAACCACAATTTCTGTCAGAATCATAATATTTTTAGACGTGCATAATCCCCTTATTGCCCCCTATCCACATACCAAGTTTCATAAACCTAGCTAGGAAACTGTTTCAGTTATGTCAGGATCCAGATTTTTTTACGGCGGAGGGCAAACCTATAGTCCCCTCCGGTCAAAAACAGGTAGGGGACTAATTAACAATTAGTAAGTAAAATAAAATACCTAAAGTCCTGTTTACTTGTAGTGGCACCAACATTGATTGAATCATTGCTAGCAACAATCTGTCTCGGGGTTGTAAAATTGGCTAGCGGAGGATTAGATTCACTGCTTTGTTCCATCGGTAAACCAGACCCAGCACCTGATGCAGGTACAGCCTGTTGTCCAGTTCTGAAATACATCACAGGTAAATAACTAAACTTTTATCACCAGGGTACTGTTTTATCAAAGCACTAAAGAAAATCTCAAAGTTACGGTCAAATTTAAATTCTTCATAATTCGTTAACAACTGCAAATTGGTGACAGAAATGGTTTATAGGAGTTCAACTGTTCATTAAATGAACTGAAACATTGTAAGTATTGCAGCTCCATTTACCACACTTCATAGGTGTAAACAAATTATAAAGAATTGATTGTAAGTTTATGATTTTCATATTAGTGCTTTTATTCAACTTGTTCTATAAATTCAATACTAAATCAACACTAAGTATTTTATAACCTCTTTATATTAAAGTTACATGAATAGATAAGGAAGTCTAGAAACAGAGTTTATTACATTATAAATGACAGTTCTATTGCCAATAACCATCTTGTAAATTATAAATAATTTTAACATAATGTAATAATTTCAAACTAATGGTTCTTTGCTTGTAACAAGATAACGTTTGCCTTATTTTCAATATACAATAATGAAATCCAGGGCCAGATTCTGATGAGAGCCTTAAATAGGGCAAGGAAATATGATGCACAGACTAAGGGCAGTATACATTATCTATTTAAGAATGTCATGCTCCAGCTATATAACCTGTATTGTGAGTACCCTGAAATACAGTCATCTGGTTCCACCTCTGATATTAAAGGATTTACCCAAGATCCAGAGGGGGACCGGGGTACTGTTTTATCAAAGCACTTACGAAAATCTTAAAGTTACGTTCAAATTTCAATTCTCTATAATTCTTTTACAACTGCAAATTTGAGCTAGACATGGTTTGTAGGAGTTAATTAATTGAATCATTGTTAATAGTGCAGCTCCATTTACCACCCTACATAACTGTAAACAAAATATAAAGACTTTAAATTTGTTCGTAAGTTTATGATTTCCGTAAGTGCCTTGATAAAACAGTACCCAGGGGGCCCTAGATCGGCTTAGAAATAAGAAACATTTGGTTGCTTGACAGGGATTACAGTCTGCAAGAAAAATATCTTGTTGGACCCTGCCTGTGCAATATAGCTGGTCGGACCCACTGAGAATAATCACTGGATCCGCACATGTTACCATTATACAAGTCCATTAAACTGTCTGCAGCTACTAACTTAAGCTTCATTCAAACCACATTGAATTTTATAGTACCCATTATAACAGGAATGTGTCTACATTACCGCCTCGGACAATTATGTTCTTTGTCCTCACAAATGAGTATGTCAATAGAATTATTATAAATATGGGAAAGTATCTGAATAACAACCACTCTCCCATTTAATGCAATACCATATTACACCTTTCACCAGTATGCACAGACTTTCAGATAACTGTTCACACAAACACGCCAGCTCCCGCCCGCTAGCCATCGGAGTTGACATAATGCATTCCATTTTCAACGATTTTGAATTTATCATTGAAACATATTTCTGGCCTCGTTTTTGAAATTAAGTTTATTTTCTGAAGTCGATAATTTTATAATGTAGACCTCTTCCAAATAAAGATTTTTCGCCATAAATCTCAAAGCAGAGATCTTGACTCATTTGTTATATAAAAAGTTTCTTACTTTGCAGCCGTATTTGTACAAACAATGTACTCCACCTCTTCCGTGTAAGGGTTTTGGAAACTAAAGCTAGTTGTTCGAAGCCACACCCATTCTCTGTTAGACGCCCTAAATCTGTACATCATAGACATAGCTTGTCCTTTCAACTTCAAAACTAGATAAATATAGAAGTTATCTTAATACAGTCTTTTAATAATAACACTTTGTATTGTAAACACTAATTCATAATGTAGTTTACAAGTTTTCCTTAATCAACCAACCCGAATGACTGACAAACTGACTGACAGAGAAGCTTATGCCATTAGGCTATTTTATCCTTCAGTATTGGCCAACATTGCACAACAAGCAAAGTCATAAAAACTGTATATTAAGTAGAAATTTCTGAATTCCATACATTTAGCATTCAAAGTTCTTGGCAATTTTTTTCTTCTATGAAGCTTCCCATGTAAGCAGAAATATATGCTGAAGCAAACGTTATAGTTTTTTCGAAGTTAGTTATTGTTAATCACTTTATATATGTGTGATCTTCATTTCGCGATTTTCAGTACCAAACATCAGTAATCGTGAATTTATGAATTCCCTATCAAAGGTTTTTATGACATATTTTCATGAAACGAAAGTTTAGGAATTAGCAAGAAACTGCGAATAAAAGAGAGAATAAAAACATTGCAAATAATAACTGACGTACAGTATTTATATACAACTACAAATGTACCTTGATCAAATGTGTCTTTCATATGAGTTTGGTCTTCCGGGTGATAAAAATCATACACAGATTTATTCAACAGATCTTGTGGTTGATAACCAAGCAGACCAGACACCCTGAAAACAAGAAACGATAATTTTTTTGATAATTTTTATAATAAACAAGAGGGCCCTATATCGTTCACCTGAAATAATTGACATAGTTGACCCATATCAAACTAGTCCTAGATTTCATCAAAATAACAGGCTTTCATTTCACCAATCACAAACTGTATATTATTTTGTAGAGGTTGTTATATAGCATCTTCCTCAGTTAACAGGGGTGTCAACAGGGCCAAATTAAGTCATGAAAATCGCATGCGGTTGGCCATATTTGGCAAGCAAGAGACCTTCAATGACAATGTTTTGATACATAACTCAGTTTGAACTTAGAGAAAATCATTCAGATCAGATTAAATCCACCATAACTTTGACATTTCTTGAGATATTTTCATCAAATGACTTTTATTTCGGCCAGCAATCATAGCTCTTTTAGGATAGATAAATATTGACACCCCTTTCATTTCACCAATCACAAACTGTATATTATTTTGTTGTGGTCGTTATAAAATGTCTTCCTCAGTAAACAAGAGCACCGCCTGCAGGACACTCAACTTTCTCGAACTTGATAGTACCCTTGCTCATCTGTTAGTGAAAATTGTAAGAGAACAAGGGTGGCAGATAACCCATCAAATGAATATAGGTCACCTGGTTACCAGCCTTGTCAGTAAGGACTCCCCATGTGATAGTGAATAACTATGTTGAATTTCAAGTGGATACCTTTGATAGTCGTTGAAAAAATGACTCTGACAATAAACTTAACCAACACACACGCAGACAATTCTGTCACAAAAAAGCAGGACTTTTTTTCTTCGAAAATTCAAACTTATAAGAGGATATGGTCCAGGAATACTGGTTAGGTGAATCGGCCGTCGTATATAACTGAATGATTGCCAAGAAACGGAGATGAAACATAAATAAACACAAAAACATAACTCCACCCACCTTTGATCAACAAAGGTCATCTTGCCATCCACAGTTATTCTTGAGATAAATTCATTTGAGTTATTTCCGAGAATATCGGAGCAGTTTGGAGCACTAGTGACTTGTAGACGTCCAATGGCAACCAGACAACAATGGCTGCCATGTTCATCATCCCCGTGATCCATTTGTACACCTGATAAAATAAAATATTGTTATAAATTATTAAAGAGAATGAAGTGGCAGTTTTACTATCTTGACTTTTGTTTAAAACTTTTTAATTATGATTTAATAGTTTATTCACGCTTAAGAAAATATTGCAGAAGAACATACAAGGTAATACGAGTGATTTCACTACAGGCAACCATATTCGTTCAAACATGGCTGAATATAAACATTAAATGGTGAGTCAATTTGAAGTAAATGTACGTACATATTATAAAAATTTATAAACATACAGTTACTTTGAGGAATAAAGAAATTAGAGCATTTTCCACGTATTTGTTGATTGCCCCTTGTATAAATCAATTATTCATAACATTGTGTACATAATCATGATTGCAATTTCTCTTATTACTGTCTAAGTTTATTAGATAGTATATAAGCCAAGATCTGAGAAAAGGGCCCTTATGACATTGTTTTGGAATTTTGTTTTTGGCATTTTCTGTCGAATCTATCTTTCCTGTACACAATAAAAAAAGATTTTTGTCAAAATTCAAAATATTCACAAAGTTATGACCTTCCAATGGAACCAATGACATGTATGTTTTTTGTGCAAAAACGCACATCTCAACATTGACATATTTTGGTACTGTTTGTGTGTTAGTGGCATTATCCTATAAACGTTCACCTGCTATGAATCAACTTATCATTTGAATAATGGTACTTATTTATGAGGCATAACATTTCTGTGTAAATATTTTACGCTTTTATTTTATTTTTGTTGCCATAGCAACCATTTCTTCAACGACTAAAATATATCAAATTATCTTGTTTACTACTAATTATCATAAAAATATTACCAATGCCATATATGGACTTTATATTAATAAAGTCTATGACAAGATTTTTTTATTTGTTTTGAAATGGTTTTAGTAAGCAGATTTCAAGAATTAGGGTTTTCCTTTTAAGATATTTACCCCAATATCTCATTTTACTCAAGAAACTACAAAATTGTTTTTATATATTAAGCAAAAAGCACTTACCTATCGCGGTAAATTATTAACGAATACTGTGATAAATGACGACGTGGTCTACATATTCCGAATATCCTCACTTTAAGTTTATATTTTGTTATATTTTACCCCAAAAATATCTCAAACGCACAACATTTCAAGACAAGGTTATTAATATCTTTAGCAGATAGACAGCATGTGCCTATCATAGTGATTAATTATCCAATAACATGATTAATAGCATTGTAGTAAACGGATTCCAGAAATCACCATTTTAGTTTATATTTTGTAAGGTTTTACCCCAAAATATGGTATCGTGAACAAAAGCAAAAATATAACTTTTAATATATTATACTTCAACTCAATACAAACTTATTGCAATGACATTTTATAAACTACCATTATAAATGACATTGTGGTCCGCCGATTCCAAAAATCCTCACTTTTGTTTATATTTCGTTATGTTTCACCCCAAAAATATATCAAGATGCACAACATTTTGACACCAGATTATTAATATCTTAAGCGAAAAGACAACATGTGCCTATCATAGTGATTTATTATCAAATAACACGATTAATGGCATTGCAGTAAACCGATTCCAAAAATCACCATTTTAGCTTCTATTTTGTAAGATTTTACCCAAAAATATTGTATTACAAATAAAAGCTTATACAACCTTACTATATATTATACTATAAGTAATAAAATCATACTGCAGTGATTTTTGATATAACACAATTATAAATGACACTGTGGTCCGCCAATTCCAAAAATCCTCACTTTTGTTTATATTTTGTTAAGTTTTACCCCAAAAATAACTCAAGATGCACAAGATGTTGACCCAAAATTATTTAAAATATCTTAAGCATAAAGACAACATGTGCCTATCAAATTGAAAGTGATTTATTATCAAATAACAAGAATAATAGCATTGCTGTAAACAGATTCCAAAAATCACTATTTTAGTTTCTATTTTGTATGATTTTACCCCAAAAGATCGTATCTTGAAGAAAAAATTATAAAATCTTATGATCCATTATACTACAAGTTGCTACAATCCTTTTGCAATGATTTTTGATAAAATAGAACTACAAATGACATTGTGGTCGATTGTTTCCAAAAATCCTCACTTTTGTTTATATTTTGTTATGTTTTACCCCAAAAAATACAGACCTTACATGTTAGTATGGAACTCCATATTAAGTAAGTTACAAGGCAAAAGTTACGAGACGGGTTTCAACATTGAACATTTGTGTGCATTTTTTGCCCTGTACTGAAATGCACAGAAAATGATGACGTAACTTTAAACTGTATTTTCTCAATTTCATGTCAATGTCATTAAGGGCCCTTTTCTCAGATCGCGGCTCATATGTATTAGTAAGTAGCTTCAAGTTAGTGAATAATGATTGTTTTCAATGCCTGTTTATCCAAATAAATGTTTAAAACAATTAAAACACAACGTTATGATATTGCAATGTTTGTATATAAGTGACAGGCCTGAGTAAACATACCATACTTACTGGATGGAGGCCAGTTTTTGATATATCCTGTGACGTGTATAACAGCATAATGATTGCCGTCGGTAGAAGGTCCGAGTGTGTTACGTTGTCGGACACGCAATGAATGGTTAGCTGTCATAGGATCTACTTGTAGATTCCCCATCTTCATACGACAGATAAATCCCCGACGTGATCCCATACACAGTCGCATTGAGGCTGAAATAAGCATTTATACATATTTAGATTAATTCCCGACGTGATCCCATACATAGTCGCATTGAGGCTGAAATTAGCATTAATACACATTTAGATAAATCCCCGACGTGCTCCCATACACAGTCGCATTGAGGCTGAAATAAGCATTTATACACATTTAGATAAATCCCCGACGTGCTCCCATACACAGTCACATTGAGGCTGAAATAAGCATTTATACACATTTAGATAAATCCCCGACATGAACCCATACACAGTCGCATTGAGGCTGAAATAAGCATTTATACACATTCATTAATGACAAATGCATGCCAACATGCATGTATACACATATAATGGACTACATCAGTTTTATTATTTTATATTATTTATAACATTTTCCATGTGTCAAATGGGCAAATCGAGAACAACTATAATCTTTCAAAGAATATCATGCTTTTTGCATCACTTTTTCCCATGAATCTTCTCCGAATTTATGCCTGTGTCCAATACACAGGGTTCATACTGAGGCAGAATGCCCAATCCTAAAAATGAGACGCAGGTCTGTTTTGACTGCCATAAACACACTTCCCTACACCAAAAGTCAGTTCAAACATAATTTTATTGTTAAAATTCATTATTGCAAATCAAATTTCAAATGACCATAACTTTGTCAATTCTTCGAATTTTTTCATCAAATAACTTTTTATTTTTCGCAGAAAATGTCATTATTTCTAGTGCAGCAAATCCGGATTATTCCGGAATTGTATGGGCCCTTGTAATATAAGAACATCTAAGATACTTACATTGATGACCCTCCTTCTTCACTGTACCAGCTGAAATAGAGACGGTCAAATTAATGAAGAAGTTTACCAAATAAAACACCTTTCATACCAGAAATTGGTACAAAGCGCATCCAAAAATACCTCCATTTTTTTAAATATTGTTTTAAGGCCCCCAATCAACATTATTTCGTTCATATATATGGAGACTACCCATTTACATTACCTTGCCTGCTAATGTGCCAACCAGAAGTCATCTGGAACTATCTATGTTGAGCTGCAGCATCGAACAAGGGAGATAAATCAGTACCATTTTAACAACTTTCGTATGTTACAGCCAGGGATCCAATCTGAGGTTGGTATCACCATAAATTTTATTATGGGTTTCAAATATGCATATCAAAATAAATCGTACAAGTTCATTCATGAAATTCAACCACACCTCCCCACCTAATAAATAAGAATGTTTCAAGTGCCATTAGCACACATCCTTACACCCAACGCTTGCTTTATTAAATATCTATAGACCTATTGTTACAACTTAGCATAATGAAATTTCAAATTTCTAATGACAATTACTCAATCAATACTTGGTATTTTTTTAACAAATAACTTTTATTTTCTAAAGTAAAGTTCATTCTTTCTAGTGCAGCAAATGACGAGATTTGAGAATTATTTCAGAATTGTAGGACCCCTGATGTATATGACTTACTTTTTAGATCGAGTATACGTCCTGTGTTCTGTGATTCTGATGTTGAGAGTTGTTCTCTCACTTTATCCACGTCGTCGGGATGTATGAGTTCATATAGACAGTTACCATACCAGTCATTCTATAAATACACAGTTATGAATTTACATAACCTCTAATTGGTCAGTAGACAATGATAAATTCAAAGATTTGATTAGCTGATTAGGTCAATTATCAAACAATAGAAATAAGAAGGTGACACAGTGAACCATATTGAAAATTGATATTACTGTCAAATATGTAATCCACATTAAATAAAGTTGTTATTATCAGTATTATACCAAAACGTACAAAAGGGCACAAAGGGCCATAACTCTGACAAAAATCATCTGACCTCAAATTCCAGACAATATACATAACTAGGCTTGGTACCAAGTTTTCATGTGGAATTGAAATCTGACCAGTGATATACACCTAAAATCTTTCAGCTAATAATGTAGATATTAAGACTACCTTAATTATGAGACCAGTTTTAAGTATCCCAATGGTGGTCGTTTTTGTGTTTGACTGATATATTCGTAATGCTATCCATTCAGTTTTATCCCTGCCTAATGGGGAAAAATAGTAAATTATCCCCCCTTACTACTCTCTAAAACTCCACCGGTCCTATCATGCGGATTACTCTGTTTTTATCCCTGTTTTGTTTATTGCACATGGTAGTAATTAGGCTGAAATATTTGCAACATTAATTATCAGATCAAATAATAAATTTGGCTACATGTTGTTTACACACCATGGTATATTAATATTTATGGCCCTAACATATTAGGTAATACAGAAGTGAGAATTTCATATCTAAAATCAATGATATTTCAGTTAAAAACAAGGATAAAGTCCGAGGATCTCAACTAGTTAGGACCTGTATGCTAATTGGTCTACCTCGGGCTTTATCTTACAAGGGAGATAATTTATATGTCACTTATGTCTCTCATTGGCCAATGACTTCCATCTTCAAGGGAAGAGACAGAAAGTTTGTGTGATACAAGGAAATAGGGAGTGCTCCCCTTGCTCCTTAGTTCTTTAACATGCCCAGTGCATAGCACCAATACTCGCTAGACTACATCTATTTTTCCAACCAGTTCATCCCTAGTGGGGAGGGAGACACTGAAAAGTGTTTCTGAAATTTTCAGTGCCCCGGCCGAGATTTGAACCAGGGACCTCAGGATTGGATAGTTGAGAGCTCTAACCACTCGGCCACCGTTCTTCTTTATTGAGTTTAAATTGTCCTGTATATAAATACTGGTACCTGTGATTGATGAAGTACGGGGACTATAGAGTCTGAAGCGTAGATAATTCTGCCTGTATCACACTGTACTACAAATAGGAACCCATCTGCAGCCTGAAATATAGTGGTTTTTGTTTTATTGTTTTGTTTTTTTAAATGCTGAGCATAGCCTTTATTAGCCAGTCAGCTTTCTGCTGTAATATGGCAGGCATATCAGTGTCTCCACCTGTATATGAACCCGGCCACCAGATTATACGACAAGCGCACTTAAACTAACCATTGAGCTACAGATTCATACAAACATTTAATAAACTCATTCAAGAATGTTATAAAGCTAACAAGAGCCTAATAAACATTTTGAAAACTTGTTGATAAAAGTTCATTTATCCATTGACAATTCATGATAGACCCTCTATATACACATAGGTCATACAGCTGTCTGTTACCTGTCCAGATGACATTAATCTTATACTGTTAATGCAGGGGTGTCAACAGGGCCAAATTTAAAATCAGGAAGGTCATTTGCAAACAAGAGGCCTTCAATGACATTGTTCCATAATTAACTCAGTTTTTATCGAAGAAAATGTTTCAGAGCAGATTTAATTTACCATAACTTTGCCACTTCTTGAGATATTTTCATCAAATAACTTTTATTTTGGTCAGAAACCATGCTCTGTCAGCAAAGATAAATCCTGAATTCCGGATAAATCAGAAAAATTGACACCCCTGTCTATATACACATTGGTCATACATCTGTCTGTTACACATCCTGATGCACAATAATCTTTAAGTTAATAATTAATATACTGTTTATATAGGCAAATAAAAAGTAAATGCTCGACATGAGAACTTTGTTTTTTGGCAACAGAAAACACAATCAGAAGACTAGGCAAATAAAAAGTAAATGCTCGACATGAGAACTTTGTTTTTGGCAACAGAAAACACAATCAGAAAACACCATACATTTGTAACATCCCTTTAAGTAGAAGTTTCATGTTTCTTAAATAACTTCCACTTACTCTACTCAACAGTTATATACTTAACCTTGCTTGGGTTTATAAATATAAGTATGCATATGTGACATACATCAGCAACTGACTGAATGCTGTAAAATCATTCATATTCACGGGGGATTTAATTTTATTGATTTCGTGCAACCACGAAATTAAATCCCTAGCGAATCAGTATATCAATAATGCCAAAGTAACTACCGGTAATGGGGTATGTCAAGTTTACAGTGACTGCTAAAATAATATACCAATGCTTTTAAGTTCATTCTAAGACTGGGCTTTTGAGAAGTTTGCTTGCGTGTATCAATGTACTTTTTTATATCAATATGTGATAAAATAATTATTACATCATTCTGTTTGATTTTTTAATGATTTCTGCTAATTTGTGTGAATTTTAACCTTGCCAGTTTTTATGAAATCTCAAACCCTTGAAATTACGTCCCCGCGACATGAGCTTTTTTACCAAAACCACAAAATTTTGTCCCATTGAAATTAAATAATTTTACAGTATATGTGATATACATGAACGTATTCTTCATTAACTGGCATTTCAACGAAGCAGCTAAAATATTACTGGGGTACCAGTAGTAAGCAGAAATTTCCTCTATCACAAAATACATTGTTTTCATATAATTAACCGACTACGGCATACTGTTAAATCAATTAATTTCAATAGGACAAAATTTCGTGCGTTTGATGAAAAAGACCATTCCGTGGGGATGTAATTTTAGAATTTAGGATTTAAAGAAAGATGGTTTGCTCAAGATTAACACAAGTTATCAGAAATCATTCAAAAATCAAACTGATGTAATAATTGTTCATTACATGTTGATATATGCAAGTAAACTTCCCAAAAATACCCAGTCTTATACCTGACTGAACTTGAAAACCAGTATGACAGCCACTGTAAACTTGACATATTTATAATAATTACTCATTGGGGATTTAATTTCGTTTTTTTGTTGAGGTTATCCACGAAATTAAATCCTCCATGAATATTAATGAGTTTACAGTATATAGATAAAAGAATAGACATACCTCTAGTATAAGATGTTTCAGCTCCTGATCTGTTAGAAATGATGGTTTATATGATCCATCCGTACTTGTGTTACCAGTCCCTGAAATTATACAATCATTCTATGAAATTTATGAAATATTTCCAGGGCTTTTTTTTATACACTCGGCAAAAACACGTCGTTTTATCGTTATAACTTTTTTTTTTTTTATCATATTTGCATGAAATTTTGTGTACATGGTATTGACTGTCAAAGGACTGGATAAATAAAGTTTTTTCTACAGGGCTTTTTTTTATAAATACATGTAATAATTAGAGGTTAATACACGACACAGCCGGGCAGGGAGGTGATAATCCGCCCGGAAAATTAATAATCAACCCGAGGGCTTCAGCCCGAGGGTGATTATTCATTCCGGGCGGATTATCACCTCACGGCCAGGCTCTGAAGTGTATTAAAGTCTTTAATACAATTGTTCATCTACGGAGAACAAATAAAGTAAATATTACTGATGTAGATCTATATACAAGTCATGTACACTAAGGATGTGACCAATAAAATGCGCTAAGAGTAAATAAAATTGGCAAAGAAATCTTGCATATAAGCAACGTAACGTCATTTTGGCTCCAACGTGACGTCATGTTTACATAGATAACGTAACGTGCATCCGTTCACCGGTCCGATTATGATTATGAGATTGCGGACCGGGCGGATAGGCGATAATCAACCACGTGATGGCCATAATCAGCCGCAAATAGGCTCATTTTAGTTACTATATATAGTAAAAAAAATCTTTAAAAATCATGCTTTTTCCCCAATAATGAAGTTTACCTCAACGTAGTCATTCCCCCATCCCCAAGGTTAAAAAAAAGCCTCGATTCCACTACTCAAAAATAGTTGAACTCAACTCAATGTGCAAAATCTAACTTTATATCTGGCTTTGGTAAACAGTGAGTTAAAAGGTATTCGGACACCTGGCCCCAATCTCCTACAGTATCTGAATTTGAGCTAAACCTCATCTTCAATATTGTCATTCATCTTTGAAGTAATGTCCATGGGAGGATGGACACAAAATTGGCATCATAAAACAGACTCATTATTCTGAGTTTATTGCAATAAAATGTCAAGATCACAAACTACTGATGTATCTATAATTCAGACTCTGATTTGAGCATAATCTCAATTTAAGCTGAGATTTCTACTTGAGATATTTCGGGAGATAAAGGCCTGAATTAAACAGCTATCTGCTTTAGCTAAGTCACACATAATTTAAGTACTGACATACTGAGGCATATACGGTAATGCCAAATCCTGTAAAAAAATAAGATGCTTGTCTGCTTAGGTTGCCGTCAGCACACTACCCCACACTATTATCTGTTTCAAATATATACATGAAGTTCTTTTGTTAAAATTCAGCTTGATATACTAAACTTATAAAATTTCAAATGACCGGAACTTTTAACAAGGGTTCTACTGAAGTAAACTATAATACCCAATACTGAAAATTCGACCCAAGTCTGTTTCGAGTGCCATTTGCACCCCCCCCCCCCTTCTACACTAAAGCTCTGTTTCAAACATTGTTTTACAGTCAAAATTCAGCATATGAAATTTCAAATGATCTTCGATAACTTTTATTTTCTGCAGAAAAGTTCCTTTTTGGATTTCCGGATTATTTCGGAATAGTAGGACCCTCGTTTTAACGCCAATCAAAATCTATGTTAATCTATGCTCACCTCTAAGTGACTTCATGTGTGATACTGCCATGCGTAGTATAGTAAGTTTATCAGGTTTCCTAGCCAGCGTGGAACATGTTGGAACCATATCACATAGCTCATTTATATACGATGTCATCTTATTTCTCCGTCGCCTCTCAATCTCACAATGACTTTCACGTGCAAACTTCTCCTTGTCTGCCTGATCACTTCCTCCGAACGCCAAACCTTGCTGACTGTCTTCATCATCCGAACTATAACAAGAGATGTTTGGCATACACATATGCCCCCATGGCAGCCAAATAGTCAGAAATAGTAAAGGTCACAAAGGCCTTTACTTTGTGACCTTCACCTTTGACCTACTGACTGCAAAATCAATAGGGGTCATTTAATGTTGATGACCAACCTCCGTGATAAGTTTGAGGATCCTCGGGCAAAGCATTCTGGAGTTATTGAACGGAAACCATTTGGTCCACTGACTGACTGACTGTCTAACATGTGCAATGCAATATACTCCCCATCAAAGATGGGAAGGCCGAGGGGCATAATTATTGATTAATTATGCGGTTATACATTAACTCAGGGGGGATGGGTTTCTTTGACACTTCTTATACCTTCTGAAAACAGACCTATTTTCAAAGCAAAAGCACCCATTCCAAATGGAAAGAATCATACATTTTTCACAATTGTATGAAATAAATTATGTTGTTAAAAATTCCCAATAATTTATTCACAACTGTGACCTTATTCCCAAAAGACCCAGGAAAACGTTAAAATAACTTTTTGACCTGCCAAATTGCATTAAAGGACACAATATTTTACCTGTGTATAATACTTGGGTGAATACGGTACTTTTGGTTATAATTCCCTTAAAGGGACTGCCTCACATATTGGTGTATTGCAAAAATAAAATAAAATTGTCAAATATTTGCGTAATTTTGGTAATACAATGTAGTAGTTGCCTGTATATCCCATAAACAACCACACTGAAATCTAAAATAACTTGAAAAACTTCGGCATTTTGAAGTTATTTAGTATTTTACGTCAAAAATTCTATAGGGTATTAATATATCAGTGGGCGATATCGAGAGTGGTTAATATTGCTTATCTGCTCCAAATCTTTCATAAAGCAACCGTCAATGGCTTTCTATTACATCTATACTTGGTAAGTTTGAAAATCATGATATCAATTTTTTTGGCCCAATCTGTGAGGCAGCCCCTTTAACACGAGTGTCATATGTACATGTGTATGTAGCACATTATCATAACTGTAATATAATAGCAATAACTTGAAATCCTTGATGTAATGGAACAATTTATTTCACTACATCATTATAGTAATATGATAACCCTTCAAGATGTTTATGTTCAAAAAGACTTAATTACTGAATATGGCGCCATAAATTGACACGAAGAACAACATTATAGTGTCAAAAGAATACACATAAAAATTGATGACAGATTTTCCTGACATGAACAGGGCAGTGATGGAGTAAATATATCAACACAAAGATTCGAAAGGATCAATTGACGGGTTGTCCCGTGTGTTCAATCTTGCGTTGCTATAACTACCATTTTTTGGAATATTTATAGCATATATTTTTCTCGATTAATATACAGACTGAATTAATTGACGATAGGAAATTATTTCCACCAAATTCAGGTGACAGGTAGTTTAACAAACAATGGTGTCTACGTATTTTGTGAATAACCCTCGTATTTCCAGGTAGCCAAAAAAATTGTCCCCTTCATGATCCCAGTTGTTATTATCATATATTATGTCAACATTTGGCAAACTTACTCTCTACTGCTAGACCCTCCTTTCCTCTTTTTGTTACTCTTCACACTGTCTGGAGTCCCTGAAAATATACAAATTGAAAAACATCTTAATAATGTTCAACAATTCTGAACTGAAAATTTAGTCGAAAAGAATTAAATATGTTCATTATTGTTAAAATTGCGCATATGAAATTTCAAACGACAATATTACACTACATGTAGCTCAGTCAATACTTGTTATTTTTCATCAAATAACTTTTATTTTCTCCAGAAACGTTCATTCTTTCTAATGCAGTAAAACCAGATTTCTGGATTCCCCCTTTAAGTTGTATTACCTCTGAAAAACACATTTCGTAATTTAAATTAGTATTTTTCAATGTTTCAACTTCAAGCATTTTTCCAACTTATTTTGAACTTAGAATCTGAAAAACTTGCACGCTCATTATTATAGTATTCTTTATACAGCAATGAGCATGCAGCGAACATCATCAACAGTGATCGAATTATATTATTGTGGAAGGGAAAGTACATTGCACGTCATGTGGTGTTGTTGAAAAGATTCAACATTAAGATAACCGTAATTATCAACCCCTCATTATAACAGTACAGAGGCATAAAGGTATTTGGTTACATAAATGTTTTTATTCCATGTTATCATGCCAATATGTTTTGCAACAGATAGTGAAACATTTATATATTTTTTTGTTTGATATCGGTCATGATACAATGCATGGGTGAAAGTTGGAAATTCTGAAAAACCAGATATCCTCAAAAATCGACAATTTATACATGTATAGGGAAAAGAAAGAAAAACAGGCTTTTTGGTACCGTAAAAAACCCTGAAGTTCAGGCATGTGCCTGAAGACATTCACCCATGACAATGTCACTCTATACGCCCCTAATATATTTCCATGGTTATTTTTTTTGATCAGAGGAACATCATTATTTCATAAGAATGATGATAAACAATGTTCAAGGATTCCAGTAGCTTCTGAATCTGAGAGGTCATTTTGGTACTTCTGATTAAATTTTACCATTGTTTTAGACAATATATCCATGATTTAAAGAGAAAATGGCCCTTCAAACCAAAATCTTGAGGGTCAAAATGTGGATTTTAGGAAATCTCAATGGTCAAATCCCCTACTCCCGACGGAGTCAAAAGGAACCCCTGAATGTTCCTTTTTTAATTTAAATAAACGATAAATGTCTTTGAGTTCTACATTTCTATCATCTCAACCATGATGTATCTGTATCATTGATAAAGAATTTTAAAAAATCTACAGAAATTAAATTAAATGTACAATTTATTTAAAAAATAAATTTCAGTTAGATATTTTTCAATGATACCTATGGCACAGTGGTAAATGTGAGCACTATACCTACTTATCATTAGTAAAATATTGAAACACATAATAAAACAAGGTGTATAATAACATTACCACCAAAATATTTGATGTAAAAAATTTGTACAATTTTAGATTTAGATTTTTTTTTGGAAATTGCCAAAATATAGGGCAGGTCCTCAGGGTCCGAGTAACGAAAAATCAAAGAACTCTGGCCTTATATTATGATATAATAGAAACATGACACTCTTCACTGTAACTTGACACATGACACATTATTCCTCCAATATAGAAGAGCCATGGTGTTGAAGATTTCTCCATCGTGATTGAAAGTTCTAAACTTATAAACACATGAACAATGAAGGCGTAAGGTGTGGTTCCCCGATACTATGATTGTATTCCTAAGAAAATATATTGTTTTCAGGCAGTCACGATTATATTACCTGTGTATCAGATGTTCAATGCTCGCATCACGGACAGTTATATTGTATCTATTGTTAATGCGAGTCATTTATATAAATCAACAATGCACTCGTGACTTTTTATAATTATAAAGGATAATTATAATTATATGAGCCAGTCTCCAGGAAAACCTGCTATTTTGACAACACTATTGATTTTGAGATTTTCTATAGTTTCAAAGAGCAATCTAAATGAAGCAAAATGAAGAAAAAATTCTTGAGTTTTAAAATAAGGAAGAAATACAGCTGATTGAGTCCCTAAAAGGACCCTATTCAGAGCTTATTAATTTTGTGTGTTGTCCCAAACATCATTCAAATGTTATTCGAAGTAACTGTAAATGCATTGAGAAAGATATACAGTAATTATAACCTGTACCATATTTACTACTTTCGACATTCGTAAGTAGCAGCCTGGGTGGAATCAAAACCTAGACCTAGCACTCACTCGAAGCAAACATTTATAATTTCGACTGGAATTGACAATCTGCATGAATAAAGCATTTGAAGGGGTTAAAACAGAGAATATCACTGTACCATCCGAATATTCCGTTCCTCGCCATGGTGGAATAAAATATGGCAAATACGTTCCGACGGGTGGCTGGATATTTATAGAATTCATACTAATACTACGCTGGAGAAGAGGTGGTTCCCAGCATTTACCGGGCTGCCAGCTGGTTCCTTCATAATCATAGTTAAATTGTTTCTTACAAGAATCCATCTTTAAGTCAAGTTCAAATGTCAGAGATTCAAATAAAACAGAATCCGTGTGTGTTCTTACTGGCACACAAGCACTGAACGTATCAGTACATAAATTGTCATATGAACATTAATTTTTTAATCACACTTTATCAAATTATAAAAAACCTTCTTGATCACAGAATTACAAACTAACATACGAGGGGTGATCGCGAAGTTCGTATAATTTGCTTATAAATTATTTATTTTTAGTTAAATATTGATGAAACTTCACTATCAGGATGATCAACATGATTGAATTTGAAATATAGAACGGAATAAAAATCAGCCAACTGATGTGACAATTAACGGTACCCTTGGCAACGCTGCTACACGTGGTTGCCGCACACCAAAATTGTTATTTTTTTCATCTTTCGTTCTCAGGAAAAAATGCCGTACTTGAAGTATTTTGTGTGACTAAAATTCACGCAAATGTAACACATCATACGTCAATGTCATGGGGTCATTTTCATGAAATATAATGTTGTTTACTACATCCGCTATCAAATTAGCACTGTGTTTATCTGAACAGATAATGAAACGGAAACAACGTCATGACGTCAACGGGTGACATTGATATGAGGCGCGTTACAGAATGTTGTGTGGGAATATGAAAAACACACTGACTGAAACCCATGAAAATATGCGATAATTTAAAAGCGAATAGTCCTGCAGTTACCAACAAACAACACAGACTATTCAAAGTGCACAGACGATCAGTTGAAGTCAACAATAGAGAAAGGTTGCCAACGACAGTGATTCCGTGTGTACGTGAAAAGTGCGAGGAATCATCAGAAAAGACAGGCGTAAAACTATTAGACTGATAGTCAGCAAGCTCGAGAAAACTCCTTTAACTGTGTATGGGTTCTGTACGAAAGAGCTAGGTATGCCGAAAATCAGACATTAAAGTAGCCTTGTGTTGTGACTTCGTAGGGAAAGTGCTCCATACATTGGACCTACAATGCGTCTGACGTTATGTGACGTCGTTAAGTTTTCTGGTGTGCGGTGTCTATGCATAGTGACTGTTTAGGAATCGTCGTAACTATGTAACTGTTTGATGTATTTTTCTCATTTTTATAAGAGAGTTTGATAATGCCTAGAAGATTGTGATGGTATAACTGTATTCCTAGATACATTTGCGTTTTTCATACCGTCGGCATATTCGCGGCTACAAATTTTCACGGAATCATAAGGCCCGCGAATTCCGCGAAACTAAAGTCGCTATGGCATAAAGGTATGTTTGACACATCTCGCAATTTTAATTGGACTGTTTGTCATAACCATCCGTGTATACACGATCAAATTCAATTGATTGTGACCTTAACTGACCTGATAACAATTACGATGATCAATTAATCTCTTCATAACAAAGGATTTCATAAAGTGTTTTCACTAGGTGTTATCAACATAAACCAGTAAATAGTTATTATTATAAATTAACCACCAAACATATGTTAAACAAATAAATGTGAAATGATTATTGTAAATACCTGTACAGGAATACATTGACTTTAATCATGACAAAAACAAACTTTCGTATGTAGAAGTAAACTAAATGTTAACACCCCACTCATGTACCTCCGTGCTTGTTTACATTGAGCACATTACACGCTACGTCATCAGTGTTTATGTCTACACAGCCTAAAATATGCACGATTCTTACAGGATCGAAATTGATGTTTTAATTGAGATAATTAACACAATTTATCTTAGATTTTATAAAGATGGATTTATTGACAGAAGTTCCCACGTCATGTATGCGCAAGAACAATTATCCTTCGTCAAATGATTTTGCGATTTTAGTATGAAGAAGCTAGAAACGTTCGCGGATTCGTTGGAGGTAACATTTTCGCGGCTATTAAACTTCGCGAAATGATACCTCCCGCGAAAGTCGCTAACTTAAAATGCGCGAAACCATTTCTAGGAATACAGTATATATTATTCCTTATGAGCAAAACAACTCGATTCACAACAAAATTATACGAACTTCCCGATCAACCCTCGTATATGGCTGAAAAGATCGAAACGATAGTCCACATCAAATTACATCAATTATTCTCTATAACTCTCCGGTAATTTAAAATTATAGTGCTTTGATTTACATTACAAAGCCGAGGATAATCACTCCGGAATAATTTCCATTCAATATGTCATTGCACTTAAAAACAGATTTCATACATAAACATTGTTTCAGAATCTGAAGCACACACAGGTATAGTGCAGTCAAGATAAAAATCCAGTGACGCAGCGGTCCAGTCCACTATAACGGTGTAAAACCAATTATACAGGCTTGTACTGTACAAACAACTATACTTTCAATGCTAAACTAACATACTAAACATCGCTCTACCTATTTAGACAATGGTTTTGATTTTTTGCGTACACATAAACTGCAACGTCACTGTCACAATATCCTAACTGGACTATACATAAAATAATACAACATAATTATTCATAAATTATAATCCATTCATCCAACCCCTGCATAAAAGTAAGCCTAAGTATGGTAAATGGAAAAATAATAAACACAATTCAGTCAAAGTCAATCATGCAAATTTTTTCCAATATAAAATCCTTTCTTGAGCTTATTACGTTGATGTTAAATAATACTTATTTGAACACAGAAAATGAGATAGTCGAGTCGGTATTTCTTGTCACGATTTGTGTTAATATCATGTCTCTTCGACAATACATAACAATCTAGTATTAGTTGCCATGTTAACCAAGACTATAGTATTTCATTGCTAAACTTAACGGTATTCAAGTTTAGATATTATAAGAAATATTGGTAATATGTTCATAGACAGCCGGGAGTGGGTTCGGCTGGAATTTATTAGCAATCTAAGTTACAATAGAGAAAACTATAGAATGGAGAGGCTGGAAAAAAATTCAAAAAAAAATGCAGAGCATAACCTTTTTTGCCAGTCAGCTTTCTGCTGAAATATGGCAGGCATATGAGAGCCTCCACTCATATTTCAATCCGGGTCGCAAGAATTATTAAGATGGCAAGCGCGCCAGGCAAAAATCCTGAAGACGAGTCACAAGTCTGTATCCGGTGCCATCAGCACACATGCCTACACTATATCTAGGTTTCAAACATTGTTTTGTTGTTAAAATTCAGATTATGGAACTTCAAATGACCATAACTTTGTCAATTCTTTGAATTTTTTCTTCAAATAACTTTTCTTTTATGCAGAAAAGATAATTCTTTCTAATGCAGCAAATCGGGATTTCCGGATTATTCTGAAATTATAGAACCCTTTAACTTATTTATATCCATTTTGAAAGTACTGTGACAGTGAAGAATAATTAACTTACTCAAACTTTGATAATGATCAAGAAATCACTATTCATGTCTGTCTTACATTAAGTAAACAAAATCGATTAAAAAAACATTGTGCAAATATCCAGATATCATCTTATCTGTACTAAATTTTGAAAAACGCATATATATGTTGCATTTGACACACATTTGTAATGGTTGTTTGGTGCATAAAGGGAGGTAATTGGAAAATTATGCACAAATTTTAAACCTTGTAGTTTGTCATTAGAGTAGATTGGCAAATATAATAAGTCCAAGAAATCACCCTTAGTGGTGAGCTAGCTTTTCACTGATGGGATTTGTTGGTGTCTGTCTGTCCTGTACGTTACACATTATCAAAGTGACATAGTTTTCCAGGTAACTGATAAGCCCTATTGGTAGGAAGTACTAGGAACCAAAGTGGTAAGAATAGCATGGAAATTTTGTCCCATTTTTATTCTCATATTATTGTGCGAGACCCAAAATCCCAAGAAAGCGCCAGCATTCTGATACCACAGAGGTTTGAATGCACAACAAAAATTTTAATGTCAGGTTGGTCTTATTACCTGCGGCTATTTTTTCTTAGAGGCTGCGGAAATATTGGAATGCATTAAGAGATTTAGCTATCATCTGAGGAGCATGTGACCACATATCAATGCCTCATTGGCTATAAAGGTGTCAGTCTGGCTTACATATTCAAATTAAAGGAAGCATTTTGTAAGAATGTTGTGAACCAATTCAATTTTCATCCAGACCAATTGTTGCACAGAGTCACGGGATGAATTAGGCTTTTATGAATGAACAATGTTATCGTCTGCTTGGACTGTCTTTGAATTTTTTCATCAAATAACTTTCATATTGTGCGGAAGAGACACTTCTTCAGGGCCCTGCTTCTTCCTAATGCAGATTTCCGGATTATTCCAAACTTGTAGGACCCTGATTATAGTAATCAGAGTGATTATGAGGGCCTAAAGGGCCCTAGGTCGCTCACTTGTCGTACTAGTGCATGCACACCAATAATGGTGACCCTACACATTTTCTGAATAAAATTTAAGAAAATTCAGCCTCTATTGCAAGTTTTTTTATGATTTGACCATGTGACCTAGCTTTTGACCCCAGATGACTTAATTAATATCAAACTTAACCTAGATTGTGCTGAGATGATCATTAGGACCAAATTTCATAAAGATTAAGTCGAAATTGTGACCTCTGGTGATTACACAGGGTTTTTCTATGATCTGACCTATATATAAACAAAATATATTTGCCTCCATATAAATGTACGTACAAATACATGCTTTAAAGACAAAACATTACCTAAACACTTAAAAAAAATGCTCCCAGTGGGGGTTTGAACCCATGACCCTCAGGAATATGTCAATTGACATTGTGACCTTGTTTTTGACCCCAGATGACCCAAAATCGAACTTGGCCTAGATTTTGTTGACATAATCATCGTGACAAAGTTTCATAAAGATTAAGTTGAAAGTGTAACCTCTGGTGACTACACAAGGTTTTTCTATGATTTTACCTATAATTTAAACAAAATATTTATAACTGTACAAATACATGCTAGAAAGACAAAAAACAATACCTAAACACTTAAAAAAAATTAAAATTATGGTTCCAGTGGGGTTCGAACCTACGACCCTCAGGAAAATGTCAATTGACATTGTGAGTTTTATAATTGACAGTGTGACCTTGTTTTTTATCCTAGATGACCCAAAATCGAACTTTACCTAGATTTTATTGACATGATCATTGTGACCAAATTTCTTGAATATTTATAAAAAATTATGACCTCCTGTGAGTGACTACACAAAGTTTTTCTATAACTTGACCTAGTGACCTAGTTTTTGACCTCAGATGACCCAATATCGAACTTGACCTAGATTTTGTTGAGATGATCATTGTGACCAAGTTTCATAAAGATTAGGCCAAAATTGTGACCTCTAGAGAGGACACAACCAAATTGTTGACGGACTGACGACGGACGAAGAGTGATCACAAAAGCTCACTCTGTCACTTTGTGACTGGTGAGCTAAAAACATTGTGAACTTGTTGTGAAGTCAGAGATGAATTCTGAAATGAATGGGCACCCATTGATCTTTACATTGACAGTTCATGCTGTTAAACAATATAAATTGCAGATCAACCCAACATTTTTTTCAATATCTTGAGTATGATATGGAATTGGATGATGCCAATAATAAAATAAAAGACAATGCTTAACAGGGGTCCAACTGAGACAATCACATACTGCCCAATCCTGTCAAAAATTAGGCCCAAGTGACAAGTCAGTTACAGGTGCCATCAGTGTTTTGGCTAAAATATATGGAGATATTTGGCCCCTTTCCCCGCTCCGATGAGTACAGTATATATTTTTCCCAAAATATTTCTAAATTTTCCACTTGGGGTCTAAAAAATAATGCTCATTAAGAAAAAATTGTTTTCCACATAATTTAATAAATAAAGTTATTGTGCTGATAAATGAATGCAAAATGATTTTAAATACATGTAGTTTGTACTAACCTCTCATGCTTAAAATACTACCAATAAACAATCAATCATACTAGACATTTAAGGAGAATTTAACAATAAGTGAAAATTCCCTTTTCAGCTTTGTCGCACGTTAATTCCCCCCCCCCCCCCCTCCAATGGGCCCGGACCCCTTTCCTCCAAAATTCAACAGAAACACCGGCCATTTAGCAAACATAGATCTGTACATCAAAACTCTATTTCAAACATTGTTTTTTTGTTAAAGTCTGCTTATAAGAATTTCAAATGATCATATTAACTTTGTTAATACTATTTTCATTTCTGTTTATTTTATTTTTTTTTTATTATTTTTTTTCCAGTTCATCATATTTAATTTCACAATAGTCCAACAATTGTACACATATAATATAAAATAAGTCTATACAGTATTATAACAAGTTGAATGTTTGTATGGTGGAAAATTGTATCAGGCTGTTGGAAACTAGGATAAAGCATATGATTTGTTTCAAATAGCTTAGCCAAATTTTATCTGCAACGCCTGAAAAGTCCACAGACATTTCTGTTTATTGTTACAATTATGAACTTTGTATTGTTTTAGTTGATAAACATGACTTTATCACAGTTCATCCTGAATGCCTTTACCATCTTAGTTCACAGACACAACAGCATAACTAGACAAATACCAAATAGTGCTATTGAGCCCATTTTACGTCTCACCGATAGCATATCATTTTTTAGCACTTTGCTAGGGAAGCTTTACCAAGCCCTTTCTTATGCAACTGACCGTTTCGGTAGCTCTTTGCTATGTTCAGTCTGCTATCTGCGATGATCAGCATTTATTATATTCGCTTCGCCTGCCACATACTCACTGACATAGCACATTTTGGAAGGAACCATCAAGCACTAGAATGTAGGTTACTAGGTAGCTCCAGGTGGACTTGATTGTACAAACCTATACACTAGTCAGGATAATCGGATCACATGATTGGTACACTGCAATGTCAGAAATTCCACAGGCTTCTGAATCTGAAGGGTCATTAAGATGCTTTTGACTAAATTTTAAAATACAATATGTAACCATGTAATGATTTTAACAGAAAAAGACCCTTCAAACCAAAATCTTGACGGTCAGAATGTGGTTTTTCGAAAATTTCAAGGGTCAAAACACCTACTCCCGAGTCAAATGGAACCCCTGCAATGTCACGTGAATGTGCCTTATTATACATGAGTCTCATTTTGTGGCTCCTAATATTTTGACAGTAGGACGGCAAAGGCAGTATTTCACATGTGGTTTAGAAAACTATAAAAGGGAAAAAATAATCTGCAGGGAAAAATAATCTGAGGGGAAAAAATAATCCCACAGAGCGACTGAGCATTGAACACATACATCCTGGGTGACAGTAGGACACTAATGACCTAGGCTATTTCGAAACTTTTTCTATTTTGACAGTGCCGACATCGCTAATGGCATAAATACTATGAGCCTTAATTCTGCCAGTTCATATGATGTTTTATAAGATTATAACAAATTTATAGGATAAAGAAAAATCCCACGGAGCGACAAAGCATTGAATACAGACATATCCTGGGTAACCAGAGGACACTAACATTGACCTAAGACTATTTCGTAACTTTATTCAGGAGTTTTATTCGAGGAGCCAAGATAGCTATAGATTAAGAAGACAGCTCAAAGAGTATACAGGTGATTTCGTAACCAGGCCTAGTCGTAACCAAAATAGTATCGGCAAACTCATAACCGCCAATAACTTATAATAAGTGTATTATATATATTGCTTATTATTATATCATCGTAGAAAATGCCTGGTGCACAGTATTTGGGCAAATTGTGTTAGTTAGCATCAAGGTCAAAAAATAAAGTTTACTATTTTTTTATGTCAAATCAAGTGTTTATATGAGTACATGTTTCTATTTTATTGGTTAATTTAAAAAAAGTCATTCCTGTTGATAGTTTTGGGAAATTTAGCATTTTATACGGCTGATCAGCTTAGGGGACGGACGTTACAGAGAAATACAAATCTGCAAATATTTTTTTAATAAACATGTTTGTTTCATAATTAAACCATATTAATTATTTTCTGGACACCAACTTTTAAGCAAGTACAAAAAAAATCCTGCAGATTTAGATTTTATGAGTTTTATCATCATGTCAATCCAATTTGAGTTAGGTTTTTTTATATTTTTTTAAAATATTTGTCTGTTGTTAACTTGTGCACAAATTCTAGGAAACATAAACACAAATATGATAAATAATTGAATACATAGTATTAAAGTTATAAAAGTTTACTCAATAATTTGTCCATTGAAACAAAGTATGATCTATAAATATGATCCTGAAAATAGGGGAAGGACGTTACATTTACAGGTGACGGACGTTACGCACAAACATAATGTCTTGTTCTCTTCTTTTTTCAGCACATAATAACAGATTATATATTTGATACACATTTTTTAGATAAAGAACGAGGGTCATTCAATATATTCGTAGACAATCGTTCTCATTTCATTATTATTGCGTTTTAACAATGATTTCTTATAACATTACAAACAGTAACTTATTACCAACAGTCAATGCAAATTTATCTTCAATAATGCAAACTAGTAAAATGTCAATATAAGCCATTGTATTACCATGGAAACGCGTTACCACCCCCGACCGACATAACGTCCTTTTTTCATTTCTTCAACCAGTTATAAATTCCGATTAAGTTAATATACATTCCGATGTTTCTGCCAGATTATTACAAAATATTATCTTGGGGATTCACGAAAGTATGAAGTTATTTGAACGTCGAAGTGGGAATTAAAAACTGTTTTATCAAGGCGAGTCGCGTTTTCAATAACGTCAAAATCCCTATTTCCTTACGCGAGAAAATTCATACGACTATTGAATTGTGCATGGGGCATGGAAACACACAGCAGACACACAAGAGCTGCTACAGATAGCGTAATGAAAACATACAGCATGCAGTGGTCTTGTCTTTAAGTGGTAAAAACAAATTTCGGAAGAGCAGCCTGGTATTTAAAACGATACATGGATGTGCAGATAGGCAAACGTAGTGACGTTTCACGCAACGTCCGTCGAAATGTGTGAGGTGTTTTCAAATTAATATAAAACCATTATGCCAAGCCTTAATCCTTATATATATATATATATAACTTAGACTACATAAGATATTGTGGAATATATGTTAAATCATATATAATTTCAATGTTTATGTTTATTTCAATGTTAATAACATAATTTCATTTCGGGCTTCCATTTGAGAGTCAGCAAAACGTCAATAACGTCGCTGACGTCAGATCATAAATTGCGGTGTGTGGTGGTACCGGTATGGTGATATTTATATTTTAGCCATATTTTCTTTAAAAATGCGTTGTTTCACGCAATATTTTTAGCACTTGTGTCCGAAAGGCTGTAGTTTGACGTGATATAGTTTGTTTTTCTCTGTATCATCGGATGTTAAAATGATTAACACAGTCTACGAATTTATTGAATGACCCACGTACATACGTCAAAAACATTTTTTATGCAAAACATGCTATTTATGATTTTAGATTCCAGAGTTAGTTCAACTCATAAAAATGTGCAATAACCAATTATTATAAAAAGTAATTTTATGTATAAGGCATTTAATATAATATTGTAAGTGATACAGGAATGTTCCACTTATAAGATCAATGATTAAATATTTATAACTAATTTATTTGAAATTGTGAGAGGAACATCAGACTCAGATATTAAATAGAAGTTGAAGAAATTATTTCACTTAAGATTGATCATTCTTATCTAGTATTAGTGAAACATTTCCCGATAAACACACGTCAGTGTTTTTCTAGAGCATTCATGGTTGCAATATCATATTTAAAAGCAGCTTAATAATTGCTTATTATGTGATCAGTATGTCTATAGTATACAATACTTTAATATTTTCAAATCAAACAATATTGAGCTCCTCCCATAATGCACAGAGCAATACTGTCTAAGAGACAAATAGCCCCTCCCACAGTTTAACTACAGTGTGATATTATCTTTACAGTTTTAAAATAATTCCTCCAAATTAGGTAATATTGCATAATCCTTGCTCAAATCCTTACAGGGATCTATATTTTTACAAGAAATTGATTATCAATTATTGAAGAAAAGGGTTGTATATTAGTTTATTGCTAATTACTTGTTTTTGAGACAGTAGCTGCATAATTAGGGGTCATTTAGTGAAATTAAAATCTTGCATCAACTAAAAAATGTTCCCTCATCCAAGCTTTAGTGCAGGATGAGGGTCATTATTGGAATAAAGCCGGAGGCTGAGCATGTACAATTAGCATTTCAGTCATAGTACTGGAATGAGCGCTTTTTAAAGACCCGAGAAAAAGTGCAGTGCACCGTATAGTATATATCACGTGTGCACCTGTAATCAATCATAATTCAAAGCCAAAGTTTTGTCGCCCTAAACAATAGGCTAATCTCTAATCTAAGTGATAAGCATGTACTAGGGAGGGCAAAGCATAAAAGGCTGAAAGATACACATAATATCACAACACAAATTATAACATTACATCATAAAATAAATATACCTGTGTGTATACAAATATACACTTTAAATATAATGATAATCTGACACAAAGGGAGGGTATGTACATGCTCAGCCTCCGGCTTTATTCCAATAATGACCCTCATCCTGCACTAAAGCTTGGATGAGGGAACATTATTTTTCATAAAGCCTATGGCTTTCACATGTACAATTAGCATCTTCAAAGTAGGGCAACAAAACATATTGCCATTAAAACAAAAACCCTCTTAAAAATAAAAGTGTAATACAATAATGTAAAACAGACTAGACACCTTGTAAATCAAGAGTAACAATAATATATACATGAACAATATATATTAATACCATCATAGAGTTAGAATACTTCTCCACAGGTAATAAAACCTCTATTATGTCAATAATTGAAGTTCAAATATATCTCAAAGGAAAATACTTTATATAAACTTGAAAATACCAAATTAAATTTAAACATGAACTCATGAGGTGACTTGAAAAAAGGATTCCTCAACCAAACAAACACCATTAAAAATATTAAGTAACAAAAAATGAACCTTATAACACTTTGATCGTTCAAAAGAACAATGCCGATACAGAAATCCTCAAATAAACATTCTAAACCTGCAAATCAACAACCAGTTGTTAACTGTCAAAAGCTAAAGCTTATAGATTTTAACAAAATAATAAATTAAATTTAAATGATATAATAAATAGTTCATCAACTTCAGACCATCATTGAATCAGAGTATCTTTTTCAAATTGAAAAAGTGGTTAATAAATAACCATTACATAAACACCTATAATTCTACTCTTAACATATATACAAGACACTTGTAAGCAATAACCACTCTTTGTATACGGCAAATACAATTCTATCAAAGCCCAGTTTATGTCAAGATCATAAACTTATAACACTCCTATACATCCTTAACGAAATGACATCAAACCTTTCTTAAATCATAAAAATATACAATATGGTCCGTAAAGAAAACTGCTATGCAGCTTAAGTGCTATTCATTGACAATAAAGAAATCACGTATTAAAACATGATATACATGTAATATGTAATATAAATAATAAAACTAAAGTAAATAAAACCTTTATAGGAATATAAGAAAATAATAGTACTGTTACAAACTTTCCATATATAATATATATAAATAGATCATTCTGCAAAGACACAATACTGCCATATTCGTATCATGACCATCTTAAATGACTATGATAAAAGATACCACTAATAAATGACAAAGGCCATTATATCCCTAAATTCCTCATTAAAATAAGTAAAGTCAATATCTAAACCAAATTCCGCTCAGGTAACACTAACCCTGTTTCTTCGAAAAGAAATAAAATCCATTACAATAACACACAAATGTAACAGATACGTCTATAATTACTCTTAATAAAAACTTAAAGAATAAAGTACCTCAAATACTCATATAATTACATATAAAAAAGTAACAACCACTATATATACATTACCATTAGCCGAAACTATGAAATATTATCTATGCTTGAAATGTTCCTGGACACAAAAAGCTAGTTTCCCAATAAACATGTATAATAAGCTAGGGAGTTTCCAAAGAAACATATATAATAAAGCAAACATATAAGCGCTTCCAAAAAGCTAAACTGGATCCATGTTAACTAATTAACACTAGCAGCACATATAAAACAAACAACCATAAAAACAACACTACATTCAGACAGTAAACAAGTTGTTAATATTTTACAACTATTACCAATAGGTTTCTAAAAAAATAACTTTTAATTCAAATTCCCAGGTTGCTTAACAGAAGTACAAATGTATGTGAATTCAACCCTTCCTTTCCAACTATGAACAATGACTAAACAATCCTGCTAAACTTTACTGTAAAAGTCATTTTCAAATATCAGCTTCACTCCGTAAAGTTTATAGTTGATAATCACTAAAGCATAGGTGAAAGTTAAAATCCTGAAAACCCTGAAATCCTCAGAAAAGGACCATTATATTGGGAAAATACAGCAAAACATACTCTTTGGTACACCCAAAACCTGAAGTTCAGACATAAGGTCTGAAAAAATTTACTCATGTAGATGTGCATAAATAAGTCTGTTAAAATATTATGCATCGTAAAACTACACGTATCCAGTGTATTTATAAATACATGATACTCCAAAACAGTCTCACTTATAAACATATATCCAGGGATACTGGTTACATAATATATATATATATCCCTTCTCAAGAGGAACTATAGTAAAAATACTAGATTATAGTAGATTTTATACTAACAACTGACAACATCCTATCATCACATGACAAATAAATGAATATAAACAACTAAAAATTTGTACTCTCATCGGTCATAAATACACAACACTTGTTGCTACAGTGATAATGTTCAGAATGCAAAAAGCATTGGGTAATAAGTCTATAAGTAATTGGTACTGAGTCACTCATTTCAAGTATATCATAAGTATAATTGATATATGGCTAAATTTAAGAATACAGCAACATATATTTCCAAAATTCATGACATGAATACCTAAAAGCAGATACATCTAAATAAGTTCAACCTGTATCCAAATGTACCAATTCATCAAAATGAACATCATTCCTCTTGTAACCAATTCTCCACCAAACATCTGAGTTATTCAGTATCATATATAAATATATGCCATCATAATACTGCCGTATAAATAAAGTAATCATAAAAGACAATTCATAAACATGAACTTGATATCTCTATTCAAATGAAACCTTTTAACTCACAAAATACCCACTATTAGATGCCTTTGACAGACTCATAGCGAAATCAAAATATAATTATAATCATAAACATGCTAAACCATCCTGCATGTCACTTAAAAACAGTGTCATATAAATATAACTTCCCTCAAATACCAAAATCATGTTCCATGACCGAAAATATATTAATTAAAAAAAAAGAACCAAATACACACTTATGTCAAATCTAATAGATTGACGACACACCACAAAAGCAAATGACAAACTGCATAAGTCTCTGGTCAGAATAACTCAGTGCAATACGTTATACCTGATTTCAAATACTTAGAATTACTCCAACTCAATGCAACTATCCAAACTACCAAATATTGATTTATCTCATAGGATAACCAATCTAAATTTACATAAAATATATCTTGATTGCATAAGCATGCAAATTAATAAATTCATATATAAACATACCCATAGCAGACAAAAAGCAACCTAAATGCTTGTTCATATGGATTCTAAAAATAGCATAAACACGCATCAAACACGTTCTCCCCTGACAAATGTCAAAGAACTCTACGTTATGCTTCAAAACAGGTCTTACTTAATCACGTAACTTCTTCTCAACTATCAACTAATTACACGCAAACTGAGTTTGTCATGAAATATAACACTCTTAGTACCTTTCTACATATAAAATAAGTACTGCCCATGTAATAATCTCTGAATAAATATCCGATATACCAATGGTCTCCATCTAAGGTTATGTACTCATAACACACTGTTATATTATCAAATAAACCGTGTCAGACTCAAGTGACTTACTGTAACTGCTAATAAAGCTAATTTCTCATATTCTCATAAAAGGTACAAAAACGTAACCTTCATATCAAATGAGCATGTGCTCTCAGGCTTTTCACAAAACTCTGTTAGACAGAGCCCATATACAGTCACAATTCATCTAAAACTGATAACTGCCTAACAGTCAGTTAAACTCAAAACTTACCCACAGACAATATCATACTAATGTTATAAAGCCAACACTTTTGGCATGTAAATAAACATTTCCTCTAATCAAAAGACTAGGTCATTGCATTATAATCGGCGTCCTAAGACGCGTTCACTCGGATAACGGAACAAATTTTAAAGCCAACACTTTTGGCATGTAAATAAACATTTCCTCTAATCAAAAGACTAGGTCATTGCATTATAATCGGCGTCCTAAGACGCGTTCACTCGGATAACGGAACAAATTTGTCCGAATTTTAACATCCGAAAAGCATGTACTACGTACTATGCACAAAGACGTAATTCGTCTATAAAATTGTCCAGAGGACATATTTTTATAATAACCATGTTTTACTATCACAAACTAGCAATGAAAATAGAAGACATGGGACAAAACCGGCTCAAAACTCTGCCAAAGTAATCATTATCGTGACATAAGCTGTTTTACAAACTAGCTTCCGGTTCCCAAAAAAGTCTTCGTAGTTCAACAATAAAGGATAATAACGGAAGATAAAAAACTCATAACGATTGAAAAATACAATACATTCATCGCAATTACCTTCCTCGAATGTAAACTGCCAACGAAAGTCGTAATTTCGCCGCAAAAACCAAAATTTACCACGCGACATTGTCGCACGAACGTCTTGCTCATTCAAGCGCTAGACTAAATATGATTGATTACAGGTGCACACGTGATATATACTATACGGTGCACTGCACTTTTTCTCGGGTCTTTAAAAAGCGCTCATTCCAGTACTATGACTGAAATGCTAATTGTACATGTGAAAGCCATAGGCTTTATGAAAAATAATGCTTTTAATTGGAAGTCAACTCAACTACATACTTATATTAGACATTCAGTGTCTTATTTAAATCCCTTAGTTTTCATGTTAGTTAAAATAATGCTAAAAATATTTATGTATATCATATCATTTTAATAAAACAATTATTTATAAAATATTATTTAAGTAATATGTGTATACAAGTCATATATATGGTTGCATTTTAATGAATTGTGTACTATTGCGGTGAATATTTATAAGTCTCTTATAATTATGTATTAGAATGGTCACATAATAATGTTTATGTGATATATAATGCGATTGTATTTGAATATATGTGAATGAGACTAAACTAAAGAAATAAAGTTCTACTTGATATTTAGGGTGTGATGTGAAATAGTGTATTTGTATTAAACTTCTTAAAAGTGTTGAAGTATTACTGAAATTGATCTATTGTATGTATCTATCTGAAATAATGACTGAAATAAAACTGGTGAGTATCTGACAATACATTACTATCAGCTTTCAAAGTTTGTAACGTCCGTCCCCTTAAATTGTAACGTCCGTCCCCTCAGAATATTAATGTTATTTTAATCTTTCTAATATAAATACCCATTTGGAAGTTTGCAGTACCATTTTTCTAATAAGGCAGTATAATATAAGAGAATTAAAAAATTTGTAACTTGATTTATAGCAACTATTTTTTATAATTAAATGAGAAAAAAGTGAAATAAAAATGGTCCAGGAAAAAATCTAAAAACCTGTATAAATAACCATTACATTTGTGAAAAATAATTCTTACTATCACTAAATTTTAAAAGAAACTTATTCTATGCATGATTTTGAAATAAACTTTCATTTAAAATCAAAATTAATCATAATACAGTCATTTTAAGTAACAATGTCTAATAGGGGACGGACGTTACGGGGACGGACGTTACATGATTTTTTTTTCATCACTAAAAAATATCATTTGATTTAATATTATCAATTTTTTTTTGCTGCAATTTACCACAAAATTTGTAATTTCAAAATTACTGTTTTTTTTATTTACAAGAAGTTTTTTTATTCAAATCAATGATTATTTCCAGATAAAAATATGAAACAAATCTTGCTATAAACTCTTTAATTATTTTCCCCCCAACATTTTATTAAATGAAGTACTCTTCTCAAAATGGACCTGTGTACACAAGTACCTTTTTACTTAAAATGATGTAGAACAATAATAAATATACCAAAATCTATGGTTTATACCTCATTGGAAAGAGAACAAATTTGTCTGTGCAGGGAAGTTAATATAAAGTGTACATTTAGTAATATACAAAACACAGTTCATGTTGTTTAAAGGGTAAAAATGTGATGCTAATTCATTACATGCAAAAATGGCCAATTTTCGCATGTTCTAAGGCCTGATACTAAATTCTGAAGATGTGACATTGAACGAAAACCATAGAAACATCTGTAATACCCTATGATGCAATAAATACAGAAAGTTTGAAAAAAAACTAGAAGGGAACAAAATTATGGCCTTGCACACCTGTTTTTCTGTAATTTGTCCAAATACTGTGCACCAGCCAGGCAAAATGTGTTTTAAAGGTGTTAAAATCATATATAAGTTCGATATTCAAAATGTATTTATAATTTGGTTAATATTAACGGAATGATTAGCAAATTGAATTTCGTGCTCATTTGAGGTCGGCTATTACGAATCAGCTGAAATATGGTTACAAATAGCAGAAAATGGACGGTTACGATTAAGCCTGGTTACGAAATAGCCGCATCCCAACAAAATTGGCCGCCTGTGTACCGAATTTCTGAGCGCGCAACTTTCCCGGGCTTAAACAACCGCAGAGTTATTCCAATAAGTCCACTGTGTACAAATCACCATTTGCAATTAAGTCGACATATTTTCACAGGATGTTATATGTGTATATCAACTTCGTGACACCAATTAGTGAAATTTCAAGAAGTGAAATGTTTACATTCTATAATGACGAACAATTCATCAACAATGATCGTATTTATAAGAAATTACCTGATCCACAGGGTCCAGGTGAGATAGATGTACTCGCCATATGCGGCCACAGCAGGTAAAACGTACACAGGCAATAAAATACGCGATAAAATAAAAAAATAATGACAAAACAATGGCCTGAATTAATTGGTAGACTGAACTCTATTCTAGACGCTTGGATTTATTCGCATTTTAAAAAGCGTCTACATGATTGCGTTATTGAACCAGTCTGCACGGTACGCGTGTAATTTATGAACCGTGAAATTTTTAACTCCTTTGCAGCAGTTACCTCCCATTGCATACAAAATAACCATTTTTATAATATTATGCATACTTTGTATTGATATTATATAATGAATCATATTATTCATGATCGTTTTTATATATCAATCTTGAGATACATAAAATGAATAATTTGATGTCTAGTTCCTTGCATAGTTGCCATGCTATTGCTCAAGAGGCCTACTTGATAAGGGCCAATGTTGGGATGTTGCTCAGATGACCACCACAGGGAAGCTATCACTCAAAAGAGGGCCACTTTTTATGGAGCTCAGATGGTCACTATGGTGAGGTTATTGCTAAGGATAGGGTCGTTCTGGAGAGGATATTGCTCATGGGAAGGCCACTCTGAAGAGATTATCGCTCATGGGAGGGTCACTCTGGAGAAGTTATTGATCATGGGAGGGCCACTCTGGAGAGGCTATTGCTCATGGTAGGATCACTCATATCATTGCCCATAGGAGGGTCACTCTGAAGAGGTTATTGCTCAGGGTAGGGCCACTCTGAAGAGGCTATTGCTCATGATAGGGTCACTCATATCATTGCTCATAGGAGGGGCACTCTGAAGAGGTTATCGCTCATGGGAGGGCCATTCTGGAGAGGTTTTTGCTTATGGAAGGGCCATTCTGGAAAGTTATCGCTCATGGAAAGGCCACTCTGAAGAGGTTATTGCTCATAGGAGGGCCATTCTGGAGAGGTTATTGCTCATGGAAGGGCCATTCTGGAGAGGTTATTGCTCATGAGAAGGCCACTCTGAAGAGGTTATTGCTGATTTGAGGGCCACTCTGAAGAGTTTATTGCTTATGGGAGGGCCACTCTGAAGAGGTTATCGCTCATGGGAGGGCCATTCTGGAGAGGTTATTGCTTATGGAAGGGCCATTCTTGAAAGTTATCGCTCATGGAAAGGCCACTCTGAAGAGGTTATCGCTGATTGGATGGCCACTCTGAAGAGGTTATCGCTGATTGGAGGGCCACTCTGGAGAGATAATTGCTCATAAAGGGCCACTCCAAGAAATGTTATTGCTCATGATAGGGCCACTCCAAGAAATGTTATTGTTCATGGGAGGGCCACTCTGGAGAAGTCAATGTGCAGAGGGGGCAACTGAGGAGATTTTATTGCTCATGTGAGGGCCACTCTGGAAAAGTCAATGCGCAGAGGGGGCAACTGAGATGTTATTGCTATTTGGAGGGCCACTCTTGAGAAGTCAATGCGCGGAGGGGCTAATTAAACTAAAGGATGTTATTGGTCATTGGAGGGCCACTCTTGAGAAGTCAATGTGCGGAGGGGCTAACTGAGGGATGTTATTGCTCATTGGAGGGCCACTCTTGAGAAGTCAATGCGCGGAGGGGCTAACTGAGGGATGTTATTGGTCATTGGAGGGCCACTCTTAAGGAAGTTCGATAGGGTTAGTAATTTTTTTAAAAGATAACAAAAAATAGGCACAATTATAATTTAATATATACTGAAGCAATATGTGAAATAAAAAAGGTATGTCGCGGTACTATTTAAGGGGTCATGGGCCCTTTTGCAACATCACTTTTCAAGAAAATGACCAACAATTCTGATATTTCACAATGTATTCATTTTTGGATTAAAATCGATATTTTTTCTTGTTACAATCATTTCCATGGGTTTGTATGAACAAACACATAATATTCAAACATTCCTATACACGTTTGGTATTGATTAGAAAATTCTGAAATTTTTGACAAAACAATAATTGTCAAAATTTCCGAAAAAATGACTGCTAAAAAAGACAAAAAAATACACAAAATCGACCGTAGCTCAAAAACGACCTCCATGATCAATATATTTTTTATTGCTAATTTTGTTGATAAAAGTGTACTCAATCCAAATATTAAATAAAAAAGATAGGTCACGGGACTACTTTTTTAGCCATGACGTCATTATTGTCCCCCTATATAATAAAATCCTTAGTGAAATTGCGTAAAAGTACCGCATTATCTGCGCGGAAAAAATATTCTAATACCAAAAGAGTACTTACAATTGCATATTATGTACATAAAAGTATAGTAAATATAAACTTAGAAGAAATTGACGTGTTACAAGAATTATTTTAGGTGCAGTTACGTCGTAATTGTGTCTTTTTGTTATGAAAATTGCGGTAAAATGGCGGTAAAATGGCGCAAAAAAGGCCAAATTAGTACATTTTGCATATATGTTTTTCCCATAATTTCTAGTCTTGCCATAATCTATTTTTGGCTAATGATGTTGATTTAAGTGTACTTTATCTAAAAATTAAAATAAAACATAGGTTATCACGCTACACTTTGTGCTATTATTACTGAATTATCTCCCCTTTTCCCCAATTTGGCAGTGACGTCGCATTCCGTACAGCAAGGGGCACAGATGGGCCCTGAATCGCTCACTTGAATAATCTTCACAATTTTAGTCAATATATCATAAATTTATTCCCTATATATCTGTAAAAGGGGATTTGTGAAGTCCCATTCAATACAAACACTTATTATAAATGGGTACAGGTAACCCAAGTAATAATTTCTAATTTCACAAAAAATGAATGAAAATGTAATCGCTATTTCAGGCAGAGTGTTTTCATATTATTTGCTCAGTGAATTTATTTTTTACCCCAAAGTACCTATATTTATACTAACCCTAGATAGTATCACGACAAACATTTTGTACAATTTTCAAGACGACCCAGTGCAAAATGCGGCCTCTATCCCCGTTTAAGCTATATGCGCAAAAATGATGCGCATAAACAACTGTATCAAACGTCCTTAAGAAGTCAATGCCAGAGGGGCTAACTGAGGGATGTTATAGCTCATTGGAGGGCCACTCTTGAGAAGTCAATGCGCGGAGTGGCTAACTGAGGGATGTTATTGCTCATTGGAGGGCCACTCTTGAGAAGTCAATGCGCGGAGGGGCTGACTGAGGGATGTTATTGCTCATTGGAGGGCCACTCTGGAGAAGTCAATGCGTGGAGGGGCTGACTGAGGGATGTTATTGCTCATTGGAGGGCCACTCTGGAGAAGTCAATGCGTGGAGGGGCTGACTGAGGGAGGTTATTGCTCATTGGAGGGGCCATTCTGGAGAAGTCAATGCGCAGAGGGGCTAACTGAGGGATGTTATTGCTCATTGGAGGGGCCACTCTGGAGAAGTCAATGTGCAGAGGGGGTAACTGAGGAGATGTTATAGCTCAAGAAAGCACACCCTGCAGGGTATTGCACAGAAAAGGGACTCTGAGGAGTTAGTTTCACAGGGATAGGTCATCATCATTTTTTGCTCAGATTTTGCACAGGCAATGGTAATTCTTCAGAAGAGACTGCACTGCAACATCATTCTACCCGCAACAGACAGGCACGTAGCTAGCCCACTTTTCATGTGGATTCATAATTGCGCAAGGGGGTTGGGGGCATGCTCATCGGACAATTTTGGAAGAAAAGCGTGCCATCTGGTGCATTCTAGGCGCTCTGAGATGCTGCAAATCTAGTTTTAGGATTATACTGCAGTAAGTGTAAAGATTAACAGATTTTTGTCAGAATCATGTGGATTAAGCCGCGAACTCGTGTATAGGCAGCTACGTGCCTGACAGAAGTAATTAGCAAGGCTCTTGATGAAATCAAGTCATTTACAACAAACAAATAATTACATAAAATAAACTTTTATTGAAAACTCCATTTTGCTCCACAAAATATTACAAGAATGCCTTCTACCAAACAACAAAGAACTTAACATAATTATATACAGCAATGTAGATAAAATAAAGATGTTTTGTACCCAATTTAAGGAGCTGAACAACGAAACTATGACAACCAAAATGTGACATATTTAACTCACTTTAATTTTACTGGAAATGGTCCAAAGAATGCTTAAAATTACTAATACTATAAAGTCATTAATTTTCATGTGTATTAGATTTGCAGATATTGGTAAAACTGTAATTTGGTAGTTAACTTTGACCATGCCATTTTTCTTGACATTCACAATCCTTGAAATTAAGTCCTAACAAAGTGGTCTTTTTCACCAAAACCACGAAATTTCGTCCAATTGAAATTAAATGATGTAAAATTTACAGTAAGCAATATCTACTGGCACTATACCGGTAGGTCAGAACCATTAAGTATTTACATTGTACATTAGAAATTTCGTAAATATTAAAAAAATAAGATTTTATATAACAGAGACTATAGATAATATAATTATTATCTATAGTTATCTATAATCTCTCGTAATAACCACTCAGAGATCAGCATCTATAAGAAAGCTATTGATTTGATTTGCCTTCAAAAAATTAAAACTGTAAAACCTTCATAAAATAAATGAATAAAGTAACAGCTCGTTTTCATCAATTTAACGTCACCTTAATTCCAGAATGTTCTAAGTCTACAAAGTTCATTTTGAGAAAATCAACTATGAAGATTTTGACCTCTCGATCTCAGTAACTCAAGAGATAGAACAAAATTGCACAGTAAATTTATTGTTTATCTTTAATGTCACAATGTTCTAAGTCTTTTCAATATATAGATCTTGAAAAGCGCTTTCCAACGATACCAAAAAACTCTTCTTTTTTTTCAAAAATTAATAAGAACATTCTGGAAATGAGGTGACAAAATAATTTAACACACTGCCTAAAACTCTTATATTTTTCATAAAACATTACACAATAAAGTACCAACCCGGAGACCATCATATTGTTTTAGTAGAGCATTGCGTGTGTTATCAAGAGCTACACCTAGCTGCGGGTGCAGGCGCTCATCTGATCTTTGTCACCGTAAAAAGGCCCATTACCCTAGAATAAAGTAGTGCAGAGATGTTGTCTTGCTTCAAGACCTCAGGTATTGATGGTGCACAAGTGTTACAAGTTTCAGAGCAATAGCTTTGATAGTTTATGAGATAAGTGGACCTTAACATGAAACTTAATCAAGCAATGCCAAAACTGAACAAGTGATGACAATAACTTATAGATAAACTATCTTTTTTTCTCAAAAAATCAGATGAGCTGATTTTACAGAATTCAAGAAGATTTATGACAATTTAATAGAATTTTCCATGAAAATCAAAGACATTTTAAGGAATTTTGTTGTGGTTACAAATTTTTAAGTTCACAGCATACAATCTAAGACTTTTTTACAGGTCCGAATAAACTATGCATAAGAATGTGTATTAACAAACTTCAATATATAAACATTCCAAACACATAACCAATCAAAAGAGCTTTTATATAATGCATAGCCAATCAAAAGAGCTTTTATATAATGCATAGCCAATCAAAAGAGCTTTTATATAATGCATAGCCAATAAGAACTTTAATATAAATTAATGCATAGCCAATCACAATAGCATTTACATAACTTGTAGCCAATCAAACAAGAGCTCACATAGTATTATATCTTTATATAATATAATGCCCACCAAAAATAAGTATACATATGTTATTTGTCCACTTACTTGCCTGTAATAATACTATTTGCAGAACAGTGAAGCATCAATATATTTGAAGAAAAGGAATATTTTTGTTTATTGACTGGAAAGGCCATACATTAATTGGTACCCTAGGTGCAAAATATAAAGTTTCTTTGTCCCTCTTGAATGGTAACTTTGTCACAAGAAGATGCCAAATTCAGTCTTTTTGATCACATGGTTAGTTTAGTTCCGAACATCTTCATCTTTATTTCTATCTCTATAGTGACTCATTTAGTAACTGTAGTTTCGGAAACTAGTACAACAGTGACCGTCTGATAAACAGATATTGAATAATTTAACCAAGTTCATTTTTGCAACAATTATTCACTGTATACTTATTTTTGGTGGGCACTGTATAATGCATAGCTAAACAGATGAGTTTGTGTGTACGCTTAGTGCAAAGACATTCCATTTTATATATATAACAATAATACAAAACAAATGAAAACTTATTAAGGCACATGAAAAACATTCTTTGGTATAATAAACCCTTTAATTAATACATATCAACTATTCAACACACCCAAAACATATGAAAACAAGTAATTAAGAATTGCAAGCAATACAGAAGTCCCCTACCGGTTTTAAGCCATTTTCAATGTTTCTTTTAGCCATAGCAACCACAATTTTGGTTGGAACCTAAATATTTTTGGACGTGCATTATCCCCTTATTGCCCCCTATCCACATACCATGTTTCATAAACCTAGCTTGGAAACTGTTTGAGTTATGTCAGGATCCAGATTTTTTGACTGACGGACGGAGGGCAAAAAGTAAAAAACCGGTAGGGGACTAAAAATCATAATACATACATGTAAAGCTAATATATGCAAGATGAGTTTGATTTTTTTAAGACTTCACCCCTAAGCTCCTTTTTTGCGTACAGACCCTAATATTATATAACATGTCAACTTAGTTAAAAAATAAATGTCTTTATGTTCAGTGGATAACATCATTGGCAAACCAATTGAGGTAACATTATGGTCCACATTCGAATAAATGTAATATAATATGAGAACAGCCATTGAGCTACAATTCTTGTTCAACGTTCCTGAAAAAAAGATTCTCCAAAGGTTTCATGGCAATTAAAGCTAAACTACTTCAGTTCCCAGATAGATGGGCAGCACAAATAAAATGCTGATTTACCAAATTGACCTACAATATCTCTATCTATATACCACAGTTGAATACTAAGAGTAATTCTAGGACCGGGACGATTTAAAAATTCTGAAATTGGTTAATCATGTGTATGAAATCGAATCTAACCGGTTAATCGACCGCCGTATTGTAAATGGTGTTTTCATTTCTGACGACCTTATCGAGGTACTTTCAGCAGCTTAACTTATTCGTGATTATTTTATTCTACAATGAATACAATAAAGATATAAGATTTATATGTTATTTATAATCAATTATGGATTCGTATATACAAGTTACCCCAACACATGCAGCTTAATGTACCTGTTTATGTGTCGATAAACACATTCATGTATGTTGTTGTCAAAGGTAAAATGTATGAACGCAGTAACATGCATTTGATTGGTATTTAAGGATGTGTATTGTTTTAGAACGATTAGCAGTTTTGCTAAATTGAAACCGGTTTCACCTAGTAATCGAATCGCATCCGATTAACAGAGTAATCGTCCCGGTCCTAAGTAATTCTCACATATTGACTCGGTATCCAATAAATAAGAGCACCGCCTACGAGTGCTGGATGCTCGACTTTCTCGTACTTTATAGTACACTTGCTCATTTGTGAGTGAAAATTCTACGAGTAACAAGGGCAGATAACTCCATAAATATAGGTCACAGGGTTACCAGCCTTGTCAGTATGGACTCCCCTTGTGATGGTGAATAACTATGTCGAGTGTCAAGTGGATATCTTAGATAGTCTTTGAGAAATTGACATTTTGTTTTGTATAAAACTTTGAAGTCAAAAAAGGGGAATAAAATGTTGGATTGATTTGTTTCCTCTTGTCAGTAGATGTATGTCATCACATTCCACAAGTGTATTGACTTTCAAGTTGAAAGCTTTGATAGTGTTTGAGAAAATTCAGTTTATGTGTAAAATGTGCCACTATGTCCAAACAAGGGCAGATAACTCCATAAATATAGGTCACGTGGTTACCAGCCTTGTCAGTATGTCTCTCTTTGTGATAGTGAATACATATGTTGAGTGTCAAGTGGATACAAATGATTTGATAGTCTTTGAGAAAATGACTCTGACAATAAACTTAACCAATGCACACGCAGACGGACACGATCCAGTCACGACAATAGCTCGACTTTTTCTTCGAAAAGTCGAGCTAAAATTGACTCTATCAGTCAAGCTACTCCAATAGTATGGTGCAAACAAATTAACTTGATCCTCAAACCTTTACATTTGAATTAGCATAATTTAACCGTCAATGTCTCATCTAAAATTCCATTTCGGCTTTTGTTTTCATAAGTGGGAAGTAATACAAATATGCACCAAGTGTACTATAATCACCGACTTACTCTTTGATATATCAAACCCAGAAGCTTGTTATATATTCATGCATAAAGGTCAGAGGACCACGTTAATTTGTTTGCATTATAGAAGTGCAATAAATAATACCAGATATAGTTCGCCGGAGATAACACTAGCCTTTGTTTACAATTAAAAATGAAAATTAGATACATTTTTGATATTCATTTTTGTTCAATATTGTGCATATACACTTTTAATGGTATACTCTTTAAATCTACACTGACAACTGGCGCCCATTCGACTGTGCAGTCTTTATAATTTGCTTTGTTTGTTTATTGATAAGGCTAGAGTTATCCCCGGCGAACTATACATGTAAATAAATTCTTAGATTATCACCCGATATTACTTATTTTGTTTCTTTAAATCTAACACTATTTTCTAAACACTTCAAAAATATCATATATAGAATTTGAGCCATCGAAATCATCTCTAGAGACAGGCTAAAGACCTTTTCACAATAATTTTTCAGTCATATACAGAAAGACGTTTCACTTCATCAGTTTTCCTGGATTGCAACATAACCAGTTCTAACTTGCCATTCGACAAGGAGCTAACAACTTCTCCAACAACTTCAGCTTACAAATAGAATACACTTTTAAACCACAGCTCAATCTGGCCCAACATCACTAACTTGAGTAGCATAGTCAGATGAGCTAAACATTAAAATATATTGTCTCCCCCCCCCCTTTTATCTGGGTGATAATCCAGCATTTAACTTATAATGGCCTATCACTAAATACCCATAACTCTAATCACTAAGTAAAACAAGTAGAAGGGTCGTATGTCTCCCACAAAGGGCCATAACTCTAGCAATATTGTCTCCAACAAAGGGCCATGACTCTGGTAATATTCATCCAACCTTAAATTCCTGATAATACGTACACAGGAAAAGCTACCACATACGTTTAATATATGAAAACCATATGTTTTAACATGTTTTTTCATGCATAATGAAAAATGCATGAAAACCATATGTTTTTCTTATGAAAACCATACGTTTTTCTTATGAAAACCATACATTTTTCTTATGAAAACCATACATTTTTCTTATGAAAACCATACATTTTTCTTATGAAAACCATACATTTTTCTTATGAAAACCATACAGTGTAAGAAATGAATGTTAACATGCATAAGTTTTTCCTGTATACAACTACGCTTGGTACCAAATATTAATGTTAATTTCATGGAAATTCAACCAGTCATTAGACATTATTAAACAAGCGCTGGTAAACGTTGTGACATTCATCCAGACAGACATTCAGCGTCGAGCACAAAACCAACATGTCTCCCGCACTATACTAATATGTGAGAGACATAAAAATTGACAGATCTAACAATAGAGAAAATTAAAGCAACAAATGAATAAATGACAGCCAATGCCTCAACAAGGTATACACCCTCGCGACACAGGATACATTGGGACATATTTATATATATCTCTATATACAATCTTAAACAATAATACATCACAGTTCTTTGAGCAAAAAAATCACAGATAATAGCACATATAAACGAACACAGACTTAATAATAAAACCATGAATCCGTTGCCTAATCAAGCCACTTCAAACAGTTTCTGTAACTCCTTGAAAGGGCTTTGCTGTGAAACTGCCTGCTATTGACAAGCGCTCACTGGTAGCCAATAAATTTTCCGCTTCTTCCATTATTAAGCGCTCTGTAGTGCTATCCTTAGGCAACCGACCCCGTATCAAATGCAAGAGAAACATTTAATATACACAGCCTAACTCAAGCAATACACACTTGGAAATATCCAAACTTTGTAAAGACATTGTAATATAGTTATAGGGGATGGTGAATTGTTAATGACTAAAACCTTTTAATGCTTGGCATGAGTCAGCTCAATTTTGCATACTGTACAGAAGTACCAGTTTAGTGCCATTACACAGCCAAGTTGCAACTCAATGAGGGAGGGTGGGGTGTAGTGGGTGGGGGTTAATGTACAGTTGGCTAAATGGACACATTGATGAAAGTAGACATTAAACTGGTATTTTACCATACATGCATATGATAGAACTGTCATGCAACACATTGGACTATTCAATATTCGATGAATTTGCCGAAAAATGTTATTTTGCCACTAAAATAAAAGCATAAAATGATTGATATACTAATGTGTAACAGTGACTAAATATTCTAAGTCCAACAAGGGCCATAACTTGCAATTAATTGAAGCAAGAGTTATCCAACCTAGTTAGAGAGGTAGCGTTAATGACTCAGGATTAAGCCTTCAATAAAGTCATAATTATATCCAAACTCAGTGGATCATTATGTTGAAGGACAGTAGAGAACTTTTAACTTTGCTCAAATATGTTTTCACTAGCAATATAATTGTAATAATAGCTTGATCGACCTTTACTGACTTGCTGTTCCGCAAGCAACTTACAACTTCTCCACATGTGGAGAACATGATCATAGCCAATGTCACATAAGAGCATAACTGCCAGACTCATAGTTTGAACCTGGATCGCTCAGGCTAAAGTTCTATCTATTGCGCTAACTAGGACACACTTCAGACTAGTGGATTAAATCAACTTCATTGAGTAACATAGTCACAGGATTCAGGCAGTCCATGGCTGTGGGCCAGATCGTAGACTTCGTATGTAACATTAAAGAATTCCAGCCCTGATATAATATCATTATAATGCCACAGGATCATGACATTGACTTGGTGCCGTCCTCATCAATTTCACAATTATTTAGACCTGTCCAACATAATGTCATCAATTTCACGATCGTTTAAAGCTGTTCTACATATCCTCGTCAATTTCATCGTCCTCGTCGGGTGAATCGAGGTACGACGATGAGGAATCATCCGCCAATATATCACTGTCTTTATCTTCTTCTTCTTCTATTGCACGAAGATCGGAATCAGGATTGTCTCCCCTGGAAGAAAATAGTGAGAAATTCCATATACCATATTATGCTACGTATTGCACACACTTTTATCGCTGGCTTAGAATGAGAAGGCCGTAAGTGGCCTAATAAGACCCATACATATTTGATATCTGCATCACAAGGCGCTTCTTAAGAGCCTACTTTCATGAAAATCGGAACTGGCCATTTTGACTTAACGGAAGATGAAAAAGTTTGTTTTTCCATGAGGAAAGAGTAGTTTTCAGACAGTTTTTTGTTTTCTCAAAATGCGTTTTTGTACTTACAACCTTTTTATTCTAAGACAGCGAATTGCAACCAAAAATTGAATGAATCCTCTACAAAGCTGGGCAAATACAGACAGGTCTGGTAATACAGGTCTTCAATACAGGGTTGATTGTAGATATCAAACAGCATATTATAATACTGTATACTCACAAATAATCCTGAGCATTGGCGTAAGCACCCAGTTGTTCTAATGATGATTCCGATGGCATGGAAGAGTTGGTTTCGTACGACCCTCGACCTAGACGCAGTAATCCTTCACAGAATTTATGTCCCATCTCCTCTAGCTGTAGTGTTGAGATATGTTGATCCTAAAACAGATAATACAACATGGGTAAAAGTTTGAAAACCTGAAAAGCCTGAAATCCTCAAAAATAGACAATTTAAAAAAGGAAAATAAAGAAAAACAGGCTTTTTGGTACCCTCAAAAACATGAATTTTAAACATGCGCCTAAAAACTTTTCCATGGATGCAACTTACAAAGATTACAAATTACTGTACGTCTGGTAACTTTCCCAATGCTGTTTTTGTGATTATTTGCGAATAGTAGTTAAAACTAGTATATAGATTTATGGTTCTTGGTTACTACACTTCACCTAACTGTCACCTCTTAACATATCAAGTTTCAAGTCAATGCCTTAAATAGTTTTCGAGTTATTCTCTGGACATTCAAAAAGTTATCTAAAAATTAAAGAAAGGGATATACTGGTAATTTCCAAACTTGACTACATAGACTTATGGTTCTTGGTCATTGCGTTCCTCCAAGTTACCCTCTATTCACATACAAAGTCAATAACTCAAAAAGTTTTAGAGTTATGATCTGGACAAAAATATAGGACAGAAGGAAAAGACGAATGAAAGGACTGACAGACGGGCGCTGACTATTACTATATTCCTTTAAAAATCATGACTTTCTTAGGGTTAATTAATGAAACAAGAAGTTTTTTTGACACAAAAATGTACGCCTCCCAAAAAGGGCCATAACTCTGGCAAGAATCATCCAACCTACATTTCCTGACAATATGCACAACTAAGCTTGGTAGTAAGCATTCATGTGAGGTTTCATTGAAATCAGACCAAAGGTTTAGCTTAGTGACATCCATTCAGTCGGACTTCCAGCGCAAAATCACGACTTCCCTAAGGCAGGGGTGTCAACAGAGCCAAATTCACAAATCCTGAAATTCATATGCTGCTGACCATTTTTCCAAACAAGGCCTTCAATGACATAGTTTCCATAATTAACCAAGTTTGTATTAAAGACAATCCTCCAGAGCAGTTTATATTTACCGTAACTTTGCCATTTCAGGAGATAATTTCACAAAATTACTTTTATTTTGGTCAGAAATTATAGCTCTTTCAGGATACTAGATAAATCCGAAATTCCGGATTAATCAGGAATATTGACACCTCTGCTAAGGGTACAAACATTTAAACACTTAATTTTTGCTCATACCTTATATTTCCCTTCTCTGTCAAATCCACAGTATGTACTTTCCATAGTATAACTTCTATTGACCCCTATCTGTCTCCACACAACAACACGAGCCGTCGTCTCCTTACTCTTCTCCACAATAAAACTACAGTTAGCCAGCGAGAATTGTGGTGCTATATAGTCCAATACACGTGGCAGTGTCTGCATGAAACAGGAATATTTGTACAGTGAAGTCATGAAGAAATCTTAGTTTATACTAATTTATTTAAGGTCTATTGTGAAACAAGTTTTTCCAACTTTAATCACTCTCCACACCTCATTCCTGGTGTTATCCATCGCCACGAGGGTATGAGAGAAGAGAAGCCAGTTTCCCTTTTATGCTGAGCGTCTAGCAAGGGAATTTATGGTACCATTTTTATTTCGTCTTTGGTATGACGCGGCCAGGGATTGAACCCGAGACCTCCCGCACTCGAATCGAACGCTCAACTACAAGGCGAGGAGGCTAATGAGAAAGACAGGAAGATTAGGAATATTCCACAAATTTTAATTGGATTGATCAGATGTACACAATTTATCAGTGATGTTTTTAGTACAAAATTGAACATATTTGTAGTAGTAATTTGTAAAACCAATCTTGCAACAGTTGACCCAACCGACTCATGTTTGTAAACATGACAATTATCCTGGGCGAAGGCCTACTTTTCCAGTGCATTTTAATCATTTGTGCCAAACAGCGATTTAAAGTATTCAGATGGTCTGGGTTATTCACGCTCAAAAATGAATATCATTACCTTAAAACCATTATCCTCAACTTTATTGCCCGTACTACCCGGATTGTTGGGAATATCTTACCTTAAAACCATTATCCTCGACTTTATTGCCCGTACTCCCCGGATTGTTGGGAATATCTTACCTTAAAACCATTATCCTCGACTTTATTGCCAGTACTCCCCGGATTGTTGGGAATATCTTACCTTAAAACCATTATCCTCGACTTTATTGCCCGTACTACCTGGATTGTTGGGAATATCTTACCTTAAAACCATTATCCTCGACTTTATTGCCAGTACTCCCCGGATTGTTCGCATCATTTACGATCCATGACATGGCAGCACTACATCCATATATAAATATATTCTTTCTTCTTGAATGACCATGATAATCACAATACACCTGTGTAAAAAATATATGTTAAGTTTTACATATAATGTATTGTATAGTACAGAGAATTTGACTAGATCCTTGACGTTCCGTTAGCATAATTTAACAGCTGATATCTTGTCTATATTTATAACCCAGGTTGTATTTTTGCATAAGCCGGAAGTATCACGAAAATGCACAAGATGACATATACAAACACAAATCTAAAGGACCAATATTGCTTGCAGAAATTGATATATTCAACGCAAGAACATTGTAATATATTCATGCATAAAGGGCAGGATCAGGTCAAATTCTCAGTACTATAGTGCTTATTCATTATAGCTTCATTCCTAAATGGCCAGCCAACTTGGCCGTATTAGATGCTTCACTTGACTAGCTTACTAGATATGTTAGATTCCATAAGACAATTTTAAATTTTAAGTAGAACTAACAACAGGGGTCCTTCTGAGGCATAATACCCACTCCTGAAACTTAGATGCAGGTCTGATTTGAGTGCAATGTGCACACATCCCTACACCGAAACACTGTTTCAAACATTGTTCTATTGTTAAATTCATTTTTAAAATTACTTTTATTTTCTGCAGAAAAGTTCATTCTTCCTAGTTCAGCAAATCAGGATTTCCGGATTATTCCGGAATTGTAGGACCCCTGAAATTAGTAGAACTAACAAACTTAATTTTTTTTAACAACCTTGGTTTGTCATAGCCTGTGATCAAACCTGAGACATCTCTCGCTCAAAGTTGACGCTCTACCACTATGAAAAATATTTAAGTTGCACACATTTATTAATTTATTTATTAAAATCTTACCAAAGGTGTTTTATTGATCATCTGTAGATACTGTAGTAATCCCTTACAATGGTATATTGTCGGATGTAGTTTAGAACATGGATTATCCCAGCGACGATTTAAATCTTCACCAGCTAATGAACAACGATGGCTGTAATAATACAATACAGGTAATGACATAATATGACAGGAGCTATATAGTTTATATTATTTTTATTGTGTGCCTCCGTAGCTCAATGGATAACGCGTTTGCCGTCCAATCTGGCGACCCAGGCTCACATATGAGTGGAGGCACTCTTATGCCTGCCATATTTCAGCAGAAAGCTGACTGGCAAATAAAGGCTATGCTCGGCGTTATTTATTAAATATTTACTAAATGTATCACCCACAAAACACATTAACCTGATACTCTTAAATTCTATTATTGTAAAATCAATACATTTTTTGGGGTAAATTTTTCGTTGATTTTAAGGTTGAACCCGATCGCAAAATCTTATCTACATGATTGATCAAAGTCACAAACACGGAACAAAGATTTCCACTTCCATGTTTTGTAATCCACAAATTTACATCCCAACCAAATTGCATTTTACCAAAGTCCAAGAAATTCAACACCCACTTAAAAGTGCTCAAAATCAATATGTTTCCCTCACTATAAGTAGGAGACATGGATATATCACTATAAACAAGGTGGACAAGTGGTCTAGTGTTAAGGGCTACTGACTGTTGATCTAAAGGTTGTGGGTTCGATCCCTAATCCAGCCAAGTCAAAGACAGACATGCTTTTCAGTGTTTCCCACCTAACATAACTAAACAGTCTTTCGAAAGAGACGTTAAGCGAGGTCCCGTGTAGGATGCTTTACATTGGCACGTAAAAGAACCAGGGATACTTCTGGAACTGGGGCATCTTCTGTATCATGCAGTATCCCCCAAGAACTAAAGTGACTAACCTCTTCTGGGGGCCTCGCCCATATGGATTTCCGGTGTCAAGGATAAATAAAAGCAAATAAACAAATCACTATTAACAAGTACATACTTTCCATTTATAACCCCATCTGGATTCAACATTGGTACAATCTTAAAGATGTACATTTCTCGTAGTTTGGCTGCATTAGGTCGTCTACTCAGAAGGAAATCAATTGTTCCTGGAAAAAATATATTAAATGAATATTATTATGTTTGATTAAACAAGGGTCCTACTGAGGCATAATGACCAATCGTGAAAATTTTACGCAAGTCTGTATCAAGTGGAATTAGCACACATCCCTATGTGTCAAAACCCTGTTTCAAATATTGTTCTATTGTTACAAAAAAATTCAGCATATGAAACAGGGGTCCTCATGAGGCATAATGACCAATCCTGAAAATGAGTTGCAAGTCTGTTTCGGGTACCACTAGCACACATTCCTACAGCAGAACTCAGTTTTAAACATTGTTCTGTTGTTAAAATTCAGCTTATGAAACTCTTGTCAATTCTTTGAATTTTTCATCAAATAACTTTTATTTTCAGTCTGCAGACAAGTTCATTCTTTCTCATGCAGCAAATCCGGATATCCGGATCCCGATTATTTGGGAATAGTAGGACCTGTGATTCAAATAGTCAAAAGAAATGATCAAGAATATAAACTTATCTATATGACCGTACCTTTCATGACCCAGCTTGCATTACTCTCTCCAGGATGAACTCTTCCGGATAGAAATATGTAAGGTCTACTTCCTGTAATACGAATATCATACAACATACTTCGTGAATAAAATTACTTGAAATCCTGCGGCCCAAATGACGTGCAACATCACCGCCTGAATTAAAGATTAATTACTGAGGACAATTATAATTTGTAGCCCCAGATGACCTAGTTGCAAAACAATGGCCTAGATTTTTTTTCTCATTCTTTATAACTTTGAAATACATTCATGCATAATTATATATAACAATTTTGACAAAAATGTACTCAAAGTGATTTTAAGGTTTTCTTTCTCACACTCTCATGGCCTAGATTTTACAGAGACAAATAGTGTGACCTGAGGTCTCATAAAGAGTATCTAGGTCAAAACTGTCACCAATTGAGTGTTAACAGCAAGGGTTTCTTCGATTTGGTAATAGTAAAAATTTTGAAGATTATTTCTCATTAATTGAATATACCTTCTGATTAGTCATGACAATTATCACAAAATTCAGGATTAACAAGAGATGTTTGTAAAACATGTATGCCCCCATGGCAGCCCAATAGTCTGAAATGGTAAAGTTCACAATCATTATGATCTTGACCTTTTTCAATCGGGGTTATCTACTGCTGATGACCAACTTTCATGTAAAGTTTGAGGATCCTAGGGCAGAGCATTCTTGAGTAATTGAATGGAAACTACCTTCTGAACTATCGACCAGCCAACAGACTGACCAGCAGATTGACCGACATGTGCTAAGTTATATACCCCTCATCAAATATGGGGGGCATAATAAAATCGCAACTACCAATTGGGAGTTGTAATTTAGAACATTGGCATTCACGAAAATGACTTGTTATACTTACTGAAAGCCTCTACGTTCTCCTTGGACTCGGACTTCGGTCGAGCCGTGATGGTAAGGAGAGGTACTGGATTACCTGATACCGTCTCACACAGTGTTTGTCTACGGAAGTACACATGTTCACAGTCTACAGTCTGCTCCCACATGTCTAAATGAGCCTTAAAATAACAATGATCATATGTTCTCAAGTACTGGAAATCACTCAATAGGTAGTATCTGTATCATTGTTTAATATCAAATAAATTGCCAATTAACATGACCCCAGAGCACGGATCCATCTGTCATACTGTAAAATAATTAATTTTTTGGGGTATTAAATTTTAAAGATTTTGGTAAAATGGTAATTTCCAGGTTTCTTACATATGGATAAAAGTTCAGTGTGCTAAGTCAGCTTAATGTATTTTATGAGGGAGTTGAGTTTTTGTTGATTTCGTTGTTAACTCAACCACAAAATTTAATGCCCACGATTTATCAAATTCCCGAATACTGAACATGGTTTTACACTTTAATATTTTGTAATCCACCATTTGACGACTCCACGAAAATGGATTTTTATCAAAATCCCTGAAATTTAATACCCACGAAAATTTATAATTTTACAGTAGCAAGACCGTAATCAAGATCACAATTTTTTACATAGTTTTCACTCAAGCATTTTTCAAGAGCCACAATAATGAATTTGAAAACATGGGTTATTTTTCAATTTGTGACCTACTATATAATTATGTGCCACAAAAATAATTAAAAAAAAAAAAAAAGTTTTTCACCACAATAATGAATTTGAAAACATGAGTTATTCTTCCAATTTGTTAGCAATATGTGCCTAAAAATATTTAAGGTTTTTCTGTAAGTGTTGCTTTATAAATACTGGAATACCGGCCCTGGACGTAACTAACACAGACGTACCTGTAACGTAGAGTATGTATATGGGTAATGATAAGCCATATAACACACGTCCTTACTGTGTTTAAATGTTACAGTAAATGTGGTGGTATAATATGTCTTGCCCTTCACACCGCCGGTAGCTTGCGCACTTCGTGTAAAATGGTTTCTATAGTAACAGATATCTGTGCCAGTACGAAACCAATATGGCCGACCTTCCATAGCTTCTAACACAGAGAACATCAACGGCTGCATTCCTACATAAATATATAAAGTTATTTACCTCACCTGTCGAACTTGACCTAGATTTTGGTGAAATGATCATTGTTTTGACCAAGTTTTATACAGTTTAATTTCAAGATTTTAGGCCATTGGCCCATGCACACAGATAAGGCCAATATTGTGACCTCTAGTGACTACACAAGGTTTTCATATGATTTGACCTAATGACCTAGTTTTTGACCCCAGATAAACCAATATCTAACTTGACCTAGATGTTGTTGAGATGATCATTTTCGTAAAGATCAGGCCAAAATTGTGACCTCTAGTGGCCATACAAGGTTTTTCTATTATTTGACCTTGTGACCTAGATTTTGACCCCGAATGACCCAATATCGAACTTGACCTAGATTTTGTTGAGATGATCATTGTGACCAAGTTTCATAATGATTAAGCTAAAACTGTGACCTCTAGTGTCTACACAAGTAATTGTGGAGGGAAGGACGGACGGACGACGGACGAAGAGTGATCACAAAAGCTCACTCTGTCAATTTGTGACAGGTGAGCTAAAAATTATCAGAAAACTACTCTGTACTTATGGAAAAACAAGCTTTTTAAACTTCAATTCGGTCAACATGACCACTTTCGATTTTCATGAAAATAGACTCATAAGAAGCACCTTGAGGTGCAGATTTCAAATATACATTAGTCTTAGTACTTACGACCTACCAATTCTAAGCCAGTGAATTATTGGCCATCATTAATAGGTTGTTGCTCGACAGATGTTAAATTTACGGTAAACATAAGTGTATGGAAATTTTGATAGTGTTGTAGAGGTTGTTGCTCTACACAGGGCCGCACTAGAGAGGTGGTAATTTACATAACTTTCAAGCCCCTTTTCACAATATTACTCTTTATTCATTGACTGGTTTTCAATTAATAAAGAATTAAATCTTGACTGAACCAGTATCCTGGAATTATCAATTAAATGATCCACCAGAACTTACTTGCTCTTCCACAAGCAACTGATAACTTCTCCACATGTGGAAGATATGATTGTAGCCAATGTCACAGAAAAACATCTTTAACCTGATTCACCAAGTAATCAAACCCTGATCACTCAACGCTTGAGTGACCAATGAGTGTTTTATCCACTGCTTGACCCGGACGAGCACATCAAATAGAAAACTTGCACAGCTATAAAATGAAACCATTAAATAAATACTACATAAACAAGATGTTTGTAAAACATGTATGCCTCCATGGCAGCCCAATAGTCAGAAATGGTAAAGGTCACAGTGACCTACTGACCTCAAAATCAATAGGGGTCATCTACTGTTGATGACCAACCTCCATGTAAAGTTTGAAGATCCTAGGGCAAAGCATTCTTGAGTTATTGAACAGAAGCCATTTGGTCTACCGACAGACTGACTGACTGACATGTACAAATCAATATAACCCCTCGTCAAAGATGGGGGGGGGGGGGGGGGAACATAAAAAAATTACGTCTAACTACATACCAAAGTTAAACTGACTGTTGAGTTTTTCACAATTAACAATGTTAAATCTGTACGGTCGATCAGCAATCATGTTTGTTACTTCAAAATAAAACCACTGATGATGATGATTGGTGTTGATGTCTGGATTCAATATCAGATCATACTCAAATTCACGCACCTGAAAAAATACAAGACTTAGTTAAGAATTTTTGAAAGCGTCATCCATTTGAAACGGATATCAACAGATGGCTCTAAATGTGGCAAAATGAAGACAATGCCAGTGTTTTCATTCAGAGTAAATAAGATGACAATAATACTGAAAATAAAAACAGTTACGGCCAAATTCCGCGATTTTTTGGTTCTCCCACATATTTTAGTGCCAAATACAGGCAGTTTCCCTAGCAAACAACCCTTCATTGATCCCCTCAAATAAAATGTGGCATACTTTTCCCCTTTGGTTTACGCAGGTTTAAAAGCAACTAGGGCAGTTTTTTAAAAGTGATGATCAGATTGACTATGGGTTGTCGATGAGTTTCTTCATATGCATCCCCAAAATCGATTGTGGGATTTTTTCGTATGCATCCCCAAAATCGATTGTGGGTTTTGAAACATTTTGAGTCTTAACAATGCCTTAGGTTTTATAGATTTTCATATGGTTAATATTGTTGCTACAAGACTTGAGTATAAAATCAGCGGAAAAGCAAAACCTTCTAAATCAATTAGTCAAGCAATCTCTTTTTTAATATTTCCCAATTTTGTCCCTATTTTGCGGGCACAGGCAGTTTCACTTATATTTACAAACAAAAATGCTATCCATATATAGATAATATTTATTTCAATAGTACAAGGCCACCGGCCCAAAATACAGAAAACACGATTCAATAGCATAATTACAGTGATCATTTTTTTAAACAATAATATTTACAAGGCGATTTATAAATTGATATTAATTTGAATTGTGTTAATACATTGCATTAGCCTTTTCTTGTTTTGTTCTCACATACAACATGATATAGAATCATAAGACAAGTATTATATTATACCAACTATTTCATTGGATCATGATCATGAATTTTAGTGTAATGTTAGATTGCGTGAAACATTTCAGTTTGTACAATGTATCACATTGCTAGCATAAAGAGCCTATGAGATCATAATTTTGTGAACACATCTTATCATGTTTCAGAGCTCTACCAGTAATTGCTCGTCTTATCCCTAAAATATTTAGGTGACCAATAATGATGTTAATTAAGGGTACTTACAAATATCGCCTTCCGAAGGTTGCCACTCTCAAACTGTGATGAAAATCGGAGACAATCTGGACCCGGCTCATATCTTCCACCTGTTCCAACTCTGAAAGTATGTAAATAAGTCATTAAGAATTGCGAGCATTCCAGAAGTCCCCTATGGACAGACAGACTGACTGACAGACAGACGGCAAACCTATAGTGCCCTCTATTTGAACAAGCATGCCAGCTACTTTTTGTAATTTTCTTCTTTGTTACTTTGTGTGAGATTTCAAACCAACCGCCTACTTTTGAAGATTAACTGGCGACATGAAAACATTTCTACACCCATGAATGCAAACATGCATGAAGTAAAATTATAAAAAAAAATATTTTTCACATTTTTTTTCACAATTTTGGGTAGCTGGCTCTTTGCTACGATACTGGTCAGGTGCTACAATGAAAGTGATGTCAATAAATTTTAAATAAGTGAGTTTGACTCAACAGGCCCCGATCTCTTGAAACATCTCAATTTGAGCTAAATCTCATCTCAAATAGTGGCATGTGTCTTGATGTTATAATTCCATAAGAGACTCAAAATTAGCATCAGAAACATTATTCTGAGTTTATTACAGTAAAATTTGATGAGCTAGAACTTAAGATTTCTCTCAAATTCAGACTATGATTTGAGCAAAATCTCATTTTGAGCTGAGATTTCGACTTGAGATGCTTCAGGAGATCGGGGCCAGGCAATTCTCGAATGACAGAGATGGGAGCCTGTGGGACCGAAAATGTACAGTATTGTGTCATACCTGAATTCATCTCTGTTTGAAATGTTGGCATTATCTGACAAATAGTTACTTCCGGTCCGAGATTTGATCATATCTAGATCGTACGTATCTCTGTCTATAACATGTTCCGGATGAATCATTCTATCAATGTCCTCAAACACCTTTGTCCTGAAATATGTTATATTTTAGTTTTTTAGTTTATAACAATTTGTTTAAGGTCGATTGTGAAACAAGTTTTTCGAACTTATATTAATCACTCTCGACACCTCATTCCTGATGTTATCCATCGCCAAGAAAAGAAAAGCCAGTTTCCTTTTTATGCTGAGTGTCTAGCAAGGGAATTTCTGGTACCATTTTTATTCTTTAGTCTTTGGTACGTGACCTCCAACGCTCAAACCGAACGCTCAACCACTAGGACAAGATTTTTGCAATTCTTCTAATGTTATAAACTCTTTCTTATAAAATGGCTGTTGTTTTTTAAATTATAGAATATTAACAGTCATGTTGTGTATTACATAATGAAAAGTTGTGTTTCAGTAACTGTTCCATCTTTAAAATATGATTATTACTCATGCGATTCAGCCCATAGAGAAATCCCTAGTACTAATTAATATAGTAAACTTACCTCTGTACACCAAACTTTCTATGATACAGTGGTTCAATTTCAAATGGCGACCTGGCTCCACATAAATCTGGGTATGCCAGTTTCTCAAACTTGTAAACGGATTTCGTCAGCCTTCCTTCTTCTTGGTATAACAATGGATCGTGTCGTAGATCGAACGCATCGTCATCCTCTTCATAGAGCGATGCACCATGTTCATACCCCTCCTCCTGCTCCGCCAGTGTCGGTATTGGCGTAATACACAATGCATTACTGAATGGTGCTATGCCCACTTGTCCCTCCTTACCACCACTTTTCTTTGTTTTCTTATCCTTTGCTGGCTTTTTAGAACCTTTGGCTTTCTTTGATCGTTGACTGCTTCCTTTTTTTGATGATGATTTGCTATTTGAAGTAGGAAAGTCTAAAGATATAACACTAGCACCTGTTTTCAGATTAATTGCACTTGCTGTCTCAGGACGTCCATAACTGTCTACATAATCCGCATCATTCGGATGATCCGCGAATCTTCCGCCCGTTCTTGTTCCGCTATAATATCCAGAACTGTCCGAAAATTCACTGACACTAGTCTGCATTCGGTACATTGAAGTCGGGCATGACACAGACTTATGTAAATTATCCACCGATACTGGGTATATACCAGGACCGGCGGCGCACCCTTTCTCCACCCCCCTATATTTATTAGACTCCCTGTCAATCACCGATTCATACGAAGCCGTCGGAATAACAACTGAGTCATCGCCACCCTCGTCCTGGTAATCTATCTCAAACAATTCCGGGAAGAATGGATTATACATTCGAAGATCATCCGAGGAACGCTTGAATGCCTCTGGAGTGGTACCGCATAACTCGTCCTCAATCTAAAATGTTCCAAATATACAATATCACCTACTCTCAGAATACTTGGTCATTTCCAAATAAAATAAAAACACCAAAAATAAAATGTCTCTGCCTCTACTAACTATCATTAATTTTACTTAACAAAAATATATTCAAAAACCTTTCCAAAATTTTAGGACTCAAATGTAAGGAATATAGTTTAAAGAGAGTTTTTATAATTTTAAGTGATGACCAAAATTCTCAGTCCTAATTTTGTTCCAAATACTCAAATTAATATACGTTTTTACAGAGCTAATTGAACAAGACATTTAATGTGTGATAAGTGTAATAATGTCAATTTATTATCATCATGAAATCATATAAAAATATACTTTGTCTACAGCAGGCGAAATATTTTTAATTTTTAGATACGGAAGAGAACTTTGTCTTAATACACCAGTTTTACACAATTTATTGAAATGCATATATACAACTTTAATTAATGACAAATGACCAAAACTGATACAATATTTATAGGAAATAGTTGAGTTAACAAATTCTTCTGATGTGTTTCAGCTACTACCTACTTTAATTTTTACATCCAGATGATATATCATGCCACAATTATACCGAAGAGGCTGGTAATGAATATTTAAGAAATAACTTATGAAAAACCGTTGTATACCAGCTGTTATACAATAGTTTGGAGTTCATGACGCCTAGGAATTAACCACGAAGGCCATTACGTAAGAACGACAACCCATTGTATAACAAAGGTATACTACACATTTTGAATATTTTATTTCGATTCTAACATGATTTAAGAGCAAAAGTATATATTAAGTGTTATTTTGGGAGAGTATGTTGTTTACGTTACTTGTTTACCTGCATGACGTTATAAAAACGATGTGACGTCACTTCCATTGTAAATCAGACATTATACAATGCTATATTTGTTCTTTGTCTATATAGGCAAAACTGTTGGTCATGTTAAAATACATGTATTAGTAATGTATATTACAAAGACATGTATATCATGCCATGCCAAAAAAGATCAAAACAAGATTGCGTTCAATAAACGCTTATGCCCCCTGTGGAAGCCTTGTCCATAAATAAGTCTAAGTCCAAAATAAGGTCAAGGTGATGGTCAAAATGGGGTCAGGTGATACAGGTGTGTGGAGAGTGTTCATATACAACATCCATGCAAGTATGAAAGCTTTGTAGCAAGCCATATTAATGCTAGAAGAAACGGTCAATTTGGGTTAACCAGGACGGACGAACGGACGAACGGACAGGTGAATCACTATATGCCTCCCGATCTTTCGATACGGGGGCATAAAAAAAAACAAGATTTTATTCACTGTAGTCACAAACATAGAACTATGAAGAAAGAAACAAATTAATTTGTGAATACATTATAACATATGAAATTAACATAAGCAAGTAAATATGGGACATGCATTTTTATTTGTCATATGTAACATGTTTCGTACTACATGTAATTTACACAGTTTATTGTATTCCTTAGACTTTCAAATCCGTTGGCGTTGGTATTATCCTGACGTCATGGGTCGATCAAGACATGGATTGGCTAAAGTCACGCCAGGGTAATTTAAATATTTATTGCACACTTAGGGAGTGCCGAACGATATTTCCGGAACGACTTCATGGCACTGCTGAGCCACGGGTCATGTGATAAAATTGTTTACATCATGACGTCATTATATTTGGCATATGTTTGGCATACACATCATATGTGCATGATACGGATTCCAAAAAACGAAACATGCATGTTATGGAAAATATAATCTGTCGGGTTGTATTCAACAGTGTGATTTGATCTGTATTTATGGCAATACATGGATAGGTATATAAAAATAGTCAGCTTTGTTACTTATAAATACAGCATTGCAACGATAACATCCATACAAAATACAGACATTTGTTTACAAACAATTTTGCAAGACAATAACGTTTCAATTTCAGGTATATGCAGAAAGCAAACGAGAACTGTGTTACCATTCAACATTAATTTTATCTTTTTATATGAAATTTTAAAATGACAATATACACAAAGAAACGGAGGCAAACCGGTGTGTGGTGTATTGCGTCCATTCCTAAAGTTGTATAGTGTATTAATTTACCAATTCAAAACCAATGGTTGGAAAATCGGTAAGTTAACGTAGCTTACATCACGTAGCTTACTTTATTGAAATCAAAGGTTCCAGACTAATTCAATATACTCATCAATATTCTTGACACTGTAGCTCTATTGTAGGATAACGATATAACTGAATACTAAACACAAAATGTGTTAAACATATGTAACGTAGCTTACACTCTTAACCATACGAACAGGTTGACAAAGGTTTTCCTGCACTTTTTGACATGACGTTAATGGTGTCTACAAAAGATGACCATTTTGCATGATGTACTAGTAATAATATATTTTAGAAAATGGCAAAAACGAATAGATGCGTCACCCAGTAAATGTTAGTAACGTAGCTTACCAAATTTCATGCGACAGCAGAACGAAAGAAACTGTCAAAACTCAATGTTTTACCTTAAGTACTTTATTTGTAGTGTAACAAGGCGTACGCTAAAATGGTTATAAAGTGAATGAAGCACACCTGGATACTGTTTTATCAAAGCACTTACAGAAATCGTAAACTTACGATCAAATTTAAATTATTTATAATTCTTTTACAACTATTTGGTTTGGTAAATGGAGATGTATTACAAGTAATAATTCAAGCAATGAATTCCTACAAACCATATTAGTCAGCAATGTGCAGTCGGTAAAGAACTATAAAGAATTAAAATTTGGACGTAAGTTTACGATTTTCGTAGGTGCTTTAATAAAACAGTACCCTGTTGATGCTTTAATACAAGCACTCTAATTGGCAACACTTGTTTTTTGAGTATTTGGCCTATGAGCAGACAGAAATAGCATTTTAACTTTTTGAATCTCTGCAAATTCCAGTTGTATGGTTTAAGTATCATCATATCACCACATTTAAACCAATAAAATAGGGTTATTGTAACGACTGCAGATATGAATTGTATGTAAGGGCAACACACTTTTATGCAAATTGATTGTGTATTCTGAGAATTGGTGAACTACATCACAGATTCAGCAAACAATTTATCAAAATTTTGTAATAATGTTTGTAGAAATTAAGTATATAATTTATCATACAATGCTCTTTTAGTCTTTATGATCATGTTTAATTATGAACCTATTGTAAAACTATATGTCCCTCTGATCAACAGTATTTCAGTAATATGGTGACTACCCAGTCACATTATCTTGACACCGGGCAGACCAGCAGTTACCTGGAACTAACATACTAGTACTATACTGAGCGCCAAGCAAAGAAGATGTACGAGGGCTACCCTCGCGTCTATTTGGTATCTTCCTGGAGTAAGAGGTCGTATAGAGAACAAATGACAAAGGGAACCTGTTTTAGTGGTTTTCCCGTACTTAGAACCATTTTTAACGACTTTGCAATGTCTCAGCCTCAAATGGAACCCAAGACCTCTCACACTTGAAGTGAACACTTACCACTCTACCACCCAAGACCTCTCACACTTGAAGTGAACACATACCACTCTACCACCCAAGACCTCTCACACTTGAAGTGAACACTTACCACTCTACCACTAGGCTATCAGGGCTGATATGAGTATTATGTATATAGATAGAGGTGTCATTGATTCGACCCGAGACGATTCCGATATATCGGAAGACAAATATCAACGATATATTGATTTTTTACACATACAGTCGAACAAGAAACAGGCAAATCAGTCATGGTTCACTAACTTAGCGATTCTACACTGTGCATGTTGGTATACATGTACAGTATAACCTCCGTAGAGCGACATCCGGCGGAGACAAAAAACTGCCGCTCTGCGGAGGTGTCGCTCTGTAGAGGTCGATTGTTTTAGAATGTCGTTCATAGACTTATCGAGTGTACATAATCACGGTAATCGTAAATTGATGTTGTTTGTTTGTGATTAAGTGCATAAAATTAGATCACTCGTAGTCGCGCGTTTTGCGATATAATTCTCACGATTATTTAATTAACATCGTTGATTAGATACAAAAATGCGTACAATTCACGGGTTTAGTATTTATAGCTATTAAACGCAACTCTCAACATTATAAACCGAATCCATATTATTTTACGCACATGCCGTAAATTGAATTGTTTACCTTCAAAGTGTTAAAATCTCTATTACGTCATGTCGCTCATTACCCAATTTGCACACGTGATCGGTAATTTGTTTACCTCTCGCATGTAACTTGGTCAGTGCATAATATGCTGAAATTGACAGTTTTAGACGACGTGATTAACTATTAACACGACGTGTACGTGAATTTCCTTCCTTATACTGATTGATATTTCATTTACAACTATTAATAACGACTTTGATTTTAAAAAATCGAGTTTTACTGTGTCATATTGTCGAACTGATCCCATAGACAGTCGCTAATTTACCAACGCCCGCGGCAATCGGCTATAGTTACCTGATGAGCGATAATTATTATAATCCACGAAGGTGCGAAAAATAGAAAACAACATCGTATGGATTTATGTAAACACATGTGAATATGCCGTTGTAAAATCACACCTGTCGCTTCTCAGAGGTAAACCATACAAAAGGTAAACAATTTTAATGGCCGTTTGCCGCTCTGCGGAGGTGTCGTTCTACGGAGGTTAAAATAAGAGTGAAAACAAACGGGGGGGAAATAAAAGTGCCGCTTCTTGGAGGTTGTCGCTTCTCAGAGGTGCCGTTTCGGGAGGTTATACTGTAGCACCTTATATTTGAGTTTAGATTTGACCCATTTTGACAATTTGTGAACTTCCATTTTTAACAAAGAAAATGTTTTGCGCAGGAAAATGAGGATTTTGGGTAGTTCCATTCATTTACTTATGTATCGATATTTCAAATTGTGAATCGATAATCGATCGACCAAAAAATATTGTGGATACATCAATATCGCTTCTATCAATGACAGCTCTATATATAGAGAATAACCTATCATAATTTATTACATGTTTTGGGCATTTGAGCATTCATCAACATTTTTCTGACGATCTACCACTAGGCTATCAAGGCATATTCACAAAATTTTTATTTAATAATATGTAGATATTATATCGTACCTCATCAACATGATCTGTTTTAAATCTTTCATCATCACTGTCTATATCATCATCATCTTCTAATGAACTGGTATCACTGTCGGCACCATCAGTAGCACCTCTAGCAGCGGCTGTCTCTGTAATATCATGTATAAGAAGGTCAAACATTTAGTCACTAAGAATTGCAAGCAATACAGAAGTCCCCTACCGGTTTGAAGCCATTTTCAATGTTTCTGTTCAATCTGTTGCCATAGCAACCACAATTTTTGTCGGAATCAAAATATTTTTAGACATGCATAATTCCCTTATTGCCCCAGATCCACATACACAGTTTCATGAAGTTCACCTAGCTTTTTGACGGACGGACTGACGGACGGACGGACATTCTGACGAAACGGTATTTATGTGGCTACAATACAGAATGAAGAGTAGTTATGTGTCTAGTTTTAGCCACATAAAAGATAATTTTAGCCATGTAAAAGAAAATTCTACTTTCGTTTTAACTATTTTCAACTGGTTTGTCCATAAAAAATAGGCCACCTAAGTACCCGTTTGTGGGCGCAGAAGGACACACGGACGGACTGACGGAGGAGGGCAAATCTATAGCCCCCTCCGGTCAAAAACAGGTAGGGTACTAACAAGAGGGCCCAATAGGTCCCTAGGTGGTAGTATTTCATGCAGGCCACTATGGCGACCTAAGAAATCACTTTCAATTTCTAAGAAACAAGTAAATGCATAAAGATTACCGGTAGGCCAAATTTTAAATTGTGACCTCTAGTGCCTACACAAGGTTTTCTATGATTTTCCCCTTCATTCAAGGCCTAAGGCCCCATGATCCCTAAGGTTAGAAAAAAGCTCTGAATAGAATAGTCAGAAACATGAGGTAAAATCTTCTAAACTACCATGGTTACCGTCATCACCCTCACACATGCCAGATCTCCTGCATCATGCACTAATCTCACGCATTTGAGACTCTACTCACATATGTGAGGCAAACTGACCAAATCTGATGCATTTCTTGAATAACGTATACTGAAACCTTGATGCATTTCTTGAATATACTGAAACCCGACTTTTTTTGTTAACATTATGAAAATGATCACAAATATTAGTTAAAATTGCTTCATGAAGTATCCAAGTAAAAGAAGTGAAAACTGCATATAAACTTCATTAACTTAAGTTAAAAGTTTGAGCAAGGAAAATGTCCCTCATTTTAATATAATCTCCAGCATTTCCATCACCAATCTCACACAGAGATGTCTGGAAATATATCATGTATACACCTTAACTAGACTTTCTGAGGGGTATATTTCGGATCTTACCTAGACTTTCTGAGGGGTATATTTCGGACCTTACCTAGACTTTCTGAGGGGTATATTTCAGCTTTACCTAGACTTTCTGAGGGGTATATTTCGGACATTACCTAGACTTTCTGAGGGGTATATTTCGGATCTTACCTAGACTTTCTGATGGTTATATTTCGGACCTTACCTAGACTTTCTGAGGGTTATATTTTGGATCTTACCTAGACTTTCTGAGGGGTATATTTCGGACCTTACCTAGACTTTCTGAGGGTTATATTTCGGACCTTACCTAGACTATCTGAGGGGTATATTTCGGACCTTACCTAGACTTTCTGAGGGGTATATTTCCGATCTTACCTAGACTTTCTGAGGGTTATATTTCGGATCTTACCTAGACTTTCTAGATTATATTTCGGACCTTACCTAGACTTTCTGAGGGGTATATTTCGGACCTTACCTAGACTTTCTGAGGGTTATATTTTGGATCTTACCTAGACTTTCTGAGGGTTATATTTCGGACCTTACCTAGACTTTCTGAGGGTTATATTTCGGACCTTACCTAGACTTTCTGAGGGGTATATTTCGGACCTTACCTAGACTTTCTGAGGGGTATATTTCGGACCTTACCTAGACTTTCTGAGGGGTATATTTCGGATCTTACCTAGACTTTCTGAGGGGTATATTTCGGATCTTACCTAGACTTTCTGAGGGGTATATTTCGGATCATACCTAGACTTTCTTAGGGGTATATTTCGGATCTTACATAGACTTTCTAAGGGGTATATTTCGGATCTTACCTAGACTTTCTGAGGGGTATATATATTTCGGATCATACCTAGACTTTCTGAGGGGTATATTTCGGATCTTACATAGACTTTCTAAGGGGTATATTTCGGATCTTACCTAGACTTTCTGAGGGGTATATTTCGGACCTTACCTAGACTTTCTGAGTGGTTTATTTCGAACCTTACCTAGACTTTCTGAGGGGTATAATTCGGGCCTTACCTAGACTTTCTGAGGGGTATAATTCGGGCCTTACCTAGACTTTCTGAGGGGTATATTTCGGAGCTTACCTAGACTTTCTAAGGGGTATTTTTCGGACCTTACCTAGACTTTCTGAGGGGTATATTTCGGATTCCGGAAGCGAATATTTGACAACACTGCGGATATTTCCGAGAGGTAGTTTATTACGAGGACAACATTTCCTCATGATGACGCTAGCTAACAATATCAGCCCCTCCATTTCTCGACAGTCAATGACATCCTGGGCACTCTCGTATAATACACGGATACCGTTAGCTTCAACAAGTGCTTTCCTTCCTGAGCCTGCAATGTAGATAGTTTGAACATATTTCATTACCCAAATAATTTATACAATTTCTATCATACAAATCGCTGGCTTAGAATTAGAAGGTCGTAAGTACTACTTACGACCTACTTACGACCTTGTAAGACCCATACATACTTAAAAACTGCACCTCAAGGCGTTTCTTATTAGCCTATTTTCATGAAAATAGGAACAGGTCAAGACATGTTGACCAAACTAAACTTAATAAAGAGTAGTTTTCAGACAGTTTTTTCTTGTTTTCTCAAAGTAGCATATTTCTACTTACTACCTTCTCATTCTAAGCCAGCGAAACATACATAAGCATGTATAAATGGTCGAGCCTCAAGTTCTAAAACTGAGTTACAGCTCTCCCTTTTGTAAAGTACACATTACATAACTAGTCTAGTTATGAAACACGGAATAATACTAAATTCTCATGGGTTTTATTAAAATTTTGACCTTTGAAATGATCTCTTGACACAGTCATGAAATTTCCACAACCCCATATTTTGACCCCCTGAGTCGTAACTAAAGTGTAAATATTTCTTTTAATTAAAGGTATATTAGCTATAAAATTCAGTACAAAATCATCAAAATGACCTTTGAGATTCAGCCCCTTGTGGAACCCATGGTTTAGTATTCCTAATAACAGCAAAAGTGGATAACACTCTAGACTACGGACCTAGAGGTCATGAGTTTGATTCTCACTCAGGGCACTTGGGTCTTTTTTGAAAAGCTTTTTAGTGTTTCCTATCCAACTAGAGACGAACTGGTTAGTAACCCAGTGGTAGTCTGGGTAGCCGGATTCCTTGTATAACACAATTGTCTCTTTTTCCTAAACATCACAGGCCAGTCTGGCAGGGAAAAAAACCAAAGATCACACACAACTGTCTCAGTTAAATGCAAACAAACAAAACCCCACGAAATATACAGCTTCCTATGTGAAACACATCCGTGTATTAATCAATGCAACACATACAGGCAGTAAGTAGTCAGATATATTCAAATATTCCCCAAGGTGAACCACCTCAATCATCCCCCCCCGCCCTATAATCTATAATCCATACAGCTAATATACCACAGGGAACAGTGTATATCACATCACACAATAGATTAACATATACAGGTCATACAGTCACTGTATGATTGATTGAAAGCTCTCAACTATGAAATTAAGACACGCATTCATCTATCAATGTTGTAATCGCATGAAATCATGCAGTGCTGCTACAATAATCCTTATCTCTAGGGCAATGTACAGGGTGTTAAAAAAGTTCATTCTCAAAATATAAATTCATACTAAATTTTATCTGAGCTATGTGCGCAATGTACAATTTCATTTTCTTACTATAATAGCTTTATTCAATACCAGTGAGATTAGAACATGGTAAACCCATCTGGAATTTAACTTGAAAATAAAGACGGGCGGACGAATGGATGGACAGGTAAATCACTATATGCCTCCCGATCTATTGATATGGGGGCATAATAATACATTCTTCTGACGTCAGAAAAATAAACAATTGAAACTTAAACATTGAGAACAAACTTTTTTAACACCCTGTATATTATATCATCGGTAAGATCAATGTCATTTACATCCCTTCTCTCTTATATTCGATCAATCGTTTGGAGGGTAATTTTGATCTACGAAAAGCAATATTATAAATTCTTTTTTAGTTATTTTTGGCTGTTAGCGTTTGACTGGGACAGTCGTAAGTTTGTGGTAATTCCTTTGTTTTCCCTGTCAGATTGACCAATGACCTCTGATTTTAAGAGAATTATTGTTTGTTTGGTTTTGGGGTTTAATGCTGTTTCTCAATAAGTTTTCTGTTAAATATGGCAGCCGATTCACCTTACCAATTTTCTTGTACAGTAATCTAACCAGTATACTTACCCTTCCACAAGCAACCGAGAATCAAACCTGAATCTCCAGTGGACTTTACCACTGTACCACAAAGTAAGACAAGCATTTATTAGTACTGTAAACCAATTTACTTTCGCAAATACTAACTTACGCGTTTTGCTAGTCATCGGCATATTCGCGACTACAAAGTTTCCCGCATTTAAGTTTCCCCGCAATGTTTATGGCTCTTTCGCGGCAACTTAATTTAACAAATTCTACCATTCGCGAAAATTCCACAAAATTAAATCACACAAAATAATTTCTTGGTTTACAGTAATAACTCCTATACTATCAAAGCTACTTACGTAAGTTTGTGATATTCTTGAGAATATTGAGTAGACCCTTTCTGACTGTGACATGTCGATGTTTGGTGTCCGCTTGATGCCAGTCGTTGTATAATGCTAGAATTGCTGGAACATATTCACCACCTATAGTTCGGGCGGCATTATTTCCTGTAAAATTATGTAACTTATTTAATTTGCTATTATAATATCAATTGACATTACTGGTATGTCAGTTGTCAAACAAGAACACATTTGTTCAACTGACGCATAATGCCCAATCCTGAAAATTTGACGCAAGTCTGTTTCTAGAGCCATTAGCACACATCCCTACACCAAAACACTGGTCCCAAACATTGTTCTATTGTTACAATTCAGCATATGAAATTTCAAATGAACATAACTCAGTCAATAATTGGTATTTTTTCAACAAATAACTTTGATGTTCTGCAGAAAAATTCCTTCTTCTAAATCAGGATTTCAGGATTATTCTGGAATAGTAGGACGCCTGAGTACAGTTATAGGATGATGCTGAGAGGTGTTCTAGCTAATCAGTAATAATTTCATGCATCTTTAAACTTCAATTATTTTTCTGCGAAGAACCAAAATTCATTGACATCTAGGCTAAGGTTACTTCACAATTTCTTTATTCAATCAAAAAAATTCGGAAGTCACAATCTGCACCTAACTGAATTTAAAGATGGATCTTTTAGTCTATGGTCATCCTCTTAGTGTACAGTGTAGCAATAAATTATAGAACATGATTGCACAATCCTATGAATTGATTAGCATTCAAAGTAAAATAGCAATTGTATAGTATTCAAATTAGTCATACAGTGATGGGAAATCACAGATTTATTTATGCACACAATAAGTCATACAAGTCAAATTGTAGTCTCCCAAAAAGTCATACAGTGATTGGGTTTATACGCAGTAAAGTTTGAAGACCCTTGGTCCAACAGTTCTCGAGTTATTGATCAGAAACCATTTGGTCTCGTCATTTATGTTAAAGATCATGGAGACCTTGACCTTTGACCTACTGACCTTTGACCTACTGACCTAAAAATCAATAGGAGTCTCATTTAGTGGAGCCCGTTGCCTAAGCAAACCGCTACGTAGCGCTAGGTAGCACTATGCTAGGAAACGGCTTGCTTCAAAAAAGCGCTTCATAGTGCACAAAGCAAAAAAATTATATGCTACCGGAGAGCGCTCGCGGATAGCAGACCATTTCGTAGCAAAGCGCTTGTGAGCACTACCGAGTGCTTTCTTGTGCAACGGACCGCTTCAGTAGCGCTCAGTAGCGCTTGCCTAGCAAAGTGTAAAGAAACGGTATGCTATCGGCGAGCACTGCTCGCTCGCAGCGTGTCCTTGCATAGACGTAGGAAAGTGCTCGGTAGCGCCTTTTGGAAACAGCCTGGTTAGGCAACGGGCTCCTTTTTAGTTTAGTTTAAACGTATTTTATTACCCAAACAATGACATACAAATAGATCTATAAATACATATATATACATACATGGGTAAAAGGGTCGAGCCACAAGTTCTAAAACTTAGTTACGGCTCTCCCCTTGAACGGGCTCCTGATGTTGAACATGTCTGGCTGGTTGTAATAATACTTACTTGATTTGGTGAGGTTATTTAAGATATCCAAGGCATACTTCAAGGCACTGGCATGTTTACGACTACATTGTAAAACTATCTTACATATCGGAGGAATAGAGTTGTGTTTGCCGAGGTATGATGAGTTCACACCTAAAATGTACAAAATTGAAATACTGCAAAATAATTATTTTTCGAGGGGGCCAAATTGTTATTGATTTCGTTGTTAAACTTGACCATGAAATCTAATGCCTACGATTAATGGACCTCTCTTATACATATCATGGGTTTACCCTTCCATGTTTTGTAATCAACAAATTTTCTACCCCACAAAATGCATTTTAATCAAAATCCACAAAATTTAATACTCACGCAAATATGTGATTTTACAGTATGAATAATACTGAGGGTACTGAGCATTGGCTATGATTTGCAAAACTTTTAATTTCACTATTATTTGCGATTCATAAAGCTGCATTAATATATTTTCATTTGCATGAATATTATTTGCGAATTGAGTCAATCCAGAAACCTTTGATCGTGAATTTGAGAAATAAAGATAAGGTAACAATGTTGAATCCTGCAAAGTTTCATTTGAAGACAATCATCAGAAACACTGATCTGACAAATGTATGTCAATGATACGCTCATCTAGGCTAGGTACTTATAAGACATGCAAACTTTCATTGAAATTTAACCATTGGTTATCAAGAAATAGCGAAGACAAAAATTAAAAGTGGAAAAAACAAAGGGCAATAACTCCCCAAAACTTGATATGTACAACCTGAGCCAACAATATGCATAACTAGATTTGGTATTGATAAGTCATGCACAGTTTCGTTGTAATTCAACAAGGCCCGATCTCCCAAAGCATCTCAATCTGAGTAAGATCTCATCTCAATTATTGGCATGTGTCTTTATGTTAATTTCCATGTGAGGCTGTGCTCAAAATTAGCAACACTAAGCTGAAATGTTATTCTGAGTTTATTACAGTAAAATCTGAAGAGCTGAAGCTTCAGATTTATCTCTAATTCCAACTCTTATTATGCAAATTCTCAATTAAGGGAGGGATTTTTACTTGAGATGCTTCGGGAGATCGTGGTCTGGATAGAGAATGAGGTAGGAGTTAAAAACTACCTTTGCTGGGGTATAATAACAATTTACTTACTGTTATTATTGTATAATAACAATTTACTTACTGTTATTAGTGTATAATAACAATTTACCTAATGTTATTAGTGTATAATAACAATTTACCTAATGTTATTAGTGTATAATAACAATTTACTTACTGTTATTAGTGTATAATAACAATTTACCTAATGTTATTAGTGTTTAATAACAATTAACCTAATGTTATTAGTGTATAATAACAATTTACTTACTGTTATTAGTGTATAATAACAATTTACCTAATGTTATTAGTGTATAATAACAATTAACCTAATGTTATTAGTGTATAATAACAATTTACTTACCATTATTAGTGTATAATAACAATTTACCTAATGTTATTAGTGTATAATAACAATTAAGCTAATGTTATTAGTGTATAATAACAATTTACTTACCATTATTAGTGTATAATAACAATTTACTTACTGTTATTAGTGTATAATAACAATTTATATAATAACAATTTACTTACTGTTGTTATTATATAATAACAATTTACTTACTGTTATTAGTGTAGAGTTTGAAGACTGGCAGCAGTACCAAGAGATTGCGGAAGTTTGTGATATTGTTCTTAATCAACGTTAACGTCACCAACAAAGCTCGGTTTAATCTAGCTTTCAAGGCGAACTTTCGATCTAAAACAAATATCATAATATAAAAGTTAAGCTTCATCAAAATGGACCCTTACCTGAATTCAATTGAAACATTCAACCTCCAAGAATTTTTCAACCAAACAATTCCTGACAACATGTACAACTAAGCTTGGTACCAACTATATATGTGATGTTGCATTGAAATCCTATGGTTCAGGAAAACAAACACAGATAAACTTATATTTGACCATTAAAGGGCCATAAGTCTAGCAAAGATCATCAGACAAAATATTGCTGACAACTAAGCTTAGTACCAACTATCAATGTGCTGTCATATAAAAATCCAACCAATGGTAAAGGAGAACAAGCAAACTAAAGACAAACTTTTTACTGACCCTTAAAGGGCAATAACTCTGTCAACAATCATCAGACAAACAATTCCTGACATTATTCATGTGCTGTTTCATAGAAATCCAAACAATGGTTAAGGAGAACAAGCGAGGACAATTTTCAATAGGTCTCTTCCAATCAGGGTTACCATAAATATTCTGACACACAATTCCTTTACTTTTTCCTGACTTTTGCTCAATTTTCAGATTTCCCAGACTAATTCCAAAAGTCCCTGTTTTTCCCTGACCCTGGGAACCCTGCCAATATATTAAAGAGACATTAATTGATCCCTAAAACTCAGCCCCTATTGGAGCCCCTAAAACACAGCTTACCTTTCTGACCAACCCGTGACAAGACTTGATGACATGTCATCATGAACTCCTCCGACGGACTGTTGTCTTCAAACTCCTGTACTAATGCTTGAAACACGACATTCGTTGTATTTACGCTGACGAAGGCACTTGATTTCTTACCAACTTCTGTAAAACAGTAATAAAAGTGTCCTTTTTGTTGAGTTGTATAGCACGGAGAATTTGACACGATCCTGACCTTTATGCATGAATATATTACAAGGTTGATTATATCAATTTTCTCGAGCAAATCGTGCTATATTGGTCCTTTAGACTTGTGTTGGTATTATACCTCAAGTGTTCGTGATACAGCTCCACGCTTATGACAACATACAACCAGGGTTATAAATAAAGGCAATGAATCAGCTGTAAAATTATGCTAATACAAGGTCGAGAGTTGTGTCAAATTCTCTGGACTGTAACACATTGATGTCAGAAGCTTCTTTAATATTTTTCATGGATTTCGTTAAAGTAGCAATTAGATGACATTGGAAATGTTGCAGAAATAAAAATTTTAATATGGAACCAAAGTCAATAACCAAGCTGCACTGGTTCCCACGTTCAATTCACTCTGCCTATTTCATATCAAATTTATAAAAGGAATTAACATATTCGACAGAAGCATTTATTACCTACATATAAGTTTAGTATACATGTTTTTCATTCTTAAACAATAAATATTACACCCGCAGAAATAACCAGCTATACGGTAACATATTCGACAGAAGCATTTATTAATTACAACTAAGTTTAGCATACATATTTTTCATTTTTAAACAATATTAAACTTTTAATGGAAAATCATACTTACGTGTTTTTCCGAGAAGTTCGCTACAAATATTTATCAAATTCATCAGTACTGCTCTGTCTGTGGTATTCTGTAATATATAATGTTCACAGTTGTATTATACACCTGGGTAATGTTTTATCAAAGCACTTACGATAATATTAAAGGTCGCTCAAATTGAAATTCTTTATAACTCTTCAACTACTACAAATCATGGCAAAGGGATCTTCAATATTGATAATGTTTCAGTTAATGTACTCCTACAATCCATGATATATCTCCAAATTGAAGTTGTTAAAGTTTTATCAAGAATTTAAATTTGGGCGTAAGTTTAAGAATTCGGTAAGTGCTTTGATAAAACAGTACCATGTTGTGATATAATCATCAATGTGACTAAGATAGGTAAACAAAATAGGACCATGATCCCCAGGGAGGAGCTTAAAACCTTGATATCTATGGCACTTGTAACTAATCTTACCACAAAGGTAATCTTTTATTAAAGCACCAACAGAAATCTTAAATTTACCCTTAATACTATGTAGTAGTTAAAGTATACAAAATTCTAAAATCTTAATATAAATTTTGACACAAGTTTAAAATTTCTCTAAGTGCTTTGATAAAAAGGTACCCAGGGATCTAGGATAAAAATCTTAGTATAGAGGACCTCTATATCAGGTGCACCAAAACTCTAACCCTAAGTCTTATGGTTTCAGACAGTTATTATAATGTTCACTTAAAAAAAACTTTGAAAACATGTCATCACTGGATTCCTTAGCATCAATATCTTGACCACAGTGACAAGGACAACATCACTACACAGAAAACATTACTACACAGACAACATCACTACACAGAAAACATTACTACACTGACAACATCACTACACAGAAAACATTACTACACTGACAACATCACTACACAGACAACATCACTAAAATGGAAATTATTTTACATTGATAACAACCCAACAACAATGATAACAACACCCCTAAACTGATAACAACACCCCTACACTGATAACAACACCCCTACACTGATAACAACACCCCTTCACTGATAACAACATTCCTACAATGACAACAACACCCCTACAATGACAACAACACCACTACACTGATAACTACAATTACAAAATAACTACACTGACATCACCCCTACAATTACAACATCACTACAATGGCAACATCACTAGACTGACAACATCACTACACTGACAACATCACTACACTGACAACACCCCTACACTGACAACATCACTACACTGACAACATCACTACACTGACAACACCCCTACAATTACAACACCACTACAATGACAACATCACTACAATGACAACATCACTACACTGACAACATCACTACACTGACAACACCCCTACACTGACAACATCACTACACTGACAACATCACTACACTGACAACACCCCTACACTGACAACATCACTACACTGACAACATCACTACACTGACAACATCACTACAATGACAACATCACTACACTGACAACATCACTACACTGACAACATCACTACACTGACAACATCACTACACTGACAACATCACTACACTGACAACATAACTACACTGACAACATCACTACACTGACAACATAACTACACTGACAACATCACTACACTGACAACATCACTACACTGACAACACCCCTACACTGACAACATCACTACACTGACAACATCACTACACTGACAACATCACTACACTGACAACACCCCTACACTGACAACATCACTACAATGACAACATCACTACAATGACAACATCCCTACACTGACAACATCACTACACTGACAACATCACTACAATGACAACACCCCTACACTGACAACATCACTACACTGACAACATCACTACACTGACAACATCACTACACTGACAACATCACTACACTGACAACACCCCTACACTGACAACATCACTACACTGACAACACCCCTACACTGACAACATCACTACACTGACAACATCACTACACTGACAACACCCCTACACTGACAACATCACTACACTGACAACATCACTACAATGACAACACCCCTACACTGACAACATCACTACAATGACAACATCACTACAATGACAACATCACTACACTGACAACATCACTACACTGACAACACCCCTACACTGACAACATCACTACACTGACAACATCACTACACTGACAACATAACTACACTGACAACATCACTACACTGACAACATAACTACACTGACAACATCACTACACTGACAACATCACTACACTGACAACACCCCTACACTGACAACATCACTACACTGACAACATCACTACACTGACAACATCACTACACTGACAACATCACTACACAGACAACATCACTACACTGACAACATCACTACACTGACAACATCACTACACTGACAACATCACTTACTTGCTTCACTTACCACGACATAGATTAACAGAGAACATACAACAGAACATATATGACTACACATTGATGCAACATGTCACAACCTTACTCTACCATATCAAACCTACCATCCACATATAGTCAGGCAATCTTGTGTGACTGATCCATGAAAGATGCTATAAAATCAATCCAGTACATAACCCAAAACTGCATAGACATCAAGTTCAAATTATTACCAGCTAGTACAATTCATACATATCAAGTTCGAACTAGCCTGTACAATTTATAGACATCAAGTTCGAACTATTACCAGTACATTTCATAGAGTCATCAAGTTCGAACCATTAGCAGTACATTCGATAGACATCAAGTTTAAACTATTACCGACATAATTAATAGATATCAAGTTCGAACTATTACCAGCAAGGTCATTTTTAAGACAACAACTTTGAACTACATGACTTTGTATTACCAGCAAGTACAATTTATAGAGATCAAGTTCAAACTTATACTAGTAAAATTCAGATATTAAGTTCAAATTATTACCAAAAATTGAACTTCCAACCATAACCTGGAGTTCAGTGCACCCTGAAGTTCTTTCACCCAGACCTTACAGACAATTGAAACTACCCAGACGCTCATAAGACACATTTCTCAACATATTTATAGACAAAATTAAATCAATCAATATTTCACAGTCAATAAAAGTCAATTATATGTCACTTGTTAATTAAACAATTGTCAGACTGTGCTACTGTACATAAACAAGAAATGGAAAGTTCAACAAAATAATTATCCATTGAAAATGTCGGATGGACATGAAATTAAGTTTGATATAAAGTTAGTTCTGAACTGTGAACAAAGGAACAAGCTGTCTAGGTATTGACTGACGAACCTCTGATCTGATGGTAGTTCACAGTATAATCACAATAATATTTTCTTGAGGTCAAAATTTCAAAAATTGATTGTTCTAAAGTAGTTTGAATACCAACTTCGGGATTTTTAAAATTCATTTGTTGAAATTTTCGGGTACTAAATTCCACGAACTAATCAAATTTGCAAATAAAGCAAACATTTACCCCTCATGAAAGTATACGATTTTACAGTAACTAAGTCTCTTGTCTATGAAGGGTCGATTAAAGTTTTTTCAATCCTCGAAAGTACAGTTCAACCTCTCCAGAGCCGCCCTCCATAGAGCAACAACATCTCTTGGTACTCAGCCTGGTTTTAGGATAATGTGACCATTATGTTTCGAGGGACTTGAATTTTGGTTTATTTCTTTTTTTTAATTCAACCACGAAATCTAATCCCTATGATTAAACAACCCTCAAAATACCGTACATGGGTTTACCCTTCCATGTTTTGTAATCCACAAGTTTACGACCCGGCGAAATGGCATTTTTATCAGAATCCACGAATAATATACAGTACCTACAAAAATATGTGATTTTACAGTACTGTTGACCAGTGGAACTTAAAACATTTTTTTGTAGATAAATCACTTACCTTTAATGTCTGTACAATCAATTCAAGCTGTCCAGGATTTTTCAAAATTGAATCTTTATAGATTTTTTCTGAAAAATAAATTATACACGTTACTTACAACTCTGAAACATTTCAAGCTCATGCTCTGTCATCCATACTTCCAAATAATAAAAATAAACAGATTTGCAAATATATCTTTTTAGAATATTAATGTAAACGGTCATTCCAAGATACATCCAAATCACACAATGCATGAAATATGCTCTGGACAAACATTTAACTGTGACCTTGTCCTTTCACAAGGGAACATGGTGTTGATGCATGAAACACCTTCCAATTGATGTTTATTTTTTTATGCCAAATAAGAGCAAGATAGGTCAATGCATGCCGAAGATATGGTCCAGACAAAATTAGATGAACGCAAACATACCCACTCAAATACACAAAGCTCACCGCAAGCCGGCATGGCAAGAAACCAATTTATATTGTACAGTGTAGCAATACCACGTGGTATTTTACTACAGTTCCAAGTAGAAATTTGTAAACATTGGAACACAAATGTAGCCATAAGTATTTTATTTCTTCATCGATTTCTATAAAATCTACGCCACGCTAGGGAGAACATTATTTGCTTTCCATGAAATATAAAATCTTTTTCAGCGGATGTGCCGTTTTGTCCATTAGCCTGTGAAACCGTGGAACGTGTAGGTTTCACAGGGTAATGGAAAAATCGGTAAAGCTGCTGAAAAAGATCTTATATTTCATGGAAAGCAAATAATTTTCCCCTTAGCGTGGCGTATATTTCATAGAAATTGATTAAGAAATAAAATACTTATGGCTATTTTATTTTCCAATGTTTACAAATTTCTTCTTGTAACTGTAGCCAAAAGTCACGTGGTATTGCTACACTGTTGTAGTAAAGACAGATTCAGAGTAGCAATACCACGTGACTTTTGACTACAGTTACAAGAAGAAATTTGTAAACATTGGAAAATAAAAAAGCCATAAGTATTTTATTTCTACGTCGATGTCTATGAAATGTACGCCAAGCTAAGGGGACAATTATTTGCGTTCCATAAAATATAAAATATTTTTCAGCGGCTGTGCCGTTTTGTCCATTACCTTGTGAAACCGCTGAACGTGTAGGTTTCACAGGGTAATAGAACAATCGGCGAAACTGCTGAAAAAGATCTTATATTTCACGGAAAGCAAATAATTGTCCCCTTAGCGTGGCCTATATTTCATAGAAATCGATGAAGAAATAAAATACTTATGGCTATATTTGTGTTCCAATGTTTACAAATTTCTACTTGTAACTGTAGCCAAAAGCCATGGGGTATTGCTACACTGAGAATATTATACCATACCTTGTGTAGTGATAATTTGATAGATCTTGCATGTAACATATCTCATCTGTTGTAAGTCCTCCCCTGATTGATGCCTGGCTGACTTTCCTCCAACTTTCTCCAATTGCTGGAACATGTTCTGCAGACGTGACCTGGTAAACATAATTATTATATCAATAAATCAAGCACTGTACAGGCCTAGACACTAACAATTTTGGCCACTGGTCCGACAGGGCAAAAGCGCCAAATTTGTAAATAGGACAGTTACTGGTCCTCCAGAATTTTCACTGGTCCTTCTGGATTTCCACTGGTCTCGGACCAGCGGACCAGTGTTAGTGTCGAGCCCTGGTGGCACATACTGAGTTAACCGAACAACCAGACGAGGGGTATATAAAAGGTGATGGTAAGAATATAAGAGGTAGGTGGCCAAGTGGTCTAGTCGTTAGGGCTACTGACTGCTGATCTGAAGGTTGTGGATTCGATCCCTACTCCAGCCAGGTCAAAAATAGACATGCTTTTCAGGGTTTCCCACCTAACTATTATAAACTAAAACTACTAACAGTCTTTGGACGAGACGTTAAGCGAGGTTCCGTGTATGATGCTTTACATCGGCACGTAAAAGAACCAGGGATGCTTCTGGAACTGGGGCATCTTCTGTATTATGCACTATCCCCCAAAAACTAAAGTGACTAGCCTCTTATGGGGGCCTCACCCATATGGATTTCCGGTGGTGAAGATAAATAAAAGCAAACAAACCAATATAAGAGATGTTTATAAGAATATATAAGGTGTTTGTAAGCCATGTATGCCCAACATGGCAGCCAAATAATCTGTAATGTAAAAGTTCATGGCAATCTTAACCTTTGACCTAATGACCTCAAAATCAATAGAGGTCAACTATTAATGGTAACCGAACCAATCCATGAAGTTTGAAGGTCCAGTGCCCAACTTTTAACTATTTAACAGAAACAGTGAGTGTTTGGTTTACCAACAGACGGTCATGACACGAGCAAAGCAGTATATAAATATCCCCTCATCAAAAATATGTAGGGGGCATTTCATGCCTACAAAATGTAGCTGTTTGAACATGTTCTGCAAACATTGACCTAGTAAAAATAGGAAACAGTGTATCAAGCACATACCGAGTTAACCAATCAGATACTGGGATACAAATTATAATGTCTGCACCTAACATGAAATGCTTTATGTCATCACAGCAGACATATAAATGTCATAAATACCCCACTGGAGAACATATAATATGGTATACCACAGTTCATGTACCAATTCTGTCAGTAAAGATGTAATGTATCACCAATTTCCTGGATAAAGTGCACACAACTGATAGTTGTAAAGTACATTTAATTTGAAGTTGGAAGAACATGTCAGAAAATAGAAAATACAGTAAGAAAATGTGCAGACTATATTCTAATCTACACAATCAAGACAGCCACCAAAAAGTGACAGCAACTCTCAAAGACAGCTGCCAAAGTATGTCCAAACGTCTCAGAGACAACTGGTCCTTTCCTCACAATAATTGTTATGTATATGTATTGTTTATAATATGCTGTAAATAATGGGAATAAATATGTTTAAACTAAAGACAACTGCCAACAAATAGCTTGAACCCGGAATACAGCCATCAAAGGACGGTTGTATTTCTCAAAGACTAACACCAAACATGACCACTTCGCTTAAAGAAAACTGCCAAAATATGTCCGCAATACTCAAAGCAAAGTGCCAAAATATGACCACATCACTCAAGGCAAATTGCCAAAATATGGCCACATTGCTAAAGCAAAGTGCCAAAATATGACCACATCACTCAAGGCAAATTGCCAAAATATGGCCACATTGCTAAAGCAAAATGCCATAATATGACAACATCACTCTAATTCACCAACATTGCAACAGCTCTCAAAGATGTCCAAACCTCTCAAAAACAGCCATCACAAGTTGTCCAAACCTCTCAAAAACAGCCATCACAAGTTGTCCAAACCTCTCAAAAACAGCCATCACAAGATGTCCAAACCTCTCAAAAACAGCCATCACAAGATGTCCAAACCTCTCAAAAACAGCCATCACAAGATGTCCAAACCTCTCAAAAACAGCCATCACAAGTTGGCCAATCCTAACAACGACAATGTAAAAACTAAAAACATGGCCACATCTCTCAGTCTCAGAGCTTAGATACTTATATTAACTGACTGCCAAGATATGACCATGACATTCAGGGTACATGTACTAGTATTTCCTTGTATAAGTAAGAAGCCACACAGAATAAACAATAAATAACATACCCCACACTTCTGTCCATGATGTCTTTGTTTTCTCCTTAATATCTTTCAATATATTTTACAACAATTTCCCGGATTTCTTCATCTTCAGACTGAAATAAGAACATAAGTATACAGCAAAGATGACAGCTTTTAAAGGTGCTGAACGTGAATGAAAAAAATTTAAAGGTGCTGAACATGAATGAAAGAAGTTTAAAGGTGCTGAACGTGAATGAAAGAAGTTTAAAGGTGCTGAACGTGAATGAAAGAAGTTTAAAGGTGCTGAACATGAATGAAAGAAGTTTAAAGGTGCAGAACATGAATGAAAGAAGTTTAAAGGTGCTGAACATGAATGAAAGAAGTTTAAAGGTGCTGAACGTGAATGAAAGAAGTTTAAAGGTGCTGAACATGAATGAAAGCAGTTTAAAGGTGCTGAACATGAATGAAAGAAATTTAAAGGTGCTGAACATGAACGAAAGAAGTTTAAAGGTGCTGAACATGAATGAAAGAAGTTTAAAGGTGCTGAACGTGAATGAAAGAAGTTTAAAGGTGCTGAACATGAATGAAAGAAGTTTAAAGGTGCTGAACATGAATGAAAGAAGTTTAAAGGTGCTGAACGTGAATGAAAGAAGTTTAAAGGTGCTGAACATGAATGAAAGAAGTTTAAAGGTGCTCAACATGAATGAAAGAAGTTTAAAGGTGCTGAACGTGAATGAAAGAAGTTTAAAGGTGTTGAACTTGAAAGTTGGATCTATTTTCAGTATTGCATCAATTTTACGACCAAATCAATATTATAAAGATCCAAAGGTTGGTCTTATTATTGAAGTGTTACTGTAGAATAATTGTCTAAAAATTAGTAAACTTACTGATACATAGTGAAGTGTGATACGGGGCAGATAATAAATTCAGACTGCCAGCGCTTGAAGCTAAGTTATAATGACACAGAACTAACTTGAACTTAATGTATATTTATATGCATTAATACACGAAACAATTTATGTTTAACATACCAAATGAATGTGTTCCAAACCATTAACTCCAAGAAAATGTGACATTTTAAATTACCGGTACATATTTTCAGAAATTTTCACATATTATGTTACACCCCATTAGATATTTTCCTGTTATAAGAAAAAAATCTATGTACAACAAAATACATAAATGAACATATATAACACATTGTCAGAAGTATCAATATTCGATATTACTGGTATATGACACCCCACAGTTCACTACGGCAAAGCTGGGGGGAGTGTGTATACACTTATTATACAGGGTGTTAGAAAAGCTAGTTCACAAATGTTCAATTGATCATAATAGAGCTTCACAGAGTTATCTTCTCTTCCGTACATGTTAGGGTCATGATGGTGAACAAGTGTGCATTGTACCAAACAGCAAAGTAATATATATCTGATAATGGACTTTGCAAATATTTTTCAATGAGGTCAGGTACCTAAACTTAGATGGATTTCTAAGTTGAAAAGGGCAGATAATTTCAACTAAATGCTTGATAGAGTAATACATACTCCTGTGTAGATGATAAGTGTGCACAGTACCAAAGCAATATATATGTCAATAGACTTTGAAAGTATCTGAGGTGGTACAAAAACTTTTACATTGATTTCGGTTCAAAGTCGAAAAGGGGGCATAATCTAGTTACCTTCTCCAGTGCAGATGTTTGGGACATGATGGTGCACAAGTGTGTATAGTATGAAAGCAATATGTTCATGAATTAATGGGCTAGGTGGTACCTAAACAATTAGTATCTTAATGCCTGCGCTCAGGTGACCTGTGTGGTATTCCATATTGATCTTTTCTAATTGGAGAATAAGGATAGCCAATCACAGCACCTGTTACTGACCAAGAGTTTAATACGGTGTGATCTGATTGGTTGTCCAACTTGTCCTTATCCTTAAGTCAAGTAAGATCAATATTGAATACCACCCAAGAATAGCTCCCCATATTCTTAGATTGGAGGAGGTAAAATTATCCAAGTTACACAGTATGCAATATATTCTTAAGTTGCACACATCTACACTTTCATTTAATGCCAGAAAGATTGAAAGAGTCATCAACATTGAATCAATGGCCTCTCTGGATATATCACATGTGAAAGAAGAACATTGTAAACACCCTGAACACAGTAAAACATCAAAGCTTTCTCCTCTACTTCAATGAGTGTTAAAACCTTTTTACTTAAGCAAGTTTTAAGGTAGCTATTTAACCGATATCAAGAACACACACATATGAACAAGTATATTAAATAGCCTAACTGATAAAAATTTATTACATTCAAAATCTTCGCACTATTCCAATGTAAACATTCGTTCACAGACCCCTTTCTCCAATCTTCCTGCATTGAACCTACTTTCTTCTAACTTGTTTACCCTATCTGCTTGTACAAGCATTTAAACTTTATTTACTTAACCAAAATTGAATTGAAATTAGTGGAAAATTAGTTTATTATGTAAAAGAGTGGATGTATTTTAAGCGACATATTATGATACTGTAAACTCATTAATATGCATGGGGTATTTAATTTCATGGATTTCGTAAATGACCTAAACTACAAAATTAAATCCCCAATGAATAATAATACCAACAAGTAATTAAGAATTGCAAGCAATACAGAAGTCCCCTACCAGTTTGAAGCCATTTTCAATGTTTCTGTTGCCATAGCAACCACAATTTTGGTCGGAATCAAAATATTTTTAGACGTGCATAATCCCCTTATTGCTCCCTATCCACATATCAAGTTTCATAAATATAGCTTGGAAACTGTTTCAGTTATGTCAGGATCCAGATTTGGGCATATTTTCACTCTTTCTGTCGCCAAAGCAACCACAATTTGTGTCAGAATCAAAATATTTTTAGACATGCATAATGCCCTTATTGTCCCCTATCCACAAACCAAGTTTCATAAACCTAGCTTGGAAACTGTTTGAGTTATGCCAGGATCCAGATTTTTGGACGGACGGACTGACTGACGGACTGACGGAGGGCAAACCTATAGTCCCCTCTGGTCAAAAACCGGTAGGGGACTAACAAAACATTGAGAACAAACTTTTTTAACACCCTGTATATCTCATGTTAAGTGCAATGACTTCTGTTGAACTGCCGCTGACAGTGCTATGATGATTTAATCCAATAATTGCCTGATCCAGCAACATAACAGTTTATGGCATGTATATACATCCACCACTTCATCTATGATTGATTAAGATAGAAGAATCAAGGTTGCCATCAAGTCTCATTTACAAGGCTTCTACTGCGGCATAATGCCCAATCCTGAAAACAAGTCGCAAGTCTGTTTCAGGCGCTATTAGCACACATCCCCACACCTTAACTAGGTTTCAAACATTGTTTAATTGTAAAAATTCAGATTATGGAACTTCAAATGACCATCACTTTATCAATTCTTTGATTTTTTTTCATCAAATAACTTTTATTTTGTGCAGAAATGATAATTCTTTCTAATGCAGCTTATTCGGATTTCCGGAATTGTGGGGCCCCTGTGACACCATCAGAGACAACCAGAATCTGAGAGGTTCATCAGGGGCTCTATTGGACCTTGAAATGACCTTTTGCACCTGAAAATTCTAAAAGCTATTCTCAGGGAGATTGGACCAAGTTTTTTTTTCTCTCCGGAAGGAATTGAACAAAGCTAGTTTGCCCAGGGGGATACACCAAGCTACTGGAAACCAATTTACTTTCATGAATACTAACTTTTGTGTTTTGCTGATCGTCGGTATATTCGTGACTACAAACTTTCACTTTTTTAAGTTTCCTGTTACTTTAATTAAATGTCAATATAAATGTTTTTAGCACTTTCGTGGAGACTTAATTTCGCGAAATTCTACCACTCGCGAAATCCACGAAACTAAATTGTGTAAAATAATTTCTTGGTTTACAGTATTTTAATAAGAGACTTGTCATGATCAGCCGCTAAGCCCAGTCAAACTCATGTAAATATTTAAGATATCCACTTTTTTGTTGAAATCCCCCCCACCCTGGTTCCCAACACCCTCTGGATCTACAAGTGACTGTAAATATTAAATCTCCCCTGTGGTACAATAAATTTGTGTCTAACTATTTAAGTATACTACTTTACATGACTTGTGGTCAATGTGAGCCAATATTTCATGGGATATTCAAATAGGTTTTCTCCGCCAGTTTAAATACGAATGATTGAATGTTATAAACAGATACATTATTTGCCAATGAAAAATTTATATATCATAGGTCAATATATTGATAAAATGCTTTCACCGATAATCAAACTGCAGAGACGCATGGTCTGTGTTAATTCAGACTGCAATTTAATAAAAGATGAAAATATATATATACATGTGTGACACAATTATAGTAACTTATAGTTCGCCGGGGATAACTCTAGCCTTATCAATAAACAAACAAATTATAAACACTGCACGGTCGAATGACCGCCAGTTATCAGTGTAGATTTAAAGAGTATTATCATTAAAAGTGTATATGCACAAGATTGAACAAAAATGAATATCGAAAAATTAATGTATTTAATTTTCATTTTTATTTGTAAACAAAGGCTAGTGTTATCTCCGGCGAACTATAGAAGTTTGCTTTGTATAGTCCAGTTAGGATATTGTGACAGTGACGTTGCAGTTTATGTGTACGCAAAAAACCACAACCATTGTCTAAACAGGTAGAGCAAAGTTTAGTATGTTAGTTTAGCATTGGAATTATAGTTGTTTGTACAGTATAAGCCTTTATAACTGGTTTTACACTGTTACAGTGGACTCGACTGCTGCGTCACTGGATTTTTATCCTGACTGGACTATATATTTATTATAATTGTATAAACAAACACATGCATTATCTCAAATTACAGTACAACCTCTCTAGAGTGGCCTTGTACATGTAGAGCAACAACCTCTCTAGAGCGGCCTTCTGTACATGTAGAGCAACAACCTCTCTAGAGCCGCCTTCTGTACATGTAGAGCAATAACCTCTCTAGAGCGGCCTTCTGTACATGTAGAGCAATAACCTCTCTAGAGCGGCCTTCTGTACATGTAGAGCAATAACCTCTCTAGAGCGGCCTTCTGTACATGTAGAGCAATAACCTCTCTAGAGCGGCCTTCTGTACATGTAGAGCAACAACTTCTCTAGAGCGGCCTTCTGTACATGTAGAGCAACAACCTCTCTAGAGCGGCCTTCTGGCACATGTAGAGCAATAACCTCTCTAGAGCGGCCTTCTGTACATGTAGAGCAACAACCTCTCTAGAGTGGCCTTCTGTACATCTCTCTAGAGCGGCCTTCTGTACATGTAGAGCAACAACCTCTCTAGAGCGGCCTTCTGTACATGTAGAGCAACAACCTCTCTAGAGCGGCCTTCTGTACATGTAGAGCAACAACCTCTCTAGAGCGGCCTTCTGTACATGTAGAGCAACAACCTCTCTAGAGCGGCCTTCTGTACATGTAGAGCAACAACCTCTCTAGAGCGGCCTTCTGTACATGTAGAGCAATAACCTCTCTAGAGCGGCCTTCTGTACATGTAGAGCAATAACCTCTCTAGAGCGGCCTTCTGTACATGTAGAGCAATAACCTCTCTATCCCAACACCTTCAAAAGTCCCTATGATGACATTTACTTCCACTGAAAATTGAACCTCAGTAGCAGGGGTTCTACTAGCTTCTAAATCTGAATTTTTTCTAAATTTTACCATTTTATAGACAAAATATCCATGATTTTAAGAGAAAATGACTCAAAATCTTAGGGTCAAAATCTGGCTTTTTGGAAATTTCAAGGGTCAAAACCCGGACTCTCAAGTCAAATGGAACCCCTGTGTAGTGCAACATACTCAAAACAATGACCATTACTGTCAGCTATCAAAAGGGTGTTGCTCTACAGAGGTTGCACTGTAGTAATAATACTTCACTGTAGGATTGATATATACATATATATAATTAACTTGCTGCGTACAGACTAAAAACTTGTGATAATTGTCTATTCTACATAGCATTTTCACCTGTTTTATTAATAAATTATGAAACAAAATCTTGAGGGTTACTATGTCCTGATATCATGATTAATTGTTGTTTCATTGAATTGACGTCATTCCCGTATGTTTTGATAATCTCTGCTTTTGTTTTTATCATAATTTGCTGAATCAACGGATATATTATTTGTTTGTTTACCTCATTTTCTGCAGTGTTACAGTACACCCAGGACAATGTGATGTCTACAAGGCCTAAAATAATATATTGTTTGTTTCCCCATCCCCTACCTACCCAATTAAAAAGGGCCCTAGCCAAAATATTTTAATGCCCAAATTGAAATATTTTTTTTATTAAAAATTGGAAGTGAAATTTTTTGTTTGTTTGTTTACTGGCTTCTTTCTTACCATTAAATTTAAGACTGTTGGTTTTCACCTAAGGGTTAATTCTAAATTTCATTATTTGTATGTCTTTTAAACCAATAACTATTATACTGAAACAATTCCAAAAAAAATATTTACCCTACCTACCTACCCATTCTAAATCTGCTAGGGTCGGGAAGGGGAAATCAAGAATATTTTAAGTTCAGCCCAAACATGAATCGGTTTGGTCAACTGTAACGAAATTGGTTTTACAAATTATTCAAGTAAACATAATGATATGGTCAGTTTATGACTTTATGGTCAGTTTTGTACTAAAACATTGTGCACATTTTATTAATCCACCTTTGTGGAATATACTAAAATTTCCTGGCTTTCTCATTATCAAGGGCGCACTATAGTAGACACCTGCAGGATCAATTAGTCATAATTAGTCATAATTGATACATGTATATGGAATGCGGTAGCTGTCTTATGTTGTTATGATTTCTTTTTGTCTTCCCTACGAAGCCTCTTATTTATAATGACTTGGTTTTGGCACGAACCATGTTGACGATAGTTCAAGTAGAGATCTCGAAAACCTTCAGCAGGGGCGTACCTTCCTATAGGCCATATAGGCCGCGGCCTACACTTTTTCACAGAAAGTCGAAAAATTATAAATGCCAAAAATGCAATAAAAATTAATGGGGTATGGGGTATAGGAGTGTTAAACTCACCTGGACTGTTATTGATATTTAGTCTGAAAACAGCCCAGAGAACACATACGACAGTTTATATTTTCAATACAATCGGATATTTTGACGAATTATATTTACCCTATCACAATTGAGAGTCCAAGTTGTTCTTTTTTTAAGTCTGAAAACGGCTAGGAATGCACCTGCGACGACATAGAAGTTAAAAAAATCCAGGGGGAGCATGCCCCCGAACCCCCTAGTATAACGTGGCCTACACATTGATTGCGACTAAGCGACGTCACTGTGCAGTGGTCAAACTATTATCAAACAATTGCTCTAAGTTTGCTTTTATTCTTATTTAATCTGTACCATCCTAAAACTACTCAAACGTGGGTTTTTTGTGCCTGGAGAAACCAGACTAGACTATAGTTAGTGCCAAAATCCAGCCCATGTCTTATATTTAGGCCAGAGTTCTTTTATTTTTCGTTACTGACAGATCCTCCTGCCCAATTTTTTGGCATTTTAAAAAAAAAAATTTGAAAAACTGGAAAAAAACAAAATTGCATATAATATTTTGATGATAAATGGACCAGCCTTGTATTATTATTTCATTATTTTGTTAATAATAAGTTTTATTATATTGGGGTTTCACCGCAGTGCAGTTTACTAGTCTTAAGATAAATTGGCTGTTTTCTTGAAAACTTTAACACTGTTGTTGAGTGTTGATTGCTTAAAATTGGACCGTCATTGACTATTCTACCACCTTTTGGGAGTTTTATTTTTTATTTTTTCCCTCCTCCTGTAGATTTTTTTCTGAAAAATGTCTGAGTAACAAAAAATTAAAAAACTCTGGCCTTATGTAATGATAATGTATCACATGTTACCTAAACACACCCAGCTAATTAGCTTGTTTATGTGTCCATCAACACATTCAGGCATATTGTTGTCAAAGATATATTGAATGCACGCAGTAACATACAATTTATTGCAGGATGTGTCTTGTTCAAGAACGATACACGGTTTTGCAAAATTCAAACTGATTTCACCTTGCAATCAAATTGTATCCGATTAACCAAGTACCGTAAAGCTGGTTATTAAGTGTAATATTTTGCATTTTTGCACCAATAATGGATGTGTACTTCTCTGTTTTTAAATTTTGCTAATTGTGAAATGGCAATAATAAATTTCTTATGATAATAAAATTTGATCTTTTTTAAAATGGCGACAATGGCAATATCCCTGGAGATATTATTCGGTGTGAAAATTGTATACGGACGATTTAATTCTACATAGATTTAATTCTGTGAATTGACCTTGAACCACATAATGGCAGAAATTTCCACCTCATAGAAATACTTAACTATTCGGTAATCGTCCCCTAGTTGAGCCCCTCTCAATATATTCTCATATTTCGAATAACGTGTTAGATAATTGCTCACTTTCTCTGACTTTGAAGTCACCAATCAATGCTCGTTAATGTAATTTCCAACACTGATTAATTGGATGTAATTATCAAATCAATGCTTTCTAGTCAGAAACATCTAATTGACAATTTTTTTTACATTTTTATGTGATTGGTCAATTCTGAAACAAGTTATACACCTCATTTTAAGAGAAGGTATTTGGGAGGTGCTGGGTACTGTTTTATTAAAGCACTTACGACAATCGTAAACTAATGCTTTCAAATTTAAATTCTCTAGAGCTCTTTAACAGCTACCAATTCAGGGCTCGACACTAACACTGGTCCGCTGGTCCGAGACCAGTGAAAATCCAGAAGGACCAATGAAAGTTCTGGAGGACCAGTAACTGTCCTATTTACAAATTTGGCGCTTTTGCCCTGTCGGACCAGTGGCCAAAATAGTTAGTGTCTAGGCTTGCAATTGTGATAAAGTGTTGTTCAATAATAATTGTGATTCCGTCAAGGAACTCATAGAATCGATATATGTCCACAATGAGAAGGTTTTAAAGAATAATTAAGAATTTAAATCTGAACGTAAATTTACGATTTTCTTAAGTGTTTTGATAAAACAGTAAAATAAAATATTGTTTGTTTCCCCTTCCACTCAACGTCCCTTCCCAAAAATATTTTATTGCCCAATTTGAAATAATATAAAATTTTTAATGAAAAATGGGGAAGAAAATGTTTTTTCGTTTACGGGCTTGTTTATTACTAGTAAATTTGGTATCCTACATGTACTTTGAATTGAAGACTGAAGGTCTAAATTTAAGACTAAGAGTTATTACTAAATTTCTTTATGTGTATATATACCTTGACCAATGACTATCATTGTGAAACAATTCCAAAAAAAATTTTTAACCTCAGCCTACAAATGTACCTACACTGTACCCATTCTTGATCTGCTTGGGTCAGGAAGGGGCAACAAAGAATATTTGAAGTTCGGCCTTGGGCACACAGATAATAGGTGTCCCGTAAGTCAAATTGGCTGGCCCTTTCAATAGGGGTGACACTAAAATAAATATGTGCTAAGCCTTTAGCCTTATATCAACCACTCTCGAGACCTCATTCCTGATAGCATCCATGACCACAAGGGTGCAGAGCTAAATTTCAAAGTTAGGCCTCGATATATCTACTTGTCAGCTCGTCCTGCAAAATCTTTCTTCAAATATATAGCAGAACGAGTAAGATTTTGGGATTTTCTTCTTTGTCTATAATATTGCAGGAGGAGTGCTGAAAGGCCTGAAAGTGTGTATGCACAGTTAGTCATTTTATCTCTACAGGAAAGCAGCATTAGTAAACGACTTAGTGATAATAGCAAGACACGGAGAGGTTTTTAACACATGTGTGCCCTAACAGCAGCCCAATAGTCAGAAATGTTAAAAGGTCATGGCAACCAAATGGTTTGTTATCAATTACTTAGTTATAAATGAATGGTTGGGCCAGGATCTACAGACAATAGGAGGACATTTGCATCAGCAGTAGTTGACCCCTATTGTTTTTTAGGTCATTTAGGCTTGTAAAAGCTCAATGGGACCATGGGTTAATGGTAGTTGCAGTGTCACTGGGAACTGACTGGTTTTACTTTTAGCTAAGGCTGTGGATGGAGATATGGGCCCGTACGACTAGTCTATCCTGATTCCTCCCTGCTTTCGTTAGTCGTACGGCACTATTTTTTATAAACTGAAATACAGCGTTAAAAAGACACTAAGAGTTGTGCATTTTTATGTTCATCAACGCTTCGCACCATGAAAACCAGTGAAACTGAGCTTCAATACTTTATTCAGTAGCAACTAGTCGTTCTTAAAATACTGTGTCTGATGTAACAATCATGTAACAACAACGATACCATACCAGAAATACTGATATTAGCCTACATACCATTTAATAACATCAAAGTTCAATTTGAATTGTTTGTTTTGATGATCTGCAATAAGTAGGTGTAGGTATCATTGGTAGTCAAACCATTCCGACGCCAACAGTACCAGTACTAGCGTCTGCAATTGGCTGGACTGTCAGAATTTAGAAGCAGCCACTTGAAAACAGCTTATCTGTCTAGTATCATTGGGTAAATAACAAACAGATGCCGTATGCATTTTATAAAAAAGTGCTGTATAACTTAACAACATGGTGAGGATAGGATAGATATACGGGCCTGTACATCTAGCCAATGTCTTTAGCGATAGTCTTGCCAATCTCATTAAAATCAGACCCTAACATTTGCTCCATTTCTTTACGCTGTTAGAGATCTGACTACACTCCGTAAGAGGTCATGTTCAAATAACCTCTCTAGCACACATTGAGGTCACATAGCCTAAGCAGTGTTTCACCACACTTTCAGATTTGTGAAAGCAGCGATTTGATTGGATAACGTAAAGTTCACATCGACATGACCCCAAACAGAGAGTCATCAGATCCTTTATCAGCGTAAAGTAGTGAAGCATAATAGGGGTCTGATTTTAATGAGATTGTAATCTTGCAAGCCTACATTATGTGTACACAGTCACTACACACTGTACCACAGCAACAGTTACATTCCACAGGGTATTGACGCATATTATATCTTATGTTCCACAATGTTATCAAAGACCACTATCAAGGTAGCGTTATTTCCCTTTATTCGTATATGAGATATAAGGCGGTCGCACACTATAAAATAATATGCATCAATACTGTAAATGGCTAAAATTCAGTATTCATAATCCTTTATCACTTTATCTTTATATGTTAGTCAGAGACCCTACGTTTGAAGGCATGGCTTAGTGTTCGTAGATATAGTATTGTTTAACCTTAGTTTTAGTGTTGTTTAACCTTAGTTTTAGAGTTGTTTAACCCTAATTTTTCACTGAAACGCTCTCTTTTATCGTGCGTCTAACGACATAGAAAAATAACGTTTTCACAACGTCGATGTGAAGAATATTGTTTTATCTTTATTAACGAAATATAACGATTTAGGACCTTGGTTGGAAGAATCAGGTATTTATACATGTATATTATTGTATATTAACGCATTAACGAAGGCTTTGTATTATGTGTTTAATGTCTAAAGACCAACTTCTCTAGATTTGTAACGATTTAGTTTACCTGAATGTATTATTGCTGACCTTTGCGTAGAAATTGTAAGTTTGAAATGGTAAAATATCCTTACTAAATGATTGTCAACGTTAAGCAATATGTCAATGTAAATGGTTCTTGAAATTGTAACGTTTTGTTGTTCTATGCACATGTATTCAATTTTTATCCTGTTGTTACAAGATATTGTTGTGTTAACAACTTTCATTGTGTATCAGAAATTCACCAGATTGTATTGTTAATTTCAGTTCTTACGGTCAGAAAATAAATAGATCAGTAGAAGACTTTCTTTGTTAACCAAGGCCCCTTACAGTAAGAACTGAGACTTATTATATCTGTGCCATGGATAAGGACCAAGAGGGTCAGCCGGCAGACGAGGGCCATCCCCACCGAGAAAGATCTTATACCACCAAGATGGCAGCTCACATGGAGGATGAATACCATAAAAGAAAGTTACTTTGGGACAAAACATATGAACAATGGAAACTTCATATAAGAGAATGCAAATTGAAACTAAATAAAACATGTGATGAAGAAGGGCTTGAACAAATGATGGAATCTGTAAGTGTTCATGAGAGAAATGTCATAGAGTGTTTTGAAAGACTCAAGTATTGCCGTGTTCCGGATCCAAGTGTTGTTCGTCGTGTTGATGCTTGTGTTGCAGTGACAAGTGATGCGGTTAAAATGATAAATGAAATGATTTGTGGACTAGAATGTTATGATGATATTCAATTCAGAAAAAGGTTACAAACTACAGGTTATGCTAGCTCCATATTTACAGTGTCAGACATTGGTAGCCATAAATCGGAAGGAACGGTAAGGTCGGCTGTATCGGAGAAGGTTGTAGAAACTGTCGTGGAACTTGCGGAAAGGCGTGCCGAGTTAGCTGCGCTTGAAGTTGATAGACAATATTATACTGACAATGATGGACAGTCAAAATTGATAAATGCCAAAAAGAATGTTGTTGCAGCAGAAGCGAAATTGGCTACATATTCACAAGTTGCCAACGGTCAGTCTGGAATTCCCCATGGAACAATACTAAAGAATGACAATGTGAATTCTAGTATCAAGGAGTTTTCCACCAATGAACTAGCAAAGGCTCTAGCTGACTCTGTTAATTTGAATAGACTGCCTGTACCAGAGCCACCAGTCTTCTCTGGTGATCCACTACAGTATTTTGAATGGAGGACAGCATTTAAGTTGCTTATAGAAGGAAAGGGTATAGCTTCTACTGACAAGATATTTTATTTGAAAAAATATGTCGGTGGAGAGGCAAAGCGAGCAATTGAAGGCTTCTTCTTTAGAGGAAATGATCAAGCATATAGTAATGCAATGGCAATTCTTGAAGAGCGCTTTGGACATCCCTTCATAGTACAACGTGCGTATCGAGCGAAGTTGGACAACTGGCCAAACATCCCTCCACGTAACCCTACAGCTTTAAGAGACTTCTCAGATTTCTTGCGCGCATGCAGAGAAACAAATGACATGCTTTCCAATCTTGGTACGTTAAATGATTGTACAGAAAATAGAAAGTTAGCTAGAAAGCTACCCGAATGGGCTGCCGTAAAGTGGAACCGTGAAGTACAAACGAGGCTTGATAATACTGGCAGCTACCCATCCTTTGATCAGTTTGTGAACTTTATATCCAAGGAAGCACGTATCGCATGTAATCCAGTATCATCACCATACTTATTAGAAGAGAAGCATGTTGACAAGCGCAGTGCTAAGTCATTTTCAATCAATACAGAGGCAAACGGTAGCAGTGTAGCACATCAACAGAAGCACTGTGTATACTGCAAAAGGAGAAATCATAATATATCAGAATGTTACACCTTTGTTTCATTAACCATTGAGCAAAAACGTGCACACATCAGGGAAAACAATCTGTGTTTCGGATGCTTGAACTTTGGTCATAGAAATAAGGACTGCACTGAAAAACTCACATGTGGAAAGTGTAACCTAAGACATCCTACATGTATGCATGAAGAACGCACCATTCAAAGGGCGGAGAAGGATGAGCAGGGGAATGTTAAGGCCGCCACATCTCTTCGTGTCAACAGAAATGAAGGTCAAAGCACGTCTATGATTGTACCTGTGTGGTTATGTACAGAAGATGCTCCAAATCGTGAAATCTTGACATATGCACTTTTAGACACACAGAGTGATACCTCCTTCATTCATGAAGATACAGCAGCCAGCTTACAAGTTCAAGGCAAGCCTATAAAATTAAGCTTGTCCACTTTGGCTTCTGAGAAAACAATTGTCGAGAGTAAAAGTATAACAGGGCTCATGGTTCGTGGTTTTCGATCAAGTGAAAAATTGAAAATAAACAATGCCTACACAAGTGATTGCATTCCAGTTGATCGCTCCAATATTCCAACGCGCGAAACAGCATTGATGTGGCCTCACCTAAAGGACATTGCAGATAGTGTTGCTCCTCTGCAATCCTGTGATGTTGGTCTATTGTTAGGTTACAACTGTCCACAAGCATTAGCACCTCTAAAGACAGTCCAAGGAAAGGAAGCACAGCCTTACGCGGTACTCACAAAGCTTGGTTGGAGCGTTGTTGGATATCGCGGCAATCAGTTGAGTTTTTTACATAACTCAACATGTCATCGTGTACAGACTAAGGAGCTGCCCCTCGTGTCCCCGAGAGATTCCATTAAGGCATTAGAAATGGACTTTGCACATGATTCAACTCATGACGTGAAGGTTTCCCAAGATGACATAACCTTTCTGAACATAATGAAGAGTAACGTGTATCAGCGAAGTGACAAACATTTAGAAATGCCTCTTCCATTCAAGGAAAGGCCTGTTTTGCCAAACAACAGAAGCCTTGCTTTGATACGGCTGTCACACCTGAAACGGAAATTGAGCAGAGATGAGCAGTATCATGAAAAATATAAGTTATTTATGAACGAGATGATTGAACGCGGTGATGCAGAAGTTTTGCCTGAGATATCTTCATCAGACTGTCAGTGGTACATACCACACCATGGCGTTTTCCACCCTAAGAAACCAGACAAGCTCCGTGTAGTATTCGACTGTTCTGCCAAATATCGTAACATCTCCCTGAATCAGCATCTTCTCAGTGGGCCGGATCTTACCAATGGTCTAGCAGGTGTTTTACTCAGATTCAGACGTTTTCCAATTGCTATAATGTGTGACATCGAGAAAATGTTCCACCAGTTCTTTGTGCATGAACCAGATAGAGATTACTTACGATTCCTATGGTGGGAGGACGGAGACTTGAACTCAGAACCTAGAGACTTCCGCATGAGAAAACACTTATTTGGTGCAGCATCTTCCCCAGCATGTGCCAATTATGGTCTCAAGCATTTAGCTAAGAGTCATGAAGAACAATATCCTGAAGCCTCTGCATTTGTGCAGAATGACTTTTATGTTGATGACGGACTCTCTAGTGTTAAGAACGAAACTGAAGCTATACAGCTAGTAAAGAATGCTCAAACTATTTGCAGTAACGGAGGAGTACGCTTGCATAAGTTTGTATCAAACAGCAAATCTGTTATTGAGTCTATATCAGCATCAGAAAGAGCTGATGACGTGAAAAATCTAGACTTAACGCTTGAAACCTTACCGATTGAACGAGCCCTTGGCATATTATGGAACATTGAAGAAGACAAGTTTCAATTTCGCATATGCCAAAACTTGCAATCAAAGCATGCAAGTGGCAAGAATTTAGGTGAAATGGCAGCCACAAGACGAAATATGTTATCTGTAGTCGCATCAATATTTGACCCCCTAGGATTGCTCTCCCCTGTCACACTTACTGGGAAGAAAATCTTGCAGCACATGTGTCAAGGTGGTATAGGTTGGGATGATCAACTTTCAAATATTGATAATCTTGAATGGAATAGTTGGATTAAGAACCTTCATGAACTTGATAGTATACAGATCCCTAGATGTTTGATTGCTAACGAGTTCCCCAAGGACACCAAGATTGAACTTCATCATTTCTCAGATGCCAGTAGTTATGGATATGGCCAGTGCTCTTATATCAGGCTAGTTAACGACAACAGAATTCATTGCGCATTACTTATTGGAAAAGCAAGAGTTGCTCCATTAGCTGTTGTCACAATTCCCAGACTTGAACTGACAGCAGCTGTATTATCCGTAAAGATGAGTGAATTCTTGAAAAGAGAGCTTCATTTACAAGTAAACAGAGAGTATTTCTGGACTGATTCACGTGTAGTTCTTGGATACATTGCAAATGAAGCACGTAGATTTCATGTATTTGTCTCCAATAGAGTACAGATGATAAGACAGTCCACTGAACCAAGCCAGTGGTTTTATGTGAAATCCAAGGACAACCCTGCTGACCATGCTTCCCGTGGTCTCAGTGCAGCAGAACTTCAAAATTCAACATGGTTTACCGGTCCAGCATTTCTCTGGGAAAGGAAGATAGAACCAGAAAGAGTAGTACCAGAACTGCAACTTGGAGACCCTGAAGTCAAGGTTGTTAGAACTTTTTACGTGGAAACGTCAGAGCATACAAACCTTTTAACACTACTTAAACGGTTTTCGTGTTGGTCCAGAGCAGTGTCTGTTATAGCAAGGTTACAACGACTTGCGAACGGTGTCAAAGGATTACAGACTCCAACAGTTGATGAACGTAGAAATTCTGAACTTACTATCATAAAGCTAGTGCAAAGGGAGTCATTCCCATATGCAATAGACAAGCTAAGTTCAAATAGAGCATTACCTAAATCTGATAGCCTGTACCCCTTGGATCCCATACTGCAGGATGGTGTGTTGCGAGTTGGAACTCGTTTGCGAAATGCCAATCTACCTGAGGAATTCATTCATCCCATAATACTTCCAAAGAACAGTCTGGTTACTAAACAGATTATAGATCATGCGCATCGAAGCATTCAACACCAAGGCAGGGGTTTCACATTGAACAAACTAAGAAGCTTAGGCTATTGGGTTGTTGGTGGGAGCAAAGCAGTAGCAAACTTCATCCGAAATTGTGTTGCGTGTAGAAAACTCAGGAGACCTACAGAATCACAAAGGATGGCAAACCTACCCAATGATCGGGTGGAAGAATATCCACCATTTACATATTGTGGCATGGACTGTTTTGGACCTTTCACAGTAAGACAAGGTCGTAAGGAAATTAAACGCTATGGACTTGTGTTCACCTGTTTGTGCTCACGTGCAATCCACATTGAAATGCTTGATGACATGTCTACAGACACTTTCATTAACGGTTTAAGGTGTTTCATGGCAATTCGTGGCACTGTGAGGCAAATCCGCTCAGATCAAGGCTCTAACTTCGTAGGTGCTAAAAATGAACTAAGTGTCAAACCTAATGTGCCCAAGGTGGTGACTTATCTTGCGGAGAAACAATGCGACTTTCTCTTAAATGCTCCAAGTTCAAGCCATACAGGAGGAGTGTGGGAAAGGCAAATTAGGACAATAAGAAACGTTATTAATTCTGTACTGTTGCTGTGCCCGGGACGTTTGGATGATTCTTCTTTACGAACATTGTTTTATGAAGTGATGGCTATTGTTAACAGTCGTCCATTAACGGTATGTGACATAAATGATCCAAGTGCTTTAGAGCCACTTACGCCAAATCATATACTTACCGGGAAATCTGATATTCCTGCGCCACCGCCTGGAGACTTCGTACGTGAGGATCTCTTCTTGAGAAAACGATGGAGAAGAGTACAGTATCTCCTTGAACAGTTTTGGTCGCGATGGCAAAAGGAGTACATAACCTCTATATCATTACGACAAAAATGGCATACGGTTCGTCGCAATATCCGTGTGAATGATATCGTGCTGATCAAGGACGACGGATTACCAAGAAATCACTGGCCACTAGCTATTGTTGTTGAAGCCATTCCGGATAACGATGGACTTGTACGTAGGGTCAAGGTCAAGGTCGGAGTTCGTGGAACAGCCCCAGTGATTATTCTTGAACGTAGTGTACACAAACTAGTTTTGCTCATTGAGCATCAATAAGTATTATTGATACATGTGCTGTGACTGAGAACTTACACAAACTTTGTGGGAAACTCATTCTAGTCATTATGAACTCACTCTAGTCTTGTTCTAATTTGAGGACGACTTAATTTGATTATATCAATTTAGCGCAGTATTACGGTATATTGGAGATTTGATTTGTGTCTATGAATCCTGTTTATTACGATTGTATTTTTTTTTTTTTTGTAGTGACTTTGTTTAATTTTCTGGCGATGTTTCTCAAATGTTGAGTTTTTTTTTTTGCATTAAGATGCCATTTTGCAGTGAAGAAATCATAGATGATTTGGTGGGAGTGTAAATGGCTAAAATTCAGTATTCATAATCCTTTATCACTTTATCTTTATATGTTAGTCAGAGACCCTACGTTTGAAGGCATGGCTTAGTGTTCGTAGATATAGTATTGTTTAACCTTAGTTTTAGTGTTGTTTAACCTTAGTTTTAGAGTTGTTTAACCCTAATTTTTCACTGAAACGCTCTCTTTTATCGTGCGTCTAACGACATAGAAAAATAACGTTTTCACAACGTCGATGTGAAGAATATTGTTTTATCTTTATTAACGAAATATAACGATTTAGGACCTTGGTTGGAAGAATCAGGTATTTATACATGTATATTATTGTATATTAACGCATTAACGAAGGCTTTGTATTATGTGTTTAATGTCTAAAGACCAACTTCTCTAGATTTGTAACGATTTAGTTTACCTGAATGTATTATTGCTGACCTTTGCGTAGAAATTGTAAGTTTGAAATGGTAAAATATCCTTACTAAATGATTGTCAACGTTAAGCAATATGTCAATGTAAATGGTTCTTGAAATTGTAACGTTTTGTTGTTCTATGCACATGTATTCAATTTTTATCCTGTTGTTACAAGATATTGTTGTGTTAACAACTTTCATTGTGTATCAGAAATTCACCAGATTGTATTGTTAATTTCAGTTCTTACGGTCAGAAAATAAATAGATCAGTAGAAGACTTTCTTTGTTAACCAAGGCCCCTTACAAATACCCTGTGGCTGTGCTACATTCCAATTCTATGAAAAAAAACACAAAATTTCCATGTGACGGACAGCGCATCGTACTTCAAAGCAATAAGTTCCTATACATTGTTTAAAAGCCGATAAATTCAAAGATAAATAAACTATAAAAGTTGTCTAAACGAAATTGAAACTTTTGGTTACGAAAATGTTTAGGACGAAACTTGCAAATGGAAATGAGGAAATAACGGCATGCATGCAAACAATATAATGTCAAACCTTCAGCATAAATTGTCTCTAAGTATCCACCTTTTCAGTTGAATTAACAGATTCCGATAAATCTACTTAGAAAACAACTAAAATCGCGTCTGTCACAAGTTATTTACCCTTGTAGCCACGGAACCGGTGTATCGTAATATTAGCTATCCATGATATTCAATCTACAGTATTGAACATCAAAGCCTACTTGTAATTAGCAGTGTAGACCCATACATTATTCGCTTTGGATACGGATGATCTAAGTAGCTTGTCTATTAATTCCGCTGCCTCTCAAAAGCAAAATAAAATATAATTACCTCCTTGTTTTGTTTTATTTTCTTCTTGAACTTTCCCACTGCTAGATCGTGGACACCTTGGATCAAATTTGGCTAAATATATTATGTAATATCATTTATTATGCCTATATAGCCACCTTTGAATTTGTGTCTTGCATGTGTGGATCGTGGCACTCTCGGAAGACACTTCAGTCGAGATATATTCTTTTAAAATCCATAAATGAATAAACCAGTTTTTAAAACATACACATGCCTTTTTACATTTCTCTGACGTTGTAAGTACAAAATCAATATTTTGAGAAACAAGAAAAAACTGTCAAAAAACTTTGGAAAAAACAAGCAGTTTATCAACATGGTCACTTTCGATTTTCATGAAAATAGGCTCATTAGAAGCGCCTTGAGATGCATAGTTCAAATATGAGTCATATAAGTAGTACATACGACCACGCATGTTAATTCACATGCGTGATACGACCTTCTAATTCTAAGCCAGCGATTTGTATACAACACATTCAGTTCAGTATTTACGTAGATCAAGTCACAACACTTTCCCAGCCATACTCACACGTCCCACAACTATACCACAATACCTATTATTACCTAGCACTCTATATAACGAGTAATTCGTTATTTTTGACTGTTTCATGTCTTAACGTTTATTTTTAGATCCAGGTATGAAATAGTTCATTGCCAGGAGGGCAACAGTTTTGACTGTTACACCCCTGGATGAACTGTTACCTGCGCACTACGATGCGCAATATAAATTCCTGCAAAAACGCCCTGCTAGATCTATAGCCTATTTTTAATATAACTCTTGAACAATGTTTTGTTCCTTTTTGCTTTATTACATGCCGATTTTTTTTTGATAATAAAATCATGGGGATAATGACAGTCTTGAATTTATAACAAAAAATATCCGCTATTAGTATGACAAAATGTCTTAGAAATATCCTTTTTGTTTGTTGTATAAGTATAACTTTACTGTAGTTATATAGAGTATTAGGTAATAAAACGCTTATTTCATGTCTGTTTGGTTAACAGTCTAAACTATTGTCCCTCGGTATCGGGGAAGACATTTTGAACTGTTCGGGGAAGACATTTTGAACTGTTGCCCTCGGCCTATCGGCCTCGTGCAACAGTTCAAAAGTCTTCCCCGATACTTCGGGTCAATAGTTTTGACTGTTAACCAAACAGACATGAAATAAGTGTATACTGATATATATACACTGCCCACCAAAAATAAGTAACTATACAGATGCTGTTTGCCCACTTACTTGCCTGTAATAATACTATTTGCAGAACAGTTAAAGCAACAACATAATTATTTGAAGAAACTGAATATTTTTGTTTATTAAATGGAAAGGTCATACATTAATTGGTACCCTAGGTGCAAAATCTAAAGTTTTTTGTCCCTCTTGAATGGTAACTTTGTCACAAAAAGATGGACAATTCAGCCTTTTTGATCACATGGTTATTTTAGTTCCGAACATCTTCATTTTTATTTCTATCTCTATTTTGACTCAATGGTAACTTTGTCACAAAAAGATGGAAAATTCAGCCTTTTTGATCACATGGTTATTTTAGTTCCGAACATCTTCATTTTTATTTCTATCTTTATTTTGACTCATTTATTAACTGTAGTTTCAGAAACTAGTATAATTATGACCGTCTCATAATCAGATATTGAATAATTTAACCAAGTTTAATTTTGCAACAATTATTAACTGTATACTTATTTTTGGTGGGCACTGTATATAGGCCTAGATTGAAGTTTTTTCTGGCAAATCTTTACGATTTTGTTGTATCCTGGCAAGTCTGATAAGAATCTACATGGAATCTGTCCGTGGTAACACATTCAGGACAATTACGGCTAAATACTATTTGGACTCGGGCCTTCAAAATGCATATGTCTACTTGATATACGCAGTTACACTTATAACTATACAACTAATGTAGGAAAAGGCATATTCATGAACAAAGATCTACAACAAAGATATACAATACAAAGATCTATAGGAAAGATGCAGCAAATCGCACAATATCTCGCGACATCCTTCTGAAATCTCGCTAAATCTCATTTGCACTTACTACCTAATATATCCCGTTTTAGTGTACATGGACACAAACTAACAAGTTTATGCAATATATTTTTTATTCAGCTTTAATGTGACATCTCATTTATTGAAATCAGTCGATGAATAAAACAGAAGTTTGCAAAGAACCAGAATGCCCTCATTTTAATGGAAATTCCAAGTTTATCAGAAAGAAAAACTCTGATGCAAAATAACAGAATCTGCTGTGTGCTTTTTTGTATTTTCTCTTTGTTTGAGTGTCCAGTCTGTGTTCTTTTAAAGATATTTGTTAGGAATCTAGGAATTGTCATTTATGTAATTCTGGGCATATATAGGCGATGAGTTTCACTACCTTTTGTATTCAGTTTACTGCTGATAGGAAACATGGAAACATATTTAAGTCAGTTGGCCTATAACATGCCTGTCATTTCTCAGACATTATATATATATATATAGAGAGAGAGCCTTTAATTACAGACAAATTGGTTCCAGTACAGGCTTACAGACAATTCAGTTCAATTTACAGACAACTTCACAAAACTTTTTATATACTATACATGTATACACAATAAATACTGCTAACAACTGTTAAAATAACCAATTTCTTCTTATATGCTCATTATTTCCACTTTTCAGTGATTTAACATAATAACATGTGGTATATGATTTTACATAATTATACAAGTGCGAAGTAACACATTCACATTATGAATGCATGTTTACAGCTATGAGTGATATATATGTAATAATGTCGTAAAGGATATCACATTATGGATGAATGAAACATTGTATAATCTTACCAAAACGAAATGCAAGAATGTACAATGTGGATACAAATAAGTATTAATGTAATGTTACATATTATACTCATCACAGACATACATGTATGTCTAAGCATTTTAACAATTGCAAAAACGATCCAATTCCTTAATATCTTACCGAAACGAAATGTAAGACAAATTATACTGAAATTATACAGTACAGTTATAAAATATCAATACAACAACAGTGAAAAACAATACATTAGGCATTATTAAATTAGGCATTATAAGTAAATACATGTGGTAGTGATGAATGTATAAAATTGGACACAAATGTCACATATTCTTGGCACATTTTCAGATTAAACTGTACTAAGGTGTCCATGCTAAATAAACTCACGGGAAAGTCCTCTCCGTATAATTGCGATAGGTGGATACTGAATACACGAGAGTAATTATGCTCTACATTTTTAATGAAGTTTATACGAGTTTGTTTCGGTACAGGGTGTTGACACTCGGTGATCACATGTCTATACAAATCTAAAGTTTGAGTTGAGCATGAATTACAACATTGGTCAACTGCTCTGTTGTAGGCACATGTTAAGGTGGTTCGCGGTGTTGGTCGAGTGAAATCGAAATTATCGGATCGTTATGAAACTTTGACATATTATACCTTAAGTCACTGCGCTTCTAGACGTCTGTAACCTAAAATTATCTTCATGTTTAGAAAGTTTCAATGACTTGCAATGACAAATAAAGAAATGACATCACTTTAATTGTCCGCGTATTTGTTGATCACCCCTCGTACCTATAAAGGCACGCATCGTTGAGTATACTTGTCTACATTATCCTTTTATTATTTCCATTAAATTTACTTAATATGCGCTCTTAAATTCTATCAAATAATAATTAAAAACGCATATAAATGATTGTATGATACAACAATAAAGAATAAATGTGCATGTGAAAAACCGAGTGACATTTTACGATTATTGCTACTGTGCTGAAGCTTTAACGTTAACAGTCTTAATGCATGTATTAAACATGCGTCGGTACTGAAAAAACGAACCCGAACACATGTCTTTTTTATTTGCTCTTTTTGTTGATCAAAGATGTCTGTTGACTATATAAAGGTTGACCACACCGTTTTTGTTATTTTTAGAAAAAAATCAACGTCGAAAACGTCATTAGTTTGACGTTACGACGTCGATATTTCATCAACTCTGTGTACACACAGTATATTTCAAATAAACGTCACACACCAATCGGAAGGCTAATTAATCATCTCTACTATACATTTCGAATTTTGATTTTCTGAAACTTACGAGCGAAGATACGCAGGAGTTCGTAGTGTCAGGCCCACGCATACACCGCGCCGCTAGATGGCGTTTTGACGTAATTTTGTTGCTAGGTTACAAACGTCAAAATGCAACAAAAACTACGTTCCTAGAAGCGCAGTGGCCTAAGGTATAATATTTCAAAGTTACATAACGATCCGATAATTTTCGTTTTCACTCGACCAACCCAGCGAACCACCGAAACACCTGCGCTGTCGTCGTTGCATGTTTAATTTGGTTTCGGTTGTTTCATTATGTAAACTTTTCTTGAAAACATGTAAATGTACATCTACACTTTTAATACTAATCGACAACATCAAAATGTCGTACAAAACAATATTCCTGTCATAGGAATTTACTGATTCATTTTACTGATACGGGTTTTACTGGGCGTTAAATTGTTAAGACTCAGTGTGTTAATTTTCGTGGTTCATACTGACAACATCAAAATTTGATACAAAATTTCCTGAACAGGAATATGATAGCAACTAGCTTTCATCTAGCTATTTATACTTGATTTAGTGATACAATAAGTTTCACTAGATGTTAACTCTCAAGGGTCATTCTGTTAATTTCCCTAGTTAACTAGAAGTAAGGAATAAACACTTACTGACAACATCAACATCTTGAACAAAATGTCCTGTACATGTATAAAACAGGAAGAAAACAAGACTGCATTCAGTAAATGCTTATGCCACAGTGTGTGTCTTGTCCATGATTACTAGCTAAGTCAATAAGGGGCCATAATCTGTTGAAACCAGCCCAAAGTGATTATAGTCAGCAATGATATCGATAAATGTCACATTGACCTTGACCTACTGACCTCAAAATCAATAGGGATCCTTAAAACCTGTTGATGACCAACCTCCGCGTAAAATTTAAAGATCCTAGGGCAAAGCGTGCTTGGGTTTTAGAACGGAAACCATTTGGTCTACAGACCGACCGTGGGATGGGGGCGTGGTCCAGACACCCAAGTGTCTTTGAACTAATTAAGCGACTTGAATTAGGCGGTTCGTCCATTAAGCGCAAGATATTGAATGTCCCAAAATCGCACACAATCTTTGCTAGAATCTTAGGCAATTGCATGGTTTTATTATGACAGGCCTACTATTATTTCAGTAACCCCAACGCCTTAATTAAAGTTTTCACAATTGATGAACAGTGAAAAAAATACTTTGTAAAAGCTAGCAACATTTTGTAAGAAAAGCATGTCACTCTGTAACTAAACAGTAATTACTTGTCAGTTCTCTCTCTCCATCATATGGTAATTGTGTTCATTGCATTTGTTATAAGTAAATTTATTTTGATTACTATATTTTTGTCATCAGTATTTTGCTGCTCTGCGCTATGCGTTGGACAGAGGTTTCCGTGTTCATTTTATTTGTTATAAGTCAATTTATTTTGCTTACTACATGTATATTTTTGTGGGTGCAGGACTAAGCGTTCCACTACACAAGCGTGCCATTTTTGCAATCAGTATTTTGCTGCTCTGGGCTGTACGTTGGCTAGGGGTTCCGTATTCGTTGGTGCGCTTACTAACATCTCTTGGGTGGATGAACTCAGGAATTTTAATAATAAAGTAGTTCATGTTACAGAGGGACATGGGTAATTGGGTATCGATGGTTGTGGGACGTTCGCGGACGCTTAGGCTTTTACGCAACCTGTTTGTATTATTATTTTGTTTTATTATTTGATGTTTTATAATGTTTTGTATTGTTTGTAATTATAGCAAATGTCTTATGTCCTTCTATGGCCATTCATTGAACATATTTTTGAAATTTTTACGCAAGACTTGATTTCTTGGCTTACGCACTACGGGTATGCGTTAGGACCAGAGTTCTTTTATTTTTTGTTACTCAGACCCTCCTGTCCAAATTTTTTCCTTTAAAAAAAATAAAAATAAATATATATATAGAATTGCATAATTATAATTGTCAAATGTTTTTATTTACATATAGTTACTGTATGCAACTTTTTTTTTATTATTTTATAATTCTATTTATCATAAATTGGTATAGAGCTTGTTTATTTTTGTTTTCTTTAACAACTGAATGCCTACCACAGGTAACTTTATCATTGAATAAATTCTACAGAAATCTAATTTCTGAAGATTTTTCTTTCAAATTCTTTATCAACTTGGTGATACAATAACCTGTGTACTGTACTAGTATTAGGGTAAATTGGCTGTTTTCTTTAAATCTATCACTGTTTTGGATAGTATTGACTTAATTAATGAAGTTTATATTATAATAAAGACTTTATTTATAGAGGAAACTTACTTGACATAATTGTCAATCTGCCGTATGGCCCTCAACAGTAAAATATTGAAACAACCGAAACATGATATAAAAAAACAGTGAACCACCAACAGTATCGTAGCTACATTTAGGAATTATTATTTTCCCCTCCTCCTGTGGACATTTTGCTCAAGAAAGTCCGAGTAACAAAAATTCATCAACGAAAAACAACTCTGGCCTAAGTTGATTTTAAAAGTCCAACATATCTTCATTATTACCGTGAAACTGTCGACAAATTAAACTTCCGTTTCAGTTTCACTCAACTGAATTAAAATTCCGGTAATAATTACCGACATAGCGCTTAATATAGACGATCTGACATATTATCGTTTGTTTAACTGGCGATTTAATACTTAATATCCAGTTATCTAATAAAATGTCTACTGGTTTTCATAACGCCCATATATATTTTATTTAAGGTTGATTTTTGCGTGGCTTAAATTATTTTAATCCAGTTAATACCTAATCCAATTTAATATGTCTTTCATTTCACGTAAAATATTAAGCATTTATGTAATTATAAAATAACAAACAAAAAATGAATGATAGAAAGGGACTAAAGTATTGTGTTGTTAGGAAGAGGTAAACCCGTCCAATTTCCGTGGTTTAAAAAAATAATGCATGGTTCAAAGCGCTATTTCAAGCAGAGAACTTCGACATCAAAGAGAGGAATATAAAACATTTTAGATTAAAAACAACGTTAACACATGTTTGGATATTAGTAATTTAAAGCTATATAGGAGGGTTGTCCTCAAAAGTCGCGAACTTTGTCTTCCATTTTAACACTACGCAAAATTTTCCAGAAAATCTTTCACATATTATTCATTAGTTATTTCTTTACATATGTGTGACATTCAAAATTCATTTCCTTCTTAATTTTGGAAAGTATACTTGATTAACTAATGGGAGTTGGGTCGAGTCGGCGCATGTCCTTTTATATTTTGTAACTTGACACATACCTGCTTTCATTCAAGAGCTTATAACTTAACAAGTGTTTTTATTTGTGCATAAAAAATATGCCGATGTCGACACCATAGTTTCGCACGTTTTTGTCCGTAATTTAAGGTCATAATGTCATTAACAGCAAAACTATAAATTTATTCGCACAACTCCGGTTTTCGCGTCATTAAAAAATGGCGACGCCAGGGAAAGAATTACTGCCGGACTATGGCCTGACACCCACATAATCAAAAACAGAAGTCAAACATACAAATAATCGAGGGAATGTATGTAGGACCCTTGTCTACACCTGGTGTAAATGCTTTAAAGGGAACTTGGCGACAAAATGAAGACTGCCAAGCCTAAAATCATCAGTTTGTTTTAAAATAGCCTAGGCCTAAAATAAAATATTGTTTGTTTCCCCATCCCCTACCTACCCGACTAAAAAGGGCCCTACCCAAAATATTTTATTGCCCAAATTGAAATAAAAATTTTTTAAATTGGAAGTGAATTTTGTTGTTGTTTTTTTTGTTTTAAATACTGGCTTCTTTCTTACCATTAAATTTAAGACTGTTGGTTTTCACCTTAAAGTTAATTCTAAATTTCATTATTTGTACATTGTATGTCTTAACCAATAACTATCATACTGAAACAGTTCCAAAAAAATATTTACCCGACCTACCTACCCATTCTAAATCTGCTAGGGTCGGGAAGGGGAAACCAACACTATTTTAAGTTCGGCCCTAGAAAGGATGTTGCTGAGGTCCCGAGATTATAATTTTTTTTCATATTCCACTCAATTTTGTGCTCAAACTATAAAAAAGACGTGTTGTCGAATTATTTTCATCTGTGCTCAAACAATAAATTCTTCAAACAGTAAAATGTCTTGTATCTTAGTGAAACTGTGATATTAGAGGGGTATACTTAAAGGAAGCACTATAATATTTCCTAATAAATTGAAGATAAAGTTGCCCAATGTATAGGAGAAAATCAAGGTCCATGCGCAGATTGAGTTGAACATGAAAATTGCTTTACAATCATTGGGCCAGATATATCAGAAATGTACATGTATATTCGTATAGTGCTTATAATTCCAAATTGAGTGCATGTTAGTAACAGACCCTTCGGGACCGACATACGCTGTGTGTGCTGTGCTGAAAGCTCATAACGTTGAAAATGTGTCCAATTTGAGTGCGGGTGATCGAACGTGGCTTTTAATTTTCTTGGTTGGTAGTGTGTTGGGCACTTCTTCGTTTTAAGTTTTCTGACAGCTAAAACTAGGCATTATAGTCCTTTTGCTGCGGAAACAGGGTCATTCAGCTAGTTATAATTTATTATACTTTTCGACAGCTTGGACTTGGGCGGATCTGCGCTTGTTTAGTTAGGCATTGTGTCTGTATGTGTTTTATGTTTCCTGTGCTCGGTTGGTTAAGTTGAGTGCTGCCTTCCCTGTCTGACTTAATATAATCTTTTTGTTCCGACTATGTAGAAATTGCACATCGAAGGCGACACATTTACCAAATTCATCGAAATCTAATCCCTGCGAAAATCATCTTACGGTTGTAGTGTCTATAAAATATTTTTTACAAAATATTCGGGAACAATTTTGAAGACTTCATGAGTGTTAAAATCAATGTGATTTCGTTGGTTGACTTAAACCCTGAGTCATTGACATTACACAATAATGAATTGATTATTTCTGAATAATGAACGTCACTGCTGAACTGACGTTTTTGTAAATCTGTATTGGCATTTTTTGTCGGCGTATCAATAAATGTAACTCAGTCTGGAAATGTAATTGCTATGAATTTTTATTCTCAAAGAAATGACAGATAATTCTATGGGAACATGGTGATTCATAGTACCTAACAATACGTAGGAAACTAATGTATGTTAGTACACACGTCATAACATGTGCCTGCCAAGTTAGCGTAGTGGGTAGAGTGATCGCTAGTCACCCCGAGCTCTCAGGGCTCGAATGTTAGCTTGAAACGTATTTTATTGCCATATTATCAATACAAACAGTATCATTACATGTACGTGTATATATATACAAAATGAATATTTATTAGCAAAAGGGTTGACCCACAAGTCATTATGCATGCTTCAAGTTTTTGAAAGACAGATTTAGGTTGTTAGAAATGTAGGACTGATTTATAGCAATATGCATTTATTTTTTGAGGCCATAAACATATACATTTTAAAAGTAATTTGCGATCTAAAATGAAATTAGGACATATGCTTAGCACATGTACAAATTTAAATAAAATATTTACAACTATTATTATTACTATTTAGTCAATCAAAATTGACGTCTTTGTAATATAAAAGAACAGGTTTTAGAACAACTACGTATCAAGTCTGGATTTGAAAACAGAACACAGTATTTTTCCATATCAGACAAGTGGTAAAAATTAACATTACATTCATTTGCTTTTGATAATAACTCTTGCCTTATATTATCGTAGACAGAGCACTGCAAGAGTACATGTAATTCGTTTTCTATAACACCATTAGCAAAAAACGGACACGTCCTAGACTCCTCTGGTAACCCTTCGTATCGATCACTTTCAACCCTTATAGGAGCAACCCCTAGTTGAAATTTACAAAAGGCAGATCGATGCTTAGGGGTAATAGTAATTTACCTATAGTATTTCTCTACCTAATATTCATCCTTAAAAGTTCGATACAACCTTAACTTATTTCTACCGTGACCAGAGGAGCCTATGATGCTATTTATATTGGTGAACCAATTATTCGTGTAGTTATTGTGAACCTTACTAAAAACTGTAGATGCAAAAAAATGTGGAATGACATTACCTAAATCAGTGAACATATAAAATCCATTAACATTATAAAAACTCTTCACATGAAAAACCAATTTCTACACATTCTATTTGCCTGACCGGTCGCCCAGAGTGCTACTCGCTTATCAATCCTTGTTACATTCATACAAGATAATTTTGACCAATATAATGATAAAACTTTCCACTGTCTAGCAATTGGGTGTTTCCAACCCATATCTCCTGCAATACCATCGTTCGGCGAGTATTTACCGACACCCAGGAAAAATCTCATTGCCCTGTTTTGAACAGCGTCTATACATGAGTGAGAACGGTAACCCCACAGATGAGCACTATAGCTGATTACAGGCCAAACAACTAAATCATACAGTTTCGTTTATACATCATATGGCAAACCACCCACGGATTTACATTTTGCAATAAGTAATCCCAAAGCCCGAATCGCACTCTGAGCAACGGACTTGACAGTTATATTATAATCAAGATATTCGTGTAAAATAACTCCTAAGTAACAAGATCTATCAACAACATTGATCTGGTTAATACCGCACATAAATTGAAACTGTGTACATGGCATTGATTTAGGTCGGAAGTGCACAACATTACTTTTAGTTGCATTTACAGTCATGCCATTCAAAGAGCTCCAATTACCTAAAGCATCCAACAACAACTGTAGGTCAACTCAGCTATTAGCACAATGTCATCCGCATATAACATAATACACACTTTTTCTTCTCCAATATTGACACCGACATTAAAAGATTTCAAGTACAATGTCAAATCATTTACAAACAGGTTCTATAATAAAAAGTAATGGGGAAAGTATACACCCTTGTCGTAACCCACACTTGACATCAAACCAGTCTGTATTGAAATTATTTACTCTTACACAAGATTTAACAGATACATACAATGATTTAATAGCATTAAACATATGACCAGTTGCACCAATATCCTGCAGTCGCATCCGTAAAATATCTCTATTTATTGTACAATCAACATTTTGTGCTTTTATAGATTTTAAAAAGGCCTATAAAAGCACAAAATGTTGATTTTCGTAACCTTATTCTTAAATCAATAATGCTTGTTAAATGAAGAACTTGGTCCATTGTACTACGGCTCTTCCTAAAACCATTTTTCCGAAACTTAGTTATTTTTTTCAGACCAAGTGCTAAGTCTGCAGTTTAAAATTGAACAATATAATTTATACATAGCCGGTGCAATTGTAATACCTCTGTATGATAACGGATCTCTTCTATCTAAAGTTCTGCACTTAGGTTTAGGATTGATAATACTTTTACTCCAAAGAGATGGAACTATACCTTTTTTCAAAACATATATTAAATAAAACATGACGGAATGATATGGCTGTGTCATTATTGAGCACTTCAACAGGAATATCATCTATACCAGTTGCTTTACCTTTATTGACAGAATTCACAGCTTTACGAACTTCTAATAAAGATATGTGGCTATTCAGATAACTAATATCACCACCATCAGCGATGCCATGATTAGAACCAGGAACATTATCTGAGGTTTGGAATAGAGAGCTAAAATCGCGCTTCCATCTTGCTAATACACATTCTATATCATTTGAAACGGTGCCATCTTCTAAAACAACTTTCATCGGAATAGAAGTCTTTTTGTTACAATTTACGCCTATCTTACCGATTGACTTCCAAAATGTGGACGGATCAGAATCACATTCCTTTAATAACTCAGTCTGTAAAGAATACCAATGTGATCGTTTAGCTCTCTGAACCTCACGGTCAAATAATTTCCTGGTGCTTACATAGGTAGCCTTAAGTACCGCTTTGTTACAGCTATTTCTACAAGACAGCCAGGACTTTTCATACTTACATACGTCATTCCATAATAGTGATAACCGATCAGATCACCACGGCTTACCAGGACGTCGCTTTTTGTTACATACTCCACGTTTAATTTCTCTACATGGTAAATTATCTGACATATTATGTTGTACAATTTCACACCAATCACTATATACATCATCAATAATTCAATATCACTTTGAGTGCGAAAACCACACTCAAGTTTTGAAATAGTCTGATTCACATAACATAAATTTTCTTGACTAAGCATAAAATCAACAGGAATATTGTTAACATCATATTTGTACTGAACATCCTTATACAAATCACTACATCTCGATACATGATTATATAACTCACATTCAATAACAATACTCCACCTTAGGAGTGAATGGTCAGGTAATGCATTTGATGCAATAGTAGACACAATATTCGCCTTATTAATAAGCTCTGTAACTTTCAAAACTTTAAATTGGTCAAATTTTGACAAACAATCATGGCTACATGATACATGTAGGCCTATGCTCTATATCTTGTTTACCTCATCTAACCAAAAGCATTTCAAACTTTCACGTCCTCTCAACTTCCGTCCGCGTCCCGCTACTTGTAAGACTATAGAAAGTAGCTTTAAACTTCAAAGTTAAAACCAGTTGACTCTGCATGATTGTTGTCAACAGAAGAAAACTAAAATATTGGATATTTCGATTTGTTGGTTGTGTGTTTTTGAACATTGCCAGAGTGGTAAGTTATATGATTACTACGTACGTTTATATTCCTGCTGTATTGTTTAGACATTGTATTTTAAAAATGTTTCGATGTTCAGGATTAGGAACGCCAATGTTCTGAATTTCAATCACTTTTCGGAATTAGGGGCAGTTGGTTGCAATTACGTCCTCATGTATACACATGGAGTGTTCGCTAATAGACGAACGTATAGCTTTTAAAAACATCGACCCAGAAGTTGTCTCCCTTCGTTTGGAAGGGCTCCTATTTCCGAACATAAAAACGTTAATATTGCATGTTAATTTGAGTAATATCAGTTCTTTTCGCGACATTGGACTGGAAACGAGTATAAGCTCAGCCTCAATAGTATCCACACGAGTGATTCCTTCACGCATCCCAAATGGTTTTAAGCATCTTTAGATATTTATCTAGCCATAGAAGACATCAAACTATATAACGGGTATTCGTTTAAGTGCTTGAATTTCCATGAAATGGGCGGCTGCTCACTCTCAAATGTTGATAGTGATGCCTGAAATGTGTTTGGTATAATTGTATCACCAAGGTATAATAGTTTTGGAATTGAGCATTATTTCGTTTTCACTCGACCAACATCGCGAACCACCTTAAGGCCCAACGTACGTGCTTTTGTGCGGGTTGTGACCTTCTCTTAAGTGTACTGATAAAACGTTTATGGGGGGATTGGCATCCCAGACTAGAGAATATCACGTGATCAACGAAATACACAATGCTAGTATTTGGGTCCACTGGCCCCTTCATATAAGGCTTTAATCGAACGCCAAAACAGAAAGTACTGGTTATACCAACCATAACATTGCTAAAACCCACATAATTGCGTATAAATTTAGTGCCAAAATGTTTTATTTTGAGACTGATTACATGGCTTATGGAGTTTGGGCCAACGCCCAAAGTACGCCTAAATTAGTATATTCTACTAGTATCATAAAAAGAGAAAAAGAAAATTATACACAAGGGTAACTGTCACGTGAGTACAATGATAGCTGCAACTAAATAAAGTCTAGGTGACACACGAGTAAATTTCCGGATATCGCAATAATTCATACACGTTGAATTGTATAGTCTTCAAATGAGTCATACAGCGACCGGAAGTTACAGGTGTTTTTGCTCGCAATAAGTCATACAAGTTGAATTGTATGGTCTCCCAATAAGTCATACAGTGACCGGAAGTTACCGTTGCCTTTGCTCGCAATAAGTCATACAAGTTGAATTGTATATTCTCCCAATAAGTCATACAGTGACATACTTTGTGTCTGTATAAAAACGTATTCAACTTACCCGAGCGTATGATTGCGTCTGTCCATGGAAAAGTAATATGCTGGATCTAACTTTCACACCGTTGTATTAAAATTAAATCAATAAAACTCTCTTGTTAGTCAATACCACACACAATGTACATACATACATATATTCTCCCAATAAGTCATACAGTGACATACTATGTATATATATAAATAAAAACGTTTTCTTGATTTCATTAGTATTGCGTTTTCATAGCCACTCAGTGTATATCATATGTTTTTGTCGTATATCGCTGGCTAGAATTAGAAGGTCGTAAGTACAAAATCAATAATCAAGAAAAAACTGTCTGAAAACTACTCTTTACTTATGGAAAAGCAAGCCTTTTAAAGGTGCTGCCTCACAGATCGGGCTAAAATTTTTGTATGACGTAATTTTCCTACCTAACCAAGTATTTATATAATAGAAAGCCACTGGGGGTTGTTTTATGAAAGATTTGTGGCATATAAGCAATTTAAATCACTCTTGATAAATAGCACTCAGTATTTTTCTGTTTGAAAATATCGCCGAGTTTCCTTCCAAAATGATTTGGGAATTATGTAATTCACACATGATTAAACTGTAACTTCAACAAACTAAAGCCGAAACATCTGTGAGGTATTTGGTTCGTTTCGCAATTTGTATTCATCAAATGGAAACACATTGCAGGCAATTTAAGTGATAGTAGTGCTAATTCTATAGGGTATTAATATCCTATAGAACTTTGGGTGTAAAAATGCTAAATTAATACAAAATGCCGATGTTTCCCAAGTTATTTTTATGTCAATGTTGTTGTTTATGGCATATACAGGAAACTATACCAAAATTACATGAATATTTGACAATTTAGTTTTATTTTTGCAATACACCAATACGTGAGGCAGTCCCTTTAAACTTCAGTTTGGTCAACATGACCATTTCCGATTTTCATGAAAATAGGCTCATAAAAAGCGCCTTGAGATGCAGATTTCAAATATGAGTCGTATAAGGTCGTTAACTGAAGTTCTTACGACCTTCTAATCTAAGTCAGCGATATATACACTACCCAGAAGTTCCAACCTGCCACCATAATTATGTGTTATAATTTTGTTAATACTACACATACTCTCATGAAATTTTGCATACCAATACTTGAATAATACTTGCATTTAATTATTGATTCATTTTGGTAGATAAACGTCCATGTTACTCGTTACAGGCGCGTTACGTAATGAAGTCGATTTTTCAAAGTCACAACATATTTCACCCAAATTGTTCATGAACACGTGCATATTGCAAAGCAACAAACACGTGTTCATTCAAATTTAGCACAACCGATGTCTGCCCTCCCAGAAAAACACGTAACATGCCGAGATTGACGCAAAACGAACTTGGATGAAGTATATATTATTCTTTATTAATGTCTCATCAATGTACATATACAATTATTATAAAATATCATAAACATCCATATAGTTATATATACAGAATTATAAGAGACAGTAGTACATAATTATCTTACATATTATCACAGTTTAACTTAATCACATAGTTTAAATCCAAAACACCAACGTTAATCTATCCTTAAAAGCTGCATTAAAACACCAGTAAAAATGAATTTTGTAAATATGGTACTATTGGACTAATAAGAAAATGAGCGTAAGAAAACATATCTACATTTGATCAGATCATGTGTAGTTTGATTAGCGTAGATGTTTTAGGTGAGAAATGAGAAGAGAATATACAACTAATTAAGACACATTGACATTATCTACATTTTTAAAAAGTAATTTGAGATCTAAAATGAATTCAGGACATGTTCTTAGCACATGTACAAATTTAAATAAAATATGTACAACTATTATTATTATTATTTAGTCAATAAAAATCGACGTCTTTGTAATATAAAATAACAGGTTTTGCCAGCACAACTACGTATCAAGTCTGGATTTGAAAACAGAACACAGTATTTTTCCATATCAGACAAGTGGTAAAAATTAACATTACATTCATTTGCTTTTGATAATAACTCTTGCCTTATATCATCATAGACAGAGCACTGCAAGAGTACATATAATTCGTTTTCTATAACACCATTAGCAAAAAACGGACACGTCCTAGACTCCTCTGGTAACCCTTCGTATCGATCAGTTCCAACCCTTATAGGAGCAACCCCTAATTGAAATTTACAAAAGGCAGATCGATGCTTAGGGGGTAATAGTAATTTACAATATTTCTCTACCTCATATTCATCCTTAAAAGTTCGATACGACCTTAACTTATTTCTACCGTGACCAGAGGAGCCTATGATGCTATTTATATTGGTAAACCAATTATTCGTGTAGTTATTGTGAACCTTATTAAAAACTGTAGATGCAAAAGAATGTGGAATGACAATACCTAAATCAGTGAACATATAAAATCCATTAACATTATAAACATTCTTCACATGAAAATACCAATTTCTACACATTCTATTTGCCTGACCGGTCGCCCAGAGTGCTACTCGCTTATCAATCCTTGTTACAGTGATACAAGATAATTTTGACCAATATAATGATAAAGCTTTCCACTGTCTAGCAATTGGGTGTTTCCAACCCATATCTCCTGCAATACCATCGTTCGGCGAGTATTTGCCGACACCCAGGAAAAATCTCATTGCCCTGTTATGAACAGCGTCTATACATGAGTGAGAACGGTAACCCCACAGATGAGCACTATAGCTGAGTACAGGCCAAACAACTGAATCATACAATTTCGTATACACATCATATAGCAAACCACCCACGGATTTACATTTTGCAATAAGTAACCCCAAAGCCCGAATCGCACTCTGAGCAACGGACTTGACAGTTATATTATAATCAAGATATTCATGTAAAATAACTCCTAAGTAACAATATCTATCAACAACATTGATCTGGTTAATACCGCACATAAATTGAATCTGTGTACATGACATTGATTTAGGTCGGAAGTGCACAACATTACTTTTAGTTGCATTTACAGTCATGCCATTCAAAGAGTTCCAATTACCTAAAGCATCCATCAACAACTGTAGGTCACTGGCAGACTCAGCTAATAGCACAATGTCATCCGCATATAACATAATACACACTTTTTCTTCTCCAATATTGACACCGACATTAAAATTTTTCAAGTACAACGTCAAATCATTTATAAACAAATTAAAAGGTAATGGGGAAAGTATACACCCTTGTCGTAACCCACACTTGACATCAAACCAGTCTGTATTGAAATTATTTACTCTTACCCAAGATTGGACAGATACATACAATGATTTAATAGCATTAAACATATGACCAGTTACACCAATATCCTGCAGTCGCTTCCGTAAAATATCTCTATTTATTGTATCATAGGCCTTTTTAAAGTCTATAATAGCACAAAATGTTGATTTTCGTAACTTATTTCTTGAATCAATAATGCTTGTTAAATGAAGAACTTGGTCCATTGTACTAAGACCCTTCCTAAGTTTTGAAATAGTCTGATTCACATAACATAAATTTTCTTGACTAAGCATAAAATCAACAGGACTATTGTTTACATCATATTTGTACTGAACATCCTTATCCAAATCACTACTTCTCGGTACATGATTATATAACTCACATTCAATAACAATATTCCACCTTAGGAGAGAATGATCAGAATGAAGTGTAAGAATCTTACAACAAAATTTCTCAAAGGCTATTTCAATGAAATTTCAATTTTGCAAATTTTGCTTGAGTGTTGATTTAAAAAAATGAAGGTTCCGGTGAATGAAAAAACGGAAATAATCATTAAAATAACAATTACAGACGAAATAAAAAATAATTTTTGTAATAAAAAGCAAAACTAAGGGCCGCAACTTTATACAAGCTGTTGACATCCCGACAGGTCAACCGCGTTCAGTTCGTGCCAAATTCAACATGTTAGGTGATTTTCGCGTAGGATATTCTTCACTAACATCAAAACCGTACATGAACACGTGCTTTTCGACGGGCATGCATTACATGTGTAAATTATTCTAGATTACGTAACAAGTCTAAAACGGTGAATTAGACCGTAAGTAGGCCATAATAAACAAATATTTGGCTTCATTGAATATTCATATGTTATTACATTGTATCTGAAATTTCGTGTCAATAAATGCATTATTAAAACATATTAATAAGATAAAAAAATGTCAACTAGGAATTGTGTTCACATAGGTTTTTGTAATCTCATGAGTGTTCCTCTCGAATCAGTTTCGGCATTTTATTTGTTTTTCAAGATGAGCAGTCATCAGTAATGCTGATTTTGTTGATGGGCGCGTAAATTCTGGTTCTCATGCATTGCACGTGCAAAAATGCATTATTACTCAATACACCAAATGCACTGAAATTAACTGCAAAACGGTCAAAATAAACCAATACTCAGCTGCATCTCTTAATTATGTTATCGGTATGCGAAATTTCAGGTGAATACATGCATTTTTCACAAAAGGGAATGACATATAAACTGGCGGGTTAGAACTTTTGGGGAGTGTACTGTCATTTATATTGTACAAGGTGTAATCATTTACAGGGAATCAATTTCAACCTTAGACCGTATACTTGAGACAAATAGGAGACTTTCTGATGGCTGAAGGTGGACAATGGCAAAGGCCATTTAAGGGCTCATTCAGTAAAGCATCTGGCGATGCTGATGAATTGGTCAGCGAAGCGTCTGGCGATGCTGATGAATTGGTCGAAGAAGCGTCTGGCGATGCTGATGAATTGGTCAAAGAAGTGTCTGGCGATGCTGATGAATTGGTCAAAGAAGTGTCTGGCGATGCTGATGAATTGGTCAAAGAAGTGTCTGGCGATGCTGATGAATTGGCCGAAGAAGCGTCTGGTGGTGTTGATGAATTGGTTAGTAAAGCGTCTGGTGATGCAGATGAATCGTTTTGCGCTCCTTGCAAACGTGTTGGTGACTGGAAAGCTGTGGACGGTTATTGCCAAGTATGTTATGAATACATGTGTAGAATTTGTCTTGCAGTGCACAGAAAACAAAAACTCTCACTAGCGCATGCAATCTTGGATAAAGAACAGATGCCAAGCGGGCGTGGATCCGCAGATAATTATGATCTTTGTGTTGACGTGTGCCAGACACATCATCCTGAAATTATACGATTTCACTGCAAAGATCATGATGAGTCTGGCTGTTCAGATTGTATGACATTAAAACATATGGCCTGTATGAAAGACAGGCTGCAGGACATTTCCCGAGGCTTCCAGAACAGTAAAGAATTCGAAGATATAGACGAGCAACTTCAACAGCTTCTAAAGGAACTGGAACAAGTGGAAGACAATTTGCAAAATAATTTGAAGAGTTTAGACTTAACATACAATCGAATTCTAAGTAAGATTGCTACAATTCGCCGTCAGATAAATGCGTCTCTAGATCAAATAGAGAATAAAATAAAAGATGAAGCTGCTAAAATGAAGAAACAAGACGAAACAGAACTCAATACGTTACAAACAGAACATAAATCAATGCAAAGTGAAATTGAAGACATGCTTAAAACCTTGCATGCCACTAATGCTAATGTAAATACTTTGTTTATAACCTCTAAACAGGCCGAACAAAGACTTGTTGCAATGCAAACAGAGATCAATAGCATGAAACAATCACAACAGCAACATCAGTATGAGTTTCATATTTCCAGTGCCATAGAAAATATAATTTCAGCCAAAACACCACTTGGAAAAATATCACGACAATTTACACAGAAATATAGGGACATTGCAAAGAAACAAGATCATGGAACACAAAGAACATCGCCCATAGATATTACAGCAACATACAACAGAAGCATCAAGGTGACGACCAAGAAAGACAAGAAGACCTGTTACATCTTAGACTGTACAATTATCAGTACACACAAAATGGTGGTCATTGACATAGACAATAAGAATGTTAAATTGATAGACCTCAGTAACGATACAGTGATATCAAGCTACAGTCCACCCAGTACACCATATAGAGTAACTGCACTCACTACAAGCATGATTGCTGTTACCCTACGACATGAGTGTAAACTACAAGTATTGAATGTTACACCAACAATTACCTTACAGCGCGAAATAAATATCGGCAAGGATTGCTACGGTCTCGCATACAAAGATGGGAAGTTTGCTCTTGGCTATAGGAATCCGGATAGAGTAGAGATCCTAGATGTACATGGTAAACTACTTCATACAATACAACCAAAACTAGGCAAGGCAAATATACTAAGGGAGTTTGACTATATCGCATTTGGACATGTTAATGATACTGTCATTGTATCAGAAAATGAGACTTACAAAGTGAGTGCTATCACATTTGGAGGACAAATTCTTTATACATACACACATGATACATTGAAAGATTCTTCAGGTATAGTGATTACAGCAGATGGTGTACTGTTTGTTTGTAACTGGAGGACTGGGAGTATTCACGCGGTATCACCAGACTTCAAGACAAGTAAAGTTATCATCGACCATGATAATCACGTGATGGATCCTCAGAGCATAACTTACTCCGAGAGCAATCATACACTGTATATCAGTAACTTAAGACTTGGTGGAAAAGACCCGAACAACCACATACAAGTGTATGATTTGAAAGTACCTGTATAAACAAAATGACATTCAATGCCTGAACAAACAGGTGTATGGTTTGAAGGTTCCTGTGTAGACACTTTGGCGTGCATTACCTACACAACCCGCAAAATATGACTATTAAATGCATACATTGCCATGCTTTGACAACAACTCTACCATAAATGTTGACAGCAACTTCGCCAGTTGCATCTACATCAACTTTGTCGTAAACTTTGGTATCGTACATACATGTATTGACACAAACTTGGACAACAAAGTCGTAATTAATAATACATTTGCCATCAATGCAAACATTGATGTCTACTTTGCCACCTACCACATTATCATCAGCATTAGCAACTACTTAACCATCCATTTTGACAACAACTGTGACATAAACTTACTTAACCATCATGTTTGACACAAACCTCACCATCAGCTTTGGCAATAACGTCGCCATCAATTTTGGTATCTACATTGACAACAACTTTGGCATCAACTTTGACATCCACTTTGGCATCCACTTTGGCATCTACTTTGGCAGCAACTTTGGCATCAACTTTGACATCCACTTTGGCATCAACTTTGACTGCAATTTTGGCATCATTTTTGACAGTGCTTTTGGCATCAACTTTGACAGCAAATTTGACACCAACAGTGACATCAACTTTGGCATCAACTTTGACATCCACTTTGGCATCAACTTTGACAGTAACTTTGTCATCAACTTCGAGATCAACTTTGGCATCTACTTTGGCATCAACTTTGACATCAACTATGGCATCAATTTTGACATCACATTTGGCATCAACTTTGACATCCACTTTGGCATCAACTTTGACAGTAACTTTGGCATGAACTTTGGCATCTACTTTGGTATCAATTTTGACTGAAACTGTGGCACCAACTTTGACAGCGCTTTTGGCATAAACTTTGACAGCAACTATGACGATAACTTCGCCATCAACTTTGCCTTCAACTTTGACATCAACACTGGTAATAACTTCGTCATCAACTTAGCCATCATTATCAATAACTTTGACATCATATAAGAGATATACAGCTTCACAATCAATAATATTAACATCAACAACGACAACAGACATGTTCTCAACATGGAAAACACCACTAACAACTATTTCGAAAAAACAATATTGACATCTACAACAATACGAGACGTCAACAATAACTTTGCTACTTATCGCAAAAGTGACGTAAACCACAACTTTGATACTTATTGCAAAAGTCACGTCAACATTTACTTTCATACTTATAGCAAAAGTGACGTCAACTCCTATGTTGATACTTAACGTGAAAGTGACGTCATTAATTACTTTGACAACCACATCGACATTAAACGAGATCTTAGCATGGACAATAAATGCATTGGATGTATTCAGTGATAGCGACTTCTTGAACAAATGTTTGATTACAAGATGTATCCTGCTCTGTTTCTTGCATACTCTTTACAGTAACCCACTTACCTGCCGTTTGTAAGACCAATACTTCTAATTTCTGGCTTCTTGATATTCCTGTATACTTGCCCAATCGGACATGTACTTTTGTTACGACTAGTGCTGTCAAGTCGTTTGCCTCATTTGTATGTTAAAATCTGTGCATGCATATTTGTGAACAATGCTCTAAAATATACTTGCTTCTATATATTTGAATGTCCCCAAAGATTGTATATTTGTAAACATTGCTCCAATATATCTATATACTTGCTTATATTTGATCATCAAATTAATGATTTAAATTTAATTTGGTCATCAAAGTTTGTATACATTTATTTGTAAAACATGTTCTAAAATAGTCTTCCTTCCATTTGAATGTACCGATGTTTACTTTAAAATTGCAAAAACTTGCTCCAAAATATACTTTTCTTTATTTAAATGACATCAAAATTTGTATACATTTCTGTATTTGTAAAAAAATGCTCTAAAATACATTGCTTAAATATACTGTATGAATGCCAATGAAGTTGGTAAACATGTAGTTCTAAAATTGCGTTATAAAATATACTTTTTTTCTATTTGACTGTCCTCAACGTTTGTATATTTGTAAAAATTGCCTTATAAAATATACTTTTTTTCTAATTGACTGTCCCCAAAGTTTGTATATTTGTAAAAATTGCCTTATAAAATATACTTTTTTCTATTTGACTGTCCCCAAAGTTTGTATATTTGTAAAAATTGCCTTATAAAATACACTTTTTTCTATTTGACTGTCCCCAAAGTTTGTATATTTGTAAAAATTGCCTTATAAAATATACTTTTTTTTCTATTTGACTGTCCTCAAAGTTTGTATATTTGTAAAAATTGCCTTATAAAATATACTTTTTTTCTATTTTGACTGTCCTCAAAGTTTGTATATTTGTAAAAATTGCCTTATAAAATATACTTTTTTTCTATTTTGACTGTCCTCAAAGTTTGTATATTTGTAAAAATTGCCTTATAAAATATACTTTTTTTCTATTTGACTGTCCTCAAAGTTTGTATATTTGTAAAAATTGCCTCATAAAATATACTTTTTTCTATTTGACTGTCCCCAAAGTTTGTATATTTGTAAAAATTGCCTTATAAAATACAAGTTCGTCTATTTGACTGTCCCCAAGTGTGTATATTTGTAAAACTGTTCTAAAATATACTTCCTTGAATGTCCCTACAGTTTGTTTATTTATTTGTTTACGTATTTTTTGGTGTTTTTGTAAAATTGCTCTAAAATGTACTTTGTCTACTTGAATGAATGTCCCCAAAGTTTGTATAATCACTGCAAGACGTTCACTGCGAAGCCATGTTCAGATCAAAATTGAAAACACATTTGTATAGGCGGGTTCATGGCAATGAGTGTGCTCTTGCTAATAGTTAACTCAGTGTTTTATGACTGAATACAAGCTCTTGAATCCTAGTGTGGCATGTAATTGTCAAGCGCAATGTTTAAATAATGTTTGCGCTATATAAATTACCTGTTTTTGTATTGTATTAAATTATTTTGTATTTGTATAATTGTAAAAATTGCTCTAAAATATACATCCTAACATTTGAATATACCCTTGTTTGTTAACATTGTATCTCTTCACACTTTCATCAAAATATACTTCCTCTATATGAATAGCACCGTATTCCAATAATATACTGTAAACAATAAAATGTATTTAGTGTATTGTGTATTTTTTGTACGTTTTTGTATATTTTTGTATTTGTATTTATTTTGTATTTGTACTTGTATTTTTATTGTATTGTATTGTATTGTATTGCGTTGCGTTGCGTTGCGTTGCGTTGCGTTGCGTTGCGTTGCATTGAATTGTATTGTATTGTATAGACGTATCGTCGAAAACGGCAAAAATCGAAAAACGATTGTCGACGATCACTTTCTCAAAATTCGGCCGAGAAAAATAAAAATTGTATCACTAAACGCAGAAACAAATTGCGCATTTAGTACTGAGGCTGGCGTTTGTTAACAAAACGCTGTTTGACGTCAAAAGCGTTACACTTGTTTGCCTCACCTTTTGACGTTACGTTACAAATGCACATAATGCATAAAAAATAACTTCTTAAGTTGAATTCGAACTCGCGCGGAATAAAATCAAACCTTTGTTGCGACAGGACCTTCCATTGTTCGTGTACCAACGATTATACCAGCTATTTTCTCATCGATTTTGTCATGTAGACAATAAAGTCCGCTGATGATAACAGTAGCCTTAATGACAATTAAAACATTTACGATGTAGATTTTTGTTCAATCTCGTACATAATCACGTTTCATGCATTTGCTCTTCCAAACTGTCCTAATAACAAGCAGCTTGTCGACCGTTCAGTGTTGATATTATCCATTTTTGTTTATGTACAATACTAGAGTTATAGTCCAGTTAGGATATTGTGACAGTGACAATGCAGTTTATGTGCACGCAAAAAATCACAACCATTGTCTAAACAGGTAGAGCAAAGTTTAGTATGTTATAATATAGTTTAGCATTGAAAGTATAGTAGTTTGCACAGTATAAACCTTTATAATAGGTTAAATTACACCGTTATAGTGGACTCGACCGCTGAGTCACTGGATTTCTATCTACTACGAGCTACATCAGTGTAGCAATACCACGTGACATTTGACTACAGTTACAAGAAGAAATTTGTAAACATTGGAAAATAAAATAGCCATATTAAGTATTTTATTTCTTCATCGATTTCTATGAAATATACGCCACGCTAAAGGGACAATTATTTGCTTTCCATGAAATATAAATTCTTTTTCAGCGGCTGTGCCGTTTTGTCCATTACCTTGTGAAACCGTGAACGTGTATGTTTCACAGGGTTATGGAAAATTCGGTAAAACTGCTGAAAAAGATATTATATTTCACGGAAAGCAAATACTTTTTTCCTTAGAGTGGCGTATATTTCACAGAAATCGATGAAGAAATAAAATACTTATGGCTGTATTTGTGTTCCAATGTTTACAAATTTCTACTTGTAACTGTAGCCAAAAGCCACGTGGTATTGCTACCCTGTATATAATGCGCCCACGATAATGTGATGTTTACAAACATTATTCGGTTTGATCAACTGTTTCAAAATTGGTTTTACAAATTACTGTTCATGTAAACTCAGTGTAGCAATTCCACGTGACTTTTGACTACAGGTACAAGAAGAATTTTGTAAACATTGGAAAATAAAATAGTCATAAATATTTTATTTCTTTATCGATTTCTATGAAATATACACCACGCTATGGAGACAATTATTTGCTTTATATTTTTCAGCGGCTGTGCCGTTTTGTCAATTACCTTGTGAAACCGTGGAACGTGTAGGTTTCACAGGGTAATAGAAAAATCGGTAACACTCCTGAAAAAGATCTTATATTTCATGGAAAGGAAATGCTTTTCCCCTTAGCGTGACGTATATTTTAAAGAAATCGATGAAGAAATAAAATACTTATGGCTATATTTGTGTTCCAATGTTTACAAATTTCTACTTGTAACTGTAGTCAAAAGCCACGTGGAATTGCTACACTGAAACTTATATGGTCAATTTTTATGCTACATGTAAAAACATCACTGTTAAATCATGCACAACTGATTAATCCAGCTTAGTGGAATGTACCAAAGTTTCCCGCCTTTCTCATTATCGTGGGTGCACTATATAGTCCGCCAATGATATCACGAGTGTTTGCTTACAAATATTTCGGTGTACATTTTTGTTCGAGTTTGTGCATATTCATTTTTAATGATATACTGTTTAAATCTACACTGATAACAAGCGGTCAGTCTACCGTGCAGTGTTTATTGATAGCCTGGAATACCAACCAAATTTCTCCCCTGGACGTGAAAGGACAAGTTACTGATAGTTATTAAAATGAATAAATTTGTTTGCGTGGATATTGAAGCTATTAATTGATACCTATACAAACACATTTAAATTCTCATTGATCCCACCATAAATGACATTTTTTGGATGGATAATGTTCGTAATTAAAATAAAAAATGTTTCCGTATTAATAATTTAATTGCTGATCCCTTTTTGCGTAGACTAGCTGAGGTGTCTATTTTTTTCTACTACTGAACTGATCGCTAATTTTATCGATAGTTGTATTCGTTTACCAATGATGCTGATGTTTTCGCATGAAAACAATAATATAGAGTTTCATATAAATTTTCTTTTTTTATCAATTATAGATAATGAAAAGAAAAGAAATTGCTGAAATTTAAACATTAATTTGATAAAAAAAATGTTGAGTCGCCGGAATTAGTCTATTCATAAATTCTGTACTATAAATAGACTTGTTTAAAACGCGGTCAAACTACCGAATCTGCGGTCACAGAATGGGTAGTCTGGATTACCTCCCCTATCACTACTAAACAAATATAGAACGACAGGGAACCAGACTACAGAATGGGTTGGCCCGGGTATTTGCTTCCAAAAGTTTAACGGTAACATATCAGTATTTTAGCAATTATTGTGATATTGTGCTGTTTATTGTGATTATATAACACACCGTACAACCCGCTGTGTGTAAGGCAGTTATGTATGTTGAAGGCAGAGACACACGCGTTTTACGCCACTACAGTGGGGTAAGTATTGGTAATTTTATATGTGTTTTGCGTTGCTTTTGAAAGTGATCACTTACATATATCGTTCAAGCGATGAATGAACAAAAAGTATGTACAATTTATGTACCCACAAATGCCATATTATTCGAGAAAACAGGGTTTACGTACGCGATGTTTGCCAAAAGTTCGAAACTTTCGCCTTTGACATTGAATTCTCAACTTAATTCGTGGTTTGGAACATTCCTAAAACATTAAATACAAAATTCAATCCTTCTTCAATTAATCTGTCGTTTCCGTTTTGGTAAATGTGCATTTTCTGTGAAGATACAGATGTTTAAATTGAACGAGGTACCAAAAAAATGCTAACGAAATAGGCAGTTCTGTTTTTCGAATGATAACGACAAAGGCAGATCGTTAAATATTAATGCTAACGCAGAGGCAGAGATAAGAGACTTATGCTAACGACAAAGGCAGAAATTCTAATGACTTGACAGGGCCATAAAACCCCTTTGTACGATTTGTATGTTATAAATTTAACCCAGATTCATGTTAGGCTTTATTCCAACGTTCCAAAGTCCATTTCACCAAGAATCACGAGTGTTTAGTGGTTATTTTCATCAAGTTGATAAACGGAATATATTACATACCTGGTGATCCTGACGCCGGCAATCATCAGTTGTGAGTGGCCCTTTATGTCTGTAAATGACAAACTGGTGTGTTGGGGGGGGGGGGCATTCAGCGCTCCATTTGTTATCATAAAGTTAAGAAACGAATAGTTTTTAGCATTCTATAGAATACGCGAGTACTTGACAGGGAACTTAATGCACTGTTTGTTTGTACAAAAATGTATGTTATTTGTATGCTACACATTTTATTTGACTATTATTCGTGAATAACTCACACGAAGAACATAAGACATAATGTCGTAAAACATCGTAATGCCCCGATACATTGCTATTCATGTGCAGTCGAACATATGATCTTGGTATTAATCTTCTAAGCAGTCAATGTTGATTAAAATTACCTGTATTTTATAAATAAAACAGTCAGGTTATTTAAACAGTCACAGAGTATACGGCCTTACATCTAATTATGGGCTGTTTGCTTAAAACAGTTGGGCAACACGTGCTCATGTAGCATCACGTATATCATGTAACATATTATTACATGCTAAGTTGTTGGGTCTTAATGACATTATCTAACGCCATCCGGACCGCAGATAATTATGCAACGAGGCGTAGCATAATACCAATAAGACGAGACGCAAGTACGCGTAAGTTCCTTTATGTATAATTAGATTTACGATGTACAAATGTAGTTTGTTATCAATAACATTTCATATAAAATCAAAGCGCTGAAAGTCAGCAGTTGTTTCTGATCACCTCGGCCTGTATGCATTGAAGTATTTACCGGAGACAAACGGAAATGTCCGAGGTTTCACGATTGAAATACAATGTATATGCGTGCCGGAAGTACAAGTCAAATAGTTTTCTGCGGCCAGATAATTTCTAGTATTTTTCAGCAGTTTGGACGCTGATCGAGTTTATTCCGGTGTATGTTTAAATGGTATTAGTCCAAATAACCCAGATACGTGTAACATCGGATACACCTGTAAAAATGCCGTACGGTATTGCAATACCGGCTGACCGGTTTACTATTGCAAAGGTGGCGCTGCCTAGCGGTGGTGTAGGAAGAAAAGTAGTTTCTTCAACTAAAGTATAGTCGATTGTAGAAACGTGTGTAAATAACTATAGTTGGTCGATTCTCGAACAAATAAAAAGTATTCATTTAATGCTAACTGATGAGATATGGAGTTCTATCAGTGTAATAAAACCTATGTCAGTCACTGGTTATCACCTACAATGTGACTGATATAAGCTCTGCCCCCTCACAGGGACTACTTTAATTTTACACTAAACCGTCTGTAACGTTTTTATTACTGAACGGAAACATGTCATGCGGGTTATTTATTCTTAGTTAGAACAATTCCTACAAGTTTGTGTATGATTTGATGCAAAATTCTCAAAAAAGTTGTTTTCACCTATTCACCATAATCAAAGATGACGGATTTTGAATTGAAAAATATGGAATAACATATAAGCAGCCTAACCACAGTGGTAGATTCTAATTTGGCATAAATAGTACCAGTTTTGTCACCAGATAAGCATTAAATAAATAGAATATTTGTTTGTTTTGATTGAATATGGTTAATATCTCATCTTATTTTAATATTTTTACTCGCGCTACGCGCTCTTGAACTTTGAATATTGAATTTTATCACTACACGATGAGATATAAACCATATTCAATCAAAACAAACAAATATCCTCTATCTATAATACATAAAGCTGTTTAATAGAGTGTCAGGTAAAAATTCTTGTGTCGATGACTTACAGTTCATGTAAACTGCTGACAAACAAGTGCTGTATTTATACCTAACTTTCATAGATCTACATTTATTAAATATGCAGACGTGCATGGACAAGTACTTAGTTAGAGAATTAAAGCTCCAGCACGAATAAGATGTAAAGTACAACCTCATCGACAGAGCAACAACCTTTGATTTTCGGCCATTGTATTACTTCAATGATTAGGAGACTATAAAATTCAACTTGTATGACTTATTGCGCCTCCCAAAAACTGCTAATTTCACCGTCATTTTGTTAACATTTTACTTATATTATCGATCGAATACTACGAGAACCATTCGTTTCTAAACTCTAAGACAGTGCCTGAAGAGCTTACGTCCCAAAAAGCCATGCACTCATCATTAACAGGCATAAAAGGCAACTCACAACCGACAATTACCAGCGTCAGCGATCACCAGGTATGTAATATATACCGTTAATCAACTGGACGAAAATAACCACTAAACAGTCGTGATTCTTGGTGAAATGGACTTTGGAATACAGCCTAATATGAATCTGGGTTATATTTATAACATACAAATCGTACAAAGGGGTTTTATGGCCCTGTCAAGTCATTAGAATTTCTGCCTTTGTCGTTAGCATAAGTCTCATATCTCTGCCTCTGCGTTAGCATTAATATTTATCGCTCTGCCTTTGTCGTTATCATTCGAAAAACAGAACTGCCTATTTCGTTAGCATTTGTTTGGTACCTCGTTCAATTTAAACCTCTGTATCTTCACAGAAAATGCACATTTTCCAAAACGGAAACGACAGATATATTGAGGAAGGATTGAAGTTTGTATTCAATATTTTATAATTGTTCCAAACCACGAATTGAGTTAAGAATTTAATGTCAAAGGCGAAAGTTTCGAACTTTTGGCAAACATCGCGTACCTAAACCCTGTTTTCTCGAATAATATGGCATTTGTGGGAACATAAATTGTATATACTTATTGTTCATTCATCGCTTGAACGATATATGTAAGTGATCACTTTCAAAAGCAACGCAAAACACTATAAAATAACAAATACTTACCCCACTGTAGTGGCGTAAAACGCGTGTGTCTCTGCCTTCAACATACATAACTGCCTTACACACAGCGGGTTGTACGGTGTGTATAAGTAGTTTTCATATATTATGAACAATATCTTGATGATTTTAAAGTTGCTTGATTTGGCCGCACGTGCCCGCAGTTTGGCCGCGTTTTAAACATGACGGCGGAAGTAGATATATTGTTTTGATAAAACTTTACTTATCAAAAATAGCCGGGAATAAGTGAATACAAGACGCGAGTAGTTGTTGAACAAGGAAAATCTTCTTTAATACTCATAACGAACGTAGATATACAATTTCATCAACATCCGATACAGACCTTGAAGTAAGTCACTGTCGTACTCGTACCGATTCGACCCAAAATGTTAAAAAATGTAAACAACTTTTGAACAATGTTATGCATCTATTGTGCATTGCTATTTCGTTTTGCACGCCAATTGTTTACATCAGTACGAGGCATCGTGTGCTACACTGTAACTGTACGAATTTAACACTATTGAAAACTGTTAAATAAATGATAAAATCTGAAATCTTATAAAAGTTCAGTAACCAAAATGAATAAATATCACAGACTTATGACATTAGATTGATTCAGTCGAGCTTGGCAGTCTTGGATGAGCATCGTTAATCATATGCTCGTGAAATCCTTTTTAACAGTATGTTGTCGATTATCTTCCTTATCTGCATGATGGTCGGGCCAATTTTTTTTCTTACCCACATGATTGACAGTCATGCCAATTATTATTTTCCTTATGCGTCTGACAGTCGTCCCGATTACTTTGGTTATCCGAACGACAGTCGTACCAATTATTTTCCTTATGCGCATGATGCTCGTGCCAATTATTTTCATTATCCGCCCCACAACAGTCGTACCAATTATTTTCCTTATGCGCATGATGGTCATGCCAATTATTTTCCTGACGCGCAAGACAGTTGTGCCAATAATTGAATTGTTTTCCTTATCCGCACGACAGTCTCGTAAATTATTTTCCTTATTTGCACGATGATTATACAATGGGGATAACGTATAGAACGGAAGTGATACCCCTGACGGTTTTTCGAGTGTAAATTTCGTCGCTTCGGTAAGTAAATCTTGATTTTTCTTTGTTTTGTAAGACGCTTTCAATGAAATCACCTAGCCCACCGTACCCGGCCCTATGGATACTTGCAGACCCAAGCCCATTTTCTCTTCAAATACCTGTGATTAAGGAGAACATTCGATTCTAGTGCGGTTTTGGTTACTGCACCCCTGACGACCCGTCTACATTTTTCCCAATTTCTGCCGATTTGCATGGTGTGTTGCTGTTTTATGGGGCCAACTTCATTGTTTACCTTATTCTATGTATGCATTTTGCAAAATTAGTTCGATGCAGTCAGGTTATGAGGCAGAATAGACGAAAGAACCACTATGATACCCCTGACGGTTGCTGTCCCTCACTGATACCCCTGACGCCTCAAAATACTATAATGTTGTAATACGAGACGGTCGGCTCTGTACATGTTCAACCACTAAAAAATCAAGATTCTAATCAATTGCGTAAATACATGAAGAACTCATAGTTCTGGCACTTCTCTACCAATGTAGAACAAACCGTTAAAAGAAATTCCTACGCATTGTTTTATTGATAAAATAGACGTTATAATATAATCAGACACAGGCAAAACAAAAACTGGCAATATAAGATATGAACAGAAATCGAAAGCCACCCATTTTGATTGGCTATGTGGTGTGAAGAAGTATAAACTGAATTAATTTTTAATGTTACATTATTTTTGAAAGCCGATTTACTATTTAGAACTATAAGTACGCAAGGAACTAGTTTACGGATTTATTTATATTTTCTTCTATACTTAAGTAAGGACTAAGGTAGTGAGCTACTGCCAGGAGTTTGGTGGTATTCTACACATGTATATTACGTTCACAACTACACCGGTTTATAGCAAGTACAGCGTTGATCGTTCAAATCAAACTCACATGTAAATAAGCATACTTCAGACATAGAAAGGTATGTCAATTTAAAGAGTTTGTTGACATGCATCGATACCTGCAACGTCTGAATTGCTTGTTTCTGGATCGATGGCTATTGAGTGAACTGTCACAAGTTTCCGCGACCCGGAAATGATACCGAGTAGTGCCTGCGAGTTTCCGCTTATATAATTACACGAACGATAAGAAAACAATAAATAATGTTATTAACTTGAAAATGTGTAATTCACTTGAACAAGCATAACAAAACATCCCTGCGTTCAAGGAATGTTACCTGCAAACATGTTAAAAAAAGAGGGTTTTGTCGTTACAATCCTTGGCTGTACGCTTCGTTTGCGACAAACACATTGAAAGTATAAATCCCCGTTTTTTCCCTTCTCGACCACCCTGCGTTCAACGAAGAATAACGTGTCGAAACGTGCGTCACGTAATTCTTCGTTGAACGCAGGGCATTTCGACATATGTACGGATGCATGGGTTGCATTATTGCCATTGTTTTGTTTGCCTCTGTCCGCCATTGTGTTAAAATTTACCTATTTAGGTATACCACCTCCGGATATGGTTAGCCAAACTTCGCTCACGTGACGAACAGGTTTTTTTAACATAACGTTCAATGAATAACAGCCCTGCGTTCAAGGAAAAAATAAAGTGACGCACGTTTTTACCTGGTACGTACCTGTTATTCGTTGAACAATAACCATATCCTGAGGTGGTGTGCGTGTAGTGGTGTAATTAAACAAAATGGCGGACAGAGGCAAACAAAAGAATATGAATAGCAAAACCCGTGCATGCGTACATATTTCAAAACTGAGAACGAAAAAAACGGGGACTTATACTTTCAAATTGTTTGCCGCAAACGATGCGAAACAACGATATATCACAAATTTATAAAAATGCTTGTCAAATATTGCCTATTATGAACAAGCATTTCGTTTAGATTGGTGGAGCTTCCTAAGTAGTACTTACTGAAGTATCAAGGCACCCGCACAGCAAACAGCAGCTTAATAACTACCCATTTACGGTGGTTCCAATATTTAACAATGAGCCGTCGAAATGTAAGATTAATAAATGAATTAATACGGACTCCTTTATAATAATTTGTGATATGAATTGTTATAGCTCAAACAACTTGTCTTGCTTTACGATTCAAAATCTATGTATGCAACTGTTTTTGTCTATTGGAATTGTTTATCAAGTTCTTCATGTATTTACGCAATAACTGTATTGATTAGAATCTTGATTTTTTAGTGGTTGAACATGTACAGAGCCGACCGACATCGTCTTACAACATTATAGTATTTTGAGGCGTCAGGGGTATCAGTGAGGGTCAGCAACCGTCAGGGGTATCATAGTGGTTCTTTCGTCTATTCTGCCTCATAGCCTGACTGCATCGAACTAACTTTGCAAAATGCATACATAGAATAAGGTAAACAATGAAGTTGGCCCCATAAAACAGCAACACACCATGCAAATCGGCAGAAATTGGAAAAATGTAGACGGGTCGTCAGGGGTGCAGTAACCAAAACCGCACTAGAATCGAATGTTCTCCTTAATCACAGGTATTTGAAGGGAAAATGGGCTTGGGTCTGCAAGTATCCATAGGGCCGGGTACGGTGGGCTAGGTGATTTCATTGAAAGCGTCTTACAAAACAAAGAAAAATCAAGATTTACTTACCGAAGCGACGAAATTTCAATCGAAAAACCGTCAGGGGTATCACTTCCGTTCTATACGTTATCCCCATTGTATACTGATTAATTTTCTTATCCGCACGTCGGTTGTGCCGATTATTTTCCTTATCCGCTCGACAGTTCAGCAAATAATTTTCCTTATCCACACGACGGTCAAAATGTTGTCAGTCCGAATGAATATTTGTCAGTATGAATGAATATTTGTCAGTTCGAAAAAAATATTAAAATGAAAATAGACCTAAAGTTGTACCTTTTAAAATTTTTAATTGCTTTATTGAGAGCTAAATAATTTAGAAATGCATGTTTAGCTTTTAACATATTTAATAAGTGATTGCCAAAGGACCTAATTTGTTGTTTTTTACCTTTTTACAATAACCTGAATGAGCATAGCTATAAATTTAACCTCTGTAGAGCTGAAATACCTCAAAATGACAGCCAATATTTTCAGCTCCCAGAGACTGAGAGTGAAGTAGAAAAACCCTAGGTACAATGTAACTGCACCGTCATCGAATCCCAAGTCCGCATTTAAAATGCAGGAGGGCCTAATTGTGTATTTTTTATGCTCCCCAAAGTCGCCGCTTTGTCCGCCCGTCTGTCCATCCGTCACACTTTTGTCCGGGCCATAACTTGAAGAGTATTAGAGATATCAATTTGAAACTTCTTAGGTGAATAGACCTCATTGAGTGGAAGTGCAGTGCACAAGAACCATAACTCTTGATTGCATATGTTTTTAGTTATTCCCCTTTGTAATTTTTCATACTTCATTCTTGTCCGGGCCATAACTTAAACAGTATTAGAGATGTCAATTTGAAACTTTATCGGTGACTAGACCTCATTGAGGGGAAGTGCAGTGCACAAAAACCATAACTCTTGATTGCACATTTTTTGAGTTACTCCCCTTTCTATTTTTTTTCATACTTCATTCTTGTCCGGGCCATAACTCAATTAGCATTAGAGATATCAATTTGAAACTTCATAGGTGAATAGACCTCATTGATAGGAAGTGCAGTGGTGTGAAAGAACCATAACCCTACAATATATATTTTTGAGTTATTTCCCTTTGTAATTTTTTATACTTAATTCTTCTCTGGGCCAGAACTCATACAGTATTAGAGATATCAATTTGAAACTTCATATGTGAATAGATCTCATTGAGAGGAAGTGCGGTGCACAAGAAACATAACTCTTTATTGTAAATTTTTGGAGTTATGGCCTTTTGTACTTTTATACTTACTTCTTGTCCAGGGCTGGTATTCACAAAGCATCTTAAGTGAAAACTTAAATATTTTGACTTAAGTCAATAATTTGTGCAGCTCATATTTCCCACAATTTGAAAAATAATCCATGTTTTCTTAGTGAATATAATAGCTGTTTACATAATGCTTCAAAACTATGCAATATATTAAGCATGTTGATTTTCTCGCTTAGCTGATACACTTTAGAAAATAATAAGATTTTAAGAAATTTCTAAGTTTTCTGCTAAGATGCTTTGTGAATACCAGCCCAGGTCATAACTCCTTCATTATGGGAGGTATTGATTTGAAACTTTATAGGTGAATTAATCTCATTCAGGAGAAGTGCACCTTTATTGTTTTTTAATTATCTCCCTTTTTCATACAAATTAATGCTTGGCAGGTCCCTCACTTGAACAGTATTGATGGCATTTGATTGAAACTCAACATAATGGTAGAGGAAGTGCGGTGTCAAAGAACCAAAATTCTACATTATTTTCTTTTTTTACCTGTATCTGTAATAAGTTATTTCCAATTTTGGGACAAACACTTGCTTCGGGAAGCATAATTAGGTTTTACCGATTCATTGTATTCTACATTTACTTTAATCCAATAAATATGTGGAACTATCAAGTACTTCAAATTTATTTTGAATTATGTTAATAATCTGGTGACATTGCAACACTGTACATCCAATTGGTCAAAGGAATGATGACTAGTTTCCAATACCAGTAAGCTATTTAGAATGGTCACATAATAATGTTTCAGTGATTTATAATGTGCTTGTAATTGTATATATGCGAGGGTTGCATGCTACATGTATTTACGTGTTTTTACTTCATATCGTGCAGCATGTGTATATAAGAACGTTTTGTTCATCCATATAGAAATGCATTTGTAAACGAAATTGCTGTTAAACAATAGGTAGAAATTAAAAGATCTAGATCTGTTATACAATACCGTTACTTATACTCAATGAAAAGTTAGGTACCATCCTATCAATTGACTCTTATATTTAAAATTCACGTTACACTGTGTTAAAAGCCGAACACAACTATGTTTTGACCTTACTGAGAAGTCACAACTTTAACAATATTCAGATGCACACACTAGAAAACTTTTGTACCGATAGGTCATATTGTATACAAAATACAGAGATATATATAAGTGGTAACTTTTCAGTGACTCCCAGTTTATAATGTCAAATACCTGTGTATATTGGAATATTTCCCGCTCAATTTCATTCTATCTGAATGAAACGTTAGAGATTTCAGTCGTTTAGAATAATTTATAACACCGTTGCTTGATATACCAGTATTCATGCCATGTAAACCACAAAATTGCGGCTACTTTGATGCATTGCATCACAAATTTGTCTTGTATTATATATGTTTTGTTTATTGATAACACTGTGGGGAACCCACGTGACCAGATGCTAATGTTCGGAGCCAATTTTGTAAACAAACCGCCTCGATTCAGGTAACATTTTTGCTTGTAACTTTCTTAATAATTGATCGATCTGGATGAAATATAGACGAGCGCCGTCTCCTTTCCAACGCAAATCATCGACGCTCTTACCTGGGTGACAAAATTGTGTACTTTTTGTTGTTTGGGCAACGGCGCATTTCGTAAACCGCAATCTGCTATGCTACGGTTCGGAGCAATTCACTAAAACATGTCCTTAACAAATTACAGCTTCATTAAAAGTTACAATTTAATAGCGATAATGTGGGTCGCAAAATTTAAGATCGACAAGCAAAATATTTCTGATAAATATGAGCAACAGACAAAATGAGACGACATAAACAAAAATGCTACAGTTCGGAGCTAAAATGAAAATGCTACAGTCCGGAGCTATTTTCATAAAATGCTACGGTTCGGAGCTATTTTCAGAAAATGCTACGGCTCAGAGCTAAGACTATGTGCTATATGCCTTTTTGAATATCAACACTATTAAGATCATCGACCAAGTATGAATATTCAATTTTTTAACAGTTTCGCGGAACACAAAAATAATAACACACTAATGTCGATGCCGGACACCCCTTATAAAATGTATTCGTGTAGGTATTTTCCGCACCATTTTGACATGTGGTGACAAATTTAGAGGCACAAAAACAACGCGTTTCTTGGAGTTTGAACTATACCTCAGTACATCTAGAAACGCAACAATTTTATCCTCGATATTTTTTCTTTTATTGTAAATACATATGTTCTGTTCTGTTCTGTAAATTCCGTTTTCCAGAGGCGTCTAATCATTTGTAAAGTTGTTATAGTGCCCCTAGGATAAGGAAAGGTGATGAAATGTGGTACATTCCACAAAAGGTGGATTTTACAGATGTGTACGATTTATCACTGATATTTTAGTACGATACTGACCTTATCTGTTTACTTTAGTAATTTGTAAAACTAATTGTGCAACAGTTGACCAAACCGATTTATATTTGTAAATATCACATTATCCTGGGCGCACTATAATGGAAAGAAAATCACAACAGACGAGTCACGTGTTTCGGAATAAAAGTGCCATGATTGTCCAAACATGTGCATATTCACACCTTTGGGACGTTTGTACAAAGAAGAACGGTGACCTATCTTTTTTTCTTAATATTCTAATAGAGTACACTTTCATTAACATCATTTGGAAAAAATAAAAACATTCTTGGACCAGATTTTTTATTGGGCTCTAGAGTACTATTTTGCGTCATTTTCATGCCGTTTTCTTTGAAAAGGGAGACACTTCTGGTTAAATAGCACAAAAAGAAATACGGTGACCTATGTTTTTTTCTTAATATTCTGATGGATCACACTTTCATCAACATCATTTGCAAAAATAAAATTAGTTAATTAGTCAATAATGTATCTTTTTTAATTTTCGAGCTTTAATTTTGGGCAAATTTTGAAAATTCATTTGTTGTCAAAAATGTGTGAATGTTATTAAAGATTCAAAATGTGCATAGGTATATTTAAGTAGTATGTATGTTTTTGTACATCTGAACTAAAAAATATCTTTTCGATTTTTATTAAAAAATAAATGAAATTTCATGATTTTTGTCATTTTTATAGAAAAGTGATGTTGCAAAATCTCATTTTCTGAGAAAACGAGTTCGGTGACCCATGTTTTGCTTTAGCTTATTGTTTTCAGAATAAGATTTCCAATACAATAAAGTGACTTAAAAAAATCTTGGAAGAAAAAACTATAGACAATGTCCTTATTTGTCATGGTTTGGCAACGTTGCGTCTTGAGTCACGCTACTAGCACACCGACACCTTTCGCGACCGTCCCTGTTCAGGTCACCCACGTTTAAAAACTGCCCGACAGGACCAGTAACACCGCGTGAACATCCTCCGAAACAGGTTCACAACTGCTTCAGACATTGCGAGACAACATGTTGGTCGTCATGGGAAAGTAATCAATCCACCATTAATCGATATTTTGCCTATTCACTTAGAACGACCATTCTGAAAAATGAGGATTTTTTGCTTGAAGTTAAAGTTGTTAGTAGACTCAGTGTTGCGTTTCTAGATGCACTCAGTATATTTTTGGTGGAGCATACATGTATGTTACATGATTCACAAACTTTAACGTGTGAAACTATTGGTCACACACAACATGTTTAAAACGAACAGTGCTAGTTGTCTTGGTAAAATGTTTATTTTAGTATTTTAAATATAATTATTATCAATTCAATATACATGTAATGTTTCTGAAAATATTTAACCTTTACATCATGGTGTATATGCATATCGGACCCCTCAGTGCTGGCACTGGGCACTTTTGTGCAAAACGATGGTTAACAGTCGACTCTGAATCAGAGATGTTAGAAAACGTTTTGTCCGAATCATAGTTTTTTGCTTACAGCTGTATTGATCACGAGTTGACGCAGGGTTTTGTGGTTCTATTAATTTTGTATCATTGGCTGACACAAGTTCAAACTAAGATTGAAAGTAGGCAGTGCTACTTTCTCGGATGAACATCGGGTCGTGTTTACGAAGCTTGGAGATGTGTCGTTGTGTGTACATGGTTCTGTTAAAATGTGTTCGGCTGTCATGTTATGTTCCTTCTCATTCATTCCCATACCTTGATATAACATCATATTATCCCCACAGTGATATTGGATCACTTCATGTGAACATGTTATAAGAATGTTTAGGTTCTGTTACTATTTATAGCCCGGCCAATTGATCGTCAATGTTTTACATACCTTTCTTATTTATAGTCAGCCGACGATGACATTAGCTTTGGTTAGAAATATAAAAGGACAACCAAATACATTTCCAACGGCTATTTATGTTCGATTTTGTACATATTCGCTTTTAATGCATGCAGGCCTACATGTACACAACACAAAAAGAAAACAAACAATACACAACATTATGATCAAATGTTTTTATTTGTGATCAAAATATTTACAAAATATTTACACAATATTTACAAAATATATTTATGTTCGTTTTTATTTTCTTTGGTCATAGTGAGTTAACATAAAAAAGATAATGAAAAATCGGACAAGGAAGCATTCAACAGAAATGCACAAAAAGGACAACAACCCCAAAACATAAATTACAAAGAGTCGATTGCATTAATAAAAAATCTTTGGCTTAATAACAAATAAGTACAAAAATTGCAATAAGTAAAAAAATCTGTACGCTATCTTTTAGATAAATTAGGATTATTTATTAAAATGCGGATATATTTACAAGCCCCTTATTTGCCAATAAAATATGTCAATAACAATTTCTAATCAGCTACGCCGAAAAAAATACGTACACCAACGTCATAGTTCTGTGTGTCTTTATTGTTGTATAATTATATAGAGGATATGTGTTTGTTTTTATTTCATCGTGTAGTGACAAAATTCAATATTTTCAAGAGAGCGTAGCGCGCCTGAAAATATAAATTTTTATCACTATAAGATGAGATATTAAACATATTCAATCAAAACAAACAAATATTCCATTATTTAATGCTTATTTGGTGTCAATAATATGTTAGTCCATTAAAATTTTTAATTCAAAATCCGTCATCTGAATATGTGAAAACGTCTTTTTGGAGAATGTAGGAAATGGTCTAACTAAGAATATGAACCCCCACATGACATGCTTGCGTTCAGTAATAACAAAGTTATGGACAGTTTAGTGTTGAGTTTTGGGTAAAATTAAAGTAGTCCCTGTGAGGGGGCGTAGTTTATATCAGTCACATTGTAGGTGATAACCAGTGACTGATACAGGTTTTATTTCACTGATAGAACTCCATATCTCATCAGTTAGCATTGAATAAATTATATAACTCACCATTGTACATGTCTAATTGATTGTAATAAATACTACATTATTATTTTATACATGTATACTCATTTTGTGTTGTTCTGCTTTATTTTGTCTCCCAGCATATTAAATAAAGTTTAAGACGAAAAATTGAACATAATACGTCAATTTTGACGTTACAGTAATTGGTACAAACACCGTGCGCATCCACAGGTAACTGTATCATTAATAAAGTGTACGCAAAAACTATTTTTTTTATAAAATTTATAATATCTTAGAAAGGTGCAACAATTTGTACTAATGTGGTCAGATTTTCATGGTATTAATAACAAGAATTGGCTTTCGATATCTCCATCAAGTAATTACACTCATAGGCAACATCGTTAGAACTACCTCCATGCAAAATGCCAGCCAAATTGATCAACTAGAAAGGTTATACATGTACCAGGAAATGTATACCACGGTGTCCAGTCAATCACTGAGGTGTATTCAATAGACACGACAATGCTATTCTAAACAAGAAAAACGAAAATGACTCCACGACCTATGGGTTTATTTTCGTATTTATTAACAGATTTTTATAATATTTATATCAAATTAAAGACGAAGCTCTCTAGTTTCCGGATATGTAATAATATTTAACATAACACTTGTGTTAATGAAATGTTAAATTAAAAACAAACTGCACCTCTGTGACTTTGTGGTCAATGTCCTATGTTATAAACCTTTCTAAGATATTATAAATATTACAAAGAAATAAAAACAAAATTGTTTAACTCTTTATTAATGATAAAGTTACCTGTGTGTGCAACGTCTGTACATACACAGACAATTCGAAGCCATACAGAAACCGTGGCCTCGTCTAGCCACCCACACAAGAGACAGGCACAAAACCTACCATCCGTATCCCCAAGTATATTCCAGGTATAAGCCTATACGATGCTTCTCAAAATGGATGCCACACTACATTGTTTCTTAACTTAGCATATTGTCATAAGGGGAGGTAATTTAAACGATTGCTACACAGAAATGTCTCATTAAAACTGATATATCTTCATGGTATTACGGTGTCCGTTAGCCATACTGCTAACAATCAAATAACTTTGTTCAGGACAAAACCCCAATGCATAAGGTACAAACAGACCATCACTCCTGTTTAGCAAAATCTCACCAAATTGTAAATCGAGTGTCAGCGCCCTGACAAGATGTCTATCTTTATCACATACAATGATATACGGCATATCCAAAGGGCATACAACACCAGTTGGACATGTAAGTCCTTTGCACTCAGCAATTTTCTTTCCTTTCATGTCAATGCTCAAACACGTCTTCTGCTTAAAGTCCGATACCAAAATCGTCGCGTCTTCCGGTTTGAAAGCCATGAAGCTTTCTGCTGTGCACGATGACGTCACATCCGGTCCTGGAACTATTTTTTCAAGAACCTTCCCTGTCAAATCAAGCACCTGGAACATCAACAGCGGATCAAAGACAGATACGAGAAGTTTCCCATCAAAGTAATCGATATCAGCACAAAAACCGTCCACACGGATTGTTTTGATGACTTGTAAGTCAGGTTGGGTTGAAATAATGTTTATACGCGCATTGTTAGCAATCGTAACTGCGAGCCGATCTTGAGGCAGCTGTATCATAGAAAAGGGACTATTTGTCAGTTTTACCGTGCTTAAAATTGCATCAACATTGCAGTCGATTACCTTCACACATTTATTTTTACAATCAGCTACGGCCAACAAATTCTTCGACAAAACAGCGATCGCCACTATCAAACAATCCTCCGCGTCATCTCCGGCTTTAACATTAACACTTTTAAGAAAAGTTAAGTCACCAATGTCCTTGATAAAGTTAGACGAGCTATCGGCTGTAACTTGAACTTGACTTCCATTGTCGCCATTGACATCAGAAACATCGGTAATTCTAGATCTTAAGTTAAGTAAAACATGCTCCTTTAATGTCCTGTTTTTGAGATGGTAGCTAATGCATGATATACACAGGTATTCCGTGCATTCTACACAGTATCCCACGGCTTCAACATGACTGCCGCGTGTTTTGCACAAATTACAGCAATATTCGAAATCATCGGTGGAGCTCAAGCAAACGGAAGCGTCAGAACTGGCCACACCAAGCAGCCTAAACCGTTCGTCTAGCTTCTCGGCCATGTTTTACCACATCAATATCATGCAATCATTAATATACACATTTTACAAACTAGATTTTAACCTAAACAACGCCTCGTACCATGAAGTGTTTTGTACGAAACTTACTGCACAGCTATCAAGTGCCTCGTGACCAATTAGCCAATGGTGTGACAGTAAATGTACTTCCTTAATCACAAGGACTGGTGCGTAGCAAGTCATACATTCTGTTCATCAGTTATTCGAGTTTGGAATCTGAATAGTTAGCGATTTGCATATGTACAGAGTGAATCATAATATCTGTCCTAGTTTTCGAATGAAATAGTTTTGATATATTGGAGTATAAGCACAAATAGTTTACACATCCAAAATACATACGTTTTAAAGTTTTATATGATAAACACTATTTCATACTTTCGTGTAAAGGTTAGTCAATAAAAAATTACATTTTATATCATATATTCAATGTGACGTTCATTTGTTCGAGGATGGCGCCAATGCTTGTTTCTATAATGCTTAAAAGCTCGCCATTTTATTTCGATACAATTTGTAGACTGGTACCCGTTCGAATAGAAAGCAATCGGACCGAGGCACCAGTCTATACAATTTGCAGAAACCATTCGACAAACATGTGTGTCGTTGATCTAGACAATTTACAATCAAAGCACTGAGAGTACCATTGGGAGGCGATCTGGTTGCTGCTACTAAAGCTTAAACCGACTTTACACGTTTAATGTTCGTTTTCTTACTGCCGATCTTGTCTTGAATGTCAAAATAGGCATATGTGACTATATAGGCATGTTGGGTATCTAAATAATTGTCAAAATGTGCATATTAATTTATATGTAATACGTGTATTGAATGCGTATATCAAAAGTGGCTTTAAAATAATACTATGCGCCTATTTATCAGATTCTACAGTACCGTCTTGTAATCACTTCCCTCGCAGCGGGAGAAAGTCTATAGAAAGCGGCTAGCTAGTAGAGCGACACCATATGATTGCATAACAGTACTTTGCAGACCGTATACGATTCATTGATAAAACCATCACTTGACCGTAGTCTGAAGGTTTTAAAAATAGCTTTACAGCCGGGACATTTGATGAACACGTCATTTTCGTACTATAAAACAAGTTTGGTATCAGCCGGTGTAGTGATTTTTTTTGCCAAAATATCGATTTAACGAACAGTTTCACAATAATGTTTGATCTTAGAATAAACAAATGTTGCTGATTGGCTTAAATCAGTTAAAAAATTTGGAGAAACATATCACGCAGGTTAATTAAATGTATATGACACTCTATATTAACGTAAATATGCTGCCGCTTACACATATCGATCGGCCGATAAACAATGTTACCGCGTTAAGCGTAAAACGCACTAGTCAAATTCTACCCTGCTTTCTGTAAGACCTCATAATTTTCGTATCTGTTATCCGATTTTAAATATTTAAAGCTTGTAATGAAGCAGAGATATATGTCTGTCTTTTAGTACAACATTCATCACGATACCCTAATTATTAAATCCACGGCGACGAGTAAGAATCCGTTCCGCGTAAAAGTAAGTTTAAAATACCTCTTTTTTTATCAAATAAAAATACAACCAACGGTCGAAAATCATCAAATATGAATATAATTTTCGATCGATTTTGTTCATTAAAACTTGTTTTAAAAGCTAATACTTTAAGGTTTTATAAAATGTAAAACTTATTTATAAAGCATTTGTGAGTTGTCGACCGCCAACGATTTGATTAAACTTCGTGCATTTATGTACTAATTATTGCAAATAAATTTTCAAAATGGCGGAATCATGTCGAAACGCGTGTGAAACGGGTACCTGCACACCTTCCATGCGCTAATTGAAAACATATTTTTGATTGAAACTTGTTTAAATTGTGAGATTAAATACGTTTTGAGGTACTGGTTGTACTTTTTTCTGGTTTCTATTGGTTCTGTCTTTACAGAATGGAGTCAAAAATAGTGATTTTTGTCACGATGCGGGACTATTTTTTTTTGGTAGCTGTATTGAACTTGCGGACTTATTGCCGAATGTTAATTATAAAATGGCGATTATTTACAATAAAACCTGCTATTAAATGCATTTTGAGAGGTATTGGTTGCATTAAATTATGAACCATGATGCTAGCCTTTGAAAAAATCGCCACAAAAGATGATCAATGGTCGGCGTAGTTTACATCAAACATTATTATGAATAAGTCCGTTCTGTTTTATTTCGTTGGCGGTCGACAACTCGCAAATGCTTTAAAAATAAGTTTTTACATTTTATAAAACCTTACAGTATAAGCTTTTAAAACAAGCTTTAATGAACAAAATCGATCGAAAATTAGATTAATGTTTGACGATTTTCGACCGTTGATTGAATTTTTATTTGGTAAAAAACGGGATATTTTAAACTTACTTTTACGCGGAACGGATTCTTACTCGTCGACGTGGATTTAATAACTAGGGTATCGTGATGAATATTGTATTAATAGACAGGCATATATCTCTGCTTCATTACAAACTTTAAATATTTAAAATCGGATAATAGATACGAAAATTATGAGGTCTTACATAAAGCAGGGTAGAATTTGACTAGTGCGTTTTACGCTTAACGCGGTAACATTGTTTATCGGCCGATGCGGCAGCATATTTACACCTTTTACATACGTTAATATAGACTGTCATATACATTTAATTAACATGCGTGAACATATGTAGCAGTATTGGGAATGTTGACAGTTTCTGGAACTACTTAAATGCGGATTCACATAGCAGCCTAAAGGCGGTTAATTTTGTAATAAGAAATGGGCAATGGTAGTAATGAGAGGCTTAATCGCCTCACAAAAACCAGGATAATATTTTGACATTGTTGCGATGGTTATTTCAGAGAGCGAGTTCAGTTGTCCTACTAGAGTTAACTCCAGTGACGTAAGAATCTAAAAATAAACTAACTCTTAGAGCTCTTCAGCAAAACGAAAAGAGTTAAACGACAGAGTAAACAAACATGTGATTCGTAAGAAATTGTCCGAGGTGTCCCGATTGGAACTACAGCAACCCAGCCACGCAGCGGGTTTGAACTTTAGTCCACTCGAGTACACTCCCGGGTAGAAACTCGACTCGTTTTGTTGCAACTATAGTTAATCGAGTTTACCCTAGTAAGTCAGCTGAACTCGCATTAGGCCTTAAAAGGCTATTTTCAAAAAGCAATACTTTGGTAACCTATTTGAAGACACGTGGATTTTGAGCACTTTAGTTGAGTCCAAAAGGTGGAAAGCACAATAACATGGAAGAAAACGAAATACAACCTCCAGTTGGTTTGTATACAAAATAATGAATTGTAAACAATCAATGCACACTTTTAATCTAATGGAAGCAACTCTTGCAAAATTAGTATTTTGTCAACCATACATTTTACTTAAATGTGATTTTTTGGCATACATTATAACATTCTGTCATCAATTATTGGTCATTTGTGAAAATTATCCTATTTCCTTGTAACTAGTCTATTAACTGGATGATAAAAAAAGTCTTGGGAGAGAAAATGTGGCTTTAATACGTTTATATCTACAGTCACATGAGTCACGTCTCGATGCAACGAGACTGTTTGTTCCCGAGCAAAATGTCGATATAACGAATTTGTCGGTATACTGAATTTCACCAGAGACAAGGCTCGTTTCATAAGAATTAATTATTGGTGCGCGTACACATAAAGTGTGTAATATTAAATCGGTAAAAAACAAAATTCATCTACTAGTATGTGTCGATGTGGTTAATTCGAATCAACAAGTCAATTGTGATTTCTATTGTTCCCCTCTATATACGCGTCTGAATAATGGAATTTGAAATTTGTAATGATCACAACTTTAAAAATAGACATATTCGCATACATAATAAAAGTATTATAACACGGAAGATATAGCTTCACCAACGTTATGCAGATATTAAATGTTATCTAGTTTAATGTTAACAATTAAGTGCAACTGCTTGGACTTTAGTCGTCACATGCTCGCTTTAATCTTGTTCTACGAAACATCGTACAATAATTACGAGTTTTGTTTCACCAAGTTCACCAACGTAATCAATATTATTGGAGCGGTGGCTTATAAGTTATAGGTAGGGCGCACGTTAGTGAATGGAGAGGTCCCTAAAATTCGATCCCCGTCGGTGCCACTGCCTAATTTCTCTGAGCAAGAATAACACACAATGCTCCACTCGACCTAAGTGTGAATTGGCACATATGAGGGCGGTGTCTGTACATATTAGATTTTCCTGGGCTCTTTATCTCGATGTTGGCTACACACAAACCAGGAGAGAAAAAGTCTCCCAGGGAGACTCGATCGCAGGTTCCCTAAGGTAGTCCAATGGCTAGGAGAAGTTAAATGTAAAGGGTAGATAAACGGCTGAATTGCTGAAAGCGGCCCTCGAAAAATAGTAACTGTTTTAACTTTTATTTATACAGACCCTACTGTAAACAAAATAGTTAGCGAGGCAAAAACAAATAAAGCGAACATTAAACCTTTGAGACTGTTTCTGAATTAACAGTAATTGATACGAAAGTATCTGTATCCTATATTAAGTAAACAAACGGTGGATAACAATAGGCTGTATTGCCTAGCACATTTAACATGTCAGCCTAGAATATCCGTGCTTATCCGTTGTCCAATCAGAGTTGTTATTTTAACTCATCAAAACATGATTACGGTACAATAACGAAAGCACACGGGGATGAATTAGCGACAGGTCAAAAGTGCTCGACTATACGGAATTTTAGTGATACATGTATAAGAATAGGATAACCTGAACAATCGGCAAAATGATACCAAAGGCTTTTGACTATTGCACTATTTTATATTTGTAATTAATTTCACACTCGTAATTACATAAGGTAGTTTATTTCATCAGTGTACATCACATGTGACTACATGTATAATCAAATGACAAACTTTTAAAGTTAATTATGCTTTAGGTCAAGCTCAGTTTAGCAATACCACGTGACTTTTGGCTACAGTTACAAGAAGAAATTTGTAAACATTGGAAAATAAAATAGCCATAAGTATTTTATTTCTTCATCGATTTCGATGAAATATACGCCACGCTAAGGGGAAAATTATTTGCTTTCCATGAAATATAAGATCTTTTTCAGCAGCTTTACCGATTTTTGGGAGGCGTTTAAGCCTCTCATTACTACCATTGCCCATTTCTTCATACAAAATTAACCGCCTTTAGGCTGCGATGTGAATCCGCATTTAAGTAGTTCCAGAAACTGTCAACATTCCCAATACTGCTACATATGTTTCTCCAAATTTTTTAACTGATTTAAGCCAATCAGCAACATTTGTTTATTCTAAGATCAAAAATTATTGTGAAACTGTTCGTTAAATCGATATTTTTGCAAAAAATCACTACACCGGCCGATACCGAACTTGTTTTATAATACGAAAATGACGTGTTCATCAAATGTCCCGGCTGTAAAGCTATTTTTAGAAACTTCAGACTACGGTCAAGTGATGGTTTTATCAATGAATCGTATACGGTCTGCAAAGTACTGTTATGCAATCATATGGTGTCGCTGTACTAGCTAGCCGCTTTCTATAGACTGTCTCCCGCTGTGAGGGAAGGGATTACAAGACGGTACTGTAGAATCTGATAAATAGGCGCGTAGTATTATTTTAAAGCCACTTTTGATATACACATTCAATACACGTATTACATATAAATTAATATGCACATTTTAACAATTATTTAGATACCCAACATGCCTATATAGTCACATATGCCTATTGTGACATTCAAGACAAGATCGGCAGTAAGAAAACGAACATTAAACGTGTAAAGTCGGTTTAAGCTTTAGTAGCAGCAACCAGATCGCCTCCCAGTAGTACTCTCAGTGCTTTGATTATATTTCTGACAGGTCGCCTAACTTTCCTGCAGTATAAACGCAATTTGGATGACGAATCTTCCCAGGGGAAGTAACCGCTATATATTGTACGTATTTGTGCTGAATGAGTACACATACATGTCGCTGACTTATAATTAGAAGGTTGAAAGTACAAAAAACGCTATTTTGAGAAAACAAGAAAAAACCGTCTGAAAACTACTCTTTACTTATGGATAAACTAACTTTTTCAACTTCAGTCCGTTCCGATTTTCATGAAAACAGGCCAATAAGAACCGCCTTGTGGTGCATATTTCAAATACGTATGATAGGGTGTTTTAATGTCGTAAGTAGCACTTACTTGAAAAAAAACCACCAAAATAAAATACTTAGGTATCAAGCAACATTTTATCTTAAAATTGTATTCTATATGAAGACACGTAATGTTTGTTTTTCAAAGTTGAGATCATCATTATTATCTTGGTTCATTATCCTAATTGGACATTACCTGCAAATCCTATTACCTTATTAAGTCAATAATTTACTCAAACAATAAGACTTTCATGATCCATATTCATTTGATAAATAAGTCAAACCGATACGGAATGAATGGGCACAAGAAATAGAGAACTTGCAACTGACTCGCGGCATTAAATCATAATTTCAGGTGTTAAAAAGTCTGAAAAAGTTCAAGAATTTACTTTTGTGTAAGATATTTCAAGCATTACAAATCGATGCATATTGACTATGATGAATTATTCTACCGGTTCTTTTGCACTGTCTAACGTGTGGATATCATACACAGCATCAAACGTTACCTTGTGTTTAGGTTGTAATCAAATGTAATGGATGCAGTTCGTGTTTTCACGACAAATATCAATCAATCATTCACACCATACTATGTTATCACATCTAAGTGCAAACGGAATACAATACTAAACCGTCTCAACAGCTAGAGTGGTATAAAGTCTGCTTTGAGAATGGGACGTAGGAGTTTGTTCTAAGGTCGTGTACCAAAGGAAGACAAGAGTCGAGGTCGCTCACGTGTCATAGTCACGAAGGTGTCTATGGTAGGTAACCTGCGTAATCATATTGAATTCATGACTATGATTCACAAATATTCAATAAAAATGCAGCCTCCTTTGTTTGCATAAGGTTTACACAATATTTAAATCAGTTACACAGTGTTTTATCAGAATCAGAATCAGTTTATTTAGACTTATACAGAAAAGTACTACATGAACCACATTCAATTGTCTAATTGCTCTATGAAAACAGTTAAAACAGTTAAAATTGTTTAAAAAGAGTGTTTTTTTTATTTCTGAGAGAACTATTGTTCATCCAAGGAAAAGTCTTTAGAATATATCTCAGACGATCTGTGAATATAGGCCCCTTAACTATTCCTGCATCCTAACACTGTATCGCTACCTTAACTATTCCTGCATCCTAACACTGTATTGTTACCTTAACTATTCCTGCATCCTAACACTGTATTGTTACCTTAACTATTCCTGTATCCTAACACTGTATCGCTACCTTAACTATTCCTACATCCTAACACTGTATCGCTACCGTAACTATTCCTGCATCCTAACACTGTATTGTTACCTTAACTATTCCTGCATCCTAACACTGTATTGTTACCTTAACTATTCCTGCATCCTAACACTGTATCGCTACCTTAACTATTCCTACATCCTAACACTGTATCGCTACCGTAACTATTTCTGCATCCTAACACTGTATCGCTACCTTAACTATTCCTACATCCTAACAATGTATCGCTACCTTAACTATTCCTACATCCTAACACTGTATCGCTACCGTAACTATTTCTGCATCCTAACACTGTATCGCTACCTTAACTTTTCCTGCATCCTAACAATGTATCGCTACCTTAACTATTCCTACATCCTAACACTGTATCGCTACCGTAACTATTTCTGCATCCTAACACTGTATCGCTACCTTAACTATTCCTACATCCTAACAATGTATCGCTACCTTAACTATTCCTACATCCTAACACTGTATCGCTACCTTAACATTTCCTGCATCCTAACAATGTATCGCTACCTTAACTATTCCTACATCCTATCAATGTATCGCTACCTTAACTATTCCTACATCCTAACATTGTATCGCTACCGTAACTATTTCTGCATCCTAACACTGTATCGCTACCTTAACTATTCCTGCATCCTAACACTGTATCGCTACCTTAACTATTCCTACATCCTAACACTGTATCGCTACCGTAACTATTTCTGCATCCTAACACTGTATCGCTACCTTAACTTTTCCTGCATCCTAACAATGTATCGCTAACTCGATGTAAATAATCATGAGTAACAATTTAACAACTCATTATAACGTCATTATTGTCTAACAACATCTTCCCTTCTTAGCAACACGACCAATCTTTCACCCGAAATTAGATTTTTAGGTTCAAATTTCACCCTCCAGATGTTAAGTCGTATATTTGGTTTTCTCTGTGTAAATATTATCTCTAGGGAAATTGTTGTTCTCGAAATAAAGAAATAATTTAATCAAATTTACTTTGTTCGGCCCTCTAAGTAGTTAATTATACAATGGATGTGACTATTTTTCCGTGAGCCAGATATTAAGTTTTGAATACCAAACTATAATAGGAAACAATGAATCGCATCACATTGTATAAACCTAATCACTGTATGACTTATTGCGAGACTACTAGTATATAATTCAACTTGTATGACTTGTGTAATTTCCGGTCACTGTATGACTTATTGGGAGACTGCTAGCATATAATTCAATTTGTATGACTTATTGAGAGCAGAATCATATGTGATATCCGGTCACTGTATGACTTCTTGGGAGACTATACAATTCAACTTGTATGACTTATTGCGAGCAGAAGCATATGTGATTTCCGGTCACTGTATGACTTCTTGGGAGACTATACAATTCAACTTATATGACTTATTGCGAGCAGAAGCATATGTGATTTACGGTCATTGTATGACTTCTTGTGAGACTATACAATACAACGTGTATGACTTATTGCGATAACCGGAAGTTGACTCGTGTATACACTGCGAGTATGGAACACAGACTTTACCTGCAAGATGATAAGTTATGAAATATCACGGACCAGCAAACGCCACAATAATCAAACACACAAACTGAACAAGAAAAAGTGAAACTGAACAACTACGAAAGTCCCACTTTCTTGTGACAACGTAGCCCAATAAAAGTGAATTGGATACAGTTTTCAACGACCTCCTTATTGAAATACGCGACGCTATGCTGTGAACTATAAAAAGAGCGCATACTTTAGTCAGATGGTGGACTGACTGAACTCGATATTTCGGCATAATAAGCACTTTTCTTCTAGTACATGTATTTAGAATACATATATGTCATGAATATAATATTATTCAATATTAATTCCCTGTAGAGTATTAGTGCGCATGATATATGAAATGTATACCGTTGTTTACCGCTTGTGGCGACTGGAAACCGTCTTCAGTGGTTGTATTTAAAGTATGATATCATGTAAGACGATATCACAAAATGCATCTTTTTTTGGATTTTTTTTAAATCGAAAACCATCGAGAACAGGTCACGTGCCCCTCCATGGACTTTTTACTTTATGCTATCCAGTACATCTGCTCGCTCAAGGCTCGCAGGTAATAAATATGGTACCTGAGCGTTGCTTTAGCTTAATGTTCAGCATAAAACGGAAACTGGCTTCTCTTCTCTCATGTCATGGCCTCGTGAAGAGATGTAAACAATCAGTAATGAGGTGTCGAGAGTGATTTATATAATTTATAGGGGAGTGTGTATACAATATAGGAACGGGTATACTGTTGGTCTTTAAATAGCAGTCGTATAGTACAGAGAATTTGACCTGATCCTGACCTTTATGCATGAATGTATTACAAGATGCTTGCGTTGAATATATGAATTTCCGCAAGCAAATCGTTCAATATCAGTCCTTTAGATTTATGTTAGTATTACATCTCGAGCGTCTTCGTGATACTTGCCTCCTATGAAAACATACAACCGGGGTTATAAATATATAGACAATATATCAGCTGTTAAATTATGCTAATAGAAGATCGAGAGTCGTGTCAAATTCTCCGTACTATATATGGGAGTAAAGTAAAGAATTTATTGACTGTGCGTATGTAGGTGTAAGAATGGATGCACGTGGTTCAGGTTGGAGAAGGTCGTCGTGTTTTCGTAGCTCTTCATTTTCAACTACATGTATCTTATTCAATGTTATGGTTGTCCACGTGATCTGTCAACATGTATAGAATCTGTGATATTTCTTGTCTATATGCTATTTGTGCGTTTCGTGCTCTGTTGTTTCTGTGGAGTGCTGCCTTCCCAGTCCGATTTGTTACCTTTATTCTCTCTTTGCCCAACGCTGGACCACACGTGTAAATCCAGCAACATTTAATTTGAGGAACATATAGGGTATATTAGATTTGTTTTTATTTATATTACCTTATTATCATCTTTTATGACAATCCCCATAGACAGACTGTAGCAAATTTGTTTAATGCCAGATTTACTAAGAGACAGTGCAGTTCATAACACATGCATCAAAGAAATGAGAAACATGTGTTACCACTTCGTCAATGGTATATGTCTACTAGTACATGTGTCATTTTCAGCCGAGTTCAATATTGTGGTTTAAGAACTAATTAGTTATAAATCGTCTTCGTCCATCAATCCAAATTAGGAAAACAGCCATCTTCATGAAAACTATATATCGCAATACATGTAATTATATTAATGAATTATCGGTCTAATGTTAAATTGATTGTACTTCCTAACGTCTGGAACCCGGAAGCATAGGCATATGACGGTTTCAAATTATCCTAGTTTCAAATTATCAGAGTGTACAATATTTAAAGAGAAGGTTGTGCAGCGGCCATGTTTAGCCGCAACTGATATGACGTTATAGGAACAGGTATCCGTGTTTGCTTTGACAACTGTAGAAAAGCTGGGTACCAGCTTTCGTAACTTCATATCAGTTGCGGCTAAACTTGACCGCTGTACAACCTTCTCTTTATATAGGGTACACTCAGATAATTTGAAACTCGGATGATTTGAAACCATGTGCCTAAGGTCGGAAGCGTATTTCCTTTGCAAACTTGTTGTTTATTATTATTATTCCTGATGAAGCTTTGAAAATAAAGTCGAAGAAGTATAGACAAAGAACTGCACAAAGCCACAATTATTAGTCGTTATCAAAATTATACCAGTTAATACGAAGTTCGCTGAACTCCTTTCTACTTTTGCATAATAAGCATTTTTCGTACTTGTATTACAAATATAGGTCATGAATATTCAAGCTTATTTCCCCCCTAGAGTATTAGAGCATATATCATGTGAAATGAATATCATTGTTTACGGTTTATGGCGCCAGGGATAGGTTTTTGGTATAGTCTTTTGTTGACGTATCTTTTATCAAATCAGCCAAAGATAAAATAATCAAAATATATATACTAAACGGATTTAAAAACGCGACACTGGGTATGTTGTTTTATAGCAGACAATTCAAGTTTATGCCGGTGTATTGGAATAGTGCAGATTAAAGGTATATGTGTTGGCGTCATTTTGGTACTAAGATGATAAACATGAGATGAGTATTAACAAATATATAGTACAATCAATACGTCGATCCAGAAAAAAGTCGCATTCTTACAGGCTTACCTCCCCTTGACCATAAAAACATTACGCAGGTCTATGAGACAACGGTGTATGTTTCCTGCAACAATGTTTCCGTGTCATATAGACACATTTTAAATAAAAGTTGGATATGTCATTTATTATATTCAATTTAATTTAGAATTTGTATATAGAAGTAAGACTAGCCTTACGTAAATATTCGACCTGTTATACAGACTGGTCATCTTCAACGATAAAGCCAATGCGCCGATACACTTGTTAGTTTTGTTTTCTGGACCAATGTCTATCCCTGGCAGCGTCATACCAAAGACGAAATAGGTATGGTACCATTAGTTCCCTTGTTAGATGCTCAACATAAACTAAAAACTGGCATTTCTCCTCTCATACCCTCGTGGCGATGGATAATATCAGGAATGAGGTGTCGAGTGTGCTCAAAATGCAATATAGGTTGGAAAAACTTGTTTCACAATCGACCTCAAATAAATAAGTATATAAACTAATAAACAGCCAATATAATCAATTCATATCAGATATTTTTGTATCAAGTTCACACGTACGTATTAAAACAACCTCTTTGTTAAAGACAAATAAGTGAAGGAGATCAATGTACGAGGAGGGGGGCATTCAAACACTAACAAGACTATTTCATGTTTGCAGACAACGTCTAATATGTAACATGTAATGTTTTGGCGATGTTTGAAAACTAATGATAGGATAGTATAAAAGATATGTCTCATTACGTGGTCGACGTCAATGACTACTGATGGGCTGCGCCGGGTTCGTGTTACTATGGTTTAAAAATGGGCTATCATGAGCGGACATGATAGTGCTACACGATAAATCGGTCTAATCGGATATCGAAATTGAATTCCAATTCAAGATTATTCAATTAAAAAATTCTAGCTACAACTTACGAAATTTATTGATTACGTCACATACATGTTTTGGGACACTACTTCCCTACTAATCAAGTCAAGATTAAGTAAAACTTTTTTATATAATATTTAAAACAGTACCCTTGAGGGCCCCATGGGTCCTGCTTATTTGTGAACGTCCCCTGTTTACATTTTACGCTGTGAACAAAGGTTGTGAAACATCATAAGAAACCATTTTGTAAAAACAAATAACCATTATGTAGATGATATGCACTATAACCACTGAATATCACACACTGTAAAGTCACTTATTTTCGTGGGTATTAATTTCGTGGATTTTTATGAAAGTTAAAAATGCATTTTTGTGGGGGCGTAAATTCGTAGATTACAGAACATGAAAGGATAAACACATGTTCGATATTTGAGAGGTCGATTAATCGTGTGGATTAGATTTCGTGGTCGAATGCAACAACGAAATCAACGAAAATTCAACTCCCTCGAAAAACAATGAGTTTACAGTACGTAGGCCGGTGGCCAATATCAAATGAAATCTTTGTCATTGTCATTGTCAAACATGTAGCGCGGGAACCAGTATGAAAAAGGTACATAACAGTTAAAAACTTTCACTAGGGTAAGACTGTGAGTGCTTTGATAAAACAGTCCAATCGGGACCCCTCTGACATTACTGATGTAACAGGTCACAAACCACTAAATAAAACTGTTCTTTAGCTCAATGTAAAGTGACAATTGTCAGCCCCAGATAATATCATGTTAAAGTCTATAGCCAGTTCACAGTACTATATCATTGAAAAGCAGTATGTTTCAGCTACAAAATAAGACCTAAAAACAGGGGTCATGTTTAATATAAAAACATTTTGTTCGTCAAAGGCGGTAGACAAATTTTTACAGACGCGCGAACCGATCCAATGTGGGTTTTACCCTTCTCTACTATCGCTTTGTCAAATATGCCAAAATCTAAAAATATTCAAGATGAAACACATTCACTCATTCAACTACATAGTTCCATTTTGTCAAGGCATATCACCATTTCCAGGCAAACAGAAGTTTCCGTAAGGACTATTTAAGTCCGCGTATGCATTTAGTGGTTTTTAACCAATATTGGAGCTTCCGGATTCATGACGGAAATACCTAGACTGGTACCACATGTCCTACTATAAACTATTAGTGTATCTACGTAGTCGGAAAATGTGATACTTGATTCTAGTCTAGAAAAACCTGAGGCTGGTAGTTACGATTGAAAACAGCCCAGGCGTACATATATGGAGATCTCAATCAAATGCGATTTATTTTCGGTGGCAGTTCACAACAATACTAACTGAACTAATGAGAACCGTCGGTTACTTTCTACATAAACGATGCGCAGCTGATGTCTCCGACGCGTGAATGCTTCCGTTTTAGACATTCTAAGCATCTCACTTGACATTGCGTCTGTATGGTATTTATTTATGTTCCAATCAAGCCCTCGCGTGTTTCTATCGCAAAGAGGATAGTCAACCTCCGAATTAACAAGAGGGCCAAGATGGCCCTGTATCGATTACTTGGGCACAATGATCTAGTAGAACCATATTTAAACTGAACCTTTGAGTCCTGTATGATTTTCAATTATTTAGCTACAAATGTATTTTAGAATGGACCAATAATGAAACATAGTTACCTCTTTGTGATGAAGCCCAGCCTGTACTTTCATGTAAAAAGATATTTTACTATACATGTATTTATACTATAGCGAAAACGAGCGAAAACGAGCAAACCCACTGGCAATCATGTCTTTTGATGAATCATGACACAAATTAGAGTTTGTAAGAGGATCACCCAACAAATCTTTCTGTAAAATTATTTATAAATCTGGCAGGGGTTGAAGTTTTATGGTTTTTAAGGTTTTCCAATCGGTTGTCATAGCAACCAGAGTTCTGCATAGATTATAATTATATTAGCTATTTTAAGGACCATCCAAGGATCATTGTTACCAATTTATCATAAAATCCAACCGGTACTTTTAGAGAAGCTTTTAAAAGATTTTACTTCAGATAAAGAGGTCAAAACGGCCCCACCCACTGACGATCATGTTTTTTGACGAATCATGACACAAATGTCGATTTTATAAGAGGGTCACCCTGACTCACTCAACACAAATTTCTGTTCAATTATTTTGAAATCTGGCCAGTGGTTGATTTTTTAATAATTTTTTAAAAAGTTTTTCCAATCGGTGGCTATGAAAACCAGAGTTTTTGTTCAATTATTTTAGCTATTTATTTGGAAAATACCAAACAAGGAACATTCCTGTGAACACGCACGTTAATTTTGATAAAACTTCGTGCTGTGAAGTTTGGTTGAAATTAGACAAATTGTTTAAGAGGAGACGTTTTGCTGACGCACGGACGACGGACGTAGGGTGATCACAAAGGCTCACACTGGCACTATGTGACAGGTGGGCTATTTCAAAAAGCAGCTCAATTTAAGAGTTATTAACAATTTACAATTGCTCAGTCATTTATCCACCCACTTTATTCGCCAACTCGATTAACGGCGTGTGTGTGTCTTCTTACCGACAATATGAATGAACGTGAGTGTATAATTCGAGGAGTTGTAGTAAAGTTATAAACATAGCTACTGTTTAGTCAATGAGTAGACAATATTCCGCAAATGTCCTGAGTCAGCTAATGGTGAACGATATCACTTGAGCGAAACTCCTTACGGAGAACGATAGTAAGTGGTACTCCTTACAGATAGAGAATATGTATGTTTGTTATGCGTCAGAAAGAAATACTTATTTCCCATGAGAGTTACATGAGTAGATTACCGACCGATTGTTTCTAGAGATACATCATAATGATGTGTTTAGAACTGTCAATTAGATGTTTAACTACCACAAAGAAGGGTAAAACAGTGTTACGTGCCATGTTCATGTCCTAACTTTCTCCCGAGTATTCGTTTATTACACCCAAGGAAGCTAACCAGTCAAATAATATTTTATAGCATTATAGTCGCTATCTCACTGGCTTAGAATGAAAAGGTCGTAAGACCCATGCATATTTGCATCACCAGGCGCTTCTTATGAGCCTTTTTCGTGAAAATTTAGAAATGTCAACGCTTAGCTACCACAAGGAAGCGTTAAACAGTATTACATGCCATGTTCATGTCTTAACTGTTTCTGGATTGTTCGTTTATTACACCCAAGGAAGCTAACAAGTCAAATAATATTTTATACGGTTATAGGCGCTATCTCACTGACTTAGAATGAGAAGGTCGTAAGTAAAAACTCGATTGTTTGAGAAAACAAGAAAAAACTGTCTGAAAACTACCCTAAACTTATGGAAAAAAAGCTTTTTCAACTTTTGAATGGTCAACATGACCATTTCTAATTTTCATGAAAATAGGCTCATATGCATGAGTCGTAAAAAGATTATATTAAGTCAGACAGGGAAGGCAGCACTCAACTTAACCAACCGAGCACAGAAATCAATAAAAACACACACAGCACAATGCCCAACTGAACCAACCGAGCACAGGAACATAAAACACTTACAAGGCACAATGCCCAACTAAACAAGCAAAGATCCACCCAAGTCCAAGCTGTCGAAAAGTATAAAACATTATTACTAGCTGAATGACTAGCACTCATTCTAAGCCAGCGATCTGTCCAATGTTTCTTGTATTAAATTTTCCAGGATCAGCAAATGAACTATTCAACATATTTCTTCAAATAGTTTAGCAGGTTTAAAATCGCATCTTTCTAGTGGAAACGTTTGTGTGCCATTATGAGTGTGGACATACCATGTGGTATGTGACTTTAATTTGGCAAAGGACGCTAGTAAAACCTTGTCAACAAAAAATCAAATTTACGAGGGATGAAACATAATTACGTGGATTTTTGCTCTTATTCTTAAACCGTTGCAGTTCTGTGGACCTTGTAACGTTGGTACTTATTAGAAAGCGACACCAAATAACATTCGGATGCAATCATTAATAAAATAAGTGCAGTGTCTCTAAGAAGGTATAGTGATATTCGCGGGGCAGTTCAAAAAATACACTCGACGTCACCTTAAACGTCACCGTCACTGTACTATTCCATGAAGCTCTGAAACACTCGGCTGTTCTTTATTTTCCTTAAACCACTGTTCTTTTATTGTATGCATATAACCTTCACTAGCTCTGCAAAATGGTATATTATATGAAATGTCACGTATGGTTGATTATGACCAGCATGAGCACTGATACAATCAAGGTAGGTTTGATTGCTAAAACTAGTTCATTCAGCTTTGTGACAGCTGGGACTTAGGCAGTTCATTTTGTCGTTCGGTTGTGTGTTGGACATTGTGCTTTGTAATTGTGGTATGTGATGTTTTTATGCTTTCTGTGCTCGACTGGTTAAGTTCAGTGCTGCCTTTCCTGTCGACTTTATATTATCTTTTTTTTTATCTCTACCTACCTTGTCTATCACATCGTCCTGACCATGTAATCGTTTATAACGTTTAAAAACAAGATATTGCGATAATATATTTGTATAACATTTGTTGTGTCATCATCAGGGGTTTCCCTTGCTGTACACGACAATGAATAATAGTGCGACTGTACATGCAAATCAAGTGACATCATATTTAAATTAATAATAAAATGACGGGAGTAACTCATGTATTCATAACATGACGAATATACCGGTTTAGACTTGCACTTTCACACACACGCAGATATGAAATTAGATACATTGTAACTTAATCATGAAGCTCAGCACTAACGGAACAGTTTAACTAAAGGAATATGGGTTGATCGTCGGAAGTATTTATGTGTTGCTATGATAGCATGTAACTAATGATGCAATGAATATGTTTTAGAAATGTGTTGAGATGTATGTCAATAAAACATAGAAAAAAGATAATAATAAGTCAGACAGGGAAGGCAGCACTCAACTTAACCAGCCGAGCACAGAAAACAATACATTACCCAACTGAACAAGTAAATGATCCGCCCAAGCCCAAGCTGTCGAAAGGCTGAAACTAGTTTCAACAAAGAAATAGCGGAATGCCCACGCTGAATGACACATTTCCAACATTAAATTTGCTGAAATAACTAGTACATTGTCTTAGCTGTCAGATGTTCTAAAAGTTGAAAAATAACTATTAAAAAGCTGAACGTCAAGGTTTCAGCTGAATGACCTAGTTTCAGCAATAAAACAAGCTGAACACCACTGACGCTTTTCAATAGGTTTCATACAGATCGAACTTAAATTAAACCTGTTTAGAGCAAAAGTCCACGTAATTCTTCATCACCCTGTGTACATTGTTTAAGCAGCCTTATTTTCAACATTCCAAGCGGACGTTCCTCTACTAGGTTATTTAGACGATTAATCTTTACATTCAGAAAATATCGTGGAATCGTGTAAACGATTGAATGATAAATGACGTGAAAGGGAAAACACGAAATATAACCATTAAATGTAATTGCATCGTAAACACAAGGTAACATTCGACGCTGCGTCTACATGATCGTATGCAGTAACCAGTGCAAAACAATCTTGAAAACAATTTATCATTTGAAATCTGGATCGATTTATATAGAAAACTTTCCAGTGTAGGGGCTTCTAACAACGTAATACTGACAATTCGAAGGTAATAGGTCAACGGTGTCGTTAATACTTTTCATTCCCACTTTGTGTCGTAGTATTTAATCAGGTTTCTTGAAAACCGCAGGCGAGCTGTGATAGAGGCCCTATGTTCCAGAAGGGACGAAGAGGAATATGTAAGAAAGTAACTTGACAACTGTTCCAGTATATTGAATGTAAATTATTTGGAAGACGCTGGTGGAGTGATAGCTAAGGCAGAACAAAACGAAACAAGTAATATTACATTCATTACTTGAAATGACATTTGTCTAAATGCAGTTCGACCTTTGGACAGAATCGCAAATAAACATATTTAAGCGTGAACGTAATTGTATACATGTACACTATCATTGTTTTTCTACATTGTTTTTCTACAGGTACTGTGTGATGCAAACAACTGTATAATCGAGTGGAAGTGAACTCATGTTTGCAAGATGAAAAGTCGATGGCAGTACCGATGGAATGCTAACACACTTACTGCTTTAAGATTGTCATTGTTCTATTTCCAAACTAGACTGATTTCATGAGGCAAAGGGAGGGCACACGAACGGGTTTGTCGAAGCTTTGTTTATAAACCGATATCTGAACCTAACATACCACTAATCGTCAAGCAGAAATAATCTCTTCGTGACACTACCATTTTCATAGAATGTAAAGAAATGAAATTATTACTAGCGGTCCTATAGGACATCTTGTATTAAACACAAGAAACATGAAGAAACAAGCGACTAGGCTTTGACTGGCAGGTTCCCTTGGGCACAATAAGTGAATGATCGGGGAAGAATTAGGCCATGTAGAATGTAAACGTTGAGGTAAACGCCTAAATGACATTTCTAAACACATAATTATGATGTATCTCTCGGAACAATCGATTGATTCTCTACTAATGTAACTCTCGGGAGAACGAGTGTTTTTTTCTTACGCATGACATACACTCTGAAAACATATTTATTAGTAGTACCACTCACCCTCATTCTCCATAAGGAGTCTCGCTCAATATATTTTACGAATAGCTGCATCAGATCATTTCCAAAATATTTTCTATGAATGACTTTTAATAATGTAGCTACAGTATATACAGTACATGGCAGGCTGCGCTTCTTCTTCGAATTCTCAATTTCAAATAGCCTGAGAGAATATTTTACACCGTTACCAAAACTTTTCATAATGCCAATCGCGTGTAATTCCTAGAGTAATGGTCTTTTGAAATGATTGATCTATAGCTTGCAAATAACCGCTCTCAGAGGTTGAATATCCTCTCTGCGATAGAAACACATGAGGGCTTAATTGGGACATAAATATATAACAGACGGACGTAATGTTCAGTGAGATGCTAAGAATGTCTGATACGGGCTTTAGGGTTATACTATTGCCATGTATCAGTATCCAAGTTTCTTGTCATCAGCTGTGCATCGTGTGTATGTGACCTATGGTGTAGAAAGTAACAAAGCGGTTTCCGTTACTTGGTGTGATTCACAGTGTCGCGTTAATATGGAATAATTAAATATATTTGTCACAGAATACAAAGCATCGTTTCTAGAAGTATTATAATCATATGTTCCGAACTGTCAACTAGACATTTATAACATCAACATTAAATTCTTACAGAAAGTATTTCAAACTACATGGCACATCCCCCCCCCATATTTGATCATATTTTACCAATTGCACACAAAGGAGCTCGACATGTCGTAACAGCATAACACAATGTATTCAAGGTGTAGGGAATGTGAACTTATTTTTGGGAATATTTAAAACCAGAGTAAGAGACATCTTTATTCAAAATTGGAACAGTGAACTTCAAAATTCATCAAGAGCAAAAACGTATAACTTATTAGCAGACTTTCGTTTTCAACCGTACTTAGATAGTATTACTACTTATAAATTTAGAACATGTCTCACACGATTAAGGGTCTCGGCGCATAAATTAGAAGTTGAATCTGGACGATGGCATAAGCCAGCTAAAGTACCTTTTAATGAACTTAAATGTAAATGTTGTAGCACTTTAGAAGATGAATTTCATTTTGTTTTAGAATGTCTAGTATATAAGGATTTAAGAAAAGTTTACATCAAAAATTATTATTGGAAACACCCGAATATTTTGAAATTTGCAGAGCTATTGAATAGCGAAAATCAATGTACGATAAAAAACCTATCATTGTTTGTACACAAAAGTTTTGAATTAAGGTCACAACTATACTTCTAATAGTCCTTATTCTCCCCTTACCAATTATCAACTTTTTGCTGTTAGACACACATACAAGTGTTTATAGATTAACTGTAATATGTGCTAATTTATTGAATTACATGTATACATTATTTTATAATTTTGAACATACTATATATATTATATATGCATACACATTATCTCTAAATTGTGTTCTGACACCACCATTGACATGCTATGTTTATAATTGTATATATGTTTGTAGAATGATAGGCTAAAAGCCTTTTTCTGAATAAAAGCTATCTATATCTATAGCGCTATAGTCTCTGTTTGTTGTTTATTGTGTTAATTGAAGTATGTATTATTCAGTTTATTTCTTCAAACGTTTTTATCCATACATACTCTATTTCTTTCATTTTTTCTCCACATTTTACTTTGGTCGTAGACTTTCGCCCTATGTGTAATGTACTTTTTGCCTGATTAAGTTTGAAACCAAACCAATGTCTGGCACATGAACAAAAAATCTCACTAAAAAAAGAGTATATTAAGTCAGACAGGGAAGGCAGCACTCAACTTAACCAGCCGAGCACAGAAAACATTAAAAACACACAAAGCACAATGCCCAACTAAACAAGCGCAGATCCGCCCAAGTCCAAGCTGTCGAAAAGTATAATAAATTATAACTAGCTGAATGACCCAGTAGAAAAGATACAGCAACCAAAAGGCGGAATGCCTACGCTGAATGACCTAGTAACAACAGTAAAACTGCTGAACTACATAGTTATAGCAGCCTTTAGTCTACATAGTTATAGCAACCTATATAATGCTTAACAATGCGATAAACATTTGGCAGCCTATATAATAATCATCGTGTTAGCTTTAACAGTGATACGAGACACCATGTCCCATTATAAAGTAAATATTCCATAACCTTTTTTCTAGGATTACAAATGCGTGTTTTATTGTTATATAGTAATAAGTAATTGACAACTCATATCAAGGATGTCTCTACATGTATTTGGAATACATTCATTTTGTGGTATTCGCTGTTGTTATTCTAATCATTTAATAATTTTGAATCTGTTTAGAAATAAAGACAACTACATTTCAATGCACTTCCAGGCTAATTGTAAATTTCTATCGTTTTTTATCGGATATTTTACTCAGTTTTGTTGAGCTGTTATTTGTAGCACTTGCACGGTGTCCGGCTCCAGTTAGGCTTTGAATAAAGACATTTAGACAGAGGTGACCGTTTTGCCAATAAATTGGTTAAAATGCTTGTTTATGTTTTCTGTGCTCGGCTGTTTCAGTTGAGTGCTGCCTTGCCGTCCGAATTTTATTATCGTTTACGCATGGATTATAATTTATCTGTAACTTGCTTTAGTCTTGCAATGTGTACACACCTTTTTATGTGTGCAAAATTATAAAACTTAGGTATTATACATAAAACCTTGTGTTGTCATGGCGACAACTGCATTATATGCAACTCATTTCATGGATATCACATATTTAACTTAATCCATACAAAAGGAACATTTTGAAAAAAAACACCATTTTGAAAATTCATAACAAGTGTTTAAATATTTGGGGAATACATGTGTCTTTAGTGTCAAGACTTTTAATATTATACACAAGCGAATAAAACAAACTACATTTACAAATACAACAATCAGTAGTTCATATGGCTGTATTTTAATTAACCAATGGTTGTAACGGAGGGAAATCGTGGATATAACAAAAACCCGGAAAATGTGCAATATTGGCTAACTAATCTGAAATCTAAATCATGTCTCAGGGAAACATTCTGTCCCACCTTTAAGTCAATGATTATTGATATATGTGCGGTATGGTCCAAATCTGATACAGAAAGAGTGGTAACTCGTTCATCGTCTACAGCAAGGTGAACCTGCGCATAGTAGTAGTATTTATCTAATGTTCCCTTAAGCATAGCGTGAAAGACGTACGTTCCAGTCACAGGAGCAACAAATGTTCCAGTGTTGTTATTGAAAGCGTTGCCAATGTTAGTGATAGGTTGTTGGAAAAGGAGAACCTGGTTGAGTCTCAGCTGATGTATACTGTGGTCGGTGTATGTGGCATAGAATGCGACCTTGGTTTCGTGGACTACTGGGTCTGAAAGAATACATATGTTACAATGTATGATGAACGGTCTAGCAAACACCTAAATCTACATATAGACCATCCATCAACATTATGAATTTCGCATTGCCTTTTCGTCGGCGTAAAACAGCAAGGTCAGTATGAAACAGGGGGATTTTCAAACTTCGGATGGACCTTGGATCTGTTACTTTAGGGAAAGATATCGGGTATTTTGGTAAAACGAGGAACCTATTTTGTAGAGGTAGTCTTTTTTTTGGGAAACAGAGCATGATTTTTATGCCCTGGTGTCTACTGATGCAGGAAACATATAATGATTGTCTTGTCCATCCGTTCGTATGTCCGTGCGTTTGTCTGTTCGTCCAACAATGTTAACCAAAAACTTTCAAGTTGTTGAAACAAAAGTACGTTTATACAGTCCATCAGGGCATTGCTTTCAAACTTGACATTCTCATTTACCACCATTTACACCTTACATTGTCTACAGCCATGTAACACTATCCAACATTTGAACATAATTATAGCTCCTGGTTGATTTAGCTAGTTTATATGGACAATGTTTCCACCCGGACATAAGCGTTTATTAAACGCAGCCTTGTTAAGATTTACCGTTTTCTTTTATATTTATAAAATGGATAACATTTGGTCTTCCACGGTTTAGTTTGTTATATATAAGTAGATGGATAACAATTACATGTACTAGTACATCATTGTTTGAACATGTATACTTTCTGTTGCCGTTTACTTTTTATTCAATCGGATAAACCCTAAATACATGACATGTTTGCTTGTTGTTGGTGCACTTAAATAATAAAAATTTATAAAATAATTTCACTACATCTAAATATTTTCTATATTGGGTCTTAGTTATACTAGTACAGGTTTGTCGTTTGTACATTTTCCCATGTGCGTTTAATATAACATATAAATACAAACTTACTGAGTCTGTAGCTGCTTTCCCGACTCTTGATTACATTTGGTACTGATGGTTGGTCTATGTCATCAATGTCATCTGGTTGTTGAAGGTTTGCGTCACTGTCTGATTGTTCCAATGTCTTCTTTATGTCATTTATCTCATCCAGCATCATATCTTCTTTCTGTTTAAACTTCAACTCCATTTCTGCAATTTTTAATCTCAAGCCAGATAGTTCGGATTCCATTTCAGTAATTTTAGCGTCTTTCGCTGCTTCTCGTCTTTCTATAGACTCGATTCTCTGTAGTAAAACATTAAGCACTTCTTTGACATCCCTCTCAGTCGCTGCACTAAGCACTTCTTTGACACCCCTCTCAGCCTCTGCATTAATCCCTCCATCGTCGTCCCTCACAGTCGCTGCATTAAGCACTTCATCGACAAACCTCTCATTCGCTGCTTTAAGCACTTCATGATCATCCCTCTTAGCTGCTGCATTAAGCACTCCATCGTCACCCCTCTCCGTCGCTGAATTAAACAGTACATCGGCATCCCTCTCAGCTGCTGCATTAAGTACTTCATAGACACCCCTCTCAGCCGCTGCAGAGAAAACGCTTTGAAACACAAAAGCTGTAGTGATCAATGCAAGAAAAAAACTTATCCCCACCATGTTTGACGCAATCATAGTGTCCTTATATTGTCACACATACGCATGTATAAATTAAGAGATAAGACATTTGTACATTTTGCAATGATGCACTATTCATTTCGCTGTTCTCTGATATGACTTGATTATTTAATTAAACCACACTAATTGCACATGTCTGACAAATGTACCACCACGTGAGCAAATAATAATCACGTGTTGTTAGTATTAGAGATGGCGATATCAGTGAGAATATGAACAGGAATAACTGTGTGGGCATGCGTCGTGATTAACGCACGGGACGCCCTGAGGGATGTGTGTTCAGGCGTCGTGAATAATGCAGGGAACGCCCGGAGGGATGTGAATCACGCACATGACGTTTGGAGGTATGTAAATGACGCACGGGACGCCCAGAGCGATGAGTGTTCAGGCGTCGTGAATAACGCAGGGAAAGTCCAGGGGTCGTGTATTCAGGCGTCGTGAATAATGCACGGGGCGCCCAGGGGATGTGTATTCAGGCGTCGTGAATAATGCACGGGGCGCCCAGGGGACGTGTAATCAGGCGTCGTGAATAATGCACGGGGCTCCCAGGAGATGTGTATTCAGGATCGTGAATGATGCAGGGAATGTCCAGGGGATGTGTTTTCAGGCGCCGTGAATGATACAGGAATCACCCAGAGGGATGTGTTTTCAGGCGTCGTGAATGATACAGGAATCACCCAGAGGGATGTGTATTCAGGCGTCGTGAATAATACAGGAATTACCCAGAGGGATATGTATTCAGGCGTCGTGAATGATGCAGGAATCACCCAGAGGGATGTGTATTCAGGCGTCGTGAATAATACAGGAATCACCCAGAGGGATGTGTTTTCAGGCGTCGTGAATGATACAAGAATCACCCAGAGGGATGTGTATTCAGGCGTCGTGAATGATACAGGAATCACCCAGAGGGATGTGTTTTCAGGCGTCGTGAATGATACAGGAATCACCCAGAGGGATGTGTATTCAGGCGTCGTGAATGATACAGGAATCACCCAGAGGGATGTGTATTCAGGCGTCGTGAATAATATAGGAATCACCCAGAGGGATGTGTATTCAGGCGTCGTAAATGATACAGAAATGTCAGACAGGCACCAGCCGTACATCGGGACTATGTTGATGTTATTACACGAAAACCATTCGTAAACCCTACAACAATAATTTGATAAAAGACAAATGAATACCTAAGATGAAATAAAAATGGTACCAGTATATCGCTCGCTAGACGCTCGGCATGAAAGCGAATCTGGCTACTCCTCTCTCATACCCCTTGGCGATTAACAACGTCAGGAATGAGGTGTCAAGAGTGATTAATACAAGTTAGAAAAACTTGTTTCGCAATCGACATAAAATAAATAAGTATATACAAACAACTTTACTTATTAAGTTTCACTTTTTACCCTAGGTCTCACTGTGAAGAATATTGATTCACCGAAGGACCTGATTCAGCGAGGGACCTATGTAACACATACCAGACATTGCGTTATTATTTTCCAGAGCATATTCTAGACGCTGATCGTTTGACGTACAGGAAACGGAATGATCCACCCACGACTTCACATTTCACATTCAGCGAAATTCAATTGCTCTGTTTAGTTTTCCAAATCGAACCAACTACAAGTCGTAATTGCATTATTGTTTTGAAAACAAATACAATTCAAGAAGAGTGATACAGGATGATGCAGAGCGTTCTAATAACTACTGTCACGATATATTTGGGAAACTAAATCAGCTTAGAAAGAGGGTAGTTCTAATTGATAAGGGCTGAATTTCAAAATCAATATCCCTATCATTTTCTCAAGATCCAAATCTTACAATAATTAGTTTCCGTTCAAAACTCTCTGCTTAAAAACATTAAGAGTTTAGAATCGAAAATTGCAGACGAAATTGTTTAATATCGACACTGATATAATGAGGCAATCATTATGGGAATGTGGCAAAACTGAGCAACCACTGTTTGAGTGTGGCAATCATTATGGGAATGTGGCAACACTGAGCAACCACTGTTTGAGTGTGGCAATCATTATGGGAATGTGGCAACACTAAGCAACCACTGTTTGAGTGTGGCAATCATTATGGGAATGTGGCAACACTGAACAACCACTGTTTAAGTGTGGCATTCATTATGGGAATTTGGCAACACTGAGCAACCACTGTTTGAGTGTGGCAATCATTATGGGAATGTGGCAACACTGAGCAACCACTGTTTGAGTGTGGCAATCATTATGGGAATGTGGCAACACTAAGCAACCACTGTTTGAGTGTGGCAATCATTATGGGAATGTGGCAACACTGAGCAACCACAGTTTGAGTGTGGCAATCATTTTGGGAATTTGGCAAAACTGAGCAACCACAGTTTGAGTGTGGCAATTATATGAATAGTATGGAGAATTAAACTGGCTCCTGACCTTTATATATGACAAGGTTCTTGCGTTGAATATATAAATTTCCGCGTCAAATGTGTAAATGAGTCATTATGCTAGTGTATGTGACGTTATAGTCTAGAACATTTAACTTGTGACCTTTGAATATTTGTGCTTATCGGTAGTCCAACCAGAATTGTTATTTTAACTAATCAAAACATTCTTACGGTACAGTAACCATGGTAACAAAAACACACGAGGATTGATTAGCGACAAGTCAAATGTTTTCGCTAATACCTGGAGACCGTTAACATGGACGAGCGCTACGTAGCGCTTTCCACGGGAGGTAATCCTTGTCTTCTTTATTTAATTCAACGGGAGGTAACTCTTGGAGCTCTTCAACAAAACGAAAAGAGTTAAACTACAGTGTAAACAAACATGGCGGCCATGTGGAATAACAGTAATTGGTACGGTCCGTACGGCATTTATACGCGATTCATAAAAAATTGTCCGAGGTGCCCCGATTGGAACTACAATTTGCAATGATGCACTATTCATTTCGCTGTTCTCTGATATGACTTGATTATTTAATTAAACCACACTAATTGCACATGTCTGACAAATGTACCACCACGTGAGCAAATAATAATCACGTGTTGTTAGTATTAGAGATGGCGATATCAGTGAGAATATGAACAGAAATAACTGTGTGGGCATGCGTCGTGATTAACGCACGGGACGCCCTGAGGGATGTGTGTTCAGGCGTCGTGAATAATGCAGGGAACGCCCGGAGGGGTGTGAATCACGCTAATGACGTTTGGAGGGATGTAAATGACGCACGGGACGCCCAGAACGATGAGTGTTCAGGCGTCGTGAATAACGCAGGGAAAGCCCAGGGGACGTGTATTAAGGCGTCGTGAATAATGCACGGGGCGCCCAGGGGATGTGTATTAAGGCGTCGTGAATAATGCACGGGGCGCCCAGGGGACGTGTATTCAGGCGTCGTGAATAATGCACGGGGCGCCCAGGGGACGTGTATTCAGGCGTCGTGAATAACGCACGGGGCGCCCAGGGGATGTGTATTCAGGCGTCGTGAATGATGCAGGGAATGTCCAGGGGATGTGTTTTCAGGCGCCGTGAATGATACAGGAATCACACAGAGGGATGTGTTTTCAGGCGTCGTGAATGATACAGGAATCACCCAGAGGGATGTGTTTTCAGGTGTCGTGAATAATACAGGAATCACACAGATGGATGTGTTTTCAGGCGTCGTGAATAATACAGGAATCACCCAGAGGGATGTGTATTCAGGCGCCGTGAATAATACAGGAATCACACAGATGGATGTGGTTTCAGGCGTCGTGAATAATACAGGAATCACACAGATGGATGTGTTTTCAGGTGTCGTGAATAATACATGAATCACCCAGATGGATGTGTTTTCAGGTGTCGTGAATAATACAGGAATCACACAGATGGATGTGTTTTCAGGCGTCGTGAATAATACAGGAATCACACAGAGGGATGTGTATTCAGGCGTCGTGAATAATACAGGAATCACCCAGAGGGATGTGTTTTCAGGCGTCGTGAATAATACAGGAATCACCCAGAGGGACGTGTTTTCAGGCGTCGTGAATGATGCAGGGAATGTCAGACAGGCACCAGCCGTACATCGGAACTATGTTGATGTTATTACATGAAAACCATTCGTAAACCCTATAACAATAATTTTATAAAAGACAAATGAATACCTAAGATGAAATAAAAATGGTACCAGTATATTTCTCGCTAGACGCTCGGCATACAAATGAATCTAGCTTTTCTTCTCTCATACCCCTTGGTGATGAATAACATCAGGAATGAGGTGTCGAGGGTGATTAATATAGGTTAGTATAAGTTATATAAAAACTTGTTTCGCAATCGACCTAAAATAAATTAGTATATACAAACAACTTTACTTATTAAGTTCCACTTTTTACCCTGGGATCCACTGTGAAGAATATTGATTCACAGAAGGACCTGATTCAGCGAGGAACCTATGTAACAAATACCAGACATTGCGTTTTTATTTTCCAGAGCATATTTTAGACGCTGAGCGTTTGACGTACAGGAAACGGAATGATCCACCCACGACTTCACATTTCACATTCAGCGAAATTCAATTGCTCTGTTTAGTTTTCCAAGTCGAACCAACTGCAAGTCGTTATAGCATTATTGTTTTGAAAACAAATACAATTGGAGAAGGATAATACAGGATGATGCAGAGCGTTCTAATAACTCCTGTCACGATATATTTGGGAAACTAAATCAGCTTAGAAAGAGGGTAGTTCTAATTGATAAGGGCTGAATTTCAAAATCAATATCCCTATCATTTTCTCAAGAACCAAATCTTACAATAATTAGTTTCCGTTCAAAACTCTCTGCTTAAAAACATTAAGAGTTTAGAATCGAAAATTTCAGACGAAATTGTATAATATCGACACTGATATAATGAGGCAATCATTATGGGAATGTGGCAACACTGAGCAACCACTGTTTGAGTGTGGCAATCATTATGAGAATGTGGCAACACTGAGCAACCACTGTTTGAGTGTGGCAATCATTATGAGAATGTGGCAACACTGAGCAAACACTGTTTGAGTGTGGCAATCATTATGGAAATGTGGCAACACTGAACAACCACTGTTTGAGTGTGGCAATCATTATGGGAATGTGGCAACACTGAGCAACCACTGTTTGAGTGTGGCAATCATTATGGGAATGTGGCAACACTGAGCAACCACTGTTTGAGTGTGGCAATCATTATGGGAATGTGGTAACACTGAGCAACCACTGTTTGAGTGTGGCAATCATTATGGGAACGTGGCAACACTGAGCAACCACAGTTTGAGTGTGGCAATCATTATGGAAATGTGGCAACACTGAACAACCACTGTTTGAGTGTGGCAATCATTATGGGAATGTGGCAACACTGAGCAACCACTGTTTGAGTGTTGCAATCATTATGGGAATGTGGCAACACTGAGCAACCACTGTTTGAGTGTTGCAATCATTATGGGAATGTGGCAACACTGAGCAACCACTGTTTGAGTGTGGCAATCATTATGGGAATGTGGCAACACTGAACAACCACTGTTTGAGTGTGGCAATCATTATGGGAATGTGGCAACACTGAGCAACCACTGTTTGAGTACGGCAATCATTATGAGAATGTGGTAACACTGAGCAACCACTGTTTGAGTGTGGCAATCACTATGGGAATGTGGCAACACTGAGCAACCACTGTTTGAGTGTGGCAATAATTATGGGAATGTGGCAACACTGAACAACCACTGTTTGAGTGTGGCAATCATTATGGGAATGTGGCAAAACTGAGCAACCACTGTTTGAGTGTGGCAATCATTACGGGAATGTGGCAATACTGAGCAACCACTGTTTGAGTGTGGCAATCATTATGGGAATGTGGCAAAACTGAGCAACCACAGTTTGATATGTATAGTACGGAGAATTAAACTGGCTCCTGACCTTTATATATGACAAGGTTCTTGTGTTGAATATATAAATTTCCGCGTCAAATGTGTAAATGAGTCATTATGCTAGTGTATGTGACGTTATAGTCTAGAACATTTAACTTGTGACCCTTGAATTGGTCCAGATATTGAGTCCATACAAAGAGACCTTGGTAGATCATACATAAGTAGTCCAAACAGAGAGTTCAGCTTTTAGCTTTTATAATTATGATACTGAGTGTGTATCTTTTTCCATGCTTTATGATGCCTGGAATATCAGGAAAATGCACCGTTACAATAACAATATTAAAAAAAATCTCGACCAGGACGGGTATCCCCTCCCGCACCCACCCCTCTTGGCCCCCCCAGAAAACAAGTCCTGGATACGGCCCTGGAATATCTGTGCTTATCGGTAGTCCAACCAGAATTGTTATTTTAACTAATCAAAACATTCTTACGGTACAGTAACCATGGTAACAAAAACACACGAGGATTGATTAGCGACAAGTCAAATGTTTTCGCTAATACCTGGAGACCGTTAACATGGGCGAGCGCTACGTAGCGCTTTCCACGGGAGGTAATCCTTGCCTTCTTTATTTTATTCAACGGGAGGTAACTCTTGGAGCTCTCCAACAAAACGAAAATAGTTAAACTACAGTGTAAACAAACATGGCGGCCATGTGGAATAACAGTAATTGGTACGGTCCGTACGGCATTTATACGCGATTCATAAAAAATTGTCCGAGGTGCCCCGATTGGAACTACAGTAACTCAGCCTCGCAGCGGGTTTGAACTCGAGTACACTCGAGGGTTGAAACTCGACACGTTTTGCTGTAACTCTAGTTAATCGAGTTTACTCTCGTAAGTCAGCTGAACTCGCTCAATGTAACCTGTGTTAATTAATGTGTCCTTCCTGTAGTAATTTTGACGTTATCTGTGTTAATGGTTTATTTTTGCAGTAATCGTTACGTAATTGTATAAATGTTTCATTCCCGCAGTATTGAACATGTGTCATTCTCACAGCGAATGTGATGGTATCGGTGTAAATGTGATTCTACTTCAGTGAATGTGTAATTTAGTAACTCTCTTAGTCAGTGAATGAGACATCACCTGTGTAAATGAGTCATTCCCGTAATTATTGTGACGTTACCTGAGTGTGTAAATGTGTAATTCTCCCAGTGTATGTGACATTATCTGCGTAAATGTGTAATTCTCTCAGTGTATGTGACATTATCTGCGTAAATGTGCAATTATCTCATTGTATTATGACGTTACCTAGTATGTGAATGAGACTTCTTTCAGTATTTGTAACGTTACCTGCGTAAATGTGTAATTCCCTCATTGTATGAGACGTTACCAGCGTAAATGTGTAATTCCCTCATTGTAAGTGACGTTACCTGCGTAAATGTGTAATTCATTGTATGAGAGGTTACCTGCGTAAACGTGTAATTCATTGTATGAAACGTTACCTGCGTACATGTTGTGACCTGTGTAAATGTGTAATTATATCAGTGTTTGAGACGTTACCTGTGTAAATGTGTAATTCTCTCAGTGTATGAGACGTTGTCTGTGTAATTGTGTCATTCCATCATAGAAGGTGACGTTAGCTGTGTGAATGAATCTTCTCTCAGTATTTGTGACGTTTCCCGGGTAAATGAGCCATTCTCTCAGTGAATGTGACGTTACTTATAAACTAACAGTGTCATTCTCCCAGTGAATGTGACGTTACCTGTGTAAAAATGTCATTCCCCAGCAGTGAATCTGACGTCACATATGTAAATATGTCATTTCCCAGCAGTGAATATGACGTCACATAATTATGTAAATATGTCATTTCCCAGCAGTGAATATGACGTCACATATGAAAATATGTCATTCCCTCAGCAGTGAATATGACGTCACATATGTAAATATGTCATTCCCTCAGCAGTGAATATGACGTCACATATGTAAATATTGTGAGGCATGGCCTCAGATGTTTAGAACATCATTTTATGGCCTCAGATGACAAGTAAATGCCTCTATTTAGTCTATTTAGCTCCAAATGTTGTTGTGCTATTTTTAGTAACAATGACTTACATGTACATTTTTAGAGTTTGGAAAGCGCTATTGTCTATATTATGCTATGTCATGCCATAATATTATAGATATACTTAGATATTTATTAGATTTAGCTATTTACCTTAACAATCAGATGCTAGATCGTTGCTGTATCACAATATTTGACTTTATGTTCGTAGCATTCTGGAAAATGTGACATTTGTCCGCCATGTTTGTTTTTGGTAGTTGCAACTTCCGGTTAGTATTTAATCTCTAACCTTCAAAGTCAGTTATATTTTATTTATACCTTGAATTATTATACGTTGGTACTTTATAATAGAATGGTATGTTTTTATGTTAGAGGTAATTTAGTAATGGTATCTTAATGTTCAGTCATGTTTACCGGCTCCTAGGCCAAGTTTTATTCTCTAAGCTCATTTGCATACCAGCCTCGTTTTGGGTATACCAGTTTTCTTCACATTGCCACTGTCCCCAGAGCAGGCCAGACGTGTTTCTGGAGCTCTCTTTTATTTTGTTAGTATTTGTTAAGTAACCTTTCATTCAACTTTTATTCTGAATTGCTTCGATTAGATTATTATTGTAGACTTTATTGAGGTCATTATCTGTAATGTTATTTGATATTTGGCGGTCATGTAACTTGGGCCTATTTAAGCAATTTGTCGTCTGTCTGACTCTGACTTCGAACTATCGTTATTTTAGTCTTAGTAATTATTTAGTATTTGGTCTGATATCCTCTCTTGTCTTTTTGTTAAGCCCTTTTACCTAATAAATTCACGTTAAGCCGAAAGGAACCTTGTCTGTACTCTTTGAATTGATTATTATCTTGGCAATTGTCACGGTCTCGCACAGTTGTTAGCCGCTATCTGGTCTCTTGTAGCCAGTTTAGCCACTCTCGAGCTGTGATACACGCTACCAGTGTATTTAACCAGTTTTCGACCAGGCTATCGGTCCGAGTTGTTGTTAGACCTACGTCTATACTCTTGAGCATATCACATATTGATTGCTGTTGTAGCACCACAGGTGTTTGTGCACACACATATTTCGCACACAGGTACTTAGTGCCTTTCAGTACATCTGCACAGTCACTCAGTACACACACACGCACGGGCGTTACAAAATTGGTGGCAGCGGTGCAGATCTTGTCTCTCCGATTTATTTTCAGTCCATGTTTATAAACATGACACAGAACTTCAAGGCTAATTCCAAGCCTTGGTGAGTATAATCAGTAGTTGTTAGTTGTTTATTAGTGATAAGTCAGTACAAAAAAAACCAGACGACGTTAGGAGCTAAGCCGTTACCAGGCTTAGGTTTAAGTCGCTCCCAGACTTAAATGGTGAGACAAAGCCATTACCAGGCTTAGGTAAAAGGGTGTTATTGTGTTTACTGTTGTTAACTGTTCGGTACGTTGAGCGGATTGGTTGTTCCGTGCCCTGCCGATTATCTTAAATACGTTCAGTCTGCCATTCCTGTGAGGTTTGGGAGGTTTAAGTCGCTTCCAGACTTAAACGACGAAAGCCGTTTCCAGGCTTTCGAGGTATTTTTATACCAGGTAACTACTGCCGTTCCCAGGCAAATAATGATCTTTAAAGTACAAACTTTATTTAGTATTCCATGTTACCGTCAGTCTTTACCATCCATCGTGGACGACAGCCGTTGCCAGACTTATAGTCGTTACCAGACTATATTAATTACACATGCATTTCCTTACAGTACTGTCTAGTCGCTACCAGGCTGATAGTGGTTGCCAGATTATACCCCGTGCCAGATTCATAGTCGTTACCAGACTTTATTAATTATACATGCATTTCCTTACAGTACTGTCTAGTCGCTACCAGGCTGATAGTGGTTGCCAGATTATACCCCGTGCCAGATTCATAGTCGTTACCAGACTTTATTAATTACATATGCATTTTCTTACAGTACTGTCTAGTCGCTACCAGGCTGATAGTTGTCGCCAGACTATACTTTGCCAGACTCATACCGGGTAGTCGTAACCAGATTATATTGATTGCAAATTATTTCCTTACAGTACTGTGTAGTCGTTACCAGACTTACAGTTGTTGCCAGTCTGCCTAGTCGTTACCAAACTTTGTAAATCACACGTAACTCACTTACGGTACTGTTTCCAGGTTAGAGAAGCCAATTGTATGCCAATATACACTGTATTGTAATTGTTGTTTAACATAAACCTTGTTTACAGTCCAAACCTGGAGATGGAGTTTTTCATGGATCCAGCTCATATACCAGAAACTAACCAGACCAAGTATACCAATAGTGAACCCACTATAGAACTACAACCTTCCAGTGAAGCGAGACTGACCATCAATACGGCCTTGGGGACAGAGGCAATGTCAAACCAAGTTTCGATGGACGGTGGAGCCAACCTAGAGGTGACTGGGACAGATGACAAGTTGGTACAGGGTACCCCTTTTAGAGAAGAAACCTGGCGCAGGCGTACCAGGAATGAAATAGACGTTTCTGTTGATCAGAGATTTTTAGACCTTGGCAGTTTTACACCATATCCAGTGGATCCGTCAAAGCCCCGGGGGTCTGTCAATTCCATGCATGGTGAGACTAATCAAGGGATGGGAGGTATATACAGTAAATTCTCCAAGAGGTCCTCGGCTGGTGGTCAGGCGACCCATGCTATAGATCGCGGCCAGGTACCTACGGGATTAAGGGAAAACGATCCACTGGATGAATTGGGGTATTGGAGGAGAGGGCGGCAGGCTTTCCGGGCGAGCTGTAACCGGCATCCTCGAGACTTCTTACCTCATGAGTGGTGTAGATCTGGCCATTATCAACACAACCACATAAAACCACCAACTTTTGATGGCGCTAATGACTTCAATGCTTATTTAACGCAGTTTGAAATTACAAGTGATTTAAATGAGTGGAGCTATGAAACAAAAGCCGTCCAGTTAGCAGTATCTTTGAGAGGAGGAGCTGCAGAAATCTTAAATGATATTCCCATAGAGAGACGTAGAGACTATGACTTAATTGTCAAAAGTCTTATGGACCGATTTCAACCACAAAATCAGAGACAACTTCATGTCGCGAAATTAAGAGCCAGAATAAGAAAGCGAAATGAACCTTTAGAGGAGTTGGCCATGGATATAAAGAAAATGGTGAGACTAGCCTACCCAGAATTGAATATGAAATGTAGGGAAAACATGACGTTGGAATATTTCACCGAAGCCCTAAACGACGATCAACAAAGAAGGGATCTGATTGTGGGAGGTCCAACCACGATGACAGACGCATTGAGGTTGGCTACAGAAGTAGAATTAAGTTATTCCCGTCAAAGCCAGACTTTCGCTAGATCGGTCCAAAACAGTGACTCGTTATTGAAAAGGATAGAGAAATTAGAGAGACTTTCAGAAACCCATGCTACTTGTACTTACAGGATAGCCAAAATTGGAGAATACTCTGGATTAGATGCAAATTCTGCTAAGGTTCATGCTAATCTTCATAAAAGAATATGCAACTATTGTCATGCTCCTGGGCACATTAGGAAGTATTGCCCCATACGCATAGAGTAACAGAATCAACACAGGAAAAATCATCAGAACCCACAGATTAGAAATTCATGGACACAAAATGACGAAATGAAGTACCAAGGTCCTATTGCTAGAAAACAAGGAAACTTTTAGTAGCTAAGTAATAGATTTATGGAATTTGAAGTTGCCTACACATAAATTATTAATACTTACATGAGCAGGATCACAAGATGAAGTGTTTGAATCAACTCAACCAAAGCAGTCATGATTGCTACAGTAGAGATTTTTTAATAGAGATATTTTGAGGAAGTTATAGACAGAAGACAGATTATCCTACCACGGCCGGGGAAGATAATCTGTATGTAAGGTGATTGATTGAGCGGGCGAGAATTCCAAAAATGACCTTGACCCCCTGAGGAATTCTGTTAAGATGACTGATGACTAGCCGCAGTTGAAATTGGTCAACATTCCATTACGCTGATCCTGACAATTTTGGAGAAATATTCTGCATTTGTACACCGTCTACACGTCTTGCCCTGTTTAGTTGCAAATTGTCACATCATAGTTTTTGTGTGCGTCACAGTACCAGTGCCGCATCGTTCAAGTGCAGCGTCACATTACAAGTGCCGCATCGTTCAAGTGCAGCGTCACATTACAAGTGCCGCATCGTTCAAGTACAGCGTCACATTACAAGTGCCGCATCGTTCAAGTGCAGCGTCACAAAGTGCCGCATCGTTCAAGTGCAGCGTCACAAAGTGCCGCATCGTTCAAGTGCAGCGTCACAAAGTGCCGCATCGTTCAAGTGCAGCGTCACATTACAAGTGCCGCATCGTTCAAGTGCAGCGTCACAAAGTGCTGCATCGTTCAAGTGCAGCGTCACAAAGTGCCGCATCGTTCAAGTGCAGCGTCACAAAGTGCCGCATCGTTCAAGTGCAGCGTCACAGTACCAGTGCCGCATCTTTTGTAATTTTTTATATGAATGCCAGGTCACAATACCAGTGACACTTCTTTTGTAATTTTTTATATGAGTGCCTAGTCATACTCCTAGTGACATGTTCCCAGTGCCATGTTTCCAGTGATGTCACACTCCCAGTGACATGTTCCCAGTGATGTCACACTCCCAGTGACATGTTTCCAGTGATGTCACACTCCCAGTGACATGTTCCCAGTGATGCCACACTCCCAGTGACATGTTTCCAGTGATGTCACACTCCCAGTGACATGTTTCCAGTGATGTCATCCAGTGACATGTTTCCAGTGATGTCACACTCCCAGTGACATGTTTCCAGTGATGTCACACTCCCAGTGACATGTTTCCAGTGATGTCACACACCTAGTGACATGTTTCCAGTGATGTCACACTCCTAGTGACATGTTCCACTACTGCCAGAGAGAACCCTTGATGACCTGGAGGTTATCTCGCTTCCAGAGACGTGATCATTGTGCAGTTGCAGTGGTTTTCCCTAACCTCTGAAGTGAGAGTTCAACCTACTTATCCACTTAATTTATTTATACCGCGTGGAATGAATTTATATCGCGTGAATTTAACTTTTGATTACATAATTAATACGCGTTGGACCACTTACTGGAAACAGAAGAAGATTAAGTATATGTATTAATTGTATATTTTCTGTTTTTATGATCATTGTAATTGTAGCTATGAATTGTGTAATTGTGAAAAAGTTTGTCAGTAAGTGTCTGTGCATACATTGAATTGGTAATTAAATTTAACAATTAGGCTTTTATCACTCAGGTAAATTTTATTATGTTTAATTAGGACTGCTTGTAAGCCTCTTATGTTATCTTAGACTGTCTGAATTGCAATTGAACTATGAATACTGGTTTAATTCATGTCATTATGGAGTCTTGTGTTATGCTACATGTTTGTCATCTTATCATTACTGTAAGTTAAATAATTTGTACAGTGTTCAGGGTGTAGAGGTTGTATTAGTTTAAAGGGACTGTTTCATAGAACTGGTGTTGTATGAATTCTTAGTATACTGCTATAATTTACTGTAGAAGTTACATCTTGATGTTTGATATTGTATATTAAAATTATTTTTTTTTTGTGTGTTCTTGTGTATAATTGTTTTTGTGAAAAGCAAAATTTAAGTCTGTCATTTTGGTTCAACTACCACGACTTAGAGATGGCAAAATCTCAGTCTCTCAGATGTTGTGAAATCAGTTGTTATCAATGCTATTTGTGTCCACATTTTATATGGTGACATAGCACATGTTTAGTGACATACTGTACTTGGTATGTTAAGGTAAATTATATTGCTAGCATCACATGTTGTACATTTATATATTTGAGTATTTTTTTTCAGGGCTATCACAGCTTATACTGTTTGTAAAGTTATAATATCTATGCTTAGAGGCCAGTAATTTAATGCCAGTCTGTTTCATAGCTCTTCAGTAAAAGTATTAAACGTCAGAAAACGGTCTGTATGGTCTGCTGAAGACTAAAATTCAGGGTGCTGTCTGTTTCTTCATTATACCCTTAGATATTGAACCTTAGAGCCTCTGAGTATTTTTGATTATTTGCGTTGTCACATACAGGTACCTTTAAAATATTTATCTTTAGATGATGTACTTTAATTGTTTGCATGTTACTCAAACGTGTTAGGTATGTAATTAGACTATGTTATTTTGATGTTATACCAGATCATTTATGGCACTAATATTGTTATTTTGATGAATTTGTTAACCATTCATGGACTGTCCATTGTCAATTTTTTTGAGTTAGAGAGTAAGATTAGTTCCACTACTTATGTGTATTGTACACTTGCTGTCTGATAGTACTATTGTGATCTTATGAGGATGATATTAGATAGTTTAGGCATTAGCAGTTGTATGATGACAATATTGAAAAATAAGCATTATCAATGTGATTTTTGTTATATGATGAAGTTGTATTTATGTTAATTTTGTTGTATAGCTGTTATATATGTGTTAATTGTTACAGTGCACATTTGAGATATTTTCCTTTAAAGGCTCATGGTGTTAATTTGAATTTCGAGTACGAAATTTTGTCAGAAGGGAAGGTAATGTGAGGCATGGCCTCAGATGTTTAGAACATCATTTTATGGCCTCAGATGACAAGTAAAGGCCTCTATTTAGTCTATTTAGCTCCAAATGTTGTTGTGCTATTTTTAGTAACAATGACTTACATGTACATTTTTAGAGTTTGGAAAGCGCTATTGTCTATATTATGCTATGTCATGCCATAATATTATAGATATACTTAGATATTTATTAGATTTAGCTATTTACCTTAACAATCAGATGCTAGATCGTTGCTGTATCACAATATTTGACTTTATGTTCGTAGCATTCTGGAAAATGTGACATTTGTCCGCCATGTTTGTTTTTGGTAGTTGCAACTTCCGGTTAGTATTTAATCTCTAACCTTCAAAGTCAGTTATATTTTATTTATACCTTGAATTATTATACGTTGGTACTTTATAATAGAATGGTATGTTTTTATGTTAGAGGTAATTTAGTAATGGTATCTTAATGTTCAGTCATGTTTACCGGCTCCTAGGCCAAGTTTTATTCTCTAAGCTCATTTGCATACCAGCCTCGTTTTGGGTATACCAGTTTTCTTCACATTGCCACTGTCCCCAGAGCAGGCCAGACGTGTTTCTGGAGCTCTCTTTTATTTTGTTAGTATTTGTTAAGTAACCTTTCATTCAACTTTTATTCTGAATTGCTTCGATTAGATTATTATTGTAGACTTTATTGAGGTCATTATCTGTAATGTTATTTGATATTTGGCGGTCATGTAACTTGGGCCTATTTAAGCAATTTGTCGTCTGTCTGACTCTGACTTCGAACTATCGTTATTTTAGTCTTAGTAATTATTTAGTATTTGGTCTGATATCCTCTCTTGTCTTTTTGTTAAGCCCTTTTACCTAATAAATTCACGTTAAGCCGAAAGGAACCTTGTCTGTACTCTTTGAATTGATTATTATCTTGGCAATTGTCACGGTCTCGCACAGTTGTTAGCCGCTATCTGGTCTCTTGTAGCCAGTTTAGCCACTCTCAAGCTGTGATACACGCTACCAGTGTATTTAACCAGTTTTCGACCAGGCTATCGGTCCGAGTTGTTGTTAGACCTACGTCTATACTCTTGAGCATATCACATATTGATTGCTGTTGTAGCACCACAGGTGTTTGTGCACACACATATTTCGCACACAGGTACTTAGTGCCTTTCAGTACATCTGCACAGTCACTCAGTACACACACACGCACGGGCGTTACAATATTCTCTCGGTGTATGAGGTGTTTTCATCACTCTATATATGTATAATTTGATTTCCTTATGATTCAGAGGGAGTAATATTAATTATCACGTTAATTACAAGTTAAATAGTAGTATTACATGAAATTAGAGATCTCGTTGACCTGGTGAGACTTTTTTTCATCTTTTTTACACTTCAGTATTAATGTCATTGCTACACATCACGTTCTTAGTTGCTCCACGAACTGATTAATTAATTAACTCACGATCGATTGGTCCCATGTATAAATTAATGATTTTCCGTAATTAAGTGCGAGTGCGCCTGTTCTGTTATGTGAGACTACGGTGTTCTCTTTCTGCTGCATGGTAGCTCTGGCAAAATTTGATACAATAAGATAATGCCACAATACTAGTACAATGAAATACATGTTGCATACAGTATTACTCTGCTACCAGTATTCGCGACCGTTTGTTTTTAAAATGCGTCTGTTACGTTATTAGTAAGTTAAAGTTTAAAGGGGGCATGCCCAGAAACTGGAGTGTCTTGGTTTGCATGCAACAAAATTGCGTTTATCACTTGTAAAACCAACTACTAGTATTACAGAACAAGAAGAAGAATTTGACTTAAAAAATTACTCGATAACGCGCGCTGTGATATTTTGTATATCGGTTGACAGTTCACTCTTTTTGCTCAATATTTCGACCTACAGGGTCTACTTCAGGAGGGATATTTTACAACTAGATTTTGTATATCGGTTTGAATAAAATAAATATTGAAGACAACGATGTTTAGTTGTTCTTGAAATATTAAAAAAAAATCTAGCGGGATATTTCGTTACTCTTTTACAGGGTTTTCATTATTTGACTTAGATATCAAAATGATACCAATTTGATTGCTATTCGAGACACTTCAGTTCCAGGGCATGCCCCTTTAAGTTTATTAGCTTTTCTTCACACATGTTTTGTTTTGCTTTCAATTATTTAAGAAATGTACACCGGGGTACTATTTTATCAAATCACTCACGAAGATCTTAAAGTTACGTTCACATTTAAATTCTTTATATCTCTTTGACGGCTTTAAGTAATGGTAAAGGGTTGTTCAATATAAGTAATTACCCAGTCAATGAATCCCTACAAACAATCTCTGAGCCTAACACGTATGTTTTAAAGAATCATTCATAATTCAAATTTCAACGTGAGTATACGATTTTTTAAGTGCTTTGATAAAACAGTACCCGGGAGCATACTAAGCGTTTATGTGTGGAATGGCCTTTTCAGGCTTCCGTAGTTTACAGTCTGAACGCCAAAATTTGGGTATGTATAGTCCAGTCAGGGTAAAAATCCAGTGAAGCAGCGGTCGAGTCCACTATAACGGTGTAAAACCATTTATAAAGGCTAATACTATACAAACAGCTATGCTTTCAATGCTAAACAAACTATATTTCTCTACCTGTTTAGACAATGGTTGTTATCTTTTGTGTACACATAAACTGCGACGTCACTGTCACAATAGCATAACTGGACTGTAAGCATCCCAGTAGAAAAGCCCTAATGTTATCGTCCATTTGGCAATTAGACATGATTTTCTTGCGCAAATTGTCCATGTGCAAATCAATGTAGAGGCACATTAACCACGTGTTTCTTGGGATTTTAACTATTGTGGGATGGAGCAAACACTAAGTCGGCTAGAGTTCGTGAAACGTTTTAGTCAAGGATAAATAACCAAAGTCGCTCTGTTCCTTTAGGATAAAAATCCTTGAAGAAATCGTTTCACAAACTCTAACTTATGATAGATAACATCAGGGGTCCGTTGCATAAGCAAAGCGCTACCGAGCGCCTTTATTCAGTTACCTCCCGTTCAATTATAATTATATAGAAGGATTACCTCCCTTGGAAAGCGCTACGTAGCGCTCGCCCATGTTAACGGTCTCCATGAATGAGGTGTCGAGAGAGATTAATATAAGTTGGTAAAACTTGTTTCACAATCGACCTTAAATAAATAAGTATAAAATATATTGTCTGAGTAGTTGTAATGTTTTGTTTTTACCAATACAATATATTGACTTGTCATGCTTTGTGTGTTTCGCTTTCAATGTCGTTTATGGTCTATTCACATGCTTTATTGAAACTTGAGTTATATAGACACATTTTGATCAATTGGATATAATAAAGGTTATAACAATTTGTCAGCGTTTGACAGTTATGCCATTTCTGTTCAATTACGAACCCTTATCGACCATGCCTTATTCTTTGCTTCCCAGCTATCCTTTCTGTTCTCTTCAAATACTTAAAATACTTTAAACCAACACATTATTTCGCGCAATTTAAGTTCGCGGAACTCGCGAGTGGCATGAATTCGCGAAATTAAATATCCGTGAACATGTTCCAAACTTGAAAAACACGAACATGTCTCGTTAACGGTAGAGGTAGAGTTAGAACGCGAATATTTTTAGCCGCGAATATGTCGGCATTATGAAAACGCGAAATACAGTTGGTTCACAGTAGCTTCACAGAGTTTATTCTATTTGTTTCGATTCAAAAGCCATATGATTCATTGTTTCATCCGATCATTCTGACACAAGGCCTCTGGTCGATATAGCTGGCCACTGTCTTAAAGGTACAGCACCGATGATTCTGACACAAGGCCTCTGGTCGATATAGCTGGCCACTGTCTTAAAGGTACAGCACCGATCATTCTGACACAAGGCCTCTGGTCGATATAGCTGGCCACTGTCTTAAAGGCACAGCACCGATCATTCTGACACAAGGCCTCTGGTCGATATAGCTGGCCACTGTCTTAAAGGTACAGCACCGATCATTCTGACACAAGGCCTCTGGTCGATATAGCTGGCCACTGTCTTAAAGGTACAGCACCGATCATTCTGACACAAGGCCTCTGGTCGATATAGCTGGCCACTGTCTTAAAGGTACAGCACCGATCATTCTGACACAAGGCCTCTGGTCGATATAGCTGGCCACTGTCTTAAAGGTACAGCACCGATCATTCTGACACAAGGCCTCTGGTCGATATAGCTGGCCACTGTCTTAAAGGTACAGAACCGATCATTCTGACACAAGGCCTCTGGTCGATATAGGTGGCCACTGTCTTAAAAGTACAGCACCGATCATTCTGACACAAGGCCTCTGGTCGATATAGCTGGCCACTGTCTTAAAGGTACAGCTCCGATCATTCTGACACAAGGCCTCTGGTCGATATAGCTGGCCACTGTCTTAAAGGTACAGCACCGATCATTCTGACACAAGGCCTCTGGTCGATATAGCTGGCCACTGTCTTAAAGGTACAGCACCGATGATTCTGACACAAGGCCTCTGGTCGATATAGCTGACCACTGTCTTAAAGGTACAGCTCCGATCATTCTGACACAAGGCCTCTGGTCGATATAGCTGGCCACTGTCTTAAAGGTACAGCACCGATGATTCTGACACAAGGCCTCTGGTCGATATAGCTGACCACTGTCTTAAAGGTACAGCTCCGATCATTCTGACACAAGGCATCTGGTCGATATAGCTGGCCACTGTCTTAAAGGTACAGCACCGATCATTCTGACACAAGGCCTCTGTTCGATATAGCTGACCACTGTCTTAAAGGTGCAGCACTAATGATGATCATAAAAACCTTATCTTATTCACAGTTTTTCAAAAGTTTCTAAAATGAGTTATATCATAAGTTGATATATTAAGAAATGGAATTTCCATACAGAGCAGAGCAGAGCAGAGCAGAGCAGAGCAGAGCAGAGCAGAGCAGAGCAGAGCAGAGCAGAGCAGAGCAGAGCAGAGCAGAGCAGAGCAGAGCAGAGCAGACGCAGAACAGGCCCAGACAGAAAACAGAACCGACACAGAACAGACACAGAACAGACGCAGAACACAACATATCAGACGCAGACCAGTCGCAGATCAGACGCAGATCAGACGCAGACTAGACGCAGAATAGACGCAGGCCAGACGCAGAACAGAACAGAATCCGATGCGTAAATTTATGTAGAATTTATTTAGAAGTTTTCAAAAGCCTGTAACTATCTGTTTAGAAAACATGTTCCTTTGAATAAGATAAATATGTAATGGTTGTCATAGCAACAGCAGTATTGATGTAAGAGTCCTAAATTTTCCTAATTAGGCATAAACAGCCTAATTTAGACCCTTTATATAACTTAAAACTACATGAATGTAACAAATACTTTATGATTAACATTTAAACCAATTTCCTGGCAATGTACGCATCCGAACAAGTGACCGTGCTTTATTACAGAAAAAACACAGGCACATATTCATTATTTCAATTCTAACATAGCCAATGTTCCGCATTTGACAACACACTAATACATATTAACCACTGCACTATTTTCTTCCTCGGAAAGCTATTAAGTTATTATGCCGTAGCTGTGTTTTATCGGTAATTCATGTACACATAGGTTTCCTCTATATTTATATTAGGTGCAACCGCTGGCTGTGTTAGAATGGGTTTTAAAAGATATCGTATGCGGATGAAAACATGTTTTGTTGGCATCCACAGTTATGTCCCTTTAAAACTCATATCCCGCTATATAACTTGTTAGTTCAGTTTTAAAATATCTCATATTTTTTTAATATATTTCATATTTTGTGAACATCGATAACCCAAGCCTTGGAAACACGTTACTTGCTCTATAACTTTTACTGGGTTTTAAAATATTTCATATTTTGTTGACATCTATAGTTCAGTGCCTTAAAACACATATCTCATCACTTCACTTGTGTGTGGTTTGAAAATATTTCATTTTTTAACGAATATAGCTCAAATTTTATTTTTATATTTTGATGACAATTGGTAGTTCAGTCCCTTTAAAACACATATATCGTCAAATAACTTGTATTGCGACATACGAGAAGTTTGAGACACTAACAACTATTGAATGGGGCAGTGTATCGATCAACAAGCCCCATAAACTACGGTCTAAGAGAATATTTCTTGCCGTTCTCGGCATGAACTATTGGATTTTTAGTCTATCACGAAAACCAGGATGGAATTAAACAAAATGCAGGCATGTGTCTATCGGAATTGATCGACCAAGAATATAATTTCGGATAAAAAAATATTAAAAATAGTTTTTCCTACGCGGGTGGATATTTAACGATAGAAAATGACTAGGAGACTTATTGTGTAGCAGCTCCCTGTGAAATAATTTTCTTAGTGATTAGAGGGCACGACATTATTCTGACTGCAGGTACGTTTATAATTTATGCTTTTTGATAACTTATTAAGTTAGAAATAGTTTGGCAAAATACCCTGAAGTTCGCTTTTGGTAGTATTTTGATAGCTTTTGTTTTCTAAACTGCGGTCTTTGTTTCATGAGACAGAAATATGTATCCTGATCAATCCATTTAATTGTGAATTAATGTTTTATTGACCCAATGTCACAGCGACATAACAGCAGCACAGAACGGTTACTACGACATAACAACAGAAAATAACGCTCACAGCGACATAACAACAGCATAAAACTATCACTACGACATAACAACAGCATTGTACGGTCACTACAACATAACAACAGAAAATAACGCTCACAGCGACATAACAACAGCATAAAACTATCACTACGACATAACAACAGCATTGTACGGTCACTACAACATAACAACAGAAAATAACGCTCACAGCGACATAACAACAGCATAAAACTGTCACTACGACATAACAACAACATTGTACGGTCACTACAACATAACAACAGAAAATAACGCTCACAGCGACATAACAACAGCATAAAACTATCACTACGACATAACAACAGCATTGTACGGTCACTACAACATAACAACAGAAAATAACGCTCACAGCGACATAACAACATTATAAAACTGTCACAGCGACATAACAACAGCATAAAACGGTCACAGCGACATAACAACAGCAAAGAACGGTCACTACGACATAACAACAGTAAATAACTGTCATTACGACATAACAACAACAACAAATAATTGTCACTACTAAAGAATTTATACTTTATAGAATGACAACGCTCAGATGTTAGGATATCTTCCAAAACGGACACAATGATTATAGTGTACATACTATAGCAACATATATTTCTATATGCGATGAACTGTATGTTTTATGTAAAATTACATTGAGTGTCTAGATATAGCTCGCTCAAGATAACTCAAGGCTTATCAATAAATAAAAATGGATAATATAATCACTGCACGGTCGACTGACCGCTTGTAATACTTTTGGTGTAGATTGAAAGAGTAATTATAATTATGCATTAAAATTGATTATGCACAAGATTGAACAAAAATGGACAACAAAAATGCATATAATTTTCATTTGTAAACAAAGGCTAGTGTTATCACCGGCGGGATATATTTTGTTTGTCCAGTACATATAACCCGCCGATGATAACACTAGCATTTGTTTACAAATTTACAAATTTTCGAAGTCCATTTTTGTTCTATCCTGTGCATATTCACTTTAAGGCGTATACTCTTTAGATATACGTCAGTTGGTCGTGCAGTGTTTGTATTATGTATATTTGTTTATTGATAAGTTTAGAGTTATCTCCGGCGAACTATGCGTGTACGGCAGTTGTTCAGCGAGGGTTTTTCATTCCAAAATACGTCACATCTCATACAGTTCACGTCAATCAGCTTAGAGACACGGCTAATCAATACATAAGTCTATTATTTCACCCAGTGTGTGTTTAACTAACGTCGCCCTCATAAAACACGCGATCACCCTTCAGTAATAGAGATCTAGACACTACTAACAGTTCATGAAACTGTTCTTTTTCATACCATTTCGCATTTGATCTATTCCCTAGTGAGATATTCTCATAAAAGGCAAATTAAATCACTGAGGCTGATAGATTAGAGAACACAATGTTTGAAATACAGCCGAGAGCTGTTCAAGATATTTTAATAACATTATCAGTTGACTCAATAATGACATTTCTACGTCTATTCGCCTCGCTTTGTTTTCACTCGGCGTAAGAGAATAAAAACATATTCTCTTTCACTGCCGAACTATTTTTAGTTTAACCTTGAACAGGTCATATCGTCATAAATCGCTCTTGTGATCTAAGGTTGATATCAATTCAGGAAAAAGAATCGAGCACAGCAATAATATTGTTCTCGTGGTTTGATTGGTTGAGATTTTATTCGATGGGATTGTTTCTGTGTGCTTGTGCTTGCAATAGGAACGAGACAGGGAGTAATTTTAGCAGTGTTTTAGCATGTATTTAAATAGTTATTTGTTGTTTGACAATGCTTAAAGTTGGTGTAATTGTAGTTTAACAAGTATCCACAGACCACTTAAGGCTAGAAGAAATTGATCTTCTTGCAGTATTCAGTCCCGAGCGTAACATAACTACATGCTGTTAACAACACACAATTAGGGAAACAAAATGTTCTCTTAAACGAGAAGCATCCAGTCTGGCAAATTATGCATACTCAATCAAACACCGAAGCAGTAAAATCATTAGTCATTAATTGTATTCAATCAATGTGTTATTTTAACACAATTTGTTTGCTCAATCTGTCGATCGATTCTGTACTGAGCGTCCAAAGTTCCCTAACTCTACATGTTTTGTCTATTTTATTTGAATCGCAATCCTTTAGATAAAACACGAAATGTTGCGTATACTCATGCTATTAACAAATCTAAAATTAAAAATCACCCTACAAATAAAGGAATATTTCCACTTATCAACATATTGGCCCTTAACTTAGTTTTTTAGAAACATGGTCTTTGTCAAAAAGACAATATAAATGCAAGTTTTTATATTGATTCCACTGTATGTTAGACCGCCATTAAGCCGCAACAATGCCGTTGAATATTGTACTGAAATTATAGCACAATGACCTGTCTAGATCGGCTGTATTGACCCTTGACCTATCATCACGTGGTTTGTCATGCATACACGTCATTATACGATTTGTCAGTTGGGGCTAATGACACAGTCCAGTAATGATAAAGATATGACAGTTTAACGCGACAGAATGCAGCCTTAGTGAAATTATAATGAGTTTGTTGTTCAATTGGTCAAATGAAGGTCATTGGCCAAATAATGGTATCAACAGATTTATTAAGTGGTCCATTTTCAAATACCCCTGTAATAACTGGTTTGTAAGTTGGACCAATTTAAAATACCCCTGTAATAACTGGTTTGTAGGATGGTCCATGGTGAAATACCCCTCGTAATTACACGTTTGTAGGGGGTTACATTGTCAAATACCCATGTAATAATTTGTTTTGTAAGATGGTCAATTGCAAATACCCATGTAATAATTTGTTTTGTAAGATGGTCAATTGCAAATACCCATGTAATAATTTGTTTTGTAAGATGGTCAATTGCAAATACCCATGTAATAACTGTTTTGTAGGATTATCCAGTAATAACTGGTTTGTAGAATGGTCCATTTTCAAATACCCATGTAATAACTGGTTTGTAAGTTGGGGGCCATTGTCAAATACCCATGTAATAACTGGTTTGTAGAATGGTCCATTTTCAAATACCCATGTAATAACTGGTTTGTTAGTTGGGGGCCATTGTCAAATACCCATGTAATAACTGGTTTGTAAGTTGGGGGCCATTGTCAAATACCCATGTAATAACTGGTTTGTAGAATGGTCCATTTTCAAATACCCATGTAATAACTGGTTTGTTAGTTGGGGGCCATTGTCAAATACCCATGTAATAACTGGTTTGTAAGGAATCCATTACTTTCCTCGAATATTTTCTTACATAATTTCCAATAACTAGACAGAAATATTATTCCAGACGAATAAATATAGTAAAAAAGGACATCCAAAGCACAACCATGGTCTTTATGATCACATAAAACCACGACATAGGTCTCGTGTATAGAAATAACCAAATAAAACAATACGTAACATGGTAATCACGAATTTGTCGGAACATAGTCTGATATCGATTCTGAATTCAGTTATTTACGGGCAGACTATTATGCAAACTATTAACAGTCTTTGCATTGACTGGGTACGAATGCGACTAGGTACGAATGCGACTGGGTACGAACGTTACTGGGTACACATATGATAGTTATGTGACTACAAACACATCAAATACTACCTTTGCAGAGCAACACCCTTTGGAGCTGCACATATTGGCCCTTTTAATAAGTTGCTGCTTGCTATATAGAGGTTAAATTTATCGGCACAGGGGATTTTTAAAACATGCCGAGCATAGCCTTTATTTGCCAGTCAGCTTTCTGCTGAAATATGGCAGGCATATATATATGTGTGCCTCCACCCGGATTTGAACCCGGGTCGCCTGATTAGACGGCAAGCGCCATAACCATTGAGCTACGGGGGCCACATAATTAAAGGTGCTATCATTGAGATGTTGTTGCTCTACAGAGGACCACACTGTTGAGGTTGTAAGTTGTATAACTAGTATATAAGAACGATATACTACGCTAAGACAGTAAAGATTAGATGTTATTCTAGTGCCTGTATGCGTGGTATAACAACCTTATAATGACACATCCCCGCCTACTCGATGGTTCCTACGTTTAGAGTACATTGTAAATTAAAAGCGGGCTTTAATTAAAAAAAAAATATTGATTGCTTTAAATGTGGGTAGTTCGTTGAGTTAGTTCAACAGGTTGCTACTTTTGTGTTACTTTCGCTAACCTGGTTAGAAAAGATTATAGAAAATCAGACAGGGAAGGCAGCACTCAACTTAAACAGCCGAGCAGACACAAACATAAAAACACCACACACTCCAAATACACGACACACAACGCTTAACACAAAACCGAACGAGAAAATAAACCAAACCGCCGAAAGTCCAAGTTTCAGCTATAAAAAAGCCGGATGACCCAGCCTCAGCCGCAAGTAAGGCTGAAATACCCATACCAGCTTTAGTCGTCAAATACCCTAAAAAGTTTAAGAATTCTCAAATACTTGGTTTGTACTTGGACTGGCAACAGTGTTTGAGGCTATGCTCGTCCGTGGTAATTACTACGCTCATATCGTCGGTATGTGTATATACTAATACTATTCTCAGTAACTAATGTGAGGGAAAGTTAGTAATGGGTGATACGTGTTTACTGGAGAAACTGGTTAGGCAAACTGACCACCGTAAGTAAATTGCTGAAAAAAACCCGCATGACAAAAATTAAAAAAACAAAAACAAACACAAACAATACAAAGCATAATATGAAAAACAACTTGTCTCCTGCAACATAGGGCGATAATTAGTTCCAATTGAATATAATGTATTTTCTATTATTAATAATCTAATAGAAATAGCGTTAGACATGAACATTAAACAAACATATTTATAGAGAATACCCCCTCGCTAAAACACGCATCTCAAGATAACCGGTAAAACTCATTAACGATTCTACTCACAACTTGATGCGATAATTTATTGGTTTGCTGCAAATAATTTTATTAGATAAGATTAGTGTGTTTTTAGTAACGTTCGGCGAATTGACTAAAAGTCATAATATTTAGAGTTACATCGAGATGTCGCGAACAACTGCTCAACAGTCAGCATGCAAACTTGATTCTGGTTGTAATTGAACAATCCGCTTTATAATTCGATTTGATTTTGCTAGAAAGTTAATAAAATATTCATGAATTATGACAGACGGCGCTGATTGAGATTGTAATTAATTTCTTTTGATTGATATAGACGTGTTCTAGACGTCTCTGAGTACTAAGGAGAAACACAAGGAATGTTGAAGGAATGTTTAATCCAAGTATGATAAACGTTACATATATACAATGTTATGTAGTTCAGAAGGCTGGACTGTGGCTGGGTGGATTTTTTATGACCGGAACGATTTCTAAATTCTGAAACTGGTTAATCTTTTGTTTGAAATCGAATCGAACCGGTGAATAGGCAGCCAATGGTTGCATGATTTGATGGTGTCATTGTGGTATGATTTGACGTTACCGTGACGGTATGATTTGATGGTACCATTGTGGTATGATTTGATGGTGTCACTGTGGTATTATTTCATGGTATCAATGCGGTATGATTTGATGGTACCACTGTGGTATGATTTGATGGTACCATTGCTGTATGATTTGATGGTATCACTGTGGTATGATTTCATAGTATCAATGCGGTATGATTTGATGGTACCATTGCGGTATGATTTGATGGTATCACTGTGGTATGATTTCATAGTATCAATGCGGTATGATTTGATGGTACCATTGCGGTATGATTTGATGGTATCATTGTGGTATGATTTGATGGTACCATTACGGTATGATTTGATGGTACCATTGCGGTATGATTTGATGGTACCACTGTGGTATGATTTGATGGTACCATTGCGGTATGATTTGATGGTACCATTGCGGTATGATTTGATGGTATCATTGTGGTATGATTTGATGGTACCATTGCGGTATGATTTGATGGTGTCATTGCTGTATGATTTGATGGTACCACTGTGGTATGATTTGATGGTGTCATTGCTGTATGATTTGATGGTACCACTGTGGTATGATTTGAAGATGTGATTGCGGTATGATTTGATGGTACCATTGTGGTATGATTTGATGGTATCACTGCGGTATGATTTGATGGTATCATTGTGGTATGATTTGATGGTGTCATTGCTGTATGATTTGATGGTACCACTGTGGTATGATTTGATGGTGTCATTGCTGTATGATTTGATGGTACCACTGTGGTATGATTTGAAGATGTGATTGCGGTATGATTTGATGGTACCATTGTGGTATGATTTGATGGTGTCATTGCGGTATGATTTGATGGTATCACTGCGGTATGATTTGATGGTATCACTGCGGTATGATTTGATGGTACCATTGTGGTATGATTTGATGGTATCACTGCGGTATGATTTGATGGTACCATTGTGGTATGATTTGATGGTGTCATTGCGGTATGATTTGATGGTATCACTGTGGTATGATTTGATGGTGTCATTGCTGTATGATTTGATGGTACCACTGTGGTATGATTTGAAGATGTGATTGCGGTATGATTTGATGGTACCATTGTGGTATGATTTGATGGTATCATTGTGGTATGATTTGATGGTGTCATTGCGGTATGATTTGATGGTACCACTGTGGTATGATTTGATGGTGTCATTGCTGTATGATTTGATGGTACCACTGTGGTATGATTTGAAGATGTGATTGCGGTATGATTTGATGGTACCATTGTGGTATGATTTGATGGTGTCATTGCGGTATGATTTGATGGTATCACTGCGGTATGATTTGATGGTATCACTGCGGTATGATTTGATGGTACCATTGTGGTATGATTTGATGGTATCACTGCGGTATGATTTGATGGTGTCATTGCGGTATGATTTGATGGTACCATTGCGGTATGATTTGATGGTACCATTGCGGTATGATTTGATGGTATCATTGCGGTATGATTTGATGGTACCATTGCGGTATGATTTGATGGTATCACTGCGGTATGATTTGATGGTATCACTGCGGTATGATTTGATGGTGTCATTGCGGTATGATTTGATGATCCACTGCGGAACAAGAACGCTATTTAACGTCACCCATTCACACCGCACAGCGAACAAAGACATCGGTAATATTATTGTCCATGAAATAAGGAAGCAATCACATTTACATGCAAATCCCTCCCGTATGAATGAAGCAATTGGAGAAACAGAATGTTTTATTGCTGACCTTAATTATATAATCAATTATTGCGTCGCCACCAACCTCATTCCATACCAGTGTATATGGTCATCAGTAAGTAAACATTGACAGGACAATTGTCATAGCCTCAGAAATTTATTTCCATACTCTACACGGAACTGTATAAAGCTTTATTTGATATGTCGATACAGCATAATCCTTGCTGGATATGTCTGTGTGGCTAGCAAAGCTGTGTTAGAAAATAATACGCTATAACTGTAATAATGCACTGGAAAATAGTGCAATAACTGCAAAGTATGCTATAACTGCCATACTGCACTGGAAAATAGTGCAATAACTGCAAAGTATGCTATAACTGCCATACTGCACTGGAAAATAGTGCTATAACTGCAATACTACACTGGAAACAAGTGCAATACTACACTGGAAACTTATACAATGACTGTAATACTATATTGCTACAGTACTGTAATAGAAAATAATACAATGACTCCATACTGCACTGGACAACAGTACAGGAACTCCAAAATGTACTGGATGTATCTTTTTACTTCTATACCCACCACGCCATCAGTTTTACTATGATACAAAATAGATAGAGAACAAATATTCTGATATATGATTTAATCTCTGGTCAGGTAAAACTCTCGACTAATTAAGAGAAACCCACGTTCCATTTCTCTATTTAAAATAATTAATTAATTATATATTTTGGGGAATTCAAGTCAGAGCAGACTGACTATGCATAGTTTGAAATCTCCTTATTTAACTTATTAGTAAAGTGTCTCACAATAGAGCAATGCTTAGTGTGCTTGCCGCCTAATCTGGCGACCAGGGTTCAAATACGGGACGGGTGGAGGCACTAATGTGTCTGATTTATATATTTCAGCAGAAAGCTAATTGGCAAATGTAGGCTTTGCTCGGCATTTTTAAAAACTAATTTCGTTTACATACTGTATATTGCTAGTAAGCAAGTACACATTCTTTCTGCTAAGTATGTTTACATAATTATTCTGCAATGATATGATTGTAAACAGTATTAACGGTTGACACACTATACAAAGAAATAACAAATAATCGAATTGCGCATATTGCAGTGCGTCGAGCCTTCCAACTGCTAATCACATCAACGCTGTTCGACACAAATGAAGCAAATATTCAAAAAGCGTCTCGTTCTAGCTATCGAATCTCAATTTTAATGTACAATTTTAGTTAGAGAGAACAAATTATACAAATTATTCTATTACGGGAGTGTGATCAATCAACTCAATTACGTTATATGCAGATTTTATGATGTTAATTATAAATAAAATTGTATAAACCGTGATGTTAAACTAATTAATCTTGATATGGTTAAGCCACATTTGTCTAGAGAAATATTTGCATGAAACGTGAATTTTATATTGCTATTTCAGTAATTTGCTCAACATCGATTTTATTAGATATACTACTCAAAGTTAGATACGGGATCAAGAATGTTTTCTTTTGCAAAATTGATAAGATAGACTGATGAAAGTGTGAGAAATATGATGTAACATGAGAAATATTTTAAGCCAAGAAAGACTGCTTCTAAAGCTGATAAGCCTAAGCGTTGATAAGCCCGACCCCACTACAGTGTATGAGTTACATTAACGAATCTGTGTGAACAGAACGTAGTCCGCATTGTAGCAATATCATATTATAATCAAAGCGAGAACCAGACTGATTAACATTATTCCAGTCACTGGCGTCAAAGGTGGTTGATTTATACTAATTTATTTTAGGTCGATTGTGAAACAGTTTTTCCAACTTATATTAATCCCTCTTGACACCTCATTTCTGATGTTATCCATCGCCACGGAGAAGCCAGTTTCCCTTTTATGCTGAGCGCCGACTAAGGGAAATACTGGTACCATTTTTATTTCGTCTATGGTATGACGCGGTCTGGGATCGAAGGACGCAAAGGTGGTTAGTTTATGGTTACTCCGAAAACGTCCCAATGCATACAAAATACAAGCCAAGTGAATTGGATGTCATGCATTTTTCTCTCAAAAATTAAAATGCAATTCTTAAAAATATATTCTATATCTTCAATTACAGTACACAGCCTTTCAAAACATTGAGTATACATATCCAAATAGTCTTGGTCATCTGTAGGCGCATTCACTGGATGCAACATGGCGATTCAAGGCGTAAAATCTTCCGAAAAATAAAACAAACCTTTTATTGTTACCCATCCGAAAAATGATATTATTAAGTCGGACAAGGAAGACAGCACTCAACTTAACCAGTCGAGTACAGAAAACATAAAAACACCAGTTATGTTATACAATAAAACAACCGTTTCATGTCGTCGTTTCCACCTACACAGTTGCATGATCATAGTCGGATTGCGGATAGATAGAAGATTTATACCAGACCTCTTACATCAAGTATGATCTTATATTCACAACAACGACATGTTCTGTGACTGCAATTGCATGATTCCCATGACTTTGTTTATTGTAGCTAGCTGCCGAATCATGGATGCAACACATTAGACCCCAAGCTGAAATAAATAATTTAGAGTTTCCAAAACGGATGCAAAAATCACATGCAAATACTGCAAAAAAATGAATTTTCGCGGGTTTTTAATTTCGCGGATTTTGGAAACTTGAATTATAATTAGGTGGTTTCTGAAATTCATGGAAATGAAATATAGAAAGAAAAATCTCTTGGTACGAATTTCTGAGGTTGATTATTTGAAGGGGTTTAATTTCGCGATTTAATTCATCCGCGATTAATCTGCCGCGAATAGTAATATTTTACAGTAAGTTAATGAAATCACACATGCACAATACTTTAATGTTTCGTGACAAAGTACAATTCCATCATCGGTTCTCAACCAATCAATATAAGGCTACATGTGATCGATTGATCGATACAGATTGTTCAAATATTCTTATATCTAATTCTAAAATCTCAGCTTATTGAGTATGACTCAATGGTATGTTTGGTAATTAGGCCAAAGTCAAACTGACACCTTAGTGTCGCAAACTGCATGTGCAAATAAATCGCTGGCTTAGAATGAGAAGGTCGTAAGTGCTACCGACCCTATAAGACACATGCATATTTGCAATTTTGCATACTTAAAGAGTATTTTCAGACAGTTTGTTTTCAATTTTTCTCTCAAAATATCGATTTTGTACTTACGACCTTCTCATTATAAGCCAGCAATATATGAATAAAATCAACTTGTATCTCGTCAAAGGTTGCACAAAACTTGAGCTTTTTTGAGCTAAATACAATGCAAATGTTCAATATTGTATTCATGTTTTCAATTCTATGCATGTTGACGGACCAGTGTCGGGCTATCTGACCTTTAGCATTTACCACTGGTACCATTTTTATTTAGTCTTTGGAAAGGTGCAATAACGACACGAGTCTAGGACTCCTCGTACTCAGAGCGGGGGCGCTCTACCACGGCGCTTTCTAGGCGACTCAGTATGTTTATAAAGTATGGTATAAATGAAGATCATGTATTTAGTCGTCGCTTAGTGTAATTATTATATACTATATAATATTTCTTGCCATCAAACTTAAGTTCTAGGTTATCAGTTAGACCTCAAAAAGGCCCTCTTCTGTCAATACATAAATATATTAAACAATGTGAAGCAAAAATGCAATACACGTTCTTTAAATAGAAAATATTGGTGATTTATGCGCAAAAGTTCTAGTGACGAACTGGCTAAACAACCGATTTAGTAACAATTTTCGCAGTTTACCTCCTGGTCAAACCAATGTTGACTTAAAACTTAATTTTGTTACAGAAAATACTTTATAAAACGATTACGCAGTTTGATATTTGGGCTAGAAATAGAATACATTTGTGACAGGCAATGTCTAAATTATGCACAGGCGCCCGTCACATTTCGTTAAACACATTTTGCACAAAACTTACATATCATATTTATTCTGAGCGGTTGCTTTTTGGAAGACAAATAACCTTGTAGAAGACAAAATCCTGTCGCATAAGGATTTAGGAGCGCCATGTCTTGTGATTTGTTGTTTTCTAGGAGTGTTGTATAGAAGTACATTATATTATGCAGATCATATTATAGAATGTGTCTCCTCCTAAAAGCCACGTCTTCTGTTCGATATTCAAGCTGTGGGGATCAAGAGAAATAATGTATGACGTTTGTTGTGTATGACTCATGCGGCAACTGTTTCTCTTGGCACGTGTTTAAGCGGATTTAGCTCAGTGGTAACGCACTGGGTTGTCAATCAAGAGGTCGTGGGTTCAATCCCTGGCATCGGAACTTGACATTTCTGAAATATTTATAATATTTCCCGCTATATCTGGTCGTGTGGTCTGCAAAGCATATGGAAGTACCAGGAAGCTGTGTATCGATGCTATACACCGGGTACATTAAAGAACCAGGCTGTCTATTCGAAATAAGAGCTAGGCGCACTCTCTGCAGCGCCGGATATGCCTGTATCTAATGTATCTCTCTCTCTCTCCCTTCAGGGGCTTTCTCTCCGTCTGTCCCTCTGGTCAGATCATGCTGTAGCTGCATTGGTAGAGGATGCGCATGCGCCTTTGTGGCTGCAACACAATAATGTAAAGTGCCTTTGAACATGCGTTCGCATGAAAAGGGCGCTATATAAATCTGGTATATTTCATGTTTCACATTTTTATTTGAGACGCGTGTTTCACATAGTTTTTTTAGGCCGCGTGTTTCACATAGTTTTTTTTTATGCCGCGTGTTTCACATGGTTTTAAAATCAAAGTCATAATTTATCTAATATCTGATTGTGTTGTATAGAGGTTATTTGTGTTTTTCGGTGTAAGCTCGAATGCTATTTCACCTCGTGAGCGTCTGACTTAAATTTTCACTCGTGGCGTAGTATTCTATTTATTTAATGCATTTTTTCAATATTTCTAAACCAATTATCTACTTATTGAATTTTATTGCCCCGTATGGTGCCTCTAAATGCCGGAAATGCTCAAAGCGCTCGCTATCTATAATTATTTCATTTGGGAACAGAACAGTTCACGAAGGAATAATTAATGAACAAAATGATATATTTAGTCACGAAAACGTTCTTTACCGGATTAGAAATATACTAAGTCTTTGTTTATTCAACCCGTTTTCCCTACTTTCTCCATAAAAACGATCGATCGTTTTCTTAATGAAAATGTGCTGGAAACAATGAGCGCGATGCAAATCAAATAAGAAAAAAATAAGATAAAGTTTTTTTTCATTTATAGCGTATTCCGTCTCGTAGCGTTGTTCTTTGGTATTGTTCTCTCACCTTGTTATAATTACTAAACCTTATTTACTTATCATGCAATGACGCTGTTCGTTCTTAAGAAAATGTCGTTTTAGCGAATATGTCAGTATACTGAATTGTTACAATCAAAGAGTGTTTTTATCCTCGGCCTGCCGAGGATATATTGGAATGCCAAAAGAAAATTGACTATGGAGGAGCACGTGACCACATGTCAATGCCCGATTGGCTAATGTGTCAGTATGACTTAATGTGAGTCTAGACAGTACATTTTGGTTTAAAAATGTACTGTGTAGTTACATGTAGTATACTTCTACCACACAGTTTCTGGAGATGTACCGTCTAGACACATCTTAAGAATTCGCCAATTGTCTGCTGTAAATGGTCTCAATGTTTGAATCACGACAGGGGGTCTGCTTTGTTACTACATGTATTGATGTAGAATGTTTGAAATTGGTTAGGCCAAAATAATTTATGGAGTGTTTCCACGTTGATTAGGTAGGATTACCGGTATTCTAACCAACAAGCGGTTTCAACCATATACACATAGAGGAAATCATGGTGTGCACGAATTATCGATAAAATACAGCTACGACTGACAACTGCAAATAAGCTGTTCGATGAAGAACGTAGTGCTATTGTTACTATGTCTTTTTGTAATATCCAATGCGGAATATTGGCTATATTAAAATCGAATTAATAAACATGAACCTGTGTTTTATCTATAACAAAGCTTGTTCATGTGCGCATCCAAACTAGTGACTCCACTTTATTCTACGATAAAACACATGTACACATTCATTATTTCTTAAGTAAAGTTACAGTTGTAAATACTGGTCTGTCCGAGGAAAACTATTTGACTTGTATAACATTTGTCCCCAATAATTGATGTCAGTATATGAATAGTATTATAGTATGTCTCTATACCGTACTTTGGGATTATATTTGGAGTTGTCATATTTTCGCCATGTTTACCCAAAACATGCCGTGGTTTTATTTTTGGTATGTTTAATTTTCGGGTGTCGCTATGTCGAGACCTGACTGCAATATGATTACAACTCTTTCTGTTTTCATTTTAATACTTTTAATAATTCATAAACTTTTTTTAAGTGTTTATAAGCAATGTGTTTTTGACGTTTAAGGTCCTCGTACGGTCTATGTTTGCATTCTTTCGCCATGTCTTGGAAGCACGCAGCCCAGTCGACAGCTAATTCTTTTCTTTCTTGTGTGTTCCTGTCTGTGCCTTCCCTGCTTGACTGTTGTTTAGTCCTTTCCTTTCCTTTTCTGTCTTGTTATTCTTTCGCACCCCAATAATAAGACCAACATGGTCAAAACGATAGAGAAGGCAGCACCCAACTTAACCAGCCGAGCATAGAAAACATAAAAAGGTTCAATATCCAACACACAACCGAACGAGAAAATGATCTGCACATGTCCCGAACTGCCAAAAAATTGTAACCTGTATTTGTTCATCCTTTTTTGTCTTTTTGTACATGTATAATTATATGTTTTTGTTAAATTCAACTTGCCACATTATGTATTGTATTGGCAATAAACATTATATAATGTTCCGTCAAATAAAATATTGAAGTTGAAGCAATAAAAAAAGCTGAATGCCCTAGCTGAATGACGGTAAAAGGACTGAACTATCTAGTTTTAGGTGTCAAAAGTTAAAGAATAACAGTTTCCAAGAACAGAATGCCATGATTTCAAGTCCACTTGTATGGTTTGGTTCTCCAATTAATCTCCATATTAATACCACCTCAATAAACAGTTGTAAAGGGAGGGTTTATTATCGAGGTTTAACGTAAATATGCCCAAGTCTCGAGTGATGTCTTTTAAAGCCAGCGACCAGTGATTTACAAATGCCATGTATCTAACTCTTTCTGCTTGTTTCCATTGAGGTTTATTGTTATTCAAATATGATCAAATGTTTAGACAAGTTTACTCGGTTATTTGTTGCATTAAAACCATGCGTGTGATGTGTTGCTAGGGAGATACAAATTATCATCATACGCTGCTCAACTGAAGGACCGTGGGTGTCATTTCACTTCACGATTTAGCAAAAGCACGAATTCACGATTTTCTCTTAAATACGTACATTGTATTTCATCACTTTTTTGTTTCTTAGAAGAAACTAGAAATGATTGTGTTACATAAATACACACAGTCAAGCCCGTGTAGAAGATGAAATAGCCAACACAATTAGGCATCCATCTGTGGGACCCCCTTTAGATATGTCAACCTCGATGTGCTGATGAAATGTCCTGTACTTTGTAAACTTTTGTCTAAGACGTCTAGTTGAAATGTCGGCCGAATGCTAACATGTCGTGTACTTTGTAAACTTTTGTCTAAGACGTCCAGTTTAAATGTCGGCCGAATGCTAACATACCATGTACTTTGTGTACTTTTGTCTAAGACGTCTAGTTTAAATGTCGACCGAATGCTAACATACCATGTACTTTGTGTACTTTTATCCAAGACGTCTAGTTTAAATGTCGGCCGAATGCTAACATACCATGTACTTTGTGTACTTTTGTCTAAGACGTCTAGTTTAAATGTCGACCGAATGCTAACATACCATGTACTTTGTGTACTTTTATCTAAGACGTCTAGTTCAAATCTCGGTTGTATGTTTATGTTTTGTTTTATCCGGCTCTACAAACAGTTATATAAATAACCTAAGATGAAGGATATATATGTTTGCGGTTGTCACGACATTCAGATGGTGGCGGATATCACAGACTGTGTATGTATGTATGGGAATGGTTTTGTAAATCTAAGACACTTGAGAAACTCAAAAAGAGGGGAGGACATGCGATGTTATTTATGGCATCTGATGTAGACAGTTAGAGCAACCGAGAACAATCTCAGTCTCTAGTAAAACGTGTCTTTATTATAAGATTTGAAAATCAGGAAAATAATAATAATAATAATAAAAAACTTTATTTATATAATATATACAACAATAGTGTCACCTAATATATCAAGATTACACAAATCAATCATAATGATGAATATATACAGTACATTCATAATAATGTTGCAATCATTTAATACACATTAACTAGGGCAGATTTCCGACTCATTGCTTGATAGTTGTTACATTGAGATAGAATGGTTCTTCCAAAAAGTAACATATTTGTTTTTGAAAGTATTCACATTTTCTGCTGTTCGTAATTCTTCCAGACTATGGCGCCAGAATAGTCCAATGATTTTCAAATGAATCGCTAGAAAGATATAGTTCTTATGAAAAGTTATTAACAAGCCACCTGAGTTTTCTTTCTGTACGACGTCGTTATAAGCGTTATAGAACGTAATTTTAATATACAAGGGGTGATCCAGAATTACGTGGATTTTGCTCTAAAAACTATATTTGAGGTCAGCTCGGTATGAAAGTTACACAAAAGCGGCTTATATTTTCATAAATCACAACACATTTTTAAAACACTTATTTGCATTAACAGTTATACGCTACCATATTAAAACATAAATTAATGCTTTCGCGTATCAACACATTTTGTATTCTAAAATTCGGCACAGAAAACCCCGAATTACCTTAAATAAGAATTAATTTGTGCCATTATCTACCTACTAGTAGTGTCTTGTAATTAAAATTATAAAACAGGAAGTGATTATGTTCAGAAAAAAATAAGCCAAATAAGCTGACATTTCTATATGGATATATCTCTTACGTATCCAAGACGTCAACCAAACAAAACAAGCTCTAGTTATTTGACTTAAGGCATTGCGATGTTATCTCTTCCATTTATACATGCGCGTTCTAAGGTCTAAATACAAACACACTATATATCGGTTTCACATAGAACTATATATAACACAAACCATCAAACATATTGGCTAAGATAATAAGAATCATAAATAAATACTTAATGACTTTGATTGGTCCGTATTTAACGCGCGCGCGATCAAAAATTGCGATCACCTTAATTGTGCAGACAGCCGCCCTATACCGTCACGCAAATTGCTCGTCTTCAGGCCGCCTGAGTAATGCTATCTGCCTGCTTTACTGTCTGATGTGCACATAATTGTTCTCTTTGAACACCAACTACAGCTTTTATTCAATGTGTATTTATGTCATGTTAACTTGATTAGGTTTTTGCGAAAGGTCAATAATGTTGAATGCAGGTTTTAGAACATAATGGTTACCATACCACACGTATAACGTGGCATCAGATTTAGTTGTACTCCGGTATCGATATCCACTTACAAACATATTATATTAAGTCAGACATGGAAGGCAGCACTCAACTTAACAAGCCGAGCTCAGAAAACATTAAAAACACACAAAGCCCAATACCCGACTGAAAACACGGCATCCCGTCACGAAAGTCTGCCGCCTCAGTCAGTCAAACTAAAACGGAACGAGAGCCAGGTGAAGAACAAAATAACAACTGAACATTACACATCACAAGGACAATCTACAACATATATATATAGTGTACATGCAATTTTGAAAGATACGAAGCAGCCTTGTGCTGGACAACGAAATTGCAGAATGGCACATACAAAGTTTAACAAAAAGGCACAATGGCGAAATATTTTTGTAATTTTGTAATGTTACTATAAAGTGGACAATACATACATAGAGGAAGGTTGACCAAAGGGCTTCCGCCTAGGTACGGACAGCGACAAATGTCACTGGGGGCTTAAACGTCTTACAGTGCACCAAACCTCACACTTACCCAATAGACAACCTTATAGAACATTACAGTGGAAATAAAAGTTTCCCGCCATGTAATGCCCTCTTACAAAAAAGCGTATCTGCGTCAAAAAGCAAATACGTTCCTTTACAAAATACGTACATTCACTTACAAACCAAAGTCACATACACTGCACAAATACTTACAAGGTATATCGTCCTACAAAAGCACAAGGACTAACAAAGCAAAACACGATTCCTTACAATGTTATGACTTACAAATCACAACCACTTACAAAACACAACCATGGGTTAAACACACAACCAGTTACAAAACGAAACCGGGTACAAGACGACACATCAAGAACAAACAACCCCTTTCAATGCAAATAAATTTACTTTCAACAGCACATACACGCATATTTACATAGAACAGTCCCAAATGCAGACACAAAATACAAACGTCTTCCTTACGAAGCTGACTGAATTACAATGTACAATCACGGATCCTAGGAGGTACAAGACATGTGCATTTAATACGATTGCAATAAGGACATTTGTGAATTCCAGGCCGGGTGCTGAAAAAACGGCCCAGCTGCTGAAAAAGATCTTTTATTTCGTGGAAATCAAATAATTTTCCCCTTAGCGTGGCGTATATTTCACAGAAATCGATGAAGAAATAAAATACTTAGGGCTATTTTTGTTTCCGCAGTGAAGCAAATTTCATCTTGGACCTGTAGCCCAAAGTCACGTGTTATTGCTACACTGATAACTAGTACATACATGTATAATTACAATTGTTTTTGTATACATCTTTTGAAACCAATATATGTTAGAAAACCTTCGATTTGTTGCATCAGATACTACATTGTCGTCACTTAGTACTTAACGTGCACGTCTGGTGTTCACCATGGCCTTTGTTGTGTCGTGGTGATGCAAAAATTGTTGTCCGCCGCCAACATCAGCAACGACATTAAGTGATACGGGTCGCCAAAACGTTTTGGCAATCAAGTCTCTCACACATGTATGTTAAAGATATACTTTGTAGTCTTGGTAAAGTAAACATAATCCTAGCGAACAGGCATTGCTAATTTCTTTAATGATTATATTTGGTTAATTAATTTACTATATGTTTACTGATATGATTTAAAAAATAAGCAAAGGTAAAGGCTTTGTTTTTTACATTGTCAACCCTCATTGAAAGGGCCAGCCAATTGACTTACGAGACACCTATCTTTCGTGCGCACAGTACCTCCCGGGGTCCATTCTCTTAAAGAAAAACGCATTGCATAATGTACAATTCAAATTGCTATCGATTTGAAAATAAATCACATGGGTTTGTAACGTTTGGTTAGCTTGGAATTGATGACTGCATACAACATATCAGCAGGCGGTTCCATTGCTGAACTGGCGTTTCTTAATAGCATTCATGTTCCTTATCAATGAACTAGACAAATGATCAGAGAAACTGTTATATGCAAGAATTAAATAATTTCATCTTTCATGTCGGTAAAACATCGATCTATGTATGATGCTGGGAACGTGAGATGCCGTATCGAAAGTGTATCGATTTATTTCCTAAGCTGCAGCTGATAGATCAATGCAAGCCAATGTACAATCGTCGTATCAAAGAACATGGCGTAGTGAGAGTAAAAAACATCTGATCCGTTTTATGTGTAATTTGTATCAACCTTTTATGTATATGTATAATTATAAAGTTAACCCTTTATTAAAGCTTTTATGTATAATGTATAATTATCAACCTTTTATGAATATTAGTTTTTTATGTAATTTAAAAATAAGGATTGCATACCTCCCCTGATACTTTTTATGTGTAATGTATAATTGGAAACCTTTTATCTATAATGCATATCAACCTTTCATGTATATTAGCATTTTATGTACAATGTATATCGACATAAAATTGGGACTTTGGAAGACAAGCAAAATATATTGGGCGTAAAGATGCATTGCAAAGTAGCGGTGGACGTACTTGCCATCTGAATGTCAGGTACCAGATGTATCGACGTGCACATTGTTAGATAAATCAGACTATATCTGTGTTGATTAACCCATGGCTTAAACCATTCAAGGAGTCGAAGCAACGCAATCATTATTTATTTAATGATTTAAAAATGTACAATCGTTTTTGGCCTATAAGAAACAAAAGTATATCCTCTATAGCATATTGGTAAAGCTTCTGACTTTATTGCGAGAGGCCCGGGTTTCGTTTCTTGGCCTCGTAATATTAAAGACAAAAAAGGGGACCAGTGGTTCCTGCAATGATTGGCGTCCAGCATTAAATAGGGGAAACTGGTTTCTTAAAGTCACATTATCTCTCCAAAAACGTTTTTCCCTATCATCTAGTAAATAGACTAAATACAAAGAGTTAGGATGTTTTTCACCAATTACCTATAATTGACGACAGAATGTCCGCTATATCTGTCGAAATAGTATGCCAAACATCACATTTAGTAAAATGTATGGACGACAAAATACTGAATTAGCAAGAGTTGCTCCCCTTAGACTTTAAATTATGCATTTATTGTTTACATTTCATTAACTTGTTTACAAACCAACTGGAGGATGTGTTTCGTTTTCTTCCATTTTATGGTGTTTTCTACCTTGCCCAAAATGCATCATTTTGCAGATAGGTTGCCAAGTTATTGCTTTTTGAAAATAGTCATTTAAGGGATAATGGGACTTTAGGACTAGATTCCATTTCTTTTAGAACTGTAGTTGTTTTAATGTACGAGTATATTGTGTATTTGGGGTTTTATCATATCGATTGCTAATTAAGGACTTGTGATTGCTGTATTCAAGGACCCTTTGTGGTGTCTCTGCTACCGGGGTACTGTTTTATCAAAGCACTTACGATGATGATAATTTACGTCCATGTTTGAATTCTTTATACTGCTTTTACAACTACAAATAGGGGACAAATAATGTTTGTAGGGGATGATTTACTGAATTATTGTTTATATTCCATATCCCTTTACCACAGTTTGTAAAAGTTAAGGAATTATAAAAAATCAAATTTGTACGTAAATTTATGATTTCCGTAAGTGCTTTGATAAAAAAGTACCCAAGTCTCTCCAATAACCTTTGTCCTAATATACGTATATAGCCCTGATAATATTGAACGCATAGAAATCTCGTGTAAGAATCGTTCTAATAATAAAAACTGGAGTTTTAAATTGGTATTTCATATCGATTAGATCCATGTGTGCAATAAAACTGAATAAAAACGCGTTCTCACATTTTGATGACGTCATCGTATATATTTGTACAGATCGCATCAATAAAGTGATGTTACATTCGCCATTATGCTAATTACGACAATCAGATAATGTGTCGGCAAGTGTCTGAGCTTTGTCGATACCTTTATACCGTTCACAGTGTTGTGATTTACGGCAAGACAATCACAAGATCAATATCTGTAATGTGCTTTAGGACTGCATAGATGTTTTATTACGTCGTTGCTTTGTTGATGTTCTGAGGTCTGTTTGTCGTGGTAGTTTCGACATAACATGGAGTATATTTGTATGTCTTACACTGAGACAATGTGTAAACGGCTCGGTATGCTATGAATATTTATCTAACGTGCCTTTCAGTATGGTGTAAACCTCTCTGATTCCACATAGGAGTTTTGCACCAACAATTGGCCATTTCGACTGGACTGTTTCGTGGAGCAGGTTATTGTCTGGTTCCCGTGCCAAGCTTACAGCACTACTATCTATAGTACACCTACTGTAATAAAGGGGACGGGAACAAGACTATAATCTGTTCCACAAAACAGCCCAGTCGAAAAGGCCTAATGGGTTTAAAAGGCAGTGGCAACAGCCAGCACAAATGCACGCCTAAAACTTACTTGAAACACTCATCAGAAATGTTTATTTTAGTTTGCGTTCCTAAAAATTGCACATTATTGTACATGTTTATTGACACTGGTCAACATTATTGAGTTTTAATACATCTTATAATATAATGCAAATATTCCTACATACTTTAAGGGTAAGGTTTTATCGTAGAACTTACGGGCATCGTTAACTCTCAATTTTTAAATTCCAAATTTGGGACCGGATATTTTTTGTATGCGTTCTAAATTGAATGATTAGTAGTATTGCAAATCCGATTACCACACTTTGTTGTCGTTAAACATTTATAATGCCGAGCATGCCGAGCATAGCCTTTATTTGTCAGTCAGCTTTCTGCTAAAATATGGCAGGCATATGTCGAGGGTTGCCCGCAAAACAGTCGTAACTGCTTATTATTAAAGAAGGATGTACTGCAGTCTTGCAGGCAACCCTCGATTTTTGTGTGCCTCCACTCGTATTTGAACCTGGATCGCTAGATTAGACGACAAGCGCTCAACGAGATCAAAGAGCTACATAGACACAGAAGTTTAAGATTTGTTACTGTTAAGAAAACAGTACCCAAGTGTGTTGTAAAATTTGATTCACATAATAAATAATACTCAGATAAGAGAACTGCATGACACGTTTACAAATATAGGCCCTTCTTAGCAGATCAGGCGAATTTATGGATCACTTGGGTAGGTCTATTAGAGATAACAGAGACAAAACATGACACATAATTATATAAATGTTACATTAGATATTTGATATTTCAGTCATTTCACTGAGGTATCTGTGACACTATTAAATCACTTTTTATTGTGATTATACCTGACTTATTGTGGTATTTACAGATTTTCTCGTTCGGTTGTGTGTTAGGCATTGTGCCTTGTATGTTTTTATGTTTCCTGTGCTCGGTTGGCTAAGTTAAGTGCTGCCTTCCCTGTCCGACTTAAATTATCTTATTTATGGTGGTATTCAAGTTTTTCTGCTACAAAATGTATTGAATAATTCTTCGCCATTCGTTATTGGCCTAATTGCTAATGTAGATGCCTCGATAATTCCTAATTACAGAAATGACAAAATCGTTTGAAAGTCGAGCAAATGCCTTAGTAAGTACCCGATAAATATCAAACACACCAGCTTAATATACTTATATAGACGGTGACACTAACAACTGCAGCACAACAAACCATTAAATTATTTCATGGTCGAAGATAATATGCACAAGCCTATCATCCCAGATCGATTTTCACCCAGAATAGAATCTACGAAATTGTACATCATGCAAATCAGTACGTCGGCAGATTTGAAATATTGCTTGAGGGCGATGAAACCATCTTAATAGACACGTGCATTTGAAGGGCAATTTGTCAGAAAATAGCAGATTATATAACGATCGAAGAAATGAATAGAAAACATCTAAATAAATGGATTTTAATACGATCAGCTAAGTATGTAAAATTCCAGGAATCAAGCGTTAGTAGAGATTTAAAAGTTTTGACATTTGAGGTGTGACTCTTTTGCTTGGACGATTACCTCGGAATAAAGCAGGTAATAATGTAATTTATCATATGTTTGACGTCGCGGTAACGTAATAAAGCCATTATTTATTTTTGATAATACACTAGTGTAATAAAGCCTTCACGCGACGTCACTCAAAGCAAAGGCGACGTCTTCAAAGTTGCGCGTTTATTATAGTGAAAATAAGTAGCTATTTTATGTTTCGGCCGGAAAAACGCGAACATGTGATAAAAAGAACATTACATTTGTGACTCGTTTAATAAAATCGATAAAATGCTCGGCAGAACCTCGCATTTTATTATTTGATTCAACTCGTTTAATAAATTCAATATGAAAAGACACTCATGTAATATCCTCTATAGATATTGTCCTAGTTATTCGTCAAAAGTGTTTTCTTACAAGGGTCATTGTACAGTTTGGTGAAGACAAAGAAAATATTTGTCCGAGGAGAAGCAATTATTTTCTGAGTGAAACAGTTTTCTTATAGCTCACAAAAGTGTCCGCTTACGAAAATAATGTACACTGTTTGAATGGAATCAGTGGGCGTGTGGGAGTATAACGTATGAAATATGTCAAAGGGACCATCACCTGAGCTCGAGATAATCCAGGTCTTCGTAATGCTGATGCTCGGCATAGAGGTGTAAATTTATATACAAAATAGAGCAAATTCACCGGGACTTTGAAATTGGCTCGAGATAGGCCGGGTACTTGTAATATCGATGCACGTGTTAACGAAGTTTTACTGTATTAAATACACCGAACACTATTTGCTGATATGGGAACAAATATCATTTATGAAAAAAATGCAAAATTAATGTAGTTACGAGTTAGTACAATGTAAATTATACTAAATGATACAGGGTTAGAATGAGAAGGTCGTAAGTACAAAATCAATATTTTGAGAAAACAAGAAAAAACTGTTTGAAAATTACTTTTTACTTATGGAAAAACAAGCTTTTCTAACTTCAGTTTGGTCAAAACGACCAATTCCGATTTTCATGAAAATAGCATAAGAAGCGCATTTTGGTGCAAATTTGAAATATGTATGAGTCTTATATAGAGGATCTTACATGAGTGTCTTTCTATATTGAATTTATTAAACGAGTTGGATAAAATGATAAAATGCGAGGCTCTGCCGAGCATTTTATCACTTTTATTCAACGAGTTTAATAAATTTAATATGGAATGACACGAATGTAAGATTCTTTTTATCACATAAACTAAATACACAGTAAAAGTTTGTCAAGAAAGCACACACTTCCCCTATAGCAAATAAACTCCATAGGAGTAAAGCGGCTCATTGAAAGAGCTAAGAAAATAGTGCATCAATGTATACTCCAATATGTTAATGTTTCTGCCTTTTGGAAATAATATTTTTAGGGTATCTAAAATCCTGCAGATGTAAAACTACCCTTAACAAAATAAATAATTAAATCTTGGACCGCAGCAACACAACGTATTCTGTTCAGTTCCGTGTTCCGTTCCGGGTTTTAGTAACAACCAAGGACAGGGGAAGTAACTAGGTTTTCCGCGTGAATTTATTCGCGATTCGTCTGAATAGCCGAAAATAACTGATTGTACATGATGCTAGTACTTGGTAAGCAAGGAAAATCGTCTTTAATACTCAAAATTAACGGATTTATACAATGAAATCAACATCCGATGCCGTGTGTTTGTGTTGATGCCAGATATTTGGTATGTACATTTCGTCCCGATCTTATTCGTACACACGTTTAACGGACCTACCGTCATGTTTACTTACAGTTATATCTCTTAATTTCTTGTACATCTGTTATTGTGTGATTATAACATGCCATAGAGTGTTCATAATCGGATATCAAATTTATTCTATTCTAAAAATGTATTATTTTTCTTTTTTGACAACGTGTATGAATACATAAATAAAGTGACTCGCCCTTGTAAATACCTCATTTGCATGTTTATTACACGTGTGTATTATGACTTTTATGTAATGGGTTTATTAAACTCCCAGAGCCTATTTTATGTGATAAAAGGTCGTAAGTAGCACTTCCAACTTCTCATTTTAAGCCGGCTATATGATCAGTATACATGTATGAAGCAGACTTAATGGTGTTATAAGGGACAAGCAAACAATAAGAGGACTATGTAGGTATGTATGTTGACAACCTTGCAGCTTAGCAGCCTGGCAGCGTGAAGTTGACAGCCTGACAGGCCGTGTGTAGTTGACAGTCTAGCGCCTAGCGGCCTGCAGCGTGTAGTTGACAGTCTAGCGCCTAGCGGCCTGGCAGCGTGAATTTGACAGCCTAGCAGCGTGAAGTTGCTTCTACGCTGCCAAACTGCCAAACTGCCAACTACACGCTGTCAGGCTGCTAGGCATACAAGTATACGCGTGACCTACCTGATTAAACGGACTATACTTTAGTACACGATAATATTCGTAATTATCAAAACAGAAATGAGCAATCTAAACCTCTCGGCAGCACTTACGAATTGGTTTGGCAAATGCCTCGGTCATACTTAGTTACGAACTTTTTCCGAGCCGATTCCGTTCGGATTCCACATCGTCGAAACTTGCGATCATCGTAAGGATTGTATTGACGCATACAGGTATCGGGAACTCGTTGAGAATGTTTTACCGAGCTCCCGAGTTGTCTACGAGCTCATAGAGGTATTGAAGTAGCAAGAGACCCGTACAGACATTACACGAGCAATAACGAGCGCATTTGAGCATCGAACGAAGCCCGTGTGGATTTTGAAAACTGTCAGGCTTGTTGATGCTCTGACGAACACCGCGCTAAATAAAACTGTGAGAACCCATAGTATTCTCTATTCTGCAGCTAAATAAACGGCTTCAAATGATGATGGTAGCCGTTTAAAATATCCGTTAAACACTTCTTCTAATATGGTATTCGACTCGTGACGGAATGCATTAATCATAGACGCTAGACAGGCACATGCATATTTAATATATAGTTAAAGAGGATGCAACGGCATCTTTATTAACTTATTGATTTTCTTTTCAAATTTTGTTTCAATTATGTATTAAGTACAAGTGTATACTCGCATGATTAAAATACTAAAAAAGCATTCATTTTTGCTAAAAGTATACGACGGATATTTCATTATCAACGCTTTATTAAATTTTGTGGTAGGCGCCATAGTTACATGACCGGGTTGCTATTCCACGTCCAAACTATCTCATCCCTAGCACCCGGTGCTCACGCACATCACACTCTCAGACATTCCAACAGATACATGCAAAAACAGACTATTATAAATTCTTCTTCCTCCCTAGAACAATAATACACTGGAACTCCCTACCCCCTGACATCATTGACCTTCCCACATCCGAGTTCAGTACAGCTGTTAGCCGTATTGAACATGCCTCTCCCTAAATAATACCTGCCCTGTTTTTTAACCTATTTTAACATTTCTTCTTTCTCACATCTTTTACACTTTTATTTCTTATCCTTATTAACATTCTTTGTCAGTTTGACGCGTGTCAAAGCCTAAGTCCCCAGCAGGGGTTTGGCTATCAGGAAGATAGAAGATAGTTTTACGTTTAGCATACGCTGTAATCAGTTTCACGAGTTTATAAGCATGTTTATAAGTAATACATGTAAAATATTATTAATTATAATAATTGTAATAAATTTCGCAATTTTAGGATAAATATTTGTTAGAACAAATACCGATACACCGTCTTTAATCAGTCCACGTGGTTATTATAGCATTATCCTAATTTTAAATAATCGTTTTTTGTAATCACTGTGAGGACAATGACATTTACATGCACTGTAGGTATTATAATGTATTTACTGTCAATGTCTGGTGGCACAGCATGCTTTGTCATTTTTATCGTGCTTATTAAAATGCCGTTTATGATACATTTGCGCTACGATCGATCTCTTAACTAGTTCCTGGCGAACTAAGGAGCCCGTGCTCGTACGAGCATCGTACAGATTTTCTTAACTCGTAGTGGAAACCGAGACAACGAGTTGACTACGAGCTCCGAGTGGCCATCGTACGATTTCATTCTCTGAAAGTCGTACATGGTCCACACGAGCTTTGACCAGGAGCTACGAATATCCAGATACCGTTAAGATTCTAAAATTTGTAGAATTGCACAAATTGTTTAAATCGTACAAGCTGTCTTCTTTCGAAATGACTTTAAGATTTGGCTTAATTTAATTATACATGTATATCATCCGCGTATATTATAAAAATCTATCAGATTGTCATGTAAATTGTGTAACATTGTATATCATCGAATATTTTCCAATTTATTATAATTATGGTGATTGTGTTCACGATATTAGTATAATGTAAGTTATGAATATGTGTATTTATGGTGTAAATGGTTAGTATATACGGCTGCTTAGACTATGGGGCGGTAACAAATAACTGAAACAAGCATTCTTATATTTGGCGTTCGTTGATGAAGTTATCCGAAGACAAACTTACGATTAGCAAAAACAATTTCATACAAAAGATACAACACTAGTAATGACTAGTTAAGACTAGCTAAGGCAAGATACACCATAATTAAACAAGTTCCTGAACAATGAATGAGTTGTCCGCTGGCATAGGCTAGATATATGACATTAATTAACAGGAGGTGCAAGTAGCCAACATCTATCCTCAGCCTAATCATCAATCTCAGACGGTAGTAAGATGAATGACATGCGTCAGCTGGCTCCGTGTCTAAAGTAGCCCAATTAATACCTTTGACGTGTTTCATCGGACGCAGACCCGGAAGTGTTGTTGCGCAATAATACACGCCCACCAAAATACGGAATAAAAAGTAACATGTCATCGCAGCGCATTCATAAAATTGACAATATTAATGTCATTTATTGTTTTATGAAATATAGCATGTTCTATTTTTATTTGACGTGCTTCATTTAACACTGACCTGGAAGTGCCGTTGTGCAATAATACACGCCCACCAAAATACGGAATAAAAAGTAACATGTCACCACAGCGCAAATACAATTGACAAGACTAATGTCATTTATTGTTTTATGGAATAAGGCATGTGTTGTTTTCAATGTATCCCCATCGGTATTGATGTTTTCTTCTTCAATTACGTCATCGTCTCAATTCCATTTAGAAACGTCTGTACATTAGATGGTCGATGTTGTTTGTCTACCAGATATTCCGTTTTATGATATTCCGTTTTTCTCTGATCAATAACAAGCCATCTTATGAGAAGTCGTTAGTGCTACACAATAACCTTCAGTAAATATGACTTTGAGATATACAGGGCTAAACATGTGATGTTTTGATATTTGAAATTATGGCTGGCTGGTAATAAATCTAGACTTATCAATAAATAAACATGCAAAATATAAACACTTTACGGTCCACTGACCGCTTGTTATCAGTGTAGATATACATACTATTAAAGTTTTAATCATTAAAAGTGAATATGCCCAAGATTGAACAAAAACTTCGAAAATGCATTTGATTTTAATTTTTATTTGTAAACAAAGGCTAGTGTTGTTATAGGCGGACTACAGTTGCGTCTAAAGTGAAACGATAATGTACATGTACGTATATTCATACTCAAGGAAACGATCACAACCGTCCCTGTGATACTTCTAAAATCGTCCACGAGGCGTAGTGGTTAAGGCTTGCTTGTTGGAAGCGGAAGTTTTAGGATCCTAATATTGATAGGGCCAAATACATGTCCGTTTTTATCGCCTAGTGGTAGAGCGTCTGCTTCGAGTGCGAGGTGTCTAGGGTTCGATCCCAGGCCGCGACACTCCTAAGTTGTTCAAAATGATGATGGTATATCTCCCTTATCTGGTTCCAGATCTTTACAATATACGCAGTAAACTAATGTAATGTAAGATTTGGGAACGGGAAACAGACTACTATCTTCCTTGCTTGACGCTCAGCATAGTTAGTTCCAGGTAACTGCTAATTCGCTCCGTATCATGACTGGATATAGTCTCCATATGACCGAATAACTGTTGACCGGTCGGACTTATGAAAATATAAATGATAAATAAATATTTAAAAAAAATACAAGTCTCTAGAAACCTGTCATATATTCGCTTTTTCCGAAATCGCTTCGCTTTATCCGAAGTCGTTATAACGGAGTTGCACAGTGCAGTTACATCTTCAGAAATTTGTAATCAGAGTCTACAAAGTACAAGTCTAGAGAAACCAGACATATATATTTATTGTATTAATCATAGGAGATCGTAAATCAATTAATCAATGCTTATAAGGCATATTACTGACTTAAAGCTTGGCCAATAGCTACACTGGACATCAATCCGTCCATTTATTTGTGAAACCACGTTTGATCTGAAGGTATAATTCAGCGTGGAAATCTATTGTGTTTGTCTTCATGCTGGCAAATGGTATTTTTGTTACAAAAAAGGATTTGTCTGTATTTACAATATATTAACTTGTAAAAGAACATGTCGCTGGCTTAGACTGAGACTCTATAAGACAGATTCACATCTGAAATCTGCATCATAAGGCGCTTTGTTTGAACCTATGTTCGTGAAAATGGGAACAGGAAATATCGAACAAACTGAAGTTGAACAAACTAGTTTTATCATAATGTATAAAAGTGTAGTTTTCAGACCGTTTTTTTCTTGTTTTCTCAACAAAAGAGTTTATGTACTTACGACCTTTGTCTTCTAAGTCAGCGGTATAATCCAAAACAATAAATTCGTTGTTGTTATTATTATTATTAACAACAAACCACTACAAATAATACTGATAATTTATTAAAAATGTTTTTTTACCCTATTTTTGATTTTAATACAGACTTTCTATTGCACGTGGTTCTAAAATACCATAGCAAATCTAGACATTTCCACAAATTGGTGCATGTACTTTGCATTTTTGACACCTTCCACCAGAGAAGAGCTCTCTTTGGCTTTTTCGAGAGGTGTTACAAAAGCCGTTCATCCTTGATGAATACCGTAGTGATCTCCCTTAGACATCCGGTAATAATAACAATGTGGTATTAAAATTACTAAAAGGCATTCTTTGGCTTTATTCAGTCATCTGCATTCTGATAGGGCCTTTACCACAGCTCTCCATCTGGTTCGGTCCATGACCCGGGTTTTTTCTTCGCCCCTTGACATCATTGTCTTCCGAAGCTCTATGATGTTCTTTGACGATAACATCAGCTATTTTTTGTTATCAAGTGTTTGATAAGCTGCCCATGAAAGCTTATTGTCAGTGTAGTTAAACTGATACATTCTTGTGTTGTGTGCAAGATTGTTATCTTATGAAGATGTCTTACAAATAACAACATGTCTCCTCGAATAATCCTATTAATCAAACAAAAGGAGACGAAATCGTTTCAAATACAGACAAGATTACAAGATTGTGATTGTCTGTTCGTTTGTACAGGATTAGGGGAGGGGGAAACACATGTTTCCAACAAGCTTAAAATATACTTAGTAATCCTGCTGAAGCCATCCATTGGATCAGGTGGAATAACAACTGCAACGCAGCGAGCAATGTTGCAACATGATGTTAACACACACGCAACAGGGATGTCAGTGTTAAAGGTGCTCCCTCACAGATCGGGCTAACATTTTTGTATCATCGGCTAGTAATTTTCCTACCTAACCAAGTATTTATATAAAAGAAAGCCTCTGGTGGTTGCTTTATAGAAGATTTATGGTCTATAAGCAATTTAAATCACTCTTGATATTTGGCACTCAGTATTTTTCTGTTTGAAAATATCGCAGAGTTTCCTTCCAAAATGTTTTGTGAATTATGTAATTCACCCATGATCAAACTGTAACTTCAACAAACTAAAGCCGAAACATCTGAGAGGTATTCGGTTCGTTTTGCAATTCGTTTTCATCGAATGGAAACAAATTTCAGGCAATTTAAGTAATAGTAGTGCTAATTCTATACTACCCTATAGAATGTTGGGTGAAAAAATGCTAAATTACTACAAAATACCGATGTTTCCCAAGTTATTTTTTATGTCAATGTGGTTGTTTATGGCATATACAGGAAACTATACCAAAATTAAATGAATATTTGACAATTTAATTTTATTTTTGCAAAACACCAATACGTGAGGCAGTCCCTTTTAAGAAGCAATAGGCATGTTGCGTTGACGTCATTGTCTACCAGGTGATCATGCATGTTACCAGCAGTGGTGATCACAAAATAACCTAGTATAAAACTTAAGCTGAACGGGGGAGTCGATGCCAAATCAGCAATAGATATATCGCCTTCCACGCTTGATACTAGGTGTGGTATTCATTAAGTATCATAGAAGAAAACTTAAGCTTGTCTTTTAATCTTAAATATAGTGTAAAACATATAAAAAGTGTATAAGGTAAAGAAGAAAAGATTATTATTTTTTCTGCATGGTTTTCAAGCGTCATGCAAAGAGATATTATGACTAAGAAAACATCTGTTATTCTTCCATTTCCGGAAATATGCAATGCACAATTTTTTAATTTAAGTCAAAATATTTATTAAGCTTTTCACAAAGATTCCTTAAGGCCGAGGCTAATATAAGCTAAGCAACTCGACTTATTATATTTCGTCCACTATAACGGTGTAAACATAAACTGCAACGTCACAGTCACAATAACATAATTGGACTATACATGGTTATCAGTCCAGTGTAATGACATTAATGACTACCAGTTTCGGTCTGATGTGTGTCTACCACAATAGTAAGGGCATTGTGACTACCCGTTTCGGTCTGATGTGTGTCTACCACAAGAGTAAGGGCATTGTGACTTATTCCACGTATTTTCACAATAAACAGTGTTAAACATGTTTCAGCTAATCATTGAGAAATATTCTACGTATCGTGTTATTGTATTTGTCAAGTTATGTTTTCTTTTTTATGCCGGCATGACTTCTTGCACTTGCACTTGCGGTTTATGTTTTTGTTATTTTGTGAGTGCTGCTTTTGTGACTTATTAACTTATATTGATGGCTGTTTTGTTAAATATATTCAAGTTTTTTTCGAAGATATGATTATTGTTTTTAAGTAAATATGTATTCCCATTTGTACCCATCGATCAATACCATATTCTAGATGATTTGTATTGCAGAATGATGAAATGTTATATAGTGGTATAGATAACATAGATTTACGAGTATTTCACAATTATGTCTGACATTAATGAGATCAGTCATTGCTCGTGTTTTATTGACTTATAACACCAGTGATTTTATTAACGTTCCAGTCACTCTGTCATGTTGTTTCGGAACCTAGCGGGTCAGGGTACATATTATAAGTTGGTTTATGGAGTGAATGGTTAATACGGCTGCTTGGACTGTGGGAATGTATAAAATATCCGAAACAAGCATTCTTATTATATTGGACGTTCCTTGGTGAAGTTTTCTGAAGACAAACTTACACCATAATTAAACAAGTTCCCGGACAATGAATGAGTTGCCCGCTGCCAGAGACTAGATATATGATATTAATTACTAGAACTTTCAAGTAGCCAACATCTATCCCTCAACTCAATCATCAATCTCAGATAGTAGTAAGATGACAGACTTGCGTCGGCTGGTTCCATGTCTCAAGCAGCTCAATTAATACCTTTGACGTGCTTCATTGGACACTGATCCGTCCGGAAGAAATGTTGCGCAATAATACACGCCCACCAAAACAAACGGAAATAAAAAGTAACATGTCATCGCAGCACAATCATAAAATTGACAAGATAAATGTCATTTATTGTTTTATGAAATAAGGCATGTGTTGTGTTCAATGTATCTCCATAAGTATTGATGTTTTCTTCTTCAATTACGTCATCGTCTCAATTCCATTTAGAAACGTCTGTACATTAGATGGTCGATGTGGTTTCTCTTCCAGATATTCCGTTCATGGCATGATTTTACTGTGATCAATTACAAGCCATCTTATGAGAAGTCGTTAGTGCTACACAACCTTCAGTAAATATGACTTTGAGATATACAGGGCTAAACATGTGATGTTTTGATATTTGAAATTATAGCTGGCTGGTAATAAATCTAGACTTATCAATAAATAAACATGCAAAATATAAACACTTTACGGTCCACTGACCGCTTGTTATTAGTGTAGATATACATACTATTAAAGTTTTAATCATTAAAAGTGAATATGCCAAAAATTTAACAAAAATGCATTTGGTTTTAATTTTTATTTGTTAACGAAGGCTAATGTTATCATAGGCGGACTACAGTTGCGTTCTAAAGTGAAACGATTGTGTACATGTACGTATATTCATACTCAAGGTAACGATCCCAACCGTCACTGTGATACTTCTAAAATCGGCCACGAGGCTAAGTGGTTATGGCTTGCTTGTTGGAAGCGGGAGTTTTAGGATCATAATGTTGATAGGGACAAATACATGTCCGTTTTTATCGCCTAGTGGTAAAGCTTCTGCTTCGAGTGCGAGGTGTCTAGGGTTCGATCCCAGGCCGCGACATTCCTAAGTTGTTCAAAATGATGATGGTATATCTCCCTAATCTGGTTCCCGATCTTTACAATCTACGCAATAAACTAATCTAATGTAATGTAAGATTTGAGACTAATATCTCCCTTGCTTGACGCTCAGCATAGTTAGTGCCAGGTAACTGCTAATTCGCTCCGTATCATGACTGGATATTGTCTCCATATGACCGAATACCTGTTGACCGGTCGGACTTATAAAAATACAAATAATAATTAAATATTAAAAAAAATACAAGTCTCTAGAAACCTGTCATATATTCGCTTTTTCCGAAATCTTTATAACGAAGTTGCACAGTACAGTTACATCTTCAGAAAGTTGTTTACGTAGTCTACAAAGTACAAGCCTAGAGAAACCAGACATACGGGGGGTGATCAATATATTCGTGGACTTTTCATCTAGCAATTTTGTTTTGTCAGCAAGGCTCAAAAGCAAATTAGCATTATATATAATTCAGTGTAGGATATCTCCGACCGAACTCACCAATAATATAGTTTTATTTATGCAATGGGTGCGTGACGTAGGCCGTCACGTGACGTAGTTCCAAGCGTCACCGTTTGAGCAGCACCGAGCGCTCCTTTCATGAGTCATATCCGAACCGCTGTATACGATTTATTTACTTTTAATACAGAAATAAGTCATAAATAGCCAACTCTGGAATGTAAGGCGGAATAGTAATTGTCTCGTTGCGTTACTGGACTTAAAACTCTGAAAAAAGCGGTTGGCTTTACACGGTAGTGCTCATCATCCCGATAAAGAAGGAATCACGACCTAACAAGTTAAGGGCGCAATTTCTAAAGAACTCCTTTCAAATGGAAAGAAATATTTATTGTTGTGTTATCTATACTGATCGTAGAGTTCGCCAGGAACATATCGTTCAGAAATATGTCTTTTATATCTCAGAAATTAAGGAGGATCGAGTGTCCCTAACTCTGTCTAAATTCTTCCGTTTGTTCTTATTTTACCATGGCATCAGTTGACAGAGTCCCAACAATCTTATAAACAACGAAATCATGTTTAGGTCACTGATTTGGAGTGCAAAGAATCCCCATACATGTTGGTCAAGTCATCTTCGAGCTATCGCAAGGATTATCCAAGTTAGGCGTTAATCTTAATGAAATGCGGTTGCTCTGTGATTATTTATTGTCCGTCACGCACGACAGCGCGCGCTGCACCGTGGTCACAAAAAGTGACATCATTAAGAACTTTGTGACGTCACAATATAATTAATTAATTAAAACGATAGATAATTGATATATCTATAATGCCTGATTATTTCATTGTTCTAGATTCAATATTCAAAAAGTTAGAAGGAAAGTCTTCAAATATATTGATCACCCCTCGTATATATATACAATTTATTGTATAAATCATAGGAGATCGTAGTTCAGTTAATCAATGCCGGGAAGGAAATATAAGGCTTAGTTCTGACTGAAAGCTTGAATGCTTGGCCAATAGCTACATTGGGCATCAATCCGTTGATGTATTTGTGAAACCACGTTTGGTCTGATGGTATTAGTCAGCGTGGAACTCTATTGTGTCGGTCTTCATGTTGGCAAGTAGTATCTTTGTTATAAAAGAGGATTTGTCTGTATTTATAATATATTAAATTGTACAGAAACATGTCGCTGGAATTTCTCTTGCCCGTGGTTCTAGAATATCATAGCAAATCTATACATTTTCACAATTGTGTGCATGAACTGTGCATTTTTGACACCTCCCACCAGGGAGATGTTCTCTTTGTCTTTTTCGAGATGTGTTCAAATACGTTCATCCTGGAACAATATCGTAGTGATCTCCCTTAGTCTTCCGGTATTAATAAAAGTATGATATTTATATTACTAAAAGGCGTTCTTTGATGTTAACATCAGCTATTTTTTTATTAATTCTTTGATCAGCTGCGTGTATAATGTTATTGTCAGTGTAGTTAAGCTGATACATTCTAGTGTTGTGTCCGACATAGTGATATTTTTAAGATGTCTTACAAGTAACACATGTCTCCTCGAACAATCCTAATAATCAAAATATTGGAGACGAAATCGTTTCAAATACCGACAAGATTACAAGACTCTCGTACAGGATTAGGGGAGGTGGGATAACACATGTTTCAAACAGGCTCAGTATATAATACTGCTGAAGTCAGCCACTGGGGCAGGTGGAGTAGCAACAGCAACACAGCGGGCAATGTTGCAACATTATGCTACTACATATGCAACAGGGGTGTCGATGTTAAAGAAACAATACGCATGCTGCGCTAACGCCATTGTCTACCAATATGACCATGCATGATACCATGATCTCAAAATAACCTAGTATAAAACTTAATCTTAACAGGGGGGTCGATGCCAAATAAGCAATAGATATGTTGCCTTCCACGCTTGATACAAGAGGTGGCATTCACAAAGTATCATATAAGAAAACTTAAGATTGTCTTTTAATCTTAAATATTGTGTAAAACATATACTTAGTATAGAAACCGTATCAGCTAAAAAAGAATAGTAGGATTATTATTTTTTTCTGCATAGTTTTCAAGCATCATGAATTATTTTTCCATTTCCGGAAAATATGCACTGCACAATGTTTTAATTTTGTTAAAATATTTACGCTTTTCACTAAGATGCCTTACGATCAGGGCTTATATAAGCTAAGCAACTTGTCTTATCCTTTTTCGTTGTGAATAACAGAACATATATGTTTATCCTAATACGCAACACAGTCACCAAATCTGTATACGGAAGTGTCGCTCTTTACATGTGCAAAAAGATAATTCCGTTATAGGACACCGCATTTCCATGCAGCACCAATGACAATGCCTGAAAATAAAGTAAATAGTCATTCCGCATGGTTATCAGCCACATTATAATGCTATTAACGACTACCAGCTTCGGTCTGATGTGTGTCTACCACAAGAGTAAGGGCATTGTGACTTATTCCACGTTTTTTCCCAATAAACAATGTTAAACAAGTGTCAGTTAATCATTAAGACATATTCTATGTAGAACAGGGTGTATCGTGTTATTGTATTTGTCAATTTATTTTTAATTGCCAGCATAACTTGGACTTGTAATTTATGATTTTTCGTTTTATTGGAGGGGTTGCTTTTGTAACATTTGTGTTATACTGTGTCTTCATTTCCTTAGGAATGTATCTATGTAAATTGCAGAATGACGGGACTTGAGCAGTTCATTTTCTCGTTCGGTTATTTGTTTGTTATTGTGCCTTGTACTTTGTAGGTTTTCTGTGCTCGGCTGGTTAAGTTCAGGGCTGCGTTCTCTGTCTGACTTACTATTATCTTTTTGTATCTATGTAAATTGCACACTAAAAAATTAAAAATCCGGACAATATAAATCATGAAAACAAACGACTTCAAATGTTTGCGAAGATGAATCACCTTCAGCATATAATTTTGGCGCTTTATAAATACCAATTATGTTAGATGCGTTTTATTCACATTATAACATTACAGTACGGACGTTTGTCTAGTTTTTTAGAAGAATCAGAATGTTTATTGATATTTACTCATAACGAGACAATATTGATGAGCTGTTTTGTTAAATATATTCAAGTTTTTTTTCGAAGATATGATTATTGTTTTTAAGTAAATATGTATTCCCATTTGTACCCATCGATCAATACCATATTCTAGATGATTTGTATAGCAGGATGATGAAATGTTTTAAGGTGGTATAGATAACATAGATTTACGAGTATTTCACAATAAGTCTGACATTATTGAGATCAGCCATTGCTCGTGTTTCATTGACTTATAACACCAGCGATTTTATGAACGTTCAAGTCACTATATCATGTTGTTTCGGAACTTAGAGTGTCAGGGTACATATTGTAAGTGGGTTTATGGAGTAAATGATTAATACGGCTGCTTAGACTGTTGGACTGTATAAAAATACAGAAACAAGTGTTCTCATTATATTGGACGTTCCTTGATAAAGTTTTCTGAAGACAAACTTACACCATAATTAAACAAGTTGCCGGACAATGAATGAGTTGTCCGCTGCCAGAGACTAGATATATTGATATTAATTACAAGAACTTTCAAGTAGCCAACATCTATCCCTCAACTCAATCATCAATCTCAGATAGTAGTAAGATGAAAGACTTGCGTCGGCTGGTTCCATGTCTCAAGCAGCACAATTAATACCTTTGACGTGCTTCATTGGACACTGATCCGTCCGGAAGAAATGTTGCGCAATAATACATGCCCACCAAAAAACGGAAAAAAGTAACATGTCATCGCAGCGCATTCATAAAATTGACAAGATAAATATCATTTACTGTTTTATAAAATAAGGCATGTGTTGTGTTCAATGTATCCCCATAAGTATTGATGTTTTCTTCTTCAATTTCGTCATCGTCTCAATTCCATTTAGAAACGTCTGTACATTAGATGGCCGATGTGGTTTCTCTACCAGATATTCCGTTTCATGGCATGATGTTACTGTGATCAATAACAAGCCATCTTATGAGAAGTCGTTAGTGCTACACAACCTTCAGTAAATATGACTTTGAGATATACGGGGCTAAAAATGTGATGTTTTGATATTTGAAAGTATATCTCGCCGGGATAACTCTAGACTTATCAATAAATAAACATGCATACTATAAACACTTCGCGGTCGACTGACCGCTTGTTATCAGTGTAGATGTATATCCTTAAAGGAGAATGTGCACAAGATTGAACAAAAACGAACATCGAAAATGCATTTTCTTTTCCATTTTTATTTGTAAACAAAGGCTTGTGTTATCATCGAAGGACTATAGTTGCGTTCTAAAATGTAGCGGTTATGAATGTGTTCATATACTTATAATAAAGGTAACGATCCCAACCGTCCCTGTGATACTTCTAAAATAGGTCCCAAGGCGGGAGGTTTAGGATCCGAATATTGATAGGCGCAATGCATGTCCGTCTTGATCGCCTAGTGGTAGAGGGTCTGCATCGAGTGCGAGATGTCTAGGGTTCGATGCCTGGACGCGACATTTCAAAGTTGATCAAAATGGTACTGGTATATTTCCCTTGCTTGATGCTCAGCATAGTTAGTTTCAGGTAACCGCGGGTTCGCTCCGTGTAAGGACATTACAACTACCCTGCGTTCAATAAGACCCAACTCCTGAGCTGTTCGCAAGGTTTGTCAAGTTTTCTTTACTGTACGGAGCGCACTGTCCGAGCGCTCGGCCATTACACCAAACAACTATCCTAGATCTCCATGTGACTGAAATACTGTTGACTTGTGGGCCTTGTTAAAATATAAATGATAAATAGATACAAGTCTTAAAAGCCAGAGAAATTCGCTTTATCCCAAGTCATTATAACGGAATTGTACTGTACAATTACATATTGGAAAAGTTGTTAACAGAGTCTACAAAGTACAGGTCTAGAGGAACCAGACAGAAATTCGCTTTATCCGGAGTCGATATAACGGAATTGAAAGGGACACTTACATCTTCAGAAAGTCGTTAACAGAGTCTACAAAATACAAGCCTAGAGAAACCAGACATATATGTACAATTTATTGTATAAATCATAGGAGATCGTAGTTCATTTAATCAATGCTGGGAAGGAAATATAAGGCTCATTTCTGACTGAAAGCTTGAAAGCTTGGCCAATAGCTACATTGGGCATCAATCCGTCGATGTATTTATGAAACAACGTTTGATCTGAAGGTATTAGTCAGCGTGGAAATCTATTGTGTGTGTCTTCGTGTTGGCAAGTAGTATCTTTGTTACAATAGGATGTGTCTGTATTTATAATATATTAACTTGTAAAGGAACATGTCGCTTGCTTAGACTCTATAAGACTCATTCACATTTGATATATGCACTACACGGCGCTTTGTATGAACCTATGCTCGTGAAAATGGGAACAGGTCAAGTTGACCAAACTGAAGTTGAAAAAGCTTCCTTTACCATAAGTAAAGAGTAGTTTTAGCGATGTAATCCACAATAAATAAAGTCGTCGTTATTAATAATTATTAACATATCCCAAAATGTCACAGTTAATTAACTGCAAAATTAATGTTTTCCAAAAATAAATCAATGCTGTGAAAAACAGTCCAAATTTATCAGAAAATATTGTTTTAAGTTAAAAACATATAAAGTAAAACTTAAGTACGAGGTTCATTATGGTTCATTATTCTATTGAACGTGGTTCTGGAATATCATAGCAAATCTATACATTTCCACAAGTTTCTGCATGTACTTTGCATTTTTTGACACCTCCCACCAGAGAGCAGTTGAATTTGTCTTGTTCGAGAGGTGTTCAAACCCGTCCATTCCTAGAACAATATCGTAGTTATCTCCCTTAGACTTCCGGTATTAATAAAAGTATGATATATAAATTACTAAAAGGCGTTCTTTGATGTTAACATCAGCTGTTTTTCTTCTTTTTTAGTGTTTGATAAGCTGCTCGTAAAAGTTATCGCCAGTGTAGTTAAGCTGATACATTTTAGTATTGTGTCCAAGATTGTGATCCTTTGTAGATGTCTTACAAGTAACAACATGTCTCCTTGAGCAATCCTATTGATCAAAATATAGGAGACAAAATCGTTTTAAATTTCGACAAAATTACAAGATTGTGATTGTCTGTTACTGTCGGACAGGATTAGGGGATGGGATAACAAATGTTTCAAACAGGCTCATTGTATAATCCTGCTGAAGCCAGCCATTTGAGCAGGTAGAATAGCAACAGCAACGCAGCGAGCAATGTTGCGCCATGATGTTACCCTACATGCTACAGGGGTGTCGATGTTAAAAAAGCAATAGGCATATTGCGTTGACTTCATTGTCTACCACGTGAGCATGCATGATACCAGCGGTGGTGATCTCAAAATAACCTAGTATAAATCTTAAGTTTAACCGGGGAGTCGATGCCCATCATGCAATGAGATATATCAACTAAGAAAACATCAGTTATTTTTCCATTTGCGGAAAAAATACACTGCACAGTGTTTTAATTTTCACTGGCATTGTGACGCATTCCACGTATTTTCCTAATAAACAATGTTAAACATGTGTCAGTTAATCATTGGAAATATTGTACGAAGAACAGGGTGTATCTTGTTATTGTGTTTGTCAATTTATTTTTTCTTTATTTGCCAGCGTAACTTGGACTTGTACTTTATGATTTTTCGCTTTTGGAGGGGTTCCTTTTGTACCTTTTGTGTCATACTGTTTCTTCATTTCATTAGGTTTGTATCTATGTAAATTGCAGCATTACGGGACTTGAGCAGTTCATTTTCGCGTTCGGTTATTTGTTTGTCATTGTGCCTTGTATTTTTAATGTTTTCTCTGATCGGCTAGTTAAGTTCAGTGCTGCCTTCCATGTCCAACTTATTATTATCGTTATGTATCTATGTTAATTGCACACTGAAATATAACAAATGCGGACAATATAAATCAAGAAAACAAACGACTTCAAATGTTTGCGAAGATGAATCACCTTCAGCATATAATTTTAGCGCTTTATAAATACCAATTATGTTAGATGCGTTTTATTCACATTATAACATTACAGTACGGACGTTTTTCTATTTTTTTAGAAGAATCAGAATGTTTATTGATTTTTACTCATAACGAGACAATATTGATGAGCTGTTTTGTTAAATATATTCAGGTTTTTTTTCGAAGATATGATTATTGTTTTTAAGTAAGCATGTATTCCCATTTGTACCCATCGATCAATACCATATTCTAGATGATTTGTATAGTTAGATGATTTATATAAATGTTTTATGTGAATATAGATAACATAGATTTACGATAATTTCACAATAACTCTGACATTAATGAGACCAGGCAATGCTCGTGTTTCATTGACTTATAACACCAGTGATTTTAGTTACGTTTAGCCACTGTGTCATGTTGTTGCGAAACCTAGAGTGTCAGGGTACATATTAGAAGTACGTTTATGGAGTGCACGGTTGCTTAGACTGTAGGATTGTATAAATTACGGAAACAAGCGTTTTTTTTATAATTTTGGACGTTCGTTGATGTAGTTATCTGTAGACAAACTTACGACTAGCTAAAGAAGGTTACACCATAATTAAACAAGTTCCTGGACAATAACTTAGTCGCCCGCTGCCAGAGGCTATATTTCCTGACATTAGTTAACAAGACTAGCCAACATCTATCCTCAACCCAACCATCAATCTCTGATAGTAGTCAGAAGTATTACTTGCGTCAGCTGGTTCCGTGTCTCAAGTTGCTCAATTAATACCTTTGGCTTGCTTCATCGGACACAGACTCGGAAGTGATGTTGTGCAATAATACACGCCTACCAAAAAAGGAATAAAAAGTAACATGTCACCGATGTGCAAATAAAATTGGACATAGACCCAGAAGTGATATTGCGCAATAATACACGCCCACTAAAATACGGAATAAAAAGTAACATGTCACCGCAGTGCAAATAAAATTGACAAGATTAATGTCATTTATTGTTTTATGGAATATGACATGTGCTGTTTTTAATGTATCCCCATAAGTATTGGTGTTTTCTTCTTCAATTACGTCATCGTCTCAATTCTATTTACAAACGTCTGTACATTAGATGGTCGATGTAGTTTCTCTACCAGATATTCCGTTTTATGGCATAATTTTTCTCTAATCAATAACAAGCCATCTTATGAGAAGTCGTTAGTGCTACACAACCTTCAGTAAATATGACTTTGAAATATACAGGGCTAAGCATGTGATGTTTTGATATTTGAAAGTATGGCTGGCTGGATATAACTCTAGACTGTCCAATAAATAAACATGCAAAATATAAACACTTCGCGGTCGACTGACCTCTTGTTATCAGTGTGGATGTATATCCATAAAAGAGAATGTGCACAAGATTGAACAAAAACGAACATCGAAAATGCATTTTTTTTCATTTTTATTTGTAAACAAAGGCTTGTGTTATCATCGCTGGACTATAGCTGCGTTTAAAATTGTAACGATAATGCATGTGTTTATAAACTCATAAAAAAGGTAACCACCCAAACCGTCCCTGTGAAACTTCTAAAATAGTTTCCGAGGCGGGAGCTAGGTTTATGATCCGAATATTGATAGGGACAAATGCATGCCCGTCGTGATCGCCTAGTGGTAGAGCGTCTGCATCGAGTGCGAGATGTCTAGGGTTCGATGCCTGGCCGCGACATTTCAAATATGATCAAATGATACTGGTATATATCTCCCTTGCTTGATGCTCAGCATAGTTAGTTTCAGGTAACGGCGGGTTCGCTCCGTGTTAGGACAATACAACTGCCCTGCGTTCAATAAGACCCAACTCCCCGAGCTGTTCGCAAGGTTTGTCAAGTTTTCTTTACTGTATGAAGCGCACTGTCCGAGCGCTCCGAGATCTCCATGTGACTGAAATAACGTTGATTGGTGGGTGTTACAAAAATATAAATGTTAAAAAGATACAAGTCTTAGAAACCAGAGATAGTCGCTTTATCCGAAAGCGTTATAATGGAGTTGTACTGTACAGTTACGTCTTCGAAAAGTTGTAAACAGAGTCTACAAAGTACAGGTATAGAGGAACCAGACAGCAGTTCGCTTTATCCGAAGTCATTATAACGGAGTTGCACAGTACAGTTACATGTTCAGAAAGTTGTAAACAAAGTCTACAAAGTACAAGTCTGGAGAAACCAGACATATATAATTTATTTTATAAATCATAGGAGACCGTAGTTCAATTAATCAGTGCCGGGAAGGAAATATAAGGCTTATTTCTGACTGAAAGCTTGAAGGCTTGACCAATAGCTACGTTGGGCATCAATCCGTCGATTTATTTGTGAAACCACGTTTGATCTGAATGTATTAGTCAGCGTGGAACTCTATTGTGTGTGTCTTCATGTTGGCAAGTAGTATCTTTGTTTTTAAAGAGGATTCGTCTGTATTTACAGTATATTAAATTGTAAAAGAACATGTCGCAGGCTTAGACTTAGACTCTATAAGACTCATTCACATCTGAAATCTGCATCACAAGGCGCTTTGTATGAGCCTTTGTTCGTGAAAATGGGAACAGGTCATATCGAACAAACTGAAGTTGAACAAACTAGTTTTATCATAAGTAAAGTGTAGTTTTCAGACCGTTTTATTTCTTGTTTTCTCAAAAAGAGTTTGTGCACTTACGACCTTCGTCTTCTAAGCCAGCGATGTAATCCAAAAAAATAAATTCCTTGTTATTATTATTATTAACAACAACCCACTACAAATAATACTGATAATTGATTAAAAATGTTTTGTTTTTTTAAAAAAAAGCTATTAATACTTGGAATACAGACTTTCTATTGCACGTGGTTCTAGAATACCATAGCAAATCTAGACATTTCCTCAACTTGGTGCATGTACTTTGCATTTTTGACACCTCCCACCAGGGAAGAGCTCTCTTTGTCTTTTTCGAGAGGTGTTATAAAAACCGTTCATCCTTGAAGAATACCGTAGTGATCTCCCTTAGACATCCGGTAATAATAATAATGTGGTATTAAAATTACATAAGGCATTCTTTGGCTTTATTCAGTCCTCTGCATTCTGGTCGGGGCATAGGGCCTTTACCACAGCTCTCCATCTGGTTCAGTCCATGGCCCGGGTTTTTTCTTCTCCCCTTGACATCATTGTCTTCCGAAGCTCTATGATGTTCTTTGACGATAACATCAGCTATTTTTTGTTATCAAGTGTTAGATAAGCTGCCGATGAAAGCTTATTGTCAGTGTAGTTAAACGGATACAGTCTCGTGTTGTGTGCAAGATTGTGATCATTTGAAGATGTCATACAAATAACAACATGTCTCCTCGAATAATCCTATTAATCAAACAAAAGGAGACAAAATCGTTTTAAATACAGACAAGATTACAAGATTGTGATTGTCTGTTCGTTTGTACAGGACTATGGGAGGGGGAAACACATGTTTCAAACAGGCTTAAAATATACTAAGTAATCCTGCTGAAGCCATCCATTGGATCAGGTAGAATAACAACTGCAACGCAGCGAGCAATGTTGCAACATGATGTTAACACACACACAACAGGGATGTCAGTGTTAAAGGTGCTGCCTCACAGATCGGGCTAAACTTTTTGTATGACGTAATGTTCCAACCTAACCAAGTATTTATATAAAAGAAAGCCACTGGTGGTTGCTTTATGGAAGATTTATGGTCTATAAGCAGTTTAAATCACTCTTGATATTTGGCACTCAGTATTTTTCTGTTTGAAAATATCGCAGAGTTTCCTTCCAAAATGTTTTGTGAATTATGTAATTCACACATGATCAAACTGTAACTTCAACAAACTAAAGCCGAAACATCTGAGAGGTATTCGGTTCGTTTTGCAATTCGTTTTCATCGAATGGAAACAAATTTCAGGCAATGTAAGTGATAGTAGTGCTAATTCTATAGGGTGTAAAAATGCTAAATTGCTGCAAAATGCCGATGTTTCCCAAGTTATTTTTTATGTCAATGTGGTTGTATATGGCATATACAGGAAACATTACATGAATATTTGACAATTTAATTTTATTTTTTGAAATACACTAATACGTGAGGCAGTCCCTTTAAAGAAGCAATAGGCATGTTGCGTTGACGTCATTGTCTACCACGTGATCATGCATGTTACCAGCAGTGGTGATCACAAAATAACCTATTATAAAACTTAAGCTGAACGGGGGAGTCGATGCCAAATCAGCAATAGATATATCGCCTTCCACGCTTGATACTAGGTGTGGTATTCACAAAGTATCATAGAAGAAAACTTAAGCTTGTCTTTTAATCTTAAATATAGTGTAAAACATATTAAACGTGTATAAGGTAAAGAAGAAAATATTATTATTTTTTCTGCATGGTTTTCAAGCGTTATGCAAAGAGATATTACGACTAAGAAAACAACTGTTATTCTTCCATTTCCGGCAAATATGCACTGCACATTTTTTTAATTTAAGTCAAAATATTATTAAGCTTTTCACAAAGATTCCTTAAGGCCGAGGCTAATATAAGCTAAGCAATTCGACTTATTATATTTCGTTGTGAATAACAGAATGTATGTTTATTCTAATACTCAGCACAGTTACTATAACTGTTTACGGAAGCGTCCCCCTACCATGTACAAAAAGATTAATCCGTTATAGGACACCGCATTTCAATGAAGCATCAATGACAATGCCTGATAAGTACATAAATAGTCCTTCTATAGTCCAGTCAGGATAAAAATCCAGTGAAGCAGCGGTCGAGTCCACTATAATGGTGTAAAACCAATTATAAAGGCTTATACTGTACAAACAACTATAATTTCAATGCGAAAGTAACATATTAAACTTCGCTCTACCTGATTTTTTGCGTACACATAAACTGCATTGTCACAGTCACAATAACATAACTAGACTATACATGGTTATCAGTCACATTGTAATGACATTTATGACTACCAGCTTCGGTCTGATGTGTGTCTACCACAAGAGTAAGGGCATTGTGACGTATTCCACGTAGTTTCCCAATACACAATGATAAACATGTTTCAGCTAATGATTGAGAAATATTCTACGTATCGTGTTATTGTATTTGTCAAGTTATTTTTTCTTTTTTATGCCAGCATGACTTCTTGCACTTGCGGTTTATGTTTTTGTTATTCTGGTGTGCTCCTTTTGTGACTTATTGACTTATATTGATGGCTGTTTGTTAAATATATTCAAGTTTTTTTTCGAAGATATGAATATTGTTTTTAAGTAAATATGTATTCCCATTTGTACCCAGCGATCAATGCCATATTCTAGATGATTTGTATAGTAGGATGGTTAAATGTTTTATGGAAGTATAGATAACATAGATTTACGAGTATCTCACAATAATTCTGACATCAATGAGATCAGTCATTGCTCGTGTTTTATTGACTTATAACACCAGTGATTTAATTAACGTTCAAGTCACTGTGTCATTTTGTTTCGGAACCTAGAGGGTCGGGGTACATATTATAAGTGGGTTTATGGAGTGAATGATTAATACGGCTGCTTAGACTGTGGGACTGTGAGACTGTATAAAATATCCGAAACAACTATTCTTATTATATTGGACGTTCCTTGGTGAAGTTTTCTGAAGACAAACTTACACCATAATTAAACAAGTTGCCGGACAATGAATGAGTTGTCCGCTGCCTGAGGCTAGATATATGACATTAATTACCAGAACGTTCAAGTAGCCAACATCTATCCCTCAATTCAATCATCAATCTCAGGTAGTAGTAAGATGAAAGACTTGCGTCGGCTGGTTCCATGTATCAAGCAGCTCAATTAATACCTTTGACGTGCTTCATTGGACACTGATTCGTCCGGAAGAAATGTTGCGCAATAACACTCGCCCACCAAAAAACGGAAATAAAAAGTAACATGTCATCGCAGCGCATTCATTAAATTGACAAAATAAATATCATTTATTGTTTTATAGAATAAGGCATGTGTTGTGTTCAATGTATCCCCATATTATTGATGTTTTCTTCTTCAATTACGTCATCGTCTCAATTCCATTAAGAAACGTCTGTACATTAGATGGTCGATGTTGTTTGTCTACCAGATATTCCGTTTTATGGCATACATGTAATTTTACTATGATCAATAACAAGTCATCTTATGAGAAGTCGTTAGTGCTACACAATAACCTTCAGTAAATATGACTTTGAGATATAAAGGGCGAAACATGTGATGTTTTGATATTTGAAAGTATAGCTGGCTTGTAATAACTCTAGACCAATCAATAAATAAACATGCATAATATAAACACTTCGCGGTCGACTGACCGCTTGTTATCAGTGTAGATGTATATACTTAAAGGAGAATATGCACATGATTGAACAAAAACAAACATCGAAAATGCATTTTCTTTTTCATTTTTATTTGTAATCAAAGGCTTGTGTTATTATCGCTGGACTATAGTTGCGTTCTAAAATGTAACGGTTATGAATGTGTTCATATACTCATAATAAAGGTTACGATCCCAACCGTCCCTGTGATACATCTAAAATAGGTACCGAGCTAGGAGGTTTAGGATCCGAATATTGATAGGGAAAAATGCATGCCCGTCTTGATCGCCTAGTGGTAGAGCGTCTGCATCGAGTGCGAGATGTCTAGGGTTCGATGCCTGGCCGCGACATTTCAAAGTTGATCAAAATGGTACTGGCATTTTTTCCTTGCTTGATGCTCAGCATAGTTAGTTTCAGGCAACCGCGGGTTCGCTCCGTGTAAGGACAATACAACTGCCCTGCGTTCAATAAGACCCAACTCCCCGAGCTGTTCGCAAGGTTTGTCAAGTTTTCTTTACTGTACGGAGTGCACCGAACAACTATCCGAGATCTCCATGTGACTGAAATACTGTTGACTAGTGGGCCTTATTAAAATATAAATGATAAATAGATACAAGTCTTAAAAGCCAGAGAAATTCGCTTTATTCCAAGTCATTATAACGGAATTGTACTGTACAATTACATATTGTGAAGTTGTTAACAGAGTCAACAAAGTACATATCTAGAGGAACCAGACAGAAATTCGGTTTATCCGGAGTCGTTATAACGGAATTGTACTGTACAATTACATATTGGGAAAGTTGTTAACAGAGTCTCCAAAGTACAGGTCTAGAGGAACCAGACAGAAATTCGCTTTATCCGGAGTCGTTATAACGGAATTGCAAGGGACACATACATCTTCAGAAAGTCGTTAACAGAGTCTACAAAGTACACGCCTAGAGAAACCAGACATATATATACAATTTATTGTATAAATCATTGGAGATCGTAGTTCATTTAATCAATGCTGGGAAGGAAATATAAGGCTTATTTCTGACTGAAAGCTTGAAAGCTTGGCCAATAGCTTCATTGGGCATCAATCCGTCGATGTATTTGTGAAACAACGTTTGATCTGAAGGTATTAGTCAGCGTGGAAATCTATTGTGTGTGTCTTTGTGTTGGCAAGTAGTATCTTTGTTACAATAGGATGTGTCTGTATTTATAATATATTAACTTGTTAAAGAACATGTCGCAGGCTTAGACTGAGACTCTATAAAGCTCATTCACATTTGATATATGCACCACAAGGCGCTTTGTATGAGCCTATGCTCGTGAAAATGGGAACAGGTCATGTTGACCAAACTGAAGTTGAAAATGCTTCCTTTACCATAAGTAAAGAGTAGTTTTTAGAGATATTATCCACAATAAATAAAGTCGTCGTTATTAATAATTATTAACATATCCCAAAATTTCACTGTTAATTAACTGCAAAATTAATGTTTTCCAAAAATAAATCAATGCTTTGAAAAACAGTCCAAATTTATCAGAAAATATTGTTTTAAAGTTAAAAAACATCTAAAGTAAAAACTTAAAAGTACGCGGTTCATTATGGTTCACTATTGTTGGATTTCTATGAGCATTTCATACAAAAATCACCTACTATATCATTATTCAACAATGAACACACAGTTTCTGGTAGAAACATGTACCACAATACAATACGTGTAGTCATATAATAAATTCAAAATAACCGTCTTAGCTAAGTAAGAATTTGTCTTGTTCGTGGAATTGGGGCCTAGAAAACGTCAAGCCACTACTTGCACTACTTTCGGTCATTGATGTTTTACATAATTATATTTCCTCTGTGATATCAATACGCAAATGGTCCTATATTTTGATAGTCACAATGTTGGATACTCTTGATTTATGGTAAGTGCTTCAGACACGGCTATGTTAACATTATTTACAGGTCAAACGTTCTCTCGAACGTGTCTCTGTCGGATGCTTGCATCTCCTGGAAATGTGGATAACTATCCAATCAGGTCGTCGATTTGGCTTAAAATGAAAATTGCTCAAAACATACTGTCTATATATATACCAATGTTCCACAATGACGCAATTATTGTTGTTTCCATGGATTCGATGTAATGATTAAATTGCAAGTCATCCGGTAGTATCCATTTTATAACATGTGAACGTTGAATTTAGTCTGAATCCAGTAATTGTAACACCCAGTCATTAAAGAAATTATCTCACTTTGTGGTCTTAAAACTAGGATATCCAAGTCCAAATACAATTTGAATCTAGCTTAACATGAAAACCATTATAATCATATCTAGTTGATGAATATATTATCTATTCGGTAGGTAATTTTCTTCCAATAAGAGTCGCAGCATTTCTATTGAACGTGGTTCTGGAATATCATAGCAAATCTATACATTTCCACAAGTTGCTGCATGTACTTTGCATTTTTGACACCTCCCACCAGAGAGCAGTTGACTTTGTCTTGTTCGAGAGGTGTTTAAACCCGTCCATCCCTGGAACAATATCGGAGTTATCTCCCTTAGACTTCCGGTATTAATAAAAGTATGATATATAAATTACTAAAAGGCGTTCTTTGATGTTAACATCAGCTGTTTTTCTTCTTATTAAGTGTTTGATAAGCTGCTCGTAAAAGCTTATTGTCAGTGTAGTTAAGCTGATACAGTTTAGTGTTGTGTCCAAGATTGTGATCGTTTGAAGATATCTTACAAGTAACAACATGTCTCTTCGAACAATCCTATTAATCAAAATATAGGAGACGAAATTATTTCAAATACAGACAAGATTACAAGATTGTGATTGTCTGTTACTGTCGGACAGGATTAGGGGAGGGGAAAACAAATATTTCAAAAAGATCAGTATATAAGCCTGCTGAAGTCCTCCATTGGAGCAGGTGGAATAACACCAACATCGCAGCGATCAATGCTGCGCCATGATGTTACCCGACATGTTACAGAGGAGTCGATGTCAAATTTGCAATAGACATGTTGCCTTCCACGCTTGATACAAGAGATGATAATGAAAAAGTATCTTAGACGAAAACTTAAGCTTGTCTTTTAATCTTAACTATTGTGTAAAACATATAAAAAGTGTACCAGCTTATAAGAAGAAAAGCAGGATTATTATATTTTTCCGCATGGTTTTCAAGCATCATGAAAAGAGATATTACGACTAACAAAACATCAGTTATTCGTCCATTTCCGGAAAATATGCACTGCACAATGTTTTAATTTAAGTCAAAGTATTTAAACTTTTCACTAAGATGTCTTAGCGAGGACTAATATAAGCTAAGCAACTTGTCTAATCCTATTTCGTTGTGAATTTATAACAGAATACATAGATACATAGATATTTATTTCAAACATAAGGCTTGAAGCCCACAGTTTACATACATGCACATAAACACAAATGATATGATACTGTATATATAGAAAATGTGGTTTAAAGCATGCTCAGAATTATTTGGATGGTAATGGCAGTATTTTATCTTTCAACAAGATCAGTGACTATATGAAAGGGTTCATCTTAACTATTGTAAATATTTGCTGAGTGTCAAATCACAAACTCAAAACAAGTTTGTGTATGGAGATCTTGGAAGAACAACACTGATTACCAAACGTCTGGAAAATGTAGTAAAATATTGGTTAAAAATAATGCAGTGGCATAATAATAAATACGTGAAAATTGTGTATAAAATGATGTTAAATGATTAGGAATTTATCCAGATTGCAATAATTGGGCGAAATCGGTAAAAACATATTTTAGAAAGACTAGGTTTTAATGAGGTGTGGTTGTTTCAAGGGGTTGGGAACAAAAACGCGTTCATAATTACTTTACGACAAAGGCTGAAAGATACTTTTATTCAAAATTGGAGGTCTGAACTTCAAAATTCTAGCAGAGAAAAATGTTATGTGTTGTTCGCTGATTTTAGATTTCAACCTTACCTTGATATGATAAAAATTCAAAAATTCCGAAAATCCCTAACGCAATTAAGAGTATCGTCACATAGATTAGAAATAGAAGCTGGTCGATGGCATAAACCTGATAAAATACCTTTCCATGATAGAAAATGTCAAGTATGTAACGTCATTGAAGATGAATTTCACTTTCTATTTGAATGTCCACTATATTATGATTTACGTAAACAATACCTAAAACAGTACTACCGAAGACATTACAATATACCTAAATTTATCGAATTGTTAACTTCAGAAAATACCACTGTTCTCAAAAACCTCTCAATGTTTATTTATAAGTCTTTTGATTTAAGAAACAGGAGATACTTATTATGAGTAACATTATCTTCTCCTCACTTCAAAGCACATATTTATGAAAATACATATACATGTTTTAAATGTTTTGATTTGCAAAAATAGAGATACAAGTACTGTTAATTTCAATGATGCTATAATTTTTGAAGATTGGTATTTTCACTGTACATAATGTCAACAATGTTTATATATGAGTGTGTTTGTGACATATGAATGTGTGCGTGTATGTGTGTGTGCGTGCGTGTGTGTGTGCGTGCATGTAAGTTGTGTGCGTGTGTGACAGTATGTGAGTATATTTAATGTATTACACTATGTATGGTTGTAAACTCATGGGCATAATGCCTAATGTTTTGGAAATAAACCATATGAGCAAAACAATATAATAGAGAAAATATATGTTTATCCTAATACTCGACACAGTGACCAAAACTGTTTACAGAAGCGTCGCTCTTACATGTGCGTAAATATAATTCCCGTATCTAGGACATGCGTTTCAATGCAGCACCAATAACAATGCTTGATTATTCCAGAACTAGTTCTTCGCATGGTTGATTGTTACATTTTAATGACATTTACGACTACCAGCTTCGGTCTGGAGTGTGTCTACCACAAGAGCAAGGGAATTGTGACGTATTCCACGGATGTTCCAAATAAACAATGTTAAACATGTGTCAGTTGCTGATTGAGACATATTCTCCGAAGAACAAGGTGTATCTTGTTATTGTATTTGTCAATTTAGTTTTCTTTATTTGCCAGCGTAACTTGGACTTTTCGTTTTTTTAGGAGGGTTTCCTATCATACTGTGTCTTCTTTTCCTTAGGTTTGTATCTATGTAAATGCAGAATGACAGGACTTGAGCAGTTCATTTTCTCGTTCGGTTATATACTGGGCATTGTGCCTTGTATTTTTTATGTTTTCTGTGCTTGGCTGTTGAAGTTGAGTGCTGCCTTCCCTGCCCGACTTATTGATATTATCTTTTTGTATCTATGTAAATTGCACAATGATATAAACAAGCATACAAAATAAATCATGGAAACAAACGACTTCAAATGTTTGCGAAGATGAATCACTTTTAGAAAATAATTTTGACGCTTTATAAAAATAAATGATGTTAAATGCGTTTTATTCACATTATAACATTACAATACGGAAGTTTGTCTAGGTTTTTTAGAAGAACGAGAATGTTCATCGATTTCTACTCATAACGAAACAATATTGATGGCTGTTTTGTTAAATATATTCATGTTTTTTTTCGAAGATTATTGTTTTTAAGTAAATATGTATTCCCATTTGTAACCGAACAATTCAATATTCAGATATTTTAGATGATTTGTATAGTTGGAAGATTAAATGTTTTATGGGAGAATAGATAACATAGATTTACGAGTATTTCACAATAATTTTGACATTAATGAGATCAGTCATTGCTCGTGTTTTATTGACTTATAACACCAGTGATTTTAGTAACGTTCCAGCCGCCTTGTACAATCGTAAACATGCGGGTGTTTCCGTCATGAATCCGGAGCCCCTGTTACGTTAGTGATGTCGGAGGGGTCCCGGTTGCCACTATGTCATGTATTTTCTGAACGTAGAGGGTACAGATTTTGCGTGTGCGATAGGACGTCAAAATAATTAACAATAATAATAACACCATCAACATCAACAACAACACAAATTGAAGTTTTTACATTGAACTTTAACTTCTTATGTATGCCTCTGCATGAAATAAAAATATAGCTGCAATACAAATAATAAAAAACATAATAGCTGCATGGATTTAGACCCTGAAGTACAAATTAAATCTGCATGAATTGAGACATGGCCGAAAACCCTGTCTCTAGGGATCAATTAACTCGGTCCTTCAAATATCATATAAAAAGTATTCTTTGTCTGTATTTCTTCCCAATTATTTAACATATTATTTTGCTCTTGATAGCATAGTCGTGTTTTGTATTCTGATAGACATTAGACAACTCATTGCATTTAGAGACATTCCCTACACTATTGATAATTTAAATTGATTTAAAACTGTAAGACATTTAAAATTTGAATTGTTTTTGCTACATTCCTCTGAAACACAGCAAAAAACGCCAACGATTTCCAATTAAAGAATACAAATATATCTCCGTAACAAGCCAAAATATTTAATATAATATTATTAGGTTTTGGCCAACAAGCTTGAATGAGTTGTTTCCCTTTATCTATGTAACCGTGTTGCAACCAGTTACAGCCATAAACTATTATTCGTAATTTATTTGAATATACTTTTTGTGTGATCATTCTAGATTTATATTAAAGATTAAAACCATTAATGGCTTTTTGTGCATTTAGACCATTAAATACAGTAGTGGAGAATAATTTGCTATACGTTGGGAATATCTCTTTTAGTGAAATGCATTTGTTACGATTTTGATTTCACTGGCTGACTTTACGAGCAATAACCTTACATTATTTAGATACTGTAATTTCATTGAATTTCAATGAGACAAAATTTTGTCGTTTTGGTGAAAAAAACATTTCGTAGGAACGTAATTTCAAGGATTTTGAGTATCATGAAAAATGACATTGTCAAAATTCACACAAATTCTCAGAAATCATTCAAAAATAAAAAAGATATAGTAATTGTTTAATTACACGGTGATATGTTCAAGTAAACTTCCCAAAAACCCTGTCTTACAACTGACGGAACTTAAAAGCAAATATAACAGCCACTGTCAACTTGACATATTCATTAGTATAATTATTTATTGGGGATTTAATTTCGTGGTTGAGGTCATCCATGAAATACACGAATTTAAATCTCCACGAATATTAATAGTTTTACAGTAGTTAATTCAGAAAGTGAATATATTATGAAAAAAATAGATTCCTCTCCAATATGATGTGTCGGAAACATCTCAAGACGTCTCTAATTGTATCAACCAATCAAAAGCTTGGCCCTTGTAATATCTAAAACAGCTTTTGGCCCGCTCATTTGTGTGCCGTACAGAAACAGGGAATCAGTTAACCCTGTCATGAGTTGGTGTTACTGGAGTACGACTCTTCCAAGGTAAAGGCACAAAAAGTGTAGAAACAAAGACTTAGTGCGTTCGAATGGAACCCAAGTCTACATAGATCGAACTCGCGTTCCATCTGAACTCGTCCTATGTGCAGGGAGGCCACATGCACGATGGGAAACCATGTTGATAGGTATACTCCCTCGGTAATTATATCATCATAATCATATACGTATGAACAGCGTAACATGTCCGTAGCGGTTCCCCTAGACCAACAAACTCTCTTTTAGCAACGTAACAATTTGTTCCTCAACTAACCATTTGCTATCATTTTTTCATCTCAATACTGCATAGCAACAACTTTTGTATAAAAACCAAACTTTATGTTGCCCAATTTGTGCTGTTCTAGAGAAGTTGTATTGTAGTTTGAGAATTGCCTCCCAAGAGAAACATCCTTTGTACAATAACCAAAATTTATGTTGTCCAACATGTGCTGTTCTAGAGAGGTTGTATTGTAGTTTGAGAATTGCCTCCCCAGAGAAACAACCTTTGTACAATAACTTCCAAATTCTGGGTTGCCCAACGAGTGTTGTTTTAGAGAGGTTGTGCTGAAGTTTGAAATTGTTTAGAAGAATTTTATTTTCATTGATTTAAATAGCATATTTCTGCATCCTTACAAACTTATTCTTTGCCTTTGGAAAGCGTTATTTAAATGTATAAATGAGCTAAACAAATTCGTAACTTAAGTCAAAAGTTTTAAGTTTTCACTTAAGATGCTTTGTGAATACCAACCCTGCTCTCTGAACTCCCGCATCTTGGCGTAAATATTTTGCCGGAGACGAATCGAGATTTTCCGATCTTATAAAATTTTGCGGAAGTTTAGAGACCGTTATATCTGTATCACTAAGGCAAGGTAGAAATGATGTTTCATACACATCAGCAATGCTAAGTTAAAACTTATTTCATTTTCTCAATTTGAAACGAAAGAAATGTGTTCAGCTATTTCAGTTTGATTAAAGGTATGTTGGTTTGGCTACTCCAAGAAATAGATAAAAATCTCTTTAAAACCAACATAATTAACATACCACCACCTTCAATCTGTTTGTACTTAAACTTTGATTATGTTTTGACAGATATCTAAATGTAAATTGCAATTTGTCAGGTAACGTAATTACGAAAGTCCGGCGGTGACACTCCGACTTTAAACCGAATTCATAAAATGTTGAAAATATAATGAAATCATGAACCAAACTCGGTATTCACGAATTCATGAGTACACGAGTTGACACATTTACGATTTTAAATTCACGATGCCTCCTAAATTTTATTTTCGTGATTTCAACTACGTGATTTTGTGTTTAATTGAAGTGATGAAATTCTGAAATTGAAATCCCCACCAGTCTTCCATAGTCCATGCAATATTGAATAAAACAGATGTGCATCTGCTATGTGCATTATTGAACGTCGAATGCATCAATTAAATAAATAAACGTCAGAAAGATGAAATTATTTGAGCACTTACTGACATTAAAATGAAGTAAATACGGATTGAGTCCGTATTGAGTGACGTTGAATGGCGTTCACTTGACTTTTGTGTATTTGAAGTAAATGAAAAAAAGAAAGAAAAAATGGATATACATGCATATGGGGTAGATGCACAACGTGGCATACTGTAATTTAAAAAGAATCGGGCACACAATTTAATGCCCACGATTTATCGAACTCCCAAATACATAAATGGTTACATACCCTTCCATGTTTGTAATCCACGAATTTACGACCCCAAGAAAATCCAAGAAATTTGATACACACGAAAATACACTGTATATGATTTTACTGTATACTATACGGAGTGTGTTCACATACCCCAACCCTGTTTCTATGAGGTTGTTAATGTATAATTATTTTTATCTTATTTACTGCAAATCGAATTCGTAAAATCTTGAAAATATAATGAAATCATGAACCAAACGCGGTATTCACGAATTTATGACTACAAGAGTTGACAAATTTACGATTTCAAATTCACGATGCCTCATAAAATTTTTTTTTCGTGATTTCAACTACGTGATTTTGTGTTTAATAGAAATGATGAAATTCCGAAATTGAAATCCCCACCAGTCTTTCATAGTCCATGCAATATTGAATAAAACAGATGTGCATCTGCTATGTGCATTATTGAATGTCGAATGCATCAATTAAATAAATAAACGTCAGGAAGATGAAATTATTTCGCACTTACTGACATTAAAGTGAAAGTAAACAAGGATTGAGTCCGTATTGAGTGACGTTGAATAGACGTTCAATTGCCTTTTATATATTTGAAGTAAATGGAAAAATGGATACACATGTATATGAGGTAGATGCTCAAAAGGACATAATTGCATGGGGTAGATGCTCAAAAGGGACATACTGTAAACTCTTTATTTTTCGAGGGAGTTGAAGTTTCGTTGTTAAACTCGACCACGAAATATAATGCCCCATTTTATCGAACTCCCAAATGCATACATGGTTTTACTCCATAATTGTAATCCAGGAATTTAGGACCCTACGAAATTGGATTTTGATCAGTCCACGAAATTTAATACCCACGGAAATATGTGATTTACAGTATAAGGAATGTATGAACATACCAAACCCTGTTTCTATGAGGTTGTTAATATATAATTATGTTATCTTATTTACTGCTAAGCTATTGATTAAATTGTTGTCGTCATATTGTCTTAGTTAACTTGTCACCAACTGCATAGAAATTGTTTGCATGTCGCCTGTTCTATCAGCAAAAACATAGCAAAACTGTGGAGAGAATTTCAATGAGCTTTCAGTTCAATCCATATTCCTTGTTAACTGTATTTCTTGTTCTGCTGCAGTTAGGTTGTTTTAAAAGTATCTTGACAAATTACCGGTAATGTCAAGGGCTAACTATCTCGAGTCCATAATGAAGATTTGTTTGCCAATTATGTTATCCACAGAAAATAAAGACGTTATTTTTATCATTATTATTATTAATCCTCTCTTAAAAAATCAACTTCTTGTGCGGTACCCACTAAAGCAACGCCCTCTCTAGAGCGGCACTCCTCCAAATTAACAACCTGTCTAGAATGGACATCTCTTTAGTGACCTCTCTAATACGCTACTCACTTAAGCCACATACACCACAGAGGCCCCTTTTGATGGAACAAATCCAGAACACCACTCACAAAAACAATAACCTCTTTATAGCGGCCCTCATTTGATTAACGCACTCTCTAGAGTGGTACTCTCTTGAACGACCTATCTTGTGCATCGCCCACTTACACAATACACTAAAGCAGCCCCTATTGATGAACTACCTCCTGTGCATCACGTACTAAAGCAACTCCCTTTCTAGAGCAGTCCGCATCTTGATTAACAATCTCCCTAGAGTGGTCCTGCCTTGAACGCCCTTTCACGTGCGCTGTTGACTCAAGCAACAAACACTCTACAGTGGCCATGTCTTGCAATGGTGCGTCATTCACTCAAGCAAAAATCTCAAGAGAGCTACCCACCCTGTATTAGCAATTCCTCTACAGCGGTTCTCAGGTTAACAACAATTTCTAGAGCGAACCTCTCTTAAGCGAAACATTTTCTTCAAAACCCTTTATATAATTTTTGTGATTACATTTAACTTTTCTAGATCAACAACAGCCAATATAAATCTCATCATTTAGTCGGCCGTTGTGTAAAGGTCACATTACGCACAGATATGCCTAATCATATTGTTAACAGTATGCGTAAATTAGATATATTCAAGGGTGTTTGGTTGAAGTAATTTCACATTTATCAGGAGCATCGCCTGCAGGCGTGCAAATTGTCTGCTCTCTGTGACCTTACAACTGAAAATAGTTTAACTCAGTTTCCAAGTATAATTAAAGTTACGCTTACTGTCTTTGAATATTGCGCAAGTGTGTTACAAAGCATCATGTTCCCTACACATTACAATATACTGAAAAGCAAGTTATGAACCCAATAAAAAGTAATACTGATTTTCAAAGGTTTCGCATACACTAAACAGCCAAATGTATAACTTTTATGTAATGACAATGTACATGACGTTTTATTTTGCTTTATGGTTAAGTTTCACGGGGAGCGGTGGCCTAAAGGTAGGACCCGTGCTTCGGCATCAAGAGGTCCTGGGTTCGATCCCCGTCTGCACCATTGCTTAATGCAAAAATAACCCACATTGCTCACTTGGACCAAGGTTTGAATTGGTACGGTTTGATAGTCCTGGCCGCCGTACCTCGATGTTGACTGCACAACCTATAGGAGAGAACCGAAGCCTTCCCAGGGAGACTCGAACGCGGGTTTCTGTGGTCAACCCAATGGTCAGGGGAAGTTAAAATGTCAAAGGCTGTACTGCTGAAAGCAGCCCTCGAAAATTGGTAACTTCACTTTTCTTTTTATGTGTGAGTGTAGGAGGATTACGGCGAATTCTCATAAATGTATCATGACGTCATTCTCTCTCATCAATGTTTTAGCTTTTTTTTATTTGTTGTAGTTTTGAACTTTTGGATCTCATTTTATTGTAGAAAAACCGTTTGAAAGACGGATGTTTCAACATTTGTTTACTACGGGAATTTTATTACCTAGGAGGGCTGAGCAAAGAGTTCGTATAGTTTAGTCTTATAATGATTTCAACAAGTCGTATTGCACAGAAAGCTATAACATATTTGCTTGGAATCTTTTTGCGCAGCCATCGTCGAATCCAGCTGATTTTATGCTGATTTTATTTCAGACAGTTTTCTGTCTATTTTACAAAAATCATCAACAGTCTCACACTAGTGTTAAAACCTTTGGTGGTTAATTAATTTTATTACTACTGTACGCTAATTAGTTCACGTGAGATACTAATTACACCCTCATGCTCACTAATTAGGCATACTCATTATATGGTATTCTCTCAGGCAAAACAAACACTGCGTTTTTACTGGGAGAATCCCCAGTACTGTACTGCATTTAAATCTGGATTTTGAATTCCCTAAGATTTCAACCATGTAATTTCTCCACAGCAAGACACAAGTGCCAGCAAATATTAATCAAAATCGAAATGTTCAGAATTCATTCCGTTAATTTTGATTGAAAGTGTTGTAACTCGGCTTATTGCCTGATATTATGACAATATTGCTTACCTAAGTTAAAATGAAACCAGTGAGTGTTGTTTCATGTTTGTTTTCTATAAATTATAGTCTTTTTAAACGGAAATGCAGTTTTCGTTCAATTAAACAAGTGTGCATGTTTATCACGAGCATAATAGAAATGCTTGTCTTGAGACAGAAGTCAGATTTAAGAAACTTTTGAAATCTCTATAAAGTATAAAATTAGTTGACACATTTAAGAAATTTTTCCGGTGAAGAGAGAATAATTAAATGACGTATAACGATCTTTCATATAATATGAATATAAATTAGGTATTTTAGCTACATATATTTTTAACTGCAATTATATGCTATAAGTTTACTATTAAGCGTTGTGATTCTTGACATGTGTTTAGTATTTATGTACTAGCCTCATATAACTCTGATTAGAGTGGCAATACAATGATATGTTTTATTTTGATATATTTCATTACAATCATGTTCTATCTGTATTTGTATTGATGGGACGAAACTAATCTATAAAACTATTAAGTATCCCCTCTTCTCGTTTTCATTTTATAGCGTTTTGTCTCAAACCCTTTTTTATCATTCCCAGTGGCACACAAAGTCATGAATTAACTGTAATCTCTAAAAATTAGATTTTTAAAATGATATTTTGGAGGCGGAGAAGGTTTATGTGTGGTAATAAACTCTAATACGAATTGTCATGTCCATTGCACCGTTCGTGTGTATAGCGTTTTATCACAAAACCCTCTGTAATCATACCTCGTGGTCCCGGAGGTAATTATTAGAGAGGTTGCGATTCAAACATGTACGACTACGTGTACGTGTACCTAACCGTACATGTATACGTACACGTTGCAATTGAAATTGGCTTGCGAAACACAACGTCTGCGTCTAACATCACATGGCAGCTGTAACATGATTTCTTCGTGAATCGATAATGAGTGTTTATATAAACTCACTGAGACTACCGGCGTTTCCCGTGCATACGCATACCTGTGTGACGTAGTACACATTATATTTTCGTCTGTCACACGTCCGTTACTTGTAGAAACTACACATACCTGGATGACGAAATACCCCAAAATATTATTCACGTACATGTACACGTTTCACGTTGCTTTTCGCAACCTCTCTATTGACGCTGCCGAAAACCCTAGAGTTTTTTTGACATAATTGTACAATTTTGCAGGTGTAGGCCTATAGGGAATACATTTAGTTGAACCATGTTTCACGTTCATTTCATTATTCATTTTCAAAGCGTTGTTCTAAAAACCGTTTGACTATCCCTTGTAATTGATAATCCCCCGCGGGTACCAGTCTTCCTGAGATTATAGGATTTGGTCTGATTTACATATGCAGATAGTCAATCAGTCAAGTGAAATATTTGAAGCGGTTATTAATAATACTGGGAAACCTTGAGGAATCATTATGCAAATCACAAAAAACAAAGCCAAGGGAAGAATTTATCGAGAATAATTTGTATTGTCCTGACCTAGTTGTTGAAATGCATGCAATCGTATTTGTTAACAATCATTTGTGGATACTTAGTAGTCACGTGAACGTCTTTTGATGACGTCATATAAAGTGACGTATATTTTTATTCTCGACTTGTCATGTTATTGTTAAACATATGTAATAAGTACATTTTTAATGATAAAAAAGTGCGGGGCGAGCGTAGCGAAGCGAGTTCTTTTTTAGTTATTAAAATGACTTAATAATAATAATAAAACTTACTTAGAATGTAACATCTATCATTTTAATTGGCCGACGGAATATAGCGTCAAGACAGGACGTCACGTCTGTTGAGAATAAAATTTCAATGATTAAATTTTCATTTAACCGCCACAGATCGGCGTTTTCATAGGCTCAAAATCTAGGTTATATTCTAAATGTATGTGCTATGTCAAGTGGAGATATGTTATAGTTAGAACATATTAATAAAATTTTAATGATTAAAAAGGACGGAGCGAGCGATATGTTCTAACTGACTTAGAATTAAATATAACATCCTGCATTTTGATTGGCCGCTAGAAATTAGCGCCAACGAATGACGTCTATTAAGAGCAAAGTTTAAATAATTAAATTTTCATTTAACCCGCAAAATTCGGCATTTTTATTGGCTCATAATGTAGGTTATACTCTAAAGCAAAATAGTAAATGATTAACATTAAAATATTTTTTCAGTGACGCCAAGTATACATAATACTAATAGAATGTTGTTGTTGGATTCACAGTGACATATATATCCCAAAATTATCGATGGCATATTAATGTGTGAACCGAACTATCAAGCGCGTGCTCATTATGGCCGTTAGTCCGTTACAGTGTATACTGGTACCTCGGTCCGATTGCTTTCTGACGTCGCAATATATATTCGAACGGGAACCAGTCTAGTTACAGTGTAGCAATACCACGTGACACTGGCGTCACTAAAGGCATCGAATCCAAGACGAAATTTGTCTCATTTGAAAACGAAAATAGACGTAAGATGTTTCGCTCATTGTTGGCGTACATTAAGGTAACAGATTCCGACGTTATTAACGTTTTAACGTTTATTGACGATACAAGAATTATTTGCGTGTTTCGAATGCATGTTTTCTTAAATTATGCCGTTCACCCCATAGTTTTAAGTATTTTATTTCTATGCCGATTTCTCATCATCATCATAAATACGTACCTCATTTCGATTTGGACTAAATTAACAGGAAATTAAGCGACATAATCAGTGTAGCAATACCACGTGACTTGTGACTACAGTTACAAGAAAACTTGTAAACATTGGAAAATAAAATAGCCAGAAGTATTTTATTTCTTCATCGATTTCTATGAAATATACGACACGCTAAGGGGGATATTATTTGTGGCTACATTTGTGTTCCAATGTTTACAAATTTCTACTTGTAACTGTAGACAAAAACCACGTGGTATTGCTACACTGACAAAGAGATCCGACTGCTTTGCAATCTCATAACGATTATTGAAAAAAATCGACTAAACGGATAATTCGAATTAAGCGAATTCGAGATAACGAGAACCGACCGCTTAAGTGATTATTCCCATACTTGTCCGTCGTTGTGGATATTATATCCAAGAAACAATTATTATGGAAATCAAGTGTAGAACGTATTATGCGGTCAGACCTAATGTAAACATTGTGGAATATTTCAACACACGATTGGTCGTTAATGGACTTTTGTACAAATATTTATCTTTAGGTTCATTAAATTGAATGTTCCAGATAATGTTTGGTTTGGTAAACGTCTCCAACGGCTAGAGTCGATTGTATTAAACCTAGAGTTGTTGATATGCTATTTTGATATCAGACAAATTGTACTTATGTACCCTTTAACAAGGTGAAACATAACAAAGCCATATGGCGCGTTGAAAACACAAATATTTATAAAGCGAACTCCAAGGAAATTAGCACATACCACCGAACTAAATACCCCTTAATTGATATGGCAATTAATACAAAGTTATGTTACTCTGTGTGTGAATATGTGCCAGTGCTTGTCATTCGAAACAACTGGTTCGAATACTTGACACGTCCTGAACCCAGGAAATGTAAGATTGTTTGACAGAAAACTTGATATTAAAGTACTGGGGCTCTCAAGATCTAAAGTACGAAAATATGCTAATATAATGACAGGACTTAACCTGAATTATAACGAAAACACCGAGCTGGTGTCAGAGGATCTCAACCTACTACCTGAATCTACTATGTAACTTTGTATGTCGTGTTAGATTGTAAGATTGACTATGGTAATATATTTCACATTGTGGAGATTCGAGTTGCCAGTCGCTTGTAGAATAACAACTAAATTCAGTTATAGTGGTTGGCTAGTCGATGCCGCCGCTTTCATATATCTTTGATTTGTCAGTGAAATAAAATATCAAATGATTACATAAAATAGTAATACAATGTACATGTACATCACGATAAAAACAAACAATGTACCCGAATCATGAGTTTTTTCAAGTTAATTACATGACAACTATACATGTATTTTCATAACGTATTGAAGACAAGAGCACAATCACGTTATACAAGATAAAAACAGCTGTGTTTGGTTGGAAATGTACCGAGTAAAAAAAACTTTGTTTTCGCAAACGCTTAATTTTCGCCAGTTTATCAACAATTACTAAATGTGCTCTTCCCACAACCCAACTGCTCACTTGTCCACGTGCACAGGAAGTGACGTCACAGCAATATCCCGCCACACGTAGTGTTCGAACACGGGTCACAGGCATGTGCTGTAATATTATGCACAGCATTAATGGAGGGTGGGTGGAATTTTAATTTGGCCAAACCAGCAGGTCTTTCAGCTTTTACATCTCTGACGAGTTAAATCTACGTATTTCAGCTTTTTCACAGCTGAAACTTTGACTTTCAGCGCATTACTGCCATTTTCTCGTTCAGTATAAGCGAGTCGTACCAGTGTTATTTCAATTTTCTGTACTCGGCTTGTTCAGTTGAGTGCTGGCTTCCTGTCCGATTTTTTATTATCATTTATACTTGAGGTGGTCGTTGAGCAAGAGTTTTGAGTATATAAGAACATGTTTTCTTAATTCATTACATTTAAATTGCTTGGCATATCGGTACTTTGTAAGTAACCACGCACTGAGCTTACCCTATTACTCTTATATTCCTGATAAAACATGAATAATTATTTGGAACTGCACCAAATTTTCAAACAATCAATCCTTTAATATCTTATCTTCTTGTCAAATCGGTTTCTAGAATTAAATAGCGTAGATTTTACGATACTTATTTAAGAATGTATGCGTTGTTCGCTCTATCAGTATTCATTGGAGGAACAAGTGCAAAACGGTTTTTGAAACACCAAAGACATGTTCACAGACATAGTAAAAGGAAAGACTTAATAAAAAAACACTCTTTCTAGATAGAGGTATGCGAATTGTTATGTTAGGCATAGATAATATTCAAATACGAGCTTAGACCTTATGAAACCCATATACGTATATTTGAATTCTGCATCACCAGGCGCTTCTAATGAGAGACATGTACAGACAAGCAATTGGTAGCCTCATTAGTACAACTATTGAATCATTTGAAACTATGCCTAAATAACTTAATTATTTGATTGTGATTATACACCAAGTAAAACGCTTTAGCAGACACAGTCCAATGGCAATCCCTGCAATTTCTGTTCTCACACACATTGTGCCGTAAACATCGAATGTTTATCATGTGAATGAAGTTTCTAAACATCTCTCACAAACTAAATATTTTAACTGAACGATACTTATCTAAGTTTTTTTAAAACATCTCTTAACATTGGGAAAGTAGTTTGTACCACTTATTTTCTTGGACCGACCGACTGACGAACAAACCACTGACAAAACGTTAATGATAATTGATATCGAATAAGACAGCGTTCAACAGAAAAATGCAAAGCGCTTAAGGCACGAAAGAGAAAACACTATCACCTGCACAAGCCACAAGGACGAAGCATAAAATGAACAAGAAACAACCACAGATACAAAAACACGTCAACCAACTCCGACAGCTTGCCGCCTCGGTCAGTTAAACATAAACGGAGTAAGAGCAAACAGGCTTGAATGAATCGTAAGGACGATCACGAATAACAAGGACAACATATAAAGCAAAATATAGTAAACATTCGGACAGGGAAGGCAGCTCTAAACTGAACCAGCCGAGCACATAGAACATAAAACCAACACAGATCACAACGACACTGCAAAATGACCAAGGTACAACTGAACCAGAAAATGAACTCAACCGTTAAAAGTCTAAGTTTCAGCTGTCAAAAAGCCGAAATACCTAGTTTCAGCTATACAAAAGCTGAATGATCTAGTCTCAGTCATTAAAAGCTGAATGAGCCAGTTTCAGCTGTAAAAATCCTAACAAGTTTAAGAATAACAGTAAATACAGCCGCATCCGCGCAACAGGAACAGTTTACATGGTTTTATGCGATAAACGAAGCAATCCTGTGCTGGACTAGTAAGTTGCAAAAGGACAGACATACACAATCACTAAAATGAACCCAGGTTAACAAAAAGGAACAATAACCAACACTTTAACTTTATTGTTAGAATATGGCTATCTATTAAGCTTTCTGATAGTTGAACCCCTACTAGGGACTTAGACATTGAGACGCGTTAACTTACAAAAAGTGCTAACATGAATAATAGAGGTTAACATAATGGAAATATATGAGTAAGAAGTCGAGTAGTTTAAACAGATTGAAACAAGTAAGATATATATTTAGGGAGATGCATGTTCAAGTCGACTGAAGGCCAAACTGATCTCCGGTATGGGGAGGCCAACGATATCTGGGGGGTAGGGCGCTCAAGTGTAAAACTGTTCTAGAAAAGAAGGAGAATTTGTAATAATCTGGTTTTATGTGAAACTGCTGTAATGTCCGTGAGTGTGATGTTAATAAGGGCCGGGTACATAGACTCGTGTAGTATGAGATATTTGGAAAAGTTAAGATCAAGTAGGTTACATTTTGTTAACGTTTCATTGCCACTTTGTTTATAGCCTCCCCCGCTCTCACACATACACGCACACATACATTACAAAGCGTTCTACCTGAACTGATTTCCATTCTGATAAAAACACTGTGAAGATTCTTGAAATTTCAAGAAACAGCTAAAATACCTAGCGGGTAGCATTGGTGAATTTCCCATCGGTTATCGTGACTTTTAGACATCGGCTCGTGTAGTGTGTGAGATATTTCTGATAAAGTGATATACAGGTTATTACTTATTAAGAAAAACACTCTTTCTTAGAGGTATGCGAACGTTTATGCTAGGTGTAGATAATATTCAAATACGAGCTTAGACCTTATGAGATCCATATACGTATATTTGAATTCTGCATCACCAGGCGCTTCTAATGAGTCTATTTTCATGAAAATCATGAAAGGTAATGTTGACAAAACTGAAGTTGAAAAGGCTTGTTTTTTCCATAAGTAGAGTAGTTTGCATTGAGTTTTTTTTCATGTTTGCTCAAAATATCGTTTTTGTACTAACGACCTTCTCATTCTATGCCAGGGATTTGTTGAATGAACCTTAGACCTTTCGAGCTTAAATATGTTCAACTGCCGTATAAATACACCGCCTTGATAAGTTAATGGCGTCTACTTGGATTGTGAGAGACCCAGGGTTTACATTGTGACCGACTCCTACCTAAGACGACTTACAAATGGTGTCATCGTTTCCATTGTTGGTAGATGAGCATCAGCAGGACGAAAAAGTCTGTTCTTTCTTACACTCGTGGTGAGGGATTCCATCATAAATAAGGTGTCGAAAATGATCAAATTTCAGTTCAAACTTGTTTCATACTACATGTAGTAATCAATGCAATCAACACATTGGTAAGTTGGTGCAAGGTCTAACACGCTTACGATTTCAAGGAAAGTCATTTCAGTATTAAATGTAATACAAAATTAATCTGCTACAAAGTATTTTGAGCTGAGTGTATTATTGAATTGTTGGTGTAGAAAGCACACATACCACGTCATTTACTGTACATTATAATCTTCAAATGCATTCGACTTGACAAACAGTTTAGTAATTTACAGACTGATAACTAATATTTATTTTCAAGACACCATAATAGCCTTTTAAAGTTTAATGACACGCTGTTACTGGTAATTTTGGTTGACAAAATAACACTTTTTAAATGCCGAGCATAGCCTTTATTTGCCAGTCAGCTTAGGCATATATATGTGCCACCACCCGGATTTGAACTCGGGTCGTCAGATTAGACGACAAGCGCGCTAACCATTGAGCTATGGAGGCCACTTGAACATGTTCTGTACCAGACGGGATTACTAATTATTAAAAACAAATGTTTGTTCCAGTACTTGGGTACTGATTGTACTATTTCGATAATAGGACCCTTGAACGAGTAATCGAGTACTCGAGTACTCGGGCAATCGTTGCCATCCCTATTTTAAACAGAAAGCAACGTTGGAATAGATCTAAGTTTCTATTTTGTATTATCCTTCCTGTATAGATTGATATATCACATCTCTCATCAACAAGAACGTGCAACACGTGCAGATGTCTGCATCACGCTGTTAAAACATTTTAAGATATTCCAATAGTCAATAAAACACATTTTCGTTAAGGTTTTGCTCGTGTTTTAAACATCAGTTGTAAGAGGCATTGTTGATACATCATAGAAAGTCTGACAGTTTTACCCTATCAACAAGATTGCCAAACACATGATAATCCATCATAATTATTGAAAATAGGCAATTATATGTTTCATATCGACTTTAAATTTCCATCATCTTTGTACTTTTTTTTTAGTTTGGGTTGTATTATTCTCATATGACAAATGTTGTTTTCCGTTCAAGATAGAAGATTTATTTTAATATTACAAGTCCACCGGCCCAAAATACAGAAAACATGATTCAATATACTAATCATTTTGTTAAAAATGATATTTTCAAGGCGATTTATAAATATATATTAATTTGAATTGTGTTAATACATTCAATTGAAGTAAAGACCTCTTGTACAAACACAATGAAATGATACTTGAATTTAGAAGTTGACTACATGGTCAGCTTTAAAAACCGACCCGCTATTAAGACGCAGCCAGCCAGCCAGCCAGCCAGCCAGCCAGCCAGCCAGCCAGCCAGCCAGCCAGCCAGCCAGCCAGCCAGCCAGCCAGCCAGCCAGCCAGCCAGCCAGCCAGCCAGCCAGCCAGCCAGCCAGCCAGCCAGCCAGCCAGCCAGCCAGCCAGCCAGCCAGCCAGCCAGCCAGCCAGCCAGCCAGCCAGCCAGCCAGCCAGCCAGCCAGCCAGCCAGCCAGCCAGCCAGCCAGCCAGCCAGCCAGCCAGCCAGCCAGCCAGCCAGCCAGCCAGCCAGCCAGCCAGCCAGCCAGCCAGCCAGCCAGCCAGCCAGCCAGCCAGCCAGTCAGTCAGTCAGTCAGTCAGTCAGTCAGTCAATCAATCAGTCAATCAATCAGTCAATCAATCAGTTTGAGTATTGCACATGACATAATCATCATATATAAAATAAGAAATGTAATATTTATTATGTCTTACTTTTTGACGTTTTTACCATATGTTTCACATTCTTGCACTTTAAAACTGCTACGCCTTGATCGAGTTATTGAAGCACAGCCAAAACCAATTCGCCAAAATCATAACAAACTTTTAAAAAATTGAATATCTAGTATTTTCAAAGTCGATTCCAATAATTGTAGACACGCTGTGGCTTTGAGTATGACGTTTAAGTCTGGTTACATGATTAATAGGGTTATTCACCGTTCTCAGAATTGTAGTTGCATTTCCTGTTGGCCTACATTACGTCAGCGGATTTATTTGTGTCAAAAACCATTTCCAACAAGACAACGTAAGAATTGCCACTCAAATTTAAACTAAAGTTTTTTTATACCAACCTTATTGGATTTTATGTTACTGGCGTACACACGTATAAGAATATAATGCTTTAACACCATGTCGATTAAGGTTTAGTTTAGAAAGCTTTCTATTTATTTATCAGCATTCATGACGATGGCGTTAAATATACGAGTAATGTATTAATTACATTTATTTTGCTAACTTTACCAAATGCTAAAGCTATGCACTTCACTTAATGGAAACGAAATTGAAACATTTCTTTTACGTTTATATGATGTTTAATGCTTTTATAAAATGTATAAAGGGAATTAATGTTACTAAGGAATCACGTGAAAATCGATTTTGAAACTATTGACTATCAAGTTGAGTTAATCACCATTCTGAAATATAATAACAACATACTAGAAAACGACCATTTATTTCACTGCTTAAAACAACAAAATCGCACATCAATAGCATATATGACCACCGTCTGCCCTGATGATAGCCTGACATCCTCTGAGACATTGAATAGATAATGATGTGAACCAATTGCTGCGGGAGTGCATTCCATTCTAGTAAACGGTTCGTTGTGAGTTCCTGTACGTCTGGTGTTGCCGTCGTGCTCGGATGCGTCGCCCCAACTCATCACAGACGTATTATATCGGATTTAGGTCCTTGCTACACGGCGGCCATTCAATCGTGCAACCTAAATAGGAAATTGCATCAAAATCAAATTCCATGTGATGAGAATATTCTCGCATCTTACAAAAGACATGATTGATCGAAAATAGTGAGTTTTGTTAAACTGCAGTAGTAATTCGGATGAAAATACCTATCGAAAGTTACTTCCATGCTCAACCTCAAATTGCTCCATACAAATTAATGGACATATTATGTTCAATTCAACGATTCCACATTATTTCACGATCTTCAAGTGATATAACCATCAGTCAGATGTTGTCATAAACGTGTTTTGACGCATTTAAGGACTAAATATAAATGACGCCATGTGACGTCACCATTTTAAATCGAGTCAATAGAAACATGCAGTTGTTTTTTTGAAAATTCAATGCAACTACCATAATAATGAGTGTGTGCATGTGTTAAGAACCCCAAGACAGCCAATAAATGAATTAAATCTTACCCGTCTTATTGGCATGCCAGTTTCAAGCACTCCTATCGCACTTGCGCACTCCTCAAGCGTCATTTGCGTCATATGATACGAAATATTGTTATGGCTTTATGTTTGGGGGTCGAATGTTAATTGTGTATGAAATGATTTGAACTCATTTACACATAATTATTTGAGATGTGTGCACGAGAAAAATATGATTTTGTCATTTTCGTCACGCATCCATAATTTTCAAGTAGATCTTGGTTTTTCTTCTTCTGTTTTAAAGACAATCACCAGCATATGATATCTTAACAGTTTTATTGAGTTAAGATGATTATGTTTTTTATTTATTATAGTTCTAAAAGTGTGTACTTAGAACATTCGTCAAGTGTATATACAGTATATGCCCGTTCAGTTTGCGCAGTGATATAGAATATTAACACGTCACCTCGATAGCCTAGTGGTCAAGCGATCCCTGGTCGCGTCATACCAAAGACGAATTAAAAATGGTACCAGAAATTCCCTTGCTACCGCTCAGCATAAAAAGGTAACTGGCTTCTAGCTCTTCTCTCATACCCTTGTGGTGATGGATAACATCAGGAATGAGGTGTCGAGAGTGATTAATATAAGTTGGAAAAACTTGTTTCACAATCGACCTTAAAAAATACTATAAACTAAAACTGGATACGTTAACATGAGCGTTCGCCATACACGATATTGTAAGATGCCTGCGCAGTTGAGAAAATCAGTTGATACTGGATTTCTGGAAAACTGGCAAGGTGAACTAAATACCCGCCGTAAATGACAGTAAAGTTGCTTTTGTAAACGCTGTACATATCTTTAATGTCTCGTACGAGTATGTCCATACCTTGTTTTTAATATGCAGTAGAGCATGTCAAGAATGGTCTTCGTTAGAGCGACAACCTCTCTACAACGCTACCTTTCAAATTTCCTTAAACAGGTTTTAACTATTTTAACCTTCGTTCTCAAATGCAGCTCCTCAAAGGTTGTTGCTCTACCTAGGTTGTACAGTCTTGAACTTAGAGCACCGGAATGCATGTAGAAGCTGTTAATGAATCACTTGAATTTTTGATCCTTCAGTCTCGTCATATCTTGCAGATAACATTAAATATGCATGAAGTTCAATACCCTGCACACGTCACGTGGTTCTTTATGTAATGTGTTAGATGTCTTCTGGGTGATATAGGTATTGATTACCTGGGAAGTTAAATTAACAGAGAACATCAAAAGTAACATATCGTGTTAATTAAGTATAAGAGGTTAAATTAGTCGACTTGATGTAAAATCGTTGAATTCCCTTATGTTATGATGACGCAGTTGTTTTAAATACCTAAAGTTTATGCTTGCTTAGCTGTGTCGATTATCTCAATCGATTGCGTGATGGTATATTGTATTGACTCCCAAATATTGGATAAGAGCAAAATATTCGAATCCCTCAATTTGAAAATGCACAGTTTTTTCACAAAATATATCCTGAAGTTTATGAAATGACAAAATATTTCAGTTTCTTAAATTATGTGGCACAGTTTTGTTGAATTTCCTGACTTTTATAATGACATGTACCCACCGCGTATTAACCAAATCACTGTACGCATTATTGTGATTTTTCCATGACTATACTCATTATTGCAATTCTATACAATTCAACGTGTGCTCATTATTGCGATAACCGGAACTAGACTCGTTTATACACTGTGGTGCCTAAACATAATGCACGAGAACATAGTTTTCAATCCATTATTATGTATTATGACGTAGTATTCAATCCCCTAACTTGTATCAATGTATCTATAGGTGTTCGATTTCCTAAATTTTATTATTTCGTAGTTTTTTTTAATTCCCAATGTAATGTATAATGGCAAAGATTTTTCAACATCCAATAATATATGATGGCAAAGAATTTTAACTTCCAATAACGTATGATGGGAAAGATTTTCAATTTCCAATAATGTATGATGCCAAAGTTCTGAATGGACGGATCAACACGACACCTTACAGCAAATCTTAATGTCAAATTAGTTCCACTTTTATAAGCACCGATCTTCAAACATCTTTTCTAGATAGTGGTTTATTTTTGTAAAAAAACGTGGTACAAAAATATCATCCGTAGTTTAACGTACTTGTCAAAATAGTTTGCATTCCTGATATTTGAGATTTCCCGTCGATATATTCTTTTTACCTCCCCCGCTCTCATACGTGGAAATTCTCACACTACTTTATTACAAATTTTACCTGCGTGTGTTGAACAAATGTGAATAAAATCATCTGCTAAGCAAGCTTGAAATTGCAACATACTTTAAAGAGAAAACGTTAAATTGAACAGTTTTGAAGTTTTCAACCAGGTTACAATTGCCAGACAGGCGTGTGTATAGTTTACCTATATTTATTTGTGTTTTTGCAACAAATTTTCTAAAAGTGTTAGCTTTTTTACAAGAAGCTAGAATGCCGCTTGATAGGTTTGAAAAGAACGAACTGCGACTCTTTATATGTATTGTCAAGACAAAAAGCATGAGCATTATACTGTCTATTTGTCGGTTAAATGGTCAGTACAAAGTAACGGTTAAGTGTTGGCCAACTTGAGCAGAGGCACCTATCTAAGACTCTGTATACATTTCTTGCCAAGATTCTAGACCTATATAACATTATGCTAGATGGTGACACCGTACTGATGTAGGTTCGATTGAAGATCTTCTGCATATATAACCATGCTAAGATTTAAAGAATTAAAAAAACATTGGACAAACCTTCCTTCTGAGTGTTTGAATAATTTGAATAAGGAATACATTTGTAACTTTAATTTGAATTAGGAATTGCTGAATTTGAATTAGGAATTGCTGTAATTTGAATTTCGGAATGCTGTAGTTTGAATTAGGAATAACTGTAATTTGAATTAGAAATTGCTGTAATTAGAATTTGGAATTGCTGTAATTTGAATTAGGAATAACTGTAATTTGAATTAGGAATTGCTGTAATTTGAATAAGGAAAAATATGTTGGTGAGAAATTATGATGAGCATTTGAAATAGTTAACCGCAAGTTGAATTAGAAATTGCTGTAATTTGAATTTGGGATTGCTGTAATTTGAATAAGGAATACATTTGTAACTGTAATTTGAATTATGAATTGCTGTAAGTTGAACATGGAATTGCTGTAGTTTGAATTAGAAATAACTGTAATTTGAATCAGAAATTGCTGTAGTTAGAATTTGGAATTGCTGTAATTTGAATTAGGAATAACTGTAATTTGAATTACGAATTGCTGTAATTTGAATTAGGACAAATATGTTGGTGAGAAATTATGATGAGCATTTGAGCATTACTGCAAGTTGGAAAACATCAAGATCAGCTGACCCTCCCGTCCACCTCGATAGCCTAGTGGTTGTGCCCCGCTTCGAGTGCGACAACTTTCGGGTTCGATCCTAGGTAGCGACATATCAAAGTTGTTAGATAGTGTACTGATATCTCCCTTGCAAGACGCTCAGCAGAGTTAGTTTCAGGTGACTGCATGTTCACCCGGTAGTCATTGTAATGAGGCTGGATAGTCTATAAATGATTGAAATGCATATTAAAGTTAATGCAATTCAAGTTTTAGTTAATTCACCATTTGTACTATAAAATGCTACCGTCCGTAATAAAGACCAAACAGGTTCACAAAGGGATACAATGCCGTTACTGTAACCTTCCTTTACTGACAGTTATAACATTCAGTACGTAATTACTGTTCAAAGTTTTGATTTATTGCCTTTAATACAAATTGCAGTTTGGGAAACTGATTCATCAAGTCGGCCACCTACGACAGCTTTATTCTCTAAAGATTCGCCTTGTTCTATGTCTAGTTTTATTGAAACCATAAACAAAACGAACTATTGAATTTCTTTCAATTTATTTTGGAAAACCTGAAGGTATGCGCAGGTGGGATCAATCAAGGTTTGAACGAGCACAGCAGTCGATGTTTTCATTCAAGACAGTAGGTGGAGTTCAAGCAATGTCTGTGTATTTAAATGGTTAGCGCGCTTCCCGTCTAATCTGGCGGCCGGGGTTCAAAAGTGTGTGGGGGCCACTCTTATGCCTGCCATATTTCAGCAGAAAGCTTACTAGCAAATAAACGCTATGCTCAGCATTTAAAAAAGAACGGTTTTAAAATTACTCATTCCCTTTTCGTGTTCACATTAGCTAAAACATCTCTAATTGAAACCATTGTAGTGCGATCTTCACTAGAAATATCTCTAAATGTCACATTTTACACGATATGTTATTATTTAATCACTGTTAATTATCATTGATGGTTTAGCCGAGTACTCAAGTATAAAGGGATGAAACAAATTAAATTTACTTTTGTTTGATTAGCAATATCCATGTCTATAGTAAGTAAGTAAGTAGTAAGTAAGTAAAGTCTTTATTTAACGAGGCTAACATATTTACAATAATGCAATCTTCCATATGGGTCTATAAACATCGATGTATATTGTAAATTCATATCATCGACCTAATGTTTCTTCAGATAGTTTGGAAACGACATCAAAGTTAACGATGAAAAATTGCACGTTTGTTGTACAACATATTTCACGTGCGGCATTAACTATAAAAGAACGAACATTATCATTCAGTTAACTGGTTTATTAAATAATTAAGCATATTGCACGTATAAAATTCTTCAAGCAGATAAACCAGATACGCGTATTGATGCGGGGGAGTTGTATAATGTTGCATATCTTTTGTTTAGCAATAAAAGTATAAAATGCCGAGCATAGCCTTTTATTTGCCAGCCAGCTTTCTGCTGAAATATGGCAGGCATATGAGTGTCTCTACCCGTATAAAATACGAAACATATAATATGGAAACTTTAAAAATAAAGAATTCGTTGCTATCACGGGATAAGTTTATAGTTATTTTAATTTTCACTTGTTTCTTTTGTGTGTGATCCTATTTGTGTCTAACGTGCTTTGCTGTTTCTGTCGGATTTGTTAAAACTATTATATTTTGTATGAAAAAGTATGATTTAGTTCTAAACACTCCAGTGGTACATTTAATCAGGAGCATGCCCCAATCTCTCGAAGCCTCTCGAGTGGAAATCTCAATCAAAATTTAAATTTTCTAATTCTAATTCTGAATTTGAGAGAAATCTGAAGTTCGAGCTCTTGAAATTTTACTGTAATAAATTCTGAATAATGTTTCCGTTTTTTGATGCCAACTTTGAGTCAAGTCTTCAATGAAAATTAACAAAAAATCACATGACGATTTTTGAGATGAGATCTTGCTCAGATTAAGATGGTTAGGGAGATCGAGACCTAGAGTTCCTCAAATGAGGAGACTTAAGTTTCCATGACTCTCCTGATAGAAAGCCAAATGTTCACTTACTTTAGACTAATTGTTGCTAAACATCTTTGCTTGCGTAATATTTTCAAGGAACTGTCTAATCAGTTAAACTACATTTTAAATATCGTCGAGCATCTGACTTAAATTTTATAATTCCATAACTTTTATTGACATTTAAAACAGGACTAACTTCATAGTTACCTGACTACGTGGAAGCCTTACTCACTTTTTCGGAAATTATTACCACTTTACGTTTCATTGGTGCACTATATATATATATAGTCGTATAACAAATGAGGCCAGTTTGATTCCTTAGTTAAAGAATTTATTATAAGAATATTCTAGCTTTTCTAATACTAGTATACCGCCAGAGCAGTTTTACGCCGTAGTTATTTGCGACCATTGTAAAATCGTACGGACATTGTTTTAGTATTAATCAAGTGCTTACACATTGGAGTACCAAATACGAAGCGAAGAAAGCTGGTGCCCACTGCCCAATGTTTCAACAGTTGTCACAGCAAACACGGATACCAGTTCGTTCCCGTAACGTCATATCCGTTGCGGCTAAACATGGCTGCTGCACTACCTTCTCTAAATATATAGGGTACACTCAGATAATTTGAAACTAAGTGCCTATGAGTAAAATAGTGATAAAACATCGATTTATTCTCCCGCAAAGTAAAGTTATACTTTAAGGTAGAGCTACCTTAATAAATTAAGCCGCCCAACAACAGTACGTGTATTATACTGTAATACATTGCTTTGAATGTTCTTTGTTCTTTATAACCACGTCTTAGATTTGAATGTTGAAATGTTCCGGCATATACTCACCAAGCATTGAACCTGTTAATAAGTTTTAAGTACACCTCTTGTATTTATAGAATCTACCAAACAGGTGCAAAACAATTCAGATCACATAGGGAAGATGTATCATTATATAAAATATTCCTACTCACATATCGCTGGCTTAGAAGTACAAAATCGATATTTTGAGAAAACAAGAAAAACCCGTCTGAAAACTACTCTTTACGTGTGGAAAAACAAGCTTTTTAAACTTCAGTTTGGTCAACATGACCTGTTCCGATTGTCATGACAACAGGCTCATAAGAAGCACCTTGTGATGCAGATTGCAAATATGTCTGGGTCTTATAAGTTCGTAAGTAGCACAAAATAATATCAATGACAATGTGGCAAAAGTAAAAAAGATTCAATTGTATGTAAAAATAGTGCATGTATTGCCTATATTCATTCATCCATAGACACGGGAAGTTAAACGCTGAAATGCAAATGGCGTCAAATCAAAGCAGTTCTCTGAGAAAACCAAATTTTTAAAGAAGGGCTGTGCACACATAATCAACGGTTTTCTCGAGACTTTCAGGACTTGGTCGTATCCATACACATACAAAGTAGTGAAGGGGAGAGCAGTTACTAAGCTTTGGAACTCGTTGCTCGACTCTTTTATCCATGGATACCACTATATGTATATATTTTCATGATAGAATGTGTATAATATTATTTGGGTGATAACATATGTTTATATTGTGGTAAAATCATACGTTTATATTTGGGTAATAACATAAGTTTATATTTGGGTAATAACATATGTTTATATTTTGGTAATAACATATGTTTAAACTTAAATAAAGTAAGTAGTAGTGCAGTTCTATTCACAATGAATGAAACCAGAACGTATTATGAATCGTTATTGTCGCGCGGGCCGGCGTAACCATAGCGACGTTATTGTTCTTACTAGTTTAGACTTGACCAAATATGTGTTTTAATGTTTTGTATTTGTAATACTAAAACGTATTATATGAACAAATTTCGGCAATTTTGGTTATGTAATAAAAATTGCAAAGGACGTGTCCACGTACTATTTGAACGCCCTCGTAGATTAACTTTGCTAGTCTTTTTTTCAATTCTATGGATATTTTCGTAAATTATTGATATTTTGTCAAGCAGTATTGCGACTTAGATGTTCTCAGTTTTATTTTTATCACAATGCATGACTCTAGTTACGGACGTTTTGGCATAAAATTATATGATCACAGATAAAATATATTTTTTTAAAATGTTCTGATAGGCCTAGCACATCTTCAAAGGCAACCCCTATTGATTCCAAACATGTTTAAAGTTAAAAACTCTAGATGATGATTTATTGTCTTAGTTAACTGTTTTAAGAGCAAGTACACTAATTAATTTAGAGATATATTGTCAGCGGATTTTGCGAAATTGAAGTACGTACAGACTCCCTACACTCTATAAAAAGCGCTACAATACAACTGGGTAATAAATATACCTGGTAAAACAGTGACATAGCAGTATTTCCATGTGTGTATGGTAAAAATTAAGATTCCATGCGTTTTTCATAATGTAATATATTAATTTTTAAATATTTGTTATCAAGCCATTTGCAATATTTCATATTTGATGGTTATCTTGGGACCGAGACGTTTAAGCCTCATACATTAAGTAGCTCTGGGCTGGTATTCACAAAGCATCGTAATTGGAAAACTTTAATATTTTGACTTAAGTTACAAAATGAGCTTCACATATTTCCCAGAGCCTAAGAATTACCCAATAAAGGCATGCTTTCTTTGTGCTTATTGTATCTCTTTTTACATAATGCTTCTAAACAATGTAAAAAATGATATTCTTGATGTTTCTGTTCAACTGATACAATTATGAAAACTTTAAGATTTTAAGACATTCTTAGTTTTACATTAAGATTCTTTGTGAATATCACCCCTGGAGTTCAGCACATTACAAGTAGAATAAGCAAATCTCTAGTTCTTTGTGAATATCACCTCTGGAGTTCAGCACATTTCAAGTAGAATAAGCAAGCCTCTTAAGTTCTTTGTGAATATCACCCCTGGAGTTCAACACATTTCAAGTAGAATAAGCAAATCTCTTAAGTTCTTTGTGAATATCACCCCTGGAGTTCAGCACATTTCAAGTAGAATAAGCAAATCTCTTAAGTTCTTTGTGAATATCACCTCTGGAGTTCAGCACATTACAAGTAGAATAAGCAAATCTCTTAAGTTCTTTGTGAATATCACCCCTGGAGTTCAGCACATTTCAAGTAGAATAAGCAAATCTCTTAAGTTGTTTTTAATAGAAACTTATATTAATCTATATATTCCTAACTCAATCTATCCATGCCAATTAGTTGAACCTGTTCAGTATAGGAAAATATTTATCTACCCCCGTAGATAAACACGAAGATACGATAATTGGCATGGCTAATGAACTTGTGTTACTAGTATACACTATGCACTCACTTGCTACAGTTTGTGGTTAACTTAAAGTTACCTGTAAAGTAAGGAATAGTTTAAATCCACTGCAAATTGTTCGAATACTGTTAAATCTTTTTTTTTCGAGGGAGTTCAATTTTCGTTGATTGCGTGGTTCAAGTCCTCTTTGCCTTAAGGGACATACGGTATTCGCCAATCATCGCCATCTAGACCAGTCTTGTGCTGATGTCTTTGGTTCCTTCAATGGCATGGAGATGGTCTTTAGTTATTTTGCCATTGATCGTCTTCATTTCAAATAGGTCTTCCCATCTTCCTTTCCCTTAAGTGTGCCAGTCAAGGGATTAGGGCCTTCCGGAGATACAGGTTTGATTATATCGTCTATGGTATCACTTATCTGTTACTTTGACATGGTGTGAAAGGAATATATTATACTCACCCCCTAATTGACACCTCTGATGTTAATCATGTTGTTTTCTTCCGATCATTATTGTACACTCTGTCGGTCATGATTAGCGAGATAAGTTCGGTGATTAAGAAATATAGGTATGAGATATTTATGAATATATTGATAACAAATAGGTTATAAAAAAACTCAACCCGCCATAGAAATGATGGCCATGTACTGATTGGCTTGATAAGCCCGGTGAATAAGATGAAAAGGTGAGGAGAATGTAGATACTGACAACAAACAGGTTAAGCATAGGTCCCACTGAGGAATTCCTCATCGGTGAAGTTCTCCCGATATCTTCCGATACCACCCGATTCATCACGATTCCTTCCTATATCACAAATTGTCTCATGACTTCCCCAAGCTTCACCTAGACCACAATGAACCTGCTCCCGATGTCCTGATAACTCATTAATTTAAATCGGGGTACATCGCCGAGGCAAACAGTGCTAAGTGTGACATAGGCTTTAACAAAAATTAAAAAGAAATGACTAAATTAGGCCCGAAAGGAGACCGGATATAACGACGAAGTACGTAAGTTGGAACCACAATGTCTAGTACCAGAAGCAATTCTGGGAGTATGCTCAGTTAACTCACTAGACAATCCATTATAGCATAAAAACGGTGATTTTGCCCATACGTTAACGCGACGAAAACCATGCGTAAACATAAAGATTCACGCGCTGTTAACGTCCAGTTTTACGTATGCTCATTCCAGGGCAGTGTCGGCGACTATAAAGGTTGTACGGCTTCATATGAACAGTTATTCCTATTTTATTTCTTAGTACTAATAAGTACTAATTAGTTTTCCGCACTATCCATGTTTTCGTGGTATTTGCCGATACCGGAAGTCGACGTGCATAACAATAACTGGTATGACGTTGCGTTTGTTTTCGCGACGTCGTCACAAAATCTCCCGCCAAAATATCATTATTTTGAAATACAAACGCATTCATTGATGTTTTGTATGCTATAATAGCGTTTACGCATGCTTTTTCGCTTTATAACATATGCAGAGTCCGTCGGGGCTTGGGCACCAACCGTCCCTCGGGACTCTGCAGACGTTATAGCCCGAAAAAGCATGCGTTATATTTTAACCCTACAACAGTTAATTTATCTGGAACTAACTATGCGTTGTGTCAAGCAAGGTATCGTTACCAATACCACTTATTGGCTGTAACTATGATGCGATAATGCATGATTATTAATTTTACCAATGCTATAACGACGATTCTAACACTGTCTGTATTATGCTCCATGTAAACGTATAGAGCCGTAGCGTTATCTAATAAACGGTATATCACGGTAGAATTTCGGCTGTTTAATTTATCTCCCGCGTATAATTCACTATTTTTATCAATGAAATTTTCGTCTTGTTTATTTCATGACGTCATGAATTGTGACGTCGCCGTAGAGCGCGACGTTTTGCGTAATTTTCATTTCGTAGCGTTTCTATTTATTTATTCGATTATATTTATATTTTAGTAATATGTTATTGCTTGTATCAATTCATATGCGTAAACGTGGATTCGTTATTGAAAGTTGACGTGAAATAAGCATCGGTTTGGCGACAAATAAAGATAATGGTAAAGCTTAAAAACCCAGGGGCGGACGTTACGATACTTTGAACAGCGGAAGTTGTCTATAGCAACATGAATCAAAGCACTGAGAGTACTGTTGGGAGGCGATCTGGTTGCTGCTACTAAAGCTTAAACCGACTTTACACGTTTAATGTTCGTTTTCTTACTGGCGATCTTGTCTTGAATGTCAAAATAGGCATATGTGACTATATAGGCATGTTGGGTATCTACATAATTGCTAAAAGGTGCATATTAATTTATATGTAATACGTGTATTGAATGCGTATATCAAAAGTGGCTTTAAAATAATACTACGCGCCTATTAATCAGATTCTACAGTACCGTCTTGTAATCACATCCCTCACAGCGGGAGACAGTCTATAGAAAGCGGCTAGCTAGTACAGCGACACCATATGATTGCATAATAGTACTTTGCAGACCGTATACGATTCATTGATAAAACCATCACTTGACCGTAGTCTGAAGTTTCTAAAAATAGCTTTACAGCCGGGACATTTGATGAACACGTCATTTTCGTACTATGAAACAAGTTCGGTATCAACCGGTGTAGTGATTTGTTTGGCCAAAATATCGACAATAATTTTTTATCTTAGAACAAACAAATGTTGCTGATTGGCTTGAATCAGTTAAAAAAATTGGAGAAACATATGTAGCAGTATTGGGAATGTTGACAGTTTCTGGAACTACTTGAATGTGGATTCACATAGCAGCCTAAAGGCGGTTAATTTTGCATTAAGAAATGGGCAATGGTAGTAATGAGAGGCTTAATCGCCTTCCAAAAATAACTCATCAACTCCGCAAATAAATTAGTCCGTATAAAATTGCACAAATTACACGTGTTAGAATGCAAATAGATCGCAGTTTTGCGTGACATACCGGTGAATAGATCACGGTTTGTCGTTCATATGCATAGTTATTAATTACTCAGGCCTACGGCCTTCGTGATTAATTCCTACGCACATGAACTCTAAACCGTGATCTATTCACCGGTATATCACGCAAAACTGCGATCTATTTCCTAAATATCTTATATTTATTTCTTTATTTTGTAATGCTCCGATGACAATTGTGTGTATTTCTAGAAACAATGGACATATTAAGACACACTTATTCCATGCGTAATAATTAATGCATTAATACAATGGGTGTAGAACGCTGAAGGGAAATTCAAACAAGCGTGTGTCTTGTTGACCCAAAACAAACAATACAAGTGTTGTAAAGATTAATTGATACATATAATCCAAGTACGTATAGGTAACTAACAGTGCACCCTATCCTAATATTCAACTACATTTATAAACGGTTTGGTATCATGGTAGCAGGCTTCGCGTTTATAATACATTGGCAATACCAATTACCATATCATTCTGTTTATCTGAGATAGATAAATATGTTCATAAAGAGAACATATTCAACTAATTGACTAGGAGAGCGTAAGTCAAGAACTTATCAATTAATATGAATTTCTATGAACTTGAAACCACCTACCTGATATTGTGTATCTACTACATACAACTCATAAACGTTTTGAAAGTTTAAACGATATTGAATCAATACTCCATGAGTCTAAATTGTACTTTCACGAGCTCAGGCAAACACTGTATTCGATTAAGTGTATATGGACCTCCTGAAAATATTTCTTCGGTATATGCTCTTTAAAGACAATTGTATGATTTTCTATAACTTGTCTTGAATTTATTGATAAATACATGGTTGTAAAAATGTGATATATTATTTAGACAGTTTGTTTGTTACAAGATCTATTTCTGTCTTATATATATAATGTACAATCGGCCAAGGTATAATTAGCGATTTTTCCAGAACAGTAAATAAAACGTAATTTCAAAATTATACTCAAACATAATAATTATTAATCGGACTCAGCAGAAGCCGCTGAGCATGAAAAACACAAAATAGACCAGTTTACACTGTGACTTGTTAGCTTTTCATGAATTATTTAGTGGCCCCTTGAAGTCAATCAAGTCAAAATGACGAATACTGAGAATTGGTGTCTTGTGGTTGATTATGTGGAACTTATTTGTAAATTCAGATCTAGCACCATTTTCTAGCAAAATTTAAAAATATGTTGTTAATTGTTATGCGAAACAAATGTAGAAAGGAAAAAGATGATAATAAGTCGGTCAGGTAAAGCAGCACTCAACATAGCCGAGCAAAGAAAGCATAAAAACATACCAGGCGCAATGCCCAACACATAACCGAACGAGAAAATGAACTACCAAAGTCCCAGCTGTCAAAAAGTTGAATGAGCTAGTTTCAAAAATCCAACAGCTGAAAGTCCTAGCTAAATGACGTAGTTTCAACATTTAAGCGGCTGAAAAACCTAATCAAAGATTGTTGAGAAAATGGTGCTAACCAAATTAAAAACATGAACTCCAATGTGACTTGAACTATAAATGGGATCCGACATAAGGTGTCATAAGCGTAATATAGGCGAGACAAAACATCTAGGCTGACCATTTACTGTAGTATCCTTATTGCTAAAACACATCTGAATATTTCTCCCAGATCGATGCTGCATTTGCAATAAGGGGAGAAATGACAGTAGAAAACAGTCGTGCCCGGATCAATTCTCCATTTTCCCCCTAAAATCTAAGACACTATGAATTACTGGTCCACTTTTATACTTCCTCCGATGAATCAATAACGCAATTATAGGCAGACCTATGTGAAGAAATGCAGCTTCTATGAACGTTACAACCTGTTGCTTTGTGAGCCTGTCACTGTTTTAAGGTCTTGGCAGTCATATGTGAAACAATGCATTTTGTACAAGTAACTAGGTACATGGGTATTATTGCCTTTTATTGGATAAGGTGAGAGAACCCAGCTTGTATACCACGGCATTCAGCTTTTTAAAACTGATATTATTTAACTGTTTAGGACTTCAGACAGTTAAAACTAGGTATTTCAGACGTTTTACTGTTGAAACTAGGTCATTCAGCTAGAGCATTCAGCTAGGGCATTCAGCTTTTGAATTGCTTAAATCACATCATTGAGCTTTTTTACAGCTGGGATTTAGGTAGTTCATTTTCTCGTTCGGTTATATGTTGGGCATTTTGCCTTGTAATTGGGGCACGTGATAGTTGTATGTTTTCTGTGATCGGCTGGTTAAGTTGAGTGCATCTACTATTGTTTAATGTCTTGGTAGATCAATGTTAAGATCTGCAAATTCTAGCGTTTGTTCTAATATTGTTTATGGTATTTCGAGTTTCAAATAGAGATGTTTGCATGTAAATCACCGCGTATAAACCAAATCACTGTACTCATTATTGTGATACTATACAATTCAACGTGTACTCATTATTGTGATTGAAACATCCGGTGAGTTTTCATCACTGTACTCATTATTGCAATCCTAAACAATTTTGAAATACTGTTACTTCGTTGCTGTTAACCATGTGCATGTTTGTTTTGTTGTTGGTAAAACAACATATTGTCTGTAAAAATATAACTTGACCAAATGAAGAATATTGCAGTGAAATTTCATTAAGAGTCAGAACACTGTAAGAAACTGTACTAAGTGGTCCATCGCTATATCACCATTTGCTCTTTAGAAATTCAAATGAAAGTTCCACCGATTTTCCAATTAATTGCTTTACAATATTAGTCTAAATACATTTTGATGTGTGTTTCGCTCAAATTTGAATGCTTTATTATTGTTGCAAAGGGTCATACAGAAATAGTCATATCTAACTCAACGAGTAGAGAATAATTTGTAAAATGTAAATTGGAACGAAGTTTAATGTTTCCATAATTAGCTTTGACAAAACAGTTCATAAAAGATCATCATTATATTATTAAGAAAGAATTTAAACATCATAGGAGCTCTCGTGACTTTTAAAACATTACCAGCACATGTATTCTATGCTCATCCTGGAATATTAACACTAATTAATTGAGTGGTTTGAGTTATGTTTGTTAACCTCACCATTGCATACTTTCAAAGTGTTATCTAGAGTTCTAGCAGACTTATTACGCTTATATTAAATCTGCGTGCTGGTGAATTGGAAGAACTAAGGCTTAATAGCACTCTAGTTTACGTTATTTATAACCTATTCATTTCAGAAATAAGAAAAAAGAAAATCCTGCAGAAAAACTTCACTTCGGATCGGTTTATCTATCTGGACGGTTCGATTAGTTATTAGTTACGTGTGGTATAAGTCAGGGTCTGGTAGAAATATCTTTCTTGAGAATTCCAGCAGAGATCTATGATTTCAAAAAGCAATTTGTGTACCGTACGTGTATTGGTAAATTTAGCTTTGACCCGATCAGTTTCGTCTTGGAAATCTATCGGTTTGTGTTCGACTGTATTACTGTATGAGTCAGTAGAAGCGTTTCTTGTGTTTATACTGTCAGGAAATAATCTGATATATCAATATTCAATGTCACTGACTAGAGGAGAATACGTTGGCTAGTTGGTAGATTCCGTATAACTCTGGATATTAAAATTTAATTCTGTGGATAATTCTACACCGGGCTTCGTGGTAAGATTTTGTATTTTGATTTACGCGTTTTTGTTTGAAAACAAGTTGGTGTTTTTCCAGAAACCTGTTGTTTTATGGTAGCATTCTGTGGGTAAATTGAATTAATGTAGTACATTTAAAGTTAATAGCTAGATGTTAATGTGTATTAGTTTGCAAACGTAAACAAAAGAAACCTTGGATTTCCTTGGAAAAAAACAAGCACCCTTAATTCTATATTTAGCTCAATGGTTAGCGCGCTTGGTGTCTAATCTGGCGACCAGGGTTCAAATACGGGTAGAAGACTCATATGACTGCCATATTTCAGCAAAAGCGGGTTGGTAAATAAAGGCTATGCTCGACTTTTTAAAAGAAATATTTGAAGGTCGACTGTAAAACAAGTTCTTTACAAATTATATTAATCATTCTTGACACCAGTAGTACTAGCTCATTCCTTAAGGTATTCATCGGAACGTAATAAGACGTAACATAATCAGAATATATAGATTTTCTCATGTTACATATAAAATAGAGTATTAGGGCTAGCAACGAGCTCTTTCAATATAGCAAAGCAAACGGCATTCTCTTTAAACGAATATGAGGAAATGCATTCGATCTAGAAATAATTATGAAATATGTCTTGAAATGAATGTGAACTTCTAGTAGTTCTTAAACTGAAAGCGACCTAATTCTTGTAAACAATATCCATTTTAATCTGAAGAAAACTTAGTAAAAAAGTCGAAAGCTTATTATTTCTGTGTTAAATTTGTTGTTTAAAAAGAGACTAACTCTTATAACAAATGCAACATAGTTCATAGCAATTGAAACAAAAAGTTAACTAAGGTTAATAATCAATTAGAATTTAGTCTAGCGCTGAAGACATTTAAACAGTTATTGATTCAAGTTTTTGGAGGAAATATTCAACATACTGATGTTCCGGATACGAAAGTCTTTAACTGAAACTCTCAATCAAATTAATGTTAGCCAGTGATTTATGGAAATGATTTTGCGAACATGAAATCTTCAGTGGGAGGGGGCGACTTGTAGAAACAATTCAAATTAATCACGTGTGTATAAATTAATAGGTCTGGGTTTTAAAGGAGATTTTGGCAATTGATGCGTTTGTGTTAATTTCTTCAATTTCAATGAAACTTCACATGAATACTTGGTTCCAAGTCTAGTTGTGCATATTGTCAGGAATTTTAGGTCAGTCAGCTTTTCTGGAGTAATGGCCCTTTGTGGGATACATACGTTTTTGTGTCATGACTCCTCTTGTTACTTTTGTTCACATAACCATTAACAATCGCACACAGTCACACTCAGTCATACATAGTTATACTTAGTCAAACACAGTCACACACAGCCACACGCAGTCACACGCAGTCATACATAGTTATACTTAGTCACACACAGTCACACCCAGTCACACGCAGTCATACACAGTTACACTCAGTCAATCACACCCATACTCAGTCGCATAGATTCATACACAGTTACAGACAGTTACACACAGTCACACATAGCCACATGCAGCCACTAACAGTCACATACACACATACACAGTCACACGCAACCACAAATAGTCATATACCAATATACAAAGTCACAGCCAGTCACACGAAGTCACTAACGGTCACAGACAGTCACACGAAGTCACAAACAACCACACACAGACACACGCAGTCACAAACGTTCCAACAGTCAGACAACATTTGTATTTACATGTACACGAACGTATTTGCTTGAGATTTTCCTTTCTATCAATATCAACGCATTTATTTGTATACATGTGTGAAATGATAATGGATCATTCAATCGATTTTACACTTCTAAGTTCGTGCAACAACTGATTTACATGTCTGTAACTTCAATTTTCTGTGCAAGACGAGATGTTTGGTTATATATTTGCGCTGCGTCTTATTTTACAGTTTATTGAACTTGTTTTTTGGCTTCGTCGATTTATCTCTGAACTTCCCTGAAATAGCCAACACATCACGTTCCGTATGTTGTAAAGATGGAGTTTAAAGAGGCATACCCTACTTTTGGCATATATATATATTTTTTTTATTAATCTCCAAGAGCTCATTTAATGAGCTTAATGTACAAAATAAATCTCACTATAAATTATTTTAATCTTTTTGAAGAAATTTTGTGGAAATACCCGGTAGTTCATGTCTCTATGATCACAAAACATATTTTCAAACTACGACTGCTAATTATAATTATTTATTACAAGATTATTTATAAACAACTAAGTCAGGCTTAACCTAATACTAGTAAATTAATTATATTATTAGGATTTTTTGCTGAAATTTCTTGGGATTTTAGCAAACATCTAATTCTATATTTCTAATGTCTAATATTTTTAAATCAATTATCAATTAAAACGATCGAAATTGTAGGGAATGTGTTTTTAAAGGTTGTAGAGAATGCGTCTTTAAAGATTGTAGGGAATGCCTCTTTAAAGATTGTAGGGAATGTGTCTTTAAAGGTTGTTGGGAATGACTCTTTCAGGGTTGTTGCGAATGCCTCTTTCAGGATTGTTTCGAATGCGTCTTTAAAGGTTGTTGGGAATTCATCTTTAAGGGTTGTTGGGAATGCCTCTTTAAAGGTTTCTCAATCGATCTAACCCAGTATCCTCTCTCAGCTGGGTTCTTCAGAACATGGAGATAATTGCTAACCAAATTATCTTATTTGTTTTATGCTATTGACTACAAATATGCACTTTATTATCGACCCTGGTTTCTTTGAAGTTGAGCGTCTATATCGGTGCTTATATGCACAGATGGTGATATTTATTTAATGCTTATGAGTGGTTTACCGCGGAATATCAGTGAATTATAATCCGATAATTTCACTGTTGATAATTTCACTCAAACGGACTACTTTAAAATCCCCGTGGAGCGCCCCAATTTGGTTTATACCTATTGACGTCTTAAATCGAAATGACACTGTCTGTCTTGAACTCTCAGTGGATAGGTAAATTTCTCGAATTTATTATTTTGAAGTAGATAAACTTCAGAAAACAACTTTCCGCAATGTACTGCCCTTGTTGCTCTTGTTGCCCTTGTTTAAGTTCACGAACACAAAACTTTGCGAACTTTTCTTATTTTATAGTAGTTGGTTTAGTTAACTTATTTTGATGAACCGTTTAGAAGAAACAGCTGCTGTGTAGAAATTTGAAAAAGACCTTTGTTGCAGATTATTAGAAAAAATAACTGATGCCAAGGTCACATTTGCCCTTCGAGCTCCTAATTACGAGCTACGTACGAGTTGATTTTGGCAAACTCGCACGGAGCCCGTACGGACACCAACGACCCGTACGAGCATCGTACGGATTTTCTTTACTCGTACGAGCATCGTACGAATATCGTACGAGAGCATCTCTATAGATAGTTTGTGGTCCGTACGAGCTGTGACCAGACGCTACGAACATACAAAACCTTTAGGATTTCAAAAATGGTGAACTCGTATGAGTCGATAAATTCGCACGGATATCGTACGAGCTTTGTGACCGTAGCATTAACCCCGTATATAAAAAATAATTATGTAAAAAAAATCGGCCAAGGAAGGCAACATTCATCAGAAATATCAAAGCGCCAGAGGTGCAATATGAACACACATACACATAAAACACAGACCACTAGTACACACCACTACAACCAACACAAAACTGAACTACCGACACTAAAACGATACAGCTATAAAGTACAAATTAAAGTTCAAAGAAATTGATATTATTTCGTCTAATCAAATGTACGGGTAAAGTTTCAAGTTACAAGGCATGGAATGCCCACAAAAACACAGAACACAACCAGTCCGCCATTAGAACAGATATAAGAAGTCAATATAGATTATAATCAATATAACCAGTATGAACAAAATAACCAATATAAACGTTAATTAATATGTTATAGGAATAAACAATGTTGGTTTTCCAGAAACGAAAACATAAACAGCTATACGCAGTAAACACATATTTATAATCATGAAGAAATAAACGTACATGATTTGATTTATATGCTTTTATTTATCCTCCCCACCGGAAATACATATGGGCGAGGCTTCCAGATGAGGCTAGTTACTTTAGTTTTTTGGGGGATATAGTGCATGATACAGAAGATGCCCCAGTTTCAGAAGCATCCCTTGTTCTTTTACGTACCGATGTGAAGCACCATACACGGGACCTCGCTTAACGTCTCGTCCAAAGACTGTAAAGTAATTTTAGTTATGTTAGGTGGGAAACACTGAAAAGCATTTCTGTTTTTGACCAGACTTGAGTAGCAACTGTTACATGTTATATACGGATACGACTGGAAGTATGACACACAATACAAACAAACTCGTTTGGAGATTCACACCAAGGCACAAACAACAGGGTGAGATACCCAAGATACAAACGACAAGTGATACACATGCGATACAAACACCAGGGTTTGGACACAATATACAAACACCAGGGTTCGGACACAATATACAAACACAAGGGTTTGGACACAATATACAAACACCAGGGTTTGGACACAATATACAAACACCAGGGTTTGGACACAATATACAAACACCAGGGTTTGGACACAATATACAAACACCAGGGTTTGGACACAATATACAAACACCAGGGTTTTGACACAATATACAAACACCAGGGTTTGGACACAATATACAAACACCAGGGTTTGGACACAATATACAAAGACAAGGGTTTTGACACAATATACAAACACCAGGGTTTGGACACAATATACAAACACCAGGGTTTGGACACAATATACAAACACCAGGGTTTGGACACAATATACAAACACCAGGGTTTGGACACAATATACAAAGACAAGGGTTTTGACACAATATACAAACACCAGGGTTTGGACACAATATACAAACACCAGGGTTTGGACACAATATACAAACACCAGGGTTTGGACACAATATCCAAAGACAAGGGTTTGGACACAATATACAAAGACAAGAGTTTGGACACAATATACAAACACCAGGGTTTTGACACAATATACAAACACCAGGGTTTGGACACAATATACAAACACCAGGGTTTTGACACAATATACAAACACCAGGGTTTTGACACACTATACAAACACCAGGGTTTTGACACAATATACAAACGAAATGGGACAGACACCGGATACAACCAACAGGTGGAGACATAAAAAACAAACACCAAGGGATAAGATACAAACACAATTTGATAGAAGTATGCAAGAAAAAGTATACACCAAAGAGAAAATCACCAGACGGAAACATAATAAATAAACAACAAGAGAAAGACACAAGATAAAACAACAGTATACAAACGAGGAGAGCTATACAGAACATACCAGGTACATACCAGGAGGAAACACTAGATACAAATAACGGGGTACATGTCAAAAAATATATTACAAAGGCGGACAGGGATGGCAGCACTCAACTTAACCATCCGAGCACAGAAAACATAAAAAACATACTACAACTACACGGCACAATACCCAACACATAACGGAACGAGGAAATGAACTGCCTAAGTCCCAGCTGTCCAAAGGCTTAATGAACTAGTTTCAGCAATCAAAAAGCTGAAAAGCTACACAGACCCGTTACGAGAAGATAGGCAACATGCAACAAATGGACTCGAAGATACTCGTATAGTAAACAAACAACAGATACGAACATAATCAGTAGGTGACATGGAACACCACCTTTTCTAAATGAAGTACCTTTTAGTATAAATTGAATGTTAAATTGGCACGCAGGTGCTCTTATAGATAATAATTTTACATCAAACAGCGTTCGTAGCAAATTCTGGCTAGGAGAATATTTTTTTCCAATCTTAAACCGTTTTGACAGAAAACATAGAGTCAATATTTAATACGCGTCTGCCTTCATTATTATTCTGAATAATGTACAAATAGATTTAGATAACCCGTCCATTCCAATGAGTAGGAATATTCCTATACTTTTTTGTATTATTTATTTAGTTGGCTATAAAATCCATCAAAGAGTAATGGATTGCGTTGGTAAAGAAATATGAATCATATATGTAAATATGCAAAATATGTATTTTGCATATCGCATTGATCTCATGGCATTGTAAACAAGCATACCCCTGGGTTCTATAGTAATACGTCATGCCTTTGTCAATACACTGACAGGTTTTCACCTTTTCAAGAAAAGTTTCCAACTGGTAGGTGCTTTTTCGTTTGGTTATTTTGTCTGACTAAATGAAAAATGTGACATTAGTAATAAGAGTGGAACAAGCCGTCATTTGTATTTTTATCCTTGTAATCGATATGTATTATTATTATAAATATAGATATGAGTGCGGTGTTAATAACTATATATTCATAAACATATTGACGGTACCACTAACGATTGACATTATATATTCATAAACATGTTGAAGATACCATTGATCAATAGCCTTATAAATTATATTCATAAACATGTTGTTGACGATACCATTTACCAATAGCCTTATATATTTATAAATATTATACCTCACCCAAATTTCATTCAACTGTTTCTTTGTTATTCTAATCGGTCCATATATCCAGCGATAGACTGACTGATTTGCATGTTCCAAATACAACAGCCGGTCAATATTATAAAAAATATGAACCGGCAAAATAATATTGACCGGCAGCTTAAATAAACATCTTGTTTATTGCATGACGTCATGGATACTGTGACGCTACCATAGAGCGTGACGTTGCGCGAACTTTTCTTTTCGTAACGTTTTTTTGTTTAAATTAGATGTATGTCCTGCCGACAGTAATTGCATGGATCAACTCATGTGCGTTTATGATACAAAGTTCAATATAAGCTCTAAAGACGCATTAGTTTGCATAAAAATGAAAAAAAATCGAAATTCCAGTGATGGAGATTATACTTGAAACAACTTAAAAGTTGTCCATAGATTTATTATAGCAACACGGGTTTTCACATTTCTGGGTTATTTCGGTGGATATGCAAACAGACCAAAATAGATGTAAGGTCCCCTATAATGATATGTAGTTCTTTAGCACATAAACAACTTAAACACAAATGTATGTAATGTTTTCTTATTAGTATCTAGATCTAGTTACAAAAGTAGGCCTATAATATCGATATTAAATGTTCGGTATAATATAAGAAATAGTTCACATCACTTCGGGCCCAATGACATTATATGGACTGGCTAGTCAGCCCGCGTTGTGTATATGGACCTCAGCTTCGCTTCGGTCCATATACACAACTTGGGCTGACTAGCCAGTCCATATAATGCCATAGGGCCCTCAGTGATGTGAACTATTTCTTAAATATGGTGTTGACGATACCATTTACCAATAGCCTTATATATTTATAAATATGGTGTTGACGATACCATTAACCAATGACCTTATATATTCATAAACAAGTTGACGGTACCATTAACCAATAGCCTTATATATTCATAAACATGCTAACGGTACCATTAACCATTAGCCTTATATATTCATAAACATATTGACGGCATCATTAATCAATGACTTTATATATTGATAAACACGTTGACGGTTCCATTAACCAATGACTTATATTCATAAACACGTTAACAGTACCATTAACCAATGACTTTATATATTCATAAACATGTGGTTGCCGATACCATATACCAATGACCTTGAGCAAAATACAACATACAGAAAAGAAATAGCACAGACCACAAGCAAACGTCACTATGCCAAACACAAAAACTGAACTTAGTTTAGAACACGATTGACAATGTTGTCACGTAGGGCGATTACAATGCCAGTTAGGTTGACAGAGTAGGTGAATATAGTATACAGTGTTGACAGGGCAACATGTTCGGCAAGGCAGGTACCATGGCCGACTATTAGCCGGTATTAGCCGGTACCATGGTCGAGAAGGTTGTCAAAAAGACCGGGTTCACAGGATAAACATGGTAAAAAAGATGCCATGGTCGACAAGGTAGTAATAGGTTGGTAATCTCGAAGTAAACCACGTGCCGTTCAGGGTAAACAATTACTGATACGTGTAAATAATAGACATCTTGCATGATTTGTCTGATATCCTCCCTTAAACATGTAGTGGCGAACAGTTCCTAGAGTTAAAACATGTTAAGTAATTTCGACCATTTTGTTATTTGACATAGTGTTTGTAACTTGATATTCTTCTTAATTAATGAACAGTACACGTTGTGTCATGAACTAGTATCAAATTTACTAATATACTTGTATACTGAACAGAGTATCATTAATTAAAAAATAGTTGAAAATTACAGCTTGTTGTACAATTAATAATTTATTGCTATTGGTCAGTCGTTTGTTAAAAATGTTTTCATTGGCTTATCACCTCCAAAGAATTGCAGCTATTGATACGCTTCTGTTAAACATATTTTCATTGGTTAATCTCCTCTAAGGAATGGCAGCTATGGGTCAGGTGTTTGTTAAACATGTTTTCATTGGTTAATCTCCTCTAAGGAATTGCAGCTGTTGGTCAGGTGTTTGTTAAACATGTTTTCATTGGTTAATCTCCTCTAAGGAATGGTAGCTATTGGTCAGGTGTTTGTTAAACATGTTTTCATTGGCATATCCGCCTCTAACTCTGGTTCCGTAGTAAATAGAAAAGAACAATAACTTATTAGAGTGACATCAGGTAATTTAAGTATGCAGAGTTAAGATGGAAGTTGGATGGGTTATTTGTGTTGCAATGGACTATTGTAATTTAATATATACTTATGGGGTACACATGTACAGCCAATCCTGACTTATAGTCCACCTGCTAATAAATACCACTATTACAAATACTATCTGCATTGCCATCACCAAAGACTACCTTTTGTTGTTCTTTAAATGGTCGTCTTAACTGACATGTTTGACTCTATAAACAAACAACGTAATACGCTTTGAAAGCTCCGCTTATAAGACTACTTTGGTTATATTAAACGGCATGTAGTCTTAGGCAAGTTTAAAGAGTTTAAAGAACAAAAGTAAATTTAATTAAAATTAGAACAAACAGTCCTCTATCACGACCGATTCGCTAGAAAGACAGTTACATTAGCGGACCTTTTCCGTATAACAATGTATCCAAGTACTGCAACCATCAGTTAAAGAGAATTCATTTTCTTCAAACCTTTGTGGAAATTAAGATCGATTGGTTCAGGAGTCGATGCATTAATTATAATTAAATCTTTATCCAGAATGTGTCAGGAGTGTTTGCATTATTCTATTTATGGGTTGCTAAATGACACTAGGAATATATTCAAACATACTAGACAAAATAGTGAGCGTATATATCAACATGACACAGCAATATATTGTAATTAAAGCCTGACGCGGCTGCAGATAAAATTCTAGTACCGGTACCCGAGTTTTCTAGATACAATCGCCCTTCAGTTCAACTAGAGAGCACATTCTTGATAAATCAGTATATTTATTACAATTATATACCTTTTTACATGCGGGGTGTTTGTAAAGAATGTATGTTCATCATAAGAATGTTGATAACACAATAATTCATACTGTTTAAGCGTCCAAAGGAATGTCAGGCAATATCGCTGCGTCACAAGAGCTGTTGCATTCTGTGTGCTCCTTTTCCAAACGTTATTGCATTTACACTTTGAAACTAATGCAAATTTCGTCGAAAATAAAACCTAGTGTGAAAACCCCAGAGTTCACCAACAACACAATTTCACTATATTTGAGTTATACGCTTCAAATTTAACTTCGATAATAAAAACATGGATGGAACAGTAACCGAGTGGTTAGCGCATCGACTTCCCAAGCGATGATCCCTGGTTCGAATCTCGGCCGGGGCATTGCACTTTTCACAAGCGAGTTTAAGTGTTTCCCACCCAACTAAAAATTAACTGTTTGGAAACCAAGATGTAGTCTCATGTGTATCGGTGCTATAACGAATCATGGCTTTAAAACCAACCAAATCTAAATCTAAATGCTTGGTACTTGTTAGTTCAAAACTAAAATTAAAAATGCATTCACCCGACCTCTTCAATTTATATTAACGTAAATGGCCGTAACTAAACAACTGTAACAATGTATATAATACTGTGCATGAATTTTACCAAAGGAAGGTTGCGTTCTTACACACGATCCTTATAAAGTTTAGCTTTATGTCTTTTTGCTATGTTCAAACATTGAAAACCAATAAGATTTGGTTACAGGGACGAGATAGGTCATGCTGTATTGAGTGAATTCTGGGTTTTAGGGCTGAATGAAAGTAAGGGAAGGGGGGGGGCAGAATGTTGCCACCTTACACACTTTCTGCGCATTAACTTCGACTTCAGGAACGGCATACTCCATATTCCAAATGTTATCTTGTGAACGAATAGGCCTAATTCAATTTACACATTTGTATTTTGTCTTCCATATTTAGCATTGCGCGAGATACAGTGTATTTTACACAGCATAAGTTTTACGTGTATGTATACAGCCTACTTGATAGCCTAGTGGTAAAGCGTCCGCTTCGAGCAGGGGATGTCCCGGATTTGATCCCAGGCCGCGTTATACCAAATGCTAAATAAAATTGGTACCAGTAATTCCTTGCTAGACACTCAGCATAAATGGGAGATTGGATTCTTTTTTTCATAGCCTTGTGGCGATAGATAATATTAGGAATGAGCTGTCGAGAGTGATTAATATAAGTTAGACTTTGTTTCACAATCGGCCTAAAATAAGTTAGTATAAACTATACCACACTCACAGTGTAGCAATACCACGTGGTTTTTTACTACAGTTCCAAGTAGAAATTTGTAAACATTGGAACACAAATTGAGCCATAAGTATTTTATTTCTTCATCGATTTCTATGAAATCTACGCCACGCTAAGGGGAACATTATTTGCTTTCCGTGAAATATAAAATCTTTTTCAGCGGATGTGCCGTTTTGTCCATTACCCTGAGAAACCGTGGAACGTGTAGGTTTCACAGGGTAGTGGAAAAATCGGTAAAGCTGCTGAAAAAAATCTTATATTTCATGGGAAGTAAATAATTCCCCCCTTAGCGTGGCGTATATTTCATAGAATTCGATGAAGAAATAAAATACTTATGGCTATTTTATTTTCCAATGTTTGCAAATTTCTTCTTGTAACTGTAGTCAAAAGTCACGTGGTATTGCTACACTGACTCAGCAGGGTCACAGTTGTTGAAATTTCGTATATAGATTTTTCAACACGTGTTTGTTTACTTAAGTTTAGTATATTGATTTTACAAAATGTATTTATTTATATGCAAGACAAAAGTAAAAATAATGCAACGGAACCATAATGAGCGCAGCTATTTATTATTGATTCTATTATAACCAGTAGATTCAGCTATATATAGACTAAGAGGAAACCAAGCTGTGTTAAAACTACCGATTCAGCACAGGAACATATTCATATGTTCGTAAACATACTCGTAACTACAATGGAACGAATGTATTTGGAATCAAATACAAATCTTCTCATTTATACATGTAATAACAGGATGAATCTGCTATATTCCTAGTCGATCGGGCATTGACATTGAATATTGAATTCGTTACAAGCAGCTATTCGTTATACCCGATTTCGTTATAAGCGAGTCTAACTGTAACAAGTTATTATTGAAGCTGTCATAAAACAAGATTAATGCTATATCTTGATTATGTAAGCTTATTATAACCTCCTACAACGCCGATAACCCACATAGATCAGTGTTTGATATGATGCCCTTCCCTAAAGGCAAATAACCTACGATGGATCTGCCTGAATTGATTGATTCAATCAAACTCTTCCTATAGCGACTTGATCTCCCCGTATTGATTTGTTTCAAAAGGTCGCCGTGGCGGCGGTTGTAATATGAGGGATTGTAATAAAATTTATGACGCAGTCCCAAATTTATCATAAATTCGTATAATCGTAGCATTGTTAGCCATGCTTCGTCGTTTTTGATTCCTTTATTTCCTTTTACACCCCAGTCTCATGAATTAATATGACTTGACGTATAGTTATTGAACGTCTACGGAGAACATCATGGAAATTATGCCTTGTTCTCGCGGAATGAAAGAAAGACAGAGTTTATACAATGAACAATGACATACAAACTTAGTGGCTTACTCGTAAGTAATGTTCATTGACTTTTATTCGTGGGGAACGAATATTTGTACCTTAGGGAATGAACTCTCAAATATTTAATTCACCCATATGATAAATGCAGTGTTTTTTCTTACTACGATATGTGTGAAACATTTGAAATGAATATCTTTCGGAATGAACTAAATCATTCAATTTAACTTAAGGATAAATTAATTGCCTTTTTATTTAAAGCTTACATTTTTTATAACCAGAAATGTTATATGTCTTTACAGCTTTTCATAGATGAAACTATGCTTTTAGCCTTGTGACATATTGGACTGGCGGCTGAGGCATTGGCTTTCGGCGGTTGAACTCGTTTTCTCAGTTGTTCAAGTTAGGAAACGGGCTCCAACAGTTTGACATTGAGCCTTATTCTTTTTCTACTTTTTAGGACTTCTAACAGCTACAACTAGGTATTTCAGCCATTTTACTGTTGGAACGAGGTCATTCAGCTCGGGTATTCAGCTTTTGGATTGCTGAAACTGGTTAATTTAGTATTTCGACAGCTTGGACATGGGAGGATCTTAACTTGTTTAGTTGGGCATTGTGCCTTGTATGTTTTTATGTTTTCTGTGCTCAGCTGGTTCAGGTGGGCATTGTCACATCTTTTTTCTGTTGATGGTTGCTTTGTGTGTTGTGCACGTGATACGGTCGTCCTTTGTATTCGTTCTTGTATGCTGGCTCTTGTTCCGGATTTGTTTGACTGACTGAGGCGGCAGGCTGTCGGAGTGGAATATCGTGTTTTTAACTGCTAAGATTGTTTTCTCAGCTGTTTCTGTTGGGTGTTGCCTTCCCTGTCCGACTTGATTTTGATTAAAATATCCATTTATGCGGATATTGATGGTTCGTTCTGTGTCTCACTCTTGCGTGGATGGCTGGGCGCTGTCGTCGTTTCTGTGTGGCTTTGGATTGTTTAGTCTTGTTGTATTAGATAAATAATTATAATGAATCTAATCACACTAGACAAACGCCAGAAAAAAAGAAAGAAACAACTGAAATGATATAATGACGTCATAACTTACTCAATAAGTCTAAATACTGATACTAATCATGATTTAAGACCTAATAGCTTCTCAATATGTGAAGAAACAGTGATATAACAATATCCACTCGGTAGAAATTATACATAAATCAGTTTACCAAGAATTTGTCAGGAAACATTGCAACTTTGCGGAATAAGCTCGATTATATCAGGCCAGAGTTTTTTAATGTTGTGTTACTGAGACTGTTTTTACTGAAAAAGGAGGAGAGCACACATAAAAATAAAAAAACTCCCAAAATATAGCTACCACGCTGTTGGTGGTGGACTAGTCAATGGCGGTCCGATTGAAAGCAACCTACGTGTACAACAGTGTTAATTTTCAAAAAACAGCCAATTAATCTTAAGATTAGTACACTGCACCGAAGCCCTTATAATACCAGCTTATCATTAACACATTATCACTTTCTTTAAAAAGACCCGTGTATTTTCAGCAGTGTTCAGGGTACTGTTTTATCAAAGCACTTACGGAAATAGTAAACTTACGTCCAAATTTTTATTCTTTATAATTCTTTACCGACTGCACATTGGAGACTGATATGGTTTGTAGGAGTTCATTAATTGAATTTTAACTTGTAATACAACCCTTATTTGCCATACCTAATAGTTGTAAATGAATTATAAAGAATTTAAATTTGATCGTAAGTTTACGAAATTCGTAAGTGCTTTGATAAAACAGTACCCAGGTGCTTAGGGTCAATTACCTTCTTATCTCCCCCTAACCATAGCTAGTATTGTGTTAAATAGTTTGTTCAGAACATTGTTATTTATTGTGATGTGTATAAAGAACCGTCATAATATGAATGGTTGTAGAGGTTGGGTTGGTAGGGGGTACCTGGGCTGTATAGGGGTCTAGACAAAAACCAATTGCATTCTAACATTACAATGACATAGCCTAGAAATTAGCTATAGTATGTATAAGTGACGTCATCAAATGTTGTTGTTCACGTGACTACTATTATTGTTTTGTATGCTTACAGATGACGGGATGGTGACTTTGGCTACAAGATATGTATGAGAGATGGAGGGGACGCTATGTTCGCCCAAGACACGATTCGATTCAACGTATTGTCTCTTAAAACAACATGGTCTACCCTCAGGGTGATCCACGACTTTCTTCTGGTCGCTGAAGGTAGGTTTTAACATCATTCTTAATTATCTCCATTTATGGTTAATTATGCACGAATTTCGAAGTCCACAGTGTGTCAATGATTGTGTGGTGAGTATATAGGCTTGCTTGAAATATCCCTTTATGGGGATTTCGTTGGTTGGTTTTTGCCTGACTCTTGCGTGGATGGCTAGGCACTGCCGTCGTTTCTGTGTGGCTTTGGATTGTCCAGTGTAGCAATACCACGTGACTTTTGACTACAGTTAAAAGAAGAAATTTGTAAACATTGGAAAATAAAATAGTCATAAATATTTTATTTCTGTATCGATTTCTATGAAATATACACCACGCTAAGGAGACAATTATTTGCTTTCAATGAAATATAAAACCTTTTTCAGCGGCTGTGCCGGTTTGTCCATTACCTTGTGAAACCGTAGAACGTGTATGTTACAATCGGTAATACTCCTGAAAACGATCTTATATTTCACGAAAAGCAAATGCTTTTCCCCTTAGCGTGGAGTATATTTTATAGAAATCGATGAAGAAATAAAATACTTATGGCTATATTTGTGTTCCAATGTTTACAAATTTCTACTTGTAACTGTAGCCAAAAGCCACGTGGTATTGCTACCCTGTTGTCTGTGCGCTACATTATTAACATCATTATTAATCTCTTCGACTGGTATAGTGTTTTCGTGGTGCAAGTTATAGTCTGGTTCCCGTCCCCAATATTACATGACTAGTACAGTTATACTACCGTAATAATTAGGATGGAGACGAGACTACAACCTGCTCGAGAGAATCTTAGCACAAACTACAAGTAATAATACCGAGGACCGGTAACGTTTGATAGGGAATCCATTTCTTCTATATTTACTAAGTATTTTTAACAACCAGTCATTATTTGTATGACTAGATGCAAATACCCTGTTTTATATTTCTAAACGTACGGCGAAGTACATGTTGTGATGCATGTGTCTTTCCAAATGATGAGCGACCATAAAAGCGACGATTATTGGGCCGCCAAGAGCTATGAAATATGAATGATGAAATCGATCAAAATATGACTAAGGAAATTTCCCAGCGTGCTTGTGATCTGTAATTCCTTGAAGTCACTGTGTTTCAATATTCTATGTTCCTACTTGACATTGATTTGTAATAGATACTACATCTGTGATGGCACACATATTCCCGCCATGTTTTAGCAGAAAGCTGAGACAGGCATATGAAGGCTATGCTCGGCAGTTAAAAAAGAAGTTACAACGACGACATATGTATTCATATGGTGATACAAATAGAATTGTTCTCCACGGCGTTCATAGTGCAGTCTAGAATGCAATTCGTTTTGAAACATCATATAGAGATGAAATAAGTTTGAAAATGCGGTTAGGGCAGTATTCAAAAGAAAGGAACAACAAACAACAAAAATTACAGAAATATTGTCAATAAAAGTCACTAGGACAAACACAAATGAACTAGAAGGAACAGAAACGGAATGAAATAGCTACAAAGTTCTACGTTTGTCTACATTTCGCTGGCTTAGAATGAGAAAGTCGTAAGTAAAAAAACGCTACTTTGAGAAAACAAAGAAAAACGGTCTCTTTTCTATGGAAAAAACGCATTTTTTAATTCAATTTGGTCAACACGACGTGTTCCGATTTTCATGAAAATAGGCTCATCATAAGCGCCTTGTAATACAGATTTTAAATATGTTTAGGTCTTATTAGCACTTACTTCCTTCTCATTCTAAGCCAGCTATTTGACACAACAGAAGTGTATTAAAGCGATTGTTACGACAGCCTATTTAGAGATGTGATCAATATATCGCTTGTAAAGTAGCAGGGGGGATAAGTCCACAAATATTAGCAAATAGATACTGAGGTAATTTAAACACAACCTGCAGTTTCACCAACTAGTATATAAATATGGAGGAAACTGAGATGTGCATGAATTACCGTTAAAACACAGTTACGGAAAGTAACCTTAAAGCGTTCCGTGGAAGAAAATAGTGCGGTGGTTACTATGTATTGATGTGTTATGTTCGAATAGAAAAAATGAATATGTACCTGTGTTTTATTTATAATAAAGCACAATCGCTTGTTCGGATGCGTACATTAAATTTAATTACTACGCCTCCAAACTCCTGACTGTGTTTTATTCTATGATAAAATACAAGTTCATATTCACTATTTCTTAAATTACATTTATACATACAACTCTATTTTGGTAACTGCGCTAGCCTGGAAAAGCAACGTAATTCGTGTGTCGATAACTCGATGGCATGCATACCAAGATTAACATCGTTCGGTTCCTCGTCAATATGCTGCTACCTTCATTTATCCATTGTCAATGATTATTTGGGCGTAGGTTAAGTATAAACAACACGCCATGGCGCTGACTTCATCTATAGATTAGTTTTTGTCGAAGAAACCTGCGAGTTAGCCATTAGAATCATCATAGAATATATCTACTATTTGTGATTATAATCTATGTAATCAAGGTCAAGCGTCAAGTTTGATGGCTATATATCTTAGTTCAAGAGTTGGCTATTAATCAGAATCTCTATATTACCACAATAACATACCATTATAGATCCATATATCGGATATAGCCAGAGATGTTTGCTTCCTTGATACATAATTACCTGAAGGTCAAAAACAACCAAATAAATTTGTTCTTTAACTATATGTAAAGTGACCAAAATGTCATTAAGTCCCCAAAAATGTCAACATTTTGTCCATGTGACCATTTTAATCTATTAATCAGTAGAAATCACTTTCATTTGCAAGACAATGAAAAGAAAGAGGCAGTCATGTATTATACGTGTATAAGAAAAAAATTGGTACGTCAAACGCGTTTGTTGATAACCCGACAGTTTGGTCAAAAGTAAGCCGATAGAATAGTCCTCACTCCTGATATATCACCTTGTCAAAGTTAATTAGCACCATCGATACTAATTAGTAAATTAATAGAATACCGGTACTATATGATAGACTTGAAATGTCAGCTATGTAATGTCATTGAAGATGAATTTCACTTTCTGTATATCGGTTTAAACTCATGGGCATTATGCCTAATATTTTGATATGAAACCATTATATCAAATAAACACACAAAACACAGGAACGCACAAGACAGAACCGAGTGTAAAATTATTATAAGGACAGCGACCTGGAATTATTAGCGAATTTCGCTATCATTTCCACAAGCGCCAAATGTCTCAAATTCAAAACTCGACTATTTGGCTTAAATATTAACTCTGGTAAGAAATAGAAAATATCGCTAATATTACCGCACGCCAAATGTCTGAAATTAAAACATCGGTAACATTTCGACCCGCGAAAATAACCACTAATGCAATAAATCAAATACAATGTGTGTGTTTTAGAGAATTGCTATCCTAACCCAATCGTGTTTCAAGGAGAATAATATTATCAAAATCGATAAATAATTTAGATTCAGGTAGAAGCTACCTGTATCCAGAATTTCCTGTGTTGCCGTCTAGTTACTCGGTCTTGGTAGAAATATTTCCCAAAGTAAACACGATTAAAGCTTAATAGCCAATATATAGTAGCAGGTTTTTGTGAATTTGTGCAGTGAGAGAATTCCAACGCCAGGTCAATGGTAAGCTAACAAACATGTGTTAATTAGAAAACACGATTTGTGGATTCAGTTACCTCTGTAATTAATAGTGCGTATCAGGGCAATTAAACATGATACAAGTACGCTTCTCATCTGTAAGAGTACTGCTTGTTGTGAGTTTATTTGAAATATTACATGTTGCTTGTATTTGAAGAGTAAGCCTTCTTTCCGAACTGTAAACATGTACAAGCCGAAAATGTCTGTTCAAAGTTAAACATACGGACAATCAATGCATTAGAACCATAGCAGAGATTGTAGCCGTTCTGGTTGAGGTTTGACAGGAATCTGCAAGTAAAAGCAGACTAAATTTAACATGAAACGACATTTAAATAGCTCCCCGACACAATAGAAAGTTATAAACTGCAGTCATTACTTTTGATTACCGGCTATTTGTGTACCGTGACAAATCAACCTGCGCACAATATCGACAGTTCGTTCAATTTAAACTGGTTTGAAGGAATAATTACATACACTAAACTTATTGTTGTTTTGTTTGAAATTCCGACGGAAAATGGAGACTATGACAAGTTCAATAAACGCGTACTTGGTGGCTGAAAATCAGATTATGCTGGTATTTAATTGAACACGTTTGAAAATACTGAGTGGTTGATTATAGAATTAGCTGATTAAACCAAACACACAATTTGCTTAGTGTGCTCTTTCTTAGCCACCAATGAGCGGGCTCGAATTTCGTCGTCCAATTCTTGAATAACGTTCTACTATCCACAAACATGCCAGATGTAATTGGGATCGTTTCTATTGTGTTTATAACTGGCGACTTTGCAGTTACACGTTTCAAATTATGACGTAGTATTGAAAACCGTTACGGAGATCTTGGTTATCCAACCAAGCCACTCTTTTACTGGTAGTACGAACACGTGACGTCAGTGAAACCACGGGGCAACGCGATTAATGATTGAATTGTGTTTGGCGCTTGGATAAACGCAAATTCTAACTTGAATCGTCTTGGAAAATAGGTTATTTCACCAAGACAAAGTGTGGGAACATTGGTCAAATCAACAGCTCCGGTGTTGGATAATTCTTTACCTAAACAACTCAAACATGATCTCTACATTCCCGATTATGCCTTCATGAACGTCAAGGCGTTTCCTATTGTATAGCCTCCGTGTGTGGTTTGAAGACTTGCAACAACAGATGAAATTAAGTATTCTAATTCATCATATTTTGTTCAGTTTAGTTCGGCATAGTACATGGATGAATATACAGATTGGTGTTAGTGACAGAGGTGAATTATGCGGAGCATCTAGAAAAGTGGTTACGCTACCAAATTTAATGACGTCAACAATGCCGTCGGGACTTCCCTCGTGGTCACTATAGGTACAATATATAGAACAAAATCCTCGCGTAACCGTCTAGCAGATTTCTATAAAACTTTAGAATTGAGACGAATAAAGATGCAGCTAACAGCAATATAATAATTTGTTTACTTATCTTGCAAAATAAACTAATACATTGGAGTGGCGAATAAATGGCAAAACTAAGCCAGATCAAGCGTCCTTCGTTCTACCAATTAAACTAAAATATGCATTGATTACAATTGAATAGACTACATGTACCGTTATACGATTGCGCTTAAAAGTCGACATTTCTGGTAATTCGAAGTATCTTTTTTTCGAAAGATCGGGTTTTTGAGAGGCGATAGCCTCTCTATACTACCATTGTCCATTTCTAAATGCAACGTGAACCGCCTTTAGGCTGCTACGTTAATCCGCATTCAAGTAGTTCCAGAAACTGCCAACATTCCTAATACTGCTACATATGTTTCTCCAAATTTTTAAACTGATTTAATTTAATCAGCAACATTTGTTTATTCTAAGATCAACACTTATTGTGAAACTGTTCGTTAAATCGATATTTTTGCAGATAATCACTACGCCGAGGCCATATCGGACTTGTTTTGTAATATGAAAATGACGTGTTCATCAAATGTCCCGGCTGTATAGCTATTTTTAGAAACTTCAGACCATGGTCACGTGATGGTTTTATCAATGAATTGTATATTGTTATGCAATCATATGGTTTGGCTACACTAGACGCTTTCGAGAGAATTACAAGACGGTACTGTAGAATCTGATAAATAGGCACGTAGTACTATTTCAAAGCCACTTTTAATATACGCATGGTTTTATCAATGAATCGTATACGGTCTGCAAAGTACTGTTATGCAATCATATGGTGTCGCTGTACTAGCAAGCCGCTTTCTATAGACTGTCTCCCGCTGTGAGGGAAGTGATTACAAGACGGTACTGTAGAATCTGAATAATAGGCGCGTAGTATTATTTTAAAGCCACTTTTGATATACGCATTCAATACACGTATTACATATAAATTAATATGCACCTTTTAACAATTATTTGCCCAACATGCCTATATAGTCACATATGCCTATTTTTACATTTAAGACAAGATCGGCAGTAAGAAACGAATATTAAACATGTAAAGTCGGTTTAAGCTTTAGTAGCAGCAACCAGATCGCCTCTCACCAGCACTCTCAGTGCTTTGATTCTTATCTGTCAGGAATTACGACAAGAATATAATCCCACCGCTTATATAGATTGAATTGTTGTCAATACGAATATGATTTGACGATTTCGGAAAATTCGACATTATGAGAAACATTAGTATAGACTTATTTGAGTAGCATCATACATTTCTCCTTTAAGATGCCACCACATGGGTTAACAGTTAAACCTTATTATTACTGTCAGAATCATGATTTCTATATTCATTACTTTAACTATATACCTGTCGTTAAATAACAATTAATTACATATAAAGTTTCCAACACGTGGAATGTTTCTGCAGTTAAACGCCCTGACGATCAACAATGCAATAAAATATGCATAATTATGTGAAGTGTAATAGGAATAATTATACTCCAAATTGATGCAAGTATATTAATATTTCATACTGCAATATAATTATAATTGTTCATATTTGACTCAAAGGTATCGTGCTCTGCCTCTGTATGCATGCACTTCTTGGTCCTAAGGTGCATATAAGTGACTACCCCCAACTCGCATATAACGGACAAAAATGGAAAATACATCTAAAAAAGAGCCATTTCGAAAATATATTAGACACTTACTCAACAAATTCTTTAAAACACGTTTTTCTAGGACGAAATAATAATTAAGATGATTTGCGAATACGAACACTGACTCATAATCGATCACACAAAACAAGCAAAGGTTGATGAACTGCATAAACTATGCAGTAATATAATCCTTCTCGATTTTCCAATGAGGTACCAGAATTCCCCCTTGCTGTGCGATAATCTTTAAAAAAGTGAAAGCTAGCGTCTCTTCTCTCATACCCTCGTGTCGATGGATACCATCAGGAATGATGTGTCAAGATTGATTGATATAAATTGTTGAACTTGTCTCAAAATCGACCTCAAATAAGTTTTCTATTATACAAGGGGGTTGATCAAAAAGTTGGCGAAAAGTGCTTGCAAATCTTCATTGTTTACGCAGTGTAATGTTGTCCTAGTAGTAATCAAAGTCCATTATATTTCTTTTCTTCCGTAATATGTTTAGCACGTATTCGTCTTGTATTTAAAAAGAGATGGGTTTTATTTCATTATTTTGTTTCATTAAATAGAGGATATTTGTTGATTTTGGTGTAAGATCGAATTTTATTTCACCGAGAGATCACAGAAAATCAATATTTTGTAAATGTAATTTTCTGTGATCACGAGTGAAATAAAATTGATCTTGCACCAAAAATCAACAAATTTTCTGTTTATTATATGCCTCAATTCCTCTTAAATATGTGCCGTAATTGGCTTAATTGGAAAAATCACGTCGAAATTAGAACGTCACGACGTGATAATTATGACGTCATGATGACGTAACGCATATTTTAAAGCCCGGCGCCGTTGACGTTACGTTTCTTTTTCTGCATGATACTGGAACCAGCTTCTAAAACAGTGAAAATAACAAAGTGGTAATTTCACTGTTATTTTCGCTGTTTAATTCACTGAAAAATCTCCATAATCCATTGAAAGCAAATAATAAAATGTAATCTTGAGAAGACTAGTAAATTGGAAAGCTTACATTTGTTTGTTTTTGTTGTTTTAAAAAAAGTCCTATATCTTCGTACATTCTCGTTCGTCATATTGGAGCACTTACAACGCTATGATAATAAAATGTCAGCATTCTTTTCTCGAACTGTTCGATCACCCCTCGTACATGTAGATTTAGATTAAATTTTGTATAAAATCAATTTTGTATTTTATATCATTTTCAGTAGATTCTATTATAATAAATTCTCGACCGACATATATAAGTGATCACTTTTTCACGAACTTTGGATAACTCCTCGTACAAGTCTAAATAAGTATTTTTTTTTCATTATGAAAATGGCATTTTATTTATTTTTATTATATCAAATTTTATATATCTAGTTTTTTAAATTTTATTGTATGAAATGTTTTTCCGTCATATTTTATAACAAAACAAAGCAAAGCTCCTATTTATTATTTCTATTCTAACATCGCCAATGCTCTGCCATTTATAGCACAACAAGACTGTAGGTTGACGTCACACTACTTTCTTTCCTGAAACTAGTTACCGTCACCGTTACGTCATTTGTCAAACGTGACGTCCCAATCAGCTATATTTTATCGCGGTAATAAAATATGGTAAGCTCAATATTCGCAAAGAAGGCAAATCTCACGTGCTATGTTAGAATAAATAATAAAGAAATATGATAGTTTTTCCGCGAAAATTTGGATCAACCCCGTACACGAAGATTGTTTTCGATGTTAAAGTACAACAATATATTTTCATCTTGCCCGTATCTTCCCATCGATTCGTAACTCTATATCATACAACAGGTGGTTACCGTGATCTCTGGGGGAACCAGAGCGTCAATGTCTGACACTCGAATTGATATTACATATGTTTAAATGTTCATTATTACAGTAACCCGTATGTTCTAGTCTATAATAATACTGAGGCTATCACCTCACGTGTGATCCCGGGTGATCGTTGTGATTACATAATACTTACAGAAACACCATTGATGCTCTTAAATCAAATTTATTATAAATTAAGTAAAATCAAATTAGACCATTTTTCAAAATGATTCAAAGATGCTGTCATTGCAAAATTTTAATATATGACAAAACTACGTCACAACAATGCACTAAACATCACTTTTAACCATTCCGATCACCTCGGTCTTTATGCATGGAAATATACCTCTGACATTACAAGGCGCCTTATTGAACGTTTTTTAGTCACATGATTTGAAAATGGCCGCCCCATGACTCCAGTACAACACATATGTCAAAACCTAATATGTAAGAGAACATTTGGGTTGCGAGCTTTCACGATTGCACGTATAACGAGTTAGTTCGGATATAACGAATTCTGCTTATAGCGATATCGGTTTCAGTCCCGGTCACCAACCCTGTCCACAACACAGTCTATGTACACATCTCGCCAAAATCAAAAAGCAAAAAAAAAAAGAAAAATCGTAAAAAACTGAATTATTCAAGGTTGATCCATTATTTCATTTTCTCTCACACCCGCATTTAAACGCGTAGATATTTAGATGTTTTCTCAGTGCAATGTATCAGTCACCTCAAATTAATTGCGACTTCGGTGCAATTCAGCAGTCACCTCAGAGCACAAGTTTGTGTATTTTCAGTTCCATACGCTGTGACAATGGTGATGATAAATTCAGCAGGTTTAATTACATCAACGTTTGTACTGTACAACAAATTGAGAACAAATAATTAAAAAAATGGCGATGCTAGTGGGTACAATTGGTCCATAAAGACTGCTTGGTATTTTATAAATGATTTTGACTTGGCATCGAAACACATTAGTTAGTTTTATTATACCAGTGGTGGTACTCACAAAGCATCTTAACAGAAAACTTAGAATTTTCTAAAAATCTTACAATTATTTAACTGTGTCAGCTAAACGGGAAAATCAAGAGTGTCAATTGTTTACATAGTATACATGTATAAGCATTAGGTAAAGAGCTAAAATAACAACAAAGAAAACATGGGATACTCTTCGTTTCTTGGGAACTATGTGCAGCTCAATGTTTTAACTTAAGTCAAAATACTAAAGTTTTCTCTTAAGTTGTTTGTTGAATACCACCCATAGGCTGAAATAAACGGATAGGCGTATTATGTTCAAAGGCCAAACCGTCTTCATAATAGAATCTTCAAGACGTAGATCTATAAACACGAGATTGCTCACCAATCTATCAATACCTATCATGAACTTACTAGGGTTAATTCTCCAGTCAATGTGATGTACGACCTTCCTTTCCAATACCAAAACAGAACAGAACGACTTATTGTGAAATAGAAGAAATCAATCCCACATAGGTTCAACGATACTCCTTCTGTTTAAGTGGATTGCTTTGCTAGACAGCAATTAAGACACTCTGCTTTCTACGTCTCCGACCGGAAATCAGAACTTAACGACATATTTTACGACATATTTTACGACGTACAGGGTTGATGACAATCTTTGAAAGACTCATTTATGGTTAGGTTAGATATCTACATTGTCTTAGGTCAGATACGATCCGACAAGAGCTTCCATCTTTGATGTTTTTGTCAATAGATGACCTTGATGGGTTTCGTCCTAATATTGACCCGCCGGTACAATGTATTTGCTTTTCGGTAAGAAAACGTAAACATGGCGGTATTGTGTTCTATAAGCACTGGATATGATGTTTTTTGAATACTATATAGTTTGTTTATGATGTTTTCCTCAATTCCATGTGCAGGGGCAAATATCTAAAAACGTATATAGATCTTAGACAGGGGCTTCGGTCCTTTACTTACCTACGAAAATCTTTTCCACACCCTAACTTTTGTGTTTACTAGTATTCTGAATTTCGTGAAATGTTTTCTTCAATGATACGTCACCACGGGCGCTCGATCCGCTCCTTTAGGTGTCTGATCCTTTATGAGAGTGTTTCACAAAAAAGTATTTATTCTAACCTATACTCGTATAATATGGTGGTACAAATGTAATAGAATAATTAAATTTTTACCATCGCCTATCACAGTGTAGCAATACCACATGACTTATGACTACAGTTACAAGAAGAAATTTGTAAACATTGGAAAATAAAATAGCCATAAGTATTTTATTTCTTCATCGATTTCTATGAAATATACGCCACGCTAAGGGGACAATTATTTGCTTTCCATAAAATATATATTCTTTTTCAGCGGCTGTGCTGTTTTGTCCATTACCTTGTGAAACCTAGGAACGTGTAGGTTTCACAGGATAATTAAAAAATCGGTAACTCTGCTAATAAAGATCTTATAATTCACGGAAAGCAAACACTTTTCCCCTTAGCGTGGCGTATATTTTATAGAAATCGATGAAGAAATAAAATACTTATGGCTATATTTGTGTTCCCATGTTTACAAATTTCTACTTGTAACTGTAGTCAAATGCCACGTGGTATTGCTACCCTGTATCAGACAACGGTTAAATCCTCAGCACCAAGGAACGTTGTCATGTACCTTAATCTGGAAATATTGTCAACACCATTCCAACAAATCTTGTCGTCGCGTAACCAGAAGAAGCGTCTTCGAGTTTTTTTTGTACTTTAACATTATTGTATGTTACATAAGGCGTGGGTGGATGGCAGCTTTTAATTCCTGTTATAGAAGCTTTAAAGATAAATGACATGAACACGACCATAAATATAGCATCAATGGAGTCATGTGACAGACATTGTTGGATCTAATGTGTTTAAAATGTCACCATATTGTACAGGGATAGAATAATTGTCGATGTAATCTACCTTCATATAGAACCATTTGCAAAATGTACCTGCAAATTGAATATACGGGAAACATCGGTTCTTAATTGATTACGAATAGTTTTCGTGTTGTAACAGATCGTGGTATGTGAATGCGTACGCACCGGGGTCACTTAGTATAGTTTAAAAGCACACATCTTAATTAAGTCTGAGTTATTAAAAGAGTTGTCTCTCCTGAACCAGCGATATCCCACGAAGGGTTTCGGTGTTATATGTAACGGCCCCTAAAAGGCAAGACATACTTTTTTGTTAGTTTTTTTGTATCCATGGTTTTAAACAAGTAGGTAATCAGTTAGAATCTATACGTATACGGTTTTTAACCCCTTTGTTCCTGCCAATTTATGTCGGTTATGTTTGTGGGATGATGGTGTGTTTCGTAAACAACAATATTACCGCTTTATACCAGTAATTACATTCATATTAATCAGGGACACTTAAAACAAATGTTCGTTAAGCTACAGGCACACAGGTGGTCACGTAGTCTAGTGGTAAGGGTTACTGACTGCTGATCTTAAGGTTGAGGGTTCGATCCCTACTCCAGCCAGGTCAAAAACAGAAATGCTTTTCAGTGTTTCCCACCTAACATAACTAAAAATTACTAAAAGTCTTTCGGACGAGACGTTAATTAAGCGAGGTCCCGTGTATGATGCTTTACATCGGCACGTAAAAGAACCAGGGATGCTTCTGGAACTGGGGCATCTTCTGTATCATGCACTATCCCCCAAGAACTAAAATGAGTAACCTCTTTTGGGGGCCTCGCCCATATGGATTTCCGGTGGCGAGGATAAATAAAAGCAAATAAGCCTACAGGCATTCTTCACAGACATAGCAGAAAGTAATTTTTAAAATGGTGCTATCACGAACGTATGATTTGTTAAAGTATAACCCCGGACAACCCTATTATGTTGGTGGATACAGGGTCTGGAATTACAACCAATACTTACACTCAGCACTCACCACTCAAATATTGAAATACACTCTTTTGGGGATCAATATAAGGACCCATTTTGAGAGCAAGAAGTTGTTATAATGTTGAACTGGTTCTAAATCCTATTTTGGCTTACTTACTTAGTGTAATTTAATGTTTTTGTAACCTATAACTGGAAATTTCAGTCTGAGTGCTGAGTGTGGCACTCAGATTCAATAATTACATCTTTACCCGATGAATAGTACAAAACGGCAAGATGAATTTATCAAATGTTGTTTTCAACACATATATAACAATTTTACATATTTTCCTAATCTAGATTTGCAATCCAGGACAAATAGTAGCTCATACTATTACATTTTCAATATTTGAGTGCTGAGTGCTGAGTGTAAGTATTGGTTGTAAACCCAGCCCCAGGAAATCCTCAATAATTAGACCACTGGTATCCGTTTGACTCTTGAATTTTGGTCTTTTTATTAGGTTGGTCTTGATATCGAGATTGATTGTTGAGGTCGTCTGTAAGTGAAATTTTATGTGCAGTCAAACATGTATTAAAGACTACCTGTAAATGAAAATCATTTTTACAAAACATTTTTTCCGTCAGATATTTACCGATGTTTAACCTAATAAGAGATACCACCTGTCAAGCCCACATGTCGATGTTCCCAATGATGCATGCTCTTTTTAGACAGGTCGGTCTGTATAATTATATTTCACATCTCTAATGGCTGTTGAAAGGTGTCATTAGCAAGCCGACTAATCGACGCCGTTTGTTGATAAGAATTTGAATCAAGATAGTTATATATTTATCAGCTAGAATAAAGTGATGTCGTTATAAACAACGAGTGCACTGTGGATATGTAATAAGCGCACATTATACGTTTTCTTGAAACCAGTGCAGCCGGAAGTGTTTGGGGCGTAATTGCGAACACCAGTCGCTTATCTCTAAGATACAAAATAGTTTATCAGCAGATTATGACGTCATTCTAATCACTATGTAAACATACAATACACCTTTACATGCTATCTAATGTTACCTCACAGCAAGTCAACATACGCATGCTGCATACAAGCATAAATAAAGTTAAGCAGTATTACTATTTTCTGCAAAGATGAACGACGCTTTGAAACTAAGAAACTTCAAACAAAACCGGAAGTAGGTTTGTTTAAAAGCCAGCATTAACCGTTACATCGCACACAGACTGCATCCAGACTCGTTCTACCTTTTTACAAAGTATTACTAGACGTATGTTCTGCACACATAGATGCAAACTTTGAAATTTCTAACAACCGGAAGTATTAAACATCTAACAGAAACACGCATGTTGTATGGAAACTCTCCAATAACATCCGGGCACTATTAAAGGCGGAAGCGGAAGTAATATATCCTTACATGGACTGCATTGTCACCTGGCTTAAAAGTATGGAGAGTTTACAGCCGCAATTAAAAGCCACCCATCATTGAATTATAAGTAACATTATGGATTTGTTTCGGTTTCCGGCCTATCATACAATTTGATGTGAATTTAGACTCATTTTCTTCTGTATGCTAATCTAGCTTACGCATATGAAGCATATATCCATTGCTTCACGCCTGATCGCCCGTATGTGCAGCACGCTTGCATCAACCGTTTCGTGCTTTAGTTCGTCTGTGCGTTCATCCGTCCGCCAATGCGTTAGTGCCATGAAGTGCATGTGTGCATATATTCTGTTCGTCCACCAAGTGGGTGTGTGTATGACTGTGTGTTAATGTGTCAATCTCAACAACGAACTGAATCAGTTAATATAGACCCCATGGTAAAAAAAGGCTCAACTGAGATGCTCGGATCAACTTTGTTGCCAAATTCATAAATGTGCCTGTATATACTTCTATAATGTAGGCCATTTGTGAAACAAACTTATAATGACATCAGTCACTCTTGACTTATCACATTTCAGACGGTATCCATTGTTCCGTGTCCAAGTGGCATCCACGAATAATGCTCATAACCGTATTCACACAAATATCATCTAGTTAACCGCATGTACAAATGGCATCCATAAACCATAGAATTGATAATAATAGTAACAATATCAATGGTTATAAACAAATCATTTAACATTTTGATTGCCCGTATGTATATCAGAATAAGGGTCAACAAATCCACTCAGGAGCCATAGCAACGTCAAAGCAATCAAACCTAATTGCGAAACACATATTGTATGCATCAGTATCAGTCTCTATCGTCTGAAGAAATGAATAACACTTTTTCCATAGAGCGGAAATTAGAAATAGCAAACGATATTGGTCGTCCGTATCATTAACGTGGTGTAAATGGACTTGAAAATGAACGCCGTAATTTATCATTTTACTTTAGGGAACTATTTATTGTGTACATTGGTTTTACATGGCTGCCAATGAGGAAATGTACTCTGGTTAAAAGCAGTCATTGACTGGATGTTTTGTGAATGAAGCCATAAATAAAATCAAACAAGACAAACTCCAGGATTTATCGACGTTTCGACTATATTTACAAGTCTTCTTCATGAATATGAACAAATAGATACAAAATGTTTAATACCGCATTGCGTGAATGGAGCCGTGTACCTTTTACGTAGACGTACGGACGACGCGTTAAAAGGTCTGTGGCTCTGGACGGCTATCAACATAAGAACTTCCCAAGGGTTAAAAAGCTGAATAGTTCTTAAACGAAGCGTTGTACCATTTGGCCATACGAATGGCTTCTATAAAGGTCTATAACTCTCCAAAAATAGTTCCAACACTAAATATTCTGTGAACGAAGCGGTGTCCAATTTAGCCTAACGGATGGTTTGTGTGTTCAAAGATCTGGAACTCTTGAAGGTTATCAAAATACGGAATATTTAAAAGTACTGCAAGAACGTTTCATTAATATTATTCCCATTATTAGTAAACCACGTTTGAAATATCGTGATTTATCATCGCCTATATATGTTAGAATTTGCTATGTAAAATGGTAATCACCGTTCGGACAGGGAAGGCAGCACACTGAAGAAACAGCGGAGCACGACGTGCACATGGGGAACACGCAAAAACCAAAACACAATGACAAACACCAACATAAACAAGAAAAAAGCATTAAAAAAATACAAATTCCTTCTTTCGGTGTCAATTTGTCCCCAACAAAGCGTTAAAGGTCTCTATCTTAATGAGCCGAATAATAGTTAGCAACCCCGTTTTCACAGATTTTTTAGTTTTTTTACTTGAACTTCTTTTAACTTTGTACACTGAGGCAATGTGGGTTTGAATAATTTAGTAGTACCGTTGAATATTGTGATCGTTACGAACAATTTCAGAAGGGTTTTAAACAATGAGATGTGTATAATCTCGCCAGAAGGCTTGGTTGATTTATTAAGCCTAACGTTTTAGCAATCGGGTCAACGTACGTCTGTTTGTATATATCTAATGTGGGATTTCATCTGTGATGTAGAATATATCAAACTATCCACTCATTTATCCTAATTATGATCCTTATATAGGATTATTAGGTTGGCTTCAGCTCATAAAATATACATAGTACAGTAAAAAGCTCGCACTTTCGGTGACTTTGGCAATGTTCGTAAAACGTCATTGTTTCGATATCTGCAACAAAGTTTGAATACAGTAAACTCCCTGAAAACCGGAATCCTCATAAAAGCGGACGATTTCTTAGGTCCCAAATTTTCTTCTTATTAAATCAACTAAAAACGCTTCCGCAATACCGGACTCCCAGAATTCCGGATACCGGATATGTATCTATATCCGTGTCCCTATGAAAATATATCAAAGTGTACATTATACGCATCTTCCAGAAAACCGCAACTCTTATAAAACCGGACCACAGGGTCCGGTTTTGAGGGAGTTTACTGTATAAACATTGACGTAACTTCAAACTGTACATGATGCACTTCCGTTGTTTTCATTGATATAATTGCATTTCCTGATGAAGGCATAGTATAACGCCGAAACGTTGAAAATATAATATTAATTAATTTCAACGCGTGTTGTTGTTTATATTTATCTGAAATTGGTATGAATAGAATCTACAAATTATTATAAAATATATGTATATGTGTATGTGTGTTTAACGCCGTTTCTAAAAAAAACAAGATTCAGTTGTATACAAGGCAGTTTCACCTAACACCTTTCATCTGAACTGTATACGGTAATGAGTGCTGAATTGTCCTTTTACGCAGAACCAGCATCTTCTCCACATGTGGAGGAAAATTGACATTTCATTGATGTCATATTTTCATAGAATATAGCATGTCAGTTATACAAGCATTTAATAGCCGTGAGAGTGTTTTTAATTATAGCACTTAACTTGAGAAAAATATTTATCGTGCGTATTTAAATGTTCTAAGTATATTAGTTTCCAATTTAAAACACGGGCGGTGCTGCTAAAATGAATGTTACTACGCGGAGTGAAAGCGATTCATCATACGTTCTATACACATTAACTTAACTCCGCATTCGCTAAAAGCTTTTTGAAACTTGTATATTGATTTTAACACATCGTCAGATCCCCGTTACGTTAACAGTGTGTAGCCTGTGACACGATAGAGCCCATCGAATTGATCAAAACGTGTTGTACGCTAAGTGCTTATGACATAAAAGTTATATCAAAATCGCTATTGCTAAGAACTAGACCTATTACTATGTAGCAATACCACGTGACTTTGGGCTACAGGTCCAAAACGAAAATTGCCTCACTTCGAAAACAAAAATAGCTAAACGTTTTTTATTTCTTCATCAATATCGATGAACTATACGCCACGCTAAGGGGAAAGTTATTTTCTTTCCACGAAATATGATATATTTTTCAGCAGTTGGGCTTTTTTTATCAGCATCCATGAACAATGTTAAGCGGTTTCGATCTACTAGGGAATGTTTTGTTAGAACCCAAAATACTAACCACAGGAAACTGTAGCACTGATAAAGAAGAAAACAATATTTAAACATTTGGTATATATTTCTTTTTCTCCATTATTCAGTTACTTGGCATATCTTCGTGAATCTACCCCCTCCTCGATAGCCTAGTGTTGAGCGACCGCTTCCAGTGCGGGAAGTCTCGGGTTTGATCAATTCCCGTGTCGTACCATAGACATAAAAATCGTACCAGTAGATTCCCTTGCAAGACGCCCATCATAAAAGGGAAACTGGCTGCTCTTCTCTCATACCCTCGTTGTGAATGAGATGTCGAGAGTGATTAATAAGTTGAAAAAAAACTTGTTTTACAAATGACCTACAATTAATTACTATAAACTACTATATCTACGTGCAAGAATCATAGTAAACAGTGTAGCAATACCACGTGACTTTTGACTACAGTTACAAGAAGAAATTTGAAAACATTGGAAAATAAAATAGTCATAAATATTTTATTTCTTCATCGAAATCTATGAAATATACCCCACGCTAAGGAGACAATTATTTGCTTTCCATGAAATATAAAATCTTTTTCAGCGGCTGTGCCGTTTTGTCCATTACCTTGTGAAACCGTGGAACATGTAGGTTTTACAGGGTAATGGAAAAATCGGTAATACTCCTGAAAAAGATATTATATTTCACGGAAAGCAAATGAGTTTCCCCTTAGCGTGGCGCATATTTTATAGAAATCGATGAAGAAATAAAATACGTATGGCTATATTTGTGTTCCAATGTTTACAGATGTCTACTTGTAACTGTAGCCAAAAGCCACGTGGTATTGCTACCCTGTTAAAGATAGTGCCAATTAAATATCTACTTTCTGACATGACAACGGCCTGACACCGACCGTACACTCGACTATACATTTATCTACCCGATTTCCCGAACTATTGTGTCACAAAAAGATAATACTAACGAAGTCAGTCAAGGAAGGCAGCACTCAACTTAACCAACCCGAACACAGAAAACATAAAAACATCACATACCACAATTACACGGCACAATGTCCAGCACATAACTGAACCAGAAAATGAACTGTTCAAGTCCTAGCAGTCAAAAGCTGAATGCTTTCAAATTGGCTGTAACACTCAGCGATCACAGCGAATTTGTTTTTGATCATTTTTATCTGATAGACCCATTCATAAAGTGGGACGTCGTGTGTTATTTAAGCTTCTTCAGTGAAATTACAAGCAGAAGCTCAGAAGGGTTCGAATCCGGGACCTCTTCATTCCAAAGCGAACACTGTTCCTCTCGACTACTGCTCCGGACAAGGAACAGAACCAATGGCCACCCCATAGCGCACGCGATTTCTTTATACCACCGCTCCCAAAAGGAACAGATAAGAATAATGCAAATCGACATTATAAGTCTTCGGTTTTTTTCCGTGATCCCGGCTCGAACTATCGGTATATCAGTCGGCATTTGGTAAATCAGTAGATGGTATAGTTGATACATCAATTACATGTCGCATTACTAGAAAACCCGGGAGAGTACATGTGTTTTTTCACGTTTATCTCGTGTTTTTCCAGTATCTGCCATTTAGCAAATGGATTTCTGTCCCTTGAGATTTGTAGAAAGACGGATTAGCATAAGTCTTCAAAGGGAGATTACTCTGGGGTCGATTTGAACAATCTTTGGAAAGCATTCACGGTCTTGTATTGTACGGTGAATTCGATACGATCCTCGACCTTCTATTAGCATAATTTATCAGTTGATAATTAGATTGTCTGTATTTTCATAAGGAAGACGCACGGGGTGTAATACTAACACAAATTTGGAGGACCGATATTGCACGATTTACTCGCGAACATTTATATAAGCAACTCAAGAACCTTGTAATATAATTATAATATTTAAGAAATAAACTATGAAAAACCGTTGTATACCGGCCGATATACAACGTTATGTTGTGTTCTTTGTTTATATAGGCAAAATCGCCGGTCATGTTAGAATCTTTCATAAAGGTAGGGTCTTGTCAAATTCTCCGTGCCATATGTTTTTGAAAAAAGTGTTGAGAAACGGAGTTATACCAGAAAAAAAATTTGACCATTGAGATATTTTTTATTGATTCGAATGAGCAGAGATAACCACAGTGCTTTTTTCTGATCTACGAAACACAGTGTTGTTGTAAACGGTTTTGTTTGCAATATATTAGGTTCTATTTATAATTATCCAATATTTCTTACGGAATATAAACTTACTCAAAGAACTGCAACTCTGATTCCGATATGTAATATGTATGTATTAGAGTAACTTCCCTTTGTGCGTGTTATATTCGTTATACTGAACGATGTACACTCTGGACTCAATTTATTCCGATCGCCTCGGCCTTTATGCAGGGTAATACTATATATTATTACACTGCATAAAGGCCGAGGCGATCAGAATAACACTGGACTTCTATAAAGGAAAGGACAAGACGATACACATAGAAATAAATAATGAAATAGATCTACAAAGTTACATGAAATAAATTATTTACATTTGTATGAAAATTTCAAAATACAACGACATACTCTATATTGATAAAACATTCACTCATTAAAAATAAAATTGTATGCTTTTTTTAAGTAGGTACAGTACATTCTACATGTAGTTAGATCCTGAAATGTAAAAAGTTAGTCTTTAACCAACCACAGAACACAGGTAACTGTATCATTAATAAAGAGTAAAAAAATATATATAATTTATAATATCTAAGATTTCTAAGATAACATAAATTTTTCCTTTTTTTAAAAATCTTTATCAATGATACAGTTACCTGTGCCACAGAAGTGTTTGTAAATCGCTTCTTAGTCGATAGATCTTTCAAGAAAACATAACATGTTACGTTTTTATATTTTCAGGTATATCTTATTTGATTATACCTGCTAGATTCACAATGTCTTTAAATCCAAAAGTACCATCAACAGACGAGGATGACAAACTCGATACGGACACGGGCGGTGAGGCGGACACCACTAATCTTATTGTAAGTACATGTTTCATATCTTCATAGTTCCCTCGTGTGCGCATGCGTGGAAGTATTTGCGCATGCATGGGAATATTCCTGCATGCGCTCCGATAACAATCCGTGTACATTGGTACAGGTTTATTTGTTCATTGTTAAAGATCTTATGGTAGATTGTCAATATAATATATTGTCAAATAAGTCTTTATTATTATTATACCCCAACAAAACGAAGTGAGCTTGTCTGTCCGTCGGTGCGTTTTTAGGTTTTAAGATGATAACTTTAGTTAGGAATGTGATGAAAGTTGCTGTGTATGAAGCTAATGAGACCTCTTGGGTCAATGTCAAGGTCACTGTTACTAAAATTAAAATCAGCTTCAAGACAATTACTTTAGTCTGGAATGAGATTTTATCGTGTACATGTGCGGTATGTCCAGAAATGCGACCCTGTTTTCCGAAGTTCTTTCCCTTTGTAATCGATCCTATCAAATTGGGTTGTTCCCCTTCACTTAATTATTCTACTATCTGTTTCACCTAGTTTCACTACCTGGTATCATTTGGAATTATCACAAAACAGCACATAGCTCTATGTAGGTATATTTAAAGAATCGATGGTCTGGTTCAATCAATGATACGTTTGATTTATAATGCAGTATGATCATATCTATGTTATATATGATTATACGCCTGATAAGGCATGCAATGCACTGATATTAACTAGTGAAGAACCTGGGAAAATGTTGGGAAGATCACCTTTTCATATGCCAAGTGCCTACCGGCAGTCTATTGGACGAATGATCAATAGAAACCTGCCTTTCACCAATAGCTAGTTGGTTGGCAGATTTGTATACAATTACAACTTTAAACAAACATGATCTCTCCTGTAAATACAAGTTATTTCATCGGGTGAAAAGGATAGCGAATGTTAAACTACACTACGTCTGCGGCATAATTGGCGAATTTAGGTAGGGTTCTGTGGCTGACAAAATTTACGCTAGAAAATTAAATAAATTCGCGTAATCCGCCTATATTTCCACGCCACTAACTTAATATCTTATACAATACCATGTTACTTAGATAGATCGAAAAAAAACGACAAATATGATTTAAAAAGCCATTGAAGCATTTCATGGCATAAATAGCATGCATTGTCGTTCATACTGTAGTCCGCGACAAACAATAATTTTATTTCGGTGAATATATTTAAAATAAATATACCTACTCATTCTGATAGATCAGTTGTAGTTAAAAAACTGAAAATATGTGTTAAAAAATAAAATAAATAATATATATGTTGAATAATACACCCGAGTCTTTGTTCTCTATCTGCTTTGTATCATAATGCGATTGATGTGTGTATTGAAGTTGTCGCACTCTTTTCTTCAGTGCAGTATTACAGTTATTGCACTCTTTAAGTCCACCGCAACTATGCATAAGGTATGTCTAAATTATATAGACACATCTACATTGAGTCTGCGTACTTATTGAACCGCTCGCGATGCTCCGTTTTATTGTCAACATAAGCAATGTCTAGTATAGAGACACACATAATGGACAGCTTTTGTAACATCACATGCATGCAGTTGTGTCCTTACTTTAAACATATAACACCTCTGTTACACCGTGTCTAAATGTATTTTCGAGCAAGTGGATCGATTACGACAGAGCAATTTGCGGGTAAGTGGGTTGAGGTTATGTTTTGTTTCCCCATTATTTTAATTTTAAACTATGAGATTGGGTATTGGTCGAGGATGACCTACAATAAATAGAATCTCTGATCGTGATGCATCGAAATGTTCATAGCATTAATTTTTTTAGGTTTTTCTAGCACTCGTGCTTTGCTCTGTCGTATTCGATCCACACGCTCGAACTTACGCTTAGTCACATCCATTAGAACAATTCCTCAGGCAACGTTTTGAGAGAAGCCAACATAAACATTTGTGACCTTTTGAGACTTTTTGAGACTTTTTGTTAGATCAGAGGAAATCAGCCTAAACGTTTGTGTTATATTGCCTAGAACAATATTGGCACCGTCATGTTTAGATTAATGGAACGACGTGTACACACCTTGTGATGAAATCAATATGAGGGTGGAGGGGAGGGGTTCATTTTAATAGGTAGGCGCTGTCGTACACATTATACAATGTATACAGATTTAATGTTTACATCAGGGGCCGTTTCCTAAGCAAAGCGCTACCGAGTGCCTTTATTCAGTTACCTCACGTTCAATTAAATATAGAAGGCAAGGATTACCTCCCGTGGAAAGCGCTACGTAGCGCTCGCCCATGTTAACGGTCTCCAGGTCAGTCACCTGTTAAATAACATTATGAACATGCACATTGCAATTTCTTTTATTAATGTCTTATTTTAATATATATTATGTGTAATAGTAGTAACTTAGTAAATAAGGTATTGGTTTTCACTGCCCATTTCTCCCGTTAAAATGTTTATAACAATAAAAATACAATGTTATTACCGGCATACAGGTGACAGGCCTAAATAAACGTACTATACATATATATGTACAGCCCATTAATTTTGGAGTTTATTAACAACAACAGCGATAGAGCTGAGCCACCCGGCGTATCTATTCAGGTCATTCGTCTGTGTGCATTAACATCAAAGTTAGTGGAAACAACCGTGTAAGCAATAGTGTTTTGATATATGTATACAATTTAGAGCAAATTCGCCGGGACTTTGAAATTTGCTCGAATTAGGCCGGTTGCTCGAATAATCGCTGCTCGTTAATTACCGAGAATTTACTGTGTATTTTTTTTTATTTCTGTTGTGTTTGGGAATCAAAAACTAAACTTAAAACTAAACGGGTACCCGCCAAATATAAATGGTCCGTGTGTACCTGTGTACCTGTCCACATAGTGTCATTAAAAAATGTAGGTCATATTTGCAGACAATTTGAGGTAGCTCAAGTGAAATCTTTTTATCAAAATATCAAAGTTCAAACTTCAGCGCATGATTGCAGCATTATATCGACTATTACACACACGTTAACAAAATGTCAGCCAGTCGAATCGAACATTCTAAGCACGGATTTTAATATCGACACAATTTCAAGTGCTTTATGGGGAAAAATGAAAAAAAATCGTGGAACGAATTGTCTAATAGCTACTCTTATATTAGCTTCCAATATCCAATAATTCGTATATTTCTTTGCTTGTAAGATAAAGATAGTGTCACGGAATTCATTAAGATAATGAAAATAACCAGGTGTTATAGGATTTTAATAAGCTTGAAATATTAGAAACTGGAATATTTCAGACTTTGAATACTAGCACTATTACTTAAGTATTTAATATGTCTGATCCGACGGATCTAAATTGTAACCTTCATAACGAGGCATTAATTTTGCTGAGATCAATGTATGTCTTTGTTTAAAGAGGCATTTCCCCTTATCTGCTTATTATTTTCCACTAGCGCATTAATTGAGCTCAAATTAATGTACATTCAACTGCTATAATTTTTTAGAAGAAAAAGTGTGAAAATATCTCTCTATAATCACAAAAATGCGAACAAGTGATGTTTGTGAAATACGTATGCCTCAATGGCAGCTGTTGAAGGTCACAAAGACATTGACCTACTGACCTAAAAACCATTAGGGTCATCTACTATTGATGGCCAACCTCCTTGAAAAGTTTGAAGGTCCTAGGGCAAAGCGCGCGCTCTTGAGTTATTGAACGGAAAAAATTTGGTCTACCGACCGACCGACCGGCCAACAGACCGACTGACATTATTATGCGCGAAGCAATATACACCCTCATCAGAGATGGAGATAGGGCATAATGATAATTTATCGCTTCCAGAGATTATTGCAACACGGTCACGTGGAGAAAAAGGGAAACAACACATTCAGCTAGTTTGCCAAAACCTAATATATGTTTTTTTTATTTTCTCGGTCACTATTTTGTTGGCTGAAAGATTCAATGGTTTTGGAAATATTATCTCGTGTTTACTGTATCATATTTTTAAAATCAATTTGTAGGTTAGGCCTCTTTAAGTTTCACACGAATTTTCCTCAGTTGGTTCCATTTTCTACTATACTGAGCCCCTGTTTATACAGAACGTTTGCCTAGAAACGTTTACCTATGCAATTAATTTATTACGTAAACATTTAGTATCATATTAAAATTACGTTCCATAATTAAATTCTATTAATTATCGAATTTATTAATGCGATAATTGAACTTTCGATGATCAATTGCTTAAATAATTGTTCCAGTGTTAAGTGACAAAGTTCTGCTATTTTCGTTAGCAAAAATGCATGATTCTATATTAGGTCTAATATAATTATAATGAAGTGATTCTAAAATATCAATCCTACGATATAGAAAGTACACGCGACCGTAACCAATGCTATGTACCATTATTCATCTTAAATGTTAACGACAGTTAAGTTTCGTTATGCCTAGGTCACACTGAGCATTTTTTTGCCTCGGCGAAGTACTCCCGATAGAAATTAATGGGCTTCCGAAGACATCAGGAACAGGGTCTTCGTTGTCTAGAGGAAGCTTCGGGGAAGTCATCAGACAATACGTGAAATCGGGAGGAATCGTGATGAATCGGGAGAACTCCCGATGTGTGCCCATATTATACTACGGTTCCACTGCCTCTGGGGGGATCGGGGGCCATCGGGAGAAACTATGTGTAATTTCACATCGTCGATGAGGAATTCCTCAATGGGACCTAGGCTTTAATAATATCACTTTAATCATAAGTTATCAAGCATAGTATTGCAAATTTACGGTCTCTATGTCTTAAACAAACTAATTTTCGTTTAATAAACGTTCATGCTACATTGGAAATATAGTCCACACTCACTTATTCAATCAGGGGCCATAATTCTGTTGAAGTGTTGGATACTGTTACATGGCGTAAACAATTATTTCATACCCTCCTGGCGATTGATAACATCAGGAATGAGGTGTCAGAGTGATAAATATAAGTTGGAAAAAATTGTTTCACAATCGACCTTAAATAAATTATAAAAACACACAAAACAATTATAATGTATTGATGAAGGTAAAGAAGTATGCCAAATTTGAAAACAATGTCTTTGTTGACTTTGCGAATAACGTTACATGTATTTTAAGTTTCAAACTAGACTTGAGTGTTTTGAATGGGACGGACGGACCAATGAACGAACGGACATGTCAATAACTATATCGCTTGCTTAGAATGAGTAAGACTAAGAATATGACTATGACTTATGAGCCTATTTTAATGAAAATCGGAACAGGTCATGTTGACCAAACTGACGTTAAAAAAGCGTGTTTATCATTAAGTAAAGAGTAATGTTAGTCTTCAGATAGTTGTTTCTTGTTTTTCCCAAAATAGTGTATTTGTACTTATACGGCCTTCTCATTTTAAGCCAGCAATATGTCTGCCGCTTCTACTAATCCTGTATCAGTAGGTACAAGAAGGTCAGCCAACTCCAACCTTTTTGACAGAGTCTTAATTATAATACGAAACTTTAATGTACATGAAACACAGTTTTATAACGTATAATTGAACGGACATTATTCCAACTAATGTCAGTCAAAACCACGTGGTTAGTGCTGGACTCTGTTCACGTGGTCACGCTGATTACGTTCTCTGTCACATGCTATAGGCTAATTGTGGTATATTTCATGAACCCATAATTATTGATAAGTCGTTTGTCACGCGAAAGGTTCGCTTTTTGTTAAACAGCTAAAACTCTGCTCGGTTTTTGGTAGCGGGAGAGGTATGTAGAAACGTGATTTGAGGCGAAAAGAACCCGAGTTAAACACGATTCTTGACTGTATATAGGTTCTTGCTTACATCTTAGAATTGCTATAAATTGTAAGTTCAGTGATTGGGATACAGCAATTTTTATCATATATACGATGGAAAAAGAATGAAAGAATGCTAAGAATGCACTGGAAAAGAGCTCTAAAACTGCTGTGCTGCATTGGGTGCGCATTTTGTACCTCCACGCCATCAGTTGAACTATGATACAACACAGAAATCAAACACTCGGATACTTTATAGTTTATACTAATTTATTTATGGTCGATTGTAAAACAGTTTCTTTGAACTTACATTAATCACTCTCGATACCTCATTCCTGATGTTATCCATCGCCACGAGGTTATGAGAGAAGAGGAACCAGTCTCCCTTTTTTGCTTAGCGTACTCTGACAAGGGAATTACTGATACTATAATAACCTTTCTCATTTCGTCTTTTGTATGACGAGGCTTCGAATCTAAACTTACACCTCCCACACTCGAGCGGACGCTATCGAGTATTTTTATGTGTAATGCTATTTGTGCCGTGACCATTCTACATTCTTACACGATCTGCTAATTCATCCATTTACGCATAGAGCAAACCGGGGCATGTATCATTACCGCCATAAAATATACCTGTTAAATTGGCTGTTACTATTTACGCCCCGTATCACGTGCCATGTTTATGAATGAATGAACGTAAACTTTATAGTTAAGACTTCAACGAGTCGCGAACAAGGCAAGTTGTTGCACGAGTATCCAGTGTTACAGATATGATGCATCGATTTTTAGAAACTCCAATATACTCTCGAAACTAAGTTTCATAAAAACTTCTGATAATAAATTCATTTATATTTTTCGTTTCATGAAATATACGGATATATTTCTTAAATATAAAATGCATCCATGAGCCAGTGTTTTTTTCAATTATATAGAAAACGTTCCAGAAGAATTACCATGCCAGTATTAAATACACATCTGAAGGCTTTACTATGACATTTTCGCAAAATTATGACGTTGTGTATTTTGATACAAAAATGACAATCTGCCTTTAAGCAAAACCTGAAATAATAAACAACGCGATATCTTATGTACGTCATTTGTGTTTGTAAGCGCCCGGAAAGTCAGTTACCTTCCTAATAAATAATTCAGATATACATTTTGTTATAAATCTGCACAATTCTGGATTTCTGACTGCACAGCTCTTCGTAAAATTGTACCATTGCATCTGAAAAAGATAAATGTTTCTAACTTTGTAGAAATACAATAATCCTCCTTACGCGAGGTCGGAACCATCGCATGAGATGCAATTTGACATAATTTATGTGTTCATAATATGGGAGAATTGAGTATTGTACGATCTAAGCATTGTCTGTTTGTAGAAATGTAGTAATTATTATCACGTCCCACTGAGCATATAAATAACTATCATGATTGTCGAATGACGTCAAAAAAATCTGAAATCTATTAAATAATTGTTTATGCTTTTACCTAGACCAAATATGACTATAAATATGACGTTAAAACTGCTTAATGACGTCAAATGGTTTAATTTACGGAGGTTAATTGTGTAGTTAGTGGGCACTAGTCGTTCATTTATACAAACAAAATGTATATTTTCGTAATCTTTAACTACATACGAGAACAGGACATGACAGGACAGGACATGACATGACAGGACAGGACAGGACAGGACAGGACAGGACGAGGACAGGACAGAACTGGACAGAACAGTGCATAGGCACTTTTATTGTTTTTGATGTAATACAACAGCAATATACCATTGAAAAGCATCTTATCAATTGTCATTTGTCTTTGAAATTCCACGACATTTGTATTCAAAATTCGTTCATGTTACATCGTCCTCCGTATTTCGTTTACAAATCTTTAGAATTATGCCACGCATGCATTGTTTAGTGCCGCGCTTTTGATCCAATTAAAATGTCATTCATCATTTTCTTGTTAAATTGGAATTTAATCTCATAATTGTTTGCGCGTGAACCAAACAGTATCCCTACTCCATGTCATACATTACATCACGCTACTACATTGGCGCAAACAATGTTAAAATGTGTCCATAACATTAAGATGAGCAAACGGGATTATCACAACACAATGGGAACATCCAATGTCAGTGTGTTTGCCCGATACTGACGACTAAACTACGACCCAAGCAGCTGAGAGTCGGTCGGGGTAACCACATCACAGAAGGAACATATAACGTCACTGTTTTAGCCCGATACCGGCGACTAAACTACGATCTGATCCAGACTGTTGAGTCAGTTTCAGGCAAAAACTGTGACCTTTTTGTTGCAGAGTTTTAAGTTGCATGGATAGTACATTCATTCTCGTCCTGAGCGTCCAAGTTGTCTCGTTAAAATAGGTCAAAGAATAAAATATAGTCCAGTCAGGGTAAACATCCAGTGACGTACGCAGCGGTCGAATCCACTATAACGGTGTAAAACCAATTATAATGGCTTATACTTTCAAACAGCTCATTCAATTCATTCAATTCTTTATTTCCCTCTGTGAAGAGGATATTGAACACAATATGTACAAAGTAACAGAGTAATAAATGGTTATACAATTTGGAACATGATAATAATTACAAAATGTACATGTACATGAATAGGCATTACATGCCTCAAAAGATTATTGGTCAGTTATTTGACCGTTCAATTTACATGTATTACCGACATGCCTTAGTTTACACTATAAGCAGAGTATATGTTCAGACAGTTGTTCACATACTTATAAGATGAACTAAGGAATTCGTGCTCAGTATCAACATCAAACACTGGTTCTAACGGAGCTCCTAAGAGCTTAAGTGAGAGCGAAATACTGTCAAGTGATGTTATTTCATTTATATCGTCTCGGCTGATGTATTCAACAAGCGAGTCTAAAAAGAGAGATCTGATTGTCTCAGTACAGTTACATTCACTAATCACATGTACAAGTTCTTCCTGATAAATGGATTCACATATTTCACAGATATTATTTTCCAGTAGAACTCTTCGTGTCCATAGTCTGGCTATAACGCACATGATGTAATTAAACGTTTTTAATTTACAAACGTTATATATTATTGATGGAGTTATTTGTGGGTGAAAAATCCGGAAGAAAGTAAAATCAGTGTCCTGGGACATTCTATTGTCCCACAAGAGAGTTTCATTCCGTTGTACTGCAGACGTTACAGCATGTTTCCACTGTTGCTTGGACGGTATAGATTGCGGAGTGGTTATGAAAGTATTAATAATTGACTGTAAGCCATATTTAGTCAGAATGTTACAAATGTCAGGGATGAATCCAAGAGTTACTTTTGATCGATCACTTAGAAATAGTACAAGTTTTCGAATAAAAATATCTCTTGTTACAGAGCCCGATGGAAGGGTCATAAGTTTGAGTAAGAACATAAGTTTGCGAGATTCTATCTTGGACGGCAGTCGGTTCAGACCTAGCATAGGTTCTGCCATATCAGAACGGGTAGCTATTGGTAACCCTTGAATGCGCTTAACAGCAGAATGTTGAAATCGAGATATTGCAGTAAAGTCTGAGGTTAGAATGTTGTTCCACAACTCCGAGCCATACAGGGCTATCGGAATTATGATTTTATTATAGATACTTGCGGATAATCGTGGGTTGACGCCACAGACATGCACACCCTGCGCAGATAATGCGAAGAAAGCATTTCTTGCTTTGAGTAGACGCTCAATAATCCTGTCTTTGTTTTTTAAATTAAACGAGTGCAAAATACCAAGATGGACGAAATTGTCAGTCTGATCAATGAACTGGTTGCCGTACAAAATACCCACTCTTGGTTGGGACCGTTTCTTAGTGAAGACTGTAACGCTACTTTTGTGAACATTAATAGCAATATTCCAGTGATTACAGTAATTATATACGATATCGACCTGTTTTTGAGGTGTAGGGGTGTTAGGCATAAAAGCGAAATATCATCAGCAAATGCGGGATTTCCGGTTTTTACGGTCATGACCTTGGACCCGTTCCTGTTTTGTTCAAGTTCATTTAGTAGGTCGTTTATGTATACCAAGTAGAGGAAGGTAGACAATACACCACCTTGTCGTACACCTCTTTTTATGTGAACTATGTCTGATGTGTGACCTTGAATTCGTACCATAGCTTTAAGGTTAGTATATGTTGATATTATAAGTCTTAGGAAGTTTCCAGTGAAGTGCAGTCTACCGAGTTTAAGAAAAAGAGCTTCAAAGCGCACTGTGTCGAATGCAACTTTTTGATCGAGACAGGCAACATATACGTCAGAATGACGTTCAATTAGTATAAAATTGTTTCTTGTACTGCGAAGGCCGTTGATAAACAGCTGAGATTGGGTTGAAAGCCCTGTTGTTGCCTATTTGGGAAGGTAGAGACCCAATTTTTCAGATGAAAGTTGACTCGATTAAGAAGAACTTTTTCAAATACTTTGCAGAAAGCAGGTATAAGGGAGATAGGGCGATAGCTGGAGGGATCTGTCTTAACCTTACCCTTTCCCTTGTATATGGGGATAATAATGCTTGTTTGCCAGTCTCCAGGCACCTTGACGTGGGTTAAAATAGAGTTAAATAGTGAAAGCAACATGAGTTTGATTGTGTCTCCACCGTATAATATATGCTCATTTACAAGCTGATCGTGACCGGGAGATTTCTTCCGTGACAAGGAAGGTAGAACTTTATTAAGTTCTTGGAATTCGAAGGGTCGGGTTAGGCGCTGCGTCTGAGCATTTGGTTCCATGCTAATGTAGTTATCTAATTCCGCGCGGTAATACTGAGATAGTTCGTCGCCTTCGTCGTGGCTCCCAAACACGCCGTTGAAATGTTGTAAAAACCCGTTTATTACTTCCGAGTCTTGAAAGCTTTGACCGTTTACATTAATGGTGGTACATATGTCGAAATTCTTTCCATTGTTTCTCTTAAGCAACTTCCAGAATAACTTATAATCAGTTTCAGCTGTCTTGTTTAGTTGGTCAAAAACGGAATTCTCGTGTTCGTCTATACAACGCCTTTGTATGCGTCTAAATGTCCGTTTAGCTGCCTTATAATTGGTATACGATTCGTGAGCAAAACCCCTCGGTCGCCCAGATTATTTCCATATCGACCGGAAGTGCCTAGCTTGCGCGTGCGCGTGCTTAAGTTCCGAGCACCAGTACGGTTTCGCGGCCTTATTGAATCTTGACTTAGGGAGGTGCTTTTCAGCTTCTCGAATGAAATTTGTTATGGCGGAGTTTATAATGTCGGGGCCGAGCGTCTCGATATCAAGGGTTTGATGCATTTTTATGCGACGTGATTTTCTATTTCCTTGTTGAAGTTATAGATTTGTATTGGTGTGCATTTTGACCAATTTATATTTGCACTGGGGCGGAGGGTTGGAGTTATCCCGTTGCCTGTAACGTTGACCGTGACCATTATTGGTAGGTGGTCGGATGTGAGGATATCGTGTGGGTCGGCTATACTATAGTTAGAGAAAAGATGGCTGGAATTAGTCTCAACAAGTATATGATCGATATTTGTTCTGGTTGGTACAAAGGTATAAGCATTGCAATTAAAAAGATTGTGGAGGGATATCAGACTGTTATTACGTACGAACTCCGAGAAAAATCTGGATTTTCTGTTAGGAAATTGTCGTGATTTTGTTACAAGTTGAGCGTTAAAGTCTCCACCAAGTACTACTGTACCCATTTTACAGTAATGCGACATAATAGATTTAACATCCGACAGAGTATCATTGTATAAATTAACATCGTTATCAGATGGCATATACACACAAAATATAAACATGGGTACATTACATACATGTTTGATCTCTATCCCAGATATTCTATCATGATTAAGGTTGGTTAAGGTAGTAACATGTTTTTGTAAGTTTTTGCGTATGAGGATGACGGTACCCACTCTCCCACACTTCATATATCCATAATTATCAACATTATTGTCACAAGTGTTTATAGCATGAAAATCAGGGTTGATAGAATGCAAGAAATGTTGCGATCTAGGTAATAGTTTATGTTCCGTTATTAGAGCTATGTCTATATTCTTATCTTCGAGAATTTCAGAGAGGCAGTACGCGGTTGACATTATGCCTCGTACGTTCCAACACAGAATATTCACGGACATAATTAACACAAAGAAAAGCACTTTGATATTATGAGCTTCCATTATATCGCACTTATGGGCACTACACATAAACACAATTTAGTTATCAATCGACTGTCGATCCCAGGAGTTGTCGTTCCAGTTGTTAAACTAACAAACTATATTTCACTACCTGTTTAGACAATCATGGTTGTTATCTTTTGTTTACACATAAACTACAACGTCACTGTCACAATATCCTAACGGGACTGTACATACGGTTGTTTTAAACTTTGTGTTTACATATTTTTACTTGCGTTCTTAGCCAGAGTTTTCGACACATACCACGAGGTTTATCCACCCCTGCCCATAACCCAGAAACAGGGGAAACATACAATTTCCTCCAACCGTATTTTTTAAAATTATTTATTGCAAGCTACACTGACAGATTGTACAGGTCAACAGTCTACATCTATATGTTCTTCAACTGACAGTCTACATTGTTGCTGGCTTAGAATGAGAAGGTCGTAAGTACAAAAACATCATTTTGAGAAAACAAGAAAAACTGTCTGAAAACTAATCTTTACTTAAGGAAAAACAAGCTTTTACAACTAAAGTTTGGTCAACATAACCTGTTCCGATTTTCATGAAAATAGACTCATAAGAAGCGTCATGTGAAGCAGATTTCAAACATTTATGCGTCTTATAGGGTCGTAAGTAGCACTTAAAACCTTCTTACTCTAAGCCAGCGATGTACACATAAGTTCTATACCATCCATCATCAGTTTCACTCTTGTTTAGACGGAAAATGCATTTTGCAGAGAGACAAAAACAGCAAAAAATATCGACGAGAAGGTTGTTAACTCTTACAGAAATTACACATTAGCATGTTTTTTTATTATTCAATTAAAAAGAAGACCAGTTTTCTTCTAAGTAATTGATGACGAGGCGGATATTCATACTTCGTAGTTAAAGCTATTGCGAGTCTAGAATACATATTTACACTGTGAATAATTCATGATTGCCTTTCATTTGGGTATTAAATGCTGACCATTTTTATTAGTTTTGTAATATGACTGACGTTACACAAAGGTCAAAAGCTTAAACGATTATTTGTTTGTATGAACAGGTTACCCTAATGCGTCATAGGATCTATAATTTTACTGTTTCAATGTTTATACTAAATGCTGGATTGACACCTGGCCTAGTTTCAATTATGAAAGTTGTATAAAACAGCGTTATTATACATATACATTTTTCGCCTCGAAGTGCTTGTTTTACAGCAAGCCCTTTCCTATCAAAGCTATCGAACTGTCGGTAGTAGTTTGGTAAGGCAACGAGCACCATGTAATCGGTACACGTATATAATCAAATAATCATGTATCAATACGCTTGATAATATATTACACTCATTGTTTGCGAACCTGACATGTTTAATAAATCCCATGTTATCGAAAACCTATCTAATCAAGTGTGTTTGCTGATCTCAAAAAAAGCATGGTACATTTTGTATCAATATAATGTTTAACTGACTGAATGATTCCACGCGTGCACACCGTAATAGTTGTTGCATTATGTGATATACATGTTAATACCTACTAACGTACCTCTCCTCGTGCGTATTAGCACACAATGCTTTCACCAGATTCCACCTATGCAAACCTTCCCTAGCCCATGTTTGTAGTTGACACCAGCTCCAGTTGTGCTTGGCCCCAGCTCCAGTTGTACTTGGTCTCAGCTCCAGTTGTACTTGGCCCCAGCTCCAGTTGTACTTAGATCCAGCTCCAGTTGTACTTGGCCCTAGCTCCAGTTGTACTTGGCTCCAGCTCCAGTTGTACTTGACCCCAGCTCCAGTTGTACTTGGCTCCAGCTCCAGTTGTACTTGGCCCCAGCTCCAGTTGTACTTGGTCCCAGCTCCAGTTGTACTTGGCCCCAGATCCAGTTGTACTTGGTCCCAGCTCCAGTTGTACTTGGTCCCAGCTCCAGTTGTACTTGCCCCCAGATCCGGTTGTACTTGCCCCCAGCTTCAGTTGTACTTGGCCCCAGCTCCAGTTGTACTTGTCCCCAGCTCCAGTTGTACTTGGCCCCAGATCCAGTTGTACTTGCCCCTAGACCCAGTTGTACTTGTCTCCAGCTCTCTCTCTCTTCTCTTATTCCCCTGACCTTCTCAAAGTTCCGCATTGTCGTACCCGGCTCAATATGCAGCAGGAGTCCATCCCATTGCAACTATGTGATGACGTTTTCTTCCATTTGTACTACGCTCCCAATCCATTGACATCTCGTGCCTTGGATCTCTTCTAACAGGTGCGAAGACAATGGTTTCAAATGTACCACTGTAAGGGAAACATTCGCTGTGGGGAATGTTCTGAAAGACGAACATGCACAGAAATTTTATTTTTGAAATAAAAACGGTTTATGATATGCCTCATTTTATAGGATATAATTGAAGTTAACTTGATGTATCGTATCAACAGTCTTCTCCGAAAACATTGCGTAAAGTTCTGTTTTAAATAACCATATGACCCCATTATATATCTTGTAATATAAAAGCTGGATCGTTGGACGTTTTTATTGTTCACTAAATCAGTGAAATGTCAGAATTATCTCCCAGTGTGGTTCACGAACGCCCGAAGATTTCAGATGTAAGAATTACGTGTTTGATTGAGTGCCGATTCTGGTAGAAACTTCAACAATGTCTTAAATGACAATAACAATGGACAGAAATATCTTGAATTTTCCAGATTTTATCATTGTTTAACTTATAGAAGTGTTTTGTGTCGTTTCGTTCACTATCTCAAGAACTAGAATAATTCGGAAAGAAAATAAGGCATTCCGAGCTACGCCTTTAGTGTAACAGGTTTTAAAACCGCCTGTACAGCTGTATGGTTTTACCAGAGGACCATGGTTTCCCCGTGACCGTGTGATACCAATGGCGTACTAAAATTGGTAACATTCAGCCTTGTTTGACGCTCAGCATATAAAATTGGAAAACTGGCCTATTCTCTGTCACATATTCCTTATGATGAATATTGGATACCATCAGAAAATATTATAAACCAAACTTAACATCATTGCAAATAGCTGAATGCCGAAAATATGTTTCATGTGTACATTTACTAGATCTAACCTAGTTCTAAATGTGTAACACGGAATTAGCCAGACACGGCGAGGGACGGGGTATATGCACTTTAGTGTAAAAAATAATATTGAAGGTCCCGGTTTGAGTTTTCATGAAAAAATGCTACAATTACAATTCCGGCCTTGTATTGCCATCCTCATACATCAGCGGCTAGTCAAGTTCCCAAGACTATGTTTCGAACGAAGAATACGCTGGTGAACGAAAATGTATATTGCTGAATAAATGTATTCCTAGTTTAATCACAACCCTAACCACATTGCGTAAGATATGTTCCTACAATGCGTTTAACGAATGTTCCATTGGATATTGATTGTTCCATTGTTTGCTTTGTTTTGCGTTTGAAAGTTTAGCTTTGTGAATGAGGCATCCCTGCTGTGCACTCTATTACTTTGATGGTTTTTACCAAACTCTATGTTATTACAACACCTGGCTATAACAACATTCACCTATAAAACATTGTGTGTTATATATGTTTTAGTAATAAAGTTTGATTATTGTTTATTTCTGTTATATTCACTGCAATCATTAACGTACCCATAAATCAGAAATATGAAAAAGCACCAGGGACTACAAAAGGTTTAAATGTTGAATAACACATTTGGTTGGCTCTAAGTATGTAGCCTTAACTTATGTAACATTACGTGAGCGGAACAAAGTACATCTTGCCGTGAACATTACTGTAACATCATTATTTTGTTGAATTTTCATTGATTTCGTAGTTCAACTTGACCACGATATTTAATGACCACGGTGTATCGATCTTCCGAAAACAGAACATGGGTTTATTGTCGAATATTTTTGACCTGTCGCTAATTAATCTCCGTATGTTTTCGTTTTTGTACAGTAAGAATGTTTTGATGAGTTATAATAACAACTCTGATTGGACAACGGATAAGCATGGGTATTCATGGATGACAAGTTAAAAGTGACAAGTAATACCCTTCAATGTTTTGTAATCCACGAATTAACGATCCCGCGAAAATGTTAGTTCGTTGATTATTTGGCCTTGTCACTAGAATTTCGCAAAAATCGACTTGCCATATTAATAAATTAACCTGAACAGTTTAAGTTCCGAATTATACATTATCTTTTGAGATTTTCATCTTAATCCAGGGCCCGTTTTATAGACATAATTATATTAGCTAAGGACTTTTCGGTATACAATTGAGAGCATACAAATCCCATACATTTGCGTAATCTTTAATTATTTTCTTTTAAAATTCTAGTTCATATAACTTTGCCTGAATGTACTGGGTGCTTTAGTTTGCTTAAAATTGAGTATTGGGAAGTCGAATCTTCGCTAAGATATAGTCTATAAAATAGGCCCCGAAAGGTCAGCACCGTTAATTTTATCACCTCCTTATGTCAATAAGAAAGAGATTGTGTCGTAATAAACCTTAATCATTACAGTGACATTTGCATGTTCTTCGATCCAAGCTATATTCCGCAATCTTAAAGTGCCATTTAAAAGTTGTCTTGAAGTCGTTTGATGCACTTTTGAAACAAAAAGATAATACATGTACAAAATGATCGGACAGAAAAGGCAGCAGTCAACTTGACCTACCGAGCACAGTAACAAGCTACCTTTATTGAATCATTTCTTGGCACGAGTCAAGGATGGATAAAAGTCAGCAAGTGTCTATTTATACAGAACACGAATCCTTTGATAAATCTTTGATGCACACATGTTCAAGTAAATATTTTATTTGCACGTGTAGTGTGAGAACTTATAATTGAATTTTGGTGCAGCACGCGAAATCGTCTCACAATTACCGATGTCATCAGGAGGCAATTGTTAGAAATGTGATGAATGCACTGTGTCCATATTGATTTATCAAGACCCCAATTATTTTCTGAACTTGAAAAACAACATAGTTCCCTTAGAAAGTTAAACAAAAATAGTGTTATAAATATTTAGATATACACCTATACTTGTATACACAGTAAAACGGCCGTATGGTCGAGGTATATAATATTTACAGATCAATGTGTGTTTGACTAAAGAAACGCAGCATTGAAACATGGCTGCTAAATAAATAAAACAATATCAAGACGTAAACTAAAACTCGAAAACCTGTATAATTCAGCCTCAAATTATACAAAATATCATTGCGGATTTTGATTTTTGTTTTGAATTATCATCATTTAGAAAAATGAAAATTGGAAGATGGAAGACAGTTATGTTTGTTTTAATCTTAATTCGCTTTTTTGATAATTGCAATATTTTTTTATAATATTATGTTAGCGAGTGAAATAATGTTTTTACATCAATGTCACAACACGTTTCCTTTAAGAAATGTTTTTGTCCGTATTCGCGTACATTAGCTCCGACATTATTTGTGATATACGTTGATATATTGAATTAGCAGCAACTTTTCACATACATATCCATATGGGAGTCGTTTTGTAAAAGCTTTATAATTCGTAAACAGCTAGAAATGTCGATAAAGGAATCTGCCATATTAATATTATCTAAGTTAATGAATCCCTACACATCTTACAAGTTTGTCCACAAAGTATGGTCCTTGTCACATATTTAATTCTAATTTTGTAAGGACAATATGGCTTTTAATCATTTCATGAAACATTAGACCAACTGAAAGAAATATTTGTACGGGTTTTCGTATTTTTTTTCTCGAAATCTTAGATATTGATTTTTTATCATCATCTTTAGCGTAGCTCCTATAATATTTGCTTTCACATTAGCAAACAAATTGATATTTTGTCTGAGACAATTGGTTGAAGATGTGATACACCGTTCAGGTGCCATCTAAGTCCTTTCCAACCAAATCATCTGGTGTTAAAATGTAATTATGCAACTAATACAAGTATTAAATACACCATCTTCCGGGGTTTTGCTATCAGTATAATTATTACTAATTTCCCAAAAATTGTCGGGTTTCGTTCTTGAACTTTTTACATAATTATTATTAAGTTGCTGTACGTGGGCTGTTTCACACAGCACCCGATTGGTGTTCCTAAATAGTAAATTATGATATTATAATTATATTACTTCATTATGATTGTTTCTATGATGTGTTTATTTATCACGCTGATCATCTTTGGAGGGATCAAGTTCACACTGTGAGGCCATGTAGATAATTATCCGTCTCGTGCAGTAGCAATTTGTGCCAAATATGTAGTTTTCAGCCAGCGTTAATAGAAAGACGAATGAAGTATGTATGAAGAAATTATTGCAAGTTAGTGAAACAATTAGTTTCACGCAGAAATCGACAATTTGCATTAATGAACATTTGTCTGGGTGTTACACAAATCATCGTGCAAGATGATTTTGAGACCCCATGGGTATCACAGCATTAATTATTGACGTTATAAGAAATGAAAATTGGGAAGGAACTATAAATAGATGTGCGCAAGGTCCATATGAGCTTTTAGAGACTACTATCGAACATTGCAGATCGTCTATTAGTACGCTATTGACGTTGATTTATTCTGCCACTTTCTCCTAATAATCTAATCTAGAAATACTTGTCCAGTCAATTACGGTAATGGAATTTAGCCTCTGCTTCATGTTTTCAGCCTCCTAAGGAGAAGAAAGAGAATGCTGAAGCAGTTCCTGCTAGAGGAGATACGGTACAGGATGTGCCTGTGTCCGAGTCGACCGTGACAAGTTCACCTCTACACTCGTCACCGAAATTGTCACCAAAACTCTCACCGAAATTGTCTCCAAAATTGTCGTCAACGCCTCCACATCGAAGAAAAGCGTCTCTGTGCCCAAGTGTGCAGCGTTCTGATTCAGTTAAGTTCAATAAAAAGCCGGCCAATGGGAGTGCTGTACGTTCAATCAATATGGAGGAAAAGCAAAGAACACCGCGAACTTCAAAGCGTGTGCCGAGTTTAAAATTGAAGCGTATGGGAGCACAGTCGAGGAATTTAAACACTCAACAAAATGCTGCGGAGAAACTAGATAACACGATGCCATGCTTGCCGCAGTGTACTCGAGAAAATCCATCTATTACAATAACTATCGATTCGGATGACGATTCAATATACAGTGACTACATCAGTCCTGAAATTAATTACAAGCCAGGCATGAAAGTTCAATTTATTGGTGATGAGACGAGTCTTTATGGAACACCTAAAGAGGAATTAATTCCAAATAGTGTAAACAGTGTTAACATGGAGAAATCTAGCCCGACGAGCTTCCTAAGGGAACAAATTTATGCATTTTTTCAACCTTCGGATAATAAACTGGCTATGAAATTATTCGGAAACAAAAATGCATTATTAAAGGAAAAGGCCAGACACAAACGTCAAGGAAACTGGGTCATACATCCATGCAGCAATTTCAGGTAATTGTTTTGTATTTTTAACAAGCGTGACTAGATAGATATATTGTTAAAATTGCCCAATAATTTGTTATTGTAAATATAATTAAGGTTATATACTAGTAGTACCATACATGTATATAGGACACCCTCGTAGCAATACATACACCACTTCTTTTATATAGTTTGATAATTTATTTCTCCCTGTAATACAAAGTTACAAACCGTTTATTCAATCTTAAATTGGCAATTTAATGTCTACATGCTATATTGAACAGCATTACATTCAATTAATTCACTGTCCAATTAAAATCGTCATTATTGTAATTATAAAATAAAATGAAGAGTCATTGTAATAATTAAATGCTGCGCGTAAAACGTTGTGATGACATGCGTTTAATCAATAAGGCATCGTTAATTATGTTAAAATGATTAATAACTACCTTAACAGCAAGAAAAATGCAGCAGTTCTAATAAATGAACGCCCTAAACGTAATAATGCCCTCCCTGCATATAGAGTAATATCGCTAATTTCAGTTCAGTGTAAAACTACCCCTGTTGTATTGTTGTTAATAAAAATATTGTATTTGCTTTTAAAGCTGATTTATAATTACCAAAATACCCGGTAATAACAGAAAAATGTAGAAGACATTCTACTAAATGAACGTGCTAAACGTAATGATGTCTTGTATGTCATACTGTTAATGTCAGTTTAAAACTACCCTTGTTGTAATTAATACATGAACGAAACGTGTATTTATCTTTTAAAGCTGATTTATTATTACGGTGGTAAGTTATCAGAGAAATGTAGAAAAGTTCTAATAAATGAATGCCCTAAACCATTGCGATGTCCTGTATGTAGGCCTAGTGTTCGTTCTAGTACAGATCTACCCTTCGAATGTAAAAGCTATTTTGTTAAGCAAATTAACATTCAATGGATCAAAAATGTAAACACACGCTACTATCTTGATCGAGTTTGTAATGTTTCCAGAATTCCTGCCGGATTAGAGTTTACAGCTTACAATTATTTATTGAGTTTTCCATAAACAGTTCACCTCCGATTCCTCCTGTTTTCCTGTTTGCTCTGCTTGCGTTGTTTGTGAAATGTGTAACAATATGCCTTGAGGCGTATACTTATTATCTAAACATCGACGTTTACAAGAGTTAACAATACTTGAACGATTGTTTAACTTGAACTATTTGTATATTTCTATCTAGCATGTCTTTAATGCCCGAAGATGCAGAAAACATGATTGAACGGGAACATTGGTAAATTGTATAGGCTTTAAACATGCAATTTGCTTTAGACGACTCTATATAATGTCTTTAAAAGAAGATAACATAACACAACCTTTGATTTGAGCACATATCATCACGTAATGACAAATGCAAAACAAAAACATAATATCAATGGCAATATTAACCGCATCCTCGATAGCCTAGTGGTTGAGCGTTCGCTTCCAGTGCGGGGAGTCTCGGGTTCGATCCCTGGCCGCGTCATACCAAAGACGAAAACATGGTACCAGTATTTCCCTTGCTAGACGCTCAGCATAAAAGGGAAACTGGCTCCTCTTCTCTCATATCCTCGTGACGATGGATAACATCAGTAATGAGGTTTCGAGAGTGATTAATATAAGTTTGAAAAACTTGTTTCACAATCGACCTTAAATAAATTAGTATAAACTAAACTATAGCAATGGTACATACATGTATGAATAATGGAACTGTTATCATGTACATGTAAATACATAAATATGAAAAATATTACAACACAATAATGTATAGTCCAGTCAGGATAAAAATCCAATGACGCAGCGGTCGAGTCCATCATAACGGTGTAAAACCAATTATAAAGGCTAATACTGTACAAACAACTATACTTACATACAAAATGTACTAAACTTCGCTCTACCTGTTTAGACAATGGTAATGGTTTTTTGCGTACACATAAACTGAAACGTCACTGTCACAATATCCTAACTGGACTATATATTCACAAATAGGAAGGTAAACAGTGAACATTCCTCAAAATTTATACACATTTAATGTTATACTAGTATCAAAATATTTGTACCGGTAGGAACTGAGATGTTCTGTATCCTTAGTTTAGTCAGATCGTTGTGCTGGGTTTCAGTCGTTCCGTCAAAGCATAATAAATGTACAATAAAACATACGACGGAACTGAGAAGCGGTGTCTCGGTATTATCAGTACTACCGTGCGGCTGTGTCGTACAAAATGAGATATACATCTGAATTATATAAACTGTTGTTGACCGCGACACACTTGTTTCCAAATTCATTTTATAATTGAAACGTTATGCTGTGCTAATATCTAAGCTGCGTCAAACTTGATATGTTGTTCGAAATGTTTAACGTACCTTTTGATATATCGTACCTTAGCAATGGCTTTATTCCCGGTGCTTCTAATGGAAACACACTGTTAATCTTTATCAAGTATAATTACAAAAATATCGTTTACGAACCATATTTGGTGTGTTTAGCATCAGTCGAACATTGTTCCCTTTGAAACGTTACTATTCTTTTTGTTCGTTAATGTGCATTCAAGTTAATAGTTTCGTTATATTTCCCAAGGATACAAACACAAATTTAATTAGTTTCTCGATAAACTCCTTCACTTTATAATGGTGATTGAAAAACAACATCACGTCTAACGTCATTTCAATGTAAAGATGTTATATTATTTTACTTATCCTGAAGGTGTTTATATCTCTTACTGTAAATGGTTGTTAAATTCTTTTCAATATACATGTTTTGTTCTGTCCGAAACGTATTTGTATTTGTTAGTTTTGTTTAAAATTTGTTTGTGTTTTCTATGTTGTTGTATGAACGCAATTTTATGAATATGACTACTGATTGAAACAATATTAATAAAGACTGATCTTGGATTGTCGACAATAATGGAAACAATGAAGTATCACTTCCGATGTGATGTGAGTACCGTTTACTTGTCAAACTTCCAGAAAGGACGAGGTTTTATTCAGACGCCAAAACATGCATGAACAATTTATACTTATTCTTCCAGGTGTCCATTTTTTGATAAATGTCGACAGTTCAAGATCAGACTTTATCAATATTGTTTTCAATATTGTTTCAATCAGCCAAGGTATTATTTAGACACAAACCAAGCATTTATACGTCCGGTTGTCCAGTTGTCGATTAATGTCGACAATCTAAGATCAGTCTTTATCAATATTGTTACAAACAGCACTTTCTTCAGCGAAAAACCTCCCCCTTCAAGATCAATATCTTCAGTTACAATTGCCTCAACAGCTATTCTATTTTCTAATTGCCGAAAACCACAAACAAATTTATAAAACTAATACACCACAAACAAATAAAGTTAATATTAAGTATGTTACGGCTGACTATTTATTCATGTACATGTTTACACATATTTTATTATATTGAACTACAAACAGTCAAATTACCATTTGTGCAAAAAACTATTGTGACACAATGCAACTGACATGTGAGCGGTCCTCCTCACACCTCTCCCTATACTGCGGTCCTCTTGTTCATTTCATAATTCAGTACGCTTCATAACATGAGGACAGTTTGTTAATGTTTCAAACTTTTCTTCATTTAGGTCGCCAAGCTGATTATTGATCCGGCAGCTATGCCTCGATGTTTTATTATCCAATTTGAGTTTGTCTTTCGTTTTGTTGTACCTTTACATGTATATACATAGTATTGACATAGCCTTGTCTCAAATGGCCTGATCATGTCAATATGATTTCGTCTACCATTGGGAACTTGTCAGTCATAAGTTGACGTTTTTGTCTTGGAGGTTTTGGTGTGTTTATGCACAGGAACTTGCATTTATGATTTAAAAAAAATGAAAAAAAAAAAAATTTTCATTGGGCCTACTGTGCAGCTGTATTAAAATATAGACAGGAATGCAATGCGATTGTATCCCACGAACTATTCTCATACACATATTTTCTCTATACCAACTTGACAGTTAAAATATATGATCTAGGCAGTTAAAGGGGTTAATAACAATACATCCGCATCTCACACCGATCGGTACCGATACTCGTTTAATATCGGCTTTTAAAGCCAATATTTGTGGAGTTTGTGAAATGGCGTCGACTCCATTGGGCCCAGTGAAAAAAGAATTTCATTTTTTTTTCATTTTTTTTTCAATTTATAAATGCAAGTTCCTGTGGTTTATGTGTATGGTATGCGTTTTACGTCTCTATGCAGATGAATTGGGGAGTGTATAAATTGTTGATGGTATTTTCTCCTCGACGTCTACAATCAGTGCAACTCCTATCATAAATGATTCATTCAACCCTAATTCATCGACCAGTAAACACTTATCTAAACTTCTTGCAATTCCGGTATTATATATACATGAGTTGAACAGCATGCCTACTCGTTGTTTGGTTGGATTTATTCTGCCTGACACGCAATGTTGCATGAATTTAATCACTCAAACAGAAGAATTACAGATTTCTGATTCGGATTGTAGCCATGTCGCTGCATTTAACTTTAATGTCCACTTTAAACTTGATTTGCACACACATGTCGTGTTCCGTAGCTGTAAAATGAGCTAGGCAGGCTAAAGTGGCTTACGATAAATCATGTCATTATAGTGTTGCATTGTGTTATTGTTTAGTAGAAGTGTGTACGTCAAAGCAGTTCAGATTTCATAGGACTTGGATACTCGTCTGAAATAAATTGACCACCAACAAACAGGATTGAATCACAATGACGAACACACATCGATAGGTCAACATACAATGCAACAAGCGCTAGAAACATTATACATACCTTCTTGAAAAACGAAGATCCAGCCTTATTTAGAGTTGCAAAATGGCACAAGAATCACACCACACAACGGCACAGCGGAAACTCTTACTGAAATTGTGTTGATTCTTTTTTTTATTAAACTATGTACAAACACAACATACAATGTTTATTGTAGAACTTCCGTGTACTGTCATTCAGGCAATACATGCTGGATTCCAACATAACATATTTATAAATCAACCAACTAGGGACTGCTGTCCTTTGCTAATTCGTAAATTGGGATATTGTCATCTTGTTTAGGGCATGCTTGTTTAAACTGATTGATACTATCTCTTGCTTCCAGAAACACTGGTTAGATCTGCTATTGAACGATGACAATTGATAAAGTTTGCATGTGCGAAGAATCGTGGTACCCAAAGTTAATAATCTGCAATTACGATGTGGTCATTAATGAAATTGTGCGGACGGAAAGAAAATCCATTTTGCGACGTGTTCACAAGATTTCGTTTTTGCTTCATCATTAGTTTTCAATTTTTGTACAATTCGCTTTGTGAGGAGTTGACAAAACAAACCATATGGAACTCTCGTTTACACATATACGTAGACACAATAGCACGGGTGTTGCCTACGAGTTACTATTATTCTTTAACTTTTTAGGACTTCAGAGAGATAAAACTATATACTTCAGCCGTTTAACTGTTGAAACTAGGTATTTTAGCTTTGGTAGTCATTTATTTTGATTGCTGAAACTAGTTTATTCAGCTTTTAGACAGCTGGGATTATGGCAGTTCATTTTCTCGATCGGGTATGTGTTAGACATTGTGCCTTGTAATTGTGGTCCGATGATTAAAATGAGTGATGCCTTCCCTGCCTGACTTATGTTTTCCTTTTCCTATAAATCGGACTTGAAGTTGAGCACCGTCCTCGTTAGCCAGGTGGTTGTAGCTTCCACCCCGGGAACGAAAGGTGACGGGTTCGATTTCAAGCTGGGACATTACCAAAGTCGTCCAAATTGAACTGATATATTTAACGCCGTTGCTTGGTATTCTGCATACGAGTAACACAATTGGCTAGTTACAGAAAATTGCTGACGGTCCGATATCAGTATAGAGCTTCTGGTTAGTCTCCATTTTACTTTACATTAAACATTAATTAGTAAGTAATTCGAATGATATGTGCAGTCTAACTAAAATAGATGGGCTGCACCAGTGCGCAGTTTATTGGTCTCGGCCAATGCATTAAAAATTGCATGAATGTGCAACTTTCTTGTTAAAATACAATTATCCAATCCCCAATCCACACCGTGTAGCCAAGTCTTGTAATAAGGTTGTCTTTTAGCTGTGCAATGCCAAGCCAATGGTAGAGGTGTTCGCTACAGTTCAACAACAGCCAACGTATATGTGATATATATTATAATCTAAGACGTATAATTACATAGAAAAGAAAGTCGGTATACGTCTGGAAGTTATTGTTTACTATACTTGACGTGCCGATCATTTTCGATTGCACTTAAACCAGATAGTGCACCTGGATTACATCGGCAAAATCCAAATTTTATCAAACATGTGATAAACACAGCAGTCTGCCATTGTGCAGCATTCCACATTGGCGTTGTCTTGGAAAATCTGGTATATAGAACATTAATTTAAGTTAACAGTTACTGTAATCCTTCACGTACCATGTGACAGTGCGCGGCTTGTCATGCACAAACGTTCTAGTCGGCCGAGTGGTTGGAGCGTCTATCTCAAGAACGTGGGTCCCATTCCATGCCACAAGATACTAGTACCCTAGTTGTTGAAACTGCTACTGGTTATCGCCATAACTCGACGCTGAGAATACGAGTTCAGTTCGCTTGACTCGGGGTCCGGAGAGTCCTAATATGACTGAAATTCTGATGATAATGGTTGTACCTTAATTTTTGGTACAAAATTACACGAACACGTGAAACATCATACTGATCAATCAATATTATTTTAGTTAATGTATTCCTAATGTATATAATAAAAAATAATTTAAAAAAGATTATGAAAATCGGACCAGGAAGGAAGCACTTAACAGAAACAGCCGTACATTGAACGTACAGAAAGGAACATACTAAACTGAAAAACTGACCAAGAAAATGAAATAAGTAGCTTGCAAAGATATTACTCCAATGTTCACGGTTTAGAACAACGAATGGTGCATAGCATATACACATTGTAAGTGTTCAACAATTTAGTATGGAGAAAACTGAGCGCCTTGAGAACTTTGAAAATGTCAGCTTAATTGTTACAAACACTACGTGTATACATTGGAAAGTTTAAATTGGTTAATTTAAATGATTTTCTGGTACATGTATTAGTATCTTTGTCGGCACACGACGTTGAGACGAATGTTTTTATCGGTGTGTTTTCCAATTAACTGTACTGTTAATTGCACTGCTACGGAGCTTGAAATATTAGATAAAGGAACAATGTACATAGTCACCAAATACACAAACAGACGAAGAAAATCAACTTTCTGAAAATCAATGGGTTATGCGCAATCGACATTTCACAGTAGTTTTATGAAAATTAAAATCCAACTTCACATTGTATTACAAATTGATCAAACATCGTGTCTTAGAGTTTAAATGATATAGATTGTAAGTTTACATTATACAGCAAACACCTTATTCAACGTTCAGCCACTGTAAATATTTGATGTGACAAGTCTGTGAAATATTCATAAGTCTTAAATAACAACATATACATATATATTTGCTGGTACAGTTATATCCACAAGGCTTCTTAGTGGAAAACCTGATATATTTTGACTGAAGTTACAAATATGTTCTTCACATATTTCCAGTAGATTGAAGAATAACCCATGATTGATGATTTATTAAGCTGTGTGAAGTTGGCTCAACATACGACATACGACATTCAAAAAATCGAATGTCGTCCAGCTCGACATACGACATTGGACGACATTCAAAAAATCGAATGTCGTCCAGCTCGACATACGACATTGGACGACATTCAAAAAATCATCAAAAATCGAATGTCGTCCAGCTCGACATTGGACGACATTGGACGACATTCAAATATCATCAAAAATCGAATGTCGTCCAGCTCGACATTGGACGACATTGGACGACATTCAAAAACTCGTCTAAAATCGAATGTCGTCCAGCTCGACATTGGACGACATTGGACGACATTCAAAAAATCATCAAAAATCGAATGTCGTCCAGATCGACATTGGACGACATTGGACGACATTCAAAAAATCATCAAAAATCGAATGTCGTCCAGCTCGACATTGGACGACATTGGACGACATTCAAAAAAATCGTCTAAAATCGAATGTCGTCCAGCTCGACATTGGACGACATTGGACGACATTGGACGACATACAAAAAATCATCTAAAATCGAATGTCGTCCAGCTCGACATTGGACGACATTGGACGACATTCAAAAAAATGGTCAAAAATCGAATGTCGTCCAGCTCGACATTGGACGACATTGGACGACATTCAAATATCATCAAAAATCGAATGTCGTCCAGATCGACATTGGACGACATTGGACGACATTCAAAAACTCGTCTAAAATCGAATGTCGTCCAGCTCGACATTGGACGACATTGGACGACATTCAAAAAATCATCAAAAATCGAATGTCGTCCAGCTCGACATTGGACGACATTGGACGACATTCAAAAAAATCGTCTAAAATCGAATGTCGTCCAGCTCGACATTGGACGACATTGGACGACATACAAAAAATCATCTAAAATCGAATGTCGTCCAGCTCGACATTGGACGACATTCAAAAATATGGTCAAAAATCGAATGTCGTCCAGCTCGACATTTGACGACATTGGACGACATTCAAAAAATCATCTAAAATCGAATGTCGTCCAGCTCGACATTGGACGACATTGGACGACATTGGACGACATTCAAAAAATCCTCTAAAATCGAATGTCGTCCAGCTCGACATCGGACGACATTGGACGACATTCAAAAAATCCTCTAAAATCGAATGTCGTCCAGCTCGACATTGGACGACATTGGACGACATTCAAAACGTTGTCAGTAATTGAATGCCTTGCAGCTCGAAGACGTTAAAACATAGTTGAGATGATGTTAGTAGTCAGTAATTTGGAAAATATCGTCTCTGGTGTACACTAGAATGTCGCGAAAATTAATTACATTACTCACCTTTACTAGCAATATCCTGTGTACAGTATACCGCAGTGATGATTACATTTTAAATATTGTTACGGCATTTTGACCCCATTCAAAACAATAATTAAAACCAGTGTATGTAGTTATTTATACCCGCGCGAAATCCCGTTCACAACGGTCCCATGATTGTGTGTACCGTATTATGGAAACATATGCGTGCACATTCTCCGCTGTCGGCGGATTCGAAATGCATGATTGTTATATTCGAATTTTATTTGAATTGTATTCGAATTATCTTAGAAGTATTTCTAACGACATTTAGACAAGCTGTAATAATTTTGGTCATTTCGAATCATCATTCGGAATTTGTTTCAAATTTTTAGTTTTTATTAATTCCGACTCATTCGGACCCATTCCGGCTGATTCGAGATTCGTATGATTGGGGTATCAATTACGTCTATCGCAAGCCCGATACCTGTAAAAACTACATACACATGGGTAACGAACTAGTATGTGTTTATCCACGTCCCTATTGTTTCGCTTACCAATCATGATGTAATAGTGTATGTTGAACGCATAGCTAGACTGATTCTGACCCTGTGGTTCGGCTGTGCACTTTCCACTAACGGAAGTGTACACAGCATTACTCAAGTTTTGCGGTCAAACCTCGTAAGTTTTTTCGATTTGTTTTATGTCATTTCATGCGCATTATGAAATGAATAATAACCAAACCAGCATTGGAGACTACATAATTATGTACATAAATATCAAATTGCATCACATATAATTTCAGGTGTATTCGTAAGTAATATGGCGTCCATCTTTGACGTCATTTTGGATTCCCGGGTTCGTACAATATGTTGATAATTCATGCCGACAGTTATATATTCCATATATAAACCAAATCACTGTACAACTTATTGTGATACTATACAATTTAACTTTTATGACTTATTGTGATTGAAATATCCGGTTATTTCCCATCACTGTACGACTTATTGCAATACTATACAAGTCAACGTGTACTCCTTATTGTGATAACCGGAAGTTGACTCGTTTATACACTGTTCTATTAGTATTTAACATTGCTTGTTGCATTTTGTCACCTACCCATGAATAGGCTACTTTTGTGCCGAGTGTCACTCGACTCTTAGGCACCGTGAACAGCAACTGTAGATACTAGTATACAACAGACGGACGAACAAGAGCATTCAAAATATTATCTTAAATCCTTGTCAGGCTGCCTGAACATAACTAGTAATTATTGAACAAACACAAGTTTAGATTAAATGTCCGTGACTTTATTAACAGAACTATTATTATAACAAATATTCCAGTTGACACAAGAAAAGTATAAAGTAAAACCAAAATATCCGGTAATATCGCAAAGCAACTCGCAAATATTCCAAACTATTCACGATTTACTGAAAGTACACAAGTCTTAGCGAATCTATAAACTCCCCTAACCAAATTGATTAAGTAAATAAAACTATATTTTGTTATGTTTCCGAAATTTTGTGCATTGTGTACCGTTGAAATTCACGAAAAGAAACGCCCCACTTAAACTTCTGTGAATAGCCATGCAACCAAAATAACCTCAAATTGCGTTTCCTGATGCTAAGATTAAAGATTGTAAAAACCAAATAAGTTGTTCCGCACATTGAATAATTTAAACTCCTACGGTTGCTAAGCGACTCATCACAAAGAAAAACAATATAGCGGACAATAAAGTATCAACAAATACAAACTTTACATGACTGACTCCTTACATCAGCAAGTGACAATATTCGTTCATTCTACAATGATTGAACAAAAAGTGCAACATTTTAAATCCAAACATGCACACATAAACAAGGTAAAGTCGCGGAAATTGATTACGTTTAGATAGGCCGTTCTGATATGGGTAAATATGCTAGATCTAAATGTAAGTAAGATTATTAGCATAATATAACAGAGAAATGTGCTTTGTCAGTTGAGACGTTCAAAGTTAACATAGAATAACAGAAATAATGATCGTATATTAAATGCACGCCTTAATGTTATTATACATTCGATTTTAGACGATTTTTTGAATGTCGTCCAATGTCGTCCAATGTCGCGAGCTGGACGACATTCGATTTTAGAGGATTTTTTGAATGTCGTCCAATGTCGTCCAATGTCGATCTGGACGACATTCGATTTTTGATGATTTTTTTAATGTCGTCCAATGTCGTCCAATGTCGATCTGGACGACATTCGATTTTTGATGATTTTTTTAATGTCGTCCAATGTCGTCCAATGTCGATCTGGACGACATTCGATTTTTGATGATTTTTTGAATGTCGTCCAATGTCGTCCAATGTCGATCTGGACGACATTCGATTTTTGATGATTTTTTGAATGTCGTCCAATGTCGTCCAATGTCGATCTGGACGACATTCGATTTTTGATGATTTTTTGAATGTCGTCCAATGTCGTCCAATGTCGATCTGGACGACATTCGATTTTTGATGATTTTTTGAATGTCGTCCAATGTCGTCCAATGTCGATCTGGACGACATTCGATTTTAGACGATTTTTTGAATGTCGTCCAATGTCGTCCAATGTCGATCTGGACGACATTCGATTTTAGACGATTTTTTGAATGTCGTCCAATGTCGTCCAATGTCGAGCTGGACGACATTCGATTTTAGACGATTTTTTGAATGTCGTCCAATGTCGTATGTCGAGCTGGACGACATTCAATTTTTTGAATGTCGTCCAATGTCGTATGTCGAGCTGCACGACATTCGATTTTTTGAATGTCGTATGTCGTATGTCGTATGTTGAGCCAACTTCACACAGTTGATTTATTATTGATTATAGGAGCTATTTTTATAGTGCTGCAAAATGATCATCGTAATTCTTTTATTGTTTATCTCAAACACTCTATTAAGATTTTAAGATCATTTGAAAGTTTCCACCAGAATGTTTTGTGAAATCACCACTGGTGTGTACAGTGGTATATTTTCTTATTTTCATTCATGTCTGTCATTTTCATCGTATTTTCAAAACCTGGGGTTGTTTTATTTGAAGATCTTATATGTAAATAATAAATTATATATAATTATAAATGTGAACAGTCTCACGAAGACCCTTGGAATCATTTCTTATTCTAATCATAATAATTTTAGGGTTTGAGAAGATCAAACATTGTAGCTTATTAATGAGATGGTGTAAATATTGGTGTTGAAAATGTAGCATAATTGTAGCTATTAATGTGATAGTGTAAATATTGGTGTTGAAAATTAGCAAAAGTGTAGCCTATTAATGTGATGGTGTAAATATTGGGGTTGAAAATTAGCAAAATTGTAGCCGCCGCTTATTAATGTGATGGTGTAGATATTGGAGTTGAAAATTAGCAAAATTGTAGCTTATTAATGTGATGGTGTAAATATTGGTGTTGAAAATGTAGCATAATTGTAGCTAGCTTATTATACTGTGATGGCCTTTGTTAATTATATTGAATTTCTTCTCTGATAAAACCGCTAATGTTCTTGAAAATGAGATTTATTGCTAAGAATATATTGTCCTATTTAAACCTTGGGCTAGGATGTGCCATTAACATGTGCAATGTTTCAAAACGATACAACCTATTTAAATAATGCTACTTTATTACTGAAACTCGGAATTCCGTATGATCCTATACCGGCAATATATACTACTAAAAATTTGATAAGGGCCAAGACATTTTCCATTTGAATATTTTGCAAATTGAATAAGATTGACTGGTAGAATTTTCAGAAACATAATGCTACATCTGCAATATTGTAAACCAATAAAGATTACTTCAAAATTTAATGTCTAAGTACTGATAAGCCCAACCCCATTAAAATGTGCGTGCTGCATTCAAGCCTCTGTAGTAACAGACTGTGGTCATTTTCTAGGCATTTTGGGTCTTACACGATATGGTAATAAAAACGGAATAAAAATTTCCTTTTTAATCTAGCCACTTTGTTTCCCGCTAATAGGGCTTATCAGTTACATGGAAAACGACGTCGTTTTGGCAATGCGTATCAAATGTAAGACATCAACTTTCGAAATTTAGCACCAAATAACATGATATTTTATTAATTGTACAACGTTTTCTTCATCGGTTTTTTTTACATTTAACGTGAGACGGACACCAAAGTCGATTTCTTGGCCCTTAGCAAAGTTGGAGTAGTATAACTTGAACCATGTAGCATTTACATTGTTGCTTACTCTGAACATGTAGAACAATTTACAAAAGTTACAAAATGATATGTCTATTTCCATCTGAAGCACATTGCTTTTCATATATTGGCCTATTTGAACCTTTTTTACTGGTTATTCCTAAATGTTTCACTCGTTATATTTACATGTGTTTATCGATATATTTTATCTTACAAATATTGTGTAAACTAGTTTCACCAGAAGGTAACAATACCGTGTATCTACATGAGATAGGAGAAAAACGTCATAATCAACTTGTTAGATAAAGGCAACATAAGCCAGATGTCCATAAAGTGGAAGTGTACGATCGTAACGCTGCAGGAATGTTCCATGGTTACCTTAGATAGAACACAGCAGAACAATAGATACAGTACAATATTAATATGATCTAAAATAGTTCTAGTACATACTGCTTATTTTCACTCAGCTAGGGTCTCGATGATAAAAGTTAGTCCAGGTTGAAACTATGAAAATATTTCTACTAGGGATTTTTGAAATTCCAATCCTCTGGGATAACGCTGATGAAAGTTACATACATGTACTTGTATATAATACTGACCTTTCATGATCAAAGTGAATCTCTAAAATACAAATGTATTTCTATTACATCATTACAGCTGGAATTTCACTCAGTTAGTTAAAAGTTATAGTAGTGCAAAATGAATGTCTGAATATTCATACTAGGTATTGTTGGAATTTCGATCCACTGGGATCACGCTGGTGAAAGTTTCATATATAATAACGACCTTTAAAACCTAAAACTATTGTCAAACTTGTTACTTAAGGGAGTAGAGTCTAATCTTTAGTGAGATAGTGTCATTTTCATTAAAAAGCGTTTTTTGTCTTCAAATTAAAGTTGTTGAATAAAATAAGCATTGTATTATGATGCACTTCATGTACTCTTGAAGTTCAACCCAAAATAAATATTGATGAAGTGAATTTATTGAAACATGGCAGCATTTTTATTGCAAATCTTACTCGTTCACAAGCAAAGTCAGCATGACAAGTGTGTTGTCGGGAACAAAGCCAATATTATAAGGAAGAAACTCTTACAAAGAAATAATTATGAAACAAATTCATGAACTTGTATCATGCAAAAACTCAATGCTCATCAATGACCTTGCAAACCGAAAGTATAAAAATGGCAATGTTTCTTGAATATCTTTGTAAGTACATGTATACAGTTTTTAAGTATACATTTTTCAGTCTTAAACTAAGTAAGGGTTTGGTCCCTAGAGTTATATTGTAATAATAATATACATTTAAGCAAGTACCCAAGGGCCGTTTTTGTGTTTGCGAACGAGAAACATTTACAATGAAATGCTGTCATACTTCAATAAACTCACTTTATTAATATTTATTTTTTTGTTTAACTTCAAGGGTATATGTAGTGCATCATAATGCTATGCTTACTGTATCCATCAAATATCAATTTGAAGAATAAAATGCATATAAAAAGAGCATGCACCCCCCACTATAGATCATTCCATGTCCTTAATGGCTTACACGGCAAAATTGGTATATTTAACCCTCGTAGAGTATTATACGAAGAGCAGCATGCATACAAACGTATTGCAGAAAGTGCTACACTCAAAAGTCGTACAGAAAGAGTCGCATACAAAATGTGGCATTTCACGATTGCTATATCCATGTTTGTCTTTAAAGCTATAAATAAAAGTTTTCACTGTCATTGTCAAACATTGATTGCAATGATACGTCAAACCAGGAAGCAATATCCTTTTTTAAATATTACTTTTTTTTCTCTTTTCGTTCTTGGAATACTGAATTTAGTATTTTAACATTTCCTGGTTGTTCTTTTTCTCGGCTAGATCTATTACTGTTTTATAGACATTGATTATTGAACAATAAATAATACAGGTGTATGAACATATGCTTAGAGCTTACACTTCGTGTAATTGAAATTATCACTGATCTGATATATATTCTTGAAAACATAGTTTATATTATACTGGGTGTATTTAAACGCGCGATATTATTTGCCAAATTTTACAAAATTTTAATGTTCATAAATACGAACCCAATATTTTTAAGTTTATACGAGGGTTGTTCATTTAATACCCGGACGATCGTCATTGCTGAAAAAATCATTGGCTGATATTGATGAAAACTTACAGGAATACATTCACACTATTCCTTTATTCGCATACGAAATTTCAACTTGTTGCGACGAAGGGTTTACATACTAATAGTGTTTTAATAAGTACGTGTAACGCGAGTCGGGCCAAGTCGACGTCAAAAAATTGTGATGTTACGCCATTTTCGCTCCTAAAACGCGACACTGTTTCTCCATTTGATCATCGTTTTGGAGCAATAAAGTCTTGCGAGCACGCCAATTTAACATTTTAAGATGTTCGGTAATTATGTTAAATGCTATATTCACGATAATTTCGCATGATCTCGTATTTACAATATGAGTTTTTCTTCAAGTAGTGTTTACCATCCAACAGGTGTTTAACCGACGACACTTTCCTGTTTCTGACGTAAGATTGGCCGGGCCTCGGATCATCACGGGATGGTTCTTGTCATTATGGAACCGTTTAAAAGCAGAAATCCACCGATACAAATATTCTCATAAGGCTTCTCTAAGATAGAATCTTTAGTTTTATAGGTGTATGACCAATACTTTTACGAAATTGTATCATAATCCGTTTTTTTCCTAATAAATTCGATTCCTTTGCATTATTAATGGAAACACACCCGTTGTCACTAAACAACGTTTCAAACACAGTAACAGTACAGAAATTACAACAAACGTTATACAATCGTTACGTAGATGTAGACATAACATTATCAAATATTTTCAGTTGAAAATAGGCAATTATACCACGAACCCTGCCACATCAACACTCTACAGTTCACAAAGAACTTGGGTTGGGCCGGGTAGATCTTTGTTGGGTTACTATAGTAACCACAGTTTGTGTTCGGTTGAATGAAATTATACAAAGTTTTGTCAAATAATCAAGTTGGTGTGTAAGTCTTATTAAACGAAAATTCATTACTATTGCATGTTTCAATCAAGCGCTATGGAGATAGTCCGGGTGTTAAATGAACGACCCTCGTATAGGGTTAATTTTGAAATGCAATAGACACACGCTTTATGATTACTTGTAGCTCGCATGGTCTTGTAAAAGTGTGTATTTTGTGTTATCACATGTTTGACGTCGCGGTATCGTACAATAAAGCCATAATTTATTTTTGATAATACACTAGTTTATTATTAGCTTTCAATGGATTATGGAGATTTTTCAGTGAAATAAACAGTGAAAATAACAGTGAAATTACCACTTTGTTATTTTCACTGTTTTAGAAGCTGGTTCCAGTATCATGCGGAAAAAGAAACGTAACGTCAACGGCGCCGGGCTTTAAAATATGCGTTACGTCATCATGACGTCACAATTCTCTCGTCGTGACGTTCTAATTTCGACGTGATTTTTCCAATTAAGCCAATTACGGAACCCTTTTAAGAGAAATTGAAGTATATAATAAACAGAAAATTTGTTGATTTTTGGTGAAAGATCAATTTTATTTCACTCGTGATCACATAAAATTATATTTTCACTCGTGGCTACGCCACTCGTGAAAATATTGATTTTCTGTGATCACTCGATGAAATAAAATACGATCTTACACCGAAATCAACAAATATCCTCTATGTAATAAAGCATTGACGTGACGTCACTCAAAGTAAAATCGATGTCGTCAAATTTGCGCGTTTATTATAGTGAAAATAAGTAGCTATTTCTATGTTCCGGACGGAAAAGGCTAACATGACATTGTGATAAAAAGAACATTGTGACTTTCCACATTTATTAAACTCGTTGATTAAAATCGATAAAATGCTCGGCAAAGCCTCGCATTTTATTATTTTATTCAACTCGTTTAATAAATTCGATGTGAAAAGACACTCATATAATATCCTCTATGTATAAGCCATTAAGTCACCTGTTTATTGGATCTATACGATACCGCACTTCCCCATTCCTCCAATTAGATCATTATCAGTCCAAATGACCATGAAAACAAGAAAGTTGCATTGGTAGAGGGAGACTTTCACTAAACTTCTAGCATAGTTCAAGGTCTAATGTTTCGTCAGGGACTTGATTTCGTGGTCGAGATCAATCACGCAATTCTAGTCCTCTCTTAAAAAGATATTTATTAGTATGGCACCTGAAAGTATTTTATCATGATAAATCTAGAGGTTGTCTTTAATACCAAAACTTTAACTTGTATGTGACGTAACCACGTTAATGCTGATGGCAATTAGTCTGTATTTGAGTGGTGTGCCATTAAACTAATTATAAACTGTTTAAGTCGGTGTCTGCTGTTAAAATAGTTACCAGGGACGTCAAGCAGAATCTTTGTATGTGTGTAGTTTTTAAATCGGTTTAAAGTGAATTAGAATCGCCTGGATTTCAAAATCATCCAGACAGCTGGCGGTAAAACTAAAATCTGTTTTCACTTAACTATTTATGGAACAATGTTCTTCTTGTGGAAAATCCTTAATTTTAAATTTTAAAACCAGAAGCATTTGCAGAGTAACATGGATCGCATTGGGAATATCAGAGATACTAGACAGGCGGCTAGGCTAGATCAACCTGGATTATTTTAATTGTATTATAATGTACAGTAATTATTTTATTACAAACATTCGATTTGTTCCAGTTGGGCATAAAATCACCTGTATACTTTAAAATGCACACTTTACAACAGATGGTATAGATATGTGCATTTTAATTTGATGATAATTGATTTAAAGTTATACCGGGTGTAAGGAGTTTAAAAAGTGTGAGAATTTACTTTCATTTAGCGCACATGAAGAAGCCATATTTGCAGTACAAGAATGTTAGCGTACCGTATAGATGCAACCACAATTGCGATAACAGTATTGTTAAGAAGTGTAGGTGAAAAGGACTTTATAAATCATCCTATAAATATATTTCTATTGTAGGACAAACCATGAATTTCAGCCTCTCTGCTGTATACCTATTCACCGAAGTCCGAAACTCTACATGTTCGTTAGTAACGATTTTATCGTGATGAGAAGCCTGCAGTTTATCACCCAAACAGCTTTATCAATAGATTATCTCCTGAATCTGTTTTACGAGTATTGACTACCATTCCATGATACAGCGCGGTAACAGAATCCCGACAATGGTCATAACATTACTCAATATTGATAAAAACATCGGTATGGAGTAATTTGTGTTCATGTCTGCCCTCGCTGTGCCATTTGTCTGATGGACCCATTTATTGCAGACAGTTTGACACAGTGGTTAATAGTACCATCAATTTAGGGATTATAATAAATGAGATGCATTACTGTATTTAATTTAAACTGATACATTCCACGTCTATTATGATATACGATCTTACAGTTTGTACTTATACAAGTTCTCGATCATTGTTTCTTGTGTCAAGTACTGTCAGAGCATGTAATATTGTCTATGGTTCGGACAATTGAGAGTGAATTTTCGTCAGACCGACAATGACACCAGTTGCGATTGTGACTTGTATATATTGGGCCAACCAAGTTATGGTAGTGATTACTAGAGAAGTTATTAGTTGCTTAGTTGCTAGCGCAAGAGACAGTTAATACTTTCAGTGCTTCATTCCTGAAACACTGTTAATTCTGCCAATGTAATTCTTTAACTGTTTAGAACTTCAGACAGCTAAAACTAGGTATTCAGCCGTTTTACTGTTGAAATTAAACATGTATGTCATTCAGCTTGTGCGTTCAGTTTTTGATAGCTAACATTACATATAGTCCATTCAGCGTTTTGACAGCTGGGACTTGGGAAGTTCATTCAGCTTTTTGACAGCTGGGACTTGGGAAGTTCATTCAGCTTTTTGACAGCTGGGACTTGGGAAGTTCATTTTCTCGTTTGGTTATGTATTTGGCAATGCGCCTTGTATGTTTTCTGTGCTCGGCTGGTTAAGTTGAGTGCTGTCTTCCCTGCCCGACCTAATATTATATTTGTACCACCGAAATATTTTTCAAACTTACTATGCTAAACACTATAATTGTCAAAGAATAATACTAACTGTGCTTTCCTGGCGATCGTACATTATTATTATCTGTATGTCAAACATTGTCATGCATAGCTAAATGACGACATGAATTTCACTAGCAATTTATCAGCATGGGTGTTTAAAGTTTTATCAATGAATATAGAGGCTGTTAAGTTATCAGCAATATCTAACACGTGCTATTAATGGCACAACCGCCTGCTAGTTTCTGGAACCCATTCATCAAATCTCTCTGCAATTAACACCATGTGATATCTAAAATGCATTTTGGAATGACTGGTAAAAAACTTTGTTTCCCGGCATTCTGCAAAGGAAGGTAATAGTTGCTGAAAGTTGGTATTTTTTTAAATGCCCTTATGTTTTACTAGTAATACCATGCCAATTGCTGGACATCTTACGGATATTTACAATGACAATTATAACGAACCAATTTGACAGTTACTGTATTAATTTAGAACAGAAGTGGTCTTTTTGGTATTAAGTCGTTAACCACCTTTTGGCATCATCTTTTTATCGAAACATTGTTGCAAGTGTTCATTGTGGATGTGTGTCATTAATCCAAACATATATTTAATGATAGTAATTGAAAAGCTATTGAAAAGCTATATACCTCTGCATCGCTTAGCAGGGTAATTGTATTCTTAGATCATTCCGTAATATCTGCTTTTCTAGTTTTTTTAACTTAATAAAAACATTTCTGGTTCAGTCTGTATGCGCATCACATGTGTCTGGTAAATTAGTTAATAGTAGCTAATTGTTTGATGAATTCTGGTCGTCAATTGTCTTAGCAATCGTCACTTATACAGTTCAGTCACCTACCTCGACAAAGCAATATTTGTATTTTTGATTATTGAAAAGTCTCGTGCAGTGATTCGTTTATTGCCCTACGTGATTATCCAAATACGTATCCACCAACCATTTCCAACAAATAGTGCTATATATTCTCGTATAGAGTAAACGATTTGATAAAAATCTTTACGAATTGATCTTTTTAACAGTCACAGTAAAACGCTAAAGCGCAGAGGTAATATTTCATGATTTTTTGTTTCAAGTTCAGTGATTTTAATATCCGTGTCAGTTGCCTTCGGATTGACATTTAACTGACTGAAAGATCGTTGAAAACAGCGCTAAATATGCTTCTAGTACCAGAAAACTTTGTATTGTCACCAATCCCAGATTTAGAATAAACGAATATAAAAACTTTCTTAAACAAAACCTGGCCTGTTGTCATCCCTGAGGCAAACTTTGGCTTAGAGTTTAAGAGTTAAAGGAACATCGTTATTCTTCAATACATGAAACAAGGACCATGTTGTATTGCAAGTATTACCATACACTTTTCCTGGAATTATGAGCCGATATACTTCTTTGTTCGGCGTCAATGAAAAACAGAACATCATTTCTGAAACATTTCTGCAGTAGTCAATTGACCAGATTTATAATGATTAAATCCTGTAATCATTGACTTATCGCATGCAATTCCTCGTCTAACTAGGACAATCTGTCAATTTTATATCATAAACGATCTATTGGTAATTCGTTATTTTCGTAAAATCCCATACCAATGTAATATAAAGATGCATGTACATGTATGTGTGACATCACAAATGTTATATGTCTCTCAAAAAACCCCCAGACATTATAATTAGTTTTCAATTGTAATAATCTTCTTCAGATTGTCTTAACATCACCAATGCCAAAAAGTTGTCCTTTATGACCTACGCTTTTTATGTTTAGAAAAGCTGGAAAGAAATTGTTTTCTAAGCAAGAAATGCTGTACTTTTTTAATTTAAGACGTAATTATGTTTGACACTTTATGTTGATGTATACCAAAGTACTGGTTTGAACTTTCTATAATATATGTTTTACCCTTTTGAAGTCATTTCCAAAATTGAGTACTTTTTGAGAATTTATTGCAAAACGGGCTGCAATGATTTTTCAAACTGTAATAATATTCTCAACCCGCTTTGTTATAATTATTTTTGTAACTTTATAACAAAACGGGCTGTATTTACAGAGCATAACACATTTCAGAAAAGATCGTAGACATCAGCGAATAGTTCGTAGCCTAAGCTAGAAGCCAATAGAAAATGAGTCGTAGCCCAATGGTCGTAGCCAAAGCAATAGCATTTTTATCTTGTAGACAAATTGCGAAGCCGAATCCTCGTAGTCAAAGGCACAAAGCGAAAACTCGTAGACGAAAATGTCATTGTCTGATTTGGAAGTTGTTTTATTATACACACGTAACGTGTTCTGTTTCCCTGTAGTGTTTAACAACATTATTGCAGTATGTGATATGCCCAAGGGGCTTCGGATTCGTTGTTGTATACAAGTATTACTTGTATTTTCTTATGATATCTTAGTATGCCGCCATGTGATATACGAAGTATGTCATATGATTTATGGCTCGTGGGTTGTATGTCAAAATAGGTAAGGTTGGATTTATCGTATTTCGTGGCCCTTGAGACTTTGCTTTCAAGTTGTATCCATAAAATAAATGCAAATGCAAGATGCAAAACAGTTTGTCACGATATGGGATTGGATTTTGACCGCATTCCAAATTCCTAATGCCAGTCAATTGTTTTTTAGTTTTTTTACAAAGTTGAAGACATCTCGCCATTATGTGCAAGACTGCAATACACGATAGCATAGAAGTACTTGGAAAGAAGGTGCTTGAAGCTTTATTTCACAGGACAGCACGGCTAATTACAGCAGAGAACTGTTCTACTTCACCATCATTGTCATCCATTAATGCATGGTTATTGTCTTCAGCGTCAGCACAAGAGAAATAATAAAGCGATTTGTCCTATAATATTGAGACAATCTTGTCAATATGACGACGATTAAATGACATGCTTGGACTGATAAGAAGAAGATTGTATGACGCGTGATTATCACTTCTAGCTTGAAAGTGTTTTATCCTTCAACCGACCATAATTACAGTATTTTAAAGCAAACGTGAAAAAAGATGTCGCTACAAATCCGTTTTAAAAATTCTTCTTCTGGGCTATGAGTGTGTCCATTTGTGTGTTCACTTAGGTTTTATGAATAATAATTGTTATCATTGGCTCATCATGGGTTTGCTCTGCACGAGTTAGCTCCGGTGGATTTTAGACAATGTACCGGCGTATCGGTCGAGGTGGTGAAGTTCGATGCTGACGGGCCTACATTGCTGGTAATACAGGCATTGGCCGGGGGTAGTCAAAATTAGTCCCGAAACAATGTGTCGGTTTATCAACCTAGAGGCGACAAGGCGACTGCCCATCTTCCCTATGCCCACGTGATATGATACGTTGTGCCACGTGATATGACACCTTGTTGTTCGGATCAACACGTGTCGATTCGATCCCCGGGGAGACTACTTCACCGACCTGTACACATCGATTGATGTCTAGACATCAGGCACTCCCGCTTGGCACCGCTGGTATAAATGCATGTTTAGCAAAGTCATTCGTTAATACATGTATAAACGGAAAAGGTTCATACGAGGTGATATATGGCTACACTTCAGCACACAGATGTTCAGCCTCTTGTCGGCATACACTGTAATATTTATTGCATACAGAATGCACTACTATCATTGCCAAAACCAGTAGAAGGATTCATTTGTCTATGGAATACCAATTTGTTAGGAACATTTGTAATGGTATTGCTTTGAGCGTCATATAATATATTTTGTAACCTATTCCAATGATGAACAGCAACGATAGAAATGGCATTTCCCCTGGTAACCGTTTATATGATATATTTACTGCACTATACAATACACTTAACAGTAGGGAACAATACCGCCTGTTGGTATATGTTACACTTTCAGTGACAAAATTCTGTAAATTAAGTCTACCGGTACTAGATATGTGTTTTTGCAATGTATGAGTTGATGCAAAATATTCATAACGGATTTGTAGCTTTGTCTGTTACGGTGTATGTGTTATTTCATCTTAATATGCTTCCTGTCGCATTTATGTTATTCATTGTGACAGATATGTGTAAAAGTACGCTTTATTACGGTTGTGAGACAATGCTGTTCATTTTGATTATTTTGACACGTTTTGTTAGGAATTCAGCTGCTAATCTGACATTTCAAAACTCTTGATCGACATTCTCCATGTATTGATTGTTGTTACCAGGGGTCCGTTGCCTAAGCAAAGCGCTACCGAGCGCTTTTATTCAGTTACCTCCCGTTCAATTAAATATAGAAGGCAATGATTACCTCCCGTGGAAAGCGCTACGTAGCGCTCGCCCATGTTAACGGTCACCTGAAATCTCAATGTTTCTATGATATCTCGCTTGTTGAATCTTCCCAAAGTGGAGAAGTTGTTTGGTGCCTTGTGAAAGGGTTAGTTAGCGCTGGTAGGATATCGTCCTGGAAAATTTTCAAGGTGAATTGGTGGCCGTTTTTGAATAAATACAACAATAAACATTCATTATATTCATGATTTTCTAAATTATTCCTAATTGGAGACATTGGATATTGAGGTTTAATTTTTCTCAAGGCCAAATCACTAACGATGTCTAATGTTGAGAGAATATCCTGTTAGTTTGAAATTATTTGAGATGTTTTAGAAAATAATTGCATTTAACTGTCAAATACAACACGGCGTCCAGACTTTGTGACTCAAATCCAAACATGTATAATGGTAGAACTCTGGGAGATATTAAAGAGTTTTGGAAATATTTTCTGCTGTTACTTTAGTACTATTTGCCATCTCCAAATAAACAAAATGTTTATTTTTCGACAAGCAAACACTATATTTATGTTGTGGTAAAATGCTTTAGTGTAAAACGGACTTTTGTGCTTTTCCAATGACTTTGATTTAAGGCAGAATTAAGTGTATATTGATTTTTTGTATAAAAAGGACCTTGGTTTGACTTTAAGTTATTGCTTTAATTTCCAGTTCGTTTTCTAGACTTGCCTCAAGTGTAGACATTTAAGTGATAATGAACAGGAGCTCACCTCACGAAAACCAACAATCAACACATGAAATAGGCTAAAAAACCTCAAATGGTGTAGATGTTTTAAATCATAAACTCTGAATACGCTTGAAACATTAGTTTCCATTACCAAGGTATAAACATTATTTATTTTAAATATTTCATTTTCAGTCCCCAGAAGGGTAAGCCAATCAAAATGTATCATGTAAGGCATGTACTTTACCTGAAAGATTTACAAAGGAAGTACTTTTATAGATTCATTTGACTTTTTAATGGAATTTAAGAAGATCTCCTGGGAATGTATCTCACATTTATTTAGTGTATCAAGTGTGAGATACATTCCCAGTAAATCTTGTACTGACTCTTAGAAACATTTTGTAAGTTTTGGAAGGCTGAGATTGTATCATCATCTAGAGGCATGCACCTTTTAAAGGTACTGCCTCACAGATTGGGCAAAATGTTTTGTATATCGTGATTTTCCAACCTAACCAAGTATTGATGAAATAGAAAGCCGCTGACGGTTGCTTTATGCAATATTTGGTGCAGATAAGCAATTTTAACCACTCTCGATTTCGCCCACTGAGTATTTTTTTCTTGAAAAAAATCGCCGAGTTTCCTTCCAACATGCTTTGTGTAATTCACACATGATTTAACTGTAACATCAACAAACTACAGCGTAAACATCAGTGAGGTATTTGGTTCGTTTTCGATACGTTTTCTACAAATTTCAGGCAATTTAAGTAATAGTAGTGTTAATTCTATAGGGTCTTAATACCCTATAGAATATTTATGTAAAAATACTAAATAACTACAAAATGCCAAAGTTTCTCAAGTTATTTTAGATGCCAGTGTGGTTGTTTATGGGATATACAGGCAACTATACCAAAATTACACGAAAAATTGACGAATTTTATTTTATTTTTGCGATACACCAATATGTGAGGCAGTCCCTTTAAGGCATGCATTGAGAAATAATATTAGGTCGGAAATTGCACAACGAGACACAAAACATTCCCTGGTTTCAATGGCTCAATTTTGATGTATAATAGAAACCATGTCGTCTGATCGATTTTAACCGTCAAACCAGAACTGCGTCTGATCATTAGAGAATTTGACTGTTATTTTAATTGACCATAGAGAGACAGTTAACAACACACAAAAACATTGCGCAATCCGTCATTGTCTTGAAACCTACATATGGCCTTCCTCATCCATTGCCAACTGGAGACCACTTTTATTCCACACGCAACTACCTAGTTGTCTGTAAGATATGGACTCGTTTATTGCTGTTTTACATTCTTCACTTTTGTCAATGAGTCTTGGTAGTTTATGTGCTTGAGACACATTAAGGTAACGGATTGGAATCAGTTCTTAATTAACCATGACCTGTCTGGTGTTTTCATATGTGTGGTGAGCAGAAAGGAAGTCCAAAAATCTGCATTTGGTGTCTTTTCCCTTCAGAATAACCTTTAAAATCAAGGATACTGACCTTAAAATTAGCCTCATTCAAGGACGTTGTTTAAAACAATCACATACTCAGTCTTGGACAGCACATGTTATTCCACTATGCTAATATTCAGTTTAACCGTTCAAAGGTTACATTAAAATTTTGTACCCGTCAAAAATGACGCGCCGCCAATTTCACTTAACACGTGACCAACACCTATATAAACTACCGTTCCAGAAATTTGAATTCTTTTCGATTTTGATTCCAGCGGACGAATCGAGGTATATGGTGTATTATACTTCAGACCTAGGTTTAAGTAAACAAGTTCAATATTGGTACTGATATTGAAAGCGAAATTAATTTGATAGTTTTATTTCCCACGTCAATACAGTAAATGAAAAATGACGTCACGATAATGGACTCATGGTAATAGTGACGTCTTTGTATTAAGATTATCTACTTTGACGCGATTATTTTTCAGTGACATGGTGACCGAGTGGCTAGCGCTCTCGACTACAATTCTGCAGGTCTACGGTTAGAATCTCGGCCATTTCAGAAACGCTTTGAACAGTTGTTCACATCCAACTAGAGGTGAACTGGTTGGTTAATCAGAACTACATGTAGTCTCGCGTGTATCGTTGCTATACACCAATGAGTCTATTCGGAAAGAGCTTTATCAGCGTACCCAGTTTCCTTGTATCGTACAACTGTCTCATCCCTCGGATGTCATTGGCCGATCCGACAGAGATAAAACGGAATGACCGTGCATTTACGACTGTCTTAAAGGTACTGCCTTACAGATCGGGCTAAATATTTTGTATATCGTAGTTGTATAATCTTACTTTAAGTATTTATGTAGTAGAAAGCCACTGACGGTTGCTTTGTGAAAACTTTGCAGCAAATAAGCTATAAATATCCTATATACTTTTAGATGTAAAAACACTAAATAAAAACAAAATGCCGAAGTTTCTAAATTTATTTTAGATGTCAGTGTGGTTGTTTATGGTATATACAGGCAATCATACAAAAATACGCGAATATTTGACAATTTTATTTTATTTTTGCAATCACCGATATGTGAGGCAGTCCTGTTAAAGTCGACCACAAACAATCGAGCAACATGGGTATTCGTCAAATATGACCGAATCTGATTATTTATGTAGAAACATAAGCATAAAATATATGAAAATGATTTCATTTTGGTATCAGTAACATAATCATCAAGTTTCTAGGTGCTGCTTGAAAAAATACAAAATGAATGTATTAATGTTTTTTTCTATCAAGTGTATACGCACAACGGATCACTCAGGGAAATGTTTAGAATGTATTAAAGACGTATTCTATCCTATTACCACAAGGCATTTCTTTTTATGTTAGATGTTTGCTTTTGAATAAGAATATAACGCATAGGTTTCTCTTATCTGATGTTTTGTTATGACCAAATAAACTAGACTGGTTCCTACTTATATTCATAATTGGTACTGCAGGGTACCGGGATTCGTTCGCATTATTTTATTACGTCTCTGGCAAATTCGGCGCTTGAAAATGATTCATTGCTGGTAATGTCGTTCGTTTATGATGTCTGATTTCTTTTCTGTAATGACCCCCAGCCTTCTGGTTTATGGGAATATTATAACAAGTTTGACCTTAGAATGATTTCATTCAGTATGGAAACGTTGATTTACCGCCAAGTCGCTCTAATGACTTTAAGTCAGTCGATTGGGGTTCACAATTGTCAATGAGAAGAATGCTAGTTTAGTTCTCTAAAGGGTAGACATCTTCTAATCAGACTTATAACATTTAGCAAAGTTAGTCATAGTTTTTCCAAACTGTACCAAATGGTCAGATAAGCTTTGACAAATATAACATATAACATATAATCAGTCTTCTCAAAATGTCGGCAATGGACCAAACGTGCCAAAGGGACAATCATTAAAGATGGCATGCGCCTCAAGCACTGCCCCTGTTCATACACAAAGAAACCTGATACAAACGTAAAATAAAAAAAAACAAGGCAATGAATGCACCTCATAATTCTTAGGCAAATGTCACTTAGCGATATTTTGACTTTGTCTCGGTAACTGACAAACGTTTACAAACGTTCTTGGTTTCCTATTACTGTTCTATCTTTCAAATCTGAATAACCATTCCTATGACGTTTATGTCATTCTAAAGTTAACTAACGACTTGTAGTACTCTACCCTATTGTAGTTACGATAATTTCATACGATATCGAGGGCATCTCATCTTGCTGTCAAAACTGGCGTTTGTCCGTTTTTCCTTACGTTCTGGTGACGTCACTTTTACCTTACGAGTTCTGATTATGTTAGCTCCTTACGTTCAAATGTCTTTATTTTGCTGACAACGCCCAATGTGTAGCAGGCAATGTATTGGAGATGTTTGAAAACTATCGATGGTGCAGTATAAAACATGTGTCTCATAACGTAGTGTTTATGGGCTGCGCCGGTGCGTGTTACTATGGTTTCGAAATTGACTATTTTAGAGTTGCATAATAAATCGGATATCGACTTTTCGCAATTGAATGCTGACTCAAGATTATGTATAGTCCAGATAATTTGACACGACTATCGAACCTCTATTAGCGTAATTCCACAGCTGATTTATTGTATGTATTTATAACCCAGGTTTGTGTTTTCTTTAGCCGGGAGTATCACGAAGACGCTCGAGGTGTAATGCCAACACAAATCTAAAGAACCGGTTTTGCACGATTTGCTCGCGGAAAAATATACATATGTAGATCTTTATTCAACGCAAGAATCCTGTAATGTATTCATGCATAATATTCAGGATAGTGTCAAATTCTCCGTGCTATGATAATATATGTATAAAATTAAAAACTGTTCTCGTGAGAGCCCCAGTTCTGTTTATTTTTTAACGTCCCTCGTACCACTAGAAAAAGCGATTAATTTTGCATGACCTGCACTACATAACAACGGAAAATATTAACGAGTATTTAACACGAATCGAAGAACTCTCCAAATACCAAGATTTCTGCCATATATGCTCGTGTGTAAAGTACCATTTTATTCACGTGATTTCCAACCAAATGTATCGTCGTGTATACGTACATGAGGGCACTTCATGCAGGGCAAGGGTAATCACCCATTATATTCAAATTACCAGTGCGTGCATGGTATTATATTTGGGACTCGTTTTATATCAGAATATTGTAGACATAATAGACTAGGGGTGTATGAGGCGCAGGGCTAATTAGCCTAGCTTTGTCGTGTTTACGGAATTTCGAGAGTGTTCATGGTAGGAAAACAGCTTGGGCACTCACCTTTTTGATAGCTGAAGCTAGTTCATTCAGCTTTTTGACAGCTGGGGGTTTGGCAGTTCATTTTTTCGTTCGTTATGTGTTGGGCATTGTGTTTGTAATTGTGGTACGTTTTTTATGTTTTTGAGCTCGGCTGGTTAAGTTGTGTGCTGCAATCCCTGTCAGACTTTATATGATCTTTATTTATGGTAGAAATACAAGATAACCTTTGTTTTGACGATACGTATCAATTAATCTTTAAAGAGGTAGTATGTCTCTGTATCTATGACAACATTTAGGTCAACCTTTCTAGAGCTGCAACATTTGGGAACACACTTAGTTTAGTGGTGGTACAGTGGTTGTTGTTCTGGAGTGGTATTTAATATTGATATTATCTAAATGGAGAATGATTATGCCGTTTAAGAAAGGTTGTTGCTCTATTGAGGGCCGCTATAGGCAGATTGCACTGTATGTTTTAATTGCGATTTAGTTATGTAGTCATTACAATTACTCGTTTTGAAAACAATACATTTTCTATGAAACTACAGTTAAAACTGTACGAATCGTTCATTATTCAAAACATTTGGAATGGGCTCCGTATGCATTTAAATTCATTTTCAATATTAAAGAACTGAACAGTTTTAGCAAAATATATTCGTATATGTTCATCATACTTCGAACGCTTGTTTGTATTTAGCGACGTCCTTTTTAAATGAGCTGGGACTCGGGTTGGGTAGCAAGGGAGACAACTTCATTATTCAATGTAGATCATTGAATGTTTTCTTGTATTTATTTCTTGCTGTGTTATTGTAGTGTACGTCGATTGTAATATTACATCGCAATAAAAGGTTATAATTTTTTACCATGTATCGTATTACAATACAAATCATTGGGGGATATAAAAAATGAATAATAAACACTAATAATAAAAATATTTATACAGATATAAGCCATAAAACGGTTGTGTCATTATTCATAAAGTTATTATCATCTGCATTAGCGGTTTGTAGCACTACGTGGAAATAAGATCACTGCCTGGGAAAAGCATACAGTCGCCTTTAGGTATAATTATACGATGGCAACTATGATTAACTTATTTATAAGATTTAATACATATGACATATAAGAATATAATTTACCGAGGAAACTATGTTCATGTATAATATTTCGTGGACTTTCTTCATTCCTAACGCCTACAGTTTCAGCGCAAGCTTATAACAGTAGCTTTACTATGTTTGTAATAAAACAAGTAACCATAGCGCATCTTTTCAATGATTGGGCCTTTTTCTGCTAGTCGTTATTAGTTGTTTTCTGTACTGTAGTATGCAGAGTAAAAAGTTAACGCTGGGTTTGAATCTAACCTTTGATAGGAGTTTTAAAGCCATCCGGATAACCTTTCCATTTCAAGATTTGAGACACAACTCGCCTGAAATAAAATTGAATACACACCCCCACATCTACACTTGCAAATGAATCAGATAGACCAAAGTATGTTATGGATACTAACTTAGCATTAAAGTGCAATCCGTACGCAGACCCCAGTACTTAATTTGTTTTGCACTTATCTACACTTACTAGTATATGTAATCATGTTAGCTCAGCTTTAAACGCATCCTGTTAAACGTCCGCGTCTATAGCAGATGCAGTAAAAATGTACATGTTTTTGCATTGCAAAGACCATTCAAAGTCAGACGCTAGCGGCGACATCACCTAGCCGCCCACACAATAGACATATACAGGCGGTGTAGCATATCAGTTTTATGAACGATCACGTTTTCTATTTACAATTTATCTGCAAAAGGATGGTTCGTGCTATAATGGAAAGTTATGCTGCATAAGTGGTTTAGTAAGCGATGTGGAAATTTTGGTGAATTTCGCAAAATTACTAAAATGCTAATGCTTCAACTAGCGTAAATTTTTGCCAATGTAGAATACTACTAAGAAATTCTAAACATCGCTGTTATTTCCGCTCTCCTAATGTCTGAAATTCAGAAAACTTTTCTTCCCTCGCAAATAACCGCTTATGCAATATTATGCAATTAGCGTGTTTAGTTTATACTAATTTTTGAAGGTCGATTGGGAATTTGGTTTTATTCCAACTTTCCAACGCTTTCATTCCACTAGGCTATCGGGAAGGGGGTGATGATTGTGTTTAGGACAAACACACGACGTTCATGAATATAACATAAATTGCACACGTCGGCATGATTGAACGTTTGTCCAAACCAAGGCGCCTACGTGTGTGCATGTTTTATGCATACTGATAAAACGCCGTGTTGAGAAATTGGTAGCCTGACAAAAATATACATTTGATGTCCGTTTATGCATAATACATCTGACTCAGTCTCGGGTAATGATCTATTATTATGTATCGACTTATTTATTACAGTCCTCCATATTGGCATATTGAGTACGTATAGGTTCAGAGAAAGAAATGATGAAGAATTTATGAATGTCATAGATGTAACATTTTCAGATAACACTGTTAGTTTGTCTTCAGACGTAGCAACCGTTATAGTAAATACACTAGGAAATAAAAAAGATATTAATCACAACTGGACTGTCTTACAAACAATCGATGTTTATGAAATATATAGGGCGAATAAAAGTCCAAGTACAACAAATATTGGACTGGTCCATAGTATACCAGTTGTATACTTTAAAGAACAGACAAGTTCAAGCCATACATACACGGAGGCAGCACCTCACACAAGAGACAGACACAGAACGTTCATATCATCCGCATCCCCCACAAAGGTAACTTCAAGCAACTCCATATACTGACCCCACAGTGAATAACACCGCATTGTCATTAGAATTATGTGTATCGGTGCTATACACCGGGCACATTAAAGAACCTGGCTGTCTATTCGAAATAAGACATAGGCGCACTTCTTCAGCGCCGGACATGCCTGTATCTAATGTCTCTCTCTCTCTCCCTTCAGGGGCGTTCACTCAGTCTATCCCTCTGCTCAGATCATGCTGTATCTGCACTGGTAGAGGATGCACATGCGCCCTTGTGGCTGCAACACTATAATGTAAAGTGCCTTGGAACGTGCGTTCGCATGAAAAGGGCGCTATATAAATCGGGTATATTTATTTTTTATTTTTATTTAATTATCATATTACCATAAACGAATCTAGTTGCAAACTGCAACTACACCAATGGGTCTCAAGTACAATTATACAGAAATAAAATTGAACGCTTATTTGCCAATTTTGTCCTTCCCCGTATTTTTCCGATTCGTCGACGCTGGCTTAGATGAGAAGGTCCACCTTATAAGACTACGAAATCATGTTGACCAAACTGAAGTTGAAAAAGCTTCCATAAGAAAAGAGAAGTTTTCAGATAGTTTTTTTCTTGTTTTCTCAAAATAGTGTTTTTGTTCTTACGACCTTCTCGTTTTTGTGCTGGTAGCGAGAGGTAAACATGCAATATTTAATTTAAGGCCTAGCGTGAAAGTGTATATGAAAGTGTGCTTATATAGGATCTACATTGTATTAGTCACTCAGATTGGACTAGGCTCATGCGATTAATGACAAAACGTGACTAATCTTATCGTCCTCTGTACGTTAAATACATGTATCTGTTTAATTATAAGGATGCGCGGTAGAAGAGTCTTGATGTATAAAGATGCGAATTGTAAGGATGTAAACAGTGATGTATTTCAAGTTAACATGAGTGTGCCCATTTTCAACCAGTGCCCCTTTTCAACCACGGTTCACTTATAAACATACTAGGTCAGTTCGACTACGTTGACCCACGGGAATTTGAAATTCCATCCATGAAATATCATAGCAGTCGATCCATTCAAAATCGCTCTATACATTTATTATACTGACAAGGATGGAAAGTTGGAAACGCATCCCCCATCAAAATGGAATCCCGTAGCTAGTGCTTTATTTTCTCGTTCAGTTGTGTGCTGGGCAATTGTACCGTGTGATTGTGGTCTGTGTTATTTCTGCTTTCTCTTTTGAGTGCTGGCTTCCTCGTCCGAATTGTCATTATCTGTGTACTTTATACTGTATAATAATGCGCATTCAGCAAAACATTTTGAAAACAATATATAATATATTTCTGTAGAATCGCCAAACCATTGTAGAACAACCGGTTCATCATGGCTTACCATATTTCATTTATGTTCAGTACAATTACTGTGTGATGACTTTTAATAACAAACCGCTATTGTGTGTATATTGAACATCGTTTTAAAATTTTGCCAGTTTACGAGACTTCCTCTGAATAATTCATTTGAAATTTCTACAATTCATACTCTGCTCGAAAATTATGTTGTCTACTCTATAATCGTTCCCACTAGAAACAGATTAAGTCCATATTGCCATAATAACGTAGACTTAAATATGTCTATATACTCGGCTATTAGTATCCATTAAAGTCGGAGTTTCCTTCACTGTGCATGCGCTTACGGGTTGCTATGGCGCGTCTTTCTCCGCAAGATTGAATTCTCCGTCATTTATCATGGAAATGTCTGAACATTTGCCGGTGGGATGCAAGATTGTAACTATAAGGCGGGCTATGGACAGCTATATTCTTCCCGAACAGGTTAGTAATTACTCTCGAGGCTTCCCATTGCAAGGAAATCAATTAGCAATATCCTTCGGGGACATAGTTCTGGTCATAGATGAAGGTTAACTCACCTTACTGTTCGATAGTCATAATTAAATAACCGGTGGCAGTGTAATGTTGTGCGTTGCGCATATATCGCCTGCTTACAAGCCAAAAAACGTGCTACAAAATACAAAGAACAGACGCTAACTTTAACATCTCACGTCGCGGAAGCCTCATGTATATGTACACATTTGAGAAACACCATGCCAAAATTCATGCCACAAATCTTAAATTCCAAGCCCAATCCTAGCTGTAATATTGTCGTAAGTCATTGTGAGATCAGATAAATTTGATGTCACAAATGCAAAAGGTTGTGCGGACTCATACATAACTGCAAACGACTTTAAAAACCTTAAATTTTACATTTGTCTCAATTTTGTCTCAGAATCTTATTTGAACAAATTCTCAAGGTTAGCTAACATTCGTACTTGAGATGCGTTGGAATATTTGAGCAAGGCAAAGTGACAAACTAGACCTCGGATAAAATGTAGCATCGATCACGCTGCGACGGATAAATGTAGCACTTTCGATCACGCTGCGACGGATAAATGTAGCACTTCGGTCACGCTGTGACGGATAAATGTAGCACTTTCGGTCACGCTGTGACGGATAAATGTAGCACTTTCGGTCACGCTTTGACGGATAAATGTAGCACTTTCGATCACGCTGCGAATACCTGCTGTTACAGCCCTTGTAAAATGGATAGGCAGCCTAGGCTAGGGGAGATAACTAAACCTTTATGACTAGACATTGAACATGGAATAAAAACACAACATTTTGATGTGGGTAGAATAAGAGTCAGCAATAACTTGATAAAACGACAGGGAATACTGATTAGGAAGCGATGATTACGTGAGGGCCATACTATAACTTAATAACGCGACAGGAAATCTGACACAGACATGCCAGAATTGCAATATTTGGGTAAGGGTAATCAAATTTAATTATAACTAAATGACAAAGAATGAGCATACAATTAACAACCCTGCTTTGATGATGGTGTAAAATGAAGAAAAATGCATTTTGGATCGAAATGATAGAAAAATTCACAATCGCTCTTCGTAAATGTTCGTTGACATGTTGAGGCATTTTTACTGGGGGGAACCCCCAGTTTTCGTATTACATACCATCTCAGAAATCACTACGATTTTTACTATGTAATTTCTCCACAACCAATTCACCCGAGCAAGAAACAAGTGCCAGCAAATCTCAACCAATATCGTAATTTTCATTAATATTTAACATCATCAGAAAAGTAAGCGTTAATATTGGGACTCGCCTCGGTCGTATGATATTACAACAACGCAATTAGACATCAAGTTACAATGTTGAAAGAAATTGAATAATTCTTTTATGCACACTATCTGGTATTTCACTGTTTGTCTCGTAAGAGTTAAATTGTGCTCAGCTTGTGAATGTGGTAGCTTCACGCCAGTGTATGATCTGTGCTGAGAACGGTTGCCACGTCATTCTAACCCACAATGAAAAAAATACATCAGTAATTCATCTACTCGAGTAAAAGTAACGTATAATAGTATAATACGCAATTATTATCATTAAAATAGAGTTATTATTGACGTATGTACTCCCAATTTAGAAAAAGAAATGGCAATAATATACCATTGCCTTGAAGGTACATTGGCCGTTTAATTGAAACAATGTTCAGAGAAGTACAAGAAACGCTCATAGGTAGTTGTAAATTGTATATTTTTTAATATTAAGTATACATAATTACACCTTACCGGGAGCACAGCATCATTAAAAACCATATCCGGATATCCCTCGAGGAACATTAATTAGTCGAATCGTCTATAACAGCCTGAATAGCGTAGTGGTAGAATGTCCGCTTCGATAGTGGGAGGTCTGTGATCTGGTACATGCCCGCGTCATACAAAAAGAAGAAATAAAATGATTTCATTATTCTTTTCTTGGCGTTTAGCAGTAAAAAAAAGAAACTGACATCTCGTTTATCATACCCTCATTGTAGGGTAATGCATGTTTCTGTGACTCTACGTGGGTTATAACACGACAAAGCATGCATAAACGCTATTTTAGCATTTATAAAACGTCAATGTATGCGTCTGTTATTCTAAATGAAGATATTTAGGTGCTATATTTTGTTGCGACTTTGTGTAAACAAACGTTACGTCATACCGATTTGACCTTCAAATACATAGAAGGTGCGGTTTTGTTTTAATTCATAATTTAAAACTTGTAGAATATTAATAAGTTGTTACAAATGAAATGGAAATTGCAGCTCATATGACGCTGTAAATCGTTTATTGATGAAGATGAGGCCGTGTAATGCGCATGCGTAAAAGTGGGCATTAACTGCGCGTTTCTATGCTACAATAAAGGACAAGGGTCGCGGAAGAGAAACGAACAATGTTTGTTTAGGCCTTAATATGATAACACAATCACTCCTGACAAAAATGGGGACAGTCTCCATAGAATGTTACGAATTCGGTTCAAATAATAATAAAAACAACAGTAATCGTTAGACAGTTGTTCCATGTTCTGGGAAGTTAGGCCTCAGGCGTATTTGTTTAAAAACTGTTCTTTGGTGCTGTGTAAAAATGGGATTATGGATGATGTAACGACATTTGTGTTTTATGTTTCTAGAACAACGTGTCTAAGTGTGTCAATATCGTTGCTAGAGGATAAATTGAAATTATACATAATATGTGCACACCATTTTATTCATGCAAGGAGTCTAGACCACCTAATATCGTATTAGCAAAACTTATATATGATTAGTGGCGACATTTTACAGAACAGTACCATAATAATCAATAGCAACCACACGAACGTTACATTCACGACACAATCTGGTACCTAGGTCCAATTTGTCAACGCAATTTGCGTATGTATTCAACATTCAAATGGGTACCGGTCTAGACACATACCGGAACACTCAGATCATTTCGCACAATTCCATTGGAATCATGTTTCGAATACATGTATGACATCGGCCTTCTTTTTCGACGAAAAACAACAATAACAAAGATGGCGGCAGATTTGAGTATCGCTATAGTTAACAGTATTTCATTCATATGGAGACAACCCAGTCACCTCTCCAATACCCTCATGACGATGGATAACATCAGGAATGAGGTGTCGAGGGTGATTAATTCAAGTTGCAAAAACTTGTTTCACAATCGACCTTAAAACATTGGTATAAACTACCTTATTGTGTTACCGATTGAACCAGCAGTTACCTGGAACTAACCATACTGCATGAATGTCAAGCAAGCCAGACAGTCTAGTATTTCTATGTCGCGGCGTTTGATCGAACTTGAGACCTCTCGCTCTACCACTACGCTATCAAGACTAGATCTAGCTACATACATGCTAGTAGTAGCAACCTACTAACAGAATAGAAGGAGCCTCTTAGAATGAGCATGGCATATGTATTTTGCATTTTTATCTGTACTAATAAAACCAACATTTAATCAAAATATAATTATACATAAAAGTGCAAAATGAACTTATATTACCATGGGCCATATCAAGTTTTACTACACAAGATATACAATTTATGTGGCATTATAATCCGTGTTCGATGCCCAGTCCAGACAGTTCACAACAATGGCGATTTACTTCCACATGTAAAGAAGTTCCTTGTTGCACATGGACAGTTAAGTTGTACAGGTTAGAGTGTAGTCCAGAAAATTCATTAACATTGTTACTCTGTCATGCAAGCAAGTTACATTAAAGAATAATGTATTTATGGAACGAAGCTTAATACTAATGAAATATAATAACATAATCGATCGACGACAGTATTACATTAGCACCGATTTGCAAAAAAACCTGTTCCAATTACTTTAATAATTAATGCATCTAAGAACTGAATAGTAATTAATTACACAAAAAAGTATTGTACTTTTGGGTTTTCATATTAAACGCTCGTTCGTAATTTGATGTAATTAACTCGTTAACATGCATGTCTCAAGATCTGGGTTTGAACATGGTTTTATTCTTGATAGTTGACACTTCAGCAATAAATTAAATCAAACCAGAGCGCTGCAAATCAGTACATGTGAGTTGACACTATGGTCGCTGTATGTATTTCCATAAATATGCATACTCGATAACCTAGTGGTTGAGCGTTCGCTTCGAGTGCGGGAGGTCTCTTGTTCCATCCCTGGCCGCGCCATTCCAAAGACGAAATAAAAATGGTACCAGAAATTCCCTTGTTAGACGCTCAGCATTAAAGGGAAACTGGCTTCACTCATACCCACGTGGCGATAGATGACATCAGGAATGAGGTGTCGAGAGTGATTAATATAAGTTGAAAAAAACTTGTTTCACAATCTACCTTAAATAAGTTAGTATAAACTAAACTAGATATGCATTATTCTGTGTAACATAGACAAGATTCTTGAAGAGAGGAGGAACATATACAAGCATAAGTAGCAAGTAGTTATATGGTAACTTTAGATGGGGATTTGATTTGAAAACAAGTATTTGGGATTTATATATACATTTCCAGAACATTGGTACATCAAAGCAGAGATGTTCGAACTACAATTATCATAAATAAGTATTTTAGTCTTTCAAAAAGTATGTGTTCACTTCGTACGCGCTCAATAATATGATGGAAAAATCTGAACTTAGCTAAGATATGTCTATAAAACTGGCCCCAGGTATTCTTCCTTCTGTGATACGATTGTTTGTCTCTACATTATACAGTATGTTAAATGTATGTGCTTGTATTTTGTGTAAACACGTATCATATGTACGATGTGCCGACAAAACCAAACCAACTTCAGTAGTCCGCAGTGCACGTATCGTATGTGCATATTTAAACAGAGTGTGTACCGATGAAACAAATTAACGGGAATAACTATTTCCCATAGAAAACCGATCCTTAGCGATTTTCTCTGAAAACTATATTTAACAAGATCCTTATACTCGAGGGAGCTGAGGCAATAACATACCCTCTCAAACTAAGATTAGAGAGGCTATACAGACGGATTACTGTCGGACTTTATTATTGTACTGCACAAGCATAATAAGTCTTTTTCGATGATTGCCTAGAGTGGGCCTAAACGTACTTGAACTACCGGTAGCAGTGATAAAGAATACAAAATATGACGTAGATGGCATAAATTGTCTGCCCCTGATGTAGTCCGTCGTCGAGGTCGTAAACAACCAAATAAGTTTGTTTCTGTAACAGTGTGAAGCATCAAATATTGTTCTCCTCTGTTGGTATCCATCGTCAAGGTCACACACAAACACATACGTTTGTTATGTATCTACATGAAGTGACATCATATTTTGTTCTCCTCTGTTGGTATCCATCGTCAAGGTCACAAACAAACACATACGTTTGTTATGTATCTACATTAAGTGACATCATGTTTTGTTCTCCCCTGTTGGTATCCATCGTCAAGGTCACACACAAACACATACGTTTGTTATGTATCTACATGAAGTGACATCATATTTTGTTCTCCCCTGTTGGTATCCATCGTCAAGGTCATACACAACCAAATAAGTTTATTCTGTATTTATACGAAGTGGAGTGTGTCCCCTTATTACTACTGGACCCTAATTGTACCAATCATTACGAGGACATAAGAGAAGCCAGTTTTATCATTTTTAATGTTAATAATATTAGCTTCTGAATTATATATAGATCTAATGTTCTTTAGTTCGTTGATCCTGATAAAATTAAAACTAATTATAATTATATCGGTGCGTCTACTGTTTTTTTCTTTGTTCAATCAAGGCTTTTCGTGGCTACAATTTGTGCTGTCAGTATCCAGACACTTTATCAAGACAACTTTGGATAACTTTATTTAAAAACGTTTAATCGTGTTTTAATAAATGCACCCGAAGTCAGGGTTGTATATTATGGTATATGCTAGGAACATCAGCTGTTGTGCTCTCAGTCCCAATTTATTATGTCCTTGCGTGCGTTAATGCAGTTAAACCTCTTTGTAGAACCACTCATACGAATAGCGAAGAAACTACAAATGTTCTAAAGTTTATCTAAACTTCGTCACATGTGGCTTGTGACAGTTGGGACTTGCACAGATCATTTCCTAGTTCGGATGTGTGTTGAGCATAATTGTGCCTTGTATGTTTTTTATGTTTTCTGTGCTCGACTGGTTACATTTTGTGTTGCTTTCCCTGACCGACGTAACATTATCTTTTTGAGAGAAGCCATTAAGAAAGAATTTCGAAGGGTCGAATCCCCAAAGTAATTCTGATATAGTTATTTAGGGGATTAGCGAGCTCGTTGATCAGCCCTCGAAATATTCCCATAAAAATTGATGCTTAATATCGCGTGTTTCGTCCGGTTGAGTTACTTATGTAGCTGTCAACGTGTATACGAGTTTTCTATTCTATATAAGAGAGCTTAATTATCGTATTAGGTCTGGTTATATCGCTGGCTTGGAATGCGAAAGTCGTTATAACAACATAGATATTTTGAGAAAACAAGAAAAAACTGTCTGAAAGCTCCTTTTTTCAAGTTTTTTTCAACTTCAGTTTGGTCAGTATGACTTGTTCCGATTTTCATAGAAATCGGCTCATAAGAAATGCGTTGTGATACAGATTTCAAATAGGTTTTCATCGTATAAGGTCGTAAATCGTACCTACGACCATCTCATTCTTAGCCAGCGATATATCCCGGGATTAGATTAAAACATAAAACATTGTTGAATTTATACAAGGTGTATTTCCATGAATTGACCAGGTATCAAAAACAAGGATTGGCTTTCGATATCTTCATAAAGTAATTATATTCGTAAAAAAAATGACTATAACTACTTTCATGCGAAATCCAATCGAAATTGGTCAAGTAGTTAAACAGTTATGCCATAAATATGTATCACGGTGTCCACCCGGTCACTGGGGTGGACTCAATAAAAAAAACCACGGAATATTGAGGAAATCACCAACATATGTCGAATTTACCATTTTGTACAAACATAATAATGCGGTAAAATTAAAGAACGAAAAACAGATTTACCTGGTTGACACATGTTCACTTCAGTGAATGTATACGTGTGAGCCGAAAAACGAATCGTTGGCATCTTTAAATGTCAAAATGACTCCATGTTTGTCCGAATGTTCCGAATGATGCGCGTGATTTCCTTTTTGTAACAACGATTTTCATTGGTTAATTTCATTGGGTATTCCCAGGACTTGGTTACCAGCGTACAAACGATGTATACTACTCCAATGAAAACGACCGTTATAAAATACGTTCGAAATACCCGTCAGACACACTAAAAACCACTACAGCCGTTCCTACAGTGTTTTCGCCCTCGAAAAATAAAATCAAAGTTTAAACAATGAATTATATCGTACGAAGGTAAATTTAAGCATGTTTTCGAATGCTTTCGATTCACAAAGATGTTTTTGATCACCCACAGCTTTAGATAGATGATTAATGCCGTAAATGCTTTAAATTATGAAAAAAACAAAATACACCCAGTGACTGTACGATCACTTCTTCGGGAAATACACCTTGTATAAGAATTCTAAATTTAACCACAAAAAGTTTTTTTAGGTACTGTTTATTAATGATACAGTTACCTGTGTTTTGAACGTGTATATACATAAAAAAGGCAAAATAAATATGGTGTAATAATAATAATATTATAATAAAAATATCCTTTGACTGTAAAAGCATGTATTTTCGCGAATCGAATGTAAATGGCTACATGACAAAAGCAGTCAAAACGAACACAAACAAGTTATCCGAGAAACAAGGACAAATAAAGGACTGTAGTATCCAAAAGACATGGTCAAATAATGGACTGCGTTATCCAAAAGACATGGTCACAGAATATACTGTAATACCCATGGAAATTGTTTTAAAAGCTAGGACTGTGTTACCCCAAAAGATAGGTCAAATAGAAGCTGTGTTACCAAAATGAAATGGCAAAGTTTAGGGCTTTATCGCACAAAAATACGTTGTAAAATCAAGGACTGTGCTACACGAAAGAAATGGTAAAACTAATGACGGTGTTTCCCAAAATACTTGTACATCTGGACTATGTTACATAAAAAGCAGGGCAAATATGACCAGTGTAGCAACATCACGTGTCTTTTGGCTACAGTTACAAGCTACATTGATGACTGAATACTTTACATGCAATGCGCGATCAAAAGGAAGGCTGTGCGTTTGGCATTGTGCCTTGCATGTTTGATGTTTTCTGTGCTCGGCAGGTTAAGTTGGGTGTTATCTCCCCTGTCTGACTTGATATTATATTTTTGTGTTTCATGAAAGACACAGTCAAATTAGGTTGCAGTGAAAATTTGTGCTACATAATACGGGGTATCTGATTGTTTTACAATGCAAAACCAGATACAAAAATTAAGATGAAAGAAGAGAACGCATGTTGATGTTGTAGGACCAAAACATTTCAAACACCCGCATGTAGTTGTTAATGTAATATAATTGGAAAATGTGCTTTATAACATGGAATAAATTAAACACATTGTTCAGTACCACCATTGTTTACGGTTAATAATCATTTTAACTACATGTATTATTAGTTTTACTGGAGAGGGCCGATACCTAATGTTGTAATAACTTGTGGCCCAATCCTTTTGTAATGAAAGCGATATTATAAAACTTTCTCTGGTTTACTTTGATTTTATGCTTCTATTCTTTCTTAATAGTATTATGTATGCATACCATGTATTGTGTTGTAAAATATTCATGCAATAAAATATGATTAAACTAAACTATTAGTTTAACATGGTTTTAACAATGTGATCAAAGACTGCATAAATTACTGTGGAAGTAGAAAAGTACACTATCTGGCCCGGTGGCTCCTTTTCATAGTATTTTATATAGCTCCTATCCTACCTTTCCGTCAACGACTCAAGGGTCACGTGAATTTTAGTTGTGACGTCATTTCCTGCACCTGCCGTTTAAGGAGGAGCTAGGGAGGAGCTATATGAAATATTATGAGAGGAGACACTGGGCCAGAGAGGTTACTTTTCCCCTTCTTACTGTAAACTTTTGTTTCGAGGGTGTTGAAATTTCGTTGATTTCGTTGTTAATTACGACCACGAAATCTAATGCCCACGATTTATCGAACTCCAAAATACCAAACAAGATTTTACTCTTCCATGTTTTGTAATCGACGAATTTACGACCCCATGAAAATTGATTTTTATCAAATTCCACGAAATTTAATACCCGCGAAAATATGTGATTTGATTGTACATTCTATTCAGACTGCCACAGTATGCATTTTATCCAAGTAATTGCCATTCCTGCGAAGCAACGGTGCATTAATTATTCAAACAGATATCAGAAAATAGGTAGGGTTGTTAGGCAATACTATTTATATAAAAGGAATAAAGCATTTGTTTGCGTGATATCCAAAACATCTCCTTACTCGTACAAACTGGGATCTAAGTCATTCCAGGTTGCAGATTGGTTCAATATGATTAGTTTAATCAATCTGGACATGCAAGTCGCATTCTGATTGCAGGAACAACCAGGTTGTGCATTGCTATCAATTACGTGTTGAAATCGTTTGAAAAAGAAGAGTAAATTAAAAACATGGATCCTTTATTTAGAAAGAATTGTTTCTCGTTGTCAGAGTCAACGTAGAAGTTACAAACTATTCCAACAGGTTCCAAAATTTTAGAAAAATACTACCCGTTGTCAAGGTCGTTATCGAAATAAAAAATATTCCAACCGGTCCACATACGGTATTTAGAAAGACCTATTTCTTATTGTCAGGGTCGATGTCTTTAAATTAAGAATGAAGTTTTGTTTTCAGATCAACATGTCGCATCGTTTGATATAACGGACCATTCGGGTTGTCATAATTATGTCAATGTCATAATTTCTCTGTCGTCATCATACAAAACTCATGATTACTGATTAATGATCGTAACTGGGAATATTAATTATCATTTAGATTAATATTAATGTTAACAGTGTCTGATTTGTCTGTGATATTGTTTAAGTTCACGGTCCTTGGTACACATTCAAGTTACCTATTGTATTGATCAAGTGTGTCTCATTTTCCTTAGTGTTAAGTTACGTACATATGTATGTAATGATTCCTACATGCCTTTTCGTGTTTGCGAAAAGACACTGCTGCCATGATGGTGCAGTTATAAGCGTCATTGGCGTATCTGCCGTTCGGCAGTTTGACCATGTGTCATTATAAATATACATGTCCTATGGTTTCTTTGTATTCGCAAAGGACACTCCCAAAAATAACACTGATATTTTCTAGGATTATCGATGCCTATGTTTTGTGTCATGTTGGGCTATTTTATTTCCCTTAAGCTAGATGTAAATAATAAATTAAATTCATTGTCATTACCTCTGACAAACGATTGATAACCATGTCATCACGCATAATAGTACACAGCCCGATGCAAAATTTAAAACGACTAAACATACAATAACTAATTGGACAGGAAATGCATCACTCAACATATAGTTTTAACAGCAGAGTACGAAATGCCGGACGGGAACACACACAAACATATCATAAGCCACAAGCACACGTCCTATGACAATCACAGAAATGAACAAGAAACAAGAAAGCTAAGCAGCTAAAAGGTCCAACTTCCATGATTGTATTAATTTGGCTCTTTAAAAGTGTAAGCGAGTGTTACATTGTATAAAAGTCCTCAGTGGAACCTCGGCTTAATATTTACCAGTAGTTAGTGACGTTTAGTGATCCATATTCAGAGTATGTTCACAGTCATAATGATACCCCCGCACAACGAGTTGTAAGGTGGTATACTGGATTCAGCTTGTCTGTCCGTCAGTCAGTCTGTCTGTCCGTAGACGCATTCTTGTGAACGCAACTCCTCCAACAGTTTTGGCAGGATTTCGGTAGACTTATGACCCTTTGCCGGCGGGGGTATATTAGTCTGCCGAATGGCGACAGCTCTAGTTTCCTATGCCACTTACAAAGTTTAGCACCCTTACAGTATCGATATAACGTATCAGCTGGATAGGTTCGATTCTCATTTATATTGTATCCCGGGTCATTAAATAGTTATCTTTCAAAATCTTGTGCACTGTTAGTCTTCTTGGTTTCAGTTCTTGTCTTAATTATTCATTTGTTTTTTCATTTATCATCCACTTCTTCTGCCATACCTTTTGTTTGTATTTTATGGATTAGCAATTTGACATTCCATTCCGCCATAATGTAGAGATTATAGTTGATTACGGTTCTCCGTATACTCTAACATGTTAACAAATACAGCAGTGTGGTTTCTCTCGTATCTTATCAACGTATAACAAGTATTGTTTCTAATGTGAAATGCTAAATCTTTGTTCCTTTACTACGTAGGTGATTTATATCCGTTCGTTGTTTAATTTCCATTAAGACACTACATCACAGGAAGCGATTTGTAAAAGCAAGCATAGACATTTGTTTAAATGTTAGAGACACCGTAAACCTTGTGTGTTTTTTAAATGTTCTGTTTTGATAAACTGTGTTTTTACGAGGGATTTTCGAAAAGAAATACAATTTGATACCTGTAGGTATTTTCGAGGGTCTATATATGTTCTCCACATATGGAGAAATTATCAGTTGCCAGTTACAAAAAAGCCAATTAGTTGATTATTGAATACATGTAAAGGAAAAGATATCAAAACATTACAAATAAAACATCTTCCTATATAACTAATGACGTCATCGATGACTTTTGTAAACAGTTGCCTACAGTAACAATGAGACGATGCAGCTAAATCAATTTGATTCGAATATATCACCTGGTATACGATTTACTGTGTATAAAATTAATTTGACGATAGTTCTTGGATCTTCCTCCAATGTGATGAATATCAAACTACAATTTAACGCTGTCTTCAAAGTAACCTTAGGCATTGCTTACGATACGTTTCTAGCATCTCATCTCTTTCTCTTAATTGACGCGCGTTAATGGCGTAAATACCGGTAGTACAGATTGGTTGACATTGTATGAGTGAGCGTAGTCGGCATGTGGTGCTAAATGGTGATTACTTGAAGAAAGGTTTCGATTAGAAAATGAGTATTAGATTATAAAAGTCGATTAAAAGACACATATAACAAAACTCAGCATTGTTAAGATTTTGATGGATATCACAAGATGAAACACCAGCACGGACAGGACGGTTATTGTCAATTAATGACTTAATGATACATTAGACTCTGCTTAGATTGAGGAAGAAGAAATGAAATCACATTTGTAATACAATAACGAGCGAATTTTATAGCATGGTGATAATGATGGGTAGTTAACAATTGGAACTTTTTACACAGTACTACCGCTTTTGATTGTTTCAACCAATACCGATTATGAACTTTACAATGGCAGGTTTTGGGCTTTCAGCTTTTTGACAGCTAGAACTTGGACTTTAGCTAAGTGGTTTAATTTCATTTTCCCGTCAGTTGTGTGTTGGGCAATGTGTCGTGTCATTGTGGTCTTGGTTATTTCTGTTTTATGTGCTGGGCTGTTTTTGTTGAGTGCTACCTTTCCTGTTCGATATTTCATTATCTCTTCGTACTGACTGATGGAGGCATGGGTTAGATGTTATTTAATGCGAACACATACAACAACAATTATATGACAAACAGTATTTTGTTGTGTTATCCTCCTACGTAAAGAAACACAAGGATAGCAACATTACAAAGGAAACTTCTACCAACCAACACCTAACTAAAATTTATGATTCTAAAAGTGGATTTTCATTTGTTACAAATGTATTCTTAGAGGTATCTTATGTACTGTTATATCGGAACACGCCACTATTCTACCAGCACCATGTATAATAAACATAGCGCAGCATAACAAATACCATTATTATACAAGTAACGAGCATACAAAAAACAGAAACTCCCATATTCAGTTACATTCCTACATAGGGGTCTAATACATTCCCTTTAATGTGTTGTTAAAATAATTCAGCTCTGGTGTTTATCAAAGCATTTACGATAATTTCATTGTGGTGAGGGATCTTAACACATTATTGAGTATGTAACAGATAATTTAACACGATCCTCGACCTTTTATAAGCACTATTTAACAGCTGGTTTATTGTCTGTATCTATAACCCCAGATGTAGATTTTCATAAGCGGGTAGCATTACGAATATACTCGATGTGTAATACCAACACAATTCTAAAGAACCAATACTGCACGATTTGCCTGTGGAAATTGATATATTCAAAGCAAGAACCTTGTAATATATCCATGCATAAAGGTCAGGAACATAACAGTTCAAATCCTCCCTGCTATCGCAATTCAAAGTATTGTTACATTTCGTATCGTACATTCCGATCACACATGACCAACAGTACTGCAAATTAAGAAATGATAAATCAAACGTTAACCTCCTCCCTAAATTTATCTTAAAAGGAATTGTAATCGAGAAATCTCTTTGGGCTACTTCTAAACGTGAGTATTTAATTTACATTCGATCATTTCATTGTTTTTGGCGAGAGACAAATGTTAACTTTTGTAATATAAAGCATTAGTAATACATCAGAAACTTGAAATATTTAAGTTCTACATCACAATTTAGGTTTATTGGAGCAAAGTGCTATACAGTATTATGTTATTAAAGAAAATACATTAGACATTATAAACACGCCATAAACATTAACTACATGTGATTCCCCAGACTCAATGCTTTAAAGGTCGAGAACCCAACCTGACCATCAAATAAACCAAGCAATATTATCGTAACGAAGCACATGTTTAGTAGTGTACGTTATCTCCCTAACATTCATCCGACAACAGTTGTTATCGGACTTAGGCGATTTGTGTCATCAGTTGCCACGAGGTCCTTTAAACCCGCCTCAAACACTACTCAAGTAATTGATGAAAAAAGATAATACCAATCGGACATAGAAGGGCGCAAAATATTAATTACAACCATGCAAACCTTATTGTTGATTAGTGAATTTAAAACCTCGAAAGTAAGATATTATGGATGCTGTAATTGTTAACGATGCATTGTTACATAAAATAAAATTTCTAGTTAATAAAGTTTCTGTAAATTGATAAAAAATATGTAATAACATTATAAAATAATGTGTTGCTCCTTCTGAAACATACTGATTAACGTATTAAATATTCATCATGATTTTTCTTTCAACCATCATTCGAACGTACGATGTACAACGTATGCTTAATACTGTTGAGACAGTGTTTTATTGATATAAGTCAAAATGTATTAAAGAAGCGCCCGTACTATTCACTTTGAAATCTTCCACTGCCATTCGATTATATTCCTATTATAAATACTCGTATGCATTTAAACTAATGTTCTTTATGTTTGTTTCCATTTTCATTTTTGTATGTTTTGAAAATACAAATGTATTATCTTTCCCGTGATTTATCTTGCTTTATTTGTACGCCGTATATGGCAAAAAGCAAATATTTTTTGCTGATTGCTAAAAACGGTAAAATAACTGTAAAACTTGATAAAAGTCTATGATTTTTCTACCTAACATATGCATACTTTAGAAAAAAAGGTTAGTGTAAACCATCTTGAGTTGTGTCTTCTTTTGATTTCATTGAACAATCGAAGTGGTACAAAATGTATGTACTAAACACAAACATACTTTTCGTCTTTTTAAGGTTTTACTGGGACTTATTAATGTTGAGTGTACTAATCACAAACATACTTTTCGTCTATTTCTAGTTTTACTGGGACTTATTTATGTTGAGTGTACTAATCACAAACATACTTTTCGTCTATTTCTAGTTTTACTTGGACGTGTTTATGTTTAGTGTACTAATCACAAACATACTTTTCGTCTATTTCAGGTTTTACTGGGACTTATTTATGTTGGTTTTACTGATTGCTAACCTCATCATTCTACCAGTAGCTATCTCATTCTTCAATGATGATCTCAGTACGCAGTGGATTGTATTTAATTGTATCAGTGACACCGTGTTCTTCTTTGATATTCTTATCAACTTCAGGACAGGTAGGTGTTTACTAGTTTCCAACTGATTATCTGTAACTGTTCCACCTAGCTAGATGTTGAAGCTACATGTGTTTAATAGTTCTGACAAATCTAGTTCAAGCAACCTTTCAGAAAAAGTTCAGGAATTTGTCTTAAATCAGTACCACTTTTTAAACGAAATCCTTATCCTACCAGGCTATATGTAGCAGACGGATCGGTCGGTTTAACGGTAAGCCGTACGTCAGTCACATCAAAATACGATTTCAGAAAATAATTGTTTCTAATTAATACACAACATATCTTACATTGTATGTACATTCTATGTTTGTCTAGTTGTAGGGGAAAGGAACTATTAAATTTGTCAAACACCACTGATTTATCTTAAAGTATTTTACCACTTCCTCATTTGCATTATCATGTGTTTTTCATTCTACTTAAATTTTGATATTCCATGTCTGTATATACATGTATGTGTTTATCTCTCATCGTGAGTCAATAGCCGGACTTATTTGGCGGTTCCCATATTTCACTATTTAGTATTTCGTAGTATATCATTCGTTCCTTTGTTATTGTCTACGAGAGCTTCCCCACTTATATTTGAACAATGACGTCTTGATGAGACAACGTGTTTATTCAACAGTGTATAAGTTAATTAACATACTGATACACTCATCGGTGCAGGCTTGGTAGAACGTGGTCATTAAAGTATCAAGTAGTGTGTTTTGAGGGGTGATTTAAAAAAAACACGGAAATGGTTTGATCGAACTATGTAGATCTGCTATTGTAACTGTGTTCAAAAGTTTTGATATTGCTAATACAATAAACAGTGAATGTGTATGTCACTTGACACATTAATTACTATACCTGGTTGTGTAGACAATTTTCGATGGTATCGTGTTAACCGGTTTTCATAATTGTTCATGTAAACGTGTGGCACATCTATGTATGTAACTATGTTCTTTTGAGATGTCTGTGTACTGTGTACTGTGTACTGTGTACTGTGTACTGTGTACTGTGTACTGTGCACTGTGCACTGTGCACTGTGCACTGTGCACTGTTTACTGTGTACTGTGTACTGTGTACTGTGTACTGTGCACTGTGTACTGTGTACTGTGTACTGTGTACTGTGTACTGTTTATGTGGCATTATTCGTCGATTTTATTTTTCATTTCAAAAACGTTGTCGGTTCTATGTACCTGTAGTTGTGTGGCCATAGACTCTTCTGTACTTTGTCTTTCTAATGTCACACATCATCACATTGTCAATAGGAACTGATCAAGCAGGTTACAGTATGTATATGTTATTTGTCAATAAGAACTGATCAAGCAGGTTACAGTATCTATATGTTTTTTGTCAATAGGAACTGATCAATCAGGTTACAGTATGTACATGTTATTTGTCAATAGGAACTGATCAAGCAGGTTACAGTATGTATATGTTATTTGTCAATAGGAACTGATCAAGCAGGTAACAGTATGTATATGTTATTTGTCAATAGGAACTGATCAAGCAGGTTACATTATGTATATGTTATTTGTCAATAGGAACTGTTCAAGCAGGTTACAGTATGTATATGTTATTTAGAGATTAATAACTGGGCGCGCTGTGGCATCGAATGATAATATCCCCGGCACGACGATAATGGCTCGAGGGCGCTAGCCCGAGTGCCATTATCAAACGCCGGTGATATTATCATTCAATGCCACAGCGCGCCCATTTATTGAACTGTTTAATATACATGTTCCAGGGTAGGAAATATATGAAAGCACACAATGTCAACATCTTACATAACAGTATAGAATAAAGGTTACACGTCTTCATTCGTCAATTGATACGAATGAACCTTCAAAAGAACGAGAAATTGTACAGTGCAATTCTCATTCCGAGGCAAAATAGAACTAAAAGAAGACGGTCAATTAAATATTATGTCATTTTAGTAAAATAAAGAAGTATGGATGTCCCGTTTTCCTTAATTTATTAGGCCTAGCCTTCAAGCGTACGTTTCGACGTGTACGTACAATAGGAGTCGTACGTTTAACGTAAATTCCGCGTAAATAACGTCACGTTCCCGGGGATATTATCAGTTTTCAACATTTTGATGATAATATCACCGGTGGGGCGATAATAGAGATTTTGTCAACGCAAAAATGTTACTATATATAGTAACAGGTGTATTAATTGTCAATAGGAACTGATCAAGCAGGTTACATTATGTATATGTTATTTGTCAATAGGAACTGATCAAGCAGGTTACAGTATGTATATGTTATTTGTCAATAGGAGCTGATCAAACAGGTTACATTATGTATATGTTATTTGTCAATAGGAACTGATCAAGCGGGTTACATTATGTATATGTTATTTGTCAATAGGAAGTGATCAAGCAGGTTACATTATGTATATGTTATTTTTCAATAGGAACTGATCAAGCAGGTTACATTATGTATATGTTATTTGTCAATATAACAGGTTGACATGAACACTACGAATGTTTGTAACACGTAAGACTATTAAAATCATCGATGTAGTAAATATCATGAGGGACATTTATTAAATTTGACTTAATTTCTTTCTATGTTTATCGAAATATCACCAAAATAATTGCCCACATTGAACGTGGGCACAGTTTGATAAATAATAACCCCTTCTGTCTTATGTATTATATTGATCATGGAATGAATATATCGTGTTTCAGGGTTAACATAAGCATCTATACTTGCATGATGCGCGAACTAATATCAGTTCTTAACTTTATTTTCAGGAATTATATTGAATGACTTTGCCGATGAAATCATCCTCGATCCAAAACTAATTGCGAAGCATTACCTTAAATCTTGGTTCTTTCTGGACTTAATCAGCTCGATCCCGATGGATTACATCTTCTTAATGTGGGACTCTGAAGCTAACTTCAGTCAGCTTTTCCACGCAGGTAAACAAGATGAGCTGGACGCATCACCATATTGGCAAGGTGATCTAACTCTCTTCAATATTCATTACACTTATCTATCATACTTCTATCCGATCCTAGTTATACTACTATTACTATTGTCGTAAAGATACTCTTGATGTAGTTTTTATCTTTTATCAATTCTTCAACCAGATGTCCTGTCCTTACCATTGTCGTTAGCGTCTGCTGCTCTTGGTGTAGTTTTGTTATTTCGTCAACCATATATACAGTCACTTACAGTACAATTACCGTCTGCTCCTGATGTAGTTTTGTCAATGTGTCAATCAGATATACGTATCGAATCTTTTCTGAACTGTTAGTGCCTGTTGCTACCGCATTTACTCCTGTGGTGTTAAACATATACTGTGTACATTGTGGTGTCTTTCAATAGCTGTTGCGTTGACTACAGAGGCCGCCGTTTAAACTTCATGAGTTCTTACTTGAACTGATTTCATGTATTGCACATCCCGATTTAAAGAACGGATCACAGTCAATAATTATTGATACATTATGTATAATGATCGCTTCTTACAGTTTTGCTTATTCAAGTACATTGTACATTGGTTTGTGTTTAGTTGTAATCAATACGTTAACGTGCTTGTATCCAAGGTGATCATTCTCTAGAAACTAAAAAGGACGAATTGTTAGTGACGTTAATTGACGTTTGCTTTCTTTAAGTGTATGTTTGCATTTCAAATAATCAGTTTCGTTTTTCATGCCTAATTTGTCGTTAATTCAAGTTTTGTTATTGATACGAATACTTAATGGTGTGTAACGCAAGGTATATTTTATTAATTATATTTTATCATCAAACGAAATGGATGTGCATTTTTAACAGGTTGTTCAGAACCAGAACAGAACATCTCTTATATTCTTTCTCAATGTATACAAAACATCCAAATATGAGGATTTGATTAAAGGCTTCTATAACAAAAATTGTTAAAGTTAACGTCTTAAAGATATCGTACGCTGAATGTCGTCTAAATGATCTAGTACGAATCATGGTACGTGTATTATCAGTTCCTGCGACAAATGTACTTACAACCCTCGAAACCTGACCAAATATTATATCACACGTTTACTTCATCATTGTAACGTCACTCTGTTTATGATTGTAAAGTCAACACTTGCATGAATAATTTACCTTGTTTACCTATAACTTTCCAGAACAAGCCATTGATTTGTATGCCCCCATTTTTGATAAGGGGGTATATTGCTTTGCACATGGCGATCGATTGGTCAGTCGGTCGGTCTGTCAATCGGTACACCAAATGGTTTCCGTTCAATAACTCTAAGACTATTTGCCCTTTAATCTTCAAACTTTACATGGAGGTTGGTCATCCATCAAACAGTAAATGACCCCTGTTGATTTTGAGGTAAGTAGGTCAAGTTCATTTCTGAATATTGGGCTGCCATTGGGTCATACGTGTTTTACGAACATCTTTTGTCCTCCTCATTTTCCGTTATATTGTTTATACCATGTCCTTAATAGAAGTGCCTCTTGATGCCACGTCTAGGCAATTGATGTATCATTAACAGTGTATCTTGAGTAATCACGTTCCCGAACAAGTCATTGCATTTCCTTCTATCTCCTATTAACTTTCGTACACATTTATACTGTTCAAACGCTGTCCTTAATACAAGTTTTTCTAGGTGTCACGTCTATGCAATTAATGTATCAACTGTAGTGTACCTTGAGTAATACATGTAAGCCTGCTGTTGTGTTCCAAGTTATAATCTGTTCTAAACGCATTCAAAATGACTATCAAACAACTCATTTAGTCACATTATAGATATTGGTCGAGATTAAATATTAAACTAAGAAACCCTCAAACATGCACTGAATAGTGGTTAGATTAAATACTGGCCTTGGAATCCCTGAAACAAGCGCTGAATACGGTTTAGATTAAATATTGACCTTAGAATTACTGAAACAAGCGCTGAAAACTGGTTAGATTAAATAACAACGTGAAAGTCACAGAAACAAGCCCTGAATACTGGTAAATGAACCGGGTATCATCGCAAGAATTCTAATAATTCGAAATAGATATAAAATAAATATTTTTTTTTATATATTTCATGACCATATTTCACAAAGTTAGCCAAACAGTGTATATTAAGACACTGCTTGTAGATATTGGAATTTTTCAGTTTATACCAGTTGGGTATCCATGTACTATTATGATGCAGGTACTTTGTGTGGACAATGTATGTTGTGCATGTTCTTGAACACTGGCATCTATATACATGTCTCCGTGGCCTATCGGGTTAAACATTTGTTTGTTCTGTTATGAACGCATGGTTAGCAGCCAGCTCGTCAAATATTGTATCCCATATACCTACATGACTTGTGCCTTGGTAAGGTTAGGAATGGGTAGTCACTATGACCAGATAGTATGTGTCTTATAAGGCACAATGACCGACGCTTTCAATACATTTTGCATGACTGTACGTATATATTCGTCGTCGTGTGGATTCTTCACAATAACTCTCTCTATCCCTCGCTCTTGTTTACTGATTTTGACTGCCGCATTAATTGCTAGTTGTATTATTTGCTCCAGTTGTTTTAACGTAAAGTCAATAAATGTATCGAATGCGAGTTTAAAATTTGCTATTTTCTAAGCTTCCTTATGCGATTTAATTTCCATTTACATTTGTATTATATCTACAATATGTTATGCAATGATACAAACAGAAAACACATTTGGTCCCTTTACATCGATGAATATATCAATCATTTCGGCTACCATGGAAAACTGATCAAATTGGTTATATAGTATTTCCAAATGTTTTATTGTGATTATTTTCTTCTTCTTTTATTACATATAATTTATGACATTTTCCACATTATTGGTTTTCTGTATAATTTGTTTGTTTATTTTAGTTGCCATAGATAAATAACACAATGAATCTTGAAGAGAATGGTTGCCTTGCTTTCATTAATTTCATTCGTAATCATTCGAACATTATCGAACACCATTATCATGATTTTTGGTACTGTTACAAATACTTATTTATGTATTAATAATTATTTTTTTAAATTATATATGTGCTTATTAAAATGCTTATTTCAGGTTAATTATATAATTTATCGAAATATATTTGCAGGTCTTGTGTAATTTGTAAATTCTTTAATTATTTATATAAAAGTAGTGTTTACATTGTATATTTTATAAAAGCAACTGCATGATTATGTCACACATAGATTTCTTATAAAAATACATACACATTTGAAAACAGTATTTACAATTTAGTATTTGTGACAGACGTTGACATCTTGATAACGAATATTTAGATATATATAGTCCTAAGTGATATGTATAATACGTGATGTATCCTACGTAATGTCTCTAACTTACACTTTATAATTAATTGTCATTATATGCTTATACAATTCCTTTATATTATTCCTCAGCTAGTACACCTTGCGTAATTATTAAAATGATTACATAAAAAAAATTGCTATAAATAGAATCTTTCGAAGCATAACTTTCTATAAATAGAAACTATCTAAGCATAACTTCTATAAATAGAAATGCTTTATAGGTAACTTTTGAATGACAAATATTTACAATTGTCTAAAAAAGCAAAAGTACCGTATATGATGATTCAAATGTTTTATTCTATGCAAACTTTTGTGACGATAAGATGTTCACTTGTATTAATATTCTATTTTATTCTATTGTTGTTATAAAACAGGAAGTATGTGTTTTAACTTTACTTCACCGTACAACCACCAGCATGATATAACATGCTAGGACAACAACATGCAATAAACAAAAACCCGCATTATTGGTACAGCAAAGCTGAACCATAAGCACATGACTTCAAATTATCTAAGTGTACCCCCATATAGAAAGAAGGTATTACGGCGTCCATGTTTAGTGCAACGGATATGACGTCACAAGAACTGGCATCTGTGTTTGCGGTGACGATGGTAGAAAAACTGAGCACCATCTTTTGTTATGTCCTGACCATTGCGGCTAAACGCCTCTCTTTATATAGGGTATACGCAGATAATTTGAAACCATGTGCCTATGAATAAAACTGCATTCTTTGTGATTGGCTTGCGATTGCACGAAGTAGAGTAGGCCGGATATGTTAACCTGATTCTCTCATATAATTAGCAAACTTTGACAGTTGACTACATAGCTAAGTTTCACTTCGACGTTTTCTATAGTTATAGATCAAAATAGGAGTATTGACTGCTGCTTTGACTACACACTCTATATACTCTAGATCGTAAGGTTAAGGCTCCGAGGTCAGATTTTATCTATACTTGTAAAAACTGCGAAGTATTACGAATACGCCCAATGACACTATAAAACATAAGTTATTCGTGCATAGGATCAGGTTAAAATTCCCGGACTCTATACTACACAGTCATTCTCTCATTAATAGGAGTCTAGTATCGTGCAGGCCAATACAACTGAGAATACGTTTCAGTATGAACAATAACAAAAATATGATATAAAGTCGGACAGGGAAGGCAGCAACCAACTTAATCAGCCGAGCACAGAAAACATTAGGCTATTAGGCATATATCTAATTCCCGGTGTGAAACGCCAAGACTAGTCTTTATTGCTAAGGCATGAGCGTAACTATAATCAATATCCACCACAGCTATCCAAATCACGTAGGTGTAACACAGACACATAAGTGCTAATATGATAGGTTTACAAATGGTCATATTTATTTCCCAAGTAATATTAACGAATATTGCCACTTATTTACCATTAAACACCATCCAATACAATCGTCATGAGGCGATAAAATGTGAACACAACATTTATGTCATATGATATTCTTGGTCCCGATCAACTAAAAAAATCCAGCGTTCATGAATCGTGTTCGATGCATAGATAACTTGCCGATAATTGGCTGTAACACTGGTATGTGAGAAGACTAGTCCAATATTTGGTACACATTTGCGAACACTTCTAACACCATTAACTGCAGACCTGGTGAAAATAAACCAATTTGCGTCTCGTAGGTTTCTTAATTACTTAATAAAGTTTGGGACTTACCAAAAACTAAGATCAATGTAAAGGTTTAGACAAGGGCCCGACATTAGGAGCATCTCCGACATACATTACGTAGCGGAGATTGTGGAGGATTCAATTGAATTTTAATTTGATCCTACATCGACCGCGACTGCCTTGCTGTTATGAATGTATTGGTATAATTCTAGATACGGTGTTACTTTCACAGCCATTTTCAGACTGTCATAAATACAAGTATACCATACCACATTCTTGTTATCCCATGCCTTCTAGACTGAGCTCGAATGACTTGAATAGAACACACTCATATTTCCATGATACTCATACTGTAGTTTTGACACTGAATGGTACCATGATGCAACTGCACATTTTGATATATTTATTACGTACGCAGTAGGTTTAAATACACTCACAATGGGCTGGGGTTTCCAAGGTTTACGCCTATGCATTTGCACCTATAAGAACATGCTGTCTTTTGATAAAATAACGGTAATTTAATTAATACTAACATATAAACGAAACCGTAAATATTGAGAAAGCACGGTTTAGTTATGTAAGTACAATGTGTGGTCGAGTTTGTGCGCACAAACGTGTATTCTGTCCAATGTCTCAACAAGCGTAAACCAGAATCAAATCCATTATCTAATTCTCTGAACGTATTCATGTACTGAACGCCAATGATTGACCTATTGGTTAGTACTCCAACCAGGTAAGCATTAAATGGTTGTTCATCTCGAATAGCTATATCTATTTTGTAAGTAAGAGAACGTAACACAGAGACAACTATTAATTAATGTTTACTAAATAGTCGTACCACCCTTATGGTGACAAATCAATTAGTACATTTGTATAGAACATTCACTTAATGTCGTTGACTTCTGGTAAAAGAGTTCGCTTCGTCTTCTCCATTTGTTAATGGCATTTCAGTTCGTTTGCACTGCACTACAGCACCTTTAGATACACACCACACACAGGTACTAACGAACTTTATCAGTTCAACACCTGCTGCGAAATTAAAAAACGCTGCTGACATGCTTAAAAATAAACCAACACTAGTGTGAATAGATGACACTTTTAGCACACAAATCTTTGCGAGCAATACACATGCAGAGAACCGCCTAGGAAACTGGCATTCTTAAATCAAAGTTACTAGTCGTTATACGAGCAGGCTGTAACTATTATATAAGTCTTATGCCTGGACATGCATATAGTGTAAGTAAACATTCTTGATTATCATACTGCATTTACTTAGATTTTGTCTATGCATAACACACATACTAGTGTTTACTTAATATTAGGTTGTTCTTGTTTATATGTGTAAACATTAACGTCTAGTATTTACGTTTTAAAAAGTATATTGCATCTGTATTTTGAAGTATTTAATTAGATGACGTTAATAGCTTATATGTTTCCTACTATGTTCTAGCTGTTCATACAGACTACAATATTTGATTATATACCACGTCATCTCCTTTATTACTGACTATGCACATAGCATGTATCTACATATCAAATACTTTTTAGCTATAAAACATAATGGCATATAACTGGAAACCGGTTTCACTTCTCTAATACCAACGTGGAGATAGATGGATTCAGTTTTAGATAATGTTAATGCTTGATAAATATAAACTGTCCGACTTGTTTCACAATTGACCTAAAATACAATTACATGTATATACAGCAACATTATAGCAATAATTCAAATTAGAAGTACGTTCATATTAAAAAAATAACATAAAGTCGAATTGGGAAGGCAGCTCTCCATTTAACCAACCGAGCTCAGAAAACCTAAAAACACCAAATACCACAATTACAAAGCACAATTCCTGAATATAACCAAACGAGAAAATGAACTGCCCAAGAACCTGCGGTCAATAAGCTGAATGAACTACTTTCAGTAATCAAAAAGGTGAATGCCAAAGCTGAATGACATAGTTCCAACAGTCAAACGCCTGAATTACGTAGTTTTAGCTGTCTGAAGTCCTTTATAGTAATCGAATACGTTCACATTAAAACATGTACCATATAAACTACCACTTTTCGTATGGAGTTCAGTAGAATGGTAATTATGTTTGCAAGACATGTTAAATCATACGTTTTCAATGGTCACGTCATTTTAAAGATTTTAAAGCAGTAGTATAGTGTACCCTGTACCTTCCGTGTTCCTGGAGGAGTTAAGCTCCCCACTACCCAAAGGAAGGTAAAGGGTTCACTATACTACTAAAAGAAATATGGAAATGTTATCAGTTTCATTTGCCTGACGTTCAGCATTTAATATGAGGAACTGGCGTTTCTTCTTTCATACTTTTCTCAGCTAAGGATACCATATAGGATGTGGTGTCGATAATATAAAAAGCAATTGCATTGAACCTGTGAGTCAAATGATTAAATTGTCTTGACACGCAATGTGAATATATTTATACAGATATAAACATATACCGACATCAGTTAATAAGCAAACGTTAAATCATACATGAGAAATCAACCTCTTCTTTTAAATCCAGAATAAAAGTTAGTTTTAAACCGACATTAGTTATATCTGCAAACGTTACATCATACGCGAGAAAACTCTTTCTTTCAAAAAGATATAATTAAGTCAGACAGGAAAGGCAGCACTCAACTTTACCAGCCAAGCACAGAAAACATAAAACACATACAAGGCACAATGCCGAACTGAACAAGTAAATGATCCACCAAAGTACAAGCTGTCGAAAAGCTGAATAAACTAGTTTCAGCAATCAATTTATTGTCTTCTTTCAAGTTAGTTTTTGACTTTCTTCTCATTGCCAGTGTGTTTTACTTGAATGTTTCAGGTCGTGCCTTGCGAATGTTGCGTCTAGCAAAGTTGTTAAGTTTGTTGCGTCTTTTACGTCTATCTCGACTTGTACGTTACGTACAACAGTGGGAAGAGGTCAGTATCATACGTGGACAATTCAATATGTTTCCGGCCTTGCATAGAAGCAAGCTTTATCAGGTACATCCTCATCGTGGGTATGAGGTCATCAATGTGTAGATAACACGCATGCGTAATGTGTATCCAGCATATAATAAGGACAACAAAGGTCAACGGAAGGATAATGCATTGTTAGGCGCAAATAGCAATGTGTAATTACGTAGCAACCGAGTTTTGTACGATGTCATTATTTTTGTAATCTCACGCTTTTTAATATTGTTACGCGGACTACATTAATTCTGTTCGTACTGATACCATCCTCTATTGTTAAATTAACCACGGCATAGCATTTCTTTTTATAAATTAAGAATTAGTATTTACTAGTAATTATCATTTTTGGCAAGTTAAAATAAGTATTTTTTCGAAATAATCGGCTTTGGCACGATTCTTCATATTATCTGAATTTTGCTCATTTCAAAAATTGTTTATATTGGTTAATGTTAATTGTTAATAATTTAAAGGTAGCAAACTTTAACTGTTTATTGCTTTGCATTTCGTTCTAGTTTTTTTGTTTGTTTCAAAAGCTTTAAAAATAGTGTTAAGTGCAGCGTAGATCAACGTTCCATCAGATGAAAACCACGACAGCGGTAGACACATATTGAATTGTCCTAATTTGAATAGTGCTTATGTATAACTATACTTTTTTAGAATATTTTGCTTAGCATAATGCATATACTTATATATTTATATGAATGTTTATATCTAGACAAACACTAATTGAACGACGAGTCAACAAGTTTTAACGAGTGATTTAAGTTAATGATTAGTACTGTCGTATGACTAGACAAACAGGGGAGTTGTGTGCAGCTGGATGCTTGTAACATAATTATAATGGACTGATACGTCTCTGCAGTTTCAAACACTTAGTTATATTCAAAAACCATATTTCATGTTGGCCTCACTGCCACGAAATTACGTTATATTCAAAAACCATTTGTCATGTTGGCCTTAATGCCACGAAATTACGTACAAATTACTTAAGACTTTTTATAGTATAAATGTAATGTATAATATGGCCATAAATGACTTGTGTGTCCATTTAAATTGACCGACAGCTTTTAGGTGTACAAGTTAGGAATCGTCGTGTAAGTAGACTTTGTATCATTCCTGCCTGTTATAATAAGGCTCCTGTAACTTAGTAGCAATCTTGGAGATGGCCGAAACAATATAGCCCTGCACAAACAAGGACATGAGTAACTGCCTGTCTGTAATCAACACCTTTGTCAAGTGAATGGAATGGTTTGCAAATGATTGCTTTAACCTTGAACACTGCTATCACTTTCAATAGTTGTGCCTCCAGACTATAAAGACGCAAGAGGTTTGTCTAGGTCTTTCACTAGATACCAGCATTTTTATATTATTTCATTATTACGTTTCGCTTGTCTTCATTGAATTAGACGATAGTCATAGTGCAGCGTGTGCTGATCACCTATATTTTGTGGATTGTTTTAAAGCAAAGAAAGAAAGAACTGGTTTTGCTAAACTAGCTGGAAATTGGATACTCTGAAAAAACGTATAGAGTGCTAGGCGTTAAAACCTTACCCAACTTTCTTCTGTGCTAAGGTCGGAAACGCGACGACATATATCAGATAGTGTATATATGCTGTTCATGTTCCTTTGGTGAATAACAATTGATTTTCAGTGAATGTGCGAGTATACTCCTTTAAATAATATTGCTAAGTGATCTTTTTTAAAATACTGGTTTAATTATAAATACGTTTATATTTTATATTCATGTTACACACGTGTCTCTCACATCCATTAGTAGTATGCACTATCTGAAATGATCAAGTAATAGGTTTCATTAAATAGTTGTACCATCTTTTTTATTTGCTTTTTTACAGTATGCGCTTATACCTATTGTGTTCCTTCTGTGTGTATTCAGTGTACGCATGGTGCTTGGCTGCAAACTGCTTTTATGGCAAAAGTATCACTTCATAATGAACACTGTCTCTACTTTTTGTCCTAACCTTGACTAACAAACGCAGATTTAGCAATAACGCAATTGATAAGAACGCAATTGCATGGCATATGGGACCGTATCAATGCAGCTAATTTAGGATTCTAAAAATTGTTGATTAGCTTCATTGAGTAGGTGTCTTGCTTCGCACGTTTCTCACAAAATTCACATGGTCGCATGCTCACTTCACTGTGCTGTTGGTGCGTATTTGTCAATTGCATGACTTGAAAATAATATTCATATCTAACACTTTTGTTTAAAGTAAAATCGTATAACAGTATTTTGTAATTAATTAAGTATTAATTAACTCTGTTACTACTATATGTATAAATGATCACCTTTACGCTGTAGCATGTTTTTATGGTGTGTTTTCTACCTCTAAACTCATAATCTTTATGTTTCACCTCGTAAATTCTTCTTCTATTGTTCTTATGCTATGGAGGTACAAATGTAAGTGCTGTCATTATGTGTTCTTTTTCAGGCTCGTGTACAAATGCATCTGAATGACCGTCACTCTGGACTTTTAATCTGCTATTTGTTTTGAGTGCTGCCTACCCTATCCAATTTGTTACAATCTCTTTCACACTTGTATGATAATACAATTTATTACTTTTTAAAAATGATCAATTTTTGCACGTAAAAACTATGCATGGAATACTCCATTGTGCATGAGATTTTATCTATCGTACTTGATGCGCCCGACTTTATTCGCTCATTGTATGTTTTGTGATTACGTTTTAGTGCCAGTATAAAAGGATCATGGTGTTGTTACATTTTGTGTAGACTTCCTGGGCGTGCTTTTTGCCTTTAGCAACTAGGCTCTGGTTTTTGTATTGTAATACTTTCTTGTTCACTTCGTACATGTGCAAAACGTGTTTGTAAACTCATACTCCTTCTCAAACCCTGTATGGTACATTTGTAGGTTTAGCGAATGTGCAATGGTTTGTTAGGTTCTCAGACTTATATACATTGTAAACGATAGGTTAAACTTTTATCACATATTTGTCATGTTGTCTTTTACCATGCGTTTCCTAGGAGATTAATTAATTAAACCGTGCTTTCTGAGAACTAATATAGTACCCCATAGTTCTGAAGGAATCGTAATAGACTATTTCATAGTTGGTAAAATTGCCTGGTCTTGAATTCCGAAGAGTTCAATTTTGTTTCAAAACTATTCAAAGTAAATGCTTTGTTTGCAGCTTGCACAGTGTGGTATTGTTGTCTTATCGTACACTAACGGAACGATAGAATTACAGAAACTTAGAGAGATTCTCGTTGGTGTTGGGCTCTGCTTGTCTCTGACATACCCCTTTCTCATGTGGTTACTGCATAGTAACTTGTAGAACAGATGCTCTTACGTCTTAGCTTTTGTATTATGTTGTGTGTTATTTGTTTAACGTTTGTGTAGATCCTGCGGTGTTTTCTTTTCCTTACTCGCCCTGAAATGATAGTAGCTAATGCTGGACACTATATTTACAGTTTTTAGCCGTTGCGGGTAAGTTTATGAGGATTTTCAACCTGATCTGCCTTATGTTTCTTCTGGGACACTGGAATGGCTGTCTACAGTTCCTTGTTCCAACTCTACAGGACTTTCCCAAAGATTGTTGGGTATCTATAGAAGAGCTTCAGGTAGGAAATATTTGTATAAGTATGTACAATGACACATTATGTCAAACATTGTTACCTTTTATACTTGGATACGTGTCAAGAAATTGTTCCCGTTGTTTAATTGAACTATAGCATTCCAAGAATACATTTCTAATCCTTAAGTAGAATACGGACACATGTGTTTAGCATGCAATGATAAACAAATTATTGTGCCTGAAAGGAATTTACCCAAACAAAGTGCATTAAGTACAGATGTGGAAATTGTGGGACTGTTTACACATAATGATGAGTCTTTCGAAATACCGATAACTGCTTGAGATGCACACACACTTGAGAAAAAAATGTACGAAATTTATACTATATTAAACACGTCATTTTGGAAATAGCAATTAAGCAATTGTATTTTATTTAATTATCATTATACTAGGTGTGCGTATTAAAATTTTGAAATCAGCAATTATTCATAAACGTTTTACATAAATTGGTAATGAAGGGTAATGGTTTATTTTTTTAAAAAAAACTAATGACAATTATGTAATTACACGTCTTTGGTTGTTTAGCGTATATTTCTATAGATACCTCGTTGTTATTTTTTCAAGGACGCTCATTGGGCACACCAATACACATGGTCGCTGTTCAAGGCACTGTCACATATGCTTTGTATAGGATACGGACGTTTCCCGCCCCAAAATATGACTGACACGTGGCTAACAATATTAAGTATGCTGAGCGGGGCTACTTGCTATGCACTATTCTTAGGCCACACGACAACTATTATACAATCCTTTGATACGTCTAGGAGGTTATACAATGAAAAGGTAAGTTGTATAATTACCTATTTCACTGGTATTCTATTGGAAAATTGAATTCATACTTTGAACTATGAAAATTTCCAAAGATTTACAACTTATGACACCCTGGATTATTACTGTATGTATTTTGAGTGTCAAATATATCTTTATATCATTTTGGGTATTTTGGAACCCATGATGCTGGCTATATTAAAGTGTCAATTATTTCTTGATTTTTAAGTGTTTTGGCTATGTCACGATCTGAACCTGTTCACAGTATGGATGAGGGAGTGTGTAGGCAGCCGACTAGCTCAGCCGGTAGAGCATTCTCCCTGTAAGCGAAGGGTCCAGTGTTCGAGCCCCGGTCTGGTTGCGCATTTTTCTCACCATGTGTTCAAAAAATGTTAAATACAAAACCACCCGGCCGATTTTGCACCAAGTGAATGCCCTTCTTTTCACATAAATTAGACGTGTATATTGTACCGGATCAACTCATTAACTTGGCTAATTGAACACTGATTTGTTTCTCCAATGTAATCTCCATTGTCTTTAACAACGTTATTCGAGGATGTTTTCTACCGTACCTGTTATTCTTGTTCACCAGCATTGGAAAATAAACAACGGATTTATGTTAAATAAATCGTGTGCGAATGCTGGTATACTTGAATATTTATATTCTGATTAACAACAACATTGTCTATACTCTGCAACGGCTGGTCCTCGTGCTCGATAAAATGAAATTAAAATTTGCAAAGAAGGTACAGTCATGATAATTACTTTAAAATGTGGTTCTTTTTATCGTCTCGATTTTAACAACATACGGGCCAATGAAGTGTCACAGTATATATCATGAAAATTCAATAACATGACATTGTATAAGGGTTAGCACCTATCACGAGGTTTCTAAATGTAATTTCGTCTTCGTGTCGATAAAATAATTGATATATTGGTCATTTATAAGTGAGTCTCTAGACAAATTACGTGTTTTCGCAAGTCGATATATCATTAACGTGTTTGTTAAGGTAAGGGTCATGACGGCAATATCCTTCGCTAAGAGTATATCGGTATGTAGTGGTTTTCGATTAGAAGATCCTAGTGTACGGCGAGTTTTGTGTTGCGCAGGCGAATTCATAGAATTGTTCACGACACGTCATAAAGTTACCTTTAAATAAAACAGTCAGTAAAACTTTCAAAATTTGAAATTTTACAATACCATGCATATAATTATTCATGCGGGCATGTTTCCTAAAAATGCTTAATTATGAAAAATAAACTTTGAAAGGTCGAGCTGTTGTCGCAACGGGATCGTGTGCGTGGTCGTCTGCGTTCGTTTTTTTTGTTAGAGTCATTTTCTCAATGACTATCACAAGGGGAGTTCGTACCGATAAGGCTGGTAACCATGTGACCTAAAAGTATGGCGTTATCTGTCATTGTGTCGACTTAGTACATATGAATATTTACACATAAACTGGATTTTCTCAAACACCATCTAAGCTTTCAACTTGAAAGTCAAGTCACCGGTGTAATGTGATGACCTACATCTCCTGACTAGGGGTAACACATATATCCAGCATTTTATAAGAGTTATTTCTCTTTTTTAACTTAAGATTTTAACACAAAAATGTCAATTTCTTAAAGACTATCAAAGGTATCCACTCAACATAGCTATTTTCCATCACAAGGGGACTAACAAAACTGGTAACCCTGTAACCTATATTTATGACTTACCTGCCCTTGCTACTCTTAGGAATTTCACTCACAGATGAGCAAGGGTACTATCAAGTACGAGAAAATCGAGCAGTGTTGTAACGCACCGGTTACTCTTGGTAACCTATGTTTTCCTCGCGATAAATATATTGACCTTTGACTTCGACTCCATAGTTCGATTTGTTTTTGGAGTAAGTCAACTTACCCTAGGAGATTCCAATCGAAAATTACCTTTGATATGTAATATAATGGCTTACTTTGTTCCTTACTTAATGATGTATATTGGTTATTTTTTCTTCCAATCGAAAACTACCTTTGATATAACACTATGTAATATAATGGTTAACTTTGTTTCCCTACTTATGATATGTATTGGTTATTTTCTCTTCCAGATAGATTTCTAATCAAACATATTGAGACTGTTCATTGTCGATTTATATATGCAGATTGTAAATAGGTGGCGTCAAAGTACGCATTTTATTAGCAACTTAATTACAAATACAAACTGTACGTGTAACTTTTTGAAACACTTGTATATTATAATATGTGAATCTCGTTAGTTCGAATTGTTTTACCTGTCATTTTGTCGAATCCATGATGCCATAGATGTATTGTCATCACCTTCTTGAAATTTGAATATAAATTATGTGCCGTAAAGTTCCGCTATTTCGATTACACTTTATGTATTTGGAAATAATTCTGATTTTTGTAAATTAGTTAATAATAAAGATTTAGAAAAGCGTGTTACTAGTACTAAGACAGATCCGCTATTAAAACCCTTCAGACTGGTCTTATTAGTGCAGCATTGCTGTAATAAAACATCTCTTCATAACCTTGCTTTCTATCCCTAGTTTAAACATGTTGAGGAAAATATAATAAACTAGTACTAGCATATAAAGTTACATCGGCCATTTCGATAAAAGAACGTTTAGTATCACAATAAACTATGTAATAAAAATATTTACATACTCTTACTTTTCCTCACTAGTTTAAACAAGTTGAGGAATATATGATCATGATAAAAAGAAAGTTACCTCGGAAAGTTAAGTATATTGTATCAAAATAAACTATATAATAAACATATCTACATAATCTTACTTTTTCTCACTAGTTTAAACAAGTTGAGGAATATATGATCATGATAAAAAGAAAGTTACCTCGGAAAGTTAAGTATATTGTATCAAAATAAACTATATAATAAAATATCTACATAATATCACCTTTTCTCCATAGTTTAAACAAGTTGAGGAATATATGATCATGATAAAAAGAAAGTTACATCGGAAAGTTAATTATATTGAATCACAATAAACTATACAATAAAACCATCTACATCATCTTGCTTTTCCTCCCTAGTTTAAACAAGTTGAGGAATATATGATATACAGAAAGTTACCTCGGTCATTGCGACAGAAGATAGCAGAGTATTATGAACATCGATATCAGGGCAAGATGTTTGACGAAGATCGGATCCTTGGAGAACTCAACGAATGCTTACGTCAGGTACGAGGGGTGTTCAATAATTTTATAAACTGGGTCATCGTGTTTGTAATTTCATAGAAATTATATTACATACTATTCAGGGTTTTTAGGAAAAGGAGTACACTAAAACGATATGATTGAGGTATTTCGCGATATTTGGAAAACAATATATGTTTGCGATGAACCAGAGAATAATAATATTGCAGAGATTTAACCCACTATTTATTTCCTTGTTTTTCTTCGTTGAAAGGATAAAACAAACAACATTTAACTGAAACAGCTGAGCGTGAAAGGCACATAAAGACCGCACGACCGCTCTTAAAACAAGACATTATATTACCCTACTTCTGTCTACATACTTGGTTTTCAGTGGTTGTCAACAACCACATGCAATTTAATCGAACAGGGGGGATAGGCGCGAACGACACAAGAAAAGAACAGTATACACACAAATTGCTTGCTCTCGATGAAAGTGGTCTTCATACAATGGTGAATAATACGTTTTATATGACTTAAAGGGGCATGCCCAGAAACTGGAGTGTCTTGGTTTGCATACAACAAAATTGCATTTATCACTTGTAAATCAACTATTACCGATAAGTCAAGACGAATTTGACTTAAAAATTTACTCTATTAAGCGCGCTTCGATATGTTGTATATCAATTTGAACAATAGGCTGTCAGCCCTTTATTGACGACAATGATATTTAGTTATTCTTGAAATATTTTTTCTTCAAAACTAGCGGGATATTTCATAACTTTCTTACAGGGTTTTCATTATTGGACTTATGTATTAAATGGTACCAATTTGATTGCTATTCGAGACACTTCAGTTCCAGGACATGCCCCCTTAAGGTTGATCATTTAAGTTTGAAATTAATTATTGTCAACGATTTTGGAGTATTAAAGCCCATTGCATTTTTCATTCTCTTTTATGTGTATGTAGTGCTTTCATTTGACTCGACACTGCGTGTACACTAATCAGGCACGCCATACTTATCAGGCAAATCTTTTTGCAATAGTTTGTTGACTCTTGAAAATTAAGAAGCAATAGTCTTTTTGGACCATCACTTTTGGAGTCTAGTGAAAACCATGTCATTTCGGTATATCTGTGCTTGCATTTTCTGCATTTAGATCAATTTTATTTTGTTGTTTCGCGTCCATCCCCGTGTGTGTATTCTCATCTTTGCTATACACCGGGCACATTAAAGGACCTGACTGTCTATTCGAAATAGAAGCTAGGCGCACTTCTGCCGCGCCGGACATGCCTGTATCGTATCTAATATATGTCCCTCTCCCTTCAGGGGCTTTCTCGCAATCTGTCCCTCTGGTCAGATCATGCTTTATCTGTACTGGTAGAGGATTCACCTGCGCCCTTGTGGCTGCAACACTTTAATGTACAAAGTGCCTTTGAACCTGTGTTCGCATGAAAAATGCGCTATATAAATCTGGTTAATTTATTTACTTTTGCCGTATAAAATTTACTGTCTGTCTCTTGAATAGCAAGTTTATACGATACATGTAAGATGATGTTACGGTATACCAAATAATCAAGCTGAACTGTAAATGTATAATAATTTTGTGAATAGCTGCCGTACGGCTTTGCAGCAAGTGGCTCCATTGATAGCTGCACATCAGGTCGTCGAAGATTAATGGTATTACGAAATATTACTATTCCGATATTTCCTCTAAGTCTAGGGTCATTGGTCAAGCTGGTAGAGAAATAATCGAATGGCTAAACACTTATACAAATGTACAACTATATGAATCGAACGTAAAGAAACAACAGCATTAATCCATCGGATTCAACAGATCTTCGAGTAAACGTTTCGTTAATAGATGCAGCCCTACGTGTTCTACATTGTTTCACCTTCATCAGAATATTGCGTATAATCTTCCCGTATATCGTTATACGGAATATTTCAGCAACGAAGGAAGACTAATTGCACCGTTTAATGGTTAGCAGGTGTTCATTATCAGCGAAATCCTGCATTTCAAACATTACTGGAACGTATTGCTATTTAGTCTATGTCTTGTTATCAAACAATTGTTTAGGTTCTTGAAATAGCTCGATTACATTTCGCTATGACGGTCTAATCTTTGAAATCCTTTTAAATCGCATAATAAAAAAGATGGATTGGAAATAAACCAGGCCAAATCTGACAGAAAATCTACCGATCAACATTGGGTTAATAAACCAAAGATAAAACGGTTCATTCGTCAGCGTTGGCATGTTTAGAATTCTTAGACTGGTTTTACAAAAACCAATGCTTGTAAACTGTCTAAAAGCGGAAGTGCATCGGGGTTATTGTCTTCGAACATGCATCGTTCAGAAAGGCGTTTTTTGTTAATAAATATTGAAGGCATGTTTGGCATGGATCAATGCTCAATCCTATGAGAAAATATTATTTTTATGGAACCAAGATATAAATAGATAGCAAAATTGTGAGAAACCCGATTCGGAAGCAGTGGCCACTACATACAATGTACTACGTTCTTCCGCATTGCCTGTTTGTCTGGCCGCAATACGGTCAATGGAAACGTGATAATTCGATCACATAGTTATACATCTGATAAAACGATCTAAGAATGTCGTAAGACATGCAGTAGTGTTACTGACTGCCATTAGGCTGCAGGCCATCGTATTGTATTGGCTGATTGAGATCTTTCATGTTTTTGAGTTTTGTATTCAATCGTTTTTCATTTAGTTTCCTTGTTCTTAAAACAGTTGTGGCTCTTCCATTTGCTGCATTCGTTCTCGTTTTGTCTCCGTTGTGTGTCTCTGTGCCCAAGGTGTTTATAGGAACATTCTGATTTATGAAAATGACCCTTTCTACTTTATCAGTTCAGTTCAATCTAGGAGATACTATGCATATGCAGTTCAGATTCGAACAGAAACATTACGGTATGCGATTTAACCGAAGTATAATATATATTTAGATTTGTGTATTAGAAAAGTTTAATTTGATTTTTGTCAATAATTGTCCTTAATCACTGTGTTGTGTACAAGTATGTAAGTATGACTCTGAGTTTGTGAGCACTCCTTTGGAATTTGAACAGTTTATATCATACCAGGTGTATGTGTATTATTAAAACCAAGTATTCAATCTAAACTGCTTGATTACCTACCACAAACAACGTGATTCATCATAAGTTCAACAAATTCAGAAAAGGTCAGAAACATTACACATTGAGTAGAATATTGTCATGGACAATTTCAATTTCGAAAACAAGAATATGAACCGAATGTTTCTCTTGCTTATCTATTGCTTTATCTACTAGGATAGCTGTGCGGAGTTTATGTGTACATGTAAATACAAGAGGATAGCTAATTAATTTATGGCTTAGATTGTTACATATCTAGTTACGTAGTCCTCATCTATTCTCCTTTTGAACAAGAATTTCATAGAGAGAATAGCTTATTCTTATTCATTGCCTATAAGGACCTGATTCGAATTACATGTATGTAGATAAATAGTTATATTGTATTTTATGTCTCGAATTTATCACGGTTTTTCTTAGAAATATTATATCGGGTTAAAGTATTCCCTCTCTTCTAGTAATAAAGTTAAATGGATACATTCGTTTTCATTTCAAAGCGCGTGTGTAAATATTCCTCTTACAAAGCATGGGGAACGTCTCAATCACACCGCATGCATGAGATATATCAACATTTGAATACGCACGTTCCAACATCAACCGGCTTAACAAACAGCACACGAAACATAAATAGAATATATCGGTAACAAAAAAGTTGCTTTACAACATTGAACGCAGAGTTATTGCACCAATGATGACAGCATTACTAAACATGGACTTGATGTAAACCATACTAGAAACAAATATTATCACATAAATACTGTGATCTTCCATGTGAGAACAATGTCCTCTAACGAGTGTGATAACAAATGTGTGACTTCACCAGTTTTCGGCGCGAAAACGTAACGTCGTCTGCTTAAATTCGTTATTTCTGACGTTACTTGGACTCGATAACTATGGAAATGTGATAAAAAGAATCCGCCAATCGTTGTCTTTGAGATCTACCGGTCTTAAACTTGTCATGAAAACAAATTATTAAGCTCGCCAAAGGCTCGCTAAATAACTTGTATTTTCTAGACTCGTTTAAGACATGTTGACCTTCAAAGACAACTCTTGACGGATCATATATCTCTAATAGGTCAAAGATCTTACAGGTTTGTATACCAGTCGACTAGAATCAAAATGAGCTTGAATGTCGCCAGAAAGGGAATCGAAGTATATTTCTTGATATTTGAAGTACGTTCTAAGACTGACCGCCTCAGGCAGCATTCTGGTGACTGCGATACTCAAGCCGTTGCATGTTACAACTCGAGCAAAGCAATTCGAAGTGATCTAGAGAATAAATCGGAATAGATCTAGTACATGAAATGCAACCAGAATACCACATTTAGAATGCAGATCGATTATCTATGAAATACACTACGAATTTTCATTCTGACGACTTTCAAGCTTAGTCCAGCCTCATCGTGATGTAGAGAACATAAATGTATACACAAAGGTTAAGAGCATGTGGACACATTCATAGAAGCCAACGTATATGAAATGCGCTCGGAACTTCAAATACCCGAAAACATTCCACTAATTGGTGTTCTGACCAAAGCTGTAGAAAATGGAAATCTATTCTACCCACTATTAAGTGCCATTAGGCAACCTTTTTGATAATATAGTTTTGCTCACTGTTTATATGTTCTAATGATCGTTGCAGTTTGCCTCAAGCAGAGGCCCGGCATCGTGCATTTTAGACATAATTAGTAGAAGTATACAGGAGCTCTTGTCACGTGCATGATTGTCGTCGCCTTAAAATCTCAGACGGCTTTCTATTAAGGCAATACTCGTCTGAGTCGTTAAATATCATGCAAATGTTACATGTTTCCATCTGGTTTATTTTAGTACTTTCATCTTCGTATAAATTATGTTTGATATATCATGGAATGTATCATCACTATCATCATTATTAATCCTTATTTAGATAGTCCTAGTCATAAAATGATTATTGAATATTTTCTTGTCAAATACTCTACAGGACGTGATAAACCATAACTGCCGATCTCTTGTGGCGTCTGTACCATTCTTTACAAATGCTGATCCGCAGTTTGTGTCCGAAGTTGTGAGCAAATTGCAGTTTGAAGTCTTTCAAGCAGGCGATTACATCATCAGGTACGTTAATAATTTGTATCGGTTATCTTATCGCGATATTTCAATTTGGTCGTTCATTAGTGTCAGATGTTTAAGTTACGTCATTAGTAAAATATATATTTATATATTAAGGGGTTTTGGTGGAAATCATTGTAATGCTATCATTTGTTTCAGTTAAGAATGTATTAATGCTTATCAAGGATACATATATTTGATTGATAAATTGATTTTGCTGATGCGTTTTTCTTCTACAGAAACGTTATATATTTACCCTAACATTATCTACAAAAATTGAAATTTACTTTCCTTAGATAGGAATGAATCTCATTTAAATAATTTCGTACGGTTTCAAACTTACACAACATATCATAAATCTTAAGAAAACATCATATGTTTTAGATATACGAGGTTATTTAAGAAATATTATGTTACTGCATTATATTGTTCTTCTCGCGAGAAACTTTCATAAATCGTTCACATTTTCAGACTTTTTTGTTACATGTAATTTACTTCTAATACATGTGTACAACGAATGAGAAGGAATATACCCCTTTTTGTAATATAATATCTTAAAGGACAACTTGACAAAGAATGGTGGTAAAATTATACATTTAATGGTTGGATAAAGTGTTTAGTTGATGAAACACGAGACATTCTTGATAAAACGTAGTCTGATAAAACACTTTAACTATATCATATGTTTGAAACTTGTTTTCTTGAAATTACGGTTAGTCAAGTTTATTTAAATTATGGTTGTTTTAGATCTTTTTATGAAAATGTGTGTGCATACATGACTTGCCTACTACATTTGTATAACTGATTTACAGAAAATAACTGCTGCCGAATTCAAACTTAGTAACCTTTTAATCAAAGTAATGTAATATTCTACTTAATCAGTTTCGTACTTATTTGGAGATACGTTCTGGGTGACCGACCGAACAATATAACATAGATTGCTCCAGACCAAACAGGATCGCCTTGAAAACCAATAGATACCTACAACCGACGGCATTATCGAGTTCATTCGTGTTGCTTAGATCGCCAATGAGAACGGGGCATACACTTTAAATGAATGATGTATGCTTCAATATAAACACAACACAAGATCAAGCTATTTCTTCATTTTACATATGGAACATGTTTCCTGTCAAAATGCATGCACTAGGTTTGTGATTATAGGCACTTAAATATATATGAACTCAGACAGTAGACATGGATTAACATATTTATACCATAATAAAGTCTGCCTGTATGTTGTAACATATTTATATCATGATAAATTATGTCTGTTTGTTGTAGGGAAGGAACTATGGGCAGCAAGATGTATTTCATTCAGGAAGGTATAGTAGATGTTATAACAACGGAAGGGGAAGTTGCAACGTCTCTCTCAGATGGCTCGTACTTCGGAGGTATAATCTTTGTATAGGGATTTAGCTCAGAGAATTTGACATGATCCTGACCTAATGCATGAATATATCACAAGGTCCTTGCGTTGAATATATAAATTTTCGCGAGCAATCGTGCAATATCGGTCCTTTGTATTACACTTCGAGCGTCTTCGTGATATTGTCAGCTTATGAAAACATACAACCGGGATTATAAATATATACAATATATCAGCTGTTAAATTATGCTAATAGAAGTTCAAGAGTCGTGTTAAATTCTCCGGACTATACGATATACGATAATATTATTCAATGATCACAACCCCTGTATTGAAATCATTGACATAAAACTATGTATATTCATGTGAAGAGTTGCGAAAGTACGAGATGTTTTTTAATATGAATAATGAAAAGAAACAAAACTGTATGTATTGCTTCCGTAAAACCAATGAAGGTTTTTTCACTTGATTCGTATTTTGGTGTTCGCGTCACAGAATTTGCTTTATCATTAATAAAATCTAATTTGAACTTCTATCTAGTAATTACGCAACAAACATATGTTATTGAGTAACCAACGAACGAAAGTATGTTTATTATAAATGTACTCATCGATAAAAACGGCATGCTACTTTCTGTCATCAAGCAGTTTTTGTTCTCGTATTAACAACAAACAAACAATTCAGTTGGATAGCCAAACTATGTTTTGTGTGATGGAGTAAATTAGGATACTGTTATAGTTCATTTGACATCATTGTTTTAAGCATGGATCAAATTTACATTTCAGAAATTTGTCTACTTACGAATGCAAAGCGGGTTGCTAGTGTAAGAGCCGAGACGTATGTGAATTTATATTCGCTCTCTGTAGAACATTTTAAGGATGTTCTGGATCGTTATCCTGTGATGAGGCGTACAATGGAGAGTGTTGCAGCCGAAAGACTTACCAAAATTGGCAAGAACCCAAGTATTGTTAGTAGCCGAGCTGATCTAGACGAAGATCAACGGCTACTAAACGAAATTGTTATGGAATCGACGCCTGTTGTCACAAGCGCGAGTGAAGACGAAGATAAAGATTCGGATGATAGTTCCGGAAGTTCTAAAAGTGCTAAGCACAAAAAGAAGTTCAAATTAGATTTTAGTGCAAAGTTACATAGAATTACTGAAGAAAGAAAATCACGATCACGCGAAAATTTGAAAGATGTTTCATTAGACAGTAAATTTAGAAATATGCTTCGAAAAGCTCCATCTGGACCTAATCTATTCGGATTACTAGCGCCTCCTGGGTTTAGTGAACGAAAGCGTTCAGGTAGCGTTGGTGCAAATCTTGGTATGATAATGGAGAACTTCCCTGAAGACAGTCCAAGAAAGAAACACCGGGAAGAAAGTCTTGGTAACAAATTCTTCACCAAAGTATTTGATTCTAAAGATGTAAGAAAACGTAAATCGGGCTCAAAAACTTCTATTTGTGACGAATCTCCAACCTCCGATGCACTCAATATGCATTTTCTGACTGTACCTGAAAAGGCTTCTAGTAAATCGAAGGAACATTTAAGTTCCTCTCCAGCTAAATGTGATAAGAAAGACAAAGACTTCAGTCATAAGGGTGTGCTAAAATCAGACTCTTCTAAAGAGAAATATCCCGTGCCGACATCCTCAGCGGACTTCTCGGGACCTGGCCAATCCAGTAAAATAGATAGACCTATGCAAGTTAACTTTTCCTTATCTACAACTATTGAAGACAATGAACGTGTTCCTTTAACGAGTTCTGAACCTTTTGAACCTAGAAAATCAACTGCCAAAAAACCTACAGGCTTTGGTCCATCTAGTAAATTAGATAAACATAATATGCAAGTTAACTTTTCTTTGACTACAGAGACCGAAGATAGTGAACGTGTCCCTCTAACAAGTTCGGAACCATTAGAACCTAGTACTTCAAGAAAATCATCATCTAAAAAAAGACACGTAGATTTCGAAGAAGCACAGCTTATTCCGTTTAATGTATCTAAACAAACAGACGATAGTGATAAGCGAGTTCATGATTCGTCCATATTGTAGTTGGTGCCAGCATATATAAGGTGAGCATTGACTTGTTTTACCTGTATGTACGTGGGGTGATCAAAAAGAAATGAAACAAATGTTATAATTTGTAAAGTTTACGTGTTTTAACCATAAAATTACCATATTCGTTTGGGTGCATTTAATGCCAATTTGTACATGTAAAACATAGTTTTCTACTACTAGTAGTGATTTAACTTGAACATTAAACATAACGTGTAGCGCTATGTCGCCGCACATCAAAAGGTTTTCAGGTAAGTCTGTCCGTTTTAAATACATGACGTGAAAACTAACAGTACCAGCTTGAAAAACACGTCATATTTCTGCAAAAATAATAGTTCGAAAAAGTAGTTTTATCAGAAGCTAGGAGAAAACTCTAAACAAACATTTAAGATATCGAAACGGACATCAGGAGGTAAGGAAAATATTCTTTAGTATATCAAGCAGAGGCCCGAAGTGCATTAGATGACAGTTCAGTTTTGAACGTCACTCGCCAAGACGAATGTCATACACGGAAGCCGTCTTTAGAATTAGAATGTTAAAATAATTATGTAACATATTCTTGATATTTTTTACAACTGAAATGTTTTTTATACAAACGAACACTCTTCTTGTTAAATACTGAATAAAAAGTAAATTTATTCATTATGTATAGAGACATCAGCGATTTATTCAAGCAATGTGACGTTGGAATAGTTAACCGTTTACGTACATGACGTCATTGGCGTCAATTGTGTGCGGCGAGTCGCTGTACCCAAGGTTGCGAAACCACAGATAACTCTGCAAATAATAAATGAAACTCGGCAGACGGAGAGACGATATATTTCGAAATGAGCATTCAGCTCTTCGTATTTATATCAGTATTCATTGTCATTTTACAGCGTTTGCCTCATTTCTTTTTGATCACCCCACGTATTTTATATTTCATAATTACATTCTTAAGGAATTGATTCTATCATCAATACCTAGGACCAGAGATACAACCAATACTTACATTCAGCACTCAGATATTGAAATTGCAACATCAAGAGCTATTTTTTTGCCTTAGATTGCAAATGTAGATGAGGAAATTGTATAAAATTGTTGTAAGAGTGTTGAAAATAACATTTGATACACTGTTTTGCTATTATGTACTACTTATGGGGAATAAATGTAATTATTGAACTTGGGTGTCACGCTCAGCACTCTGACTGATAAATTACAATTATAACATAGAAATACCATAACTTACACTAGGAAGTAAGCCAAAAATAATATTTAGTACAATTTAACATTATTACAACTTTTTCCTTTCAAACACTGTCGCTATTAGGCTCAAAATAGCAAATTTCAATAGTTGAGTGTTTAGTGCTGAGTATAAGTATTACTTGTAATACCGGGCCCTTGTTTAATGGACATTTTGACAGTTTTTACACAGCGTGAATTCAGTTGACTAAAGATCTACACTGTAATTATGGTTTAAAAACATTGAAATATTGCACGTGTTTACAAAATTCAGTAGATGCAAAGTCAGCTGATTCGACTTCAAAATCACGTGACATGAAGAGTAGCAAAATACCAAACGTAAGTAAAAGCACATAAAGAGACAAACGAGCAAAAAGAGGCAAAAGTACACAAAAGGACTGACAAGAAAATAAAACACTTGGTTACATTGTACTAAACAACGTTCAGAGAACAATTATAGATTGGATATCTTACCTCAGTCGTATGGTATCTTAGTTTCCAGCTTGGGTGTCCGATTTGTGTAGTTGCTTTAAGTACAAAATATAATACCCGTACAAAATCTAACCTGGTCATCGACCTTTATACATGAATATGTGGCAAGTTTCTTGTGTGGAATATTTACATTTCCGTGAGCAAGTCGTGTCTTGCCGGAAATTTCGATTAGTGTTTATAGTCGCCTCGTACATATTCGTAATACTATCCGCTTATGAAAACACAGACCGAAATTAAATTGCAGACAGGAAACCAACGGTTGTATCATGTTAATTGATGGTTCGATGACCAGAGTAATATAATCGTACCGTATCTGAAATACAATTACATTCGCAAATATTGTGTTATAACCGTTTTTTAGATTGTTTTGTTGATGCATTGATGCTCGTGTTTATCAAATACTTTTCATTTCTTCAACATACATTGAATTATACAATTAATTTAAAACCTTAAACAACTGTTGTATTTGATTAAGCTGTCTAACATTTTAATTATGTGTGCTGTTAGACAGTCTATAAGCTTGTTTCATTAAATTTGTTTTGTCTGTCAGAATCGTAAGTGCTTGACTGATTATCTAAATCCGGCATGTCTGGAAGTATCTTTGTCTATATTTTACTGTCTTGATCGAGTTAATGTGTCTAGAATTTCTTTTGTATATTTTCAGGATTTAGAGTTAGGAACTTTACACACAAGACATAGAAATGCAACGTGTATTATGTACATATACCTTTATATCGCTGTGATCATTTACCATGTTTGTTTGAATGAGAAAATATGCGTTACACTGTTCCCAACGTTGATGTGTTGCTGTCGGTTATATGTCAATATTCCGTTAAGTATCTTCAATTTTACGCAAGTTCTCAAATAACGAAACGCACTAAAATATACCCAAAAGATGCCGAGGCAATAATAGATGAATGTTCTTATTTGGTATACACCCTGCCTACCACTCACGAACATGCCCTTCATAAAAACGTTTTGACTATTATGAGTGGACCTTAACCTGCAGATTTACTGTGGCAAATAGAAGAGAACTAAGAATATAGTCATAATGTGACACTTATTAATATCATCTAGACAAAATAGTTTGACAATACAGGTATAGTTCGCCGGAGATAACAATAACCTTTGTTTACAAATAAAAATTAAACACATTTTCGATATTCATCTTTGGTCAATTTTGTGTATATACACTTTTAAGGATATACTCTTTAAATATACACTGATAACTGCAGTGTTTATAGTTTGCTTTGTTTGTTTATTGATAAGGCTAGAGTTATCCCCGGCGAACAATACGTGTAGATAATTTAATAATAAGCGATGTTATATTCGTAGAAATGAAATAAACATACCTGCTTAGCACAACATGTGTGGAGATAATATTAACGCTGGGGTACAGTGTGATCAACATAATTGTATGAGTTTGTTAGTTGTAGAAATAGTATGTACACTGTAATTAGATATTACATAATCCGCCCAGAGCTCTATCCGTAAAATTAATGGTGATTAGGGACATTAGACACCACAGAGCATTGTATATGATACAGAAACTTACATATTTCAGTTAGAAGAAAGTGTAGCTTGTTTTAATTGGAGGTGAAGTAGTAAACTAGTGTCAATGTGATTTAAGGTGGATTATGTCTGGTTAAATTTATTGCTACGTTATCTTCCTGACCCAAGCAATATCCAACACCCGAAGGCTAGTAGTCTGTCATAATCGATCCAATAAGTTTTTTCCTGTTTTAATGGTAGAAAAACATTAACATGTCGATCTAAAAAGCTTTTTTTTAAATTTAGGTCCCAAGTTTCAAAACCGTTAGAATTTATATCTTGTATTTTTTCAAAATTATTAACATGAATTTTGGCCTCATAAGGTTTGGATGTCAATCTAGCAATCTATTCATAAGGACACTATAGACGGTAGAAATCGCGATAAACCGCTTCCCATTTCCGTCGGATTATTGTACAATTTTCAATTCGTTACGATCGAACTGAAAACCAGCAAAACCATTGTATGATACTCTGCAAAAAATACATATGAGTTTCGTCGTAGTGTGAGCTCATGTTTAGTTCCATCAGAGCAAATTGAAAACTGTACAGACCTCTGACAGAACCTAAAAGCAGTGTATCGGCAGTACTAGTGTGGTTAAAGATGTTGTGTGTAAACAAATGTATCATATGCAATGACTATGGTGTGCTGTATGTTTTCTTAAAACACCGTTATGTAACTATTGGTGAAATATGATTGATGATTGCATGTATGGTATAGATAAAGGCCCCGTTTCATAGACATATCCTAGCTGAGGTCACACTTTTCCGTATATTGTTGAGAGCAAACTAAGTGAACACATACATTTTGGAAGAATTAAAATAAATGTGTAGTTATTTATGACAATTCTAGTTCACGTTTGTACCTGTGCTTTAATGTACTAGCTGTCTTAGTTTGTTCAAAAAAGCGTATGAAAAGGTCGAATCTTAGCTAAGATATGTCTATGAAACGGCCCCCTGGTTGATCGAAAACGTGTAAAAATGTTTTTGATTTTAGTATTTATGAAAACGAAAGTACTGTGTATACACTTACTTACATTTAAGGCTTTTTATAAAAATAATAAACAAAAAACATATTTGCAATGCATTTGACGTTCATTACAATGTATGAGCATAATTCGGTGGTTACATATTAGACACTGTGTGTCTTTAAATCGATAAGTCTAATTTCAATGCATTTTGTTCACTTTAATTAAAATATAAGCATCATTTGGTGGAGATATATATTTGATATTGCACGTATAATTTACGATTAGACTATTTTCAGTGAAATGTGTTAATATAAATATGTTTTGATACATTTATTATATATATGAGCTAGTCTCCAGGCAAACCTGCTATTTTTACATTATTATTACTAAATGTAATGAAGTTTTGAAAAGGCTTTAAAATATTAATGATTTGGAAAATCTAAAAATCAATATTTTTGTCAAACTAGCAGGTTTTCCAGCAGGCGACTGGCTCAGATGTTTTGGCATTATATATACAATTATCGATTTCCATAATTATTTCTACATTTAACACATTTTAAAGAAACTTTAGCATACAAATATAAGCAGGTTTTGGTGTATATATATTTATGGAACTGACTGACCTCCTAATATAGCAACAAATGCAATATAAGTATTATGGTCGAAATATTCTTATGAATGGTATTTCTCGAAACGTATAAATGTTGAATTTGTTTGTTAAAATATTCAGCATAACGGGGTTGTTGTTTTGGAAGTTTGTTTTTAATTTGAAAGATATTGGGCAATATATACCAGAGTTAGCATAGTCCACGTAGCCAATATTTTAATAAAGGTTTTGATTCATAAAGCAATAACAGACATAAATGAACTTTGATTAGATAAAACAGACGTGAAAAGATACGACCAAAAGGGATATAAATTATTACTTCGGCAAATATACCTACATTTTTTAAAATTTAAGTTCTGCCCTATTTAAGAAAAACACGATAAAACAAAAACCATTTCAACTAGTAATGTCTAATGCACTTTCAATGAGTAAAAATTGAAGATATCACTCTTAAATCCCTTAATAATCACCAAAGTGTCGTCTTCGATAAACGAAATTGTTGAAGTTGTTGGTTAGACTAAGCTGGTTGCAAGAACATTTAGTTATGCAATGGACATCCATTTGTCTTACCAACTATTTCAAGCGGCCAAATGTTGTGATATTTATACGTATTATGTATGTGTGTGAGTTTGACTGTGGTTGTGTGCTAAACTTCTACATGACACATTGTTGTAAATAAACACACAACAACGAGAATATTAATTGTTCTATAAAATCAGAGACATGTACGTTCCTATGTATCTCTGTTTTAAACTTAGGATGTTATTGTGCCAAATTTGAATATAAGGTCAATTAAGTCGAAGGACCAAAGCTGCGTGAAGCAGTGTATCGGAATTACAGTATTGTACATGTTAATGATATGGTTTTGGTACAATGGTACAACAAGTCGGATCAAATGGAGCAACAAAATACTTACACTCAACCACTTTTTTAATTGGTCACTTTTCAAAACGAATTACCTTTCACTGATCATATTATTTGATGGTAATAATGTCTGACCATGTATGCTTTGGTACGTGATTTTGATTTTTAATTATTAAAGTGTTAGGACAATTCCATAAAACGTTTGTATGCAAAATATCATCAAACATTATAATTAAAGTTAAACGAATTTGGTGTTTGAAAAGTTACCAATTAGAAAAGTGGTTGAGTGTATGTTAGGTAAATTCACGCTAAGGATACATTCTCATGCCCATTATATTACCAATCTAGGTTGTATAGCACGTATAATTTGACCTGATCCTTACCTTTATGCACGAATATATTATAAGGTTCTTGCGTTGAATGTATACATTTCCGCGAGCAAATCGTGCAATATCGGTCTTTTAGATTTGAATTGGTATTAGCATTCGAGCGTCTTTGTGATACTTCCCGTTTATGAAAGCATACAATTGGGATTCTTAATAAAGACAATATATCAGCTGTTAAATTATGCTAATAAAAGACCGATAGTGGTGCCAAATTATCCGTACTATAAAATAGTGTTAGACATATCTTTAGACATTCCTGTGATTACAATAGTTTTATATTTCCTATAACAATTCACAACTGCAAACGTTTGTGTATGGCAATATTTCTGTTACGCTTTCTCCATTTTGCAATGTCACGTGATCTTCTTATCATCGAGTGGTATATCATAAAGCCAGAAAAGTAAAGGGAAGCAACCCTGGTGAAACGTTTGCAGGAAGTTAATCGCTAATAATAATAGCTTAAAACATATTAGATAGCTCAATTGGTCTTCGTACAATCATTCTATGTCACGTTGCACATATGCAGATGACGATATCAGAATATTGCATAATATAAATCTAAATTGTATAAGCACATGGTCATTAGAAACATATCGACAAGCTACTACAGTCAATGTTAAGGTTGATAAATTGATATCTGTATACTGTTGACGATAAACAATACGATTACGTAGCAATTTTGTAATGATGACCTGAATATATAGTCCAGTTACGATATTGTGACAGTGACGTTGCAGTTTATGTGTACGCAAACAATCACAACCATTGTTTAAACAGGTAGAGCGAAGTTTAGTATGTTAGTTTAGCATTGAAATTATAATTGTACAGTATAAGCCTTTATAACTGGTTTTACACCGTTAAAGTGGACTCGACCGCTGCGTCACTGGATTTTTATCCTGACTAGACTATATGTACATTATACTGACACTTTTGTTAAAATTTTGTAAATATTTCGACTATTAACCCTAATGTTCCAAATGTAATATAAATATTACTTTAATTCAACCGGTTTCAAGTCAAAATATCGTTATTAGACAATATCTGCAAGAGGTGTGGTTATCCTTACCTCGGAACGATTAAATTCCGCATTTCCGGTTTAACAACCTCCGTTGTTTAGTTATTCGCGAATCTTCACGGAGAGGTACCAACTTTACCGATTGTTGTACTCAGGTTTATGGTTAGCGCATGGGATATAGTCGTATCGGGAGCTTGAAAATATCATTTTTGTCGTATCTTTTGACTTGCAATAAAAAAACAAATGTATACCACGCCCATGTACGATAATTGATATAGTGCTCAGAGATAACCACGCCTCATTGTTTGTCGGTCATTGTTTGTCGGATGATTGTAAGCGAGTATTTTGGTTTGGATTATGCAAAAATGTAGAAAATTTGCAATGTTTACCATGGGAAAACATCGCTGGCTTAGAATAAGAAGACTTATAAAACTCATGCATAGTTGAAATTTGCACCACATGGCGCTTCGTATGAGCCTACTTTCATGAAAGTCATGTTGACCATACTGAAGTAGAAAAAGCGTGTTTTTCCATAAGTAAAGAGTAGTTTTCAGACAGGTTTTTCTCAAAATGGCGTTTTTTTCTTACGACCTTCTCATTCTAAGCCAACGACATCTGCCGTAAGATCAAATGTCACATACGACGTCTTCAGATGCACGCTATTCATTTCTCATTAGGAACCCGTATTCCGTTTAGTTATATGATGTATTTTCGACTGTGTGCTCATATATATGTTAATATTATAGTTTTATAGTGTCAACCAAATATAACATTCCAATATGCATATTGTTATCTACATGTTAATGATTGTACAGCATCCTACATGTAATAAGATGGCGCCACTTCAAAATGCCGAGGCTTCCAAAAAATAGGTGATTAGGAGCAACATTTTTCTTAATTACTTTGTGAAATTGTATCGTACAAAACCGAATTTAAACAATGACTATTTTATAATAATGTGGATGATATCATGCAAAGCTTTTGGAAACTGTACTTTGTTTTAAAATGAAATATTCGGTATTTTTCCTCAACAACATGGTGCAACTTTGACCTTTTCACTTGTAACATATCAGATAACGTGTTTAAAAGACATTTCTACAACAGCAATATGCCAAAGCTATAGTACGTTTCATTTTTTGCTACTACGAAAATGACTCTTGTAGGCGTGTCTGAATGAACGATGGTTTTGATATTTTAAGAATTATAATGATGTACAAATTCAAAATCACCAGCATTATCACTTCGGCAATTTGAAGTGATGCCATCGCACATATGTTCAGACGAATAATGTACATTGATTATGATATATGTATTTGGTATATGATAGTGTACATACATAGTTAAATAGATAGCTTACAACGCCCCGTAGCTTCACATGTTCAGGTTGCTGTCCGAAGTTGTCAAATCATATAACAAATGTTCCCTACACATGCGTGGCTCTAGGGTTTGAAGGATCGAGTTTATACGAAAAGTTTAGTACTTATCGTTACCTGCACTTGTAATAGTTATATTGAGAGTCGCTGTGTATGTTCTCGATTTAGTTGTTCGAAAGTTAGTATATATAACATCAAACACTATGAGGAGCCCAGTGGGTAGATAAGTTTTATCTTTGTTTACAGTAATATAATTAACATACTCATGCTGGTTTGGTGTTAATGAACAAACGATTTAACATGTATGTCCATGCTTTTTAAGTGCTCCCTCGAATGCTGCGATGTTTTAACTTTGGTCGGTATATATTGTTATCTACAAAAAGAAAGACTATTTTATAAGTCATTGTATTGATTATCAGAACCACTTGCTAAACAAACTCACAACCTTTCATGTTTGTATGGTTCCTTTCGACACGAATGGAATTATATATTGTGCAGAATGAAGTATTAAGCATCGCAGTCATCAAGAAGCTACCTACTCTTCCCCTTGAATATTTATTTTAGGACTTGTGATTTTCGAAATGCATTTTGCCGCATTGATTTTATTAAATGAAAGTTTCATATATTTTAGACTAAACATATTTGTTCCAATTGTATAATCGATACTGCAAAAAATATATGCACAAATGTTAGTTAAAATGAAAAACGATTAATTCAATTTTCCCATAAACATAAGTCTTATTATTAGATCGATTTTGTATAATTTCAAATATTTTCTAAGAAATAGAAGCATTGAAACGTTTAATTGTTGTATACACAGCTCAATCGCTCTTATGAGACAATTGTTCATTTTCGATAGCTTTTTTCTACAACATTTTAATACACTAATTCGTTAAACGAGCAAGGTCACATTTTGAAAATTTAGATTTTATATATTATATTGAGCTCATTTTTATTCAATGACTTTTTGAATTCAATGAATTTAACATATATAACCCCACCCTCTACGGAATGCATGGTGCTATACCTTAAGCAATATGCGATACATGTAACACTCAACAGATGGACGGAAATAGATTGCGTTTTTTTATGATTAATATTAAATATGACTTTACATCATTTATGCAAATAGTTTGAAGTACTAAATCAATGCATTACATGTTTATTTATTTGATTGTATGCAAATAATGTGTCAATCGTTTCTCAGGTGATCAAAATCACGTAATATATTGATAGACATATATAATTGTGTCTGTGTCTGTGTTACCAATATGGCGTATGTATATAAACCATGTGATTATAAAAGACGTTATTTTATGACCGTTTTTATGTATGCATTACGCATTAATAAACGGTTATATAAACGGAAACTACTTGGAGTGTATCATTTGTACTTGAATAAATGAAACCTGTGTTAGGTATATGTAACGAGTAGATACAAACCGCATGTCATGTTATGTGTGAGTGTGTGTGTGCTGATTTAGTCTTACAGATTTTGGACATATAAGACTAAAGCAACACTTCCCAATGCACCTGTTGTTATCTGTTGCTTTTTATTTTGTTTGCCAGTAAAATGGACGAAGATACTCGAGTGTTTGTTATAGTCTATTCCATGAGGATTTGCAGCCATATCCAATTATATGAGTTGGACCAGTGCTGTACCCCGCTATGTTCGGCTTTATTAGCAATTAGTACGAAAATACTGATTTGATCCCGCCAGCATATACCAATTTACAAACACACACAAGGGGACATAAGCAAATTCAAGCAATTTTCATGAAATTATCAATATATTGAAACTCTACTTTGAGATGAGATCTGGGACAGTGTTTTAGTACATATATTAAGGAGGTACGCGCACCTTTTATCTAACGATCGAATTTTCCTTGAAACATCTTAAAATGACAGAACAGTCTTCTAGAACAACATTGAAATCATAAAAATGATATGTCACCAGGCTTGTTTTCGACATACATGGCTTTCTAATGACCTACCATTGTATTTTGGTCATTTTATCTATTTCCTGCATTTATGGCACCATTATGTTCTTTTTAAGATTATTACTGTATGAAACCACTTTTAAACAATGCATGCTATTTTGTGTGTTCAATGGTCATTCCTATTGACATTAGTCACTATTCCAGCTGCCCGGTGAACAAATTCAGTATTTGAACATGATAAATAGTTACCCCACCCACTTGCTAAAAAGTGTGATTTTCAAATGATTTCAAATGAACGTCAAAAAATACCCAACGATCGAAAATGATTTAAAATTGGCCCTAAGTTTAGTATCAAATAGAACACCAGTTAAGTCAAATAAAAAATAGGGGTCACCAGCCTTTTTTGGCAGCTGTGCATAAAAAAGCACTAATTATGAATAAATTTGCATAAAATTAACCTAATTTGCATATTGTATTGAAATAATTTTTTCTTAAAAATATTTCAAAGTGTGGCTACCTCTTATAACTAAACCACGCACTACATATTATATATAAGCATATGCATTTGAACAATTGTAGGGACTTATTGTGAACCCATATTATTCACAATTTTGCCGTTCCCCACCCACTTTTTCATACAGGTAAAAAATAAAAAGTTAAAAATATCTAATTTGTGCGATAATATTTTGTTTATTTTCATTAATCAACATTCATATGCAATCATTGAAACTAAAATTCATGTTTTTTCTTATCTAATACGATTTTGAAATTTCGCGCATGCGCACAAGGCAGCTCATACCTCCTTAATACACAACATTGTACCTTTTTGTCAGTTATCACAGATAGAGAGTCAGACGTCGTGTGATTTTACATGAAATATACAGTACTCTCCTCAGTCATTGCTTTCCTTTATCGAGGAGTTTTCTATTAGGGGAGTAACTGTTTTAGAGCGTAGTGGTAGGTACAAAAATAGGAAAGAGTATGGGTCTGCCGATGATATCACTAGCATTTGTATACAAACAAATGAACATTTAATGCATTTCCGATGTTCATTTTTGATGATCCACTCTTTAACTCTACACTGATAACAAGCAGACAGTCGACCATGTAGTGATTATATTATGCATGTTTTGTTTATTAATAAGTCTAGAGTTATCTCCGCGAACTATATCATAGTTATAGTCAATTGTTTACATTATCATGCATTTTAAGTCAAATAAGGGCTTTTCTGATATAATGAATTATTGTCCCCTTTCAGTGTCAAATTCTCCCATTATATTATCGAGCATGTGCAGATTAATATACTCTGAACGAATTATTCTTTCATAGTAAACTGACACATTCTCATTTTGCATACACATTGATCATTGTTAATACCACAAAACACAAACATATTTCCCTGTCCAAAGTTGCCGTATCTATTTACACTTATAGTTACCATTATGATGTTATTTTACATGTAATACAGGGTGTTATAAAAGTTCGTTTTCAAACTATAAGTTTTCTGACGCAAGAAGAATGTATTTTTTCAGGTTAAATTCCAGACGGTTCTACCGTTGTTCTTATCTATCGTGTGATAAATTAAGCTTTCAGAGTAAGACAATAAAATTGGACACTGCAAACAAAGCTCAGATAAAATTTAGTATGAATTTAAATTTTGAGAACAAACTTTCTTAACATACTGTACTTCTTACTGAAATTTTGAAACAACGATACGAAAACTGTGTCCTTGCAATGAATCAATACAGGTTGCATGGATGATATAATAATATGGCACGGATAGTTTGACGTGATCTTGACCTTTATGCATGAATTTATTACAGGGTTCTTGCGTTGAATATATAAATTTCCCCGAGCAAATCTTGCAATATCGGTCCTTTAAATCTGTGTTGGTATTACACATCGAGCGTCTACGTGATATTTCCCGCTTATGAAAACAGACAACCGGGCTTTTAAATATTTACCATGAATCAGCTGTTAAATTATGCTAATAGAAGGTCGAGAGTCGTGTCAAATTGTCCGTACTATAATCATAAAGATACTGACAGTGTACTAAAAATCAGACAGGAAAGGCAGCACTCAACTTAAACAGCCAAGCACAGAAAACATCAAAACAACACAGACGACAATCACACGGCACAATGACCTACACACAGCAGAAATAGAAAAGGAATTTAAACATCGCTGAAAGTCCAAAGTTCAGCTGTTAAAAGGTCGAAAGTCATAGTCCCGCTGTCAAAAAGTGAAAAAACTTGTTTGATTTAAACAACCAAATGACATAGTTCCAGATAAAAAGAGCTGAATGACCTAGTTTCAGCTAGTAACCATCCACAAGCCTGCTTATATGAAGAATTAAGCAAGCGAATCATTACTTGGTTACTGGGTCGGACATGTCAATTTTAGACCGACAGATCCGCGTCGTGAGCATCTGCTGGAGCATTGATAAAATACTTGACTCTGAGATAATATCTTTGAATGGAGACCTGGCCCCGATCTCCCGAAGCATCTCAAGTAGAAATTTCAACTCAAATTGAGATTTTGCAAAAATCAGACTCGCAATGAGAGATAAATCTGAAGCTCCAGCTTAAAATTGTACTGTGATAAACTCAAAACAACAATTATGTTTTGTGATGCTAATTTAGAGTCTAGCCTCACATGGAAATTAACACAAAGACACATGCCAATATTTGAGATGAGATCTTGCTCAGATTGAGATGCTTAGGGAGATCGGGCCTGATGTGAGCAGTTAGTAAGGTAAGTCATTATTCATGAACTCATGAAAATGCAATCTGCGGCGTAGGTTTCGCAACATCGGTTGCAATGGTGAACCGAACACATTGATGACGTAAAACATGACGTAACAAATCAATATCATTTCAAAACTCAGACATAACACATGTCGTCACATTAGTACATGTTTACTGAAAAAATAGTGATTGCACATAATTTGTAATGCTCAGGAATAACACGTAATCGCTCTATTTCCTAGGAATATAGCGTAATCCATGAGTACACAAATTCCATTTAACATATCTAGTATTCACTGAGCGTCATAGAAAACGCATATGACATAAACAAAACACGGTACAGTGTATATGTTGCAAATTGTGTGCCGTGCATCCTTCGGCGTTTGTTAGATTGTTATTGCAGCCACGTACCTGTTTTGCAGATAAAGTTATTGTACAAGTGTCCGTGCTTATCATGAAGACATTTATGAAGCCAAAAAGATAAATGTGAAGCTCAATATAGGTTTAGAAAAGCCGACGCAAGCCCACTCACTGGCTTATCAGAGTTACTTCCCCTTTACTATAAAAGAAGTAATAAGTGGAGGTAAATGTCAAACATTGCTACTAAGCATTTAAATGTTTAAAGACCCACCATGTTGCATCGTAAACCGCCTTATTGTGTGTGTTTTGGAATTTGTCAGCGAATATAGCATCAACCCGTCAATTCCTCGTGCTTTTTTCAGTGTTTGCTGTTTTATGGTTCAGTCCACTGCTGTATTGAAGTTAGATGGATAGAACATCGCGTTAAAATACATTGGCAGTCAATAGCACAAAGATAAAATTTCGTTCAGAAATGTTGACAATTAAAAATAGTCATATTGATTTCATTAGTGTACAATCGCACAAACAATAGTTAATAAATATTGATAATATAGTAATAACACGGCACGATTGATTGGTCGCTTGTTTCAAGTGAATATTTATATGATTTTTAAGAAGGAATGCTTAAGATTGAACGATTAAATATCGACATCGAAAAATAACAAATAATAAATTTATTAGGGAAATAGTCGAGCACCTGGATAAAAGATTGGAAAACACAACAATGTGATTTATACTGAAATTGAGTGAGTACATTTTATAGCATTTTGACACAAAAAATGACAATTTTCAATTGGAAATCAAACACCTTTTATAAATATTTTTTCATTTTTTGATATGAATATCCTTTACATAATTATATGTATACTTTCAATGAAGCATAATGGTTTTTATTAAAATACCTGATGCCGACTCGATATTTCCTGATATGGTTATACACTGATGGGTTCAATTTCAGCTACCCAAGTTACCTTAAAACGCGGCTCGTGGAATACATAACCGTCAAGCGCCACAAATACAACTTAGACTGTCAAAATTATACAAACAAGAGTGGCATCCCTTCAAATATTCGGGAAAGTGGTCGTTGTTGCTGATCTACATGAAAATAAGTGTGCATGTTAGTTTGTGCATTTATTAATTTATATAAATCACTATGTATTTCTATAAGCCAATGAGTAATCCGTCGATGCATCACCTAATAGCACAAGGCACTGCACGGGTGTATTCATTGTTGTATTGCCAAACATAGGATATGGAAGGTAGTTAAACGAGTTTTAACGTACGTATTAGGACCACGTCACACTGAAACTAGTCTGTCTATACATACCCTATGTTTAATTAAAGGAGACAACTCTTCAGTCTACTCTTTTTTCATGAAATTAATTTCCTTTGTACCCTCAAACATTTTCAGTCTACTCTTTTTTCATGAAATTAATTCTCTTTGTACTGTCATACATATAATCAAGCCCAAAATAAAATCTAGCTAAAATTGAAAACGGAATTATGATAATTGATTGAAAAAATTATATTATCTAGTCGGGTAGCCAGACTACACTGAAACGTATGACAACAACGTATGCCGAGCGTACGATATGTTTTCATCATAGACATAAGGAGTTTGCACAAATTAAGTTAGGCTGGAAAACAATGTCGTACTCTGATACGTGTTTGAATGAGTACGTGCTCGTCTCAATACGACTTGCAAGCTTTGTATACGAAGGGCAGTATGTTGCGCTTACGTTCTATATACGTTACAAACGATAGAGATAAGCAGGACACATGCAGTCACACACCAGTATAAGTTATAGAGGATATTTGTTGATTTTGGTGTAAGATCGTATCTTATTTCATCGAGTGATCACAGAAAATCAATATTTTCACGAGTGGCGTAGCTACGAGTGAAAACATAATTTTATTTGATTACGAGTGAAATTAAATTGATATTTCACCAAAAATCAACAAATTTTCTGTTTATTATATTCTCTTAAACGGGTACCGTAATTGGCTTAATTGGAAAAATCACCACTCGAAATTGGAAATTCACGACGTGACAATTGTGACGTCATGATGACGTAATGTACATTTTAAAGCCCGGCGCCGTTGACGTTACGTTTTCTGAACGATACTGGAACCGGCTGGTAATTTCACTGTTATTTTCACTGTTATTTTCACTGAAAATTATCCGTAATCCATTGAAATCAAATAATAAATGTACGTTATATCACAGAAATTTGCATGATTTAAAAAAATCACTGAGCCTACTGTAGAATAAGTATCAATAAAATGTAGATTTCAATCGATCTACTGAATTCATTTTTCTTTTTTTTTCTTTTCTTTTTTCAAAGTCAGTAACCCATACGTTAAAAATGTGTAGTCAATTCGTTGAGTATACGTCCGAATGATACATCAAATTGTTGCTTTATGACAAAATATTATACAGTGTATACCAGCGTATGTCCTGCGTTTGGGGTGAACTTTTATAACGTGTAGGTTCAAGGTGCTGACTCTCAGATCAGGCTAAATTTGTGTATGACGTAATTTTCTACCTAACTTTAAGTATTTATGTAATAATAAGCCACTGACGGTTGCTTGATGAAAGATTGGTGGCAAATAAGCATTTTAAACCACTCTCGATATCGCGCATTTGGTATTTGTCAGTTTATAAATAGCGCAGAGTTTCTTTCTAACATGCTTTGTGAATTATGTAGTTCACACGTATTCGGACTGTAACATCGTTGAACTATTAAAGCGTAAACATCAATGAGGTAGTTGGTTCGTTTTGCGATTTGTTTTCATCTAATGCGAACAAATTTCAGGCAATCTAAGTGATAGTAGTGTTAATTCTATAGGGTATTAATAATGTTCGATGTAAAAATACTAAAATACTAAACAACTACAAAGTGCCGAAGTTGTTTTAAATATCAGTGTGGTTGTTTATTGGATATACAGGTAACTATACCACAATTACCCGAATATTTGACAATTTTATTCTATTTTTGCAATACACCAATACGTGAGGCAGCACCTTTAATACGTTAATTCGGCGCATTTATACGTACGGCAGTTTTTGTTAAAGACAAAAACTACGTCATTTGATGCAACGTTTAAATTATTGCGTCCAAAACTTATCTATATCCTTTCCATCACCACGATTTTTTGGGGGGTTATGAGAATTTCATATGGTCCCTATACCCCGTCTCTGAGACACAATTGACTTGCAGCACTGATAAAAACTCGATACATCCGGATGCTACACACCTGCCCCAAAGTGAAAGTAGAAACAATTGTCAACATTTCGAATAAAAGGTCAACGGAAATGACAATGTGACGGTGACTCTTGCGCGAAAAACTTCTTATTTTAGCTCGGTAGGCCTACTTTTGGGAAGGGCTCCGGTCCTGACCCCTTTGCCTAGCCTCATATTCCTTCTACAGGAAAATAAAAACTTTTTGGTGTTAAATGTTAATGCAATTCCACAGGGAATTGTACCGCAATAGCGGGTAGGACCAGTAATTTCAGATTTGGAAAATCTTACGTTCAAAGCCCTCTTTAAAGGGAACAAGCGGGCCCAAAAACATGTGCACGACATTGGGCCCGTAATATCCTTTAGTCTGGGATGCCTGTGTACCCATGACAGCAAAATTCCCGAATTTAGGCATTAAGGTCGAAACTACGGAAGGCCGAAATGGCCATCCCGGCCAGTCTGCATTAGTACGCTATGGTAGCGGAAAGGATATTGAACTTCGAACATGTCGCCGAGTTGTTAATGTATTCTGGTTTGATGTTTGTTATCAAACGAATCTTTGCAAATCGTTCCGACTTGAATCATAGATAGCATCAAGATAAGTTTCGCCTCTATGTTAAGGTACGCGCATTACAAATGTCTAATAATTGCTGCCCTGGGAACCTTTGGTAGACATAAACCCGGCGTGATTTAAAAAAAATCACATCAGTCCAAGGAACGAAGTGTCTGGAATAACATTGAATGATAGAAAATACTGTAGCGCACAGACAATCCAAAGCCACACAGAAACGACGGCAGAGCCTAGCCATCCACGCAAGCGTCAGGCATAGAACGAAACATCCACATCCCCAAAGTTTGTAATGCTGGACACTTATGTAAATGCTTGTGGAATATCTATGTGTGTTAGTATTCTGTTAGCGGCAGTTTTACTAGATCACAGCTATGTTGGTGGCTGTGAAGTCAACAAAATCAAAGTGTTTAAGGGATGGACTTCCAGTAGTGCTTCTATTAGTTATACGGCTGTCACTATGGCGCAATGTGCTGCAAACATCACTCGGGACTCTGTATTAGAAGCATATGTTCCATTGGCAATATACAACCGCGCATCGTTTGATTGTAAAATCCTCACAAGCATGCCGGACAAGAACTTGATTCTGCAAGATTCGGACGATGACAATGAAATGATTCTATGGAACGAATCCGGTAAGTAGGTCTAGGCCTTTTATGGAATTTGAGCTTTTCAGCTAAGGCATTAAGATTTTTATTGCTTAAACTAATTCATGCTACTCTTCGAGAGCTTGAATATGCGGATCTTTTACTAGTTTAGCACCGAGCCCACGAAATATTAACATAGTACATTGTATTTTGTTAATGAAACATGCATATTATATTTCTCGATAAAGTTGTCCGTTTGATATCGTTCGGTGTCGCGTAATTCTGGATCACCCTCGTACGTAGCATGCACAAAATGATAGTTTCATATTCAAATAGGAAACTACGTTGTAATATTGTCTCTTGTAAATTTTTCAGGTTGTGAACAATTTAAAGATGTAGTTAAGGAATATGTAGACTCAGATATTCCAGGTTATGATAGTTGCTATCAACCACAGCCTACCATGGATGAATGCATGGTCTTTTGTGGCGATGAGTGTCCATCATATAAAGGATTTGCATACAATTATGACAACACTTCACCCAGGCACGAAGCATGTTACTGTAAAACAATAACAAAAGCTGAGTATGGAATCTTAAGGGCAATGCCGTCTTGGAATTACTATGAAAGACTATGTTGAAAAACTGTGGAACAAGTTGGCGTACGTCGCTTTGTGCGATATCATCCAAGTGTTTCCTAAAGGGAATGTTGTCTCTCAAACGTTTGATGTGTATGTTCGTGTGTTCGATTTAAGAAAAAATGAATACGTAGCTATGTTTTGTTGCGTCATAAAATATAGGCACGTGTTTGGATGCGTAGTAATTAAATCCAGCACGAGTGATTTAATGTACGCATTTAAAAGAGTGCCTATATTTCATAACACAACAAAGCACAGCTCCTATTAATTATTTCGATTCTAACATCGCCAATGTTTTACCATTTATAACACAACAAGACAGGTTGACGTCAAACTACTTTCTTTCCTAGGAACGTTACCATCACCGTTACGTCATTTATCATACTATATGACGTCAAACATGACGTCATCAATCAGCTATATTTTATCGCGGTACTAAAATATGGTAAGCTCAATATATGCAAAGAAGGCAAATCTCACGTGCTATGTTCGAATTAACTATAATTAATGCTTTCGGTGGTTATAAAGTTCGTTTTCTCGTTCAGCTGTATGCAGTGCAGTTTGCTGTGTAATTGAGGCCTAGCTGTGTTGTTTGTATGTTTTCTGTGCTCGGCTTTTTAAGTTAAGTGCTGCCTTTCCCGACTGATTTTAGTAGATCTATCGTTTGGTAGGCTTCATATTCGTTTGATTCAATGAGCTTTATAAAATTTGATTAAATAATAATTAAAAAATCAACACGAATTTAATAGTCTATTTATCACATACCCTACACAAATGAGACAATAAGATAGTTTAAAAATGCTCATGCTTGACTCTGTTCATAAACAGCGTTTCTTATACTTGACTCAGCTCATAAACAGCGTTTCTTATACTTGCCTCTGCTCAGAAACAGCGTTTCTTATTCTTGACTCTGCTCAGAAACAGCGTTTCTTATACTTGACTCTGCTCATAAACAGCGTTTCTTATACTTGACTCTGCTCATAAACAGCGTTTCTTATACTTGACTCTGCTCATAAACAGCGTTTCTTATACTTGACTCTGCTCATAAACAGCGTTTCTTATACTTGCCTCTGCTCAGAAACAGCGTTTCTTATTCTTGACTCTGCTCAGAAACAGCGTTTCTTATACTTGACTCGCTCAGAAACAGCGTTTCTTATACTTGACTCTGCTCAGAAACAGCGTTTCTTATACTTGACTCTGCTCATAAACAGCGTTTCTTATACTCGACTCTGCTCATAAACAGCGTTTCTTATACTCGACTCTGCTCATAAACGGCGTTTCTTATACTCGACTCTGCTCATAAACGGCGTTTCTTATACTTGACTCTGCTCAGAAACGGCGTTTCTTATACTCGACTCTGCTCATAAACAGCGTTTCTTATACTCGACTCTGCTCATAAACGGCGTTTCTTATACTCGACTCTGCTCATAAACGGCGTTTCTTATACTTGACTCTGCTCAGAAACGGCGTTTCTTATACTTGACTCTGCTCAGAAACGGCGTTTCTTATACTTGACTCTGCTCATAAACGGCGTTTCTTATACTTGACTCTGCTCAGAAACAGCGTTTCTTATACTTGATACTGCTCATAAATAGCGTTTCTTATACTTGATTCTGCTCATAAACAGCGTTTCTTATACTTGATTCTGCTCATAAACAGCGTTTCTTATACTTGATTCTGCTCATAAACAGCGTTTCTTATACTTGATTCTGCTCAGAAACAGCGTTTTACACGCGTACGTCAAGTCCGTGACGTCATCGTAAAAATCGAAGAACGACAAATGACATCATTTGCATATTTTAACCAGATTCAAAAACTCGATCAAAGTTTGAAAATGTAAAGTTGAAACAGTAACATCATGACTTATCCACTACAATTTAAGATCTGGAAACTTTAGCATGTCGAAAGTAATAATCCATGATACGGTTTACAACAGTTCTATGGTTAACTGAAAGGGTCTGAGCATATTGTTATATCCTTGAAGTAAAATAAAAACAGCACTTTCCCTAAATTTTGTCTTGAAATAATATTGGTTGAAAAATGACATGACAAAACTCTTTTTGAAAAGGGTAATTTTATATGTTTTTAAACCAATAAACTACGTTTTACTTTATTTCAAACACATTATCTATCTTACAGAAGTAAAACAATGAAATAATGAAGAGAAGTATTCTAATCAACTATAATAATACCATAAATGTTTGTTGAATTCCATATCTGATTACAATCTTTTAGATGTACGCATCCCTCCATATGGTTACGGGGAAAACCTAAGTTATCAATGTTTTCATTCTTTTTATTTTGTCTCTTTAAGACCGTGTATTTTGAACTTGCTAGTGACGTCACCTAATTCTACACATATTATTAAAAAAATATGCGTAATATCACTTATCATTTTATGTAGGACGTATTACATTATTTCGCCATCGGTCAATATCACTTTTTGCAGATCAACAAAACATAATATTCACCTCAACATAAGTCAATAACAGTATATTATGCAATGGATTGGAGTTCTGACGCGTAGGAATTAACAACGAAGGCTATCAAAACCGTTTATTGTATCATTTATAACACGGCTGGAGAAATCACAGACTGTTTAAAACATTGAACTTGAATCAAAACATGTAGATTTACTGAATATAGTTTGCTTTAATAATTCATAAGATTTTAGCCGATACCAGCACCACGGGTTATTAAAAATGCATAAGCTGTCTGTTTATCTGTTGTCCAATCTATTGAATATTTGAAGTCTTCTAATTTGCAATATCAATACATCACAAAATTAGTATGTAACGTTTGGAATCAGTTTCACCTTAAAGTTTAATCATTTTAATGGATCAGTAATCGATGGGCGCTTGAATTTGAAATCGGACTAAAGGCACTTGGATAACATAGCCTCAAGTAGTTCCAGAAACTGCCAACATTTTCAATACTGCATCAATCCACAATTATGGGTCCAACTATTTGCTAAGAACGGACTAGCTAGGATAATGTACAAAATGTAGTTCTACACGAAGCGAAGTAGTTCTAAAGTATTTACATGTACTATCCCCTTGGAGACACTGAAATTTACATAAGAAAACACAGTGTCAGTTTGGACTAAATGTAATTTACACTGGATAATTTATTTTGATACCGGTAAAAAAACTGTCTAGAAATGTACTACTCTACAGACCATCTCGTCCGGAGTCACGTGATCAATTTGGCTTTTATGACTGAATGCCGGTACCGTCTGCATATACTGTTACGTAATCATATAGTGTGGTACTGACCCGCATACGCGTATACATAAAAAGTCATAATATACCATAGCTCGCTGGGGATAATTCAAGCCTTATCAATAAATAAACAAGGATAATATATAAACACTGCACGGTCGACAGACCGCTTAATTGCCATCAGAGTATATTGAAATAGTATTTGCGTCAAACGTGATTCTGCACAAGATTGAAGAAAAATGAACATGGAAAATGCATTTATTTTTTAGTATAGTGTAATCAACGGCGGACTATAGCTTTCTCTAGACATGTCTCGCTTATTCGGAATCCCGTTGTTGGTCCAAGGTTTACAAACGTACTCTAGAATCTTATACAGGGTGTTAAACAAGTTCGTTCTCAATGTTTAAGATTCAATATTTTACTTTTCTGACCTCACAAGACTATTAAGTTTTCGGGTTGAAATCCAGAGGGTTCTACCATTGTTCTAATGTCTCTGGCATTAAATGACACTATAAGGGAAAGAAATTAGCATTATCTGCTACGTACATAGCTCAAATTAAACTTTATGTGAATTTAAATTTTGAGAACGAACTTTTTTAACACCCTGTAGAAAGGCGCTTATAACAATTTCAGTGCCACTTTTATGCGCTTTTTTGAAAAACGCTTTAATAAATGTACTCTAAACAATATGCCCCTTATTTTACAATTATTTAAATATGCCATATGCCCCTATTGTGACATTTGACAATACTGACAGTAAGAAAAACCAACATAAAACATGTAAATCGATTTGAGCTTTACTACCTAGCAGCAACCAAATCGCCCCAACAATACTCTCGGTGCTTTGATTTAGCTATGTAGGGTTCTTAGCCGTAATATTACTGGTAATAATGGTCGGTAAATCATCTGGTCGCAAAAAAAATTTGACTTGTTACATATTTGATCTACTAACGCTAATTTGCACAGAATGTGCATTAGTGTGGAATGGTTGATTTCATGAATACATAAAGCAGGATCTCCATTGTGAATCATTCCAATGACACATCAAGCATTAGCAGACAGATGTGAACCTTGAAAAGTAAATACAAATGTTCGAGGATATGTGTTGATTTCGGTGTAAGATAGAATTTTATTTATTTCACCGAGTGATCACAGAAAATCCATATTTTCACGAGTGGCGTAATTTTCTGTGATCACGAGGAAAATAAATAAAATTCGATCTTACACCAAAAATCAACAAATTTTCTGTTTATTATATGCCTGAATTTCTCTTAAAGATATACCGTAATTGGTTTAATTGGAAAAATCAATTGGAAAGTCACGATGCGAGAATTATGACGTTATGCTGACGTAATGCATATTTTAAAGCCCGGCGCCGGCGCCGTTGACGTTACGTTTCTTTTTATGCATGATACTGAAACCAGCTTCTAAAACAGTGAAAATAACAGAGTGGTAATTTCACTGTTATTTTCACTGCTATTTTCACTGAACATCTCCATAATCCATTGAAAGCAAACAATAAAGTACGGTAATTTATCCAAGCAAAAAATAAGGATAAAGGTAATACAAAACGTAAAAAAACTATACAGCACGAACGTCGGGTTGCCAAGCAACTAGATACGCGTTTGTAAACAATCAATGGTGTTCGGGTGCAGCATCAAATTCAAACATATTGCAAAATCATTTTCAAACATTGACGCTTTGTTTTTACATCATGTTTATGCGACCACAATAAATGCAATCAAAATTATGAATATCGTCAGGCAATGAAAGCATCACATTTCTGTTGAAAGTTGAAACCATCGCAGTTGAAGGTTTAAAATGGAGTAAGTAATTGACTTGATGTGTGCAAACACCTGAACAACTGAAATGGCACGGAACAAGATAACGGAGATAATGGTCATAAATTCACAATCAATAGAGAGGTTGCGATTCGAACGTGTACGACTACGTGTACGTGTAGCTACCCGTACATGTATACGTACGCGCTGCAATTGAAATTGGCTTGCGAAACACAACGTGTGCGTGTAACATCACAAGGCAGTTGTAACATGATTTCTGCGTAAATCGATAATGAGTGTTTATATAAACTCACTGAGACTACCGGCGAAAATCTTGGGTTTCCCGAGCATACGCATAACTGTGTGACGTAGTACACATTATATTTTCGGCTGTCACACGTCCGTTACTTGTAGAAACTACACATACCTGGATGACGAAATACCCAAAAATAGGATTCACGTACACGTACACGTTACACGTTGCCTTTCGCAACCTCTCTAATAATCCGCATGAGTTTAATTGTGAAGATAGGACCCTCTCCATAATAAAAACTTGCGATAGCGAACTCTATTTTCAAAGATCTAAAAAACGTGTATACTTAGATCTTTTTTTTATTTTGGATAAAAAAGCATTGGGGAAAAGGATTTAATATTTGTTTGTTATCCTTAAACTGTCAATGCTCAGCACCATTTGTTCCCATGGGACATTGCCGCGAACACATAGCGCAATAATTATTATGAATCAACATCGGGGAAAAATAACATAACCAATGGAGCAAGGTCTGTCTTATTGAATGCTTTTATTTTTATATGCTAATTATTAGGTGATTCAGACGACGCGAAGCCCCGTCTGTTCATCACCATAACGGCATCACGTGTCGGGCGAGTTTTTAGCCAAGCCGAATTTTGGTCAACCCTACTCCTTTAAAATGTGTGTGTAGTTCTATTCATAACTAGTGTACTTGTTCGGTACCTTGAAGATGTGAATATGGAATTGACAAAATGATTTGAAAATCATTTAATTTAAAATAATGTTGCTCATTAATTATTTATTATGTTTTTATGATTTTTAAAATGAATCCGTAAGATTATCAAACAGTCCAGTTTATAGAAAACATTAATGAAAAGGGAGATAAAAAATGCGGTTGCTAAGGAAGTAGTTTGGCCGCCAGGTCGAGAAGTGGACAGCCAAAAATCAAGTCAATAACTGATTTTACGATCGAAGTACTTGTTCAAAACAAGGAAAATGGTATTTGATACACATTATTAACGTAGGTATACAATGAACTCAATTTCCGATGCCGAGTTTCAACATAAACGAGTTCGGACCGAAACAGTTCGTACCCAAACAAATTGTCAACAATTTATTGTAAGTTGTAACTGTATCTGTCAATTATCAACAATGGTCCTGTACTGGATGATCATGTTACTAATATTGTAGGACAACTGTCCACTACTGATTTCAATAGATTACATATCCGTAGCTAGGCAGATGATATGAGAATTGACCCAAATGTGCACTGTTTTTGGAGGAAAAGAACGCTCAAAATATAGCATATACCACTTTTGTCTTTGGATATGGACCTGCCATAGCATTAAGTACTTTATATGTTTTCAAGTAACATTTTGATAATCAATGTTGATTTGCAAAGCCACAGTCCCATGGTATATGAACCAGACTGCAGAAAGGGGCCCGTTTCCTAACCAAACGGCTACCGAGCGCTCGCTCGCTTGCTTCAAAAGAATTAAGCGCTATCAAGGGGACAAAGCGAAACAATTGTATGCTATCAGTGAGCGGTCGTGGATAGCAGACGGTTGAACAGCATAGCGCTACCAAAGCGGTATGTTCGCAAGAAAGTGCTCGGTAGCACTAGACAGTGTGGCGGCCAAGTGACCACATGTGTGATGATGATCGTTGTGTGAGTGTTTATATATATGAGCCAAGATCTGAGAAAAGGGCCCTTATGACATTTTTTTGGAATTTTGTTTGTGGCATTCTCTGTTGAGTCTATCTTTCCTGTACGCAATAAAAAAGATTTTTGTCAAAATTCAAAATATTCACAAAGTTATGACCTTCCAATGGAACCAATGACATGAATGTTTTTGTGCAAAAACGCACATCTCAACATTGACATATTTTTGTACTGTTTGTGTATAAGTGGCATTATCCCACAAACGTTCACCTGCTATTTATCAACGTATCATTTGAATAATAGTACTTATTTGTGAGGCGTAACATTTCTGTGTAAATATTTTACGCTTTTATTTTATTTTTGTTGCCATAGCAACCATTTCTTCAACGACTAAAATATACCAAATTATCTTGTTTACTACATTTATCATAAACATATTACCGATGCCATATATGGACTTTATATTAATAAAGTCTATGACTAGATTTTTTTATTTGTTTTGAAATGGTTTTGCTTCTTTCGTTTCAATACCATGGCAACCAATCCTTCTGAATTACTAGTACTCAAATATGCCGTGACACTTATGTGTATTTACATGTAGTCATATTGAAAGAATAACAAAAACATGCTATGCATATTCAGAATTTTAAATTGGATATATCTTATTGCTGATTTACCCCAAAATATTGTATTACAACTAAAAGCTTATACAATCTTACGATATATTAATAAAATAAAATCATATTGCAATGATTTTTTATATAATACGATTATAAATGACACTGTGGTTCGCCAATTCCAAAAATCCTCACTTTTGTTTATATTTTGTTAAGTTTTACCCCAAAAATAACTCAAGATGCACAAGATTTTGACCCAAAATTATTAATATCTTAAGTGGAAAGACAACATGTGCCTATCAAAATGATTTTTTATCAAATAACATGAATAATAGCATTGCTGTAAACCGATTCCAAAAATCACTATTTTAGTTTCTATTTTTATGATTTTACCCCCAAAAGATCGTATCTTGAACAAAAGCTTATAAAATCTTATGATCCATTATACTACAAGTTGCTACAATCCTATTGTAATGATTTTTGATAAATTAGGATTACAAATGACATTGTGGTCGGCTGTTTCCAAAAATCCTCACTTTTGTTTATATTTTATTATGTTTTACCCCAAAAATACAGACCTTACATGTGAGTATGGAACTCCATATTAAGTACGTTACAAGGCAACAGTTATGAGACGGGTTTCAACATTAAACATTTGTATGCATTTTTTGCCCTGTACTGAAATGCACAGAAAATGATGACGTAACTTTAAACTGCATTTTCTCAATTTCATGTCAATGTCATTAAGGGCCCTTTTCTCAGATCGCGGCTCATATAAAATATTTAATTATTATATCTACACGATGGTGACTAGACAGATAAGCTGTCTCTAAGTGGCTGCTTTTAAATTCTGATGATCCAGTCACAGAGACAGAGCCAAAAGTGACCTGTATTATAATGCGTCGAATTGGTTTTACTACCCGATGGTCGTGCCGATTAGTTTCCTTATTTGCACGACAAGGTTTATGTATTCGTTACTCAATTCATATATTTTTTGTGATCACTCTTCGTCCATCCGTCATCCGTCCGTCTGTCAACAATTTCCTTGTGTAGACACTAAAGGTCACAATGTTGGCCTAATCTTTATGAAACTTGGTCACAATGATCATCTCAACAAAACCTAGGTTAAGCTCGATATCGGATTGTTTAGGGTCAAATACTAGGTCACAAGGTCAAATCATAGAAAACCCGTGTGTAGTCACTAGAGGTCACCATTTTGACCTAATATTAATGAAACTTTGTCACAATGATCATCTCAACAAAATCTAGGACAAGTTCGATATTGTGTCATCTTGTGTCAAAACTAGGTCACAAGGTCAAATCATAAAAAAACTTGTGTAGTCACTAGGGGTCACAATTTTGACCTATTTTATTTTAACTATGCCACAATGATCATCTCAACAAAATCTAGGCCAAGGAGTTTCCAATGCAAGTAAGCCTTTTGTCTAGTCCTTCAATATAAATATTGCCAAGCAAACTTACAACAATCACGTGTTTTTCACATGTAATCGTTAATGGGGATAAATCCCCTACTAATGAGTATCAGAATTAGGACCGGGACGATTTCAATATTTTGAAATCGGTTAATATATGGTATGACATCGAATCGAACCGGTTAAGTGTCCGCCATATTGAAAATGGTGTTTTCTTTCATAAGGACCAATATATCCAGGTACTTTCAGCAGCAGAATTAATGTGTGTTTATTTTATCATTCGAGGTATACAATACCAAAACAAGATTTAATGGCATTGTAGGGTGTGTATTGTTTTAGAACGATTAGCAGTTTTGCAAAATTGAAACCGGTTTCACCTTGCAATCGAATCGTATCAGATTAACCGAGTTATCGTCCCGGAATAATCAGAATAAACAAAAACTATTTTAACTTTTGTTGTTTTTTTCTGGTTATTTTTTATGAGTTTGAGTCTGATTTCAGTATTTTTGGAACAGAGTTGTCCACCTTGCTTACCAATAACTTAGCATGGGACCTATGTTTTAATTGTAGTTTTTGTTTGTTATAATTTAAAGTAATAATACAGAAAATTGAGAAAACCCTGTTGGAAAAGACATTCACATTGCCCTTACTGATTTTTTTGTCCCCTGGCAATGATCAACTGGTAGAATTCATGAAACTTAAAATAAATATGTACACTCGTACTGTGATGATGCTCGCCAATGTCTTTTATTGCTTAATTTTACTGATTACCCATAAGGCAGAGGATATTAATTTATAAAATTTGCTAACTAATTTTCTCTTTTTACAATACCTACACATTAATAACTTTATTAATTTATTATCTTTGGATGAATGAATCACCTTTTTAGGCAATGCCTTAATTCATATTAAGTTTAGAGCTTGTCAATAGTTTGGAATAATTGTTATGATCGGCAAAACAATAATAATAATAATCGATTTGTTAATTCAACTTTTGCGAGTTTCAGCTGATCCAATCTCCATTTCTAATTACTATTCTTTATAACTACCCAGTCAGTCAATTTGTCATCATTTAAATCAATTATTGATAAGGATTGCCAATAGGGCTTTGGACATTCTTTGTAGATGCGTTAAAATGTTTCGCAGTTGATACGCGGTACAAACGCTATTGAAATCCTCGGTGAAACAGTTTTTGTTCCGTGGAAATAAACATGACTTCACACGGAAGCCTATACTGTATACATTTAGATAGAAATATTATTTTAGTCACACACTGTCGTAGACAGGTCACGTGACGTTATGTAGGATATAGTGACGTCACAGGGATTTCAAAAGTGTAGTCCGTATCCAGAATTTAGAATATAACCTGCATTATGATCCAATGAAAACGCCGCATTTTCGCGGTTAAATGAAAATTTATAGCACAACAAGACAGGTTGACGTCAAACTACTTTCTTTCCTAGGAACGTTACCGTCACCGTTACGTCATTTGTCATAGTAAATGACGTCAAACGTGACGTCACCAATCAGCTATATTTTATCGCGGTAATAAAATATGGTAAGTTCAAGGCAAATCTCACGTGCTAAATTAGAATTAACAGCATTATTCAAACTTATACATTAGGTGTATACTAGGGTCGTTCAATATATAATGCAAACTATCAATTATATCTAAAACGCGTCAATAGAATTAAACAAATTTCACAAAATGAATATTTAAGTCATTTTCGTTTTCTTCAGACAAATTAAGGACATTTACTTAGATGACGCCATCAGCGCATGCCTTCCTTCGACGTCACTTAATACAACATGGACGCGGTAACGTCACAAGACCAACGTATTTAACATAACAATCGAAAGCAGCCGAAACAAAACTTCAAAGATTTATTATTGCCTTACCCGATGCTTGTGCTAAAATGCCCTCGTTCATATTCCGAAGTGGCGAGACTATCAAATGGAAATACGATCGGCAGAATTGCAATCAAAGAATACCAGTGCTCAGGGCAATGGTATATACTAAACAGCAAATAAATGAGAGATTTTTTGAAAGCAGACAGAATATTCACATGCAAAGAAAAAGTCCAGGAAAAGGGGAGTAGTTTCGTCTCGGTTAATTCGTTTTTGCGGAACAGGTTAAACATGTACAAGGTTTAAGCTTAATGGGTGCGCAAGGTTTTGACGTCAGAAACGACATAACGTCGCTTCAAACTAGTTAACGGCTTACTGTAGCGCTTTGTTGTGGAGGGGTAAAACGTTCTATCCATACTTTTAGCTATATATGAGACGTAGATACGTTCATACCTACCGGAAATGAAACAACAGTTACCTGTGGATTCGGCTTACTGATTTTCATTGCAATATATATATATATATAGGCCGCGGCTATGCAGTTTAAAGTTTATTTGCGCGGTTGCCTAGCAGCGCGAATAGAAGGTCTGTTGAAATTATGGAAGTCGGTCATTGCTCACAGTGGAGGTTACTTTGAATGATTATGTTCATGTTGGAATGATTAATAGTGTATCTAAGAAGTTATGTGTTAGTTTGCTTTTTATATTGAATGACCCTCGTAGTTTAAGCCTATGTTCAATTTAGGAATTCTACATCGGCGATATTCTCCCGATTTCTTCCGATACCACCCGATTCATCACCATTCCTTCCGATATCACAAACTGTCTTAGGACTTTCCCCGAAGCTTCCCCTAGACCACGAGCAACCTGTTCCTAATGTCCCGAATGCTCATTTATTTCAATCGGGAGTACATCGCCGAGGCAACAAAAATGCTCTGTGGGACCTAGGCTTTAAATGTATGGGTTACTCTTCGGACAACAGTCCATTTATCACATTGAATGGTAAATACATTATAACGGGTCAATTATTAATAGATAGGCTGGTCACTTGAATGGATACAAGATTCTCTATAATGAAAGAGAACAATAGATGACTTTTGTTTGATTGGAAAGTACCAATAAATTACTGAAGTTTTAAATTATAGCGCAATCGTCCGATGAATTCACTTTGAAAATTTCGATACGTAATGAGGCGGGGCGGTATCAGCAGTTCTGAAATTCATTCACTGTTCGAAGTTAGTAACGCTCTGACAGTAATGGTGATCTACATGAAGCACACATCGAGAACTATTAAAATACTATGTAAAACGTTGTTATGAAACGTCGATTGTAAAATGTTATATTTTGGACTACTTGGTAGATTTAGCTATTTCATAGTTTTGGCTGCTGTGTTAATATTTTATACAAATACTTCGGCAGCTCAATGTGGCCTCAACAAAGTGCAAGTGTTCAAGGGATGGACAACAAGTATACCATCTGATAATTATACGGCCGTCACAATGTCGCAATGTGCTGCACACATGTCGGACACGTCTGTGTTTCCATTGGCTACATACAACTCGGCATCATTTGTTTGTAAGATCTTCACGAGCATGCCGGAAGACAACATCATTCTGCACGATTCTGGTTATGACAATGAACTGATTCTGTGGAACGAAGCTGGTAAGTAACGTTGGCTCCCGTTGGCTGTATTGCCTTATATTATCTGATTATTTCGACCTCGCTGGATTCAAACTTTTTTTTAAGTCTAAGTTTGTCGAACGGCCGGGTTTCTTCTTCCTTTGTCTATATACGAGGGCATTCTGAAAGTTCTGATAACTGAGCGATAACTAAATACATTGGTATGTCAGATTTTTTAAAAGTAAACATTTTCTGAAAGATCAATCTTTCAGTGAGACATCCATCGTTAATTTAGTAATTTAAATCTGCGAATTTATATTTTATTGGTATTTAAACAGTACACGGTTTGGGGTATTGACTGAAATCTCTCTGGAAAGCGCGAGGTGATTGCGTTGGTCCGATGTATATTTCAGAGCGTGCTGTTGAAACATTGTTAAGACTGATTGAAATAAATTTGATATTATTTATAAATTCCTTTACAAATATATACGGGTGCGTCCGCGCAAATGGCTTTACGTCCGATACTTTCCCAATATTGCAAAGTTGTCGACAAGGGGGAGTAATGTCAACATGGAGTTACTTGTTCTTTATCGACAAACTCCTTAAATCACTCCAAGCCAGTGTGAACGGTGTCCAATTAGGTTCAATACACTGCGGCAACCCTACTCTAGCAGACGACCTAACTGTCTTAAGTTATTCAAAGTTAGCCCTAGAGCAACAGCTAGATACCGTTCGTAATTATGCTAATCGCTGGGGTTACGAGTTTAATTTTGACAAATGCAAACTAATGATATTTGGGAAGAAAAACAAAAACATAAATACATCTGTTAAATTTTATGACTCTCAAATAACCCCAGTGAACTCAACAGTTCACGTTGGTATTGTACTTAATACGCCCCTCACGTGTACAGATACAATTGATGCACGGATAAGAAAAGCCAGATCGTCACTTTTCTCAATCTTATCCCTGGAACAAAACATAGGTGACATCAATCCTCTTGTGATGGCGTCACTTGTTCGTAGTGTGGTAATTCCAACTGCGCTGTATGGCGTAGAATTATGGTACAATATTTCAACAAATGATTTACTAAAGCTTGAAAAGCTTTTAAGGCTTGCCGCTAAAAAGATTCAACATTTACCGACTTATACGAGAACCGATATGGCCCTCAGCACAGTAGGTTGGTTTAACATAGAAACCGAAATAGATCGGAGAAAGCTTTGCTTTCTTCAAAAATTGGGTACAATGCCATCCGAAAATCTATGTCGGAAAATATTTTTCTACAGACTCCAACTGTTCATACTGAAGGGCTTTAAAAACCAGCGCGGTTTCATTCCCGATATTTTCAAGTTACTTGCTAAATACAAATTGTTGAACTATATTCAGCAATATTTATCAGACACATCGTATCCAGGACTAATTTCGTGGAAAATAATTGTAAATAAATCTGTATATGAATTTCAATTGCGTAATTGGCAGGATAGAGTGCATAATGACGATGAATTTCGAAGATTCAGACTTATTCACGAATCAGTCTCACCTTCTGTTATATGGTCGTCAGCAAATACTCGCTCTAAATTAATATACGCGTTCACGGCAGTTCGAATGCTGACATATAGACAGTTTCAAAACAAGGCAACATGTAAATACTGCAAAACAGAAACTGTCGACATAAACTTACATCTCTTGGCACAATATATGTATACTCGCCGTAAAAAAGTTTCATTCATTCATACAAAGCATAACACACGTCTGCGGAGAAAATGTAGGGAAATTTCTAGACACAGCTGATAGCGAGTCCTTTACCCAATGTTTGTTTAATGCACAATTGCCCGTATTATATTCATTGTCCCATGACTTACAATTGAGCTTTCTTGAGCTATCAATTAAATACATACATGACATTTGTACATCGCATTCACGTAAATAATTAGTTACCTAGAAACGCATGTTCACTAATAGTAGACACAAAGCAATGACATAACATGTATTTGTAAAATGTGTTTGTTTCATATTAAATTATTCCTGTGCATTCTCTATTCTTTATATTTCACATGTGCTTTGTATATATTAATGTTGTTCTCTATCAATTATCAATATTTCTATTGTTTATAAAATGAATGTATACATCACTGTAAAGGTGGAATAAAATCGTATATACATAACAGCACTTAGGAATAACATTAAGATATGAAAAAAACTTTGAGTAATTAATAAAATAACGGCAATACATACAACCTAAATAGTCGACCATTTTACCGCTTATAGCCCCTACTTAATTCAAGACATACAGTACGTCTATGGACTATCCGCAACTAAAACAAGTCAAATTGTCTAGATTGTAATGTGTATTTTCAATCGGGGGACGCTATTATAAATGTATTTTGCATAAAGTTTGATTTTTAGAGCAAATTATTGTGCTCTACCCATGATTTTAGAAAGTGGGTGGGGTAACGGGACACCCATATACATGTAATAAAAATGTCAATAATCCATGTTCTTATAGTTTAATTAGTTGTACTAACTTTAAATTAAGGAAATATATAATTGTTTTTGTTTTGCGAAATGCTAGTTCGAGGATATGACGTCATAAATCTAAAACACGTGTTTTGGGCCACGTGGTCATATCATTTAAGCTGCTGTACAGTCGGAATTATGAATATTTCAGAATTCGTATTTAGTGGGAATAAAAATAGCATATGTATGTACAAAACGGCTACGCGTTTTATATTCTCATGTAACACGTCCAGCAGTACAATGCAATCACACGTAAATTGTGTATTACCGGTAAAATGACTATTTTCAAGAGCATTTGGGATGTGGTCTTTTCCATGTACATCCTAAGTCATTTATACTGTCAGAACAATAATTTGTCATGTGATACACAGTTATATAATACAAAATATGTGTAACCTCCGAACAAATTGGAATGATATTATAGAAATTATTAACAATAATGTTATCCCTCCCAACGGCTAATATGATTCATTTTGTCGACAATTCATTGGGCTATATATCTACATGTACAATGACATGTAGGTGAATATTAAATTCTCTGATAATAATAGCATGATATGTTTTAGACGGAGGAAGGTTGTATCTTTCAGAAAATGTTTACTTTTAAAAAATCTGACATACCAATGTAAAGTTATCGCTCAGTTATCAGAACTTTTAGAATGCCCCTCGTACGACAACCTTGATCACGGCTCCCCGAACTGTTTTCTGGAACTTATTTTTGTGTTCCTTACAGAGCGCAACGCCGTGCCAGTTTGGTCGATGATAAACAATCTTATACTTTGTTAGTTCTTGGAATTCAATATATTATTTCTAATTATTACAGCTTTCTTATAATATATAGTTAATTTAATATAATTCTGAGGTTTATTTATCGCAGTTCAAAAGCTCCAAAAATACTTTATCTGGCGCAATAGTACGTTTTGATATATACTTTTCTCAAATGTTCGACACAAGCAAGGACAAATTATAATAAAATGATATTCGTCTTCAATATCTCCTATATGACAACATTGGCATCCTCGCTCATTTCAGTCTAGTCTATTTCTTGAATATCTTTCAGTATGTATTCTTAATGAATGTGACGAATCAACCTGTTGATCTATAGTCCAGTCAGGGTAAGAATAGAGTGACGCTGCAGTAGCTGAGACCACTATAACGGTGTAAGACCAATTATAAAGGCTTTTACCACAGGAACTTGCATTTATAATTTGAAAAAGAAAAAAAAATGAAAAAAAACTTTTTGACTAGGCCTACTGTACTATTAAAATATATTATAATTATAAATGCAAGTCCCTGTGCTTATACAGACAGCATAACGTCAATGCTAAACTAACATACTATAGTCGCACTACCTGTTCAGACAATAAACGTCTACGTCACTGTCACTATATCCAAACTGGACTGTACTTTGGATGTTTCTTGTATATTTTTTCAGGTTGCACACACTTTGATGACGTATTTAAGGAATATGTCGACACAGACTTACCTGGTTATGACTGCTGTTCTCAATTTTACCTTTCCATAGATGCCTGTATCGTCTACTGTGGCGGGGCCGATCCACAGTTTAAAGGGATCGAATATAACTATGCCTATACTTCATCGAGCGGTGGACGGTGTTTTTGTAAAACTATAACAAGGCAACAATACGGAAGCTTACAAATAGGTGCCCTGCCTTCGTGGAATTACTATGAAAAACTGTGTTAAAATGAAACTTAAAAATGACAAATTTTCGCGGGGTAAACATCTCGCGAAGTTGTTATTCGCATGTTGTACGCGATGTTAAATGTTCGCGATTTATTAAATTCAGACAGAACTACTTTCTGACATTTTGAATTACTCCCGGTGTTTAAGTTCGGGAACATAAAGTTTCGAGAACTTATCGTTTTCGCGAATATCGCTAAAATTAATTCCTAGCAAAAATGTCTGATTATACAGTACATTTGTATTTTGTTTGTTATCTGTTGTGTTCATGAATTCAGATGTAGATTATCAACATGTTCTAGTGAAAGGAAACGTATGTTACTTTGTATACTTGCGTTTGATATTAAAACAAACGGAAGTACTGTTACGTACAGTGATTGAAATAATATGAACCTGTAGGTGGATGGAATAATTCTAAGTATCTTTAATTAAAAATTGTTACTCATCGACCGACGTCCGCAAGATGACAATTCAAGTTGGTTCAAATCGAACACACCGGGATTATCGTCCGGCGTCCGGGTGCTTTGTGACCTAAGTATCAAGTCACGTAAAATATAGTAAAAACTCGGACAGGGAAGGCAGCCGAGCACAGAAAACATAAAAACCACACAGCCACAGACCACAATTATATTGCACAATGCCCAACACACTGCCAAACGAGAAAATGAACTCAACTGCTGATAGCCAAGGTTTCAGCTGGCGAAAAGCCGAAAGTGCAAGTCCAGCTGTCAAAATCGGATGAAAGACGAAACCACAGCTTTAAATGAACGACCTAAGTTTGTTTGTTTGAGCAGTGCGATATACATTCACAAATAAATATTTGATGTTCTTCTATTCAGTGGATTGTGTCGATACATTTTAGGGACTTCATACCTACAAAGGGACTTCGATTCTACATTGACTTCTGGCATGGCATTCTGATCATTAGCGAACACATCGGCATATATTTTATGATATACTGTATTTGTCCGTAGTTTCTCAATTGGACTTCCATGACGTCAAATTGATCAAAAACACAAATATGTTTGGTATTTTTTATTAGCATTGATTGGAATGAGTACCACAATAGTGTAGTGGTTAAGCGTCCGCTTCGAGTGCGGGAAGTCTCCGGTTCGATCCCATGCCGCGCCATACCAAAGACGAAAAAAAAATAGTACCAGTAATTCCCTTGCTAGACGCTCAGCAAAAATGGAAACTGGCTCCTCTTCTCTCACGCCCTAATGGCGATGGATAACATCACGAATGAGGTGTCTAGAGTGATTTGTATAAATGGAAAAAAGATGTTCCACAGTTGACCTAAAATGAAGTATAAAAAAATTGTAAGAAATGGTTTTCCATTACTTTTTAGCCTAGGCAAGTAAAGTAATATAGGGTTACGCTTTCGTTTTGCAAACAAACAGAATTCCCAAAACTGCACAACACTAGACACCACCTGGAAAAAGAAAGAGACAGACCTAGAACAACATGGCAGAACTGGCGGACATTCGTGGGGCCAGGCCCAATTCATAGGAAAGGACCGCAGAAAATGGAGAGAGCTTGTTGCAGCCTTATGTCCCATTGGGGACGAAGTAAGTTTCGTTGTGCTCTCAGTTTTCTCATGAGCATGATTAGTTGACGTATGATCGCTGTGGCATATATACGTTCTGGAAAATGAACATACGTTATAAAATTACATTTTTATTAACAATCCATGTATCGTCTCTCCAGAAAAAAACACGGGTGAGTAAACAAGGCTATAAGTTAAAGTGTGGCTATATTTACCTTCGATAATTTGTATTTGAATTATTAACAGCCACGTGATATAGGTTTAGCCAATTTGAATTTTCGATAGATTGACAAACTAAATAGTATAAATACACACAAAATAAGGCGATTTTACACTCGGGAACACGGTGGTCATCACCTTACATAAGTGTTTAATTGGTAGAACTTGATTAGCACCCATTTCTACTATTTTATCATGGAGGGGCTCATCCGTGGGGAGTTAGAACTGTTGAGCAGGTAAAAGTCGGCGTTTTTAACCTTGTTAGTCCCCTACCCGTTTTTACCGGAGGAGACTATATAGGTTTGCCGTCCGTCCGTCTGTCAAAACATCCGGATCCTGACATAACTGAAACAGTTTCCAAGCTAGGTTTATGAAACTTGGTATGTGGATAGGGGGTAATAAGGGGATTATGCACGTCTAAAAATATTTTGGTTGCTATGGCAAAAGAAACATTGAAAATGGATTAAAACCGGTAGGGGACTTCTGTTTTCATTGTGATTCTTAAAGGGACTGCCTCACATATTGGTGTATTGCAAAAATGAAATAAAATTGTCAAATATTCGCATAATTTGCTATAGTTGCCTGTATATCCCATTAACAACCATACTGACATCTAAAATAACTTGAGAAACATCGGCATTTTGTAGTTATTTTGTATTTTACATCAAAAATTCTATAGGGTATTATGGTACTTAAAATTGCTTATTTGAACCAAATCTTTCATAAAGCAACCGTCAGTGGCTTTCTATTGCATCAATACTTGGTTAGGTTGGAAAATCACGATATACAAAAATATAATGCGCGTGAAGTTAGCAGCCAGTTGCCAGTTGCCAGTAGCCGATTCAAAGTTTTGAATCGGGAATTGGCAAATGGCAGCTAACTTCACAACCTAGCTAACAATTCGATTTTTTCTATCGAATCGGCAACTGCGAACTCAGCAGGCAGCCAGCAGCCAATTCAAATTTTAATATAGGATCGAATTGGCAACTGCGAACTGGAAGCCAGATGCCAATTCGATGTTCCTAGTGGACACGAATTGGCAACTGGCAGCCAGCAGCCGATTCAATTTTTTCTCACAAAAATCGAATTGGCAACTGGCAACTGGCATCCAGCAGCCGATTCAATGTTTTCTCAGAAAAATCGAATTGGCAACTGGCAGCCAGCAGCCGATTCAAATTTTTCTCAAAAAATATTTTAACTCAGAAAAAACGAATTGGCAACTGGCACCGGCAGCCAGCAGCCGATTCAAATTTTTCTCAAAAAATATTTTTACTCAGAAAAATCGAATTGGCATCTGGCAACTGGCAGCTAGCAGCCGATTCAATTTTTTCTCAAAAAAATCGAATTGGCAACTGGCATCTGGCAGCCAGTAGCCGATTCAATTTTTTCTCAGAAAAATCGAATTGGCAACTGGCAACTGGCAGCCAGCAGCCGATTCAAATTTTTCTCAAAAAATATTTTTACTCAGAAAAATCGAATTGGCATCTGGCAACTGGCAGCCAGCAGCCGTTTCAAATTTTTCTCAAAAATATATTTAACTCAGAAAAATCGAATTGGCAACTGGCAACTGTCAGCCAGCAGCCGATTCAAATTTTTCTGAAAAAATATTTCAGCCGATTGAATTTTTTTCCGTAGGATCGAATTGGCAACTGCGAACCGGCAGCTAGCTGCCAATTCGAATTTCATGATAACTTGCCAACAGTAATCCGTTGGTTGACGGTATGATACGTTACGACATTCTACATCGCACGATATACTAGTAGGTTGGACCTACTGTAAAAAAGGTTAAGTTTTTGTATATTATAGTGTCACCATTGAAAGGGCCAGCCAATTTGACTGATAAGACACCTATATTTCGTGCGCACAGTTCCTCCCGAACCCCTTCTCATATTGCCGGGCGCCTGGCAGAGATGGGCCTACGGTAACCATTCTTTAACTATCTGGCGGCTCAACAACCGACCGCATTAATTCAAACCCAGCTTTCGTCGGGATTCGAACCTTCGATCTCCCGCTTCCACGGCGGGCGCCTTAACCACTTACATAGGTAACAACTGCCTTGTTTATGTGTGTTTATTAAAATATTCATGTTGTACGGATTAAACCCTTGACTTCTGTGCATTTTTGCGCACAATTATATTTGTTCTAAAACCGATAAAACCTATGTTTTGCAAGTAGCGCTCGTGCGAAATTGAAAATTGGAACGTTTGTATTGACAAATCGCAAGTTATATATAACCCTGTTAAAACTCGTATAATAAAAGCATACAAACTAAGTCAACACATATAATATTTGCATGAAAGCAGTCGATCGGAAGAAACTGGAATTCTTCGAATGTGATTGTGTCGTACTGCTGTCGCCAGGCAATTCCGTTGCCACTATTCTACAATGACAAGGCTAAAAGAGCGATATAATGTCACTGGGACGATAAAGGATCGCCCTCACAAAGGGAGACCCCGAATATAACTCGTAGACAAGGCGGAACTATGCGCATGCACAATCGTAGGAATCGGTTCCGGTCAGCCACAACCACAGTTAGGATGATGATACGAGTACAATGTCGAGTTAATTGACAAATTATTTGAAAAATGTAACTCTGTTTTCTAAATATCGTATTTTAATTTTGATTCATGTTTTGTTTCACTCTTCATTGCAGACGATAATGATACATTTCACAGTCGTTTCATGTTTAGCCGATAAATGTCGCAACTCATACATATCTTTACCAGCAGTATCAAAAACAATGAATAAACGCATATTTTTATTTGTACGTGACACTAGTTGCATGTGTAGCAGTTGAGTCGGTTTCAGGCAAAACTGTGCGCCTGTCCCTAATCGAATTCATAAACGTGCGTGTCTTGGCGGTCGGATCCGCGCAAACGCACCTCTACCGTGGAACGTTGTTGTACCTCACCGGACCCTCATTCAAGAGTAGAACATGATCCCATCGATGAACCGACTAGTGCATTCGTGTTAAGGGTTCAACAACAGGCATTAAATGTGACAAATGTGTGAACTAAGAAATTTATTATATCATGTTGTTCGGTTTTGTTTTGTTTACTTATTCCTTGCCAAGAACAGAACAAGAATAGTAGCAGTACTTTGATTTGTTTCCACCACAAACGGATAATGCATATGCTTTCCGTTTTTTTTGGACTTTTTCATTGTTTTGTATTATGTCTTTGCCCCGGCGTTTTATCACGATATTGGTACGGTAGAGCCACGTACCTTCCCCGGTATTGCCCCGGTTATATCCCCGGATTTTGATATCGCTTCCGGTACCTCCTGGTTGTATTAAAAAATTTAAAACAACCGAGGCTGTCAGCCGGTTCATCACGGTCTATCACGGATCGTCCCGGTTGATCCCAGATTTAACAGTCACGGTGCTGCTGCGGTTGTCTATCCGGTTAGACACGCCCCCTCGGATTAAAAACAGGGACTCGTCGAGGATGCCAAAACCAGGACTGTGAGAATGGGACCTAAGCGGTTCATCACTGTTTATCACGGATCACCCCGGTTGATCCCGGATGTTCACGACGACGCAAGTCTTGTCGCCCCGGTAAGAAACGGTATCCCTGAATTTGCCAAACTGGGACGAGAAGAACGGGATTTAAAGTGACTTTCGAACTTATCTGGAATTTTCGTAATGTCGTAGTAATTTTCACGGTACCGAAATGTTCGAGAGTCGTCTGTACTTGTAAGTATCGCTGTACATCTTGGCTATACGTACCACCTTTTTAAATGTGATATTCGACGGCTTCTGTTGGTTGCTCAATACCAATTATACTTGTTCTTTAGTATTAGCCACAAATGTAATAGTCTCATGGTTGCCACCCCGACACTTAAAAAAATTAGTACATGTATAAAACATTTGAGCTTCAAAATAATCAAATACAAAAATATGTCATGCATTTTCTAAGAAAGATCTGACGATCATAAAAATGACTCAATTTCATGCTTTTTGGCATTCACAACTGTTGGATATTTTAGGCGAATGTGGCGTGAAGTACATACAAGGGAACATTTTATCAATACAGTTAACGGCTTCTTAACGCTTACGACGGTCCAAAATTTCCCGCAGTATTTTGTTCTTAAAATAGTAATGTTTTTTCCAATGTCATTCTTGGTATTTTATCAAAATACCAATATTAAATTTTTAATTAAATGTCATCCAATGTTTTTTCAATGTCAAACTATTGAAATGGAGACGTATTTGAGAGTCGACCAATTTTAACGATTATGGGGTGAATTGAACAGAAGGGACTTCTTGTCGAAAGTTTTATTCCGCGTAAATCGGCTTCTTTTCGCGTACGTCAAGGCTTTAAAATTTTCCGCTGCATTTTTTTCTTAAAAAGTAATGTTTCTTCGCATGTCGGTCTAGACATTTTAAATACTAATTTCAAACTTCAATTAAATGACGTCCCATAGTTTTTGAATGTCAAAGTACACATTTTTGAGATTCGACCATTTTAACAATTGTGGGGTGAACAGAACACAAGGGAACTTCTGGTCGAACGAGATACCCTGCGTTAATCGGCTTCTTTTCGTTTACCACAAGGCTTCAAAATTTTCCGCTGCTTCTTTTCTCTAAAAGTAATGTTTATTCGCATGTCAATCTTGATGTTTAATTAAAATACCAATATTAAATTTCAATTAAAAAACATCCCTTAGTTTTTTAATGTCAAATGATTGATATGCACACATTGTTTGGATTCGACCGTTTAAGTGATTGTGGGGTGAATTTAACACAAGGGAACTTCTGATCGAAAGAACCACCCTACGTAAATCGGCTTCTTTTCGCTTATGACAAGGCTTCAAACTTTTCTGCTGCCTTTTTTCTTAAAACGTAATGTTTTTTCTCATGTCGTTGGTCTAGATATTTTAAATACTAATAACGACTTCCCATAGTTTTTGAATGTCAAATGATTGACATGCACACAATTTTGAGATTCGACCATTTTAACAATTGTGGGGTGAACAGAACACAAGGGAACTTCTGCTCGAAAGAGATACCCTGCGTAAATCCGCTTCTTTTCGTTTACCACAAGGCTTCACATTTTCCGCTGCTTTTTTTCTCTATAAGTAATGTTTCTTCGCATGTCAATCTTGATGTTTGTAATACCAATTTCAAATTTCATTAAATCACATCCGGTAGTATTTTAATGTGTAATGTTGACATGAACATATTTTTGAGATTTGACCATTTTAGCTATTGTGGGGCGAAATGAGCACAGGGGAACATCTAATCGAAACAGTAACCCTGGGTATTTCGGCTTGTTTTCACTAAATTCAAGGCTCAAAAACTGTTCGCCGGATATTGTTTTTTCTTCGAGTTTCAAGAAAAATGGCTGCCAGTTGAAAATTCGATTTTTTTGGAAAAAATTGAATCGGCTGCTGGCTGCCAGTTGCCAATTCGATTTTTCTGAGTAAAACTATTTTTTTAGAAAACTTTGAATCGGCTGCTGGCTGCCAGTTGCCAGTTGCCAGTTGCCAATTCCATTTATCTGAGTTAAAATATTTTTTGAGAAAAATTTGAATCGGCTGCTGGCTGACAGTTGCCAGTTGTCAATTCGATTTTTCTGAGTTAAAATATTTTTTGAGAAAAATTTGAATCGGCTGCTGGCTGACAGTTGCCAGTTGTCAATTCGATTTTTCTGAGTTAAAATATTTTTTGAGAAAAATTTGAATCGGCTGCTGGCTGCCAGTTGCCAGATGCCAATTCGATTTTTCTGAGTTAAAATATTTTTTGAGAAAAATTTGAATCGGCTGCTGGCTGCCAGTTGCCTGTTGCCAATTCGAATTTTCTGAGAAAAATTTGAATCGGCTGCTGGCTGCCAGTTGCCAATTCGATTTTTCTGAGTTAAAATATTTTTTATAAAAATTTGAATCGGCTGCTGGCTGCCAGTTGCCATATGCCAATTCGATTTATCTGAGTTAAAATATTTTTTGAGAAAAATTTGAATCGGCTGCTGGCTGCCAGTTGCCAGTTGCCAATTCGAATTTTCTGAGAAAAATTTGAATCGGCTGCTGGCTGCCATTTGCCAGTTGCCAATTCGATTTTTCTGAGTTAAAATATTTTTTGAGAAAAATTTGAATCGGCTGCTGGCTGCCAGTTGCCAGTTGCCAATTCGATTTATCTTAGTTAAAGTATTTTTTTGAGAAAAATTTGAATGGGCTGCTGGCTGCCAGTTGCCAGTTGCCAATTCGAATTTCTGAGAAAAATTTCAATCGGGTTCTGGCTGCCAGTTGCCAGTTGCTAATTCGATTTTTCTGAGTTAAAATATTGTTTTGAGAAAAATTTGAATCGGCTGCTGGCTGACAGTTGCCAGTTGCCAATTCGTGTCCACTAGGAACATCGAATTGGCAGCTGGCTTCCAGTTCGCAGTTGCCAATTCGATCCTATATTAAAATTTGAATTGGCTGCTGGCTGCCAGTTCGCAGTTGCCGATTCGATAGAAAAATTCGAATTGTCAGCTAGGTTGTGAAGTTAGCTGCCATTTGCCAATTCCCGATTCAAAACTTTGAATCGGCTACTGGCAACTGGCAACTGGCTGCTAACTTCACGCACATAATAATATAAGCTCTATCTGTGAGGCAGCACCTTTAATGAGGTTTTTTTTGTAAAACAAATATTTTGCTACAATTCCTACGAGTCAGTATAATATTATTCTATTACTCGTAATGATTCAGTAACTGTTAAAGGCTTTTTAAATCGGGTATGGTTCTGCTGTAAGATTATTTTGCATATTAATAGCGACATTAATATATAATATGTTGTTATACATGCATTGTTCTAGACAAATGGAACATGAAGGTCAGGCTTTACATTTATTTATCAAATGTTGTTATGATTGTTGCTTTAGCACGGCCTGGACACGCTAGCTTTGATGTTTTCCGCTAATGAACTCACAGGTTCCCATGTGGATGATAGAAATCATTAGAAAGACATGAGTTGTATAATTAAACAATTAACGATTACTAGTATGTTAGTTCAAAGATCTAAAACTTTGGTTAGTTTGTTTTTATCGTAGTTAAGTCAGTATTTTCTAAATTCTTTTCCGTTACAGCAAAGAATACGATCTTTCGTTATGTACAGCCCGCTATATCTTTAAACTGAACTAGTTTTCCTGTAGTTAATAATAAACCCAGTATCCTCATACTCTTCTCAAAGTGACAGACAACTAATAAAGATAATATTAAATCAGACAGGGAAGACAGTACTCAACTTCACAAGCCGAGCACAGAAAACATAAAAAAACACACAAGGCATAATGCCCACCTGAACCGACCGAGCACAGAAAATATAAAAACATAGAAGGCACAATGCCCAACTTAACAAGTTATGATCCTCCCAACTAAGTATTAAAAGTGCCACCCGAAGGAGGACATGACATTATGATGGTCACTATCTGAAGTCAAGGACGTGTATAACCATCCCGACCCCCAGTATCGCTCGTTAAATTACGTGCAAAACACGTGTCACAATTAACACTCACCACACCACATTCCTAATATTATCCATCAGTATACGTAAAGCCAGTTTCTCACATTTGCATGCATAGAGTCGAGCAAGGACTATACTGAAGCCATCGTTATGCCTGCCGCCTCAGATACGAGGCACACAAGCCTTAGGAACAAACCTCCCCCCCCCCTGTACTCAGGCAAGTAATATACTGAAACTATTTGTATGCCGACTCTGGTACGAAGCAGCCAATGTTCAAACCTTGAACCTCCTGTACTCAGGCAAGTAATATACTGAAACCATTTGTATGCCGACTCTGGTACGAAGCAGCCAATGTTCAAACCTTGAACCTCCTGTACTCAGGCAAGTAATATACTGAAACCATTTGTATGCCGACTCTGGTACGAAGCAGCCAATGTTCAAACCTTGAACCTCCTGTACTCAGGCAAGTAATATACTGAAACCATTTGTATGCCGACTCTGGTACGAAGCAGCCAATGTTCAAATCTTGAACCTCCTGTACTCAGGCAAGTAATATACTGAAACCATTTGTATGCCGACTCTGGTACGAAGCAGCCAATGTTCAAACCTTGAACCTCCTGTACTCAGGCAAGTAATATACTGAAACCATTTGTATGCCGACTCTGGTACGAAGCAGCCAATGTTCAAACCTTGAACCTCCTGTACTCAGGCAAGTAATATACTGAAACCATTTGTATGCCGACTCTGGTACGTAGCAGCCAATGTTCAAACCTTGAACCTGCTGTACTTAGGCAAGTAATGTACTGAAACCATTTGTATGCCGACTCTGGTACGAAGCAGCCAATGTTCAACCTTGAACCTCCTGTACTGAGGCAAGTAATGTACTGAAACCATTTGTATGCCGACTCTGGTGCAAAGCAGCCACAATTCAAACCCTGAAGGCCTGGTACTCAGGCAAAGAGTATACATAAACAATTTTTAAGCCGCCTCTGGTAGGAAGCAGCCAACCCTTAGGAACAAGAGATGTTTGTAAAACACATATGCCCCCATGGTAGCACAATAGTCAAAAATGGTAAAGGTCAGTGACCAACCTCCATGTAAAGTTTGAAGATCCTAGGGCAAGGCGTTCTTGAGTTTTTGAATGGAAACCATTTGGCCTAACGATCGACCGACCTACATGTGCAAAGCAATATACCCCATCATCAAAGGTGGGGGGAGGGGGCATAACAAACCCTGCAATATGTACTCAAGTAAGGAGTATACTGAGACCATTTTTATGCCGCAATATAATAATAATATTATGTTAGTGGTGGGAAACATCAATACTGTTGAGGAGTTATATAACCGGCACACTATAGAGTACCGTATTCTTCTCCAAACAAGACTGCGTTCACTAAACGCTTATGCCCCCTGTGGAAGCCTTGTCCATAAATAAGTCTAAGTCCAAAATTAGGTCAAGGTCAAAATGGGGTTAGGTGGTACAGGCGTGTGGAGAGTGTTCATACACAACATCCATGCAAGTATGAAAGCTTTGTAGCAAGCCATATTAATGCTAGAAGAAACGGTCAATTTGGGTTAACCAGGACGGACGGACGAACGGACGGACCAACGGACGAACAGGTGAATCACTATATGCCTCCCCATCTATCGATAGGGGGACATAAAAATGAGATGTGCAGCTGCCTTGTAAGTATGTAGTTTTATACGAGGGTTGTCCTAGTATGCCTTTAAATTTCACGAAAACATTCATTCATCTTCTTTATACTACAGCACTAAGTCATATTCATAATTGTAATAGTTATTAGTGTGCATAAATTAATCTAACAAATTTCAAAGCCTTTCATTTTAGCCAATTATTGACGTATTCACCCCTTTAAATCTTCAATGAGGAATAACAAAGCATGTCATTAAAATGTGATAAAGGTTTTATTTTTTTCAAAAAATAGCATATACAACATATATAGTACTTATATTGTATACGTACAATGTTGACAAATACGTCAAAGTCAATCATTACAAACAGTTCTTATATAAAACAACATGTTCACAAAATATACCCTCATACAAGATGAGGTGACGGAGAAACTTTGTCCAAGAAAGGCTATGATCTTCAAAATACAACTGCAAAGAAAGACTATACCATGGAGAATTTACACGACTCTCGACCTTCTATTAGCAAAATTTAACAGCTGAGATATTGTCTATATCTATAATCTTGGTTGTATGTTTTTATAAGCATGAAGTATCACGAAGACGCTCAATGTGTAATACCAAAACAAATCAAAAGGACTGATATCGCACAAATTGCTAGTGGAAATTTATATATTCAACACAAGAACCTTGTAATATATTCATGCATAAAGATCAGGGCTGGTATTCACAAAGCATCTTAGCAGAAAACTTAGAAAAATCTTAAAATCTTATATTTTTCTAAAGTGTATCAACTAAGCAAGAAAGGCAACATGCTAAATATTTTACATAGTTTCGAAGCATTATGTAAACAGCTACTATAATCACTAAGAAAACATGGACTATTCTTCAAATTGCGGGACATGTGAGCTGTACAAATTTTTAACTTAAGTCAAAATATTTAAGTTTTCACTTAAGATGCTTTGTGAATACCAGCCCTGAATCAAGCCAACTTCTCCATGATGTACCTCAATGAAAAAAATAACCTTAAAATTCAAAATGACCGCAATTTCAGATTCATTTTCACTTTTTGCTCTTTGATAAGCCTCAATATTAAGACCTACTCCACCATAAGACATGGAGCAATTTGATTCATTGATGTGAAAGAATACAAGCATGATATAAATCTTATCTGGATTTATTCTCGAGATCATTACACAATGTGATAGGCAATGAAAAAATTCATACAGTCACTTCCAGCAAAATCGACCAGATAACAGGGTGCCGAATAAACTTTGCTTTATTAGGTCACCTGCGTTATTTGACTTATGATCAATCATCAACTGACATCTAAAATACAATTGCAGTGAATTTTTTTTAAATATCGTTCCATATCATTTTTTTTTCTATCATATTTTCTTATTCAATTTACAAAACATAACAGATCACATAAAAAATCAAATAATAAGTACAAATCAAAACAATAGTTACAAATACATTGAGGCATAAATATCAATAAACAAAGGGCTATTGGCCCTAAAATGCTCACCTAAATACATTATTAATTTGTCACTAATAGCAATATTTTTGTAATGTCACCTAGTTTTTGACTCCATTTGACCAAGTGCCGAACACAGACTATGTTTTATAAAGGTTTCAAAAAAATAAGGTAAAATTGTGCTATCAATTCTTTTTATTGATTTGGCCTAGTGATCTAGTAGCTTTTACCTCAGATGATCCAGTATTGAATTTGGCCTAGGTTTTTTTAGAGACAAACATTTGACCAAGTTTCATTATGATTAAAGGGACTGCCTCACGCATTGGTGTATTGCAAAAATAAAATTAAATTGTCAAATATTCATGTAATTTTGGTATAGTTTCCTGTATATGCCATAAACAACCATGATGGAATGGTACATGATCTGCAAAACTTTAAAATAAAAATAATGCTAACCTTGACAATAATTATGTTTCTATTAACTCAAAAACAATTCAAACAAGAAGGGTTTTTTTGGTTTGACACAAAAACATATGTCTCCCACAAAAGGGCCGCAATATAACTCTGGCAATATTCAGTGGACAAAAGTCTCGACAATATGCACAACAAGGCTCGGTACCAACTATTCATGAGAAGTTTCATTGAAATTGGACGAGTGGTTAAGGAAATACTAGTGCTGACAAACTTTAAGACATCCATCCAAAGACGTTCAGCATAAAATCAATATGTCTCCCTCACTATATGTGATAGACATAAACAAGCTTGCAACTAAGTAATAATAATCAAAAAGAAACAATAACCAAATAGCTTGCTGCTACAAGAATAATAATTTCTGCAAAAAGGTAAACAATTTATATACATGAATTAACGCACACATGTATGGCAATATTTAATTGATTGGTGCCGAGAACATAATAAACCTGTATAAAACATGTCAGTCATACATTTCAGATCTCCTGCCTCATGCATGAGTCTCACACATTTGAAACTCTGCTCACGCATGATTGGAGGCAAATTGATCAAATCTCATGCATTTTTTGGACAAACTTGAACCCGATATTTTTTGTTTACATTATGAAATTGATCAGTTCATTTAGATTACTGTCATATTTTTTATTTAAAATTATTCCGTCCAGAATTCCAATCAATAATAGAGGATCTTGCATGAGTGCTCATTACATACAAGTTTTATTAAACAAGTGGACAAAATGATATGACACAAGGCTTTGCCGAGTGTCATATTGTTTTTGTCCATGAGTTTAATAAAACTTGTATGTAATGAGCATGAATGTAAGATTCTATTTATCACATAACAGTAAAAAATACACATTATTGTTTAAAAGGATGATGTACGCTGCACATGTTTCAGCCAAAATACAGCGGTACAATGAGCGCGACGTCATGGTGACGTTGATATTATCCTGACGTCATTGACAGATCAATGCATGGATTGGCTTACGTCACGCCAAGCTAATTTAAATATTTATTGCACAGTCTGGGAGTGCCGAACGATATTTACGGCACGGCTTTACGGCACTCCTGGACCGCAAATAATGTGATAATACATTATATGGTATAGCATCGGCAACATAATGTTATTCCAGGAAACAATACTGTTTTTAACTTGTTAAACAAAGGGAGAAAACTTCATCCCTTGTGTCATGTACATATCTAGACAGTAGCCTCCCCTGAGAATGTCATTAATGCCCATGTATTCAGGTCTGTCACTTGTATACAAACATTGCAATATCACAGCATTGCATTTGATTTGTTTTAAACATTTTAATTGGGAGAACCTAATTCACTAACCCACACACAAATAACATTGTATTTTTATTGTTCTAAACATTTTAACTGGAGAAAAGGGCAGTGAAAACCAAAACCTTATTTACCAAGTTACTACTATATCGCTTAATATCTATTAAAATAAGACATTATTAAGATATATGGCAATGTCTATGTACACAATGTTATGTAAGCAAATAACTGACCTTATTAATTGAGTTATACATACAGTCAGAACTCGATACAGCGACGCTGTTCGTTTCCAAGACAAATGTCGTTGTAACGAATGTGTCAATATACTGAATTGATACAAAGAGCGTTTTAATACTTTTGTCCCCAAATATGGTGTCAGTATAATGAATTTGTCCGTATATCGGGTGTCGTTATATCGAGTCCTGACTGTATTTGTACTTCACTTAGGATGTTTATTGTCTATTGATAATGAGAGGAGATTTAGCTACCTATGGGTGTATAATATAGTTTCAAAACCACATAAACAACAAATTAAATGGTTAAAATCAACCAATTTCTTCAAAAATAAAACTTCTCAAATATGCCAAATTTTGATTTTCTGAACATGTCGGATTATCAACAAACATGTCGGATTGTCAACTAACACGTCAGATTATCAACTAACACATAGGATTATCAACTAACACGTTGGATTAACAACTAACATGTCGGATTAACAACTAACATGTCAGATTATCAACAAACACGTCGGATTGTCAATTAACCAAACCATACAGATAATACTATCACAGTACAAAGTAATGATTCAATCAAGTTTCAGCATTTTCTACATTTTCTTCATCGTTACGACCTGAAGGATCCGTAGATGGCATGGAATTTAATGGAACACATTCTGGTGAGGTAGGAAGCTGTGTAGCATCATCTACAGTGATACTAGGCTTCTTAATTTCTATAGTAAGCTCATCAGGCAATGGTACACCTAAAAAAACATAAAATAACTAGAATGTTTTATGACACAAAAATTAGTCTCCAACAAAGGACCATAATTCATCTGGCATAAAATTCATGACAATATGCAACAAAAAGGCCTGACATCAAGGATACATGTGGAGTTCCATTGCAATCCAACCAATTGTTAAAGAGAAGAAGCGTAGACAAACTTGCGACATCCATATAGACGTCCAGAACATATAGAATATTCAAATCTGTGTAAAGAACATCTGCCAACAAAGACCAATATTACAAATCCTGTCTGCAAAGACCACCAACTTTATCACCATCAGATCATTTTCAACAAGAGATGTTTGTAAAACATGTATGCCGCCCCATGGCAGCCAAATAGCCAGAAATGGTAAAAGGCACGGTGATCTTGACCTTCAACCTTCTGACCTCAAATTCACTAGGGATCATTTGCTGCTGCTGGCCAGCCTCCATGTAAAGTTTGAAGATCCTAAGGCAAAATGTTCTTGAGTTGGTTAAACCATTTGGCTTACCAACCAACATGTGCAAAGCAATATACCCCTGGGGGCATAATAATATTTATCTACAGGGGTTCTATTAAGGCATAATGCCTAATCCTGAAAATTTCCCATAAGTCTGTTTCGAGTGCCATTAGCACACACCCCTACACCAAAGCATTGTTCTGTTTTCAAAATTCAGGGTATGAAATTTCAAATGACCGAAACGCATTCAATACTTCGTATTTTTTCATCAAATAATTTTTACTTTCTGCAGAAAAGTTCATTTTTTCTATTGCAGCAAATCCGGATTTCCGGATTATTCCGGACTTGTAGGATCCCTGATATCAAGTAATCAATGTTTAACTTTACCTCTGGTTTCCGGTAACAACCATACCATACCACCAGCACCTAATGCTAGTATACCAAATACTGTAAACGGTAAAGGAGTTGCATTTTCCTTGGTACCCTGTAATATACATAATACATTGTTATAGTATGGAGAATTTGACGTCATCCTGACCTTTATGCATGAATATATCAATAGGCTATTGCATTGAATATATAAATTTCAGCAAGCAAATCGTACAATATCGGCATTTTAAATTTGCGTTTTGACCTGATCCTGACCTTCATGCATGAATACATTAATAGGTTCTTGCGTTGAATATATAAATTTCCGCAAGCAAATCATGCAATATCGGTATTTTGGATTTCTGTTTGTATTACAACTTGAGCATCTTCGTGATACTCCCTGCTTATGAAAACATATCACAGGGGTTATAAATATAGACAATATATCAGCAGTTAAATTATGCTAATAGAGGGTCGAAAATTTTGTGGAAGTTTGCAGAAATTGTGACTTAAGTTTTTACATCATCTTAAATTCAAAACATTTAAAGTGAAAACTACCTTACCAGAAATACAATCTGTGGAGCGACAATAGCACCAATTCTAGCACAAAATGAGCAAGCTCCTACACCCATGTTTCTGAAATATATATATTAGTAAGTTGACAATTAAATATTACGTGTTGGTTTAGTTTATAATTTATGGAACAACTTCGCATTAACATAATTATATTTTATAAGAAAAATTTTAAGATTGTCTGGACACCATTGGGTCTGTTGCCTAAGAAAAGCACTTTGTAGCACTTTCCAGGGGAGGTTATCCATGCCATTAATCATTTAACTGAACAGGAGATAACTCCAGCAAAGTGCTAGCAGCCTACATAGCACTTTCAGTTTGGACAACAGGTAACATTTGCAATCAAACCAACAATTTCTTAGAACTACTTTTCATATACAGAAGCCATGCGAGGGAGATAGACCAGTATCATTTTTAACGACTTTGAGTAATGATGTAGCTTTTTGAAATTATTAATTCATGTTCACTCTGTTTCTCAAAACATTTTCAGTTATATCAGGGTTCCCACAAATTTTCTTAGACAAAATCCCTGACTTTTCCCTGATTTTTCCCTGACCACAGAGCAATTTTCCCTGACTTTTTAGAGCGATCGGCCGACATCGGCGTCTTTTTGTTAGAGCAAAATATGGCAATAAAATAGAAAAGGAGGCTATATTTGCTCTATATAGAACAAAAGAGTTAAGGTTAGCAGTATGCTGATTAACATTAATTTAATACAACTTAGAAATACTCTGAGCGAGCATAGTGAGCGCGATTTATTTTCAGTCTTAGGCATTTTCGTCATAGGAAATGACACTTAGCAACAGCTTCAATGAAAAATTCCCTGACTTTTCCCTGACTTTCGCTCAATTTCCAAATTTCCCTGACTAATTTCATAATTCCCTGACTTTTCCCTGACCTTGAAAAAATTATGTTTTTCCCTGACCGTGGGAACCCTGTTATATATGTAGGCTGATGCACCTAACCTGTTTTCCTGGACATTAACGTAACCAGTACTAACTTACAGGGTTCCCACAAACTTTCCAAGACAAATTTCCCTGACTTTTCCCTGATTTTTCCCTGACCACAGAGCAGTTTTCCCTGACTTTTTAGAGCAATCGGGCGACACAGCAGCTTTTTGTTCAAGCAAAATATCGCAATAAAATAGAGAAAATGAGGATATATTTGCTTTATATGGAACAAAAAAGTTTAAGGTAGCAGATTTTAAGGCTGTTGACTGACATTAAGTTATTATAATGTAGAATGATTCCGAGCGAGGATTTTTTTTCAGTCTTAGGTATTACTTCATAAGAAATGACACTTATCGACAGCTTCAATGAAAAATTCCCTGACTTTTCCCTGACTTTTGGTAAATGTCTGGATTTCCCTGACTAATTCCAAAATTCCCTGACTTTTCCCTGACCTTGAAAAAATTATGTTTTTCCCTGATTTTTCCCTGACCGTGGGAACCCTGACTTACCCTTCACAACAAACAAGCAACTTCTCCACATGTGGAAGGGAAGAAAAAGTTCTGCACATGTGGAGGAAAATCAACAGTTATCAAATTTTCATGGAAGGGTATGACCCGCCACAAACCGGGAATCAAATTGAGATCGCTCAGGAATAAATCCAGCAAACTAACCACGGCTTGGAAATATAAAGGGGAATATAAAGGGTCAATTTGAGGGACAAATGAAAAGCATGCTTACCTTACGACTGTAGGGAAAATTTCAGCAGAAAAGACCTGTAAGGCTGCCCATCCACCGGATATACCTGCCTTACCAATCATAGCAAACACCACCGTTAATGTTGTCCATTCTTTTATATCACCTACAATCAAACAATAGTTTTGAAGTTCTTCCTCCTTCTGACAGGGGCGTCAACAGTGTCAAATTAAAAATCAGGAAAATCGTATGCGGCCAATCAGGTAAAAATGTAATTGTAAACATGCATTTTGTAACAGTTGCCTTCACTCAACCAGCCGAAGCATTCAAACAAGCTATCAACACTAAAGCTATACATAGCTTATGTTTATTTTTGTACCCAAATTCAAACAATAAATAAATTTTGACTTTAATTTTGAACACAGCAATTTTCATCATTCTTAAGTTATCAGGGGTGTCAACGGAGCCAAATTAAAAATCCTGAAAACCCTATGCGGCCAACCATATTTTACCAAACAAGAGGCCTGCAACCGAGTTGTTTCCATATTTAACTCCGTTTTTATTGAATAAAATCCTTCAGTGCAGATTAAATTGACCGTAACTTTGCCATTTCTTGAGATATTTTCATCAAATAACTTAAATCTTGGTCAGAAATTATAGCCTTTTCAGGATAGATAAACTTCGAAATTCTGAATAAATCAGGAATATTGACACCCCTGAGTTATTGAACAGTAACAGTTTTGTCCCAAAACATCCAATCTCAAGTGGTGTTACCACAATACATCATGTTATCTCATTCTTAACTTAAACTTTTGATCATGTAACCAATTGTTGACAAATCAAACTCAGAACCCCTGGGTAACAAATCCAGCGCTAATTACATAACTTCAGCCACAGGTTTGATGAATACAGACTTCATGGTTGCAGGTTCATTCAAAATGCTCACATCGAAATTCATGGACTTTTAAAGGTAGTGTTTGTTTTTTCAAGGCATTTTTCCGAACATTTACCCAGGTAATATTGTATGATTACCACTCTCTTTATGTTAGATAAACATGTAAGTCAAACACAAGAATACCAAACTGCACTGAATTCATTACATACCAATGACATGCACCCACACATTTATTTGCAAAAGAACGCCTGTCTGATAATGTGTTATTTTGACAACATTCATACACTTTAATGGATATTTAAGGCTGTTTGCCTAAATTCAAGAATTTTCTGTTAAATTCAAGTACCATTTTTATTCAAGACAACACTTAATAATTCAAGAACCTTTCAAGGTTGAAACCAAATTCATGGACTTTTCAAGGACTGTGTAAACCTTCGACTTTCAGGGTTGAAACCAAATTCAAGGACTTTCCAAGGACTGTGCAAACCTTGGACTTTCAGGGTTGAAACCAAATTGAAGGACTTTTCAAGGACTGTGCAAACCTTGGACTTACCAATAAGGTCTAGGATGAGGATGGAGAAAGAGAAGACGCCAGCGACACACATCAACAACGAGACGGTCAAACGACGACCTAGTTTATTGTGCACGAGAACAACAAATATTAATGCTGGGATTTCAACTAATCCTGAGAAAAATATGTTCAAGTATAAATCTCCGGTAAGATTCTTCGTGTTGAAATTCATTCCGTAATATACAGAGCTGGAGACAAACCTGAAACAAACAAAATGTTGACATCAGTATAAACAAAGTTTTTAATCACACACAATAACAGTAAACAATCAAACAGGTGTTAAAGAGCAACTGCATAAAGACCACTGTAATATATGACAAAACATGGCTGATTTTAATTAACAAACATTAGCATGAGAGATATTGAATAACAGAATCATGGTTAATACAAAATTCTCACACCATAATTCAAGGACTTTTCAAGGTAGAATATGTATTTTCAAGGCATTTTAAGTTAAATTCAAGCACTATTTTGGCATATTTTAAAGGTAGCACTAAATTCAAGTACTTTTCAAGGTTTAACCAAAATACAAAGCCTGTGCGAATCTTGAGAATTTGTTATTTGTTAGAGGTGCTGATTTCCTGACCTTGAAAAATTTATGTTTTCCAGGACTTTTCCCTTACCATGGGATAGGGTAATCTTGACCCTCTTTTAAGCTGCACTGGTCAGCAGTATTTCATTCATATAGAGACTAACAACATTATCTTCCCATTGGGCTAACCAGCAGTTACCTTGAACTAACAATACTGAGTGTCAAGCAAAGGAGATAAATCAGTACCATCTTTAACAACTTTGGTATGTCACAGCTAGGAATCAAGCGGATGTGCTGCCACTAGGCTATTGAGATGAATAAATTCCAATCAAACATACTGTAAAATCATTTAATTTCAATGGAATAAAATTTCTTGGCTTTGGTGAAAAAGACCATGCCAGCCACTGTAAACTTGACATATTTATTGGTATAATTATTCACTGGGGATTTAATTTCGTTGCTAAACTCATCCACGAAAATTAAACCCCCACGAATATTAATGAGTTTTCAGTACTTACCAGCCATACATGAGAATGAAAGAATTTTTGGTGAGTTTGACGGAGCTACATAGATGCCAGTAACTGTACTTGACAGCATGTTTCTTATTGTTCATCTCATTCTGAAAATACAAAATATTATAATATAGTACGGAGAATTTGACACGATTCTCGACCTTCTATTAACATAATTTAACAGCTGATATATTGCCTATATTTACAATCCCGGTTGTATGTTTTCATAAGCGGGAAGTATCATGAAGACCCTTGAGGGGTAACACCAACACAAATCTAAAGGATTGCCTTTACAGCTTTGGGTGCCATAAGAACACCTCCCTTAACCAAACTCTGCTTCCAAACGTTGTTCTATTGTTTAAATTCAGCTTGTGCAACTTCAAATGGCCATAACTTAGTCAATTCTTTGAATGTTTTCATCAAATAACTTTTATTTTCTGCAGAAAAGTTTCCTCTTTGTAAAGCATCAAATCCGGAATTCAGGATTAATCCGGAATTGTAGAACCCCTGCTTTAATATTGCCTGATTTGTTCGAGGAAATTTATGTTTTCAACGCAAGAACGCTGTAATATATTCCTACATGTCAAATTCTCCGCGCTATACTTCATATTAAGTGGATATTTTCAAGCATCAAAAAGTGAGCGAATTTTGTATTCCTTATTGGACTGTGGAAATATCAGGCTTTTACTACATGTATTTCTTTGTGATTTAAACTTTATGCTAGAGGAAATGTTAGCACATTTTAACAGTAAATTTTTAGCGCTTGGTCCAAACAATTTGCTGGAAAATGTTATCTTTGCTCTGGGACTGGCGTAATGTCTATTGAATTCACACCATATTGTATAGTTATTAAATATTCGCGGTGGAAAAATTCATTGATTTCGCTGATGAACTAGATCGTGAAATTAAATCCCCTCTTATAATAGACCTAAAAATACATAATGAGAGATTTCTCTTCCAATATTTAAAACCCAAAGATTTAAGAAACCACCAAATTACCATTGTACATGTATCAAAAACTTGAAATTAAATACCCGTGAAAATCAAAAATTTTACGGTAATTAAAGTTTCCAACAATGACTCACTTCAGCATATTGATGTAATCTAGTAAAATCTGGAACTGGTTTCTTGTTATATTTGGCCATCTTTGTTAAAATGGCTTCAGCCTTTTTGATCCGCCCTCGACTCAACAACCAACGTGGACTTTCTGGTACAAACCTATAAATAGTAGGGGTAATAAGAAAAACAAGTAAATAAGAATTGCAAGCAACACAGAAGTCCCCTACCGGTTTTAAGCCATTTTCAATGTTTCTGTTGCCATAGCAACCACAATTGTAGTCAGAATCAAAAATATTTTTAGACGTGCATAATCCCCTCATTGCCCCCTATCCACATAGCAAGTTTCATAAACCTAGCTTGAAAACTGTTTGAGTTATGGCAGGATCCAGATTTGGGCATATTTTCACTCTTTCTGTCGCCATAGCAACCACAATTTTTATTAGAATCAAAATATGTTTAGACGTGCATAATCCCCTTATTGCCCCCTATCCACATACCAAGTTTCATAAACCTAGCTTGGAAACTGTTTGAGTTATGTCAGGATCCAGATGTTTTGACGGACAGACGGACGGACTGACTGAACCTACATGAAAAATTTGATTGGCCTTTTCGTGGAGCAGGTCATAGCTTGATTCCCGTCCCCAAGTTTAAAGTTGTAGTAGTATTGTATATTGTAGTAGTACTCTAATCCTCTCAACGCAACAGCCGGCAGTGAAGGAAATCAGAAATCTTTTTATTGGGAAAAAATTAATGAAAGTCTCTCATGATATTTGTTTCAAAAAAGCTGCACATAAAATGTGTACCAATTCTAGATCATCTCAACTGCCCATAGAATTTAACATGATACAATCTTGGGCTGACAATTGTCACTTTACATAATGTGCTAAAGAAAAAATTTATTTAGTGGTTTATGACCTAAATTTTATTTAGTGGTTTATGACCTAACAAATAAACTGAACACAACTTACCACCATGACAACAGTATAAACATACTAGCAGTTGATGTTGCTATGACTAGGTACTGCCAATCATGTATATAGTAACCCCAGCCAGCAAGGGCCATCAGACCCACGGCCCATAATCCTATACAACCACAAAATGTCCGCCATTCAGGGGTCACAATTTCTAACGGTAACACAAAGTTGACAACCAATACACCTACAATACAATCATATAGATCTGAATGAAATTCATATATCCCGGTGTAGTACTAAAGAAATTGCAAGATGGCCATAGGAGATTATGTTCTAAGATGTAGTCTGGCATATATTGGTGACGTACACAGATTACATTAAAGAAGCAAGGAGTTATTCTAAAGAACAATCATACACTTACGAACATACCAACTATCTCAAACAACATTTGTTCTACTCCATTTTCATCCCTGGTTTGTTTGCTGTGCATGAGGTTAAATAATGCCGAATGTTTATAAGGTTGCGTATGGACCCAACTTATAGTATAAAGAAGGCCTCTCATTTTTAAACAAGAAATATCACTGAATGTGATGAATACCCCCAGAAAATGCTTGACACAGTCAGCTGTGCACAACTAGACTTAAAATTGATCTGACCAATGTGAGCCGACGATATGCACAACTAGACTTGATACTGATCATTCATACAAGGTTTTGTTAAAATCTGACCATTGGTAACAGAGAAATAGCGCAGACAAAATTTTTAAGTGTAAAAAACAAAGGGCCACAACTCCCTTAAAATTTATCCGACCAATGTGTGCCAACGATATGCACAACTAGACTTGGTACTGATCATTTGTACAAAGTTTCCTTAAAATCAGACAAATGGTTACAGAGAAATAGCGTGGACAAAATTTGTAAGTGTAAAAAAAGGGCCATAACTACCTTAAAATTTGTTAGACCAGCGTCTGCCGACGATATGCACAACTAGACTTGGTACTGATAAATCATGCAAAGTTTCATTGAATTCAGACCAATTGTTACAGAGAAATAGTGCGGACAAACTTTTTACATGTAAAGGGCCATACCTACCTTAAAATTTGTCCGACCAGCGTGTGCCGACAATATGCACAACTAAACTTGGTACTGATAACTCATGCAAAGTTTTGTTGAATTCAGATCAAATGTTACAGAGAAATAGCGCGGACAAAATGTTTAAGTGCAAAAAAATAAAGGGACATAACTACCTAAAATTTGTCCGACCAGCATGTGCCGACAATATGCACAACTAGACTTGGTACTGATCACTTATGCAAAGTTTCGTTGAAATCAGACCAATGGTTACAGAGAAATAGCGCGGACAAAATGTTTAAGTGTAAAAAAAATAAAGGGACATAACTACCTTAAAATTTGTCCAACCCAGTGTGTGTCGACGATATGCACAACTAGACTTGGTGCTGATAACTCATGCAAAGTTTCGTTGAATTCAGACCAATTGTTACAGAGAAATAGCGCGGACAAAATGTTTAAGTGTAAACAAATAAAGGGCCATAACTACCTTAAAATTAGTCTGACCAGCATGTGCCGACGATATGCACAACTAAACTTGGTACTGACCACTCATGCAAAGTTTCATTGAAATCAGACCAATGGTTACAGAGAAATAGCGCGGACAAAATTTGCACGGACCAACCGACGGACCAACAGACCAACCAACTAACTAACCAACCTCAAGCATGACTCCAATATAGCCCCCATATACTATGTATCTGGGGGTATAATAAACATATTAAATTAAAAATAAATACTGCAAGTTAACTGTCACTTACCCCCGATAAGAGCACCAACAATAAATCTCAACCCAGCATATACCATCCAATTCCCAGCGAACGCACTACAAAACCACATTATCACAAGTATAGCATGTTCTATAAATAGAATATTACGTCGACCGAAGAGGTCAGCAAGTTGACCAGTAATGACTGCACCAAGCAGTACTCCAGCCATCTGTATAGATGTTATAGTGTCCGCTACAATGTCTTTGTCACATACAAGTCCCCACTGAAATGTACAAAAAACAAAAAGTGGTATTTTTTGACAATTACACTTCCTTTCACTGATTTCATATCACGATATATCTAACCGCTCGTACTTTCTGTAATATATCACGATATATCTAACCGCTCGTACTTTCTGTAATATATCACGATATATCTAACCGCTCGTACTTTCTGTAATATATCACGATATATCTAACCGCTCGTACTTTCTGTAATATATCACGATATATCTAACCGCTCGTACTTTCTGTAATATATCACGATATATCTAACCGCTCTACTTTCTGTAATATATCACGATATATCTAACCGCTCGTACTTTCTGTAATTATTAACTATATTTAACCAATTAAGTTTGTAAATGTTAACTTTCCATAACTCAATCCGGGTTTACATTTTCTCATGTGATTGATTATGAAATTACCGTGTAGCATAACAAGCTTAGACGGAATCACCGGATATTGACGAAATTAGCTATTTTTAGGTTTGCAGTCTGTATGCAGGAAAATGAATCAGAGTAGCCTGGGAACTTGAATAACCACTGATGTATGAGGATGGCGGCTGTCAGGACTGACCGTTTTCACAGTCAGAGTCTCAAACAGTTATACAATTTTTATTCATCTTTGGAGAGACTACAAATGCTTTCATTTTGAAGCAGTAGGTCAAAGGTTCAAATCCGAATATGGCTCCATTCTGATGTGGGTTGTTTTTACCTCCTTTTGTTCACGGCTCAAAAAGTGAGCAAGTATTTGGCTTGTGGAAATATTTAACAATATTTTTATTTCGAAGTTAGTGTTCTGGGTCAAAATTTTTCAATATTTCCATGCCCCTAACTTAACCACAAAGGCATTTTTACAGTAATGTAATGTATAACTACAACACAGAAGTCCTACTAAGGCATTATACCCAATCGTGAAAATTAGAAGCAAGTCTGTTTCGAGTGCAATTTGCACACATCCCTACATCAAAACACTGTTTCAAACATTGTTCTATTGTTAACTTCAGCTTTTAAAACTTCAGATGACTATAACTTTGTTAATACATGGAATTTTTTCATCAAATTACTTTTATTTTCTGCAGAAAAACCATTCTATTTAGCATAGCAAATCCGGATTATTCTGGAATTGTAGGGTACGTGTATAGCACAACCTCCCCCAGAGCAACCCTCTGTAGAGCAACAACCTCTCTACAACGGCAATATTTGCAGATCCTAAAGGTGTTGCTGTACAGAGGTTGTATTGTACTTACTGTTGATACAATGGAATTAATGTTGTCATCAAACTCAATACCGGGACACACTTGATTATTAGGGCACGTATTTGTAGTCCGATTTATTGTCACATTAGTAGCATAGTTTGTGAGATATTGGTAATACTCTAGCATTTCCATACTGTCTATATTCCGTATAAATGATGCATTCAATAGATTGTCTTTGATGAGTCTGAAAAACAAAGAATAATAATAATTCTAACATAGCACGTAAGATTTGCCTTCTTTGCGTATATTGAGCTTACCATATTTTATTACCGCGATAAAATATAGCTGATTGATGACGTCACGTTTGACATCATATAGTATTCCAAATGACGTAACGGTGACGGTAACGTTCCTAGAAAAGAAAGTAGTTTGACGTCAACCTGTCTTGTTGTGATATTAATGGTAAAGCATTGGCAATGTTAGAATCGAAATAATAATTTGGAGCTGTGCTTTGTTGTGTTATAAAATATAGGCACTCGTTTGAATGCGTACATCAAATCACTCGTACTACGCACTCGTGATTTAATTACTATGCATCCAAACACGTGCCTATATTTTATTATGCAACAAAACATAGCTACGTATTCATTATTCCTTAAATTAAGTAGGGTGGATCAAAAATAAAATGTTGGTTGTTCCTGACCATGGCCATTTACCAGTAGGGGTGGAAAGGAAGGTTGGTAAAATATATTTTATTATGAATTTTTTTTTTTAAAAATTGTTGTCAATAATTTTTGTTTTAGTACTCTTTTAACTGTTTTTTTCTTTTAAATGAAATTATATTTTATAGAGGGTCAAGGTCCTAATTTCATCATGAAAGATACTTAAAATATATTCAACCATTAAAAGCATTCAACATGTATAATCTATGTGACTATTTACAACAATAATTTCTGAAAACTAAAAATAAGTCTAGACTATCAAATACACTGTTTACTCACCCATCTTGTAATGACGTCCAGTCATAACAATAAAAATCTGGTTTGAAGTTCAGCAACATTGGAGTCAACATTGCCCATGCTAATGGTGTCTCGAACATGCTAACCAATATGAAGGCCCGTCGTTGATAGGGTCCAAATGACCCGATCTCTCGTAAAATCTGCTCGTATTCAGACATCTTGGATGTAACTCGTTATCCACTTCAATGCTTAAATAATGAACATCAGGTCTCCTCTATCAATAATGAAGTAATGTCACGCTCCTACTTAAGTTTACCATGATTTCCAAACACTGTATACACACACCTGCAAAACATTAAAATGCTAATTTATTAATGCTTAACATTTACTCAAATTTTGCAGGGCTTTCACTAGGTTACAAAACCCTAGAGTCAAAATATTTGAATTTTGATCGGTCAAATTGAAACCTTACCAGTAATGATATTGGAATTCAATTGTATAGGCAAAACAATAACATTATGTCATTGTTTTGCCTATATACAATTGAATTCCATATAATCTATCATTATTTGTAATTATGATTAGTATTGTGTGCGAGTCATATATATTAACATGTACTGTATTATTGATGTTCAACATCTTGTTATTCTTGGAGGACTTCCCCTGGACCATCAAGTCATCTACAGTATTACTGGCATCAGACCAGTCGCCGAAAAAAAAATGGAGGTTTTCCCTGAATTTGTCTCTAAAAACTATTTGTTTACAAAATAATATAACTTAAGCCTTTCCCCCTTCTAGGAATGTAAACAACTCCAGTCTCGTCTGCGCATGAGTCTCAAAACAGGGGCTCCAAAAGCGTCACTATTTAGTGCTAATTGGTTAGTCTACAGTACCAGTATCCGAACAGATGGCTTCATTGGCCGATTTAATGAATTTTATAACTAAAACATTAATTATTTTTATTTTAAAGAATGTAAACAACCTTTACAAGATTTCCCATCACTCGTCAAAATGTGTGTGGCTGTCTGCCAACTCGTACGGTACTAGATCCGTACACCATCTCGTGCACTCAATTATCACATAGTGCAACCAATCGGAGAAGCACTTTGGTACAGTTTTTCCTCAGATTTAATGTTCATAATCATGAAATGAGAGTCATATCAGCTACATTTCATAATGACGTGATTATCAAAAATTATGCAACTCGAGGTTATCACTGACTTTGTACTTTCGCCCATTTGCCGTAATTAATGCATTTGAACTCTTATAATTATGTTAAATACCTGTATAATGTCTTAAATGTTCATAATATACCAGCACTGTCATCGGCACAACTGTTTACATTTGTAAAAACTCGACACAGCATATTTGCAGAACAGAACAGGGCTATATTTACTCAAGTTGACATGGTAACAACATATGAGCATATGGTACAATGTGATTTAAACATGGTGAAGCATGACATGGTGTGAAAGAATATTTGTGAATACATCTACATTTATACATGTACACATTACATACATATATTTATTTATACAGTTGGTGGGTGGGCGGGGGGGGGGGGTAAATGTCCTACTGATTAAGCAGGTGCGTCATTTTTTTCTGAAACCGATTATAGGTACATGTGTATGGACAATTTATAAATGCGTGGGAGGATCAAATGTTTGTAAACAGTACAAGCGGACAAGCACGAGATATTCGTGACTGTCTGTGCATAGTAGTTACATTTGCTAGAGTAATCCCGTGGTATATAATGAATGAAAGGTGGAGAATTTTGAAATTGGCTATAATAATAAAGTTGAATGAGTTTTACAATTACTATATGTTTGAACTGTCAATTTTTTTAATCAGGTCACGTGACTGTTGTTGGGTAGGTTTCTTGTCAATTTCAACATGAAATACATGTGATATACAAAGATGTGTTGAAGATAGTTGTTCACCTGTAGTAGATTTAAGTGGAATAAAAAACGGGTAGCAAGGCAACAGTAGAGGGCGTTTTTCTTAAATTAGAGAAACACATGTCACGTGAATATGTATCAGCATATTCTAGCAAGTCAAATTTATATATACATTGTGCTGACTTTGAATTTAACTTTTAGCATAAAAGATGTGCATTGATGAGATCTTAAATTCAATTTAGGACTTTGGATTATCGTTTAAGTTGCCGTTTTCACGGATCGTCTATTTGTGACTGACTTAAATCGTCAGTCGTACACAATTTGGACATCATAAACGTGCATGTGCGCACATTACTTTTATAATAAAGTAAGTTTTATCCAATTAAACCCATTAAAGGTGAGGCTTAATTTTGACAGCCTTTAATGATCAATTGTTATATTGTTTATAGGTGTCACTCGATTACCAGCTAATTGACTGATTATACAAGGACGGGTGGTCTGTCGGCTCGATTGATGTTTAAATGACAAGAGTGGACTGTTAATTGACATTTCCGGGGGTTAGCATATACACTCAAGGCAACAATAATGCATTTGCCATATGAAATTCTCATTTTTGAACATTTGGGTGATGCACAGTTCAATTTTATCGAGGGTCAAAATGATGCATGATGCTAAATTTCTGAGCGTCAAAATCGAGTCTTATGCAAAATCCAAGCATCAAAACCGGTAGTCCCGGGTCAAATGAAAGCCCTTAAAGCCCCCCTCCCCCACGCACCAAATGACACATAGACTTGAATTATGAGTCTTTTCTGCGTCTTTGAGCGTTTTCCAATTAGCAACCCGAGTAAAAAAATTGGGCATGCGCAGTCGGATAACTCGGTAGTGATATCAAGAACGTATCGAGTATGTATCGAGTCGAGTTCAAAATGGCGACCAAAGGTCAAGCAATTATGATGTTAGAAAAAATGCTAAACAACGACGAGGAGGATGACATTATGACTGAAAACAACTGTTTTATGATAAACTGGCTGATATGTGCAACGAAACAAAAATGTTCCCTAAAAATGTTTAGGTTAGAGATTATACGCATGCGCCTCACGCTTTCCGCCATTTTGACTCTAGAGAACCCGCTAAGGACTGGGGGTTACTTGGGTCGAGTAGGTTAGAGATTATACGCATGCGCACTGCGTTTACCCGACCCATTCCTTTTACAACTCGTTTTACTCGTGTAACCCGAGTTCGTAATTGGAAAACGCTCTTTAAAAATTACCAGGGTCCAGTGTCAAATGAACTCTGAAGAAATTTAACCAACAGTGCAACACACACGCTAATACACAAATCCCGTCTCGACAATAGCTTCACTTTTTATTCCAAAAGTTGAGCTTATAATGGTTCAAAAATACGCATGACTCTTTCAATAAACAAAAAGAATCAAAGGGCAAATTATTTAATATCGCGAAAACATGTTACAATACAATATTATCCTTTCTGTTAAAATTAGAAAAGTATATTCCTTTACATTTAATCAGTATCATGTGACCAACGTCTCGATATGCAGGAAACTGATATAAAATCTTCCTTATATAGTCAACAAATTAAGTATTTCGTTGTCTTGTGCAATGTAATAATTGTGAAATATATAATGTCGCTTACATCATCCACAAAATAAAGACTCTAACAAATGCCGTTTACAATCCGTACTAATCAAACTACGGATTCGTAGCATGAATGGTCTCCCCTAGTTGTAACTGGTACTTGATGGAAAAATGTAGCCTGATATCAGGAGCTATTCTATCCTTATCACAGTCATCCGTCATGTTTGGATACCCTGCCTACCACTTGACCCAAATATGGGGACTTCACATTTCGTCTAATCGCATTTGGTCTAATTTTCAAATTCCCATTTCGTCTAAAGTTTTTTTTGGAATGAATTCCCATTTTTTGGAACGAATTCCCATTTCGTCTTAAGTAAAAAATTACCGTTTGGTCTAAATTCGTCTAAAAGTACAAGAAATATGTTATAATAATTTATATTTTTTTGAAAACTAGGAAATTATTTATACTTTATTCATACAAATATAGATAAAAAAATAACATTTTATAACTGATACATTTTACCATGTTTTAATAACATTTTATTATAATTTTTGTTGTTTTAAACTTGGAATTTATTTATACTTTTAATACATTTTTTTTCATGAAAAAAACTAATCTAGATAGAAATTTTACCCTTTTTAAATAAAACATTTTATTAAAATTGATTGTCTTTAACTTGCAATTTATTTATACGTTTAATACATTTTTTCATAGAAAATAACTTACAGATCCACCCAGTTGGCCTCGGAGTGATCATTTTATACACTTCTTTTTAAAATGTTAAAATCCTTAAAATTTTACCAATCAATGTGGCTATGGATCGATACTTGATGAAAACAATCTCTTTATATTACATTGCGGAAGCGAGTGCAATAAAATGTGCCCCCTGTTGTGTATCTCAGGCCCTGATTCAGTCGACCAGATCAGTCAGACGCTTGATTCATATTTTAAAGCGCCTGCATATGATCATGATTAAGGTGACCACTTGTGTTGTCTATAGGCCTTTTCGACTGGGCTGTGTCGTGGAGCAGGTTACAGTCTGGTTCCCGTTCTAATTTTACACTTGCATTACTATAGTAGTGCTGTGATTGTGGGGATGGGAACCAGGCTAAAACTTGCTTCACGAAACAGCCCAGTCTAAAAGACCTTATGTCAATGACGTGTGACTTTAAGAATTGACAGGTTTCTAAAACACGTGACTAGAAAGAAAACTTATATTTCAAAATTTTCTTATTGATATATTCAGATATAGATTTATTTCTAACTGATTATGTAACAATGTAATTTTAATAATTTAACAAGGGGCACATCTAAATAAACAAATAAGTAAATTCATGGGTCTGGCAGTGAATTTTTAATGTCTTTTAAGAAGTTAGGGTGCAGGAAATCGCCGGATTTTGATTAAAAATCTGAGACTGTGGACGCCTTTAGATATATTATTGATTAATTTATGCCATGATCTGTGTATTCTGATTATGTAGCAGTACAATTATGATTCTAAAAGTTAAAGTGCAGGAAATTTCATCACTTCATCATTCAGTCACCACTAAACAAAATAATATTAATAATAAACAGAACAGAACAGAACAGTTTATTGTCGTAAACAGTACAGTTTCTTGACAAACCAACAAACATATTTACAAAACATTTTTACACAATAGTCACATGATGCATGATACGGTAACATAATAAGTACATAACAGTTACATTTTCAGACAAAATATACAATACTAGTAATAATAATAGCTCCACATTGGGTGTTATATGGGAGGCTATGTGAATGAGTTATACAGCGTTATTAATAACAGACTTTCTGATGATAAATGCTTGTGAAATAAATTTACCAAGATTAATTAGAAGGCGTTTGTTTTTTGATGTTATCAATTGTATGAATTTGAATACACTTGGGTGTCTGACAAAATAAGGTTTTAAAAAATCCTTTCTAATTTCATTATATAGAGGGCATATTATTACAAAATGGTATTCATCTTCTATATCATTTGAATTACACAAAGTACAATAGCGTTCGTGACGTTCTACTCGATGTTGTCCGTATCGACCTGTTACGATACGTAGTCTATGGGAAGACATTCTTAGCCGTGAAATGGCTATTCTCAGTTTTTTTGGTAGATGCTCTAAATAACATTCAATGGACAAAGTTTCCTTAAAATATCTATTTGTGCACAGTGTATTGTTATTACGAACATTCTCATACCAGGACTGTTTAAAAACGTCTAAAACTCTATTTTTAAAAGTATTATAAAAAGTTTTCATGTTAATACATTTTGGGTTCATCCAGACTTCTGAGAAACCATATGAATCTAAAAGTGTCTTTACATTTTTGGCCCAATTATTACGAGTTTCGAGGTTTTCTAACATTGAATTATACATAGTTTGAATAATAATATTTTCAGAGTTTTGAACTTTATACCAATATTTTATAATTCTTGTATATCTATTTATATATAATGGATATCTACCTAAATCCCCGTACGTTGCCATGTTGCAGGTACATGTAGTTGTTTTTATCCCTAGAACATATTTGCAAAATTTTAGATGGATGCGTTCGATTTCTTTCGATTTACTGAATCCCCAGATTTCAGAGCCATAATTTAGAGTAGCGCCAACAAAAGCATCGAACAGATGACACATAACACTCGGTTTAAAATTATAATATTTCGTATTAGCAATTAAAACATTTAGAGCCCTGACGCCTTTGCCAGAAAGGGTTTCTTGGTTAAGAACAAAAGATCCAGTAAAATTAAATACGGTTCCAAGATAATTAAAATCACTTACTATGTCTAGCTGTTTATTATTATACCACCATTTCTCATCTTCTTTCAGTGGGCCCCTTCTCCTAAATACTATAACCTTGGTTTTGTCGGTATTAACTTCTAAAAGGAGTATATTAAGTCAGACAGGGAAGGCAGCACTCAACTTAACCCCATTTTGTACAATATACATGTAATAAATTTAAACTGTTTTGTAAATCATCAACCGTTTTACCAAATAACACCATGTCATCGGCAAAAAGCATGAGTATAAATGTAATGTCATCCATGGAAAGCCCACAAGAGGGACTATCTTCTAAAAATAACTCAAGATCATCTATAAAGAGAGCGAACAATATGGGGGACATTATCTCCCCTTGTTTAAGACCAATAACACAATCGAAATAATCTGATAATGAATTACAATTTCGTACACACGATTTTACATTCTGATACATCGCTTTAACAATTCTTAGTAATTTTCCATCTATCCCCGACCTATATAACTTCAGCCACATGCTGTTTAGGTAAACACTATCAAAATCCCTTTTCATATCAACAAATGTACAATATAACCTTTTCTTTTCATTTAAAAGCTTTTGCACGACTGCATTTAAAACAAATATAGCATCTGTAGTAGATCTGCCTCTACGGAAGCCAAACTGAGCATCACTCAGTATATCATTATTCTCTACCCAATTGTTCACACGTTTATTTAATATTCCAGTAAATATTTTCGAAAAACAACTGACTAGAGTTATTCCTCTGTAGTTGCTTGGGTCGCTGGTATCTTTCTTTTTATACACAGGAATAATGGTACCTTTTGACCATTCAGACGGAAAATGTCCAGAGTCAAGTATAGCATTAAATAGATCTACTAAATGTGATGACAGAATATCTACTGATTCAATGAAATATTCATTTAGCAATTCGTCGTTTCCAGACGCTTTACCACTATGAAGCGATTTAACTACCTTTGTTATTTCATCGATCGTAATAGGCATATCAAGCTCTTCAAATCTGCAATTTGTATCTCTAAAATCATAATTATTACAGAAATCCTTTGATTCATCATCTACGGTTACATTTATGTCATTTTGTAACGACGAGAAATACTTATAAAAGTCATCAATAGAGACATTACTATTTGGACTATTTGTACGTTTACTGAACAATTTCCAGAACTCTTTCGGCTTCGAATGTCTGAGATTTTCAATGTCTTTAATTTTCTTATTTTCATACTGTTTACGTTTTCGCTTAATAAGACGTTTATATGCCAATTTAAATGTCAACAAGTTCGACCTGTTATAGATCAACCACGAGTTTTGAGCCGTGACGGGAGATTACACTATTTAGTCATGGTGTGTGAATATACCTGGTTGGGATACCTTAAAAATGCGTTAATATATATAATTGCTTGACCTGATATTGTCAGTATCGCTGGCTCAATCGGTAGAGAGCTTAATTGTCAGCCTGAGACATGCGGGTTCAAGCCCTGATAACTGCACTGTTTTTCTCACTTCATTTATTTTGTTTCATTTTCGTCAAGAATATGAAGACATTGTTCAAGACATTTTTTAATAATTATTTTGACTTTGCATTGTACCTGTAATGGTTTTTCATGTTTCGCTGTTTTTATTTCATTTTTTCCTCTGGTCCAGTATTAATTTATCTTTTACTGAATGCAATACTTAAACTCGTGTCAAAGATTTTCGACTTCACTTGGTGTGTTGGTTGACAACCTGTCAGTTTTGTCTGTCTCTGAGTAGGATGATGCATTTGGATATCTTATAGCGGTTGCTTGAAGACCGTTTATTGCATTAGCTAAGGCCATTGTTTGTGTCAAAGTTAAAAGACACATAGACTACATGTATATAATATAAATTATGAACTCCTTGCAAACTTTCTGTATAAGGTATTTAATACAAGCCATATTAAATAGTCATTATCATACCAACATCTTCACCAGTATGTTAACTAGTTGAAGCCATTACACGTTTATAGTTACACCCTGTTACTATGACTAACGACACTTAATTTTGACTAATAAATCGCTAATTATTAAATACATTCCAGGAAACGTTCTTGTGTAATATTACTTGAACAAGCGATTTGAAAAAAATATACAAAAAGTGATCATACCAAGGATCGAACCTGTAAAAGTAAGTCTCAGAAGACATCGCCGTATCCATTGGGCCACGTATTGAGTTACTTACAGAAACTACTTATTTAACTTATGTTGTTATTGCTTATATATACATACCCTTTTAGGGTGAATCAACTTTGCTGCATAAATTAGTCACGGCTCAAAAAACATGGTTTATCTATAGTATCGTTTTTAACACAATTGAACACATACAGGGCATTTTTATACAACGTTTTGGCCTCACGACATTCATTATCAAACCAGTCTGACTTTTTTCCAACGGTACTTACTGAGTGTTTCTCGTTATTTGTTTTTACATGCTTATAAAATAATGGTTGGGTAACCTCTTTTATTACCCTAGTAAAATCGCTTACAGCACAATCGATATGTTCAGAATTTTGAGTATTAATATTTTCAATAATATGGTTAAAATCACTCAATTTACTTATTAGCCCACGACAAAACTCATTTTTTAATGATTCATTCCATTTTATTTGAGTACAATGTAATGGGGTGTCAACGTTTGGTACGCTTTTGTTTGTTTTAATAACAAATGACAGTGAGCAGTGATCCGACCATTCACAAAATTCGTCTACCTGAAATGACTCAATACAATAAAAATCTTGTTCGTTTAACAGTAAATAGTCTATATCACTTGATCCCACGTGACTCATGAATGTGACTGACCCCGTCCCGTGGCCAATTCTACCGTTAGCTAAACGCACAGACATTGACTTGCATAAATCTAGCAATTTTGTACCATGAGAGTTAGTCACGCAATCGTCCGTATTTCTGACGTAAGAAGTGTCTGGGATACAATTTTCATCATCTAAAAAATTGACAAAATTGTCGCAAACTATATAATGTCGCTTATTGCCTACTCTTGCATTCCAGTCACCTGTCAATAAGACTCTACCTTGCGATTGAAAACGGTCCATATCTTGCTGTAATAGGTCAAAAAGATTAACATCTATAACAGTGTAAGCTGGGGAGTTTTCAGGCCATATATAAACTCCAGCCAAAAATATATCATTACCAAAATTGAAATATGATTTTTTTAACTTAAGCCACATAATAGTATCATATCTGTTTAACACAATGTCTACACCTTTACATAATGAGTCTTTTATATACAAAACTAAACCACCACTACAGCGCCTTGCACGTCTGTTTTGGAATTTCCTGAAATAATTATGACATTTAAAACCGTCTATTTCAAAATTCGACTGGGAATTTCCCCACGTTTCAAACAAGAATATAATATCGTATTTACACAATTTATCTACAAAATCTTGGTCGGTCAATTTATCTCTCGTGAGACCATTAACGTTCCACGAGAGCACTTTGAGTCCAGCCTACACGATCCTAGAGGTGAGAAACCGATTCCGCTCCACTTCCACCCGTTTGCTCCTCCATCGGACTTCCGGTACCCGTGTTTTCGTTGTCGAAAACCCAGTGACCCCCTGTCACTAGTTTGCCGTCTATATATACACTCGGCAAAACTTATAAGTACACACGTCGTTTTATCGTTATAACTTTTTTATTTTTTATCATTTGTGCATGAAATTTTGTGTACATGGTATTGACTGTCAAAGGACTGGATAAATAAAGTTTTTTCTACAAAATTAAATACTGCGGTTCATTGAACCATGAAACGTCAAAAACCGTAAAATGGCCGTGAAATTGACGCGTATTTGCAAATTATTTTTATGTAAGGTAAATTTGAATTTTAGATTTAATGTCAAATTAAAAAAACACAAAATAATTCGATTTTTCAAACAACAACATGGTGTTATTTTACTTTAAAAAATATTTTTTATTGTTATGGTCAAGGGGAGTTAACCATGTTCCAAATTTCATTTTTGATCAGAAGTTGATATTTTTAAACCTAAAGTGTGCTTGTTCCTATCATTGTGTTCTTTATTACTGTGTCCGTGATAGAAACATAGACTTGAAACCGTACTGTTTCAGCGCAGCGGGGCCATATGTGCATTAGCTACCTGACAATCGCCCGATGAACACACGGCATTATTGTGTTTTTTTAGATTCTGCTGTTGGCATCATTAGTTTATTCTGCTTGTGACAATTTAAATCAGATGTTAAAAACATCGATTGTATTGTAACTCTATATATCCAATTTACATATGTTGAAATTTTCAGCACGATCATGCACGTATTGACGGAGCTATGGGCAACTAAACAAGTGTGTACTTATAAGTTTTGCCGAGTGTAGTTTATCATAGCTAATCCAAGCATCGTGGCCCTTACTCTTAGCCTTTTGTAAATTAGGTATAAGTCGTTTCCTTCGATCCGCCACTTCCTTGGTGAATAGTTCATTTAAATAGAATGGTAGTCTGTTGAGTGAGCCACGTGCTCTACGAACTAATTCGCGATCTTTGTAGTACGTGAATTTGGCGACAATGTTTCGTTTTCCATTTACGTTAGGTTCTTCCGTTCTATGCACGCGTTCGAATATGATGCTCTCCACTGTAGCTTTGTCGATTTTCTTTTCAGCCTCAAGGAACCCCCGTAACACTGATTCTGTTTGAGCAGGCTTCTCATGTTTATGTTCAAAGATGTTGCTGAACACTAGATTGTTTATCATTGATTGAGATGTGATGTAGTTCATCGATTCCTGAAATTGTTCATTTTGTTTTTGAAGCTGATCAATTTGTGATTTTTCCGTGCTTAGCTCGGTTTTTAAGACTTTAATTTGGTCACTAGTCCTATTTACCTTCTCTGTATTACTTTTTGCATTATCTTGGACATATACCCATAATTTCGTTAGTTCTCCTTCAAATTTGCTGACTTGCTTCTCTAGAATATCTATTTTACCGAGTCTGGCATTCATACTTATTAGGTAGTTCATAATATCAGAGTGAGAAAAGTCATGTGAGTCACAGCTCTTGCTATCTCCACTTATCGGTATAATCAAGACTTAATTTTAAGAGGCAACACAGTTGGGTATACCCAGTCTTCCCTGTGAGCCTCATTAACACATTTACAAATTATGTACAGTAATAACAGAAGATAATAGTAACAATTAACAAGAACAACAATAGCAAACAAATAATGACATGGCTGAAAGAGAATTAAGTTTACAAAATCTTCAACAAGGTGTTCATTATTGTGTGATTACGTTGTCTGATTATTTAGCGATTAAGTTTAATAAGTTCACGTCTGATTTTAAAATGTAAGTGGAAGAAAATTAAAATTGAAAGAAAAAGAAATATTTATACGTAGATTTAGGCACGCACATTAACGTGCGTGATTTAGGCGACTTTTACGCAATGTTACGAGAGTCATTCAATATGATTATACATGTAATGCAAACTAATCTATGATACACAGAACCGAGAATTTGTATCTGTTTTGTAACTTGAAGTATCTTTTTTCAATATTTTTGTTCTTTCACAATTTATCCTAAATTGTGGATTGAACACATTTCGGTTTAGGAAAATAAGAATGCACAATTAAAAATAGGCTAGGCTTGCCATGGTAATACAATCATTACAAACCTATTTGTAGTATTGCGGTTTGTATTTGCGAGTGTACAACAGCCCATTTCAAGAGAATTTACACACTTTGGTGATTATTCGAGCCGGCTATTTTTTAATGTCTGGCAAACTATCATTTGTGATGTGTGTAGTTATGAGTATGCCTGCCATGCCTATGCTCGGAAAATATCGTAGCTAAAATTACATTCCACACCGTCTCGTTCTCTCATTTCCAAATGAGCCACGCTCGGGTCTTAGTTCTAACAATGTTGTGTATGAATGTAATTACTTTATGAAGATATCGAAAGCTAATTCTTGTTTTTAATACCATGAAAGTCTGACCACTTTAGTACAAATGTACCTTTCTATGATAAAAACATAAGTTTAAAACTTACCTTTTACTCTATAAATACATGACGCCATTACTATGAAACGCCACACAGAATCCAACCAAAACATGCGAATTAATTATGCTTATGTATTTTTGTCTGGAGTGGCTAATACTAATAATATTTAAGTATTATTGCCATTAAATATCTGAATTCATTTCTGTGATACATATTTTTTTCTGCTGGACCGCATACCGTTACCGTGGGTTACAAATGCTTTTATTTATAACATGAAACGTATGCTGATATAAAATTGATTCCTCAAATATATGTGGAATACAAATGTAGTTGTAGAAATGCACTTGGAAAATTTCAAAGGTGTACCATTATGTTGGACTGAATAAATTAAGAATTGTACGCTATTCTGGGACACCCCACGTAGTTCATACACTAAGGGCGCGTTCGAAACGCTGTTCCGCACATCCCGGACAGTGGAACACACTTACGAACAAACCGGAACACTGTTCGGAACATGTTCTTTCTGTACCCGTCACAGAGGTGGTGCAGCCAGAACAGTCACGTGGTTACAGCAAGAACATTGGCCGCTTGTGTAATAAAATAGAATATAATAAATTTATTTTTCAATTATGGACCATTGCGGGCAAACAGTCGCACTTAAATATATCCACATGCATATTTCTTCCTCCAATATTACGGCTGCAACTACAATTTTGGTCATCTTTAACATTTTACTGTCTGTTCCGTTTTGTTCGTAAGGTGTTTGGAGTAGAACATTCGCCATACTGTGAAGGACAGTTCCGTTTTGTTCGTAAGTTGTTCGGAGTAGAACATCCCGCACATGTGCGGAACAGACCTTACGAACATACCCTAAGTCTTGTCGAATGTTCTAGGTACACACCTCGATCGTTTGGTAATTGCGGGAAAGGTATTTATAGCAGTGTAGCAATACCACGTGACTTTTGGCCACAGTTACAAGAAGAAATTTATTAACATTGGAAAATAAAATAGCCATAAGTATTTTATTTCGTCATCGATTTTTAAGAAATATACGTCACGCTAAGGGGGAAATTATTTGCTTTCCATGAAATATAAGATCTCTTTCCAGCAGCTTTACCGATTGTTCCAATACCCTGTGAAACATACACGTTCCACGGTTTCACAGGGTAATGGACAAAACGGCATAGCCGCTGAAAAGGATTTTATATTTCACGGAAAGCAAATAATGTTCCCCTTAGCGCGGTGTATATTTCATAGAATTCGATGAAGAAATAAAATACTTACTGCTACATTTGTGTTCCAATATTTACAAATTTCTACTTGGAACTGTAGCCAAAAGTCACGTGGTATTGCTATACTGTATAGGTCGTTCGCGAAATCAACACCAACATATATAACTGTGGTCTTATTATAAGAAATGAGAGTTAGTGAAGCTTGTGAGACAAAATAAATAATCAACCAATAAATGTTGTAAAGGGCTTTTATTAAAGCCATAAACATAATAACAGGTCTGTAGTTGCAATGTAATTTTATAATAACACACTGTACAATTTATATAGTATATACAACACATTTATAGGACTGGTTTGAAAGTAATAAATACAAACTATCTCAAAAACTGCTGCTCTTAAAGTAGCCCCACTCATTTGTTTTGTCTTATCTGGACACTAAAAAACCATACACCCTACGTACCCCAATTCCAAGTTTCATGTTGTTTCATTTATTATTATGAAAGTTGTGTTCTTTGTTGATATTACTATATATAGTTCGCTACTAAACTAGACCTTTCTCATTTTTTTTGTTCTAGCTTAAGCATGCATTTTATGTACAAATAATCATACAGGTTTATGAACATAAGGAGTGAAATACTTATACATATACGATCTTTTCAATATTTTATTTGACATGTTCAGTATAGTATACATGTATAAATACACCCTTGCGTTCAAGGAAACATTACGTGACGTACGTTTCGTTCCTGGTACGCACTTGTTATTCGTTGAACGGTATGTTTAAAAACATGTTTGTCACGTGCGCCAAGTTTGGCTTACCATATTCGGAGGTAGTGTGCATGTGTTTGTGTTATCAAACAAAAAGGCGGACAGAGGCAAACATACGGAATACCGTTAGGACCATCTTGGTTACACATTAAAATCCAGTGCACGACAATGCGATGGTGCGATGGCGACAATGCGATAGTAAGGCAGTCCATTTTAAAAAGGGAATGTCCACTCATTCCCAAATGAATGACCAAAAATGGCAAAATAAGGTGGTGATTTTAGTGCCATTTTTCTATATTCTGAGAATTTTCAGTAAGAAATAAATAACAAAGTCATAATTATTTTCACTTTTTTGTAATAAAATGAAAACATTGAAACCAAATAATCAATAAAACCGATAATTTAATACATATTTTACAATTCTACAGATTTATTTGTTAAGCCGGCTTAACATTTGCTGGCTGAAACTATTTAGCCTGTTCAGCAAGTGCTTGAAACATAAAAACTAAACAAAATTTATTTGTTAAGCCGGCTAACATTTCATCAATACAATTTTGTTAAGCCGGCTTAACATTTGCTGGCTGAAACTATTTAGCCTGTTCAGCAAGTACTTGAAACATAAAAACTAAACAAAATTTATTTGTTAAGCCGGCTAACATATCATCAATAAAATTGATCATTAAATACATATTTTACAATTCTACAGATTTATTTGTTAAGCCGGCTTAACATTTGCTGGCTGAAACTATTCAGCCTGTTCAGCAAGTACTTGAAACACAAAAACTAAACACAATTTATTTGTTAAGCCGGCTAACATTTCATCAATTAAATTGATCATTTAATACATATTTTACAATTCTACAGATTTATTTTTTAAGCCGGCTTAACATTTGCTGGCTGAAACTATTCAGCCTGTTCAGCAAGTACTTGAAACATAAAAACTCAACACAATTTATTTGTTAAGCCGGCTAACATTTCATCAATAAAATCGATAATTTAATACATATTTTACAATTCGACAGATTTATTTGTTAAGCCGGCTTAACATTTGCTGGCTGAAACTATTTAGCCCGTTCAGCATGTGCTTGAAACATAAAAACTCAACACAATTTATTTGTTAAGCCAGCTAACATTTCATCAATAAAATCGATAATTTAATACATATTTTACAATTATACAGATTTATTTGTTAAGCCGGCTTAACATTTGCTAGCTGAAACTATTCAGCCTGTTCAGCAAGTACTTGAAACATAAAAACTAAACACAATTTATTTGTTAAGCCGGCTAACATTTCATCAATAAAATCGATAATTTAATACATATTTTACAATTATACAGATTTATTTGTTAAGCCGGCTTAACATTTGCTGGCTGAAACTATTCAGCCTGTTCAGCAAGTACTTGAAACATAAAACCTAAACACAATTTATTTGTTAAGCCGGCTAACATTTCATCAATAAAATCGATAATTTAATACATATTTTACAATTCTACAGATTTATTTGTTAAGCCGGCTTAACATTTGCTGGCTGAAACTATTCAGCCTGTTCAGCAAGTACTTGAAACATAAAAACTCAACACAATTTATTTGTTAAGCCGGCTAACATTTCATCAATAAAATCGATAATTTAATACATATTTTACAATTATACAGATTTATTTGTTAAGCCGGCTTAACATTTGCTAGCTGAAACTATTCAGCCTGTTCAGCAAGTACTTGAAACATAAAAACTAAACACAATTTATTTGTTAAGCCGGCTAACATTTCATCAATAAAATCGATAATTTAATACATATTTTACAATTATACAGATTTATTTGTTAAGCCGGCTTAACATTTGCTGGCTGAAACTATTCAGCCTGTTCAGCAAGTACTTGAAACATAAAACCTAAACACAATTTATTTGTTAAGCCGGCTAACATTTCATCAATAAAATCGATAATTTAATACATATTTTACAATTCTACAGATTTATTTGTTAAGCCGGCTTAACATTTGCTGGCTGAAACTATTCAGCCTGTTCAGCAAGTACTTGAAACATAAAAACTCAACACAATTTATTTGTTAAGCCGGCTAACATTTCATCAATAAAATCGATAATTTAATACATATTTTACAATTCGACAGATTTATTTTTTAAGCCGGCTTAATATTTGCTGTCTGAAACTATTTAGCCCGTTCAGCAAGTACTTGAAACATAAAAACTCAACACAATTTATTTGTTAAGCCAGCTAACATTTCATCAATAAAATCGATAATTTAATACATATTTTACAATTATACAGATTTATTTGTTAAGCCGGCTTAACATTTGCTAGCTGAAACTATTCAGCCTGTTCAGCAAGTACTTGAAACATAAAAACTAAACACAATTTATTTGTTAAGCCAGCTAACATTTCATCAATAAAATCGATAATTTAATACATATTTTACAATTATACAGATTTATTTGTTAAGCCGGCTTAACATTTGCTAGCTGAAACTATTCAGCCTGTTCAGCAAGTACTTGAAACATAAAAACTAAACACAAATTATTTGTTAAGCCGGCTAACATTTCATCAATAAAATCGATAATTTAATACATATTTTACAATTATACAGATATATTTGTTAAGCCGGCTTAACATTTGCTGGCTGAAACTATTCAGCCTGTTCAGCAAGTACTTGAAACATAAAACCTAAACACAATTTATTTGTTAAGCCGGCTAACATTTCATCAATAAAATCGATAATTTAATACATATTTTACAATTCTACAGATTTGTTTGTTAAGCCGGCTTAACATTTGCTGGCTGAAACTATTTAGCCTGTTCAGCAAGTACTTGAAACATAAAAACTAAACACAATTTATTTGTTAATCCGGCTAACATTTCATCAATAAAATTGATAATTTAATACATATTTTACAATTCTACAGATTTATTTGTTAAGCCGGCTTAACATTTGCTGATTGAAACTATTCAGCCTGTTCAGCAAGTACTTGAAGCATAAAAACCAAACACAATTAATTTGTTAAGCCGGCTAACATTTTATCAATAAAATCGATACATTAATACATTATGATGTGATGGTGACTAACTATGTTGAGTTTCAACTTGTTACATTTGATAGCCTTTGAGAAAATGACTCAGACAAAAAACTTAACGAACACACATGCAGAAGCAGGTGTACACAATCCCATCAAGACAATAACCTTCAAAAAGTCGAGCTAAAAAGTGGAGCTCAACACAAAGCTTAACCAAGTCCAACAAGAGTGCCAAAATGTCACAAAATACGCCCGTCTTCAGGCATAGTGAGTCTCAGGGCAAGGTGAATGAAAAAAACAAACAATCAAACATTTTTTTCTAATTAAAGGACCATAACCCAAGAAGGTCTATGCTGATTTGGCCTTCAATTCAACTTGTCTTAGATAGTATACCCATAAACATTGTCACCAAGTTTGAAGATACTCAGACGAAAACTATTTGCACTAGAGAACAAACAAGGTCAATTTGACATTTATTTTGGTAATTATAGGACCATAACCAAATAAGGCCTAGGCTGATTTGGCCTATAATCAAACTTGGCCTAGATATTATGCCCATAAGCATTGTCACAAAGTTTGAAGACGATCGGATGAAAACTGTTTGCGGATGAAAACTGTTTGCATTAGAGCACAGACAAGGCCAATTCATACTTATATGGTAATTAAAGGCCTATAACCCAATAAGGCCTAAGCCGATTTAGCCTATAATCGAACTTGGCCTAGATATTATGCCCATAAGCATAGTCACAAAGTTGGAAGACAATCGGATGAAAACTGTTTGGCAATGCGTAAGAGTACAGACAAGGCCAATTTCATACTTATTTGGTAATTAAAGGCCCATAACCCAACAAGGCCTGGGCCGATTTGACCTATAATCGAACTTGGCCTAGATATTATGCCCATAAGCATTGTCAGCAAGTTTGAAGACGATCGGATAAAAACTGTTTGCGTAAGGGTACAAACAAGGCCAATTTCATACTAATTTGGTAATTAAAGGCCCATAACCCAAGAAAGCCAGGGCTGATTTTGCCTTTAATCGAACTTGGTCTAGATATTATGCCCATAAGCATTGTAACTAAGTTTGAATATGATTGGATAAAAACTGTTTGCGTTAGAGTACAAACAAGGCCAATTTCATACTTATTTGGTAATTAAAGGCCCATAACCCAAGAAGGCCTGGGCCGATTTGGCCTATAATCGAATTTGGTCTAGATATTATGTCCATAAGCATTGCCAGCAAGTTTGAAGATGATCGGATGAAAACTGGACGCCGCCGCACGCTCGCCCGCCAAGGGTGTTCACATAATACGTCCCGTTTTCAACGGGCGTATAAAAAGGGGAAATAACCCTTGCAAAATGCAGGTCATAGTTATGGGTCTTGCTTGACATGGCCAAATTTGATCATAAAGTTTCAAAGATAGTTATGCACAAAACTTAACAAACAAGACTGCGTTCAATAAACACTTATGCCCTGATGGAAGCCTAGTCCATAAAAATAGCTAAGTCAATCAGGGGCCATAATTCTGTTAAAATGTTGGATAGGGTTACATGGCTTTGACAATGTAAAGGGCTTATGAACTTCAAACATTTTTTATATAGGTGTCCCACCAGTGAAATTTTGTCCCATACAAGTCTATGTAAAATGACTCAGTTTCGCATCTCTCACTGGGTTGCACTGACATTCCGATAATTTCTATTGCCGTTTCCATAAAATGCACTCACTGTCATTCCAAATGATCCATAGACAAGAGGGCCCAAAGGGCCCTAGGTCGCTCACCTGTCGAACTTGACCTAGATTTTGTTGAGATGATCATCGTGACCAAGTTTTTTACAGATTAGGTCAATATTGTGACCTCTAGTGAGGTTATTCTACCCCGGATAACCCAATATCGAACTTGACCTAGATTTTGTTGAGATGATCATTGTGACCAAGTTTCATAAAGATAAGGTCAAAATTGTAACCTATAGTGACTACACAAGGTTTTTCTATGATTTGACCTTGTGACTTAGTTTTTGACCCCGGATGACCCAATATCGAACTTGACCTAGATTTTGTTGGGATGATCATTGTGACCAAGTTTCATAAAGATTAGGTCAAAAATGTGACCTCTAGTGACTACACAAGGTTTTTCTATGATTTGACCTTGTGACCTAGTTTTTGACCCCGGATGACCCAATATCGAACTTGACCTAGATTTTGTTGAGATGATCATTGTGACCAAGTTTCATAAAGATTAAGTCAAAATTGTGACCTCTAGTGACTACACAAGGTTTTTCTATAATTTGACCTTGTGACCTAGTTTTTGACCCAGGATGACCCAATATCGAACTTGACCTAGATTTTGTTGAGATGATCATTGTGACCAAGTTTCATAAAGATTAAGTCAAATTTGTGACCTCTAGTGACTACACAAGGTTTTTCTATAATTTGACCTTGTGACCTAGTTTTTGACCCCGGATGACCCAATATCGAACTTGACCTAAATTTTGTTGAGATGATCATTGTGACCAAGTTTCATAAAGATTAGGTCAAAATTGTGACCTCTAGTGACTACACAAGGTTTTTCTATGATTTGACCTTGTGACCTAGTTTTTGACCCAGGATGACCCAATATCGAACTTGACCTAGATTTTGTTGAGATGATCATTGTGACCAAGTTTCATAAAGATTAAGTCAAATTTGTGACCTCTAGTGACTACACAAGGTTTTTCTATAATTTGACCTTGTGACCTAGTTTTTGACCCCGGATGACCCAATATCGAACTTGACCTAAATTTTGTTGAGATGATCATTGTGACCAAGTTTCATAAAGATTAGGTCAAAATTGTGACCTCTAGTGACTACACAAGGTTTTTCTATGATTTGACCTTGTGACCTAGTTTTTGACCCCGGATGACCCAATATCGAACTTGACCTAGATTTTGTTGAGATGATCATTGTGACCAAGTTTCATAAAGATTAGGTCAAAATTGTGACCTCTAGTGACTACACAAGGTTTTTCTATGATTTGACCTTGTGACCTAGTTTTTAACCCCGGATGACCCAATATCGAACTTGACCTAGATTTTGTTGAGATGATCATTGTGACCAAGTTTCATAAAGATTAAGTCAAAATTGTGACCTCTAGTGACTACACAAGGTTTTTCTATAATTTGACCTTGTGACCTAGTTTTTGACCCAGGATGATCCAATATCGAACTTGACCTAGATTTTGTTGAGATGATCATTGTGACCAAGTTACATAAAGATTAAGTCAAAATTGTGACCTCTAGTGACTACACAAAGTTTTTCTATTATTTGACCTTGTGACCTAGTTTTTTACCCCGGATGACCCATTATCGAACTTGACCTAGATTTTGTTGAGATGATCATTGTGACCAAGTTACATAAATATTCAGTCAAAATTGTGACCTCTAGAGACTACACAAGGTTTTTCTATTATTTGACCTTGTGACCTAGTTTTTGACCCCGGATAACCCAATATCGAACTTGACCTAGATTTTGTTGAGATGATCATTGTGACCAAGTTTCATAAAGATAAGGTCAAAATTGTAACCTATAGTGACTACACAAGGTTTTTCTATGATTTGACCTTGTGACTTAGTTTTTGACCCCGGATAACCCAATATCGAACTTGACCTAGATTTTGTGGAGATGATCATTGTGACCAAGTTTCATAAAGATTAAGTCAAAATTGTGACCTCAAGTGACTACACAAGGTTTTTCTATGGTTTGACCTTGTGACCTAGTTTTTGACCCCAGATGATCCAATATCGAACTTGACCTAGATTTTGTTGAGATGATCATTGTGACCAAGTTACATAAAGATTAAGTCAAAATTGTGACCTCTAGTGACTACACAAAGTTTTTCTATTATTTGACCTTGTGACCTAGTTTTTTACCCCAGATGACCCATTATCGAACTTGACCTAGATTTTGTTGAGATGATCATTGTGACCAAGTTACATAAATATTCAGTCAAAATTGTGACCTCTAGTGACTACACAAGGTTTTTCTATTATTTGACCTTGTGACCTAGTTTTTGACCCCGGATAACCCAATATCGAACTTGACCTAGATTTTGTTGAGATGATCATTGTGACCAAGTTTCATAAAGATAAGGTCAAAATTGTAACCTATAGTGACTACACAAGGTTTTTCTATGATTTGACCTTGTGACCTAGTTTTTGACCCCGGATAACCCAATATCGAACTTGACCTAGATTTTGTGGAGATGATCATTGTGACCAAGTTTCATAAAGATTAAGTCAAAATTGTGACCTCAAGTGACTACACAAGGTTTTTCTATGATTTGACCTTGTGACCTAGTTTTTGACCCCAGACGACCCAATATCGAACTTGACCTAGATTTTGTTGAGATGATCATTGTGACCAAGTTTCATAAAGATTAGGCTAAAATTGTGACCTCTAGTGTCTACACAAGCCTATTGTTGACGGACGGACGGACGACGGACGACTGACGACGGACGACGGACGACGGACGACGGACGACGGACAAAGAGTGATCACAAAAGCTCACTCTGTCACTTTGTGACAGGTGAGCTAAAAATGGCACCTAACATTTACTTTTCATGCTATTTAAAGTCTTCCGGTTACAGTTTGTTATTATTCAATGCACAACAGCTGATTCGGTCGAAGCATCCACACATTTCTAATCCTCCACCAATGCGTAGTAATCCTGAAAAATATCAATAAAACACTCTTAACTGTCGACAGGCAGTCCATATTTGAAATACATACATAAAGTGTGGTCAACAATTCACACTTTCCATATTAAAACACTACTGGAACAGAACATAATCAACATTTTGGTAGGAACTATTTTAGCATACTACGACCAGGAAGAACTTTCTACCGGTGTGACACCATATATTAGACCAATATTAAATATACCATTTTTGGTATCTTGATCATGTAAAACAATGTGTACACAAACTATATAGAACAAGAGCCATAATCACGTGGCCATCCCCCGCCGTATATGATTGCCACTAATGGGCATTACATAGAAACAGGACTAGATATAACAAGAGGGCCCAAAGGGCCCTAGGTCGCTCACCTGTTATAGCAGTACATGCAAGACCTGTGATTTGTGACCCTGATGCAATATCGCACTTGACCTAGATTTTGTTGAGATGATCACTCTGACCACGTTTCATAAGGATTAGGCCAAAATTGTGACCTCTAGTGACTATACAAGGTTTTTCTATGATTTGACCTTGTGACCTAGTTTTTGACCCCGGATGACCCAATATCAAACTTGACCTAAATTTTGTTGAGATGATCATTGTGACCAAGTTTCATAAAGATTAGGTCAAAATTGTGACCTCTAGTGACTACACAAGGTTTTTCTATGATTTGACCTTGTGACCTAGTTTTTGACCCCGGATGACCCAATATCGAACTTGACCTAGATTTTGTTGGGATGATCATTGTGACCAAGTTTCATAAAGATTAGGTCAAAAATGTGACCTCTAGTGACTACACAAGGTTTTTCTATGATTTGACCTTGTGACCTAGTTTTTGACCCCGGATGACCCAATATCGAACTTGACCTAGATTTTGTTGAGATGATCATTGTGACCAAGTTTCATAAAGATTAAGTCAAAATTGTGACCTCTAGTGACTACACAAGGTTTTTCTATAATTTGACCTTGTGACCTAGTTTTTGACCCAGGATGACCCAATATCGAACTTGACCTAGATTTTGTTGAGATGATCATTGTGACCAAGTTTCATAAAGATTAAGTCAAATTTGTGACCTCTAGTGACTACACAAGGTTTTTCTATAATTTGACCTTGTGACCTAGTTTTTGACCCCGGATGACCCAATATCGGAATTGACCTAAATTTTGTTGAGATGATCATTGTGACCAAGTTTCATAAAGATTAGGTCAAAATTGTGACCTCTAGTGACTACACAAGGTTTTTCTATGATTTGACCTTGTGACCTAGTTTTTGACCCAGGATGACCCAATATCGAACTTGACCTAGATTTTGTTGAGATGATCATTGTGACCAAGTTTCATAAAGATTAAGTCAAATTTGTGACCTCTAGTGACTACACAAGGTTTTTCTATAATTTGACCTTGTGACCTAGTTTTTGACCCCGGATGACCCAATATCGAACTTGACCTAAATTTTGTTGAGATGATCATTGTGACCAAGTTTCATAAAGATTAGGTCAAAATTGTGACCTCTAGTGACTACACAAGGTTTTTCTATGATTTGACCTTGTGACCTAGTTTTTGACCCCGGATGACCCAATATCGAACTTGACCTAGATTTTGTTGAGATGATCATTGTGACCAAGTTTCATAAAGATTAGGTCAAAATTGTGACCTCTAGTGACTACACAAGGTTTTTCTATGATTTGACCTTGTGACCTAGTTTTTAACCCCGGATGACCCAATATCGAACTTGACCTAGATTTTGTTGAGATGATCATTGTGACCAAGTTTCATAAAGATTAAGTCAAAATTGTGACCTCTAGTGACTACACAAGGTTTTTCTATAATTTGACCTTGTGACCTAGTTTTTGACCCAGGATGACCCAATATCGAACTTGACCTAGATTTTGTTGAGATGATCATTGTGACCAAGTTTCATAAAGATTAAGTCAAAATTGTGACCTCTAGTGACTACACAAGGTTTTTCTATAATTTGACCTTGTGACCTAGTTTTTGACCCCGGATGACCCAATATCGAACTTGACCTAGATTTTGTTGAGATGATCATTGTGACCAAGTTTCATAAAGATTAAGTCAAAATTGTGACCTCTAGTGTCTACACAAGCAAATTGTTGACGGACGGACGACGGACGGACGACGGACGACGGACGAAGAGTGATCACAAAAGCTCACTCTGTCACTTTGTGACAGGTGAGCTAAAAAGAAGGAAAGAGATGTTATGGAAAATAAACAAAGAGTTAATTAATGAAATGGAACCAGGCAGAGTTCAATGGAAAGGAAAATGTTTTGGTTGATCACTGACCATTGGCCCTGAAGCGCTCACCTGATGACTAGCAGTTTAGGTAGAATCAGTATTTGTTATGATATGACCTGTAAAAAGGTTTTTCTTTGATGTGACCAGGTGACCTAGTTATTGAACCCAGATGACCGTGTTACAAACGTGACCTATAATTCATAGAGATACACATTGTGGCCAAGTTTCATTATGATAATATCAAAAACGTGACCTCTAGAGTGTTAACAAAAGATTTCTTCAATGTGACCTGGTGACCTAGTTTTTGACCCCAGATGACCCAGTTGCGAACTTGGCCTAGATTTCATAGAGATACACATTGTGGCAAAGTTTCATTAAGATAATATAAACAAGAGGGCCATTGTCCCTATAGCGCTCACCTGAGTTTTATTAAGATTACATAAACAAGAGGGCCCAAAGGGCCCTAGGTCGCTCACCTGTCGTACTAGTGCATGCACACCCCTATGGTGACCCTACACATTTTCTGAATAAAATTTAAGGAAATTCAGCCTCTATTGCAAATGTTTTAATGATTTGACCATGTGACCTTGTTTTTGACCCCAGATGACCCAAAATCGAAGTTGGCCTAGATTTTGTTGACATGATCATTGTGACAAAGTTTCATAAAGATTAAGTTGAAATTGTAATCTCTGGTGACTACACAAGGTTTTTCTATGATTTGACCTATAATTTAAACAAAATATTTTGGGAAAAATATTTTCCTCCATATAACTGTACAAATACATGCCATGAAGACAAAACAATACCTAAATACTTAAAAAAATAAAAATTAAAAAAATAAAAATTATGGTTCCAGTGGGGTTTGAACCCACGACCCTCAGGAAAATGTCTACGCTCCCTACAGCGCTTTGATTTCCTCTTAACCCCTGCTTAAAATACTAGAATATTTTGATATTTGACCTTTACAAAACTGCTGTGAACCCTGATACACATTTTCATTGGTTGATGAAAGTTTACTTGTATGTATACAGAGAGAGTTACAGCAGAGAGTTTAGTGACCATGAAGACTACATGTTGAAAGGTTTAAATGAGTACATACACTGCCTGAGGTTTAAATATTTCATGGTTCTACACACTGGTCATTATTAATTTGTTACAATCAGTATGATAAACTGATAGTGCGAGAGTATTAATATATAATACAAGTCATTCTTTTAACACACGCGTTTTATATACAATGCAGAGCCTAGACACGATGTAGTTTCGGGCGAGGCAATTGAAGAGTAGAAAATGTCAATTGACAGTGTGACCTTGTTTTTGACCCCAGATGACCCAAAATCGAACTTGACCTAGATTTTGTTGACAGGATCATTGTGACAAAGTTCCATAAGATTAATTTGAAATTGTAACCTCTGGTGACACAAGGTTTTTCTATGATTTGACCTATAATTTAAACAAAATATTTTCCTCCATATAACTGTACAAATACATGTTATAAAGACAAAACAATACCTAAACACTTAAAAAAAAAAAAAAAAGTATGGCTCCAGTGGGGTTTGAACCCACGACCCTCAGGAAAATATCAATTGACATTGTGATTTTTGTAATTGACATTGTGACTTTGTTTTTGACCCCAGATGACCCAAAATCAAACTTGACCTAGATTTTGTTGACATGATCATTGTGACAAAGTATCATAAAGATTAAGTTGAAATTGTAACCTCTGGTGACTACACAAGCTTTTTCTATAATTTGACCTAGTGAGCTAGTTTTTGACCTCAGATGACCCAATATCGAACTTGACCTAGATTGTGTTGAGATGATCATTGTGACCAAGTTTCATAAAGATTAGGCCAAAATTGTGACCTCTAGAGAGGACACAACCCAATTGTTGACGGACGGACGAAGTGTGATCACAAAAGCTCACTCTGTCACTTTGTGACAGGTGAGCTAAAAATGTGACTTCTAGAGGGTTAATATGGTTTTCTTTGATGTGACCTGGTGACCTAATTTTGACCCCAGATAACCCAGTTTCATACTTGGCCTAGATTTGATAGAAACAATCATTGTGACCAAGTTTCATTTAAATTAGGTAAAAAATGTGACCTAGAGTATTACAAGGTTTTTCTTCAATGTGACCTTGTGACCTAGTTTTTGACCCCAGATGACCCAGATGTAAACTTGACCAAGATAAAATAAAGCCACACATTGTGACCAAGTTTCATATAGATAAAAAAGTGACCTCTAGAGCGTTAACAAGGTTTTTCTTCAATGTGACCCAGATGACCCAATTACAAACTTGACCTAGATTTTATAGAACATAAATTTTTACCAATTTTCATTAAGATTATGTAGAAAAATGTGACCTCTAGAGTGTTAACAAGGTTTTTCTTTGATGTGACCTGGTGACCTAGTTTTTGACCCCAGATGATCCAGTTACGAACTTGACCTAGATTTCATAGAGACAAACATTGTGACCAAGTTTCAGAAAGATTAAGTGAAAAATGTGACCTCTAGAGTGTTAACAGTCCAACAGCACGACGCACGACGGACAAAAGGGTGATCACAATAGCTCACCTTGAGCACTTTGTGCTCAGGTGAGCTAAAAATGTGACCTATAGAGTGTTAACAATGTTTTTCTTTGATTTTACCTAGTGACCTAGTTTTTTACCCAAGATGACCCAGTTACGAATAGACCTATATTTTATAGAGACATACATTGTAACTAAGTTTCATTCAGATTATGTCAAAAATGTGACCTCACAAGTGTTAATAAGGTTTTTCTTTGATGTGACCTAGTTTTTGACCCAAGATGACCCAATTAAGAACTTGACCTAGATGTCATAGAGACATACATTGTGACCAAGTATCATAAAGATTAGGTAAAAATTGTGACCTCTAGAGTGTTAACAATGTTTTTCTTTGATGTGACCAAGTGACCTAGTTTTTGACCCCAGATGACCCAATTACGAACTTGACCTTGATTTCATAAAGCCATACATTGTGACCAAGTTTCATTCAGATTATGTCAAAAATGTGACCTCTCGAGTGTTAACAAGGTTTTTCTTTGATGTGACCTAGTTTTTCACCCAAGATGACCCAATTACGAACTTGACCTAGATTTCATGGAGACATACATTGTGATCAAGTTTTATTAAGATTATGTCAAAAATATTACCTCTAGAGTGTTAACAAGGTTTTTCTTTGATGTGACCTGGTGACCTAGTTTTTGACCCCAGATGACCCAGTTACAAAACTTGACCTAGATTTCATAGAGACAAACATTCTGACCAAGTTTAAAAAAGATTAAGTGAAAAGTATGACCTCTGGAGTGTTAACAGTCCAATTGTTGACGGCGCACGACGGACAAAAGGGTGTTCACAAAAGCTCACCTTGAGCACCTTGAGCACTTCATGCTCAGGTGAGCTAAAAAGTTAATAATAGTATGAAAATGCATGAACAATAACAGTTTCAAATTACCTGTTGTTCTTATCAGCACCAGCACTCATCTCTTCTATTATTATCAAGGTTTCTCAGATACAGAAGTGTCCTGATGTCAGCAGACCTGATAGATGAACTGAAACAAAAAATTGATTTAAATAAATAACTAGATCCTGTTCAGATGGTCATTATGTCCAAGTTTCATACAGATTATTTCCAAATTCTGACCAGTCTCTAGCGACTACGATTTGATAGTTTTTAGACCTGTCCAGTGGCAGTCAGGCCCGGTTTCAGAAATTTTCAAATGGGGGGGCACAGCTAGCTAGTTAGACGTTACATCATTAAAAGTGTAGGTCTACTGCTACAAATCAGTGTCAGTGAAGATACGATACGTATCTAGATACAGTTCTCGCCATTCACAATACGTATCTAGATAAGTTTAACTGACCCGTGAATATAAATATCAACATGATTCATGAAAAATAAAGGAATCTCGCAGATGTATCTTAAGTACAAGTTTAGCAAATTCAAAACTATCGAGAGTACCGAGTACAGAATTTACAACAGTACTGAATTTACGTGTATGTTGTAAACATTTTTCATTGGAGAAACCACAGGGGCTTTCACATAAAATCATGGTAAAAAAAGAATTTTGTTTTAAAAATGAACGGAAAAACAAAAATTGAATAGATTTTAGGTGAATCGCGCAATATATGCCTTTTATTTTAGCTGCAGATATGACATGATCGTAACGGGCCGTTTGGATAGCAATTCACCGGTGCACCAGTGAATCGTTACAGCCCTATGGATAACCCATTATTGAATTTGATCTAGAGTTTGTTGAGATGGTCATTGTGACCAAGTTTTATAAAGATTAGGTCATAATTGTGACCTCTAGTGACTACGCAATGATTTGGCCTTGTGACCTAGTTTTTGACCCCTGTAGAGCCAATATAGAACTTGACCTAGATTGTATTAAGATGGTCACTGTAACCTAGTTTCATAAAGGTTAGGTCAAAATTGTGACCTCGAGTGACGATGCACGTTTTTTCTATGATTTGACTAAGTGACCTAGTTTTTAGCCTCTGATGATCAAATATCGAACTTGACCTAGATTTTGTAGAGATGATCATTTTGACCAAGTTTCATAATGATTAGGTCAAAACTCTGAACTCTAAGTGTCTACGCAAGCAAATAATGGACGGACAACGGACCTATAAAATGGTAACATTCAGTCAAAAGTATCAAAATGACCCTTCAGATTCAGCAACTAGTGGAACCCCTGCCATAGTTCATGAACATTGAAGCAATCGGGTGGCCTCCAGAGTGTTATCAAGACTATTTGACCAAGTGACCTTGTTTTTTACCCAAAAGGACTCAAGTTCAAACTTGACCTTAAGGTCATCATTAAGGTTATCAATATAAACATTTTGATCAAATTTCATGCAGATAGAAGCAGAAATGTGGCCTCCATGGTGTTTTAGAGATTGTTCTATTATTTGTCATAGTGACCTAGTTTTTGACCTTATATGGCCCAACTTCGAACTAGACCTTAAGGTCATCAAGATAAACATTTTGACCACACTTACCGGGTAATGAATGTTGAAGCAAAAATTTAATCTCTATTTGATAATCAAACAATATATGTTTTGTTACAAGATCAAGCAAAGTTAAGCCATTATTTTGTAAACCTTCTTACTAATTAGTGCACAAATGCCGGAATTATGAGAGTTAAGGGGTTTAGTAAGGGTTATTTAACATAGAAATGACAAAGTGTAAAAGGAATATAGGGGCTGGTCATACGATTATTTTCTGTAGTTCATAGCTCTCTGAACAACCACGTGATAACATATTTTCATAGATTAAAATGATTTTGCAAGCGAAGGGAGCAAGAAATTAGCTTTTGGTACTTTTCAACCAAGAATAAAAGAAAAATTACCTATAACAAGACTATTTTAAGTGGAAATTTATGAATATGGTCTGAATGATTGGGGAGGAAGGGGGGGGGGGGTCAAACAATATGTTGGTCCCCCTTGTCCTGACATTGGGGGGGGGCTTGACCATTCCCCCCCCCTGCTCCTACACCCATGACTTGTCACTTTGTGTGAAAGGTGATCTAAAACGACAATGTTAAATGAAACATAATTAACTAAGCAAGTTTGAATCTTACCTTCAGAAGATAATTTAACTACTTTAAGTATAATCACATTTCTCACTTCTTTACCATCTGCATGTTCACTAATTCTGAAACAAATTTATGCATTTTCAATATTAAAAAAAGAAAAAACAAGACTGCGTTCAATAAACGCTTATGCCCCCTGTGGCAGCCTTGTCCATAAATAAGTCTAAGTCCAAAATTAGGTCAAGGTGAAGGTCAAAATGGGGTTAGGTGATACAGGCGTGTGGAGACTATATGCCTCCCCATCTATCGATAGGGGGGCATAAAAACGTATGTCAGATCTGAGAATAATTATTGATTTAAATAAAAAAAATCTGATGAGTGAGAAGAACAGTATTTTTCAAAACATGTACTTTGATTAAAAATTTGTTGTCACGGGAAATCTCTTAACGTCCGTATCCCCTCTGTATTTACCAAAAAGTACAACAAAATATCTTTGAGTGATATTAAGTTATGAATAGTGCCAGTCTTATTTTAGACAAAACAAAAGCATTGATATCATTACATAAACTTTATCCTTTTTTAATAAAGGAACAAAAAACATGTACTGTCCATCCCTCTTCAGGCCTCAACAAATATTTTTTAAAAGCACTCGTCCTGCAATATAGACAAAGAAGAAAACCCCAAAATCTTACTTGTCCTGCTATATAAATAAAGAAGGAAGATATTGTGCAGGACAAGCGGACGAGTGGATTCATTGAGGCTTTAGACATGGTCCTGTGCCAAAAAGCAGGCCTTTAAGTTGACTTTATTATGATCAATTGTCCTTTTAAATAGGTCTTTAAATGTTAAATGTAAAGGCACACAAAGGATTAGTTCTTTAAATTGAATTATTATTTTTTTAATATAATGGCGTTTTATTCTTACATTCAATTTTCATATATATTTAAAATATTTTATTTTGTTTTTTTCCAAATGTAAAAGTAGCTCTATAAAACATGTTTTAAATTCTTTAATCTGCTACAATGTCATGTAATGTTATATACTGTTAGTCTAGACAAAGGAAATAAGTAACATTCAAATGATTAAAGTCCCATTATGCCTTAAATTACTATTTTCAAAAAGCAATAACTTGCCAACCTATCTGCAAAAATGATGCATTGAGAGCATTTTAATTGAGTTCCAGAGGTGGAACACCATAAGGTGGAACAAAAACGAACTAAAGCCTCTAGTTGGTTTGTAAACAAAATAACGAAATGTAAACAATAAATGCGTAATTTAAAGTCTAAGGGGAGCAACTCTTGCAAAATTAGTATTTTGTCATCCATACATTTTACTAAATGTGATTTTGGCATACTATTTCGACAGATATAGCTGAGACATTTGGTCATTAATTATTGCTCATTTGCAAAAAATATCCTAATTCTTTGTATTTATTCTATGTATTGGATGATTGGGGAAAAAATATTGGGAGAGATAATTTGACTTTAAATTAAATAAAAAGAATTTTAAAAAAAAGATTTCATTCATTGAGTGGGCTGATGATACAGTTCAAGGAGACAGACGTTACAAAGCTTATAGTTATAAATGCATTTTCAGTTACTGGTATAGTCTCAGTCCTTATTTCCGATAAGTCATTAATTCAAAACTATTGAGTAAAAAAACTGGCCTAATTGACCTTATTATTTATTTTTGTATTTTTTCCAAATACATATTTCATAAATATATAACATGATGATTTCACAAATCAGAGTAGATCTGCACAAATCAGCACATATTAAGTCCAGATAATTCAATATCAAGAAAATCTAGAGTATTCAAACCTCTTAATTGATAGCCGCCCAGGAGGCGGCTATCTTATGGAATACCAACCAAATTTCTCCCCTGGACGAGAAAGGACAAGTTACTGATAGTTATTAAAATGAATAAATTTGTTTGCGTGGAATTGAAGCTATTAATTGATACCTGTACAAACACATTTAAATTCTCATTGATCCCACCATAAATGACATTTTTTGGATGGATAATGTTCGTAATTAAAATAAAAAATGTTTCCGTATTAATAATTTAATTGCTGATCCCTTTTTGCGTAGACTAGCTGAGGTGTCTATTTTTTTCTACTACTGAACTGATCGCTAATTTTATCGATAGTTGTATTCGTTTACCAATGATGCTGATGTTTTCGCATGAAAACAATAATATGGAGTTTCATATAAATTTTCTTTTTTTATCAATTATAGATAATGAAAAGAAAAGAAATTGCTGAAATTTAAACATTAATTTGATAAAAAAAATGTTGAGTCGCCGGAATTAGTCTATTCATAAATTCTGTACTATAAATAGACTTGTTTAAAACGCGGTAAAACTACCGAATCTGCGGTCACAGAATGGGTAGTCTGGATTACCTCCCCTATCACTACTAAACAAATATAGAACGACAGGGAACCAGACTACAGAATGGGTTGGCCCGGGTACTTGCTTCCAAAAGTTTAACGGTAACATATCAGTATTTTAGCAATTATTGTGATATTGTGCTGTTTATTGTGATTATATAAGTAGTTTTCATATATTATGAACAATATCTTGATGATTTTAAAGTTGCTTGATTTGGCCGCACGTGCCCGCAGTTTGGCCGCGTTTTAAACATGACGGCGGAAGTAGATATATTGTTTTGATAAAACTTTACTTATTAAAAATAGCCGGGAATAAGTGAATACAAGACGCTAGTACTTGTTGAACAAGGAAAATCTTCTTTAATACTCATAACGAACGTAGTTATGCAATTTCATCAACATCCGATACAGACCTTGAAGTAAGTCACTGTCGTACTCGTACCGATTCGACCCAAAATGTTAAAAACTGTAAACAACTTTTGAACAATGTTATGCATCTATTGTGCATTGCTATTTCGTTTTGCACGCCAATTGTTTACATCAGTACGAGGCATCGTGTGCTACACTGTAACTGTACGAATTTAACACTATTGAAAACTGTTAAATAAATGATAAAATCTGAAATCTTATAAAAGTTCACTAACCAAAATGAATAAATATCACAGACTTATGACATTAGATTGATTCAGTCGAGCTGGGCAGTCTTGGATGAGCATCGTTAATCATATGCTTGTGAAATCCTTTTTAACAGTATGTTGTCGATTATCTTCCTTATCTGCATGATGGTCGGGCCAATTTTTTTTCTTACCCACATGATTGACAGTCATGCCAATTATTATTTTCCTTATGCGTCTGACAGTCGTCCCGATTACTTTGGTAATCCGAACGACAGTCGTACCAATTATTTTCCTTATGCGCATGATGCTCGTGCCAATTATTTTCATTATCTGCCGCACGACAGTCATACCAATTATTTTCCTTATGCGCATGATGGTCATGCCAATTATTTTCCTGATGCGCAAGACAGTTGTGCCAATAATTGAATTGTTTTCCTTATCCCCACGACAGTCTCGTAAATTATTTTCCTTATTTGCACGATGATTATACTGATTAATTTTCTTATCCGCACGTCGGTTGTGCCGATTATTTTCCTTATCCGCACGACAGTTCAGCAAATAATTTTCCTTATCCACACGACGGTCAAAATGTTGTCAGTCCGAATGAATATTTGTCAGTATGAATGAATATTTGTCAGTTCGAAAAAAATATTAAAATGAAAATAGACCTAAAGTTGTACCTTTTAAAATTTTTAATTGCTTTATTGAGAGCTAAATAATTTAAAAATGCATGTTTAGCTTTTAACATATTTAATAAGTGATTGCCAAAGGACCTAATTTGTTGTTTACCTTTTTACAATAACCTGAATGAGCATAGCTATAAATTTAACCCCTGTAGAGCTGAAATACCTCAAAATGACAGCCAATATTTTCAGCTCCCAGAGACTGAGAGTGAAGTAGAAAAACCCTAGGTACAATGTAACTGCACCGTCATCGAATCCCAAGTCCGCATTTAAAATGCAGGAGGGCCTAATTGTGTATTTTTTATGCTCCCCGAAGGGTGAGCATATAGTCGCCGCTTTGTCCGCCCGTCTGTCCATCTGTCACACTTTTGTCCGGGCCATAACTTGAAGAGTATTAGAGATATTAATTTGAAACTTCTTAGGTGAATAGACCTCATTGAGGGGAAGTGCAGTGCACAAGAACCATAACTCTTGATTGCATATGTTTTTAGTTATTCCCCTTTGTAATTTTTCATTCTTGTCCGGGCCATAACTTAAACAGTATTAGAGATATCAATTTGAAACTTTATAGGTGACTAGACCTCATTGAGGGGAAGTGCAGTGCACAAGAACCATAACTCTTGATTGCACACTTTTTGAGTTACTCCCCTTTCTATTTTTTTTCATACTTCATTCTTGTCCGGGCCATAACTTAATTAGTATTAGAGATATCAATTTGAAACTTCATAGGTGAATAGACCTCATTGATAGGAAGTGCAGTGTGAAAGAACCATAACCCTACAATATATATTTTTGAGTTATTTCCCTTTGTAATTTTTTATACTTAATTCTTCTCTGGGCCAGAACTCATACAGTATTAGAGATATCAATTTGAAACTTCATATGTGAATAGATCTCATTGAGAGGAAGTGCGGTGCACAAGAAACATAACTCTTTATTGTAAATTTTTGGAGTTATGGCCTTTTGTACTTTTATACTTACTTCTTGTCCAGGTCATAACTCCTTCATTATGGGATGTATTGATTTGAAACTTTATAGGTGAATTAATCTCATTCAGGAGAAGTGCACCTTTATTGTTTTTTAATTATCTCCCTTTTTCATACAAATTAATGCTTGGCAGGCCTTCACTTGAACAGTATTGATGGCATTTGATTGAAACTCAACATAATGGTAGAGGATAACACCGTTGCTTGATATAACAGTATTCATGCCATGTAAACCACAAAATTGCGGCTACTTTGATGCATTGCATCACAAATTTGTCTTGTATAAGTATGTACTGCAGTTATAAACATCTCTTTTTTTTATTTCTAGTTGGTTGATTTCCAAATAAAAATCAGGTTTATGCAAGTTTTTAATACCAGTACATGACCCCTAAAGCTGCAGCTGTCTCTAAATCAAACTAATAATTAACAATAAACCAATATACAACATTTCAAGTCAAAGGGAGTTTTATTGTCTCTTTCCTGTCTCATGCTATTTCAATAATTGATTTTTATATAATCAATTCCTTGTAAACACATAGATCCTTGTTACCACTATGTGACCCCTAATTTTTGTAGCTACTGTCCCCGAAACCAATGTACAACCCTTTTAAAGTCAAATAGTTTTATGGTCCATTTTCTGTCTCCTGCAGCTTCAATAATTGATAATCAATTCCTTGTCAAAACATTGATCTCACTTCTAGGATTTAATCTAGGATTGTGTAATATGACATAATAAGGAGGAGCTAATTAAAAACTGCAAAGATAATATTGCACAGTGTGAATTGTGGGAGGAGCTAATTTAATACATGCATTGAATAAGAGCTCTGTACACTCAGGGAGGAGCTCAATGTCAGAGTATTACATGTACACCTGACCAGTATTAATTCGATGTAATGAATAATATGCATGATACTTCTATTTTAATGCAATAGTGACATGCTGTGATGTATGTGCGTTTGTAAAGTTCTCAGTATTGATCTTATTATTTTGTGAAACTTTCTGTACCTATTACAATGTTTTAAGAAATGCCTTCTATGTGAAATTGCTTTTTAAAATATTATATTAATTAAATTGGTTATCTGCAGGAGTTTCACTAGCGTCTGAATATGAAGGGTCTTTTTGATACTTTTGACTTTATTTTACCCTTCTAAATTAAGCATAATATTAGTGATCTTAAAAGAAAATGACCCTTCAAATAAAAACCTTAATTTTACAAAGGGCCATTATCACTTCCAATATTGTAGCGAGAGTAATGTTACTTGCCATACAATAGCGTACTGTTGTTGTGAGCTAATGTTTAAAGTTTGAAGTCCATAACTATAATGACTTTCAAGTTATTAAGAAACAAGAGGGCCCAAAGGGCCCTAGGTCGCTCACCTGTCGAACTTGACCTAGATTTTGTACAGATGATCATTGTGACCAAGTTTCATACAGATAAGGCCAATATTTTGACCTCTAGTGACTACACAAGGTTTTTATATGATTTGACTTAATGACCTAGTTTTTGACCCCAGAAAACCAATATCAAACTTGGCCTAGATTTTGTTGAGATGATCATTGTGACCAAGTTTCATAAAGATAAGGTCGACATTGTGACCTCTAGTGACTACACAAGGTTTTGCTATGATTTAACGATGTGACCTAGTTTTTGACCCAAGATGACCCAATATCAAACTTGACCTAGATATTGTAAAGATGATCATTGTGACCAAGTTTCATACAGATTAGGCCAATATTGTGACCTCTAGTGACTACACAAAGTTTTTCTATTATTTGACATTGTGACCTAGTTTTTTACCCTGGATGACCCAATATCGAACTTGACCTAGATTTTGTTAAGATGGCCATTGTGACCAAGTTTCATAAAGATCAAGTCAAAACTGTGACTTCTAGTGACTACACAAACTTTTTCTATGATTTGACCTAGTGACCTAGTTTTTGACCCCAGATGACCCAATATCAAACTGGACCTAGATTTTGTTGAGATGACCATTGTGACCAAGTTTCATAAAGATTGAGTCAAAATTGTGACCTCTAGTGACTACACAAGGTTTTTCTATGATTTGACCTTGTGACCTAGTTTTTAACCCCTTATGACCCAATATCGAACTTGACCTAGATTTTGTTGAGATGAGCATTGTGACAAAGTTTCGTAAAGATTAAGTCAAAATTGTGACCTCTAGTGACTACACAAGGTTTTTCTATGATTTGACCTTGTGACCTAGTTTTTGACCCCGGATGACCCAATATCGAACTTGACCTAGATTTTGTCGAGATGATCATTGTGACCAAGTTTCATAAAGAATAAGTCAAAATTGTGACCTCTAGTGACTACACAAGGTTTTTCTATGATTTGACCTAGTGACCTAGTTTTTGACCCCAGATGACCCAATATCGAACTTGACCTAGATTTTGTTGAGATGATCATTGTGACCAAGTTTCGTAAAGATTAAGTCAAAATTGTGACCTCTAGTGATTACACAAGGTTTTTCTATGATTTGACCTAGTGACCTAGTTTTTGACCCCGGATGACCCAATATCGAACTTGGCCTAGATTTTGTTGAGATGATCATTGTGACCACGTTTCATAAAGATTAGGCTAAAATTGTGACCTCTAGTGTCTACACAAGCCAATTGTTGACGGACGGACGACGGACGGACGACGGACGACGGACGGACGACGGACGACGGACGAAGAGTGATCACAAAAGCTCACTCTGTCACTTTGTGACAGGTGAGCTAAAAACGTGAAAAATGTGGATGGACAGACAGATGGACAAGGTGATTTAAGGGCACTGCAAAAATATTTTTCAGGGCCCTAATGAAACTCAGGGGCATCTTCTGTATCAAGCACTTTCCCCCAAAAACTACATGTAAATGACTAACATAATATTAATAATATACATAATAATAATAATGTCTTTATCGTATATCGTCTGTCTGAATGGTCGTGACGGTAAAGCGCTTGATCATTACATTGTAAAATAAATTTGTCACACCATGGCAAGTTCGAATCACACAAAAGTCTTTTTGCATTTTTATTCTATTTTTTTAAATGCACATTACTTGCAAATTCTGTGTTATACTATTATATTTGACAAACCATAATTGTTACACGTATATAGTAGAACGTTATGACTGCTTATCAACTATATATTATATCGTAGGTTGTCAGTAAGCTCGGAACACACAAACGATCGAAATAAGTGAAAATGGAAACATACTGAATTTTTTTAACTTAAATAATCTTTTAAAATAAAATAATGAATGTAAAATTTTGAGAGTTACCCACTGCACCAAACTGTAGTTCTATTACGAACAGAAATCTGTAAGAATCTTATCATTAAATAATCACCTCCGAACATAATAAATTGTATTCTACCCACCAAAATGGACTTAGTCTAGTAGGTTCAAAATTGAACTATAATTCAAATTACAGAAGTAAAAGTATGCATATTAGCACCTGAATCAGATATCTTGGTGTAAACAGTCATAAACAACAATTTTGATATTATAATTTTTAAATATATAGGCAATAATTATGAAATACCAGTAAATTACCACTTTAAATATTTGCTTTTGAATGAAGAAAGTGTCCTAGCAGTTTGCACTGATTTTGGTAATTATTCCACAGTTTTGTACCAGAGTTAAAGAAAAGGATTTTCTTGAGAATTCAATTCTTGGTTTTGGAACATGAAGGGGCCTCTTCTATATCAGCGATTAAAGGTTTAAACCCGTTTTTCGGGATTACAGAATTAATAGAGTGACTGACAATGTGCAAGGTATTCCGAATTAACTTCTAAATAAAAGCATATCAAAATATGGATGAATTTGGAGCTGAAGCCCCCCCATTGGATGGCTTAGAGCTACAGATAAGCTGCATATTGGGGTAATTACCCAATTAATTTTCTTAGAAACCTAATAGATTTTGAGAGGAGGGAGTAAGAAAAAGCAAAGACAATTTGAAATACCCAAATAGAAAAGGATGTTATAGTGAAAAATAGTATATAAAAGCTTATTTACCCTTTGAGTTTTATGACATATCCAATTAAAATTTGTCAAATTCCAATCAAAATTGAAACTCGGGGGTAAAATACCCAATTGACAAAAACCTGATCTGTAGCTCTGATGGCTGTATACCTATATACGGTTACCAATGAATTAGTTAATTGGGGCTAACTATATCTCTTGGCATCTATCATACTGATAATGACCTGTATATTGGACAGTCTATGACATCCAGTATATAGATTGTATAGCCCCCACAGGTATGACAAATCAAGCATTAAACAGGACCTCACTGCTGTTGAAGATGTGATTTGATAAACTGATTAGGTTGATTAAAGACATCCTCATACATCAGTGGCTAGTAAAGTTCTCCAGACTATCCCCTGGTCAGCCACAGATTACATTTGTAACAATGTCCACCATTTAACCCCATTAAATTAGAGCATGCTGATTAAAAAAATAATGTTTGACTGGAAAATTGGTAGTTAAATGTAACATGAATATAAAAAAATTATGTAATCTTTACAGTGATAAAAAATTACATATTTTTAAATTTCTTGTCGGTGTGAATAACTGATTAACTAAGATTAAATGTTTGAATGGAAAGTTATGATTACAATATTTTAAATATAAATCCATTTCATTGAAATGTATTGGATAAATTAAATCAAAGATATTAACAAACTATTGTTAGATCTTTATATATGATACATGCACTTATCAATGTTTTCAATTGACAACCAATTTCCCAAAATGTCTAATACCCCTATATACCCCCCCCCCCACTGGGCCCATGGGGAAAACAATCTTATATAACAGAATATTTTATAAGCTAAATATACAGTGTAGCAATACCACGTGACTTTTGACTACAGTTACAAGAAGAAATTTGTAAACATTTGAAAATAAAAAAGCCATACTGTAAGTATTTTATTTCTTCATTGATTTTTATGAAATATACGCCACGCTAAGGCAACAATTATTTGCTTTACATAAAATCTTTTTCAGCGGCTGCCGTTTTGCCCATTACCTTGTGAAACCGTGGAACTAGTAGGTTTCACAGGGTATTGAAAAAATCGGTAAAAATAAGTTAAAAAAGATCTTATATTTCACAGAAAGCAAATACTTTTCCCCTTAGCGTGGCTTATACTTTAAATTTATAGAAATCGATAAAGAAATCAAATACTTATGGCTAAATTTGTGCTCCAATGTTTACAAATTTCTACTTGTAACTGTAGCCAAAAGTCACGTGGTATTGCTACCCTGAAATATATAGTGCAGGAAATCACATTACATAAACCATACTTTAAAAAATAACATGTTTGTATCAATCTATTTTAATTCAAACATTGAAGAAATATTCGCATGGATCGAGGGGACACCCCTTCAGTGCCCACCAATAGCCCCTCTGGATACGGCCTTGGTACGCCCCCCCCCCCCCCCTCTAGGTGTTCATGCGTCCATGGAAGATAAGAGCAAATGATCCTTTTATTTTACTTTTAACTTTACTGTTGAAATTTCTATCTTTAAATGGTACTGTGTTCCCATTATTAATTGACAAACAAACATTTATTTTCTAGATAACGTACCCAATAATTTAACTAATTGATCTACTTAAATTACTTACCTTCGTCAACTTGTCCATGTCCAGTGGAATCTTTATCTTCCATCGAAATTTAGATTATTCACTTACAAACCAAGTTGAAACTCTCCGATCTATATGTGTAAGTATCCTCGGTTTAACTGTCGCGGGACGAATTCATTACTGATACGCGTGTAAAACATAATTGACAAATGTCGTTTTAAAACACTACAGCAAACTATTAATTCTTTCTGATGTATTGTGTTGCAAACAAAGAAAGTTTTTGATCGACAATTTCAACTAAAACGACATAGAAGTAGATAAACATTAAACAAAACGTTGCCATTATAAGAATAGTCCCTACACATTAAATGGACTAGTCCAGACACCCCACTGCGTAATATGTCTACCGGTCACTTTGTACACGCGCGACAATAACCGCGAGAAGATAAGGTGAAGGACTATCTTTACACGGATCTTGGATGAAGTATAGAATGAGGCTGAGGTAAGGTATTCTGTCTGTATTTGTGTCTGTTTATTTAAAATTTAATTATGACGACTTGATTGTTTGGTAATATTCAGTATAATTAATACATGTATTTGTTGATTAAATTTAGATGCGTTAAAGAGTAGGGGTGGGGTGGGGTGTGTGCAGGGCCGTATACAGTCGACTAGAGACAACACACACGGCAAATATCCTATACTATTCACCATATCGACATTCCGTGTTAAAATCCGTTTTCCGGGATAACGGAATTTATTGAGCGACAATGTGCGAGATATCCCGAATGTACGTCAGGGGGGGAAATACCTATAGCGTATAGAGCAACCAGGTACAATAATCGCGATTATTTAAGCCAAATGATAGGAATTTGTAAAAAGTCTTACTAGTAAACAATGACAACACCATTTTACGACCTCGCTGACAATATTTTTGCCTAAATAATATGTTTAACTTGAAAAATGCGTATATTTTCTCGCCATCGGTATCGAGCTACGGAAGCGGCAGTGTAGAATAAAATGCAATATTTCAAATATGAAGCATTTTTTAGGATAATTCTTGCTAAAGTTTAAAAACAAAGATGTTTAATGATAATGTGTAATATTTGTTTTATATGTTTTTAATGTTTAAACGTTCAAAAAAGAATAATTATATACACTCCCGCTATACCGCTTATTGCTTGCTAACCCCCTGACCGTGAAATTTCGGGTCCGGAAAAACGGGTTTTATTGGGTAATGTCGATATCGAGAATAGGCACTATTTGCTTATTTTGGTTATTGCTCAATACTATATATATACGTATGAGGACTGCGTGGATGTAGGTCTACTTTTGTCAGCCATCATGTTAAAAAATAGTCAACCAGTTACAAATTATCCGGCAAAAAGCTTGAAAGTTAGATCTGACTGATGTCGGTATTAGAGAATTTAGAAGAAACAATACATTATTAATATAGAAACTGTTTGCTCTATGATTTGAGTCTATCTTTCTTGTCTCCTCTGTGTTCGTATAATGAGGGTATTCTACTTTCGCTTACTATTTGTTAAAAGTGAGTCATTTGGCTGGGGGCATCAAGCTTATTGGAGCTTATAAGTTGTTCTCAGTAATGCTCGCCTTGTTGAGGCTGGGTTTTAAAATAAGGCATTTAACTTATTGAAACTAGGTTGTTAAATTCCGGAGTCTTATAATGTCGAATGTTGTAACATAACCAGTACTTAAGTATGACATACTACATACTTACATTTTTCGAATTTTAAACAATTGTTACTTTTGGGATTTTCATTTTCAACTTTACTCGATCAAGTAAATGAGTAATCGGCGCTACGCGCCTGAGCGCTATGCGCCTGAGAGTCCATACTCCAGGGCTCGACACTAACACTGGTCCGCTGGTCCGAGACCAGTGAAAATCCAGAAGGACCAGTGAAAATTCCTGAGGACCAGTAACTGTCCTATTTATAAATTTGGCGCATTTGCCCTGTCGGACCAGTGGCCCAAATAGTTAGTGTCTAGGCCTGTACTCCCAACCATCATGAGGCACACCCTATCACCAACTTGAGGGCATTAAAGTGTGTACATGTAGCATCCAATCAAGCCTCGCTACGCCCCCGACTGTGACGGGTTGTCTGATTTTGAGTTTATGTGCCGTAGACGTTATAATGATCAACCACTATGTGGCAAGACTAAATTTATTTGCTTCCTTGGGAATGAGAAGTTTGCTTCCTTGGGAATGAGAAGCACTGGTATACTGGGTAGCAGAGGCTTTAAACCCTTGTACATTAAAAGAAAGTGTGTAGATTTTTATGATCAATTGATGTACTATATATATAGATCTATGATATATTGGGCAAAATATTAATAGGTGCATAAAAATATAAAAAACTTCCTATCAATAAGTTAAGTTGGGTCAATGAATAAGCAGGCTCTCTCTAACTGGGCCCTACTCACTCAGTTCCTACTTTTCCCTACTATTTTGATCAGAGCCCTACTTCACGGTGTATAACCACATCTGTACCCTCTCGATGCAAAATGATATATCGGTACCCTCTCAGTGCAAAATGATATATTGGTACCCTCTCGGTGCTGGGTACCGATATATCAATTTGCACCGAGAGGGTACCGATATATGGTTATACACCGTGTACTTTGTTTTAAAACAACCCTATATCTCAAAATGAAAATAAAAATTAAATTTAGTAAAAATTATACTTGCTTCTTCTTTGGGCTGTAATTTCTTTGAACGTATAAATCATGCATTTTTTCAAGCTCGCAGCTCGCAAAATATTATATATTATCAGGTTGCTATTTGTATGTCCTCGACCCCTGGAATTTACGTATTTTACATAGATCTGCCTTCTGCTAATATTGACTTAAAATGGTCGAAATTTCTACTTTATCCCTACTTATTAATGTACAAAATTCCTACGTTATCCTACTTTTAGATAAAATGTGCCCTACTTAATTTTGGCCTACAATTTTTTGAAGAGACAGTAGAAAAGCACAAATTTGCTGTGTACATAATTATGTTCATGTACTTGGAACATATTTATTAAATATCTTTGAAAATTTGAAGCTTATGCTTTAAATATGTTTTGTGTAATATGTCACAGGGTGAGAAAAATGTGCAACCAGACCGGCGCTCGAACCCGGGACCCTTCGCTTACTGGGCGAATGCTCTACCGACTGAGCTAGCCGGCTGCCTACACACTTCCTCACCCATACTGTGAACAGGTTCAGACCGTGACATACCCCCCCGTCATAATGAAATTCGTCCCGAATTTACTTCAATGTAACAAACGCTAATGACAAATCAAACCAATGACTTATCAACTAACGCACTATGTACGTATAATAACATGTATATCTTCCTGTATTTTATTACATAATGTTATTTAATTATTAATTACATTATTACAATTAATAATGTATCAATGTCCAGTAATAAGATTAAAAACAAATGAAAAAAATAACGTTGGGCGCCAAATGTCACGGTGAGAAAAATGTGCAACCAGACCGGGGCTCGAACCTGGGACACTTCGCTTACATGGCGAATGCTGTACCGACTGAGCTAGCCGGCTGCCTACACACTTCCTCACCCATACTGTGAACAGGTTCAGACCGTGACAAATAAACAAAGTACGCGATTTACTGGGACAACCCTCGTATATCCTGTTGAAACTTGCTGTTTCGGTAGCAAATGTGTGAAAACGTCTCTTTTGATTGAAAGTGGGGCCACTTTGGTTAACGCTTAAAAGTAAAACAAAGTAGTTCTGCTTAATAACTGTTGTTAGGAATGAGGTATGTTGATGAAACTTGCTGCGTAGGTACATGTACTTTAAGTGAAGACTACACACATGATTGAACGTTGAAGATAGGTATGGGCCATGGGGGTCAAGGTCACTAAAACTAAAAATTAAAAAAAAATTGTAGTTAGGTATGATATATCATTGGTGGAACTTGCTGTGTATTTAGCAGCAAATGATCTTGTGTGAAATCCGCCACTTGGGATGGAACATGGGGCTAGTGGGGTCAATGCCACTGTTACAAAACAGGCATGTATCATTTCTGCCAAATTACATGAACACCTATTTTTGTGGAATTTCCTTGTCTTGTATGCCTTTTGTCTATGATTTATGCTGTTGAATGCTCTGTCCTGGAGTGTAATGATGTCTAATTTGTTATCCCCGCCGATGAAATCGGTAAGGTATTGAAATGGCGTTGTCCGTCCACAGCCATTTCTCTTTAACTAGCTGGTAGAATTTCATGAAACTTGACATAAATGTGAACTAGCATACTGGGATGATGCCCGTCAAGTTTTTTTTCTGATCTATAAATAACTCTTATTGCCATGGCAACCGATTAGAATTTTTTAAGAAAATGATAGAAAATCAACTCTTGACCAGATTTCAAAATAATTTCACTGAAATAGTTTTTGGGTTACCCTCTTACAAAATTTGTATTTTTAGCATGATTTGTCAAAAAACATGGCCGCCAGTGGATGGAGCTCTCAGCCTAAAAAATAATTTCCCCTAGTATATATAAATAGTTAGTCTTTTAAAATATTCTTCTAAAAGTACTGGTTGGATTTCATTATGAAATATTAACAATGTTTCTTTGGTGATCCTCTGCAAAAATAGCTAAAATAATTGAAATCTATCAAAAAAGTCTGGTTGCCATGGCATCCGATTGGAAAAACTTTTAAAAAATCATAAAAAATCAACCACTGGCCAGATTTGAAAATAATTTTACAGAAATATTTGTTGGTTGACCCTCTTACAAAAGTGACCTTTTTTCATGATTCGTCTACAAACATGGCCACCAGTGGGTGGGGCTTGTTTAACCCTATACATAAATGGTGAAGTCTTTTTATCTACAGACTGGATTTCATTACAAATTGGTAACAATATTCCTGGAATGCTCCATTCTATAAATAGCTAAATAATTGAAATTCATGCTGAACAATGGCAACCGAAATCAAGGTCCTTTTAAATATGGTTATTCTAGTTCAACATTCACAGATGAGCGATACAGGGCCATCTTGGCCCACTTGTTTATTGGTCAATTTTCCCTAGATTTACTGCTGTTGGTTTATTGACTAATTTTGTACACTAACTTGGGGGTTGAATTTTATGAAACTTTTAAGAAATATGAACAACCATACTGTGATGATGCTTGTCAAGTTATTTTTATTGGTAAATTTTCTGTTGAGTTATTGCTCTTGATTTATTGACAATTGTTATCTGATGGAAGCTTACATTCCAAACCTTGCAATGAAATACTGATTACCTGTAGGGGGATATCAATTTGCTTGTTATTATCTGTTTCGACCTAACTGTAAGATTTTTGTATACTTTTCCATTTCAGATCAATTTCTTCAATGGCCTGTTTGAAAGTGAGAACTGTTGAAAAAAAACATTTACTGGTCGGTTAAGAAATAACTGCCTTTTGTACTGGTAGGTGTGCTTAATTATATATATTTATATAGTCTTCTACTAGTTTGCAACCAAATGTTACTCTAGATAAATTATATCCCCCCACAAGTTGTAAGGAGGGTATACTGGATCCAGCTTGGCTGTCTGTCTGTCAGTCCGTAGACACATTCTTGTGAATGCAACTACTACAGTTTTGTAGGTATTGTACTTTTATGCACTACATAATACACTGATAAAAAATAAAGGAACGCCAAATTTTTGGAGATACATGTATCTTTGCCAAGAATGATTAAAATACGAGGAGTGATCAATATATTTGAAGACTTTCCTTTTAACTTTTTAAATATTGTTTCTAGCACAATGAAATTACCAGTGAATGTAGATCTATCAATTACCTACGGTTTTTATTATTTAATTATATTGTGATGTCCCAATGGTCTTGATGACGTCCACTATTCAATTCAGTTGGATAACTTTAGTTGAGAATGAGATATCATGATGAAACTAAGCTGTGCATAGGTATAGTCCTTTTGCGGCGAAAACAATCTTCTAAAATGAAGATTTCTCAGTATTTACTGCACCTACAAGTATGATATTTTGCACGAGTAAATAAAAAGTATCTACCTAATATACAATTAAATCTAAGCAACATCGGACATGTGTGAAAAAAGTTTTGTTCATAAGTTCTATGTAAAATATTTGTAGTTTACAATGAAACTTCATGTTAGAAGACTCGATATACACAACAGCCAATTTTATGGTCACGTGACACATCTAACGGTACATTTACGTATATGCAACCTAATTAATATAGCATGTACGAGGCCCGTCCGTACATCTGTACTGTCTATGTGTATCATAATTTCGGGTCTAAACGTAAAAATGGCTTGCGTCTAGCAGCCTCCTTCACGAACTATAAAAAACACGTATTTAACAGCGTCTTTAAACGATGTCGACTGCTTAATATTAGGCATTCTTCAAACGTGTTCATGAATGTCGATTTCAGACTAATCCTAAAGGTTCAGTCATAAGACTACATGTCATTGCGCACATAAACATTACAATGCTTAAAAGTTCTTAATTTAACATTATTATATACGTGTATGTCCATGTATAAATATATACATAGCTTATGTAGCTTAGTGAATATGGGGTTTGGTTTTCACTGCTTTTCCGTGAAATTACATGTTTTATACATAATCTGTATACACACAAGCGACATGCCTAAATAAATCGACTTATATGGGCCTCATAAAATTCGCGTTTATCACAGCCATGTTAATCTCGCTGATCACGGATTATAACAGTTAATAAAAAGACAGTTAAACATCAATGAAATACCAGATTTCCTCCCTGCGTTAAAGTGTTCAAATGCAAGTAATATCAATATACAATAAAGAATAAACTTGTTTAAATAAGTAATAAAAAATTATGAAATTTGAAATGTAGGTAGAATGTAATTATTATTCTACATAAATTTTCATCAACATCTGATGAATAGATTTTTAACCATTCAAACTTAAGACGATTTTTTTCGCTGCAAACAGGCTATAGCTTATGTGAAAAGACTGATTGAGATTGAAAGTGGGGGGGTTAGTAAGGGTCATGATCACTGTTACTAAAAATAGAAAAAAAGATTTCCGCTCAATAACTATAGTTGGCAATGAGATATCATGATGAAACTTGCTATGTAGGCAGCTTCTGTGAAATGACCAATTGGGATTGAAAGTGGGGCCGGTGGGGTGAAGGTCATGGTCACTAAATTTAGAAAAACAATTTATACTCAGTAACTTATTAAGTTAATTGGTAACAAGTTGTCATGATAAAATTTGTTAGGAATGAGATAATTTGATGAAACTTGCTGTGAAGGTACCTTGTGTGATGACTTCACATGGAATTGAAAGTGGGGACATTGGGTGGGGGTATCGAGGTCACTGAAACTGTAGCTTGTGTGAAAAACACCACTTTGGATTGAACATGGGGGCTCAGGTGGGGTCAAGGCCACTGTTACAACAGCATGCACCATTTGTGCCAAATTATGCTTGGCTGTCTTGAAAATCTGGTTTTCATGGAATTTTCACACCTTGTTCACTACGTAATAGATATGGTGGACAATTATTGTAAACACAACTTTCCCTACGTTTTTGACAGGATTTCCTTCAAACATTCACAGATGACCAACCTTGACATGTAGATGTGCATAATGGGAAAAATTTGCCCTGCACTAATTTGTTCTATAATTATGGACCTTAATTTGTACTTTAATGCACTTATATAACTATGTAATATATAGTGATATATAGTGAACGAGTTCTTGCGGATTTAGTGGAAATAATTTCTGGGGCGCATTCTCACTCTGTTATATTATCACAGTCATTTTCCTGTACACATTTACAATGTAGCATGCATTCCAAACTGTGCAATAATACCGATGACCTTTAAGAAGGCAATATCAATTTGCCTTATTTGAATTTCTTAAGGAACATTAGCTAGTATATGTAGTTTAATTATTGCCCTACACATGTTTAAAATTTAATTTTTTATAATATTATTTAGTCTTTTATCAGGTAATTAAACATTTTGATGATTTATATTGCAGGTTATGAAAGCAGTTGCTGCACCTCATCAATGGTACAGAATAAGCGTTACTGAACATGGTGAATTTATTTGTCCTTATACTTAACATACATGTAGCAAGAGGAATAGAAATATACCACACAAACACATCAGTCGTGAAGAAATGGAAACTAAAATAGATGCCTCTGATATGCTTAGAGTGCCTTCTACTGCATGTCACTCAGAACTTGTGGAGTTGTAGTCTGTTGGTTTGACCATGACCCACTGTTGGAATTATGCTAGTTATGAATATTCCTCGCCTGAATCATGGTTGTCTAGGAACTTGACAAACCACTAATCAATTTATGTGTTGGCAAACTAGAGGTGCTGTTGCAATCAACATCACATGGTGTAGTGAAGAGCAGAAGAACCTTAAGGCAAACATTTGAATTAACCATAGAGTGACTCGGAGACTTGTGACTGTTGTCAGTGTCAGGGATATAATATGCGTCCATAGACACTCAAGATGTTTGAGAAACGTCTATAGTTTGAGAAACATCTATAGACACATCATAGAAACACCATAGACACATTGATCAGTATTGAGATATGTACAAAAATAACTTCAACAGGCAAAAATAATGACTAATTCTAGGTTCCTAGATCTATGTCAAATTAAAAAAACAATCAAGTACAGTAATAGGGGGCTTCATTTTACATTCATTTGGATATTTGTGATTCTTTGATGAGTGTTTGTTTTGATGAATCAAAAATAGAGTTTGGATATTCATTTTTGGTCCTTATGAAAGTGACAGTGTTTACCTTACAGAACTTTATATTCAACCAACCAAGAAACGAATTATTCAACTTGATCCGATTGAAATTTATTGGACCTAAAATACAGTCGGTCTTCCTAAAGACCTGGTGTTTAGAAATCGCAAAAAACAGCAATAACATTCTTTTCATAGTTCTAATAATGCCATTATGGCCGATTGTGATTCTGGGGAATGGAAATTTGATATTTGTTGATTCAAGCAAAACTGCTTTTTACTTTTTGTTGAGAACCATTTCACTTGTTTTATTTTATCAGCGTTAATGAACATGAACCATAATCAACTGGTCCAGCCAGCTTGCTTTCGTATTTTGAACATGGTGGAACATGGACATAAGCCTGGTACCGTACCTACATTTGCAGACTAAGGGTCATTTTGATTGAAAACCTTGATCACTAGGCTGAATCTTATGTCAACGTTATCAATGCAAGATTTTTATGCCCCGGAAGGGTGGAATATTAAAATTAAACTGTCCGTCCGCTTGTTTGTGCATTCAGTTTAAAACTTTTTATTAAAGTTTTATAGTTCATGTACATTGTACTATCAATGCTATTGGATTTAAACTTGATACACATATTTATTGTCATTAGTAAACTCCACTAGACAAAGTTCTGGCATATCTTTCGGATTATTATGCCCCCCATCTTTGATGAGGAAGTATATTACTTTGCACATGTCAGTCTGTCTGTTGGTTAGTAGACAAAATGGTTTCCGTTTGATAACTCAAGAACGATTTTCCTAGGATCTTCAAACTTTACATGGTGGTTGATCATCTACAGTAGATGACCCCTATTGATTTTGCGGTCAGTAGGTCAAAGGACAATGCCACAGTGACCTTCACCATTTCTGACTATTTGGCTGTCATGGGGGCATACATGTTTTACAAACATCTCTTGTTTTGTAAGGAGTTATGAGTAATATGACCCTTTTTAACTTAAGATATTTTTGGTTAAATTTTTTTATTAAGGTCAATATTTTTAACCCTTAATGCTATTGCACAGTGACTTGGTAGTCATACTAAACATTAGGGAGGTTCCTAAAGTCAACGTGTAACGTGTATGTGAATACACCTTTTGAGCATTTCGTCATCCAGGTATGTGTAGTTTCTACAAGTAACTGACGTATGACAGACGAAAATATAGTGTGTACATTGTACTATGTCACACTGGTATGCATATGCACGGTAACCCCAAATATCTGCAAATGCTACGCTGGCCAGGGGCGAAGCTAGAGGTATTTGAATGTGTACGCAAGAAGGCTAGGGGGTCTGGGGGCATGCTCCCCCTGAACAATTTTGTTCGCTAGAACGTCTCTGGTGCGTTCTGGGGTGTTTTTTGCATCATCTTTAACATTATTTTTACTGATAAAACCAGGTTTTGTGTATAGAGCTTTTTAAAAGCGTTTCAAAGAAATGCTGAAAATACAAAAGGATTGCCCCCCTTAGGGCTTAGGCATCAGTTTTTATTAGCTCACCTGTCACAAAGCGGCAAGGTGAGCTTTTGTGATTGTTTTTTGTCCGTCGTCTGTCAGTCTGTTAGACTTTTCACCGTTAACACTCTAGCAGTTTCAATTTTGCTTGGATCTTCATAAAACGTGGTCAGTAGTTGTACCTCAATGAAATATAGGTCAAGATCGAAGTTGGGTCATGTGGGGTCAAAAACTAGGTCAAAAGGTCACATATTAGGATAACTTTGTTAACACTCTGGAGGCCACATTTTTGCTTTAATCTTCATGAAGTTTGGTCAAAATGTTTATCTTGGTAACCTTATCAAGTTTGAAGTTGGGTCATGTGGGGTCAAAAACTAGGTCAAAAGGTCAAATAATAGGAAAACCTTGGTAACACTCTGGGGCCGCATTTTTGCTTTGATCTTCACCAAACTTGGTCAGTAGTTGTATCTCAATGGAATCCAAGTCAAGTTTGAAGTTGGGTCTTGTGGGGTCAAAAACTATGTCAAAAGGTCAAATAATAGGATAACCTTATTAACACTCTTGAGGCCATATTTTTGCTTTAGTCTTCATCATCTTTGGTCAAAATGTTTAGCTTGATGACCTTAAGGTCACGTTTGAAGTTTGGCCATGTTTAGCAGGTGAGCGACCCAGGATCTATGATCCTCTTGTTTCATTTTTCAATCATTTTATTATTCACTTTTTGAAGAGCATGTGTACGCAGCTGCGTATTCTGCATACAGGTGTCTACGAGCCTGCTGGCTAACTTTTATTTCAAGTTGGCTAATAGTAATACATCTAACTCATCTTGACTACTTACTCCAGGTCTATTCAAAATTCAGAAACTATTAGCCTGCTAATGCTTGCATTACAGGCTAAATAGTCAAATACCTGCAAAAGCTGGCTGTCATTTATATCAACTTGGCTAATTACCGGTACTCCACAGGCCTATTCCAAATTCAGAAAATGTTAGCCGGCTAACGCTTGCAGTACAGGCTACATGTAAATAGTCAAATACTGGAAATGCTATGCTGGCTATCATTTGTTTCAAGCTAGCTAATTACTCAACTTGCACATTCAAAATTCTGAAAATTATACGCCGGCTAACACTTGCAGTTCATGCTAAATATTCAAATATCTGCAAAAACTGCGCTGGCTAATTACTCAACAGGCCTTCTCCAAATTCAGTAATGTTAAGTTGGCTAACGCTTGCAGTACAGGCTAAATAATCAAATATCTGCAACGCTACACTGGCTAACTTTTATTTCAAATTGGCTAATAGTAATACATCTAACTCATGATGAATCCCAAATTCAGAAAATATTAGCCGGCTAAAGCTTGCAGTACAGGCTAAACTGTCAAATACCTGCAAAAGCTACTCTGGCTGACACTTACTTAATTCATCTTGGCTGCTTACTCCACAGGCCTTTTCAAAATTCAGAAAATATTAGCCGGCTAACGCTTGAAGTACATACTAAATAGTCAAATATCTGCAAACGCTACACTGGCTTACACTTATTTCATCTTGGCTACTCCACAGGCCAATTCAAAATTCAGAAGTGTTATGCCGGCTAACGCTTGCAGTACAGGCTAAAAAGGTAAAATGCTGGAAACGCTACGCTGGCTAACATTTGTTTCAAATTGGCTAATTACCCAACTAACACGTCCCAAATTCCGAAAATGTTAAGCCGGCTAACACTTGCAGTACAGGCTAACTAGTCAAATACTGCAAACGCTACGCTGGCTAACATTTGTTTCAAGCTGGCTTGTTACCGGCTAACGACGAAATCTGTAAAATTGTAAAAAATTATTAATCTATCGATTTTATTGATCAAATGTTAGCTGGCTTAACAAATGAATTGTGTTTGGTTTTGCTTGTTTCAAGCACCTTGTTGAACAGGCTGAATAAGGAAAGGCCAGCAAATGTTAGCCGGCTATTAATAATCTGCAGAACTGTAAATAACGCATTAATTTATTGATTTTATTGATGAAATGTTAGCTGGCTTAACAATTCAATTGTGTTTGATTTATTTATTCCAAGCACTTACTGAACAAACTGAATAGGGATAGGCCAGCAAATGTTAGCCAGCTTAACAAATAAATCTGTATAATTGTAAAATATGTATTAAATTATCAATTTTATTGATGAAATGTTTGCCGGCTTTACAAATAAATTGTGTTTAGTTTTTATGTTTCAAGTACTTGCTGAACAGGCTAAATAGTTTCAGCCAGCAAATGTTAAGCCGGCTTAACAAATAAATCTGTATAATTGTAAAATATGTATTAAATGATCAATTTTATTGATGAAATGTTAGCCGGCTTAACAAATAAATTGTGTTTAGGTTTTATGTTTCAAGTACTTGCTGAACAGGCTGAATAGTTTCAGCCAGCAAATGTTAAGCCGGCTTAACAAATAAATCTGTAGAATTGTAAAATATGTATTAAATTATCGATTTTATTGATGAAATGTTAGCCGGCTTAACAAATAAATTGTGTTTAGTTTTTATGTTTCAAGTACTTGCTGAACAGGCTGAATAGTTTCAGCTAGCAAATGTTAAGCCGGCTTAACAAATAAATCTGTATAATTGTAAAATATGTATTAAATTATCGATTTTATTGATGAAATGTTAGCCGGCTTAACAAATAAATTGTGTTGAGTTTTTATGTTTCAAGCACATGCTGAACGGGCTGAATAGTTTCAGCCAGCAAATGTTAAGCCGGCTTAACAAATAAATCTGTATAATTGTAAAATATGTATTAAATTATCGATTTTATTAATGAAATGTTAGCCGGCTTAACAAATAAATTGTGTTTAGTTTTTATGTTTCGAGTACTTGCTGAACAGGCTGAATAGTTTCAGCCAGCAAATGTTAAGCCGGCTTAACAAATAAATCTGTATACTTGTAAAATATGTATTAATTGATAAATTTTATTGATGAAATGTTAGCCGGCTTAACAAATAAATTGTGTTTAGTTTTTATGTTTCAAGTACTTGCTGAACAGGCTAAATATTTTCAGCCAGCAAATGTTAAGCCGGCTTAACAAATAAATCTGTATAATTGTAAAATATGTATTAAATTATCAATTTTATTGATGAAATGTTAGCCGGCTTAACAAATAAATTGTGTTTAGTTTTTATGTTTCAAGTACTTGCTGAACGGGCTAAATAGTTTCAGCCATCAAATGTTAAGCCGGCTTAACAAAATTGTATTGATGAAATGTTAGCCGGCTTAACAAATAAATTTTGTTTAGTTTTTATGTTTCAAGCACTTGCTGAACAGGCTAAATAGTTTCAGCCAGCAAATGTTAAGCCGGCTTAACAAATAAATCTGTAGAATTGTAAAATATGTATTAAATTATCGGTTTTATTGATTATTTGGTTTCAATGTTTTCATTTTATTACAAAAAAGTGAAAATAATTATGACTTTGTTATTTATTTCTTACTGAAAATTCTCAGAATTTTTGGTCATTCATTTGGGAATGAGTGGACATTCCCTTTTTAAAATGGACTGCCTTTAGTGTGATAGCGACAATATGCGACGGCGCGATTGTACGATGGCGACAATGCGATAGTACGATGGCGACAGTGCGATATGAGTCGCCATCGTACTATCGCATTGTCGCCATCGTGCTTTCGCATTGTCGCCATCGAACTATCGCGTTGTCGTACTGTCGTCATCGTATTGTCGCATTGTCGCCATCGTGTTGTCGCATTGTTGCATTGTCGCCATCGTGTTGTCGCATTGTTGCATTGTCGCATTGTCGCCGTCGTGCTGTTGCATTGTCGCATTGTCGCCGTCGTGCTGTCGCGTTGTCGCCATCGTGCTGTCGCGTTGTCGCATTGTCGGCCTCTGAATTTTAGTGTGTGACCGCGATGGCCCTAACGGTATTCCGTACAAACAAAATAATGTGAATGGTAAAACCCGTGCATTCGTACATATTTCGAACGGAACAAACGGGTATTTATTGTTTGCCGCAAACGAAGCGTACAACGAGGGATTATAGCGATAAAACCCGTGATTTTTAAACATGTTCCTTGAACGCAGTGCAGTTGCATTTCATAAATTTGTCAAGCGTTTTTGAGTCATAAAATAATATGCTTGACTACTCATGCAATCATCAAGTTACTCTTGACTTTCACAAAAGAATATAATTATTGTTTACACCTGAATGAACTTCTTAGGACTATAGTATACACTTTCAATCTGTTAAGCAAATTATTTTTAACTAAACTTGTTCAAACTTGAGCTTATTCATATTACAATATAAATAGACAAAATAATAATTCATAAAATAAAAGTAAATACATGCATTTTGGAAATAATTTCTATTAAAATGTTTTGGAAAACAGTGTTAAAGTATAGTAAAAATAGAGTAATTCGAAATGGTTTCTGGATTGTGTGTTCTGTGTCAGCAATAACTATGATTTTATTGTGGTATTATATCTACTACTCAAATTTCTGGTGGCTAAATTCTGTTTCCGATGGATATGAACTATGTGACCAATGGGCATTGATGGACCGGACTATTACCAAGTGTCATGGTAAGCCGTTGTCATGGAGATCACGAACAACAGACATCGGTCTTGTTTCATCAGCTGCTGAAAATTCAAAACTGAGCAAGTTTAAACCTAGACTGTCAGTGGAAGCATACACAGAGTTAATGGAAGTGCTAGAAGTATTTATATCAGCGTGTAAAAACGCGTCCATACCTTGGACTCTATACGGTGGTTCGATACTTGGTGCAGTTAGACATTTCGGTATGATTCCATGGGACGATGATATTGACGTATTGTTCGACGTCACAGATCAAGGTAGACTGAAGCGCGCACTTTCTACGATGAGCAATCCATCCTATCAGATGTTTGACGGTTTTGAATTCCAGTGGAAATTTTACAAAATGTCAAAACGATCAACATATTATAAGGGCGGAAAGAATCCATTCCCTCCGTTTATTGATATATTCTTCTACGACCACGAACAAAACAATACTGTTGTAAGAAATAAAATGGATCGATATTCGTTCGAATATTTTAATATTGGGGACTTGCTTCCAGTGAAATTACGACCATTTGAAGATTTTTTGTTGCCAATTCCAAACAACGCAAATAAAATATTGGAACGTGAACGCTATTTCGACTGGAACCGCACGTGTTTGACTTCGATGGATCACATGTCCAGGAAATTAACGGTAGTGAAGTGTGTAAAACTATATGACTCATATCCATTTGTGTTTCGTAACAATTTTATCACTAAAGTAGAGCAAACATTAAAACTCCGTGGGGAATCCATATTGACATTAGAAAATCAAAATATAGACTAGCTAAGTGAGTAATTTGTTGAACAGCACTGTATGAATAAAGAATACAAAATTAACAAAATACAACCAATGATGTTCATACATACATGTATATTAATTAAAGCTCTAGATATAAAATGATTAAATTTTTCTTAACATTTTTTGACACGACACGTGTATAACGCAGAGAATTTGACTTGATCCTGACCCTTATGCATGAATATATTACAGGGTTCTTGCGTTGAATATATAAATATCAGCGAGCAAATCGTAAAAAAGTGGTCCTTTAGATTTGTGTTATTAGGCCTATTACACATCGGGCGTATCCGTGATACCTCCCGCTTATGAAAACATACAACCGGGATTATACATATAGGGCCTGTTCGGAACGCTGTTCCGCACATTCCGGACAGTGGAACACACTTACGAACAAACCGGAACACTGTTCGGAACATGTTCTTTCTGTGCCCGCCACAGAGGTGGTGCAGCCAGAACAGTCACGTGATTACAGCAAGAACAATGGTCGCTTGTGTCATAAAATAGAATAAATTAAATTTATTTTCCAATTATGGGGCATTGCGGGCAAACAGTCACATTCAAATATATCATTATGCATATTTTGTTCTCCAATATTACGGCTGCAACTACAATTTTGGTCATCTTAAACATTTTACTTTCTGTTCCGTTTTGTTCGTAAGGTGTTTGGAGTAGAACATTCGGCACACTGTGCAGGACAGTTCCGTTTTGTTCGTAAGTTGTTCGGAGTAGAACATCCCACACAGTGTGCGGAACAGACGCTACGAACATGCCCATAGACACTATAATAGCTGTTAAATTATGCTAATAGAAGGTCGAAAGTCGTGTCAAATAATCCGTACTTTACGGATAAATACAACATTTTAATGTATTATATTATAATAAATTAAAGTACGAGGGACATTCAAAACTAAACAGGGAAATTGTCATAAAACCCGCATGGTTTAACAATATAAATCAAAATACATATATATTCACAAAGAAATAAGTTAAGCACACCCCGGAAATTTAAAATTGGTTGTGGTTGAAAGCACTGTCATGAGATGACGACTTAATTGAGCTAAGAAATAGTAATTTGGTAAGTAGCGATAGCTATTTAGTAATCATAAACCAGTAAAGGTATGAGTTTAGTTTATTCTTATCCAAATTATTGAAGCATAAGCAAATGTGGTTTTTTTACCAAAAATGTAGGTGTTTATATGTATGGCGTTGGAGCGTTTACAAAACATTTACTGGTGGATATTTATGGTAAATATTGACGATTACTTAACCTTAAATGACATTATGTAGCCAAATTTTTAATAACGTGTAACCGCAACGTGCCCGGGTGACAGCCTCAACCCTTCTCCTCATTCTACCAGTAAGGCGTCTAATGCGATTTTGAGATAAATTTTGCCATTCTTGGTGCAGAGCTTGTTCCAGTGGTTGCAGTATTATTACCTGCGAGCCAAGAGCGAGCAGGTATATTGGATTGCCTTAAGTAAAAAGTCCATGGAGGGGCACGTGACCTGTTCTCGATGGTTTACGATTTCAAAAAAAAAATCCAAAAAAAGATGCATTTTGTAAGAATGTCGTTAACCAGGCTAATCAAACCGGTCGTTACAAGATTTCAAATTTTTCTTAAACGAAAATAGGTTATCTTACGCGAAAAGATGGCTGACGTATGTCGGCCCGGGCAAGTCGAAATTCTTTGAAAGAACTAAAAAATTATCCTTAAAACCCGTCCCTACGATAAAAATATACACGCAACTCGATTTAAAAGAGTATAAAACACGAGTTTGGATCGTTTTATCGTTGGATAAATTCTTCGCTAACGTTTCATACTCAACACTTTCGTACGACTCCTGAATATTTTTTTCGTACTCAACACAATTCGTACCCGGCACTTAAATTGCTCCGTAAATTATTTTTCGGATTTTTTAGGATCAGCGGGTAAAATAAGTGCTGGTTGTTTCCCTTGATGAAATTTACAACATATACAGTTTCTTTAGGTCTCCAGAGTCATATAAGGAGAATTACCATTCAGTGTTAATGTCTATTCAGAGACTTAAAATTCTAAATGTCTATTGTCATGGAATTATCGGAATTGGTTTATGATCTTTGATATTGTTGAACACTGAAAACATGTCTTATGATAATACCTTTAATGGACTGATACGAGGTTTTATTTATAAGAATATAAATATTATATGGACCAAGGGAGTCATAATATGCAATTATGTGTCTTGAAAATTTGTTTGTTATACATGAAATTATTTAACAATTTGTTGATAAATTTCGTATGTCAAATTATCGTGCATATAGTTTTCCCAATTTGAAAGATACCTGCCTATCGCGCTTATTACTTTCACTATTTTGAGATTTTCATGCTTAATTTTATACACATCAGCTGTTGAATTATGCAGATAGAAGGTCGAGGATCCTGTCAATTCTCTGTAAAATGAAGTCGGTACATCATTTGCTCGCAGGAACTATTTAACTTGTTAAGAACTTGGCTACATAATGTCAATTTCGGACGAGACGTTAAGCGAGGTCCCGTGTATGATGCTTTACATCGGCACGTAAAAGAACCAGGGATGCTTCTGGAAATGGAGCATCTTCTGTATCATGCATTATCCCCCAAACACTAAAGTGACTAGCCTCTTCTGGGGGCCTCGCCCATATGGATTATCCGGTGGCGAGGATAAATAAAAGCAAAATAAACAAATCATTTTGTCACGTGTGGGATATGGATTGTTCGTTCTATGTCTGGCTCTTGCGTGGACGGCTAAGCCCTGTCGGCGTTCCTGTGTGGCTTTGGATTGTCTGTGCGCTACAGTATTTACAATCATAACATTGTTGTCATGTATGGTACCACGAAAGTGTTTAAATGTTTTATACATGTATACGATTTCTTTAAGTACTAGTCATTGGGCGTTTCTGCCATTGTACATGTACAAATGTATATTATACGTTTATCTATCATTGACATAATTAATATATTCAACTAACAAACGCATTATTATTACTAACAAAATGATTATCTTTCTAATTTATTTATGCAATAATTCAAGTTTTAACACGAATAATAAATAACATATATTATGTACACAGTCAATCATACAAATGCGTGCCTTACTTTCCAAAGGCAAGTGTTAAGCGATATCTAAGAGGGATGAGCACGTGATCAATCTTATGTATGACACCATTGGTTGTTCCAATATCGGCTTCCACAACACGTCCATCAGTATTGATACGTATACCACCTGTAATAGAATCAGGTCATAATATTTTATCAACACCCATGCATGCATGTTCTCGTTGTTGCTGTTTATTTACGCTCCCCACAGCGCTTTGATTTTTCACTTAACCGTTACAATTCACAGAATCATGTAGAGCAACGGCATATCCGGGGAGGCAATTGAAGAGTATTGTTTATTATGTTGTTGATAGTCTGTTTTATTTCCCAGTGAACCATATTGAAACTTGACATTATTATTGTCAAATATGTAATCCACAATGAATAACGTCGTTTTTATTATCATTTTTGTTATTATTCATTATTTCACCTCGCCACACTAAGGTTTCAGTCATGAGGATACATGAGTATACAGAGACACCTTTGTAGAGCAACACCTTTTTTGGACCTGCAAATATTGGCCGTCGTTTAGAGGCTATACAAAGGTTACATTTATTGTAAATATAGGCTTAGGGAAATTTTGAAGGTGTTGTTAAAGAGAAATTGTTGCTCTACAGAGGTCCGTTCTGGAGAGGTAATACTGTACATGTATATTAATCTGACTGGAAAAATTTGCGTCGGCCGGAATGAAACTTACGGACTTTGCAAACATCCGAACGCAGGAACATAAATAGCAAACGGACAGCCCTTGGTTGACGATAGATGAGCACGGTACTGTTTTATCAAAGCACTTACGCAATATTAAAATTAACTTCAAATTTAAATTATTTATAATTCTTTTACAGCTACAAAGTGGGGTACATGGAGTTTCGATACTAATAATGATTCAGTTAATCAACTCCTACATACCACAGAAGTTTACAGTTGCTTAATTGCCGATTTCACAGTTGCTAAAGAATTTAAATTTGAACGTAAATTTACTATTTCCGCTTGTACTTTGATAAAACAGTACCCTGAAGTTTATCATGATACTTTGGTAAGGTCGTCATAATAACAAAGTTCAATTCACCAATTTTTACCGGTCATAAAGATTGACAATTAAGCAACATTAAACAAATTGTACCAACCAATACATGGCCGTCACATTTGCTGAACGAACTACATTTTTGAAATATGTTTGTAGTTTGTTTGTTATTTGGTTTTATGTCCGTTTCTCAACACTAAGTAATTTATATACGGCAACTAATTCACTGAACCAATTTTCCTGGACTTTATTTTAACCAGACTGAGTACTAACGTACCCTTCCACCAGGAACCAGCAACTACTCCGGAAGAAAGTCGACATGACTGTCAAATTGTGATGTAAGGGTATGACCTGTCGCGACCGAAGAACGAACAAATTGCTGGCTTAGAATGAGAAGGTCGTAAGTGCAAAATCGATATTTTGAAAAATCAGTTTGATTAACATTTATTTAGCTGTTCCTATTTTCATGAAAATAGTCTCATAAGACGCGCCATGTGATGAGTTTTATAAGGCCGTAAGTCGCACTTACGACCTTCTGACTCTAAGCCAGCGAAATATAAACGGCTATACTTACTTCCGTCTACATGTACTGCGATTCTATCATGATTTCTGTCAGCCGTTCTCAGTGTTTCTCGTTCATACAGTCCTGGGGAATACTCGGTGTGTGGAACAACATGGTACTCGAGGATTTCTGTAAATATAGACATGTCGTCATTCAAAACCTGACTTAATAGATGCATATAAGGCGAAACCAATCTTAATATTAGTGAAACAGTCTTAATATTAGCGAAACAGCTTTAATATTAGCGAAACAGCTTTAATATTAGGGGAACAGTCTTACTATTAAGGGGTACATTCTTAATAATAGCGGAACGGTCTTACTATTAAGGGGTACATTCTTAATATTAGCGGAACGGTCTTACTATTAAGGGGTACATTCTTAATATTAGCGGAACAGTCTTACTATTAAGGGGTACATTCTTAATATTAGCGGAACAGTCTTACTATTAAGGGGTACATTCTTAATATTAGCGGAACAGTCTTACTATTAAGGGGTACATTCTTAATATTAGCGGAACGGTCTTACTATAAGGAAAACGATCGTTATAATGAAAGTTGTAGGAATGATCGCTATAATTATACAGTATATATTCTCTGCAACAATTTCTTTTAACATTTTACTATATATCTTATAATCTTCTTTTCTTTGAAATTTGACATCGTAATATCTCACAACATGTTCTTAGATGTATAATTTATAATATGCGATGACTGTGAGGAGATAACCTAACTGAGAATGTAGGATTCAAGTAGGATTCAGTTGTATGAGGTGTTTTCAAATGCTTGAACTAACATGTTCCATTCCGCAAAGTCATTTTGATATTATAACCTTCAATGTCGATATAAATCGGCGCTCTTAATGCGGTATACAATCATGCTTGCTGGTCATTTCAAATCAGTAGTTTTATTGTTTGTTTTTATTGATTACCTGTTAAGAGGTTGGTGTCGCTTGTAAGTCTGCTGACAGTGGAAGCTGGGAGCTTGGCGAAGGCATCATTGGTTGGAGCAAACAGGGTCAGTGCATCACCTAAAATAAAACATTATACTGTAACTGTATGGTCTTATGTAAAGCAATGTTTAGAGGATAATGCACGGCTGTGTAGGGGGGTCTAGATAATCGGCTCACAAGCAGCAAAATCACCTGAGTGGCTTTAGGCCGACTATCAAGACCCCGCCATACACAGCCGTGCATATAACGATAATGTAATAATGTTAGAAAGAGCTCTAAAATGTGAAAAATGTCACGTTCTTTGATTTAACTTTAGGAAGTTGGATTTATTATGTAATACTATCACTAAGATATTTTTTTTTCTCATTCATGATCATTAAATAAATCCCGTCGTTGCTATTTTGACCGATTTCTGAAAAATTTCCAAATACAATGTTTGGTAAAATATAAGGGGTTAGTGGTTAAACACTATAGCTTCTTTTCTCTTAAAGCAAACATTCATGATATTGATATGTTGTTTCACATTACAAATACAATTCTAAATTTGATCAATACAATTTTGAAAAGTTTACGTCAAGAATTTATCAAATACTGGATTTTTGAAATGCTTGTCAACGTTACGTCTAATAGTTTGAAAGAGACATTTGCGACGTCAATCAAAAAGTTGAATTAAGTGGTAAGTTCTAAAGTACAGTTACATGTTATATTTTGCCCAAATTTTCAGAAACTGTTCATGCGAGTCTTTATTGCTAAGTATGCACAGAATTCGAAGTCCACAGTGTGTCATTCATTGCGGAGTGAGTATATAGGCTTGCTTGAAATATCCATTTTTGTGGATGTGGATGGTTCGTTCTATGTCTGACTCTTGCGTGGATGGCTAGGAGCTGTCGTCTTTTCTGTGTGGCTTTGGATTATCTGTGCGCTACAGTATTTACCTTTCTAATGCTACGTGCTCATGATTTTCATACTTTTGTCACTAAGTCCGGTTTTACTGGAGAATGGCCCATGTATAAAGAAATATACGGTAACATAGTTTGAATGATCACCTTTAAGAACGGTAGCAATATTGGCTTGTTGTACCAGACTCAACAATGTGCTGACATCAGCAGTTTTACTGACAACGTCTACAATATCGCCCGTTGGTGGCATCATTACTTTGAACAATTCATGGATCACACCATTGGAAGCTGGTCTGTCTAAAGCAACGACCTGTGAACCTTGCACTGTAATGGCCTGTAATAAGATAATTATGTAAACGTTTAAATTAATGTTGATGTGTAAATCAATATTTAATAAAAAAATTGATTTTAGTCAATATATATATCAATGTCGATTTATCCTTCTATGTAGTAAGCTATACCAATTAGACCACTTTTTTTTAAATTTTTGACTCAGTACACAAATGGTCCGATATTATTACGATTGATTCGATTCAAACCACGTTTTCGTCTAGCCTTTTAGAATATGTATACTGTATAGCTGTTTTTAGTCAATAATTTATCATTTAGACAGCACAGGTAATACAATGATAGCATATACACGTACTAGCCTGTAGACAATGTTTGGAACCCTAGATTGTTATTCAAGCTAAAATACAAATTTATAGAAATGTCAGTAAAGACAACTAGATATTTTTAATACGTACATTGTTATGGCTGTAGATATTGAATCGTATCTTCTGTCCGTTCAATGTATCCAGTTGGAGCTCATTACTGGCAGCAGAGCTTGGAATGTTTCCTTGTACCACGTGGTATTTCAAAACGTTGGCAAGAGCATTGACGTCATTTCCTAACGCTGTTAATGTGGCGGATGGTAGAGCAGCGAAAGCCTTGTTGTTTGGTGCAAAGATTGTAAAAGTTCCTGGAGAAATAAATACCACGTTTAACACACACATGTTACCCCTGTTCATGGTCATGGTATTGACATATTTTAGATTCTAACACACCCAGTAGTTTCAGCAATATACACAAAGAGGAAACTAAGCTGTGCTAAATTACCGATAAAACACTGCTGTGGCAGAATAACTTTAAACTGCAAATAAGCTTCCGATGAAGAAAAAAGTGCTGTGCTTACTACGTCTTGATTTGTTGTCAAATGTGGAATATTGGCTATGTTAGAATCGATATAATTACTATAGCCTATCCACGTGTTTTATCGATAATAAAGCGCAGTCACTTGCTCTGTGCACTCGTTATTTAATACCTACATATCGGCACTCGTGGTTGTGCTTTATTTCACCATAAAACACAGGTGCATATTCATCATTTCTTAAATATCTTTGACTATATTTTTTTGGCGATTTGGTAAACACAACGAATGTGAAACCAAAAATGTGAAACACTTTGCGGGTCGATGTAATTCCGGAATTAGGAAGTGCAGGTAGTTATCTTTCAACATTGAAAACAGAAAGAGTTTCGAAACTGAAGTAAAATTGATAAAATTGAGTTATTCAAATCTACATCACATTCACGAGACTTCGATCGAAAAAAAGAATGAGTTTAATATACATGTATCACATAATGCAATATAATGGTTTAAATAAAACAAGAAACGTCTAAGCATACCATCCCTACCAACAGATTTACAATTAATGAACTGTAAGATATATACTGGTATATATGCATAGATATAAATATAATTTATAACTTACCTGAATTTAATGCATTCACCAAGCCAGCCTTGGTAACAAGGCTTACTAATGTTGACATGTTTGGATCATTTGCTAAAACCTCCACAGTGGTGGCAGCGAAACACTGACAAACCACAACACTCAATAAAGCTAAGACTCTCATAGTTACAGGAAGGTGTCGTTTGTGAGACTAGTGAACAGAACCAATGGATGTGTTGTTTAACTCCGAGAGATTCCAAGTTTTTATACCTTGCGTACACATTGTCCGGCATGTGACTTACGGCGACATGTGACTTACTTGGACATGTGAACAATCAGGTCATACATGAAGGCAGGTTCCCACATGTGAGCTGATAAGAAACACCGACCACTGCACACACGTTTAGAACATACAACAATCTTCAGGCTGTTCATAATTTATTGTTTGTTTGATGCAATTGGTCCTGGTAGAATTAGGGCAATCTGGGGACCATCATTGCGTTAAAATTGTTCATACTAGGTGTATAGGAATAAGCAAATAGGCCTGGGGTGGTATTCAATATTGATTTTACTTGACTTACGGATAAGGAGAACCAATCAGATCACACCATATCAAACTCTTGTTCAATAACAGGCGATGTGATTGGCTATCCTTCTTCTCCAATTAGATAATATCAATGTGGAATACCACCCCTAATCACCAATTAGAAACAACATTGTGCTTTGGGTATTATATAAGTTGAAACACTATTTCTGCATGACGTTTCGGTTTTTCTGTTATCTGTACATTTTATGTCATCTTACCGAGTGTTTCCAAAGAAAAGCAATGTGAGGTGTTGCTCTATTATAGAGCCAACCCGGCCTATTTAAAGGGACAGCCAGATTGACTTATTTGACACCTATTTGTTGAACACACGCAGTTACTTTCCGGATCCATTGTATTTTGTACATGCTCTTCTGTAAATGTACCTGCCGCCTATTGTTTAAGGCGACGAACATAAATAATGTTCTTATGCTAATAAAATAAACTGAAACTATATAAATTATCATCGCCTGTCACTTACGATTAAATTTCAAGTCGCTATAATTTGTTTACAATTATATAGTGTGGTAAATGGAACTGCAATACTAATAATGATTCAGTTAATTAACTCTTACAAACCATTTCTGTCTCCAATTTACAGTTGTAAAAGACTTATTAAAAATATTTAAATTTGAGCGTAACTTTAAGGTTTCTGTAAGCGCTTTGATAAAACAGTACCCTGGCAGGTAGACACACGGTCACGGTTTTTATGATTAAACTATCTTGCGTAGCACATAACCGGTTATATAAAAACATTCCTCTTCCGGTGTAGAGCACCCAGCCAGACCACACGGACCATAGGGACAGGAAAACATATTTTATATGTTAAATACTGACTTTTGTGACCAAACCACTGACCAAGATCGTAATATATGACTGATGCCCGAGATTCATAAAAACAGTAAGACCGCCTTTATGAAACTAAAATTACAAATCGTGTTTTCTGTTTGGGTAGACGCCATGACAACTCTCGAATCTTGGAAATTTTGTTAAACTCGTTGTTTCCGAGATTTAGGTTTTAGACCAAATGTTACCACCTTTTCGCTGACCGTTCGCAACATTTTGATGTGTTTATATGCACTGGAACTTGCAAAATAAAAATGAAAAAATTGCAAAAAAAAAAATGAAAAAATCCATAAAATATAGATATTTTAATAGATCTACTGATTTTTTTTCTATTTTTTTTCCATTTTTTTTAAATTATGCACGTTCCTGTGATATATGAATACAATTTTTATGACGGTATGTATCTCACCCATTAGTCTTGCCATTTTATTTTATAACTCACAGCACCGCATTACAGGGGAACTGATAACACAGTTTGGTTGTCAAGTCCTCAGTGAAGGCCTATGGACTGTTTGGCCAACTGACCAGAGCGTGACCTTTAGTGACTATCACGATTTATTCTACATATATTCTAAACTGGAATTTGTGGACTACTGGAGAAATTGTAAATTAATTTTGTATAACAGATTGATGACAAACGAGCCAAGTATCTTGTGTATATCCACGTGACTGATAGACTGACCACAGTGGACACGTGACTCGAGTAGGTCCACTACTCCGTTTCATGACGTAGCCCAAGCCTGTTGCATATGCTGAAAGCCATCTAACAGGTTTGATGTAGACCCGACTCCCATTTTTAACTGTCTGCATGAAATATGGTGTTATGTTACCAAGCAATAATAAAGTTTGAAAGATTCCAGTACAAATGTATACAGGAAAATTTCACTCTTAAAATGGTTGACCGTACCTTTCTATACTTTGGTTTTTACATTTGCAAATATCCGCATGGCTTGATTTCAAAATACAATAAATGCAGTGGTCTTATTAATGAATCATTACTGTTTAAACTTTCAAAACATTTATTTCCAGCAGTGAAGGCTAGTAACAATGTGGACATACCACGTGATATGTGACGTCATTTTTGGCTAAGAACGCAAACAAAAAATCGGTCATTCAAAAGTTAAAAAACAGCCGTAAGTATTTTATTCATTGATTGATTTTATAACGAGACATCTCCGATGATCAAGCTGATAATGGATACTACACTCTTGTTACCCTGATAAAACAACATGATTGGATAATCGCAACATGAATGAAAAATGTGAAGAAAATGTACTATTTGCACTAAACAATTTGCATATAGGTAATAATTTTAACTATGTAAAGCCTTAAAGAATGTGTGGATTTTGCATTTGAGAATGAGTTTTGTACTTAAAAACGTTGTAAAACTCATTTATTGGACTCTATGTAATGAATATCATTTGGGAAGTATCGGCAGTTGTATAAACTATGATTTGGACGTTTCAATTTTTTAAAATCTTAGATAAATTAACGCTCACCAACAATAATTCAAACATGTATAGTATTTTTTGGATACTGACCGACGTAATTGTTAAATTTATTAGGATACTGGCCAACATGATTGTGGATAAATACCAACATTACTAATTGAAATCTTGCCAATGGGATTCTCAAGGTACAAATAATTGTACATTAAAGAAGTGTGCTCATGAATTTTGGTAGCAGGTTTATGAGCATACCCGATGTAAGGCATTTCACACCCAGTCTATAGCACATGCTTTTAGGACATTTAATAATCAAAGCACTAAGATTCTGATGGGAGGCGATCTGGTTGCTGCTACTAAAGCTTAAGCGACTTTACACGTTTAATGTTCGTTTTCTTACTGCCGATCTTGTCTTGAATGTCAAAATAGGCATATGTGACTATATAGGCATGTTGGGTATCTAAATAATTGTAAAAAGGGGCACATTGATGTATATGTTATACGTGTATTGAATGCGTATATCAAAAGTGGCTTTAAAATAAAACTACGCGCTTATTTATCAGATTCTACAGTACCGTCTTGTAATCACTTCCATCACAGCGTGAGACATCTCTAGAAAGCGGCTAGTATAGCCACACCACATGATTACATAACGTAACGATATACGATTCATTGATAAAACCATCACGTGACCCTGGTCTGAAGTTTCTAAAAATAGCTATACGGCTGGGACATTTGATGAACACGTCATTTTCATATTACGAAACAAGTTCGATATCTCCCCGGCTGAGTGATTATCTGCAAAAATATCGATTCAACGAACAGTTTCACAATAATTGTTGATCGTAGAATAAACAATTGTTGCTGATTGAATTAAATAAGTTTAAACATTTGAAGAAACATATGTTGCAGTATTGGGAATGTTGACAGTTTCTGGAACTACTTGAATGCGGATTCACATAGCAGCCTAAAGGCGGTCCAGGTTGCATTAAGAAATGGGCAACGGTAGTATAGAGAGGCTTACGCCTACCAAAAATGGGTACAAATGTTCACCACAACAAGACGATGTGTCATGCACAAAACCCAGGTCCTTAGCTTAAAGGTCAAGGTCACACTTAGAGGTCAAAGGTTAAAAGGCTCAAATAGGCATGTGATTCGTGTCCGCTCTGTAATTTTGTCATCTCCCATTGGATATTTATAATATGTGGTACAAATGTTCACCACATCAAGGTGATGTGCCATGTGCAAGACCCAGGTCCCTAACTTAAAGGGCAAGGTCACACTTTGAGATCAAAAGTTAAAATTCTCAAATAGGCATGTGATTCATGTCCGCTCTGTAACTATGTCATTTCTTATTGGATATTTATAACACTTGGTACAAATGTTTACCACATCGCGACGGCGTGTTATGCGCAAGACATAGGTCCCTTGCTCAAAGGTAAATGTCACACTTAGAGATCGAAGATAAAAAGGCTCAAATAGGCATGTGATTCATGTCAGCTCTGTAACTATGTCATTTCTTATTTTATATTAATATTACTTGCCACAAATGTTCACATCATCAAGACGAGGTGTCATGCGCAAGACCCAGGTCCCTAACTCAATGGTCAAGGTCACACTTAGAGATCAAAAGTTAAAAGGCACAAGTATACGCTTCTGGTCTGCTTTGTTTTTTGTTATTTCGTTCTGGATTTTAAAATTACTTGGTTACATTCGCATTTACACCCTGACTCAAATGTAAAGGTCACACATACAGACCCAGCTCTTGTCTGCTGTTCAATATCACATTTAAGCAATTACAAACTTGTTTCAAGTTATTCCATTTGCATAGCTTTATACTGAGGTGTCTGATGACAGCTTTTAGCGGGGGCATCCGTGTCCTGTGGACATATTTCTAGTTAAATACTTGTTTCTGCTATATGTTGGTAAAATTCATAATAAGTCAAGACAGGTAAATTTAACACATGTATCTAAATGTGCAAAATTCACCGGGAATAGGAACAGTGAATTAATTATGGGGACCAGGCTAAACGCTGTGAGCATGTCTTGAATGGTGCCAAATTGCATTTCTAATTTAAAAAAGGAGACATATTTCAACATATATTTGATAGAGTTGCATATTCATGTGGAGGTCATGGCGTCATGATGGTTATTAAGTATGCAAAGTATCAAAGATACATGTCTTAGAGGTTAAAATTGTGTACATAAACTGTAAACTTTTGTATTTCTAAGTATATTAGTCCATATGGGGCATAACATTCAACAACATTCTTGATAGAGTGCAGATGTTGTGGTCAAGACGGTTGACAAGTATGCAAAGTATCACAGCAATATGAACATGCACTTAGATATTACAGGTTAATACCTTGAACGTAAACTTACAAATTTGCACGAAGTTGAAAAATGGACATATTTTCCGATAAATACTTCATAGAGTTATCTACTTCTACGTACGTGTTGGGGTCATCCCATTATTCTTCCAATAGTGAAGCTACATATTACATTCGCACTGCAGTGCATCAATGAAAATTCAATGTTGGTCAGTATCCACTTTAAAAGATAAATCATGTTGATATTTATCCTCAATCATGTTGGTTTTTATCCATTTTTCACACATGGGTTACTTTAAATAGTTATCACGTAGAAACGGCAAATGTAAATAACTTACTCTAAACTAAGTCTGATAGTGAAATGAATGAGCTGTATAAACAAAAGATTTTAACCCAAAATAAACAACAATTATATATATGTTTTATAGACTGTCAAATAAATCCAACACAGATTTTTCTAACTTTTTAACGTATTGTGTATCACATTCACAAACATACGGATAAATAGTTTTAGTTTCATGGAAGGAATGTACAAGTTTATCTTCAAACATCATCAGAAGGTGGTTATACGCGTAGATTTTGAAGAATTGGCCGAAAATACGATGAATATGTAAACATACATCCGCCATTTTTCAATCATGTTGCGAATATACAATCATGTTGTTTTATCAGGGTAACAAGGGTGATATATACAGTGCAGGATCAATTATCATCGGATTTAGCCACAACGCCTCAGTTAACATCAGCATGGTATAAAGGGAAGCTAATGTGTAAAACGGAATGGATTAAAACTCTGATTTGTTACTTCCCCTTACAGTATCGAGTGTTTGTTTATTTTATTGACTATTTTTTAAACAAATACGCATACACAAGAACATTTTGGGGTTAAACGGTTTCGCGATAAAAAAAACCTTCTTATTTTCATTGAATTCACTTCTTTCAACTCCGCATTTTTTCTGTATAATCAATGTGCGTGTAGAGTTATTAAGTGTTTCCGTTAATGTATTTTATTGAGAAAGGGTTTATGGTACAATTTCTAAAAGTGTTGGTCATACACCTGTAAAACTTAAGAATATGTTTTAGAAAAGCTTTAAAGGAATTCATGCGATATTATTGTTGATATTGCATATAAATTGCTTCCAAACAAATCTTAAAATTGTGAAAGCGTGTGTCCGGGTGACTTCAGGATCCCTAAACAATGATATACTTAATACCATTTTATAGTGAAAAAGAGTAATGTTTTTGATGCAAAAATGGCGCAGGTCACAATATTTTGACATCGACTTGGGCCGGTTCATGTTACATGTACATGTGAAAACACTGATGTTATGTGAAGCTTTCGTCGAGGCAATGTGAATAAAGGCATGGTGTGAATGTATTACTATATATAATTTTATATATGAGCCAGTCTCCAGGAAAACCTGCTATATTGACAAAAATATTGACTTTAAGATTTTCCACAGTATTACAGGATAATGTTAAATAAGCAAATTGCAAAAGAAATTGTGTTAATATCTTGAGTTTTAAGGAAGTTACAGCTTTTTTTGTGGAGTCCCTATTCGGAGCTTTTTGTGTGACGTCGCAAACGTCATTCAAACGTTATTCGACGTAACTGAAATACGTATTTCATTATTACACCATTTGATCAATTCTTGACATAAACTGTTAAAATTATTACCAAATTCTATAATTATGTTTCACTTTTCAAAATATATATCAAAATCGAAATTGTTTGCTTTCAAAGAAAGGCTACTTCTGTTTTAAACAACTAAATCCTCGTTTTTCTCAATCGGAGTACTTTTCTGAAATTGATCACCATAGCAACGAAGTATGAGTTTTTGACATAATTCATAGGAAAATTTAAAGCTAAGGTATAGTACTATATGGGTCAATTACTTAAAATAGAATCAATAGATATGTATTTTTCCTTATTTTAGAGCTTTATCAAAATCTAGTTACATGTAGTAATTACATAATGTCATTATAGCAGGTTTTCCTGGAGACTGGCTCATATATATGCGTTTTTATTAATATCTGTGTATTATTTCCAAGCAATATATGATCGTCCGGATATTAAATGAAAAGCCGTCGTGCATGTATTTTACACCGTCACGTTTTACGGAATTCCGTGGATGAAAGTTTTTATCACGGCTATTTCAACCATAAGTATATATTTTGTAGTAGCCCCTTACAGCGTCGTTGGTGGCGTCGTCGGTGGCGTCGTTGATGGCGTCGTTGATGGCGTCGTTGATGGCTTCGTCGGTGGCTTCGTTGATGGCGTCGTTGATGGCTTCGTTGATGGCGCCGTTGATAGCGCAGTTGATGGCGCCGTTGGTGGCGTCGTTGATGGCTTCGTCTGTGGCTTCGTTAGTGGCTTCGTTGATGGCGTCGTTGATGGCGTCGTTGATGGCTTCGTTGATGGCGTCGTTGATGGCTTCGTCGGTGGCTTTCGTTGATGGCTTCGTTGATGGCGCCGTTGGTGGCGTCGTTGATGGCTTCGTCGGTGGCTTCGTCGGTGGCGTCGTTGATGGCGTCGTTGATGGCTTCGTCAGTGGCGTCGTTAATGGTGTCGTCTGTGGCTTCATTAGTGGCGTCGTTGATGGCGTCGTTGATGGCTTCGTCGGTGGCTTCATCGGTGGCGCCGTTGATGGCGTCGTTGATGGCGTCGTTGATGGCGACGTTGGTGGCGTCGTTGATGACTTCGTCGGTGGCTTCGTCGGTGGCGTCGTTGATGGCGTCGTCGGTGGCTTCGTCGGTGGCTTCGTCGGTGGCGCCGTTGATGGCATCGTTGATGGTGTCGTTGATGGCGCCGTTGGTGGCGACGTTGGTGGCGTTGTTGATGGCTCCGTCGATGGCTTCGTCGGTGGCGTTGTTGATGACGTCGTTGATGGCTTCGTCAGTGGCGTCGTTAATGGTGTCGTTGATGGCTTCGTCGATGGCGTCGTTGATGGCTTCGTCGGTGGCTTCGTCGGTGGCGTCGTTGATGGCTTCGTCGGTGGCGTCGTTGATGGCTTCGTCGGTGGCTTCGTTGATGGCTTAGTTGATGGTGTCGTTAATGGCGTCGTCTTTGGCGTCGTATCATGTTAAAATGTTGGGCAAGTTTCTATTTCAGAGTATGTCTGGTATACAATTGGATGTTCATCAATGGAACTTTGTATACTACGGTGTCCAGTTAGGGCCATCGCTGCATAGCTATCAGAGGTCGATAATACGATAGTGAAAAGTCGAAACTACGATGATGAAAAGTCGAAAGTACGATAGTGAAAAGTCGAAACTACGATGATGAAACGTCGAAAGTATGAAACAACGATAGTACAATGGTGAAAAGTCGAAACTACGATAGTGAAAACTCGAAATAATATCGATTTTTCACTATCGTTCTTTCGTTGTTTCGACTTTTCACTATCGTACTTTCGACTTTTCACAATCGTAGTTTCGACTTTTCATCATCGTACTATCGTTGTTTCGTGTTTCGACTTACTTCTATGCAGCGATGGCCCTAACGGGACACCGTAGTATACAGATATTTTTAGACGGATATATATTTAGTGATTTGTGAAAATTATCACGCACTACTAGTGCATTGAAATCATATTTATTTATAAAATTATCTTAAAAAGTTTATGATATCTAAGTTTTATCAATTTGAATTTCAAATATTACCATTTAAAGATACACCATACAAAAATACCACTATATAATTTTCACAAATCCCTTGCTTAAATTTATGCATGGCACAAACTGATCGACCCTTAATACCGATACTTAATCATTTGTTAATATCGCGACCAAATCAACGTATCTCATTACCCGTCGAGTATTTCTCATTAACATCCACATTCAACAATACTTAAGTGTGTGGTCAACAGGCCAATACTTAATAAATACATTTATATCTGATGAAAACGTTGATACAATCAAGAGAAAGTACGCACACAATGTATACAACTATATCTTGATAGCATAGCACGAGATACAACATAAAATCATAATTAGACGTTATCTAGCGTGTGCGCTAGACGGGTAATGGAGAAGCCGGTCGCCTTTTCAAAAGTATTTCCTGCACTCATGAGCTCAGAAACAGTACGTTTTTATGTAGGGAATGGTTTGATAAAGCTGGGTATTGTCATTATGGGAATGATGCCTAATTCAGGCACAGGTTAGATATATATCCCGTTGATTAACTTGACAAAAATTACCACTAAACACTTGTGATACTGGACGAAATGGACTACAGCCTAACATGAATCTGGGCTGAATTAATTTTATAACATACAAACCGTACAAAAGGATTCTGTCAGGTAGTTTTAATTGCTTCGTTAGCACTAGTTTTTGGGTTGGGAGGCGTTTAAGCCTCTCATTACTACCATGATTGCCTATTTCTTAATACAAAATTAACCGCCTTTAGGCTGCTATGTGAATCCGCATTCAAGTAGTTCCAGAAACTGTCAACATTCCCAATACTGCTACATACGTTTCTCCAATTTTTTTAACTGATTTAAGCCAATCAGCAACATTTGTTTATTCTAAGATCAAAGATTATTGTGAAACTGTTCGTTAAATCGATATTTTTGCAAAAGAATCACTACACCGGCCGATACCGAACTTGTTTCATAATACGAAAATGACGTGTTCATCAAATGTCCCGGCTGTAAAGCTATTTTTAGAAACTTCAGACTACGGTCAAGCAAATACCTAAATATACATGTATATTTAGGTCTTTGGGTCAAGTGAGGGTTTTATCAATGAATCGTATACGGTGTGCAAAGTACTGTTATGCAATCATATGGTGTCGCTGTACTAGCTAGCCGCTTTCTATAGACTGTCTCACGCTGTGAGGGAAGTGATTACAAGACGGTACTGTAGAATCTGATAAATAGGCGCGTAGTATTATTTTAAAGCCACTTTTGATATACGCATTCAATACACGTATTATATATAAATTAATATGCACCTTTTAACAATTATTTAGATACCCAACATGCCTATATAGTCACATATGCCTATTTTGACATTCAAGACAAGATCGGCAGTAAGAAAACGAACATTAAACGTGTAAAGTCGGTTTAAGCTTTAGTAGCAGCAACCAGATCCTCTCCCATCTGTACTCTCAGTGCTTTGATTTGGGAGGCGTTTAAGCCTCTCATTACTACCATTTCTTAATACAAAATTAACAGCCTTTAGGCTGCTATGTGAATCCGCATTCAAGTAGTTCCAGAAACTGTCAACATCCCCAATACTATTAATACTATTCCTATTTCGTTAGCATCTTTCGGTACCTCGTTCAATTTAAAACTCTGTATCTTTACAGAAAATGTACATTTCCCAAAACGGAAACGACATATATATTGAGGAGGAATTGAAATTCATATCCAATGTTTTAGATTTGTTCTAAACCACGAATTTAGTAGATAATTTAATGTCAAAGGCGATAGTTTTGAACTTTTTGAAAACATCGCATACATTAAAAATGTTTTTTCGATTAATATAACATTTGTCGGCACGTAAACTGTATATACTCATTGTTTAAATATCACTCCAATGATTTCTGTAAGTGGTCACTCTAAAAAGCAACGAAAGACACATATAAAAATAACAAATAGGTACCCTACTGAAGTAGCGTAAAACGCGTTAACTTTTTAGCTGCCTTCCACAAATAAAGCTGCCTTACACTCAACGGTTTGTGCGGTGTGAGTTCTAAATGGCATAAAACTTGAAACAAACTGAGAACTGAACACTTGTTGCCTACCGTCCGTGGTATATATAATGCTGCGGGTATTACGAAAAATACCAGAAGTATTTCATTTCTTTATTGATTTCTATGAAACATACGCCATTCTAAGGGACAAAATATATGCTTTCCACAAAATATAATATATTTTTCAGCAACCATGTCGATTTTTTCAGCAAAGTGTGAAACTTTCGGATTGGATGTATGCGATCGGACTACAGTTTCAAGCAGTGTTCTTTTTCAAGGTTTCACAGGATGCTGAAAAAAACGACCCAGCTGATGATAGCGATCCTACGTGTCCGGTAAAACTCCATTTAACCCATAAACTGGCGTATTTGTTTTATTAAAATCGGCACAGAAATAAAATACTTATAATACCGCTATTTTTTCCCAATGTTGACAAATTTCGTCTTGAATATGTAGCCTTTGGTGATGTCAAAGTCGCGTGAACGTACACTGCGAATATATGACTAAAAATCTTTGAGAAAACATGGCACTGTTTTGTAAACAAAGATACAATATAATCGACACGTTCTGGCTGCTATCCATTGTAATAAATAAACAGTGTTTTATAGTCGAAATGACGGTCAGTAATTACAATAACAAATTAAATCAGACTTTCAGGTTTTAATTAAATTTGAACTACAAAATGAGTTTAACTGAATTGACTATCGATAGCGGCCGGTGGTAAAAAAAATTAACCGTAACAAACTTATGGAATTAATTTTCCAATCGACAATCATGCCCATAAAATCGAATTTCAATTATTTCCAATGTATACGTGGGACGTTCAAAAATAAATAGGACTGGGGTCCTCACGGGTACAGTTTTAAATATTATACAAATATTATTACGTAATATGGAATCGGAATTCAATTGCGAAAATTCGATATCGGATTTATCGAGTCACACTATCACGCCCTCTCAAAATAGTCCATTATGAAACCATGGTAACACGCACCCGGCGCAGCCCAACAATTACCATTAATGGCGAGTACGTAATGGGGTGTATCTTTAATACTATCATATCCTTTTTATTTAAACTTCGCCGTATCATAACATGTTACATGCTGGAAAATGTCTGCAAAAATGAGGACATTTGGACGTTATGTACTTAAATAAACAGAAGATGAACTCCAAGTTTGACAAATTCTCGACGCAAAAGTGACGTCATCAGAACGTAAGGAAAAACGGACAAACACAAAGTTCTGTCAACAGCAAGATGATTATGTCCTCTGATTCGTATGAAATTATCGTAACTACATTCCGGAAACAGTTCTGCAAGTCGTTTATCATTTTTATAATGACACAAATGCTTTAGTGCTAACTATTCAGCTTTGAAAGACAGGGAAGTAATAGGAAATCATAAGAACGTTTGTGACGTCAGTTACCAAGACTTTTTCCAAATACCAACGTTTCATGGTACGGATTCTCGCCTAAATATTCGATGTAAGATCTGGAAAAATACATGCGATTCTCACCAACGCATTACTTGTGTGGCTCAGTGTGGTACTGGAATGTATTCATCACCCTTATCACTATAAACCTCGTATTTCATAGCCCTATGCGAAGCACTAACGCCGTGTAAAAAAGCGCGACGTCATTTTGTGCGCCGGGTCAACGTTAGTGACCTTGTTAGGTCATATGTAACTCTCGGACCACGCATTTGTTTTAGTTCATATATTTACAGTATGTCGAAAAAGGATTCCGATTTCTGATGGTATATAATTTGATTTATTTCGTTAAACCCTGTGGGTTTTGTGACAATAGTCCTGTTTATTTTTGAACGCCCCACGTACTAGCACCTATTGTACATTTTTGTATATATAATCATACATTCAATGAACTACATACATGTATATACGAAAGCCGTTCAACTTGGAATGAAAGTAAGCCCATAAAATATATCTTTAATAGATTTTAATGAAAACCAATAGTGAATCCCTTGAAGTATGCATCTCAAACAGATATGCAAAGTTCATTTTTAAAATGCGATTTTATTATTATTCGTAGGAACACTGCGACATGCCGATATTTAATAAGTTTCAAAAAATAGTTTCATATCACTTAGTACATGTGCATGTTTCAATCAAACGAACTAACTTTATCATTTTTAAATGAGATATCATTCCGAAAAAAAACCCAGCACGAACTTATAAAACAATGATTCACTGACTTTTTTCTTAAGGTAATTCTATTCGGTAACAAAATGGCGGTCATGAGAAACAGTTTTAGTACATAGAATACTCTTTAAAATTACCTTAATCACTGTCAAAAAAACCTGAAGAAGCCTTCTGGGCGAAACGTCGTATTTTAATGAATATACATTAAATGTTATTCGTGTTTGGTGGTTTCATTCTATTTTCTTAATCACTGTCGAAATGTTACCCATGATTATAATTACCTTAATCACTGTCGAAATATCACAAGTTTAAATGGGCTTCATATCAGTAAAATCATTTCAATGTTCAATACTCGATGCAATAGTTTTGCTCGAAACTCATAGAAAATATATCTACTTGAATGTCCACGTTGTTGTCGATGCCCAGCATATTACCTTTATTTACCAGCCGGCTTTCTGTTGAAACATGACAGGCATATATATGTGTGTCTCCACCTAGATTTGAACCCGGGGCACCAGATTGATATATAGACGGCAAACGCGCTACCCATTGAGCTACGGAGCTCGTTTAACAGATTGGAGGACGCCAGGTTAACGCAGTGGACATTGCATTCATTTATCACACTAACGATCCATGTTTTGGGTCAAACTATTGTGCATCTTGAGTTATTTTTGGGGTTGAAACTTAACAAAATATAAACAAAAGTGAGGATTTTTGGAATCGGCGGACCACAGTGTCATTTATAATAGTATTATATCAAAAATCATTGCAATCTGATTATATTTACTTTTAGTGTAATATATCATAAGATTGTGTAAGCTTTTAGTTGTTTTGGGGCAAAATCTTACAAAATAGAAACTAAAATAGTAATTTTTGGCATCGGTTTACAGCAATGCCATTATTTTTTAGACGTGCATAGTCCCCTTATTGACCCCTATCCACATATCAAGTTTTATAAACCTAGCTTGGAAACTGTTTGAGTTATGGCATATTTTCACTCTTTCTGTCGCCATAGCAACCACAAAACCGGGGACTAAACATCTAGTCATAGACTTTATTAATATAATGTCCACATATGACATTGGTAATATTTTTATGATAATTAGTAATTTTTATGATAATTAGTAGTAAACAAGATAATTTGGTATATTTTAGTCGTTCAAGAAGTGGTTGCTATGGCAACAAAAATAAAATAAAAGTGTAAAATATTTACACAAAATTTGTTACGCCTCACAAATAAGTACCATTAATCAAATGACACGTTGATTCATAGCAGGTGAACGTTTGTTGGACAATGCCACTAACACACAAACAGTACAAAAATATGTCAATGTTGAGATGTGCGCTTTTGCACAAAACCATACATGTCATTGGTTCCATTGGAAGGTCATAACTTTGTGAATGTTTGGAATTTTGACGAAAATATTTTTTTTATTGTGTACAGGAAAGATTTGTTCGACAGAAAATGCCAAAAAACAAAATTCCAAAAAATTGTCATAAGGGCCCTTTTTTCAGATCTTGGCTCATATATAAATCGTGCGATATCGGTCCATTAGATTTGAATTAGTATTACACATCTAGCGTCACCTCTCGCTTATAAAAGCGTACAACCGGAGTAATAGTTATATACAATATACCAGCTGTTTAATTATGCTAATATAGAAGGTCGAGTGTCGTGTTACAATCTTCGTACTATATTACTCGACAATAGCAGTATGGTAAGAAGTACAATACATATTGGCTGGTGTATAAAAGGAAGACAATTTACCAATACCAGATTCCATACTTCAATTTCCGACTGAGAACTTGTTACATACTGTCCGTGGTATTAATTATAATGCTGTAAACTCATTAATTTTCACGGATGTTAATTTAAGCGGTTATTAAATGTCGGCATATTTTGGATATTGGTATTTAAATAATTTGGTGATTTCTTAAATTCGTGGATTTAAAATAAAGACAAACATATCTTGTTACGTATTTTTGAGCAAGCATACAAGGGGATTTCGCGATCTAGTTCATCTGCGACATTAAAGAATATCAATCCATCGCAAATATTGGTAGAAATCTAGCAGTGATTTGTTGAAAGATAGGTATCATTCAGCCACTCGTACTTAGTAGCCATGCAATATTATCCTAATGTCAACACATTCTGTTAGTAGGTAAACTAATAAAGGCATGGACGTGTTACTTTATTAAAATCATACGGAAATTTTGAAATCGTGTTGATGAGCGGTAAGTGACTTATCTCATTATTTGAACCAATCAGGAAACAAGCGAAACATCACGTGTTCATAAAAATACGGACAATTCATGGCATTACTTGAAACCACACAGGAAACAAGCGATAAATTATGACGAATGCGCCAAACCCATACATATTTGAGATGGAAGAGTACTGTATGCGTACTATTCTGTTTGTTTTTATTTAGTTGGAATTATTCAAATACAAACAAGGCACCCGGAATGTTGTTAAAAAAAGATAAGAATATTGGAATAATGGCCTTGTTCATTGGCTACGAATATGCTTGCATATGAGAGGATAGCGCTTTAGATAGTATGCAAGCACATTGACAATAAACTAGTGGGCTTATCTGGTCGGTGTCGTTACACGGAGTGATGGAATTTACTACTAGAGGAAGCGTTTAGTAACATCGATACTACCAGTGGATTACAGTGATAAATTACTGAGAAACGTTGAAAGCATTTCAACCAGTGGAACAACAATGCGACCATATTATTGGTACCGGCGGTCGTTTGAACCACGTTCTACATGGAGATAAAATAGATAGTGACAAACAGTATTGCGTGGTCACTCGTCGTTAAAACATAGGAATAAGAATTCGTCAGATGACTTTGTGATATCATATCGCAAAAAGGTTAATGTAAAATCTGTGTTGTGTGTTGACTTGTTCCTTGTGATAAAATATCGGATACAAACGAGTGAAGCTCTTAATTCATTAGAAAAAAAATAAAATAAGAAAACAGCGGAACTTATATTTGAAATAAATGTGCCTTCTATCCATCAATTAAAATGAACGTTTTATACATTCGGTAAGAAATGAAATAAGAAATACCGGGCTTATATTTGAAATACATACAGTATTTAAATTAACTTTTTGTACATTTGATAAGAAATAAAAATATGAAATACTGGATTTATATTTGAAATACATTATTAAATTTTCTATTAACTTTAAAAATAAGGTTAACTGATGTGAAAACTGTGTGATAATCAAATTGTTACCAAATTGCTTAGAAAGAGAACAACATAATTGGAATACACAATGCACAGTTTCGTTGGCAACTGAAAACGCTGTTTCAAATTTTATATTGTTTCCGGACAATGCCTTAAAATATGCTGTGACGGATTAAATCATTGTATATTAATTGGTTATTAATTGTTTTCAAATCTTGTTTGCATTAGAAGGAATTTACGTGATACGCATTTCATCGAAAAGTTCTCTTAAACTAAAATGGATGCTTTAAAGGAAGCTAAAGAATGGCTGTTTCATAAATTCCAAGGGAGCCATGCTACCGACGGAATGGTCAGTGCTCCATTTAGAGGGGCCACTGCATTGACCCCAAAAAATATTCCAGAATTTGTAATTCCAGGTTCGGAGCATTCGTCAAGGCGTACAAGCAGTGAAGCTTATTCAGAATTGGATTTTGGAGTAAAGCGAAACAGTTACGGTGGAAGGAGTTACACAAGTTCCCCACCTGGAAGTCCAAAGTGTATGTCTCCATCCGAATCAGCACCTTGTATACGAGGTATGAAAGATGGACAGGTCAAATCAGCCCCAGTAACACCTAGACACGAGGTGAAACATATGATTAGTAGTAGAGACATTTATTCTTCACATGGCCTTGTCGTTAACAATATGAATGGAACGAACGATGATCCATTGTCATTTGCTGCGATAAGTATTCCACATTTTCGTGTGAAAACTCCATACGGATTCACAACCTTAACAGAGAACCCTCACACGCGAAGAAAAGAGTCATTATTTCACGTTGGTAACGAAGGCTTATTGCCGAAGCGTGGTTCTAAGACATTTAGACAAAATTCTCTCGGTAAGCTCAATGTGATAGACCGATCATCGCCGGAATTGAATCTACTATCTCGCTCACATCCTAATGTTTCCAATTCCGCTAGCAAAAGTATGCCATCCGTGGTTGTGACGGTAGCAAGACAGAACACCATGAGCAGGTCACCCTCTCCAGATATGGAAAACATTGGGGATTTATCAAATCGTCGATTATCACCTGCTTATAATATGTACGGGGATACAAAAAATGGTAAGATGAATACAAACTTATTAAACCGACATAATAGATATTACAACCGCAGACGGTCATCTCTCGGAATACCCAATGGGAGTGACAGTAACATATCGAGTGGCTCAAGCGACATGTCTTCACTGATTGGGGACTCACGTGAACATATAGGTGATGGACAGAGACTTAGTCTTGGGGATCTTAAACTCCCTTCCCCACCGAGCCCAACATTAAAAAGACATTCAGCTCCAAACATTAATGCTGGAAATAAACAGAGCCTTTTAGAAATATCAAAACCAAGGTCAAGCTCCTTCAACATCATTGATACATCGAAACAATTATTATACAATCCTAATCACTCATTTGCTCCGTTTGGCGAACTTAAGTTCAGTTTTCAATACCTGGCCGCCTCAAAACAATTCAAAGTGACACTCATCAAAGCAGAGAACTTAGGAGGACACCAAAAACAGGATAAAACTATGAATTCATACGCTAAACTATGTTTGATGCCTGGAAAAGTTCAAAAGCAATCAAGTGCTGTTATAAAGAAGACTAGGCACCCTGTGTTTGATCAAGACATGTATTTTCACGAAATATGTTTGACTGAGTTGCATAGCATGACGTTGCTCATTAAGGTATTTGCAAAGAATGTGAACTTCAAACCTCAAGAATTTATTGGTGAAGTTTCAATTCCATTGGAAAATTACGATGTCATGGTAGAGAATCGAATATGGAAAGATTTGGAGTCACACAAGGAAAAACAGGTAAGGCGATATTTTCTCACTTAATTAAAACAGCACACTTCTTCAAGTTGTTAAGGTTTCGAACTTAACCATGACTTTTTTTAGTACCGGTAAAAACATTTGTGGCATTTCATATGAGATATAGAGAAAGTATTTCCCATTAATTTAATATAATTTGCTCTAAGATTGTACATGGACAGTGTACCATACACGAAACGGCAAAATCATGGGTCACAGAGCATGGTTCAGAGTTATCTTCCCTTAAAACTAGTGTTTTTCTTCAAATTCGTTGATTCAAGGTAAATAACTCATAAACAAGTTCGGTAACCCCTATGATTATTTTTTTGTTTTAAACATGATTCTGCGTTCATATACAACGTTTAAACAAATTCTATTGTTAGGAATTTGCCTTGTTTTTCATCCAAGAGACTGCAGCGGGCTGCTTTAATAAGATCTTTCCAACAAAAAGCTGTTAGCGTTCGATAGATATGATTGTCTGTATGAAATGTTTGGGGGCAATTATCATATTATACAAATAACTACATGTACGTATTGATTTTTATACAAGGTGATTTAAAATCGAAATATACATTTATGTCCGAGTACGTATTTAGACGTTTTGATAGGTTGTATCAAATATAACTACATTTGTATTCGAAAGGACGATTTAAACTACTGAATCGCGTTGTACATTCTAATTTGAAAATAGAAGATATACTATTAGTCTTTTAAAATCTTGTTTTCGACCCATTAGCTTACTTAATGTAAGTAACATCGACTTTAGAAACAAATTACAATTTAAACTAACTTCAATCGACGGATGTTGCATGAGGTTATATAAAACAAATTTTGTATTGATGCGCACCGAATTGTTTTGTTCACACTATGTCATGCCTGTTTCGTGACTCGATGCGAGTTAATAGAGAGGTTGCGATGCGAACGTGAACGACTACGAGTATGTGTATTTACCCGTACGTGTATACGTACGCGTTGCAATTTAAATTGGCTTGCGAAAGACAGGTGTAGCATGATTTCTTCGTGAATCGATAATGATTTTTTATATAAACTCAATGAAACTATGGGCGATGAAACCTTGGGTTTCCGTGTGCGTACGCATACCTGTGTGACATAGTACACACTATATTTTCGTCTGTCACACGTCGGTTTCTTGTAGAAACTACACACACCTGGATGACAAAATACTCAAAGTAGTATTCACGTTCACGTACACGTTACACGTTGACTTTCGCAACCTCTCTATTATGTCATGATAGCCGTGTAGATTGATGTTTATATTCAACCTCTTGCATTAAACCACATTAACTTGAAACTATATCCATAAAATATCATAGCAGTCTTTCTAATCACGCACGTTAATTAAACTGCGTGATCTAATCAAAATCGCTCTAGATCTATCTATATATAATGCTGAAGGAGTGCAACGTATTCCCCCTCCAAAATGAAATCCCGTAGCCAGTGCTATCAAAATAAAACATACAAGCGATCAAGTTAGCTCATTCGACGACTAATACTTATAGGTACCCAATCCAATCGACAATCGTACAGAGAATCACATGATATTCACGGGCTCAACATGGTTAGCTCAGAGCATTTAACATTGATTATCCGCGCTTATTCGTTGCCCAATCAGAGTTGTTATTTTAGCAAATCGAAACATTCTAACGGTACAGTAACGAAACACACAAGGATCAATTAGCTCCATGTCAAATGTTCTGTACTATAGCAGGCTTATAGTAACACAAATTGATCCAAATGAGATTTATTGTTGCCAATCCTGAAAATACCACGTGTTCTACCGGAAGTAATCTTCTGTGTGAAGAGTTTAAAAGTACGAAAGAAGACTTTTTTAAAGCATTAGGATTGACTTGACCATTAAAAATATCGGATTGGTCCGATCTCGTTATATGCGACAAGTAACTCTAATAACATGTAACGGTCTTGCGTTTGGAACGTGAATTCAGACATTGTAATTATAAACTAGATGATATGATCAGCTTGGTATTAATTAAGTACTTGTTAAAGGGACTGCCTGTCGTATTGGTGTATTGCAAAAACTGTCAAATATTCATGTAATTTTGATAAGTTGCCTGTATATGCTATACACAACCACATTGACATAAAAAATAACGTTGAAAACATCGGCAGTGTGTAGTTATTTAGCATTTTTACACCCAAAATTCTATAGGGTATTAATACCCTATAGAATTAGCACTACTATCACTTAAATTGCCTGAAAACATTTTCCATTCGATGAAAACGAATTGCGAAAGGAACGGAATACCTGACATATGTTTCGGCTTTAGTTTGTTGAAGTTACAGTTTGATAATGTGTGAGTTACATAATTCACAAAGCATTTTGGAAGGAAATTCTGCGATATTTTCAAAAGGAAAAATATCGAGTGCTGAATATCGAGAGTGATTTAAATGGCTTATATGCCATAAATATTTCACAAAGCAACCACCAGTGGCTTTCTATTAGTAAACATAAATACTTGGTTAGGTAGGAAACTTATGTCATACAAAAAATTTAGCCCGATCTGTGAGGCAGCCCCTTTTAGTGTAACTAGTGTTAGGCGCTCTACGAGTACTTCGACTTGCTGCATTTAATTTGACGAAACTGATATTGTTTGTATAGCCTAATATCAACTCATTGCATGATTCTGTCTCAAAAACATGTTTAGCCGTAACTTGACGTATCGTATTATAGTATACCTATCGAACAAGGCATATATCACGATACGGTCACCTTGGTGTTAACAACAGTTTACGATTTTGCGAAATAAAAAATATTGCTATAACAATAACACATTATGGACAACAAGCAGTCTGGTAAGAGACATTAAGCTATATATGTATAACTGACGATGGCTATTTTATGATATTATCTGTAGAATATAGCGTGGTTTTTTATTCTCTAGGCTGTCATATGTACATAAAAAGATCTCCCGTGAAGTCGATGCAATATTAACCAGTAGCAAATGACATTGCCTTAAAAACGATAATTAATCCATCTAACGCTACAATGGCTGAAGTAATGGTATTTTAGCAGCTATGTTAGCGTGTAGATCAGGATATGTATCTTCCGGTAATCTAGAAAATTATTTCTGATTTTGTGAACTCTCTTAACTTCACGTTCATATCTGAATTACCAGAAAAACGAATACATCACAGAATTTGCTCATGTAATTAGCGTAATTAGTGTAATTTAGAGTCATGAAAATATAAACAAACATGCATGCACATGATTTTTGTAGCTGGCAATCTATTCTAAATATGAGCCGTTCTCCGGGAAAACCGGGCTTAGTAACATTGTATTAGTATTTATGTAATTAGGTTAAGAAAAGCCTCCCAAATGAGAAAAAAAATCATGTTCTTTGATTTAATTTTAAGTTCACGGATGATATAGAACTATGTCTGAGCTTTTTTTCATTAAATAACGTTAAAATTTATTCTGTTGTTGCTATGGTGCACATTTCTGAAGAGTATCCATATTGCGAAATCGAGAGATTAGCGGTTAAAAACAGTAGCTACGTTTGTCTAAAAGCTTAAATTCACGTTAGTGAGTGGTTACTTTTAAAAGTCTGTAACTATGTAATGTGATGTTATATTTTGCTCAAATTTTCAGAAACTGTTCAAAAGAGTCTTGTCTTTCTAGTGCTATATTATCATGATTTTCAAAAAATGAGATTCATTGAGATTTCTTTTTGTCAATCATCACTTGTTCTACCGGAAGTAATCTTCTATGTGAAGAAGAGTTAAGCGGAATTAGCTCAATGGTAACGGTCTCGACTGTCCATCTAGAGGTCGTGGGTTCCATCCGCGGCATCGGAACTTGGCCTTCCTGAAATATATATAATAGTTCCTGCTATATCAGACCGTGTGTAATGCAAAGTATCTGGGTAAAGGTGCCAGGAAACTGTGTATCGGTGTTATACACCGGGCACTTTAAAGAACCAGGCTGTCTATTCGAAATAAGAGCTAGGAGCACTTCTGCAGCACCGGACATGCTCGTATCTTATGTCTCTCTCTCTCTCTCCCTACATGGGGATTTCTATCAGTCTGTCCCTCTTGTCAGATCATGCTGTATCTACACTGGTAGAGGATGCACCTGCGCACTTAATGTGGCTGCAACACTATAATGTGAATTGCCTTTGAACGTATGTTCGCTTGAAAAAGGCGCTTTATAAATCTGGTATATTTATTTAATTATTTATTTATCTACTTTAAGAGTTGAAATCACGAAAACACGAAATAGTTCTACAATTGTTATTGATTTGACCATTAGGAATTGCGGATTGGTCCAATATATTCATGACATATGTAAAAACTATTAATATGCAACAGCTTTATGGTTTGGAAGTAAACTAACCAATTTCAGCTGATAATATGAACTAAGGCATGGCCTTTAACGGAGATTTTTTCTTTCTTAATTAATAAATTTTTGTAGATTGTATGTATCTATGTATGTACAGTTTACATAAAGAAACATGTATACATTTTAACTACAGTCATGTACTTAAGGGTAAACAGGAATCAAAGAGCTGAAAGACCTGAGGTTGTTCAAATGTATGTCATTCTGATCACCCCGGCTTTATGCATTGCAATATTTAGTAGACAAACTGAGCTGGCCGTACTTTCACGATTAGAATTAATGCATGCAGGGAAAGTACAAATCAAATAGTTTTCTGCAGCCAGAAAATTTACTGGTATTGCTTAGGATGCAGTTAGGATGCTGATCAAAAAGATAACATTAAGTCGGACAGGGATGGCTACACTCTACTTAACCAGTCGAGCACAGAAAACAAAAAAATATACAAGGCACAATGCCCAACACCCATCCGAGCGAGAAAAATGATCCGCCCAAATCACAGCTGTCATAAATCTGAATGAAACAGTTTCAGCAATCAAAAGGCTGAATGCCCACTCAGAATGACCTAGTTTCAAATGTAAAACGGCGGAAAGATACAATAATAAATAAGCACCTAAAGCCCGGCCGGATGACTTAGTTTCAACAAGCAACAAGCCTTAGTCGAGTGTCACCAAGAATGACCTAGCTCCAATAAGCTGAACACCCCAAGCTGAATGACCCAATTTAAACAACCCAATTTAAACAATTAGTATGCCAAAGTGAGCAACCACGCTACATGACCATTCCGGTGTATGTTTAAATTTATTAGTCAGAATAATAAGCCAAATAATCAGAAATGTGTAATATCGAATACTACGACAGGGGCGTAGCCAGACTTGAATTGACTCATAAGGCTTGAAGTTGGTGGTTATGGTTGGGGGTCCTCAAGATTCGTGAAAATTTGAGACTTATATTTATATTTAATGTTACGCACGTGTGACATCAGTATCGCTGGCTACACACCTGACTGATTAATCTAACATAACCGACTATATAAAACAGTTTATACAGAATAGTACATGGTATCATCTACGGGAACGTTAATAATGTAACAAGGTTAGCAAAGTATGTAGCCGGACCAGGGCTCAAACCTGGAACAATTTGCTATATATTAAGAAGGTTCAATGCTCTACCGAGTGAGCTTAGTGGATTCCTACAAAGTTCTCTTCCTTATCAGTAATTAAATCCTATACTAGCTCCAGGTATCCTACAGACAGACACTATTAGTATATTTTTTAGGGAAATTCTTAACTCTCATTTGAATGAAGCTTGTAACAAATAAATTTTTCCAAACATTTTAAAATCAAAGTTAAACCCCTTTCACAATTGTCGTATGACGAGTCTTCGATGTAAATTTGAGGAATATCCTGTGTCCGTCGTACAACAAACTTAAGAAATTTTGTCGCGTTTGACACCATCGGACCACAAAATGCATTTTTATAATTAAATTGACATGTATTTCAGTTTAATACTAGCATTTAGCAAGTTCCTATTTGCAAATATTTATTATTATTTGAAAATAAAGAGTTTGGTTGGACGTCTTGATTAATTATACCCAGCTGCTGAAACTTATTTTTTAAACCAGCTAATAGTTTGACAATGCTTTTATCGTACGACGGACGTGCTACAACTGTTCATCTTAAGGCTTTCGCGCGTCAATTGTTATGACCTGCGACCATCGCATGACCATCATACGTCTGTCTGTCGTGTGGCGGACGCACGATAGTTCCAAAAATGCATCGTTGAGCTGTCGCACCATTTCCAGGCGCAAATTGGTACATTTCCATGTAGATCCATAAGCCTTGTGCGACGAAAACATTCCTACGACAATTGTAAAAGGGGTTTTAGTCATGGCTCCTATATATTTTGAAATAAATTACGCATGTTTATCCGGTAATGTCGATAAGGTGAATATGAATTGGAATAAGTAGATCATAACTTTGCCGATGCAGACTTCAAATTTCACTTTTCATGGCAGACATTTTGGTGGAACAGTTGTCGAGTGATAAGTGCTCTCAACTTAGTACCGATCCAGAGGTCCCTGGTTTGAATCTCTGCCGGGGCACGGGAACTTCAAAAACACTTTAAGTAGTGGGAAATTAAAACTAAATTAATACCAAACTAAAGAGGCCTCAATCGGCACTGATGACGAAGCCCGACTCACCAACATCCACTTCTGAAAACCATGCACAAAACAATTGTGGTTTTAACAATGTTATTGTGAAGGCATACACACATCATGTTGGTTAGACTATAGGCAAGATGCTAACAGAGCGAACACTTTACCAACTGAGCTATCCAGGCATTAGTCAAACGTATTGGACGCGTACAGTATACACTGTAGCGGCTCAGTTGAAAAAATGAAAACTGGTCAAGCTGGCCAAATACATTTCTCCCCTATCAGTAATTTAATCCTGTACACAATACTACAGTTATCTCATAAACATTGCTATCCAAAGCACAATACACATGATACAGACGGAACAGTGTCAAAGAGTCATTTTACATTTTGTTTTGGTACAAACTAATGAAACTTGGACGAATAATTTCGGTCCTAGGTACGAATAGGAACGGGTACGACAGGAATTTGTAGAAAGTTGTACTTACCAAACCTTTAATAACAACATGCGTCATCGGATGTTGATTTTATTGTATAAGTATGCTAATTGCAAGTATTAAAGACGATTTTCCTTGCTTAACAAGTACTTAGCCTGTACACCTACAAGTTCGTGCATCTTATATTTGAAATGGGCGCATCTGCACAAAAACAAACACACAGGCATTAACCATGTGATAAACAATATCAATTATCTGTCTATAAACAAATTCAAACAAAAAAATGAATGTCAAACTGCAAAAACTTGCAAAATCGGCCTCAAAGTTACATGCAGTCTGCAGTCTTGATATAAACATTTGTGACCTATAAGTTCGTGCACATAAACTGGTGACGTCATAAGGATCGCACGGGAAGGATTTTGCCAACAAAAACTTTTGTAAAATAAAGTTTGATTATCTGTCTGTAAGTTAGCACCAATTTCCATTCGTAGATATATCTTATCTAATGCAAATTTTGAGGAAAACAATGGTCACCCTAATTCGCGACCGGAAGCGGTGAATATGTAAACAGTAAAATCGGTGCTCGGACAAAACTCACCGTGAACGTAACGAAACCTGTTTTTTGTCGCATTTTTTGTATTATTGGGCTGGATAAATGTCTTGTAAATAACTTAAAACAAATTTGGACACAAAAATGAGATTTTAGCAGAGAAATGAACGTTTTTCTAAAATGCACGAACTTGTAGGAATGCACGAAGTTATAGGAATAGAGGCTACATCGTGTAATCGATGGTCGGCTTCTCAGACGAATGCAATCACGTAGAATGTTGAGTTACTTCCCCTGTTACCTGGCTATCGCTCCGGACCCGGGATTATTTATTTATTTTGTATAGCGTAATTTGAAATCTGCAGATGTTCAGAAAACCTAAAAAATATAGAAGTACAGCTACGAATTGTTAGTTTTCAACTAATTTGAGATTACAATATTGGTTGAATCCTCGTACCAATCATAACTACTCTCGTACGTCACTGCGGCTCTTCGATGAGACCGGAAGACTGTCTTGAGTCCCGTCGTACTATAGCGTTCTATAGAAGCGTATGGGAACCAACCCAAAAACCGGAAATCCATACCTTTTCAGCTATTAGTGGGGCGAAACTTCGGCCGATGACGGAAAGACCCGAGTTGTTACGATTGCCGGGAAGACAATCGGTACGGCCTCTACGACATTTATAGGCTGCTGATTTAGGAAAAAAGCCAAACTCAGACGTCTCGGAGATGTTTTTTCAAAACCTTTGGTTTTGAAAAAAATCTCCTATAATGATATAAACCGCGACTAGATAAAATGAGGGGATGGTTCTGCTAATTTGTCATTTGGTTAATAGGTGACAGTGATGTAGGGTTAACGCATGTTTTTTCGTGCTAAAACACCTGCAGAGTCCCGACGGACGGTTGGTGCCCACGCTCCCGAGGGACTCTGCAGATGTTATAAGTCGAAAAACATGCGTAAACGCTATTATAGCTTACAAAATATAAATTAATGCGTTTGTATTTCAAAATAATGATATTTTGGCGGGAGATTTTGTGGCGACTTCGCGAAAACAAACGTTACGTCTAACTAGTTATTGTTATGATCGTCGATTTTTATAGATACTGCGGGTTTGTTTAAATTTATAATTGAAATATTATGGAAAACTAATTAGTAGTTAGCATTAAAATGGGAATTACTGTTCATATGACGCTGTATAATGTTTATAGTTGCCGGTGCGGCCCTGAAATGAGCATACGTAAAACTGGGCGTTAACAGCGCGTGAATCTGTATGTTTACGCATGGTTTTCGTCCCGTTAACGTTTGGGCAAAATCACCGTTTTTATGCTATAAAATATGTTTAAACTAAATGTCACACATTTTAACCAACTAGAAATCTGGTTTCGTCGAATAAGAGACATTCATTTATTATACACCTATCCGTGTATTGCCATAAATACAGACCAATTCGTATAGTGGAATACAACACGCCAGTTGACATTTCCCGTATAATGCATGTCTGAATCCGTATCATGCATGTCTGACGTTTTTCACGCCGTAAATATACCGGAAATCATGACGTCACGTATAAACATATGACGCGTTTTATACAACAAAAATATACGGCATTATACAAGCAACTCAGGGTTAGTCGGCCTAGCGTATCAACAAACTGTAGTGGTATTCCGTATATATATGACAGACACCTTTGGCTTTTTTATAATATTGTCCGAAGAATCTGTGTGATGTTGTGTCTTATTCCCAAGGCTGTCGTATGTATATAAAAATATCTCCCGTGAAGTCGACGCCACATTAACCAGTAGCAAATGACGTTGCCATAAAAACGATAATAAATCTATCTAATGCTACACTAGCTAAAGTAATGGTATTTTAGCAGCTATGTTAGCGTGTAGATCAGGATATGTTTCGTCCGGTAATCCAGACAAATAAAATCCAAATCCACACATTGTAAACTCTCTTAACTTCACGTTCATATATGAATTACCCGAGATACGAATACATCACAGAATTTCCACATGTACATAGCGTACATATACACTCTAAAAGTTAGAGCCATGAACATATAAACAAACATACATGAACATAATTTTTGTAGCAGGCAATTTATTTCTGAGCACAGATATTCACGTATTTTTAATCCGTCGTTTCAAAGATATTCAAAACGTCGATACAAAGATTTTCAATCTGTACATTCTATGTAAATTAAGCGACTGATGTTGCATGAAGTTCTACTTAACATGTTTTGTATCGGAAAGCCTTGAATTGTTCTGTTCTAACTACGTCATGCCTGTTTCGTCGCTTGATGAGACGTCGTCATAACTGTCGCGTGCATTGATGTTTACAACTCCTACGCAGTGATTTCCCTTGCAGTTTCGCTCTCAAGTACAAATGCGTTTACAACGTTAAACGCTGCGCGGAGTTATTTTTATAATCAGCCTTTATCATTAAACACACCATAAGGAGAATAAAAAATCACATGATGTTCTCGGTCTAAACATGTAAATTGGGCTGATAGTTACTCGACAAATTGATCCAAATGAGATTTATTGTTGCCAATCCTGAAAATACCACGTGTTCTACCGGAAGTAATCTTCTGTGTAAAGAGTTTAAAGTACGACAACACGAATTATTTCAAGCTTTAGGATTGACTTGACCATTAGGAATAACGAATTGGTCGAATCGCATTATATGAGACAAGTAACAACATTAACATATAACGGTCTTACGTTTGTAAAGTGAACTAATCAATCTGAATTATAAATCGCGACTAGATAACATCAGGGATAGGTTTTAGTTAAATCCTTACATGTATAACGCGTAATAGTGTAATTGTTTTCTGCGGTCGGCTACTATCTGCATTTAATTTTAGGACCATGTCATTGTTTATACAGATCTAGGTTAATATCAACTATTTCCAGTGTTGTTAGTGAAGTACATGAACCTGTTTACCTTCAACAGTGTAAGACCTTTTTCAAAATTGCAAGAGCGATCTCAAATTATGTAGGGCGGGCCGTCACTTAGTTTTAGAACTTGTTGACCAACCGTCTGGTTTATTGTTGGCAATGCAATATATTATATCCAAACTACAAATCACACATTACGACCACCTAGACATTTGGCTTGATTTGTCGGATAAGAGACAATCAGCTATATTACTGCCACTGGCTATCTGACGAATATATTTTGCATGATGTTTTATTCCCAAGGCTGTCGAGTGTATATAAAAAAGAACTCCCGTAAAGTCGACACCACATTAACCAGTAGCAAATAACATTGCCATAAAAACGATAATTAATCCATTTAATGCTACACTGGCTGAAGTAATGGTATTTTAGCAGCTATGTTAGCGTGTAGATCAGAATATGTTTCTTCCGTTAATATTGACAAATGTTCCTGACATTGTGATTTTGTTTTACCTCACGTTCATATTTGAATTATCAGAGAAACAAAAACGTCAAAGTTCTGTCTGCCTCATATATAGAGCTTACTTGTTCACTCCAAAGAAATGCCTATTTTTATATAAAAGCCATAACATTCTTGTGTAATCTCGTTTGTGCTCTCGTTTGTTTTTTCTGTTGATGGCAGGGAAGACAGGAAGCAACAAAACTGTATAACAAGAATGACAATAAACAAGAATGTTATGGCTTTTATACAAGTCACATGGCGCATATATTTCAGTAATCTTTAACACAAGCCCATAACACATAAAGTAAATGGCGGCTTCATGGTTGAATGTTTACTGTTGTCAGTTAATTATACAAAACTGCTAGAGTTGAAAGTGGTGTGTTGTTATAGCGCCCATTCACCACAACAGCTTTGATGTTTTAATCAGTGTCAGCAGTAACCTTTCTCCACGACGAGTAAGCAAATTCCTACTTTTATAGAAGAACTTCCGACAGCTAAAACCACAGGAACTTGCATTTATAATTTGAAAAAAATTTCGCTAAAATTATATGTCAATACTTTATAAGTACAGGGTGATCATTAATATATGGTAACATAAATAACTTTAATAACTTTGTTAGATTTTATGATAGAGATGTGGTTGTAACCTTATTATAAAGCTAATGAGCCCAAGTTTGTTTGGATATGAATAATAAATACATGTGATATAAAAGTGACGTCCATATCGTCCTTGATGCTGCCGTACATTTTCAGTGATTTCAAGAAATTTGGCCACTGTATCATTTTGCCGAAGGCGATACATTTACTTGGCCTCTGTACTCACCAGACTTAAACCCTTCGGGTTTCTTTTAATGTGGATGCCTAGAGGAAGGAATGAATAATCCAAAACCAGAAACAATAAACTTAAATACAGTGTGGAATTTGTAGCATCGGTGGTGTAACATGCAATGTTTCAATTGGTTATTTTCGACGTATTTTTGGGCTGGTTTTGCAGTTTTGTAGAATAAAGGGGAATGTTTCGAATTTATGCTGTGAAAAATGTATGTGACATTTGAAAATGATTTATGTGTAGAATAAAACTTACATATGTATGTTAATTAAAGGTACATAACAATATATATTATCTTAACAACTGACAAACTTATTAAAGTTATTTATGTTACCATATTTTAATGATCACCCTGTATTTTTAAATAGAATACTCCAGTTTAGTTACTCCCTGTCGAGAGCTACACACGAGCTCAACGTAATAGTTCTCCTCTATCTAAAATTCAAAATTCTAAAAATGTTCAGCAGAACGCGAGTAGTATTTGTCATATAAAAAGTGCAGTTGTTGCAAAACATTTTGAAATTGAAATATGCCATGCTAGAAAATTCACAGATAGGTGATTGATTCGTGCTGGTTTTTTTTGTTGTTTTTGGTTTAACGAAAACATACGAAGAGTGATATTAGAACCATGCAGTCGTCTTTAAGAACGCCAAGAACATAATTATACGTGTTTGATAATGCACGAACTGTTGCGATTATTTGCTTTATTATTCAGCGTAGCTTAATATGACATTGTGGTCATCCTTTTGGCTAGTGATTGTGCTGTTTGTTGTTGCATTTGGTGTGTCTTTTTGTGTCTTTCGTGTCGTTCCGATTCGTCTGCGAGTTCACCTACCGGTCCCCTAGTTTCGCATTTCGATATGAATTACTGGAAAATGATGTTAAATCTGATTTAAAGCTCAGAAAACGTCAAACACGTATACTAATCTTCTCCAACTGTCCTTTGGTCTTCTCTTATACCTCTTCTAGTATGGCTGTTCCTTCCATGCGGAGTACATGGCATATTCATTTCAACCTCATTCGCTTGATCTCAACTGTAAGAAAGGGGTCTTCTGCTTGCCCTGTGCTAATGATTTGCAACAACCTGTTATGGTGATTTTTTTATCCGTATGAGAAATTTAGTTAAAAAAACAATCAACAATCATCAAATCTCATTTTTCGTCATTTTGATCGAGGTCACTTTCTTGTAAAAGTAACAATTTGTTGAAGGTTCTTTTTGTGTCTTTCGTGTTTTGCATTTTCAGGTGGTTGAGTGCTACCTTTCCTCTCAGATTAATTATTATTAAATTAATATTAAATTTAATACGAGTATACGTGACTGTAAAAACTACGTACCATAAAGCTGTAATGAAAATACAACTGAAAATGTATAACGTGATGCGTTCTTCTTAATATTCTTCTTGTAGTGTTTAATTTAGATGGGAACGGAACGTGAAATGTAATCTGATGGTATTTTTTCTTTAGATAATTTAAATATTCATGCTGTTACATTAAAACCACGTCTTAGATCCATTATCATTGTCAGAAAAAACACTATGCATGGTATTATATAAATGTCAGTCGGAGATTTGAGATCAAGTGACATCATTTTTTTAACAATAAAACGAGAAACTTTCAAAATTAGAAATGCTTACTTCATAAACAGCCGAACTGTCAACGTATTCAATAATATGTATTGTAATAAAAAATAAAAAACGAAATACAATGGACTCTACAAATTTAAATATTTTTCCATAGTAAAGTGCCAGATGAATACAAACAATATGCTAGTATGCAGTGTAGCTGTACCACGTGACTTTGACATCACTTAAGGCTATAAATCCCAGACGGAATTAGTCAACATTTCTAGGAAATATACGCCACGCCAAGGGGGAAACTATTTGATTTCCATTAAATATAAGATCTTTTTCAGCAGCTTCTCCGTTTTTCTAGCACTGTATGCAATAGATACAGTTTCAAGCCTTTTCTTTTCCAAGATTCCACAGGATACTGGAAATAAACTACTACGCTGCTAAAAAAAGATCTGATCTTTCTTGGACAGCAATTTTTTCCCTTATCGGGACGTACATTTTATTCCCAAAGTTGACAAATTTCGTCTTGGACCTGTAGCCAAGAGTCACGTGGTATTGCTACACTGACACTTAAATATTTGAATACTGACATCACTTTATAGGGACAAATGTTTCCAAACGCTCTTTGCATCATTTTTCATATACCGACATATTCGTTACAACGACATTTTGATTAGGAACAAACAGCGTCGTTGTACCGAGACATGACTGTATCTCGCTGGAGAAGAGACATACGACATACGTATATTGGACATTTGGTGACACCCTCTGACGTATATGGCTCGTAATAAGTGAATATACAACACCACGCACTTTGAACACCATTATTTGTACTTTAAAGTAATGGTGACATTTTACCCCATTTTGTCGGCCTGATATGTCGCTATAAATCCCTTAATGGTGTGTTGTCTTTGAGAAGATTTACAAATATTTACCATGGATCATTGGGTTATAAATCATTTAATCAAGAACACGACTTTGGGAAGGGTACGAATATAGCTACTTACTTACTACTGTCAATTGTCAAAGAAGCTAAAAGGAATGAAATTTAGAAAACCTTTTGACTTTGCGTAACTTGAAACGCATGCTAGTATTTGAATGGGTATTTTTACATGCTGAAGAATCGGACTCGTACCCGGAGGAGGAATGCATTTACATGTATTTTAATCATTGTCTTAAGTGTCATGCTTCCAATACTATTTCAACCTCTTTATACTGACACGAAACGAACTAGCAGTTACCTCGTACTCAGAGCATCAAGCAAGGGAAACATATCAGGACCACTACTTACACATTTTTACATGTTACGGTTTTGGATCGAACCTGACACCTCCCCAACTCAAAACTCAACTATATAAATTCGGACAGGGAAGGAGGCACTCAACTTAACCAGTCGGCCACAGAAAACATAAAAAACATCACATACATGTACCACAAATATATACGGCACAATGTCCAACACATAACCGAACGAGAAAATGAACTGCTAACGTCTCAGCTGTCATCAGGCTGAAATACACCAGTCTTGCGTCTTTTAATAATTTACGAATGCTTGCACTTGAACTGATAATAGACTTGTTGAAAATAACTCTTTTTACTGTTTTAAATTTATTCACAAAGTTTTAAAGTCAAGGAGCCAGATTTCAAAAAGGGGCTTAAAATGGAATTTCATTTACCTCATCTTGTAGAAAATTCTCATTGGCATTTTTGAATAATATGGACATTAAGGCTTTGAAAAAAGGTGGATGCCAGATCTATCTGAAAGTGGTGCAGATTTTTTTGACAAGGGCAACAACTTTTGCTTCTGACCAAATTTATGAAAACACCCAATATCCTGTGTTCTGGTGTGGAGTTTTTGTAACTTTTTATTTCGTTGCTGATATAACACATGATAAACATAAGCATGAATAAAGCATAACATATACAGGGTGTCCAAAAAGAAAGTATACAGTTTCAGTGTATATTTATTAAATCTCTTCATTCTGCTATCGTAAAAAAATTTGCACATGTGTAGAATAAAGGTGTATGTTTTTTCTGGGACCAGTTTTGAGATTATAACTTGGATAGTTTTTAGAAAAAATTACATTTACTGAAATTACCTTTTTTTGCCCGTGACGTCTAGTCAGTAATTCATGACGTTCTCAAGATGTCTACGCTTCTTATGTTTTCCTTCTTGCACTTCTTTTAAACTATTAATAACATTTGAACATGTATCTAAACTGATCGTCTTAAATTGACATTTTTCTAAAAAATATACGGGTTATAATCTTAAAATTGGTCACAGAAAAACATCTTTTGTCTATTCATGTGCAGATTTTCATTGCGATAGCAGATGACAGGGATTTGATAAATATACAATGAAACTGTATACTTTCTTTTTGGACACCCTGTATATTGATACATGAACATAACTCTTACTCTAGGTTATCGAAGCGGACTGAATGAAAACAAACTACCGTAACATATTAATAAACTTTCTGTCTTCCTTCCACCAGTCAATCTTAGAACTGTAACACACAGATTGTTGACGTCGACAGTGGCATTGTGCTGTTGATGAAAATGACACATTACGTCTAGCAGAGGAATTTGCTAGATTCTAGCAGCTGGTAAAGACATATTGTAATCATGATTTGATGACCAATTGTCACTGACATATTTATGGTATGAGGAGTATTGGTGCTACCATCTGTCCAGAATATGCGTATATCACACAGCTAATAGCCATTTTACTGTTGGAACTAGGTCATCAAGCTTGGGCATTTCAGTTTTTGATAGCTGAAACTGGTTCATTTAGAGCTTCATCAGCTTTGACATGGGAGGATTAAAACTTGTTTAGTTGGGCATTGTGCCTTTTATGTTTTTATGTTTTCTGTGCTCGGCTGGTTCAGGTGGACATTGTACCTTGTGTGTTTCTTTATGTTTTCTGTGCTCGGCTGGTTAAGCTGAGTTTTGCCTTCCCTGTCTGAATTAATATTATCTTTTTGTACATACATTAATATGTATGTATAGTCACTGCGGTATACCGTACACCGGATATTGCACGTTAATTCGAGTAATATCGTTACTATTCGCGACACTGGACTGGAGATGAGTGTAAGTTCAGCACGATACTTTTCAAACGACTGATTCCATGGTTTTAAGCATCTTCAGATAATTATATAGCCATGGCAGTACATCACACTATAGCAGGTATTCGTTCAAGTGCTTCAATTGTCTTGAAATAGGCGGCTGCTCACTCTCAAATGTTGATCATAATGCTTCAAATGTGTTTGGAATGATTGTATAACCAGGGTATAATTGTTTTTTAATGGAGCATTTTTTTATGATGAGCTAAAATATGTTTACACTAAATGTCAGTACAAATGACGAAAGTATATAAATATTATTACTAAAACAGGTACACGAAACTTTGCAGATTATTGATTCTTACTGTACTGAGTATCTTGTTTGTGTACGGAGTACTGAACAGCATTATGATTACATAAGTCCTTTCCTCGCAATATCCAGTGTACACGTATACCGTAATGATATTGGCACGCACTTTATAACACTCTGTGCATATGTTCCATGCTCCGTTGAAGCATGCTGTCGGAGAAGGGTGTCGTATATTTGTATCTCATTTAGATGTGTGCTGCATTCCGTAACCGATGTACTATATCTATCATTTTTCAATGGTATTGTGTATGGTTAGGAATGGTTTCTGCTGCCATAAGCGTCAATCCAACAGACAAATGTGAATTTGGAAATGTTAGTCTACACAATTCATTTATTAAAAGAGTAGGCATATTGGTGTAACATTGTAAAAAACTACCATGGTGAAATCTGATTTCGCGTAAACATAGCAACTTCATTAACACAGTCGTTGTCTTACAGGATAAATATCGCTGGCTTAGGTTGAGAAGGTCGTCAGTACAAACATGCTATTTTGAGAAAACAAGACAAATCTGTCTAAAAACTACTTTTACTTATGGAAAAACAGGCCTTTTCAACTTTAGTTTGGTTAACATGACCTGTTCCGATTTTCATGACTAAAGGCTTTAAGATGTATTGGTCTTATAAGGTCGTCTCATTCTAAGCCAGTAATATGTTGTACAGCAACGACTGTGTTATTGCAGGAGTTGCTAGGTTCACGCGAAATCAGATTTCACATGTTTTATGTGTGTCTTGGTGTGAAGTATACGTTCTGTGCAACAGTTTGAAAAAAAGTAGTAATTATGTGTACCACTAACTGATTAAATTATTACAGTATATCACATGTTACAAAGAGATCACATCATGAGTAGGCGGATTCACTATGGATATTAACAATCCTTTGTGTGTTAATACATACATATACTATTCATAGACATCACCTGTTAACCAAACATGTCAAGTACTGTAAGTTTCAAATAACATCCTAATGAACCACTGATATCAGCGGGAAATAGTTATTATACGGACGTAAAACAATTTGACGGTTAGGAATTATTAATTTTTCGAAAGCTCATATAAAAGATAACATTAAGTCAGACAGGGAATGCAGCACTTAGCTTAACCAGCGGAGCACAGAAAACATTCAAAACATACGAGACACAATGCCCAACTAAACCAACTGAGCACAGAAAACATAAAACACATAGAAGACATGAACTTCGTATGCGATTGCGTTGCACACAATTTCAAATGCTGTATTAAAAAGAAGCGAAAACCATTTGATAATTTGTGGTAGGAGTAATGTCAGTTAAACGATATCCAGTCAGTATAGTTTTCCCGCATGACCGTTCAAATACACTTGTCCTATCTCACTCTTCTTGTATACAAGATTCAACCTTGTCTGTCGTGAAGGTGCCTTTACGTTTAACGTATTGTTGCAAGAAACGTCTTGATTCACTGGGTATGTGACCTTGTTCCTTGTGTGTATTTATCTTTTCTGTGCTGGACTAGTTAAGTCTAGTGCTACCTTCCCTGTCCGACCTAATATTATCTTGTATCTATAACATTTCTTATAAAATGAACCCTGGTTACACTTGCTAACAGTTTTGTGCATGCCTACGTTCGATATTCATACATTAGCACCCACTATTATTCTCTAATTGTCTTTGCAATGCCAGAGTTAAGTAAACCATCCGTCAGTTTTAATGTCAATTTCCCGCAATGTTTGTAATGTCAAATAGCCACAAGGTTAAGTCGAAAATCTCTTAATATCTTCTAACCATCTTCTAATGAGAGCTTTACTGGCATTTATAACAAACTAAGACAGAAATAATATAAATGGAAATATAGTCAATCAAGGGAATTCATTGATCATTTCATTTATCGGTTCACATGTATGTCGAGTAGATAAAAATTCTATTAAGAGAAAGGTCATACCAAAGCGGACAGGGAAGGAAACACTCAATCAAAATAGTAGACTACGGAAGGCACACCCACGATCAGTGTATATATTGCTAGCACTGCTTGAAAGTGGCCCCGGTCAAAATTTTAATGACGAATAAGTGACTTGCAAAATAGTTTGTTGCCCCTTATTTACGATGTTTAAAAGTCGTTGTATTTCATTCAGCAAATACATTGGCGAAGTTTAGTATCTTCTTATTTAGGCCAATCGTAATCTAAGTTGTTACATATTATGTATATACGAGGGTCATTCAATACATTCGTAGACTGTGTTAATCATTTTAATATCCGATGATACAGAGAAAAACAAACTACATGACGTGAAACTACAGCCTTTCAGACACAAGTGCTGAAAATATTGCTTGAAACCACGCATTTGTAAAGAAAATATGGCTAGAATAAAAATATCACCTATCAGGTATCACGACACACCGTTATTTATATTCTGACGTCAATGACGTTAGTGACGTTTTGTTGTTTCCTAAATGGTAAGCCCGAGAGGAAATAATGTTATTAATATAGAAATAAACATAAATATTTAACTTGTATATGATTAAATATATCTATCATAATATCTTAATATATAGTCTAAGTCAATGATTAAGGCTAGACAAAATGGTGATTTGTAAACATGAAAGTACCTCGCATATTTCAACGGACGTTGCGTGAAACGTCCCTTTGTTTGCCTATCTGCAAATCCCTGTATCGTTTTCAATACCATGCTGCGCTTCAGAAATATGATTTTGCCACTTAAACACAAGACCACTGCACGAAGTATGTTCTCCTTTCGCTCTATGTAGCAGCTTTTGTGTGTCTGCTATGTTTTTCCAAGCCCCGTGCACGAGTTAATAGTCGCATGAATTTTGACGTTATTGAAAACGTGACTCGCATTGATAAAACAGTTTTTTATTCAAACTCCGAAGTCCAATTAATTTCATAATTTCAAGAAATGTCATGATAATATTTTATAATACATGTAATATGGCAGAAATATGGAAATGTAAATTAACTTAATCAGAATTTATAATAAGTTGAACAAATGAGAAAGGTACGTTACGTCGATCGGGGGTGGTAGCGCGTTACTATGGTAATAGAATGGGTGATGACATGCCACTGGTTTGCAATATTGAAGATAAATTTGTACTGACTGTATGTAATAAGTTATTAGTTGTAATGATATAAAAAATATTCTTGAAACGCAAAAATAATCAAATGAGAACGATGGTCTACGAATATATTGAATGACCCTCGTATACGAGCGTTTTCTGACTTTCACTTGTATACTATTGTATTGGTGTTCAATTTTGTGTCTTGCTGTTTTTGTTCTTCAGTGATGCTTCTATTTCTGATCCCTGGTTTCGTATTTCAATATGAGTCAATAGAAAATGGTGCTTTAGTCTTATTATCAGTATTGATTGTCAGGTTTAAATGTTCGACCAGCTGTCGTCGACTCCTATTGTAGGTTTTTTGGTCTGGGACGCTTTCGTGCACAGCTGACGATTTGTACAGTGTTCTTTGTTGCGCCTTTCCTGATCTGCTGTTTCTGGTGAATGACACATTCCCTGTCTGTTTCCTTATTAATTTGTTCTCACTGAAGTACGTAGATTTTGGGTCGTAACATTATATTTTTATTTATTATATATCAATGTATGTATTGTCCAAAATACAGACAAAATCCCACAGTGAAAAATAGCACGATGTATCACATTTTCACGTATCATAGAAGTCTGGTTTTCCGAATCAGTATCATGCCTGTCTGACGTGTTATATGCCAAACTTATACCTTGTCAATGACGTCACGATGTAAACATTTACCTTTTTATGTATAAACGTCGCGTTATATGCGGAAAACATGCCGACATTCGTGACGTCAGTGTATACATATTTAATGAATGTTCGCGCGTAAAAAAACTTTTTTTTCATTTTTGCGGGTATATAATCATAGGAATATCACTGCAGTTGTGCTAATACGTCCGGCCTTTTAACCTAGAGTTGCTAGGTCGTACGGTCCGACGTACAACACACTGAATTTATATTTCGTATGTACGTAATGAAATATAATCAATGTTTAGGATGCGGATTTGGTCCGTTCTGTGACTACTGGAACCTCTTTTGTAGGTTGCTAGGCGATGAGGTCGTTTCTGGTATGACTTCGAGTTGTTTGTACATGTACAGTATTAAGTTAATGCAAATCATCCTGGAAATGGCTAGCTGTACCAGTATGACATGCTTATGGTCGTATTCGCCATTCCCCATTCTGATCCGTACAATTTTAACAAAACCATATTCTTCACTCAATGACACTGTTATTAAGCCGCCTACAGAACAGAGGATTGCGCAATTGCAATCCTTTATGTTTTTATCATTCTGTAGGAAATATAATTATCCTTCCTTTTCAGTCTTAGGTTACCATCTTGCGTCTTTGAATAATTTACGAGTGTTTACACTCAAACTGATACATTTTGTAATAGACTTGTTGAAAATAATTGTACACCTCCTCGGGCATAGGCGATGTTGATTCATTTGTTCAAAGTTTCTCAGACATCGTCGTAAAAAGGCTATCCATTCTACTTAGTCGATAAGAGGATCATTGTGTTGTTTTCTACTTTGATACAGTGACGCAGTGACTGACAGTTTCCGTACTCTGTTATAACAAAAATATCAGCCCTGAATTGTTGACGTATTTGCAGGAATTACTGGTTAGACAGTTCATGTATTGAAAAAGGTCTAATAAGGACTCAACTCTTTCGAAATTGCTTGCTTCCATGTCCGATTTTTTATTATCTTTTTTTTGTGATATACAAAATGTAAGCATTCGCGTGTACTGCGGAGTTGAGATTTGTTTTATAGGGTGCAGTATAACTGTTTTCTACCATAATCATATTAGTTTAAAATACAAGAATAAAATAGAAAATAAACGAATTAGACTTGCCATGCTTTACACCAGGAGTCTTGTTTTAAATACATGTACTTTATAGATACTGAGAAGCGGATGTCATGTTAAAGTTTATTTCAATAGTAGAACTATCTAATTGTTTAATTCTAACCTGATTGCGTTCATTTATTGGTACACAAGGGTGAACATTATCTTGTCATTGAAATCTCTAAAACATTACGTTTTAAATCAAAATGATTAATGATGCTGCAAAATCCTAAAGTGACGATTATTGTTTAATCTGAGAAAATGTTTTTGTGTTTTGTGTTCACAATGTATCATGGTTTGAAGTTCCAACACATCTTAATATATAGACCGTGAGCCAGAGGGGGTTTTGCTCCCCCCCCAGGGGGAATTTTGTGGACCATATTTTTTTGAAACCCCAAGGCGTGGCGAACATTTTGGCATAAAGTTTGCAACTGGCGGGTGGGGCTTTTCTCCGTTACCACGTTTTAAAATACGTTACCCCCAAAATATAATATAAAAATTGTAATTTTTAAAGATAAATTGTACCATTATGCTATTTAATAATTCCAAGTTTGCATTTGTTATTCAAGAGTGTAAACTATTAGCTGCAAACTGATTGAATTTTAATGCCAAAATGCAATGTTAAAGAAGATAAATATGGGAAAACATACGTTACCCTAAAAAAACAAAAGGTTTTTGGCATAAAGTTTTTAATTGCAAATTTAGATGACCAGGTAATCAAATGATGAAGTTACCATTAAAAAGTTCAACATTCAACCTAAAAAATGATGTATAGATTGCCAGTATAGGTTAAGAGATAGATGTCTGGTAGCGATTCTTAAAATGTCACCCATTCTCCAAAACATGTGCGTTTTTCATTCCTTCAATAATTTCAAGTATTCAAATTGTATCATACACTTTTCAATTACATATAATACCACTTTATATACTTATAATGGTTTATATTATATATATTAACAAGTCTCTTACTTGTAAGATATGTTAAGGCAATACTACATTGCACTTTACGTTACCAAACATACAAATTAAAGTGCATGTCTTCAGTGTCTTAAAAACGTACTTAAAAATAAAAAAATAACAATTTAATCCTACTCAAAACTTATTATAGGTTTGCAGTTCAAACTGTATATTAACTAAACAACATATAAACTATAACGTACATGTATTTAAATATCAAACAAAATTACAATTTACTAGCCTTGTATTCTGTTACTTTACCACTAAAAATAATTGATTTTCAAATCAAAATATCTTTTATCGCAGTTTGCATTTAAACTTTCAACACATGTATTTAAAAAAACAATTTATGTTTCAATTTACGTTACCTTACTTACAAACTTTACAATATCATATACACATGTATGCTGTAATTTTAACACAATGTTGACTTATCTTTGTAAAATCCCAAACGTACAAGTATTTTTGTTTGCTTTATACAATATGTATTTAACTTAATACACACACACAAATTTAATACTCAAACTATGAAACTAGAACACAGATTGCCCCTCGATTTAATATCTTTATGAGAACACTATGCACACACATGGTTTTTAAACATTTTCTATATACATGTATACAATCGTATGTCAGTTATTTAATCACACTACATACAAATTAAAAACCAAAGTGTATATTTGAAAATAAGTTTGAAACATTCTCTAGGGTGCACCAGGAATTAGACCCCAAAAGTAAAATTGTCCAATTCCTCTTGGTCTGTCTGGAGGAAAAGATTGATAGGTGCATAATTATCTTATATCTTATACTACCTGAATTGTTGTGCAATACTGACCAGTGAGAGGTCACAATCATTTAAGGTAAAATAGTGTAAACTGTGTTACTGACCATTGTTTAAAGCCTTTGCTTATATTTCCATATATGTCTAAAGCCAGTATTGCATGTGTTACATACGACATGTAGTCAGGAGTTGCTGCAGCATATGACATTGTATGGCTTTAACAAGTGGGGTAGTTACACAATATGGCCTAGGATGGCTGAAATCTGTATTGGTGGGTTCCCAAATTGGCATAGGATGGCTGAAATCTGTATTGGTAGGTTCCCAATATGGCATAGGATGGCTGAAATCTGTATTGGTGGGTTCCCAATATGACCTAGGGGGGGGGGGGGCGAAAAAGATGTTGGTGGGTTCCCAATATGGCCTAGGGGGGCTGAAATCTGTGTTGGTGGGTTCCCAATATGGCCAAGGAGGGCTGAAATATGTGTTGGTAGGTTCCCAATATGGCCTAGGATGGCTGAAATCTGTGTTGGTGGGTTCCCAATATGGCCTAGGATGGCTGAAATATGTGTTGTTGGGTTCCCAATATGACCTAGGAGGGCTCAACTCTGTGTTGGTGGGTTCCCAATGGGCCTAGGAGGACTGAAATCTGTGAGGGTGGGTTCCCAATATGGCATAGGGTGACTGAAATCTGTGTTGTTGAGTTCCCAATATGGCCTATGAGGGCTGAAATCTGTGTTGTTGAGTCCCCAATATGGCCGAGGAGGGCTGAAATCTGTGTTGGCGGGTTCCTAATATGGCCTAGGAGGACTGAAATCTGTGTTGGTGGGTTCCCAATGAGGCCTGGGATGGCTTAATCTGTGATGTTGAGTACCCAAAATGGCTTTGGTGACTGTACTCAGATTCGGTGGGTTCCCAATAGGGCCTGAGATGACTCTATTCTGAGGTTGTGGGTACCAAATGGAACCTGTGATGGCTGTTCTCTGTGGTGATGGGCATCCAATACAGCCCGGGATGTCTGTACTCAGAGGTGGTGGGTGCCCAACAGGGCCTGGGATTACTGTACTCAGAGGTGGTTAGTACCAAATGGGGCCTGAGCTGGTTGTTCTCAGTGGTGATGGGCATCCAATACAGCCCGGGATGTCTGTACTCAGAGGTGGTGGGTACCCAACAGGACCTGGGATTACTGTACTCAGAGGTGGTTAGTACCAAATGGGGCCTGAGCTGGTTGTTCTCAGTGGTATGGGATAGTCAATAGGACCTGTGATGGCTGTTCTCTGTATAGGTGGGTACCCAATCGGGCCTGAGATAGTTGGACTTGTGGAGGTGATACATAAGCTGGCCTGGGACGGCTGTACTAGGCAGTGTTAAGTACCAAATAGGGCATTGAATGGCGGCATTGAATGGCTTTCCTCAGTGACTATGAGTATCTCTCGGCATAGTATGGCTGTACACAGTAGTTGTGAGTAGGGCATTGGTAGTGGTAAGTACCACATAGGGTCTGGTATGGCTATATTTAGTGATTGCAACTACCCCGTAGGGATTAGTATGACCATAATTGGTGGTGGGAAATTACCCAATAGAGCCAATGATGGCTATAGTGCACCTGGTATGGCAGTATTCAGTTGGTCTGAGTACCCCTTAGGACATAGTATGATTGTTACCGCTGGTGGTAAGTACCACAGTCAGGTGGGACCGTACTCAATGGTTATGTGTACCACTTAGTGAAAAATATAAACTGTAATTGGTGGTGGTGATTGGGCCTCTGATGTCTGTACTATGTTGGTGTGACTCCTTTGTACCCTATACAACTTGGTGAGACTGTAAGTCATTGGTTATGAACACCCATATGGGGTATGAAATCTGTAATTATTTGGGAGGAGTACCCTCTTGAGTCTTATATGACTGTAGTTTTGTACTAGTGAGTAACACATATGGCCTTGTACAGCTGTCCTCAGTAAACGTGAGTACCATATAGAGACTTACATGTACATGGCTTTACTCAGGTGTTGTGAGTATACCTTAGGGCCTACTATGGCTATAATTAAGGGTGGTGAATACCCAATATGGTCTTGGTTGGCTGTCCTCTTGGTTTTAAGCATCCCATAGGGCCTCAGATGTAGCTGGTGCCATTGCGATTTCAATAGGAATTGTTGTATTGGGCAGTTGTAAGTACTCCATTGGTTACGGAATGTATGTATAGACAGTGTTATTAGTCACCCATAAGGCCTGGGTTGACTATTAAGTGGTTTAAGAAGCCCTAAGGACATGATATGGGTGTACTCGGTGTTGGTTACACCCCATTCAGGCCTAATATATGATTGTGATGAGTACCCAGTCATGCCTTATACTGGTGTAATTGGTAGTGGTAAGCATAACAAAGGGTTTAGTTGAGAGTACCCCTTATGGCTTAGTATGGCTATAATAAGTGGTAGTGACTACCCCATACGGCATTGGATGGCTGTACTCTGAGATGGTGAGCACCGAATGTGACATTGGGTGGTTGTACTTGACAAGTGTTATGAACCCCATTTGGTCTTGGGATGCCTGAACTTTGCAGTGTTGCATATCCCATAGGGCATATTTTTCGTAACTTGACCTTGAAATGACCTTGACCTTGACTTCAAAGTGGTCAGTCTTGTATGTCCATTTGATGTACATTATCAAATGAATAATATCTAAGCAAATATTTGTGACTATATACATAAATAAATAAAAATGCATGAGAACATAGAATTTTAAGTATATTTGTAAATTATGGCGGCCATCTTGGATGCCATCTTGAATTTTCGGGTCCACACCACGTGTTGATAATTTATGCCGGCAGTTCCATATAGTACATACATAGGCGAACATTTTGGTATATAACATTGCTTGTTCTACTTTAGCTGTCACCTAGCTACCCCCAAAAAATCACCAATTGTCACCCCAATATATGTGTTATACCGAAATTTTAACTGAAATATTGTTGAAAAAAACCACATATTTTTGAAAGGTAACGTAATTTACATGCCATTTCATATCAATTAACTATTTGTGTAGTTGTACTATAGCTATATACATTATTGAGCTGCATACTAATCAGTATCATCATTTCTTAACTTAAAAACGTCATGTACGTTGACTGTTTTTTTAATATTTTAGTAATTTCATGCAAAGTAACGTAAATTACGTATGTTATATCACATTTTTGCCTATAATAATTTTTACAACTGATAGTTTCAATTTTAAATACATTTAACATACATAAATGTCTTATTCACATGATTTATTGAACAATTAGCATGTTTATAATATCATATAAGCAAAATTAGTGATTCCTGTAGAAAATCGAATAGTCACGTATTTCAAATCTCCGTAACTCGTTAAAGCCCCAACAGAAACTTGCAAACTTTTGTCTGTGAATGCCACCTACCATAAGGTTTAAGAAAATCATAGTGTTGAAAATTCCCCCTGGGGGGGGAGCAGGGTCAATTGTCAGCTCAAGGTCTAATATATGTACCAGTAAGTTGTTCAGTAACAGGGGAAAAAGAAACTTGTGTAGTTTCTTCATTAACAGATAAACCATATACTGGTATTACTACGGAGTGTTTTGTCTTGGTAAAGTTGGAATGCCGAGACTTTGGTTTGTGTAAGTGGTGACAACATTATCGGTAAACCGTAACATAGGATGGTGTTTATGCAAATTCTAGGGTACGCGAGACCTTGCAAGTGTGGTTTATATTTGTAACGTACTGTAAAAGTTTGAATAGTTCCAACAGTTTTGTTTCTAGCCTTTGCTGATTGTTGTCTTGTTGTTTGACGACATTGCACTACTATTTCATTGCAGTGTTGTTTGGCGAACACATTCTCGCGGAAGTTGCGGACTTGTTGTTTAATAGTATTTGAATGCGCAACTTTCATTGTCGCACGAGTATTAAAGGTTTAAAAGAGTGGTTTATTAGTGGGAATGGCTATTAAAAGTACCTAATGAGTGGTGTCCACGACGTGGACGTCACACGATTCAACATTTCCCTTGTCTTCAATTAATAGATTTGTGCCCAACTGTACTACAGTCGATTCATACCTTTTAACACAATTCAGTGTGTACCGCCATATCGTGTGTTTTCAATATCCAATAATATTATCATTTTATATGTACGTGTCTTTATGAAGCCCGCGCTACGCCAATTCATTACTCGATGCTTTTAACGTTCAGGAACGTAGTTTACGCTGTATTTCATGTTTATTGTAAAATAAATAACTTTCGCGGGTAATTCACGATTTTTGGTAAAATAGTAATTGAGTGGTTTCTTAAAAGTCGTGGATTTAAAATATTGAAAGAAAAATCTATTGTCGCGTATTGTCATGTCAATTATTCGAGGGTATTTAATTTCGCGATTTAGATTATCCGCGAAACAAACGAAAATTAATCCACCGCGAATAATAATAATATGTATATCATCGATATATAAGTGTTTCAATGTTAAATCTGAGTTAAAGCTTTGAAAACGTCAATCACGTCTATTAATATTCTCCAACTTTCCTTTGGTCTTTCTCTTCTACCTCTTCTGGAGTCCACCGCAATTTGCGCAACTCTAGAGATGGATGTTCTTTCCATGTGGAGTTCATGTCATATCAATTTCTACCTCAATCGCTTGATCTCAACTGTAAGATTAGATATTTTATTTAGGCCAGCAGATCTTGAGGAACCGACGGATATACATTAGAGGACTTAAAATGAAATATCGCTTAAATTATGTATTGTATTGAAAAATCATTTTACGCGAGTGTTTATTAATCTTCCATACAAACATCTTCTCTGGAATACAAACATGCTGTTATGGTGATTGTTTTCAAGTACTGTATAAGAAATTAAGTTCAAGTAAACAATAAAAAATCATCAAATTTCATTTTTCGTCATTTTGATCGTGGTCACTTTCTTGTAAAAGTAACAATTTTATGGAGGTTCTTTTTGTGTCTTTCGTGTTTTGCATTTTCAGGTTGTTGAGTGCTGCCTTTCATCTCAGAGTAATTATTATTAAATTAATATTTAATCTAATACGAGTATACGTGTAAACACTTCGTACCATACAGCTGTAATGAAAATACAACTGAAAATCTTTCTCTTTGTCGCATTATAACGTGATGCATTTTTCTTAATATTTTTCTTGTAGTGTTTAATTTAGATGAAACGCAACGTGAACTGTAATCTGATTGTATTTTTTCTTTAGATAATTTAAATGTTCATGCTGTTACATTAAAACCACGTCTTAGATCCATTATCATTGTCAGAAAAAAAACTATTCATGGTATTATATAAATGTCAGTCGGAGATTTCAGATCAAGTGACATCATTTTTTTCTAATTATAAAACGAGAAATCTCAAAATTAGAAATGCTTACTTCATAAACAGCCGAACTGTCAACGTATTCAATAATATGTATTGTAATAAAAATCGCAATACAATGGTATCTACAAATTTAAATATTTTTCCATAGTAAAGTGCCAGATGAATACAAACAATATGCTAGTATGCAGTGTAGCTGTACCACGTGACTTTGACATCACTTAAGGCTACAAATCCCAGACGGAATTAGTCAACATTTCTAGGAAATATACGCCACGCTAAGGGGGAAACTATTTGATTTCCATTAAATATAAGATCTTTTTCTAGCACTGTATGTTATAGATACAGTTTCAAGCCTTTTCTTTTCCAAGATTCCACAGGGTACTGGAAAAAAACTACTAAGCTGCTGAAAAAGATCTTATCTTTCTTGGACAGCAAATAATTTCCCCTTATCGGGGCGTACATTTTATTCCCAATGTTGACAAATTGCGTCTTGGACCTGTAGCCAAGTGTCACGTGGTATTGCTACACTGACACTTAAATATTCGTATACTGACATCACTTTATAGCGACAAATATTTCCAAACGCTCTTTGCATCAATTTTCATATACCGACGTATTCGTTTCAACGACATTTTGATTAGAAACAAACAGCGTCGTTGCATTGAGACATGACTGTATCTAGCTGGAGAAGAGACATAAATTGGACATTTGGTGACACCCTCTGACATATATGGCTTGTGATGAGTTAATATACAACACCACACACTTTTAACACCATTATTCTTACTTTAAAGTAATGGAGACATTTTCCTCTATTTTATCGGCCTGATACATGTATGTCGCTATAAATCCCTTAATGGTGTGTTGTCTTGGAGAAGATTAACAAATATTTACCAAGAATCATTGGGTTATAAATCATTTAATCAAGAACACGACTTTGGGAAGGGTACGAATATAGCTATAGAAAATTCTCATTGGCATTTTTGAATAATATGGACATTCAGGCTTTGGAAAAAGGTGGTGCCAGATCTATCTGAAAGTGGTGCAAATTTTTTTGACAACAACTTTTGCTTCTGACCAAATTTATGAAAACACCCAATATCCTGATTTCTGGTGTGGAGTTTTTGTAACTTTTTATTTCGTTGCTGATATAACACATGCTAAATATAAGCATGAATGAAGCATAACATGTACAGGGTGTCCAAAAAGAAAGTATACAGTTTCAGTGTATATTTATAAAATCTCTTCATTCTGCTATCGTAAAAAATTGCACATGTGTAGATAAAGATGTAAGTTTTTTCTGGGACCAGTTCTAAGATTATAACTTGGATAGTTTTTAGAAAAATTTACATTTACTGAAATTACCTTATTTTGCCCGTGACATCTAGTCAGTAATTTATTACGTTCTCAGGATGTCTACATGTACCCTTATTATGTTTTCCTTCTTGCACTTCTTTTAAACTATTACAAATGTAATAACATTTGTACATGTACCTAAACTGATCGTCTTAAATTGACATTTTTCTAAAATATTTACGGGTTATAATCTTTTAATTGGTTACAGAAAAACTTACATCTTTTTTCTATTCATGTGCAAATTTTCATTGCGATAGCAGATGATAGGGATTTGATAAATATACACTGAAACTGTATACTTTCTTTTTGGACACCCTGTATATTGATACACGAACATAACTCTTACTCTAGGTTATCGAAGCGGACTGATTGAAAACAAACTACCGTAACATATTAATAAACTTTCTGTCTTCCTTCCACCAGTCAATCTTAGAACTGTAACACACAGATTGCTGACGTCGACAGTGGCATTGTGCTGTTGATGAAAATGACACATTACGTCTAGCAGGAATTTGCTAGATTCTAGCAGCTGGTAAGGACACATTGTAATCATGATTTGATGACCAATTGTCACTGACATATTTATGGTATGGGGTGTATTGGTGCCACCATCTGTTCAGAATATGCGTATATCACACAGCTAATAGCCATTTTACTGTCGGAACTACATGTAGGTCATTCAGATTGGGCATTTAAGCTTTTTGACAGCTGAAACTGGTTCATTTAGAATTTCGACAGCTTTGACATGGGAGGATTAAAACTTATTTAGTTGGGCATTGTGCCTTTTATGTTTTTATGTTTTCTGTGCTCGGCTGGTTCAGGTGGGCATTGTAGCTTGTGTGTTTCTTTATGTTTTCTGTGCTAGGCTGGTTAAGCTGAGTGCTGCCTTACCTGTCTGACTTAATATTATCATTTTGTATATACATTAATATGTATATATATTCACTGCGGTATACCGTACACCGGATATTGTACGTTAATTCGTCGACACTGGACTGGAGATGAGTGTAAGTTCAGCACGATACTTCCCAAACGACTGATTCCTTGGTTTTAAGCATCTCCAGATAATTATTTAGACATGGATGACATCACGCTATAGCAGGTATTCGTTCAAGTGCTTGAAATAGGCGGCTGCCCACTCTCAAATGTTGATCATACTGCTTCAAATGTGTTTGGAATGATTGTATAACCAAGGTATAATTTTTTTTAATTGAGCATTTTTTATGATGAGCTAAAATATGTTTAGTCCAAATTTCAGTACGAATGACGACAGTATATAAAATATACTTACTAAAACAGGTACACGTGACTGTTCAGATTATTGATTCCTACTTTACCGAGTATTGTCAAGTATCTTGTTTGTGTACGGAGTTTATATACTTATCCTCTTTACGTGGCCTTGTGTATGGTTATTGCTGTTTTCTGCTGTGATAAGCGTCAAATGCAACAGACAAAATTAAGTGAATTTAGAAATGTTAGACAAAACAATTCATTCATTAAAAGAGTAGACATGTTGGTGTAAACATTGTAATGAATTACCATGGTGAAATCTGATTTCGCGTGAACTTCAAGAACACAATCGTTGTTTTACAGGATATATATCGCAAGTTTAAAATCAGATGGTCGTCAGTACAAAAATGCTATTTTGAGAAAACAAGAAAAAACTGTCTTAAAACTACTTTTTCTTATGAAAAAAACAAGCCTTTTCACCTTTAGTTTGGTTAACATGACCTGTTTCGATTTTCATAAAAAAGGCTTTAAGAAGCACCTTAAGATACAGATTTTAAATATGTATGGGTCTTAAAGGTCGTCTCATTCTAAGCCAGCGGAATGTTGTAAAGCAACGACTGTGTTATTGGAGTTGCTAGGTTCACTCGAAATCAGATTTCACAATTTTATGTGTATCTTTGAGTAAATATACGTTCTGTGCAACTGTTTGAAAAGAAGTAGTAATTATGTGTACCAAGAACTGATTAAATTAATACAGTACCCGGTATATCACATGGTACAAAGATATGACGTCATGTGTAGGCGAATTCACCATGTATATTAACAACTCCTTTGTGTGTTATTACAATTATTCTACTATTCTTAGACATCACCTGGTAACCAAACATATCAAGTACAGTAAGCTTATAATAACCTCATAATGAACCAGTGATATCAGCGGAATATAGTTTTTATACGCGCAACTACGGTGGATAGACAGACGAACGACAATTTAACAGTTAGGAATTATAAATTGTTCGAAAGCTCATAAAAAAGACAACAATAAATCAGACAGGGAAGGCAGCACTCAACTTAAACAGCCGAGCACAGAAAGCATTCAAAACATACAAGGCGCCATGCCCAACTAAACCAACCGAGCACAGAAAACATAAAACACATAGAAGACATGAACATCGTATGAGATGGAGTTGCACACAATTACAAATGCTTTATTAAAAAAAAAGCGAAAAACATTTGATAATTTGTGGTAGGAGTAAGTTCAGTTATACGATGTCCAGTCAGTATTGTTTTCCCACATGAATGTTCAAATACACAAAGTCTTGTTCTATCTCCCTATTCTTGTATACAAGATTCAACCTTGTCTTTTGTGTGGAGGTGCCTTTACTTTTAACGTATTGTTGCAAGAAACTTCTTGATTCACTGGATATGTGACGTTGTTCCTTGTATGTATTTATGTTTTCTGTGCCGGACTAGTTAAGTCTAGTGCTACCTCCCCTGTTCGACGTAATATTTTATTTTATCCATAACTCTTCTCATATAATGAACCCTGGTTACCTTTGCTAACATTTTTGTGCATGCCTACGTTCGATATTCATACATTGGCACCCACTATTATTCTCTATTTGTCTTTGCAATGCCAGAGTTAAGTGAACCATCCGTCAGTTTTAATGTCAATTAGCCATAAGGTTTGTAATGTCAATTAGCCACAAGGTTAAGTCGCAAATCTCTTAATGTCTTCTAACCTTCAACTAATGAGAACTTTATTGACATTTATAACAAACTAAGGCAGAAATAATATAAATGGAAATATAGTCAATCAAGGGAATTCATTGATCATTTCATTTATCAGATTATATTTATGTCGAGTAGATAAAAATTCTATTAGAGAAAGGTCATAACAAAGCGGACAGGGAAGGAAACACTCAATCAAGGTAGTAGACTACGGAAGGCACACTTGCTTGCACTGCTTGATTGAAATTGGCCCGGTCAAAGAACGACTAAGTGACTTGCAAACTAGTTTTTGTCCCTTATTAACGATGTTTAAAAGTCTTTGTATTTCATTCACAAAATTTATTGGCGAAGTTTAGTATTTGTTTATTTAAGCCTATCGCTATCTATGTTGTTACAGATTATGTATATACATTTATACAAAGGTTTTTCGGGCTTGCACTTGTATAGTATTGCAGTTTGTGTGTTCAATTTTGTGCTTTTCGTGTCTTGCTGTTTTTGTTCTTGAGTGATGCTCCTATTTCTGATCCTCTGGTTTTGTATTTCAATATAAGTTAATAGCTTGGTGCTTTAGTCTTATACTCACTAATGATTTCCGGGTTTAAATGTTCGACCAGCTGTCGTCGACTCCTATGGTAGGCTTTTTTGGTCGGGGACGCTTTCATGCACAGCTGGCGATTTGTACAGTGTTCTTTGTTGCGCCTTTCCTGATCTGCTGTTTCTGGTGAATAACGCCTTCCCTGTCTGATTCTTTAAAAATTTCTTGTCCTTGAATTACGTAGATTTTTGTCATAATATTATATTGTTATTTATTTTATATCAATGCATGTAATGTCCAAACTACACACCAAATCCCATAGTGAAAAACAGCACGACGGATACCATTTTCCGTATCATACATGTCTGGTTTTCCGAATCCGTATCCTGTCTGTCTGGTGTGTTATATGCCGAACATATGCCAACGTCAATGACGTCACGACGTAAACATTTACCTTTTTATGTATGAACGTCGCGTTATATGCGGAAAACATGCCGACATTCGTGACGTCAGTGTATACATATTTAATGAATGTTCGCGCGTAAAAACTTTTTTTTTCATTTTTGCGGGTAAATAATCATAGGAATATCACTACACAGCTAATACGTCCGGTCGTTTAACCTAGAGTTGCTAGATCGTACGGCCCGTCGTATCAACACACTGAATTGATATTCCGTATGTACGTAATGAAATATAATCAATGTTTAAGATGCGCATTTGGTACGTTCTGTGTCTACCGGAATCTCTTTTGTAGGTTGCTAGGCGACGAGGTCGTTTCTGGTATGACTTCGAGTTGTTTGTACATGCACAGTATTAAGTTAATGCAAATCATCCTGGAAATGGCTAGCTGTACCAGTGTGACATGTTTATGGTCGTATCCGCCATTCCCCATTCTGATCCGTACAATTTTAACAAAACCATATTCTTCACTAAATGACATTGTTATTAAGCCTCCTACAGAAAAGAGGATTGCGCAATTACAATCCTTTATGTTTTTATCATTCTGTAGGAAATATAATTATCCTTCCTTTTCAGTCTTAGGTTACCATCTTGCGTCTTTGAATAATTTACGAGTGTTTACACTCGAACTGATAATAGACTTGTTGAAAATAATTGTACACCTCCTCAGGCATAGGCGATGTTGATTCATTTGTTCAAAGTTTCTCAGACATCGTCGTAAGAAGGCTATCCATTCTACTTAGTCAATAAGAGGACCATTGAGTTGTTATTATCTTTTTTATGAAATAGAGGATATTTGTTGATTTTGGTGTAAGATCGTATTTTATTTCATCGAGTGATCACAGAAAATCAATATTTTCACGAGTGGCGTACCCACGAGGGAAAATATAATTTTATGTGATCACGGGTGAAATAAAATTGATCTTTCACCAAAAATCAACAAATTTTCTGTTTATTATATGCTTTAATTTCTCTAAAAAGTGTACCGTAATTGGCTTAATTGGAAAAATCACGTCGAAATTGGAACGTTACGACGTGACAATTGTGACGTCATGATGACGTAACGTACATTTTAAAGCCCGGCACCGTTAACGTTACGTTTCTTTTTCTGAACGATACTGGAACCAGCTTCTAAAACAGTGAAAATAACAAAGTGGTAATTTCACTGTTATTTTCACTGTTATTTTCACTGTTATTTTCACTGAAAAATCTCCGTAATCCATTGAAAGCAAATAATAAAACATTTTAATACTGAGTGATTCACTGAATCGTCATTCGCATGTACTGCGGTGTTGAGACTTGTTTTATAGAGCGCCGTATAACTGTTTTCTATTATTATTATTATATTAGTTTAAAATACAATAATAAAATAAATGAATATGATGTGCCATGCTTTACCCCATGAGTCTTGTTAATATGTCATAGATACTGAGAAGCGGATGTCATGTTAATGTTTATTTCAATAGTAGAACTATCTTATTGTAAAACTCTAACACTACGTTAATATATGGTACACAAGAGTGAGCATTATATTGTCATTGAAATCTCTAAAACATTACGTATTAAATTAAAATGATTAATGATACTGCAAGATCCTAAAGTGACGAATATTGTTTAAGCTGAGAAAATATTTTAGTGTTTTGTGTCCACACTGTATCATGGTTTGAAGTTCGTAGCTCTTTCAACACATCTCCATATAAATGTACCAGTAAGTTGTTAAGTATCAGGGAAAAAAGAAACTTGTTTGGTTTCTTCATTAATAGATAAACCATTATACTGGTATTACTACGGAGTGTTTTGTCTTGGTAAAGTGTGAATGCTGAGACTTTGGTTTGTGTAAGTGGTGTCAACATTATCGACAATCAGTAAAATAGGGAGTGAGTTCAGCTAGAGTTCCTACTAGAGTTAATTCTAGCGACGTTAGAATCTAAAAATAAACTAACTCTTGGAGCTCTTCAGCAAAACGAAAATAGTTAAACTGCAAAGTAAACAAACATGTGATTCATAAGAAATTGTCCGAGGTGTCCCGATTGAAGCTACAGCAAACCAGCCTCGCAGCGGGGTTGAACTCTAGTACACTCGAGTACACTGGGGTAGAAATTCGACTCGTTTTACTGCAACTCTAGTTAATCGAGTTTATCCTCGTGAGTCAGCTGAACACGCTCAGGATGATGTTTATGCGAATTATAAGGTACGCGAGACCTTTAAAGTGTGGTTTATATTGGTAACGTACTGTAATACTCGTAGTTTGAATAGTTTCATCAGTTTTGTTCTAGCCCTTACTGACTGTTGGCTTATTTTGTGACGACATTGCACTACTATTTTATTGCAGTGTTGTTGTTTGGCGAACGCAGTCTCGCCGAAATTGCGGGCTTATTGTTTAATGATATTTGAATGCGCAATTTTCATTGCCGCATGTGTATTAAAGGTTAAATTATAGGTTTATTAGTGGGAATGGCTATTAAAAGTACTTACCGAGTGGTGTTAACGACGTGGACGTCACATAACCCAACTCCTTCCTTGTCTTCAATTAATGGGTATGTGCTTAAATGTATTACATAACTGTTACACACATTTAGCATAAATCCCCTTTGGGACTTAACTCAGTTTGTACCGCCATACTGGGCGTTTATATATCGGTGAACATCAATAAATGGTCTTCTAATCCTAATAGTATGATCATTTTTATGTACGTGTCTTTATTAAGCTCCCGCTACGCCAATCCATTTCTCGATGCTTTTCTACTATTTCTACTTTTAAATTATTTCATGTTGACGGGTTTTGGTAAAATGGTAATTTAGTGGTTTCTTAAAAGTCGTGGATTCAAAATGATTTGGTTTAATTAAGAGCAATAAGACCCCTATTTAATCAAAGCACTTACGGAAAACTTAAACTTATTTTCAAATTTGAATTATTTCATGATTTTTTACATCTACAAAGTATAGTAAATGGATCTGCATTACTAATAATAATTCTTTTAAGGAGGTCCGAGCTACCTTGTGTGCATGCGCGAAATTTCAAAATCGTTTTAGACAATTACAAACATGAATTTTAGTTACAATACTCGCGTTGATTAATGACAATAAACATAATACTATTGCACAAAATAGATAGTTGTTAACTTTATAGTTTTATTGAGGACCGAGCTACCTTGTGCACACGTTAGGTCATTAGTAAACCATGTATCTCGAAAACGAGCCTGATGCCATATCATTTGTAAGATTTCAATGTCGTTTAAGAGGATTTTACTGTCATTTTAAGATGTTTTGGAGAAACCTCGAACGTTAGATTAAAGGGGCGCGTACCACCTGAAACAGTTATAGCAAGATGGTTAATTTGAACGCAAGTTTAAGACTACAATAAGTACTTTGATAAAACAAGGTATTTAGACCATTATTTGTCACGATGACTAAGGTGTTTTGAATTTAATGTCAACAAAAGCATACAACATTGTAATTCTAGACTTGTATGGACTGCTTGGTGGACTTGCAATTAAGAATGTTTTGTTTGTATTAGAATATCAGGTAAATTATGAGAAGATTGAAATTAATCAAGTTATAAAATATCCCTAATGTGGATCACATTACTCTTTATTTTACTATTAATCATACATACTGAGACGTTAAACTGTGTAATTTAAAATTAAATATTCTGGAATTGAAAACGTGTTTAAACAAGAGATGTTTGTAAAACATGTATGCCCCATGGCAGCCAAATAGTCAGAAATTGTAAAGGTCACAATGAACTTGACCTTTGGCCTACTGACCTCACTATCAACTGTTGCTGGCCAACCACCATGTAAAGTCTGAAGATCTTGGGCTCAAGCGTTCTTGAGTTATTGAACGGAAACCATTTAGTCTACCGACCGACATACCGACCTACATTTGCAAAGCAATATAATCCTCATCAAAGAATGGGGGCATAAAATTATTATATCTACGAGTACCATTTAATGAAGTACAACTAATTAAGTTTGTCGTATTACAAGTTATATTAGACCAATTTAATTTCTGAATCAAGCACTGGTTATATTAATGTCCGTCGAGTAGAAGTTCACTATTGTTCTGTTCCACCAATGCTATGTACATAATTATATTACATTTATTGTATGATTATGTAATACAAACTAGTCGTTATCTTAGCAATTAAAGCCCCATGAAGCCCTAAACAGCTATTTGCAACAAGTCATCACATCATAAGATGGAAGAAACGATACAAAATACAGCCTCGAATTGCATTGTATTTTGATAGTTCACAGTATAAGGAATTGAACATGATAAATAAGGGAAGCAACTATTGCAAACTTAGTATTTTGTCTTCTATACATTTCACTTAATGTGCTATTTAGCGTATTATTTCGACAGATATAAATAACATTATATCGTCAATTATTATACATTTGAGGAAAACATCCTGATTCCTTGTATTTACTGGATGTTCGTAAAAATGATTCGGGAGACAAAATGGGGCTTTGATACTAACTCACTTAAGACCAACTAATCCTATATTGTCGACCAAAATAGAACATATACAATAACTATAATTTAAACTGTATTTAAGTAAAATATATAATCTATGATTACTTTCTAAAGCGCCGTAGGAATGGTTTCGGAATCCCTCCTTTTGCTCTCAGTCTGGTTATTCGGTGCGTAATCAATCGAGAATCCGCAATTACATCCGAATCGTATTGACATCACGCGATTTAAAATTAAGCTAGTACCCACGCAGTCATGCCAATGCTCTTCGTATTACTAGTAATTGGTTTCTAAATATATTTTGTCATTTCTCGATTATATTGAATCAAACAACACTAAATTTTATTGTCGACTTGCATGCAAGAAGTTTCTTATATAAACGGAATTAAGTCTCGTTATCATTTCACATAATATTATAATGACGAGACACTGCATCCGCTTTAAAGGCCACAGACTCTTGTTTTGGTAAATTTATCGAAAAATCATGCACGGAGCCGCCGAAAATAGCGTTTTTGTGTCGCCTGAAAAGGCGACATATAGGTGTTACTTTGGCGGCGGCTGCGGCGGCGGCGGCGGTGGCGGCGGCGGCGGCGGCGGCGGCGGCGTCACAAATTGCTTGTCCGGAGCATAACTTTGTCACCTTAAGTTCAAATGACTCAAGAATTGATAGGCATGTTTCTTGCAATAAGCGGGAGTGCAGTGCGCAAGAATCACAACTCTACCTGTCATTGTTTTTGAATTATTTCCCTTTGATTGATTTTATTAGAGCATTTCTTGTCCGGAGCATAACTTTGTCACCTTACGTTCAAATGACTCAAGAATTGATAGGCATGTTTCTTGCAATAGGCCGGAGTGCAGTGCGCAAGAAACATAACTCTACCTGTCATTGTTTTTGAATTATTTCCCTTTGATTAATTTTATTAGAGCATTTCTTGTCCGGAGCATAACTTTGTCACCTTAAGTTCAAATGACTCAAGATTTTGTATGTATGTTTCTTGCAATAAGCCAGAGTGCAGTGCGCAAGAACCATAACTCTGCCTTACATCGTTTTTTAATTATTTCCCTTAGATTAATTTAATTTGAGCATTTCTTGTCCGGAGGATAACTTTGTCACCATGAGGTTGAATGACTTGAAACTTGGTATGCATGTTTCTTACCAAAATTCCAAGTGCAGTGCACAAGAACCGTAACTCTACCTTGTGCCATTTTTCAATTTTTTCCCTTTGATTGATTTTATAAGCATTTCTTGTCCGTGGCATAACTTTGTCACCATAACTATTCATGACTCAAAAATAGGAATGCATGTTTCTTTGCTGTGACATGAAGTGCAGTGTGCAAGAATCATAACACTAGCTTGTATAGTGTTTGAATGATTCCCTTCAGATTGATTTTATCAGGACATTTTTTTGTCCAGAGCATCGCTTTGTCGTTTTTAGTTCAGATGACTAGAGAACTATTGTGAGTCTGATATGTAGCCCTATACTGGATAGTTTTCCATGACAAATGTGCATTTCGTCAGGCGACACATGCGACTCGCGGAGCTTTTATTATTAACAATGTATAGCTTCAACCTGAAAATTAAAACTCATTCTGCGCAATACTGTAAATGCATAATTATACATATCTTCGCGACGTCAGAATTTTGCAAAATTGCTATGCTGATGTTCGTTAAATATCCAAAAGAAATAGTATGTGTTTTACTGCCGTTGTTTTAATTCACGAGGCTCAGCATATAATTTAGAAGGTAGAACTCTCTGTAGACTATCTGCTCTCGGGCAATGTTGATAATAATATAAGACACTCATTATATCTGAAACCGACATAGCTGTGGTCTATAAACTGTCTAAATACATGTATATCCGACGCCCGAAACAGTAGCAAAGGGATTGACGAATTTCAAAATGGAAATATTCTTTCAAGTGAAATGACAGACAACCCACTGGCTAGAAGCATGATGCAAAATGCAGAAATATTTTAATTAAAGCCACCGGCTTTAAACAACTGTCTGCGGCATTTCAATGTTTAAGCAACGAAACAGCTCCTGATAGGCATCTGCAAACACTCTTTGTTAATATTATTGATATACTGTGTTACCGTAAGGCTCATTGATTCATTCTCTGGGCAGGGATATACGTACACATGATTATTGACTTTCCTTTTGTGTTTTTTTAGTATCAGGGTAATATTAACTACATGTATATTCTGTATATATATGACTAAACATATTCCCAAATAGCTAGGACTTCATTTACACATTTTGATAATTTAAGGAGTTTTACTTTGTCGTGAAATGATCACAGTGATTGCAATTAGTAACAAGAACACTTTGACGGGATATCATACAAAACTAGCACTAGCTGTTGAAGGCACATCTTTTTATCAAATCCTTTGGATTGGACTCTCACAAGTCTAATTCATATGCCATGTCACACATAAACACATTGTTACATGGATTTTAAGCACATGCATGTATTTATTTCGATTATCTACACTGAAAGTCTAAAAGCAGCTCAGCCGTCGTTTGATTCAAACGCGGTTTGGTTCCCAGCGCATAACGTATCGGAACATGTGGACGCCAATCCTTGGGCACCAGTAAATAATGGGTACCAGTCTGTACTCTGTAGCACATATTTGTACTTCCGTTGTTTAACAAAGTACGAGCAAAAAGGCTATTATAAACAATTTTGGCATTGAAACGTTTGTATGCGGCCTTTTTCAGTCAACCCTACTAGTCACGTTTCGATGATGAACTTTGTTGACAGTATATTTCAACTCTTGGGTGGCAAAAATCATTGTTCTTGTAATATGTAGTCGTCCTCTTGTTTCAGTCTTGTCTGCTTGCCTTTACTAAGGTTATATTTTGTCAGCTGAAGCGGCAGGTTGTCGGAATAGGTTGACATGTAATTGCAGCTGCTTAATTTTCAATTTTTCGGGTGAATTTTTATAGTCGTCATCGTGGCTAGTATTCTTAATCCGGGATTTTTCGTTTTCGTGTGCCCTTTTTGTACCTTTCTTGCTTTGCTGTTTCTGAGGAGAGCTGACTTCCCACGAATTGTTATTATCTTTTCGTAAGAAAACCCTGTCGTATTTTCTGAATTTAAGACGAAAACAAATGTTTGGTTAAACGCAGATTTTTCAACTGAAAATGCCAAAATGCCGTTAACCATTCTGACAGATCCCAAAGGAGAAAACGTATGTCTTTTTCATTTACTTCTAGCCTGAAGCTCCAAAGTTTAATTATACGACTTTCCTCCGAAACATCAGTTCAATTGATGATGATTACACCAGAGACTCGATATGAATATGTTTCCATGCTAGCGTTTGTGACAGAAGCTCCCCCAGTGGAAGTCCTACGCGATATGTTATTCACACGTTTGACAAATTGTTTTACTACGTAAATTGACGTTTGTGTATAGGTTTAACAGGGTTAGGCCCTTTCAGATATATCGGAACTGCTAGATAAACATATTGACACTCTATACATTATGTTAAACACATGAACTTATTACCAATCTCCAATTTCGATGTCCAGCATAAGGCTGCTTCGTTTCGTACAATAGGACATGTCCAAAAAGATAATATTAAGTCAGACAGGGAAGGCAGCACTCAGCTTAACCAGCCGAGCACAGAAAACATAAAAAAACACACAAGGCACAATGCCCATCTGAACCAGCCGAGCACAGGAAACATAAAACACATACAAGACACAATGACAAACAAAGATCCGCCAAAATCAAAGCTGTTAAAAAGTATAATGAATTAAAAGTTTCAACAACCAAAAGACTGAATGCCCTTGCTGAATGACCCAGTTTCCGCAGCAAAAGGACTACAATGTCTAGTTTTAGCTGTCAGAAATCCTAAAACGAAGAAGTTCCCAACACTGCTTCGTTTCGTACAAGAGGTCGTGTCCAAAGTTTCTATTGAGTGCTGCTTTGTGGGTTGTTCTGATGTTGTGTGTTCGTCCGTCTGTTTCAATCTTGGCCCGGAAATACAACCAATACTTTCACTCAAATGTTGAAATTCATTCTTTTGATGTTCATAGCAATATGTCTTTACACCCAGAAGTTGTTATAATGTTAAATAGGTACTAAATATTATTTTTGGCTTATTTCATAGTGCAATATAGTGTATTTGTGAGCTGTAAATGTAATGTAGCTCAGACTCAATAGTTACATATATAACCCATAATGAGTACACTATGGCATAGAATATGTATCAAATGTTATTCTCAACACTTATTTAACAATTCTATATATTTTCCTCATCTAGATTTGCAATCTATGCTCATAATATACTCAGCGTCAATGAAAAGTTACCACCCTATTGATTTTATATTTTAAAAGTAATAATAATAATATTTTTCAACGCAAAATTACATTGTATATAAAGCCGAACACGACTATGTTTTGACCTTACTGTGTAGTCACAGCTATCCTATTGGACAATATTCAAATGTACACCCTTAACAACATTTGTACTGATAGGTCATATTGTATACAAATACAGAGGTAAATAGAAGTGGTAACTTTTCAGTGACGCCCAGTATATAACATTTTCAATATTTGAGTGTAGAGTGCTGAATGTAAGTATTGGTTGTAATTTTGGGCCCTAATTTTCTACCACTTGCTCCGGATTTGTGTGACTGACTTAATCAGCAGGCAGTCTGAGTGGGATGTCGTGTTTTGTAGCTGTTCAGCCGTTAGTGCTCTGCTGTTTCTGTGGGTGCTGCCTCACCTATCCGATAGTGTTTCTATTTTATTTCAATTATTTATTTTAATCAAATGACCGCAAGTATCGTTGATATTTCATTAAGAACGTTCTTGAGTTTGAATATGGGATAATCGGACAATAATAGTCACGTGAGTAATATTCAGCGGCACTGTCATCACAATAGTTTTAATAACGAAAATTTAGTCAATGTGATCACAAAAAAGGATTGAATATGATATTTTTAAAACTGTACAGTTTACAGTTTATTCAGAAATATGATTAGGCCACCGGCCCATACACAACATAAATAACATACATATATACCAAATGTAGTGGTTAGTGTGGTATTGATAATAGATATACACTTTTATAGCAACAGCATGTATAAACAACAAAATGTACTGTGCAAATGATTTCAAAAATTCCTCTCGTATCTGAGAAGCATAATAGATTATCATTGCAAGCTGTCTTATTGTATCAGTATTATTATCGGATAACAATCTATAGAAACTAAGATTTGACTTGTTTGTACTATATATCTTCGGAATATATTTACTTCTAATGGCATCATATAAATGGGCATACGTGTCATTTTAACACACACACCTCACACCTGAAATCAAAGCACACTCTAAAAAAGCTGTTTACAAACATACTAACGTATGTTGGCATGCAACAATTATACACACGTAGAAACAACATCAATTCACATCTGTATTCTATAATATTATTAATTCTTTTGGGATTTTATAATATTAGGAAATTCTACTAACTAGATATTTGAATTCTGTCAGGATTTCCATCATTGGCAGCAATACATTGTAATATAAAGCATTATTACAAGCGACTGACTTGCAAAGTTGCTGTTGGTAATATTACGTCATTAAAACATGGTTCTAAACTTACAATTAAGAAATAAACTACGAAAAACCGTTGTATACCGGCTGTTATACAATGGTTTGGAGTTCTGACGCGTAGGAATTAACCACGAAGACTGTAGTTGAGACGCATCTCAAGTCGTAATATCTTTATTGAGTTACACATGTACGTGTATGGCTGTGGCAGACACGACGTTATTCTTGATCTAATCTCGGTTTAATGATGTGTCCATTTTGTTACCATTTCTTGTTTGTTACCACAGTAACCAGTTGTACAATTTAATAGGTTTACCAATAACAGGAGCTCCTTTGATAGCGATACGACTTGTCTACAAGATAACATATTACTACTTGTCGTATAACACCATATAATACCCAGGCTGTTCACCTTAATTTGGTTTATGAACGTTTCCCACAAAAAACACGAGACTTTTATGATGTAAATGTAATACAGGGGAGTTATTAATCGATAATTACCGTGAACATAACACCTGAGACACGATCCAAGCAGTAGGGGAGTAACGCCAGTCGTATCGAAGTCTACGGTTCAGAGCCAGTTTTAGGCATTGTACAAAAACAATTAAAAGGGCAATGAAAATGTTCAACAGAGGCACACCAGTGCCAAAGTTGCATCTGAGGACATGCATATTTATTAATATTTATATTATGCACTTACTAGTATAGAAATCAATCTGAAGCAAGTTATCCCTTATTAATTTGTTTATATTTAATCTAGTACCGCATGTACCATTTTGATTAATTCGAGGCTTGTTATGCTTCCTCTACCTTTAGAAAATGTCAAAATATATCAATATATAAATAACACATGGCCGCGAGGGTGATAGTAAATAATACCAACCCGAGAATAGTTGAAGGGTTTGTATTATTTACGGTCAACCAAGCAGCCACGTGTTATTCATTTTATTATACCGAACAAAATTACAAGCATTTTACAAAATAAAGTATCAACAAATGTAAGCAGCACTTAGATTGCGGTTATGATAATTTTACATGTACCATGCTTCTAATGATTTGATGGTTGAAATTGACAATATTCACTTAAAATAGCATGTGAAATATACCCAATTATATAAATATATACTCCCTAGGAGGGTGCTTTCCGGAATTCAATAGTACACATTTCTATAAATAGCTCAGCCTCCTTTTTGCTATGTGATCGAACAAAATATCACTCGGCATGTCTATGGGGAAAATACATTGCGAGGTCACGTGAGATATAATAGAGAGGTTGCGATTCGAACGTGTACGACTATGTGTACGTGTAGCTACCCGTACATGTATACGTACGCGTTGCAATTAAAATTGGCTTGCAAAACACAACGTGTGCGTGAAACTTCACATGGCAGTTGTAACATGATTTCTTTGTGAATCGATAATGAGTGTTTATTTAAACTCACTGAGACTACCGGCTATAAAATCTAGGATTTCCCGTGCATACGCATACCTGTGTGACATAGTACACATTATATTTTCGTCTGTCACACGTCCGTTACATGTAGAAATTACACATACCTGGATGACGAAATACCCCAAAATAGTATTCACGTACACGTACACGTTACACGTTGCCTTTCGCAACCTCTCTAATAATGTAATATAAATATAGTTACATATTCATACAAACTAATTCGTATATTGTTTTAATTGTCGAACTTATCACAAGCACACATGTTACTCACATCATGTTAAATGATGTGCTTAGCATCGGTCGTTATCAATTTGCTTTAATACCAGGTATCTGAAATTTAGATATCGTTTTATCGACACTTACGTGCGTGTCCATTAGATAATTTATTTCTACAATTTTCGAATGTTGTTGTCTGGACCAGTGAACATGGAAATGTCAAATGCTACGTAATATACTATTAGTGTTCCAACAGTATCAGTAAGTCTGACAGTAAATGCTATTTCCGTAGCACTCAATGCGATGGTGAAAAGCTGTTGTCATAGATTGACGAGATAGTATAGGAAGTCTGCGATGACATTTAAATGCTGTCTACACAGGAAACAGAATGTGATGATGGTCTTTGATATTAAATGATTAATTATCGGTACACGCGTATCAGTCTTTGTATCATCTGTTCTGTGATATTTTGTGGTTAGGTAATGCCAATAATTGTGCTATTGGATCTAACAAAAAATAAATAACCAGTCTGACTGTACAATTGACTGATATGCTGATTATTTTAAGTATATACTTGTTTTCTAATTCCAAATACCAATTAACGAATAAATAATGAACTTTATGTTTCTACAATGTAAATGTGTACAAAGATTATATTAAGTCAGACAGGGAAGGCAGCACTCAACTTAACCAGCCGAGCACAGAAAACATTAAAAAACACACAAAACACAATGCCCAACTAAACAAGCGCAGATACGCCCAAGTCTAAGCTGTCGAAAAGTATAATAAATTATAACTAGCTGAATGACCCAGTAGAAAAGATACAGCAACCAAAAGGCGGAATGCCTACGCTGAATGACCTAGTTACAACAGTAAAACTGCTGAACTACATAGTTATAGCAGCCTTTAGTCTCAAAAGTTAAATATACCTTTTTCTCGAATACCTAGATAGTCTAAATAAATACATCACTATTGTTCTGTAAATGAAATAGAAATGTCATGTAATTCTAAAATAGTTCCCCTCCTTCATTATAAGAAACATGAAGAAAATACATTTATTATAACAAGTACTTGGTACGAAAACAAACGCACATATTGCCAGTCACAAGGATAAACATGCAAATGAGCAAGAAGATATTAAACTGAGTAGCTGATAAAAGACTTATGCAGCAATGTTTCTTTTTAACATTAATTTAACTAACCACGTGGATTTATTCTCTATTTCAGGACCTTGGGTTTCTATCAGTGGGTTTGAAGTTTGATCCTGGTCATGGTATCCTTACAGTACATGTTGATCAAGCAAGACAGCTACCCCTACATCCAATAACCGGTGCACCAAGTAAGTTTGCTGATTTTATATTGCGTTCGTACTCAGGAAGACAAAATGTTTAGGTTGATAATTGATGGGTATTCCAGTGCAATTATTGATAATGTGAATGATTGCCTCACCCGTATCATTATTTCTACTACTGGAACAGTAACTGATAATTGCACTAGGACGGTGCTGCAATCCTTTTAAAGATGTTAAATTTGATTTCGTTGCGACATAACTAAGGAAATTCACATGTCTGCGGATAAAACTAATAACAGTCCAAACCCAGTAATATGAATTATACATTATCAACGTTTTGAAATACTGTGGAATATGAGTACATTAACACATGCGTCAATACATAATTTCTGCATTGTCAAGTATTCATATATCAGATGGGGAAAAGAACGACATCGGAGACATAATCGAAAAATGCCGTTAGTTTTGCTTTGTCCACTGATTTGTCCCACGCGCGTAAAATAACGTTAATAACAAATTAAACATGAAATTTCGAGGATAATTTAAAAAATATCGCTAAAAGAACATCAAAAGAAAAAAATGACAACATACCTTTTTACGTTATTTACATAAGTAATTTTGATTTTGAAATCTGTCACATATTCGAAAAATGCCGTTAGCTTTTCTTTGCCGCCTGGGTTGTCCGACTTGCTAGAAATAAGGTCGCAAAGGGTACTAAATTATAGTATAGTATAGACTAACACTTTTGAGTGTCCAAAAACAATCTTAACAGTAGCAACATGGTAACTTAACAGCACAGTAAAATAGATTATAAATTATGTATAAATGCCAATGTTATATCTAAAAATGCTTGGTTATTACAAAAACCACGCTACGCGTAAAGTCAACAAACACCGTCATTTGACGCAACGTTTTGTGATTCTAGTACTGTGTTAGACGTCAGACGAATTATAAATAATAATAAAAATTTAAACGTAAATGTTATTTTTCGTAAGTGCTGTGATCAAATAGTACCCATTTATTTAATGCTAACTGATGAGATATGGAGTTCTATCAGTGAAATAAAACCTATATCAGTCACTGGTTATCACCTACAATGTGACTGATATAAGCTCCGCCCCCTCACAGGGACTACTTTAATTTACCAAAATCTCAACACTAAAATGTCTGTAACTTTTTTATTACTGAACGGAAACATGTCATGTGGGGGTTTTTATTCTTAGTTAGACCATGGTGTATGATTTAATGCAAAATTCTCAAAAAAGTCGTTTTCACCTATTCACCATAATCCAAGATGGCGGATTTTGAAGTGAAAAATATGAATGGAATAACGTATTCATACGTAGCCTAACCACAGTGGTAATTTGGCATAAATAGTACCAGTTTTGACACCATAAAAGCATTAAATAAATAGAATATTTGTTTGTTTTGATTGAATATGGTTAATATCTCATCTTGTAGTGATAAAATTTTAATATTTTCACTCGCGCTACGCGCTCTTGAAAATATTGAATTTTATCACTACACGATGAGATATAAACCATATTCAATCAAAACAAACAAATATCCTCTATATATCAACAGATATGTGATTGCTTGGAAATGCCGTATATTAACAAGGTCATTGAAATAATATTAACAGGCCCGGTTTGAATGCCAGTAACGGTGGTCTTACTATCATATAGATTGTGTGATAGTAACATTTGACATGCGTTATGTTTCTTGCAATAAGGTATTGACGTTCCAATTACTTGAATTTAATACTAGAACAGTTAAATATCAAGTTGGCGACGAGTTAGGTTTGTACCCAAATGTGCATGTTTTCGGAAAATACAACGACGGACATACAATACACAAAGCGGCACACATAACGCTATTTTTGCTTAATATCCCTTAAACCATACATGGTAATTTTATTAATATTTTAACATATAGTGTTTAATGTATCTGCCTGTTACTGCACTTTTCAATTTCGAGATTGATGAGAATAAAAACTCGCGGTAAAAAGTATTTACGTCACCCCAGATTTCAAGAGACAAAAAAGTAAACATGTTTGATTTCATTACTGCTTCAAATGTAATATAAATGTGTAAACAATAAACATATCATGTACGTTACAAATTCCCATGTCATGAAATAGCAGTTGGTAAGATAGCTATATGTAAGTAATTACATTATAGCCTAACATAAACACACTTTCTTAGTAAACAATTACAGTAAAGTTCCGCTAATAAGACCATTTTGATTATTTTGAAATCATGCAAATGTTTGCGAGTTTAAGGTCCAAAAGTATCAAATTTAGAATAAAACAGGTCCGCTTATAAGACCTTTTTGACTGGTCTTATTAGCGGGACGTCATTGTAGTACATAAAATTAAGCCAGAATGAGGGCTACTTGAAAGTCTAAACAAATACTATGTCTAAAAAACGAATATGTAATACCATGCTGTAGACTTGAATTAATTCAGTTTAATATCGTGGTTAGTCGCCATCAATTCAAATTTCAGTAGACACGTTGTGGTAGCGGTTAGCAGCATCGAAATTCGCAGTAGAAACATCATTGTTTGATTGTCTAGTCTGTTTGGAGATTAATGGCATTGACTTTTTAAAATATAAAACTTCCAATCCAATATGGTTAATCGCATGTATTTAAAAGAACGGAAATGTACAAACACAAATAACAACCGAGTGACCGATATCGCGTGCAAAATTATCGACCTTCAATAATTATAAGGATTTATTCAATTAAAGACGTGTCTTGCGAAAGCATTAAATCCGATATTGATAAAATTGTGTCAGAACTAGTGTCGACTAGTGTTGTAAAAAGTATGAGTGCGTCAAATTCCATGACAATTCATGGAGGGGTTTTAATGACATTTGAACTACGTGTATATCAAAGGCAGCACTAGTAGTGCCGTTAAGTGTATATGATACCCATATCCTTTACATTCGTCTACGAACATTATATACAGAATTATATGAGTTATTTTTAAACGTTTGATGTTCCTTCTCCATGCCTCCTCCATACATGTTGCAAGCAATGGATTGTACAATAACTATTTTTGGGGACCTGTCATCAATACGATAAGATTTGTCCCAAGCAAGGAATTGTACAATAACTATTCTTGTGGACCTGTCATTAATACGTTAATATTTGTCCCAAACAAGGGATTGTACAAGAACTGTTCTTGGGGACCTGTCATCAATACGATCAAGATTTGTCCCAAGCAAGGAATTGTACAATAACTATTCTTGGGGACCTGTCATTAATACGTTAATATTTGTCCCAAACAAGGGATTGTACAAGAACTGTTCTTGGGGACCTGTCATCAATACGATCAAGATTTGTCCCAAGCAAGGAATTGTACAATAACTATTCTTGGGGGACCTGTCATTAATACGTTAATATTTGTCCCAAGCATGGGATTGTACAATAACTATTGTTGGGGCCTGTCATTAATACGTTAATATTTGTCCCAAGCAAGAGATTGTACAAGAACTATTCTTGGGGGACCTGTCATAAATACGATAAGATTTGTCCAAAGCAATGGATTGTACAAGAACTATTCTTCGGGACCTGTCATTAATACGTTAATATTTGTCCCAAGCAAGGTATTTTACAGGTAATATCCTTGGAGATCTGTTATTAGTTTGTTGTCATATATGAATTATTCGATAACTTTAAGATGTTTTCATGTACTCTATATATTCTCTTGCAGATCCGTATATTCGAGTGGAAGTGTCCCAACCAGAGAAACCGGTAATTAAACACCAAACCATCATACATAAAAAGGAATCGAATCCTGCGATTGAACAGACATTCACCTTTGATATTTGCCCGAATATCAACGACATGCACGCAACATCTGTGAATATTCTAGTTTATGATCATGATCGATTTCGAAGTGATGTTTTAATAGGACAAGTAGTGTTAGGTTCGTTAGCTACGGAGGTCGGACAATATGGACATTGGCAGGAGATTCTTGAGAAACCGGGTTCATTAATTTCAAAATGGCATTACTTGATAGATTTGGATGATTAAATAGGAATGAATAAACCATGGAATTGAAAATTTTGTATATTAAAATCGGGAATTGTAAATGCGTATTAACAAATGGCAGTTGGCAAACATAGTTTTTGTGTACAGAATTGTTTTAATCTTGGGATTGGTACAAAATTTATTCACCTGTCACAAAGTGACAGAGTGAGCTTTCGTGAACACTCTTCGTCTGTCGTCCGTCCGTCCGTCCGTCCGTCAACAATTGGCTTGTGTGGACACTAGAGGTCACAATTCTAGCCTAATCTTTATGAAACTTGGTCACAATGATCATCTCTAGGTCACTAGGTCAAATAATAGAAAAACCTTGTGTACTCACTAGAGGTCACATGTTTGACTTAATCTTTATGAAACTTGGTCACAATGATCATCTCAACAAAATCTAGATCCACTTCGATAGTTGGTTATCCGAGGTCAAAAACTAGGTCACAATGTCAAATCATAGAAAAACCTTGTGTAGTCACTAGAGGTCACAATTTCAACCTTACCTTTATGAAACTTGGTCAAAATGATCATCTTAACAACATCTAGGTCAACTTCAATATTAGGTCATCTAGGGTCAAAAACTAGGTTACAAGGTCAAATCATAGAAAAAACTTGTGTAGTCACTAGAAGTCACAATTTTGACTTAATCTTAATGAAACTTGGTCACAATGATCATCTCAACAAAATCGAGGCCAAGTTTGATATTGAGTCCTCTGGGGTAAAAAACTAGGTCACTAGGTCAAATCATAGAAAAACCATGTGTAGTCTTTAGAGGTCACAATTTTGACCGTATAGTCTTTATGAAACTTGGCCACAATGATCATCTCTACACAATCTAGGTATAGTTTGATATAAGGTCATCTAGGGTCAAAAACTAGGTCACATGTTCAAGTCATAAAAAAACCTTACGATAGAGGCTGAATTTTCTTGAATCTTACTCTGTAAATGTTAATAAATACTTAGGTCACCATAGGGGTGTGCATGCACTACTACGACGACAGGTGAGCGACCTAGGGTCCTTTTGGCCCTCTTATCTGGTATGTATAGGTTTATGTACATATCAGTAAATCTGGCAACCAGGGTGCAGTGATTCACAAAACTAACGAAGGGTAAGGTAAACATTTTAATCAGATGTTTGATTTGCCAACAACGATAATGATACAAAGGTTGTGATGTGTTTAAATTATAATATATAAATAATATGTGTATGTGTGTGGCTGTGTTTTCTTCTGGTTGTAAAATATCAATGTATTTTATATTATTTATACCATATGTCATATCTTTCTTCTATTTTACAAGAATAAATCATTGAAAACCTCATCGTTGTTGGCTTCACATTTACGGTAAGTGTTACTCAAACTGTTGTCCGTACCAAGATGGAAACCCTGCAATCAGCACGGCTGTCACACCGAGTGGTATGGAAATAACACAGAACTTACACAAGGCTTCAGATAAACTCAGATGGGGTTATGTCTTTGAACTATGGGTTGTAATACCTGCAAACAAAACACATGTAACCTAATCGTCATGGTTTTGGAACAACACAATAGAGTTGCCAGGTTTAAGCATATACCGGACCTAATGTAGACGAGGAAGAAAGGATCAAATAATTTATCTAGGAGCTGAGCTATACTGACACTTCTAGAGAGAAACCTTCATAATTGTATTCTAAAATGCGGATGTGCTAATTATTGATTTGAACACAATAATCTAAAACAATTGTTTTTTTTTGCATTGCGCAGGCAAATGTAGGTAAAATGTATACATTTATTTCAATTACCTGCGTTCAAATTCAGGATTAACCGGGAAATTAATGCACAATGTAAGTGCTTCGGAAAATAAAACAATTATGTCTGCGGCCTAAATATTATTTTCATTTATTTTCGGGAGTTATTAAACGTGCGGCTGATTTGACACAGACTTAAGTAGCTACATGTATATAAAGTCGTATTATTGATATGTTATGTTCTTCCGTGCAATTGTCCACAAGCATTTCTCAAACATGCGAAGAAGTTATAAGTAGCGTGCTAAAATCAGTAAAACTTATGATAGATGAATTCCACTACAACGAGTTCAGTGGCAGGAAATAATTTTGAAAATTACATTTGGAACAGGAAACACTGTTGGTCAGGAGTCTGGTGGGTTTGAACAATATTTGTTGTTATGGAATATATAACAAGCATTCATTTTCACAAATCAAGAATTTGGTAGAAAGCTAAGCTTATTTAGAAACAAACTACTTTCTGATAAAAGCATGGACTGGTTTGCAAACTAGGAAATTTACATTTCTTACTGCTGAAATTTGAACTTTCTGTGGTTTAGCTTCTTTTTGTCGTGTAGTTTGTGTGTTAGTTTTCGTGTCGTGTGGTTGTGGTGTGTGTATTTTCTCTTGTCAATGCTCGGCTCTGTTAGTTGGGTGCTGCCTTCCCTGTCCGATTTATCAGTACCTTGTTACTAAGGTGTTAACAGTGGCTAGCATGGACCCAAGTGATGTTCGAGAAAGAAATATAATAGAGTAGAGAGTTAGTTTGAAAGGTTTATAGATTGAAGATGAAGATATATACACGTAGTGACATGGAGTCAGATATAGAAAGAATACATGGACACTTCCACCAATCGCTTCCGGCGAATCGGTCTCTTGATGCCTCTGTATGTTCGATGTTGTGTTCAGTGTCTGTCCATATGCTTTTATATGTATAGGTATGGTTACATACAATGTATACCTGCGGTTTATATAACGTTCCATCAACATCTACATGCGTGTCTGTTTGATAATTTATTTCGACATTCTCGGATGTATTGTCGGTTGGACATGGAAATATCAAATGATTCGCATCATGTTCCCAATGGTATCTGTAACTGTGAAAGTTTAGTTTGTTTCCGCAGCACTTCAAGTGATACATTTCGTTTACTGTTCACAAAGTACGTGATGATCTTTAAATGATGTCTAAAAAGGAAGCAGCATGTGATGTTGGTTTTTGAGAGAAAATAATTAATTATCTGGTTCGTACGTATCACTAGCATCTGCTCGGGGATCTTTTGTTGTTTGGAAAGGTCAATGTCGTCAATAATAGCGCTATTTGATCAGCCTCACATAAAATAACTAGTCTGACCGAGTAATTGACTGAGGTGTTGTTTGTTTGCCCCATAAGTCCCGAAAAAAAAACAAATACAATTCTGCATTTTTTTTGCTAAATACATTTGTAGTATATTAAAGAAATATCTTAAATTGGGACTAAATATAGTGGTGAAGTTATTTCAGATTTGATTTTCGAAAATTGAAAACAACTATAATTTGGAAAGTGCATGCATTTACAAATGAAAGTCCGGTAAATATATGCATACATGATCAGGTAATAGCGTTAGTTTGTGACAATTATTCAGTTTTTTCAGTTGGCTACAAAAGATTTAGGATACTGAACGATAAAAAATGTCATTTGAGTGGTTTAAACAATAATCGTCAAAAGGAAACGAGGAGCCCCATTCACTAGTACATACACGTTGAAACAGTTGTTATGACAGCAATAAACACCAATATGGCGATGAGACTTTGGCATTTGTACTTATGGAACCTTCAACGTCCACGACAAGTGCACTATAGAAGTCGAGGTGATATTAAATTACATTTTGAACAACAGTGATGCAGTGAAGGTCGTACATCTTGCTGTTCCTGATTCCTAAAGGACAGCAATTTTAGTCAAGTAGAAACGACAATAACGAAGTAGTGAAGTGTCTCCAGATAGAAAACATTGTGATGAATGGGTTGACCGCAGACTACTGACGTTATAACGACGTATAACCTTGCACCATCATATCATTTGGGAATTAATAATTCCAATTTCAAAGTCATTGTCTCCTGAATCGTTTTCTTTTCCACATATAACGAAAGAATATGGTTTGCCACCAGTCCGTCAATTTTGGTTCTGACGGGAATTGTGGTTGCTATTGCAATAGCAACATTAAAAAAAGCTTTATACTTCTGTGTTGCTGGCAATTCTTAATGACTTGTTCATTACGTCATATCTCGATTTGTTCAATTACGTCAATTTACTTATTGAAACTAGATCACCCGGCTATGACTTTCAGATTTTTTGTTGCCCAAATCGGGCCTTTCAACGTTTTAATACTGTTACTTAACTTTTGGGATTAAAGGCAGCTAAAACTATGTAGTTCAGAAGTTTTACTGTTGTAACTAGGTCATTCAGCGTAGGCATTCCGCCTTTTGTTTGCTGAATATTTTCTATTCAGCTTTTAAACAGTTGGGACAAGGGATTTTTAATTTTCTTGGTAGGTAGTGTGTTGGGCACTTCTTCGTTTTACGATTTCTGACAGCTAAAACTAGGCATTATAGTCATTTTGCTGTGGAAACTGGGTCATTCAGTTAGTAATAATTTATTATACTTTTCGACAGCTTGGACTTGTGCGGATCTGTGCTTGTTTAGTTGGGCATTGTGTCTTTATGTGTTTTACGTTTCCTGTGCTCGGTTGGTTAAGTTGAGTGCTGCCTTCACTGTCTGACTTAATATAATCTTTTTTCAAACGGATACCCAAAGAATATATTTCTTAAAAATTGAACAAAATACAAGCCTTATCGTTTACCAAGATGACCCTATAAACTCCTTGACAAGTGTCTGATGTATAATTATATCCAGTGGTTAAGCAGGATATTTCATTGAAAGAGTTATCAATCGTTGAACCTATAAATTGACCCGTGACCTACATATAGTATGCAGTGGCATAGACTGTTTCGAACTACTTTTTGAAGAGGATTATATTAACATAAACCAATTCAAGATCAGTAGTTCATTAGCATGAAAGGTTTTCTCACATAATCATATTACAGACATATACAATTACGACAATACGTTTCACATTACAACCATGCAATACATTCAAGATAATACACAGCCTTTTTGTGGAATGTACACTAAATTGTGTGATTTATTAAGTGCGAAAAACTTAAAAAGCATTTAATTTCATATGTCCATTTACATAGGTTAGTATCAAATATTTATAGCTTACTTAGATATAGACGGTTTTAAATGATAATAACAAATCGGACAGGGAAGGCAGTTCTCCACAAAAACAACAAATCAGGAAAGCCATAATATTGAACACAAATACGAAATGGCTTGACACAAAGTACAAACTGTAGTAAAATAATCATATGATGTTGATTATTAGATATGCAAACCAACAAAACAAAAGAACATTTAGTCTTGTCTCATGTTCACGTTGTCATCATAAGTCTTGAAAACTCATCATGAATTGCAATAGATTTGACACCTGTTTTAAGAGCGAACACGCGAACACGCCATGGACTTGGAACATTGTTACAAAGTTGTTCCTCTGTACGAATTACGAAGATTTCCAAATTGAATACGTCATACATTGTTACCGTCATACATTGTAATTGATAGTTAGGACAATATTTCCATTTTTGGAACTGACATATTGACCAGTGACGTCATCATTACTATTCTTATCACTGGTTATAACGTGTAGTATGGTTATACTATGGTTGACGTTTAAAGTGAGAAATAATCGCGGTTCATTGCTCACCAACGTGTGTGATAACAAATAGTATACAATTATTATTTTTTATAATTTAACTGTTGTTGGTGAATGTATTTAATACTGGTTGCATGTGATATTGTATAGATGTATAGATAATGATTAATACAACTGGCTCCTGTATGTAACGTCTCTTCTTACAGACAGTTGCTGAGAGCTGTTCCCCTTTTCTATCTAATAGTTTCGCATTTCGACATAAATAACTAGCAAATGGTGCTAGGCTTGATTGTAAGCTCCGAAACCGCCAACTCTGAAAACTGTTAAACTGACGTAATTGATCCAAGTCATCACATCTCATTATTCGTCATTTTCGGAGGGGTCATTTTCATGACAGTGTAACACTTTAATGCAGATTGAGCTGTTTGAACAAAGTTCCTTTTAGTGCGTGCTGCCTACCTCGTCCGATTTATTATTCCATGTATCTTTTTATCACCTGATTTACGACATAGCTGAAGTATGTCTTGTTTTTAACGACACATTCGCATGTGCGTAACATGAGAACATAATGAACGTAGGTGCGGTTATCGATATACGGTCTTTAATGAGCACACCGTGAAATAGAAGTAAAACATAGTATAATAAGAATAAATGCGAACATATGATACAAATAAAAGCTACAATATAAGTATAACGAACTGAAGTATTGGCAATATATCTGACCCTGTCAATGAAGTCAAATATTGTACCTAGCGGGCGTTATGTTACAGGTTAAACGAATGCTACGGTAGCTTCAATGTGTCACAGATATAATCTTATTTGCCTTAACATTATTCAAGTAAATGTATAGCAAGAGCTGATGTGCTGCAGTCATGTGTTGTTAGTAAATGTCGACTTGGTTCATATAAAACAGATAACAACAAATGGAACAAGTGCGGTAGCATTCAACAAAAACATCACACTACGAGAGACACACACTTAACACAAAATGGACATACCACAAGCACATACCATAATATGTACCTACACAAGACTCCATACAAACTATAAAGATATTTGGTCGGTAAGTTAACATTGTTTTTAATGTTCTTGCACAAGATACAAAAAAGATCCACCCCTGCTTTGCTTGTGTAAGCTGTTGTCTCTGTAACACAATATTGGAACACCAATTTCGTGTAAACCATAATGACAAATAACCAGTCAAGTTTTCTACAAAACATTGTTATCAACTGGATTTGATCAATGCTTCCAATCTTCAGGATTAAATTGCAGACACCAACGTATGGTACTGCAAGTATTCATTAACACTTTAATTAGATTTGCTGACTATTTCTAGATTCGCATTGTCTTTATATAGCAACTAATGTCAGTAATTGTTGATGCAGACATAATTAATAGCGATGTTAGACTAATGGTGTTCTCGTGGAGCCGGCATATAAAGCCATTACGGATTTGGTGTGATGTACCTAAATTAAAACTGAATATTTGATCAACCCATGTATGGTTGTTCCCGTAGCCCAAGCGGACCAACGCTTTCGTATACATGTGGTACTGCAAAATGATGACGCCGTACAGTATGTGGTCAATTCTTATAATAGGTACAAGCTGTGTTCATTGTTCTTGCCTATATGTGTCCGTGAATTCGTGGAATCGTTCATCTTTCGGAACAATAAGTCGGTGCTTGATTGAGCATATAAAATAAAATCCGGATGACACAAAAACAGTATTTTGCTCCTTGTTTTGCATGTTTGCGAATTTTCTGAAGCAGTGTCATTCATACGTCTTGTAATTAGGAAGTTTGATATCCGTTAGGTTAGTTATCTTGAAGCTTAACTTTGTACCAGCATTGCCAGTTTTGTAACAACCATTTTAATCATCTTGTCATGCTGTTTTTTACATAGTTGTTGTGTGTTTACATGTATGTCTACTTTGTATATAGGTGCCATGTCCTGTTAGATCATTTAACCATTGACTTTACAACATTTGGATACGGAATGATAGTAGAAGTTATTCGTTCTTTTGAAAGCCTGATACTCTACTAACAAATAAAGTCTTCGTTAATTCGGAAAATTACCGTGACTTCAGGCTATCTGCGTTGATCCAGTTAAATGAGAGAGCTATCTAAGATGTCAGTAATTGGTACGTAATTATGTAGTGAGATTACTCGAATCTGCTGAATTTTTTTCTGAGAATATGCCTTAAGATCAAACATCAACAAGAGGAGAGCGTAGTAAAAACATGGTTCTTAGTTCATTAAGATATCAGGGCATTGAATGTTTCTGTGATGTGTATATGTGTGTGTGTGTGACTATTATACATATTTGTACGCAACAATTACATCTAGTGTGAGTGGCGACACTTTCTGGTCTTCTGAGAAGTTTATTAGCAGGATTAACCTTAAACATTATCATTAATCAGGCGATCGGAAACTTTAAGACATATTGACTAGAGGAAGCAGTTCAGACTGAATGTGTGTACGAATGAGATATGAGACAAGGAACAAAATAAAATGTTATGTTGTACTAGTCTTAAATCTTCTTTATGTCGCCCTTTGGTCTGATATATTGTATTCCATTGATCTTGTTGCGTACCCCTGTGGCAATCCACTATATATAACATTGGGTTAGGAAACATAATTGAGAACTAGTCTAGTGTTTACGGTTCATGTTGTAACATTCTCCCTCCACACAGTCTGTTTAACGGTCCGCAGAGATCCTATTAGAACTTATTTTTCATGTCGTCATGTGTACTTGCGATGTACTTTAGAATCGATCGCGGGAAGTTTAAAATACACCTTGTCGTTTGCGATAATGTCGCAGTAACGTATTCGAAACAATAACAAAATAACTGTACATAGTAATATATATAATTGTGTTAATTGCCCGAATTCCTATACGTATTCTCAGTCGAAAAACTAAACGGAATGTTAATATGATTACATGCAATAAAATCACTGACGAAAACAGACAAACTCCCTTGGGAAGCACATTTTAATTGTGACTTTCAGAAAATGGATCTGATGAACTGATAAAAATATTTGTTTTGTTATAATGTCCTCATTTGTTCCAATACGAGTGCTGTAATACATTGTAACAATGAGACATATGTTGACAATATCTAATTAAGATATCGTTTTTTCATAATTTTCAGATTCATTTAACAATTCCCTGGACACTACTATAGAGTGTTAATAACGTGTATGACGTATCACTATGTTCATTACATTAACGAAAGGTTTATTCAACTTTATGCTGGTGAATTTACGTTAGTCCTGATATTCCTCCGGTGTATTGTTCACGTCTTTGTGGTGTCTTTGATGTAGTAGAAAGCTAATTTACAAATTCGTATCGTTAGTTTCACTATAAATCATATAAGCACCAAGATATTAATTAAATTAAGTCAATTGTAAAACAAGTCCTTTTACTAATACTTTTACCAACAGTATCAATACTGAAAAAGGTATACAGATATGCGAGAAGACTGTCATGATACCTGAAGACGAAATAGAAATGACACTAATTTCTGGGCGCACAGAAATCTTGGCAAACTGACTTCTCTTTTATTGCATAAACAAAAATTGCATTATTTGACCATTCATCATATCTATAAATAGTAACGATTCGAAAATATTCATCTCTGTATAGGACAATTAGATTAAATAAATCATACACATCAATTAATCATTCTGGTATGTTTACATTTTGCAGAAGATATTGAGCAATGACTTAGATTAACCAGAAAAAACAGGATTGAGAATTATAAGTAAATAAGCGGTTCCTGAATAAAACATCGATTGATATATATCATGATGAAAATCATTGCCGCATACAATCTCATTTTCCAAGTATATTTAATGTAAGCAGACAATTAAAGATTATAGAAGTGAAAAACGGTCATTAAGACGGACACATTTTCGTTGAAATATTTCAGAGCTTGGGAAAACTTCCAAGAAATGACGACCGTTTCAAATATTTTATTGCCGTAATAAGTTGTCTGAAATTAACACATTATATATGGAAATAAGTCTTGTAAAAGCAATATATATACATGTATCATCATCGACTGAGTGGAATAGTAAAACGTACCAAGAAAATCAGTAAGAATAAACAGTCGCCGTATAAAACTTATATATTTTTGTGAATCAGCGTTTAAGCCATACAAACCAAATGGCAGTCATCCGAATATAACTTCCAGCGTGTAATATGACACAATACAGTATACACGTTTTGACAGTATTCGCCCTCAACGCAACTTCATTAAATGATATTATAGTGCTTTCCCCTATTACCTACTCTGCTAACGTTTGGCATGGTATATTTCGTCTGTATCAACTTAAATGTATATAGAAAGTATTAATATAAGTCAATTTACGTTACTGCTGATTCATGCATGACCTGTTTTGTCCTGGGGACATTTTATGTACAGAGATTTCATACCCGTCAGTATCCCGGTTTTAGACAAAATGTAATTTTGTTCGATATTAGATTGGTTAAAAAGAATTGCCTTCAGCGACGGAAGTTGTTAATGGAATATTCATGTACGTAATTTCTTTTGAACTTGTATTGATACCAATCATACCGTGTTGTACCTAACCAGCTTAACAAAATATAAATAGCTATGAAACGCAAACATGATTCTAAAATTAGAAAGAACATGAAAGTTTAAGTACATCAAAAACAGATACTCAGAGAAATAGAATTGTGCAGTATCACTACAGTAATAACTGTTCATGCCCGTCAGACCATTTACTCAAATGCATAAATAGTTATTTAGTAAACTAAATACAGTAAAGGTCACGATGCGATGAACTTAATCATACAACCATTTCTATATTGATGGTGTTTGTTTTGGACCCAACTTTTCTGTATATGATTATCTCTTTAACGCAGCCACAATTCTAAAACAATTCCCTCTCTTCTTTATATGACGATAGTCTAGAGCTTTAAATATTTGATAAAAGCCTACTGTAGCCATGCTTGTGTGTCCTCTCTATTTCAAGACCTTGGGATTCTATCGGTGGGTTTGAAGTTTGATCCTGGTCATGGTATCCTACCAATGCATGATGAAGCCAGATAATTACCACTCCACCCAATAACCGGTGCACCAAGTAAGTTATCTTATTGTATTAAAGCGTTCGTACTCTGAACATATTCAGCTTTGTATTTCTTCAGGGGTATTCAAGTGCAATTTTGATAATTTAAATGATTGCCTCCACCGTATCATTCTTTCTTCCACTGATGATTGTATAGAACGGTTTTGCACTTCTTCCAAAGAATTTCGACGAGACAAAACTGAAAAGTATCACAAATCTGCAGTTAAAACAAATAACAATCCAAACCAATTTAAAATAGTTTGGAATTTGTTAACACATGTGTAATATAATATGTTCAGTATTGTTAAGTTGTATTATCTAGGTAATGTTTTACACAAGAACTAACGTCATTCGCAAACTTAAAGCAAAGTTGTTATTCATTGTTTAAAAAGGTACAAAATGCAATAATAATCTGACAGGAAAGGCAGCACTCATCAGAAACAGCATATCACCAATTACTGAACAGCTACAAAAACGCGACATCCTTATTCGAACGCTTCGCTCCTCAGTCCGTCAAATAAACATGGAGCAAGATACAGAATACAAGAACATGCAATAGGCAAAAGAATGACCACATACCTTTAAAACGTTTAACACCTACATATTTTGTACCTATCAGTTCGTTAACAATAGCATAATTGATATTAAACTAAGCTTATCATAATTTGCAGATGACTTATAAAGACATTAAATTTGAACGGTGCCCATATATGTATGATTTCTTGGGAATGTTGTACTTCGATTCATGGGTTATTGCAATAATGACATAAACATTTATGACGTAACAATAATGGACAAAGGTTCTCTTCCGTACCACAATTTTTGTGGGTCATTGCAGTATCCGTCACTTACACCGGAAAATATATCCAAGTCAGTAAGGGGTTATTGTGTACTGATTTATGTTTCAAAACATGTATAGTAAATCCAGATCCCTGATAGGTATATATACATGTTTGTTCATTGTTCCGTATTACCTAAGATGTGCTTGTTTTTTTCTACACAATTGGATTTTACATGAAATGTTCTAGAGGAACAATAAGCTTTGTCCAAAACAATGAACCTTACAAAAGTAATCTTTGGGACCTGTAACCAATACGCTGCCATCAAGTTTCATCAAAATGTATGAGGAATCGGTCGGTCTCTCGGACGGAGGAACGAACGGACGGAATAATGCCTAACATCACCATATCCCCATCGCTTTCGGTAAATATAAAACATTTTGGGACCTGTCATAAATATGCCGTCATATATGAAATATTCCATTTACAATGTTTTTATACACGCTAGATGATCTCTTACAGATCCGTATGTTCGTATGGAAGTGTCCCAACCAGAGAAGCCGGTAATTAAACATCAAACCACCATACATAAAAGGAATCGAATCCTGCGATTGAACAGACATTCACCTTTTGACATTTGCCCGAATATCAACGACATGCACGCAACATCCGTGAATATTCTAGTTTATGATCATGATCGATTCCGAAGTGATGTTTTAATTGGACCAGTAGTGTTAGGTTCGTTAGCTACGGAGGTCGGACAATATGGACATTGGCAAGAGATTCTTGAGAAACCGGCTTCAAAATGACATTACTTGATAGACTTAGATGACTGAATTGTGTAATTGGAATAGGAATGAATAAACTATGGACTTCATAGTTACGGGAATTGAAAATGCGTAATACCAAATGACAGTTTGGCAAAATGTGTGGTATTGCTTTCATCTGGTCATTTGTATAAAACGGATGACTTTCGCTGTTACATTTTCTTGTATTTACTCGTTGGTGTTCATATCAGTAAAACTGACATTCAGGGCGCAGTGATTCATAAAATCTAACGAAGGGTATGGTGAACATTATAATCAGACGTTTGATTTGCCAAACGATAATAATGCTACTAAAAGGCTGTGATTCGTTTAATGTAAGATAAATAATTATTATGTGTATGTGTCTGGTTGTGTTTCTTCTGGTTGTCAACACAGGTAACTGTATCCTTGATAAATATTTTCTTATATAAAATTTATGTTATCTTAGAAAGATGCATTTGTACTAAAGTGGTCAGATTTTCACGGTATCCAAAAAAATAATTGGCTTTGATATCTTCATAAAGTAATTACATTCATAGACAAAATCGTAAGAACTACCTCCATGCAAACTCCCATCGAAATTGATCGACTAGTTAAAAAGTTATACCATGAACTGTATACCACGGTGTCCAGTCAATCACTGGGGTGCATTCAATAGAACGACAATGTTATTCTAAACAAGAAAAAAGAAAGTGATTTCAAGCCCTATGGGTTTATTTTCCTATTTATGGACGGAGTTTTAAAATAGTGATATCAAATTAGAAACAAAGGTCTCTAAATTCTGATTATGTAATAATATGTAAGATAATACCAGTATTAATGAAATGGTTTTTAAAAACAAACTGCACCTCAGTAACTGTGTGGTCAATTACCCGTGTTATAACATATTATAATTTTTATTAAAACAATACATTTTGCTTACTCTTGATTAATGATACTGTTACCTGTGGTTGTAAAATATCAATGCAACCTATATTATTTTTACCATGTGTCAAATCTTTCTTCTATTTTACAAGAATAAATCATTGAAAACCTTATAGTTGGTGGCTTCACATATACGGTAAGTGTTACTCAAGCTATTTGTACAGTCCTTACCAAGATGGAAGCCCTGCAGTCAACAGTGCAGTGATACAGTTATGGCAAAAAACACAGATATAACACGGGCTTCAGATAAACTCAGATGGGTCTTTGTCTTTGAACTAACGGTAGAAGTACCTAAACAAAAGGCTACATGTAAAAATGTAACCTAATAAGGGTCATGGGTTTAGAAACACACATTACCGCAGACAGGAATGAACAGATACCGGACATGATTTAGACGAGGACGAGGGGATCAAAAATGTAGCTACATGTATGAGCAGAGCAATACTGACACTTCTAAAGAGACACATTCATACTTGTATTCTAAAAAGCTAATGCGCTACAGTAATAATGTTTAATTAATTATAAGTTAGGAAACAGGGTCATTGATCTGAACACAATAATCTGAAGCAATTGACAAAGGTATCTTTCTTTTCGCCTAACACAGGGCAAATGTAAGTAAAATGTACTTAGGATTAACCGGGAGATTACAGTTACTGCAAAATGTAAGTGCTTTGGAAAATAAAACAATTATGTCTGCGTCCTAAATGTTATTTTAGATTGATTTTATAAATCGTGTGACCACACAAACTTGCCGCTGGTTTGACGCAGACTTATGTAGCCAAATAAAGTCGTATTATTGATCGGTCATGAGCATTTCTCCAACATGCGAAAACGTTATTAGTTGCGTGCTGAAATCAGTTAAACATATGATTGAATAATTCCAGTACATCGAGTTTAGTGGCAGGAAATATTTTTGAAAATGACATTGTGAACATGAACCACTGTTGGTCAGTAGTCTGATGGGTTTGAGCAATACTTGCTTTCACGATATATATATATAAGAATTAGGTAGAAAGCTAAGCTGATTTAGAGACAAACAACTTCCCTATAAATAGCAGGTACTGGTTTACAAACTAGGTATTTTGCATTTCGTACAGCTGACACTAGGTACATGTATAACTTAGTCGTTTGGCTTTTTTTGACAGCTGAAACATGGACTTTCAGTGGTTTATCTACTTTTTGCCGTGCAGTTGTGTGTTGGGTTTCGTGTCGTGTGGTTGTGATTGGTGTAATTTCTCGTTTCTGTTCTCAGCTGTTCAGTTAAGAGCTGCCTTCCCATGTTTGTTTACTAAGTTGTAAACAGTTTCATAGATAGAAAGTTAGTTTCATAGATTTATAGAATGACGATAAAAATATATAGATATAAGGCGTTTGATATAAAAAGGGTACATGGTCACTAAGGTCAACCACTTCCGGCGAATATGGCACATGTTGCCTCTGATTGTTTGAAGATATGTTCAGTTTCTCCTTCTATATGTACTGATATGGTTACATACAAAACATATGAGTGGTTTATACGTCGTTTTATCGATATCTACAAGCGTGTCCATTTGAGATAAATTTTTATTTCGACAAACACGGATACTGTTGTCTGTTAAACGTGGAAATGTCAAATGATACGTATAATGTTTCCTATGTTATCAGTAAGTCTGATGGTCTATAGCTTGTTTCCGCTGCATTTCAACGACGCGATAGTTTATTGTGAATAAAGTATGTGATGACATCTAAATGCTGTCTACACAGGAAGCTGCATGAGATGTTTGTCTGTGATAGGCAATAATTAATTATCGATCCGTGCGTATCATTTGACCAAACAAACAAAAATAACCAGTCTGACTGAGCAATTAACTGCGGTATTTGCCGTACAAAAATCAGAAAAGTTCAAGTTGTGATTCTTTTTTTTTTAGCTAAATAATGTATTTAAAAATATTTCAATTTTAAATAAATCAAGCGGGGAAGTAATGTCTAATTTTATTTTCGAATATTGGAGAACAAACTGCAATTTGATACATGGTAAGTACATGTACATAGAAAATGTCCTGTAAACCTTGAATACATAATCAGGTAATAGGGTTAGTTTGTAACCCTAACATGTTTTATTAAGTTGCCTACAGAAGACCCAGAATACTGAACGATGAAAAAATGTGATTTAAGGAAACGAGGACAAAAACGCTGAGACAGATGGTGTGATAGTGATATCCAACGATATGGCGCAGAAGTCTTTGACATTAGAAATTTTGGAAACTTCAACGTCCACGACTAGTGCACTATAGAAGTCGAGGTGGTATTAAATTACATTTTGTACAACAGTGGCGCAGTGAAGGTCGTACATCTTGTTATTCCTGATTCCTAAAGGACAGCAATTTTAGTCAAGTAGAAACGACAGTAAGGAAGTGATGAGGTGTCTTTCGACAGAACACATTGTGATGAATGGGTTGACCGCAGACTACTGACGTTAACGTAATTAACGACGTATAACCTTGCACCATCATTTGTATTGGGAACTGATAATTCTAATTTTCAAGTCATTGTCTCCTAAATCGTTTTCTTCTCCGCATATAACGACACAGAACATGGTATCCAAACGGAAACACGAAGGACATATAGATTGCATTAAAATCCTTTTAGCTCTTGTGACCAAAATGTGCAGGAAACATCAACCGTTTATACCACAGTCAAATGGTACCGTTCATGTATTATCCAATTGGTGTTTGATACATAATTATCTCAATGGTTAAGGAGGGTATTTCATTGAGTTTCCACTCGTTAAACCTATAATTTGACACGTGACCTACATACAGTATGCAGCAGCACAGACTGGTTCACATTTCTTTTTAGTAGTAAACAACCAAAGCATTAGAAGTTCAGCTGACGATATCATTTAAGGAAGGACTTTACCCTATTATGCAGCGTTGAAGTGGACCATATAAGGATAAATCCATTCAAAAGCAGTTGTTAAGTTGGTGTGACCTTCATGACCATATAACCGTTAAAAATACAATTACGAACACACATTTCGCATAACAAAAATGCAATACGTTAAAGATAGTACACAGCCTTTTGTGAAACGTATTTAAAATTTATAGCAATTCGAAATAGTGATTTATGAAGTGTGGAAATCTCAAAAAGTTTTTTATTTCATTTTATTTGACCATTTTAAATAGGTTTGTATCAAAATTCTTTAACTTACGCCGAATTAGATAATAACATATCGGACAGGGAAGGTAGCTCTCAACAAATCACCAGACCGGGAAATGCACAAAAACACGAAGTGGCTAAAAACAAACTACAAACGGTTGTAAAATAATCATATGATGTTTATGATTGGATCGGAAAATCAACAAAACAGATGAGCATTTTAAAAGTCTTATCTCATTTTCACGTTGTCATCATTTGTCTTAAAAGCTCATCATGCATTGCAGAAGCTTTGCCACCACTTTCAAGAGCGAGCAAACACGCGAACGAGCCATTGACTTGGATAATAATTACAGAGTTGTTCCTCTGTACTACGAAAATTTCTAAAGGTAATAGGAGATTTTTTTCTCCGAGACGTCTGAGTTTGGCTGTTTTCCTAAATCAGCAGCCTATAAATGTCGTAGAGGCCGTACCGATTGTCTTCCCGGCAATCGAAACTACTCGGGTCTTTTCGTCATCGGCCGAAGTTTCGCCCCACTAATAGCTGAAAAGGTATGGATTTCCGGTTTTTGGGTTGGTTCCCATACGCTTCTATAGAACGCTATGGTACGACGGGACTCAAGACAGTCTCCCGGTCTCATCAAAGAGCCGCAGTGACGTATGAGAGTAGTTATGATTGGTACGAGGATTCAACCATTATTGTAATCTCAAATTAGTTGAAAACTGCCAATTCGTAGCTGTACTTCTATATTTTTTAGGTTTTCTGAACATCTGCAGATTTCAAATTACGCTATACAAAATAAATAAATAATCCCGGGTCCGGAGCGATAGCCAGGTAACAGGGGAAGTAACTCAACATTCTACGTGATTGCATTCGTCTGAGAAGCCGACCATCGATTACACGATGTAAGTACTTGTTAAGCAAGGGAAATCGTCTTTAGAATATAACCTACATTATGAGCCAATGAAAACGCCGCATTTTCGCGGTTAAATGAAAATTTAATCATTAAAATTTTCTCTTCAGAGACTTGACGTCATGCGTTGGCGCAAATTTCTATCGGCCAATCAGAATGCAAAATGTTATATTTTAAGTTAGTTAGAACATATTAAGTAAATTTTAATGACTAAAAAGGCCTCGCTTCGCTTCGCTCGCTCCGACCTTTTTAATCATTAAAATTTACTTAATATGTTCTAACTATAACTTAATACTCGCAATTAGCATACTTATACAATAAAATCAACATCCGATGACGTATGTTGTTATTAAAGGTTTGGTAAGTACCACTTTCAACAAATTCCTGTCGTACCCGTTCCTATTCGTACCTAGGACCGAAATTATTCGTCCAAGTTTCATTAGTTAGTACCAAAACAAAATGTAAAATGACTCTTTGACAATGTTCCGTCTGTATCATGTGTATTGTGCTTTCGATAGCAATGTTTATGAGATAATTGTAGTATTGTGTACAGGATTAAATTACTGACAGGGGAGAAATGTATTTGGCCAGCTTGACCAGTTTTCAATTTTTCAACTGAGCCGCTACAGTATATACTGTACGCGTCCGATACGTTTGACTAATGCCTGGATAGCTCAGTTGGTAAAGTGTTCGCTCTCTTAGCATCTTGCCTATAGTCTAACCAGCATGATGTGTGTATGCCTTCACAATAACATTGTTAAAACCACAATTGTTTTGTGCATGGTTTTCAGAAGTGGAGGTTGGTGAGTCGGGCTTCGTCATCAGTGCCGATTGAGGCCTCTTTAGTTTGGTATTAATTTAGTTTTAATTTCCCGCTACTTACAGTGTTTTTGAAGTTCCCGTGCCCCGGCAGAGATTCAAACCAGGGACCAAGTTGAGAGCGCTTATCACTCGACAACTGTTCCACCAAAATGTCTGCCATGAAAAGTGAAATTTGAAGACTGCATCGGCAAAGTTATGATCTACTTATTCCAATTCATATTCACCTTATCGACATTTCCGGATAAACATGCGTAATTTCAAAATATATAGGAGCCATGACTAAAACCCCTTTCACAATTGTCGTAGGAATGTTTTCGTCGCACATGGCTTATGGATCTACATAGAAATGTAACAATTTGCGTCTGGAAAGGGTGCGACAGCTCAACGATGCATTTTTGGGAACTATCGTGCGTCCGCCACACGACAGACAGACGTATGATGGTCATGCGATGGTCACAGGTCATAACAATTGACGCGCGAAAGCCTTAAGATGAACAGTTGTAGCACGTCCGTCGTACGATAAAAGCATTGTCAAACTATTAGCTGGTTTAAAAAATAAGTTTCAGCAGCTGGGTATAATTAATCAAAACGTCCAACCAAACTCTTTATTTTCAAATAATAATAAATATTTGCAAATAGGAACTTGCTAAATGCTAGTATTAAACTGAAATACATGTCACTTTAATTATAAAAATGCATTTTGTGGTCGGATGGTGTCAAACGCGACACAATTTCTTAAGTTTGTTGTACGACGGACACAGGATATTCCTCAAATTTACATCGAAGACTCGTCGTACGACAATTGTGAAAGGGGTTTAACTTTGATTTTAAAATGTTTGGAAAAATTTATTTGTTACAAGCTTCATTCAAATGAGAGTTAATAATTTCCCTGAAAAATATGCTAATAGTGTCTGTCTGTAGGATGCCTGGAGCTAGTATAGGATTTAATTAGTGATAAGGAAGAGAACTTTTTAGGAATCCACTTAGCTCACTCGGTAGAGCATTGAACCTTCTTAATATATAGCAAATGGTTCCAGGTTTGAGCCCTGGTCCGGCTACATACTTTGCTAACCTTGTTACATTATTAACGTTCCCGTAGATGATACCATGTACTATTCTGTATTAACTGTTATATATAGTCGGTTATGTTAGATTAATCAGTCAGGTGTGTAGCCAGCGATACTGATGTCACACGTGCGTAACATTAAATATAAATCTCAAATTTTCACGAATCGTGAGGACCCCCAACCATAACCACCAACTTCAATGCTTATGAGTCAATTCAAGTCTGGCTACGCCCCTGTCGTAGTATTCGATATTACACATTTCTGATTATTTGGCTTATTATTCTGACTAATAAATTAAACATACACCGGAATGGTCATGTAGCGTGGTTGCTCACTTTGGCATACTAATTGTTTAAATTGGGTTGTTTAAATTTGGTCATTCAGCTTGGGGTGTTCAGCTTATTGGAGCTAGGTCATTCTTGGTGACACTCGACTAAGGCTTGTTGCTTGTTGAAACTAAGTCATCCGGCCGGGCTTTGGGTTTTTATTCATTATTGTATCTTTCCGCCGTTTTACATTTGAAACTAGGTCATTCTGAGTGGGCATTCAGCCTTTTGATTGCTGAAACTGTTTCATTCAGATTTATGACAGCTGGGATTTGGGCGGATCATTTTTCTCGCTCGGCTGGGTCCGACTTAATGTTATCTTTTTGATCAGCATCCTAACTGCATCCTAAGTAATACCAGTAAATTTTCTGGCTGCAGAAAACTTTTCGATTTGTACTTTCCCTGCATGCATTAATTCTAATCGTGAAAGTACGGCCAGCTCAGTTAGTCTACAAAATATTGCAATGCATAAAGCCGGGGTGATCAGAATGAAATACATTTGAACAACGTCAAGTCTTTCAGCTCTTTGATTCCTGTTTACCCTTAAGTACATGACTGTAGTTAAAAGGTATACATGTTTCTTTATGTAAACTGTACATACATAGATACATACAATCTACATTAATTTATTAATTAAGAAAGAAAAAATCTCCGTTAAAGGCCATGCCTTAGTTCATATTACTTATATATTGTTACCGTCATACCACCAAATAGATTTGTTCCTTAGTTCAAAGTAAAGTGACAATAACCAGCCTCAAATGTCAATAGGTTTTAGTTTATGGCCACCTGGCACACATATACCATCTAAAGAAGTATGTTTAAGCTTCAAAATAATACAATAAAAAAGGGGGAGGTCATGTATCTTCTAAGAAACATTTTGCTCATCAAAGAAAGATAACACATTTTCGCTATCGCGCGAATTGATCCCAGACCGGTTAACCCCTGCTCAACTTTCACTTTCAAATTTAGGTCAAAATGTCACAAAATTAAACAGTTTCAAGGTACATCACATACATGTGCAAAATCACTTTAAACTAAATTTCATGATTTCAAAGCAGACTTGTCAATCTATACCACCATTTCCAGTCAATCCAATGATTCTGTCAGGACTCTTTGAGTGTATAACCATTTGGGCCGCTTACATGTTACTCTACAATTGCCTCGCCCGAAACTACATCGTTTCTAGGCTCTGCATTATTGCTAGTGTGCTAGCGCTATTGCTATTTTTAGACAGGAGAATCCAAAACCAGCGTACAGCGAGGCAAATGTGATAATGTAAACGGGTTTTTAAATGCATTGTATATAAAACGCTCGTGTTAAAAGAATGACTTGTATTATAAATTAAAACTCTCGCACTATCAATTTATCATATTGATTGAAACAAATAAATAATGACAAGTCAATAGAACCATGAAATATTTTAACCTCATACAGTGTGTACTCGTTTAAACCTTTCAACACGTTGCCTTCATATTCACTATAAACTCTCTGCTATAACTCTCTACTGTCTATACAAACAAGTAAACTTTCATCAGCCAATGAAAATGTGTATCAGGGTTCACAGCAGTTTTGTAAAGGTCAAATATCAAAATATTCTAGTATTTTAAGCAGCGTGTGAATTGTAACGGTTAAGTGGAAATCAAAGCGCTGTAGGGAGCGTACTTACATGTACATGTATGTATTTAGTGGTTCTTTACCTTCATACATTGTAATTGTCTTTCTATTTGGAACTGACATATTGACCATTGACGTCACCATTATTATTCTAAACACTGGTTACAAAGTGTAGTATAGTTATACTTAAGGCTATATCTAGAATATAACACTGATGTATACCAACGTCACTTATATATTTTTGTAGTATGGAGGTTTCGAAATAAACGTGTACTAGAGTCTGTACGTGTAGCTACATTGTACGCCTGTCTCTTGCACGGTTGACAAGGAACTGCCGCCGCTTCTGTATGACTTAGAATTCGCCGTGGAGTATTCAGTAAAACATTATATTGTCGAGCCCGCTTGCGGTGAGCAAGACTTAGTCGCCACTTTTGGTGTTTGTGCGTGCGTGCGTTCGTGCGTGCGTCCGATTTTGTCCAGACCATAACTCTGTCATGCTTTGACCAATATTGCATATATTTGGCATGAATGTTCACCTCCATGAGGCGGAGTGCCATGTCCAATCCCCAGGCTCCCATCTCAAATGTCACATGTAGAGGTCAAATCCAAATTGACCACCACGTTGTCATGCGTTGGCCAATCTTTCTTATATTTGGCATGAATGTTAACCTCCATGATATGGAGATGATGTCGGGCGTCATGCCAAACCCCCAGGTTCCTATCTCAAAGGTCAAGGTCACAGTTGGAGGTCAAAAGTCAAATTAAAGCTTGTCCGGACCATAACTTTGTCATGCATTGACCAATCTGTCTCATATTTGGCATTAATGTTTAACTATATGTGCCGAATTTTTCTATCTCTAAGGTTAAGGTCACAGTTGGAGGTCAAAGGTCAAATTGAAGCTTGTCCGGATCATAACTTGAAGAAATTACACATACTTGTATGACGAAATTCTCAAATGTTGTATTCATGTAGTCGTAAACGTTACACCTTGTGTTGGGCGACCTCTTTTATTGAACAGAATTATGTTACATCGTCACCTGTCACACCCAAAATTAGCATTGCTTGCTTCCACGATGACGTCATATAAATGTCGTTGCCTTCAAACTGAGAACAAATCGCGGTACATTGCTCACCAACATATGTAATAACAAATATTTTTTAAAAAATCGGGATTTCGTATGACTTAAATTCCATCGGTGGATGTATTATATACTGGCTGTATGCGATATTGTATAAAGTTATAAATAATGACTAATTTATATACCTGGCTGCTGTAAATATCCCTATTTATAGACAGTTTCTGCGGTAATCTCATAGTTTCGCATTACTAAATAAATTACTACGGAATGGTGCTAGCTCCAAATCCATCAACGATGATAACTATCAAAATGAATAATCAATCAAAGCGATCAAATTCATTATTCGTCATTTTCTAACTGTTCACTTTCAAGCAGTGCTAGCATTTTGTACACTCTTCTTTGTAGTGTCTTTTGTGCTCTGCTGGTTCTACTGACTTGCCTGTCCGATTTTTTATTACACGTATTTTATTATCACCGGAATTATATTTTTTGCTGTAATATTATTCAATTCAAAGTAATGTAAGCGCTGATGTGCTGCCACCATGTGGTGTAAGTTATTGACATGTTTTGCGACTTGGTTTATATAAAAAGGATAACAACAAATGGAACAGGAATGGTTGCATTCAACAAAAACATCACAGTGCGAGAGGCCCACACAAAAACCTACTTCGGACAGACCTCAAACACACGCCGCAGTGATAAACACGAAATATATCAATAAAACATAAATCTAAAACACTTTGGTTTTTTAAACATATCACTGGTATAAGTAGCTATAACGTTCCATCATTGTTTCGCTGGAATATTATCTTGTATTCTCAACAACAGTCTTCTGAAAATCAAATTTCGTTGAAACCATACTAACACACATCTAAATAAGTTTTCTACAGTACATTCTGATCAATGCTGGATGATTTGATCAATGCATTCAATCTCTCGGAATTGGTTTTCAGACACGAAAGTATGATACTGCAGGTAATCATTCAGACTATAATTAGATTTACTCTTAATTTCTAGCAAATAATTTAATTTAGGTTTAATGTAGACATAATTACTAGCTATGTTAGTCTAGACGTGTTGGAACCTCATATCAACCCATTACGGGTATGGTTTAGTGTACTTACATAAAACTGATTATTTGAGCAACCATTTTAGGAGTGTTGTCATAGCTTAAGCGGTCCAATGCTTTCGTACTACGTATTGCAAAATGATGACGCCGTACAGTATGGGCTCAAATCAGATTATAGGTACAAACTGTGTTTATTTTACTTGATTTTGTTCGTCAGTGAATAGGCTCCCGCCACGTGCCCTCTATTCGTGGAATCGTTGATAATTTCTATCGGAATAGCAATTTTGTGCTGGTTGTGTAAAGAAGCCCATGCGAATATAAACCGAAATCCTGATGACAAAACACGGTATGTTGTTCTGAGTGTATTGCATGTTTGCGCATTTTCTGAAGCTGGGAAGTTATCTAGTGTGTTGTCGTACGTATGTTAACTTTGCTGGTGGGTATTTGTTACTCGTTTGGTTGGTTATCTAGAAACTAAACTTTAGACCAGAATTGCCCATTTTGTTACAGCCATTTTAATCATCTTGTCATTGTTTTTTTTTTAAATTTAGCTTTGATATTTTAAATACATGGTTGTTGTATGTTTACATGTATGTCTACTTTGTATGTAGGCATCATGACCATCTAACCACTGACTTTACAACATTTAGACACGGCATGCTAGGAGAAATTATTCGTTCTTGTTAAAGCCTGTTACGCTTCTAACAATTTTCGTCTTCGTGAATTGGGAAAATTACTGTGACTTCAGGCTATCTGTGTTGACCCAGTTAAATAGGAGAGCTATCTAAGATGTCAGTAATTGGTACGTAATTATGTAGTGAGATTATTCGAATCTTGTGAATTTACTTCTTTGATTATGCCTTAAGATAAAATACCAATAAGATGAGAGCGTCGTATAAACACATTGATTCTTAGTTCATTAAAATAATAGAGCATGGATGATTGTTGACAACGCGGGCTAAAATTAATGATAAAACAACTTCGTGTTTTCTGTGGTGCTCGGCTGGTTCAGTTGCCTTCCCTTTCCGAAATTCTGTTATCTGTCTATGATGTACGTATGTGTGTAACTATTGTACGTATTTGTACGCAACAATTACATCTAGTGTGAGTGGCGACACTTTCTGGTCGTCTGAGAAGTTAATTAGCAGTATTAACCTTAAACATTATCATTAATCAGGCGAACGGAAACTTTAAGACATCTTGACTCGGGGAAGCAGTTCAGACTGAATGTGTGTACGAATGAGATATGATTAAATGTTATGTTGTACTAGTCTAAAACCTTCTTTATGTCGCCGTTTGGTCTGATATTTTTTTATGCCATTGATCTTGTTGCGTACTCGTGTGGAAATCTACTACATGTATATAAAACATTGGGTTGGGAAACATAATTGAGAACTAGTCTAGTGATTACAGTTCATGTTGTAACATGTATGGCACAGTCTGTTTTCTCATAACTTCCCTGTCCAAACTGTTATTTCATAAATCCTTTCGACTTTGTTTCACATAGAAAACTTATTATTTTCGAAATAAACGAAAAGAAACCCATTTAAATTTGCACATTGTATTGATTGTTACATACAACAGATCGTTATACACTATACTACCTTTCTGGATGGAGCCTTTTTTGCAGAAATGTCTGAATAAATGTGATAGCGGCTGTTCTGTGCACCACAATATTGTGTTTTTGTACAATGAAACTATATGCAAATTAATTACTTTCTAGCTCTGTTTTACGGTCCGCAGTGATCCTATTGGAACATATTTTTCATGTCGTCATGTGTGCTTGCGATGTACTTTGGATCGATCGCGGTAAGTTTTAAATAAACACCTTGTCGTTTGCGTAATGTCGCAGTAACAAATTCGAAACAATAACCAAACATTTGTACACAGTAATATATATAATTGTGTTTATTGCCCGTATTCCCATACGTATTCTTAGTCGAAAAACCAGGAATGTTAATATGATTACATGCAATAAAATCACAGAGGAAAACAGACACACTGCCTAGGGAAGGAAAATTTTATGGTGCCTTTCAGAATAGGACCTTATGAACTGATATAAATATTTGTTTTGTTACAATGTCCTCATTTGTTCAAATGCGAGTGTCGTAATACTTTGTAACAATGATACATATGTCGACACTATCTAATTGGGATATCGTTCATTTAACAATTCCCTAGAGACAATACTTTAGAGTGTTAATAACGCGTATGATGGTGTGAACAAACTCTGGTGTTTCACTATGTTCATTACATTAACGAATGGTTTATTCAACTTTGTGCTGATACATGTACCAGTAGTACATTGTACGTTAGTCATGGTATTCATCCGGTGTATTGTTCACGTCTTTGTGGTGCCTTCGATGTAGTAGAAAGCTAACTTACGAATTCGTGTCATTAGTTTCACTATAAATTATATGATTACCAAGATAAAAAATTACATTTTTCATTTAAGGATGCTGGAGCGGTTCAATGCGCATGCGTCATTTGTCATAGTACGTTATGTGCCTTATAAATGTAAAAATGTGTCAAAATAATCTAAAATGAATCAAGTTGAACAGTTTTGATAAGTATTATGCAATAAAATTAGAAAATTCTAATCGAAATGACGGTTTCCATTCCGAGAAAAAAATTACATTACAAAATAGGTGGGTGGGGTAAAAAAATAAAAATATTGCTATTTATGCCAAATGACTTTTTTTGGGAGTCAGGTTAGTTTGGTAATGTGTGTTTATTGTGTGTTGATGTGTTTTCACGATATTTACATGTTCAATAAATTTATTTTTAAGCGTTTTCATTGATTTTCTCAGCATTTTAGCCACATTTAACCAAAATAAAAACAAAAATTGCGAAAAAGATACCTCGGTGACATATATTTTTATTGCATAATTTTGAAGATCTATGTCACTAGACTTATTAAACAAAATATTAAAAACAGTTTAAGGTGGGAAAAAAGTTATTAGGATTTTACCTGGGTGCTGTTTTGCTGCATGAAATATGAAGTGGGTGGGGTAAAAGAGCAATATATATTAGACCCAAATTAAATACCCTTTTTGGTATCTTGATCATGTATAACAATGTGTACCCAAACAATATTGAAAAATATTATATTATTTAGATCTCAGACATCAATTAAAAATGTCAAATTTGAACAACACCACCAATTTGCCAATTTCCATGGAATTATAAAAAAAATTCATACACTCTTCAATCAGGGCTGATTACCCGAAAAACGAGTTCCGTGACCTAGTGTTTTTTCATTATATTTTGTGTCAGTATAGATTTCTTTACCTCCTGGCAAAATTTGAGCAAATTCTGAAGGTGGGATCCTAAGCGCTTCAACATTCTTAAGTTGATATTAATTGAATGAAGTCAATTGTGAAAAAAGTCATTTTATTAATACTTTACCAACACTTTCATTGTTGAAAAGGTATACAGATATGCGAGATGAAATAGAAATGACACTAATTTCTGTGCGCACAGAAATTTTGGCAAACTGACTTCTCTTTAATTGCATCAACAAAAATGGCATTATTAGACAATTCATCATATCTATAAATGGTAAAGATTCGAAACATTCATCACTGAATAAAACAATTAGATTAAATAAATCATACAAATCAATTAATCATACTGGTGTGTTTAAATTGGGCAGAAGTGATTGAGCAAAACCTTAGATTAACCAGACCAAAAACGTTTGATGGATGAATTAGAAGTAAATAAGCCGTTCCTGAATAAAACATCGATTGATATATATCGTGATGAAATAATATCATTATCCGAGTAATCATTGTCAGCAGACAATTAATGATCATAGAAGTGAAAAAGGGTCATTTAGAGGAATTTAGAGGAATTTCATTGGAATATTTCAGAGCTTAGGAAAACATCCAAGAAATAACGACCGTTCAAATATTTCATTGCCGTAATCAATTGTCTGAAATTAACACATTATAAATGGAAATAAGTGTTGTACGCCCGAAAAGCAAGATATTATATATATATATCATCATCGATTGAGTGGAATTGTAAAACGCACCAGGAAAATCAGTAAGACAAATCAGTCGCCGTATAAAACTGATATATTTTTGTGAATCAGCGTTTAAGCCATATAAACCAAATGGCAGTCATCCGAATATAACTTCCAGCGTGTAATATGACAAAATACAGTAAATACGTTTTAACAGTATTCGCCCACAACGCAACTTAATTAAATAAAATAGTGATTTTCCCTATTACTTACTCTGCTAACGTTTGTAATTGATTGCCATCGTACGGTTTGGTTGTATCAACTTAAATGTATATACACTGAGCGGTTTTAAAAACGCAACACTAATAAAAATCAAGATAACTTTTTATTTATTAAAATTTCTCAACGAAATCTTTTGTGCGTGTTATTGGCTAACCATGGATTGGTACTCGATGTTTGTTCCATCTTAATTCGGTACAATGGTGCATTGAATCATGAAATGGATAAAACGAAACACGTAAGCGAAATTGATTGTACAACAATGTACCATGCAATTATTATTTTATCTAAGGTCAATTTGAATAGTCGATCTATCGACAAATTCGAAAATCACAAAATAAGACGATTTACCTCTCCGCAACATAGTGATCGTGAAGTTTCAAAAACGCTTGATAGCAATGTTCCAAATTTACCGAACAATACTACCAGTTTTACAGTCAAGGGAAAATAATGCTGGGTAGAGATAGAGTGAATAAAATTCATTTTTTCTGAATCTAAATTGAACTTTATATTTATCTGTTTTTTACGTTATTTCTGTCTCCATGATATTCACGGACACTTGTTCCCGAACTTTATACGAAGAATAGGTACACATCGGCATTAGCAATCTGAAAAAAAACGCCGAAGGACATAGGGCATAACAGTTGCTTTCGTTTATGACATCATTGTTTTTTTTGTGGCTGTAAAGGGCCTTATCAGATTGTCATAGAATGAAATTGATTGTTATGCCATATATCTTAGCTACGAATGCTGAAAATATCAGCAATATTTAATGCATATTGGCCGAGTTATGGGTAAATACAAACATGCATACATATAAGTTATGTAAGTGTAAGTGTTGCGTTTTCAAAGCCGCTCAGTGTAGAAAGTATACATATAAGTCGATGCATGACATGTTTTGTTCTGGGGACATTTTATGTACAGAGATTTCATACCCGTCAGTTTCAGGGTGTTAGACAAATTGTAATTTTGTTCGATATTAGATTGGTTAAAAAGAATTGCCTTTAGCGACGGAAGATGTTAATGGAATATTCATGTACGTTAGTTCTTTTGAACTTGACCTTTTATTGATACCAATCATACCGTGTTGTACCTTATCAGTTAAGCAAAATACAAGTAGCTATGAAACGCAAACATAATTCTATAATTAGAAAGAACATAAAAGTGTAAGTACAGAGAACTAAAATTAAGCAGTATCACTACTGTTCATGCCCGTCCGACCATTTACTCAAATACATAAATAGTTCTTTAGTAAACTAAATACAGTAAAGGTCACGATGCGACTTACTTCACAATTTCTATATTGATCATGTTTAATTCGGATCTTACATGTCAGTATATGGTTATCTTTTTTGTTCGAAAAAGAAAACGCAAACACAACTCTAAAACAATTTCCTCTCTTCTTTATATGACGATATTCTAGAGCTTAAAATATTTGATAAAAGCCTTATGTAGCAATGCTTGTATATAAATTCAATAACCACTTGTGTGTCCTCTCTATTTCAAGACCTTGGGTTTCTCTCAGTGGGTTTTGAAGTTTGATCCTGGTCATGGTATCCTAACAGTGCATGATGATCAAGCCAGACAATTACCACTCCACCCAATAACCGGTGCACCAAGTAAGTCATCCTATTGTATTATGGCGTTCGTTATCTGAAAGATAAAATATTCGGCCTTGTAATTCTTCTGGGGTATTTAAGTGCAATTTTGATAACTTAAATGATTACCGCCACCGTATTATTCTTTCTACCACTGATGATTGTACGGTTTTGCACTTCTTCCAAAGAATTAAAATCTGATTTCGACGAGACAAAACTGAAATTATCACAAATCTGCAGCTAAAACAAATAACAATCCAAACCAATTCAAAATAGTTTGGAATTTATTCACACATGGGTCAATATAATATGTTCAGCATTGTTAAGTGAGCACATACGTGGTATTATCAAGGTAATGTTTTATACAAGAACTACCGTCAATCGCATACTTAAGCAAAGTTGTTATTCATTGTTTAAAAAGGTACAAAATGCAATAATAATCTGACAGGGAAGGCAGCACTCATCAGAAACAGCATAGCACCAAATACTGCACAGCTACAAAAACACGACATCCTAATCCGAAACCTTCCCTCCTCAGTCCGTTAAATAAACCTTGAGCAAATACAGAATAAAAGAACATACAATAGGCAAAAGAATGACCACACACCTTTAAAACGAGTAACACCTACATATTGGGAACATGTCTTGTACCAATCGGTTCGTTAACAGTAGCATAAATAATATTGAACAACACATTATTATAATTTGCAGATGACTTATAAAGAAATTAAATTTGAACGGAAGTGATAGATTTCGTAAGTACACAGTGCCCATATAACATCAAGTGTATGATTGCTTCAGAATGTCGTATTTGGACTCATGGGTTATTGAAATAATGTCATGAACATTTATGACGTAAGAATTATGAACTAAGAGTGTCACCCGTATCACAATTTTTGAGGGCCATTGCAGTATCCGTCACTTACACCGGAAAATTTATCAAAGTCAGTAAGGGGTTTTTGTTTAATGATTTTTGTTTCAAAACATGTATAGTAAATCCAGGTTCCTGATAGGTATATATACATGTTTGTTATTTGTTCCGTTTACACAAAATGTGCTTGTTTTGTTCTACACAATTGGATTTTACATGAAATGTTCTAGGGGACCTTTCATTAATGCGATAAGCTTTGTCCAAAACAATGGACCTGCAATTAATACGCTGCCACCAAGCTTCATCAACATCCCTTAAGAAATGTAGGAGGGGTTGCACACAGAAGAATCGGTCTATCAGTCGGACGGACGGAATAATGCATAACATGACCATATCGCCTTCGGTGGGGATAAAAAAACTTGGGGACCGGTCATAAATATGCCGTCATATATGAAATATTCCATTAGTTTATAATGTTTTTATACGCTCTAGATGATCTCTTACAGATCCGCATGTTCAAGTGGAAATGTCCCAACCAGATAAGCCGGTAATTAAACACCAAACCACCATACATAAAAAAGGAATCGAATCCTGCGATTGAACAGACATTCATCTTTGACATTTGACCGAATATCAAAGATATGCACGCAAAATCCGTGAATATTCTAGTTTATGATCATGATCGTAGTGGTGTTTTAATTGGACAATTAGTGTTAGGTTCGTTAGCTACAGAGGTCGGACAATATTGACATTGGCAAGAGATTCGTGAGAAACCCGGTTAATTAATTTCAAAATGGCATTAATTGATAGATTTGGATGACTGAATTAATATGTATTTGGAATAGGAATGAATAAACCATGGAATTGAAAGTTGTGTATACTAATAACGGGAATTGAAATGCGTAATAGCAAATGGGAGTTTGGCTAAGTGTATAGAATTGCTTTAATATGGGGATTTGTATAAAACGGAGTACTTACACCGTAACATTTTCTAGTATTTACTCGGTTATGTTCATATCAGTAAAACTGGTATCCAAGCGCAGTGATTCACAAAAAATATCGAGGGGTATGGAGAACATTTTAATCAAACGTTTGATTTGCCAAACGATGATTATTTAACTAAAAGGTTGTGATTCGTTTAAATTATGATATATACTTAGTATTTGTATATGTGTTGTTTCCTTAATTTTAAGTTAGAAAACAGGGTCATTTATCTGAACACAATAATATGAAGCGATTGACATAGATATGTTACTTTTCTCCTGATATAGGGCAAGTGTAAGTAAAATGTATACATTTATTTCAATTACTCTGCATGACGACTTAGGATTAAACGGAAGGTTAATGCAAAAATTAGGTGCGTTGTCTGCTCATTAATGTTATTTTTGATTGACTTTATAAATCGTGCGACCACAGAAACGTGCCGCTTATTTGACAGAGACTTAAGTAACCACATAAAGTCGTATTATTGATCGGGTACGTTCTTCCGTGCATTTGTCCACAAGCATTTTTCCAACATGCGAAAAAGTTATTTATTGCGTGCTGAAATCAGTTAAACTTATGATTGAATAATTCCAGTACAACGAGTTTAGTGGCAGGACATATTTTTGAAAATGACATTGTGAACATGAAACACTGCTGGTCAGTAGTCTGATGGGTTTGAACAATACTTGCTTTCATGATATATAAAAGAAGCATTCATTTTCACAAATCAAGTATTCGGTAGAATGCTAAGCTGATTTAGAAACAAACTCCTTCCTTATACATGTATATAGTTGGCAAACTAGCCAGTTTAGCCTTCTTAGGGCTGAAACTAGGTATGTCAGTTCCCTACAGCTGAAACTAGGTATTTAAGGTTTTGCTGCTGACACTTGTAGTTTCAGTGGTTTAGCTTCTATTTCTCGCTTAGTTGTGTGTTGGCCATTGTGACGTATGATTAAGGTGTGTGTTATTTATGTTTTCTTTGTGCTCTGCTGTTGAGTGCTGCTGCCTTGCTGTCCGATTTTTCATTATCCTTTAACTAAGATGCAAACACTGGCAAACATGTACTAAATACTGTTCGTGGAAGAAAATTAATTTAGTGGAGAGTTAGTTTCATAGATTTATAGAATGAAGATTAAGATATATAGAGATAAGGAGTCCGATATCGAACGGATACATGGTCACTATCACTTGTTGCATCTGTCTATTCGATGTTGTGTTCAGTTTCTGTCCTTATTCTTTTATATGTATTGGTAATGATACCGGTTACATACAACATATATCTGTGTTTAATACGTCGTTTAATCTATGTCTACATGCGTGTCCATTTGAGATACTATGTCTATTAAACATGGAGATGTCAAATGATACGTATGATGTTTTCCATGGCATCAGTCTGATAGTCTATAGGTTGTATCCGCTGCATTCAAACGACGCGATAGTTAGCTGTGAATAAAGTATGCGATGACATTTGAATGCTGTCTACACAGGAAGCAGCATGATATATGTGTCTGTGATAGGGAATAGTTAATAATCGGTCCGTGCGTATCATCAGCGCGTGCTCTGTGACATTTTGTTGTTTGGAAAGACCAATTTTTGTGCAATTTGATCAAACAAACATAAAATAACCAGTCTGACTGAGCAATTTACCATAAAACCTCCAAGAAAAACCCAAGTAGAAATTCTTTATTATTTTAGCTAAATAGTGTATTAAATAAATATTTTAATTGTAAAAAAATCAGGCGGTGAAGTAAATTCTAATTTGATTTTCGAATATTGGAGAACAAAACTGCAAGTTGATACATTGTAAATACATGCACATCTAGAATATCAGGTAAACATATAAATACGTATTCAGGTAATATGGTTAGTTTATGACCATTACAGGTTTTATTTAGTTGCCTACAGAAGACCAATAATACTAAACGATGAAAAGAAGTGGTTTGAATGGTTTGAAATATAATCATCCAAAGAAAACGAGGAGCCACATTCATTAGTACATACACGCTGCGACATATGGTATGATAGCGATGAACACTGATTTGGTGCAGACGACTTAGACTTTTGAAATTGTGGAAGCTCTTACTTCCACGACTAGTGCGCAATAGAAGTCGAGGTGGAATTAAATTACATTTTGTATAACAGTAACGCAGTGAAGGTCGCACACCTTGCTTTTCCTGATTCCTTAAGGACAGCAATTTTAGACAGATAGAAACGACAATAACTAAGTGGTGAGGTATCTTTAGATATAAAACATTGTGATGAATGGGTTGACCGTAGACTACTGACGTTAACGTAATGAACGTCGTATAACCTTGCACCATAATATCTATTGGGAACTTATTATTCATTGTCTCCTTAATCGGAAGAACGGAAGAACATTTTTGTTTCCCAAACGGAGACCCGAAGGACATTTAAATCCCCTTGGCTTTTGTGACCAAAATGTGCAGGGACATCAACTGTTAAGACAACAGTCAAATAGTACTGTCCATGTATTATCCCATTGGGATTGATAAAAATTATATCCAGTGATCAAGGAGGATTTTGCTTTGCAAGAGTTTCCATTCCCAAAACCTATATGTTGACCCCGTGTCCTACATATGCAGATATACAAAATACATACAATTACGACCATACATTCCCCATAACAAAAATGCAATACGTGCAAGATAGTACACAGCCTTTTATGAAACGTAATCTAAATTTGGAGCAATTCGGTGGTTTATTAAGTGCGGAAATATTAAAAAGTATTTAATTTCATTTGACCATTTTTAATATAGGTTAGTATCGAAATAGAAGGTTTTAAGTTATAGTGAGAACATATTAAGTAAATTTTAATGATTAAAAAGGGCGGAGCGAGCGAAATTTTCATTTAACCGCCAAAATTCGGCGTTTTCATTGGCTGATAATGTAGTTATATTCTAAAAAGATAATAACAAATCGGACAGGTATATAGCTGTCAACAAAACAACAGAACGGGAAAAGGCACACAAATACGAAGTGGCTTGAAACAAAGTACTAACAAACAAAACAGATGAACATTAAGTATTGTCTCACGCGATCGCTTTATGTTCGTGTTGGCATCATATGTCTTGAAAGCTCACAATTATTTGCAGACTCTTTCACATCACTTTCAAAAGCGAACACGCGAACGAGCCATTGACTCTGAGCATAATTACATATTTGTTTCTTTGTAATAAAAAAGTTCTAAAGATAATAAACTGTTAACACGTCATACACTTTCACGCAAACGAGCCATGGACTCGGGACGGAGCGGAGTTGTTCATCTGTACTACGAAACTGTCTTCAGATAATATGTCATACATTGTTACCATCACACATTGTAATTGATAGGGAGGACAGTATTTCATTTGGAACTGACATATTGACCAGTGACGACATCATTATTATTCTATACATTGGTTGTGAAGTAAATTATGGATATACTAAATGCTATACAAATGTTTTTAGAATGTAACGCTGATGTATACCCACGTCATTTATATGTGTTGGCATTAAGCAGGTTTTGAAACACACAAGATTATGTACGTGTAGCTACATTGTACGCCTGTCTCTTGCACGAAATGCTCAATAGTAGTATGATTCATATTTTCGTCCTTGTTACACGTTGAGTTTCGAAACCTCCCTAGTATATCACGCTGTGTTACATCGTCATCTAGATGTCACATCCACGATTGGCATTGTATTTGGGAACACTGATAGGTTTACGTCATTTTATATACTAGAACATGTAACAGATGTGGCATTCAAGTTTTTCACACCAGTATCTTTAAAGTGAGAACAGAGCGCTAAGAATTAAATTATCTTATATTGTTTTCCAACGCGTGTGATAACAATTATTATGTTACAATAGATTTGATATGAATAAATTGTTACTGGCAAATGTATTATATTCAGATAATATTGTAGAGAAATGACTGATACTGTATACATGTAACTGGATGCTATAAATTTATACCATTCCTGTTTAATGGGTTATAGATATAGAAGGTTTCTGCAGAATAACTGTTCCCTTGTTCTAATCTCTCAGTTCACATTGCCAGACAATGGTGGTAGGTCTGATTTTAAGCCCCAAATCCATCAACAATAATAAATTAAATTAAAAGTCATCAAATCGCATCCTTCGAAATTTTTCTAATGTACTTTCATGTATAGCCAGCAATTTGTAACGTATTATGTTTGTGCATTTTACTCTCTGTTATTTCTATGAGTGCTGCATTCGCTGTCCAATTTGTTGATACATGTATTGATATATCACCTGAATTATGACATTTTTGTAATATATCTTGTATTTAACGATACAATACACGCCCGTAATTGGATAACCAAATAAATGTATTTTCTGACAGCGATATAATGTTGAAAAAGAAGAACATCATAATAGAATAAGAATGCATGTGAACATAATTGACGAATAAAAAGCTACAAGATAAGCATTACAAATTGAAGTATTCTCAATATATTTGACCTCGTCAATAAAGTATCATGTTTTACCTAGCTAGCATTATGTTACTGGATAAAAGAATGATACGGGAGATGAAATGTGTCACAGATATGATCTTATTTGCTGTAACCTTTTTCAAGTAAAAACACTGCAAGCGCTGGTGTACTGCCGCCATGTGAGGTTAGTTTATGACATGTTTGTCCACTTCATTCATATAAACAATATAACAACAAACGGACCATGAATGGTAGCATTCAACAAAAACATCGCAGTATGAGAGGCACTCACTAAAACCTACTTTGGACATACCTCAAACACACGCCACAGTGATCAACATAAAACATGTCAAAAAAACATAAATCTAAAGCACATTGTTTTTTTGAAAATATTACTGTATAAATCTTCTAGCACAAGTAGCTAACGTTCCATCACTGTTCCGCTGGTATATTGTCTTGTATTCTCAACAACAGTCTTCTGAAAATCAAACTTCGTTGAAGCCACACTTACACATATCCAGACAAGTTTTCTACAGTACGATCTCATCAATGCTGGGTGATTTAATCAATGCATTCAATCTCTTGGAATTGGTTTGCAGACACGAAAGTATGCTACTGCAGGTAATCATTCAGACAATAATTAGATTTACTCTCAATTTCTAGCCAATAATTTCATTTATGTTTAATTCAGACATGATTACTAGCTATGTTAGTCTAGACGTGTTGGAAGCTCATATCAACCAATTACGGGTGTGGTTTGTAGTACTTACATTAAAACTGATTATTGGAGCGCCCATTTTAAGATTGTTGTAATAGTTAAAGCGGTCTAATGCTTTCGTACTTCGTATTGCAAAATTATGACGCCGTAGAGTATGGGTTCATATCACATTATAGTTACAAACTGTGTTTATTTTACTTGCCTTAGTTCGTCAGTGAATAGGCTCCCGCCAAGTGCCCTTTATTAGTGGAATCGTTGATTATTGCTTTCGGAATAGCAAGTTTGTGCTGGTTGTGTAACGAAGCTCATAAATGCGAATATAAACCGATATCCTGATGACAAAACACGGTATGTTTGCGCATTTTCTAAAGCTGGGAAGTTACATATTGTGTTGTTTTCGGTTCCTCGTACGACTGTTAATTTGACGGGTAGGTATATGATACCCGTTAACTTAACTTAACATTTCAAATACATTGTTATTGTGTTTTGTACATGTACATGTATGTCTGTCTACTTTCTATGTAGACGTCATGTCCTGTTATATCCTTTAACCAATGACTTTGCAATATTTCGACACGGAATTCTAGAAGAAGTAATTCGTTCTGGTTAAATCCTGTAACGCTTCTACAGAATTATGTCTTCGTAAATTGGGAAAATTACTGTAACTTCAGGCTGTATGTGTTGATCCAGTTAAATGAGAGAGCTATCTAAGATGTCAGTAATTGGTACGTAATTATGTAGTGAGATTATTCGAAACTTATGAATTTATTTCTCAGATTATGCATTAAGATAAAACATCAACAAGAAGAGAGCGTAGTATAAACATATTGATTTTTAGTTCATTAAGATATCAGAGCTTGATTGTTGACAACGCGGACTTTATCAATGATGGAACAACTTCGTATTTGATGTTTGCACAATATACCAAGACGGCTTCTAACCTTCAACAATGTACGTGAAGTTGTCCAACTCGGATAGTGATTTTGGCACTCTTGTAGCGTGAAGTTGGTAGCCTTGGCAGCCTAGCAGCCTGGCGGTATGGTAGAATAAAATAAGTAGTACAGCAATAGGAAGTTAGCAGCAGCCCAAAATATTCAATTTGTCCAACCCCCTCCTCCGAAAATTTGATTATACAAACCGGTTTATGACATTATGCGGATAGGCACACATAAACAATTTTGAAAAAGGCAGAAGTATAGAGTATAGCAAATTTTAATCGAATAGTCCAAAGTATCAATGTATGTATTGTCATCAATTCTAATTCTCTAGAAATTCTTTATGCATGCCTAGTGGCCACATGTGCGAAATAATGGTTTACGTTTTGATGGTCTCAAACGAGGAGCAACTGTTTGCATTGCAACGCGACAAAATACTATGCGCATAACCAAATGTATTGTAAACAGTAATGTCCGAGGAGTCCCGCACGAGATGACCACTTGATCCTTGAACAACTTGTATGCGCTTCATAAACTGGCATGCTTGGTAAAACAGGTTTACCTAAATGCAAAGGGATTCGACCCGATAAAAATATATTTCACATCTATACTATGAATATATAGACAGGGATCTGAGTTAATGACTGGCCCTCATATACCCAACTCAACATTATGTCCAATATTTTAAACAAGCCGCATGCAATCATTTAATTTGCACTGCACACTTCAAGACAATATAATAGTATACATAAAAAATACAACTTTGATCAATACACGCGCCCAATGTCGCTTGTGTCGAGCATAGAATGTTTAAATAATGCGTAAAACCCGGTTTGATGACATAACCCTGCACAGACAGAAACTAGAAAACGGCCCTCGATAAAGAAGAGAAATCATTATTTACGCACGATCCCGGGAAATTAGTACGACGATTTGATAGAGAAAAATATTTGGATCAACTCACCGACTGTAATCCAAGTAGTAATTTGGCATAAATAGTACCAGTTTTGACACCATAAAAGCATTAAATAAATAGAATATTTGTTTGTTTTGATTGAATATGGTTAATATCTCATCTTGTAGTGATACGAAAGTTCTTACATGCCGTAGGCGTTTATGTAAAAATTAGCCATGGTTTTCCCGACAGTTAATACACCGTTGAACTGCAGAAAATGTCTATTCAATTCTTATAATTACAATAAACATTAAAAAGTGTTGTTAATTTTCATAGGGACTCAATAGTTCCCATCACATTATTACTTCCGAAAATGCGTTTGTATTTCAAACTAATTACATTTTGGCGGGAATTTTAAGGCGACGTTGCGTACTTTACGTCGCGAAAAACAAACGTAACGTCATACAAGTTTTTGTTATGAGCGTCGACTTCCGGGGTCGGCAAATACCACTAAAACATGGATAATGCGGGTTTGTTTAAATGTATCATTTAAATCTCATTGAAATTATTTAATTGTTACGAATAAAATTGAAATTACAGTTCATATGACGCTGAAGTACATTAAATAACACGTCCTAGGTGAAGAACGAAGCTATATTTAGGATGAAAAAGTAGTCCGTCGATTGATTTGCATACGGAGCTGCTTCATCGGGATATGAACGACAGGTCACACGACCGTTTTATCCAATCAGAGTGCAGCATTTATGTGACAATAAACAGAGTTGTAATTATCATTTTTTAAAATAAAAAAACCCAAAACAATCTTAATTATAATGCTGTTATATTTCAGTTCATCATAATCGAAAACAGCATATCTACTTGACAACACAACAATTTTACGCCAAACATTTCCGCCTCTTGACATTTTGCTATGTTACCGACTCACAAGAAAGCAAAACAAAGGAACCATAATAAATAAATAGAGGATATTTGTTTGTTTTGATTGAATATGGTTTATATCTCATTTAACATTCCACTTTGTAAATGAATTGTTTTCCAAAGGTGCAAAATGCACATAAAATGGCTGGCCCTTAAAGAAATGGATTGCCACAACCTAAAATATTTCATGTGTACTACAAATGTATTAGTTATGAATTTTAAGTCGATTGTTAGTAAGTTCTATGACCTGTATAAATTACTATCGATGGTTCTTTCCTGATGTTATCATTGCTAGGTGGTTATGATAGTGTCGGACTGTGGGGTTTGGGAAGATTAAAGGGTTTGTCCTCTACAAATAGAAAAAATAGAAATGACACACATTTATTTTGTAGCAGTCTTATCTCGGATTGAATATTAGTTAAACAAATATGCAACACATTATTATACGTTTGTTTATCAAAAACGTTTTCCAGATCGAGTCATAAATCCTTGTTTATAAAACTTTAAAATAGATTGATTTTAGATTGCCAATTAATCATAAATTATGTATAAATAATTGCGGAAGTCGATTGAGCAATATGTAAGATAAATGACGCTGATGAATGTTTAATCGAATTTGAAAACAAAAACGTGAATGATAGATGAACAAGAATTGAATAAGTCGTTCCTGAATTGAACATCGATTGCTATATATCGTGATGAAAATCATCGCTGCATACAATCTCAGTTATTTTGCCGAGTAGTCACAGTCGGCAGATAACTTCATTTACAAAATTGTATATAATACATGTATTAGGGAAACTCAAATCACGAGTCTAAAGTTCACACAAATCATACCGATGGGCAACAAGGACAGGACGATAGTTAATAAAATCGCGATGTTCGAGATAATACAGTGAACATACATTTACCATCATAAATAATGGAACACAAGACAGGAGAATTCACGGACAAAGGTACTACTGGTACCAGCACAAAGTGAAAGAAACCAGTCAAACACCACCATACACGTTATTAACACTCTGATGTAGTATATAGGGGAATTGTTAAATCAATCTGGAAATACTAAAATACGATTTCTAGTAAGTCAGTAGATAACTTAATTTGATAGTGTCGACACAAGTCTAAATGTAACTGTTGACAATGTATTAAAGCACTTGTATTTGACCAAATGAGAACATTGAAACAAAACAATTAGTTTATCTGGTACTTTTCCTGCGAGATACCATAAAATATACCTTCCCTAGGGAGTGTATCTGTTTTCCTCAGTGATTTTATTGCATGTTATCATATTAACGAACCTAGTCTTTTCACTGAGAATACGCATGGGAATACCGACCATTAACACAATTATCTATTATACAGTGTACAGTTATTTGCTTATTGTTTGAAATATGATTAACTTACTTCGACGTTGTCGCAAACGACAAGGCGTAATACATTGTACGAGGGTCATTCAATATACACTGAGCGGCTTTGAAAACGCAACACTAATAAAAATCAAGATATGTTTTGTATTTATTAATATTTCTAAACGAAATTTTGTGTGCATATTATTGGCTACCAATGGATTGTAACTCGATGTTCTTTCAATCTCAATTCGCTACAATGGTACATTGAATCATGGAATGGATAAAACGAAAACGTAAGAGGACTTGATTGTACAAAATTGTACGATGCAATTATTATTTTATGTAAGGTCAATTTGGATAGTTGATCAAACGACTAATTCGAATAACACAAAATCAGACGATTTACCTCTCCGCAACATAGTGGTCGTGAAGTTTCAAAAACGCTTAATAGCAATGTTTCAGATTTACCGAAAAATACTACCAATTGTACAGTCAAGGGGAAGTAATGCTGGATAGAGATAGAGTGAATAAAATTCATTTTTTCTGAATCTAAATTGAACTTTATATTTATCTGTGTTTTACTTTATTTATGTCTCCATGATATTCACGGATACCTGTTTCCGAACTTTATACGAATAATAGGTACACATCGGCATTAACAATCTGAAAAACGCAGAAGGACATAGGGCATAAAAGTTGCCTTTGTTTATGACATCATTGTTTTATTGTAGCTGTAAAGGGTCTTATCAGATTGTCATAGAATGCTTTGATTATTATGTCATATATCTTAGCTACAAATGCTGAAAATGTCTGCAAAATTTAATGCATATTGGCCGAGTTATGGGTTAATACATGCATACATATAAGCTCTGTAAGTGTTGCGTTTTCAAAGCCGCTCAGTGTATAATGCGAACTAATGCATAAGTTCTTACATACGGTATTAATTATTCAAACATGAACATAATTATTCAAAGTAACCTTCTATGTGATCAATGACCGACTTCAATCAATTCGACAGACCTTCTATTCTCGTTATTATGCAACTGCGCACATACACTTTACAATACCTGTTCATTCCGATGTAAATCCGGAAGTCGAATCCCCAGGTAACTGTCGTCTCATTTCGAACTGGTATGAACTTATATACGTCTCAAATATAATCCAAAAAAAAAGAAAGAACGTTTTGTCCTCCCATAATAAAGCTCTAAAGCAAATCGGTAACGTGTTTGACGCGACGTTCTGTCTGTTCTGACGTCCAAAGATTGGGCGACCACCGAGCGTAATCCTTGCACATGTTTAACATGTTCCACAAAATTGAATGAACAGATTAAAATCTACAATCCCTTCGCATGTGAATTTTATGTCTGCTTTCAAAAATTATCTCATATTTTAGTGTTTAGTAAGGGCCGTTTCATAGATATCCTGTCCGGAACACTGGGCTTCTTTGATTGTAATTCTGCCGATCGTATTCGATACTTCGGAATATGAAATAGGGCATTTTAACACAATCATATGGTAAGGTAATAATCAATTGCTGAACTTTTGTTTCGACGGCGCTCGATTGTTATGTTAACTACATTAGTCTTGTGACGTTACCACGTCCATGTTGTATTTAGTGACGTCGAAGGAAAGCTCGCGCTGATGACGTCGTCAACGTAAAGGTCCTTACATTTTCTAATCAAACCGAAATTGAATTAAATATTTATTATGCGAAATGTCGTTTATTTATCTTAACGGGTTATAGAGATAATTGATAGTTCGCATTATACATTGAATGGCCCTCGTACTATTATAAAGTTTAACAGGATTCTAAAGTACATCCCAAGTACACATTATAACATAAAAAAGTGTCCCACTGCATAAAACAGAGCTAGAAAATAATTTATTTGAATATAGTTCCACTTCATAAATAACTTTACACTTTACAACGAAATTATAATTTGCCACCCTAAAATATAAATTGTGCGGTATATTCAATCAATACTTTTAGAGTTGTGTTATTTGTTTATTACACGCACTAATCTATCGATGCAAGACAGAAATCACGTATTCATGTACAAAATAATGCATGCGGAACGGTTGGTGCAAAATGGCTTTATTGCATTATGTAGTTATGAATTATGTATTTTACATTAGAAGAGACTGCTACTGTTGTAAACCATAAACATTTTCTCAATCGGAGTACCTTTCCTAAATTAGACACTATAGATACCAATCAAGTTGTTTTAACATACTTCTAGAGACAACTTAAAGCTAAGATAGTAATAATTATGGTGAAGTAAAGGTAAATTATGTAAGTCTTAATCTACAGATCTTTTTTTTCAAAACCTTATCACGTACAACAATTGCATACTGTCAAAATAGCAGGTTTTCCTGGAAGCTAAATCACATCTTTATTGCAACATTAATCCCTATTCCAGTCGCGACAGACAAATCAGCAGCGCATGCTTTATTTATTCACATTAAATAAACTTGCTCGTTGTAAACTCTATTGAATTTCCATTCAACACTTCCGCTATCGGAGTAATGGAACAGTGTCGAATTATGGCACACTCACAGTTATAATGTGTGGTAGAATAGACCCAATATGTTGTTTATTGTTGTAACAAGTGTTGTTACACAAAGCTATTTTAGCAAGCATACCAGTTTTGAAGCGCATATAATCGTTTCTAAAAAAGGTCTAAAGTATTTCAAGCGCTTTACAAAGTATGCCAATTGGTACTTTATAGGACAAAATTTGCTATAAACAATACATCCATATACTTCGCTTTCAAATATTGCTTTATGTCGACTTATCCAAAGTTTGTCATGAAATAGTCAATACTTTAAACTATCTACGAATAGGATAACAAACATGCGTAACGTATTGACATGCAATTACTTTTCACCGTAGGCAATCACCATTTATATTTACCCTAGCACCATATACATGTAGACATCTCACAAAACTGAACGTCAATTCATTTTTGATACGGTTCGAGCGGTTTGGCAAAATATTGTACTATTCACATTGAAGCATTTTTATGTAAACAATAATGGTTGCGTGGCGAATCTTATACATGGAGAAAACATTTCCACGTAAACCGGTTTAAATAACAAAGTTTCAGTGGAAGGATTGGACAAATTCAATATTTAGGGCTGCTGCTAACTTCATGTTGCTGTACTGCTTACTTTTTGCTGCCGGGATGTTAGGCTGCCAAGGCTACCAAACAAGAATGCCAACATCACGCTCCTAGTCAGACAACCTCACATACATTGTTAAAGGCCACAAGCAGTCTCGGTATATTTGGCAAATGTCAAAAGGAAAGTTGTTCTACCATTATTTTAGTCCGCTTTTTTAACAACCATCAATTTTCTGATATCTTAATGAACTAAGAATCAATATGTTTATACTACGCTCTCATATTGTTGATGTTTTATCTTAAGGCATAATCTGAAAAATAAATTCACACGATTCGACTAATCTCACTACATAATTACGTACCAATTACCGACATCTTAGATAGCTCTCTCATTTAACTGGATCAACACAGATAGCCTGAAGTCACGGTAATTTTCCCAATTTACGGAGACGTTATTCGAAGGGGAATAGGCTTTAAAAAGAACGAGTAACTTCTACTAGCTCTCCGTGTCCAAATGTTGTAAAGTCAGTGGTTAAATGATCTAACAGGACATGACGCCTACATACAAAGTAGACATACATGTAAACACACAACAACCATGTATTTAAAATATCAAAGCTAATAGAAAAACAATGATAAAATGATTAAAATGGCTGTAGTAAAACGGGCAATTATGGTACAACGTTAAGCTTCAAGATAATTAACCTAACGGATAGCAAATACCTAACTTCCTTATTACAGGACGTATGAGGAACTGAAAAAACACTGCTTCAAAGCTTTTGAAAATTCGCAAACATGCAAAACAAAGAGCAAAATACTGGGGGTTTTTTGCCACCCGGATTGCATTTTACATGCTCAAATCCAGCAGCGACTTACTATTCCGAAAAATGGGAATTGAACCAATACTGAACGACGTCATCATTTTGCAATACCAAGTGTATACCAAAGCGTTGGACCGCTTGGGCTACGGGAACAACCACACAAGGGTTGCTCAAATAATCGGTTAAAATTTAATACATCACACCAAACCCATAATGGCTTTATATGAGGGCAATCATGACGGCTTTATGAGAAAAACAATGGATCTACATAGCAATTTATTATGTCTGCATCAACAATTACTGACATGAGTTGTTATATAAAGACAATGCGAATCTAGAAATAGTCAGAAAATCTAATTAAAGTGTTAATGAATACTTGCAGTATCATACGTTGGTGTCTGCAAATTAATTCTACAGATTGGAAGCATTGATCAAATCCAGTTGATCACAATGTTTTGTAGAAAACTTGACTGGTTATTTATCATTATGGTTTACACGAAATAGGTGTTTTAATTTAGTGTTATAGAGAATACAGCTTACACAAGCAAAGCAGGGGTGACTCTTTTTTGTTTCCTGTGCAAGAACATTAAAAACAATGTTAACTTACCGACCAAATATATTTTTAGTTTGTACAAAGTCTTGTGTTGGTACATGTGGTATGTGCTTGTAGTATGTCCATTGTGTGTCTCTCGAACTGTGATATCGCTGTTGAATGCTACCGCACTTGTTCCATTTGTTGTAACCTGTTTTATATGAACCAAGTCGACAAACACAGCATTTACTAACATCACATGACTGCAGCACATCAGCGCTTGCCATACATTAACTTGAATATTGTTAAGGCAAATAAGATTATATCTGTGACACAATTCAGCTCCCGTAGCATTCGTTTAACTACCATTTCGGTTTCATTTGTTGTTATCTTTTTCATATGAACCAAGTCGACAAACATCTGATTAACTAACACCACATGACCGCAACACATCAGCGCTTACATAACTTTGACTTGAAAAATATAACAGCGAATAAGATCATATACATTTTTATATGAGACATGTCAGCGCCCGTACTTTTCTCTTGTCCAGTACCAGTAATACCCGCTTGGTAAAATATGAGACTTCATTGACAAGGTCAAATATATTGCCAATACTTCAGTTTGTAATACTTATCTTGTAGCTTTTTATATGTAGATCTATGTTATGTTTGCATTTTTTCTTTTTTTTACTATGATGTACTTCTATTTCACGGTGTGGGTATCATATTAAGCTCATTAAAGACCTATATCGATAACCGGACCTACGTTCATTAGGTTCTCATGTTAAGCACATGCGAATGTGTCGTTAAAAACAAGACATCATTCAGATATGTCATAAATCAGGTGATTAAAAGATACATGGAATAACAAATCAGACGGGGAAGGCAGCACACAACAGAAGCAACAGAACTTTGCACAAAAAGCTCGATCTACATGAAAGTGTAACACTGTTATGAAAGAGACCCCTACGAAAAGGACGAATAATAAGATGTGATGACTTGGATCGATTACTTTAGTTTAACAATTTTGGTAGTTGACAGTTTTGGAGCATAAAATCAGGCCAAGCACCATTTCCTAGTACTTTATGTCGAAATGCGAAACTATAAGATAACAAAGGGGAACAGTTCTCATGGGATGTTACGTACATCAGCTGTATTAGTCATTATTTATTCATCTGTACAATATCAGATACAACCAGTATTTAATTCATTCACCAACGACAGTTTAGTTATAAAGAATTAAATGTTGTATAAAAGTTGTTATCACACACGTAGGTGAGCAATGTACCGCGATGTTTTCTCACTTTGAAGGTAAATATATTTATGTGACGTCAACGTATCCGAGTTCACGCAAACAAAGCAAAGTGTGGGAGGGATAGGTGACATGTAAAACCATACTAAGGAGATCGCCAAACTAAACGCGTAACGTTTAGGACTACATGAATACTACTTTTGAGAATTTCGTCAAACAAGTATGTGTAATTTATTCAAGTAATGGACGTATGATAAACGAAATTACATTGTGCGTTATATCACACGGCTATGTGTATGTACTGGAAGCAGACGAGTTAATCAGCCATACATTTCAGTATTATTTGATCTGCTGTTTCTGATGAGTGATTTCTTCCCTGTCCGGTTATTATTATCGTTTCAAAATTTGGACATTAGTTTAATATTGACGTTTCAACTTCAAGTTCTTTGATAAAACAGTGCCTACATAACACGTATGTGATTATTTGACAATGCGGAAAATGTTATATTGACGCATGTGTTAATGGAATAATATTCCCCAGTATTTTAAAACGTTGATGATGCATTATTCATTTTACTTGGTTTGGATTGGTACTTGATGTAATCGCATGAATTTTCTTAGTTTTGTCGCGACGAAATCAGATGTAACATCTTTGAAAGGAGTGCAGTACTATTTTTATGCAATTATCAGTGGTAGAAAGAATAATACGGCTGAGGCAATCATTCAAATTATCAAAATTTCACCGGAATACTCATTATCAATCTTAATATTTTGTCTTTCTGAGTACGAACGCAATAACAAAACTTACTTGATGCAGCGGTAATTTGGTGCAGTGGTTATTGTCTGGCTTGATCAACATGCACTCATGAGGATACCATGACCAGGATCAAACTTCAAACCCACCGATAGAAACTCAAGGTCCTTAAATAGAGATGGTGCACAAGTCGGTAGTGAAATTATTATGTAAAGAAACATTGCTACAAAAGGTTTTACATGTAATCAAATACGTGCGAAAGTATCGTCGTCCTGTGTGAGAATGGGGAAACTATGAGAATCAAATAATCCGTTTTTTATATAATTGAAACAAAAAGAGTATATTAAGTCAGACAGGGAAGGCAGCACTCAACTTAACCAGCCGAGCACGGAAAACATTAAAAACACACAAAGCACAATGCCCAACTAAACAAGCGCAGATCCGCCCAAGTCCAAGCTGTCGAAAAGTATAATAAATTATAACTAGCTGAATGACCCAGTAGAAAAGATACAGCAACCAAAAGGCGGAATGCCTACGCTGAATGACCTAGTAACAACAGTAAAACTGCTGAACTACATAGTTATAGCAGCCTTTAGTCTCAAAAGTTAAATAACAGTATTAAAACGTTGAAAGGCCCGTATAGTCGGATGACCTACTAACTAGCTGAATGACCCAGTTTCCACAGCAAAAGGACTATATTGCCCCGCTTTAGCTGTAAGAAATCTTAAACGAAGAAGTGCCCAACACACTACCGACCAAGAAAATGAAACGCCCCTAGTCTCATTGTTAAAACATGAATAGAAAAAATTCAGCAAACAAAAGGCAGAAAGCCCACGCTGAATGACCTAGTAACAACAGTAAAACTGCTGAACTACATAGTTTTAGCAGCCTACAGTCTAAAGGTTAAAGTAACAGTTTTAAAACGTTGAAAGGCCCGATTTCAGCAACAAAAAATCTGAAAACCTTAAAACGAGTGACCCAGTTTCATTAAGTAAAATGACGTAATTGAACAAATCGAGATATGACGTACTGAATTGCAAGCAATACAGAAGCTCCCTACCGGTTTAAAGCTATTGTCAATATGTCTGTTGCCATATCAACCACAATTTCCGTCAGAGCCAAAACTGACGGACAGATGGCAAACCAATAGTCCCCTCCGGTCAAAAACCGGTAGGGAACTTAAAACTACATTAAATGATCTCAGGGGACAGAACACTACATCCATAACTCCACAGCTGTACATAGACTCATGAACGAACCCGGTAGGATGCGAATCGCGGGGACGAAATAGTAAGAGGACAACCGGCAAATACGAATAAATAGTTAACTCCTAGCTCCTTTTGGCCCCGGTCAAAAAATTAAATACTGAGAAATTATGGCATATTATCGATTATTTAAAAATGAAAAACTCGATTGTAAACGGAATTGGCGTTTAAATCCATATACAAACCCATATTATAATAATTAAACAAAATACGAAACTACCGGAAGTAGCACCGACCCCAACAGAAACCGCGGGACACGCGAGAACAAAAAGGCACAGAAAATATACAACTTCACTCGAAAAGGCGCGGAACATACATAAAAAACTAGCACAGGAACATGTAATACAAAACCGGGCATCCAATCCCGAACATAATTTATGGAGGAAAAATCAGGAACCCAAAAGAGGTCATAATACTGGATTGGTGTTTATTTGGTCATATTTTGCTTAACAAATTGTTCTAACTATGACCGTTTTCAATAAAATGCCTAGTTGACTGACCTTCACATAAACTAACGTATATTCCATTAACATTTACTATCGCAAAAAGCACTTATATTCATCTCATCTAATATCGAACGAAATAACGGTTTGTCTAAAATATAGATCTTGACAAGTATATAACCAAACAATGTGATGCCAATCCATTACTGATGTTAGCAGAATAAGTAGACGGTGAAATCACTGTATTTTAATGAAGATGCATTGCGGGCGAATACTGTTAAAAGGTGGATATTATATAATACTGCATTTTGTCATAAAAAACCCTGGAAGTTGTATTCGGATGACTGCCGTTTGGTTTATTTGGCTTTAACGCGCTTCTCGGTTATTTACGGAGACCGACTTACCATACTTATTTTACAGTTTCACCTTACTAACAATTACTTACTCAATCTATGATGATAAATAATCTCCTGCTGTTGTGGTGTGCTAGTTATTTTCAGACAATTACAGCAATGAAATATTTGAAACGTCATTTCTCCGAGGTTTTTCTAAGCTCTATAATATTCCAACCAAAAATGTTTCGGTCTGAATGACAGCTTTTCACTTCTATAGCCTTGAAATGTCTGCTGACATTGATTACTCAGAAACTGAGATTGTATGGAGAGATGATTTTCATCACGATATATACCAATCGATGTTTTATTCAGGAACGGGCAATTTATTCTAATTATTTATCATCCACATTTTCGTTTTCCAATTCGATTAAAGATTCACCACATTCGTTTATCTTATGAATTGCTTAATCGACCTCTGCACCAATTTAAACATACGATTAATTGTTGTCAATGATTTATTTAATTTAAATGTCCTATTCAGTGATGAAATAACCATTTATTGATATGATGGAAGGTCATATAATTGCATTTTGTTTTATTCAATTAAAGAGAAAGCAGTTTGCCATAAATATGTGCACACAGAAATTTGTATCATTTCTATTTCTTCTGTGTCGTGACACTCTTCATCATCATGACAGCCTTCTTGCATATGTGTATACCTTTTCAGCAGTTACAGTATCGGTAAATTATTAATAAAATGACTTATTTGACAATTGTTTCATTCACCACTTAATATAAACTACAGATAATAAGTTGTGGAATTTGTTTCATCTTGGTGCTAATATGATTTATAGTGAAACTAATAACACGAAACGTAATTTAGCTTTCTTCTACATTAAATACACCAACAATATGTGAATAACAAAATAGTGAATTCCTGGACTTATGTACTACTGGTACCAGCACAAAGTTGAATAAACCATTCGTTAATTTAATGAACATGAGTGAAACACCAGTTTGTTAACACACGCATACACGGTATTAACACTCTGAAGTAGTCACTCGGGAATTGTTAAATCAATTCAAAAATAATAAAAGATGATATCGAGTATGCTGGTAGAGATCTTAGTTAGATATAGTCGACTCATGTCTCATTGTTAAAATGTATTATAACACTCGTATTTGAACAAATGAGCACACTATAAAAACAAATCATTTAATCAGTTCATCAGGTACTTTTCTGAAAGGCACCATAAAATATTCCATCCCTAGGGAGTGTGTCTGGTTTCTCAGTGATTTTATGGCATGTAATCATATTAACATTCCTGTTCTTTCACTGATAATACATAAGGGAATACGGGCATTTAACAAAATTATCTATAAGACTGTACAGTTATATGGTTATTGTTTGAAATACTTGTATTTTACTGTGACGCTGTCGCAAACGACAAGACGTTTTTTTTAAAGTTTAACACGATCGAAGCCAAATGCCATCGAAAGTACATACTATAACAAGAAAATGTAGGACACTAAAGGATAACAGAGGGCTAAAGACGTAGAGCTAGTGATAAGTATTATGCATATAGTGTACACTTTACAAAGCACTATATTGTGTTACACAGAACAACCGCTAAACGTACATGTATTAAAGTATTCAGAATATTCCAATGTATACCCGTAACTAGTTGTACCATATGCAATTCAATAAAGTGTGGATAGTTTAATGGTTTTCTTCTCATTTATTTCGAACACAAGTTCTAGGTGAAACAAAATCGAGAGGACAGGGAAGTTAGGAGCAAACGGACTGTGCCGAATACGTTACAACATGAACCGTAAATACTACACTTGTTCTCAATTATTTGTACTAACCCATTGTTATTTATAGTGGATTGCCACATGGGTACGCCACAAGATCAATGGAATACAAAAGATCAAAGAGGGTGTTAGACTAGTACACTGTACAACATAACATGTTATTCAATTTTGTCCATTGTCTCGTATCTCACTCGTACATACACTCAGTCTGAACTGCTTCCTCTAGTCAAGATGTCGTAAAGTTTCCAATCGCCTGATTAATGATGATGTTTAAGGTTAATCCTGCTAATAAACTTCACAGAAGACAGGAAAGTGTCGCCACACCAGATGTTATTATTGCGTACCAGTATAAGTTTATCGTTACACACACATACATCACACATAGATAATAGAAAATTTGAAAGGGAAGGCAGCACTCCACTTAACTAGCTTAGCACAGAAAAAAAAACGAATCTGTTTCACCATTAATTTTAGTCCGCGTTGTCAACAAACTTCAATGCTCTGGTATCTCAATGAACTAAGAATCAATGTGTTTATACTACGCTCTCATCTTGTTTATATTTTATCTTTTAATCTGAGAAATAAATTCACATGATTCGAGTAATCTCACTTCAAAATTACGTACCAATTACTGACATGTTAGATAGCTCTCTCATTTAACTGGATCAACACAGATAGCCTGATGTCACAGTAATTGTCCCAGTTTACGAAGGCGTAATTCATTAGGAGCGCAACAGGTTTTAACCAGAACAAATAACATCTCCTAACATTCCGTGCCTAAATGCTGTAAAGTCATTGGTTAAAAGGACAGGACATGACGTCTACATACAAAGTAGACAAAACAACAAAAATAGACATGTACAAAACACAACAAACATTAATTGTATATAAAATGTCAAAGCTAAATTCAAACAACTGTATGGTATGATGGTAAAAATGATTGTAAAACAACAGCCACTTATGGTTCAAAGTCAGGTTTCAAGATACCTAATTTAACGGATATCAATTATCTTCCAGCAAAATTTAAGGACGCACGTTGCACGAGAAACAGAAAACAACACACTTGATATCTTCCAAGCTTCAGAAAGTGTGCAACACGGCAATACACACAGAACAATAATCCGTGAGTTATCATCAGGATTACGTTTTACAAGTGTATTATCACGAGAGAACTTACTATTCCGCTAGCAATAATCAATTGTTTCATATATAGAAGGTACGTGACCGGAGCTAAGTGTCAGACGACGAAAGGCAAGTACACTTATCATAGTTTACACACGTACTGGGATTCGAACCCATACTGTACGGTGTCACCAATTTGCAATAATAAGTACATAAAGCATGAGACCGCATGGGCTATGACCACTCTCCTTAATGGTCGCTTAAATAATCTGTTTTAATGTAAGTGCATCACACCACACCCGTAATATGTTGATATGATGATAAGCCTGACGGCTCCAACACGTTTAGACTAACATAGCTACTGTATTCCTAGATACTTTCACGGATATAATATTTCGCGTTTTTCATACCGACGGCATATTCGCAGTATTAATTATGTCTGCATTAAACATTAATGACATAATTTGCTAGAAAAAGAGAATAAGTCTCATTAAAACCAGATTGATTACCTGCAGTATCATACTTAGGTGCCTGCAAACCTATTTAACGAGATTGAATGCATTGATCAAATTCGCCAGCATTGATGAGAATGTACTGTAGAAAACTTGACTGGTTATTTTTTAGTATATTTTAAACGAAATCTTATTTTCAGAACCATGTTATTGAGGATACAAAGTAATATTCCAGCGAAATAATGATGGAACTTCAGCTACATGAGTTAGTAGATTTATACTGTAATATGTTTTAAAACCGAATGTGCTTTAGATTTATGTTTTATTGGCATGTTTTATGTTGATCACTGTGGCGTGTGTTTGAGGTCTGTCTAAAGTAGGTTTTGTAGTGTGGGCCTCTGGCACTGTGCTGTTTGTGTAGAATGCTACCATTCCTGTTCCATTTGTTGGTATCTTTTTTACATGAACAAAGTCGACAAACCCGTCATTAACTAGCATTACATTGCCGCATCATATCAGCGCTTACATTACTTTAAATTGAAAAATATTACAGCAAGTAAGATCATATACATGAGACTCACAACGCCCGTATCGTTATTTTATCCAGTAAATCCCGCTTGGTAAAATATGAGACTTCATTGACAAGGTCAAATATATTGCCAATACTTCAATTTGTAATACTTATCTTGTAGCTTTTCATTCGTCTATTATGTTGGCATGTATTCTTAATTTACTATGATGTACTTTTATATCACGGTGTGTGTATCGTATTAAGCTTCCCATCACAACTAAAGTCCGTATATCACTAACCGCACCTACGTTCATTCGATTCTCCTGTTACACGCATGTGAATGTGTCGATAAAAAACAAGACATACTTCAGATATGTTATAATTCTTGTGATGATAAAATACATGTAATAATAAACCGGACAGGCAAGTCAGCACTCAATAGAGGCAGCAGATCACAAAAGGTGCTAAAAGGAAGATTGTATAAAATGCTATCACTGCTTGATAATGGCCCGTTAGAAAATGACGAATAATTAGATTTGAGGGTTTTGATTGATTACTTCATTTTCATTGTTGACGGATCTGGAGCTTACAATTGGACTTAACACCATTTTGTAGTAGTTTATGTTGAAATGCGAAACTATGAGATTACAAAGGGAAACTGCTCACAGCAGAAACTGTCTTGAAAAAGGAATACTAGTACATGTATAACGTACAGCAGCCAGGTGTATTAGTCATTATTTATACCTTTATACAATCTCACATACAACCTGTATATAATACATTCACTAATGGAAAGTCATAGAAAATCCCCATTGTTATGAAATATGTGTTATCACACACGTTGGTGAGCAATGCACCGCGATTTGTTCTCACTTTGAAGGCAACGACATTTATATGAAGTCATTGCAAACACTGCAAATTGTGGGTGTGACAGATGACGATGTAACACCATTCTGGTAAACTAGAGAGGTCGCCAAACATACCGTGTAACGTTTACGACTACATGAATACTAATTTTGAGAATTTCGTCATACAAGTATGTGTAATTTCTTCAAATAACGGACGTATGGCAAACGAAATTAAATTGTGTATTATATCACACGGCTATGTGTATTTTGTACGGGAAGCAGATGAGTTAATCAGCCATGGAGTTTATATAAATTGAATATTTTACCGAATACTGCACGGAGAATTCCAAGTCATACAGAAACGGCGCCAGTACCTACTCACCCATGTAAGAGACAGGCGTGGCTACCCTTACATACTCTAGTACACGTCTGTTTCGATACCTCCCTAATGCGAAAACATATAAATGACGTTAGTATACTTAGCGTTACATTCTAAATATAGCCTAAAGTATAACCATACTACACTTTTCAACCAACGTTTAGAATAATAATGATGTCGTCACCCGTCAATATGTCAGTTCCAAATGGAAATACTGTCCTCCCTCCTATCAATTACAATGTATGACGGAAACAATGTATGACGCATTATCTTTGGAAATGTTCGTAGCACAGATGAACAACTCTGTAATTATGTTCAGAGTTCATGACCCGTTCGCGTGTTCGCGGTGTCAAAGCTTCTGCAATTCATGATGAGCTTTTAAGACATACGATGACAATGAATCCATCGCGTGAGACAAGACTTATTGTTCATCTGTTCTGTTGATTTTCAGATCCAATAATCAACATCATATGATTATGTTACTACAGTTTGTACTTTGTTTCAAGCCACTTAGTATTTTTGTGCATTTCCCGTTCTGTTGTTTTGTTGAGAGCTACCTTCCCTGTCCGATTTGTTATTATCATTTTAAAACCATCTATTTCGACGGAAGCTATAACATTTTGATACTAACCTATTTCAAAAATGGTGAAATTAAATAAAATACTTTTTAATATTTCCGCACTTAAAAAATCACCGAATTGCTCCAAATTTAATATACGTTTCACAAAAGGCTGTGTACCATCTCGAACGTATTGCATTTTTGTAATGGGGAATGTATGGTCGTAATTGTATGTATGTTGTATATCTGCATAATTATGTTGGTCACGGGGTCAAATTATAGGTTGTACGAGTGGAAACTCTTGCCATGCAATATCCTCCTTAACCACTGGATACAATTATTTTTCAACCCCCAATGGGATAATACATGGCCAGTACTATTTGACTGTAGTATAAACAGTTGATGTCCCTGCACATTTTGGTCACAAGAGCCAAAGGGCTTTTATATTTCCTTCGGGTTTCCGTTCAGGAAACAATGTTCTTCCGTTATATGTGGAAACGATTTAGGAGACAATGTCTTGGAAATTGGAATAATCAGTTCCCAATAGATATTTCTTTTATTGTGCAAGGTTATACATTGTTAATTAAGTTAACGTCAGTAGTCTACGGTCAACCCATTCATCACAATGTGTTCTATCGAAAGACACCTCATCACTTGGTTATTATCGTTTTAATCTGACTTAAATTGCTGTCCTTTAGGAATCAGGAACAGCAAGATGTACGACATTCGCTGCGTCACTTTTGTACAAAATGCGACTTAATAACACCTCGACTTCTATAGTGCACTAGTCGTGGACCTTGAAGTGTCCATAATGTCTAATGTCTAAGTCTAAGTCGTCTGCGCCATATCAGTGTTCACTATCATACTATCTGTCTCATTGTGTATGTACTAATGAATGTGGCTCCTCGTTTCCTTTGGGAGATTATATTTCAAACCATGCAAATCATCTTTTTTCATCGTTTAGTATTCTGGGTCTTCTGTAGTGAACTAAATAAAACCTGTAATGGTAAAAAGCTAACCATATTACCTGATTATGTATTCATATGTTTACCGGACATTCTATACATTGTATGTACATGTACGTACAATGTATCAAATTGCAGTTTTGTTCTCCAAGATTCGATATTTCTTTAATACATTATTTGGCTAAAATAATAAAAAATCTCTACTTGGATTTTTCTGCTTTTTTACGGCAAACATCGCAGTTAATTGCTCAGTCAGACTGTTTTTATGTTTGTTGGATCAATTTGCACAATGATTGGCCTTTTCAAACCACACAATGTCACAGAGCACGTGCTAACAATATGCACGGACCGATAAATTATTATTGTCTATCAAAGACAAACATCTCATGCTGCTTCCTTTGTAGACAGCATTTAAATGTCATCGCATACTTTATTCACAGTAAACTATCGCGTCGTTGAAATGCAGCGGAAACAACCTGTAAACTATCTAACTTACTGATACCATGGGAAACATTATACGTATCATTAAACATTCCACGTTTAACAGACAACAGTATCCGTATTTGTCGAACTGCAAATTTATCTCAAATTGACACGCATGTAGATATCGATTAAACGACGTACATGTATAAACCACAGATCATATACTTATTGTATCTAACCATATCAATACATATAGAAGGGAAAACTGAACATATCTTCAAACAAACAGAGGCAACATGTGACAAATTCGCCGGAAGCGGTTGACGTTAGTGACCATGTACCCTTTCTATATCTGACTCTGTATATCTATATATCTTTAAATGCATTCTATAAATAGATGAAACTAACTTTCTATCTTTCAAACTGTTTACAACTTAGTACCAAGATAAGGGAAGGCAGCACTCAACTGAAACAGACGAGAACCGAAAAGAGAAATTACACAAATCACAATCACACGGCACGATGCCCAACTCACAACAGCACGACAAAAAGAAGATAAACCACTGAAAGTCCCAGTTTCAGCTGTCAAAAAGCCAAACGACTTAGTTTGAGCAGCAAAAATTGAAATACCTAGTGTCAGCTGTAAGAAATATAATATATCTAGTTTGCAAACCAGTCCCTGCTTTTTATACGGAAGGAGTTTGTTTCTAAATCAGCTTAGCTTTCTACTTTAGTCTTGATTTGTGAAATGCTTCTTATATATTTCGTGAAAGCAAGTATTGTTCAAACCCATCAGGTAACTGACCAACATTGTTTCATCTTCACAATGTCATTTTCAATAATATTTCCTGCCACTAAACTCGTTGTACTTGATCATAAGTTTAACCGATTTCAGCACGCAACTAATAACTTCTTCGCATGTTGGAGAAATGCTTCTGGACAAACGCAAGGAAGAACGTAACCGATCAATAATACGACTTTATTTGGCTACTTAAGTATGTGTCAAATCAACGGCACGTTTGTCTGGTCGCACGATTTATAACATCAATCTAACATTACATTTAGGCCACAGACACTTTTTGTTTATTTTCCAATGAATTTAATCTTTTCATCAACCTTCTGGTTGATCCTAAGTCTTGATGCAAAGTAATTGAAAAATTTGTATATCTTTCATCGAAATTAACTCAAGCAGATGACATTATCGGATATGAGATTAAGCTCAAATTGAGATGCTTCGAGAGAACTGGATAATATAATGTGCATACGTATCTTGTAAAAGAAACAATTACAATACATCATCTGTAATGTAATTACCTCTTAGATATTTCTTAGGCCTACCTGGTTATAGTTTTGCACTTTTAAAACACGAACTAAAATAAAAAAGTTGGTATCAAAAGAACGATATTATGACGAATTGGACAGGGAATGTCAAATAGTTAAAATGACACACCTGGTTTCAACGAAAAGTTCTAATTTGCTTTATTAGTTTGCAGTTGGCATAATCCTTATTGATTTTGTACCGTGTACTTGTTATAATATTTTTATCATATTCTCGTTTCATATAATGAGAGAGGGGAGCTATTTTTAGAATTTAATGATATTTTTATTATATTCAGAACAATAGTGATGTATTTATTTTAACAAACGATCTATTAATTCGAAAAAGGCTCGACAGGCTTGAATAATATCGTAACTAGTAGAAGGACCTTTACGTGACCTAACGTATATTCCATTCACATTTTCCGTCGCTGAAAGCAATTCTTTTCATCTCATCCAATACTGTACGAATGTATAGTTTGTCTGGCGTACAAGTATACTTCCAAGTATGCAATGTCTCTTTATAAATTGCCCAAAGGACAATACACTACTTGTATATTGACAAAACGGGTTGCTTAATTTTCGCCAGAGCGTATTGGTATTTCCGTTTTGTTTATATTACGTATGAAGTAGATGAGTAGATGGAATAGATTATTGTTTGCGTTGCACTTTTTGACTTGCGGTATCATTGAGAAGTTTTTCCTCCCTCCCTGAATTTGGCGAGGTTATTTATCAATGATTAATAAAAATAGCAAATTTGGAAATATTCGTTCTAATGATTACTTGCGAATTCATACACACCTTTAGAAGCATAAAAAAGAGTATATTAAGGCAGACAGGGAAGGCAGCACTCAACTTAACCAGCCGAGCACAGAAAACATTAAAAACACACAAAGCACAATGCCCAACTAAACAAGCGCAGATCCGCCCAAGTCCAAGCTGTCGAAAAGTATAATAAATTATAACTAGCTGAATGACCCAGTAGAAAAGATACAGCAACCAAAAGGCGGAATGCCTACGCTGAATGACCTAGTAACAACAGTAAAACTGCTGAACTACATAGTTATAGCAGCCTTTAGTCTCAAAAGTTAAATAACAGTATTATAACGTTGAAAGGCCCGTATAGTCGGATGACCTACTAACTAGCTGAATGACCCAGAAGCATAAAGGTCATGATTTGTTCCAGTTGGTGTTACCAATATACTTAAAACCCCAATTTCAAGGCATGAATAAGAATCGAAAAATGGCGGCTATTTCAAAATGTCTAGTCTATCCAGTGTAATATTACATGAAATATTGATACACTATAATGGATATTAAAAGTAAACAAAATCAAAGTTTAAATAATAAAGGAACCAACATTTTTTCTTTGCGGAGCTTATCTTATATAGCAGACATTTTTAAAGTATTATAATCAAGAAAAATGGTGTTGTTGTCGCTGTGCAATTTATTTTTTATTTTTCATTATATATGTTACATTGTGACTTTTCTGAGAAGTTTATCTAAATTGTGCGTCAATGTCGCACTCATACATATTTCTATTTTGTGTGATTGTGTGCTTATTTTGCTTTAATAAATTCTGCTTTCAGTGTCCCATTTATTTGTATGTTTTATGTAATTTTTGTCTGAAATCAAATATTCATGACGGTAAATTCAGACACTATTATAACATGTACATGTTCGCAAGTATACGAAAATGTAATAAAATTAAATATAACTATTGTCGTCCAAATCATTTCAGTTGATGATGTCTCATTTTATATGTTGGTTGCCGACCGTTTTTCAATATATATATCATTGAATTGTCTGCTGACATTGATTACTCGGAAAATGAGATTGCATGCAGCGATGGTTATCAACACGATATATACATGTACCAATCGATGTTTTATTCAGGAACGGCTTATCTAACTGTAGTTCATATATCATTCGCTTTTTTGTTTTCAAATTCGATTAAATATTCACCAGCTTCGTTTATCTTACGCATTGCTCAATCTACTTCCGTACATATTCAAACATATGACTAATTGTTATCTTTTATTTATTGCATTTAAATGTCCTATTCAGTGATGAATGCTTCGAATCTTTACCATTTATTCATAATTATGATGAATGGCCTAATCATGTCATTTCTCGGTTTATTTAATAAAGATAAGTCAGTTTGCCATAAATTCTGTGCCAACAGAAATTTGTGTCATGTCTGTTTCCTACTCTTTTTTTTGGAACTGACCTACGCCAGCCCGTTTATTTTTCAGTTAACATGAACAGTAACAGCATATACATATATCACAGATATAAAGAATTACAATGCATGTATATAGGTACCACAAACAATACATAGTATTTAGTTGTTGGTGTTTGCATGCATACACGAGTTAAGTTGCTTAAGGAATTGTTTTAAAAATGCGTATGGTATTTTGCGTTTTGCATATACTCCAGTTGAAAGATTTAGTTCCTCTTGTAAAATCTTAATTATTTCACATTGTTTAGTTCTTTTGTCAATGCAAAAATGGGCTTTATATATAGAGAAGCCAATATATTAGAGAAGAATGTTTACAAAATGTTTCCTACTAGGCATCAGGCATCATGACATTCTTCTCGCATACTTGGATTCCTTTGCAGAAAATGATAGTGTTGGTAAAGTATTAATAAAATGACTTGTTTCTAAGTTGACTTCATTCAATTGATATAAAAAGTTGTGGATTTTTTATCGTGGTGCTAATACGGTTAATAGTGAAACTAATGACACGAATTCGTAAGTTAGCTTTCTAATTCATTAGGTACACTACAAAGACGTGAACAATACACTGGAGGATTCCCAGACTAATAATGTACAATGTACTGCTGGTACATATACCAGCACCTAGTAGAGTAAACCATTCGTTAATGTAATGAGTCAATCATAAGAGTTTGCTAACACCCGCATACACGTTATTAACACTCTGAAGTAGTGTCTAGGGAATTGTTAAATCAATTTGAAAATAATAAAAAAACCGATACCCTAATTAGATAGTGTATACATATGTCTCATTGTTACAATGTGTTACAACACTAATATTTCAACAAATGAGGACAATGTAACAAAACAAATATTTTAATCAGTTCATCGAGTCATTCTCAGAAAGGCACCATAAAATATACCTTCCCTAGGGAGTGTGTTTGTTTTCCTCAGCAGTGATTTTATTGCATGTAATTCTATTAACATTTCTGCTTTTTTGCCTGAGAATACGTATGGGAATATCGGCAAGTGACACAAATATAATAATACTGTGAACAGTTATTTGGTTATTGTTTCGAATACGTTACATGTACTATGGCGTTATCGCAAATGACAAGGTGCATTTGAAGTTAACCACGATCGATTCCAAAGTACATCCCAAGTACACATGTGTCCAAATAGGGTCACTGCCGACCGTAAAACAGAGCTAGAACGTAATTAATTTGCATATAGTTTTACTATACAAAAGTATATAGTGGTGCACAGAACAGCCGCTATCACTGTTATTCAGACGTTTCTGCAAAAAGGGCTCACCCCAGAAGATCGTACAGTGTATAAATATCTGTTGTATGTACAAATCAATATAGTGTAGTGGTTTTCTTTGCATTTATTTAGAACACATGCTCTAGGGGAAACACAATCGAAAGGATTTATATACACTCGGCAAAACTTATAAGTACACACGTCGTTTTTTCGCTATAACTTTTTTATTTTTTAATATTTTTGCATGAAATTTTGTGTACATGGTATTGACTATCAAAGGACTGGATAAATATATTTTTTTCTTCGAAATTGAATACAGCGGTTCATTGAACCATGAAACGTCTAATACCGTAAAATGGCCGTGAAATTGACGCGTATGTGCAAATTATTTTTAAGTAAGGTAAATTTGAATTTTAGATTTATTGTCAAATTAAAAAAACACAAAATAATTCGATTTTTCAAACAACAACATGGTGTTTTTTTACTTTTAAAATATTTTGTTTTGGTTATGGTCAAGGGGAGTTAACCATGTTTCAAATTTCATTTTTTATCAGAAGTCGTTATTTCTAAATCTAAATTGGGCTTGTTCCTATCATTGTTTTCCTTATTACTGTGTCCATGATAGAAACGTAGACTTGAAACCGTACTGGTATCAGCGCAGCGGGGCCATATGTGCATTAGCAACCTGACAATCGCCCGATGAACACACGGCATTATTGTGATTTTTTAGATTCTGCTGTTGGCATCATTAATTTATTCCGTTTGTGACAATTTAAATCAGATGTTCTACATATCCATTCTACATATGTTGAAATTTTCAGCACGATCAAACACGCATTGACCGAGCTATGGGCAAATAAACAAGTGTGTACTTATAAGTTTTGCCGAGTGTAATAACAACTTGGACAGGGAAGTTATAACATTAACCATAAACACTACACTAGTTCTCAATAACGTTTCCTAACCCAATGTTATATATACGTGTGAACTGCCACAGGGGTACGCAACAAGATCAATGGAATACAAAAGATCAAAGAGGGGTTTGGACTAGTATATTGTACAACTTTGTTCCATGCCTCATAACTCATTCGTACATACAATCAGTCTGAACTGATGCCTCTAATCAAGATGTCTGAAAGTTTCCGATTGCATGATTAATGATAATGTTTAAGGTTAATCCTGCTAATAAACTTCTCAAAAGACAAGAAAGTGTCGCCACTCACACTAGTTGTGATTGTTGGGTACAAATACGTTAGTTACACACACACATACACATCACAGAAAGATAACAGAATATCGAAAAGGGAAGGCAACTTAAACAGCCGAGCACAGAAAACACGAAGTTAAACATCAATGAGATGAGAGCGTAGTATAAACATATTGATTCTTAGTTCATTTGTTTCTGTGCTCGGCTGTTTAAGTTGAGTGCTGCCTTCCCTGTCCGATTATCTGTTATCTTTCTGTGATGTGTATGCGTGTATTGTGTGTGTGTGTAATATTATTTGCATTGTATATATGTTATGTATGTCCACATGGGACTGTGATCTACTGGAAATTCAAATAAATTATCTATCTTAACTATCAAAATGGAAAAGTCGCTACAACAAATATCAAAGAAATAAAAAATTGCACACACTTGGATAAGAAAGACAAGCCCTTGTAGTTTCTTAAATTAGTGTATAAATACACATATACAGTTTAGTGCGCAAATACCGTTAATATAATCTTCTCAGGCGCAGACGGCCTTGCAGTAGTTATATAAACCATCACCATCAGCAGCACATATATCGCTGAGACACATGTACAATCTTCATAGATCTTGATAAATGAGCGATAAAGCAAGATCTTAAAGATATATTTGATGACAGATATTAGACTCATATTTTGGCTGTCTAGACACACTTTGTGAAGATGAATGCCACATGCGCATAAAAAAGTGGATGGAAAAATTAAAACTTAGAACAGCAACTCTCAACAACCACAACATGTCCCAAATGGCACAGTAAATAACAACGAAAATGACTCAATCACATACGACAAAAACAAAAAAGATAATATTAAATCAGACAGGGAATGCAGCACGCAACTGAACCAACCGAGCACGGAAAACATACAAGGCACAATGCCCAACCAAACAAGTACAGATCCGCCCAAGTCAAAGCTGTCGAAAATTAGACTGAATTAGTTTCAGCAATCAAAGCAATCAAAAAGCTGAATGCAAAAGCTGAATGCAAAAGCTGAATGACCCAGTACCAACAGTAAAAGGGCTATATGATGGCTTTAGCTGTCAGAAATCCTAAAAAGTAGACAATTTACCAAAAAGATTATATTAAGTCGGACAGGGTAGGCAGCACTCAACATGTTGAGCACAGAAGGCACAATGCCCAACACATTGTCAAGCGAGAAAATGATCCGCGGTTGTCCCAGCTATCAAAAAGCTGAATGAATAAGTTTTAGCAATCAAAAGGTTCAATGCCCACTTTGAACAGTTAAACTGCTGAAATACATAGTTTTAGCTGTATTAAGTCCTAAAAAGTTAAATAACAGTATACAAACGCTGAATCCCCATCCGGATGACCTAGAAGTGAACAGAAGTAGAATGACGCAGCCTCAACAATCAAGCATAGCCAAGAACGACCTAGCTCCAATGAATTCTTTCTACACATATTAGAAAGAAATTTGCAATGCCTACATTTTGCCACATCTTGATTACTGCTGCACAATATGGGGTAACTGTAGTGACACATTGACTGATAAACTATACAAATTCCAGAAAAGAGCAGCACGAATAATTATTGATCAACCCTATGACGCACCTCTCACAATTTATTTCAAGAATTGAAATGGATGAAATTTCAAGACCTTATCATCTACAAAAAGGCAATTTTTATATATAAATCTCTTAACAACATTTTTCCAAACCTCACACCCACCCAATAGAAAACCGTAAACTAGTAATACAGGACATGTTCCCGTCATGTAATGCCCTCTAACAACAAGGCCACATTGACATAGCGCAGAAAATACTCAATGACCTATGTAACAGACAAGCTTCAATACCAGCCGGTCAAAACGGTTTGAGGTTAAGCATATCATAGAGTGTGAATATTGTCCGGTCATCGTACAACAAAATAGGAAGCATAACGACCAGCTGTAAATGATTCCACTACAAAGCATGCAGTCCTCTGCAAAATTAAAGGATCCTATCCTCTACTCAGAAAAATTTAACAACCTTCATAAACATAATTTTATCATGAATTTTATCTCTCATACCCTCGTGGCGATGGATAACATCAGGAATGAGGTGTCGAGGGTGATTAATATAAGTTGGAAGTCTTGTTTCACAATCGACCTTATATAATTTAGTATTAACTATCATGAAAGTGGCTATGATAGCCAAAATCTTTGGAAATTTGTAAAGCACATGTCACATGCATTACTGTAACAGTATTTAACTATAATTCACAGGATTCAAAGCGCAAGACAACACAATGAAATATGTACATGTAACAAGCAAACGATTATTTTTCTGGATTGCCTCGGTTTAGAGAAACCAGACACTAATAAAACTTTCATTGTGTGAATAATTAAAGGGAATTGTATTTTTTTTTGTCAAATCACTCAATTTTTGCATTAACCTCCCGGTTAATCCAAAAACATGACACACTGGAATTGAAATTAATGCACACTATGCGTGATTTGCCCTGCTCCATGCTAAAGGAAACATACACTTGTTGATTGCTTTGGAGCATTGTGTTGTGAGCATTTTGGTTTGTGTACGGTGTTTTAACATTAAAATTAAAATTAAACATTATTAACAGCTCGGAGTCCGCGTCTTAGAATACATAATGGATGTTTCTTTATACAAGTATCAAACTGTTCCGCTCATGACGATATTATGTGATATTTACTTCCTCGTCATGATGAGGAACGGTACTTGTTTCTTTTGTCTCGCTGAATGATAGACTGTTAACAATGTTTCAACACATTATAGCTCAATCATGGCTCTTCTAAGATTGAGAATTTTAAGTTTAATATTGACGTTAGTTCGTTGGTAAAACAGTACCCAGATAATACCTTATGTGTGATAACTTAACAATGCTAAAAATATTATATCAACGCATGTTTAAATGAAATAATATTATACAGTATTTTCAAACGTTGATGATGTAAAATTGGTTTGGATTTTCATTTATTTTAACTCCAGATGCGATATTTCTTAGTTTTGTCGTGACCAAATCAGATTTAATACGAGAGCGTTCTAGTGTAATAATAAGTTGCAGACAGAATAATACGGGTGAGGCAATCATTAACATTATCAAAATTGCACTGGAATACTCATCCATTATCAACCTTTCAGTTAATATGTTTGCCTTTCAGAGTACGAACGCAATAACAAAATCAGCAAACTTACTTGTCGCACATGTTATTGGGTGTAGTGGCAATTGTCTGTCTTGATCAACATGCACTGTGAGGATACTATGACCAGGATCAAACTTAGAACCCTACGATATAGAAACTCAAGATCCTGAAATAGAGAAGATATGGCTATTGAAATATGTATAGAAAAGATAATAGCAATTCGGACTGGGAAGACGACCCATAAATGTTCAGCAGAGCACGAAAAACACATAGTATAAAACTGTATCAAATGCTAGCTCTGCACGTAGCACTGAAACGACGACCAATAATATTTAATGATTTTTGATTGATTAAATGATTCGATCGAGTCATGTGACATTAGGCGCTGATCAATGACATGTATGTCCTAGCTTATCATCATAATGTTTCTTATAAATGAGAGAGGTACATTGTAGCTATTTCAGAATTAGTTTTTTATTTCATTCCGAACAGTAGTGATATATTTATTTTAACAAACTATGTTATCCATTTGTGAAAATGGTTAGGCATGTATTAACACGTGATACTGCAGACTTTGAATATGTCATATGAACGGTTCACGGACTTACACTTCAATGGTTGCTCTAATGTCAGATTTGTGTTCGATTTCTTATAGCTACATGCTCACATTTCGCTTAACTAATTGTTTTTACTTTGATAGTTTTCAATAAAATGCCTAGCTGATTGACCTTAACATGAACTAACGTATATCCAATTAGCATTTACTGTCGCTAAAAGCAATTATTTTCATCTCATCTAATATCGAACGAAATTACCGTTTGTCTAAAATACGGATTCTGACAAGTATGAAATATCTGTACATTAAATATCCTCAGGACAAAACAGCTCATGCATGTATCAGCAGCAACGTATATTGACTTATATCTATACACTCTATGTACATGTAGATTTAAGTTGATACAACTAAACCATGTGATGCCAATCCATAACTGATGTTAGCAGAATAAGTCGATGGTGAAACCATTATATTTTAATGATGTTGCATTGCGGGCTAATTCAGTTAAAACATAGATATTATATATACTGCATTTTGTTATGTTACACCATGGAAGTTGAATTCGGATGACTGCTTTTTGGTTACAATATTCGACTTTAACGCGTTTCTCAGTTATTTACGGAGACTGACAGACATAACTAATATTCCACTCAATCTATGATGATAAATAATCTCCTGCTGTTCGGACGTTCAAAATTATTTCCGTTTTTAGACAATTAATTACGGCTATGAAATTTGCCAACGAAACTGTGTCTGTCTTAATGACAGGTTTTCACTTCTATAGCCTTGAAATGTCTGCTGACATTGATTACTCTGAAACTGAGATTGTATGCAGCGATGCTTTTCATCACGATATATAACAATCGATGTTGTTTTTAGAAACGACTTGTTCAATTCTAGTTCATCTATCATTCAATTGTTTTTCTAATTCAAATAAATATTCACCAGTCTCGTTTATCTTTCGTATTATCCAATCGACTTTCGCACATATTTATACATTCGATTAATTGGTAATCTATGATTAAGCAATTCTGAAAGTTTTATACAGTGATGAATGACCTGACTTGGAGAATGTTTAAATATTCAGTGTTTTGATGAATCGTCTAAAAATGGTAGTTTTTTGTACCTCGTCTTTGTCCCTTATGGTATGACGCTCTTTCACGCATGTCTTCTCGCATACTTGTTTACACTATTAGCATACTGCATGTATCGGTAATGATTAATTTAAGAACTTATTTTACAACCGACTACACTCAAACAAAGAATTACGTTGTGTGATTATGATTTTTCTTTTAATAATATTTTATCTGCATTTTTTAAAATAAGGTAAAAATCGTTATAACAATATGTATATGATACAATTTATATTGAAACAAAATGGACGTTGTGGCAATATTTTTTCTTTCTGGTAGTATCTTAACAGTCTTATCCACCCTTAAATAGAAAGCATTTACAGAGAATCTATATATAATTTAATCAATAGTTAAACTAATACAAATAGTACTAAAATTATATTTCACACAAACCACACCGACAACAACGACGTGATGATTGGATATTAAATTTTCCACATCAGGCTTTAAATAAAATAATTGAACACCAGACTATAGAATACCTGGATTAGGGTACTACTGGTACCAGCAGAAAGTTGAAAAAACATTCGTAAATGTAATATATATGAGTGTAACACCAGTTTGTTAACACCCTCATACACGTTATTAACACTATGAAGTAGTCACTAGGGGATTTGTTAAATCAATCTGAAAATACTAAAATACGATTTTTTAGTAAGCCGGTAGATAACATAATTAGATAGTGTCGACAAATGTCTCAATGTTACAATGTATTATAACACTCGTATTTGAACAAAGGAGAACATTACAACATTACAACAAACCAAATAGTTTGTCAGTTCATCGGATACTTTTCTGAAAGGCACCATAAAATATTCCATCCCTAGGGAGAGTGTCTGTTTTTCACGGTGATTTTATTGCATGTAATCATATTAACATTCCTGTTATTTGACTGAGAATACGTATGGGAATACAGGCAATTAACACAATTATATATAAGATTGTGTACAGTTATTTGGTTATTGTTTGAAATATGCTACTAAACGACAAGACGTATTTTAAAGTTTTTAAACACGACTCCAAAGTACATCGCAAGTACACATTATAACATGAAATATGTGTCCCCAAAGGATCACTGCGGACTGTAAAACAGAACCAGAAAGTATATATTTTACATATTTCAGGAGACAAGAAAGTGTCACGACTCACACTAGACGTGATTATTGCGTACCGATACGTTTATTCGTTACACACACATACATCCCAAACCAAATTGAAAAAATAAAATAACTTCAAAAGTATACATTTGTTATACTGCAATATTGGAGTCCTTCATAATGAAATATAATATAATAAACACGACAAAGTTTAACACCAACTCTTGGCATTTTGCTCTGTTACATCGACTCACCAAAAAGCAAAACAAAGGAACCATAATATTTCAATGATTGTTGCACAGGTATGAATGAATTAATTCTTTTAGCCAGTACCCAGAAAAATCAGTGTATTATGACAAAATATTCCATAATATAAAAGTGAAAGCATAATGTCAGAATAGCTGTTTTCCTGGAGACTGGCTCATATCTTTATTGCAACATAAATCCCCCTTCCTGTTGCGACAGACAAATCAGCAACGCATGCTTTTTTATTCACATTCAATAAACTTGTTCGTTGTTATCTCTATTGAATTTCCATTCAACGTTTCCGCTATCGGGGTAATGGAACGGTGTCGTATTATGACAGATTTACAGGTACAATTTGTCGTAGAGTAGACGCAATATGTTGTTTAATGTAGTAAACAATCTTGATACATGAAGGTAAAGCTGTTTTATCAAGCATGCCGGATTATGTAGCGCATACAAGTGGTTCTAATACAAGTATCAAGTGGTCATCTCGTGCGGGACATCTCTGCCATTACTGTTTACTATACATTTGCTAATACATGTACACATAATATTTTGTCTCGTTGCAATGCAAACTGTTGCTCCTCGTTTGAAACTATTAAAACGTAAACCATTATATCGCACATGTGGCCACTAGGCATGCATAAAGAATTTCAAGAGAATTAGAATTGATGACAATACATACATTGATATTTTGGACTATTCGATTAGAATTTGCTATACACTATGCTTCTGCCTTTTCAAAATTGTTTATGTTTGCCTATCCAAATTATGTCATAAAACAGACAAATTGTAGTATAACTAATATATTGTACTATCTACGTATAATATAACAAACATGCGTAACAAATTAACATGTAATTACTTTTCACCATATGGGTACTGTTTTATCGACGCGCTTGCTAAAAAACTTAAAAGTACGCTCAAATTTAAATTCCATATAATTCTTTACCAACTACAAATTGGTGACGGATATGGTTTGTAGGAGTTCATTAACTAAATTACTATTATTATTATTATGTAATGTGACTTCAGGCTATCTGTGTTGATCCAGTTAAATGAGAGAGATATCTAAGATGTCAGTAATTGGTACGTAATTAAGTAGTGAGATTACTCCAATCTTGGAAATTTGTTTCTCAGATTATGCCTTAAGATAAAACACAAACAAGATGAGAGCGTAGTATAAACATATTGACTCTTAGTTCGTAAGATATCAGAGCATGGAAGGTTGTTGACAACGCGGAACAACTTCGCTTTTGATGTTTGCCAAATATACCAAGACGGCTTCTGACCTTGAACAATGTACGTAATGTTGCCTGCCTTGTAGCGTGAAGTTGGTTACATCTTTGGCAGCCTTACAGCCTGGCAGCATAAAGTAAACAGCTTACATGTAGCAACATGAAGTTAGCTGCAGCCTTAGATATTTAACTTGTCCAACCGCCTCCACCGAAAATTTGATTATTCAAACCGGTTCACGTGAAAATGTTTTCTCCTGGTATAACGCCGTCAGGAAATGGAGAAAACGTATTGTTCATATAAAAATGTTTGAATATCTTTATCTTTTGTCAAACCACTTGAACCGAATTTAAAAATTAATTCCACAATCAGTTTTGCCGGATGTCTATATGGTGCTAGGTCAAATATACATATGGGTACTGTTTTAAAGCACTTACGGAAATCGATCGACAATAAATTCTTGATAATATATTTACAATTATAACTGTGGTAAATGGAGCTGTACAATTTTTCCCTATTCACAAAGACATAATTCTGTAGAAGCGTAACAGGCTTTAACCAGAACGAATTACTTCCTCTAGAATTCTGTGTCGAAATATTGCAAAGTCAGTGGTTAAATGATCTAACAGGACATGACGTCTACATACAAAGTAGACAGACATAAATGTACAAAACACAACGAACATGTATTTAAAATGCCAAAGCTAAATCCAAACAAAACGGGTAATTGTGGTACAAGTTAAGTTTCAGGATAACCAACCTAACGGGTATCAAATACCTACCCGCCAAATTACCCGTCGTACGAGGAACCGAAAACAACACACTATGTAACTTCTCAGCTTTAGAAAATGTGCAAACATGCAGTAAACACAAAACAAGTGTCCGTCTTTTGTCATCAGGATAACATTTATATTTGCATGAGCTTCTTTACAAAACCAGCACAAACTTGCTACTCCGAAAGAAATAATAAACGGTTCAACGTATGGAGGGTTCGAGGCCGAGGCCATTTCACGAACGATCATAAGCCAGTACAGTTAACATACATGTATTTTGTACATAGTAGGATTGGGTCCCAAACTGTACGGCGCCATCATTGTGTAATACCAAGTACAAGTGTACGAAAGCATTGGGTCACTTGGGCTATGACAACTCTCCTAAATGGTTGCTCAAATAATGCGTTTTAATGCAAGTACATCACTACACACCCGTAATGGGTTGATAAGAGGATAATCCTGACGACTCCAACACGTTTAGACTAACATAGCTATTAATTATGTCTGCATTAAACATTAATTAAATAAATTTTCTAGAAAAAGAGAGTAAATTTAATTAAAGCCTGATTGATTACCTGCAGTAGCATACTTTGGTGCCTGCCAACCTATTTAAAGAGATTGCACGCATTGATCAAATTCCCCAGCATTGATGAGAATATACTTTAGAAAACTTGACTGGTTTACTGTCAATAAAGTTTACACGAAATCTTATTTTTAGGACGGTGCTGTTGAGAATACAAGATAATATACCAGCGCAACATTGATGGAACTTTAGCTACTTGTGCTAGAAGATTTATACAGTAATGGTTAAAAAATCAATGTGTTTTAGATTTATGTTTTATTGGCATGTTTTATGTTGATCACTGTGGTGTGTGTTTAAGGTCTGTCCAAAGTAGGTTATAGTGTGGGCCTGTCATACTATGATGTGTTTGTTGAATGCTACCATCCCTGTTCCATTTGTTGTTAAATTGTTGATAAGAGCCAAGTCGCCAAACATGTCATTAACTTACACCACATATATATTAGACATGCTGTTATCAATCAGTATCATTGGTATCTCTTATACTGTATGAGTTATAGCCCGGACAAAAACTAAGTATGAAATATTACAAAGGGAAATAATTTAAAAATTATGCAATGAAGAATTAAGGTTCTCGTTCACTGCACTTCACCTCACTACGATCTATTCACCTATGAAGTTTCAAATTGATATATCTAATACTGTATGAGCTATTGCCCGGACAAGAATTAAGTATGAACAATTACAAAGGGGAATAACTAAAAAAAAAATACATCCCCTCATTGAGATCTATTCAGCTCTTAAGTTTCAAATTGATATTTCTAATACTTTTCAAGTTATGGCCCGGACAAAAGAGTGACGGACGGACAGAAGGACGGACGGAAGGACGGACAAAGCGGCGACTATAATTATGCTCTACCTTCGGGGAGCATAAAAACTAATTATTCAATTAGTTTCACTTTCTTCCTCTGCGTTCCTAGATGATGATTATCACATACACAATACTAGTATACGCACTAGTTGGCTTTTTTTCGATACCAGTACATCCGTCTCAGTTAAATAATATAATACCTTGAAAGTATCATGAAACTCAATTTTGCATTGTAGCATTACGCTCCCTACGGCGTTTATTTAAATTAGGCGTGATTGTCCCGACAGTTCATACACCGATGAACCGCAGAAAATGTGTATTCAATTCTTAAATGGTTTACACGTATATTGCGACTAAAAGCATGAACTTATGACTGCATTTTGAACTTCGTTTTCTGCTGATCTATCAGTAAATCCCTTGTATTAGAGATAATGTAGAGCCTGATAGTTGTTTTTGCCTTTTCATCTATTCCAGGAACTTCTAGTATGAGTTTGGCGGTATATTGTCTTGGAATTCATGTATGAGGTTGTAGCATCTCTGTATCAGGAGGTGCTGTAGTCCTCTTTGTAGGTCCTTGACAATGTGTTTCAGACTTTGCCTTTTCGGTCTTTTCTTAATTCAGCGTTGGAGCTTTGTATGGAGTGGGCGGGACGTAGTCCCGAACTGCATTGATGACAAAATGCGTTTTATTTCTTTTGTGACGTGCTAAAATAAGAAGAATCTTTATATCGATGTTGTCAATTCTTAATAAAAGCCATTTTTATATGGAAACGCTAAATGTCAAATGAAAGTGAAATACAACAAAAGTGCTTATATTGTCTTACCATTCTTTACATCCCCTGCTTGTTTTATTGCAGATATTAAATCACTAATTCCTTATTATTATGTAAGGTACCTCCCTACGCTCATTTGAGGTAACCCTTATAGTCAAGGATGCTGGTTTACTGTAGTGTATGTAATAGCCATGATAACTTGCTTGGGTGTATATCCACGCCTGTGGAACACCGCCCAAGCAGGTAAAACAGAAAGGTTTACTTCTGTCACTGTGTGTGTAATATCCATGGTAACTTGCTTGGGTGTATATCCACGCCTGTGGAACACCGCCCAAGCAGGTAAAACAGAAAGGTCTGCTTCTGACACTGTGTGTGTAATCTCCATGGTAACTTGCTTGGGTGTATATCCACACATGTGGAACTCCGCCCAAGCAGGTAAAACAGAAAGGTCTACTTCTGTCACTGATGGTGTAAGGTACCTCTCGATGCTCGTTCGAAGTTACACTAGTTGTCCAGGGTGCTGATTTGCGGTAGTGTATGTAATCTTCATAATAACCTGCTTGGGTGTATATCCACACCTGTGGAACACCGCCCAAGCAGGTAAAACAGACAGGTATACCCCTGTCACCATCCAAGCACACTTTAATGTGGATGAACATCAACGTCGACAACAACAACAACTGGTTTCGTCTGCACCATTTAATAATGGTCGTCATAACGGAGAATTCAATGTGAACACATTGACATCTATATAACATAATAGATGTTCAACAATTATAAATAACAGTATACACAACTGTATTTATAAGCAGCGACGTCGGATAAGGACACCATTAAAAATGCAGTGACGTGCGTCATGTATATACTCATCTATACATCTACAACGAGGGACTTAGGCTGTATAAGAGGACCCACTTCGCATAATCATTATCTACATGCTATATTCATGCAAACGATAAACCGATAAACGCCTAAGTGTGGCGACACCCGCGATCACATGATAGCTCTGAGTTGCCATATTTCGGAAACTGGACCTTTAAGTTAAGTTATGTACTGTAGCTTTATATAAGCCTACTATAGGAATTTGTTAGTACCTTGCAGAGAGTATTGTATTTTTTATATATAATACTATGTATAGCTTTGCTACGAAATTTTGGAGCTTGTTTTGGCTTTTTGGCTTTAGACAAGTTTAGTGACTTGATCCGTCTGTGACGACGAAGTGGATCCAAGCACTGTGACGTCGCTGCTTATATACACTTCTTAGTAGGGTCACATGACCACATGAACCAATCAGAAGCTGGCTTTAAAGTGTGTACTGTGATCAGTCCCCACTAAAGTCAGCTTACATTACATAAAATGTCATGTTTAAGTGTGGCTCTATCGTGGCTTCTTAATATAATACAAAAAGCCACAAGATCAATATCATAAAACAATATAACAGTACACAATAAATAAAAGCCACGCTAATATTTGCAGTGCGCAACAATACGGGCCAAAAGTGTAGGGCTACACTTTGTTAAAATAGTTCAATTATAGACAATGTAACATAAGACTTCATGTGACTGGCTCAGACGTGCATACTATACAATTATACATAAATAAAGTATCTGTAAAGTTTTATAGCTGAAAAAGAAACACACACAAAAAGCCACACATTTACTACTTGAAAATAGTCCCGACAGTCTGTAGTTGGAACGCCGCCATTTCTCAAATGGAGACAAAAATGGAGACCGACACCGTGGTCATTAAAGTTCATATATCTGGAAGACTTGTTGATTAATGTTCACACAGAATGTTTCACTAGACTCAGAAATGATTTGAACACATAGTAAGTCACTTCTTAAATTCTGATCACAGTCTCATTTAGTGGTATGACGCCCAATATCCTGTGAAAGTTCCGTGACAGAAGTCACGATGAATAACAAGTAAAATGTGGAAAATCCAGTCTGTTGGTTGTAATTAAGCACTGAATGGTGAGTTATTAATGAATTTACCCTTTTGGAAGTATATGTTGAAGTTCATATCGTTCTGTAGTGTGAATTTGATGGAGAATCGCTATTGTCACTAGTTTTCACGACCTTGGTTTCCTGTCATTTGAAGACTGTCAATTTGTAGAATGTAATCCTCAGATGAACTTAATAGCATGGATGCTGATAATATTGACTTGTTGCACAGCACACACATTGTGGCTGTCATATTATTCACTTGGTAAATTATGTTTATTTTTATGATGCGAATGTAAGGGGGGTGTCCCTTACAATTAGATATCAAGCGGAACATAATACAATTAATTAGTATTAAATAAGCTCAGTAGAGAGAGCAATGCCACAGTATAATCAGCCACACCATTCGACCGACCAGAATCATCAAAGGTTCCGCAGAGTACAATGTGCTCATGAATTAAATCAACGGCTCCGAGGAAGTTGACCTTTACAAATTGGAGTCATTACAAAAATAAACTAGTAAGATACCGGGTAATAAGATGGAATTATTGAGCGTCGTAGATCTGTAACCATTTTAAAGTATATTAACAGTATCCAAATTGGTAGTGACTCAGACCAATCCCTTCACCATTAACATGTGGTTTCAGCATTTTATAATAATTATACTCAACGTCACGCACTGAAGTCGTAATTTGAGATGGAAATTAGATATTAAGTGGTAACGCTGTGCCGGTCAATCTCCTAACCGAATTGTAACATCTAATGGAGAAATGTTGATTAGATTATTCTCAGGAAAACATCATTTTTATGTTCCGTCGTAACAACATGTTCACAATTCATCATGTATTTACGATGTCACAACAGTTTTTAACATTTTCCATAATACAATCTTAGACTGTTTCCGGATCAGTAAATTGCACGATAAAAAATAAATTCGGAATAGATAACATGATAAAATGTTGAAAGAAGTGAGAATAATGCTGATGTTAACCCATAATTGTGCTAAAGCCTTATGGATTTGATTAGTCATGCGTCTGTCTCCAAGGACGTTTTGATTTGACATTTGACGTTACTTATTCCTGTACCTTTCGTCTAGATATTACGTTACTAATCCTCTAAAGGGAATCATGGTTGTTGTGTTGCAATTGTGTCGATTACGAGATGGTAATGTTGGACGTTTCTTGAATTTCGCTTTGATTGCACATTACGTGTATGTCAACAAATATCATACACAATCTTATTGAATGATTGCTTATTGTATAATAGGGAAGAATGGTTTTGTGTATGGTTTTGGAATACGGCAGGTCTCATATTGAACAGCAATTTTTCAAAATACTGTCGGCATTACAAAGGGTAATTAGTGACGTTTTTACGAAAGGTATAGAAACAACAATGGGTTAATAGCTTCTTCCAGCGAAAGCCAATCGTTTCTTCCTGCAATACTTTTCTATCTCGGACGTATTAGAAATTTTATACGATATATATATCACAGGAAATATGTAGATTAGCATTCTAGTACTTCTGAGATTAACGTTAATGTGTTCTGCATTTTAATAATCGACACTATGTAACTTGATAATAATACTACTACTAATAATAATATGTTTCTTTTATACGATAACCAAAGCAATTGAAAGTTTCAAAACCAAATATAACAATTCCTGAGGGAAGTATGTCCTACATTTATGTTTGTGAGTAACATTGGCAGTGGTTGAAACAATTCGGTGGATTAGATTGAGAAATGATGTCATGAAACAACAGAATTGTTCATGTTGACCAAACTTAAGTATGAAAAGCTTGTTTATTCCATGAGTAAAAAGTAGTTTTCAGACAGTTCTTTCTTGTTTTCTCATAATATCGATTTTGTACTCATTTTAAGCAAGCGATTATTGTTTTATGTTTTATAATTTCCCTCTAGTCGTACGTTATTAATGTAAGATGTCCTTGATTACGCCTCCTGTGACAATAACGTATCGATGCTATTACTTTCCCTTGCGTTCTACGACGTCTTAATAATGTACATGGAAATAAGCATCAGTACTTACATTCTAGTCAACGAATAGTGACATTTTCTTAACATCATCATGCATTTGACAGCTAATCTGTGCATACCAAACCATTAAATTAATTATTCCGTAACCCATACAGTCTTAGACTTTGCACACATTTGCAGGGTATAACTATTCATACATTTGTATTATTGCCTTATGTTTTAATGTTCAGAGATGATGCATGCTTTTAAAAATTAATAATAAATATGAGAGATGAATTGTTTGCTTCACTATTAAAAACCAAACATGATTAAAGCGGGATTGACGGCATGTCAAAACACATTGGACCTTATAATAATGGTATACGAGTTACAAAATGAAATATAAACGATCGACCACTCCAAGCGATAAATGTACAAATTTGCTCATGAGTTTCATCTAGACCTCAAACGGATATCAAGAGGAAATATTTCCTGATACAGATAAAGAATTTAAAAACGTGAATTAAAATACCTCTCTTAAAACAATCTTACCAAAGAAACTTACCATGGTCATATAGGGAAGTCACGATTAAATTTTATTTCGTTTATATGTTTGGTTAGACAATGTGAATCATATCAGTCAAAACTGACCATGTTCGATCCGTAGAGAAGACATCTGTCTTTTATAAAAATGCTTCAAAATATCGTATGTAGTTCATACTAATGTGTGTGCCATGAAGTATTCCTTCTGTTGCTTGCTGAAATTTAATTTCGATCGTAACGTATCTACCAACAGCTACACTTATATGCTGAAATAAAACTCACTTTATTTCGTCGTTATTGTACTGGAACACTATTGCATGGACCCCGATCACATTGAAGCTTAATCAGAAAAGAAAATCTGCCTGAAGATTGTTTTGAAAATTTGGTTTCAATTGATTGAATCAGATGTACTTCCAAATTACTTAATGTAGATTATTCTTTATCGCCTTTAATACACGTGTATAAACTGCTTTAAAAAAGATAAAACCCAAACAGGGAAGTCAGCACTCAACTTGATGAACATTGCAATTGTTTATTTATGAATGGTGGATGGCTGTTTGGTGACATAATCTCTCTTATGAGTATCAGTAGCTTACAAGATGAAACCAAATTGACAAATGATAAATGATAGAACGATGTTTACAAATTGGCAAAATGATAAATGATAGAACACTGAGAATTATGCTGATATAGGCAGAGTTGTTTCAATCTCAAGGATATGATTAATGATGGGCCTCCAAGGAAAGTGTTGATTCAGCATATAAAATACAGTATACTTGAAGTTATTCGAATGGGACTTTACATGTACTCTCTCAAGTAGTGTACTGACTTTATTGGTGCAAATTGATACATGGAAGTAGGAACTTTTAGCTGTTTAGTTTCAGTTTGTTTTGTTCAGTTTTGTGCTACTTATGTAGACGTGTTGACGTTAAATGTACTTAAGGTCCGTGACTTGTTTGTATGTTTCTCTTTGTGCCTTTCATCCTCTGCTATTTCTGTCGAGTGCTGCCTTCCTTGATCGATTTATATTACTAGTATAATTTTCCTTTTTCCTCTAAGCATCATATTATCATTACATAGAATCAAGTTTTATTTGTTGAAAATTATGATCTTCGCCGAAAGGGACTTTCAAAACTCGATTGCGTAGACATTTCTTTTTACCATACTATATTGTTTAGTCATTTTATTGATGCCGGATGTTTATGTTCCCATTAAAGCTTGGTTTCCCATTAAATCTTACGTAGTTAAAGTGGTAAATATGAATTTTCACGAACGTTTTGTCTCACTACAGTTTTGCATAATACATGCTTGCAAAGGTTGTACACAATTATCGTACACAATTTCGCGTTTAATCCATGTATTAGGGTGTACTTATATAACGGTTTTTTTTTGTATAAATTGCACAGTACATGTACGTTCAATATAACCATCTAGACAGTCCATTGAATTTTGATCTCAGAGTCTAAATTAGGCGTCTGATGAGATCGTTGTATCAAACACACTCTTTTAACTTGTACAGGAAAATGTTGCAATAGCTTGTAATGATGACAAAACCTCTGAATGTATGTACAAGATGAGACGGTGTGCTTTTGGTGATGATGTAATTGGTAATTGAAATACATTAATTACGATTCATTGATTAGCATGACATTACATCGTAATTGTTTGAGATAACTACAGACGTTATAGACAATAATTCTATAATTGCACTTGCCTTTAATATGTATCAAATGTCACCCGTCTGAAGTGGTATTATCCCAACCATCGGAGCTCTTACATGATTAGATAATGCTAATAATCGACCTTACGTCATAGCTAGACTGAATGATCTTTTTAAAATAGGAGGTATCAATTTAAAGGTATTTACCCATTTCAACTATCATAAAGCCTTATTTATGAAAAGAGGCACAAGCTTAGTATAGTGTGACGACATTAACGTAATGGTTTTAAGTTCTATAAACTCAGGAACAAATAAACGCCACTACTTTAATAAAAACATAAACCTAATTAACTGGACTAAACGTATCTAGTGTTCGCGATATAATCTAACACAACCGACGATTTCGCCTATATCCTTTCCGCTACCACGATTTTGGGGGGGGGGGGTTGGAGGAATTCATATGGTCCCTATACCTCGTCCCTGAGAGATTATTCATTTGCAGCACTGATAAAAACTCGATATAGCCGCATGCTACACACCTGCCTAAAAGTAAAAGAAGAAAGAAATTGTCAACATTTCGACTAAAGGTCATTGCAAATGACGATGTGACAATGACCCTTGTGCGAATAAATTTTTTTAGCGTGGTGGGCTTGGTTTTGGGCCCCTTTAGGGCATTGATCCAGACCCCTTTGTCTAGCCCTATATTCTTTCTAATGAAAAATAAAACTTTTTGGCACTAAATTTTAATGCAATTCCACAGGGGATCGTACCACAATGGCGGGTATGACCAGTAATTTCAGTTTTAGAAAATCTACGTTCAAATTCCTCTTTAAAGGGGGTCAGCGGGCATAAAAACCTATGCATGACCTTGGGCCCATAATATCCTTACGTCTGGGATGCATTTGGGCATGTAGGTCATAAACTCCGCAAGGCCGGTATGGCCATCCCGGCCAGTCTGCTTAAGTAAGCTATGGTAGCGGAAAGGATATAGACAAAGACCTAACATAGCGTTGTACAATGTATAACGTTTGATATACAATGAAAGTGACGTCACGTCGTTTTGTATTACATCACGCAGGTAAAGAGGTAAAGTTAACAACATTCTCGCGCAAAGTAACACTGGCTTAATATATAACTGTGCGCTTAAATCATGTCAGAATCGAAATAAAATATCCAAAAGCCGTAATATACCTTCGAACAATGGTATGTCGTTCGGATGCTTTGTTAAATGGTGGTAGCGGAAAGGATATAGGCGAAATCGTCGGCCATGTTAGATTATATTGCGAACACTACGCGTCAGTCGGTATACTACGGTTTTTCATATTGTATTTTTAATTCTATAAATAATTTAATTTCTATATTAAGTAACAGTGACATTGACCGTGACTACTTCTGCACCATTTTTATTTCAAAGCAGCGACTTCACAACAGTTGTCTGTATACCAAACTCCCATCCTCTTTCAAACAGTGTATCAAACATATTCGAAAACCGTTAGCGAGGGAAGACACCAACGCTCGTCTGGTTTTCGAATATTCGAGGTAATAAGGTGTTTAGATAGAAGATTAATTCTGTGTAGGTGTAGTTGATATGTCTGGAAGGTCTCCATACGATGTCAAGATACTGACATTGCTCAAGATGTATTATCCATGACTATTGTGAAAATGAATGCGACAGGATTTCCCGCTTTTATGGCTAGCAAATAATGTAAAAACGCAAGTTCCCAGTGGTATTACAATGTATTGCAATGTATCACGCAATAGCCAAATTACTTTCCAATGGCATAGACAACTAATGACGTTTAAACAACATATCAACACACGTACATTTGACACGATATAGTTCTAATTCACATTTGATAAACAAAGTTATTTTTAGAGATGAAATATCAGCACAAAACAAAATGCTCAAACTGTTTATAGATTTTTACAATGTAATACCCCTACTATGCTATGTAAACTTACTAATATGGATGCCTCTTATGACATAGTTAAGCTTCATGACACATTTGAAGTTATTCGGTTAAATGGTTTACTTTAACAATCGATACGGTATCACGTGATACATTTCTTTCATAAGATAATCAAAGCGTTTGCAACTATTTTCCTAAAACGTTCAAAACCAATAATAAAAATTTCTCAGGAGAATAAATCTTTCATTTATTGTGTCTACTCATAATGCCTCACTTTTCTTAGATTATAAGATGTCTTTGATTAAGTCTCGAGTGACAATCAGGTACAAAATTATGTTATTTCCTCAAGCTATTACTTTCTCTTGCGTTTAACGACTGTTTTTATTCATCGATGGCTGTCCATTGACCTCACCAGTCGCATTCTTACAGCATTTGAAGCCAGTGATAACTTCCTTCCCAACCAAAAATTGAAACTTCCTCTCAAAATTTCACTTTCACAGATCAAAATTACGTAACATTATGCAATATTGTAACAAAATGATTGAGATATAAATCATACCTTAAGTTTTGTGATTGTTACAAATGTTCAGGAACTGTGGTTGTTTTGTTCAAAAAAATAAATGCATGTCCTTACAAACCAATCCTACTTTCGACAGCTTGGACTTGGGTGGATCTGCGCTTGTTTAGTTGGGCATTGTGCTTTGTGTGTTTTTAATGTTTTCTGTGCTCGGCTGGTTAAGTTGAGTGCTGCCTTCCCTGTCTGACCAAATATACTCTTTTTATCTATTCAATTATCATGCCTATCTAAGGTTGCGAGTCACTTAATTTGCAGACAAATCCACTGCAAATAAATGACGTGTTATGCTAACAAATGGGATTAATTATTTTATGATAATTGTGAAAAACACACAGGGCCTAGTTAAGGACGCTGGATCGGTTTAATGCGCATGCGTCATTTATCATAGTACGTTATGTGCCTTAAAAATGTAAAATGTGTCAAAATAATCTAAACTAAATCAAATTGAACAGTTTTGATAAGTATTATGCAATAAAATTAGAAGATAATAATCGAAATGACGGTTTCCATTCCGAGAAAAATATTACATTACAAAATAGGTGGGTGGGGTAAAAAAATAAAAATATTGCTATTTATGCCAAATTACTTTTTTGGGAGTCAGGTTCGTTTGGTAATGTTTGTTTATTGTGTGTTGATGTGTTTTCGCGATATTTACATGTTCAATACATTTTATTCTAAGCGTTTTCATTGATTTTCTCAGCATTTTAGCCACATTTAACCAAAATAAAAACAACAATTGCGAAAAAGATACCTTGGTGACATGTATTTTTTATTGCATAATTTTGAAGATCTATGTCACTAGACTTATTTAACAAAATATTTAAGGTGGGAAAAAAAGTTATTAGGATTGTACCTGGGTGCTATTTTGCTGCATTAAATATGAAGTGGGTGGGGTAAAAGAGCAATATATATTAGACCAGAATTAAATATACCATTTTTGGTATCTTGATCATGTATAACAATGTGTACCCAAACTATATTTAAAACTATTATATTATTTAGATCACAGACATCAAATAAAATGTCAAATTTGAACACCACCACCAATTCACCAATTTCCATGGAATTATAAAAAAATTCCTACACACTTTAATCAGGGGTGATTACCCAAAAAACGATCTCCGTGACCTATTATTTTTTCATCATATTTTGTGTCAGTATAGATTTCTTTACTTCCTGGCAAAATTTGATTAAATTCTGAATGTGGGATCCTAAGCGCTCCAACATCCTTAAGCCATTCGTGAACATCGTGTATATGCTCCACATTACCCATACATTAGCATGTATGCATTGGAATCTGAGAGGGTCTGAAGCCAATGGTCTGTCATCGGCTGGGAGTTTAGCAGCAGGCTCGAACGGACGTAATTATGTCTGCAAAAAGACTAACTCGGTACCTGGCTTTTTTATAATTCGACATTCAGTACGCAACTGTTCAGCTCTGATTATGTTTTGAACAACAACGGGACATAATCTGAGTTCAAAGAAGTGTTTTATTAGTCTGATAATGAACTTAAATGTCTAAGGTTCAAAATGTGATAAAAATAACCTCTTAAAAACAAAGCTTATCAAATCAAAGAGACTACTTGGTATAGTCCGCCCAGGATAATGTGATATTTGTATATTTATAACTGTGGCAAAATTGGTTTTACAAATCACTTAAATAAACAGAAAATGTCAGTATTATACTCAAAACATCATTGATAATTTGTCCACATAAATGTAATCCACCTTTGTGGACTTTACCAAATTTGCCCGCCTTTCACATTATCCTGGGAGCACTATACCTCCGGGAAACATGGTTGTATTTTAATCAGTTTATTAGCTTTAGTCGACATCAAAGACATCAATCAAGCACGTCCTTGATCGATCTCTGGAGATGGTTTCTGTCTTGTGCAATTAAGTCAAATCGTACAAAATGCAACACTTACATGGTAGAGTTAAAATGATTCAACTCCATTATCTTATTTCCCGTTTTAGATTACTTGGAAATCAAGTAAAATCATTTCCTTTGTGGTCGCTAGTAATGTTTGTTATGTCCTATGGCGATTTCTTTATGTCATTTTGTGCATTCGTGTCAGGAACAACTTCAAGGTTATTATAAGATGGATATGGCGTGTGATCGCCTTTAGAGGTAAATACACGGAGACACGAAACATTTTATGCGAAATGACTAATTTTAGATGCGAACACGTGAACTTTCGTATTTATCCCTTTTCATGTAGGAGGGTATGAACACTTTTGAGGTGTATTCGCCACAAATACATGACGATTGAGCTAATTTCGACATTTCGAGTCTTAACCCAGACATTTTAAAACACACAAATTGAGGAAATATTTCGTACCGATTGCGTTCGCCTGAGATGTCGAAATGCGAGCACACGATAAATAATATACTCCAATATGTATATTTCTGTCTTCGATATCTCGCCTCATCGACAAAAACACGCAATCGATGATATCGGCCATCATGTCAAATTTAGATTCCAATGCGATTAGGTAGTCATCTGGGTACTGTTTTATCAAAGCACTTACGGAACCACTTAAAACATTAAATTTGAGCATAACTTTACGATTTTAGGCGAAATGACGAAATTTTACATGCGAACACACTAAATTTGTATCATTTCTTGACTCACGTAAAATTGGACAACACTGTGTTCAATTCATACATTTATTTCAGTATTTTTTACAACATGAAAAAGACAAATTGTTGAAGCAAATTTATAATACTTGTATAATGAACAGCATGATGTGGAGGTATTTGGCCGCTATATGGTTCACTGAGTTACCAATGGTGGCTACAGTTGAACCGAATTGGAAACACTACTGGTCTGGACGTTCAATTCCACTGCCTTAAATAAAAAAGTACCTGCTTAAACTGGTGCTATATTATAGAAAGAGAACGCAAACGCGATGTCGTCTTATTTTATCGAGGGCGTAGCCGGAGACAAAATAAACAACAAAGCGTTAAGTTTTTCTTTCTAGCTTATATCATTGGCTTTCACTTTGTTAACATAAGGCGTGTCCAATGTTTTTACAATGCTGACCGATTAACATGTCCAATGAAAATCAATAGCCCGTTGTTGTGATTCTTAAGTTGTGGACTCCAATACAACTCGACCAAGAAAATCGATAGAGGTCACGGTGACCGAAGTAAAGTACAATGAAGTTGTTTATACAGTGCAGAATAATCCTGCACTGTACTAATTGCACTCATTCCTTTGAAAATTAAGACACACCCCATAAATTATCATCGGATTTTACCACACCGACTCAGTTAACATCAATGTAAATTGCCGTAGCCATGATATAAAATATGTAAACGGTAGCATTATGAAAACGGTCCACACAATACTATCGGTAGACACTGTACCACATACTGCATACATAATGTGCAACTAAACAATTATACTGCACAAGGACATGTGCATTTCAACTACTACTGTTAAAGGACACGTGTAAATGGAAAGGACCAAACTCCCAGACCTTTTCATATAGGGTGGTATGAAAACTTCGCGTTTGAGCAATTGAGTTAATTTCTACATTTCGAGCCTCAGTCTCTTCAACCCAGTCCCGACATTAACACAGAAAGTGATGAAACATGTTCGCCCGCCTGGAATGTCGAAATGCGAGCAATCGATAAAAGATATACATGTACTCGAATATGATATTTTCTTTATTTATCCTTGCCGACACGAATACAAGAAATAGAAGAGATTGGTCACCAGGTGTTGATATGGAGACATCTACATTTGCAGTTGCATCCATTTCAGTGTAGTTATCTTTCATAATTACCTCCCTTTATTGTTGATTATGCACGAAATTCAAAGTCCAAAGTATGCCAATGATTGTAGATTGAGTATATAGGTTCGCTTGAAATATTGATTCTATGTTTGAATCTTGCCCGAGTATATAAGCGCTACCGTCGTCAGATTGATCTGATACACCTCATGGCAGGATACGGGTTCCCAAGTGTTTATTTACCGAAACAACTTACTATTTGACACTTTTTATTCCTTAAACTGCGTAATATCGTTTTTTACGCTCATTTGTTATAAAATTGCAAAGATTTCGGTAAGATTCGTACTAATTAAGGACTGGTATATTTTCGTATTTCGTTCCGCCCTTACTTTGTGGCTTTGGATTACTGCGCGCAACAGTATTTCCATGTGCGATTTGTTATTACATTACTATTTGTTTGTCATATCATTTTAGCGTTCTTGAGCGCAAGGCTTAGAAGTTTGTCAAGACTATTATAACGTTAGCTCATCTGGAATCCATTTTTAACTACTAATTAATTAGCAGCTGTCTGTTAATATTTCATACGCAATTAATTAAATGCAAGGATGCATGTTTTGCCAATTTTCTGTGCTTCATTTCGCTGGATCAACTAGGACATACAAACTAAAGCTCCTTTTGATTATTCAGACATGTCATTGAGCCTATTAATTAGTAAAGACTTCTTCACTTTAAAAAAATATATCAAGTAAATTAAATCCTTGTAAAAGCTGAAGAAAATCACGTTCAACTTGCGATTTCAGATTAACAATGTTAAATGAAAACATTGTTCAATATACAATAGGTTGAGAAATTATTTTTTAAACGTAGTTGAACCATAATATTAAACAGGCTGCCGCCATGTTCGATTTGTTATTACCCTTTTGTTAGTCATATCGTTTTGGTAATCTCGAGCGGTGGGCTTAGACTCTTTTTTGAGACTACTTTACCGTCAGCACTTCTGAAATCAAATTTACTACACACAGTTAGCAGTTCTCTGTTAATATTTCAAACGCAAATAATACGTAAGTAATTATGCATGTTTTATCAATTAACCGTGCTTTATCAATCGTGCTTGATCAACTATGACATAAAAACTTAAGCTTATTTTAATCATTCAGTCATGAGCTAATTAATTAGTACAGCCTTCTTCACATTATGAAGTTTCCCGAGTAAATTACTTCCTTGTAATAGATGTAAATCGCGCACGTTGTGATTTATGATCAACAACTTTTAAGGAATACATTGTTAAATATACAATGCATCTAGAAATTATAATTTTACATGGATTAAATTACGACATTAACAGATAAATCACAATAATTAAAAGCGCTGTACAAACATAAAACACCGAGTGGGAATCATTAGATAGAGATATTAAACAAATTACTCAGTACGAGAAAGTCGAGTTGTCAGCACGTATGGGCGAGAACATTCGACCTGTCATCATAATTAATCCTCGTTTGTTTTTGTTCTTATACCGTTGAATGCTTTGATTAGTTAAAATAACAACTCTGATTGGACAACCGACAAACACGGATATTCAAGGATGAAAAGTTAATTGTGCTGGGCTATACGAGGTGGTCTTGCTTATACAAGTAAGTGTTGACATCACCTCACAAATGTGTTATTGTATTCACATTAAGACAGCTCATCGGGCAATTATCTGTCTGAAGTAAATGATATTATGTTCAATTCGCAGTATCCATTGACAAATGAAGTCTTCTAATAATAACATTTACCGGTCGTTACCATCTTCAATAACTACATCGGATATAAATACCTTCAGTATTACGACTTGTAGAAGTAATTGCATGTATTCGTTATTACTGCTAAACAAGACATCACCATTAATAATGTCCAATATTCGGACGAACATTGACCAGAGTTATGTAAGCACTTTGTACTGTGATCCTACAGTACACTTTATATGGTCGTTAAATTGTCGTTTACAGATAATGCCTGTCTCATACTTAAGCCTTTTGTCATTTTAAAGTTAATGCCTGTCTCATACTTAAGCCTTTTGTCATTTTACAGAGATGATGAATGTCAAACAGAATCAGCGAAAATGTTAAAAAGTAAACGAGAACCAAGAACAAACTAATAACTTGTGCCGCGTTCATATAATTGATAATATGGAAGATACACCCATACATCAACAATACAACGTTTGCCCGTATCATATACATGTACAAAATGTAGGTCAGTGCTGGTATTCACAAAGCATCTTAAGGGAAAATTTAGAACTTTCTTAAAATCTTAAAAAATCCTTAAGTGTGTCAGATAAACAGGAAAATCGTGATTATCCATTTTTTTAATAGTTTAGAAGCATTCTGTTAAGAGCTAGATTGATCACAAAGATAGAGTGGGCTATTCTCCGTTTCTTGGAAAATGTTTGCAGAATTTTGTAACTGAAACCAAACTATTTAAGTGTTCCTTCTGAGGCTTTGTGAAAAGCAGCCAATGACTACATGTAGTCTTTGTGACTAGCTATTCGTTTATGTTGCTTCGTTTCGTTTTTTATTTGTTAAACTTCTCCATCTTCTAAATGGCAATTCTGCGTTTAAAATGATTACTTGTGCTGTCAGATATCACATATAACCATTAAGAGGATTGGGAACACACGGATTACAAGTACAAGTCAAAAGGAACAAGTCATTAAGAATTGCAAGCAATACAGAAGGGTTTGAAGCCATTTTCAATGTTTCTTTTGCCATTACAACCACGATGTTTATCAGAATCAAAATAATTTTAGACGTGCATAATCCCCCTATTGCCTCCTGATCACATACTAAGTTGCATAAACCTAGCTTGGAAACTGTTTCTGTTATGTCAGATCCAGATTTTTGACGGACGGATGATCTTCCTGACTTGACGTTGTGTGGTTTTCTTCTGTTCATTCTTTTGTTTGTAAAACCCAATAAGCAACATTTTGCACCCTGTAAGCAACGGAATGAATAAAATCTAAATATATGTCATTTCATAACACACAATTTTATATTATTGAGGAAACTCCAGCACATAATGCGAAAAATAGCGAAGTCACAAAATCTGCTCCGGCTGTAAATGCACAGTTTTCCAACAGGTAAAATGTGTCCTCCTTAGGATATGTTATGTTGTCGCATTGACGTTACCTTTGATGGGCAATCTCAGTTACAGTGGATCGAAGCATAACATGCCGCTCGTATTAACATACGCTGAAATCCTACCAGTCATTGCAGAAAATTGACCTTGGCAATGAACGAACAGATAGACAAGTAGAACTTGGCTCAAAAACATGTAGGGGGTTAATGATTGCATAACGTGTAATTTTACTCTTTGGAACGACAATAATAATTATATTGCAACCGTTGCTTAGTGCAACATTGAGACACCCATGTTGATAAACCCGACGTCACGACGTCAATTAAGACACACCTTGTCGTTTGTGTTTTTTTAGGTTTACGGGTCACGAATTTAATGCAAATGACCTCGTTTTATTCTATTTCCCGCTGTTTCACCATTTTCTTGTGCAGTTCGTTAAGTTGTTATTTTCACAGTCCAGTGGACAATATTCATTAAACCGTAACATTTAGACATTGGATAACGTTGCGTGTCGACCGACAATTTCGTTCATAAATATTAACAAACAAAAACGTTATTAGAAAATGAAAACTGCACGGTTATAAGAGCCTCTTAGTGTATAAAATATATCAGTTCTTTTGATTTGATGTTTACTACACCTTATAAGAAGGTGTATTATAAAGTATTGAAACATACACAAATTTGGCTCAAATGTGTCGGTATCCATGGTATTGAATGTTCGCATATTTTAATAGTTAATTAACTTGGGTATATATTTTATAATGTTTCAAGCGAGTGATATAGCAACAAAAGTAATCATGCTTACTTTATAGAATCAGCACTCTAATGAATCAAGTATTAACACAGACGGCGCGAATGTTAGAAGCTATATTCAAATGAAAGTTGTCACCAATTATTGGGTTTTCCTTACACATCGTATTGTATGTAATGTATACATATAACATTTTATGGACACATAAAGTATTTATGTCATTGATAGCATTTGAGTACATTCATGACTAAATACGGTCCGGTACGACCACTACATGATTTTAGCGTTACGCTTATTTTCAGACCGCCTAATAACTTGACCTCCTATCATCATAATGTTGGGCTTTAAAAGGTCAGCATGTGCAGTGTTTATGCAGTTTCCTAATGTGATACAATATCAGACATATATTTCCATACTTGATACAATACCATTACGGCTCTCTGTTTTCTACACGTTTTTCATATATAATTATGTTGATTAGTTTCTCTTTATTTTCTCATGCACAAATGTACTTTTCAGCCAGTAAAATGGTAACAACAAACCAGCAAGGATCGGCAGAACTCAATCAAAACTCAATCTATCACGAGCGAGTCATACAAAGGAATGTGTGAAAAGTTCTATCTCTGCGTGCATGAAAGTGGTATAGGATAGAAAATGAGAAGGGGTTGTATATGAAAAATAACATCGAGCGCAGCGAGATTTTAGTTTTCATATATCACCCCTACGAACGATCTACCTGACTTAGACCAAAGCTAAAAATGGTTGTTTATCAGATACATTTTGCGCATTTATCACCAACTGAATACTGTGATTAATACAAAGTACACACAGACAAGTGACATTGACTGTTTGAGTACTTAAATTGTGCATGGGTATTTTCATTGGTGACATTCCATTGGTAAACTTTTATTCTTAAACCTTCATGTTTCACAATTGCCTTTCAACACCAAGTGCTTGACATAATTATGCGTGTGTTTTGAACAGATTAGAATGGAAGATGTAGAATTTGACTTACTTGATGAAAATATGTTTTTGTAAGTAATTTGAGGATGTAGTTGTGACACAGTTAGAGAATCTTCCTACTCAAGAGTTTTTAGTCGTTGATGTCAATGAAAATAAAATATTTAAGGACGCTGAAGCGCAATAAGTCGAACAAGTAAGGCAATAGCTGCATTTTACTATGTTTAAAATATTCTTTTAAGAAATATTCAGAACCAGCGATTTTGCCTGATTTAAGTTCTTAATATTTCACTTTCTGTAATAGTAAAATCAAGTTCCGAGAACATTATTTGGAATGTGACGTAAACATAACGTTCATTGAAGTTAATGTCAGGTTTGAAGAAATGATGGTTCAGGTTATTCACACCGCTTTAAGATAACTTTCTGTTTCAAAACTTGACGGCGGTATATACAATGTATGTCTGCACTTTTGTTGAGACTGACTTAGAATTAGACGGTCGTTATGCACCTATCAATGTTTCCCCCCAGGGGGTTGAGCGGTGGTCATACACGGGACTTTTGACAGAAGGCTGTTTCCGATAGGTGGGAATTTGACAGACAGAATGATGCCGAGTCACGGGAAAGTTTGACTTTGGCCGAAATTTTGATCCGGGGGGGGGGTATGTAAAGCATCTCCTAGTGAGGGGATTTTGACAAATTGCCCTTGCTCTAGGGTGGGAATTTAGACTTGGTCAGCCCGCCGCCCCCCCCCCCCTGGGGGAAAACATTGATAGGTGCATAAGTAGACCTTATAAGAGTCATGCATATTTAAAATCTGCATCTCAAGGCGCTTCTTATGAGCTTATTTTCATGAAAATCGGTAGTGGTCATGTTGACCATACTGAAGTTTAAAAAGCTTGTTTTTCCATAAGAGTTGTTTTTTAGACAGTTGTTTGTTTTCTCAAATATTAACTTTGTATTTACAACCTTCTAATTCTAAGTCAGCAATTTAACAGTTCCCAATATAATTTTGCATTTTTGGGAGGCGTTTAATCCTCTCATTACTACTATTGCCCATTTCTTAATACAAAATTAACCGCCTTGAGGCTGCTATGTGAATCCGCATTCAAGTAGTTCCAGAAACGGTCAACATTCCAAATACTGCTACATGTACATATGTTTCTCTAAATTTAAGCCAATCAGCAACATTTGTTTATTCTAAGATCAAAAATTATTGTGAAGCTGTTCGTTAAATCGATATTTTTGCAAAAAATCACTACACTACAGCCGGGACATTTGATGAACACGTCATTTTCGTATTATGAAACAAGTTCGGTATCGGCCGGTGTAGTGATTTTTTTGCAAACTATCGATTTAACGAACAGTTTCACAATCAATAATTTTTGGAGAAACATATGTAGCAGTATTGGGAATGTTGACGGTTTCTGGAACTACTTGAATGCGGATTCACACAGCAGCCTAAAGGCGGTTAATTTTAATAAACGCCTCCCAAAAAACTATCAGAGATCAGGCTGTGGTCGTTAAATGTCGGCTACTGATGTTTGTTGTCCATTGGGGTAAAACTTGATTGTGTGGTTTCCATAAAACATAATTTGAAGGGTACAATATATATGGATATAAGACTGGCCTTGATAAGATATCAGGGCAGCTAATTATCAAGTAACGGTGTCGACATCAGATACGGACACACTGCAAGATGACAGGTAGATGAATAATTTATCAAGTAATCAATTATGGTCGTTTTTCCATGATGAAATTATCCTTGGGACTGATATCAGTTGTTAATTCAGAAATTTGCTAAGGCACACTATCATACATGCCAGATCTCCTGCATCATGCGTGAGTCTCCTGCATTTGAGACTCTACTCCTGCATGATCGGAGGCCAATTTATCAAATTTCACGCATTTCATGGACAAAGTGGAACCTGACTTTTTTGTTTACATTATGAAAATGATGACAAGTATTAGTTTTAATTGCTACATGAAGCATGCATGGTATTGTCATAAAAGTAAGATAAGTGAAAACAGCATATAAACTTCAATACTTTAAGTCTAAACTTTCAGCAAGGAAAATCTCCTGCATTTTAATGAAATCTCCTGCATTTCCATCACCAATCTCACGCAAAGGGGTCTGCAAAACATGGCATGTATGCACTATCCTTTCAGAAAATTTCTGATGAGTTATTTTATACTGATGTTGCTCAAACTTGTTTTTATTTGAAAAAATATAGTATTAGGTCAGACAGGAAGGCAGCACAAATTAAAGGTGCTGAATATCTGTCTTTGAAAAATAAACTACATGTACATGTATATCTAAAGGCATCAGCTGAAACGAAAGGGAAACATATAATATTAAGTCAGACAGAAAATACAACACTCTTCTTACATGTATGTAACAGCCGAGCACAGAAAACATAAAAACACACGAGCACAATGTCAACCTGAACCAGCCGAGCACATAAAAATTAAAAAACATACATGGCATAATGCCCAACTAAACAAGTTGCGAAGCCCGGTCAGTGGTGTACGTGTCTATTACAACTTTTAATGCGCCAACGATGGATTAATCAGATGTGCACTACTATCAGTAATTTTGCAACTCTTGACCAAACCGCTTCATCAATTTCATAAAAAATCCTGTCTGATGCAATTTTAAAACAGAAAAAACTGTCAAAATTTCAGTAAAATTAGCACTTGGCGAACTTTAATTTGGCATCTGACTGTAGTATAAGACACTAAAGAGTATCGGACAAAAGCTATAAATAGCTTATGTTATTTTGTTTGTACCAAATTTCCGACAATAGAACATTTTGACTTGACTTGACCTGTCTGATTTTCGATCCGAAGTTTAGACAAAGAAGTTAAGAGAAAATCTAATAAAAACAATTATTAAAATGTAATAATAGAACCCGATGACGGAAACGTAAATTAGGTATTATAATGAGTGTCTTTAACTTAGACAACACGACAGTAATGAAATAACATTTAATGAAACGCGAACAAGGCCTGTTTCATTTTCAATGGAATGGATTCTTGAGGAAGGATTTTTCTCAATTGCAGTGCATCATGTCATTGGATTGATCTGGAAGCTAATGCAGACATGGAGTGCTTTGGTAAACAGCAACATTTCACATTCTTTTTGATTATTCCCAAAACGAGGCGTTTAATTACTGTCTGGCTTTTCCAAATTGTGGTACAGTCTAAAATTAATCGTTGTGGCGCTACAGCAACACAATTATCGTTTCCTGGCTTGTTATGTGCGTTGTATCAACCACCATAAAGATAACAACGACTCAGACAGGGAAAGGCATCACCCTACAGAACAACAGAGAACATAAGGCACACAAAAGAGCAGTATCAACCATAAAACACGCAGAAACACATTTGTTCGAAACAAAAACTTAATTACTGCTGGGTTTACCATTTACTGGCCATAGACTTTAACATGATATGAGCTGGGGCTGACAATTGTCACTTTACATTGAGCTAACGAACACTCATTTAGTGGTTTGTGAAATGTACACTGTTCCTTGTGGTGCATTTCAAGATCGTCGTGATCTCTTTTCCTGTCCATTGTGTTATTATCTGTTTGACTGACTGGCTAATACTTGCTATATTGAGTATATTTTATGTCGGTAGAAGGTATTTTGTGGAACCACATAAGCAAACATCAATCATCCTATTATCTCAGCAAAAATGTCGATATATACAGGTTGTTTCATAATATATGTCCCCATTATAACCAAATGCCGAGAGAAAATGCTTCATCTCGTATTATACTCATATACTAATAAAAGTTTAACATTTCAATATATGGCATGACCATATTACTATCAATGAAAAAAGTTTTATTTTTTCGATAAATGTCAAAATGACGTCCAAAATGAACTTGTTTTCCAAAAATCTTAATTCCTTGGTTACACTGATAGTAACATGGTATTGCTAGTTAATGAAAAACACTTTGAAAGTTATCTTTCCATTCATTGCTATATAAAATTATGAGATGAGATCAAGCATTTTCTTATGGCATTCCGTTGTAATGGGACAGATATTATGAAACACCCTGTACATAACCATACAAATCAGAAAAAAGATTTATGTTTCGTCACCAGTTGAACAACCATACTTGTGTTCTTGTCTGTGTCATTTATCATTCCATTACAGTGCACTCAGCTTTTGCAGTTTTGCAGCACACCATCCAATAATCAAGTGTCGGTACGTTTGTGAAGTTGGTTGAATGATCGTATAAAAGTGTATGGGGAATTACTAAACGAAGTTACGAAGATTCAAGATTCTGATATACATTGTAACCGTCAACTAAATCTCGCCTCTCAAGAGATTAGCACTGGTTGAAGGAAATTACGCCGACATAGGTCATATTCAAAGCTTTTCAAAGATTATACAAAATGTATGTTGTTATTAAGTATTAAACTGAACTGTTAGATATTATGTCCACGTATCATACCAATACAAATGTATCTGCACATTTTTATTAAACTCATTTAAATCGCTTGTTGTGATCACATACTATTAGACTAAAATTTCCGTACTGCGGATGAAAAACTTTTAATGTTTTCTGATAATACGACTGCATGTGACAAAAGAAAAATAAATTAAGAAAAAAAACGTCCAGTTATTAAACAAATACAGTATTACGGTAGTTTTGGTGTTGGTGTGTCCTTTTACTTTTTATGTTTGGTTTACCATTTGCCGTCTGCGCTTTTGGCCTGGTTACATCCGTAGTATTATGAGTTTTTGCCTCGGTTACATCTGTACTTCCTTTGATGTAAGTGCTTTGATTGCTGTTACATCTTTAACGTATGTTCTTCAACCGTTATTGAATGTACGTGTGGTTTTAGTTTCATTTATTGTTGTACTTGTACATTATATGCGTTACAACCTTGTTCTTATGGCTGAAGTACCGTTTGTTGCATGAGCTTTTGTGTCGAAAGAATAGTTTGCAGTATGTTCTTTAGACACGATTCACCCGTTGAGCACGGTGTGGGCCTTCGCGTCTAGATCAACATCCTTTGTTGTAATTGCTTTTGTCATTATTGTATGAGATTCGCCGTGGTAACACCCTTTGTGGTATGTGATTGGGATATGGGATAATGTACACTTTGTAGTATTGCATTCGAACTTTTTCATTCAATGTCATTACTTTTTCAAATTTCAACCTAAGGAATTCATCGACGGAAGTTGTATACTCGACGGCCCAACAATCGGGACACCTCGGACAATCTCTACGAATCATCACTCGGGTGTAAATAGAACGTCGCCATTTTTAACGTCTTTCTCCGACCCCCATAAAACCATTGGACAGGGAAAATAAATGGGGTTACCCTTCTGGGGCTCAAAAAAAAACAAAAAAAACCACTTGCCTGTTGGGATGTTATTTTAATTCCGCGGTATGTTATAAATTACGTTTCACATTTATGTTTCATAAGTCGATTACAAATGGCTGATAGCTGTACAATCACACATTTTCAATTCGTCAGTTTGAACATAAACTTGTTATTGTACTCATAACTTAATTGAAGAAAGATGAATTGAATACTTTCCGAATGTTGAAACAGATGGTGATTTGTCAATCTGAAATTAACTGCTTCATAATTCATCTGAAATTAAATTTCTGTAATAGTGGAACCAATATAGAAACGAAATACTCTTATGCCATCTCCAAGTTATGTCATTTACGACTAAGTTAAAAAAATGAGACAAACATAATTTCTAGTTCTTTCCAAAAATGTGACAGAATTTGGAAGTATTTTACTTTATATAATTTATTAAAGGGTAGTGTTATATTGATCAATGTTGTACTGATATCATTTCAAACTTTGGTGAATGTGTGTTTAAAAAAACTATTTTTCTTGTAGCTTCAACCAATTACTCCAGTATGTAACTACTATTGTCGTTTTGAACACAATGCTATAAATCAACATTAGTTCCTACGGGACATTCGCATTCAGGGCGACATTTGGTATCGTAATATACAAAATCTATTGATTTGGTACTTTTATATCGTTCGGTGTAAATGTGTACGGTCTTGGCCTTGGCCCGATCTCCCTAAGCATCTCAATCTGAGCAAGATCTCATCTCAAATATTGGCATGTGTCTTTGTGTTAATGTCCATGTGAGGCTAGACTCTAAATTAGCATCACAAAACATAATTGTTGTTTTGAGTTTATCACAGTAAAATTTTAAGAGCTGGAGCTTCAGATTTATCTCTCATTGCGAGTCTGATTTTAGCAAAATCTCAATTTGAGTTGAGATTTCTACTTGAGATGCTTCGGGAGATCGGGGCCAGTACATGTAATCACCCACAGAAAGGTAACATAAATTTTGTCTGTTTTGTATATTGTCAAACGGTCTTTGACAATGTTCGACATTTATTAGCAGACTATTTAGTTCAATGTCCTTAACATAAGGTGGATAGTCTGACGTGTTTATATTCTTGTCAAATAAAGCTAATTGAACGGGTCAGTGCTCTTGGAATTCATTGTGCACTGTAATTGTTTACAGAAAAATGACTTAGTTATGAGTAAAAAAATGGAAAGGCGTAATAAAACCGTCTAATTTGTAGGTTGACGACCTACCACGGAATAAACTGTACTTCTGCAAAAAAAGACTTGGTGAGAGTGTTTCAACGACCATTGCCTATTGAAGCACACGACGCACATGGTATTTATAAACATACACGATGAACACGAAATACATATAAACATTTTCGTTTTTTCATTAATTATTATGCCCCACATCTTTGATGAGAGGATATATTGCTATGCACATAACGAGCGGTCGGTTTGTTTGTCGGTCGGTAGATCAAATGGTTCCCGTTCAATTACTCAGGAACGTTTTGTTTATATATATCTTATTTATCCGATTCAATGCCCACTGGCACATGAGGTTGCTATTAGGTTTACTTATAGGTCCCTGTCCTTCGCAAATTTTCGATTTCGCCAAGATCCTTGTCCATACATGTATCTGTAATGTTCAAGTCAAATTACAAATCCATCACCATAGTGTCTATTTTGGCCTTCCTCTGTTTCTTTTGCCCTATAATAGAGTCCACTTTGGTAATGTCATTGCGGTGTTTTATTTTCTTTTCTTATCACCTTTTTAAGCAATCTGCATCTTCGTTGTTTTGTTTGCGTCGAGGGACTTGTTTACACGGTTCTTTTGTAAAGAAAATTATTGCTGGCTAGTAGAATTTGCAGATTGTACGAATAAATATTGATTGAAATTATGATCCTATAAAATCTCCCTAATTATAATCAGAAACGAATTTGCGTTGATAAATGATTGTTTTATACTCCATTCATTACTAATTCCACCATATACTTCATGCACTTCTCCGGTTTTTTTTCAGTTTTGTACAAAGGTAGTACATCTATACCTTTGGAGACGCTTCTCGAAGCAGTGGTATGACTTGTGACGCTATTCTTGAAACGATTGTACATTAGGAAACAGTATCTTACGTTATAATATATGTTGTGCATAATATCGTCGTAAAAGAGAGATTGTTGGTTTTCAGTGATATGTCTTGACTCATTGGACTAACTTTAATACATAACATATAATATCGGCTGGTGGAGTAATGCTCGTGTGGACTGGCCATATAGCTTACGAAGAAAATCGGGTTTAAAGCATTCAATGCTTATATTTGTTTTAATTACAATTTGTCGGCTGCAAATTCAAATTTTATCCTTAAACTATAAACTGTATACATTTGTTGTTATGTTTGCATGCATATATCTATTTCAATTTTTTTAACAATGTCTTAAATGTGATTGTACACTTTTGAACGTGTAATTACATGATAAAAGTGCTATATAAATATGGTATAATAATAATAATATTCATTACTCATTTCATTCTAGGAGCACAGCTTACTATAGATATAATTATACTCACGTTATGTCATCATAAATTAGAGATGTATAGTCGGTGGAAATAAATAGTCACGTTTTGGGTAATTGTTTCTTGTTTTTTGTTCTATAAATTTGAAATATACAGTACCCACCAAAAATAAGTATACAGTTGAATAAATACTGATAAATTACACAATATCTGTTAATCAAATGGTCACAACTATACATGTTTCTGAAACTACAGTTACTAACTGAGTCAAAAAAGAGAAAATAAAAGATCAAGGTGTTCTGAATTAAAATAACAATGTAATCCAAAAAGCCAAATATTTCCATCATTTTATGACAAAATTAATTTACAAGCAGGACAAAGAAACTTTATATTTGGCACCCAGGGTACCTACAATATGTGGTCTTTATACTTAATGAACAAAAATAGTCATAGATATTGATGCTTCACTGTTCTGCAAATAGAGATATTACAGAAGAGTAAATGGGGAAATAACCTATGTATACTTATTTTTGGTGGGCATTGTATCAAAAATGATCAAACAACCATTTAGACAAAAACAATTTGAAATCGATATCAATCATCGTCCATTATGACTATTTCATGTTGCTTACATGTAACTTTATGATCTACACACAAACCAATAGTGAAACCAAACCTTTAAAGAACATGCTGCATCCTGCATTACACATGATTTTTGTTAAAACGGATCTTTGCGATGTTATTGTGTTTATATTTGTAAGACTTACATAATTAATGAATGTTTATTGCATACCATCTGTAAACACCGAAGTAGGCAGTTAGTTTAATATGATTATATGTTCGTCTTCCTTTGCAACAGGAGAATTGTAATATTTCGTGACTGCAGCTGATGGCATATATGTTATAAAACACTTCCCCATTTGACATCCTCGTTATAGTCGTTTGTTTTTTTCCACACCATTCATCAGACACACAGACACCTTATTACATCGCTTATAATTGTAGACTGTACAGAAACACCATTACAGGCAATTATTTCGATCGCAAATGGGACAAACTGTTTATAACGTCTATGCTATTAGCTGCAGGCGATCATAAAGTTATCGTTTATTGTACGGGTCGTTTGCAACTGTGATAAAAGACAAAATGTATGTAGATACTAGATCATATTTGCCATGCCTCTGCAATAAAGGATAGTCTAACATACTACGACATTTCACAACTGTGTTACAACGTGAATTTGTTCGTGCAATAACGGTGTAGCAATACCACGTGACTTTTGACTACAGTTTCAAGAAGAAATTTGTAAACATTGGAAAATAAAATAGCCATACTTATTTTATTTCTTCATCGATTTCTATGAAATAAACGCCACGCTAAGGGGACTTTTTTAGTTGCTTTCCATGAAATATAAAATCTTTTTCAGCGGCTGTGCCGTTTTGTCCATTACCTCGTGTAGGTTGCACAGGGTAATGGAAACATTGGTAAAACTGCTGAAAAAGATATTAGATTTAACGGAAAGCAAACACTTTCCCCTTAGCGTGGCTTATATTTTGTAGAAATCGATGAAGAAATAAAATACTTATGGTTATATTTGTGTTCCAATGTTGATAAATTTCTACTTGTAACTGTAGCCAAAAGCCACGTGGTATTGCTACCCTGAATAAGGGTTTTGTGTATAATGCCGCGTTGTGTATATGGACCTCAGCTTCGCTTCGGTCCATATAGAAAACTTGGGCTGAGTAGCCAGTCCATATAATGCCATAGTGCCTTCAGTGATGTGAACTATTTCTTAAGGACGTTTGATACAGTTGTTTATGCGCATCATTTCTGCGCATATACCTTAAACGGGAATAGAGGCAGCTTTTGGCACTGAATCGTCATGAAAATTGAGCAAAATGTTTGTCGTGATACTATCTAGGGTTAGTATAAATATGGATATTTTGGGGTAAAAAAATAATTTCACTGAGCAAATAATCTGAACACACTCTGCGTGAAATAGCGGTTACATTTTCATTCATTTTTGTGAAATTAGAAATTATTACTTGGGTTACCAGTACCCATTTATAATGAGTGTTTATATTGCCTGGGACTACATATATCCCCTTTTACTTATATATGGGAATGAACCAATGATAGCTTGACTAAAATTGTGAAGATTATTCAAGTGAGCGATTCAGGGCCCATCTGTGCCCCCTTGCTATATGGAATGTGACGTCACAGACAAATTGGGAAAAGGGGAGATAACTAAGTAATAATAGCACAACGTGTAGCGTGAAAACCAATGTTTAATTTTAATTTTTAGATAAAGTACACTTTATTTAACATCCTTAGCCAAGAATAAATTATTACAAGACTAGAAATTATGAGAAAAACATATATGCAAAATGTACTAATTTGGCGTTTGTTGCGCCATTTTACCGCCATTATACCGCAATTTTCATTGCAAAGAGACATAATTACGACGTAACTGCAGCTAAAATAATTATTGTTACACGCCAATTATTTCTAAGTTTATATTTACTATACTTTCATGTACATAATATGCAAATGTGAGTACTCTTTTGGTATCATAATATTTTTTACGCGCAGATAATGCGTCGTTTTTACGCAATTTCACTAAGGTTTTTATGATATAGGGGGACAACAATGACGTCATAGCGCAAAAAGTAGTCCCGTGACCTATCTTTTTTATTTAATATTTGGATTGAGTACACTTTTATCAACAAAATTAGCAATAGGTCGTTTTTGAGCTACGGCCGATTTTGTGTATATTTTTTCTTTTTTAGCAGTCATTTTTCGGATATTTTGACAATTCTTTTTTTGTCAAAAATTTGTGAAATTTCTTATCAATACCAAACGTGTATAGGAATGTTTGAATAATATGTGTTTGTTCATAAGAACCCATGGAAATAATTTTAACAAGAAAAAATATCGATTTTAATGCAAAAATGAATACATTGCGAAATATCAGAAATTTTGGTCATTTTCTTGAAAAGTGATGTTCAAAAGGGCCCATGACCCCTTAAATAGTACCGCGACATACCTTTTTTATTTCACATATTGCTTCAGTATATACTAAACTATAATTGTGCCTATTTTTTGGTATAATTTGAAAAAAATAATAACCCTATCAAACGTCGTTAATAATCCGTCTGAAATACGAACGGGAATTCGTCTACGATGAAACTGTTCGTAAACATAAAACATGCTTTAAAATGTCATTACCAAGTTCTAAGATGTTTAAGGTTTCTAGATTGCTCTATTATATTTCGATTTGATATCTTCTCATGAGATGATAACCAATAATACAGAAAGCTACAACCACTATCGATCTGCTCCATGTTATAATCACACTTTTTTGTCGAGAAATATTTTTCTCTGATGCAACAAAATTGCTGAATATAACAAGGTATGATCTCATCACATTGACAGCAGGTTTCAATTTCGAGATGGAGAAAGACGGAGAAAGTTAATGGACACAAACCATATCACAACATTGTTACATCGTCACCCGCTGTTGTTTGTGAAGGTGACCGAATAATTAGTTCAATTTTGATACTATATGAAGCACTGTCACGTGATTGCGCCACATGCAAGATGGACGGTCATTGTCTTACACTGTCATGAGATGACGCTACATTCAAGATGGACGGTCATTGTCTTACACTGGCACGAGATGGCGCTACATGCAAGATGGACGGTCATTGTCTTACACTGGCATGAGATGACGCTACATGCAAGATGGACTGTCATTGTCTTACACTGTCACTAGATGGCGCTACATGCAAGATGGAGGTCATTGTCTTACACTGTCATGAGATGGCGCTACATGCAAGATGGACGGTCATTGTCTTCCACTGGAATGAGATTACGCTACATGCAAGATGGACGGTCATTGTCTTACACTGGCATGAGATTACGCTACATGCAAGATGGACGGTCATTGTCTTACACTGTCACTAGATGGCGCTACATGCAAGATGGACGGTCATTGTCTTACACTGGCATGAGATGACGCTACATGCAAGATGGACGGTCATTGTCTTACACTGGCATGAGATGACGCTACATGCAAGATGGACGGTCATTGTCTTACACTGGCATGAGATGACGCTACATGCAAGATGGACGGTCATTGTCTTACACTGGCATGAGATGACGCTACATGCAAGATGGACGGTCATTGTCTTACACTGGCATGAGATGGCGCTACATGCAAGATGGACGGTCATTGTCTTACACTGGCATGAGATGGCGCTACATGCAAGATGGACCGTCATTGTCTTACACTGGCATGAGATGACGCTACATGCAAGATGGACGGTCATTGTCTTACACTGTCACTAGTTGGCGCAACATGTGTGCTGGAACGTCATTGTCTTACACTGTCATGAGATGGCGCAACATGCAAGATGGACGGTCATTGTCTTACACTGTCATAATATTGCGCAACATGCAGGATGGACAGCCATTGTCTTACACTGTCACTAGATGGCGCAACATGTGTACAGGACGGTCATTGTCTTACACTGTCATGAGATGGCGCTACATGCAAGATGGACGGTCATTGTCTTACACTGTCACGAGATGGCGCTACATGCAATATGGACGGTCATTGTCTTACACTGCCACGTGATTGCACCACATGCAAGATGGACAGTCATTGTCTTACACTGTCACGTGATTGCACCACATGCAAGATGGACGGTCATCGTCTTACACTGTCACGGGATGGTGCTACATGCAAGATGGACGGTCATTGTCTTACAATGTCACGTAATGGCGCTACATGCAAGATAGACGGTCATTGTCTTACACTGTCACGAGATGACGCTATATGCAAGATGCACGGTCATTGTCTTACACTGTCACTAGGATGGCGCTACATGCAAGATGGACGGTCATTGTCTTACACTGTCACTAGATGGCGCTACATGCAAGATGGACGGTCATTGTCTTACACTGTCATGAGATGACGCAACATGCAAGATGGACGGTCATTGTCTTACACTGTCACGAGATGACGCTATATGCAAGATGGACGGTCATTGTCTTACACTGTCATGAGATCACGCTACATGCAAGATGCACGGTCATTGTCTTACACTGTCACGTAATGGCGCTTCATGCAAGATGGACGGTCATTGTCTTACAATGTCACGTAATGGCGCTACATGCAAGATAGACGGTCATTGTCTTACACTGTCACGAGATGACGCTATATGCAAGATGGACGGTCATTGTCTTACACTGTCACTAGATGGCGCTACATGCAAGATGGACGGTCATTGTCTTACACTGTCATGAGATGACGCAACATGCAAGATGGACGGTCATTGTCTTACACTGTCATGAGATGGCGCTACATGCAAGATGGACGGTCATTGTCTTACACTGTCATGAGATGGCGCTACATGCAAGATGGACGGTCATTGTCTTACACTGTCACGTAATGGCGCTACATGCAAGATGGACTGTCATTGTGTTTTGGGGATAGTGAAAGATCATTTAATATTTAGATTCCCCAGTTCCAGGAGCATCCCACGTTATTTTGTATGAATAATGCAATCATGTTAAGCACCATACACGATACCTAGGTTTTTAAAGTCTCATCTGAAAGTCTGATAGTGATGTTAAGGTGGAAACACTGAATAGCATTTCTGTTTTTATCCGCCCTGTGAGGGAGGTCTTTATCTGAGAAAGGAGATAGTTTAAATATGTCTTGCACTGATGTCTGCCAAAATGAGAACTTATCAACAAATCGGTATATGTGGTATGTACATTTTTATTATCAAACTACTTACATTAATTGTTTCACAGATCGCACATGATACACAATATCAGGGGTCCTTCAAAGGCATAAAATGTTCAATCCTGAAAATAGTGTGCAAGTCTGTTTTTGTCGCCATAAGCACACAACCCTACAACCAAAACTCGAATATCTTTTTAAAACATTGCATCCTTTAACTCAATATATAAAACCTTATACAATTTCAAACGACCATAACTTGGTCAATACTTGATATATTTTCATCAAATTAGCCTTTATTCTCAACAGAAAAGGCATTGAAATGTTTGACTATCCTCTTGCCTCACATACTTGTGTCTCATTTTTACTCTACTTAAATCATATGCACTTACAAACACACGTTCACACACATGTAGACAGAAAATAAAAAAAACTTTTTAAATAACAATTTGGTTATCTGAACTTAATATACGTTTACTTTGTTACATCTAATTTAAAAAGTGTCAACCAAAATTTGTCACATTTTGGGCAACCCTATTCATAATATATTTAATGAAACTACTAGAAAATCACCCCTAACAATAGTGTAGTACAACCTATATATTTTTTCACATTATGCTTGTATGTATTACATTTGTACAATGTGATTTACGTATACAAATATAGAAATAAACGGGGTTACCCGAATGGGTCCTCATACAAGAAAAATATATGCAATTCTATTTAGTGCAGCAAGTCTGGACTGTTCAAGAATCGTAGGACCCCTAACAATAGTGTTACATAGAAACATAACGCATCACTACAGTAACTATGGTAACCACAAGATGTAACAATGTATCGGTCTTACAACCTTTGCCAACCTTATTCATGGCTTGAAGCTGTAGTCCAGAATCTTCAAGACAAATTCTAATCAGCGTTATCGTTTGCTGGTCAGTCATAATCAACACAAACTCTCCATCAAAGAAGTACCGCTGTGTTGGTATATAGTAGAGAACACGTGCTCCATGTAAGAGAATATATTCATTGTCGTTAAGTTCAACTTGGTCACAAAAAAACATTTTACTGAGTGTCAGTGAAATTTTCAAGTGTCCAAATGAGTTCACGAAACCCAACCAAGAAATTGCTGAAACATTGGACCTGTTATCCTCGTATTTGGTATATGATGGAGCAAATATGCGAGTTGCCACATTTTTAATATACTTGAAGGGAGAAAAAACTGACAACAATTCAAGTTTGGTGTCATTGTTCATATAGTACCATGGACGAGAGCTGTATTTCTTCACTACCTGTAACATTCGCTCTGGATGATTAACTTTGTACTCAAGTTGCATTTCAATTACCATATAGTCAATTTTGTTCGAGTCTTGCAACACATGTAAACCGACTTTAGTAAAGGTCCATTGCTTAGGCCAGGGATTTATTATATTATCTCTGAAGTGTTGATTGGTCGTTTCTTGAATGCCTCTCATATCAGTCGTAGGTGTTAGCTTCAGTGCAAGCGTGTACCTCTCAAATGACCAATATGCTTTTAGGAAAATGCATCCACTAAGCTTCATGCGCAGTCTAGCAGAAGGGCAATGGACCTCATGACACTCCTAAAATGGAAGAAAATCAGAACCAGACATGTTTAAATATAATACACTATGTATATGTGTGTGTCAAAGCAGAGCTGCGGCTAGTCCCATAAATAAGACTTTACGTACGTTCCACAGTACTATAGAGTCTCATAGTTTTAAACTTAGCTGTCTGTAGCAAAATATTATTTTCGAATTGAACGACTTATTCGGGATTAAACAGTTGAATCGACCGCAGTAAAACTTATTTCAATCATAAAGTACAGAAACAGCGTTAAACACACCTTTACAGAACCAATATTAGATGAAATGTTTGTCTGACAACTGTCGCGATTCACTTCCGTTTTAAAAACCTACAGTTGACAAATTCGTCTTAGACGAAATAATTATTCGGAGCAGTCGTTCTTGACCGACTATAATGTAGGACTATTTATAGTTCGGATACCGGGTTTTAGTTATAGCCACTTTTCATCCAATCAGAATTCGTACAAATGTCAGAACAACAACATTCGGAATACAATGGCTCTGTTCGACTGCTTCAATGGTGTAAATAAGGACATTTCAGTAATTTGGAAGTGAAATGAAACAGGAATAATTTATGTATCAATTAGGTTAGTGTTCTTGCAATCATTCGTTTTCAGTGGTGTGCCTTTACTTTGTATTGCTTTTTAGGGCTCGTAATCGGTCACCAAACAGCGACAAAGAATCGTGTCGCAAACTGCTTCATACATGTACTTGCGACCCGGTGCGACCTAACGTTATGTAATGTAATGAAATGATACGTTTGGTCTCTGTTGGAACTAAGCTGCGGGGTATGCTTCATCACTTCAGTGTTGTTTGGCATTGTGCCTTGTATGTGTTTTATGTTTCCTGTGCTCGGTTGGTTCAGTTGGACATTGTGCTTTGTGTGTTTTAATGTTTTTTGTGCTCGTCTGGTTTGGTTGAGTTCTGCCTTTCCTGTCTGACTTAACATAATCTTTTAGCTCTAGTTTTAATTCAGACCATCCTCATCTTTACTTTTATCTCCTTTTTGACTGACATTTAGTTTCAGAGACTAGTATATCTAGTAATTAAGAATTACAAGCACTACAGAAGTCCACGACCGATTTTTAGCCATTTTCAATGTTTCTGTTGCCATGGCAACCACAATATTTTTGTCAGAATAAAAATATATTTAGACGTGCATAATCCCCTCATTGCTCCTATCCACAAATCTTGTGTCATAAACCTAGCTTGAAAACTGTTTGAGTTATGGCAGGATCCAGATTTGGGCATATTATCACTCTTTCTGTCGCCACAATTTTTAAACTGTTTGAGTTTGAGAATTTTTGACAGACGGACGGACGGAGGGCAAACATATAGTCCACTCCGGTCAAAAACCGGCAGGGGACCAATTATTACCTGATCTGATGAACAGATATTGAATAATTTAAGCAAGTTTAATTTTGCAACTGTATACTTATTTTTGGTGGCACTGTATATCTATAGAAACATCATAGATTATTAATTTTATCATTTATTATTTTTCATAAAATTTTAATCACTGAAAAAAACAAAGACGCACGATTCAGAGCCCAAATTCGTGGACGATATTTTTGGTAAAATATATATTTTCATTTGCGTTTTCTGAAGGTTCGAACCTTTCGGACAATGAATTTAACAAGCAAAAAACTCAAGAATCTGGAAACATGTTTGTTTCTTATGAAATAACTACTCACTATCTTCCACCTGTGAACTAGGAGATGTTTAAATTGACTGTTCGTTTTTTCAGTATAAATAAAGTTTGCCGTCAGGATACAATTTTTGGTACAATAAATCTGTAAGTACATGACGCTTAAACAATGTTTACAATTGTTTTTGTGTTTATAAAAATATGTATTTTCATTTTTGATAGGTACATTGTAATCATAAGGGAATCCTGAATCGATCTAAATGCCTTTAAAACACTGACATATAAAGTGCTAATGCCAATGCAGTTTACTGGATAGTCATGTCATATGGAGTATCCACACTCTTATGAAGTCTACAGGCACTGGTTGGTAACGTAATTCACCACATATTGTCAGTCTGATCAAAAACATGTTTGATAGAGGACAAAAATGTTGCAATTACCTATTTAATTATCAAAACAGTATTTTAACCAATTGCTAGTTAATTAAATAGCTCAGATAACATAAATTCAAAACATTTTTGGAATGTCTACTATTTATACGCATAAATCAGCTCTGACAATAAGAATTCATCTGTTATAAGATTTAAATCTCCATGATAAACAAATATACTTGCATACATGCATGTGATACAAACTTAGTTGAATATAAACAAACAACAATGCAAAATCATATTACAAAATAATATTGAACACATAAAAAATTGAAGTGTTGAAAGTGAATATATAACTCTCATTTTCATGGTAACGTAGTTCACATTAAATTGACACACGAGAATCGTATATATATTTTGCATCTTCACCCTAACAAAACTTTATGTACATTTTGTACTAGTTAAATGATTCCGTTTTACTATAACTTGGATGTGCAAGTCACCGTTATTTTTGCCATGAATTGCTAGTTAGATAACTTTTTTATTCGCTTACATTCCGACTCCTTTTCAGTCTTTGGTTATGCCTTTTGATATAAGGGTTATATTTATGTTCGAATGCTTAAACTGTATGGGTTTATCTGCGCTATAATGCTATGTTCTTTTATTATACGTGTACATATGAATGTATGTTACGATTGTTACTTGTAATTAAAATAAACATCTCATTCTATAATGAATTTCACGAAATCGATATTGTTTTATTGATCAATGATTGAAATACAGAAACCAACTGAAGCAAAACATGTAAATATGAAAGCATGTTTAGCATTACTATGAAAACGATAGCACAATTAACAATGAAAATGGTTTCAAAGTAGCATCACGTATATATCTAATATACAGGCACGTATTAGTTATTACATGCGCATTCAACTCTTTTGTCATCAGTATTTCACTCAGTATTTACTGTATATTGTTAAGGTCGTTCACGTAACGCGTACGACTTTTTTTTTTTTTTTTTTTTCGGGCCCCGTAAGGGTAACCCCGTTTATTTCATATATATATATATACATTCATAATTCATGATTTACAGAATATTAATGTTTAGACAAGGCATAAAGGTGAACATTAAGGAGAGAGTTTGCAGTGTTGAGTAAACTGGGTATTATTTGTCACATAAATAAGATTTAATTTGTGATCACGACTTTTTGTACATTCTAGTACTGGCTGTGCTTCCTTTTTTAAGTATGCATATTATGTAATAGGCCACCTTCCTGTCTATGTACGCTTCTGCTAGCAATTTATACGTTGTAAGCATCAGAAAAATAGGTATTGAAAATAATTTGAACTACGTTACCATTTTGTGAACTGCGTTACCAAATTTATATGAATTTTGTGCTGATTGATAAATTTGTTTTTGTGGAAATTCTGTTAGGAATGACAGACGCACCATTTATCTTACATAAAATTATAAAACATGTAGTTGTAACAGTGCGCAAACTAATTTTACGATGTATTGTATGAATACTACCTTTAAAAACATACGTACAGTGCAAAAGACTCGCTATTTCAGCTTAACAATACTCCTATTGTATAGTACGGGTGCACCGATACACTATCGATTGAGAAATTAGTCTTATGCATGAACAATTTGACTTGTTTAGATATGTGAAGTCACGTAGTTCACAGTAAGTTATTTCACGAATCCTTGTTGTAAGTGGTATGATTAGTCCCCTACCGGTTTTTGACCGGAGGGGACTATAGGTTTGGCCTCCGTCCGTCCGTCAGTCAGTCCGTCAGTCCGTCCGTCAAAAAATCTGGATCCTGACATAACACAAACAGTTTCAATGCTAGGTTTATGAAACTTGGTATGTGGATAGGGGGCGGCAATAAGGGCATTATGCACGTCTAGCAATATTTTGATTCTGACAGAAATTGTGGTTGCTATGGCAACAGAAACATTGAAAATGGCTTAAAATCGGTAGGGGACATCTGTACTACTTGCAATTCTCAATTACTTGTTTATGTGAATCGGACATGACCAAGTTCTCACAACTTCATTAAAGGTTCTACATTGGTATCATCACATTCACACTAAAACGTTTTGCTACTTTTTCTCTATAGTAGTGGAATACACGGTAACGTAGTTCACATTTAAACGTACAAATTGGCAATTCTAACTTTATTTAAGAAATAATGAAAAGTGCATTGTTGCGTAATAAAAAATAGGCACGTGTTTGGATGCGTAGTAAATTGGTCACGAGTGCGTAGCAAAAGTGATTTGTGTACGCATTCAAACAAGTGCCTATATATTTTATAACACAACAAAGTACATCTTCCTATTTATTATTTTGATTCTAAATTACTCTGCCATTTATAGCACAACAAGACAAGTTGACATCAAACTACTTTCTTTCCTAGGAACGTTACCTTCAACGTTACGGAATTTGTCATATTATATGACGTCAAACATGACGTCATGACGTAAAAACATGACGTCATCAATCAGCTATATTTTATCGCGGTAATAACATATGGTAAGCTTAATATACGCAAAGAAGGCAAATCTCACGTGCTATGTTAGAATTATTTTTTTTTAATTTCAATATTAGTTTTTGTTAAATAGCCGCATATACAGTGAAGTTCCGCTAATAAGACCAGTCAAAAAGGTGGTCTTAATAGCAAATCGGTCTTATTTGCGGACCTTTTTTGTTCTAAATTTAATACTCTGGGACATTAAACTGGCAAATATATGCATGATTTCAAAATATTCAAAGTGGTCTTATTAGTGGAACTTTTATTTTTACTAATATTTTACATGTATTCTATGTTTTCTTGGACTGTTGGTTTTGTCGTACATGTAAGTACATGCATGGGCTAATTAACATTCGCTCAAAAACTGTAACGTAGTTCACATAGAATTCTGCGACTTGACAAAATCGCGAAATATTTGTTTGTTTTGTTTCCTCAAAATGTCGGCATCATTATAAAATCAAATTTCAACCTTATTTCTATTCAAACCCATTCTAAAAAGATTAAACACGAACTTGTGTCAGTGTAATGAAAAGGACAAAACAGAGCACTGCAGCTTGTGACAAGGTAGTTTGGCTATTATTTTTCTTATGCGTAGATATTAACATTATTCATGTCAGAAAACACAAGTTTATCAACAATTTGCTATTTTCCCTACTCAAATGCGTTGTGACAGCTATTTTCGCGAATTGTGCGTTTTTCTGATTTTTCAGTGTATTATTATCAATATAATTTGATGATTAATGTTCTTTTATTTTATTCATTTGAATTGTGTTACTCTTTGGGTGTTGAATAAACGAAAAACGCCGGGTCGGAATTTCTTTTGCGGTAATTAGCTATAAACTTTCTATTTTCGGCCGCAGTGTTTACGTTAAATCATAAGAAAAAAGACATGCTCAATGTAGAATTTTTAAAAAATAGCACTATTAATGCAATATTTTAATGGTTGTGAACTCATTCAGTGTTTTGGAGAGAATAATTCCCTTGTCGAAAAAGTATGACATTGTTGGTTCCCTATTTTTAAAAAAAAAAACAATTTCACACCAAAAAAGCAACAAGAGCTGTCCACTATTCTCAATGTCATGCTAGAATAGTGTAATCATTATCAATGCTTCAATGATGCAGCATTACCCTATTCTGCTTAGAAGTTGGGGCTTCGAAAGTTGAAAAGGGCATATAATTTGGACAACATGCTTGACAGAGTTACCTACTCCACTGTATGTCTTGGGCATGATGGTGGACAAGTATGCAAAGTATCAAATCAATATGTCAATGTACTTTGAAGATACAATGTAGTAGTGGTTAAAACGTACGTACCTATTGAACTTTAAAATTTGCACTAAGTTAAAAAGGGGGCATAATTTCAACAAAATGCCTGACATGGTTACCTACTCCTGTGTATGGGTTTGGGTCATGATGGTAAATAAGTATGCAAAGTATCAAAGCATTATGTCAATGGACTGGTACTTAACCTTTAACATAAGCATTCAACGCCAACGTCAAGGCCAACTGGTTTAATAAAATACATTAAATAACATAAATAAAATGTATACATACCGTCTTGTTCTTGTTGCATGCCAGCTTACGTTTCACCACACGTGGCATGGTCTGCATTAGGTTGAGATCTATAAATGAAGTGTATGCATACAGTTGGTTATTTAGTCGAGGATGTTCCTGAAAAAATAGCTGGCATCTGTTTCGTGAGAAATCAAAGAATGCTGGACCAGGTCTAGAACAAATATTACAGAATATGTTTTTGTAAAGATTAAAACCTCTATCAACAAATGGTGCGAAAAAGTTGCTTTCACATGCCTGAATTACTTCGCCTTTTGTTAACTTCACTTCTGCGGGTATGACAAATTCACCTACAAGGCACGTATCTATGTAATGTTTGTAGCATCGCTTCCTTTCTAAAATATCAGACCATCCAACAGGTGGAATGAAGTTTACCTGACATACATCATATATGTTTCTCCCGAAGTAGAGCTGCGTATATGTGTCTATATCTACGTCCCTGTTGTGGGACGAGGTACATGCTAACATGGGTGTCCATGCGGTAGTGTTGTAATCTCCGTTACACTGAGCACATGCTTGATTCGTGTAGAAAGTTTTACTTGTATGGGAATAAACTGGAAACAAACTACCCCATGGAGCAATTCTCGTATTCTGGCACGAGTTATCTGAAACCGACTCGATGTCTCCCCGGAGCGTTGTATTGAGTGGAGAAGGACACGATGATATCATTCGGTACCGGATGTATCTTACTAAGTCGTTTGGGTCAGGCGTACCAGTTGAAGGGATAATACATTCCTCACCATATGGCCGCTCATCTTGTTCAAAACAACAGTTGGAATCAGATGAGTGACAGTCCGCTTCACACGAACACCCTTTTAAAGAAAGAAAGACCCGTATGTAAAGATACATTTATTAGTATTCCTAAATATCCTTTCCGCTACCACGATGGCGGGTAGGACAAATAATTTCAGTTTTGGAAAATCTACGTTCAAAGTCCTCTTTAAAGGGGGCCAGCGTGCCCAAAAACCTGTGCACGACCTTGGGCCCGTACTATCCTTTAGTCTGGGATGCATGTGTACCCATGCCAGCAAAATTCCCGAATATGGGCATTTAGGTCGTAAACTACGGAAGGCCGAAATGGCCATGTCGGCTAGTCTGCATTAGTACGCTTTGGCAGCGGAAAGGATAAGAATCGTTCGTTTTAAATCTTTGAAAAGAGTGTAAAGAAAGTTCGTTCCGGTTTTTGAAAAGTTTTTGTACACAAAACAAATAAATATATTTGCACCAAAGTTTGCATTCAGTCTTCTGATACAATGACATCATTATGTGTAACAGTTTTAACTGATTTGACTGTCAATGACATGTTTTTGTCTCTTCCGACGTTTCTTTATTTTTGTAGTTATTTACATGTAGTTACTATTTGTTTGAAAAATGAGGTAAGTCTTTCCCAGTGTCATTTGATGTTTGTAGAAGTTGTTCGTATTATTTTCGGCCGTTATTTTATACACAGTCGTTCATTTTCTTAACCCTACTCTCAATTTTCGCTTGACGTTTACGTCACGTCTCGTTCGACGAAATCGATACCATGTACTAGCAAATTCATAGTTGTGCTCCAAATACATGAGTATCCGTCTTTTTCCCATCGATAATTTAAGCATAGGGTATTTTTTAACAATATGAATGTCTAAAATGCCTAAATCTGCAATACTTTCTGTTTGTCGACTCTTCTTTAAATGGCAGTCGACGTAACGTTAACGTATGTTTACTTCTGCGTTCTATAAATCCATGGCAACGGTGCGTATAAGAACGGAATCCAAGCAAAAAAAACCCACAGGTCGTAAATTTAGTACTGTACATTTGCTCCAAATTTCGTAATATTTTGCTTGGTAAAAATAAAAATACGCCATACTTTCTGACCGGAACGAACTTTCTTTACACCCTTTACCAGTGCATGGCTTAGTCCATCACAAATTACTGACAATTTTGAATTAATCAAGATGTCCACACTAGGGCTTTCGATTCTGTATCGTTTGGGATATATAAAATAACACTTATTGCTTAGGTTCTGAAATTAAACATTATGGCCACATACAAGTAACAGGATGTCCGCTTAAAATAAAGAATACAATTCCCTGATAATTCACCGACAGGTGATTTACTAGACTGTTCGCGATGTTTGTAACTCAGATACAGCTGCAAATATGGCCTCCAACCTTCCCTTATAGCCATACTATCACCACTCAACTGATTACTTATACATATCTTATAATAAATACATGTAACCAATAAAGTCATAAAGAGAAGCTACCAGTGGACACAATTTTGTCATCTAATGTTTCCTTGATAATTCCTTGATTTTTGACCAATTTTGAAATTCCCTGATGTTTCAATAAAGTGAATGTTTGGAATTTCCCTGTGTTCATGAGTATGTTGCCACTCAATAGTAAATAAAAACTTACCCCCACAACATTGACTGAGGTCCAAGCTGGCATTCCTTGGTGCATGTGACGCCACAGAACATACTTTAGCTGGACACAATCCTGATACACTTTCGATTATTTTCGATACTAGTATGGGATCGTCATCCGCGTGATTGGTTGCTTCTAGCGCAGAAATACTATGCAAGCACAGTAAATGAATACAAACAGCAAGAATATTTAGCTGCACAAAACACACCATCGTTGTATTTTACTGAGTACTAGAGCTGTTTAGCATACACAGTACTATAAGTAGTATCAATCCACAGCATAAATGTCCACATTCTTGAACATGATTGGTAGATTGACTTCATCCTTGAAACTGATTGGTCGATGGACCACATCATTGGCAGTGATTGTTCGAAACATTATTCACCATATTTTCACCTCTGACCTGATCAGATATTGTCGAGGTGCAATTATAGGTATACGCCTAGGTCATGTTGCTTCTAAAACTAACACTTCTCAGTGTATTAATTAATATGAACAAATGCACTGCATCCAGCGGGGATTTCCCATCAGGTTTTTGGATAATCTGGCAGAGAAAAAACTGACTAAGGAATTTGTTGGCTCCACAGACATCTGGCTGCCAGGCAGCGCCACATAGAACACCAGGCGAACAAATACTTAGAAAAGAGTGTTAGATCTAGGTGACGGATTGAACAGATATGCCCTATAAATAGTTATTATAGTTTTAAACTCGTCTTTTATTTGCTATTTATATTAATTTTCAATTCACCATAATTATTCACAAGTTGGCGCGCTATGCCGTGCGACGACCGTGCGGTGACGTCGCGTTAAATGATATGACGTCATTTCCGACCTCGTCAGATTGTTTTTACGTTGGATTAAATAAGAAAATTAACGTATTTTTTCAATAATGTTCAGGATTTGAATCAGGCTTATATGCCGAAACGTTATTAAAAGAATGGAACTGTATTTATATTTCATATTGAAAAAAAATTAATTAAACAAGATTGGTTCTCAAATCTTGAGCAAGAATTTGCATCTACCGGAAGTGGGACGTGAAAATCAGTCTACCGAATCATTATTCTGCATCCGGTCTGACAAAAAAATATAGGCCATAGCCAATGCAAAACTACAACAACAACAATCACATGTTTTTCGCATGTAATCGTTAATGGGGATTTTCCCGGCGGCTGCGCGGCCGGGGATAAATCCCCTAAAACATAAGTTTGGTAAAAAATAGCGTTGGTGAGTATGTGTCATGTTTCCCATGTAATAGGTCAGCATAAGCACAGTACTATACTTAGTATCAATCCACAGCATACATGCCCACATCCTTGAACGTGATTGGTCGATTGACTTCATCCTTGAACGCGATTGGTCTATTCTACTTCCTTGGACATGACGTAATCATTAACAGTGATGGGTTGAAACAATATTCACAATATTTGAACTTCTGACCGGATCCGCCTGATCAGAAATAGTCACGATACAGTTGTAGTATAATTATGCCTAGGTCATGTTTCTTCCAAAACAAACACTTCTCAGTGTACTTATTAATAAATAAGGTGAAATAACAGGGTTGGTGTGAGAGTCATGTCTCCCATGTATTTGACTAGTAGGTACTCATGTTTAAAGTGAAAGTTCACCATTTTTATATTTTTAGATATGTTGTAATGAACCCCAAACTATCTTCAAATTCAATGTTTATAGCTCCGTATTCACACCATAATTATCTAGGGTAATTAAACTCTCCGACTTGAAGAGCCGCCATATTTACCCCATTTAACTTTGCAGTACTACGTCACAGCGCCGATTAGCCTCTGAGACGAAAGTAGTAAATGCTAGTGGTACATAATAGTTTTTCATAATAGTGTTATCATTTCACGTACTTTGGCAATAAAAATGTCCATAGCCAAATGTTACAATGTTATGCTTAGACATGAAATGAGTACATTTGCAATACCAAACCGTGTAAAAATTAATCAACTGTGTGAAAGATGGATCCATAATCTAGGTGCTGAAAACCTGGGCATTAAAATGTATGCGTACCTCAAAATAGAATTGTTTCTGAAAAATACTTTAAAGAAGACAAACAGTTTATGTGTTAAAATAGATTATGATTATCATGATTATAACCAAATGTTCTGTCCGCAGTATTATACAAAATTATAGCTTAAGTTAAATATTGGCTTAAGTAAAAATCAAGTTTATGAAATTAAATGGAATATCCCACTCGCAACTATAAAGAAATATTTTTAATTAATCACTTGATAATTGAAATAATTGATTCTTAATGATCAATAGACTTAAACTAGGTCATTCAGCTAGTTATAATTTATTTAACCTTTCGACAGCTTGGACTTTAGTTGGGCATTGTGTCTTTATGTGTTTTATGTTTCCTGTGCTCAGTTGGTTCAGTTGGGCATTGTGTTTTGTGTGTTTTTAATGTGTTCTGTGCTCGGCTGGTTAAGTTGAGTGCTGCCTTCCCTGTCTGACTTAATATAATCTTTTTTGAAATGTTAATAAATTCAAAAGTAATGTAAATTATTTATATTTTCAAAGATGTTTCTTTTTGTAATGTATGTTAGGCAACGATGTTGGGATATACACTCCAAGTATGTATATAATCCTCAGCATAATGAGTAAATTCCTGACAACATTCACATTCATTAAGAGTTTCATGATAGCCCATGCATCACATGTGCAACACAACTAACTGCATGGCCGTTCATATTTATATTTTCTACTTTTATCACTTCGGACACTTTTGCTGTTTTCTATATACACAACCAGAGACTATAGATATACAGGGTGTTAAAAAGTTTTGTTTTCAACATTTAATTTCATACTAAATTTTATCTGAGATTTGTACGCAGTGTCCAATGTAATTTGTTTAATCTAAAAGCTGCATTTATTACAGGATAAATAAGAACAATCATTATTCTGGAAAAACCCTCAGGAATTTAACCTGCAAATTTTACATTCTTCTGACGCCAGAACAATTAAGAGCAGTTCTCTGAGAGCACCAAATTTTTTTGGCCACGCAATCTCACAGATTTTGATAAAAATGTGTTAGTTGTGTACACCGACCCCATATTTTAATTTCAAATTTTTCCCGTTTCTTGAAATTTCTCTCCGTTTCCATAGCAACTGGTCTTAAAGTTGGGGAAATGTGAAAAAACGTGAAAAAGAGACCTGTTCTCGAAATATTAATTATTTTTCCAACAATTGCTATGACAACAAATATTTTAAGTTATAATAATAAATTGAAATAAATTACCTAACAACTGATAGCAAAAGAAAACAAATATATACTTTAGTATTTTTTTTAGAGCCTGTTAAACTCGAGGTTTTGAGGCAAAAAACATGAAACTTAATCTTTGAGAACGAACTCTTTTAACACCCTGTAGTCTCTGACACAACTTGACACTGTAGAGGATGGTCTAGATACAAATGTCATTGACAATTCACCAGCTAAGTGTTGTTTTACTAACATTGCGTAAATGGCACGTTAATCTCCGTGTACATAATAATTATGTTAACCGAATGTTCGAGGTCCCCGTTTAATATGTTTGCACTACACCTCATTCAAAATGTACCAGTATTTCAACGGCTTTACACTAATCTGTAAATTGAGGAACTTTCTCATTTTATCTCAAGTCCTCTTTTCGATGACATAGCATAACGAATGAGGTGTCGATCTTGATGATGGACTTTACTGCGTGTAAATTCTATCCACATACTATGTTGTTTTGAAAAATACCAAATCTTAGTTTAATAGTTTTAATGTATGCAGAAACAATATCATGCAATAAAGCGCGGCAATTAAAGTGCCATTTACATGTTCGCAATATTAGCATCACCTTAAAGGTCAATTATGCCTTAATAAATGGCTATTTTTAAAAAGCATTTATTTGGCAACCTATCAGCAAAATGATGCATTTTGAGCACGTTAGGTGAGTCCCAAAGGTGGAAAACACAATACGATGGAAGAAAACAAAATAGCGAAATGTAAACATTAAATGCATAATTTAAAGTCTAAGGGGAGCAACTCTTGCAAAATTAGTATTTTGTCATCCATACATTTTACTAAATGGGATTTTTGGCATACTATTTCAACAGATATAGCTGACATTCTGTCGTAAATTATAGGTTATTTGTGAAAAACATCCTAATTCTTTGTATTTAGTCTATTTACTCGATGATCGGGAAAAAAGTTTTGGGAGAGATAATGTGACTTTAAGAAAATGTAAGTTAATTTTCTGTCATCAACATCTATATCATGTTTTCGTTTTTGTTTTGATTCAGATTTTCATAATGTACAAACACATATCATTCAACATGCCTAGTGTGTACATTAGGAGTTTAAAAAGGGCAATGTCTTGGTATTATGTACAATGTTACTGTATAGCCATGACTAATACGTTTATTCTTATGACGAAAATGAAGAATAATTTACTACAAATGTAACGATAATTTATTACCAATTTATTATTTTCAAAATACTGATGCTTCACTGCAAGAATTTGAAATTCTATTCATAAAATATCATAACAGGCAAACTATTCAAAATTGCTTAATGCATAATGTGCAATAAACAAAAGTACAACACATCCTCCATCCAAAATGGAATCCCCGGTAGCCAGTGTTAACATAATAACAAGACACGAGCGATCAAGCTAGTTCATTCAACGTATAATGATTATCATTAAATGGTTCCCATCCATTCGCTGATTTAAAAAATAATCGCCGTGATGTGTGCATAGTAAGCAAAGCATAAGTTACACAAATTCTAGATTGATAATTTTCTGAAAATAGGGCGTTATTTGGGGTAAAAATGACAAAATATGCAATAAAAGTGTATTTTTTTGGAATCCTAACGCTACAATGTCATTAAGCATTTTAATTAAAAATAATTAGTATTTGCTTTCAATGGATTATGGAGTTTTTTCAGTGAAAATAACAGTGAAAATAACAGTGAAATTACCACTTTGTTATTTTCACTGTTTTAAAGCTGGTTCTAGTATCATGCAGAAAAAGAAACGTCACGTCTACGGCGCCGGGCTTTAATATATGCGTTACGTCATCATGACGTCATAATTCTCACGTCGTGACGTTCCAATTTTGACGTTATTTTTCCAATTAAGCCAATTACGGCACATATTTAATAGGAGTTGAGGCATATAATATACAGAAAATTTGTTGATTTTTGGTGTAAGATCAATTTTATTTCACTCGTGATCACAGAAAATTTAAATTTTCACTCGTGGATATCAAGTACATCGTCGGTTCTATGAGTGTGATGTTTTCATGTGCTCCTGAATAGGCTTAAGCTTCCCATTAATTATGTATTTCGACATTTTAGACTTTTTGGAAAAGTAATAAGGTTAGCCGGTCAAACAATTTTGAGCTTTTACGAATTCAAAGTACAGTTTGGCAATGGAACTGCCATTCACTACACTTTATAATGTATTAGCAAGTATAACGACTTTAAAACATGGATGATCAGTTTAAAATGCTAAAACCACTTTGACAAAATAGTAATTTGTGTGATTGGCTCCAAAAGTCGTTCACATCATGTTACATGTAGCCTTTTCATAACCTCGAATGTCGTATCGACGTGTTCCTGACATGGGTGCACAAAATAGCGGAAACCAACCGCTATATAGTAAATAACTGAGGAGTTGAAAACATATTTAACGATCACAAATGAAATGTCTACCTATAACAAATAATACTTGATTTCCAAGCAAATGTTGTAAATACAGGAATATACAATAATGTAATTCCATCATTTTATTTCTACCATGTAAATATTGATGGTTCCAAGTAGTCTCTTTGATTAGACAAGCTTTGTTTTTAAGAGGTTATTTTTATCAGTTTTTGAACCTGAGATATTTAAGTTCATTATTAGACTTACAAAACACTTTTTTTAATTCAGATTATGTCCCATTTTTGTTCAAAACATATTCAGAGCTGAACAGTGGCGGACTGAATGTCGAAGTAGAAAAAAAGCTAGACACCGAGTTAGTATTTTTTGCAGACATAATTACGTCCGTTTAAGTCTGCTTCTAAACTCGGAGCCGCTGACAGACCATTGGCTTCAGACCCTCTCAGGTTCCAATGCATACATGCAAATGTTTGGGTAATGTGGAGCATATACACGAAGTTCACGACGAATGGCTTAACTAGGTCCTGTGTGTTTTTTCACACAATTATCATACAATTTTTAAAGCCGTTTGTTTGCTAAACATAACAAGTTCTTGTAGTGGATTTGTCTGCAGATTACATGACTAGAAACGGAAACATAGGACTGGCTTTTATGATTAAGAACATGCATTTAACTTTCTTAATAAAAAATGCAGTGCCAAATAGTAGTTCCTGTCTGAACCTTTGTTACGCAATTTTGATCTGTGGAAAGTATGAGATTTCAAGAGGAAGTTTCAGTTGTAAGTTGAAGAGGAAGTTATTACTTCTTGCTGTTAATGCTGTAAGCATGAAACCAGTGAGGTCAACGGACATCCATCGATAAATAGAAATGGTCGTAAAAGACAAGGGGAAAGTAATAGCTCGAGGAAAGAAGATGTATACTTAATTGTCACTCGAGACTTAATCAAGGACATATAAGACAAGTGGGACAAAATGAGGAGTCTCAATAAATGAAGGACATAATTATTCTCCTGAGGAATTGGTATTCTTGGTTTTGAACGTTTTAGTAAATAGTGTCACATGCTCTGGTTATCGTATGAAAGAAATACCACATGATGCCGTGTCGATTGATAAAGTTCACTGACTTCAAATTGGAAAAAGTTAATCAGTTAACCGAATAACTTCAAATGTGCCATGACGCTTAACTATGTCATAAGTGGTATCCGTATGAGTTAGTTTATAGCACATACAAGAGGTATTACATTGTAAAAACTATATACATTTTGTGCATTTTGTTTTGTATTGATATTTCGTCTCTAAAAATAACTTTGTTTATCAAATGTGAATTATATCGTGTCAACTGTACGTGTGTTGATATATTGGTAGAACGTCATTAATTGTCTATGCCATTGGAAAGTAATGTGGCTATTGCGTGATACATTGTAATACATCGTAATACAACTGGGCACTCGCGTTTGTACAGTATTTGCTAGCCATAAAAGCGGGAAATCCTGTCGCATTCATTTTTTACAATAGTCATGTATATTTCATCTTGAACAATGTCAGTATCTTGACATCGTATGGAGACCTTCCAGACATTTCAACTACACCTATACTGAATAAATCTTCTATCTTAACACCTTATTACCTCGAATAGTCATGGACATTACATCGTGAACAGTGTCAGTATCTTGACATCGTATGGAGACCTTCCAGACATTTCAACTACACCTACACAGAATTAATATTCTATCTAAACACATTATTACCTCGAATAGTCATGGACATTACATCGTGGACAGTGTCAGTATCTTGACATCGTATGGAGACCTTCCAGACATTTCAACAACACCTACACAGAATTAATATTCTATCTAAACACCATATTACCTCGAATAGTCATAGACATTACATCGTGAACAGTGTCAGTATCTTGACATCGTATGGAGACCTTCCAGACATTTCAACTACAGAATTAATCTTCTATCTAAACACCTTATTACCTCGAATATTCGAAAAACCAGAGGAGCGTTGGTATCTTCTCACGCTTACGGGTTTCGAGTATGTCTGATATACCGTTTGAAAGAGGATTGAATTTTGGTATACAGACAGCTGTTGTGAAGTCGGTGCTTTGAAATGAATATGATGCCGATGCAGTCACGGTCCATGTCACTGTTACTTTATTTAGAATTTTTTATTATTTATTCTAACATGACTGACGATTTCCCCTATATAGATAAAGACCAAACATAGCGTAATATAACGTTTAATATGCAATAAAACTGACGTCACGTCAGTTTTATTACGTCACGCAGGTAAAGAGGTAAAGTTAACAACATGTTACACTGGCTTAATACGTGCATATAACTGCGCGCTTTAATCACGTTAGAATCGAAATTAAAATATTTAAAAGCCGTAATATACCTTTGTTATACAATGGTTTGTCGTTCTGATGCTTTGTTATTAAGTTAGATCATTCAGTCTAGCTATGACTTCAAGTCGATTATTAGCATTATCTAATCACGTACGAGCTCAGATGGTTGGGATAATACCACATCAGACGGGTGACATTTTGATTAATAATAAAGGCAAGTGCAATTATAGAATTATTGTCTATAACGTCTGGAGTTATCTCAAACAATTACGATGTAATGTCATACGTATCAATGAATCGTAATAAATATATTCCTATTACACCATCGCCAAAAGCCCAACGTCTCATCTTGTACATACATTAAGAGGTTTAATTTGTCATCATTACAAGCTATTGCAACATTATCCTGTACTACATTTGTAGTTAAACGAGTGATTGATACGACGATATCATTAGACTCCCCAATTAGACTCTAAGACAAACTCTTCGTGAAAATTCATATTTACCACTCGAACTACGTATAGTAAGATTTAATGCGAACCCAAGCTTTAAATGGCACATAAAAACCCGGCATCAATAATATGACTGAACAATATAGTATGGAAAAAAAGAAATGTCTAACTCGTAATCGAGTTTTAAAGTCCCTTTCGGCGAAGATCATTATTTTCAACAAATAAAACTTGATTTCTTTGTAATGAAAATACGACACCTAGAAGAAAAAGGAAAATTATACTTGTAATATAAATCGGACAAGGAAGGCAGCATTCGCGAGAATAGCAGAGGATGAAAGACACAAAGAGGAACATACAAAATAAGAAAAGTCACCGATCATAAGTACTAGTCCAAATAACCAGCAAAAAACTGAACAAGAAAACCTGGCATTTAACAGCTATAATTTCCTATTTTCATGTATCGATTTGCCACAATAAAGTCAGAAAACTTCTTGAAAGAGTACATGTATAGTCCCCTTAGAATACCATCAAGTACGCTATGTTTTAAAGGCTGGATCAACACTTCCTTGGAGACCCATCATTAATCATATTCTTAAGATTGAAACAAATTTGCTTATTTCAGCATTATCCTCTCAGTGTTCTATCATTTATCATTTTGTCAATTTGTTTATCAACTGATTCTGATATAATAAGAGAGATTGTGACGCCACCAGAAAGCCATGATCAAACAATCATAAATGAGATAAATGTTCATTAATAATTTAATACGTCCTAAGGCGTTGACTAACACTTCTTTAGTGCCTTATTTCATGAACAAAAGAAACAGGTGCAATAATGTGTCATGTTCTTATACACCAACACACGTCTATACAACATTTGGAGAAGAAATTCTTATAGGCGAAAGCGAACACCGTACTACGAATGAAGAAACAATTAATTTGTAAAATACATTTAGCAATTCATAGATAAGGTCATACTAAATATCCATTCTTGTTACGTTAGTTTGTGATGTTCTCATGTCTTGATGGATTTGTTTAAAACTTTCATTAATCATGTAGATTTATTACATCGTGATTAGACTTTAAAGTACTAAGATTAGCTGGCTGCAAACACTTTAAGCCTCGGTCCCACTTAGCATTGTTTGCCTCGGCGATGTACTCCTGATTTAAATTAATGATCATCCAGGACATCGGGAACAGGTTCTTCGTGGTCTAGGGGAAGCCTCGTGGAAGTCATAACACAGTTTGTAATATCGGAAGGAATTGTGATGAATCAGGTGGTACATGTTTAAAAAAATCGGGAGAACATCGCCGATGTAGAATTCCTCAGTGGGACCTAGGCTTAAGACAGTTTAGTCTGTATTACAAATTCCTAAAAATCTTACTTTTAGTAAAAATACATATATTATATTAAGTCAGACATGGAACTTTAACAGCCGAGCACAGAAAACATTAAAAACAAACAAAGCACAATGCCCAACTGAACCAACCGAGCACAGGAACATAAAATACATACAAGGCAACTAAACAAGTAAAGATTCGCCAAAGTCCAAGCTGTGGTCATTAAAAAAGTCAAGTATGGCTCACGTAAAGTTCAGTGCTGCCTTTTGTCTGATTTTTTATCATCCTTTTAAAGTCACATTATTTCTCCCAAGATCTTTTTTCCGATCATCCAGTAAATAGACTAATTACAAGGATTAATGATATTTTTCACAAAATTAATGACCAATAATTGACGTCAGAATGTTAAATGTATCTGTCGAAATAGTATACCAAAAATCATATTTAAGTAAAATGTATGGATGACAAAATACTGAATTTGCAAGAGTTGCTTCCCTTAGATTATAAATTGAGCATTTTTTGTTTACAATTCATTATTTTGTAAACAAACCAGCTGGAGTTCGTATTTCGTTTTCTTCCATCTTATTGTATTCTCCACCTTTAGGACTCAAAATCCATGGCTCTTCAAAAAAGGTTACCAAGTTATTGCTATTTGAAAATGATCGTTTAAGGCCTAATGTGGCTTTAAGGCAGTCTGTACAAGTGTATTAAAGACCATAAGGAATAATCTACATAAAATAATTTAGAAGTACATCAATCAATTGAAACCAAATTTTCAAAACAAGCTTTAAGCCCATTTTCATTTCTGATTAGCTTCAATGTGATCGGGTTCCATGAAATAGGTTCCACTACAATAACGACGAAATAAAAAATAGTTTCATTTTACCATGTATGTGTAGTTGTTGATAGATGTTTCGAACGAAGTTTAATTTCAGTCTTCTTCGCACACAGTTACTGTAGTATAAATACATACGCAATTTTGAAGCGTTTTATTGACATGATTACAAAGGACATACATATACGTCCTCTCCAGTGATCGTTCATGGTCGTATTTGATTGACTTCATGCACATTTTTATAACAAAACGTATATATGACAGCTAGGACTTGTGCAGTTTTTTTTCTCGTCCGGTTATGTGTAGGGTATTGCGCCGTGTAATTGTTGTATGTTATATTTCCTTTTAGACTCGGCTGGTTAGGTTGGCTGCAGCCTTCCCTGTCCGAGTTTCTATTATATTTTTGTTATGCACATATTAACTTCAAATGTATAAAGATTGTAAGAAAATCTCACTATTCGTAGACGAGAATGTTAGTACAGATGTCTAATTCCATGAACATTAATATGACGTCGTAAAACACAAGGCAAAGAAACAGCTCGAGGAAATAACATCGATACGTTATTGACACTGCAGACGCAATCAATGACATACTATAACGTACGACAAGTGGGAAGTTATTACCATAAAACAATAACTGTAGGACATACTCTCCGGAGGAATTGCTATACGTAGTTCTGAAAGTTTTTAGGAAAGAATGTTTTATTGCTTTAATTATCTTATCAAAGAAACATATCAAGTAACACAGTGTCGATTACACTGCACGTCAACGTTTATCGCAGATGTACTAGAACGCTATTCTACATCTACAGGGACATTTGTATAATATTTTCTGTGAGACATATATCGTATAAAAATTCTAATACGTCAGAGTTCGAAAAGAATTGAAGGAAGAAACGAATGACTCTGAATCAAACAATCTACATATGTGTTACCACTTTGCAATACCAATGCTGCGATTTGTTTGTGCTTTTGAAGTACATGTAATTAATTACTACAATTTGTAGTTTATATACATTACAATAGTCAAAGATTAGCAAGAAGAACGTTGCCTCTTGTTTTGTATTGTATTTGTAATATATATCGTACTTTTTGCGATTACTTTTCCGTTATAAGGATTACGAGCAAATTATATTTTTAATGTGTTCGTTTTGTGCTTTTTTCTATGCGCGTCGTAAAATGGTCACTACTGACCCTTCGCAATTAGGGAGAAATGAGAAAGTTGTGTGTGGCATGCAATACCAAAAGACACTGACGTTGGTTTCGATCAGTTTTCATCAGACATAAATGCAAGAAATAGTAAGCATATATCTTGGCGAATTTATTTCCGCCGTATCAATGGATATTGCGTCTCGCCGACAGCATTTTGCAAATCATCTGGAGATATCCCAGACATAAACGTAGTATTTGAAAACTGGGTTAACCAATGCAGAAACTACGCTGGTATATTGTATGCTGAATGTCTAGCGATTCATCTTTGTTTACTTATTAGTTATTAGTAACTGAGTCTGGGTCTTTTAACGACTTTGATTGATCACGACATAGAGAAATGGAATATTTCATAGAAATTTCAGAGGTTCATTGGCAGCTTCTATAGAATACGTTTTCCGACATCGTATTGAAAATTGTGAAAATAATAAAAGACGAAAAGATAGTTTCAAAACTCGTGTATACTAGACCTACTACGTCTTTCCCTAGAGTGAACAGTTTCTAATAAGGCGAACATATACGTACATGCCCTGTACCTATATATTAAGCCTTAGTTTCTTAGAAGTCAACAGTGTTGAACATTAACACGTATATACCTCAGGCGATTTATTTCACGCTTGTTTGATACTAAGGTATAAGTATAGCAAATAATGTGATTTTATAAAGCATTCATTTCTTAACACTCGAATGTATTTATTTATTTATATATGAGGGGGAACATTTCTTAATTTGGTTTTAATTGAATTCCCATCGATTTAGCTGCAAAAGACAAAAACAAAGTGCACTCTGAAGGTAGCACTCAACAGAAACAGCCGAGCTTAATAGCCACAATGTCAATTATCAGCATAACGTAATTGTACAAGACAGACATTCTGCCGTAGAGCAATTTGGATTGAATCTGTTGTAGGAGAGATAAACGAGACATGAACACCATGTGGTAAATAGACTTTACTAATAGTACGCAATGTTGTTATTGTAAACAAGGTCTGTCGGGACTAATTGACTCAATTTGTCTGTGTACTACAATTAAGCTAGTGTATGAACTTAATAATTATTTTCACACGCATCTTTAAAGAAAACAAATGATCAAAGACCTTTTATACAAACTAAAAGTGTGTACTTTAAGGGAAAAAATATGATGACCGTGAAACACTATACGGATGCGTTGCTTTCTGTTTTTATCTATATTGTTCTACATTTTATCTATATTGTTATTTGATAAAATACCAGCACATAATGTGCCATGCTAACTATTACGGTTAGCCTTTTACAACATGTATATGCAACGTTCATTGTATAAATGTTAATTGTTACCCGCAAGCAGGTGAGATTTTGATAAATATCAACAGGAAATGTTATTATAGAATACTTTGCCAATTACATTTCAAACAATCTTATTAAATCAGGATGTAATGTTAGGCAAATCAATGACCCGTCATTTATACCCTCGAATTACAAAATCGGCATTTTCAAGCAACTATTAACATGTCTATTATAAGATGCTGTCTAATAGACATTTTTACGAATGTCCTTCGCATCTATTTCAACAGGTATCTGTACAAGCACACGAGGATATCAGACACAAACGCGGACACTGAGTTCACTTTGGACTGATAGATTTGTTATAGGTACCATACGATATGAATCATAGTAGTGTCGCCAATGTTGGGTGCATTGTAATCTTGACTGCCATTTCATCATAACATGCAGCATAACCACCTTCTTACGACAACCAATAACATGTACTGAGTATCTCTATATGAATTGTTAATGCATACTTTACCGGGTTGTTGCAAAACAAAACTAAAATCTGCGCTATCTACAACCTGGTTGATTATAGCTGTAATCATGCTGCATATACAATACACAGTCTGTATATATACTACTTGCGTGGTTGAATGTAGATATATCGATGGTATAATGTCACAAAACCGAATATTTCTTTCTGTTCAATATAAGACATGTCGTATTTTCAAAGCCATACAAAAAACTTTTTTCCCCTATTATACAATAAGCTATCTTTCAATGATATTGTGTATGATATTTGTTGACACACACGTAATGTGCAATCATGTCGTATGATAGATATTCTTAAACTTCCCCTTTCAATCAACAACTTGCCTAATGCCAATATATTATTAATGCCTTTACAATATACAATCACCTGTTTTCAAATATTTATATAACGTATTTCCAAGAAAGTCGTTAATACAAGAAGGGCAAATGAGCTTCGTTTACAAACCTCATTTCATGCAAAACACTAAATTCGTGTTTTTTTTTACAAATATCCGAGCATTGGTATGATTCGGTTATACCAAATCTGGATTAGACAATATCACTAGGAAAAATGAGGACTAAATTGCGAAAGCGAAGTAAAAGAAACGTTCAACATCTCGTAATTAAGTTTCAAAGTCACATGAGCATAACAATCGCACACAAAAACTATGATACCCTTTAGAGGATTAGTAACACAATATCTAAACAAAAAGTACAAGAACATGTAACGTCAAATGTCAAATCCGAACCGCCTTGGAGACAGACGCATCACTTATCAAATCCAAAAGGTTTTAACACAATTATATGTTTACATCAGCATTATTCTCACTTCTTTCAACGTTTTATCAGGTTATCTATTCCAAATTTATTTTTTGTCGTGTAATTTACTGATCCGGAAAAAAGTCATTGCTTCGCCTTCAAAATAGTGATAGTCATAATCAAGAAGTCTTTAAAAACAAAAACATGCCATGCTTATTACTTATTTAATAAATCCAGGCGCATTAAATGACGAATGCATTTGCACCTATTATTGTTTTTTCTCATAAATAAAAAACACTGACATTTTGACGTGGTCTCGTTGACATAAAAATGATTACCCTGTATTTTTCACGAACATCAATACACATATGTACCCCAAACACAATACTGTCATTAACACAGGATGAAGAAATCCAACAGAAGTTAAGAAGGGAGTATAGAAAGGGTAGATGTATTCTTGATACAAATGTATAAATCATACATGTCTTCGCCAATCAGTGAAATTTGTCCAGGGATTCGAAAAACACACGTGATCAAGGTATTGGCCAAATGCGCTTGAAGACAGAATAGGGCATTTTGCTCACCGTATCACGTGGTCGCGGACAACCAGCAGAAATTGTTAACAGTGAAACAAGTTGGACCATATATCACTGTTTCATTTGGTCATTTATTATCTCAGCATCGACAACGTATCAGACCAATGTCAGTCGTTTACGACAATTTAACGACACGATAATGCTAGCATAAGATCTTCATAACTCTTAAATGTCTGCACGGAATTTCGCTTGATTTAACAGAATAACCGATAGTTGTCCGTTGTGCAGTATTAATGAGATTGTCGTATCTAGCAGAAATGGCGAGTTTTGTCCTCTGCCAGTTATAAGAGAGAAGTTTATCAAACTCGATGATGGTGTAATTGAAGATGCTACTGATCGGTCTATATGATAGCTATGGCTTTCCATTTGTCAATCGTTGGACAAGATCAGATTCCTAGAGAAATGAATAGTCTAATCAACTGGAGAGCTAACCAATGTAATCTGGTACGAACTACGTTCATAGCTTATGGTACATTGTCATTGTGTACTGTAGGACATTGTTAAAGTCACCATTATTACTATTATTCGTAGGTGAACAATAAGCAAATAGTTTACATTTATACGAATAAAAAGTTCCTGAAACAAACATTTAGGACTACCTCGTTTTATATCGTGTGAATCTACATGTATATCGTTTACAACAAAACATACATGATGTTTACCTATAAAAGAAACTAACTCCCGGGTTTTTTCAATTTATACACGAGGATATATAAAAACGTATATGTATTGTAAACAGTTGTTCTTGATTGTGATAATACCAAAAGATCATAATAAGGAAAATTACAAACAATAGTTACTGTGCCATTTTGTAAAGCTGTATGTGCCAATGACCTGCATAAGGATGCTTCGTTTCTTTCAAAAAAGCATGCACATTTTGTCTGTTCAGTGTTGCTTGTGTGCTCGTGGTCTTTTTTTAAGTCGTCTGGCTCTGTCGCTTCGTATTTGTTTGACCGACTGAGGCAGCAGGCTATGTTGAATTTCGTATTTTGTAACTGTCAAGCCTTACGTGTTTAATTTTATAGCTTTGCCTGTTTTATTTTTTATTGCGATTGTTTCATCACGCCTCATTGTCTGTCATCCTGACTTTTGTCAACATAATTGATCAAATTTGGCATAAGACATTAATTTACCAAGGCAAAATGACAGAGTTAAGTCTAGACGTATTATGAATGTTGTAAACAACAAGCCATCAGTCGTCACAAGTTGCTACCGAATGGAATGTCAATGTCTTACATGTAGTACATATACCAGTGAAAACAAGAAACGTCTAATAGATATATATACATGTAGCTCGTTGGCCATAACTCTAGCCTTATCAATAAACAAAACTGGATAACATAAACACTGCATGATCGATTGTCCGCTTGCTATCAGTGAAGATTATAAGAGTATATGCATTATAAGTGATAAATAAATGTTCAATATTGAACAAAAATCGAAAAGCAATTAATTGTCTTTTTTATTTATAAACGAATGTACGTGTTATTATCGGCGGACTACGAGTAATACAATGTATATAGCGTTAATAATGCTGATAATATATCTCAGTAACTACGTACTATCTTTCAATCTTGTTTTGCTGACTACCAGAAAGTGAATAATTTAACACCAATGCTACTATTCTGTTCAAGCTCACACGTTAACGATAGCAATATTGCTACAATAATAAAATATATGTAAATATTTAGTTTCGTTATATGCCCAACGCTTTTCATAAAACCTGAACTAATGGCTCATATGCATAAAATTCACCTGTGTAACTGATATTTCGTAACAAAGGTTCAATGGCATTCAACAAAACCATCGTAAATTGATGTCGTAGAAATAATGGTAGATGAAATGGACATGATAACAATATTTATATTATATTGCTGATCTTAAAGCGTTATTGATAACAGTAAACATCATCATATCTCTATCATTAAATAGAATCTCGCAATATTCGATTGATATAATTGATGTATGGAGATACAGATCATCATGTCGCAAATATGCGCTATACTAAGTCAAATATGAAATCACTCTAGTTCTCGTCCACAATAAGACATTTATGTCTTTAATGACATGTATTCGCTAGAGTAAAAATATAATATAATAACGGACTGGGAAGGGAGCACTTATAGGCTTACCCAGCCAGGAACAGAAAACATAATAACATCACATACCACAATCAACGACACAATGCCCAAAACATAAACGAGAAAATGAACTACCCAAATCCCAGCTGCCAGGTGGCTTCAGCAATCAAAAAGCCAAATGATCCATTTGAATGACCCTAGTTTCAGCAGTAAAAAGGCTAGAAAACCTAGTTTAGCTGTCTAACGACCTAAACAGATTAATGATCAGTAATAAAAGCTCCTATTTATGAGGACACCCTGCTTGCAGATTTGTTTCTGGTTCGCTCCAATGCAGAACATTTTGGTATTTTATGACATATATTTGCTGAGCTTCATGTATGCCCATCTCAACTGATTCGTTTAAATTTGTTAATTTCCTATTTGATCACATTAGCTAACTGGAAGTATTGTAAGACAAATTCACCGGAAAATATACATCTATGATACTTTATTACGTGGCAAAGCAAACATAAGTTTAAACAGTTCCAGTGAATTTAACAAATACAGTACATTGGTGTATTTTAGGCACGTAACAGTTCCACAGAGATAGAGATAGCACTAGAAGCACAAAACGTACAGTGCTTTTCATAAAAGTAGCCCCGGTGAATACGTACATAGCTATATTTTGTTCGGTTATGACGTAAGAATATTTTATTTAACCAAATCAAGGGTCATATTACATGACATGTAAATAACAGTATAAAAATCTAATGAACAGTAAAATAAACTAAAATGACACAAAATAAGGATGCTAAAGAAAAGAATGAATTAATATCCATTTTGACGACATTATATATCAATGGTTCTCCGAAATCTCGTTTTTTTTAAATTGAGGATGTTTCCTGATACAACATTTTACATAAATGTACGGTCTATTACAATCTTTTAAATTTACTTGCTTTAAGATGATACATTTCTTAATGTCAAAATAATGTTTCTAGAGTACTGAAATTATAGCAAAACTTAAAATTGCAAACTTATCATGAACGAGTTATAAAAACACTCTCGCCATACTTATCTGAAAACAACAAAAACATTTTCACTTCGTTAAAATTGTACCACAATGCCTAGAAGAAAAGTGCAGCCAGACAAATATAAGAAATAGCACTGTCCCATTAGAACAAGCAATACATTTGAGAGCGCTTGGCGACCAATGATTTATTATCTAATGTAACTAAATTGCACGACATTCCACCATCTGTCATGTTGGTTTTAGTTTTCAGTTTTTCTTACACGCTACTATATCAAATAAGAATGGCTGTGTCACCACTAGACAGGTCAAATTTCAATTATTCAATAATAATAATAAGAGAAAAATCAAAATATAAATCATTTAATGCACCCGGAAAAAGTGACTTTCTCGTTAACATACATATAATGATCCAGTTAAAGGTTATATGTTATATCTGACAACACAAATGCTGATTCTAGGCGCAATATTGTCAATGACACAGAGGATAAAGAAGTCCAACAAATATAAAACGAAATGAAGCCCGCCAAACAAATAGCTAGTCACAAAGCTGGGACAGACATGCTACATGTAGTCCTGACATACACGCATAGTACATGTATACACTTATTTCATGTCTGTTTGGTTAACAGTCATAACTATTGTTCCGAGGTATCGGGGAAGACTTTTGAACTGTTGCACGAGGCCGATAGTCTTCCCCGATACCGAGGGACAATAGTTTTGACTGTTAACCCAAAACAGACATGAAATAACTGTTTTATTACCTAATACTCTATATAAATGTATTAACTACAGTAAAGTTCTATGTATACAACAAACAAATAGGATATTTCTAAGACATTTGGTCATACTAATAGTGGATATTTTTTGTTATAAATTCAAGACTGTAATTATCCCCATGATTTTATTATCAAACAAATAAAATCGTCATGTAATGAAGCAAAAAGGGACAAAACATTGTTCAAGAGTTAAATTACAAATACGCTATAGATCTAGCAGGGTGTTTTTGCAGGAATTTATATTGCACATCGTAGTGCGCAGGTAACAGTTCATCCATGGGTGTAACAGTCAAAACTGTTGCCCTCCTGGCAATGAAAGGTTTCATACCTGAATCTAAAAATAAACATTAAGACATGAAACAGTCAAAAATAACGAATTACTCGTTATATAGAGTGCTAGGTAATAGTGCTACCTGTAGCATAGGATACAGGCTGATGATGTATTCGTGTCTGTGTGTATCGACCATATTATCAATACTTATATAAACGCGTCACAAATTACCAATTTTAAGTATTTTGTTCTTGGTTCTTGGTTCCCGTTTACTGTACAACATTTTCGCTGATTCTGTTCGACATTTATCATCTCTGTAAAATGACAAAAGGCTTAAGTATGAGACATGATCAATGACAATTTAACGACCAGGTACTGTGCACTATGGGAGCATAGTACAAAGTTCTTACATTACTCTGGTCAATGTTCTTCGAATAGTGGACATTATAAATGGTGTTGTCTTGTTTAGGAGTAATAACGAGTACATGCAATTACTTCCACAAGTCGTAATACTGAAGGTATTTATATCCGATTTAGTGATTGAAGATGGTTATGACCGTTAGATTATATTATAAGAAGACTTCATTTGTTAATGGATACTGCGAATTGAACATATCATTGACATTCGGCTGATAATTACACACTGAGATGTCTTCATGTGCATACAGTGACACATTTATCAGGTGATTTCTACATTTACATGCATAATATAAGCAAATGCACCTCGTACGTGCTTGAAGCTTGACTTTCTCGTGCTTAGTAGTTTGATCAATATTTTTATCTAATGATTTTCCACTCGGTCTTTTATGTGTTTGTACATCACTTATATTATGATGCATTGTCGCCTGTTACGTGTAATATCCTTAGTTTAACCCATGTAAAACATTATTTTTCAATGCAACGTACATTTAAATATGTTAGACGTGTATTTTGAAATTGTTAATCAGGAATCGCAACGTGTGCGATTTCTTCAGTTTGTACAAGGAAGTAATTTACTCCAGAAAATTTCAAAAAGTGAAGAAGTATGTACACTGTACTAATTAATTAGCTCATATCTGAATATTTAACGGATTTTTAGTTTTTATGTCCTAGTTGATCCAGTGATATGAAGCAAAGTTAATTGACAAAACATGCATACTTGCATTTAATTAATTGCGTATAAAATATTAACAGACAGAAGCTAATTGTCTGTAGTTAATTTGATTACAGATGTGCTGACGGTACAATACGAAAGGAAAATGATTCTAAGCCTTGCGCCCGAGATTGCAAAAACAATATAACTGTCAAAAAGGTGATTGGTAGCATTGAATAGAAACAACAGAACACGAAAGTCACAAACAAGACCACACAAATGACAGGTACAAATAGACAATAAAATATCGGGCAGGGAATGCAGCACTCAACTAAAACAGCCGAGCACAGAAAACCGAAACAACACAAACCACAATCACACGGCACAATACCAAGTACACAACCGAACGAGAAACTAAACCAAACCACTGTAGTTTCAGCTCTCAAAAAAGCCATAGGATATCATTATAGCTAAACCATTGAATGACCTAGTTTCAGCTATAAAAATGCTAATCGTTACGGCTTGTATGCAAATAACGTCTATTTGCCATCATGGGTTGTAGTTATCATTTATAATTACTTCCCTTTATAGCTAATTATGCACAGAATTCGAAGTCCACAGTGTGTAATTCATTGCGGAGTGAGTATATAGGCTTGTTTGAAGTATCCATTTTTAGGGATGTGGATGGTTCGGTCTGACTCTTGCGTGGATGGCTAGGCGCAGCCGTCGTTTCTGTGTGGCTTTGGATTGTTAGTGCGCTACAGTATTTGTATATATCAAAACTGTATGTAGTCTTATCAATTAGATCTACATACACTGAGCGGCTATGAAAATCAAGATAACTTGTTTATTTATTAATATTTCTCAACGAAATCTTGTGCGTGTTTTTGACTACCAATGGATTGTAACTCGATGTTCTTTCCATCTAAATTCGCTGAAATGGTGCATTGAGCCATGGAATGTATAAAGCGAAGCACGTAAGAGGAATTGATTTTACAAAAATGTACGATGCAATTATTATTTTATGTAAGGTCAATTTGAATAGTCAATCAATCGACCATTTCGAAAAACACCAAATCAGTCGATTTACCACTCCGCAACATAGTGGTCGTGAATTTTCAAAAACGCTTGATAGCAATGTTTCAGATTCACCGAAAAATACTACCAATTTTACAGCCAAGGGGAAGTCATTCTGGATAGAGATAGAGTGAACAAAATTCATTTTTTTTCTGAATCTAAATTGAACTTTATATTTATCTGTGTTTTACTTTATTTCTGTCTCCATGATATGCACGGACACTTGTCCCCGAACTTTATACGACGAATAGGTACACATTTGCATTAACAATCTAAAACAAAAAAAAGGACATAGGGCATACATTTGCTTTTGTTTATGACATCGTTGTTTTGTTGTGGCTGTAAAGGGTCTTATCAGATTGTCATGGAATGAAATGGATTGTAATGCCATATATCTTGGCTACACATGCTGAAAATTTACGCTATGTAAGTGTAAGTGTTGGGTTTTTAAAGCCGCTCAGTGTAAAATAAGATCGCTATGATGTATTGGAACATACATTGAGGGTATCAGTGAAACATATTGAAAATATATATTGCTGGCAAATACGTATGTAATCCAAAAAAAATAAAGTTGTTATTTTTATTATTATCAGAGTCAACACGAGGAAAGCATCGCCGAAATCACCCATTAGGGACCGACGTATAATGAATTTAAAGGTGCTGCCTCACAGATTGGGCTAAAACTTTTGTTTATCGTGATTTTCCAACCTAGGTATTAATACCCTATAGAATTTTTTATGTAAAAATACTAAATAACTACAAAATGCCGAAGTTTCTCAAGTTATTTTGGATGTCAGTGTGGTTGTTTATGGGATATACAGCCAACTATACCAAAATTACGCGAATATTTGACAACTTTATATTATTTTTGCAATACACCAATATGTGAGGCAGTCCCTTTAATGTAAGTCAGGAGGAATACAAAGTACAAACAATTATTGTACGCGTATATCAAACCAATATACGACATTATTACATTTCCATAAATCACTTAAATAGCAAGATTTTATGTAATGACAGGGTAGCGATGTTGTTTACTTGATCTTTAATTTTATAAGGTTAGCAAGAATATATATTATCACATCCATATATTATCACATCCGTATATTATCACATCCATATATTATCACATCCATATATTATCGCATCCACATAATTTCAAATCCAGATATTATCACATCCATATATTATCACATCCATATATTATAACATCCAGATATTATCACATCCAGATAATGATAGCATTAAAATTGTCCTTATATGTTGATGCTTTTAAATGCGACCAAGGTCGAGTATTTGCACATACTATTCAGAAAAATTAAATAGTACACAGGCTCACTCTTGTGACTGTACAAAGGTCTCCAGTTTCCTTTAGATTACACTTAACTAATCTTATATAACATGTAAGTGTGCTGTCTAACATTTATTTATTGATAATTCACGAACTTTTGTGTGTGCTCTATTGACTACCAAGAGACACAGGCAACTGTATCATTGATAAAGAGAAAAAATGTTTTTTATAAAATTTATATTATCTTAGATATTATAATATACAAAAATGTTTTTATTTACTCTTTATTAATGATACAGTTACCTGTGCCAAGAGATCGCAACATTGTAAAATTGTCGAGCCACAAAGTTCAAAAACTTAAGTTACGGCTCTCATACAACAACACATATTTTGCATTCTAAGGAAAATAACTTTTGCACATGTTTTCATCACTGTCATTCTTAGTCGTTACCCTTTAATATCTTTATCTTCTTCCAATATTAATATTCCGAAACTGGAGAGCATTTCTTTTTGTTCTCAGGTCGAGACCAAATTTTCCTCACTTTATGTGACGTCATCAAAGGTTGTTTGTCCGAGAAAAGAACCAACAAATGGTTCGCTATTAGTTAACAATTGTCCTTAAGTGTGACTAAAATCGATGTTAAAGGGGTATGCCCTGGAATTGAAGTGTCTCGAATAGCAATCAAATTGGTATCATTTTATTACCTAAGTCAAATAATGAAAACCGTGTAAAAAAGTTATTATTTTCTTTTATTCTATATACAAAATATCGGAGCTCGCGTTATAGAGTAATTTTTTAAGTCAAATTCTTATTTGACTAATAGTTTGTTTTACAAGTGATAAACGCAATTTTGTTGTATGCAAATACACTCCAGTTTCTGGGCATGCCCTTTAAGCTATGTACAACTTTTACACATCAACTTTAATCTCTTTCACCCATTTCTGATCTCTGTCGTGTCTAAATATGTATGGTGGCTGTTTCTCTAAAGCTTCTGTCTGCCTTTCATATAAGGCTGTTCTGCATTTAAAGAGGATCTTTTCAACGCGCATTTACATTGCATCCAAATAAATAGCCAGTGTTGGCTACAGTTGGTCTACACATAATATAATTCCAAAGTCTGCAAAGCGGGGCTTTACTTAATGTGTTCCTTCAAATCGGGTGTTTACACATCGGTGAATTTTAACACATGGTATTTAATAAATCTATAACGTTTCTTTTAGAACTGACGAAGTATGCTTCTCATTGATCATAAAAAGGTATTTGAATCAAGATCATCAACATTATAGGAAGTTTCAGATAAGTGCCATATCGCTCGCTGGCTTAGAATGAGAAGGGGCTCAAACCGAATTGTATCTCCATACCGTCTCCTTGATACATCAGCAACGTTGCAGGTCTACTTCCATTGTAATAAGTTACTTCCGTCTTGTTTTCATCGGCAAATAACTTAAGGATGAAGGGCGTGTGTGGATATATTGGTGGAATTATATATCTGTATCCCCAGTATTTGGTTGGCACCAGGTGTTCTACCAGAGATTCACCGACGTCATAATTTACCGGTATATCACTATTGCTGAACCCGACACTACTGCTACTGGCTTGTTGCTGGTAAATAATGCACCACTTAGATCATGGTTGACAGAGAGTTGATAGGTTCCATATGTCATTATTTGTGTAGTGTTTGACCTGACTGTGCCATTTAAAGTGTAGCTGGTGTGTACATCCGTGTTGTTTTCCGTTCCAATTACCAGGATTTCATTCATTTTTTTACCCCACGGAGTATATGAAGCAACAACATACCGCGTACCTAACGCAGATGCTGGGAAGACAAAAATTCTTCAGTAGCATCACCATAAGTCACCATAGAAACCAACGAAATGTTAGCGTCAGCGTACACTTCTACAGCTTTAGATCGGTTAGGCTCTTCCCAGTAATTAAGAATAGTTGCTAGTAATGATACAGCTACTGAATTATTAAAACTTCTATTTTCGTCATAATTAATGTAAGGCACAACAATTCGAACATTTGTTGTGGTATTCGTTGATGTTGTTATAAGTAAATGTACTTCCTTGGTGTACACTTTACCATTGGCTCCGATAAATCCAAAAACGAACTTCTTTCCAGTAGAGGCTGTGTGTATAAAATTGTCTGAATTAATCATTAAATACAAACAAAACAATAGAGCACAAAGGACTCTATGTCGCTCACCTGTCGTAGTAGTGCATGCAGGCCCCTATGTTGAATTCTATAATTTACGATTTCTTTCTAAGATTAATGAATATGCAGCCTCTATTCCATGTGCAAGGTTTTCACATACGTGTATACTGACCTAGTACATCAGGGTACTGTTTTATCAAAGGATTAAAGAAAAATCTCAACGTTACGCTCAAATTTAAATTCTTTATAATTCAATAACGACTGTTAATTGGTGACGGAAATGTGATTCATAATATCTGTCAAAATTTTCAATTGAGACAGCTTTGATATGATTGAGTAAACATACATATAGTTAACTCATCAAAGACGCTCGTGCTTTAAAGGGGCATGCCCAGAAACTGGAGTGTCTTGGTTTGCTTACAACAAAATTGCGTTTATCACGTGTAAAACCAACTATTACCGAAAAGTCAAAATAGAATTTGACTTAAAAATGTACTCTATAACGCGCGCTTCGATATTTTGTATATCGATTGGAATAAAAGGCTGTCAGCCTTTTATTGACGACAACGACATTTAGTTATTCTTGATATATACATTTAAAAAAAAATAGCGGGATATTTCGAAACCTTTTTACAGGGTTTTCATTATTTGACTTGGGTATTAAAATGATACCAATTTGATTGCTATTCGAGACACTTCAGTTCCAGGGCATGCCCCTTTAAAGTGTTATTTGATATGCCGTAGTATATACTTTCATGAGTGTTTAAGTCAACAATCATAATTGCATTTAGTTTATACTAATTTATTTAAGGTCGATTGTGAAACAAGTTTTTCCAACTTATATTAATCACTCTCGACACCTCATTCCTGATGTTATCCATCGCCACGAGGGTATGAGAGGATAGAAGCCAGTTTCCCTTTTATGCTGAGCGTCTAGCAAGGGAGTTTCTGGTACCATTTTTATTTCGTCTTTGGTATGACGCGGCCAGGGATCGAACCCGAGACCTCCCGCACTCGAAGCGAACGCTCAACCACTAGGCTATCGAGGAGGCGGTATTTGATGCAATAATTATATTTAATGTAACGTCCAGTTGGCCGATGATGACGTCAATGCCTATTTTAGTGTGGCTTTAAGCCTGTCATCTTATTTCGATACAATTTGCAGAAACCATGTCACAAATTTGTGTGTCTTTCATCTAGACAGTTTCTCATAAGCAATATAATATTTTTGCATTGTTACGATGGTTATACAGTTTGAAAATTGCTGTAAAAATTATGTTGCCTTTCATTATGTTTTTAAATGAATGTCTTGTAAATCACACATTTTTGTACGACATCGTTTATGACGGAATGAGGTCAACATCAGTCATGTACTTTACATAAGATAAAACTTTATCACATACGCTTTCAAATGATATATAATACATACATATGAGCCGTTCTCCAGGAAAACCGGGCTTAGGTACAATACTCGTATATAGAAATAATGTAATGAGATTAAGAAAAGTGTCTAAAATGAGAAAAATGGAATGTTCATTGTAATTGGACAATATAGTAATATCGCTAAGATTTTAATTTTCTCTTTAACTATGTTAAACTATATTCTGTCTTTGCTATGGTGACCACATTCTTGAAAAGAGTCCATATTGAGAAAAACAAGGAGTAAGTGGTTAAAAGCAGTAGCTACTTTTTTCTATTAGAAAACAATAACCATTTTGACATGTTTTATTAGAATAAGAATACAATTATAAAATGTGACACGATTTTGAAAAGGTTACGTCTATAATGATCAAATACTGGATTTGTGAAAAGCTTGTTAAAGTACGTCAAATACTGTTTGAATGACATTTGCGACGTCACTGAAAAATGTAGACGGGTATGGTTAGTTTTAAAAGTCTACAACTTTGTAAATGTATGTAATAATTTGATCAATTTTTAGAAACTGTTCATTAGAGACTCGTCTTTCTAACGATATAATATAACGATTTTCGTCACTTTGTCACTAAGCCCGGTTTTCTGGAGAACGGCTCATATATTTTATAGGAACGAAAAGTTATAATAGTTTGAAACAGTGACAGGTATTATGAATCACCCTGTATGAATTCATTAACTAAATCATTATTAGTATTGCAGCTCCATTTACCACACTTTATTATTGTAAACAAATTATAAAGAACTTAAATTTGACCGTAAGTTCACGATTTCCGTAAGTGCTTTGATAAAACAATACCCTGGTGATTCTACTCTACCTAGATTTCACATATCGGAAATTATGACAATTTGAACTTTCAAGAAGAATAAGTAAAACAGTATTTACAGCCTCTCTAGCAAAGTTTGCAAACTCGAGGTTTTCGTATGATTTGACGTAGTGAACAAGTTTCTATCACCAGATGACCAAAAACAAACTTGACGTCGATTTTGTTGAGGTGATCATTGTTACTTCATAAATACGTATAAGGTCAATTTTAGTATTTAACATACTTACATGTCGTTTCACAGTGATCAGCTGACGCAAACTGCACATACATGTACGCAGTGCCTATGATGAACTGGAATTTAATACAGACATAGGTAATTAAATGTTTTAAAAAATCATCCAAATGCATGGCACGGGGTCGAGAGTTCAATGCTCTAGACTACAAAATCCGGTGGTTTCTGGTTCGAATCTCGGCCTGGGATAATGACTAGATACAAGATACGGTAAGATTTATTTCAACAGTACAAGGCCACCGGCCCAAAATACAGAAAACATGATTCGATAGCATTCTTGAGAAACGTTATTCAACTAGAGATGGAACCTTTTGGTAACCCAGATATAGTAACGCGTGTATCGGTGATTTACACAGGGGAATCGATTCAGAAAGCTAGGGAAGTACACCCGCATTCATTGTATCATACAAAGTTCTGTCTCTTACTTCGAAGCCGGAGGTCATTGGCCAATTATGCAGGGAGTTAACTAGACGACATGCATTTTACGACCGCCTCATTCTATCACAAGCAAATATACAACAATGCAATCTTTTCAATATAGTTTTAAGTTAAAGTCGATGTTTGTTCAACTTTTATGGAGTTTCCATAGTTTCATAAAAATGCATAATTGATATTAGATATACATAATGATACATGTTATTTTACTTAATAGTATGATATAAGAAAGAAAGTTTAACGTATAAAGTCGCATCCAGAATAAATAGATTTTACGCTTAAGTCAAGGACAATTCTGAGTGTTTGAATAAACACATCCTTCACTCCAAAATGTAACTACATTTATAGTCCAGTTAGGATATTGTGACAGTGACGTTGCAGTTTATGTGTACGCAAAAAAACCACAACCATTGTCTAAACAGGTAGAGCGAAGTTTAGTTTGTTAGTTTAGCAGTGAAATTATAGTTGTTTGTACAGTATAAGCCTTTATAATTGGTTTTACACCGTTATTCTGACTGGACTTATACATATGTTGGTAAGCATTGTTGAAAAATTATTAATTTATACAAATTGAACGTAAGTATATTTAAATAGGTGAATAAACATAATTTAATTCTAAATACATTTTATATTAATATTTCATTCTTGTAGTATTGCCCCCGTCCTTCTCTTGTATTTCGTTTCGGCAAGACCATGACTCAGTGGGGAATAGCTGTGTATATATCTATAAAAATATTTCATGTTACAACTGGTGACCGAACATTGCTAACGCAAATTTCTACCATACTCTGGCCACCAACACTAATCTACTTTAATTAAAAGTAGATTTGTTGATATTCAATTTAGGTTATTTAATGTGGAATTCAGTGTTTTATGTAACTACAGTATGTGATTCTGTATTGTTGGTATACATGTGCTCATTACTATATGCTCAGATCTGTTATACGTGTAGAGTGAGCTCTTGGGTGTATTTATGTTTGAGTGTATTTATGTTTGCCATTTGCTACTTGTTGTTCCCTTGTATTCTTGCAATTCGTTGTTTTCATATTTTGTGTAGATTTGTTTTATGTATGCATTATGTCAGGGATAAACTTAAGTATGTATTTATAAATTTGTCCCCATGTCTTCTTGTGTATAAACATTGTCATGTCATAATATTGTAAAGCTTTGCGATTTAATTATCCATATCATGTTCGATGCAAGTTATTATCTATGTGCTCATAAATTGCTCCTGATATGTGTAATTATGCTTACTAATCTTCTCGTCAATAATGTATGCTTGTAACATGCTATACTTATGTTGAGTGTATGCTTTGTATTTATTGTTATATAATAATATATATGCTCTTCAATACTGGAGGAAATAAAGATAATATATATAATATGTTTCGATAAAATATCATACCGGGTTAAAATTATTTATATAATGGAGCCACGTGGCTCGAACACTATGCTCTAAAATAAAATCACTTTGTCTTGCTTTTACTGACGAGAACATTATTCATAACAAATCATCAAGAATTACAAGCAATACAGAAGTCCCCTACCGGTTTGAATCCATGACCCTGTAAATTATTTTACCATGTTTATGTTGCTATGACAATCACAATTTTTGTCCGATTTAAAAATACTTAGATGTGCACTCACAAACAAAGTTTCATAAACCTAGCTTGGAAACAGAGTAACTGTTTGAGTTATGACAGGATTGCGGACGGACGGAATACAAACCTATAGTCCCCTCCAGTTGAAAACCGTATAGTATAGTAGGGGCACATACATTACAATACACAATATTTATGTAAAACAAGAATGGTGAAAAAAATACATGCAGGGAATGTTATTGGTTTGTAGACCGATTAATATTTGCAAAGTATATGAATTAAGAAAGATTTATTACAGTTCATCTTGATGTTGATGTTAATAAATTGGTCAAATTTTGTATAGCAGGTCATGTACAATAATATCGTTTTAAATATTTACGTCGTTAAACTCGGAGTATTTCGGACATATTAGTAAGAAAGGTTACTCATTTTCTTCAACTTAATAACAAATAAATCATACTGAATAACTCACTTACATTGAGCAGAAAAAAGAAGCGCGCATCCTGTTGTCCAAGAAATCCATATTCACAAGTAAGTGCGACTCTCGCGATCACAGACAACTTTTTGTCTCAAGTGTCGAAATGTCGGATAGATAACAGTACAATTTACTGTAAACGCATACAACCGTGTGTAGTTTTATAAATACTTGTCTTTATCTTGTCGGTTAACATTAATAATACACACTCTTGACTCTGTCGCACAATTCACAATCACAAAATGAATCTGTGTTAAAAGTAATTTTTACAAACGGCACTCCTGATAAGATATGGAGAAACTACTCGTTTTTGTTACCAATTTATAATTTGATAGATAGCAATGTAACTGATAATATGGGTCATTTGTCATTTCTACTGCCGAGATAAAGATTAAGATTTTTTATCACTTAAGTTCAAATGCTAGGGTTTTATGTTGTATCACCACAAAATATGAATAGTCAGGGTTGGTATTCACCAAGTTTAGATGTATCTTAGAAGTTTATTAAAGTTTTAAGATGTCCTTAAGTTTATTAGCTAAACAGGAAAATCTAGAGTATCTTTTGGGGGAGGCGTTAGCCTCTAAAAGATAGCATTGCCTATTTCTTACAGGTACTGCCTAACGTATTGGTGTATTGCAAAAATAAAATAAACTTGACAAATATTTGCGTAAGTTTGGTATAGCTGCCTGTATATCCAATAAACAACCACACTGACATCTAAAATAACTTGCTAAACGTCGGCATTTTGTAGTTATTTAGTATTTTACATCCTATAGAATTAACACTACTACATGTATTACTTAAATTTCCTAAAATTTGTTTGCATTCGATGAAAACGAATTGCAAAACGAACTGAATACCTCACTGATGTTTACGCTGTAGTTTGTTCATGTTACAGTTCGATCACGTGTGAATAACATTGTTCACAAGTATGTTGGAAGGAAACTCTGTGCTATTTTTAAAAGGAAAAATGTGCAACGAGTGCACGATATTGGGAGTTGTTTAAATTGATTTTTTGCACCAAATCTTCCATAAAGCAATCTTCAGTGAATTTCTATTACATAAATAATTGGTAAGTTGAAAAATTACGTCATACAAGATCTGTGATGCAGCACCTTTAAACCTGGAACAATATACGAGTGGCGAATAAGGCAAGTTGCACGAGTATCCAGTGTAACAGCAATGACGCATCTTTTTTTAGAAACTCCATTATACTTTCGACATTAAGTTTCATAAAAAGCTTCCGATAATCAATTCATTGATATGTTTCATTTCAAGCAATAATTTAAATACCTTATACTCGTGTTATTAAAATTGTTTCAATGTTTAAAATGTGTTATTTCCTTTAGAAAATTACGAAGCTCGTTTCCATTAACCAGCTAATAGCCACTTAATTTCAGAGTGGAATTATGTTCAATGTAAAATGGGTGAAAATGGAATGCGCACAGTTAAATAGTACGGGATATTATCGTGTTTAGAATCGATATTGTATTTTGTCAGTGAATAAAACACAGGCACTCTTTCGGATGCGAAATAAATCGTGCTACGCTACAAATGCTACAAATAAGCGTATAACATGCATTAATACACGTACAAGGGTCGAGCCATATGCCAAAACTTAAGTAAAGGTCCTTGACGGTCCTCATACGACAACATACATTTTTCATTCTAAGGAAACATAACTCTCGCTCATGTTTTTATCACAAGCAAACGTAGTCGTTTCCCTTTAATAACTTCAATTTCTTCCAGAATCAATATTTCGAAAATGTCGAGCTTTTCTTCTCCTTGTCAAACAAGAAAACATGGAATAAATCGGGTCGGGTTACCCTTCTCATGCAGCCCGAAAAAAGGAAACTTATGATATTATGATGCGGTACAACTTAACTTAATCAGCCGGCGTCAGAACCACGTAAACGTAAACCTTCCTCCATGTTTCCCGTTCGCGAATTTATTTCTTCAAATTTGAAATGTTTTACTATCATTATCGACCATCAATACAATGATATTATGTAATAAATACCAATACTTACGACATCTTGCTCGTAGCTTTAAGCGGATATGACAATTTCTTACATAATATTACGTAATCATTATATAATAGTGTAATACATGTAGCAATCGATGTACTTACTTACTGGCGTTCGCTCTACACGACCACGCCAGTATCTGCGATGAAGGATGCGGTTCTTCTCAGGTCATCAACGTCTCCATAGAGTTTCTGGTGGAGAGTTGTGTCTTGAGGCCACTTCGCTGCTCGCTCCTGGTCGTGACGATTACATCTTTGGAGGATGTGTTCAGCTTTCTGGTCTCCTGTGCCACACGGACAGGTCGGTGACGGGGCCAGTCTGTATTTCTTATGCATGTGTGCATTCAGTCGGTTGTGCCCGGATCGGAGTCTGACCATTACCACTTGTTCTGCCCTGCTTAGGAGATGATATGCATCTGCTTCCTGTCTCGGTCTGGTTAGTGACTTGATAATGCAATCGATGTTATTCCATGTTATTACATGCACAAATCTCTATAATCTATTATTATACTGTTTGCGTTCGACTGAAACAGTCGTAAAACGCGCCCTTTCGGTTTTATCCATATATTATAGGCTAATGACTTTTGGCTTCGAGGGAAGAGACAAAACGTTTGTGTGATACAAGGAATCCGGGTGTGCTACCCTAACACTTTCATAATATACTCATTGGTTCTTTAACGTAATCGGTATATAGCGCCGATGCACGCAGAACTACCTCTGGATTTTAATCCAGTTAATTTCTAGTTGGATGGGAAACACTGAAACACGTTTCTAAAATTTCCAGTGACCCTGTCGAGATTTAGACAGGGACCTCCGGATTGGGATTAGAGAGCGCTAACTACTTGGTCACCGTTCCATATAGTTCATACTACTGGCGTATTTATCACGAAAGTTTTGAACACGAGCAAATTCAAATGCAAATATTTAATGTACAAAAGGCCACCAGCCAATACACAAAGTATATACATGTACATATTAACAATATCAAATAGATAAATCTATAGAACCGTATTGCAAAGTGTTTTAAATGCCGCAAAATAACATAGTATAGCAAACAAAATTAGGCATATATACGTATACAGTACAATATAATTGATAGAATAATCGTTCACATTGTTGTTGACCCAAGAACGCTAGCAAGTAAATGTAATATCATTTTCATAAATCATCATACGTTAGGCATACAGATTTTCACAGCAAAATGTTAATACAAACGTTTGTACATGTAACATTTATACCATCTCTATTTAAAAGCAATATTGCAATACAATTTCATATATTTCACACTAGTTATTTATATGCAATCAGTAGCACCAGCTTAATATTATTTCAATCTACACAATGCGTTTAATTATACCATATGTACATGGATGGACAAACAATTAGATATACAATAAAAAACAAGTACCAATCGTTTACACAATAACAAACAATACAATATATACGATGAGTTATTCAAAACTGGCAAGATACAATTGTCTTTCTTTGAATGCGTAAACTAAATACATTCCTAAGTTGCGTATAGTATCCTCACTATCAGTTGACATTAAGCTATACACATTGGCATAGTTGCATGACGCACATGCACATCAGGGATATATTTAGTACGGATATGTTGATACAAGGGACATAGTAAGACAAAATGCAATTCGTCTTCCTCATATACATGACAAAACGGACGTGTTCAATGTTCTCTATCTAATCCAAAGTACCTACCATGCTCTATCATCAATGGATGAGAAGAGCTTCTAAAATATGCCATGCATGTACGGAACTTTGCAACGTCAATGTGACAAACGTAGCTTGCAACATTGTAAGTTTGCTTAAAATTGATATAATGTACAAGTTTACTAGCAAAACATTTCGAGGTGACGGCAAGAATGGGTAGGAATATATGGAATGTACTACGAATGCAAACGGAATGCAGCCAAACGCACATATAATGCAATTCGATTAAACGGGAATACACCTCGAATTGAAATTCTGACGATGTTCAGACGTCGTGTGATCTGGAGAATTTGAGTGAATACACAAATGTTTAGAACATTTGAAAACATTCTCGAAATTGCCCGTATATATGGCATGCACTCAAAATGCAGACATACTGGATTTCGAACATAAAAAACGTAACTCGAAATGCTAGTCCTACGACATTCCGACTCATTCCGACTTTTGTGTGATAGGGGTATGTGATAATGTCATTTATGGTTAAACAATTTAAAATCATCAGCATCCCTCAGTGGTTTGATTCTAAATATGTCTTTATTGTCTACACTTCTGATAAGAGTGGGACGTATATACAACTTTCAATTCCGATATCCATCAAATAAATGCATCTTCCCGCCCGACCAACAGTCTACATGACCATTAAAATAATGCGTCATTTGCACATTGTCTGGAAATACAACATATATTTCAAAGCCAATCTAATTTTTTACAATTATTTCATATTGCCATCTTATTGAACCTGACTTTATTAAATATGTTAGCCGATATAATTTTTATCAAATGAGTATACCGGTATTACTGCATTTTCTCTGAACTTATTTGCTTACCCCAGACTGTTGTACGAGTATGAGAAAAGCATTAACTATATCATGCACAACAGTGAATGATGTAGGATCTTCTGTTTGTTCCAGTGCTATTGCATTCTGAACAGTTCTCAAGTTCTCCAAAACTACAAAGTAGTTTTAGTGATTGTCTTACTACGTAGAAACGTAGCTTTAAAGTTTTAGAAACATTTTGACAGGTTCTTCATTGAACTTTTACTTTCCAAACAATGCATCGGACGCGTAATTTCAAAGATAACATTAATGGAATAAAGAACACAGTACTCATCAGCTAAAGCAGCTACAAACATACGATATCCCACTCGGAAAGTTTGTCACCAGTTATAGGGTGTGTGTATATGAAGATAATGATCCCCTGTGGGACTTAGGCATAGTAACGTAAACAGGTTAACAAAAACGAACATGAAATTTATTGTTAGAACCGAGATATTATAAAAAAATTATCTGACGTCATTTTGAAGATGGTCATGAAATTCGAAACTTTCAGCACCCATCTGTGTCAAAATTTTATCTCCTGACAATTAAAATGTAATGTCCAGCGTTCTGTATCATGAAATGCTTTCACAGCATATCCGTTATGTATTTGCAAGCATTTCGCAGCTGATCATCACGAGATACTTCCGGCAAAGACATACTACAACGTATGACAACAACGTATGCCAAGTGTTCGATATTTTGGCAGACACGCTAGTGTACGTCGAATAAGATTATAACAAGTTAATGTCTTTTTTAAGACATGCGTCCGTCCGTTCAACCGACTGTACATTTACCCGACCATTACACCATTACAAATTAATATGAAATATATATATAGTGCAGGACGTATTACTGTTGATATATTGACGTGCACATAAATAACCTCTAAATTAATCAGCCGTAAGTAGGACCACTAAGATGAATGTCTGATCATATTCTCATTTCTCATTCAGTGTAAATTTGAAACCTTGTCGGATGCACTATCATGTATGACAAATTACCAATGAATCTACTGTCTGGATTTCTTGCTTACATAAACAATCGAGATGTTTATAGGCATTTAATTCACTTGTGCATAATTCAACAATTCATCATCCGCGTGGAAGTTCGACATTTAAACCAGCAAGAATACTTACAAAGTCTGCGTCAATATATTACTGAAATTCATTCCAATATTCGTTGGGATTTGATTTTTGGTCACGTTATAATGCGACATGTATATTTTCAGTTACAATTATAACAATCACGAATGTTTAAGCCAATGTAATGATCACAACAGGTTTTGAACATTTGTCTTTGAAAAGAAACACTACATGTACTAGTAAATATTTAAAAGCATCAGCTGAGATGAAAGGAAAAAAAGATTATATTAAGTCAGATAGCGAAGGCAGCACTAAACGTATCAAGCCGAGGACAGAAAACATAATAAACATACATGACACAATGCTCGACTGAACAAGTAAGTTATCCGCCCAGGTCAAAGCTGTCGAAAAGCTGATTGAACTAGTTTCTGCAAAATCTTTCACTTATTGATGGTCTTTGAAAGAATGATGCTCTTGGTAGCTTTATGAGCAGTGAGTTCATCGGACAGGATGGTTTGCTGTGCGACGAGAGCAACTGGTGTTGGGTATAAAGATAATACAAGCTAAATTAGACAGGGACGGCAGCAAGAAAGAAATAAAAGAAACAATGAACAAACGGTTAGCTCTTCATGAAAGCGAACCTGGTTCAAGATGCTTGGTACAATTTTATAAGTTTGTTTGAATTTTGATTGATAACTTTTAAAAGTTTGAAAATTATTGTTGTTGATGGTTTGGATCTCACGACATTTTCTCGTAATTTATGTGAAATAGGAAACTAGGAGGAGTAATAAGACGAGGTCCTAAAGAGTAGGTGGAGGCGACTAACTGTTCTAAAGTCTTGTAGCGGTGTCCACTGTAAAACATCTAGTCAGGTCAGAGTTTGTTCAGTGTTTACGAGTCAGAAGGCTGGCCACATTATTGCGACAGTACTGTAGAAACTGTTCATTAGCTAAATGAAGTCATCCAATTCAATTTGAAATTTAAAGCAGAAACCGACATATTTGACTGCTCCGTAACCTGCCAACAATGATTCCGATCGTTTTACAAACTTAGTTGTGTATGGACAAATTTCCTCTCCATCATTTCCCGCCACCTTGTCTCCGTAACGTTGGCGACCGTTCGGTCTGCATATTTTTACTGCCAATCTCTAGAATTGACAATCTTCGGGACGCTGAATAGATCTACAATTTTGTTTTGCTGATTTAGAGTGGTGTTAAATAATGTGATGTAATTTGCAAACTGACAAATATGCATTGCATGTTACAAACAGTACTTATCTTGATTTTATATGTTTTGCAATTATTATTAAGTGAATGTTGCTATATATTTACAAATATTTAACTTTCGATTTCTTAAGATTATGAAAATAATGTAGAAGATACTTCTAAATTAACGGATGCTTTAAAATCATACTGATGTAACATGTATTTTAATGTGCATTTCATTTATTTTTCCGTGAAAGCATTATATTACGCGTGTGGCTAATACTGACAGATCTAGTGGCCATGGAGGCATGTGTAAATGCAGCATGCATGTGTGTAACTATGTTTATATATATTTGTATGTTTATATTTGGTTATGCTCTCCAAGATGTTCGTAGTTCTACTTACGGCTGATTAATTTAAAGGTTATTTATGTGCACGTCAATATATCAACAGTAATACGTCATGTACTACATATTTTACATTCGTTTGCAATGGCGTAATGGTTGATGTAAATGTACAGTCGGTTGAACGGATGCATGTCTAAAAATAGATTGTAACTTGTTATTCTCTTATTCGACGTACACTAGCGTGTTTGCCAAAATCTCGAACAATCGGCATACGTTGTTGTCATACGTTGTAGTATGTCTGTGATAATAAAATTGAAATCCCTGATGTATTCCGTGACGCACAGCTGCGAAATCTTTGCAAATCCTTCAACTCATATGCTGTGAAAGCATATCATGATACAGAACGCTGAACATTAAAATTTAATTGTCAGGAGATAAAATTTCGACACAGATGGGTGCCAAAAGTTTCGAATTTCATGACCATCTCCAAAATGACGTCATAAGAATTTCTTGATAATATCTCGGTTCCAACAATAAATCTTATGTTCGTTTTTGTTAACCTGTTTACGTTACTATGCCTAAGTCCCATAGGTGATCATTATCTTCATACACACACACCCTATAACTTGTGGCAAACTTTCCGAGTGGGATATCGTGTGTTTGTATCTGCTGTTTCTGACGAGTACTGTCTCCTCTATTCGATTATTATTATCTTTGAACACATGCGACCCTTGCATTGTTTAAAAAGTAAAAGTCTAAACGGGAACCTGTCAAAATGTTCCAAAACTATGTTGTGTAACATAAAGATACTTTGTATTAGTACAATACACATGCCTTGTATACTTAACACTATTTACTTTTTGGTATCAAGCTAAACACTACGTAGTTAGCCAATCTTTGAAACTAGTTTGTTGTTATGGAGAACTCGAAAATTTTGAAGAATGCGCTAACGTTGGAACGCACGGGAAATTTAATATCAATCAATGTTGTGCATCATATAGTTTATGCTTTTTACATTCAACATTATGGGGTCAGCAAATAAGTTCATTCTTCGACAATGAAAATACGGTAATACCGGTATACTCGTATGATATAATTTTATATTGACATATTCAATAAAGTCAAGTTCAATAAGATGGCAATATTAAATAACTGTAAATAATTAGATTGGCTTTGAAATATTTGTAGTATACCCAGACAGTGTGCAAAGGATGCATTATTTTAATGGTTATGTAGACTGTTGGTCGGGCGAGAAGATGCATTGATGGATATCGGAATGGAAAGTTGTATATACGTCCCACTCTACTCAGAAGTGTAGGCGATATAGAAATATTTAGAATCTAGCGGGATGCTGATGTTGATGTTAAGTTGTCTAACTATATATTACATTATCAAATACCCCAATCGCACATGAGTCAGAATGTGCCGGAATGCCGTAGGTATAGCTATTCGAGGTACATTACTTCGGCGACTTTGAATGTTTTGCTCTCGTTCAAAAATAAAACTTAACCACCAAACACGACTAACATTTAATGTCCGGTCATTTAATCAAAACGCACAGAACTTGTAGGATGCATTTGCTACTCGTATGAATTATCGACCATAATTATTCCGGTTACGTTTTAAATATTCTTACGGCATTCTGAAAGCATTCGAACCATTACTTAAAACCAGTATATGTACCGCCATTAGACACGTTACCGTGCCAAACCCGACGAAAACGATGCAAATATTATGTTCACCGGTATGGAAAAACATTAGTGTACACGTTCTCCGCCATCATTACAACGGCCTTTGACAAAGCTGTAATATTTTTGGTCAATTCGAATTATCATTTGGATGTTTTTCTACATTCCGACTCATCAGGCCCATTCCGGCTGATTTAAGATTCGTATTATAGGGGTATTAACAAAAAAAAAGATTATGAAAAAAGATAATCCACAAGTTAATAGGAACGTTTGGTTTACATTTTTTTCTGTTTATTACGTAACGAATTTTTCATTTTGCGTGTAATAAGACGATATAATTGAAACAAATGTTATTTAATCAGGAATTCAATAATTTGATATCTTCCGCCCAAGACATATACGAGGGGTGATCAATATATTCGAAGACTTTCCTTCTAACTTTTTAAATATTGATTCTAGAAAAACGGCATTTCATTAAGATTAACGCCTAACTTGAAATATCCTTGCGATAGCTCGAAGATGACTTGATCAACGTGTATGGGGATTCTTTGCACACTAAAGTAGTGATCTACACACGCTATGGTAAAATAAGAATAAACGGAAGAATTATGTTAGGGATACTCCTAACTTCTGACAAATAATAGGCATATTTCTGAACGATATTTTTACTGGCGAATTCTACGATCAGTATAGATAACAAAACATTACATCTTTAAAAAGAGTTCTTTAGAAAGTACGCCTTATACTTGTTATGTCGTGATTCCTTCTTTATCGGGATGATGCTACCTTGTAAAGCCAACCGCTTTTTTTCAGAATTTTAAGTCCAATAACGCATTGATACAATGTACCATTTCTATTCTGCCTTACAGTCCAGAGTTGGCTATTTATGACTTAGTTCTGTATTAAAATTAAATCAATCATATACACTGGGTCAGCGTCACGCACCTATTACATGAATAAAACTTTGTTATTGGTGCATTCGGTCGGATATATCCTATTGTGAATAATGCTAATTTGCGTTTGAACCTTGCTGACAAAACACAATTGCTACATGAAAGTCCAATAATATATTGATCACACCTCGTATGAAGATATTTTCCAAACCGTAATGCATAGCACAGACAAAGAGGGGGGAATTAAATATATTTTCTTGTTCTTGCATGACGTCAGTCTACATCAAACATCCACTTCTTCCTAGCATCCTAACCTATATCATATTGATCAGAAATATGTAATCTAATAAGAGACGCTTTCTCAAATCTAATTTGTATCAGACATTTTGAATGGAGCATGCGTTTTGTGTGATGTCTTTAGTATAGTTAGGTTAAATGTCCCTCCCAACTTAAATATTATTCGTGAAAGTCTATGCAGGCCTGCCACCATTACATAGCTAGGTACGGTTACATGCCGAAAGTGAGTGAACTTTTTTTAACAAAAAACAGTTGAGCCAGTCTCCAGGAAAACCTGCTATATTGACATTATGTAATTACTGCATGTAATAAGCTTTTAAAAAAGCTTACGAATAAGAAAAAATGACATATCAATAGATTCAATTTTAAGTCATTTATCCATAATATTACTATATCTTAGCTTTAGAATTTCTTATGAATAATGTCGAAATCATTTACTTCGTTGCTATGGTGACCAATTTCAGAAAAGAACTCTGATTGAGAAAAACGAAGAGTTAGTTGTTTAAAACTTAAAACATCATTCTAAAACTTGATTCCACTTTAACCAGTTTACGTCAGGAATTGATCAAATGCAGTATTTATAAAGTAATTGTTACAACGACGTCGAACAATGTATGAATGACGCTTGCGACGTCACGCAAAAAGGGTCCGAATAGGGCCTCAACTCAACAGCAGTAACTTCCTTGAAAATCATGATATTAACAAAATTTCTTTTGCATTTTGCTTCATTAAGATTACACTTTTAGATAATAAAAAAATCTCAAAATCAAATGTTTTGTCAAAATAGCAGGTTTTCCTGGAGACTGGCCCAGTTCTTTTTTTTTGATGGATTTGTAAATGTTTCGACATATTGTTGCAATTTGTGATTGTGCGTATTTATTCATGATTTGATACATAGAACCGCCCTGATGGTGGAATAAACCCTTTTCGATAAAATTAAAAATCGTCTGTAACTCGGATATTTATGATATTTGCCTTTGGTGATTTTAGGGAGATCTTTTACTTTCCGTGTGATAAATAGCGCCACCTAGCCGCGGGCAAAGGGATTCGACCCGATAAAAATATCTTTCACATCTATACTATGAATACATAAGACAGGGGTCTTTCTTTATGACTAGCCCTCATATACCCAACTCAACATTATGTCCAATATTTTAAACAAGCCGAATACAATCATTTAATTTGTACTGCACACTTCAAGACAATATAATATTATACATAAAAAATACAACTTTTATCAATACACGTACACAATGTCGCCTGTGTCGAGCATAGAATGTTCACAAAATGCGTAAAACCCGGTTTGACGACATAACCTTGCACAGACAGAAACTAGAAAACGGCCTTCGATAAAGAAGAGAAATCATTATTTACACACGATCTCAGGAAATTAGTATGACGATTTGGTAGAGGAACATATTTGGATTAACTCACCGACACTCGTCCGTTTCTGTACAGCTTAGCTAGACGAAAGCAGCAATTCAACAACATTGACTGAAAACAATTCGCCGACTTTTGCCATTTTGACAGTGACAGCACGGCTTTTGTTACGAGTAATTTGATTGGCCGAAGAGTTGCATGGTATTACCCGAACACCAATCATTTTCTATATTGTCACATGATTCGTCACGTGATACTACAATGGTCGAAATGAATGTAAATATTAGAAATTGAATATCAGTTCTCCATGAACTCGGATTATCGTCTATTTAAACGGAACAGAAACATATAGGTGGTGGTAAGTTGCAAAAAATATGTCCCACTATCAAATCGTCGTACTAATATCCTGAGATTGTGTGTAAATAATGATTTCTCTTCTTTAACGAAGGCCGTTTTCTAGTTTCTGTCTGTGCAGGGTTATGTCGTCAAACCGGGTTTTACGCATTTTGTGAACATTCTATGCTCGACACAGGCGACATTGTGTATGTGTATTGATAAAAGTTGTATTTTTTATGTATAATATTATATTGTCTTGAAGTGTGCAGTACAAATTAAATGATTGTATTCGGCTTGTTTAAAATATTGGACATAATGTTGAGTTGGGTATATGAGGGCCAGTCATAAAGAAAGACCCCTGTCTTATGTATTCATAGTATAGATGTGAAAGATATTTTATCGGGTCGAATCCCTTTGGCCGCGGGACGTGTTTTGTGCGAGATTTTCGTTTTTATCATATTCTTAAGTTAGTACTTGTGTCATTGAAAATAAGAAAAATATAACCATGAGAGAAAAACATGTTTTGTAATGTGTAGCTATTTATATGCCCTGTGTTTTAGTGCAATAGGAAAATGGGTAGTTGTCGAGTCCATTTTAGTGCTATTTTTGTTCTAAGTTATCTTGTATTCTCAACTACTGAGTTAATATTGTTCAAGTCACAGTAATATGAGAGTGAATGCAAATGGAACGGACATTTGAGCTCCTTATTATGTACTAGTAGGGGATAGGTTGGTTATATCAGCAATATATTATTTCTAAACATCCTTGATTGCGAGGGGCGTAGCCAGCAATACGGACATACGCACGCGCGTGACATTAAATTGAAAAGTAAAAAATATGAATATGGTCAAAATAACATTAAAGTCCAAAGTGTCCACATGATGAGGACCCCCAACATAACCACCAACTTCAAGTTTGGTGTTGGTAACGTCAATTCAATGCTGGCTACGCCCCTGATTACGTTCAGTTTAAACTATTATCTGGTTAGAAATATCTATACCGTAACATATTATCTACAAATCAAGTAAAGGTAAATTATATGCCAAACATACATAATTCAACAATATAAAACCTGAGCAAGTTACACACGGAGTAGACGAATTACGAAGCACGTATTACAAACTTGTATCGATTTATTTTGGCAATGCGCATTACTTGATGCGTTTCCGATCTATTCTTCGCAATTATGTTCAATAAATGTCCACGTGAAACTTTATTTGGATACTGAGTGAGACTAAACAGACAGTAGTGTTCAATAAAATGTAGTAAGCATAATGAATGTGTATAAGTTAATGGTTTCTGTAAGAGACTTCATTAATACATACACGGGTTAATTGTGTAATAATGCTTAGAATACACCATTACGACATGGTAAATGATAATCTAAGTCTAGTTTCATTGGCATATCTTATTACTATTTCAACAATGGAAACAAATGACAAATTTCGTACGGTGTATGTAATCGCATATGTTCACGAACCTGACAAGAAACAATACATCGTATTCAATTGTTACTTGACGACTTAGACATGATTTATCCCTTACATGTCTGGTATTATCTAGTTTCTTGAAATCGACGATAAGCTATATCACTTGATGACCTGGTGTACTCGGCTCACAAATCACACAAATAACTGTTCTGTTTTAAATATGAAGTTTCAATTATTTCGTATAATGAAAACCCTGTGTGTATTTATGCTGGTTCTGGAGAATTAATGGTGTTAACGACAACAGACAGATGTAATTCAACACGATTAAAACACACAAACCGGGTAAATTAATCTTAACGATGTATATACATTGTATGTTCCAGTTTTTGTAAGCAGACGACAATGAGATTAAATAATAAATCAAATAAATGAGGAACGTAAGATTAATTCCTGAGTTATGATCGTATAAACATGAGAAGCCAAACATAGTATTTGTATAAAAATGACTAATCACTTTTTTCTGACCTTTTTCCCCTCTCTATACCATCGTCTCTTTACTATCACCTTTATCAATCGATGCACACTAATCGTTAACCAGTCACAATGATATGTCGGTGGTAATGAGGAGAGACATCAGCGTATAAGGTCAGGAGTCACAAACATGTAACATTTAGGAGGTTGCGGATATAGTATAGTCTATATAGGGTGACATTCATGAATCATGCACGATTACTTTGTCGGTTTTGAAAATGCAAGTCAGTGACCAAATATGTTTACTTTCCCTTTTTTGCAACGGTAGACTGTAGGCTAATCCGAAATATATTTTAATGCCATTTAAAAAAAGATTTAACCTATATTATTTAAACGAAGTACTGGTTTGTATTTACGATTTGACATTATCATTTGTTTACATGTACATGTGTGCAATGTGATTCAAATATAGAATTACCTACTGTGTATACATTCTCTGGTCTGTTAGTTTCAATCCAATATATAAGTAGCTAAAGGGAACCAGGTATTGTATTATGTTGCGTTGCGTGTGGCGTCGTTTAGCATTGCATTTTATTATACAATGTTCTGCATTATAATGCTACATGACTGTATGCTTACTGCGTCTAACAAATTTCAATTTAAAGAAAGAAAATCCTTATGAAAAAAATACTATACTCCGACTATAGATTAGACTCCATGAACTTACCACGTGTGCGTTCACATGTACATATAGCAACATATCGCTGCCTTAGAATTAGTACAAAACACTTGATTGAGCTGTCAGGAAACTTTTGGAAAAACTTCAGTTTGGTAAACATGCCCTGTTCCAATTTCCTTGACAATAGGCTCATCAGAAGCGCCTTATGATGCAGATTTCAAATATATGTATGTATGAGTATTATTAGGTCGTAAGTGCTACCTTATCATACTAAGCCAGCGATATACAGATACTCTTGCACGTTTTTTCGCAACCTCTAGAATCTCTCGATGTACATGTAATACGATGAATCCATGTGTCTCCTGTGTTGCTTACATTTCCTCCAAGTATCTTACCGGACGGAGACAAAAAATAAATATTTGTAGTCGTCTCTTACTGATTTGTGACTCTATAAATGTTCAGTAATGTTGTTAGAATGTTATAAGATTCCCGGGAAACGACCTAATGAAAACGAATTAGTGAACATATAAGGTTGCTTCACATTAATCAGAAGGTTGATGATAAGACGTTGGAGGTAACAAATGATGATTTGCCTGGATGATACTCTAGCAATCCTTACATATGAACCCGATAATATAACAAAATACATCTACAAACTCATTATTGTTCTGGCTATATACCATTGACAGCACAGTTGGGTCTCATTTAAAGATTATCCGGAAATTAAGATAAAGATGCTTTATGGACTGAATTGTAAATGTTCGTCAAAATCATAGCTCGGTACACATAAAGAACTTCGGTGCGATAAGGTTAAAGGTACCGGTGAGCTTTAACAGTGCTTGCAAAGACAAAAACTTAAAAGGACTATCATTGATGGAAAATAATGTCCATAATTTTCAATAAAACCTCGTGGGGAAATAAAATATTTTGTTGATGATTTGTTACAGTTGTTTAGAAAGTTTAAAAAACTTGTATTCCTAGTTCGTTGCTTTCTTGGCTGTGAGCACAAAAGTTACATCGCGAATGATAACTGATAGAAAGGGTAATACAGTTAAGTTCCGCTAATAAGACTACTTTGATTATTTTGAAATCATGCAGAATTTTGCCAGTTTAAGGTCCCAAAGTATTAAAGTTAGAACAGAAAAGGTCCGCTCATAAGACCAATTCGCTATTAAGACCACCTTTTTGACTGGTCTTATTAGCGGAACTTCACTGTAATATTACAAAATGACGAGGCTATCAGATGTAAATAAAGTAAGATGATGTTCCCTACGGCCCCTGTTCGTATATAACCCAGTCATTGGATAGTTTGCTACGATCATGTCATGTGGAAAAGTTGTGAATTCTTGCTGAATAGTAAAAGATAATATTAAGTCGGACAGAGAATGCAGCTCTCAACTTAACCAATTGAGCACAGAAAACATAAAAAACATATACGACAATTGAAAGCACAATACCCAATACATTACCAAACGAGACAACGAGCTGCCCAAGTCCCAGCTGTCAAAAAGATTAATGAACTAGTTTTATCGATCACAAAGCTTAATGCTGAATTTGCAAAGTAAGTTCTTGAAGATAATTAACTTAACAAAACTGACCGAACGTCGCAACATATAATATGAATGTATATTAGTATTATATGTGTATACATGAGAGGTATGCGTGGGTGTGCGCGTGTGTGTGTGAGTGTGCGTGCGTGGGTATGTGTGTGGATGTGTGTGTGTTTGTATTGATGTGCTTGTCTTGTATGCGTATTTATATAATTGTGTAAATCAACATTGTTGTATTGTTGTAAACATGATCCATGGGCATTATGCCTTAAATTCTGAAATAAACTGTAAACTGTATTATTTGTATTTCCAAACTTAAACATTTCAGAAGTAAATATACTTAATGAATTGTCTCCCGCAATATATGTTGAATTGTTTTTATGCATTGCCTTTTATATTTCAAACAATTGTACGTTTCACAGAAGTTATCGAAGTTTACATGATTAGTAGTATCGTTCCTAGTTGTGTATAAACTATATGAGATCAACATTATGTTGTTTCTAGTCGTATATAAACTATATGAGATCAACATTATGTTGTTTCTAGTCGTATATAAACTATATGAGATCAACATTATATTCTTGTTTCTAGTCGTGTATAAACTATATGAGATCAACATTATGTTGTTTCTAGTCGTATATAAACTATATGAGATCAACATTATATTCTTGTTTCTAGTCGTGTATAAACTATGTGAGATCAACATTATGTTGTTTCTAGTCGTGTATAAACTATATGAGATCAACATTATGTTGTTGTTTCTAGTCGAATATAAACTATATGAGATCAACATTACGTTGTTATTTCTAGTCGTGTATAAACTATGTGAGATCAACATTATGTTGTTGTTTCTAGTCGTGTATAAACTATGTGAGATCAACATTACGTTGTTGTTTCTAGTCGTGTATAAACTATGTGAGATCAACATTATGTTGTTTCTAGTCGTATATAAACTATATGAGATCAACATTATATTCTTGTTTCTAGTCGTGTATAAACTATATGAGATCAACATTACGTTGTTGTTTCTAGTCGTGTATAAACTATGTGAGATCAACATTATGTTGTTGTTTCAAGTCGTGTATAAACTATATGAGATCAACATTATATTATTGTTTCTAGTTGTGTATAAACTATATGAGATCAACATTATGTTGTTTCTAGTCGTGTATAAACTATATGAGATCAACATTATGTTGTTTCTAGTCGAATATAAACTATATGAGATCAACATTATATTCTTGTTTCTAGTCGTGTATAAACTATGTGAGATCAACATTATGCTGTTGTTTCAATTCGTGTATAAACTATATGAGATCAACATTATATTATTGTTTCTAGTTGTGTATAAACTATACGAGATCAACATTATGTTGTTGTTTCAAGTCGTGTATAAACTATATGAGATCAACATTATGTTGTTGTTTCTAGTCGTATATAAACTATATGAGATCAACATTACGTGTTTCTAGTCGTGTATAAACTATATGAGATCAACATTATGTTGTTGTTTCTAGTCGTGTATAAACTATGTGAGATCAACATTATGTTGTTGTTTCAAGTCGTGTATAAACTATATGAGATCAACATTATGTTGTTGTTTCTAGTTGTGTATAAAGTATATGAGATAAACATTATGTTGTTGTTTCTAGTCATGTATAAACTATATGAGATCAACATTATGTTTTTGTTTCTAGTCGTGTATAAACTATATGAGATCAACATTATATTCTTGTTTCTAGTCGTGTATAAACTATATGAGATCAACATTACGTTGTTGTTTCTAGTCGTGAATAAACTATGTGAGATCAACATTATGTTGTTGTTTCAAGTCGTGTATAAACTATATGAGATAAACATTATATTGTTGTTTCTAGTTGTGTATAAACTATACGAGATCAACATTATGTTGTTGTTTCTAGTCGTGTATAAACTATATGAGATCAACATTATATTGTTGTTTCTAGTCGTATATAAACTATATGAGATCAACATTATGTTGTTTCTAGTCGAATATAAACTATATGAGATCAACATTATATTCTTGTTTCTAGTCGTGTATAAACTATGTGAGATCAACATTATGCTGTTGTTTCAATTCGTGTATAAACTATATGAGATCAACATTATATTATTGTTTCTAGTTGTGTATAAACTATACGAGATCAACATTATGTTGTTGTTTCAAGTCGTGTATAAACTATATGAGATCAACATTATGTTGTTGTTTCTAGTCGTGTATAAACTATGTGAGATCAACATTATGTTGTTGTTTCAAGTCGTGTATAAACTATATGAGATCAACATTATGTTGTTGTTTCTAGTTGTGTATAAAGTATATGAGATAAACATTATGTTGTTGTTTCTAGTCATGTATAAACTATATGAGATCAACATTATGTTTTTGTTTCTAGTCGTGTATAAACTATATGAGATCAACATTATATTCTTGTTTCTAGTCGTGTATAAACTATATGAGATCAACATTACGTTGTTGTTTCTAGTCGTGTATAAACTATGTGAGATCAACATTATGTTGTTGTTTCAAGTCGTGTATAAACTATATGAGATCAACATTATATTATTGTTTCTAGTTGTGTATAAACTATATGAGATCAACATTATGTTGTTTCTAGTCGTGTATAAACTATATGAGATCAACATTATGTTGTTTCTAGTCGAATATAAACTATATGAGATCAACATTATATTCTTGTTTCTAGTCGTGTATAAACTATGTGAGATCAACATTATGCTGTTGTTTCAATTCGTGTATAAACTATATGAGATCAACATTATATTATTGTTTCTAGTTGTGTATAAACTATACGAGATCAACATTATGTTGTTGTTTCAAGTCGTGTATAAACTATATGAGATCAACATTATGTTGTTGTTTCTAGTCGTATATAAACTATATGAGATCAACATTACGTGTTTCTAGTCGTGTATAAACTATATGAGATCAACATTATGTTGTTGTTTCTAGTCGTGTATAAACTATGTGAGATCAACATTATGTTGTTGTTTCAAGTCGTGTATAAACTATATGAGATCAACATTATGTTGTTGTTTCTAGTTGTGTATAAAGTATATGAGATAAACATTATGTTGTTGTTTCTAGTCATGTATAAACTATATGAGATCAACATTATGTTTTTGTTTCTAGTCGTGTATAAACTATATGAGATCAACATTATATTCTTGTTTCTAGTCGTGTATAAACTATATGAGATCAACATTACGTTGTTGTTTCTAGTCGTGAATAAACTATGTGAGATCAACATTATGTTGTTGTTTCAAGTCGTGTATAAACTATATGAGATAAACATTATATTGTTGTTTCTAGTTGTGTATAAACTATACGAGATCAACATTATGTTGTTGTTTCTAGTCGTGTATAAACTATATGAGATCAACATTATATTGTTGTTTCTAGTCGTATATAAACTATATGAGATCAACATTATGTTGTTTCTAGTCGAATATAAACTATATGAGATCAACATTATATTCTTGTTTCTAGTCGTGTATAAACTATGTGAGATCAACATTATGCTGTTGTTTCAATTCGTGTATAAACTATATGAGATCAACATTATATTATTGTTTCTAGTTGTGTATAAACTATACGAGATCAACATTATGTTGTTGTTTCAAGTCGTGTATAAACTATATGAGATCAACATTATGTTGTTGTTTCTAGTCGTATATAAACTATATGAGATCAACATTACGTGTTTCTAGTCGTGTATAAACTATATGAGATCAACATTATGTTGTTGTTTCTAGTCGTGTATAAACTATGTGAGATCAACATTATGTTGTTGTTTCAAGTCGTGTATAAACTATATGAGATCAACATTATGTTGTTGTTTCTAGTTGTGTATAAAGTATATGAGATAAACATTATGTTGTTGTTTCTAGTCATGTATAAACTATATGAGATCAACATTATGTTTTTGTTTCTAGTCGTGTATAAACTATATGAGATCAACATTATATTCTTGTTTCTAGTCGTGTATAAACTATATGAGATCAACATTACGTTGTTGTTTCTAGTCGTGTATAAACTATGTGAGATCAACATTATGTTGTTGTTTCAAGTCGTGTATAAACTATATGAGATCAACATTATATTGTTGTTTCTAGTTGTGTATAAACTATACGAGATCAACATTATGTTGTTGTTTCAAGTCGTGTATAAACTATATGAGATCAACATTATGTTGTTGTTTCTAGTCGTATATAAACTATATGAGATCAACATTATGTTGTTGTTTCTAGTCGTGTATAAACTATGTGAGATCAACATTATGTTGTTGTTTCTAGTCATGTATAAACTATATGAGATCAACATTATGTTTTTGTTTCTAGTCGTGTATAAACTATATGAGATCAACATTATGTTTTTGTTTCTAGTCGTGTATAAACTATATAACCAAAACAAAATATAAGCATACAAATATACAATGTATATCGACAAACAAACATGCATGATATATTTACACATGACTACTAGATCTGTCAGTATTAGCCACACGCGTAATATAACGCGTTCACGAAAAAATAAATGAAATTCACATTAAAATACAAGCAGCATCACTGTGATTTTAAAGCATCCGTTAATTTTAAGGCGAAGTATCTTCTACATTACTTTCGTAATCTTAAGAAATCGAAAGTTAAATATTTGTAAATATACAGCAACATCCACTTAACAAAAAGTTCAAAATCAAACCAAGATAAGTAATTTTTGTAACATGAAATGCAACTTTGTCAGTTTGCAAATAACATTACATTATTTAAGACCACACTAAATCAGCAAAACAAAATTGTAGATCTATTCAGCGTCTCGAAGATTGTCAATTCTAGAGATTGGCAGTAAAAATGCGCAGACCGAATGGTCGCCAACGTTATGGAGACATGGTGGCGGGAAATGATAGAGAGGAAGTTTTTTCCATTCATAACCAAGTTTGTAAAACGATCGGACTTATTGTTGGCAGGTTTTGGAGTAGTCAAATATGTCGGTTCCTGTTTTGAATTTCAAATGGAATTTGATTACTGCGATTAGCTAATGAATAGTTTCTATAATACAGTCGCAATACTGTGAACAGCCTTCTGACCAGTAAACACTGAAAACACTCTGACCTGAATAGATATTTTAGGTTCTACAGTGGACACCGCTACAAGACTTGAGAACAGTAAGCCGCCCCTACCTACTCTTGAGGACATCGTCGTATTGCTTCCCCTAGTTTCGCACTCCGCATAAATTACGAGAAAATGTCGTGAGATACAAACCAACAACAACAATAATTTTCAAACTTCTAAAAAGTATTAATCAAAATTCATCAAATCTTATAACATTGTACCCAGCATCATGAACCGGGTCAACTTTCTTTAAGTGCTAGCAGTTTGTTCATTGTTTCTTTTATTTCGTTCGTGCTGCCTTCCCTGGCTGATTTTGCTGAGTCATCATATTTATACCTAACACCATTTGCTCTCGTTGCACAGTAAACCACTCCGTCAGATGTACTCACAGCTAATAAAGCTACCGACAGTATTCTACTTTCAAAAGACCATCAATAAGTGAAAGAGTTTGCAGAAACTATTTCATTCAGCAGCTTTTCGACAGCTTTGACTTGGGCAGATAATTTACTTGTTCAGTTGAGCATTGTGTCTTGTAAGTTTTTTATGTTTTCTGTACGCGGCTGGTTAAACTTAGTACTGCCTTCCCTATTTGACTTAATCTAATCTTTTTTCAATTTCGTCTCAGCTGATGCTTTTAAATATACACTAGTACATGTATTTTACTTTTTAAAGACAAATGTTCAAAACGTTTTGTGATCATTTCATCGGCTGAAACATTCGTGATTGTTATAAAATTAAAGCTGCAGATATTAATGTCGTAATTACGTGACCAAATATCAAATCCCAACGAAAAGGAATGAATTTTCAGTTATAAATTGATGCAGGCTTTGTAAGTATTCTTCCTTGTTCAAATGTCGAATTTCTACGCGGATGATAAATTGTTAAATTGTGCACAGGCAAAATTTCAGTAATAAAGGAATTAAATGCCTATAAACATCTCGATTGTTAATGTAGGGAAGAGATCCAGACAGTAGATTCGTTGGTAATTTGTCATACATGATAGTGCATCCGACAAGGTTTCAAACTTACACTAAATGAGAAATGAGAATATGATCAGACATTCATCTTCGTGGTTCTACTTACGGCTGATTAATTCAGAGATTATTTATGTGCACGTCAATATATCAACAGTAATACGTCCTGCACTATATACATACTTCAAATGTATTTGTAATGGCGTAATGGTTGGGGTAATTGTATACTGAGCAAAACTTCTAACTGAATACATTTTAACTTGAATATTTCCGTAATATGTTAACTTAAAGACTTCAAATTTTACATAGTTTTAGCAATATAGATCATGTACAGAATACAGCTGATCCCGTGACAATACATTCAAAAATCACCCGTCCATAGCAGAATAGCTTTAAACCACACTTTTACACGAGATTTTCCTGGAATCGCGGTTTTCATAATTATTGTGTATATTTATCATAGAATGGGGATAGGTAAGTCTAAAAAACAACATAATAAGTCGCAAACACGTCGCGTATATCAATGGTAGACCGCAGAAGAGCGGTCGGTGTGCTCATTTTAGGGGGTCTATTGAACAGATCAGTGTTACATTGATATAAACTATCGAACTCATTATTTTGTTTCATTTTACACGTGTGTGAATACCAATATGCCGTAAAAGTAATCAAAAATTGCATTGGTAATTACAAGATATAAGAAAAGTGTTATATTCAAGTGCAATGACTCTTGAATGATTATCTCCCTTTTAGAGTTCATTTTCACAACTGTGGACTTTTATTGTATAATTGTACATTACTGAATTACGTATACTTGCTTAATTTATGATGTAGTTGTACAAACCTGAGTTTTATTGGTGTTATTAGCAAACATGTTAAAAGTGCGTTTTTTCTCCATTCAGTCAAATAAACAGTCAATAAAATGTACCAGTGATATGAAAAACTCAATTTGAAGTCACAGTCCAGTCTTGCACAGTCCTTGATCAAATAAAAACAAAATCAATCTTACAAGAGGAATTATGAGCACTATTTTAAGCACCACTATCTTTGAGAGCAAGTATGCTAAATATCTTACCAAATCGGTTTATTACTGCATGGGTTACCTCCCCTTCATTAAAAAAAGTCAATCTACAAAATGATACTTACAACAATTGTTAAAGTCAACAACCACCATGTTCATGTTTATTTTGTGTTATTTGAATGTGTCGATCGATCGAAAATTACAATTAACCCAATAAATAATCGTTGGACTCTAACAGTTAATTCCTAGTACATTTTTCGTTTTCTGTCGTTGCATGGTTCCATGCACCACTGTACTGCATTTAGATAGAAAAATGATAGCGGGTTACCATCTCTGGACAGACAACATCACACACACAATATTTCGTTCAAAAATATTCATAAATAAAAAAGTCATCATGATTGATTAGTGTTGCGTATTGAATACCAACCAGTGAATATTTGTGAATTTCATCTTGGTTGGTTGTGTAACTAAATTTATGTTGTAACCATGTTGCAAATGTAATATTTTTATGAAATTTTGACCACTGCATTTCGACACATTGTTGATACTATTTAGAAAATTCCTATTGCTAATACGGTAAAGTTCCGCTAATAAGACCACTTTGATTATTTTGAATTTATGCAGGTTTTTGCCAGTTTAAGGTACCAATTTGAAAGTATTAAATTTAGAACAAAAAAGGTCCGCTAATAAGACCGATTCGCTGTACTATATATATTGATAAAAAAAACCTAAGTGTTCGGTTAAAAGTTTTGCTCATTATACAGTCGATTGAACAGACGGACGCATGTCTGAAAAAAGACATTAACTTGTTATTTTCCTATTCTACGTACACTAGTGTGTTTGCCAAAATATCGAACACTCGGCATACGTTGTTGTCATTCGTTGTAGTATGTTTTTCTGGAAGTATCTCGTGATGATCAGCTGCGAAATGTTCGCAAATGCCTCAACTGATATGCCCTGAAAGCATTTCATGATACAGAACGCTGGACATTAAAATTTAATTGTCAGGGGATACAATTGCGACACAGATGGGTTCCGAAAGTTTCGAATTTCATGACCATATTCAAAGTGACGTCAGATGAATTCTTTATAATATCTCGGTTCCAACAATACATCTCATGTTACCTTTTTGTATCGTTCCTATGTCTGAGTCTCATAGGGGATCATTGTCGGCGATATGGACACACATTATCTTCATATACGCACACACTATAATTGGTGGCAAACTCTCCGGGTGTTGTGCTGATCCTGATGAGTACTGCCTTCTCTGTCCAATTATAATTATCTTCGAACACATGCGCGCTGTTAAAACCTTTTCTATACGTTTTCTATGGTATTAAATACCTTCCGTCTGATGCATTTTTGGAAAGTAAAAGTCCAAACGGGAACATGTCTAAATGTTCAAAAACTATGTTGTGTACAATACGGATACTTAGTATAAACAAAAGACACATGCCTTGTGAACACTATTTACCTTTTGATATCAAGCTAAACATTAAAACTATTACGTAGTACACTTAACCGATTTAGAAACGCAACTATTTTTGGGGTCGGTATTTTTTGTATGAATTATTATTTAAATTTTATTGGAGTATAAACCAATTAATGGGACGCTAGTCTTATACCTGGTACGATTTTCTACGAAAAAATATTTCAATTTAGCCCATTAAGTCATAGTGGTAACATTTTGATTAATGTTTATTATGACCCATGTTGAAAATCGCTTCATTTTGTCTGTCTTCTTATTTATCTTGACACATTCAATTATCCACTTCCGGTTAAGGGTTTGAGATGACATAGACATTAGAAATGTACATTCTAAACCATTGGACACAATGCATCCTATGCTAGATGGGCAAAAACTTGCTGACAGCTTTTTTGAGGCTGATGAGGTCATTGCATTTTTACTCGTGAAACGAAATTTGAAGACAGACACAAATGGCCGTCAAGCATGATCAAGCAGAAACTTCTGAGCGTTTGGATTGATACGTGTTTTTTTCATAGACGTGTGGAATAACATCCTACAACACTTTATTTGCCCGGCAATGAGGAAAAGACGCCTGATATTAATAGCAGGTTGCAGCTTATAAATACATTATTAATTTTGCGAACTTGACAATGTCGATCAATAAATTTCGTGGTTTGGTTTTGTGACCATCCAAACCTTGATTACAATGAAATTTGCCCATCGATGACTTCGTGTATTGATTTCATTACATGTAAAATTTCAAGAGACTTGAAGCACCTTAACTGACTTAAATTTATCAAAGACCCACTGTTGCGTTTTTAAATCGGTTAAGTGTAGGACTATTTTTAAAACTACTTTGTTGTTAAAAATGCGCTAATATTTGAACGCACAGAAAATGTGATATCAATCAATGTTGTGAATCATATAGGTTGTGCATTTTCACATACAAGATTCTGGAGTAAGCAAATAAGCTCATACTTCGACAATGAAAATCGGTAATATAATTTTATATTGTCGGACATATTCAATAACTTCAGGTTCAATAAGATTGCGCTACGAAATAATTGTAAGTGATTAGATTGTCTTAGAAATATTTGTAGTATATCCAGACAGTGTGCAAAGGATGCATTATTTTAATGGTTATGTAGACTGTTGGTCGGGCGGGAAGATGCATTGATGGATAACGGAATTGAAAGTTGTATACACATCCCTCTCTGCTCAGACAATAACGATCTTATTAGAATCCAGTAAGTAGAACCACTGAGAGATACTGATGTTAAGTTGTATAACAATAAATTACATTTTCATATACCCCTATCACAAGATAATCGGAATGAGCCGGAATGCCGTAGGAATAGCAATACATTCCTCTCTGTTACTGCATTTCGAGTGTATTCTATTTATACGGTTCATTTCTAAAATGTTTTCCAATGTTCCTAATCTCTGCGTAATCACTCAAATACTTCAGATCACACGACGTCGGAACATCATGGTGTATGCCTGTTTAATCGTCTGTAACTCGTTGTTTGTGATGGTTTGTGGTGGTTTTTGGAAGACCTTTTACGTTTTTGTGAGATTTCCGGTTTTTATCATTTATTTAGGTCAATAGTTACGTCAAAAAAAATATAGTCATGCAGCAATTTATAGAAACAAATAGCAAAATTAATGTGTTGTACACAAAGCTTAAACTATTGCGTCGCACGCTGAGTAGAGACGCCGTCAAATTTGAGACCTTTCTTTCATTTATACGCACATAGCTAAAAAGCTAGTTGTAGTGAAATAAAAAAGTTTTCTCGAGTCCGTTTTCGCCTTTTGTTCAATCTAAGTTACCTTGTATTCTCAATTATTGAATTAATGTTGTTCAGGTTATAAAGGATATATCATGAGTTGTCAATTGATATAAACTTACATTTAACGAGTTCTGGAATTTTTTTTGAGCGAGTCTCTTGTATTAGATTCTTTATATCATATGACTCTCATAATACGAAAAAACGCACCATTCGGTTGAAAACAATTCCGCTATATAGACAACGCCACAATAATCATGTGGTGTATAGTTATATTGCGATTGAATGAAAATGGACTGGAAATCTAGCTGTGCTTCTTATTATTAAATAGTAGGAGATATGAGCTCCTTAATATGAACTAGTAGGGGATAGTGTCCTATAATGAGCCATATATTGCTTCTAAACATCCTTGATTACGTTCAGTTTAAACTTTAATCTGATTTAAAAAATCTATACCATAACATATTATCTACATTTAAAGATAAATTATATGTCAAATCTACATAATCCATCAATATATAACTTGAGCCAGTTATACAAGGAGTAGACGAATTACGAAACACGTGTTACAAAATTGTATTGACTTTTTTTAGCAATGCACATACTTTACGCGATTCAGATCTATTCTTCGCAATTATGTTCAATAAATGTCCACATGGAAATGTATTGTGATCCTGGGTGAGACTAAACAGACAGTACTTAGTGTTCAATAGAAAATGTAGTAAGCACAATGTATGTGTATAAGTTTATGGTTTCTGTAAGAGACTTCATCAATCAATACACGGGTTAATTGTGTAATATGCCTAGAATGTATCATTACGACATAGTTAATGATAATCTACGGCTTGTTTATTGTCATATTTTATTACTATTTTTAACAATGGAAACAAATGACTATATCTCGTAAGGTGTACATGTATGTAATCACATATGACCACGAACCGGACTAGCAACAATACATCGTATTCCTTTATTGTGTTACTTTACGACTTAGCCATTATTTATCCCACACAATTCTTGAAATTGACGATATTTAATTTTACTTGATAGCCTGGTATACATCGCTCACATATCACACGGGTCCCTTAACAACTGTTCTGTTTTAAATCTGAAGTTTCAATTATTTCGTATAATGAAAACCCTGTGTGGATTTATGCCGGTTCTGGATAATAAATGTTGTTAACGACAACAGTAAGAGGTAAATCAACACTATTAAAACACACAAACCGGTAAATAGAAGTAGACGACAATAAGGGTAAATAATAAATCAAATAAATGAGGAAAGTAAGATTAATTCCTGAGTTATGATCGTATAAACATGAGAAGCCAAACATAGTATTTGTATAAAAATGACAAATCACTTTTTTTCTGACCTTTTCCCCTCTCTGTACCATCTTCTCTTTACTATCACCTTTATCACTCGATGCACACAAATATTTAACCACTCACAATAATATTTCGGTGGTAATGAGGAGAGACATCAGCGTATAACGTCAGGAGACACAAACATGTAACATTTAGGAGGTTGCGGATCGAACGTTTACGACTACTAGTACGTGTATTGATACTTGTACGTGTATTGATACTTGTATGTGTATTGATACTTGTATGTGAACAACTTCTTGTACGTGTATTGATACTTGTACGTGTATTGATACTTGTACGTGTATTGATACTTGTATGTGTATTGATACTTGTATGTGAACAACTTCTTGTACGTGTATTGATACTTGTACGTGTATTGATACTTGTACGTGTATTGATACTTGTATGTGTATTGATACTTGTATGTGAACGACTTCTTGTACGTGTATTGATACTTGTACGTGTATTGATACTTGTACGTGTATTGATACTTGTATGTGTATTGATACTTGTATGTGAACAACTTCTTGTACGTGTATTGATACTTGTACGTGTATTGATATGTGTATGTGAACGACTACTAGTACGTGTATTGATACTTGTACGTGTATTGATACTTGTATGTGTATTGATACTTGTATGTGAACAACTTCTTGTACGTGTATTGATACTTGTACGTGTATTGATACTTGTATGTGTATTAATACTTGTACGTGTATTGATACTTGTACGTGTATTGATACTTGTACGTGTATTGATACTTGTATGTGAACGACTTCTTGTACGTGTATAAATACTTGTACGTGTATTGATACGTGTACGTTCTTTGATACTTGTATGTGTATTGATACTTGTATGTGAACGACTACTTGTACGTGTAAATGTTAGCATTGTATTTTTTATGATACTTAAGGTTTATGGTGGTCCAGCCTGATCGATAACGGACTATACATGTGTACAGTTGATGTCAAATGCAAGCTTCAAAGTATGCATGGTAGCAATAATGTGAAGTTTTGCTTAATGATAAGAGATGTTTCTATATGTCTGCACAAATGAATTAAACGCGTAAAGTAGTTATTTAGTTCCAGCAGGTGCAAAATAAACACTCTACTATATATAGTACATGTACACGTTTCTTGTTGGGCCTTGTATAGTCGAACCGTGATCTGTTTTTCAGACATTTCCGATTGATTACTGACATACTCGGAATTCCATTTTATGTATTATGCATTGTATAGAAAATGAGCAAAACAGTTTTAAAAACTATTAATTTCTGGCAAAGGTATCTCTAAAAAGACTGGTGTTCCTTTAATTGTTTTGAGCCATGTATGTCTTGATCATTGTTATTGAACAGGGTTCTGCTTGCCAAGCCTGTTCTTAACAATTACCAGTTTTGAGATTCCTCGTAAGATGAAATTCTAAAAATAGCACAACGTGTCTTTCTCACGTAAATCACATCTGACTTTATCGCATTGCAATTGTTCATTTTATATTTTCAGGGTTTGGTGTAAATTACCTTGGCGTGTATTTGTTCAAGCAGGCAATTGTAGTCGATAGGCGCTACACACGAGACACATTAGTCATGGACTCAGTTCTAATAACAACAAAACTATATAAGTTTATAAATCTATTATGCAAATTCTATTCTAAAGCTAATATATAAGCATATGAGTCTATAGCTATATGAGGCTAACATACTAATTCGGGTTAAAAGTAGTAGTCCGGTCAATTATGAAAAAGACCCGGCATTGGACTGTATAGTAAATATTTTTTGGTACTCTATTAGGGAATACGTTGTTATTGAAGAAACTGAATGATGCCCAGCTGGCATCCGTAAGGATTTTGTGTATAGTTAGGAAGCATTTAAAATTGGCGGATATGGCCATGACAGCAGGGGAAGAACTCCGTCAGTTTAGCACAAGACAAAAGTTTAATCGGACGCCGACCAGACATGCGAAGGTATGGGAAGCCATAGCTGTCATATAAGCTGAAATCTCATTATATTTTATTAGTGGATACATCTTTATATACAGTATGTCACTATATGTAGTACAAACGTCTTTATATGAACAGGTTATGTCCTTATAGGAAGTGCAAACGTCTTTATATACAGTGATTATGTCCTTATATAAGAATGTCAATTTCAAGTTTAAACAACTAGACCGAGAAAAAGACTTGCAGCAGCAGCAACAACAACAACAACAGTAACCTCAACGACAAAATATATACAAACGTCTTTATATGAAGTGGCCATGTCCTTATATGAAGTATAAACGTCTTTATATGGAGTACAATGCCGTCAATTTCAAGTTTAAACAGTTAGGCCGAACAAAAGACTGGCAGCAGCTACAACAACAACAAAAATTCGCGGTGGATTTATCATGGTTGATTTCGTGGATGAACTGCAACGCGAAATTAAATCCCCTCGATTAAATTACCTTATAAATACGTCACTGGGGATCTCCCTTTAAATATTTTAAATCCACCAAATTATCAATATCCACAAACATTTTTACCCGCGGAAGTCTTAAAAATGATTTTACAGTAACTAAATCGTTTATTGTAGTGATGTCATCAACTTTCACACAAATCATCATGTCAAACACATTAACTATTTCTATAAAAGTTTTATGTTTTATACATTATTTGTGTTTCAACTAAATTAAATTTGTCCTTTCCAACAAATACTTGGATTACATTTACCATTTTGTATTTGGATGCATTAGGAACCAACAATATGAATCTACGGTTGTGACGCTGCTTGTGACATCGTGTAATATTCTGAGCCAGCTGGTGTTTGTGGATAAAGAGAACTATCTTTGTACGTAGCACAGACTTCACCTGAGGATATAGAAGGTTTATTTTATGTAACTACTAATTATGTTACGACCCCGATAGTCTAGTGGTAGAGCGTCGGCTTCGAGTGCGGGAGGTCCCGAGTTCGATCCCAACCCGCTTCATACCAAAGACGAAATAAAAATGGTACACTGCAGCAGTATTTCCCTTGCTAGACGCTCAGCATGAAAGGGAAACTGGTTTCTCTCCTCTCATACGCTCGTGGCGATGTATAACATCAGGAATGAGGTGTCGGTAGTCATTAATATAACTTGCTTCACAATCGGCCTAAAATAAATTTATTATTAGCATAAACTTGATAATGTAATTGAGCCGTCCTCCAGTCTAGAAATCCGAGCTTAGTGACAAAAGTATGAAAATCATGTTGCGTAATAAAGACAAGACACTTACGAAAATTTGAGCAAAATATAACATATATTTACAAAGCAACATACGTTTAAAACAAACCACTTTCGTCTACTTTTATGTGACGTCGCCAACGTCATTCCAATCTTTTTTTGACGTAATGTTAACAAGCATATCACAAATTAAGTTTTTGACGTAAACTTTTCTAATTGTAAAACATATCAAAATCGTAAATGTGTTAGCTTTTTGAGACAAATTATTACTATTATTATATAAATAACACATTGCTTTGGGGTAACAGTAAAAATGTCAGCCTAAGAAAAGTACTGTTACCCAAAATCAACGAAATTTAATACCCGCGAAAATATGTGACTTTACAGTAAACAGTACATGTAAATCTTGAAACAAACATGGTGTAGGTATTTCCCATTACCCGGACCACCTCGGTGATTATCTAAAAAAGAAAGGGTCAGATATTACGTTCGAGTTACCTCTAGAGCATTTTCCAATCCCACAGCTCTCAGTAGGGATACCGGGGTCGGTTGTGTAACACCAAAGCTCTCCGGATCCTGTAGGATCTCTGCAGAAGTTTTCAGCGTCAAAAAGCGTGTCTTCTTCAAACATGTCTGCTGTAAGGCTGTGAGAATGTGGCTCCTGACTGTCCCATCTTTGACACAATTTTCCTGTTTCTGTCTTGCTCCGTGTACCCATGTATGATCTAAGAGTCGGGCCATCATAACAGGTCACATGGTTTGGATGGCCTATAATGGTATTATTACATAATTCTTCAGCTGGTATCATATTAATACAATGTATATTTAAAAAAAATATGGATAAACGGGAAGTATAACTACAGTACAACCTCTCCAGAGAGGCCTACAGAAGAGCAACAACCTATCTATAACATACAGTACAACCTCTCTAGAGAGGCCTACTGTAGAGCAACAACCTCTATAACATACAGTACAACCTCTCCAGAGTGACCTACTGTAGAGCAACAACCTCTATAACATACACGACAACCTCTCCAGAGAGGCCTACTGTAGAGCAACAACCTCTCTATAACAACATTCAAATGTCCCTTAGCTGATATTTACTATGAGTTTAACTTCAGTAGAGAAACAACCTCTTTACAACGGCCAATATTTACAGCTCCCATAGGGTGTTGCTCTACAAAGGTTGTACTGTACAATACAACAATACTGTGCAGGAGCTTTAAAACAAATAGTTTGCACCTATAGTAGGGTTCGAACCTATACTAATCAAAGTTAAAATAAATATATAAATCCCATGTCGACTTATGTATTGATTGATTGATTGCCGCCTGTAGCACCGTCTGTTAAAGGTCCGATCCCTTGTTATACAGTATATCCGATTTTTCTGAGGTGACAATATTTATACTATACTATATCTACCGTTTATGACTGGTCCGAGGAAATTTAATCCGCATAATATTTCAGTTCGTAGCTTATAAAACCACTACGTACATTTATGAATGCCACAAGTTTGCCACCTAACTCCCTCGTCCATCGTGTAACACCATGGAGCAAATGAATCCATCGACCTGCAGTAATTTGCGGCGTCAGCAATACTATTATCGTTAGGAAAATCATCATCGTCTGTATAATTATGTGCATGTGGTGACTGTGAGACCCAGGGTTGACACGGTATGACATCTATAGTGACGTCCCATGATCCAGCGTAATCACTGGACGTGTATTCGGTGTAACACCCTTTGTCAAGCAAATCTGTTGATAAAGACACCGTTTTAACGTTTAAAATCACCTCCTTAATATCACGCAAGCTAATAGTCATTAAGTGGTTCTGTATGTGTCTCAAGAGTTTACGAAGCTAGTAATACAAAATTAAAACAAACACTGAGAATTGAGTTAGAAAATGGACTTTTATTAAAGCCAGTAAAAGATCAAACAATAAGTTTATAACATATATACAAGCATATAAAATGTAGTAACTATAAAAGTTGTTACAAACAAATCAATTAGCGTCCAGAATAATCAAAATAATAAGATCAACGTCCTCCTTTGTTTTGGCAAAATAATGATATGCGCATGCGTGATATTTCTTTAAAAGGAAAGTCTAAATGCCGTCCTTTCCGGGCTGGACAAAAGTCGGATAATTTGCACGAACCATTTCGTCCATAAATTATTTCTATAGTAAAAATTTTGTTTCTGTTTCGTGAACCAAGCCTCACATGGAAATTAACATAAAGACAGGTGACACTTTTTGAGAAATTGGTATGCTTCAGGAGATTAGGGCCAGATCTAGGCGTCAGGAATTAAGATCATTATAATATAATCAGAAAAGTTAAAATAAATAATTGATCGCTGATGGGCTTACATTTTGTGCACGAAGTGACGTCACATGCTTCCCACTTGGTTCCCGGATCCGTTGTAAAACACCAAGTATATCCGAAACCACTTGGATCCCGGCAGTAGTTTTCTGCAGCAGATAACGTGGCGTCAGGAAATATTGTGGCGGAAGTGTAGCTATGCGCATTCGGAGTCTGCGCGTCCCATCTTTGACACATTTTTCCGGTCCTTGTTTTGCTCCAAGCCCCAACATAATCGCTTGATGAGAGCGCGTCACTATAACACCGTTCATGGGTGAATTCTGCAACTATTAAGCGTTTTAATACACAAATAAGAAAAAAATATAATGCATACTATAAAATCTAATTCCCACGATTAATCGTACGCTCAAAGCCAGACATGGCTTTACCCTTTTATATTCTGTAATCCACGAATATACGACCCCACGAAAATATATAAGCTGATCACAGTGATATGAGCTTTTTTGTTTGCGATGTTATATTAGCCATCATGAGAGTGAGAACCTCCGTGCCATCGATTAGTAGCTTCATAATTTTACTTCAATTTTGACGATTTCAACTTACATTTTAAAGATGTTTACCCTTTAGCTTCTTTGTTTCTTGGTACATTTTAAGTACGCATCAGAACGTTAAACTTATTTCGAGTTGTACCTTAAAGTACAGGTTATAAGTGTTTGTAGCCGTGGTCCAATGGTTAGCACGCTGGATTTGTAACGCAGCGATCCGGGTTCAATTCTAGGTCGCGGATTGCCATGCCCTTCCGTGGAAATGTGACAATAATATGATTTTTCCTCCACAAATGGAGAAGTTGTCGTTTCCTTTTGGATTGGTACGTAAGTACTGGTTAGGATAAAGTCCAGGACAACTAGTTTAAATCATCCCCGTATATAACAAAACAAGAGGGCCATTGACCTTAGAATGCTCACCTGATGATTTGCAATTTAGGCAGAATCAGTTGTTTGTTATGATCATTATGACATTTATATTTGACCCCAGATAACCAATTTGCTGTGACCTCAGAGTTTTTTATTTGTCCTCGCCACCTGGTGACCTATTTGTTTACCACAGATGACCCAGTTACAAACTTGACATATATTTCATAGAGACACACATTGTGGCCAAGTACTATAAAGATTATGTCAACAGTGTGACCTCTAGAGTGTTAACAATGTTTTATCTTGATGTGACCTAGTGACCTAGTGCTTTACCCAAGATGACCCCGATGCAAACTTGACCTAGATTACATCAAGACTAGTATTGTGACCAAATTGTATAAATATCAAGGGAAAATTGTGACTTCAAGAGTATTAACAGTCCAATTGTTGACGACGCACGACGAACATAAGGCGTCCACAATAGTTCACCTTGAGCACACTTTGTGTGACAAAGTTCACGTTAGAGATAACGATGTAAGTGCTTGAGTTGCAGACTCTTCGGTGCAGATGTTACCACCAGTGATTTGTGGGGGAGCACAAAAAAGATGATACTTGGTCGAACAAGAAAAACAGCATTCAACAGAAAACTGGAGAACACAAAAAGTGCAAATGAGACACACTACAGACACAAAGCACAAAAGGCATTAAAACACACATATCCACGAACAAGAATGACACAACACATGCACACATGTGCAAGACATACAGTGAGTTTCGTAATATCTGTCCGTATTACAACATAGTCACGTTAAAGGTGCTGCCTCACAGATTGGGCTAAATATTTTGTATATCGTGATTTTCCTACCATACCAAGTATTGATGTAATAGAAAGCCACTGGCGGTTGCTTTATGACAGATTTTGTGCAAATAAGCCTTTTTAACCACTCTCGATATCGCCCACTGAGTATTTTATTCTTGAAAAAGGCGCTAAGTTTCCTTCCAACATGCTTTTTCAATTATGTAATTCACTTGTGATCGAACTGTAACATCAACAATCTACAGCACAAACATCAGTGATGTATTTGGTTCGTTTTTCGATTTGTTTTCATCAGATGCGAACAAATTTCAGACAATTTAAGTGATAGTAGTGTTAATTACATAGGGTATTAATACCCTATAGATTTTTTTATGTAAACTTACTAAATAACCACAAAATGCCGAACTTTCTCAAGTTATTTTGGATGTCAGTTTTGTTGTTTAAGTGATATTCAGCCAACTATACCAAAATTACGCAAATATTTGACAATTTTATTTTATTTTTGCTATAGACCAATATGTGAGGCAGTCCCTTTAAAAATTGAATAGAACTTGTTAGCTTTCAATTAGCAAACAACGACAAGGAGGTATGAACATCACACAATGACACAAAGTAGCACCTAACAGAAGCACGGGGTACGTATCACTACATAATGATTGTAATGATATATCGACCTGTAACTGGTGTGGTGTGATGTAGTTTCATTGATACACTTAATTTACGAAACCTTTTAGATGGGTTGTTGTGATAGCTGTGAGTGGTCTTAAATATGCTCAATGCAAGGCGATGACTGTCGTACCGGGAAACCGGGAAACAATCATTGCATTAAGTAGTCAGTACATTAATAATTTTCACATGCTCTTAAATGTAAAGGCTGATTAGCAAGATGCCTAGGATGGTGTTAATGTGCGAGGCCACTTACTGCGATAGCTTTCATTTGTATTAAATGGTTATATACATGTATGTGGGGACTTGCATTCACTGTGAACTTTAAATTATTCATTGTTACTATAATTTCCTGCTTCTGATTTTCAAACGAACATTTCAATCAACATGTATATAATAATATACATTTATTAAATGCTAACTGATGTGATATGGAGTTCTATCAGTGAAAGAAATCATATATCTGCACTGACCATCACTCACTGCATAGTTGGTGGTATAAGCTCTGCCCCCACGGGGACTACTTTATATTTTTCGTCAAACTCGACTATAAATAAATACTTTAATGTTCGCAGTTTGTGCATGTCCACATAAAACCGTTTAACACTATTGATAGATATTACAGTATGTGACTTTGCACATTCAAGCAACTTGCTTATCTTTTAATATCCAAAAGCAATTGAAAATATACTGACTACTAAAGGAATTATTTACTAACATTACTTCAATATCGCCGTCAACGCTAAATGCGTCATGATGATGCAATGCACGTAGATCATTAATGAAAGATAAATGAAATTTGTTTAATTTGACAAGCTGCTTCCGAAACAAGCTATGTAAACGTAAAGGAAGCACAAACTTTTTAAGCTCTAAAGAGCAGTGAAGCCGTGGCCGTGGTCTAGCGATTTTAGTTCGTTTCCCGGTCGCTGCTGGTCATGCACTCCCATATAACACAAAGTGTGACAATTACTGTAGAATTATATATTTTCGTGGGTATTAAATATCGTGGATTTTTATAAAAATGCATTTTCGTGGGGTCGAAAATTCTTGGATTACAAAATGTGGAAGGGTAAACCAATGTTCTGTATATATGAGTATTCCATTTATCGTGGGTATTAATAATGATTTATTTAGCTTAAAAACTGCCTTTTGTGCCTTTCCGGAAATCGACAATTTTTGTCTTCTGTACATTAACCCTTAACTTCCATCTATTACAATATTCATGCAATAAATTAAACCCCTTTTGAAGTCCTTCTGGTGACTCTGAAAAAAGTACAATGTCATCTGCATAAAGAAGTAGAATAGCTTTGTCATAATTACATCGATACCTTCAACATTATTCAAACACAGATGCTCTTCTAATATACTATGTATATTTGGGAAAACAAATACATTTGTACGTTTAAACTAACACTAAGCGACTGTAACAGTTAAAGCAGTTTCATCTTAACATGACCTCGGACGCTTATGGTACATTGTAGCAGTTAAAATTAGACCCGCCGTTTTTTCGCCGGCAACAAAACAAACAAACAAAACTTATTACGAACCTCTGTCGCATTTGTCAACGTCACAATAGTCGTATCTTATGTCAGGATTAAGTGTGTAACACCAGGGACGCCCATCGTCATCCGGGTCCCGACAATAGTTTTCGGCATCTGTTATATTCGGCTCAAAATTAGTTTGAAAATGATCATGGGGTATCTGAGAGTCCCAGCGCTGACATGTTTCTCCAGAGGCTGTTTTCGACTGACGTCCTGTGTATTCACCAGATGTCGTTTTGTAGCAATCTTGATGATAGAAATACGTATAAGTATACGAGGAAATATCAAAAAGTTCGTGCACTGGGCCTGTCATTTGTTAAGTTTTTGACTAACTTCCGCAAATATCACACAATCATACATTAAAACAACTTACAAAATGTATTTTGAATTCTTTTTAAAATTTTATTCGAATATAACATTTTGCTTAGTTTTTGGTGGTTACTATGGTAACTTTAATGATGCTCCGCGGCGCACTTTAAAATGACTATGGACTATGCCTTCAATATATACTTATTATTTTGTGAATCGTCATCCGATTTGACAGATTAAACGCCCGACGTAAACAATAAAACCGTAGCATCAACTTCATGTATATATTATGACGCTAGTTGCATGCATACCGATGTGACGTCAAAAACATGAAGATTTATTTAGCGTGAATTTAATAGCATTTCATGACGTCGGCGTACTTTTCAAAATGACGTTACGCTCAGAATATAATAGAAATACTGTTGTACATAATTTTTAAATCGCAAGGCAAATTAAACGCTGAAAAACCGAATTGCTGAGAATTCGACGTTGCGTTTATCAGTAAATCGCACGGGACTTATATTGTTCTGCGGTCTTACGGCTGCCGCACGAAACACCTGCGATTCCCCCCAAAGGTGCATCAAAATTGACCACAGACAGGTTGACGGCTGTCGCAAGGCTGTTGTGGCAGAGGCTGTATTTGATGCGATGGACGAATTAGTTTTAATAGGAATGTATGCATCGATCGACATTTTTTAAAAGAACAATAAAATAAAAAAATATCATTATACCTGACACACCATATTCAAACGACGAACATCCTTCCTTAAAACATTTCCTTGCACATTGTAGCGCATTTTCCACATTCGAAGATGTAGAAATAAAATTTGTGGTCGAAGATTGTTGGGACGAAATGCTACTCACTTCGTAATAATCACTTTTTACAGACATTACTGCACAATTGAATAAAAATAGAAACTCGGTAAACCGCAAATTAAACATTTTTCAAAAGTATCTTTCCAACAACTTGTCAGGTCTGGCCTTGGGTCCAGACTGGCGAATCGCTTCCAATGCATTTAAAATTATGTTCTTATTATTTATTTATTGGTACGCTTTATTCAAATTACATTTGGCACTTTGAAAACGGTTGATACGATCTGTTTAATTGAACAGTGTTAATAGATCGAAATAATTTAGTTCTCGGAATCATAAATCATAACAATCTGAATTTGATCGAAGACATATTAGCCGGCGTTTAGAGTTTAGTGTATTATATATAATAGTGTTCGCAAGTAAGCACTCGCTCTGATACCTATTTAACGGATAGAAAAGATAAACCGGGTCCGTACGATATATTTTTCCCGGTATCATATTTACTCGTTCTTACTTAAATAATCGCGTCGTAGGTAAATGAACATAGTACATGTACAATGTACGAGATTTCCATTCGGTAATTGTTCAAAATAGAACCGAAAAATACACATTTTCTCCACGATTCTGACATCATTTATCTCAGTAATGGCGTCTTTCGTGAAGACAATTAGAGACACACTCGCTGTCATAACCCAAGGCTATAACATTTATGCTCCCAATGTATAGAATACATGGGTTGTACATGTATCAAGGTTGCTTGCTGTAATCTCACCATTAAAGCCACATTATCTCTCCGAAGACCTTTTTTCCGATCATCAAGTAAATTAACTAATTACAAGAAATTGGGATATTTTTCACAAAGAACCTATGATAGACGACAGAATGTTAAATGTAACTATAAACAGTATGCCAAAAATCACATTTATTAAGTTAAATGTATGGATGACAAAATACTAATGTTGCAAGAGTTGCTTCCCTTAGATTATAAGTTGTGCATTTTTTTATTACAATTCATTATTTTGTAAACAAACCAAGTGGATGTTATGTTATAGTTAGAACATATTAAGTAAATTTTTAATGATTAAAAAGGGCGGAGCGATCGAAGCGAGTCCTTTTTAGTCATTAAAAATTTACTTAATATGTTCTAACTTACTTAGAATGTAACATCCAGCCTATTGATTGGTCGATGGAATATAGAGCCAAGGCATGACGCCACGTCTTTAAATAGTAAAATTTTAATGGTTAAATTTTCATTTAACCGCCAAAATGCGGCGTTTTCATTGGCCCATAATGTAGGTTATATTCTAAATTTAGTTTTCTTCCATCTTATGGTGTTTCCCACCTTTGGGACTCAACTAATTTGCTCAATTCAGGATGTTACATTCTAGGTTATCTATAATACATTAAAGACATTTTTTATTTCGCTCAATTCGTCGTTTTTAAGCATGAGACATTTAATTATAATTGTTTATTTGCAAATTGCACGAATTAATTTATTCGCAGGAATTATTATATATTTACATTTTATACGAATCCATTATATATATCGATTGGTTGTAATAATAAACTAAATATACCGAACATAGTGTTGTAATTGCTGCATATACGGACTGACTATAGTAAAACTCGTTTATTGAAGTCAGTCGTCCGTTTTCAGAACATTGAGTATTTACATGTAAACATTGAAATTTCTCTTAATTATTTTTAATTTAACATATTGTATATGTATGAATATGTGGCTTAGTATAAGGTATTGGTTGTCGTGGCTTTATTATTCGATTATAATTGTTTGTATACATTCAAGTGACAAACCTAAATAATTGATTTACAGTTACTAGTAACAAAACTGCAACTTGTATAGTAGTTCCTATGATAAATTGATATTTAAAACTGTTTATCAAAAATTTCCTTTCACCTCAGACTGGTAACTCTTAAATTTGTTGATTATTGCCTTCACATTATTTTCACCTAACTTATAAACTCTTTTTTCTTAACAACGTTTTGCAATCAGATTCAGCGTCATATTGAATATCTAAAAGTAAATTAACAAACACTGACCGACACTTAAAACGTCTCTCAGGATATTAGCTAAAAGCAAAACGTCTTATTGCAGCACCACTTGTTTTGATGTCAATCTTGCGTAGTACTTTTTAGATGTAGAATAAGTGCCCTCGAAAGATTTCCGTCTGGCGCCGAGTAGAAATATTATCAATTTAGGTTTCGTCAATAACTTAAAACATGCCTTGATATAAAGCATAATGTGAAACAAAATTCTAACTAAAATGCGGTCCTACAAATTAGAGGGTTTCCTAGACTGTAACACGAGCTAATGTATTTTGATTCCATAAACATGTTAGAGTTATATCATAATTTGGTCCTGACTTTAGATTTAATATTGTAGCGGTCAGACAATCCAAAGCCACACAGAAATAACGGCAGCGCCTAGCCGTCCACACAAGAGTCAGACATAGGACGAATGCATCCGCATCCCTAAAAAATGGATATTTCAAGCAAGCCTATATACTCACTCCGCAGTGAATGACACACTGTAGCATTTATGATGAAGCCGCGCCTTGTCGCACCAATAACCCGTAAGTTTTATCTATTTCTTTTTTTCAGGCCCCAGGAGGGTAACCCCATTTATTTTCCCCGTCCAATGGTTTTATGGGGGTCGGAGAATCAGAATCATCCCCCACAAACCTTACAACATTGCATATTATATATAAAAATACTTGTACAAAAAGGCAAAGAGAAAACATAATATAAATAAATATACTTGTCTACGTAAATTTGATATTTGGGGGTAATAAAAGGTATTGGGACCTTTTTCGTCAAGGAGTAACGAGTAGAGAGAAGACTAATGTTATCATATAGAGATGGTTTTTGTTTGGTTGTTATTATTTGTATGTCATAGAAGTCGTCAGGTGTTCATAAATTGTTCCCATGTTTTATTGAATTGATTAGGTTTCCTTGTTCTAGGGCTAGCTTCTGTTGAAGTTCTAACCTACTCTCAAATTTTATTTTGAATGAGGTAAATGAAGGGAATTCATTTTTATATTTACTTGTAAAGATATATTGTTTTCCATATAGAAAGATGTGTGATAAGATAGGATTCCTTGAAATACACATGAAAGCGTTGGTTTCATTTATCTCTCCATTTACATGCTTTGTATCGCAGTATTGTTTTATTTTGTTCCAGAAAATTTGTGTATAATGGCATTCCCAAAAAAGATGATCCATTGTTTCTATTGATGCATTGCAGAAGTTGCAAAGGCTAGATTTAATCATCTTACAGTTGAATAAATATGCATTTGTAGCTATGTTTCTATGAATAAATTTATATTGAAAATTTTGAATTTTGCTGTCCTTCGTCAATTTAAAAGGAGTAATATTAATATGTTCCCAATCAATATTATTTTGGGGATTAAGATTTTCTGCCCATTTTATTTGGTATTTCTCGTTATGGCAAGGTATATGTTTTATTTGGGTTTTGGATAGCATTTTGGTTATGCTACTTCCTATTATATTGTTTATTTTGTGATAAAATGAATAATTACCAGCATTTATTATTCTGTACTGACTGTACCTTGCAATAGCTCGAAGATGACTTGACCAACATGTATGGGGATTCTTTGCACTCCAAATCAGTGATCTACACATGATTTCAGTTTTTATGTGATTGTAGGGACTCTGTCTAACTGATTCCATGATAAAATAAGAATAAACGGAATAATTAAGACAGAGTTAGGGATACTCATCCTTAATTTCTGAGAAATAAGAGAAATATTTTTTAACGGTATGTTCCTGGAGAACACTACGATCAGTATAGATTACAAAGCAATAACTCTTTCATTCCATTTGAAAGGAGTTCTTTAGTAATTGTGCCCTAAACTTTTTAGGCCGTGATTCCTTCTTTATCGTGATGATGCTACCGTGTAAAGCCAACCGCTTTTTTCTGAGTTTTAAGTCCAGTAACGCAATGAGACAACTTCTATTCCGCCTTATATTCCAGAATTGGCTTTTTATGACTTATTTCTGTATTAAAAGTAAATAAATCATATACAGTGGGTCGGATATGAATCTAGAAAGGAGCTCGGTGCTGCTCAAACGGTGACGCTTGGAATGACGTCACGTGACGGCCTGCGTCACGCACCCATTACATGAATAAAACTATGTTATAGGTGAATTCGGTCGGAGATGTTCTACATGTACACTGAGTAATGCTAATTTGCTTTTGATCTACGAATATATTGATCACTCCTCGTATATTTCAAAGAAGAACTGAAGAAATTTAATAGTTATGGCTATTTTTATTTACCAATGTTGACATATTTTGCCTTGGAAATGTAGCCAAAAGTCACGTGGTATTGCAATACTGTTTACAGGTACTGTTGCACGATTTTTCGCAACCTCTCTAATCTCTCAATGTTCATGTATTCGATGAATCAATACAGCCCCTGTGTTGCTTATATTTCCACCAAGTATCTTACCAGACGGAGACAAATAATAAATATTTGTAGTCGTATCTTACTGATTTGTGACTCTATAAAGGCATATAAATGTTCAGTAATGTTTTTAGAATGTTATAAGATTCCCCGGGAAACGACCTAATGAAAACGAATTAGTGATCATATAGGTTGCTTCACATTAATCAGAGAGTTGATGATAAGACGTTGGAAGTAACAAATAATGATTTGCCTGAATGGTACTCCCGCAATCCTTAAATATGAACCCGATAAAATAACAAAATACATTAACAAACTCATTACGGTTCTTGCTATGCACCATTGACATTACAGTTGGATCACATGGAAGGATTATCCGAAAATTAAGATAAATATGCTTTATGGACTGGCTTTTAAATGTTCGTCAAAATCATAGCTCGGTACACATGAACTCCGAACTTCTAAAGTAGCTAAGAGTTACATTTCCTATGACTAAAATTCGGGGTGATAAGGTTAAAGGTAGTGGTGTACTTTAATATGGCTTGCAAAGACAAAAACATAAAAGGACTAACATTGATGGGAAATAATGACCAAAATAAAAATAAATCTTCTTCGGGAAATTAGAATATTTTATAGGATTTGTTACAGTTGTTTAGAAAGTTTAAAAACTTGTAATTCCAGCTTGTTGCTTTCTTCGCCGTGAGCAGAAAAGATACAGCCCATATGCGAAGTGATAGAAGAGGTAATAGTATTAATAAATGATGAAAATACAAGATGTAAATAGACGGCCCCTTGTCGTATGTCACCCAGTCATTTGAGTTGGATACTGTGCTACAACCATGCCATGTGGAGAAGTTGTGAAAGGCAAGTTTGTACAAGGTAATAAGTATTCAACAAAACAGGCAAATGCTTACCGAAAGCCGTATGTGACCTTAAAATGTCGACAAATAATGCTAAGCACAATAAAAAACAAATCTGGTAATCACTGTAAATACAATACAATAGGCTTACCGAAAGCCGTATGTGACCTTAAAATGTCGACAAATAATGCTAAGCACAATAAAAAACAAATCTGGTAATCACTGTAAATACAATAGGCAACATTTGCATAACGTATACAAATGTTCATCAAACATGTCAGATATGGTATGGAGACAGTCGGGACACCTCGGACAATCTCTACGAATCATCTCTCGGGTGTAAATAGAACGTCGCCATTTTCAACGTCTTTCGCCATGACGTCATCATGAAATATTTAAACAGTGCTTCAATGGAATACACGCACATCAAGCAAGCGCTGCGTAGCTGCGTGTTATGCTCAAGGAGTATAGCGAAATTGTATTGTTTAATCAATAAAACATCTTTTGATATTTCCGCTGCTGAAAGTTACGGTCTTTTTTCTTCAGCCCATTTTCTTCTGCGTAGGATTTAAGAAAGAAAGCTGCTGGATTCATACGCTTAATACATCCGAGGTATTTTATCCCGTAAAAATGCCGTACGGACCGTTCCGATTGGTATGGAGACTGACGCTGCATTTTTATAGATTTTGGAATCAGAAATGAGAAACAACGTAGCTGTTGACATTCTGATGAAATGTCGGTAATCAATAGATGTTAGTAAACACATGGTGATACAAGGAAGAATATTCATAGGCTGTATAAGCGGAACCAGGGTACTGAACATGTGTCAGAAAGCAACTTTGGTGAAACACCAGCATTCAGTATCTCATATACACGATTTTTACATCATTAACCATTTTGGTAATCTTCTTAAGCGTTCATGTCTTGCTTAACTAAAAGACTAATTGTTAATTTTTTATCACATACATGTTTAAAGAGCGTGTAAAATGAAAATTATGTGAAAAAAAAATACACGATTTGCACGAGCATGAATAGACAATTAACCATTTTTCGTCTGTGTGATCATTCAAGCGTGACGAAACATGACGACAATAGTTTAAAAATAAACATTAACGATACTCTCATGGATACGTGTAAGAGAAAAGTTCTTTCAACCAAACAATTCAAAGATTATTACAATATTTGTTCAACATAATACAACACAACGTTTACATAGAAGATAGCTAGTTTAACGAGAGTTTTAATGGGTATCAGGATCATTTAGTGATGATATAATGCTGCTATTGAATTTTCGCATTGTAAAGTCGCTATATTTCTTAATCAATAATTGGATTGGTAATGGTGCCACATATATATTACCATACAAAATCATCCATTGAAAATATGCTTTACACTTTAATATTCCCTGCAAACCCAATTAAGATGATCGAACTAAATTTTGAAAGCAAAATAAAAGAGTTTTACTGTACTCAAAATAGATGGAAAGCAAGAAAATGATCAACAATAGGTAATATAACTGTTTTAAAATCGCTTATTCTTCCAAAACTTATATACTTATTTTCGGTACTCCCAAATCCATCAATACAAACGATTAAAATACTAAAACTAATAACCTTTGAATTTATATGGGGATGCAAACAAGAAAAGGTTAAATGAAACATTGTCATTCAAGAATATAAAGATGGAGGTTTAAACATGGTATATTTAGAAATAAACATAAATTCATTAAAAGCAGCATGAGTACGAAAATTAATTGACAATAATAATCAAGGAGTTTGGAAACATATCTATACAGAACAATTAAAACCATTTGGAAATACGACAATATTTTTATCGAATCTAAGCAAAAATGATCTACAAAAGATACGCATAAAAAATAAATTCCTTAAAGATAAATTTGTATATTAGAATCGTGGTGTAAATTAAATTACAAAAAAGAAAATACACTATACTCAAACACCATTATCTGGATTAACAGTGACCTAAAATGCAAAAATTGATAATTCTAAACAATGATACATGGATGAATAACGGTATTATGACACTCTTTGACATATATGATATAGAAAATAAAAAAATATAACGTTTACAATACTTAAAATACGACATAATCTGACTGCAAACGAATTTATTTGTCATGAAAAAGTAAATACTTTATAAAAAACGTAATAAACAGACAATACAGAATAATGAATGCTGATAATTATACATTATATAACGAAATAAACAATATAAAAGGAAGTAGCATATACAAAATTCTATCCAAAACCCAAATAAAACATACACCTTGCCATAACGAGAAATACCAAATAAAACGGGCAGAGAATCTTAATCCCAAAAATAAAAAAATAAAAACTTTGATTGGGAACATATTAATATAACTCCTTTTAAATTGACGAAGGACAGCAAAATTCAAACTTTTCAATATAAAATTATTCATAGAAACATAGCTACAAATGCATATTTATTCAAATGTAAGATGATTAAATCTAGCCTGTGCAACTTCTGCAATGTATCAATAGAAACAATGGATCATCTTTTTTTGGAATGCAATCATACACAAATTTTCTGGAACAAAATAAAACAATACTGCGATACAAAGCATGTAAATGGAGAGATAAATAAAACCAACGCTTTCATGTGTATTTCAAGGAATCCTATCTTATCACACATCTTTCTATATGGAAAACAATATATCTTTACAAGTAAATATAAAAATGAATTACCTCATTCAAAATTAAATTTGAGAGTTGGTTAAAACTTCAACGGAAGCTAGCCCTAGATCAAGGAAACCTAATCAATTTTAATAAAACCTGTGAACAATTTATGACGACTTCTGTGACATACAAATAATAACAAACAAAAAAAAAACATCTCTATATGATAACATTAGTTGTTTTTCTTTTCTCTCTACTCGTTACTCCTTGACGAAAAAAGGTCCCAATCCCTTTGATTACCCCTACCCCCAAATATCAAATCTGCGTAGACAAGTACAATGTATATTTATTTATAGTATATTTTCTATTTGCTTTTTTTGTACAAGTCCTTTTATACATACAATAATGTAATACGCAATGTTGTATGGTTTGTGGGGGATGATTCCCCGACCCCCATAAAACCATTGGGCGGGGAAAATAAATGAGGTTACCCTTCGTGGGCTTGAAAAAAATAGATAACACTTGCGGGTTATTGGTGCGACATGGCGCGGCATCATCATAAACGCTACAGTATGTCATTCATTGCGGTGTGAGTATATAGGCTTGCTTGAAGTATCCATTTTTTTGGGATGTGGATGGTTCGTTATATGTCTGACTCTTGCGTGGATGGCTGGGCGCTGCCGTCGTTTCTGTGTGGCTTTGGATTGTTTGTGTGCTACAGTATTAAATCTAAATTCAGGACAATATCATGATATAAACTCTGACATGTTTATGGAATCAAATTCCATAAGCTCGAGTTATCGTTTAGGAAACCCTCTATTTTGCAGGACCGCATTTTAGATAGAATTTTGCTTCACATTATGATTTACATTAAGGTCTGAATGAACTTATTGACGAAACCTAAAACGATAATATTTCCTCTCGGCGCCAGACGAAAATCTTTTAAGGGCACTTATTCTACATCTTACAAAGTACTACGCAAGATTGACATCAAAACAAGTGGTGCTGCAATAAGAAGTTTTGCTTTTAGCTAAAATCCTGAGAGAAGTTTCAAGTGTCGCCCAGTGTTTGTTAATTCACTTTTAGGCATTCAATATGAAGCCGAATCTGATTGCAAAACGTTGTTAAGAAAAAGGATTTTGTGAGTTAGATGAAAATTAGGTGAAGCAAATGATGACATCAAAGCATTTTAATGTTACAGGCTGAAAGGAAATTATTATGTACAGTATATAATCTGAAGCAATAGCATGGAACTTTCAATATACACAAAAGTATGCATTCGTCATGCTACACTTATTTTGTAACAAGTAACTGCTGTTCCATTATTTAGGTATGTCACTTGTTTTCAAACAATGTATATTATTGTAATATAATTGTATAGTACTTGTCATTTATCTTAAACATTATAATCGAATAAAAAGGCAATGACAACCAATAACTTCGACTAAGCCACATACAATTGTATTCCTAAATATACAATCTGTTAACTTTAGTAATACATAATATTAAATATTAACATGTGTAAACAGTTGATTGACATGAATAAACTGAATAAACGAGTTGTACCATAGTCAGTGCGTTTATTCTTTAATTACGGCACTATACTTAGTACATGCACATTTGTTATGATTACAACAATGTGTTAGATATTGTAAAAACGTACACAAATATATATATGATGATTCCTGTGAATAAAATAAATGGTGCAATTAAAAAAAAGTTATAGGGAGAACAATAAGTAAAGTCCTAACGCTTAAAAACGTTTTAAGTCATTAAAAATTTGCTACATGTAGATACGTTCTAAATAACTTGGAATTAAACATCCTACATTGTGATTGGCCAATAGTATGTGGCGCGAACAAATAACTTCATGACGGTTAAGGGTAAAATTTGAGTGATTAAATGTAGCATTGAATTAATACAGATCGGCGTTTTTAATAAAATTATTTGAATCTTCACTTGGATATTATAGACAGACACCAACATACTCTGTTCATATGTTCATATAATGTAATAACAACAGACACAATGTATGTGAAATGTCATTTTATTTTAAATGTCGAATTTTTTAAAACATTTCTAAATTACTAGAATAAGTTATTATGCACTAATGCATAACAATACATAACTGTAAAATATCAACATAAATGGGAGTCAAACCAATCTATGGATTCAATTAGAAATCTTGGCTTGACACTATGTGGACGCAGACATTGGGTGTGTCTTAAGTATCAAGCGCATAAAATGATGTTACATATGTTCTTTATGATTACTGTTGAGCGTAGTAAAATTTTGACGAAAAAGGTCCCAATCCCTTTTATTACCCCCAAATATCAAATTTATGTAGATAAGTATATTCATTTATGAGTATGATTTCTATTTGCTTTGTTCGTTTTATATATATAATATGCAATGTTGTAAGGTTTGTGGGGGATGATTATCCGACCCCCATAAAAACATTGGACGGGGAAAATAAATGGGGTTACCCTTCTGGGGCCCGAAAAAAAAATGTCAAATGGTCACCCTTAAAGTCACTTAGCATACTGACTAGAAGACGTATGTGCGTTAACAATAAGACAAGCGATACATACCAGTTAATCTGGACTTTGATTTGCCTACTTAGAACTCTTAAACTTAATAGCTTTGCTTATCTGCGAAGTCAAAGATTTGATACTTTCATTCAATCAATTTGTGATTTTGTTTTTTGGCGGTGCGTTGACAGACACGTTATCTTTTTCAGAACATAATATGGTTTATAGAAACATTTTAAGTAAGTAGATATACATAATGCGTCATGGCGATGTTAAATGACTGTATTTTATTGCGGTATAAACCATATAGACACATTGTCAAATTATTTTGGTCTCATATTGCATCACTCAGTAATTAAGACGTTGACGGTGTATTCTGTTTATTTAAAGGTTACGTTATGTTATTTGCAATGCTTTATTTTCACTCACTGATTGAGACGATGATGATGTGTTATGATTATTCAAAGTATCGGTCCGATAATGCATACATTTGTACCACAACGTAAATCATATACAACTAATCGTTGAGTATAAAATGATCAGGGAAATAATTATTCCAGAACATAATAAAAACATTATCATTTGTACCAGTTTTCTACGATATTATTGTATTCTAGAGCTTTTTATTTTCCGCGCATTGGTTGCACAGCCAGGTATGCTAAACTGGTAACTGATGACTATCCAAAACTATACATATTTGTAGAATCGTTTTCTGGCGACGTGTAAATATAACTGTCGCCTGACAATGCTAACTGCAAAACGAAACATTTTACAAGCAGCGCGCGGTGAAACAAGTGTTCATTAATCAAGAATGAAACGTCATCTGAACGAAAATAATAGTTTCTCTGAAAGATTTACAGCGTTTAATAAATGAAGAGTCGATGGACATTTCTGATATTGGCATATAATGTTTACTAAAGGAAATATTACAGCAAGCAACCTTGATAGAAGCCATGCATTATGTGTATAGGGAGTAGAAATGTTAAAGCCTTGGGTTATGACAGCGAGTGTGTCTCTAATTGGCTTCAGATAAGACGCCATTACAAGGATAAATGATGTCTGAATCGTGGAGAAAATGTGTATTCTAAGCTTCAATTTTGAATAATAACCGGTTGGAATCTCGTTTTATGTTCATTAACTTACACTAGTTTTTGAAGACGTTCTTGTAGATATGATACCGGGAAAAAACCTAACAATATGTCGTAAGGACAATTTCTCTATTGTATCCGTTAAGAGAGTCTAATCTTATGTGAGATAGTGCAATTTTCGTTAAAAAGCGTTTTTTGTCTTCAAAATAAAATTGTTGAATAAAATAAGCATTGTATTATGATGCACTACATGTACTCTTGAAGTTCAACCCAAAATAAATATTGATTTAGTGAATTTATTGAAGCATGACAGCATGTTAATTGCAAATCTTACTCGTTCACAAACAAAGTCAACATGTCAAAGTCAAAGTTTATTGTCGGGAACATAGCCAATAGTATAAGAAACAAACTCTTACAAAGAAATAATTATGAAACAAATTCATAAACTTGTATCATGCAAAAAAGCAATGATCATCAATGACCTTGCAAACCGAAAGTAGAAAAATGGCAATGTTTCTTGAATATCTTTGTAAGTATACATTTTTCAGTATTAAAATTAGTAAGAGTTTGTTCCCTAGAGTTTAATTGTAAGAATGATATACATGTTAGCAAGTACCCTTGGGCAGTTTTTGTTTTTGCGAACGAGCAAGATTTGCAATGAAAATGCTGGCATACTTCAATAAATTCACTTTATTAATATTAATTTTGTTTAACTTCAAGGGTATATGTAGTGCACCATTAAGCTATGCTTACTGTACCCATCAAATATCAATTTGAAGAATAAAATGCATTTGAAAAAAGCATGCACCCACCCACTATTGTCCTTAGATAAATATCACATCGAGTGTTTCACTGCTTAAAATATATAAGAAATACAATAAACTCTAGACGTTGGCAAATACGTCTTCTGTCATCAATATTAGAATATAATGAGCATACAAACAATTGTTGTAACATCTGCGTACAATAACGATTGAATTTCATTTGGACATAATCCCATTGCTTTATCTTATCATTTAAATGGGTTTAAGACACCACCTGAAGCGTAACTTTTAGAGCATTTTTCTGCATGTAATGGAATGTATCTGTTGCTATACCACTATATGTTTATGTAAATAAAAGCCATACTATTGGTTCCAAGTAAGATTCCCCTAAGACGGGCACAACCGCCTATTCGCACGTTCCTTCATATTCTGGTAAACGCATTATTATTGTACATGTATGCCGTTATGTGTAACTTGGCGGTAGCTTGTACACCCGCTTATGTAGACCACAACGATATAATAACAGCATAGCCATCCTTTAAGACGTTACCTGATCAGAACCATACAAACATCTTGTTAACATTAGTATTTGTTTTACAAGACCAATCATTCGGTTTTCACAACTTATATCAATCTGTTTTATTTCAAACATTGTACGGATTTAACATAATAGCGATTAAGATCGTTACTTATAATAATAACATTCTGTGTTAAATCAAACACGAGAAAAGACAATACAGTCAATCTTAATATTTGGTGTTTGATTAAGCCACGACAAACGAATAGCAGAATACCAAATATGTTGAAAGACTCCATTGTCAACTTATAACAGAATTTCTTATCGTCGTGATTTAACTACAGAATTGGCAACATGTAACGGACGCTGTCATTATGAGTGACTCTGTCATAGAATAAACAACCTGATTCCAGTTGATTATATGTATTATGATAGTATGACTTTTGTGATTGGTGCATGTTTCATGTTCGTGGAAGCCATGCATATTATGGATACAATTCTGAAAACTGGTCGTAATTGTTCTGGCATGTGAGATACTCCGGATGACATGTTGTGCTTTTTATGATGTTCAATTTTTATATCAGATGTTATAAAAATTGTGAAGCACGAGGTTCAGTAGGGATTTGATATTCAACTAGAGTAAGTGCCTATGGTTAGTTTTGAAATGTGAAATTTTATTTTACAATCCTGTGTCGCTTTTGTAGCTGGTAATTTTTGTTATTGTTAATCCTTGTAGTTGTTATGTGCTACCGCCCATGCTCAATTTGTTATTTTCTTTTTTGAAAGTGTTATAATAAGAGTTATTTACTTCAGTACATGTACACATACGCGAAAATATATTCCCACCCCAGTCACTTTTGCTACATCTAAAAACTGCAAAATAATCAATGGTTCAAAATGTTTAGGTGTACTTGTACGTGTCTGTGGTCTAATTATTAATGGACCTTTATGGTGGAACACTATTTGAATGCGGCAATGGAATGCTTTATAAAACCTACCTTTTCATAAAACTTGCCCAATCATTGTACATAATATATCGCGTAACCTGTACGTTAACATGGTACACTCTATTTAAAGTTGGATAGTGTAAAGAATATGTGTTTTTGCGTTAAAAATATTTACACTTCTAATGAACTACACTCGGCAAAACTTATAAGTACACACGTCGTTTTTTCGCTATAACTTTTTTATTTTTTAATAGTTTTGCATGAAATTATGTTTACATGGTATTGACTATCAAAGGACTGGATAAATATATTTTTTCTTCGAAATTGAATACAGCGGTTCATTGAACCATGAAACGTCAAAAACCGTAAAATGGCCGTGAAATTGACGCGTATGTGCAAATTATTTTTATGTAAGGTAAATTTGAATTTAAGATTTATTGTCAAATTAAAAAAAAACAAAATAATTCGATTTTTCAAACAACAACATGGTGTTTTTTTACTTTTAAAATATTTTTTTTTGGTTATGGTCAAGGGGAGTTAACCATGTTTCAAATTTCATTTTTTATCAGAAGTCGTTATTTCTAAACCTAAATTGGGCTTGTTCCTATCATTGTTTTCTTTATTACTGTGTCCATGATAGAAACGTAGACTTGAAACCGTACTGGTATCAGCGCAGCGGGGCCATATGTGCAACCTGACAATCGCCCGATGAACACACGGCATTATTGTGTTTTTTTAGATTCTGCTGTTGGCATCATTAATTTATTCTGTTTGTGACAATTTAAATCAGATGTTAAAAACATCGATTGTATTGTAATTCTACATATCCAATCTACATATGTTGAAATTTTCAGCACGATCAAACACGCATTGACCGAGCTATGGGCAAATAAACAAGTGTGTACTTATAAGTTTTGCCGAGTGTATAACCCCTACCCGCCATCAGCAACTTTATTATATGAAAGACCAAAGCGCATTTTATATTTATAAGATTTATTTCTGTTTGCTGTGAAATTGCAATGACAAAATATTTAAGCTTTAAATGTTTGAACTTTGATAGTTATACTGACCTGCCTCGTAAAATATATGTCAGACACAATTAGTTGCAAACTAATGTGTGGGTAAATTAAAGCCATCTGGTCCAGTCCTAAACAGCAGCGTATTTGCATTGTAAATAAACACTAAAGTCAGTAAATAGTAGTGCTGGCTGACCATGTGTATCATGACGTCCAGGTATCAAGAGGTACGCATTGTGGTCTGTAAACCAATGACACAGACCATAAGTGTCAATTAAGCACCTAGGCTGCGATGAATGTGTCATGAATGCGACATTAAAGACCCTATGCAGGTACTACATTAGGTCATACAGACGTTTGTAAGAAACAGTAATTGCATCACCCGCCAATAGTTTACTCTTTATTGCCATAATTATATCGTCTAGTCTGGCCGATATTGCATCGTTTAATGTTAATCAGTTATATAGCACAGGAGGTAACAAGATATTCATTTTATGATTATGTCATACTTAAGTAACAATAATTTCTTATAACATTACAAATAGAAACTTATTACCAACGGTCAATGCAAATTTATCTTCAATTATGCAAACCAGTAGCGTTTTCTGTACGCACGGAAATTCATACGACTATTGACTTGTGCATGTGGCTTGAAATAACACATCAGACACACAAGAGCTGCTACTGAGAGCGAACGGGGAACATACAGTATGCCGTGGTCTTGTGTTTAAGTGGCAAAAACAAATTTTAGAAAAGCAGCACGGTATTTAAAACGATACAGGGACGTGCATAATTATAGGCAAACGTAGTGACTTTTCACGAAAAGTTCGTCGAAATGTGCGAGCGTTTTCATATTGATATACAACCAATATGCCAAGCCTTAATCCTTTACTTAGACTATATAAAATAGTGTGGAAGATATGTTAAATCATATACAATTTGAATGTTTATGTTTATTTCTATATCAATAACATAATTTCATTTCGGGTAGCCATTTGAGAATCAGCAAAACTTCAATAACGTCACTGACCTCAGATAATAAATTACGTGAGTGGTTATAGCGGTATGGTTATATTTATATTTTAGCCATATTTTCTTTCAGAATGAGTTCTTTCACGCAATATTTTCAGCACTTGTGTCCGAAAGGCTGTAGTTTAACGTGATGTAGTTTGTTTTTCGTTGTGTCATCGGGTGTTAAAATGATTAACATAGTCTACGAATTTATTGAATGACCTTCGTACGAGTATCCACGTTTCATGTGTATGTGTTACACACTCTTTGTTTGCTACGCACTTTTTATTTATAAATATTTTCTCATTTTATTTGGTCACGTGACATTCTACATCCTTTACAATGTTGCCCGAGTGTCCTAACATTAAGAAACATACCAACTCCAATAATTTGCTTGAATGTTGTATAGTTTTTGTAACATTTAACTTTGGTTACACTTTTGAACTTAAGTTTATAAGATGAAATACCAATGAATGATTATGATAGATACGGCATATGAACTTATATACCGACAAACCATACAGGACACACACGTGACGTAAGGTCTTTAAAGAATTAATCTTAAATTAAACAAGCAATATGTTTATCACCGAGCACATTCTGTGCACGATGTCTAGTTGTTATTATTTTAATTGCCCTGAATATCCAATATTTTGTAGTACCACACAATCTGAATACATTTGTAGCATGTGGGAAAGCGTCTGTTTTTTACTGCAGAATGTTGGAAAAAGTGCTATTTGCATAATCTCAAATTTTGTGTTGATTTATTGTCCAACTATTGGCTATAAAATTCCATCTGGAGACATTTCTGTTATTGAGTACAATATGAAGTTTATTGTTGTCATAAACGTGTCACTTCCTGGTATAAAATTCACAGCAAATGTAATACATGGACGGAATTCAATTGTGACATCAGAATCAATTGTTACAACGGCCAATTCAGAGGGAAGTGTAACTGTTTATTTCAAATACGTTTGCGGAAGCGAATGTACGAAGATCTTGTTGGTTGTGTACAATAATATTTCGCATTTTTAAAATTATTAAAAACGCGTTGAAAAGGCGAAATAGTAATTGGATATTTATTCGGAGCCAAAAGTGTAGCTTGGGCATTTTCATGTGGTGCCATATTACATTTGTACTTCTTTGAAACCACGTTGTGTTCATACTTTTCTTAACATGTTAACAAAATTCTTGATTTTTTCAAAAATAGTTTAAAATTTAAATAATTGACTTTGCTCTTTGATTAATCATACATGTACTAGGCATGAATAATTATGGGGTAATATGGGGTAAATGTGTAAATTCTGACAGTTTTACTGGTTTACGAAAACTAGAAGATCATAGATCTATTTAAGATACGACTGAGATATATTTATTAAGTTTAAATTTTGCATGAAGTCTGTATGCTCTTATAATGGTAACAAGATTATATTAAGTCAGACAGGGAAGGCAGCACTCAACTTAACCAGCCGAGCACAGAAAACATTAAAACACACAAAGCACAATGCCCAACTGAACCAACCGAGCACAGGAAACATAAAACACAGAGACACAATGCCCAACTAAACAAGCGCAGATCCGCCCAAGTCCAAGCTACCGAAAAGTACAATTAATTGTAACTAGCTGAATGACCCAGTTTCCACAGCAAAGGACTATAATGCCCCACTTTAGCTGTAAGAAATCTTAAAACGAAGAAGTGCCCAACACACTACCGACCAAGAAAATTAAACGCTCCTTGTCTGATAGTTTAAAAGCTGCATAGAAAAGATTCAGCAAACAAAAGGCAGAAAGCCTACGCTGAATGACCTAGTTACAACAGTGAAACTGCTGAACTATATAGTTTTAGCAGCCTTTAGTCTCAAAAGTTAAGTAACAGTATTAAAACGTTGAAAGGTTCGGTTTCAGCAACAAAAAATTTGAAAACCTTAAGACGAGTGACCCAGTTTCAATAAGTAAAATGACGTAATAGAACAAATCGAGATATGACGTAATGAACAAGTCATTAAGAATTGCAAGCAATACAGAAGTCCCCTACCGGTTTAAAGCTATTTTCAATGTGTCTGTTGCCATAGCAACCACAATTCCCGTCAGAACCAAAACTGACGGACTGATGGCAAACCAATAGTCCCCTCCGGTCAAAAACCGGTAGGGGACTTAAAACTACATTAAATGACCTCAGGGGACAAAACACTACATTCATAACTCCACAGCTGTACATAGACTCTTGAGCGAACCAGGTAGGATGCGAATCGCGGGGACGAAATAGTAAGAGGACAACCGGCAAATACGAATAAATAACTCATAGCTCCATATAACTTTTGGCCCCGGTCAAAAAATTGAATACTGAGAAATTATGACATATTATTGATTATTTAAGATTAAAAAACTCCACTGTAAACGGAATTGGCGTTGAAATCCAAATACAAACCTATATTATAATAATTAAACTAAATACGAAACTACCGGAAGTAGCACCGCCCAACAGAAACCGCGGGACACGCGAGAACAAAAAGGCACAGAAAATATACAACTTCACTCGAATAGGCGCGGAACATGCCCAACATAAAAAACTAGCCCAGCATAAAATATTAGCACAGGAACATGTAATACAAAACCGGGCATCCAATCCTGAAAGTCGGCTGCTTAAGTCAGTCAAACTAAAACTTAAGTTCACATCCAACGTATAAAAGTACAATTACATTAAAATCAAATCAAGTTTGTCTGATTTATATAATTGTTAGGTTACGTGATTTATAATGCTTCATGTTCACTAAATAACTGAGACGATGATGATGTTTTACAATTATGTAAAGTTTCAGCCCATTATTGATGACACAACGCCAATCCTATACAACAAATCGTCGATTATAAAACCTTCAGGGAAATACGTAATTATTCCGGATAACAATAACAATTTTATCATTTGTACCTGCTTTCTACGATATTTTAATATTCGTTTAGCTTTTTATTGCGCGCGCATTTGCTGCACAACTAGGTATGCTTAACTGGTAACTGATGACTATTCAATTAAAATACATGTTTGTAGTATCATATTCTCGCAATGTGTATATTGTAATTAAAAGTGCGGTCTGACAATGCTATCAGCAAACAATTATATTCTACTAAAATCGCGCATATTTTTCTTTATCAAAATATTTTTACGATACAATAAGGACAGACAGTGTTTATTAATTAAGAATGATACCTCATCTGTACGACAATGATGGTTTCTCTAAAATGAAGTCTTACAATGTTAAATAAATGAATAGTCATCAGACATCGGTATCATTGACATCTCTGGTATTGTCACATAATGTTTGTTAATGGTGATATTACAGCAAACAACCTTGATACAACCCATGTATTCTATGCATAGGGAGTATAAATGTTATAGCCTTGGGTTATGACAGCGAGTGTGTCTCTAATTGGCTTCACGAAAGATGCCATTACCGAGATAAATGATGTCAGAATCATGAAGAAAATGTGTATTCTAAGCATCAATTTTGAACAATTACCAAATGGAAATCACGTACTATGTTCATTAACCTACGACGCAATTATTTAAATAAGAACAAATAAATATGATACCGGGAAAAATATCGTACGGACCCTTTTCTCTTTTCTATCCGTTAAATAGATATCAAAGCGAGTGCTTACTTGCTAACAATATTATATATAATACACTAAAATATAAACGCTGGCTAATATGTCTTCTACTATCAGTATTAGAATGGAATAAACATTCATGTATATGTAACATAGTTGATCCCAGATCGAAGTCTAAGTAGCATCTGCGTACACTAACGATTTGACTTCATTTTGAACATTACTCCAGTCCTTGATTTTACAGACATCATTTGGTTAGACTAAAACATAATCTGAAACGTTACCTCTGGTCGACATTTTGTCAACATTATTATTTGTTTTTATACGACCAATCATTTGATTTTATTGTGTATAAGCGTTCCTACTCCATGCTTATATTTTATAGCAGCTATCAATGAAAACGGCATTTACAAATGATAGTTGAATCCAATACGTCGATATAATGTATTTTTACATCTTACATCCTTTTATTTGACTTCAAACATAGTAAGGTTTGAACATACCAGCGTTTATGATCGTTTACTTAAAATAATCTCATTTTGTGTGGAATCAAACACGAGGAAATACAATACAGTCAATCTTAATATTGAGTGTTTGATTAAGCCACGACAAACGAATAGCAAATATGTTGAAAGACTTCATAATGAATTTGGAACTGATTTTCCTATTGTCGTGATTCAACTACAGACATTGGCAACATGTAACGGACACTGTCATTATGAGTGATTCCGTCATAGAATGAACATCCGGATCCCATTAGTTGATTATATGTAATATTATATTGTGTAATAGTACGCGACTTTTCGGGATAGTGCATGTTTCATGTTTGTGGAAGACACGCATATTCTGGATAAAATTCTGAAAACTATATAGTAGTAATTGGGCTGACGTGTGATATATTCCGGATGAAATGTTGTGTTTTTTATGATGTTCAATTTTTATATTAAATGTTATAAGCATTGTGAAGCACGAGTTTTGGTAGGGAATTAATATTTAACAAAGGTAAGTGCCTGTGATTAGTCTTTGAAGATTGATACTTTATACTGCAATCAAATAGTAAGTAGTATTTTAAAGTCAATAACAATTGCTCTGCCAAATCCAGAAATCTTTTGTACGTGTATTATTTATACAATAGTGAATTCGATATCCTATTTGAATCATGGTTTTGAAAGCTAGGAAACCATTTTTGATTATATTATATTTTGAATTTATGTTCTGATATAGTGGTTGATTCATGTTTTAAAAATAATATTCTGTTACGAATTGTGTTTATTTTGCAAAACGTATGGGAAGTAATTGTTTGTGTTTTCGATAAAAAATTGAAAAATGAATTGATATAATACAAAATGTAATCCAAAAATTAACAATTTAGCGTACTATCCTATGCCAAGAATACTTTTGAACGCTAATTCTAAATGAAGGTTCAGAAGGTTTACATCATCGTAATCTAACGTTTGTCTCTTGTATGTTGGCTTTCACCCCGGTTACGTTTGACGGGCTGAGGAGGTAGGCCAGAGAGAATGTGAGCTTTGGTAGCTGTTGAGTTTTATTAATATATTTTTGTAGTTGTTAGGGGGGTTAACTTTCATGTTCAGTTTCTTAATATATTTTTTAGAAAGTGTTGCAAGACTTCAGCATACCTTATTAACTTCAATACATGATAAACGTGCTTTATATATTCGTGAAAAAATGTTCCCAACACAGTCACTTTTGCACAATAATCAATTGTTCATAATGCTTAGGTGTATTGTCCTACTAATTGTTACAAAATTCCATTTATAGACATTTCTAATTTTGAGTACGATACAAAATTTATTGTTGACCAAATCGTGTCACTTCTTGGTATAAATTTCACAGCAAATTTAAAACATAGACGCAATGCAATTACGACAACATATCGGAAGCCTTTATATTGAATGGTTACAATGGCTAATTCAGAGAATAGTGTTTCAATGTGGTTAACAACAATGGTTTATTTTTGTACACTGATTGAAGTACACTGAATGTCATTATATATTTTGGAAAATAATTCAAAATAAGTTGTATAAGTTTGCCTTTACGTATAATGTTACTTAAATCAGTCGAAGACGTAACAGATGATAGGCTACAGGCAAACAAACTTTTGACACCACCAAAAACGTCGTATACGAGGGTTGTTCAAATTGGAATATAAGTGATGCTATATCTTTTTTGCATCAATGAATTTTTAAAATTAATGATCTGTATATGAAAGATCATTGTATTAGCTTTATATTGATACCTCACATTTGAAAATCCGTTCAGTGTAGCTGTAACAATACACCATTTAACACTGTCTACTCGTTTATACTAATGCTAAAATAATTGGGAAATTGTCAATTTTTTCTGACCAAATTCGGTCTCATTTAATAATCGTTGTTTTCTTAATGCAGGAGCAAAATACAATATTCAAAAAAACTTGTATGGTAAAATGGTGTCATGTAATGTCATATTCATCAAGTTTTTGATAGTTTAAGAAATTCAAAAGTGGTGTAATTTTATTTGGAAATGAACCCCATGCACGCAATCAAAATACCGCAACATACTAGAAAAGGGTTGAGAAAATCAAATATTTTTTTGAAAACTGGTGAAGTATTTACAATTAGGCATATAGCTCAATGTGTTGGGACATCATTAGGAGCGATTCATACAATTATCAAGTATATTACAAAAATTAGGACGATTTGTATAGTTTGGGTACCCCTATCTGCTTTGAGACGCCAGCACATATGCCCTTGCAAACTGTCTAAAAATAGCAAAAACAAGTTTCTAGATAATAAAAGTCGACCATTTGCAAATGTAATGACTACAAACTAGACATGGGTTCATTTTGTCACCAATGCGACAGATCCATAAACAAATATGGGCCAGCAAAGACATAACAAAAGTATGCATTGCAAAACGTACCATGGACGCCCGTAGAAATGTACACTTTTTTCCATTTAAACCAAGTTTTACCATTACATTTGGTGTATAAAACGAAGAATGAGTAAATGCCAAGCTTAACAAAGGTAAATTCCTTCAGAAATTGAAGCAATACTCCGACAATCGCTATCAAGCCAAATATTTAAAGGATGACATGCTATTGCAGAGCAATTGGCCTCCACCTGCAGCAGCCATTAACGCGGCGTTTTGAGAAGCGTGAATGTTTTTGAGCTTTCCGACCATCCTTATTTGTCAAGCATTGTCCCTTGTGATCTTTATTTGTTTCAAACGACTCTTAAATCGCATTGTCAGAAAAAAATATCAGGTACGTTAAGATCTCAGTTTGGCTCATGTCCAGTATATGCATAGTGTACCTAGGAATGATAACAAAATCGCATTTAAAAAAAGGAATAACTGAATGAAACTTCGCATACATATCGGAGATGAATACTGCAATGGGATCAAAGGCTTGTTTCATTAGAATCTATCAAGGATAATTTTTTATGTGCTTAGATGCATTCCAATTTGAACAACCCTCGTACAACATATATAGCTTACATAATTTCTGATGAAATGTCGGAAATCAAGGGATATATTAAGTTGGTATAAGACAGCGTATTCATATTCCTATATTAGCGTAACGAATGTACTAAAACAACATCTTTTGCAACATTAAGATAATAACAAATCGGACAGGGAGGGCACAGGCAAAAGCAGAGCACGAAACCCACAAAGTGAATACACGCGTACAAGTGACAAGGACAAGCATAAAAATTAACAACACCAAATGTACAAGAACAAACATAAAAATGCGCAACACCAAATGTACAAAAACAAACATAAAAATGAACAACACCAAATGTACAAAAACAAACATAAAAATGACTACCACCAACTGTACAAGAACAAACATAAAAATGAACAACACCAACTGTACAAGAACAAACATAAAAATGAACAACATCTAATGTACAAGAACAAACATAAAAATGAACAACATCTAATGTTCAAGGACAATCATAAAAATGAACAACATCTAATGTACAAGAACAAACATGAAAATGAACAACACCAAATGTACAAGAACAAACATAAAACTTCATATGTCAATTTCGCTCATAAAAATGGAAGCGGCCTATATTTTTATACAGCACAGTACAATTTGTAATTCTGCAGCTTCGAACATAATTTTTAATAATCATCAACAAAAACCATTACGGCAATAGTTGGTATATTGCTAACCTACTGCAGCGTTTATACAAATGTCATATGATGAAAATATCACTTATTAAAACGCAAACCATCTATTGATGTTGATATGAGAATGTGTTTATCAAAAAAAGGGTGCGGTCAATCAGTTAATGTATTGATCCCAGACTGAGTGGTCTGTACCGTCGTGATGTTTCCATAGTTGTAATTGTTCAATTAGTGCCCAGCTTATATGATGATCGTGTATATAATTTTAAATTCAGCATTGGTCAAGCAGAAACGACATCGTCGTTTAAATGTGGCAACACACAAATGTTCAATGCAGAAATAGCTTCGAAGTTTAACTCCATTTAATGCATGAAATTTCCGGTTTGCTTCACGTTGTAGATGATTCTGTTTCCGAATGGTGCGACAGAATTATATTAGAAGAAATATTTCAACAACAAAATAAATCGAAAATCAATTTAAGAACTTAACTCCGCAGTGGATTTAAACGAGTACATTACTAAAATGACTTGCACTAATTTTTATTCTCTCATTCCTATATAACAAACGCGACTTAATTCTATATTCAAGACAAATTTATGATATAAACACAGTCATGCTTACTGAATCAAAATGCATTAGATAGATTAATAGTCAGGGAAACCCTATATTTTAGAGTAGAATCGTTCTTCAATTTCATATTTACATCAAGGTCTGGATGTATTTATTGACGAAACCTAAAATGATAATATTTCTTCTCGGCGCCTGAAGAAAATCTTTCAAGGGCACTTATTCTACATCTTATAAAGAACTACGCAAGATTGACTTCAAAACAAGTGCTTCTGCAATTAGAAGTTTTGCTTTTAGCTAAAATCCTGAGAGAAGTTTCAAGTGTCGGACGGTGTTTGTTAATTTACTTTTATACATTCAATATGAAGCTGAACCTGATTGCAAAACATTGTTAAGCAGAAAAATTTTACAAGTTCAGTGAACAATGTGTGAAGGCAATGATAACATCAAAGCATTTTAGTCTTACCAGCTGAATGGAAATTAAAAATTATAACACTGATATTGTCACATGATGTTTATTACATCAAGCAACCTTGATACAACCCATGTATTCTATGCATAGGGAGTATAAATGTTATAGCCTTGGGTTAGGACAGCGAGAGTGTATCTAATTGGCTTCAGATAAGACACCATTACGAGGATAAATGATGTCTGAATCGTGGAGAAAATGTGTATTCTAAGCTTCAATTTTGAATAATAACCGGTTGGAATCTCGTATTATGTTCATTAACCTACGCTAGTTTTTGAAGAAGTTCTTGTAGATATGATACCGGGAAAAAACTATCGTAAGGACAATATCTCTAGTTTATCCGTTAAATGAATATCACATCGAGTGTTTAACTGCTGAAAATATACAGAAAATACAATAAACTTTAGGGGCTCGAACCCGCGACCTCCCACTTGCAAGTCAGGTGCTTCACAAACTGTGCTACCCGAGCTGTCGTCAATTTAAGTAATAGTATCAGTCTAATACTGGTCCTGTGACAAATACGTCTTCTGTCATGAATATAAGAATACAATGAGCATACAAACAATTGATGTAACATCTGCGTACAACAACGATTAATTTCATTTTGAACATCATCCCAGTGCTTTATCTTATCATTTAAATGGGTCAAACACACCACCTGAAGCGTAACTATTAGAGCATTGTTCTATATGTAATGTATCTGTTGCTATAACAATATATGTTAATGTAAATCAAAGATGGGCTCTAAGTAAAATTTTCTATGGACAGGCACAACCGCCCATTCGCACGTACATTATATCCTGGAAACCGCCTTGTCTATGTATAACGTGAGGTGTTACATGATAGTAGCTTTAACATGACACCCGATATGTGTAGACCGTAACGGTATTATAACAGTATAGCAATCTTTCATATTGAAACTTGATATTATTAAGAACAATACAAACATCTTGTAAACATTATTATTTGTTCTTATGAGACCAATCATTTGGTTTCATTGTGTATTAGCGTTCCTAATCCATGCTTATATTTTTACAGCAGCTATGAACACATTCAACGAAAACAGCATTAACAAATGATAGTGGAATCCAATATGTCGATATAATGTTTTTTGACTTTCTATATCAATCTTATTGACTTCCAGCATCGTACGGATTTAACATAATGGCGATTAGGATCGTTTACTTAAAATAATCACATTCTGTGTTGAATCAAACACGAGGAAAGACAATACAGTCAATCTTAATATTTGGTGCTTGAATAAGCCACTACAAACGGATAGCAGAATACCAAATATGTTGAAAGACTTCATTGTGAACTAATAACTGATTTTCTTATCGTCGTGATTTAACTATAGACATTGTCAGCATGTAACGGACGCTGTCATTATGAGTGACTCTGTCATAGAAGGAACATCCGAATTCCAGTTGATTAAATGTATTATAATATTGTGTAATATTACGCGACATTTGGGCTTGGTGAATGTTTCATGTTTGTTGAAGCCTCGCATATTCTGGATAAATTCTGAAACTGGTTGTAATTTTTCTGCCATGTGAGATATTTCGGATGAGATGTTGTGGTTTTTTATGATGTTAATTTTTTATATCAGATGTTATAAGAATTGTGAAGCACGAGCTTTGGTAGGGATTTAATATTTAGCTAGGGTAAGTGCCTATAATTAGTCTTTGAAATGTGATATTTTATTTTAAAATCCTTTGTCGTGTTTGTTGCTGGTAAATTTTATTATTGTTTATCCTTGTAGTTGTTGGGTGCTACGGCCCATGTTGAATTTGTTATTTTCTTTTTAGAAAGTGTTATAATAAGAGTCTTTGTGTGTTTTATGTTTCCTGTGCTCGGTTGGTTCAGTTGGGCATTGTGCTTTGTGTGTTTTTTCTGTGCTCGGCTGGTTTAGTTGAGTGCTGCCTTCCCTGTCTGACTTAATATAATCTTTTTTATTTACTTCAGTTTGTGGTACACATACGCGTGAAAAATATTTTCACCCCAGTCACTGTTGCTACATCTAAAAACTGCAAAATAATCAATGGTTCAAAATGTTTAGGTGTGCTCGTACGTGTCTGTGGTCTAATTATTAATGTACCTTTATGGTGGAACAATATTTGAATGCGGCAATGAAATGCTTTTAAAAACCCTACCTTTAAATAAAATTTGCCCAATCATTGTAAATAATATATTGTGTATCCTGTACTTACAAAATGTACGTTAACATGACATATTCTATCTAAATTGGGATAGTGAAAATATAATGTGTTTTGCATCAAAGATATTTATAATTCTAATGAACTATATCCATAACCCCTACCCGCCATCAGCAACTTTATGATATGAAAGACCAAAGCGCATTTTATATGTATAAGATTTATGTCTGCTTGCTGTGAAAGTGCAATGATAAAAGATTTAAGCCTTAAAGGTTTGAACTTTGATAGTTATACTGACCTGCCTCGTAAAATGTATGTCAGGCACAATGTACTTGCAAACTAATGTGTCGGCCAATTAAAGCCATTAGGTACAGTCCTATATATCAGCCTGGTAATAACTTGAGTGTATTTGCATTATAAATAAACACTAAAGCCAGTAAATAGTAGTGTTGGTTGACCATATGTATCATGACGTCCGGGTTTCAAGGTACGCATTGGAGTCTGTAAACCAATGACACAGACCATTAGCGTCATTTAAGCAATTAGGCTGCGAATGTGTCACGAATGTGACATTAAAGACTCTATGCAGATACTACATTAGGTCATACAGACGTTTGTAAGAAACAGTAATTGCATCACCCGCCAATAGTTTACTCTTTATTGCCATAATTATATCGTCTAGTCTGTCCGATATTGCATCGTTTAATGTTAATCAGTTATATAGCATAGGAGGGAACAAGATATTCATTTTATGATTATGTCATACTTATGTAATGTTACCTCTCAATTTACAAGTTAACCCCTCCACTAAGTGTGCTCAGTCATACGATTTGTATACTGTCGGGATAGGTGATACATGTGTCGCTAATCATGTCTAAACTTAAGCTTCAATGCTGACCACGCTCTTATTACATTTAATAACGTCGTATATGTACGAGGGTCATTCAATATATTCGTAGACAATCGTTCTTATTTGATTATTATTGCGTTTTAACAATAATTTCTTATAACATTACAAACAGAAACTTATTACCAACGGTCAATGCAAATTTATCTTCAATTATGCAAACCAGTAGCATGTTATCATCCACTCTATTACGATAGTAACGCACTACCACCCCCCACCGACGTAACGTTCAACTAGTTATAAATTCCGATTAAGTAATAAACAATCCAATGTTTCTGCCAGATTATAACAATCTATTATCATGTCATTTCATGAAATTATGAAGTTATGCGGACGTTGGAGTGTGAATTAAAAACTGTTTTATCAAGGCGAGTTGCGTTTTCGATAACGTCAAAACGTCTATTTCTGTACGCACGGAAATTCATACCACTATTGAATTGTGCATGTGGCTCGGAATAACACATCAGACACACAAGAGCTGCTACAGAGAGCGAACGGGGAACATACAGCATGTAGTGGTCTAGTGTTTAAGTGGCAAAAACAAATTTCTGAAAAAAGCGTGGTATTTAAAACGATACAGGAATGTGCATAATTATAGGCAAAAGTAGTGACTTTTCACGCAAAGTTCGTCGAAATGTGCGAGGTGTTTTCATATTGATATACAACCATTATGCCAAGCCTTAATCCTTTACTTAGACTAAATAAGATATTGTGGAAGATATGTTAAATTATATACAATTTGAATGTTTATGTTTATTTCTATATAAATAACATAATTTCATTTCGGGTAATCATTTGATAATCAGCAAAACTTCAATAACGTCACTGACGTCAGATAATAAATTGCGTGTGTGGTGGTACCGGTATGGTTATTTATATTTTAGCCATATTTTCTTTCAGAATGCGTTGTTTCACGCAATATTTTCAGCACTTGTGTCCGAAAGGCTGTAGTTTAATGTGATGTAGTTTGTTTTTCTTTGTGTCATCGGGTGTTAAAATGATTCACATAGTCTACGAATTTATTAAATGACCTTCGTACGAGTATCCACGTTTCATATGAGGTGCTTTTCAAATTTCGAAAGATTCTGGGTCATAGCCACTTTCATGATGTGTTTCGAGTAGAGGATATGACCCTTTAATTTTGCAACGTACTGCATGCTTAGCAATGGGTCCATTTACAGCTCACCACTATGCTTCTTATTTCATTGTGCGATATCCGGAAAATATACAGACTCTATGATATGCCTAACCTCAAGCCTTTGTGGACGGCTGGCATTGATTCATGTCTGTTACATTGTCTTGTCGTACCCTTAAATGTTTTGCTCTCTTGTTGCTCTGACTTCTGATAGGTCATTGAGTACTTTCTGTGCTACTCGATGGACGTATTTTATATAATGTTTCATGTTTTACAATCCTTTATTACCGGTCACTGTGGCCTTTTCGTTAGAGGACATTACATGGCGGGAAACGTTTACATGTATTTACACTGTCCTGTTCTATAAGGTTGTCTATTGGGTAAGTGTTTGGTGCACTGTAAATCGTTTAAGCCCCCAGTGGCATGTGTCACTGTCCGTACCAAGGCGGAAGCCCCTTAGTCAACATTCCTCTGTGTTTGTATTGTCCACTTTATAGTATAATTAGAAAAAATACAAAAATATTTGGCCACTGTGCCTTTTTGTTAATTTTATTAATTTTGTATGTGCCATTCTGCAAATTCGTTGTCCAGCACAAGGCTGCTTCGTATCTTTCAAAATTGCATATACTCAGTGTCTGTTGTGGACTGTCCTTGTGGTGTGTGTGTTGTCCGGTTGTTAATTTCTTATCAACTGGCTCTTGTTCCGTTTTAGTTTGACTGACTTAAGCAGCAGACTTTCGGGATTGGATGCCCGGTTTTGTATTACATGTTCCTGTGCTAGTTTTTTATGTTGGACATGTTCCGCGCCTTTTCGAGTGAAGTTGTATATTATCTGTACCTTTTTGTTCTCGCGTGTCCCGCGGTTTCTGTTGTGTGGTGCTACTTCCGGTAGTTTCGTATTTTGTTTAATTATTATATATTGGTTTGTATCTGGATTCAAACGCCAATTCCGTTTACAGTGGAGTTTTTCAATTTTAAACAATCAAAAACATGTCATGTGTGATGTCCGGTTGTTATTTTCTCGGGATGCCGTGTTTTTGTAGTTGCTAGATTTTTACGTTTGACATTGTCTGTGCCGCTTGTATGTTTTCTGTGCTCGGTTGGTTAAGCTGAGTGCTGCCTTCCCTGTCTACCTTAATATTATCTTTTTGTAGTACCACACAATCTGAATACGTTTGCAGCATGTGGGAAGCAACTGGTTTTTACTGCAGAATGTTAGAAAAAAATGACATTTGCATAATCTCAAATTTTGTGTTGATTTATTGTCCAACTATTGGTTATAAAATTTCATCCAGAGACTTTTCTGATAGTGAGTGCAATATGAAGTTTATTGTAACAGTTGTCATAAATGTGTCAATTCCTAGTATGAATTTCACAGCAAATGTAATACATGGACGGAATTCAATTGTGACATCATAATCAATTGTTACAACGGCCGATTCAGAGAGAAGAGTTGCAGTATTGATAACCTTAATATTTTATTTTAAATACTTATATTTCAAAGTGTCACTTTTTATTATTTCGCATTTTCAGAGTTTTTTCAAACTTTAATTAATCTGATACAAAGGAAGGTTTGAAACAGCTTTAGATTAATGTAAAACTTAGAACTGTATCAAACGAAGTAAAATTTGAAACCACTTTGCATCACTACATGTATGAATTACAGCTCAGATATTGCTTCGGTGAAACAACTTTGTGTTAATATTTTACGTAATATGTTTACAATTTGATGTAACTACGCATGTACAACCATGTGGTCAATATAGCATCGTGTTAATTACAAAACTGTATTTAAATTTTGTAAACATGTTAAGAAAAGTACGAACTCTAACAGTTTTACCTGGTTCGCGAAAACTAGAAGATCAAATATCTACATAATATTCGACTGAGACATATTTTTTAGATTTAAATTTTGCACGAAGTCTGTATGCCCTTATAATGGTAAGTTCACATCCAAAGACCGTATTAAAGTACAATAACATTTAAATCAGACAAATTTGTCTGACATACGATTTATTGGCATTTTATTTTATCATACTTCTTGCATTTTAATGGGGTTTGTTGGAGAACAGCTGGCAAGTAGGCAAGTTTTCCGTTATCAACCGGTATTTAGCCATTATTGCATTGATAGTATGGTTGTGTGGATAATCTCTATCATAAGACAATTAGAGCGCTATTTACATAATGGTAGTTACACGCCGAACTTTCCCATCAATTTTGTTGCGCGCTATACTGTTATCCGACTGACCTAGGTTCGAGTTCTGGTCTTTCAGGGAATGTGCCTCTGTGACAATATCCACCATCATGGCGTTCACATGTAACGGAAACTTCATTTGCTTGCAGAACAGCACAAGACATCACAGTCGTACTGGTTGATTTTGTTGTATTTTGGGCCGGTGGCCTTTATTTACGTAATAATAAACTTGTATAATTGTATTGTATTTTAATCCGTCGAACACTTGTTAGGCTACAGCCTTAAATGCTTGATAAGTTGTTGAAAATGGTGTGATATCCAAAGGAAACACTCAATTTGATATGAATGTCGTACAATATGATACTAATGATTGTTCATAACCACCATGATCCGTTTAACACAACGTATTTGCTTTATACATGGCTACTCTTCAAAACAACATGGCGGCCAACGTAACTCTTATTTTTTGCATATTCCCTTTCTTTTCTTTTACAATAATTCGTCGAATATTTGAATTCACAGCTGAGGTGAACCATAAACTCCGCGGAATTATATCCCCTATAAACATGAACAGTTTTACAGTAGATGCAGATTCGAAATGTATTGTTTAAATGCTAAGAGAGGGTGGTCGTGTCTTTCACAATATATCGTTAATGTTCATCGAATTTAACTTACTTCTGTAGCTATCGCTTCAGATTATAAAAACATGGAACTCCATTGAATCTATTTTCGTTGATTCTGACCGGCCATTAAATATGAGCAAAAGTTGTGAATGTTTGTAAAGTCAAATTATTGTACACGATGTCGACAATTAAACAATATAATACGAAACACAACGTTTTATTATTTCAGTTTGGGAGTGAGTCCACGAGAAAATAATATCTCAATTATTACAACACACCGTTCGAAGATTATTGACACATAAAAATCAAGATACCCTTCTATGTCAATATAACCACCAAGCAATCCCCTCTATTTCAAGATACCCCTCATTTCCAACTACCCTTCCACCAGGTCGAGCTACCATTCTAGTTCAAGCTACCCACCACATTTAAAGCTCCCCTCAGCTTCAAACTAGTTCCATTCTCTTCAAGCTCTGCCCTTATTTCAAACTATCATTTGCAAATCAAGCTACCCCTTCCGATTCAATTGTTGGTAATTGAGTTCTTGTAGTCTAGTGTAAGAGACTGTGCGACCAAAACATCGTGCGGCTGGTTTGACACAAACTTGGGCGAAGTAAAGAACAAGGGAATTCAAGTAGTGAAAACAAGATGCTTTGTGAGAATAGGTTTTATGGATGCAATTGCAATGGATATTAAACGGATAACAGTGTATAGATGAATTCTCCACACGAGTATGTAGGAAATGTATACGTGCTGCAGTGTAAGGAAGACATTCACAGTACGTGTTTTTGTAATGTCATTCACTTGCATTCATGTCCTCAGTATGCTTTGATAGAAATAAGTCCATCTGCTATGATTAATAATATTTTTGCTATCGCATACATTAGTGTACTACTCATAATATCAAGTATGGACGGCTTTTAGATCTATATATGAAATATACATTCAATATATTTCTGTTTATTTCGTTGATGGATTAGCGCCTTTGTGACGGGCAAATAAAGGCTAAGCTCGGAATATTTTGCTATGTATATCATTATGCAAGATCGTATACTTAAAATTATTACGTATTGCTCATGTACTATACTGTGATATACCCAATCACGCTAAATAACTCATTACATTACATCATAGATCATTACATGCGTATCACATAAAATGGATATACATGGAATACCTATTACCATTAGACATTCAACAACCCAAAGTCACGCAAGAGAAGATGACGACAATTTAAAAATATTCGCAGAAAGAAAAATAATAAAATGTTCTCGTTCTTACAAAACATCGTCGTTATAGGTCATCATTGTGTGTATTTGCCAGTCCCATTGTGAATAGTGTACAGCTAATTTGACTTGATCCTGGACCTTCTGTTAGCATAATTTAATAGCTGAAAAAGAAAACGTCTATAATATTGTGTTTTTTGACCATTGCATAATTTTGTATATTTTGTGTATATATTTTGTAAATGTGCCTGGGGGCATTTGTACAATAAATATTTGAATCTTGATATATTGTCTATATATTTATAATCCCGGTAGTATTGTAATCGGGAAGTATCACGAAGACGCTCGGCCTGTAATACCAATGCAAATCTAAAGGACCGATATTGCACGATATGCTCGCGGAAATTTATAATATATATTCATTGCAAGAACCTTGTAATACATTCTTGCATACAGGTCAGAATAATCTCAAACTATCTGTGCTATACAGTGTTTTCATAACGTGATGCATCTAGCCACTGATCTGATTAAAATTATCTCCTCAATTAATGCTTCGCACGAGGAACTGGCGGTGACAAGTAGCAGCTCATATTCAGTGAACTTTGTCATTAACCAGTCAATGTCAAGCTTTCACATAATTTGAAAATGTTGAAACTTTTCGGGTTTATTTTTCAGTTTACAATGTATGTATTATATAAATAATAAAGTATTTAACATATATGAAAACGTATGGCATATAAATAAGACAATAGTGAACATATTCTGTATAATGTATGAAACGATATTGCATATAAATACGAAATTATTGAATATAAACGAAAAGTCATTGCATATAGATAAGACATTAGTGAATCTCAATAAAAGTTTACAACTCAAATGAAATTTACCAAACATTGCGACGTTTTAGATGCCTTATTGATGCCTTAACCGTGTTTACTTATACATGTACTCTTCGAAAACCTACGGTTAATATAGCCAATGCCAATAGGAATATGCATAATGAATGCCTTCATACCAAATGTGAAGTTTTTCAGTCAATAAAGTCCGTTCTTCTGTTTCGCAGTTCACACTAGCCAGGTCACAAGTTTCTCTGGTGTTCAAGCCTGTAGTTCACAGCGTCTTCGTCCGACTCGATCAACGGCGAATCCAATAATGTCATTCGCCATCATTCTATAGCGCCTTGAATGTCTCAGCAATTTCTTTAATCCTCTGATTCTACCCACACAAATGTCTGAGACAAGGTTGTCTCTGATGATGCTTGTCGAATTTTATGCATTGTAGTTGGTGAATATTGGAGTTTGTAACCAAATTTGATCATTTTCCGAGTTTGTTTTGAATAACTCAGAAACATGGCGAATTGTGTTCTAACATTTGTTGTGTAATACAATGTAATGCAGGCGCGCATGTCGATTAAATCAACATGCAAACGCCAATAACAACATTGAACAAGCATGGAAAGTCGCGCAAAAATCTAAAATCAAATATGTATGAAAATTAGTTTCCATCGACATGAATACCCCCTGGTCCCGGTCATGCGTTAGTGGGTTGCTATAGTAACAAAATAAAGAACTTTCAAACGTCGTACAAACGTATACCTGTACATAAACGTCAGTTACATTATAATGCAAATACATGCAAAGTTTCAGTCCAAAATTATGAACATGGAAAACAATATAACATCAGTCCGGTTAATTCTGGATTGTCCCTCGTACTACCCCGAGTATTCTGAATATAGTACGTCATGAAAAAATGCCAACGCAAAAGTAGAAATGATGAATGGGTATGACCTTGATCCACGTTTACAATCAATATTGTAGTGATTTAAGACAACCACGTTTCAAGTTAACTTAATGTTGGGTAATCTAAACTTTAGTTCAGTTACGAAATTGCATAGCGTTTATGTTTCACATGGAAATATCGTCACATGATTACTGTTGTAACCGTACTGTTCGGCGTATTATAGATGCGCTCGGTCACGGAATAATAATACATACATACATACTGATACAAATACCTTTTGTAAAGAGGCAACACAGGTGGGTATCCCGGTCTAGCCTGTGAGCCACGTATACCATTGCCATAATATATGTACATTTCCATAAGCTACATGAAAGGCATAGTAATATAAATATTTACACAGCTGAAAGAAGGTCAAGATATAAAATGTAAATTAAACAGAAGATTTCACCTGCTATAACACACTAAATGATGACATAAATTGCATACAACATGGTTGATTGGTCCTGATAATACACGCGTCACGATAAATCGGGAGTTTGCTTTCACTTGAAGCAACTAATTACGATCCCACAAAGTATTATTTTGCAAGTTTCCATGAAATTTAATGCCCTAAAAAAGAATTATTTTATAGCTGTGCATTCCAGTGATGGAAGAATTATTAAGTACATTGTGTTCAATAAACCCCCCGTTTTCCATCTTAAAATGTTTGGAGTTATTGCTAATGTGATGGATTAGTTCGCATTAAAGATCAGAGCAAGTGTCAACTTCTTTGTATAACGGATTCCTTCAGCAGCTTTGATGAAAACTCAGAATCATTTTAATGTTTGCTCTCAATGTTGGCCTCTATCTCACATACAATATGCCACGCTTCTTTAAGTGCTGGTTTTGTGATTCCTCGAACGTCTAATCAAATGTTTTTAATCCCATCAGGCGCTTAGGGAATTTTTTGAGTTGTTCCTTTGTCGTGGATTCAAATGCTGATTGAAACAACTCTCGTACACATCGGCGATTATTATTTTTCCTGACAATTGGTGAACACATGAAGGTGCTACATGCCATGCATAAGATAAACAAGTTCTGCAACTTATATCTATTACTCTCGACACCTCATTTAAGATCATTTTCATCGTCACGACGGTGTGTGAGAAGAGAAGACAGTTTACCATTTAACTAAAACTGGTCCTTTGTTATATCGTTTTTTATATTCGTTTACTTGCTAAAATTAACTCTCTATATATAATTCGGCAACTGTCTATAGATGACTTATCTCTGTTTACATTCAGTGATTTATGTATTTGACTTGTAAAAGCTGCACAATATGTGTGACGTGTTCAGTGAGTGATGAACGAAAGGTTATATCACATGTACTAGTATAGTCTAAAGAATTTGAACGACTCTCGACCTTTCATTAGCATACTTTAACAGCTGATATAGTACAGAGAAATTTAACATGATCCTGACCTTTATGCATGAATATATGACAAGGTTCTGGCGTTGAATATATAAATTTCCGCGAGCAAATCGCGTAATATCGGTTCTTTAGATTTGTGTTGATAGTACACCTCGAGCGTCTTCGTGATACTCCCAGCGTAAGAAAACAAACAAATAGGTTACAAAGAAACAGATGCTGTTGTATGTTGCGGTTTGTCCTATGTAGGTTGTTGATTCTTTTTGAAGAGAGTAAAATTACGAATGGAGAATGTATTTTATGCGTCTATTGTTTCATTCAATTATATCCTTCTGTTTTTGTGGTCTATTTAAACGACGACGAAATTGAATTTGCAACGTACATGTTTATTAATGAAGAATTTAGTTGTTCAATGAATGGATTAAGTTTTATTTGTCAAAAAACATTAAACATATTGCACATGTTTGTATAAACCAATAGAATTTTAGCCAGAATTGTTATTCATATTCTGATTTACATCAAGGTCTGTATGAAGTTATTGACGAAAACAAAAATGATATATTTCTTCTCGGCGCCAAACGAAAATCTTTCAAGGGCACTTATTGTACATCTTACAAAGTGCTACGCAAGATTGACTTCAAAACAAGTGGTTCTGCAATAAGAGGTTCTGCTTTTAGCTAACATCCTGAGAGAAGTTCTAAGTGTCGGACGATGATTATTAATTTACTTTTAGACATTCAACTCGTAGCTGAATCTGATTGCGAAACTTTAAGTTTATTGAAAATGATGTGAAGGTAATGATAGCATAAAAGCATTATAGAGTTACCAGTTGAGATACAAAGTACATGGATATGGGGGATATATTGCAGTCATGTTGCATTTTCTAAGGTTACACAGGGTGTTGGACAAAACGACACAGCTGCTGGAAAAGATCATATATTTCATGACAAGAACATAATTTGCCCCTTAGCGTGGCGTATATTTCATAGTAATCGATGAATAAATACCGGTAATATACGGATGGATATTTTCGTTTACATAGTTAAGCAAAGTAAGTCTTGAACATGTAGCCAAAAGTCACGTGGTGTTGCTACACTGAGACCCGATACTTTCATTCAATCAATTTGTGATTTCTTTGTGACGGTGCGTTGACAGAAATGTGATTTATAATGCTTCAATTTCATTCCGTAATTGGGACGATGACGATATGTTATGATTATTCAAAGTTTCGTTCCCATTATTGATGACACAACGCCAATCCTATACAATGACTCGTTGATTATAAAACCATCAGCGAAATAATTATTCCAGAAAACACTGCTGACGATTCAATTAAAATACATGTATGTAGTATCACGATATTCTCGCAATGTGTATATACTGTATTGTAATTAAAAATGCCGTCTGACAATGCTATCAGCAAATCGAAATATTTTACTAAAAGCGAGCGTATTTTTCTTCAGCAAAATATTTTTCCGGTACATAAGGGTCAGAGAAGTGTTAATTAATCAAGAATGAAACCTCATCTGTACGAAATCATGGTTTCTCTGACATGAAGTCTTATAACGTTAAATAAATAAATAGTCATCGGTATCATTGAAATCTCTGGTATTGTCACACACTGTTTACTAATGGCTATATTACAGCAAGCAACTTTGATAGAACCCATGTATTTTGTGTACAGAGAGTATAAATGTTATAGCCTTGGGTTATGACATCGAGTGTGTCTCTAATTGGCTTCACAAAAACCGCCATTGTATGGAGATAAATGATGTCTGAATCGTGAAGAAAATGTGTATTCTAACCTTCAATTTTGAACAATTACCGGTTGGGAAACTCGTATTATGTTCAATAACCTACGATGCAATTTTGGAAAGAAGTACTAAAATCAATGTAAGATCTCGTACGGACAACTAACTGTTGTATATCCATTAAAATTATATCAAAGCGAGCGTCCAACTGCAAAACTTATTTGAAATATACCGGTACAATCAACTCTAGACGCTTATTTTTCTGCCACCATCAATATTAGGAAAGAATGAGCATACATACAAATGATATAACAAAGTTGATACCAGGTCTAAGTATAAGTAGCCTCTGCGATTGGATTGCATTTTGAACATAACCCCAATGCGTTATTTTACAGTCATCATTTGATTGGGCAACCTAAATGTTGATGTTGATCAAAACAATATTATGGGTTGCAATTAACAATCTCCAAGGACAGGCACAACCACCCATTCGCACGTTCATTCATATTCTTGGAAACCGCCTTGTTTATGTATGTCGTCAGGTGTTACATGGCAGTGCTTTTACATGGCACCGCTATGTGTAGACCACAGCGATATAATAACAGCATAGCCATCCTTTAAGACGTTACCTGATCAGAACAATACAAACACTTTGTTAACATTATTATTTGTGTTTGTAAGACCAATCATTTGTGTGTAGCGTTCCTAATCCATGCGTTTATTTTACATCAGCTATGAACCCATTTCCACGAACACATCCATTACAAATGATAGTGGAATCCATTATGTCGACATAATGTTTTTTGACATCTTACATCAATCTTATTGACTTCAAACATCGTACGGATTGAACATATAAGTGTTTATGACCGTTAACTTGAAATAATCACATTCTGTGTTGGATCAAACACGAGGAGTTACAATGCAGTCAATGTTATTATTCAGAGCTTGATTAAGCCACGACAAACGGATAGCAGAATACCAAATATTTTGAAAGACTTCATTGTGAACTTGGAACTGATTTTCTTATCGTCGTGATTCAACTACAGACATTGGCAACATGTAACGGACGCTGTCATTATGAGTGATTCCGCCATAGAATGAACATCCGGATTTCATTAGTTGATTATATGTAATATAATATTGTGTAGTAGTACGCGACTTTTGGGAATGGTGCATTTTTCATGTTTGTGGAAGACACGCATATTCTGGATAAATTTCTGAACACTGGTTGTAATTGGGCTTACGTGTGGGATATTCCGGATGAGTTGTTGTGTTTTTATGATGTTCAATTTTTATATCAGATGTTATAAGAATTCTGAAGCACGAGTTTTGGTAGGGATTTAATATTTAAACGGGTAAGTGCATGTGGTTAGTCTTTGAAATGTGGAATTGTATTCTACAATCAAATATCCAACAGTATACTATTTTAAAAGTCAACGAAAATGGCTTGGCAAAATGAAGACAAATATTATAAAGGGTGTAAAGAAAGTTCGTTGCGGTCAGAAAGTATGGCGTATTTTTATTTTTACCAAGCAAAATATTACGAAATTTGGAACAAATGTACAGTACTAAATTTACGACCTGTGGGGTTTATGTTGCTTGGATTCCGTTCTGATACACACCGTTGCCATGGATTTATAGAACGCGGAAGTAATCTTACATTAACGTTACGTCGACTGCCATTTAAAGAAGAGTCGACAAACAGAAAGTATTGCAAAAATGAAACATAGCCAGAGTTAGGCATTTTAGACATTCATATTGTTAAAAAAATACCTTATGCTTAAATTATCGATGGAAAAAAAGACGGATACTCATGAATTTGGAGCTCAACTATGAATTTACTAGTACATGGTATCGATTTCGTCGAACGTGACGTGACGTAAACGTCAAGCAAAAATTGAGAGTAGGGTCAAGAAAATGAACGACTGTGTATAAAATAACGGCCGAAAATAACACGAACAACTTCTTCGAACATCAAAAGACATTGGGGAAGACATACCTCATTTTTCAAACAAATAGTAACTCAATAAAGAAAAGTCGGAATAGACAAAAACATGTCATTTTGAAAAAAACACGTACATGGGAAAACAAAATGCATTTATTTGCGAAACGAATACTCTTACAGCCTCATAAATTGGATGATGTTTTGTTCTTATATAAGGTTAAATATTAGTTTAGTTCATTACAAGTTTAAAACGTACTAAACTATACAGTGAGTGGATAACAAAGAGCCTATTTCGAACTTTACCCGGCCAAGACGTCGTTGACGTCATCTTTGAAACAAGATCAACACATTTATTCATTGCGTTTGGAAAAATATTGACAGTCAAATCAGTTAAAACTGTTATACATAATGATGTCATTGTATCAGAAGACTGAATGCAAAGTTTGGTGCAAATATATTTATTTGTTTTGTGTACAAAAACTTTTCAAAAACCGGAACGAACTTTCTTCACACCCTTTACGTGTAGAAAGTTTGTGTAATACAATATACTCTATACAATGATGCATTCGATATCCTATTTGTGTCATGGTTTTGAAAGCTAGATTACTACTTTGCATTTATCTTCTGATATATTTGTTTCGAATTGTGCGTTTATTTTGCAAAATATGTAATTGTTTGTGTTTTTATTGAACAATTTGAAAATGAATTGATGTAATAATTCAAAACTAAACTTCAGTGTACCATTCTATGCCAATGATACATTTAACGCTAATTCTCACAATGCTCAGAAAGTTGCCGGGCTTTGGTAGCTGTTCAGTTTTATTATTGTTGATTTGTTGGTGCTACCTCCATGTTCAATTTGTTATTATCTTATTAAAACTTGTTGTTAGACTTGAGCATACCTTCTTAACTTCAGTACGTGGTGCATACGTGACAAATGATACCATCACAGTCACCTTTGCTACATCTAACATCTTCCAAGAAATCAATATTTCGATAAGCTTACCTTTATTCGTAAGTCTCATTGGTCAAATGATTCATAAACAATACTTGAATTAACATGCTTTTACAAGAACTACGTCATTCATAAAACTAGCCCAATCATTTAACACAACATATTGTGTATCCTTTACGGTAACATGGTAAAGTCTAAAGTGGCATAGTGAAAATGTTAAGTGTTTCGAATGTGTTTTTGCATCAAATATATTTCTATTCTGATGTTCTGTGAAATTGTTGTGACAAAACATTAAGCTTTAAAGTTGTATCGACCAGCCTCGTTAAATATATGACACACACTATTTACTTGCAAGCTAACGTGTTGGTCAATGAATGACCTCTGACCAAGTCCAATACATCAGCCTGGAAATGGCGTGAGTGTATTTGTATTGTAAATAATCAAAGTAGCAAGGGAAGTGTTGGTTAACCATGTTTATTATGACGTCTAGTTACCAAGCTGTATGCAACTTGATGTATGTAAACCAATGTTCGAGACCATTAGCGCCATTTAAGCAACCAGACTTATTGGAATGTGTCATGGATGTGACATTGAAAACCCTATGCAGGTATTACATTAGACCATACCGACGTTTATAAGAAACAGTAATTGCACCACGTGACAATAGTATACTCTATATTGCCATAATTATATCGTCCAGTCTGTCCGATATTGCATCATTTAATGTTAATCAGTTATTCGTGCAGGGGGAAACACGATATTCATTTTTTATAAGTATGTAATATGTCATGTTACATATTAAGTAATAACTGCTCTCGTCTACAAGATGTGAGCGTTCATACCATGTGTACACTGACGGGATAGGTGATACATGTACCATTTAGGTTAAAACCCGAGGCTGTATTGTTTTGAAGTCTAAGCTCTGCTCGTATATGGTAAATGTACGAGTATCCACGTTTCATCATTGAGTAACAACTGATCTCATCTACAAGATGTGCTCAGTCATACTATTTGCATACTTGCGGGATATGTGATATCTGTGCCGTGTTTCAGGTCCTAACCCACAGCTGCATTGCTGACCACGCTTCTATTATATTTGGTGAAGACTGTTCTCTGATCGTATATGGTATATGTATGAGTAACGACGTGTCATTTGTTTGTGCTACTCTTTTTGTTTTGCTACGCACTTTTTATTTTATAAACATTTTCTCATTTTATTTGGGAATGTGTCATTGTACATCCTTTAAAAAGTTGCTTGATAGATACTGGTTATGAACGAATATGCCAACACATATGAAATAATCTTAGATGCAATATGTGTAATTACTCAGCACAGTCTGTGCACGATGTCGAGTTGTTATCAATTTAAAATTGTCCTGATTATGCAACGATTTTGTAATATTACACAATTTAAATATAATTGCACCATCTCAGAAAGCAACCGATTGTATAACTGCAACCTTGTAGAAAAAAAAAGACATTTGCATAATCTCAAATTTTGTGTTGATTTATTGTCCAACTATTGGTTATTAAATCCATCCAGAGACATTTCTGATATTGAGTACAATATGAAATTTATTGTTGTCATAAACGTGTCACTGCCTGGTATGAATTTCACAGCAAATGTCATACATGGACGGAATTCAATTGTGACATCATAATCAATTATTACAACGGCCAATTTAGAGGGACGTGTTTCAGTATAGATAATATTACCTGTTTATTTTGAAAACTTATTTTTCCAATGTGTCACTTTTTAATGGTCCGTATTTTCAACGCGTTTTCAAACTACATACTTCTTTAATTAATCCGATGCTGAATGTATGACACGAAGTAAAATTTTGAAACCACTGCTGCATCACTAAGAATTACAGCTCAGATATTACTTCGTTGAAACCACATTGTGTTCATACTTTTCTTACCATATTTAAAAAAAATTGTTGATCTGCAGGGGGTTTTATTGTCGCATATAATTTAAGATTTAAATAATTGACTTTGCTCTTAGATTGGTGTTACTACGCATGTAATATTATGGGGTCAATATGTATATTGAAAGTTCTGACAGTTGTACTGGTTCGTGAAAACTAGAAGATCAAATATCTACTTAATTTACGACTGAGACATATTTATCAAATTTAAATTTTGCACGAAGTCTGTATGCTCTGATAATGGTAAGTCGACATCCATCGCATAAAAGCACAATTACATTAAATTCAAATCAAGTTTGACTGATATACAATTTATTGGCATTGTGTTTTAATATGCATCTTGCATTGTAATGGGGCTTGTATAGGAATAGTTGGCAAGAAGGCAAATGATTTGCGTAATCAACCGGTATTTATCCATTATTGCATTGATAGTGTGGTTTTGTGGTTTAAATATGAGCATATGCGCTTCAAAAATTGTGAAAGTTTGTAACGTCAAACTATTGAAAAAGAGTTCGACCATTTATCAACATATTTTAACCCCTCCAATGTAAGCAATTACGCTCAGTTCAAGCTGCCCCTTCATTTTCAACTACCATTCTAGGTAAAGCTACCCAAGACATTTCAAGCTACCCACATGTTCAAACTAGTTCCTGCCTCTTCAAGCTCTCACCCAATTCAAATTGATAACAAAATGACACAAAAGTAAAATTTTGTAACCACAGCTGCATCACTAAAAATTACAGCTAAGATATTACTTCGTTGAAACCACTTTGTGTCCATACTTTTCTTAAATACGAGGGATGTTCGAAAAGAAATGCAATTTACTCTATAACTTTTTATTGACAAAATCATTTACAATGAAACTCACAGAAAACCTTAAATGAACTCTCCTTTACACATTAAACACAAATTTAACCTTTTAATACAAGATTAAAGGTATGTTGTGTCATCTGCAAAAGGTACAACACTCATGCACTGTAATATGGCGGACCACAGAGGTTTCCTGGAACCGTACCTATAGCTATCTGCATGCCATTTAAGTATAGGAACTTAAAATTACTCGCATAGGAATAGTTCTACAGAATAGACTTGGTAATAAAGTATTTTCATGCGTTTTTTGTTCACAAACTGCTTTACAGTAGAAGCCCTGTGCGAAGAGGCATTTTCATGATAAATGTGCATATGGTCTATTTCATTAACAATTTGACGCTATATGAAATATTTCTGAAGTTTTCCATGCCTACACTATCTATAGAACCTTTTTGGAAAATATGTGTCCGTTGGTTCTGGTTTTTGAATTGCAAGACCTTTGTGGACGAAAGAAATCAAATGAATCATTTCCGTCAGTGACTGTGTGTGTTTTACAATTACGAATTTTGTTAAGAATTTCTGGTAGCACATATATGATATTTCTGCTTCATTCTTGGTTAATAGTAGTCAACGTATGTTCTATCCTATGTTGTTATACTACGTAAAAACTTCTCTTGAAAGTACTGAATGTATAACTTTAATTTGTTACTGGCATTTAAAATAAGATGACGTTTTGGGCACCACGTAATGAGCAAGGTATATAGTGGGTACAAATGTTGTTAACTTTAAGAATTTTCTTCCAAATGAAGTGAACTTTGGATAAACGAGCAGCTAACAGTCCAACTTTTAATATTGCAGCCTTGAGACGAATATGCTACTTTTTATCAATGTTCTGTTGTTGTTTTCAGTTGACCACTTTTGTTGTTGTATTTCAGATGCTGTTGACCTACTTTGAAACTTGTAACAAAGTGTTGCAATGCTAAAAAGCATCTTACGATGTCCTTTTATCTCAAAAAGTTTATCATGTTTAAATTTATCACTTAAATTAAGTTTAGACCTTTTTTGATATAAGGCATACTTTCTGTCAATTTGACTATATGTTTTTCGAACGTTTTTAGCTTAGTAAAAATTAGTAAGTGTTTATTTAACAAACATTATGAACAAACTGATGCATGGATTTCAACCAAAATTTACCCAAGTACAGACAATTGTCTAATTGGTACATATGCCAAGTTTGAAGCACGAAACCCGTAAACAATCTAAGATATGCATGAAGACAGGAGTAATTGACTTTGTTCTTAGATGGATGTAACTACGCATGTACAATTATGGGGTTAATATGTTCATTCTGATTCATATCCCTCTCTTTGTCTGCGGCTCGTTTGTAGTTTTGCTCTTTTTTCTGGTGTAATGGACTGTGCGAAGCAAAGAATACCGTAGTCAAAACAAGACGCCTTGTCAGAATATAGTTTTAACGCAACTACAATTAAAGATACTAGTATTCAACGTATATTACAGTGCATACATGCTATCGTATAATACTCTGTATATCAAGTGCGGAGGGCTTTCGGTCGATATACATGCATTCATTTTACTTCTGTTTATTTCGTTGATGGATTAGAAAATATATGTGGATGTGTTTATTTTCAATGTGTGACTGGTTTTCTGCAAAATATCAGTTTACGTCATTTTAACTGAGGTTCCTTTTCATGCAGAATTAGCAATTTGTAGACTATACATTTTTGCGTCTTTTGTTCTTTGTTGTTTTTTCTTGAATGCTGCGATTTTTTTATTATCGTAATAAACTTTAATTGTATACATATTTCTATCGGTATGTCATTTGTTGACACAGCATTTTGCCTCCGTAGCTCAATGGTTAGCGCGCTTGCCGTCTATTCTGGCGACCCAGATTAAAATACGGGAGGAGGTATTTATATGCCCGCCATTCTTCAGCAGAAAGCTGACTGGCAAATAAAGGCTAAGCTCGGCATTTACTGTTATGAATAGCATGATGCAAGATATACGTAAAACTCTTACTAATGTTGTCGAACCTAATGTAAATTTAAATATAGATACAGCTAGCGCTCTACTAGGAAGTTACGCAATGCTCATGTACTATACTGTGATATACCAATCACGCTAATAAACCCGAATCATTACATGCGTATCACATAAAATAGGAATACCTATTACAATTAGACATTCAACAACCAAAAGTCACGAAATAGAAGACGGAGACAATTTCAGAATATTCGCAGATAGGAAAATAATAAAATGTTCTCGTTCCTACAATACATCGTCGTTATACGCCATCAGTTTTGTTCTATAAAAAAAGTTCTGTTCTGTATGTCATCATTGTGTGTATTTGCCTGTCCTTTTTGAATATAGTACAGATAATTTGACTTGATCCTCGACGACTTTCTGTTAGCATTATTTAACAGCTGATATATTGTCTATATTTATAATCCCGGTTGTATGTTTTCATAATCGGGAAGTATCACGAAGACGCTCAGTCTGTACATGTGTAATACCAATGCAAATCTAAAGGACCGATATTGCACGTTTTGCTCGCGGCAATGTATAATATATATTCAATGCAAGAACCCGATTCTTACATAAAGGTCATGATCATGTCAAATTATCCGTGCTATACAGTTTTTTCACAACGTGGTACATCTAGCCACCGATCTGATTAAAATTATTTCCTCAATTAAGCCTTCGCACTAGGATCTGACGGCGAACACTAGCAGTTCATATTCATTGAGCTTTTGTCATTAACCAGTCAATGCCAAGCTTTTACATTTTCACATAAAAAGGAAAATAGATAAATTGAAACTTTCAGGATGTATTTTTTAGTTTAATTTTTAATCCACCAGGCTACTATTTTATCAATTTTGAAAGCGCTTCAGCTTGCAAAAAGTTTTCAGTAAAAAATGCGATTTTATTTTCCAAAATATGATTTACTAAGATATCATGTGTGTTCTTTAGATAAAAAATGATCAGTGGTCTGATCAATCAATATGACGCTGTATTGTAAACTTGATGATTCTAACATTGTGTTTTCATTTTTATAATTTACCCCTTCCGTGTAACATGTACATTGTATGAAACAGATGACTTTCGTGTGCCTTTCGTGATCTACGGTTTCAGTTAAGTGCTGCCTTCTCTGTCCGTTTATCTATTACTTTCTTGCATATAGATAAGAAAATATTTAACATAACTGACAGAATATTGCATACATGAACAAAAATAAGAAAACAGTTGAACACAGTTGAAAAAGGTATTGCATATAAATAAGAAAATATTGAACGCATATGACAATTCATTACATATGTATTATATAAATAAGAACATATTAAACATATATGAAAACGAATGGCATCTAAATAAAACAAGTTTGAACTCGTTATTGCATACTAGTATAAATACGAACATGTTGAATATAAACGAAAAGTCATTGCATATAAATAAGAAATTATTGGCTCTCAATAAAAGTATCCAACTAAAATAAAATTAACTAAATATTACGACGTTTGTGAAGACATAATCAATTGATGCCTGAACCGTGTTTACATACACTTTGTGAATACCTACGGATAGTGTATCCAATATCAATAGAAATATGTAAATGAGTGTTATGGCGTATTTCAAAACTGCATGAGGTCCCAGGGGTAATATTGAAAATTTAGGGTGATAGAATTTGTTTGCATATACTACCCCGACAATTTCGACAATACGTACGTCGCGAACAATTAAATGCCAACACAAAAGCAGAAATGATGAATATATACATGTAGGTAATGATCATGATCCACAATTACTTTCGACAACCCCGTTTCAAGTAAACCTAATGTTTGGTAATCTAAACTTTAGCTCTGTCACAAAAGTGCAATAGTAACGTCGGTAGTTCACATAAAGCAGGCCCTTCCCCAAGCCAGAATTAGCCTTCCCCATCACCTTAAATCCTCGTATGGTGTCGTTAAATTACTAGTATGTGTTTTTAAGTTTTTGGTCAGTATTGTGTTATATGAGTAGTGACGGTGTGAATTATGTTAAAATGTTATTAATGCTGGCTTTAAAATTCTCCGAATTGCCCCTACATCTTTCATTATTCTAGGAAACTGTTCACAAGTATTGAAAATACCCGGAGAATCACATTCCGATAAAAAATAAATGCAATGAGTTAGTAACAAATACGTCAACGGTGAGTGTTTCTGACATGGAATTACCGTCACACGATTACTGCTGTGGCCGTACTGTTCGGCGTATTGTAGATGAACTCCACCACATAATAATTATAACACATAATAATAATAAATACTTTATTTAAAGAGGCAACATAGTTAAGTATACCCGGTCTTCCATGTGAGTCTAAGGCAAAGTAATATAAATATATACGCATCCAAAAGAAAGTCCAGATATAAAATGTAATTTAAAGCAGAAGATATAACCTGCTATAACAAATTAAATGATGGCATAAATTGCATACACCATGGTTGATTGGTCCTGATAATACAGTTGTCATGATTCGGGGGTTTGCTTTCACTTGAAGCAACTAATTATGATCCCACAAAGTACTTTTTGGCAAGTTTCCATGAAATTTAATGCCCTAAAAATGAATTATTTTATATCATTGCTTTCCAGTGATGGAAGAATTATTAAGTACATTGTGTTCAATAAACCCCCCGATTTCAATCTTAAAATGTTTGGAGTTATTGCTAATGTGATGGATTAGTTCGCATTAAAGTGCAGAGCAAGTGTCAACTTCTTTGTATAACGGATGCCTTCTGCAGCATTTCGATGTGAAAATGCAGAATCATTGTAATGTTTGCTCTGGATGTTGGCCTCTATCTCACACACAATATGCCTCCTTCTTTTAGTGTCAGTTTTGAGATTCCTCGAACGTCTAATAAAATGGTTTTAATCCAATCAGGCGCTCAGGGAAGTTTTTGAGTTGTTCCTTTGTCGTGGATTCAAATGATGATTGAAACAACTCTCTTACACATCGGCGATTGTTATTTTTCTGACAGTGTAACAATTAGTGAACGCATTAAGGCGCTACATATAATAAACAAGTTATACAACTTAAATTTATCATTCTCGAGACCTTATTTCTGATCAAGCAGTTCAATTGTTTAACAAAAACTGGTACTGATGTTTTTTTCACAGCGTTTTACCTATCAGAACAAAATATGATTACACAGAAGCCGTATTGATTCTCAGCTGACTGAAGGTGACCTATCTGTAGGGTTCCCGGTGGGACATAAGACTGCAATGATTCCTCTACACTAGAACCTGTATTTGATTGCTGTTTGTGCCTCATCCAACGATAAACTCATCACATATATTACTAGTGTTGAATTCACGCTGTCAGATAATATTACGATATGCAGAAGAAACACTGCGATCCACTTGGTAGCACTCGACATTAACAGAAGAGCATGATTGTCACAAACACTGCGATCCACTAGGTAGCACTCGACATGAACAGAAGAACACGAAGGACACTTGTAACACTACGCTCCCTAAACAATATTATCTATAGTCTCTGGTCATATTTCGCAAATCGCGATTGTGTAAATGCCAACACTATTTGGTTGAATAGTTTTGGTTGATACTATGAGTTAATTAATTCATTGGAAACTGGGTATATGACTATAAAAGCGTGGCAAACTCGAATAAAATTATGAAAAGATGATTGATATAAATATTTCCTGGATGTCATTGTCATTATATGAAAACGACAAACAAAATTCCTTTAAGTTCAATTAAAACAGTGAGACGTTTAAAAGCATGAATGGTCGGGAATCAACGGAAATGTGACTAGAATCTATACAATCAAGTATTTTAAAATTTCAGATACTAATGATGTATGTCATAGAAAACTGTAATAACAATTCGGATAATGAATGCTTCACTCAACAGAAACAGTAGAACACGAAATACATAAATGGCTAGCTGCTTGAAAGTGACCCCTTAAAACTGACAGATAATGATATTTAATGACTATTGATCAATTATTTAAGTCTAAAAATAATTAGTGGTAATAGATCGGAGATTAAATTCAGATGTAGCACAATTTTTCTAATTTCTAGTAATACATTTGTATTTGTTAAATGGAAGCATCTCTAAGCCATATAGAAAACACACGAAATAGAAAAAAAGCACACACAATCAGCACAAGTCCCATTTTAGCAACCTGCTGTCGTAAGCACTCATCCATGGTTTGTGTTTAAGTCGTCTGTGTATTTTACAACATGTATCATGCATATCTCATCCGAAAATCTCATATTGTTATTTGATGGTTGAATGAAAACTGATTTCCAGTACATGATTTTTGGCATAAAGTTTTATCACCATCTATGGCTTTTTAGTATATGATAATCCACGTATTCCCAACTGTCTCCTTAAATACAATATTGTGGGTTTTGGTTATTAATTTCTATACTAGGTTACAGAAACAGATGCGCATTATCTGCTGTGGTTTGTCAAGTGTAGGTTGTTGATTGTTGTGGAGGAGTATAAATGTCATATTTGGAGGAGGTTTCCTTGTGTTCATTCAATTATATCATTCTGTTTGTTGTGGTCTCTTTATTCAGGTCTGTCACTTGTCCCCAAACATTGCAATATCATACTATTGCATTTGAATTGTCTTAAACATTTTAATTGGAGAAAAAAGCAGAGGAAACCCATACCTTATTCACTACGCTACATACTAATGCACATAACATATATTAAAATAATAGATTTATAAAAAGATGTCATGTAATGTAAACAAATGACTCATTAATCGAGTTATAATTTACATTATGACAAATGTAAATGGAGAATTGAGTTTTCATTGTACAAACATTCACCGTATTGGACAGGTTTAAATAATCCAATGGATTCACCTAAACGTCCGACAAACAGCCTCCAACAAACAATAAGACTTTCGCTACTTTGTCAGTCTTTGTCCGCGATATGTAAGTATCTAAAGAATGGAAACGAAACACGTCAAACGTTGAACTTATGCTTCTCTATATTGTTTTGCTTGAAATTAATATGAAATATACTTTACATTTTCAGAACTGGATACCAGACGACGAATACACGATGAAAACACAGCCACTCATTCCCATTATTGTCCTGACGTTTTTTCTTCAAGGTTTGTTTTGTTTTTGTTCAATTCATTTTCATCTAAGTGTGGAATTCCATAATCTTAAGGTACACTTGTTGCAGTTAGCAGTAGGACCATAGCTGATATTCTAACAGACCAAACTACGTTGATTTTGAAGTCTTTTATATTTACATGGGTGGTCATAGTACAATTATCTTCGAAAACGAGGATAATAGTATATAATCTTACCCCGTCCAGATAATATTAAGTCTAAAAGGAAAGGCAGCATTCAAATTAACCAGCCAAGCACAGAAAAAATACAAACTTACAAGGTTCAATGCCCAACTCACAGCCGAACGAGACAATGATCCATCATAGTGCCGGCTGTCAGAAAGCCGAAGGCAGACGTTCTACCTTTCTTGATGTAATAAGGTGATAGGTCATAACATATAATTATATCATTATTACCAAACCGGTTTTCACAGACTATACATGTATAATTTGCCCTCCGTCTGTTAGTACGTTTAAAAATTTGGATCCTGCAATGACTGTTTTCAGGTAAGTTTTATTCAACATGGTATGTATCTAGGGGCCAATAATGCGATTAAATACGTAAAGTACATTTCCTATTTTGACAAACATTCTGTTTGCTATATAATGATGAAAATAAGTCAAAATGGCTCATGTCTTCAAATTGTTAGGGTACTTTTGTATGTGCTTTCAATTCTTCAGTCACGTGTATCGAAGTTCTTGTACATGTAGTTGACGTGCGATATTATTTCATTTGCCTATGTTTGGGCAAATCATACAACAAGTTTCTGACGAGACAATATTAACCTCCATTTTCTTCACCATTCGATCTTTTTAAAGAAAATACGCTTCGATAATTGACCTGGCTTCTCTTATATTGATTGACTACACAAGTTTGGTTCATTAACAGTTTTTTTAGAACGCTTCGTAATTCAATTGGCTTGTTTAATTTTGAAACGTTGGAGACTATGAATACATTTGCATGTATTCTAAGTGTGTACTATGTTCTGCTTTAGTCTAAAACATTGTATGTCCTTTTTTGTCATTGAAATTTCTTCCTGTGTGTTCTATTTGACAATAATCGAAAACCTGTCAAATAGAACGCAGAAAGTGTGTTATTCCGCAAGACTTTTAGACACCGCTCAAATAATATCAGGTGTTCCGCAAGGCTAAGTCTTGAAACCCCTAATATTTATCATTTATATAAATGATTTACTACACCGTATTAAGACTTAAACAACATATAGCATTGCTGATGACACAACACTCAGCATCAGCAGATACAAGTCAAGACATTTACAAAACCCTTTAATCAGATTTTGACATTGTAGACTCATGGTGCGTACAAAACCCAATGTTGATAACACACTGAAATGGAAACCTTACTTTGACAAAACAATAAAAAATGCAATACACAGCTTTATCTACTCATGCAAATCAAACAATACTCAGTACCAACAAGAAGATTTTATGCTTATATCCTCCAACACCTTTATTTATGCTGTTCAATTCGGGCTAATACAGACAAAATATTAATCGACGAATCAGAAGTTTAAATAACGGGCAAGGAACTGACACTCCCTCTGAAGTTCTTTTCAATAAACTTCTGTGGATGAAATTTGAATATAAAAATCCATTGTTGTATACAAATCAATTGGCAATGATAATCAGTTTCCAAAATACATGCAACAACAATTTACAAAATCAAACAAAGTTCATTCAAGTAAGATCCGTAACCAATAAGGAACTATTTGTACTATCACCAAAGTTTGAATTTCCCCGAACTCACTTGCCTACTCAGGATCAAAAATATGAAATGGTACATCAAAACCAGTACATGTACGAGTATCAGACTCAATGCATAAATTCCAAATTCATGTACATCAAATGGAAATACAAAATGTACCCATAGTTATGCGTTGCAATAAATCATATGAATATATTTTCGAGTTCAATATAATTTTACAAATTGCTATCATATCAATTTACTATTTTCTTAACTCAATACTGTTGACTTATTATTTTCTTTATAGTTGATGCATTGTTATTTATATTCGTATGCCCTTTATGTAGTGTACCTATCTGTATATATTTGTTGACGGCCATATTGAAGGTTGCATCATTGTAAATATGTTAGTCTCGTTTAAAACTACTTTACTAACTTACTGACATACCGACTTTGTCTTTTCCCTTCATGCATCATACAATTAAATAATTGTGGTGATCTATTCTTGATTACTGTATTTATTGTTTGTAAAGCTAACATTGTGTACCCTGATATTTCTGTATGTATGTAAGTAATTATTTAGGCCTTCCGGTCAAGGATAACCCATGAAAGTGCAAGCACTTATATCCAATTGGGTCCTGTGTTTATGCTAAAGGGACAGCAAGTAGAAGAGACATGGTTGTGATACAAGGAATCCGGGTGCGTTACCCTAGCTCGTTCCGAATATACTCCCTGGTTTTTTAACGTGCCCGGTGTATAGCACCGATACACACGAGACTACCTCTGGGTTTCCAACCAGTTCGTCTCTAGTTGGGTGGGAAAATCTGAAAAGCGTTTTAGAAATGACCAAATGTCCCGGTCGAGATTCCAACCAGAGACCTCTTGATCAGTAGTCAAGTTCGACAACCGTGCCTTTCATGTCCGATTTGTTATTATCTTTTTGGTTGAAGCGGCTTGCATTTTATTGTTTAAATAACGTAATTGAACAGTCGCATTCTATTTCCGATAAGGAGTGTAATTTTCACGTCTTTTTTCGACAAAAACAACAACATTGTCACACGAGATAGCTGGTGCTTTTGTTATCGGAAGTGATGCTTTGCAATCAACATCAACACACCCTTATAGATATTTATACATGTTAAACATAACAATTCATAACTATGGATTATAATTGACAGCCGTTACTTATTTATATTAAAATGTCGAATGAAGATTAAGAATAATAATTGAGTCACTAAACAAACGGACAAAATTAATTTTGTATTTACTATAAGTTGTAGTGTAAAAGTTAAACTCATTCAAGGAAAGGCAAGTTAATATCTTTTAAGCGATGTACACGGCCTAAGTACGAACTTCGCCAAATATGTATTTTACCAATCTTATGGAATTAGGACATTGTGCGAGTATTTTGTTCCTAGTATTCCATGTCCTTGCGCCCTTTCATCCCCTTACTATAGTGGCATAATTATGCCAACAGATTACCACATGATTATCTAGATAATCATGTTGTAATATCGTGGTTACTAGATAATATGTTAATTCATAAACAATATTTTAATTAAAAAATGCTATTTACATGTATTAAATAAAATATATCAGCAACAACTTACTTCATTTAGTATTTTTAACTATTTGGTAATTAAAAATGCATGATACTGCTACCAACTGAAACTTATTAGTCTCATAAATTACGATTGTTGGTCTTTCAAATGAACTTTTTAAATTCATTCTTCAAATAGCAGAGGCATACAATGAGGACTTTGCTCAGGTAACGTAAATTTAAACATTTGGCCTTGAAGAAGTGATTTGGTAGTTTGAATAACATGCCACATTTTGTATTGACATAATTGTTTTGGTTTCACGAAAATGTTATCTGTTTTCATGAAATTCTCCACCATTTGCACATTACAAATATGCAATATATTTAAAGTTGTGTCACATAAGCCTTTATCAGTCCGTTTACAAACGAAGCACTTTCATATATAGAAGACTTTATTCACGAATTATGAACTGTATTAATAACATGAATATTGATATACCATCATTTGTCATCTGTTCTGAAAGTCGTGAACTGTAAGAAAGATGACGATGTTTTGTATCCAGTATTAAGTGAGTAATACATATTTTATACATTCAATCTGATCGCCAGGATGCACGCCTAATCACAATACGTTTACTGAATTTGAGACGTAAACGGCTCGATCTCAATAGTCATATTCAAAACCTAAATTGAAGGCAAATAAAAATGTAACAAAAACATCCACTTGATGAGATGAAAGCTTCTTTACAACACCATGTGTGTCTTGTCAATAATGATGTAGTCTGAAAATATTGCAACCAATATGGTATAAACTGCATCAATTTAACAAATCATCGATTTTGCCTCATTGAAATTGTACAAACTCAAATTTTGTATTCAATCCTTGTTCTTAAGACAGCAAATTATGCTGTACGTTCGGCTCTCGCTCCTTGTTACTGAGATATCTTTGTGTACTTTGTATTTGCTAAATTGTTGCTGTGCTGTAATGGTAAATCACAGTGTGAAGTATTGATAGTAAATGTATTTGGTTTTTCCTACATTAGACTCCAACATTTTGAATGAAAAGTCAAATATTATCAATCACTGGTTTCTCCTTAATTAGACTCCCACAAATTCGAATGACAGCTCATGCAGACGTATTTATAAAAACATAATTCATTGACACTGTTTTATTGGGTGTTTTTCTCCTATCTAGAAGCTTGACAAGGATCCTGGTGTTCGATAAATTATTATTTTATTATCATTGTAAATCAAAATGACATATTAGCAGATTATTGTAGAAGTTTGAGAAATTAGTTATGCCATATGATGATAACAAATCGGACAGGGACGGCAACACTCAAAGGGTAGAGCACAAAAGGCACACAAATGCCATATTTTCATAAAACTAAAGGAGTGAATTATCAAAATGAAAGCACAATATCAAGTTTACAATACAAATACAGGTCGAGTGACCAGATCAATGTTCTATCAATCACTGTTCTGTCAGTTTGTTATTTATATAAAACCTCTGAGAAACCAGTATCCAGGCCACTTAATAATCACAAATAGTCGCCAACATTTTATAATTTTACTCACTACAAATCTATGCAAAAGAAATATCATACTTTCCTTGATTGAAGCGGCGAAAATGTTTCAATTCATGGTATCGTTCATCTACCTTAACAAACAAGGTGTGATTTGTGTGTCAGATTTGTCATCTATCGAAACAAACAAGGTGTGTTCAGTGCTTCACATTATTCATCTTCCTAAACTAACCAAGTGTGTTCTGTGTGTCTGAAAAAAAGTTTTACTGTTGTCTACGGGTGCTGATTTAAAACCTGTAAACAAACACTTCAACTACCCCGATTATTGTTTCACGGATAAAATGCAGAATCAACACTTAGGGATAATAAAAAGGTGCGTTTTAACAAGTATTAGCACCTTAAATCATAAATATTGATGTCATTGTTTGTTAGCCTCACACCCTGTCCGTACTTGTCTCGTTATTTAGTAAAACACTACACCAGCACAAAGTTCATCAATTGTGCAAAATATTTCCCAATCCTGAACTTTAATATTTCCGTATCACTTGATCCTAGTCTGGATAAAAGTACTTGATTTCCGCTATCCCTCCCTAGAACTCCCTTACCCTATATCCGCGTCTGATTAACGGGTGCGTTGTTAATTCAAGCTTTGGGTTTTTGAATGGCCTAATCCTAAAATAATCAACAGAGACGATTGGGACAGATTCAAGATTAACTACATGAAACGAAAAGCATTCATTTGTATTCATAAGGAGTGAAAAGGCTTAAACTCATTACAGACATGAATAAAGGAATGCCAACAGTTGTCATATAAATTGACTTCGTGAAATTTAAGAAAGAGGTTTTTAAAACCGGTGATATTTTATACTGATGCCGGCATTGAGTTACGTTGTTCTAAGAACGTACTTACATAAGTTTACGACTTTTTCACTTTGAATTTAAGGTCGAATGTCATAGATGTTATGCGCAGATTCTGAAAGCATTATTTACTTTTATTTTTTTATCTTTTTCGTTTCCATAATGAGTAGATGAAAACAACTTATGTAAAAGTCTCATATAATGACATTCTAAACGCTTTAATGGCTAAATAAAAATACAAGCACTAGCCAGACCAAAAAATGTTTGTTTCTGCTAAAATGTTTTAAATACATTCAACTCAACGATTTATGTCGCCATAACGTTACGCACAAAACGGTGTTAAAAGATGTAATTTGTTTTGGAAATAGATCGCAGTTTTTCGTGATATACCGGTGAATATTGTATACCTACAATGTAACAAGGATTCTGATTGGCTTAGACGGCCTGCGCGAGAGGTCCTTATATTTTAATATACACCTCTCCTGAAATCGAGGCTGGAGTGTATATAAAATTTTTATGACGTGACGTCATTTCCTGTGACATAACGCTCCAAACAGCGTAACGCCATTCCCCGTATATTTGGCCTACAACTGCTCATACATATTTAAACGCTCTAACTTAGCCAGTTATAATAAATGCCGTTAATATGCGAATACTCTCTTATACACATACATAATTCGTAACATGCGTAACAAATGTGCTGTTTATGTTATATCTTGTTTCCATTCGTTACAGACATTATAAGCAAACTAGACCCACATACTGTCGTGTGTGCCTGTTATTAAATTAAATTGAAAATAATTCCCTCTGACAATGTATGATACAATGTTGGATGAGTCAATGATAAAGATAGAGTGGATCAAAACACATTGTATGTTCACATGAATGAGACATACACATTAGTGAAATTGAAAACCAAGATTCCTCTTCTGTATGCTTGAATAAATAAGTTTACAAAATGTTACTTTATTGCTAAGTGCAATTTGATTTTAAACTAACTCGCTTTGAGAGTTTATAAAACAAAATTGTTGAAATCAGAACTTCTCTTAACACATATCTTATCCCGAGAGAATTTCTCTGATACAAAGCTTGTTTATCTCTCCGTGTTGTTTGGCAGTAGTTTGCCTCAATTATTGTAGAGACATCTACTAATTCAATTCAATCACCTTTTGAAATGTCTCCCAGCGCTGTTAAAAGTGTTGCACGAAATTTGAAAAAGAGGGAATATTAAATAAATACAAGAGTTCTTATCTTAAAACGTCTGCAGCCAGGAACACATGATGCATAGATAAAAGTGCATGCAAGTTTATTCAGATGGTCGGATTTGTATGTTGTGTCGAATCAAATTTCTTTTTTTTTCATTCTTATTCCCAAGGTTATTTCTGTAGATTGTTTGTTATAGTCTTGCTAGAAATATGTTACACGTATCTCAAAAGACAACAATGTTGAACTATTGCGAAGTACAAAATTAATCAAAGTATTACTGAGACACAAACCATGAAACTATTGTGTCCGATGTACATCACATTATGTAATTATCAGCTAATAATATAATATGCTCGTACAACGTCCCTACTTAAATGTGCCGTTGTCTTGACCCTGTTTCTTCAGTATTACTTAATATGTTCTAACTAACCTAGAATGTAACATCCAGCATTTTGATTAGCTGATAAAATGTGGCGCCAACTAATGACTTCACTCTGTTAAGAGTAAAATTCTAAGATTTTAAATGTAGCATTTAACCGGCACAGATCGGAGTTTGCATTGACTCAAAATAGAGGTTATATTAAAAGATTTTTACAACTAATGACGTCATGTCGGTTAAGAGTAGTAACATTTTAAATGTAGCGTTTAACCGGCACAGATCGGCGTTTTCCTTGGTTCAAAATAGAGGTTATATTCTAAGATTTTTATAGCATGTTAAATAACCTCAAATGGTTTTATTTACGTATTCAAAAGCTCGTCTGTAAATAACTCGGCATTCATTAATTTTGTGTACAATCTCTGCGAACACAATTTCCGCTCATGTCTTGGAAAGTCACTATTTACATTTTGCCGCTGTTCTTGTCCTTTGTATTTGCATAAGAACAGATGTAAACAAATTGTTTTGTGAAATACTGACGTATACAGGCTTTACAAATATTCATTGGTTCTATGTTGATAACATCAGATTGATCAGAAAAGATATCAAGCAGATTAAGCTTGTAGGCAAATCTACGACCGGAGTGCTGAATGAGGTGTATATATTTTTATAGACAGTAAACCCTCAACAATAAAACCAACTCCAGGACCTTGAAATTGGTCTCATTATTTAGTTGGTCTTAATATTGATGTTGAATAAAGAGCAAACATAGAATATGAACAGTACAACCTCTACATATAGTGGCCGTTGTATAGAGGTTGTTGTTCTACAAAGGTTAAATTTAGAGTAAATATTACCTTAGGGAATTGTTTCAGGCGTTGTTGTAGAGAGTTTGTTGTTCTACTTCGGGTCGCTCTGTGGAGGTTGTAACGTACTTTAAAATTGTGGTCTTAATGTTAAGGTTCATGCTTCATGTCTGAAAAACGCTTGACACCCTGATACCATGAAGTGTATGATTTTCCTTTGCCAGGAACCGGCTGATGTCCCTCACCCCGGATTATCGCTTAATTGTCTTATTCTGAAATCTTTACTTAATTCCCTCGTCATCAGGCTGTGTTGTCCTTACGAAGGACCTGTCGTATTTAAATACGCTAGGGCCAGTTCTGTATACCATGGTCCTGGGTCATCGCCTGACTTTTTGTTTGTTCGTTTGGTAACAATGTGTTGTATGTGATATTTATGTTTTCTGTGCTCGGCCGGTTAAGTTTAGTGCTGCATTCAATGTCCGACTATATATCATATTTTGTGTTTTGAATGATTTATTGCTGACAGAACCAAAAGCTTTTCGAGAAGTATTCAAGGCTAACAAACGACAAACACATTTATTTGTATTTATCAGAAGTGGAAATAAACTTGAATTCACAAACAACATGAATTATGTTGTCATGTGCTCTAACATGCGTGTAAGTAAGCGCAGTTTAAGCACGTATTCAAAATAACAACTTTTGTTATTGATGTCAGTACTGAGTTACAAAATGTACGAGGGGTGAACAATATATTCGTTGACTTTTCATCTAGCAATTTTGTTTTGTCAGCAAGGCTCAAAAGCAAATTAGCATTATTCAGTGTAGGATATCTCCGACCGAATGCACCTATAACATAGTTTATTCATGTAATGGGTACATGACGCAGGCCGTCACGTGACGTCATTCCAAGCGTCACCGTTTGAGCAGCACCGAGCTCCTTTCTGGACTCATATCCGACCCGATGTATACGATTTATTTACTTTTAATACCGAAATAAATAGCCAACTCTGGAATGTAAGGCGGAATAGAAATGGCCTCGTTGCATTACTGGACTTAAAACTTTGAAAAAAGCGGTTGGCTTTACACGGTAGCATCATCCCGATGAAGAAGGAATCACGACCTAACAAGTTAAGGGAGCAATTTCTAAAGAACTCCTTTCAAATGGAATGAAATATTTATTGTTTTGTAATCTATACTGATCGTAGAGTTCGCAAGGAACATATAGTTCAGAAATATGCCTCCTATTTCTCAGAAATTAAAGCAGAATTTCCCTAACTCTGTCTTAATTTTTCCGTTTATTCTTATTTTACCATGGCGTCAGTTTGACAGAGTCCCTACAATCACATTAACAACGAAATCATGTGTAGATCACTGATTTGGAGTTCAAAGAATCCCCATACATGTTGGTGAAGTCATCTTCGAGCTATCGCTAGGATTTTCCAAGTAAGGCGTTATTCTTAATATAATATCGTTGCCCAGTGATTATTTATTGTCCGTCACGCTCGACGGCGCGCGCTGCACCTTAGTCACACTTAGTGACGTCATCAAGAACATTGTGACATCACAATATAATTAATTAATTAAAACGCTTGATAATTGACATATCTATATATTCCTAATAATTTCATTGTTCTAGAATCAGTTTTTAATAAGTTAGAAGACAAGTTTCGAATATATCTATCACTCCTCGTACCAACGTGTCTTTATTCGAATTGATGTCATCATTGCAACCCGTTGACTGGATCAAGGAAAACCTGGGTTTAACTAGGTGTTCATAAGTCAAAACCTCGATTGATATCATCATTTACAAAAACATTTATTTAATGAGCTGAAAGCTTCGATATATCATATTACAGTGTGTCATATAACCAGCAATCTAATGCAACCACATTAAAAATAATAATAATACATGTAACATAATCAGCATCAAATCAGCAATCATTGATTTTACATACTTCGAATTGCGTTATATATCGGCGGTTCACTGAAAATGTTTCACGTGATTAGCATCTTTAGATCACACTCCACGGCGTTTTCATTGTCATGTCCAAACCTTCGAAAGTTCGAAAATCGCCTTCAGTAATAGAGGATTTGTTCCGGAAAGTAATCACATCTCAGAATCGGCGATAACACATATTTCGTGAACTTTATATTGAAGTTTTTTCCTAAAATGTGAAATCAATTTGTTACTTCCCACGGGACATCAGCAACCTGATTGCATTTAACCAAGTAATGATTTAAGTTACAACCCTCGTTAACTTGGCATCTGTGTTTCGCATTCTTAATGATTCATGGTCAATTTAATCAATCATGAGATTCATATGTCCTCGAATAAAAAGCACAAATAGGCAGTAATTAGAGAAGTGGAGAAGTAATACGATATCACATGCGGATATTGAAGCGCACTCTAAGCTGCCAACTTGGTGATGCCAATCAAGGGTAGTTAGTAATCGAAACCACATAACTAAATTTGGACGTGGCAAGACAACATCATACAATGACCTTTGTCAGTAATATTGTCAATCTGAAAATGTTTTCTACGAAATGTGAACAACACAAGGAGCTATAATGTGTCATGATGCATACATTCACGCGAATAAACTTTGTTAACGCGTTTTATTAACAATGTAGCACATTCACACATACATCTACAGTAACACACGCGTGCGTCAACAAAGCACGCTACAGCTGCCTCTTCTCTACGATTCTGTACATGATCTATTCTGATGAGTTTATGTACCTCCTAAAGGTAGGTTGACCAATTTTTGCCAATGATCCACCTTCGCCATCACACTGAAAGACAAGAAATTATTCCTGATTGTTAATATACTGATTGAATGTTGTGTTGAGATGGTGTAAAATTCTCTTTTCATATAGTCTTGGTTTTCGCTGATACAGTGCATGTTAATTTGTAGTTTGGAAGTGTTTTCCCATAAAGTAGTCGCATTCATTAATTCAATCACTTATTATGAGTGTCTACCCCTGCCAAAACACGAATGTTGCAATATCTATTGATAAAGAAAATGTAAACCGTGTTTAAATTATATGGAAGAAGAATTTCGTTTTTATTGGACTATTACTTAACGAATATGTTAAGAAGAAAAAAAATGCATTACTTCTGGAGAAATCCAAACATAGAGAAATACATAGCAATTAATGATGTCAGAAAATGCTCTTGAAATAAATAGTAATCTGTATCTGTTGGAATATTCCAAGGTCATGCTTTCATCAGTATGTCACACAGTGGGATAGACAGGAATTTAAGGTTTATCGCGTTATGTACATGAACCACATTTTGACATATTGTATTGCATGTCCTGAACAAAATGTTTAGTTTAAACATAATTTATTGTATGTCAGATAATAAATAACTAACACTCAATTCCACAAATCAAGGATTGAGTAGAAAGCTCCTCTTATTTATCATCTCAACTCGGTCCCTTTAATATTACTGTAACATGTTTGCACAATCCTTTAATCATAAAACCATGGAATTTACGAAATATTTTACCTAAAGATTGTCATTAAAACTATACATGAAAGCAATCAGTTCAAAGCGAACTCATATGTCTTGGCTTGTTGTTTGAATACAGTTGATTTATTATTCAAACTGGCTTTAATTATCAAGGGTTTCAGTTTCTTTAACTTTTGTCGTGTTACATTGTTTAACATACATCCTATCCTACCATGGAAAGTAACTTCAAGAGTTCATACTATCCCGTAGTGTGTTTATATACTCAATGCGTTCCTATGGGACGTATGCATCAAATATGATTAAATATGACAATACGGTTATGCATTTTGTCAAGATTAGCTGTACTACCTCATTGTTGCGACGTATGCTGAACATATTGTGCTGTGTCTTATTAGACAAATGGAATACCAAATATTGGTCGAGGAGGACTGCTTTCAGCTTCTATATGAATTGCATTTGTGTTCTATTTATTGAACTGTTACAGCAATAGCAACTTTTTGAATAAACATTATTTAAGTAGTTTTATTATCATATTTTAATATAACTTAAGTATATAGATTTATGCAATAATTCTAACGATAGTACCGGTGTGCCACATTATGTGGCTCAAGGGATCGCATACGTCCGATCTACTGTATGGGGATACGTATGTTGCTATAACACAGGAGTTTCCGACAGGTGCTATTTTGTACCAACGACGAGGTACCAGATTGTACGTCATACGATCTGAGGTTTTTTCTGTGGTTCAGTGACCGAAGTCATTGATAATGTCTGGTTGTTTCTCCAGGGTTTAGTTGATTCGTTTTTATTCATATATTGTCTACATTGTATCAAACGTATTTACATATTACGTGCAGTTGCTGATTACATTGTAGGAATAACAATTATTCTCACACATTCGTATCAATGTATCACTTTGTTATTAGAGTGATACCTTGAATGTTTTGTTGCATACGACTTTGTAATGAATAAAATTTGATATCATTTTATTACATATATTTTTTATTACAAATTTCATCTATTATTATCATAAATATGTATTGTTGTGTTTGCGAACATATTAAATAGTGCTTCCGTCGTATATCTTTCATACAAGAGATGAATACATGAAGAGGGAGACGAGGACAATGATTAGTTTACTGTGAAAATACATAAAACAAACGTTTCGCCAGGAAGGAAATATGCTTAATGAAACGTAGTGCTAGTATTTGGTTATACGTCGGAAGGTCCAGTGTCAAGAATAAGCGAATCTATCTGAACTGATGATTTTTACTCATTTGTTAGGATAAGTAGTTTTAATACGATTCATGATGTGTCCATTCCTATTGATTATCAGACATTTGTCCAGCTGTGCGAATAAATCACAGTACATTTGACGTTAATGAAGTCGCCATACAGAGTTACATTTATAAGAGGTTCTCAGAGAAATCTAAAGCGATGTTTACAGACTGACTTAGTCACGACGAAATATCATAGTGAATTTGCTGTGTGATTCTCTAATACGCAACAGGAGAATTCGAAAGTGAATATTAGTTCAATGGCAATTGCAATAGATCGTTGATACTTAAAAGAAAAGTGAATTTGCAGCGTGATTGCCTATATAGTATGTAACAGGCGAATTTGAAAGCGAATGATGTCTACATAATAAATTCATATTATTGTTGGTAGTTAAAAAATGCCTAATTTTATGTCTTGATAGTCAATAAAGAAATTTCGTGCAGAGATATTTATAAATCGAAAGGTTATACGGTATTGACATGTGCACACTTAGAAGATATGTAAGGTTATATCGGGGATCAGCTAAGAATTAAAAATTCACATGATTCAAATGTTTGAAATATGACAATTCATATTACGCCATGTACAAAAAATATTTATCGCTAATGGCAAAATGTATGCTTTTATGCTTATTTACCTACAAACTTTGAATCGTACGCATGTATGAACTCAATTTGATATTACACCAGGTATACACAGGACCCCATTGCATTTACTAGGTAGTATTGTCAATTCTCATTTGCTTTGACCTCGCTGCTGTGAATAATGGTTAATTTACAGATATATGTTCAGTAAACTACCACAAAACTAGACTCTCTGAAAACCGGAATCCCCTCAAAATCGGACTATTGTCCATATTATTTTTAAAAAAATAAAATACTTTTCGAGGTAATATACAATGTAGGCGAAAACATCCGTGCAAACATTGATAACCACTGTGATAAAAATTCATTTTGAATTATTCCAACATTTGTCACATTGAATTACGTGACGGAACTAGTAAAATACTTATTTGTTATAAAAAATATTAATTTAATCAATCGTAACTGCTTCCTACTTCAACACATTTTGTGTACAATGTATTTACATATTGTCGTTGTGTTGTCGTTGTGTTGTAAATCACGGTGTGAAGTATTGATAGTATTTTCTTCTATTCTATTATTCTTCTACACAATGCTCCCACAAATCAAACACACGTATTTATAAAGTCATAATTCATTGACACAGTCTTATTGTGTTGTTTCTCTTCTAGAAGTTTCACATGGGATACTGGTATTCATTAATTTCTTATTTTATTAGCATTGTAAATCAAAATTACATGTAGCAGATGCTTGTAGAAGTTTGAGGAATAAGTAATGCAATAAGACAATAACCAAACGGACCGGAAGTGCAACGCTAAACAGACACCAAAGAGCACGAAATGCACAAAATATCATATTGTTTCATAAAACTAAAGGAGTGAACTATCAAAATGAAAGCAAAATGTTAGAATCATCAGGTTTATACGACACAAATACTGATCAAGTAACCAGACCACTGCTCTGTCAGTTTGTTGTTTATATTAGAATACTGAGTAAACAAGTACACTGAGCGGCTTTGTAAACGCAACACTAATCAAGATAACTTTTTTATTAATTAATATTTCCCAACAAAATTTTGTGTTGGCTACCAATGGATCGTAACTCGATTTTGTTTAATCCTAATTCGCTACAATGGTGCATTGAAACATGAAATGAATAAAACGAAACACGTAAGAGAAATTGATTGTACAAAAATGTACGATGCAATTATTATTTTATAAGGTCAATTTGAATGGTCGATCAATCGACAAATTCGAAAAACACAAAATAAGACGATTAACCTCTCTGCAACATAGTGGTCGTGAAGTATCAAAAACGCTTGATAGCAATGTTTCAGATTTACCTAAAAATACTACCAATTTTACAGTCAAGGGATAATAATGCTGGGTAGAGATAGAGTGAATAAAATTCATTTTTTCTGAATCTAAATTGAACTTTATATTTATCTGTTTTTTACTTTATTTCTGTCTCCATGATATTAACGGACACTTGTTCCCGAACTTTATACTAAGAATAGGTACCCATCAGCATTAACAATCTGAAAAACGCAGAATGGCATAGGGCAAAAAAGTTGCTTTTGTTTATGACATCATTGTTTTATTGTGGCTGTAATGGGTCTATCATATTGTCATAGAATGAAATTGATTATTATGCCATATATCTTAGCTACGAATGCTGAAAATTTCAGCAAATTTAATGCATATTGGCCAAGTTATAGGCAAATACAAACATGCATACATATACATGTAAGCTATGTAAGTGTAAGTGTTGCGTATTTAAAGCCGCTCAGTGTAGTTAAAGTTAATTCTTGTTTATATTGGTGTATATCTATGTTGCGTGTGTTTGTGATCCGTGAGTGTCCTCGTGTTCCTTTTGGTGTCTTTCGTGCTCTGCTGTTTTTGTTGATTGTTGCCTTCTCTGTTCGGATTGTTATTATCATTTTGCTAAATAGAGGCGTGTTTTACAACTTGTTTTGTTTTGCAGTCAGACTTAGGCCGCTTAATAATCTCAAACAGTCAATAACATACAAACTGTTTTATGATTTTGCTCACAAAGAATGAATGCAAATGAAACAGCATACTTTACTGGATTGAAGCGGGGAAAATATTTGAATTCTACTTTAACTAACTAAGCGTGTTCAATATGTCACATTTTGATATACATGTACATTGTATCTAACAAAAAGGGTGTGTTTCGTGTGTCAGAAAACGGTAGTCTACGGTTTCAGATTTAAAATCTTTAAACAAACACTTTAACCATTCTGTTGCGAATGTTGTTTTACGGATAAAATGCAGGATCAACACTAAGGGATAATGAAAAGGTGCGTTTTAAGTAATATTAGCGCCAATAATAATAAACAATGATGTCATTGTTTGTTTGCCTCACACAATGTCGGAATTTGTCTCGTTATTCAAGAAAACATTACACCAGCACCAGATCCCCTAACAATATAAAAGATGTTCCCAATCCTGTACCGTCATATTTCCGTATCACAATATCCTAGTCTGGATTCCAATACTTTAGAACAACGCTTGATTTTACCAACCGTTTAACCGACCTAGAATTTCCTAACCTTAAATCCGCGTCTCATTAAATGTCCGTTTAATATTCAAGCTTTGGGTTTTTGACTAATTTAATCCTAAAATAATCAAAAGAGTCGATTGGGAAACTTTAAAGATTAACTACATCAAACGAAAAACATTCATTTGTATTCATTAGAAGTGAAAAATCTTAAACGCATTACGAACACGAATTAAGGAATGCCACCAGTTGTCATTGTCCTCTGAAAGTCGTGAAATTTATTTTGATTGATATCGGCATTCAGTTTATACAGTCAATCTCGTGGAAAGCGTAATTACTTAAATGTACAACGTTTCGCTTTGAATTTAAGGACGAATTCCACTGATAGATGTTTTGCACATATTTCTGCGCAGATTCTGAAAAACAATATTTAGTTGTTTTTTCAACAACTTACATAAGAATCACATAGTGACATTTTAAACTTTTGTTTGGTAACAAAATATGTATAAGCATCAGCTAGACCAAAAACTGTTTGTTTCTGCTAAAAAAAGCCAACATTTGATGCAACGTATTTTGCAAGACGTCATGACGTTACGCACAAAACTTGTATTTTTACGAGCGGTGTTAAGACACGTATTCTATATTTTCTTTATTAATAAAATATATATGCGTCTTAGTGGCAAGAAATAAATTATGTTTAAATTAATATAAATTCATATTATGGGGCGTGATAATTATCAAAATAATAGATTTTGTCGAATACACGACATGGAATTTTGCTGTAAAGCTTAAGGCAGCATTGTGAGGTATTTTTCTCTTTTTCGTCCAGTTGATATGACCATACACAAGCTGTGTAAAAAAGAAAACAATCTCTCAAACTGATATTTTTCTATTTAATAACACTCAAATGAAAAAGTAAGTTTTCGGGTAAATATATGATTTTTGAGCACACTGCGTCTTTGTTATGGCTAGATACCTTATAACTAACTTTAAAACATTCGCGTTTTCTCGAAATAAGAACTACAACTTTTATTCAATTATTATTTGCAGGAAATATTTTATGAGCTTGACTTTGGCCCTAATTTCTTTTCTTAATTTTAGACAAAAAATGTCTCTCTTGCTTACCAATAACCCATTATTTTGCATTGGTACCTGTGTATGTTTTGCCTGATATTCTGAAATATCTTACTTTAAAGTAAAGACCCAGGGAAAATGCAAAAAAAAAATTCCTAGGGAAAAACTGTTGCACTCGTCCTTTGAATCACAAATTGAATCTAAAACAACAGAACGAAATTATGACCTTATTAGACATCACGTTAACCCAAAACGTGGTTAAGATTTTGTGGCAAATCAATTTTGGGTAGAATATTGCAAGCTTGCTGCTAGTGTTGCATCTTCTCGTTGGTAATCGACGTTACGAGCAAATTCGGCCGTATATCGTCGTGTTTGCTTGATAGAATATTAAATTAGTTTGGAAATGATTCCCTTTGACAATGTATGATACTGTGATTGATAAGTTAATGATAAGTTAGAGTGGATCAAAACACATGGTATGTACACATGAAAGAGACATACACATTAGTGAAATTAAAAAGCAAGATTCCTCTTCTGTATGCTTGAATAAATACGTTTACAAAATATTGCTTTATTGCTAATTTGATTTTGAACTAACTCGCTCTGGGAGTTTTTAAAACAAAATTGTTGAAATCAGAACTTCTACTAACACTATCTTATCCCGAGAGACTTGCTCTGATACAACGCTTGTTTATCTATCCGTGTTGTTTGGCAGTAGTTTGCCTTAGTTAATGTAGAGAAATCTATTAATTCAATTCAATCACCCATTGAAGTGTCTCCCATCGCTGTTAAAAGAGTTTCACGAACTTTGAAAAGAGAAAATATAAAATTCAAGTGATTATCTTAAAACTTCTGCAGCCAGGAAAACATGATAAATGAAACATGACGGCCGGATATGTATGGTATCATATTTGCTTCTTTCATTCATATTTGCACTGTAATTTCTGTAGAATGTTTGTTATTGTACATGTACCTCAAAACAGAACAAATGGACTCCGGACATGCTGTTGATTGCACAAAAAATCTTACTTTTTAATCATTAAAATTACTTAATACATGTATATTCAAACCAACCTGGAATGTATAGTGCGGCCAAGATATGATGGCACAATAACATTGTGCAAACGTCACTGGTTGGATTAGCCCATATCAAAACGCGGGTAAGTAAATAAATCACGATCATCTAAGCGCTTGTTCAGTTATTTTAACTTATTTAATTAAGGATGAAAATCGTTCTGCTTACTATATAGTCTAGTGGTAACGTTTCTAATCTCAACGCAAACGGTCTGGGTTCGAATCCCATCCGAATCTTTTTTTATTTTTATTTTGTTTCGCGAATTTCCTTTCCGCACACTTTTCACAAAACTGTATTTGTGGGTGTATTATTTACAACAAGATAAACTGTGTACGCTGCACATCATTAAATTGAATTATGGCTAAATGTATCGTTTTAACGCAGCAAGGACGATGCATTGTGTCGAATGTATTAGACTTCTGAACACGAGAGGCATCAATAGAACTGCCAGTGATTCCGTTGTCCTGTCCAAGGAAACAAACTACCCCGATGACAGGGGTATCAAAAAGGACTGTTTCACGCATATAGGCGACGAAATTGCACAACGGTGTAAGAAAATCAAGAAGAAACAAAATTTCACTGGATTCTTTTGATGATAATGACATTGATTATAACGAGGCGGACGGTGATAGTGATGATAAGTTTGCAGATTTCTAAAATGATTCTGTCACAAACACTGCTGATGAACAATGTTAATTCATATAATTTATATACACATGTATACATACAGAATATTAATTTCCAATCGATTGTTCTAGATAAATATAATAAAATAGTATATAATATTATACAGAATAGGGAAAGTATACGAATGAAAAAAAATGTAACAAGATAATCAACGTGTTACGGTATATACTAAGAAAAAGGTTTACTAGAACTGAAGAATACAATTCATTACCAAAAATGCACAAGAGTGAGACTCGAACCAGTGACCTCCTTCCATAATATTGTTGTAATTCCAACGGTTTACCGACTGAGCTAGCGAGGCACATGTAAAAGCGACTCTTATATTTGCTCATATTGCGAAAACGTAATACGAGACAAGCGTTTATCGACCCTGACTGTAAATAAGCACCCCTTTCTGTTGAAAATGAACCCATCGGCTAATTAGCATGTGTAAATGTTATAGTGCCATCATATCTTGGCCGCACTATAGTATTCAGCATTTTAGATTGGCCGATAAAATATGGCCCTAAAACAAGGTTACATGTAAGAGTAAAATTTTAATGTTCTAAATGTAGCATTCAACCTGCACAGATTTTCGTTTTCCTTTGCTCAAAATGTACATTATATTCTAAGATTTTTATAGCGTGTTTCACCTCGAATAGTTTTATTTACGTATTCAAAAGCTCGTCTGTAAATAACTCGGCATTCATTAACTTTGTGTACAATCTCTGCGAATACTATTTCCGCTCATGTCTTTGAAAATGACTATTTACATTTTGCCGCTGTTCTTGTCCTTTTGTATTTGCATAAGAACAGATATAAACAAATTGTTTTGTGAAATACTGACGAATACAGGCTTAACGAATATTCATTGGTTCCATGTTGATAACATCAAATTGATCAGAATTTGATATCAAATATAGTAAGCTTGTAGACAAATCCTCGACCGGAGTGTTGTATAATGGGCATATATTTTTATAGCCAGTAAACCCTTTACAATAAAACCAACTCCAGGACCTTGAAACTAGTCTCAATATTTAGTTGGTCTTAACATTGATGGTGAATAAAGAGCAAACATAGATAATGTACCTAAAATGGTCGTCTTAATTTTGCGGTGGTTTTATAATTGGGGTGGTACATAATTATGTATTTATGCTAAGTTTTACAATGTACCGATGTTTTGAATTTAGTTAACTGTTCGTTATGTGTACGGTTGCTACAAGTTCACAAAGGTCACATTTTCCACGAAGAAGAGCTCGTTGTTATAAATCATCCCTGTTTACTTAGATGATGAACTGTTTCTCCTATATACATGTAATGACTGTTCATAAACGTATAAATCCAAATTAATTGACAGTGCTTTTTCTTAAAGAATATTTATCATGATCCTGATGTGCCTTAAATTCCGATATTTTTCATTAATGACGCATTTCCATATGTTTTTAGACGCTTTAGGAATTGGGATTGTCATAACGCTAAGTGATAATGGTGTTTTGCCAAATTGACTAAAAAAGTGACACGCCGTATTTGCCAATAACTGTAACAGCGTCTGCTTTCAATAATTCTGGAACAGCGCTTGCTTTCTAACCCTTGAACAGCGCCTAAATCCTCTAACTCAGACAAAACTCCAGAATTCACTAGCCTCGGAACAACGGATACTTCCTCTACGTTTGAATAACGCTTGACATTCCAATGCCAAGAAGTGTATGATTTTCCTTTGCCAGGAACCGGATGATGTCCCTAACCCCGGATTAACGCCTACTTGTCTTAATCGGCTCCTAATTCCCGCAACATTGTCATTAGGCTGTGTTGTCCTTACCAAAGACCTGTCGTATTTAAATACGCTAGAGTCTAGTCTGTATACCATAACTCTGGGTCACTTTCTGTTCGTTTGGTGAACATATGTTGTTGTTTATTCCCGTACTCAAATAAATAACTTTTGTTATTGAATGCCCGTATACATACTTTGTTATTGATTTCAGTAATGAGTTACAAAATGTACCAAAATATCGTAATTCAAAGTTATGTCTTCATTGCAATACGTTGAACTCGACAGGGATTCGGGGTTCATTATTCAAAACCTCAAATGATATCACCATTTACAGCTTCTATTTACATGTACCATATTGCAGATTATGTCATATAGCCAGAAATCTTATACAACCACATTTAAAAAAAATAATAATACATGTAACATAATCGGCATCATCAACAATCATTTATTTTACATATTTTGAACGGTGGTATAAATAGGCGGGTAACAGAAAATGATTCACGTGATTAGCATCTTAAGATCACACACCACCACAACGTTTTCATTGTCATATCTAAATCTTGTAAAGTTCAGGAATCGTCTTCACTAATGGAGGATTTGTTCCGGTAAAATAATCGCATCATAGATGCGGCGATGACAAAGATTTCTAGAACTTCGTATTGAAGTTATTTTTCGCAATTATGAAATCAATTTGTCACTTCCCCCTTGGACATCGGCAACCTGAGTGCGTATGATTTAAGTCACCACCTTCGCCAACTTGGCATTTTAATAAGTTTTCCATGAGATTATATGCTCGAGTATTAAAAGCGCGTAAATACAAATAAGCAGTAATTGTGGAATTGGAGAAGTATATTGTAATACGACACACAAGGGGATATTGAAGCGCACTCTCAGCATCCCACTGGGTAATTTCAATCAAGGACAGATATAGAAGCCACATAAGTAAGCTTAGAAGTGGCAAGACAAAGTCATACACTCACCTTTGTCAGTAATAGTGTCAAGCTGAAAATATTTACTACGAAAAGTAAACAACACAATGACATATAATGTGTCATGATGCATACAGTCACGAGAATAAACGTAATTAAACGCGTTTAATTTGCACTTACAACTTCAGATTCGGTAAATGATCTATTCAGACGACAAACCTCCTAATGGTAGGGTTATTAATTATTGCCAATGATCCATATTCGGCATCTGACTCAAAGAAATGAGTTTCTTCCTGAGTGTTCATATTATCTTATCTGGTCACACCTGTTCGGATGTTGTGGTGACATGGTGTATATTTTTCCTGTGTCACCTTGGATATTTTACAATGACTCACAACAGACACACACTCTTAGACAAGGGTCCCTCCTTATTTCTATCGTAGTCTTGATAGTAAGGTCATTCAGCTGAAACCGTGCCCTTCAACGTTTTAATACTGTTGCTGAACTGTTAGGGCTTAAGGCAGCTAAAACAGTTTTGGTTCTGACGGAAATTGTGGTTGATATGGCAACAGACATATTGACAATAGCTTTAAACCGGTAGGGGATTTCTGTATTGCTTGCAATTCAGTACCTCATATCTCGATTTGTTCAATTACGTCATTTTACTTAATGAAAGTGGGTCACTCGTTTTAAGGTTTTCAGATTTTTTGTTGCTGAAATCGGGCCTTTCAACGTTTTAATACTGTTACTTAACTTTTAGATTGTAGGCTGCTAAAACTATGTAGTTCAGCAGTTTTACTGTTGTGACTAGGTCATTCAGCGTAGGCATTCCGCATTTTGTTTGCTGAAACTTTTCCATTCAATTTTTTAACAGTTGGGACTAGGGCTAATTAATTTTCTTGGTTAGCAGTGTGTTGGGCATTTCTTCGTTCTAGCATTTCTGACAGATAAAACTAGGCATTATAGTCGTTTAGCTGTGGAAACTTGGTCATTCAATTAGGGCAATCAGTCTTTTGGTTGCTGATACTAATAATGTATTATACTTTTCGACAGCTTGGACTTGGGCGGATTTTTGCTTGTTTAGTTGGTCATTGTGCCTTGTATGTGTTTTATGTTTCCTGTGTTCGGTTGAATAAGTTGGGCATTGTGCGTTGTTTGTTTTTAATGTGTTTTGTGCTCGGCTAGTTAAGTTGGCTGCTGCCTTCCCTGTCGGACTTAATATAATGTTTTTGAATTACTATTATTTTGTCAATGTGCTTATAATGACGCACAACGCTAGCTGAATATTGAATTGTACGTACTGCTATATTCGTAACTATTTTGTTTTTACAAAATAATATCAGATGGACCGCTACATATTTCACTAAATACTACATTTCCTATCAATCACCGAGAGTTCAATAACAGAATGATTTCCAATATAAAAATATTGCCAGTCACTTCGGGTATGACAAGTATTAGATACAGCATCGACGAATTCATCCAGGGAGAATATTGTTTTTCAGCATAGTTAATAATCAACGAATAATCCTCACAGGTCGTTATTGTATGGCAAGAAGTTGATCGCGGACATTTGTTCATAACCATGTCATCATTCTTTAGCCAGTATATTTAAGCTTTAATTAATTCTCATTTACATATATGCTTAAATATGTAATTGTTATGATTCAATTATAACACAAACTAATTGCAACGCATTCCGAATTAAAAATGCGTATATGTACCTACTAAATGTCAAATGTTAAAATATTCCAGCCGTACTTTTGTGTTGGAGCTTTAGTATTTGGTATTTTTGTTGTATCCTTTCTCCTTGCAGTGTTAACTAACAAATCATAAACAAATAGTCGATCAGATCGAATACCGTTGGGGACACTTTATACAATATTACATTTAACTTGTTCTGAAAATGTATGACATAATGATTGATGGGTTACATGTAATGGTAAAGTTAGAGAGAATCCAAACATATGGTATATACCATTGATGTAGTTTGACAAACATCAGACATACACTTTAGCGAAATTGCAAATCAAGATTCCTTTCGTATGGATGAAAAATAAAGTTTATTATTATTTGCCCTATTGTTAACGAACGTGCTGATACAGTGCATGTTAATTTGTAGTTTGGCACAGTTTTCCGATAAGGTAGGCACATCCATTAATTTAATTCAATCACTTATTATGAGTGTCGACCAGTAAGGAAACACGAACGTTGCAATATGTATTGATAAAGAAAATGTAAACCGTGTTTAAATTATATGGAAGATGAATTTCGTTTTTATTGTATGTTATTTGACTATTCAATATAGAAAGTTTTAAGAAGAAAAAGAAAATGCATTACATGTACTACTGGAGAAATCCAAACATACGGAAATCCAAAGCAATTGATATCAGAGAATGCACTCAAAATAAAATAATTATCTATATCTGGTGGAACATTTCAAGGTCACGCTTTCATAAGTATGCTACGCAGGGGGAAACATGAGTTTAAGGTTTATATTGTTATGTACATGTACCAGCTTTTGACATACCCATTACTGTATTGCATGTTCTGAACAAAATATTGCATTTCAGATTATTGTATTGTTATACTTTTGTCGGTGATTCTCATTACATATAGTGTAAACACTATTTTATTTATGCCATGAAATACATAACAAACAATCTATTTCACAAATTAAGGATCGAGTAGATAGCTCATCTTGTTTAGAAACTCGTTCGCTTTAATAGTATTGTTACATGTTTGCACAATTTTTTAATTTGCAAAAATATTTTATCAAAAGATTGTCATTAGAACTATCAATGAAAGCAATCAGTCAAAACGAACTCATATGTCTTGGCTTGTTGTTTGAAAATAGTTGATTTATTATTCAAATTGATATGCATTTATTATCAATAGTTTCAGTTTCTTTAACTTTTCTCGTGTTACATACATCTTTCCATGGAAAGTAAGTTGCATCAAGAGTTCATACTATTCCGTACTGTGTTAACTGAATGCGTTCCTATAGGACGACTGCATCAAATTATGATTAGATATGACAATACGGTTATGAATTTTGTCAAGATTTGCTGTACTACATCATTGATGTGACGTATGCTGTACTTTTTGTGTTGTAGTTTGACATCTTATCAGACAATTCGAATACCAAATATTGGTCGAAGAGTACTGCGTACAGTTTTCATAAAAGTTGCATCTGCGTTGCAATAGCAACTTTTTGAATCAACATTATTTAAGCAATATTATGATTATATTTAAATATAACTAAAGTATATAGATTTATGCAATAATTCTAACGATAGTACCGGTGCGCCACATTATGTGGCTCAAGGGATCGCATACGTCCGATCTACTCTATGGGGAATACGTATGTTGCTATAACACAGGAGTTTCCGACAGGTGATATTTTGTACCAACGACGAGGTACCAGATTGTACGTCATACGATCTGAGGTTATTTCTGTGATTCTGTGACCGGAGTCATTGATCATGTCTGGTTGTTTCTCCAGGGTTTAGTTGGTTCGTTTTTATTCATATATTGTCTACATTGTATCAAAAGTATCTACATATTACGTGCAGTTGCTGATTACATTGTAGGAATAACAATTATTCTCACAGATTCGTATCAATGTATCACCTTGTTATTAGAGTGATACCTTGAATGTTTTGTTGCATACGACTTTGTAATGAATAAAATTTGATATCATTTTATTACATATATTTTTTATTACATATTTCATCTAGTCATATCATAAATATGTATTGTTGTGTTTGCGAACATATTAAATGGTGCTTCCGTCGTATATCTTTCATAGAAGAGATGAAGACATGAAGAGGGAGACGAGGACAATGATTGGTCTACTGTAAAAATACATAAAACAAACATTTCGCCAGGAAGGAAATATGTTTAATCAAACGTGGTGCTAGTATTTGGTTATACGTCGGAAGGTCCAGTGTCAAGAATAAGCGAATCTATCTGAACTGATGATATTTATTTATTGGTTAGGATAAGTAGTTTTAATACGATGCATGATTTGTCCATTCCTATTGATTATCAGACATTTGTCCAGCTGTGCGAATAAATCACAGTACATTTGACGTTAATGAAGTCGCCATACAGAGTTACATTTATAAGAGGTTCTCAGAGAAATCTAAAGCGATGTTTACAGACTGAGTTAGTCACGACGAAATAGCATAGTGAATTTGCTGTGTGATTGTCTAATACGCAACAGGAGAATTTGAAAGTGAATATTAGTTCAATGGCAATTGCAATAGATCGTTGATAATTAAAAGAAAAGTGAATTTGCAGCGTGATTGCCTATATAGTATGTAACAGGCGAATTTGAAAGCGAATGATGTCTACATAATAAATTCATAGTATTGTTGGTAGTTAAAAAATGCCTAATTTTATGTCTTGATAGTCAATAACGAAATTTCGTGCAGAGATATTTATAAATCAAAAAGTTATACGGTATTGACATGTGCACACTTAGAAGATATGTAAGGTTATATCCGGGATCAGCTAAGAATTAAAATTTCACATGATTCAAATGTTTGAAATATGACAATTCTTATTACGCCATGTACAAAAAATATTTATCGCTAATGGCAAAATGTATGTTATTATGCTTATATACCTACAAACTTTGAATCGTATGCATGTATGAACTCAATTTGATATTACACCAGGTATACACAGGACCCCATTGCATTTACTAGGTAGTATTGTCAATTCTCATTTGCTTTGACCTCGCTGCTGTGAATAATGGTTAATTTACAGATATATGTTCAGTAAACTACCACAAAACTAGACTCTCTGAAAACCGGAATCCCCTCAAAATCGGACTATTGTCCATATTATCTTTAAAAAATAAAATACTTTTCGAGGTAATATAGGCGAAAACATCCGTGATAACATTGATAACCACTGTGATAAAAATTCATTTTGAATTATTCCAACATTTGTCACATTAAATTACGTGACGGAACTAGTAAAAGATATTAGTTTAATCAATCGTTACTTCTTCCTACTTCAACACATTTTGTGTAAAATGTATTTACATATTGTCGTTGTGTTGTAAATCACGGTGTGAAGTATTGATAGTTTTTTAGTTCTCCTACACAATGCTCCCAGAACTCAAACACACGTATTTATAAAGTCATAATTCATTGACACAGTTTTATTGTGTTGTTTCTCTGCTAGAAGTTCGACATGGGATACTAATATTCATTAATTTCTTATTTTTATTAGCATTGTAAATCAAAATTAGCAGATGCTTGTAGAAATTTGATGCATTAATAATGCCATAAGATAATAACAAATCGGACAGGGAGTGAAACACTCCACACAATGCTCCCACATATTCAAACACACGTATTTATAAAGTCATAATTCATGGACACAGTTGTGTTGTGTTGATTCTCTCAACAGAAACCATAGAACACGAAAGGCACAACATGTCATATTGTTTTAAAAACCAAAGGAGTGAACTATCAAAATGAAAGCACAACGTTATAATCATCAGAGTTACGACACAAATACTGATCGAGTAACCAGACCACTGCTCTGTCAGTTTGTTGTTTATATTAGAATACTGAGTAAACAAGTACACTGAGCGGCTTTGAAAACGCAACACTGATGAAAATCAAGATAACTTTTTTATTTATTTATATTTCCCAACAAACTTTTGTGTGCGTGTTAATGACTACCAATGGATCGTAACACGATATTTATTTTATCCTAATTCGCTACAATGGTGCATTAAAACATGAAATGAATAGAACGAAACACGTAAGAGAAATTGATTGTACAAAAATGTACGATGCAATTATTATTTTATAAGGTCAATTTGAATAGTCGATCAATCGACAAATTCGAAAAACACAACATCAGACGATTTACCTCTCCGCAACAAAGTGGTCGTGCAGTTTCAAAAACGCTTGATAGCAATGTTTCAGATTTACCGAAAAATACTACCAATTTTACTAATGCTGGGTAGAGATAGAGTGAATAAAATTCATTTTTTCTGAATCTAAATTGAACTTTATATTTATCTGTTTTTTACTTTATTTCTGTCTCCATGATATTCACGGACACTTGTTCTCGAATTTTATACGAAAAATAGGTACCTATCAGCATTAACAATCTGAAAAACGCAGAAGGACATAGGGCAAAAAAGTTGCTTTTGTTTATGGCATCATTGTTTTATTGTGGCTGTAAAGCGTCTATCAGATTGTCATAAAATGAAATTGATTGTTATGCCATATCTCTTAGCTACGAATGCTGAACATTTCAGCAAAATTTAATGCATATTGACTGAGTTATAGGTAAAAACAAACATGCAAACATATAAGCTATGTAAGTGTAAGTGTTGCGTTTTCAAAGCCGCTCAGTGTTGTTAAAGTTAATTATTGTCTATGTTTGTGTATATCATTGTTGCGTGTGTTTGTGATCCGTGAGTGTTCCTCGTGTTCCTTTTTGTGTATTTCGTGCTCTGCTGTTTTTGTTGAGTGTTGCCTTCTGCTTTCTGTTTGTTATTATCATTTTGCTAAATAGAGGCGTGTTTTACAACTTGTTTTGTTTTGCAGTCAGACTTAGGCCGCTTAATAATCTCAAACAGTCAATAACATACAAACTGTTTTATGATTTTGCTCACAAAGAATGAATGCAAATGAAACAGCATACTTTACTGGATTGAAGCGGCGAAAATATTTGAATTCTACTTTAACTAACTAAGTGTGTTCAATGTGTCACATTTTGATATACATGTATCTAACAAAAAGGGTGTGTTTCGTGTGTCAGAAAAAACAGTTTAACGGTAGTCTACGGTTTCAGATTTAAAATCTTTAAACAAACACTTTAACCATCCTGTTGACGAATGTTGTTTTACGGATAAAATGCAGGATCAACACTAAGGGATAATAAAAAGGTGCGTTTTAAGTAATATTAGCGCCATTAATAATAAACAATGATGTCATTGTTTGTTTGCCTCACACCATGTCGGAATTTGTCTCGTTATTCAAGAAAACACTACACCAGCACCAGAAATCCTAACAATATAAAAGATGTTCCCAATCCTGTACCGTCATATTTCCGTATCACAAGATCCTAGTCTGGATTCCAATACTTTAGAACAACGCTTGATTTTACCAACCGTTTAACCGACCTAGAATTTCCTAACCCTAAATCCTCGTCTCATTAAATGTCCGTTTAATATTCAAGCTTTGGGTTTTTGACTAATTTAATCCTAAAATAATCAAAAGAGTCGATAGGGAAACTTTAAAGATTAACTACATCAAACGAAAAACATTCATTTGTATTCATCAGAAGTGAAAAGGCTTAAACGCATTACGAACACGAATTAAGGAATGCCACCAGTTGTCACTGTACTCTGGAAGTCGTGAAATTTATTTTTATTGATATCGGCATTCAGTTTATACAGTCAATCTCGTGGAAAGCGTAATTACTTAAATGTACAACGTTTCGCTTTGAATTTAAGGACTGATGTTTTGCACATATTTCTGCGCAGATTCTGAAAAACAATATTTAGTTGTTTTTTCAACAACTTACATAAGAATCACATAGTGACATTTTAAACTTTTGTTTGGTAACAAAATATGTATAAGCATCAGCCAGACTAAAAACTGTTTGTTTCTGCTAAAAAAAGCCAACATTTGATGCAACGTATTTTGCAAGACGTCATGACGTTACGCACAAAACTTGTTTTTTTACGAGCGGTGTTAAGACACGTATTCTATTTTTTCTTTATTAATAAAATATATATGCGTCTTAGTGGCAAGAAATAAATTATGTTTAAATTAATATTAATTCATATTATGGGGTGTGATAATTATCAAAATAATAGATTTTGTCGAATACACGAAATGGCACTTTGCAGTAAAGCTTAAGGCAGCATTGTGAGGTATTTTTCTCTTTTTTGTCCAGTTGATATGACCATACACTAGCTGTGTAAAAAAAGAAAACAATCTCTCAAACTGATATTTTTCTATTTAATAACACTCAAATGAAAAAGTAAGTTTTCGGGTAATAATATGATTTTTGAGCACACTGCGTCTTTGTTATGGCTAGATACCTTATAACTAACTTTAAAACATTCGCGTTTTCTCGAAATAAGAACTACAACTTTTGTTCAATTATTATTTGCAGGAAACATTTTATGAGCTTGACTTTGGCCCTAATTTCTTTTCTTAATTTTAGACAAAAATTGTCTCTCTTGCTTACCAATAACCCATTATTTTGCATTGGTACCTATGTATGTTTTGCCTGATATTCTGAAATATCTTACTTTAAAGTAAAGACCCAGGGAAAATGCAAAAAAAAATTTCCTAGAGAAAAACTGTTGCACTCGTCCTTTGAATCACAAATTGAATCTAAAACAACAGAACGAAATTATGACCTTATTAGACATCACGTTAACCCAAAACGTGGTTAAGATTTTGTGGCAAGTCAATTTTGGGTAGAATATTGCAAGCTTGCTGCTAGTGTTGCATCTTCTCGTTCGTAATCGACGTTACGAGCAAATTCGGCCGTATATCGTCGTGTGTGCTTGATAGAATATTAAATTAGTTTGGAAATGATTCCCTTTGACAATGTATGATACTGTGATTGATAAGTTAATGATAAGTTAGAGTGGATCAAAACACATGGTATGTACACATGAAAGAGACATACACATTAGTGAAATTGAAAAGCAAGATTCCTCTTCTGTATGCTTGAATAAATAAGTTTACAAAATATTGCTTTATTGCTAATTTGATTTTGAACTAACTCGCTCTGAGAGTTTTTAAAACAAAATTGTTGAAATAAGAACTTCTACTAACACTATCTTATCCCGAGAGACTTGCTCTGATACAACGCTTGTTTATCTATCCGTGTTGTTTGGCAGTAGTTTGCCTCAGTTTATGTAGAGACATCTATTCAATTCAATCACCCAATGAAGTGTCTCCCATCGCTGTTAAAAGAGTTTCACGAAATTTGAAAAGAGAAAATATTAAATTCAAGTGATTATCTTAAAACTTCTGCAGCCAGGAAAACATGATAAATGAAACATGACGGCCAGATTTGTATGGTTTGGTAGTGAAACCGAATCATATTTGCTTCTTTCATTCATATTTGCACTGTAATTTCTGTAGAATGTTTGTTATTGTACATGTACCTCAAAAGAGAACAAATGGACTCCGGACATGCTGTTGAGTGCACAAATAATCTTACTTTTTTAATCATTAAAATTACTTAATACATGTATATTCAAACCAACTTGGAATGTAGTATTCAGCATTTTAGATTGGCCGATAAAATATGGCCCTAAAACAAGGTTACATGTAAGAGTAAAATTTTAATGTTCTAAATGTAGCATTCAACCTGCACAGATTTTCGTTTTCCTTGCTCGAAATGCAGATTATATTCTAAGATTTTTATAGCGTGTTTTACCTCGAATAGTTTTATTTACGTATTCAAAAGCTCGTCTGTAAATAACTCGGCATTCATTAACTTTGTGTACAATCTCTGCGAATACTATTTCCGCTCATGTCTTTGAAAGTGACTATTTACATTTTGCCGCTGTTCTTGTCCTTTTGTATTTGCATAAGAACAGATGTAAACAAATTGTTTTGTGAAATACTGACGAATACAGGCTTAACGAATATTCATTGGTTCCATGTTGATAACATCAAATTGATCAGAATTTGATATCAAATATAGTAAGCATGTAGACAAATCCTCGACAGGAATGTTGGATAATGGGCATATATTCTTATAGACAGTAAACCCTGTACAATAAAACCAACTCCAGGACCTAAAATTGTGGTTTTATAATTGGGGTGATACATATGTATTTATGTTAAGTTTTACAATGAACTGTATGTTTGGAATTTAGTTAACTGTTCGTTATGTGCACGGTTGCTACAAGTTCACAAAGGTCACATTTTCCACAAAGAAGAGCTCGTTGTTATAAATCATTCCTATTTACTTAGATGATGAACTGTTTCTCCTATATACATGTAATGACTGTTCATAAACTTATAAATTCAAATTAATTGACAGTGCTTTTTCTTAAAGAATATTTATCATGATCCTGATGTGCCTTAAATTCCGATATTTTTCATTAATGACGCATTTCCATATGTTTTAGACGCTTTAGGAATTGGGATTGTCATAACGCTAAGTGATAATGGTGTTTTGCCATATTGAATAAAAAAGTGACACGCCGTATTTGCCAATAACTGTAATATCGTCTGCTTTCAATAATTCTCGAACAACGCTTGCTTTCTAAACCCTTGAACAGCGCCTAAATCCTCTAACTCAGACAAAACTCCAGAATTCACTAGCCCCGGAGCAACAGATGATTCATCTACGTCTGAATAAGGCTTGACATTCCAATGCCAAGAAGTGTATGATTTTCCTTTGCCAGGAACCGAATGATGTCCCTAACCCCGGATTAACGCCTACTTGTCTTAATCGGCTCCTAATTCCCGCAACATTGTCATCAGGCTGTGTTGTCCTTACCAAAGACCTGTCGTATTTAAATACGCTAGAGTCTAGTCTGTATACCATAACTCTGGGTCACTTTCTGTTCGTTTGGTGAACATATGTTGTTGTTTATTCCCGTACTCAAATAAATAACTTTTGTTATTGAATGCCCGTATACAGACTTTGCTATTGATTTCAGTAATGAGTTACAAAATGTACCAAAATATCGTTATTCAAATTTATGTCTTCATTGCAATACGTTGAACTCGGCAGGGATTCAAAACCTCAAATGATATCACCATTTACAGCTTCTATTTACATGTACCATATTGCAGATTATGTCATATAGCCAGAAATCTTATACAACCACATTTAAAAAAAAATAATAAGGCCAAACTTAAAATATTCTTTGTTTCCCCATCCCGACTCAAGCAGATTTAGAATGGGTAGGTAGGTAGGTTAAATATTTTTTTTTATTTCTTTCAGAATACAAGTTATTGGTAAAGACATACAAATAATGAAATATAGTAATATGTGTAACTATAAGGTGAACACCAACAATCTTAAATTTAGAATATGTACGAAATGTAATAGAAAGAAACAAGCCTGTAAACAAAAATTAACATTTCATCCCCAATATTTCATAAAAAAAAATATTTTTTCAATTTGGGCAATAAAATATTTTGGGTAGGGCCATTTTTTTCGGGTAGGTAGGGGATGGGGAAACAAACAATATTTTATTTTAGGCCTAATACATGTAACATAATCGGCATCATCAACAATCATTTATTTTACATATTTTGAACGGTGGTATAAATCGGCGGCTAACTGAAAACGATTCACGCAATTAGCATCTTAAGATCACACACCACCACAACGTTTTCATTGTCATATCTAAATCTTGTAAAGTTCAGGAATCGTCTTCACTAATGGAGGATTTGTTCCGGTAAAATAATCGCATCACAGATGCGGCGATGACAAAGATTTCTTGAACTTCGTATTGAAGTTATTTTTCGCAATTATGAAAATCAATTTGTTACTTCCCCTTGGGACATCGGCAACCTGATTGCATTTAACCAAGTTATGATTTAGGTTACAACGCTCGTTAACTTGGCATATGTGTTTTGCATTCTTAATGATTTATAGTAAAGTTAATCAACCATGAATTCATATGCCCGCGAAAAGAAAGCGCAAAAATGCAGTAATTAGAGAATTGGAGAAGTAATAAGATATCACATATCACTCTAAGCCGCCGCCCACTGGGTAATTTCAATTAGCGGTAGTTAGCAATAGAAACCATATAACCATGGTATGAAGTGGCAAAACAAAATCATGCAGTGACCTTTATCAGTTATAGTGTCAAGCTGAAAATGTTGGCTACGGACAGAAAACAACAAATGTGTCGTGAATAGTAACATTCACGGGAATAAACGTAGTTAAACGAATTATTTTTAGCACGATTGCACGGGCATCTACAGTAACGCATGCGTGCGACTACCAAGCAACCTTCAACAACCTCTTTTCTACGATTCTGTAAATAATCTATTCTGACGACAACCTCCTAAAGGCATGGTGTCTGATTGATGCCAATGATCCATTTGTGGCTTCTAACTCATAGACAAGAATTACTTTCTGAGTGTTAATATACTGTTTGAATGTTGTGGTGACATTGTGTAAATTTCTCCTGTCTCTTATCATAGTCTTGAATATCTAATAGTTTGCCAATATGCTTATTAAGACGTACAATGCTATCTGAATATTGAATGTTCGTACTCGTATATTCATAACTAATGTTATTAAAATGTTTTGATAACACTATATCTGATGGGCCGCGATCACACGTATTGCGCTGATACAGTGCATGTTAATTAGTAGTTTGAAAGTGTTTTACCATACAGTATTCACAACAATTTATTCAATCCCTTATTATGAGTGTCTAACCGTGCTTTAGCCCGAAAGTTGCAATATCTATTGATATTAAAAATGTAAACCGTGTTTAATATATTGAAGATAAATATTTTTTTTTCCGTAACAAATGTGTTAACTAAAGAAGAAAAAGCATTAAAAGAAATACATAGCAATTAGTGATGCCAGAAAATGGTCTTGAAATAAATAGTAATCTGTATCTGGTGGAAAATGCCAAGGTCACGCTTTCATCAGTATGTTACACAGTGGGTTAAACATGAATTAAAGTGAAAGCTCAGTTTTATTTATTTTTGATATGTTGTAAATAACCCCAAACTATCTTCAAATCAGTGTTTATAGCCCCCTATTCACATCCTAATTAGCTAGGATAATTAAACTCTCTCTGACTTGGAGAGCCGCCATATTTTACCTAGGTATCTTTGCAGTACTACGTCACAGCGTCAGTTAGGCTATGAGAAGACAGTAGTATATGCTAGTGGGATATAATAGTTTTACATAATAGTGTTATCATTTGACATAATTTGGCAATAAAAATACGAGCCGTACCTCAGCACAAAGCCAATCGTTAGAATGTTATGCATGGACAGGTAATGATAATAGTTGCAGACCCTGTAAAAAATAAACAACTGTGTGAAAAATGGATCTATAATCTAAGTACTGAAACCCTGAACATTAAAAAGTATTTGTACTCTCAAAATAAATTCATGATTTATTATTGTTTCTGAAAAACGTTTTATAGAAGACAAATAATTGCAGTGTTAAAAAAGAATTTTAAAATTAGTTTCAGTCAACAGTCATAACAATACACTTTTCCTACATTCAGTGATATAAAGTATACAAGGCATTCTGTATCAATTGACTCTGTGACGTCATTAGGTACGGGTTTATCTGATAAATAGAGAGTATCTCTGGCCAAAATGGCAATAAAACCCTTCTTGGAGGTAGTTAATTAGGGTTTTATTGCCATTACAAATTGGATGCTCATTAGTAAGTAGGAGATTTAGATACAGCTCAAAGAAAATAATAAATTAAGATAAACTATAAATTATCCCGGAATATCACTTTAAAGTTTATCGCGTTATGTACATGTACCACATTTTGACATATTGTACTGAACAAAATAATGTATTTCAGATACTTGTATTGTTATACTTATTTTTAGGTAAAACATTATTTATTGTCTGTCAGGAAATAAATAACAAACACGCAATTCCACAAATCAAGGATTGAGTAGAAAGCTCATCTTATTTCTCATCTCAACCCGTTCCCTTCAATATTACTGTAATATGTTTGCACAATTCTTTAATCATGAAACATGAATTTATGAAATATTTAATCTAAAGATTGTTATTAGAACTATCAATGAAAGCAATCCGTACAAAACGAACTCATATATCTTGGCTTGTTGTTTGAATACAGCGAAGGATCAAAGGTTATTTCTGTGGTTCTGTGACCGGAGTCATTGATCATGTCTGGTTGTTTCTCCAGGGTTTAGTTGATTCATTTTTATTCATATATTGTCTACATTGTATCAAACGTATCTACATATCACATGCAGCTGTTGATTACATTGTAGGAATAACAATCATTTTCACACATTCGTATCAATGTTATTAGAGAAATACATTGAATGTTTTGTTGGGTACGACTTTGTAATAAATAATGAATTTGAGTTCATTTTATTACATAATATTCTTTGAGTCAGAACATAAATACGTTTTATGTGTTAGCGAACATATTAAATGGCTCTTCCATAGTATATCTTTCATAGAAGAGATGAATATATGAAGGAAAAACGAGGACAATGATTGGTCTACTGTTGGAATACGTAAAACAAACATTTCGTCAGGAACGAAATAATCAAACGTAATACTAGTATTTGGTTATACGTCGAAAGTTCCAGTGCCAAGATAAGCGAATCTTTCTGAGCTAATCATATTTGTTCATTGGTTGGGATAAGTAGTTTAATACGACCCATGATGTGTCAGCCTCATTGATTATCAGACATTTGTCCAGCTGTGCGAATAAATCACAGTACATTTGACGTTAATGAAGTCGCCATACTGAGTTACATTAAGAGGATCTCTGGGAAATCTACAGCGATGTATACAGACTGACACTCACGACGAAATAGCATAGTGAATTTGCTGCGTGATTGTCTAATACGCAACAGGATAATTTGAAATCGAAAAATGGTTCAATGGCAATTGCATAAAATGGTTGGTAGTTAAAAGAAAAGTGAATTTGCAGCGTGATTGTCTAGTATGTCACAGGCGAATTTGAAAGCGAATGATGTCTAAATAATAAATTCATATTATTGTTGGTAGTTAAAAGAATGCCTAATTTTATGTTTTGATAGTCAATAACAACATTTCGTGCAGAGATATTTATAAATCAAAAGGTTATAGGGTATTGACATGTGCACACTTAGAAGATATGTAAGGTTATATCCGGGATCAGCTGAGAATTAAAATTTCACATGGTTCAAATGTTTGAAATATGACAGTTCATATTACGCCATGAACAAAACAATATTTATCGCTAATGGCGAAATGTATGTTATTATGCGTAATTACCTACAAACTTTGAATCGTATGCATGTATGAACTCAAATTGATATTTCACCAAGGATACACGGGACCCCATTGCATTTACTCGGTAGTAATGTCAGCTCCCATTTGTTTTGACCTCGCTGCTGTGAATAATGGTTAATTTACAGATATATGTACAGTAAACTACCTCCAAATTAGACTCTCTGAAAACCGGAATCAGCTCAGAATCGGACTAATGTCCATATTATCTTTAAAATATTAAAATACTATTCGTGGTAACATAGGCTAAAACATCCGTAAATACATGTAGAACTATTGTGATAATTATACATTTTTAATTACCCTTCCATTTGTCGCATTAATTTACGTGACGAAACTAACAAAATACTTATTTGTTATAAAAACATCGTTTGTTTAATCTATCGTAACTTCTTCCTACTAAAACATATTTTGTGTACAATGTATTTGCATTTTGTCGTTGTGTTGTAAATCACGGTGTGAGGTATTGATAGTATTGGTTTCTCCGACACAAGACTCCTACAATTTGAATGAAAATTCAAATGTTGTCAATAATTCGTTTCATCTACACAAGACTTCCACAAATTCCAATGAGAGCTCATACAGACGTATTTATAAAGTCATAATCCATTGACATAGTTTTATTGTGCTTTTTTCTCCTATCTAGAAGCTTGACAAGGATCCTGGTGTTAAATAAATTCTTATTTTTATTACGACTGTAAATTAAAATGACATATCCTTTCCGCTACCATAGCGTACTAATGCAGACTCGCCGAGATGGGCATTTCGGCCTTCCGTAGTTTTCGACCTAAATGCCCAAATTCGGGAATCTTGCTGTCATAGGTACACAGGCATCCCAGACTAAAGGATATTACGGGCCCAGGGTCGTGCTCAGCTTTATGGGCCCGCTGGACCCCTTTAAAGAGGGCTTTGAACGTAGATTTTCCAAAACTAAAATTACTGGTCCTACCCGCCATTGCGGTACGATTCCCTGTGGAATTGCAATAACATTTAGCGCCAAAGTTTTTCGCGAAAGGGTCACCGTCACATCATCATATCAGGTGACCTTTAGTCGAAATATTGACAATTTATTCCTACTTTCAGTTTGGGGCATGTGTGTAGCATCCGGATGTATCGAGTTTTTATCAGTGCTGCAAGTCAATAGTGTCTCAGGGACGGGGTATAGGGACCATATGAATTTCTCGTAGCCCCCTAAAAATCGTGGTAGCGGGCAGGATATAAACAGATGCTTGTAGAAGTTGGAGGAATTAGTAATACCATAATGTCTCCCCTGTTCTATTTGTTATTATCGCTATCCTGTTACCGCCCTAGAATTTTTTAACCCTATATCCGCGTCAGATTAATTGAGCCGTTTGTAATTCTAGCTTTGGGATTATGAATAATTTAACCCTGAAAGAATCAAAAGATTTGATTGGGATACGTTCAATGTTAACTACATGTAACGGAAAGCATTCATTTGTATTCATAAGGAGTGAGAAGGCTTAAACCCATTACAAACATAAAATAAGAAATGCCACTAGTTGTTGCGTAAAGTGTACTCTGAAATTCGTGAAATTTAAGAAAGTATTGTTAAAAACCGGTAATATTTGTATTGATGCCGGGATTACAAGTAAGTAACGAATATTATGGAAAGCGCTGTGCAAACAACAACTATACAAATGTATAACGTTTTCGCTTTGAATTTAAGGACGAATGCCACATATGTTATGTGCATATATTCTGAGTTATCTACTTTAACGTACAGACACAGAGAAAATGTAAAAACATATTCTAGGGGGAAAACTGTAACATTCGTCCTTTAGGTCAAAAATTGAACTATAGTAAAACTATGGACGTGACCTTATCAGAAATCAAGTTAACCCAAAAAGTTTTTAAACTGTTGTGGCTAATCGATTTGGCCAGGAACATTCCCCAGCTTGCTGCTGGTGTTGCATCTTCTCGTTCATAACATGCGTAACAAGCAAATCAGACCCAGAAAAATCGGTCGAATATCGTCGTGTGCGCTTGATAAAATATTAAATTAGTTTGGAAATAATTCCCTTTGACAATGTATGATACTGTGATTGACGAGTTAATGATAAAGTTAGAGTGGATACAAACACATAGTTTGTACACATGATAGAGACATATACATTAGTGTGATTGCAAATCAAGACTCCTCTTCTGCTTGCTTGAAATATAAGTTTACAAAATGTTACGTTATTGTTATGTTATGTAATTTGATTTTAAAAGAACTCGCTTTGGGAGCATATAAAACAAAATTGTTGAAATCAGAATTGCTACTTACACTATCTTATCCCATGAGAATTGCTCTGATATAAGGCTTGTTTATCTCTTCTTGTTATTTGGCGGTAGTTTGTCTCACTTAATGTAGAGACATCTATTAATTCAATTTAAACACCTTTTGAAGTCTCTCCCAGCGCTGCACGAAATTTGAAAAAGAGGGAATATTAGATAAATACAAGAATAAATCTTAGAACTTCTGCAGCCAGGAAAACATGATACATAGCTAAAAGTGCATGCACCTTTATTCAAATGGTCGGATTTATCTGTGGTGTTAGTAAAACCGAATCAAATTCTTTTTATTTCATTCATATTCGCACGGTTATTTCTGTATGTTGTTTGTTATAGTATTGCTAGAAATATATTACATTACATGTATCTCAAAAGAAAACAATCTGAGTATGGAAATATTGTGGAGTACAAAATTAATCAAATCAAAGTATAACTGAGACACAAACAATGAAACAATTATATTCTAAGTACATCATACTATGTAATTATCAGCTATTTATATATTATGGTTTTACAACTTCCCTACTTAAAACTGCCGTTGTCTTGACTCTGTGTCCCACAAAATAAGTATTACTTCATATGTTCTAACTAACCTCGAATGTAAAATCCAGCAATTTGATTGGCTGATAGAATGTGGCGCCAACTAATGACTTTACTCTGTTAAGAGTAAAATTCTAAGATTTTAAATGTAGCATTTAACCGGCACAGATCGGAGTTTGCATTGACTCAAAATAGAGGTTATATTAAAAGATTTTTACAGCATGTTGTTAAATACAAATGTAACTTCGAATGGTTTTATATTTATATACGTATTCAAAAGCTCGTCTGTAAATAACTCGCCATTCATTAATTTTCTATTCAATCTCTGCGAACACAATTTCCGCTCATGTCTTGGAAAGTCACTATTTACATTTTGCCGATGTTCTTGTCCTTTTGTATTTGCATAAGAACATATGTAAACAAATTGTTTTGTGAAATACTGACGAATATAGGCTTTACGAATATTCATTGGTTCCATTTTGATAACATCAGATCAATCAGAATTTGATATAAAATAGAGTAAGCTTCTAGACAAATCCACGACAGGATTGTTTGGATGAGGGGTATATATTTTATATACAGTAAACCCTCAACAATATAACAAGCCCCTGGACTATTGAAACTGGTTTAAGTTGTTTTCAGTTGGTCTTAATATTGATGCTGAATTAAGATCAAATATAGAATATGTACCTTACAATTGTGATCTTAAGTTTGAGATGGTCTTATGTTATTGGGGGTGGTCTTTTTGTTATGTTTTACAGTATGTTTGGAATTAAGGTTTACTAATTGGCATTTGTATTGTTGCTACAAGTTAACATTGTGTTTGCACTAAGAAGAGACGTATTTGTTCGTTACATTCCTGTTCATTCAGGTGATGAATAGTTTCTCGTAAATAACTCTCCTGCAATTAGAATGAATGTTCATAAACTTATAAGGTCAAATTAATTGACAATGTTTTTCTTGTAGAATATTTACAATGATCCTGATGTGCCTAAAATCCCTATATTTATCATTAATGACACATTTCCAAATGTTTTAGAATCTTTAGGAATTGGGATTGTCATAACGCTAAGTGAAAATGGTTATTTTTCATATTAACACGCTATACTTGCCACTAACTGTAACAGCGTCTGCGTTCAATAATTCTGGAACAACGCTTGCTTTCTAAACCCTTGAACAGCGCCTAAATCCTCTAACTCAGACACAACTTCACTAGTCCCGGAAACAACACTTGCTTACTCTACGTCTGAATAACGCTTGACATGTCATTACTAAGTAGTGTATGATTTTCCTTTGCCATGAACCGGCTGATGTCCCCAACCCCGGATTAACGCATACTTGTCTTAATCGGCACATAATTCCCCCACCTGGTCATCAGTCTGTGTTGTCCTTACCAAGGACCTGTCGTATCTAAATACGCTAGAGCCAAGTCTGTATACCATAACCCTAGGTCATCGCCTGACTTTCTGTTCGTTTGGTGACCATGTGTTGTGTTATGAATGATTTATTGTTGACAGAACCAAACGATTTGTCGAGAAATATTCAAGGCTAACAAGTTTTAAACACGTTTATTTGTATTTATTAGAAGTGGAAAAAAATAGAATTCACAAACAACATGAATAGTGTTGTTATGTGCTCCTTAATATGTGAACGTGTAGTTTTTAATTTGTAACTTTTGTTATTGATGTCAGTATTGAGTTACCCGCGTGTCTTTATACAGCCTTGTATCTAGAGTGATGTCATCCTTTCAACACGTTGACTGGATCAAGCAGAACTCGACTGGTACTCGGTGTTCCTGATTCAAAACCTCAATGAATATCACCATTTACAAAAACATTCACTTGATGAGCTGATAGCTTCGACTTATCAAATTGCCAGAAACCTTATGCAACGAAATTAAAAAATATATTTATAACACAATCAGCGTCCAATCAGCAATTATTGATTTTACATACTTCTATTGGTGGTATATATTCGTGGTCAATTGATAATGTTTCACGTGTTTAACATCTTTAGATCACCTACCACCAAGACGTGTTCATTGTCATGTCTAAACCTTGCTATGTTCAGAAATCGTCTTCAGAAATGGAAGATTTGTTCCGGTAAATAATCGCATCTCAGATGCTGCGATAACATAGATTTCTCGAATTTCATATAGAAGTTATTTTTCGCTAATACAGTATGAAATCAATTTGTTTCTTTCCCCTGGGACATCGGCAACCTGATTGCATTTAACTAAGTTTGTATTTAAGTTACAACCCGTAACTTGACATCTATGTTTTGCATTTTTTGCGATTTGTTGTCAATTTAATCAACCATGAGATTCATATGCTCGCGAATAAAAAGCGCGTAAATACAAGTATGCAGTATTTATGGAATTAGAGAAGTAATACGATACCATAATGGGGATATTGAAGCACACTCTAAGCTGCCAACTGGGTAATGTCAATTAAGGGTAGTTAGTAATCGAAAACACATAACTAAGCTTAGAAGTGGCGAGATAAAATCAAGCAGTTACCTTTACATGTATCAGTAATAGTGTCAGGCTGAAAATGTTAACTACGAAAGGAGAACAACACAATATGTGTTTTGATGCATACATTCACGATTATTAATGTAGTTAAACGTTTTATGGAGCAAATTCATACGTACATCTACAGTAACACATACCTGCGACTGCCAAGTGACCTACAACAACCTCTTTTCTACGATTCGGTAACTAATGTATTCTGACGACAACCTCCTAAAGGTATGGTGTCCAATTATTGCCAATGATCCATCTTTGGCTTCTGACTCAAAGACAAGAATTTCTTCTTGAGTGTTAATATACTGATTTAATGTTGTGGTGACATTGTGTAAATTTCTCCTGTCTCTTACATGTAGCATAGTCTTGATTTTCAAATAGTTTGTCAAAATACTTATAAAAACGCACATTGCTAGCTGAATATTGGATGTTCGTACTTGTATATCCATAATAATTATAATTATAATTTGTAAAAACACTATATCTGATAGGCCGCTATCATCACACGTATTGCGCTGATTCAGTGCATGTTAATTTGTAGTTTCGCACTGTTCTCTCATAAAATGCAAGTGTATACATGTGCTTTAGCACGAAAGTTGCAATAGCTATTGATAAAGAATAATACTAGTATACTTATTGAATATGGTGGTGACATGGTGTAAATTTCTCCTGTCTCTTATCATAGTCTTGATTTTCTTATAGTTTGTCAAAAAGCTTATAAAGACGCACAGTGCTAGCTAAATATTGAATGTTCCTACCCGTATATTCAGTATTATTATAATTATAAAATTTGATAACATTGTATCTGATGGGCCTCTATCACATGTATTGCTCTGATACAGTGCATGTTAATTTGTAGTTTGGATGTGTTTTCCCATAAAATAGTCGCATCCATTTATTCAATCACTTAATATGAGTGTCTATCCGTGCTTTAGCACGAACATTGCAATATTTATTGATAAAGAAAATGTAAACCATGTTTTAATCATATGGAAGATGAATTTAGATTTTATAGTACTATTTCTTAACGAATGTGTTAAGATGGAAAAGAAAATGCATTACTACTTGAGAAATCTAAGCATACCGAAATTCATAGCAATTAGTGATGTCAGAGAATGCACTTGAAATAACTAAGTACATGTATCTATATATGGTAGAACATTTCAAGGTCACGCTTTAATAAGTATGCTATGTTGGGGGACAGGCATGAGTTTAATGTACCAGCCATTGACGTACAGCATGTCCTGAAGAAAGCAATGTATTACTGATACTGGTACATCTGTTTATTTTACTCATTTTCAGTGGTTCAATTGAGCTTAAACATGTTTTTGATAATGTCATGAACTATATAACAAACATTCAATTTCACTAATCAAAGATTGAGAAGAAATCTCAGATTGATAAGAAACAATATATTAGGATAAACCATTCAATCAAATTATGACTGTGTATGTATTTTGTAACATTATATACAGTTTTGATGCAAAAGATTTCGTTATGGCACTATAAATTCGAATGTCTACGAACTTTCCGAACACACCTCGTATATCGATTACATGATGACGTCATCTAAATATAACGCTTCCGTTCGATCTTTTCTTGTCTCTTACAGTTGTAACTAACGAACCATAAACAAAGAGTCGAATGCCGTTGGTAACACTTTATAATATTTTAAATTAAAGAGAACATTCCCTCTGGAAATGTATAATACAATGATTGATGAGTAAATAGTAATGTAAGAGAAACACGACATGCACAAACGATGCACCGCGTCTGACATGCTTCAGACATGAACATTAGTGGAATTGCAAAACAAGATTCCATGTGTATGTTTGTAAAATAAAGTTTACCAACTACATCTATTGCACTTTTCTTAATTTGATTTCGAACTGCTCTCTGAAACAATGTCTTAGATCGGGAATTTAACAAACAATATCTAATCCCGAAAGGACGCATGTTTATATCATCGTGTAATGTAGTAGTGTTTTGCTTCACATTAACTAAACACATATATTCATCCAGTTCAATCACCTTCAAAAGTTTCTCCCAGCGTTACACGTCATTTGCGATGAGAGAAATTGAAGCATTAAAGTGAACATTACTGCAACCTAGCAATATGCTTCGTTTAATTGCATTGGTGAAAATGTTATCCGAGGTATGCGTTCGTTAGTGAATTAGACCAGAAAAAATTGATAAAGTCAGTGTTTTACGAGTTTGTGGCAGATCTGCAATTCTAACAACACAGCTATATATACATAGAGGAAAACTAATGTAATAAAGCACATTCACTTGTTCGGATGTGTACATTAAATTAAACCGCATCAGAACTCGTATCCGTGCTTTCTTCTACGATAAAACAAAGGTACACATACTCATTATTTCTTAATTAGAAATATCAATGGAAACAATCAGTACAAACCGACAGGGCTTTGTTTTTTACCTAATACAGGGTGTCAAAAAAGGAAATTGATCTTCTTACCTCCTCTGTTTATGTTTCTAATGAGCATAGACGTGTCTGTTGGCTTTGTGCTGTATACTAGCAATTTCACATAACCCCATAAGAAGAAGTCGTAATGATTTAGACCAGGGCTCTGGGCGGGTCATGTCTCACCACAGTGGTATTTCCTGGAAATTACTCTGGATCCAACTGTTTCAAGGAATTCATCCAGCCCAAGATGTACAATGTGTGGCATTGGCACATCTTTCATGTTTCTATGTATCATTCAAAACTGTGATCACCTGCGATGTTTAGGAATGAGCTGATTTAACAAAGACAAGTAACAGGTTGAGTGTATTCTTTCTATTATGCTATCTGAATCGCTAGTGTAAACTCTAAAGCCAACGGACACATCTGTGCTGCTGAGTAACATCGAAAGAGAAGGTTAGAAGATCAGGTAAGACACATGACTGTGCAAATGTAATTGATAGTTTCAAAGAACGAGTGCAAGAAGGGAAATGTCAGAAGGCGACATGCATCGTGAAAACATCGCTTATTACTAAATAAAGACATCGCGGACAAAAAAAGGCAATTTAGAAGATTGACACTTTTTTAATAATCATCCGGGTTATTATCTTAAAATTGGTCACAGAAAAACATTTATATCTTTCGTCTATAGATGTGCAAAGTTTCATTGCGATAGCAGATTGTAGGGATTTGATAAAGATTTACTGAAACTATATACTTTCTCTTTGGACACCCTGTACAGTTGATTATTACTTTAAGTAAGTTTGTACGTTTTAACTTTTTTTTAGTTTGAATTTTTAAACGTGTTGTTATATTGTTAAGTACATCCTGCCATGAAATCTATATTGCATCCATAGTTCGTACTACCATACTGTGTTCAATCAATGTAGTCCTAGGGGACAGCTGTATCGTGTACGTATTGTATTGTTGTGTATATAATGATAAAATTTGACAATATTGATTTAATGACATTATGTATGTTGTCAAGATTTGATCTATAACATCATTAATGTGACGTGCGTATGTTCTAGTTACGAGACATCGTAGGCATCTTATCAGACAATTTGAATACCAATCAAATATTGGTCGCAGATCAAATATTGGTCGCAGAGGACGGGTTATACATATGTAGTTGCGAAATATTTGGACGTCGATTAATTCGACAAGAATTGCAAGAGTGTAATTGGGAACACAATATGAACAATGTATTTGCATTTTGTGGTTGTGTTGTAAATCACGGTGTGAAGTATTGATAGTATTTTAATTCTCCTACACATTGCGCCCAGAAATCAAATACACGTATTTATAAAGTCATAATTCATTGACATAGTTTTATTGTGCTTTTTTCTCCTATCTAGAAGCTTGACAAGGATCCTGGTGTTCAATAAATTCTTATTTTATTATCATTGTAAATCAAAATGACATATTAGCAGATGCTTGTATAAGTTTGAGAACTTAGTTATGCCATAAAATAATAACAAACCGGACAGGCTAGGCGACACTCATTAACAACAGTAGAGCACAAAATGCACACAAATGCCATATTGTTTCATAAATTTAAAGGAGTGAATTGTCAAAATGAAAGCACAATGTAGAAACATCAAGTGTAAAATACAAATACTGTTCTAGTGACCTTGTACTGTTTTTTCAAAGCATTTACGCTAGCGTACATTGTAACACTAAGTTTTCCAAAGCATTTCGACTAGCGTTACTCCAAGGTTCCCATAAATATTGTGTATGTCGATAATATTTGCGTTTATGCGTTTAACTAAGATATTTGTTCTCATTTTTTGTCGTAAGTTTTAGCGTATTTCTACGCAAAGAGATAGCGACCGTAAGGTAGCAAATATGAACGTACGAGAAATTGGCATGTACTGTTGATTTTGGCCATCACTTGTTTTACTTTCCTCGATTGAAGCGGCGAAAGTATTTGAATTCAGGGTACTTTTCATCTACCTAAGCGAACAAGTTGTGTTCTGTGTGTCATATTTTGATCTATTTAAAAAAGTGTGCTCCGTGTGTCAGAAAAAACAGTTTAACTGTAGTTTACGGTTTCAGATTTAAAATCATCAAACAAACACTTCAACCATCTTGTTGACGATAATTGTTTTACGGATAATATACAGGATCAACACTAAGGGATAATAAAATGGTGCGTTTTAAGTCATATAAGCGCCATAAATCATAAACAATGATGTCATGGTTTGTTTGCCTCGCACCTTGTCCGTATTTGTGTCGTTATTCAGGAAAACACAACACCAGCACCAGATCTCTTAACAATGTTAAAGCGCCAGGTTTTTCCAAATCCTGTACCGTCATATTTCCGTATCACTAGATCCTTGCCTGGAGTCCAATACTTTAGAACAACGCTTGATTTCACCAACCGTTTAACCGGCCCAGAATTTCCTAACTGTAAATCCGCGGCTGATTAAATGTCCGTTTATTATTCAACCTTTGTGTTTTTGAATATGTTGTGTTGTCATGTACATTGTACTCTAGTGAGAATCGTGAAATTTAAGAAAGTATTGTATGAAACCGGTGATATTTTGTATTGAGGGCGGCATTGAGTTACGAATCTTCATCCAGTCAATTACTTAAATGTTAAACGTTTCGCTTTGAATTTAAGGACGAACGCTACAGATGCCTTGCGCATATTTTTTTCCACAACTTACGTAAAAGAATCACATGGTGACATTTTTAACGTTTGTTTGGTAAATATATATATTATATAGGCATCAGCTAGATGTGTACAACCTCTGCGAACACAATTTCCGTCTAGTTCAGGAGTTTTACTGTTGTTACTAGGTCATTTCTGCCTTTTGTTTGCTGAATATTTTCTATTCAGTTTTTAAACAATGAGACAAGGGGCGTTTAATTTTCTTGGTCGGTAGTGTGTTGGACACTTCTTCGTTTTAAGATTTCTTACAGCTAAAGCGGGGCAATATAGTCCTTTTGCTGTAGAAACTGGGTCATTCAGCTAGTTAGTAGGTCATCCGACTATACGGACCTTTCAACGTTTTAATACTGTTGTTTAACTTTTGAGACTACAGGCTGCTATAACTATGTAGTTCAGCAGTTTTACTGTTGTTACTAGGTCATTCAGCGTAGGCATTCCGCCTTTTTGTTGCTGTATCTTTTCCACTGGGTCATTCAGCTAGTTATAATTTATTATACTTTTCGACAGCTTGGACTTGGGCGGATCTGCGCTTGTTTAGTTGGGCATTGTGCTCTGTGTGTTTTTAATGTTTTCTGTGATCGGCTGGTTAGGTTGAGTGCTGCCTTCCCTGTCTGACTTAATATACTTTTTTTGGAAAGTCACTATTTACATTTTGCCGATGTTATTGTCCTTTTGTATTTGCATAAGAACAGATGTAAACAAATTGTTTTGTGAAATACTGACGTATACAGGCTTTACAAATATTCATTGGTTCCATGTTGATAACATAAAATTGATCAGAATAGATATCAAATATAGTAAGCTTGTAGACAAATCCTCGACCGGGGTGTTGGATAATGGGCATATATTTTATAGACAGTAAACCCTCTACAATAAAACCAACTCCAGGACCTTGAAACTAGTCTCATTTTTTAGTTGGTCTTAACATTGATGGTGAATAAAGAGCAAACATAGGTAATGGACCTAAAATTGTGGTTTTATAATTTGGGTTGGTACATATGTATTTATGTTTGCATATCCTGGACTCAGCAGTTCATTTATGTCATCATAAAAACATACACCATGTTGGATGAAATTATCCAGCCCCAAATGGATGCTAGGCGTTTAATAACTACAAGTAAACTAAATCCATCAATGGATGACAAATAGGATGACATAAAGTTGGACAACAACTGTCCAACACAAAATAAAACAATAAAACATAAACAATGAAAAATATAAACAACGTACAACTCCATTCCTGTTTATTCGGGTGATGAATTGTTTCTCCTATATAAAGTCTGTTCATAAACTTATAAATCCAAATTAATTGACAGTGTTTTTCTTAAAGAATATTTATCATGATCCTGATGTGCCTTAAATTCCGATATTTTTCATTAATAACGCATTTCCATATGTTTTTAGACGCTTTAGGAATTGGGATTGTCATAACGCTAAGTGATAATGGTGTTTTGCCATATTGAATAAAAAAAGTGACACGCCGTATTTGCCAATAACTGTAACATCGTCTGCTTTCAATCATTCTTGAACAACGCTTGTGGATTTAGCTCAGTGGGGAACGCACCGGGCTGTCAATCTAGAGGTCGTGGGTTCAATCCCTGGCATCGGCACTTGACAAATTCTGAAATATTTACAATATTTCCCGCTATATCTGGCCGTGTGGTCTGCAAGTATCTGGAAGTGCCAGGAAGCTGTGTATCGGTGCTATACACCGGGCACGTTAAAGAACCCGGCTGTCTATTCGAAATAAGAGCTAGGCGCACTTCTGCAGCGCCGGACATTTCTGTATCTAATGTCTCTCTGTCTCTCTTCAGGGGCTATCTCTCAGTCTCTCCCTCTGTTCAGATCATGCTGTATCTGCACTGGTAGAGGATGCACCCGCGCCCTTGTGGCTGCAACATGGGTAAAGCGCCTTTGAACGTGCGTTCGCATGAAAAGGGCGCTATATAAAATCTGGTATATTTTTTTTTTCTAACCCTTGAACAGCGGCTAAATCCTCTAACTCAGACAAAACTCCAGAATTCACTAGCCCCGGAGCAACGGATACTTCCTCTACGTTTGAATAACGCTTGACATTCCAATGCCAAAAAGTGTATGATTTTCCTTTGCCAGGAACCGGATGATGTCCCTAACCCCGGATTAACGCCTACTTGTCTTAATCGGCTCCTAATTCCCACAGCATTGTCATCAGGCTGTGTTGTCCTTACCAAAGACCTGTCGTATTTAAATACGCTAGAGTCAAGTCTGTATACCATAACTCTGGGTCACTTTCTGTTCGTTTGGTGAACATATGTTGTGGTTTATTCCCGTATTCTAATAAATAACTTTTGTTATTGAATGCCCGTATACAGACTTTGTTATTGATTTCAGTAATGAGTTACAAAATGTACCAAAATATCGTAATTCAAATTTATGTCTTCATTGCAATACGTTGAACTCGACAGGGATTCGGAGTTCATTATTCAAAACCTCAAATGATATCACCATTTACAGCTTCTATTTACATGTACCATATTGCAGATTATGTCATATAGCCAGAAATCTTATACAACCACATTTAAAAAAAATAATAATACATGTAACATAATCGGCATCATCAACAATCATTTATTTTACATATTTTGAACGGTGGTATAAATCGGCGGGTAACTAAAAATGATTCACGTGATTAGCATCTTAAGATCACACACCACCACAACGTTTTCATTGTCATATCTAAATCTTGTAAAGTTCAGGAATCGTCTTCACTAATGGAGGATTTGTTCCGGTAAAATAATCGCATCACAGATGCGGCGATGACAAAGATTTCTTGAACTTCGTATTGAAGTTATTTTTCGCAATTATGAAAATCAATTTGTTACTTCCCCTTGGGACATCGGCAACATGATTGCATTTAACCAAGTTATGATTTAAGTTACAACGCTCGTTAACTTGGCATATGTGTTTTGCATTCTTAATGATTTATAGTAAAGTTAATCAACCATGAATTCATATGCCCGCGAAAAGAAAGCGCAAAAATGCAGCAATTAGAGAATTGGAGAAGTAATAAGATATCACATATCACTCTAAGCTGCCGCCCACTGGGTAATTTCAATTAGCGGTAGTTAGCAATAGAAACCATATAACCATGGTATGAAGTGGCAAAACAAAATCATGCAGTGACCTTTATCAGTTATAGTGTCAAGCTGAAAATGTTGGCTACGGACAGAAAACAACAAAAGTGTCGTGAATAATAACATTCACGGGAATAAACGTAGTTAAACGAATTATTTTTAGCACGATTACACGGGCATCTACAGTAACGCATGTGTGCGACTACCAAGCAACCTTCAACAACCTCTTTTCTACGATTCTGTAAATAATCTATTCTGACGACAACCTCCTAAAGGCATGGTGTCTGATTGATGCCAATGATCCATCTGTGGCTTCTAACTCATAGACAAGAATTACTTTCTGAGTGTTAATATACTGTTTGAATGTTGTGGTGACATTGTGTAAATTTCTCCTGTCTCTTATCATAGTCTTGAATATCTAATAGTTTGCCAATATGCTTATTAAGACGTACAATGCTATCTGAATATTGAATGTTCGTACTCGTATATTCATAACTAATGTTATTAAAATGTTTTGATAACACTATATCTGATGGGCCGCGATCACACGTATTGCGCTGATACAGTGGATGTTAATTTGTAGTTTGAAAGTGTTTTACCTTACAGTATTCACAACCATTTATTCAATCCCTTATTATGAGTTTCTAACCGTGCTTTAGCCCGAAAGTTGCAATATCTATTGATATTAAAAATGTAAACCGTGTTTAATATATTGAAGATAAATATTTATTTTATTCCGTAACAAATGTGTTAACTAAAGAAGAAAAAGCATTAAAAGAAATACATAGCAATTAGTGATGCCAGAAAATGGTCTTGAAATAAATAGTAATCTGTATCTGGTGGAAAATGCCAAGGTCACGCTTTCATCAGTATGTTACACAGTGGGTTAAACATGAATTTAAAGTGAAAGTTCAGTTTTATTTATTTTTGATATGTTGTAAATAACCCCAAACTATCTTCAAATCAGTGTTTATAGCCCCCTATTCACACCCTAATTAGCTAGGATAATTAAACTCTCTCTCTGACTTGGAGAGCCGCCATATTTTACCTAGGTATCTTTGCAGTACTACGTCACAGCGTCAGTTAGGCTCTGAGAAGACAGTAGTATATGCTAGTGGGATATAATAGTTTTACATAATAGTGTTATCATTTGACATAATTTGGCAATAAAAATACGAGCCGTACCTCAGCGCAAAGCCAATCGTTAGAATGTTATGCATGGACAGGTAATGATAATAGTTGCAGGTCCTGTAAAAAATAAACAACTGTGTGAAAAATGGATCTATTATCTAAGTACTGAAACCCTGAACATTAAAAAGTATTTGTACTCTCAAAATAAATTCATGATTTATTATTGTTTCTGAAAAACGTTTTAATAAGGCAAATAATTGCAGTGTTAAAAAAGAATTTTAAAATTAGTTTCAGTCAACAGTCAAAACACTACACTTTTCCTACATTCAGTGATATAAAGTATACAAGGCATTCTGTATCAATTGACTCTGTGACGTCACTAGGTACGGGTTTATCTGATAAATAGAGAGTATCTCTGGCCAAAATGGCAATAAAACCCTTCTTGGAGGTAGTTAATTAGGGTTTTATTGCCATTACAAATTGGATGCTCATTAGTAAGTAGGAGATTTAGATACAGCTCAAAGAAAATAATAAATTAAGATAAACTATAAATTATCCCGGAATATCACTTTAAAGTTGATCGCGTTATGTACATGTACCACATTTTGACATATTGTACTGAACAAAATAATGTATTTCAGATACTTGTATTGTTATACTTATTTTTAGTTAAAACATTATTTATTGTCTGTCAGGAAATAAATAACAAACACGCAATTCCACAAATCAAGGATTGAGTAGAAAGCTCATCTTATTTCTCATCTCAACCCGTTCCCTTTAATATAACTGTAGTATGTTTGCACAATCCTTTAATCATGAAACATGAATTTATGAAATATTTAATCTAAAGATTGTTATTAGAACTATCAATGAAAGCAATCCGTACAACACGAACTCATATATCTTGGCTTGTTGTTTGAATACAGCGAAGGATCAAAGGTTAGTTCTGTGGTTCTGTGACCGGAGTCATTGATCATGTCTGGTTGTTTCTCCAGGGTTTAGTTGATTTATTTTTATTCATGTATTGTCTACATTGTATCAAACGTATCTACATATCACATGCAGCTGTTGATTACATTGTAGGAATAACAATCATTTTCACACATTTGTATCAATGTTATTAGAGAAATACATTGAATGTTTTGTTGGGTACGACTTTGTAATAAATAATGAATTTGAGTTCATTTTATTACATAATTTTCTTTGAGTCAGAACATAAATACGTTTTATGTGTTAGCGAACATATTAAATGGCTCTTCCATAGTATATCTTTCATAGAAGAGATGAATGTATGAAGGAAAAACGAGGACAATGATTGGTCTACTGTTGGAATACGTAAAACAAACATTTCGTCAGGAACGAAATAATCAAACGTAATACTAGTATTTGGTGATACGTCGAAAGTTCCAGTGCCAAGATAAGCGAATCTTTCTGAGCTAATCATATTTGTTCATTGGTTGGGATAAGTAGTTTAATACGATCCATGATGTGTCAGCCTCATTGATTATCAGACATTTGTCCAGCTGTGCGAATAAATCACAGTACATTTGACGTTAATGAAGTCGCCATACTGAGTTACATTAAGAGGATCTCTGGGAAATCTACAGCGATGTATACAGACTGACACTCACGACGAAATAACATAGTGAATTTGCTGCGTGATTGTCTAATACGCAACAGGAGAATTTGAAATCGAAAAATGGTTCAATGGCAATTGCATAAAATGGTTGGTAGTTAAAATGAAAAGTGAATTTGCAGCGTGATTGTCTAGTATGTAACAGGCGAATTTGAAAGCGAATGATGTCATAATAATAAATTCATATTATTGTTGGTAGTTAAAAGAGTGCCTAATTTTATGTATTGATAGTCAATAACGAAATTTCGTGCAGAGATATTTATAAATCAAAAGGTTATACGGTATTGACATGTGCACACTTAGAAGATATGTAAGGTTATATCCGGGATCAGCTGAGAATTAAAATTTCACATGATTCAAATGTTTGAAATATGACAGTTCATATTACGCCATGTACAAAACAATATTTATCGCTAATGGCGAAATGTATGTTATTATGCGTAATTACCTACAAACTTTGAATCGTATGCATGTATGAACTCAATTTGATATTTCACCAGGGATACAAGGGACCCCATTGCATTTACTCGGTAGTAATGTCAGTTCCCATTTTCCATGACCTCGCTGCTGTGAATAATGGTTAATTTACAGATATATGTACAGTAAACTACCTCAAAATTAGACTCTCTGAAAACCGGAATCCGCTCAGAATCGGACTAATGTCCATATTATCTTTAAAATATTAAAATACTATTCGTGGTTACATAGGCTAAAACATCCGTAAATACATGAAGAACTATTGTGACAAATATACATTTTTAATTATCCTTCCATTTGTCGCATTAATTTACGTGACGAAACTAACAAAATATTTATTTGTTATACAAAAATCGTTTGTTTAATCTATCGTAACTTCTTCCTACTAAAACATATTTTGTGTACAATGTATTTGCATTTTGTCGTTGTGTTGTAAATCACGGTGTGAGGTATTGATAGTATTGGTTTCTCCGACACAAGACTCCTACAATTTGAATGAAAACTCAAATGTTGTCAATATTTCGTTTCATCTTAAAGACTTCCACAAATTCCAATGAGAGCTCATACACACGTATTTATAAAGTCATAATTCATTGACATAGTTTTATTGTGCTTCTCCTATCTAGAAGCTTGACAAGGATCCTGGTGTTAAATAAATTCTTATTTTTATTACGACTGTAAATTAAAATGACATATCCTTTCCGCTACCATAGCGTACTAATGCAGACTCGCCGAGATGGGCATTTCGGCCTTCCGTAGTTTTCGACCTAAATGCCCAAATTCGGGAATCTTGCTGTCATGGGTACACTGGCATCCCAGACTAAAGGATATTACGGGCCCCAGGGTCGTGCTCAGCTTTATGGGCCCGCTGGACCCCTTTAAAGAGGGCTTTGAACGTAGATTTTCCAAAACTAAAATTACTGGTCCTACCCGCCATTGCGGTACGATTCTCTGTGGAATTGCAATAACATTTAGCGCCAAAGTTTTTCGCGAAAGGGTCACCGTCACATCATCATTTCCGGTGACCTTTAGTCGAAATATTGACAATTTTTCCTACTTTCATCTTTTGGGGCATGTGTAGCATCCGGATGTATCGAGTTTTTATCAGTGCTGCAAGTCAATAGTGTCTCAGGGACGGGGTATAGGGACCAAATGAATTTCTCGTAGCCCCCTAAAAATCGTGGTAGCGGGCAGGATATAAGCAGATGCTTGTAGAAGTTGGAGGAATTAGTAATGCCATAATGTCTCCCCTGTTCTATTTGTTATTATCGCTATCCTGTTACCGCCCTAGAATTTTCTAACCCTATCTCCGCGTCAGATTAATTGAGCCGTTTGTAATTCTAGCTTTGGGATTTTAAATAATTTAATCCTGAAAGAATCAAAAGATTTGATTGGGATACGTTCAATGTTAAATACATGAAACGGAAAGCATCCATTTGTATTCATAAGGAGTGAGAACGCTTAAACCCATTACAAACATAAAATAAGAAATGCCACTAGTTGTTGCGTAAAGTGTACTCTGAAATTCGTGAAATTCAAGAAAGTATTGTTAAAAACCGGTAATATTTGTATTGATGCCGGGATTACAAGTAAGTAACGAATATTATGGAAAGCGCTGTGCAAACAACAACTATACAAATGTATAACGTTTTCGCTTTGAATTTAAGGACGAATGCCACATATGTTATGTGCATATATTCTGAGTTACCTTACTTTAACGTACAGACACAGAGAAAATGTAAAAACAAATTCTAGGGGTAAAACTGTAACATTCGTCCTTTAGGTCAAAAATTGAAGCTATAGTAAAACTATGGACGTGACCTTATCAGAAATCAAGTTAACTCAAGAAGTGTTTAAACTGTTGTGGCTAATCGATTTGGCCAGGAACATTCCCCAGCTTGCTGCTGGTGTTGCATCTTCTCGTTCATAACATGCGTAACAAGCAAATCAGACCCAGAAAAATCAGCCGAATATCGTCGTGTGCGCTTGATAAAATATTAAATTAGTTTGGAAATAATTCCCTTTGACAATGTATGATACTGTGATTGATGAGTTAATGATAAAGTTAGAGTGGATACAAACACATAGTTTGTACACATGATAGAGACATATACATTAGTGGGATTGCAAATCAAGACTCCTCTTCTGCTTGCTTGAAAACATAAGTTTACAAAATGTTACGTTATTGTTATGTTATGTAATTTGATTTTAAAAGAACTCGCTTTGGGAGCATATAAAACAAAATTGTTGAAATCAGAATTGCTACTTACACTATCTTATCCCATGATAATTGCTCTGATATAAGGCTTGTTTATCTCTTCTTGTTATTTGGCGGTAGTTTGTCTCACTTAATGTAGAGACATCTATTAATTCAATTTAAACACCTTTTGAAGTCTCTCCCAGCGCTGCACGAAATTTGAAAAAGAGGGAATATTAGATAAATACAAGAATAAATCATAGAACTTCTGCAGCCAGGAAAACATGATACTTAGCTAAAAGTGCATGCACATTTATTCAAATGGTCGGGTTTGTCTGTGGTGTTAGTAAAACCGAATCAAATTCTTTTTTTTTCATTCATATTCGCACGGTTATTTCTGTATGTTGTTTGTTATAGTATTGCTAGAAATATATTACATTACATGTATCTCAAAAGAAAACAATATGAGTATTGAAATATTGTGGAGTACAAAATTAATCAAATCAAAGTATTACTGAGACACAAACAATGAAACAATTATATTCTAAGTACATCATACTATGTAATTATCAGCTATTTATATATTATGGTTTTACAACTCCCTACTTAAAACTGCAGTTGTCTTGACTCTGTGTCCAACAAAATAAGTATTACTTCATATGTTCTAACTAACCTCGAATGTAAAATCCAGCAATTTGATTGGCTGATAGAATGTGGCGCCAACTAATGACTTCACGTCTGTTAAGAGTAAAATTCTAAGATTTTAAATGTAGCATTTAACCGGCACAGTTCGGAGTTTGCATTGACTCAAAATAGAGGTTATATTAAAAGATTTTTACAGCATGTTGTTAAATACAAATGTAACCTCGAATGGTTTTATATACGTATTCAAAAGCTCGTCTGTAAATAACTCGCCATTCATTATTTTTCTATTCAATCTCTGCGAACACAATTTCCGCTCATGTCTTGGAAAGTCACTATTTACATTTTGCCGATGTTCTTGTCCTTTTGTATTTGCATAAGAACATATGTAAACAAATTGTTTTGTGAAATACTGACGAATATAGGCTTTACGAATATTCATTGGTTCCATTTTGATAACATCAGATCAATCAGAATTTGATATAAAATAGAGTAAGCTTCTAGACAAATCCACGACAGGATTGTTTGGATGAGGGGTATATATTTTATATACAGTAAACCCTCAACAATATAACAAGCCCCTGGACTATTGAAACTGGTTTAAGTTGTTTTCAGTTGGTCTTAATATTGATGCTGAATTAAGATCAAATATAGAATATGTACCTTAAAATTGTGATCTTAAGTTTGAGATGTTCTTATGTTATTGGGGGTGGTCTTTATGTAATGTTTTACAGTATGTTTGGAATTAAGGTTTACTAATTGGCATTTGTATTGTTGCTACAAGTTAACATTGTGTTTGCACTAAGAAGAGACCTATTTGTTCGTTACATTCCTGTTCATTCAGGTGATGAATAGTTTCTCGTAAATAACTCTCCTGCAATTAGAATGAATGTTCATAAACTTATAAGGTCAAATTAATTCACAATGTTTTTCTTGTAGAATATTTACAATGATCCTGATGTGCCTAAAATCCCTATATTTATCATTAATGACACATTTCCAAATGTTTTAGATTCTTTAGCAATTGGGATTGTCATAACGCTAAGTGAAAATGGTTATTTTTCATATTAACACGCTATACTTGCCAATAACTGTAACATCGTCTGCTTTCAATAATTCTCGAACAACGCTTGCTTTCTAAACCCTTGAACAGCGCCTAAATTCTCTAACTCAGACACAACTCCTAATTTCACTAGCCCCGGAACAACACTTGCTTCCTCTACGTTTGAATAACGCTTGACATTCCAATGCCAAAAAGTGTATGATTTTCCTTTGCCAGGAACCGGATGATGTCCCCAACCCCGGATTAACGTACACTTGTCTTAATCGGCACATAATTCCCCCACCTGGTCATCAGTCTGTGTTGTCCTTACCAAGGACCTGTCGTATCTAAATACGCTAGAGCCAAGTCTGTATACCATAACCCTGGGTCATCGCCTGACTTTCTGTTCGTTTGGTGACCATGTGTTGTGTTATGAATGATTTATTGTTGACAGAACCAAACGATTTGTCGAGAAATATTCAAGGCTAACAAATTTTAAACACGTTTATTTGTATTTATTAGAAGTGGAAAAAAAAGAATTCACAAACAACATGAATAGTGTTGTTATGTGCTCCTTAATATGTGAACGTGTAGTTTTTAATTTGTAACTTTTGTTATTGATGTCAGTATTGAGTTACCCGCGTGTCTTTATACAGCCTTGTATCTAGAGTGATGTCATCATTTCAACACATTGACTGGATCAAGCAGAACTCGACTAGTACTCCAAAACCTCAATTAATATCACCAATTACAAAAACATTCACTTCATGAGCTCATACATTGTAGCTTCGACTTATCAAATTGCGAAACCTTTCGCAACCAAATTAAAAAATATATTTACAACACAATCAGCACCAAATCAGCAATTATTGATTTTACATACTTCTATTGTTGGTATATATTCGTGGTCAACTGATAATGTTTCACGTGTTTAACATCTTTAGATCACCTACCACCAAGACGTGTTCATTGTCATGTCTACACCGTGTTATGTTCAGAAATCGTCTTCAGTAATGGAAGATTTGTTCCGGTAAATAATCGCATCTCAGATGCTGCGATAACATAGATTTCTCGAATTTCATATAGAAGTTATTTTTCGCTAATACAGTATGAAATCAATTTGTTTCTTTCCCCTGGGACATCGGCAACCTGATTGCATTTAGCCAAGTTTGTATTTAAGTTACAACCCGTAACTTGACATCTGTGTTTTGCATTTTTGGCGATTTGTTGTCAATTTAATCAACCATGAGATTCATATGCTCGCGAATAAAAAGCGCGTAAATACAAGTATGCAGTATTTATGGAATTGGAGAAGTAATACGATACCATAATGGGGATATTGAAGCACACTCTAAGCTGCCAACTGGGTAATGTCAATTAAGGGTAGTTAGTAATCGAAAACACATAACTAAGCTTAGAAGTGGCGAGATAAAATCAAGCAGTTACCTTTACATGTATCAGTAATAGTGTCAGGCTGAAAATGTTAACTACGAAAGGAGAACAACACAATATGTGTTTTGATGCATACATTCACGATTATTAATGTAGTTAAACGTTTTATGGAGCAAATTCATACGTACATCTACAGTAACACATACATGCGACTGCCAAGTGACCTACAACAACCTCTTTTCTACGATTCTGTAACTAATGTATTCTGACGACAACCTCCTAAAGGTATGGTGTCCAATTATTGCCAATGATCCATTTTTGGCTTCTGACTCAAAGACAAGAATTTCGTCTTGAGTGTTAATATACTGATTGAATGTTGTGGTGATATGGTGTAAATTTCTCCTGTCTCTTACATGTAGCATAGTCTTGATTTTCAAATAGTTTGTCAAAATACTTATAAAAACGCACATTGCTAGCTGAATATTGGATGTTCGTACTTGTATATCCATAATAATTATAATTATAATTTGTAAAAACACTATATCTGATAGGCCGCTATCATCACACGTATTGCGCTGATTCAGTGCATGTTAATTTGTAGTTTCGCACTGTTCTCTCATAAAATGCAAGTGTATACATGTGCTTTAGCACGAAAGTTGCAATAGCTATTGATAAAGAATAATACTAGTATACTGATTGAATATGGTGGTGACATGGTGTAAATTTCTCCTGTCTCTTATCATAGTCTTGATTTTCTTATAGTTTGTCAAAAAGCTTATAAAGACGCACAGTGCTAGCTAAATATTGAATGTTCCTACCCGTATATTCAGTATTATTATAATTATAAAATTTGATAACATTGTATCTGATGGGCCTCTATCACATGTATTGCTCTGATACAGTGCATGTTAATTTGTAGTTTGGATGTGTTTTCCCATAAAATAGTCGCATCCATTTATTCAATCACTTAATATGAGTGTCTATCCGTGCTTTAGCACGAACATTGCAATATTTATTGATAAAGAAAATGTAAACCATGTTTTAATCATATGGAAGATGAATTTAGATTTTATAGTACTATTTCTTAACGAATGTGTTAAGATGGAAAAGAAAATGCATTACTACTTGAGAAATCTAAGCATACCGAAATTCGTAGCAATTAGTGATGTCAGAGAATGCACTTGAAATAACTAAGTATCTATATATGGTAGAACATTTCAAGGTCACGCTTTAATAAGTATGCTATGTTGGGGGACAGGCATGAGTTTAATGTACCAGCCATTGACGTACAGCATGTCCTGAAGAAAGCAATGTATTACTGATACTGGTACATCTGTTTATTTTACTCATTTTCAGTGGTTCAATTGAGCTTAAACATGTTTTTGATAATGTCATGAACTATATAACAAACATTCAATTTCACTAATCAAAGATTGAGAAGAAATCTCAGATTGATAAGAAACAATATATTAGGATAAACCATTCAATCAAATTATGACTGTGTATGTATTTTGTAACATTATATACAGTTTTGATGCAAAAGATTTCGTTATGGCACTATAAATTCGAATGTCTACGAACTTTCCGAACACACCTCGTATATCGATTACATGATGACGTCATCTAAATATAACGCTTCCGTTCGATCTTTTCTTGTCTCTTACAGTTGTAACTAACGAACCATAAACAAAGAGTCGAATGCCGTTGGTAACACTTTATAATATTTTAAATTAAAGAGAACATTCCCTCTGGAAATGTATAATACAATGATTGATGAGTAAATAGTAATGTAAGAGAAACACGACATGCACAAACGATGCACCGCGTCTGACATGCTTCAGACATGAACATTAGTGGAATTGCAAAACAAGATTCCATGTGTATGTTTGTAAAATAAAGTTTACCAACTACATCTATTGCACTTTTCTTAATTTGATTTCGAACTGCTCTCTGAAACAATGTCTTAGATCGGGAATTTAACAAACAATATCTAATCCCGAAAGGACGCATGTTTATATCATCGTGTAATGTAGTAGTGTTTTGCTTCACATTAACTAAACACATATATTCATCCAGTTCAATCACCTTCAAAAGTGTCTCCCAGCGTTACACGTCATTTGCGATGAGAGAAATTGAAGCATTAAAGTTAACATTACTGCAACCTAGCAATATGCTTCGTTTAATTGCATTGGTGAAAATGTTATCCGAGGTATGCGTTCGTTAGTGAATTAGACCAGAAAAAATTGATAAAGTCAGTGTTTTACGAGTTTGTGGCAGATCTGCAATTCTAACAACACAGCTATATATACATAGAGGAAAACTAATGTAATAAAGCACATTCACTTGTTCGGATGTGTACATTAAATTAAACCGCATCAGAACTCGTATCCGTGCTTTCTTCTACGATAAAACAAAGGTACACATACTCATTATTTCTTAATTAGAAATATCAATGGAAACAATCAGTACAAACCGACAGGGCTTTGTTTTTTACCTAATACAGGGTGTCAAAAAAGGAAATTGATCTTCTTACCTCCTCTGTTTATGTTTCTAATGAGCATAGACGTGTCTGTTGGCTTTGTGCTGTATACTAGCAATTTCACATAACCCCATAAGAAGAAGTCGTAATGATTTAGACCAGGGCTCTGGGCGGGTCATGTCTCACCACAGTGGTATTTCCTGGAAATTACTCTGGATCCAACTGTTTCAAGGAATTCATCCAGCCCAAGATGTACAATGTGTGGCATTGGCACATCTTTCATGTTTCTATGTATCATTCAAAACTGTGATCACCTGCGATGTTTAGGAATGAGCTGATTTAACAAAGACAAGTAACAGGTTGAGTGTATTCTTTCTATTATGCTATCTGAATCGCTAGTGTAAAATCTAAAGCCAACGGACACATATGTGCTGCTGAGTAACATCGAAAGAGAAGGTTAGAAGATCAGGTAAGACACATGTGCAAATGTAATTGATAGTTTCAAAGAACGAGTGCAAGAAGGGAAATGTCAGAAGGCGACATGCATCGTGAAAACATCGCTTATTACTAAATAAAGACATCGCGGACAAAAAAAGGCAATTTAGAAGATTGACACTTTTTTAATAATCATCCGGGTTATTATCTTAAAATTGGTCACAGAAAAACATTTATATCTTTCGTCTATAGATGTGCAAAGTTTCATTGCGATAGCAGATTGTAGGGATTTGATAAAGATTTACTGAAACTATATACTTTCTCTTTGGACACCCTGTACAGTTGATTATTACTTTAAGTAAGTTTGTACGTTTTAACTTTTTTTTAGTTTGAATTTTTAAACGTGTTGTTATATTGTTAAGTACATCCTGCCATGAAATCTATATTGCATCCATAGTTCGTACTACCATACTGTGTTCAATCAATGTAGTCCTAGGGGACAGCTGTATCGTGTACGTATTGTATTGTTGTGTATATAATGATAAAATTTGACAATATTGATTTAATGACATTATGTATGTTGTCAAGATTTGATCTATAACATCATTAATGTGACGTGCGTATGTTCTAGTTACGAGACATCATAGGCATCTTATCAGACAATTTGAATACCAATCAAATATTGGTCGCAGAGGACGGCTTATACATATGTAGTTGCGAAATATTTGGACGTCGATTAATTCGACAAGAATTGCAAGAGTGTAATTGGAAACACAATATGAACAATGTATTTGCATTTTGTGGTTGTGTTGTAAATCACGGTGTGAAGTATTGATAGTATTTTAATTCTCCTACACATTGCGCCCAGAAATCAAATACACGTATTTATAAAGTCATAATTCATTGACATAGTTTTATTGTGCTTTTTCTCCTATCTAGAAGCTTGACAAGGATCCTGGTGCTCAATAAATTCTTATTTTATTATCATTGTAAATCAAAATGACATATTAGCAGATGCTTGTAGAAGTTTGAGAACTTAGTTATGCCATAAAATAATAACAAACCGGACAGGCTAGGCGACACTCAATAACAACAGTAGAGCACAAAATGCACACAAATGCCATATTGTTTCATAAATTTAAAGGAGTGAATTGTCAAAATGAAAGCACAATGTAGAAACATCAAGTGTAAAATACAAATACTGTTCTAGTGACCTTGGTACTGTTTTTTCAAAGCATTTACGCTAGCGTAACACTAAGTTTTCCAAAGCATTTCGACTAGCGTTACTCCAAGGTTCCCATAAATATTGTGTATGTCGATAATATTTGCGTATATGCGTTTAACTAAGATATTTGTTCTCATTTTTTGTCGTAAGTTTTAGCGTATTTCTACGCAAAGAGATAGCGACCGTAAGGTAGCAAATATGAACGTACGAGAAATTGGCATGTACTGTTGATTTTGGCCATCACTTGTTTTACTTTCCTCGATTGAAGCGGCGAACGTATTTGAATTCAGGGTACTTTTCATCTACCTAAGCGAACAAGTTGTGTTCTGTGTGTCATATTTTGATCTATTTAAAAAAGTGTGCTCCGTGAGTCAGAAAAAAACAGTTTAACTGTAGTTTACGGTTTCAGATTTAAAATCATTAAACAAACACTTCAACCATCTTGTTGACGATAATTGTTTTACGGATAATATACAGGATCAACACTAAGGGATAATAAAATGGTGCGTTTTAAGTCATATAAGCGCCATAAATCATAAACAATGATGTCATGGTTTGTTTGCCTCGCACCTTGTCCGTATTTGTGTCGTTATTCAGGAAAACACAACACCAGCACCAGATCTCTTAACAATGTTAAAGCGCCAGGTTTTTCCAAATCCTGTACCGTCATATTTCCGTTTCACCAACCATTTAACCGGCCCAGAATTTCCTAACCGTAAATCCGCGGCTGATTAAATGTCCGTTTATTATTCAACCTTTGTGTTTTTGAATATGTTGTGTTGTCATGTACATTGTACTCTAGTGAGAATCGTGAAATTTAAGAAAGTATTGTATGAAACCGGTGATATTTTGTATTGAGGGCGGCATTGAGTTACGAATCTTCATCCAGTCAATCTCGTGGAAAGCACTACTCAAACAATTACTTAAATGTTAAACGTTTCGCTTTGAATTTATGGACGAACGCCACAGATGCCTTGCGCATATTTTTTTCCACAACTTACGTAAAAGAATCACATGGTGACATTTTTAACGTTTGTTTGGTAAATATATATATATATTATAGAGGCATCAGCTAGATGTGTACAATCTCTGCGAACACAATTTCCGCTCACGTCTAGTTCAGGAGTTTTACTGTTGTTACTAGGTCATTCAGCGTGGGCTTTCTGCCTTTTGTTTGCTGAATATTTTCTATTCAGTTTTTAAACAATGAGACAAGGGGCGTTTAATTTTCTTGGTCGGTAGTGTGTTGGACACTTCTTCGTTTTAAGATTTCTTACAGCTAAAGCGGGGCAATATAGTCCTTTTGCTGTGGAAACTGGGTCATTCAGCTAGTTAGTAGGTCATCCGACTATACGGGCCTTTCAACGTTTTAATACTGTTATTTAACTTTTGAGACTAAAGGCTGCTATAACTATGTAGTTCAGCAGTTTTACTGTTGTTACTAGGTCATTCAGCGTAGGTATTCCGCCTTTTTGTTGCTGTATCTTTTCCACTGGGTCATTCAGCTAGTTATAATTTATTATACTTTTCGACAGCTTGGACTTGGGCGGATCTGCGCTTGTTTAGTTGGGAATTGTGCTTTGTGTGTTTTTAATGTTTTCTGTGCTCGGCTGGTTAGGTTGAGTGCTGCCTTCCCTGTCTGACTTAATATACTCTTTACAGGCTTTACGACTATTCATTGGTTCCATGTTGATAACATCAAATTGATCAGAATAGATATCAAATATAGTAAGCTTGTAGACAAATCCTCGACAGGGTGTTGGATAATGGGCATATATTTTATAGACAGTAAACCCTCTACAATAAAACCAACTCCAGGGCCTTGAAACTAGTCTCATTTTTTAGTTGGTTTTAACATTGATGGTAAATAAAGAGCAAACATAGGTAATGGACCTAAAATTGTGGTTTTATAATTTGGGTTGGTACATATGTATTTATGTTTGCATATCCTGGACTCAGCAGTTCATTTATGTCATCATAAAAACAAACACCATGTTGGATGAAATTATCCAGCCCCAAATGGATGCTAGGCGTTTAATAACTACAAGTAAACTAAATCCATAAATGGATGACAAATAGGATGACATAAAGTTGGACAACAACTGTCCAACACAAAATAAAACAATAAAACATAAACAAACAATGAAAAATATAAACAACGTACAACCCCATTCCTGTTTATTCGGGTGATGAATTGTTTCTCCTATATAAAGTCTGTTCATAAACTTATAAATCCAAATTAATTGACAGTGTTTTTCTTAAAGAATATTTATCATGATCCTGATGTGCCTTAAATTCCGATATTTTTCATTAAAGACGCATTTCTATATGTTTTAGACGCTTTAGGAATTAGGATTGTCATAACGCTAAGTGATAATGGTGTTTTGCCATATTGACTAAAAAAGTGACACGCCGTATTTGCCAATAACTGTAACATCGTCTGCTTTCAATCATTCTTGAACAACGCTTGCTTTCTAACCCTTGAACAGCGGCTCAATCCTTTAACTCAGACAAAACTCCAGAATTCTCTAGCCCCGGAGCAACGGATGTTCCTCTACGTTTGAATAACGCTTGACATTCCAATGCCAAAAAGTGTATGATTTTCCTTTGACAGGAACCGGATGATGTCCCTAACCCCGGATTAACACATACTCGTCCTAATCGGCTCCTAATTCCCTCAACATTGTCATCAGGCTGTGTTATCCTTACCAAAGACCTGTCGTATTTAAATACGCTAGAGCCAAGTCTGTATACCATAACTCTGGGTCATCGACTCACTTTCTGTTCGTTTGGTGAACATATGTTGTGTTTTGAATGATTTATAGCTGAAAGAACAAAAAGATTTGTCGAGGAAATTTCAAGACTAGCAAATGAAAAACACGTTTCAAATAAGCGTGGTTTATTCCCGTACTCAAATAAATAACTTTTGTTATTGAATGCCCGTATACAGACTTTGTTATTGATTTCAGTAATGAGTTACAAAATGTACCAAAATATCGTAATTCAAATTTATGTCTTCATTGCAATACGTTGAACTCGACAGAGATTCGGGGTTCATTATTCAAAACCTCAAATGATATCACCATTTACAGCTTCTATTTACATGTACCATATTGCAGATTATGTCATATAGCCAGAAATCTTATACAACCACGGTGGTATAAATAGGCGGGTAACTGAAAATGATTCACGTGATTAGCATCTTAAGATCACACACCACCACAACGTTTTCATTGTCATATCTAAATCTTCTAAAGTTAAGGAATCGTCTTCACTAATGGAGGATTTGTTCCGGTAAAATAATCGCATCACAGAAGCGGCGATGACAAAGATTTCTTGAACTTCGTATTGAAGTTATTTTTCGCAATTATGAAAATCAATTTGTTACTTCCCCTTGGGACATCGGCAACCTGATTGCATTTAACCAAGTTATGATTTAAGTTACAACGCTCGTTAACTTGGCATATGTGTTTTGCATTCTTAATGATTTATAGTAAAGTTAATCAACCATGAATTCATATGCCCGCGAAAAGAAAGCGCAAAAATGCAGTAATTAGAGAATTGGAGAAGTAATAAGATATCACATGGGAATATTGAAGCGCACTCTAAGCTGCCGCCCACTGGGTAATTTCAATTAGCGGTAGTTAGCAATAGAAACCATATAACCATGGTATGAAGTGGCAAAACAAAATCATGCAGTGACCTTTTTCAGTTATAGTGTCAAGCTGAAAATGTTGGCTACGGACGGAAAACAACAAATGTGTCGTGAATAATAACATTCACGGGAATAAACGTAGTTAAACGAATTATTTTAGCACGATTACACGGGCATCTACAGTAACACATGCATGCGACTACCTAGCAACCTTCAACAACCTCTTTTCTACGATTCGGTAAATAATCTATTCTGACGACAACCTCCTAAAGGTATGGTGACTGATTGTTGCCAATGATCCATCTCTGGCTTCTAACTCAAACACAAGAATTTCTTCCTGATTGTTAATATACTGATTGAATGTTGTGGTGACATGGTGTAAATTTCTCCTGTCTCTTACATGTAGCATATTCTTTATTTTCTAATAGTTTGTCAAAATACTTATAAAAACGCACATTGCTAGCTGAATATTGGATGTTCGTACTTGTATATCCATAATATTTATAATTATAATTTGTAAAAACACTATATCTGATAGGCCGCTATCACACGTATTGCGCTGATTCAGTGCATGTTAATGTGTAGTTTTGCACCGTTCTCTCATAAATTGCAAGTGTATACATGTGCTTTAGCACGAAAGTTGCAATAGCTATTGATAAAGAATAATATACTGATTGAATGTGGTGGTGACATGGTGTAAATTTCTGCTGTCTCTTATCATAGTCTTGATTTTCTAAAAATTTGCCAAAATGCTTATAAAGACGCGCAGTGCTAGCTAAATATTGAATGTTCGTACTCGTATATTCATAATTATTATAATTATTAAATTTGATAACATTATATCTGATGGGCCTCTATCACATGTATTGCTCTGATACAGTGCATGTTAATTTGTAGTTTGGATGTGTTTTCCCATAAAATAGTCGCATCCATTTATTCAATCACTTATTATGAGTGTCTACCCGTGCTTTAGCACGAACATTGCAATATTTATTGATTAAGAAAATGTAAACCATGTTTAAATCATATGGAAGTGAATTTCAATTTTATTGTACTATTTCTTAACGAATGTGTTAAGAAGGAAAAGAAAATGCATTACTATTTGAGAAAGCTAAGCATACCGAAATTCATAGCAATTAGTGATGTCAGAGAATGCACTTGAAATAACTAAGTATCTATATATGGTAGAACATTTCAAGGTCACGCTTTAATAAGTATGCTATGCAGGGGGACAGTTCATGACGTCTTGTACATGTACCAGCCATTGACGTACAGCATGTCCTGAAGAAAGCAATGTATTACTGATTATTATACTCATTTTCGGTGGTTCCCTTTAGCTTAAACATGTTTTTTATCATGTCATGAACTATATAACAAACATTCAATTTCACTAATCAAAGTTTCAAAGATTGAGAAGAAATCTCAGATTGATAAGAAGCAGTTTATTAGGATAAACCATTCAATCAAATTATGACTGTGTATGTATGTGGTAACATTATATACAGTTGTGATGCAAAAGATTTCGTTATGGCACCAGATTCCCTATAAATTCGAATGTCTACGAACTTTTCGAACACACCTCGTATATTGATTACATGATGACGTCATCTAAATATAACGCTTCCGTTCGATCTTTTCTTGTCTCTTACAGTTGTAACAAACGAACCATAAACAAAGATTCGACCCAGTCGAATGCCGTTGGTAACACTTTATAATATATTAAATTAAAGAGAACATTCACTCTGGAAATGTATAATACAATGATTGATGAGTTAATGGTAAAGTAAGAGAAACACGACATGCACAAACGATGCACCGCGTCTGACATGCTTCAGACATGAACATTAGTGGAATTGCAAAACAAGATTCAATGTGTATGTTTGAAAAAGAAGTTTACCAACTAGATATATTTCACTTTTCTTAATTTGATTTCGAACTGCTCTCTAAAACAATGTCTTAGATCGGGAATTCAACAAACAATATCTTATCCCGAAAGGACGCATGTTTATATCATCGTGTAATTTAGTAGTCTTTTGGTTCACATTAACTAAACACATATATTCATCCAGTTCAATCACCTTTAAAAGTTTCTCTCATTTACGATGAGAGAAATTTAAGCATTAAAGTTAACATTACTGCAACCTAGCAATATGCTTTGTTAAATTGCATTGGTGAAAATGTAATCCGAGGTATGCGTTCGTTAGTGAATCAGACTAAAAAAAATGATAAAGTCAGTGTTTTACAAGTTTGTGGCAGATCTGCAATTCTAACAACACAGCTATATACACATAGAGGATAACTAATGTAATAAAGCACAGTCACTTGTTCGGATGTGTAAACCGCATCAGAACTCGTATCCGTGCTTTCTTCTACGATAAAACAAAGGTACACATACTCATTATTTCTTAATTAGAAATATCAATGGAAACAATCAGTACAAACCGATAGGGCTTGGTTTTTCTTCTCATACAGTGTGTCAAAAAAGAAATATGATCTTCTTACGTTTTCTATTTATGTTTCTAGTGAGCATAGACGTGACTGTTGGCTTTGTGCTGTGCACTAGCAATTTCACATAACCCCATAAGAAGAAGTCGCAATGATTTAGACCAGGGCTCTGGACGGGTCATGTCTCACCACAGTGGTATTTCCTGGAAATTACTCTTGATCCAACTGTTTCAAGGAATTCATCCAACCCCAGATGTACAATGTGTGGCATTGGCACATCTTTCATGAACTATGTATCATTCAAAACAATGATCACCTGCGATGTTTAGGAATGAGCTGATTTAACAAAGACAAGTAACAGGTTGAGTTTATTCTTTCTAGTATGCTATCTAAATCGCTAGTGTAAAATCTAGGGTCAACGGACACATCTATGCTGCTGAGGAACATCGAAAGAGAGGGTTAGAAGATCAGGTAAACACATGTGCAAATATAATTGATAGTTTCAAAGAACGAGTGCAAGAAGGGAAATGTCAGAAGGCGACATGCATCATGAAAACATCGCTAATTACTATAAAAAGACATCGCGGACAAAAAAGGCAATTTAGAAGATTGACACTTTTTTAATAATCATCCGGGTTATTATCTTAAAATTGGTCACAGAAAAAACATTTATATCTTTCGTCTATAGATGTGCAAAGTTTCATTGCGATAGCAGATTGTAGGGATTTGATAAAGATTTACTGAAACTGTATACTTTCTCTTTGGACACCCTGTACAGTTGATTATTACTTAAAGTAAGTTTGTACGTTTTAACTTTTTTTTAGTTTGAAATTTTAAACGTGTTGTTATATTGTTAAGTACATCCTGCCATGAAATCTATATTGCATCCAGAGTTCGTACTACCATACTGTGTTCAATCAATGTAGTCCTAGCGGACGGCTGCATTGTGTACGTATACTTGTATTGTTGAGTATATAATGATAAAATTTTTGACAATATTGATTTAATGACATTATGCATGTTGTCAAGATTTGATCTATAACATCATTAATGTGACGTGCGTATGTTCTAGCTACGAGACATCGTAGACACCTTATCAGACAATTTCAAATATTTGTCGCAGAGGACAGCTTATACATACATGTTTGTAGTTGCGAAATATTTGGACCTCGATTAATTCGACAAGAATTGCAAGAGTGTTATTGGGAGCAGCAATATGAACTTTTTGGTATTCATTATTTAAGTATTATTCTTACCATATCTTAAAAAACGACATTAGATATATTTAAAAGCAATACTTGTCTAACTAGTACTGCAATGCCACGTTAAGTCCATTCCAGTGTACCGAGATATGTGTTGCTTTAACAACCTAGGGAGCAATATCCATTAATATTTTATCCGTTTTAGTTTCCGTCTGATGATAATAATGAATAACGCCATGGTACTAGATTGGAGATCGTAGGGTCTGAAATTATTCCTATGGTTCAGTGAGAGGAGTCATTTAATAAACTGTCTGGCTATTTGTTCAGAGTTTAGTTGATTCGTTGATATTCATGCATTGTCTCCAATGTATCAAAGGTATGTACATATTCCGTAATTACATTGAAGGAATATGATGATTCTTAAACAATCATATCATTGTTCCACCTAGTATTTAGCGATTTATTTTGGATGCTATTTGTAAAGCTATAAACAATTGAATGTTCGGTATTTTGATTCAATTATGGGATGTATATTCAGCCTTTCACATAAAACAGGTCAAATATCGAGTCAAAAAGGCGACCATGCTCAGAATGTTTATGAAACATTATGTTGAATTATGTTAGCGAACATTTTAAACTAATATTATATATCATACTATTTTCTGTCAGCAAGGTACACGCATTACAGGGACATCATTGCATTTTACCATTGTATTTTACCCATACATGTATCTCATACCAGAACTGAGTATATGAAAGGATTGGGGATTGATTGGTGTACTGTTGGAGTGCCTAAGATCAACAGTTCGTAAGGATAGAAATAGGCTTAATCAAATGTGGTGAGCAATGATTGCAAGTGTTTGGCTAAACGTCGGACAGTAGAATGAGTGAATCTATCTGAACTAATCATATTTGTTCATTGGTTGGGATAAGTAGTTTAATACGATTCATGATGTGTCCAGCCTTATTGATTATCAGACATTTGTCCAGCTGCGAGAATAAATCACAGTACATTTGACGTTAATGAAGTCGCCATACTGAGTTACATTTATATGAGGATCTCAGTGAAATCTACAGCGATGTCTACAGACTGACTTAATCACGAGGAAATAGCATAGTGAATTTGCTGCGTAATTGTCGAATGGTTCAATAATAAATGCATGTGATCGTTGGTAGTTAAAAGAATTGTGAATTTGTTGCGTGATTGTCTAGTATGTAACACAGGGAACTGTATCATTGATAAAGAGTAAAAAGATTATAATATCTTAGAAAGTTCATAACAAGGGAAATTGACCACACAGTCACTGAGGTGCAGTTTGATTTTAATAAACATTTCATTAATACTGGTGTTTTTTTTAAATATATTTACATAATATAAAACTAAAGAGCTTCGTCTTTAATTTGATATCAACATTTAAAAATCCGTCTATAAATAAACCCGATATAGTGCGTGAAATCACTTTCTTTTTTCTTGTTTAAAATAGCACTGTCGTTTCTATTGAATGCACCTCATTGACTTACTGGACACCGTGGTATACATTCCATGATAGAACTTTTTAACTAGTTGTTCAATTTCGATGGGATTTGGCATGGAGGTAGTTCTTACGCTGTTGTCTATGAATGGAATTACTTTATGAAGATATCGAAAGCCAATTCTTGTTTTGGACACCATGAAAATCTGACCACTTTAGTACACATGTACCTTTCTAAGGTACCATAAATGTTATTTTAAAAAAATAAGTGTTTTACTCTTTATTAATGATACAGTTACCTGTGGTATGGACATATCATAACAAAATGAACAAATTATAAACTTGGTGTTTAAAAGCACATTGAAATTAAAAAAAATAGAAAAATCTAATTTCAGTAAACCATTATTCAATTCGTCTAAATACTTTATCACATGCAGAAATAAAAAAAGATCCGACAGGGAATGCAGCACCAAACAGAAACAATAGAGCACGAAAATGACATAAAAAATTATAACACCCTTAATACGACATAATTTAACTGCAAACGAATGCATTTATTATCAAAAAGTAAAATATTTCATAACAGACGTAATTAATAGACAGTACAGAATAATAAATGCTGACAATTATACATTATATCACAAAATAAACCATATACATGTACAAGAAAGTAACATAACCAAATTTCTATCCAAAACCTAAATAAAACATATACCTTGCCATAACGAGAAATATCAAATTAAATGGGCGGAAAATCTCAACCCTTAAAATAATTTTGATTAGGAACAGATTAATATAACTTTTTTTACGTTGACGAAGTCCAGCAAAATTCTAATTTTTTAATATAAATTTATTCATTGAAACATAGCTACATTAAATGCATATTTATTCAAATAAAAGATGATTGAATCTAGCCTGTGCAACTTCTGCAATGCCCCAATAGAAACAATGGATCATCTTTTTTGGAAATGCCATTATACACACATTTTCTGGAACAAAATAAAACAATACTGCGATACAAAGCATGTAAATGGCGAGATAAATAAAACCAACGCTTTTGTGTGTATTGTAAGAAACCCTATTTTATCACATATCTTTCTGTATGGAAAACAATATATCTTTACAAGTAAATATAAAAATGAATTACCTTCATTTACCTCATTCAAAATTAAATTTGAGAGAAGATTAGAACTACAACGGAAGCTAGCCAAGGAAACCTAGACAATTTTAATAAAACATTGCCACATTTTATGAACATCTGAGGACTTCTGTGACATACAAATAATAACGACCAAAAAGAAAAAAAACATCTCTATAAGACAAATTGTTTTCTTCTCTCTATTCGTCACTCTTTGACGAATAAAGGTCCCAATCCCTTTTTATTACCTCCAAATATCAAATTTACGTAGACAAGTATATTTATTTATAGTATGTTTTCTTTTTGCTTTTTTCGGACAAGTACTTTTATATATAATATGCACTGCTGTAAGGTTTGTGGGGGATGATTCATCGACCCCCATAAAACCATTGGACGGGGAAAATAAATGGGGTTACCCTTCTGGGGCCGAAAAAAATCACAAAAAGAACAGTATACGAATTGCTAACTCTGATTGAAAGTGTAGGTGAAAATGACGAATAATGGGATTTTATGACTTTTGACTATCTTAATTTTAAATCTAAATTGAATTTAGTAAAATATGTTGAAATGCGAAACTTTGGTATTAGAAAGGGAAGCAGCTCTCGGCAGAAACAGCGGGAAACGAAAGGTACAAAAATGAACACACGAAAATTAAAAAAGCAAATAATTCACAAACACAAGTCACCAATCGTGAAAGCTCGGTCATTTCGTTTGTTTCTGGAAAATAATTTATTACAATGCATAAAAGGCCGATGTGATCAGCATGACAAATCACAAGGACAACTACAAAAACAAAACAAGAAAAAATAAAACTGAACAGCTACAAGAGCACGAAAATGTCAACTTATTCATTACATTCACAAAACATCAAACTGATTGACAACAGATGATAACAAAATTATTTTTGAGACTGCCCGATTGGTGGTCGTCATAGCAATGTCATTACACCACAACTGGAAATTTAACGTTCATTTTTAAATAGGAAATAAACTTTAATTTTACTATCATGCCAAATTTATATAGAGATTAGACCTTTTTTAAACCACTGGTTCCACTTTAAACTGTTTTCTAAGTGTATGTGTATGATTTGTTGTCATTACAGAATCCCATCAAGGCTCGAACGAGAGACGTCTTATATATCAGTTATTTGAAGAAAGGTTCTACAGTCCCCTGGAGAGACCTATAGAAAATGAGTCCATGCCAATACTAGTCAACTTCACAATGGTTCTTCAACAGATCATAGATGTGGTACGGTTCTTACATAATATTAAGTCTGCTTCTTGTAGCCATGTATCGTTTGTTTTAAAACTTTTAGTGATGCAATTAGCCAGTTATAACTATGTGAGGTTTACACGACTTAATTACGACATTGGACGACATTCAAAAATTCAAATGTCGTACTGTAAGGCAAACGACATTGGACAACATACAGTGCCCACCAAAAATAAGTATACAAATGTTATTTCCCCATTTACTTGTCTGTAATAACACTATTCGTAAAACAGTGAAACAAAACTTTTTTGAAGAAAAAGGAATATTTTTGTTTATTATATGTAAAGACCACACATTAATTGGTACCCTAGGTACAAAATATAAAGTTTCTTTGTCCCGATTGAATGGTAACTTAGTCATAAAAAGATGGAAATTCAGCAATTTAGATCACATGGGTATTTAAATTCCGAACATATTCATCTTTATTTCTATCTCTGTTTTTACTCATTTAGTAACTGTAGTTTCAGAAACAAGTACAATTGTGACTGTCTGATAAAAGGATATTATTTACTGTATACTTATTTTTGGTGGGCACTGTAAATTCAAATAATCGTCAACATTTTTGTCGTACAGCATTGGACAACATTGAAGTCATCGTCAAAATCCAATTTCTCTACGATTGTTTGAATGTTGGCCAATGTTGTCTGATTTGTCATTATCTTTCTTTCAGGACGAGAAGAATCAGATCATACATACAAACATATGGCTTCAGATGGTAAATATAATACTAAGAATCTAAACTTATTGTAGTTGTTGAACTTACATGTATGGAAATAAGCCAATGTCAATGTTCCGTTGCTGGCAGTGGCACCGGGTGTAAACGGATGACTTATGATCCAGTGTTCGAGGGTAACTTGTCTAAGCACAGGAATTTGCGTTGCATTCCTTCAGTATAATATACGTATAGAGCGATTTTGATTAGATCGACTGCTATGCTATTTTATGGATATAATTTCAAATGTATGTGGCGCAATTCAGCTGGACTACATATATTTAACCTTTAAACTAAACATTAACAAGTTTATTAATAAACTCATCGTATAAATGGACATGTAGCAATAGAACAATGATATTGCTCGCCCATCCATGTTCGATCATTTCTAATATTTTAATTGACAATAGCAAAGAGGTATGCTAACACATACTACATACTAGCTAGTATGCTCTTATCCACATTATAAACAAGTACACGAACTGATTAGGAATTGTACGATGTTTTAAAAATACGAAGGCATATAAAATACGCGGACATATGTATACCAACTATATTTCGTTAAATAAACCGAAAATCCGCGTATTTTATAAGCACTCGTAGATGCAATATGTATTGTTGTCTTATCGGAAACTTATATGATACAATTTGATCATTAACTAATTGCCAAATCCGCCTTTTTAATGGTAGAAATGGAAGGCTGCCAATCTACAATGGGATCCTCGGGAATATGGTGGTTTAGATGTTATCAGGGTGCCAGCTAAGAAAGTCTGGAGACCGGATATTCTCATGTACAATAGGTATGCTATTCAATCAACCCACTTGTTCACATGCAGAACTATATAACCCTTAAGCTGACATGCAACACTTATATATTTACAATCAGATTTGTTTGTATGTGTTTAAATAGAATATGAAGACAAAATTGTCGAAAGTATATGCATCTCTAAGTTTTATACTATTCAAGGCGTTCTTTGCATTCAAACTACCCCTGGCGTATGGTCAAAACTTACCATCCCGTGCTAAAGTGCTAAACTCAAAATGAAATGTGGATGATAGTGTAAAAAATACTATACCATACGACTAAATTTATATTATGATTTTATTGGTTTAGTGCGGATGAGAAGTTTGATGGAACGTACCATAGTAACGTAGTGGTGAAATCAGATGGTTCGTGTGACTGGATACCGCCTGGAATGTTTAGAAGTACATGCTCAATTGGTAAGTACCGCTTAGATGCGCGGGTCAAGAGGGGGCACCGGACCCTCTCCCTGGATTTTTTGACAAAACTGTAGTTATTTTATATAGTCACACTTAGTCTGGTTTGTCGGGGCTAAAAGTCTGATCAGGTTAACCCTCTGGGAAAAATGATCTAACCCCTTCCTTAGATAACTGTTAGTTGGTTACGGAAACGTGTAGCTACCCGGCATATAGCCTGCTTTGATAACGAAGTGTTTTGTCAATGATATGTAAATGGTTTTCCTAGCTAGTTGTGGAAATATATAGTGTATCATGAGCAATCGCCCCCGGTATATTTTCATCGTTTGAAAATGAACTAGTTTCAGATATTAGCTGGTTCCTAATTGATGACCAGAAATGTGAATTAAAGTTTGGTTCCTGTTTCAGATATTAGCTGGTTCCCGTTTGATGACCAGAAATGTGAATTAAAGTTTGGTTCTTGTTTCAGATATCAGCTGGTTCCCGTTTGATGACCAGAAATGTGAATTAAAGTTTGGTTCCTGTTTCAGATATTAGCTGGTTCCCGTTTGATGACCAGAAATGTGAGTTAAAGTTTGGTTCCTGGACACACGATGGACGGTATCTGGACTTACAAATGGCGGATGCAAATGGTGGAGATATCTCAAGCTTCATTAGGAACGGAGAGTGGGAACTTATAGGTATATACGGGGTGGTAAAAAGTTTGTTCTCAAAATTTAAATTAAATCTACATTTTATCTGAACTTTTTACACAGTGTACAATTTTAATTTCTTACTCTAATAGCTTCAATTAATGCCAGATAAAATAGAAGAATGGTAGAACCATCTGGCTATTTACCCTTAAATTTCTGGCTATGAGACTTACATATGCGTCACAATGTAGTCACATATCAGCCCATCAGAGTGAGTTCAGCTGTCTTACTAGAATTAACTCTTGTGACGTAAGAATGTGAAAATAAACTAACTCTTGGAGCACATCAGCAAAACGAAAAGAGTTGAACTACAATGTAAACAAACATGGCGGACATATGGAACTACAGAAGTTGGAACGGTACGTACGGCATTTATCCGTAATTCGTAAGAAATTATCCGATGTCCCGATTGGAACTACAGCAACCCAGCCTCGCAGTGGAGTTGAACTCGAGTACACTCGAGGGTTAAAACTCGACTCGTTTTGCTGCAACTCTTGTTAATCGAGTTTACCCTGTAATTCAGCTGAACTCGCTCAGATACTGCTAAATTGCATTTGCTTGGGGTTGTTGCGATAGCCTAGTGGTCTAATGATTTCGTACTACCCATTGCTAGGCGATGGCGCTGTACGGTATGGGTTCGAACCCAGCTAAAGGTGCGAAATATATGTATGATGTGTACTTGTACGGAACTCTTACTATTTCAGGTGTCCCTGCAGTTCGCAATGTTCAGGAATACGAATGTTGTCCGGAATTTTATATAGATCTAACCTACACCATCCACGTACGTCGTCGAACATTGTACTATGGTTTCAATATCATCATACCATGCCTACTTATATCATCCATGTCGTTGTTGTTGTTCCTGCTTCCTCCTGATGCTGGCGAGAAAATATCTCTTGGTAAGTTACTGTAAGATGGTGTAAGTTACTGTGAGATAATGTAAGTTACTGTAAGATAGTGTAAGTTACTGTTAGATAGTGTAAGTTACTGTTAGATAGTGTAAGTTACTGTTAGATAGTGTAAGTTACTGTTAGATAGTGTAAGTTACTGTTAGATAGTGTAAGTTACTGTAATATTGTGTAAGTTACTGTAAGGTGGTGTAAGGTACTGATAGATAGTGTAAGATGGTGTAAGTTACTGTAAGATAGTGTAAGTTACTGTGAGATAGTGTAAGTTACTGTAAGATAGTGTAAGTTGCTGTAAGATAGTGTAAGTTACTGTAAGATTGTGTAAGTTACTGCTTGATTGTGTAAGTTACTGTAAGATGGTGTAAGTTACTGTTAGATAGTGTAAGTTACTGTAAGATGGTGTAAGGTACTGTAAGATAGTGTAAGTTACTGTGAGATAGTGTAAGTTACTGTAAGATAGTGTAAGTTACTGTAAGATAGTGTAAGTTACTGTAAGATTGTGTAAGTTACTGTAAGATTGTGTAAGTTACTGTATGATGGTGTAAGTTACTGTAAGATAGTGTAAGTTACTGTAAGATGGTGTATGTTACTGTAAGATGGTGTCAGTTACTGTAAGATAGTGTAAGTTACTGTAATATTGTGTAAGTTACTGTAAGGTGGTATAAGTTACTGTAAGATTGTGTAAGTTACTGTAAAATGGTTTAAGTTACGGTAAGATGGTGTCAGTTACTGTAAGATAGTTTCAGTTACTGTAGGATAGTGTAAGTGACTGTACGATGGTGTAATTTATCTAATCACGAGAGACGTATTTAAAAACGAGCACGACGTCATTTAGTGACGTCATCAAACTAAAATAATCAAAATGGCGGATGTTGATAATAACAATGATGAGCCTGAAATTGAAAATGCAAGTGGAAATAATACCAGATTGATGTTTGATTAAAGAGGGTCAGTTATGTCCGTTGAAGACTCCTATTTATTTGGGGTTAACGCCGTTCCTCAACAATCAGTTATATACGGCAGCAGATTCACCTAACTAGTTTTGCTGGACTTTCTCAATAATAATTCAGTTATATACGGCAGCAGATTTACCTAACCAGTTTTGCTGGACCTTCTCAATAATGATTCAGTTATATACGGCAGCAGATTTACCTAACCAGTTTTGCTGGACTGTATCCTAGCCAGTACTAACTCACAAGGAACCAGTAAAGTCTCCACTGGTAGGGGGGATTCATGAATAGGTATAGTAGGACCATGGTGTATGCGTACTGTTTTATAAACACCCTGTGTCAGTTTTATACTAGTATGGGGAAGAGTCCTATAAGCAGAGGTTAGTAGAAGACAAGTCTTTATAACAATACATTATACCATGACGTTAGATCGAAAGATCTTATAATCAAAACGCTATCAATCAGTGGCTTCGTATGCAGACAACGGCAAATCAGTGGTTTGGCATTGGTCAATATTTATTTGAGCGTATTGGACATACAGGGACCTGATTGTTCGTCTGACAAGTTAATATATACATACCGTACTAAAGCATAGTTTGTAACTTATAAATATTCATCGGTTACTGCTTGTCAGTCTTGAGTTGTGGTCACGTGACCATGCTGCTACGGTATGTGTCTTAATTAATCAAAAACCTATTCTTGTTTTGCAATCTCAAAACAAATATCCCATCAATTTGATGGATCACCTACAAGAAAAATATTACCGATATGCTGGGTTTTACTAAAAAATCATTGAATGAAGGAAATCGTTCGTAATTGAAACTAGAAAATAATAAATACAAACCCCGTTATGTTTAAGAAATGAATGGATGGTAACTAGCTAATAATTTATAATAACCTTTCTAATTCCTAGTTGGTATTAATCTTGCCAGCGTCTAACAAAATTGCGGCGGTAATGTTGCTGGTAAACCGTCGTTAAGGTGTGCGCAGTGCGGCAATGCGATTGGCTGACGACCTCAAACTCGGCAGAAAGGGCAATTAATTTCTAATAACCTGACTATTTCCTAGTTGGTACTAACATTGACGGCATGTATTTGTAAGTCAATTCCGTTCAGTGTGTGATTCGTCCATCGATCCTTCTATGTAGTTGATTGGGTTCTGTGTATCCGGAGGTGGTCGATGTGTCCAGTCCTAGCGCAGAAATATCCATTACAGGTTGAGCTCTTCAATTATGTATGCTTCAATTCCTTTCCCTATTGTGAAACTATGTATTCTAGCTTTTAATTTGACAAGTTCAACTTGGACTTTCAGTGGTTTAAGTTCGTTTTCTCACTCAGTTGTGTGTTGGGAATTGTGCCATGTTATTGTGGTTTGTGTTGTTTTTAGTTGTTCGAAAGTTGCGTATACTTCCTCTGCATGATCTCATTCGTACAACTCTAGGGCTATCAGCGCTTTGATTATGATTTATGTGCACTGCTCTTTCAGTTACGTGCTGCCTTCCCTGTCAAATATTTACCATCATTATCTATTATAGGTGTGACTATATTGCTGTCATTGATGGTATTTCTATTGCTGGTTGCGGAGACCATGCCACCAACATCGGACGCACTGCCTTTAATAGGTAAACAAACAAAAAATTAAAAACATCATACTAACGGTTTTTTTCAAACGTGTCATTCGATATTTGTGCGAAATTACTTTTTATCACTGTATTTTGTCTTTTAGAATGATTCGGTCAGCATCAGGCCGAATATGTTGTTCAGCATTTACATTCCTATTGTTTTCCATCGCCACGAGGGCATGAGAGAGAATCCAATTTTTCCTGTTTAAGCGTCTAGCATGAGTATTACTGGTACATGTACCATTGTTATTTTGTATAAGTATGTTTATGGTCTGATACGGCCTGTGATGGCATCAGGAACATCCCGCACTCGAATCGGACGAACTAGACCACTAGGTTATCGATGCCTCGATAGTCGTTTTAAAATACGTGGCTGTTAATACATCGTGTACATGAAACTTGTAAGATAGTCTGGTATCTCTCTGACCATGCTGAGACGATCCGTGCTTAGATTTATTTGGATGATATTACATTCTATACTAAAAGAAATACAACACGAAGACGTCTAGCATTTCAATCAAATGTCAACTCTAAACCTCTGATGGTCTAAGAAAATAGCTTGTCACGGATGGATTTTCAATCATGCAGCACTCCGTCAATTTCTCGTTATCACAGCGGTAACAGACATTTTATTGTATTAATTAGCCTGACCGCCCAGTACTTTATTGACCATTGTACGTTTATATTTGCCATGATCAGAATTTGTCTTCCATTACAGGCATATACTTCTGTTGCATTATGGTCATGACGTCATTATCCGTTCTGTTCACCGTCATCGTGCTAAACTTCCATTACCGGGGACCAGAAACTCATATATTATTACCTTGGGTAAGATTATAATGTACCAACCTTGTAGCTGGAGAACATCAGACAGTATGACCTACTAGTTTAATTCAATACATGCGCGGATCAAGAAATAGTTCTCAGTGGTGTCCAATCAGCTATTATTTGCTCAGGAAGCAAACAAACCAGCTGCTTGTTCCAAAGGGAGCAAACTATTTTTTGTTAAATGGTTGTCTTGGTCAGATTCTTAGAATACACTAGTATTAAGATTACACATTTTTGCCAAAATGCAACGGAATTAAAATCGGGATCCAATCAAATATCGTATTAACATAAATATTTGCGTTTAGGCCTATTGTGAACCAACTTAATTTCGCGTTTTTCCAATTGCCGGCATATTCGCGGCTTTAAATGTTCGCGTTTTAAGTCGAAGTTTGAAACGTCTTCACAGCTATTTAATTTCGGGCATTAATGCCAATCCCGATTTCCGCGAACTGAAATCTCGCGAAAGAATTACAGTAATTTTGTTTAAAGTTGAAAAATAATTGCTGACTTACTTGCTACTGGTTATAATAGTATTTGTACCGACCCTGTCACTTTTGATAATGCCTCGTACATTGTACGTTCCTTTGTTCTGCAGGTACGATTTGGAATCAACGTTGCACTAGCAAAGGTGCTGTGTATGTCACGGCCACGGGTAGATAAGCGTCGACAAAGCATTCTATACAACAGACAGCGTCTCGGAGACATTCAAATGCACGAACGCACACACTCACTACTCCCGAACTTGTTAGAATCGGAAGAAGAATACCGCACATGCGCAGAGAACGGTTTATGTGGTCGCCATGAATGGCGGCGAAATAGACCGTCACGTGACAGCAATGTGTCTCCACAAATTCACCAATTAGCTGAAGATATAGACAGAACAAAGTCGCACGATAACATGGGAGTTAACAGTAGAGATATATTGTCAATTCTGACGGAACTAAGAAAGATCACGAGCAAGATGAAACAGGATGAGGACGAAACGGAACTGAAGAACGAATGGAAATTTGCCGCTTTAGTGATTGACAGACTTTGTTTGTGGATTTGTCTAGCTGCCACGTTTATTTCCACTGCTGCAATTTTACTATCAGCGCCACACCTAATCGCGTGATGTCATCAGTTGTTGTGTTCATTGTTTATTAAGTGTGTGAAAGGCAGTTGATCGTGCCAAACACCACACCTAATCGCGTGATGTTATCAGTTGTTGTGTTCATTGTGTATTGAGTGTGTGAAAGGCAGTACTGCCTTAGAAAGGATCGTGCCAAACACTAAACCTAATCGCGTGATGCCAGTTTGTTGTGTTCATTGTTTATTGTCTGTGTGGAAGGCAGTACTGCCTTAGAAAGGATCGTGCCAAAGAATCCAGTGTGTCATAGGCGTTACATTTATGTGTGTCTATGTACAACTTAGGAGCATTATGTACAGTGCTTGTATGGAGACCGTTTTTCATGTATGAACTACATGTACTGATTACAAGGTTGTTGACAGATACGTATGTTGCCTAATATGGTGAATGCTGATCAGATACGGTATATTAACGTTCTACGAGTGCGCATGCGCATTGGTGTTCGCGCATAAGTATTAAATGATTTTTGACAATCTCTTTGTTGGGGCATCAATTTATGAAATTTAGTATTTTGTAAATACGATATAACTTGATTGTTGTCTATTGTGATACATTGTTAAACCCGAACAGTACACTGTCGAGATGACTACAAAGCAAACAATGACAGTCATGGAATCCAAAACACCGACTCGTCAGCGAAATACCTAAAATATAACGTAAAACACGTTAAATGGTAGATAAATTGATTGTTTCATGTAGGATTTCACATCTAGACTCGATTGCAACTGTTTCCCGGTCCGATGATGCGTTAAATAGTGGATTCATGCAGGGGCCAGAAAAAAAACGTTTCCAACTTTTTCTCTTTGAACTGTAATGTCCGGATGATGGGGAATTTCAAAACTAGTTTGTGATATAATTTCTTAGGCCAGTGGTAATACATACTCACTATACTGCATGGGTATTGGGTAATTGAATGGGAGGTAACTGAATAAAAGCGATCGGTAGCGCTTTGCTTAGAAAGTGGACCCTAGGTGTTGTAGGAGCATGTTAACTTTGAATAAAATATTGAGAGAAAATTCATCTGGAAGTCATAAATATTTCGTATATTTTCAGAACAAATACCGTACGATTTCATCCTCCAATATTTCGATAATACTATCAGATTTGGTATTCCAACAAGTCAAAACATACATACAGTACAATAATAAAAACAGAAGAATAATGCGTATTGCCACATTTTATGTTGAATACTATTGTTTGACTTGGCCTGAAAAGCGACATTGAGGCTTCCTTTGTTTATTCACTGACTAGTATATTTTCAACAAAATAAACGTATCGGCAATGGTGAACCACGAATTATTTTGCCGTAGTTTAATCAGCCTCCGAACAAATCTGTCAAACTGTACAAAAAGTAATGCACTTCCATTATTCTTAACCAGAACCAAAGCATTCGCAGTTTTGTGCTGGTTAACATAATTATTATGATCGCGTTTTGATTTGTACGCTAAAAGCACTGGTACTCTCAACCAGACAACAAGTCTATAAATTGACGTGGCCTATAATGTTTATCTATAAATATCGATTATAGGCCACGACTATTTTATAAAAGTGTTTCTCTGGTCGAGTGCCAGTGGCCATGAGTTTGTTGTACTTCACTGTTGTCATTAATTTACTTTTTTTGTATTTTTATTCTTTGGCATCCAATGCAGGCATTGGACTGCATAAGGTTATCTGGTTAAACAGAGACACATAGAATAAACGCTTATGAACATAGTAAAGACAAAATAGTAGTTAAGAGTTAGACCTATCTATTTTCTGTATTATACTTTTTGTACTGTGATTTTCTTCCTATATGTAAACTGTTGTGAATATAAGTTCGTAATTACCATAAATATGTAATTTATAAGTATTAAAACCTTATTGTTATATAATATTTCCAAACGTCGAAGATTCATGAATTATGCATTTTCTTTCCGGAATCAATTTTGAATAATTTTAAGATCATTTTCGATATAAATCATACAACAGAATTGCTAGATACGGATATCAAAAGCTCTCACGTCAAAATATTAATCACTTGTTAAGAATTAATCACTTGCTTTGGATTTGTGGATCTGGTTTGATTGATTACTGGTGAAACATGTATGCTTTATGATAACTTGAGTAGGCCTATGTGGTATTTTTGTACTATTTATTATCGTTCAAATTGCTGTATTAGTTTCGAGTACAATACACAAAACATGTACATTATTATGGGTAAAAATAAATGACTGGTTTATAATTGTTTGTTTGCTTTTATTTATCCTCGCCACCGGAAATCTATATGGGCTAGGCATTCTGGGGGGTTAGTGCATGATACAGAAGATGCCCCAGTTCCAGAAGCATCCCTGGCTCTTTTATGTGCCGATGTAAAGCGGGACCTCGCTTAAGGCTCGTCCGAAAGACCGTTAGTAATTTTGGTTATGTTAGCTGGGAAACACTGAAAAGCGTTTCTGTTTTTTACCTGGCTGGAGTCGGGATCGAACCCACAACGTTCAGATTAGCAGTCAGTAGCCTTTAGTCATATAACGAACATTTTAAATTGAAATATGCATTATCATAATAGCCATTCGAACCAATGTAACACAATGTCCTCTTGATAAAACCACTGTGTTTTCTTGCTGTCGAAGGTTGTAAGTTTAAAATTATTTATACAACAAAGCTTAACGAACACATGGGAAATTCACTTTTTTAAAATACTGATGTGCATACGCTTATTGAGAACGACTGAATTAAACATAGAAAATGAAAATGCACGCAATGTGGTCCTTTTCGAATGCTAAGTTTAAATAAAACGGTTCCACTTCACTACATAAAAATATGTAGGCGACGGGGTGTCAAAATAGGTTATAAAAGTAACACAGTGTCTGAATTGTTGCTGTGTGTCACAAAAGCCAAAATGTATTTACAATGTAATAAATTCAAAATGTGAATGTACATTTCTATTCAGGTAAGCGTTGTGGCTATCTTGACCATATACATTGTAGATTGATTTTACACCGTTTTATCAACCTTTTAGTCGTATTCGAGTGGACAGATGGCCGACTGTATTTTTCCGGAATTAATTATCAACCAGTTCTAACTTGTTGTTATGTTCTATGACAATTTTAGCGTTTATTTACAAACTAATGATCATAAAATTGACATTGATAGAACTTAATGAACACCACGAGAACGCTACAAATGCTTCAGATTACACCATTATTTTCAACATTTTCCGGGGGAGCAGGCACCAGACCCTTCTAGCACAATAGTGAATCCACACGAATAGAGGGCTGGCTACGCGCCTGATGTTCTTAACAAACATGTGAGTGAACCGCCTGTGATCGCACTCCCACACCCGAAGAGGACGCTCGACCACTAGGCAATCGAGGATACCAAGTCAATATTTGAGGTCGACTATCACAGGTAAGGGAAGTCTATCCAAATCGACGCGTACGGTATCACACAGTTAAAGATGAAAAAGCAGCCACTAGAGAACAGCAAACTTGTGTAAATGCCGTACTAATATACAAGCCCGTACTAGCTCGTTGTGAGCTTGATCGGCAGGATTGTACAATGTATGTTTTTATGTTTTTTGTGCTCGATTTGTTAAGTTGAGCGCTGCCTTCCCTGTCGGACTTAATATTATCTTTTTGTCTGCAATACGTATATTGTCAGAACAAATACCGTACGATTTCATCCTCCAAAGATTATATAGGCTGTAATATGTGTGACTAGGAACTACAATAATTGGACTGAGAATTCTAGAATTGGTAGACTTGTATGGACATCATGTCATGTATGTGACAAATGTAGACATTTAAGCTGGGACATCAATGATACACAAACGCGTTTGATATGCTTTCTAGAGTTGTCTCTCTTTACAGCTTCCGCGGGTGTTTTTTCGGATTCCTTCCTGTCAGACATAACCGTGATCAGAATAAAGTTAGAATACACTTCAAAAGCTCTTCGATTTCACCCCACTTAGAATGCATCTCGAAAAAAGTTTCTTTAAATATAAACTAAACAATATTATAATATATAACTTGCGTACAATACTCAGAGCTAACATATATAACTAATACATCTAGAAACGCAACGTTTTTATCCCCGGTTTTGTCTTACTTGCATGAGTATTTGAATCTTGTGTAGTTCACACCGTATATTCCGTTCATTAACTTGACTAACATAACCACTAACCACTCGTGATTATTGATGAAATAGACGTGGAATGCAGCCTTACCTGAATCTGGGTTACATTTATAACATAAAAATCATACAATGGGGTTGAATAGCACTGTCAAGTAATTTGAATGTCTGCCTTAGTTAGCATAAGCCTTTTATCTCTGCCTCTGCGTTAGCATTAATATTTAACGCTCTGGCTTAGTCGTTATCATTCGAAAAACAGAACTATCTAATAGTATTTCGTTAGCATTTTTTCTGTACCTCGCTCAATTTAAACCTCTGTATCTTCACAGAAAATATACATTTCCCAAAACGGAAAAAAATATATAAAAGAAAGGATTGAAGGTTGTATAAAACTTTAATGATTATTCCAAACCACGAATTAAGTCGAGAATTCAATGTCAATGGCAAAAGATGCGACATTTTTGCAAACATCGCATACCTAAAAACTGTTTACTCGAATAATATGGCATTTGTAGGCACATGAATTGTATAAACAAATTGCTCATTCATCGCTTTAGCGATATCTGTAAGTGATAACTCTCAAAAGCAACGCAACACACATAAAATAACAAATACTAACCCTACTAAAGTAATGCAAAACGTGTGTGGCACTGCCTTCAACAAACAGAACTGCCTTACACGCAAAGGGTTGTACGGTCTGTAGTAGTGTTGTATAATCTTGTAGAAACTTCGTTATATCGTTATAAGAAGCGATTAAGTGTTAAATTGGCGGTACCCATTTAAGAAACACGACATAATATCATACAAATAGCTAAAAGTGACTTATGTCTTCGGTCCGACCTTCAAAAGCCGTGAGAAAAACGTTTTCCGTAAAATCCACCATCTCGAAAATACGCTCCGATCCCGCCCCTCGGTCGTATAAAAACACGTCTCGCTGACGGCCGGGTATTTGGGGGTTTAATTAGTTTTAAACTGCTTGAGCAGTGAGGTATTTGTTAAATATGATGTATTTTATATGTATGACGATGGAATAATGATTATTTGGGATATTTGATCCATTTACGACGAGAAAACAACGGGACGGTAGCAAAACAGACGAGTTTCGCTGGGGTTTTCCCGAATGTTAGAAAAACTACAAGTGCTATGGATATTTCAATGCATCACGATCAAGGGACATTTATTGTAGGTCATCCTCGGCCAATTCCCGATCTCATAGTTTTAAAATTAAAAGAATGGTGAAGCAAAACATTACATTGACTCTCCTCCCGATCCACTTTTCTCGCATTGCTCCGTCGTATTCGATCTCCACGCTCGAAAATACGCTTAGACAGGGTAAACTTGGCCATCATCCAAATTTCATCGATCGTATTACGAAAATTACATGCACCGATATAATCACAAAAAGCATTATTTCCACGTGCACCGTTGCGCATGACAAATTTTGATATCAATGTGCATCGAAATTTTTGTAAAGTTTGCTAATAAAAGGAAAATCACAAAAGAAATGGCATGTGTTCCGGAATATAAATTGCCCTGATTGTCCGAATATGAGCGAAATCAGGCCATTTGGATGCTTATGGCAGAGATGTCAAACAGGCAAAAAAAAATATTAATAATAAGTCTTTGAAACAGAATTTGTTTAAATATTCGAGACCTCCTTCGCGTGTGTTTTCGTTTTTTTTCATTTGTACGAAAAATATCGTTAACCAAAATGTGAAGGTGTAGTGTAATGATTCATGGGATAGCTAATTATATAATATTAATTTCAATGCACTCTCCTATCGAACGTGCATAAATATAGATTCGTACTAAGTTATATATCTCAATATATTTCGATGTCCATACACTAAAACCAGACAGCCTAGGGCAGACACTTGTCAGTGAATTGCGGAAGTGTCTAGGCTGGTCAAATATATCATATACCATGTTAGTGGGGAGTTGAGTCAGTCAGTCAGTCAGTTAGAGAGTTAAGTTTTAGAGTTTGAGAGAGAGAGAGAGAGAGTCGAGTTAGAGACCAGATGGTGTGGGCCGTCAACAAGCGAGTAGCTTGGGTCATAAGCCTGGACAGTATGTTTATGAGTATGAAAAGTTGACTTATGCTGTGAACCTGAGAAGTACTATACTATGTTTATGAACTGTGTAACAAACTAATAAAGCCACTATACGAACACTAGAGTTACGTTATTAACCAACTCATAAGGACTACGAAACAAAGGCAACGCCAGTTTTGTACCAACAGTGCTGGTGTGATTATACACCATGTGTATATCATATGGACAATTTATCGACCCCTCTTGTTCCGCGCATGCATTCAATAGGTGTCCAGTACCACAGGTGTTTGGCATGTGGATATGACCCCCATGGTCCCCTCTACAACCCAACATAAAAAAATAAATAAAAAAATCCAAATCTCTATAGAACACCTGTTTCCAGTACATTATAAAAATATAATCGCTTCAGGCGAGTTAAATAACTTACGTGTATTGTTGAGCTACAAAGAGAAATATCACGTGTTGTCACCTACACACAGATCACAAAAGTATCATGAACATGTATATGCAAAATGCATTTGAATATTTATACCTGTGTATACATACGTTTCGTCGCTGAAATGGAGTACTATTTAAAGTGTTTTTGTACAAGATTGTGCAACGCTCACTCTAGCTTAACAATAATGTAAGTGTAGCCTGTACACCTACAAGTTCGTGCATCTTATATTTGAAATGGGCGCATCTGCACAAAAACAAACACACTGGCATCAACCATGTGATAAACTATATCAATAATCTGTCTATTAACAAATTCGAACAAAAAGTTGAACGTCAAACTGCAAAAACTTGCAAAATCGGCCTCAAGGTTACATGCAGTCTGCAGTTTTAATATAAACATTTGTGACCTATAAGTTCGTGCACATAAACTGATGACGTCATTAGGATCGCACGTGGAGGATATTGCCATTAAAAAGTTTTGTAAAATAAAGTTTGATCAATTGTCTGTAAGTAAGCACCATTTTCCAATCGTAGATTTATCGTATCTAATGCAAATTTTGAGGAAAACAAATGTCACCCTAATTCGCGACCGGAAGCGGTGAATATGTAAACAGTAAAATTGGTGCTCGGACAAAACCCACACATGAACGTAACAAACCTGTTTTTGTGGCATCTTTTTGCATTATCCAGCTGGATAAATGTCTTTTTAATAACTTAAAATGAATTTGGACACAAAAATGATACTTTTAGCAAAGAAATGAACGTTTTACTAAAATGCACGAACTTGTAGGAATGCACGAAGTTATAGGAATAGAGGCTACTGTTCTATCTATACTTATTATAATGAGTTTTTTGTATTCTATTATATTTCAACTTCAACGTTTTACTGTCCACACTCGTTAATTCCAATTATTATTGGCAGATGTCTGACAAGGGCTGACATAAATTCAATGGAGTGAAAGATGTGTGATACAAGGAATCCGGGTGCGTTACCCTGGTTATTTTCGAATAGACACCTTGGTTCTTGAACGTGTTCGGTGTAGCTAATAAGGGGAGCTATTGCAGTCACCCGAGCGTCGGCGTCGGCGTAACACTTTTGTTAACTTGTAAAAGTTTAGGTACAGGTTTTGTAACCTCTTATATTCTCTCTAAGTCCTTTGAGATATTGCTTTCATACTTTGCATACTTGTTTGCCACCATGACCTCAACCCATATGCAGGAGTAGGTAACTCTATCAGGCATTTTGTTGAAATTATGCCCCCTTTTTCTACTTAGTGCAAATAGTGCAAATGTTAAAGTTTAGGTACAGTTTTTTTCACCTCTAATATCTTCAAAGTGCATTCACATATTGCTTTACATACTTGTTCACCATCATGACCCAAACCCATACACAGGGGTAAGTAACTCTATCAAGCATTGTGTTGAAAGTATGCCCACTGTTGGACTTCGAAATGCAAATGTTAAAGTTTAGGTACAGGTTTTTTTACCTCTAATATCTTCAACGTTCTTTGACATATTGCGTTGATACTTTGCATACTTGTTAACCATAATGACCCAAACCCATAAACAGGGGTAGGTAACTCTATTAAGCATTTTGTTGAAATTATGCCCCCTTTATTCAATTTAGTGCAAATGTTAAAGTTTAGGTACAGGTTTTTTCACCTCTAATATTTTCAAAGTGCATTCATATATTCCTATGCATACTTGTTCTCCATCATGACCCCAACCCCTACATAGGGGTGGCTAACTCTATCAAGCATTTTGTTGAAATTATGCCCCCATTTGGACTTGGAAATGCAAATGTTAAAGTTTAGGTACGGGTTTTTTAACCTCTAATATCTTCAAAGTGTATGGACATATTGCTTTGATACTTTGCATACTTGTTCACCATCATGACCCCAACCCATACACAGGGGTAGGTAACTCTATTAAGCATTTTGTTGAAATTATGCCCCCTTTTGGACTAAGAAATGCTTATTTGTTTACCTTCAATGACCAAGAGGACCTACACATGAGTTGGTAGCGGTCCTGCATAATTTGTCCAAATTATCCTCCTTTTTCAAATTAAAAGGCCCCAACCTCTACACAGCAGAGGGTAATGCTACTGTTATAAAGCATTTTGTTTTGAATAAATAATGATTGTACTATCCTAGCATGGCGCAGCGAATAGTGGAGCGCGCTGTTCGTGGACAGCTCTTGTATACATCGTTGTCAAATTTGAACCAAAATGCGGCATCTCGGTTCAATGTATTTTGCTACGAATATTGCGTAGTAATGTGTATGTATATAATAATATATTTGACGAGCATCTGACCTAAGGATTCTTTAAAATAAAAACTACGGAAAACGGAAACTTACGATCAAATTTAAAGTCTTTATAATTTGTTTACAATTATAGAGACGTTACGCATTATGTATATTGAATACTGCCCCTGTCCCAATTTCCAAATTCACACTTTAGTAGTGTGGGTAAACGTTGTGTCCGTGGTGCATTCACAACAATGGCTACTCATAAATTAAAAAAATACCGCCTCATTTTAGGCCGCGTCATACCATAGACGAAATAAAAATGGTACCGGAAATTCCCTTGCTAGACGCTCAGCACAAAAGGGAAACTGGATTCTCTTCTCTCACACCCTCGTAGCGGTGGATAACATCAGGAATGAGGTGTCGAGAGTGATTAATATAAGTTGGAAAATCTTGTTTCACAATCGACCTTAGAGATTATTTAGTTTAGTTTATAGTATTTTTTTAAATAACTATAAACCAAACTAAATAAGCTAAATAGTTCAAACAACACTTTACAGAACCCAGAAAAGTTTTTAAAGTCCGAAAGTGTATGTATGTAATGTATTCTGCTTTGTATAATATTCACTTTACAACATCTATAGTTTTTTGCTTAATAATTTTTTTCCAGCTTTGAAGTGACTGACGATAAGGTACACAATCCTGCTTGGTTTTGCAAATATAAGTGACAAGTGGAAGATAGTACAAATATATCATTGGTTAGAAATTGTCAGCATTAGTGCAGGTAAAATATTTTATATACAACCTTCCATTGGGTTTAAGGGGTCTATCCAGTGGAACCCAGGGTTGTCTCTAATGGTTAACATATTCCTGATGTTCCAGAGGTCCATCCAATGTAGACCTTCCCATAGACATTTTTAGACGGCCATTTGATCGCCATTTGAATAACCACTGGAAACCATTAAACTGATCCATTGGACGCTTCGAATGTTGTGTCGGGGTTCTTTCAATTGTTGTCATTATAATATGCCCGTCCAACGGTCAACTTTTCTCATGGACTACCAAAGCTATTGCCCTGCATTGAAAACCAGGCCCCAATTCCACGTAAAACTTAAGTTATTGCTCAGCTGAGACTGTTTTTTTAAACACATATGACTCACATGTATATTTGAATACATTGTTTCTTCACAGTTAGATGTCAATTTAATAGTGCAATACTTATCAGTCCGATTTTTAAAGAAAATAGGCCTTTAAAGTTTAACATCTAAAATAAACCTTAAGTCTGTTATAACAAGCTCAAGTACGAAGTGCTTTATTGCTCATTACTGTATTACATGTATTTCCACCAACTAAATCGTTATTTAGCAATAAATACACAGTTTCTGGTAGCTATAGACATCACAAGACTGTAGGTGTAGTCATATAATAGATTCAAAATTGCAATCTCAACTGAGCAATAACTAAAGTACTAGCAGAACGCGGTCCGTGTTTTGGCATTTTGGGTCGTACGCAATATCAGAATAGCAAAGGGACAAATATGTCCATGTTCCATGCTATTTTTGTCCATTTCAATAAAATTGTCAGTTACCTAGTTAAATACGACACTATTTAAATGCGTACCAAGTGCAACAAATGATATTCTCGAAATTTAGCAGCAGATTATATTTCAATATGTGCTCAACGTTTCTTAATCGGTTTGGTCAGTAAACGTAATGAATACCGTTGTACGTTTTGCGACAAAACATAACTTTAATCTAGATTTAAAAAGTTAAATGAGTGTACAATGTGTACAGGGGAGTATATTGAATATTTTATATTAAATGATTATGTCAATAAAAAGTAGAGTAATTTGCATTTCTTTCGAATACCTCTCGTTTGTGGGATCTTTTCTTAAGTAACACTATCAATGTATAGAAGAAGTATTCTAGTGTATCGTGCTAGAAGGAATCGGTTGTCTTTGGATTTTTTTATTTCAACTCCCTTTTACTTTAACCCTTTCGCTGCCGACGTCGAAATGCCAAATTACGTCGACAGTGCCAAGCCTGTTTTGACGTAAACAAGTTGACGTAATTATATCGACGTTCAAAAAACTGCGCGGTATGGCGCACGTTACAACGTAATTAGACGATAATTAAAGCGCCGTGTATGTATGTTTTAGTTTAAATATAAACACACAAACTGAACAAAATGACATAAGCCTGACTTAATTAAATCTTTCGAATATCCATAGTTTAATGCATATTTTATCCCAGGTAAGTTTTTCAAAATATTTTGTTCTAGTAAAAAAACATGTTACTTCATGAATAGTTACACACAATATGAGCACTCAAACCCTGTAAATAGTTCATCATAGATACCTTAACATGCGTTCGGATCATACATAGAACTATTAATCGAATGATGTGCGAGTATGCAGTCGAAATTTAATTTTTTTTATAAATCTATTACGTATTTAACATACATGTACCATCTTTCATGATATTCTGCTAAAAGCCGCTATGAACTGTTCGCCTTAATGTAACGTTCAGTTCAATCAAGAACGGAGTAAATAAGCTAGAGCCCCTGGTTTAATGATTTTGTACTGTATCTAAAAATTAAACTAAAGGATTGGGTACGAGTACATATAGCCACGGCCATGGTTTAGTAGATAAAGTGCGCTGGATTTGTAACCCAGCGATCCGGGTTTGATTCCCGGTCGTAAAACGTTGACAACAATATTCATATTGATTTTCCTCCCCATGTTGAAATGTTGCTGGTTGCTTGTGGAATGGTAAGTTGGTGTTTAGTACGTGTTAGGGTAGTTTGGGTGACACTGTTAGAAAACTGGTTAGGTGAATTGGCCGCCGCATACAACATTTGTTATAAATCTCCTCACAGAATATCAACGGAACCATAGCACCTACAATTAATGAACATTTTCAAAATATTATTTTGACACACATTGGTACTGTGTTTCATGGGGATTACAGTGGATGTTTACAAAGCACTCATATATACAAGAAGGGATTTGGGAGATAGTGTGCGCACGAAAAATAGGTGTCTCGTAAGTCAAATTGGCTGTCCCTTTCAATAGGGGTGACGCTATAATAAACAAAAACTTTACCTTTATTTTTTATATTACACCTCATAGTGTGACTTAGTTTACTTTTCAACGAGTGTGGTGTAATGTTCTCTACTCATTGTAGTGCGACTTGTTTGAGTAAGCACTGCAACCCACTTCATTTCATTAAATTAATATTTTACCAATACAATGTACATGTAATACATTCGTCAGTACATGTGTAAAGAACACAAAAATATGAATTCATAAAACCGAATTAACACTACAAAGGGTGGTTGCAGCTTACATGTATATATTTAATTTTATTTATGGCTGGTGCTCTAGTTCTTGTCTTCTTCGTGTCTTGGTGATGCAATAAGCAATCCCTCAGTATGGCGATACAGTTTCACGGTGGTCGCTTGGGTATTGCTCTTGAGTCTTGACTATGGATTGAGACGACACTGGTTCGAATCTCGGCCGTGGCACTTGGTCATTTCTTATAGGCTTTTCAGTCAGTGTTTCCTATCCTATTACAGATAACCCACCACGTGTGTATCTGTGATGTTCACCGGGTACGTTGCTAACTTGCTGACTAATTCCATACCAAATGGTCTCTTCGTTTAGCGTCCGCCCTAAGTTCGTAACATATCTAGCTATACTACCTGGGAGATAAAACGAAGCCCTCGACTACTATCCTCATCATTATATGGCTAATAAATATAGCTTTTATGCATTGTCAATCATAATAACTTACTGAAATAACTGAAAACGTGATTGTGTGGGAAAAAATACTGAGCTTAAATTTAGAGTAAATATTTAAAAGTACACACAATCTTTTCAAATCTCATTGAATAAGAGCTAAGAATACGCTAAAATGATAAACATTTATTACTTAAATATTGTTGTTTTTCCTTCTCAAGCCACCCAAACCTATCAGTCCGCGGACGCTAAACGAAGAAAAATTTGGAATGGCCAAATGAGTCCATTCGAAAAGAGATAAGGTATTGAACCCTGGCTGACCACGCACTTACGACTGTGACGTGTCTCATAAATTATATCTAGGAATCGAACTTTGTATGTGTGACGATATAATTAAGCGATTGGGGAGTGAATTAATTTTGTATGGATGTAATGTTTTATGTCGTAGGACGAGATAGTGATTTCCAATTTGAGGTAATAAGTTCAACGCACAACATCTTTTTAAGAAGAATGTTATATGCATTTCTGATACAAACGATTAGTTTAAGAAGTAACTCGGCTCTTTGCGGCCTTCGTAATACCGGTAGCATCATCTCGCAATCTCGATTTAATTAAACGCGAAGCATGCAGGGAATCAAATTAGCTTCCCCAGTTTACATATCCCGTACAATACCACTTCTTTAATGAACTGCTACTATACATACATACATACATACATACATACATACATAAGGCCAGCAATTTTGAACGAATATAGCGACCATTGGGCGTAGGTCTAAGATCGAGACCAGGAATTAAGACCTACTCCACTGATAATAAGGCGTGACTTAGATATCCACGTATAGACCCCATCCCTCAAACAATGACATTAATAAAATACCGATCGAAAATACGCTAGTACTTCAAGACAATGAATACGTGAATACTCGACTCGGATAGCGCTGGTTGAAGATCCAAAGTTCGCTCAAAATTAATAGGGATCATCACCACTGAATCTAGAACGAATTCAAGTCAAGGGGGCACTGGATGCCTACTAAAGGGGTCGTTGAACGAATAGCTAATGTATTTTGACCAACACAGGCTCATGTTAAAGTAAGGCTTACTATTAGGCTTTATAAACAGTAGGTCTATAGCACTTCCACTGGATAACAGACAAGATGAATGTGCCGTGGATCTGTCGCTTGGTTAAGACAGAATACTGTCTGTTTTATGGTTGAGCACAAGTCTAAGATCGAGTACAAACTAAGGACTAGAGTTGAAAGCCTATGATTGGGCATCAAACAAACAAGTGGCACAAAAAGTACGTTGGACATAAAATGAAGTTCTATCTTTATGTGCGTAAATTGACCACATATGTTGTTTTTTCAAATTTATTCCGAGGAAGTACCTCATCTATATGCTGTCATTCATAATACAAATATGCAACTAAATACATCCTACATAAGCTGTTCATTGGTTGGTTACTTATTTGGGACAGTCATAATATAGTTAATGGATCTAACGTGCGTTTAAAAACATGGTATTCAGTGTGATAATAATCGTTTAATTAGTGTCGGGTCTCGTTTCAAAGACGTAGATCTATATGGGTGATGCACAATTTATTTATTTACGACATTCGTTTCAACAATATAGAGCCCTATATATATCAGTAAAGAAGTCGAGTTTGCTTCATTAATTGGTTTGACGTCATACAACGTTGCGTTGAAAATTAGCGCGTCTTGTGTGTATACAAGTATTACAAAATATACATTCATTTGTTAATTATTCAGTGGAATTGTACTTAACTTTCGGTAGCAGACAATTAAACTCTATAGATCATGATTCTTTCCATAGTTTATGCCTAATTAACGATATCCCGTGCCAAAATGGAGTGAAAATTACGTAATTTTCGTAGCATAATTACTGAATATCAAACACGAATATGTAATTACTTTTGCAATCAGAAAGAAGAGTTGTCATTTTTCAACTATTGCAAATAGTTTATTTTTGTGCAACCGTCTATTAACTGCATAATTAATCACTTTTCGGTGGTCACTTTTGATGCGTGGTCCGCGAAATGGCGCCAATAATAACGTCGTCAGACGCATGACGTCATGTCCGAATTCCACCGGAAATGACGTCATAATGTTTTGACCCCTACTTGTTTACATCTTAACCTTTTCGTACGATGTTTAGATGTAATATTTCAAGGTTCCTTATGTGCATACAAAATAGGCCCAAAATAGGCCCGCGGCACTCAACGTAGTATAACAAAATAGGCCCAAAATAGGCCCGTGGCACTTGGGGGGTTAAGCTTTCGAACCTACGTCGACATAAAAAACGTACGTCTGGAAAAGAGGGTCAAATTATCGCGTATCGGAAGCACGAAGGTTCTATGATTCAAGTTTGAGGATTGTTCTGCTCGCACGACAAAACAATTGAAGCACTACATCCCTTCGATGACCAGTTGTCGTAGGCCATTGTACTATTTGCAAGGTTTAAAAAAATTAAATGTAAGTGTTTTTTTTCTGTAGATAAATCACTCTAATTTCTCAATATTTCGACCTAACAAGGTCTTCTTCAGGAGGATGAAAACTTTAATTTTGTTCACATTGTTTTAGCTGTAAGTAGCATAGATGCATAGCTTGTTATGACGTTATGATGCATCTCCATGACGTCATGACGTCATTTCCCGCAATATTGAAAGATATGTCGTCATGACGTCACGACGTCATGCTACATTTGGCGTACTTCCCTGGAATTTAGTCCAGATGGGAATTTGGTGTTGAGTTTATTGATCCAGTCACTCTCTTTGATGAGGCGGAGTGACTTGGATCGGCCACGAACTTTTTCCAGAATGGTCACCTTAAGATTCTTAATTGAATGCCCCTTACTATTAAAATGAAAATATACTGCCCTTTCTCTGTTGAGTCGAATGTCTCGCAGATGTTCCTCCATTCTTTCTTTCAACTCCCTACCAGTTTCACCAACATAGACCGTTCTTTCACACGCTGTACATTCCAAACCGTATACAACATCCTTTTCGGTGCAGCTTATGTCCCTGTCTGATTTAATCTGACATGTCCTGCAGTTAGGTTGGCAAGATCGTCTATGTTGATGTATGTCCTTCCTCAGTTTACCATGGACTAGAATGTCTCCAAGGTTCCGGTCCCGCCTGTATGCTGCCATGAGTTCTTCCTTAGATACTTCCTGCATTCTTTCAGATTTATGTAACAGGCCCATGTGCTTATGTAGAATGGCCCCTATGTTGGGTAGTTGTTTTGCATATGTTACAACCAGGGGAACTCTGTTAGATTTACTTTGTTTCTGTTTGTACTGGAGTAATTGTTCCCTGGGTATAGCATCCACTCTCTGTAGCTGTGCCTCAATGTGTTTACCAGAGTAACCTCTTTTACGCAATTGTTGCTTGAGTTCAAGCCGTCTTTTCTTGTAATCTTCGTCGTTTTGGCAAATCCTTTTGATTCGTATGCCCAATCCGTATGGTACAGCCTTTTTAGTGTGAGGGGGGTGGTTGGACTTATTTTGAAGGTACAAGTGTTTATCTGTCGGTTTGCTATATAGGTCTGTTATCAGTCTACCATTCTCTAATCGCACATTTGTGTCGAGAAACTCTATGAGTGAATGACTGTATCGCAGCTCGATCTTGAAGTTATTGTGGATGCTATTAGCATATTCTATAATTGCTTTCAAGCTTTCTTCGCCATGGGTCCATAATCCAAATCCACCATCAATGAATCTCTTATAGAAGATGGGCTGTTTCTCAAACTCTGTTAATTTCCTATCCCAAGTACGCATATATGCACAAGCAAAGTTCTTTCCGAGTTTGGATCCAATGGCTGTTCCATCGGTCTGGACATAGTTGGTGTCATGAAAATGGAAAACATTATTATCTAAAACAGTCTCGATCATTTGGAGGACATGGGAAGATGGTAAAAGTGGTGATGTTCTAGATCTCAGTCCTTCTTCACAGGCTAACATGTCTTCTTGCTTCGGCACCGAAGGGTATAGTTTAGCAACATCAAAACAGAACAGAATGGTATCATCAGGCAATGGTTGTTGTACATCTCCAAGTTTTTTTAGGAAATCAGTAGTGTCCTTGATGTATGATGGGCTATTGGTAACAAATTCATTCAGCTCGTGTTCTGCCACTTCCGCCAGTCTTTCGGTAGGTGTGTTGATGCCGTTGACAATAGTGCGTAGAGGTACATCAGGCTTATGGATCTTAGGATTGCCTTTGAGCTGACCTGCTTGTGGATACCGGGGAATGAGGTACTGTTGCATGTTTTTAGTAATCACTTCATCCTTGCACATCTTATTCACCAGCTTTTTCACAATTTTTATAGATTTGTCAAAACGGTCTATATCAGTTGCTTCATATGAGTCACTCTTTTGCATTTCTTCCTTCAATCCGTTTATATAATATTCCTTATTCATTATAACTATACCCGATCTTTTATCGGCTGGTCGTATCACAATTTTATCATTATGCAATAACTCATGTTAAGCACTATTCTCAAAGATTGAAAGACTTGGACTTCTTCAGTCCAGCAATAATCTCATTCTTAACCACCTCTATGTACATGTCAAGCCAGGCGTCCCTTCCTCTGTTGGGTTACGCTCCTTACAGCGCTTTGATTTCACTATATCGTTCTATTAACCTGGAAACGATGTAGTTTCGGGCGATGCAATTGGAGAGTACTGTTGGGTGTGAAATTACTCTCCTTTTTCTCGGTAAACTTCTCCGGCTCACTTATTTTAATCTGGGGCTAACAATTGTCACTTTACATAGAACTAAAGAGCACATTTATTTAGTGATTTCTGACCTTAACACAATGTGCATTTGCTAAATGATTTTATTTTACAGCGATACTCCTTTTTCTTTTCAGTTCATTGTTAGTTATTACGTGCTAGTTTTGCGTTGTTTTGAGTTTGTTCTTGTTTCTAGTTTATTGTTTAATTTCAGTTTGTGTTACTGCTAATGTTTCCAGTTTACTGTTTTGAGTTTGTTTTGTATCCAGCTCATTGTTTATTTCAGTTTGTGTTATTGTTGATGTTTCCAGTTTACTGTTTTGAGTTTGTTCTTGTATCCAGTTCGTTGTTTATTTTCAGTTTGTTTTATTGTTTATGTTACCAGTTTACTGTTTTGAGTTTGTTCTTGTATTTAGTTCATTGTTTATTTTCAGTTTGTGTTATTGTTGTTTACGTTTCCAGTTTACTGCTTTGAGTTTGTTCTTGTACATATTTAGTTATATAGTTTCAGTTTGTGTTTTTGTTCACGTTACAAGTTACAGTTTTGAGTTTGTTCATGTGTACAGTTCATTGTTTGTTTTAAGTTAGTGTTATTGTTTAATTTGCCTGTTTACTTGGAATTTCAGGGGTGCCGTCGTACCATCGTTGTTGCACAATATACCGTCGCTGTTTCGCCATCGTTGTTTCTCCATCGCGCCATCGTTGTTTCACCATCATACCATCGTTGTTTCACCATCATGCGAACTTTGTTTCATCATCTTGCCATCATTGTTTCATTATCGTACTACCATCGTTGTTTCACCATCTTATCGTCGTTGTTTCACTATTGTACCATCGTTGTTTTACCATCTTACCACCATTGTTTTACCATCGTACCATCGACTTCTAGTAGTGATGCGCAGTAAAATTCGCTTTTGTTTAGCTGCAGGAAAGATGTTGCAAGACTCGGATGCGGAAGGTACGTGCATAATGTTAATTAAATAGAAAACTTTGGCATTGTTCATTCCCTTAGTCATAACTGCATTAGGTTTCAATCTATAATGTGAAATTGTGTATTAAATGAGTAGTACTAATTATATTATTCGATAGAACCAGTAATATAACTATTTTGAGTGGTATACTACATAAAACCAAAGGGGTTCGACCCGATAAAAATATATTTCACATCTATACTATGAATATATAAGACAGGGGTCTTTCTTTATGACTGGCCCTCATATACCCAACTCAACATTATGTCCAATATTTTAAACAAGCCGAATACAATCATTTAATTTGTACTGCACACTTCAAGACAATATAATATTATACATAAAAAATACAACTTTTATCAATACACGTACACAATGTCGCCTGTGTCGAGCATAGAATGTTCGCAAAATGCGTAAAACCCGGTTTGACGACATAACCCTGCACAGACAGAATCTAGAAAACGGCCTTCGATAAAGAAGAGAAATCATTATTTACACACGATCTCAGGAAATTAGTATGGCGATTTGATAGAGGAACATATTTGGAGCAACTCACCGACACTCGTCCGTTTATGTACAGCTTAGCTAGACGAAAGCAGCAATTCAACAACATTGACTGAAAACAATTCGCCGACTTTTGCCATTTTGACAGTGACAGCACGGCTTTTGTTACGAGTTATTTGATTGGCTGAAGAGTTGCATGGTATTACCCGAACACCAATCATTTTCTATATTGTCACATGATCCGTCACATGATACTACAAATGGTCGAAATGAATGTAAATATTAGAAATTGAATATCGGTTCTCCCTGAACTCGGATTATCGTCTATTTAAGCGGAACAGAAACATATAGGTGGCGGTAAGTTGCAAAAAATATGTCCCACTATCAAATCGTCGTACTAATATCCTGAGATCGTGCGTAAATAATGATTTCTCTTCTTTATTGAAGGCCGTTTTCTAGTTTCTGTCTGTGCATGGTTATGTCGTCAAACCGGGTTTTACGCATTTTGCGAACATTCTATGCTCGACACAGGCGACATTGTGTACGTGTATTGATAAAAGTTGTATTTTTTATGTATAATATTATATTGTCTTGAAGTGTGCAGTACAAATTAAATGATTGTATTCGGCTTGTTTAAAATATTGGACATAATGTTGAGTTGGGTATATGAGGGCCAGTCATAAAGATAGATCCCTGTCTTATATATTCATAGTATAGATGTGAAATATATTTTTATCGGGTCGAACCCCTTTGCATAAAACTAGGAAATCATTCTGAGTTACTCAATGCGGATGCGTCCGAGTCACCAAAGCACAAGTGAACGAGTCGCTAAAACAGCAGAGAGTGATTTGATATTGAGGGCTTGACTGGAACTGTCTGCTTGCAAAACAATGAATTCGTTGATACAATAATAACTAGCGTTATTTCTCAGACCTGGACTGAATCACTCAATGCTGAAGCGTCCGAATCACAATCATGCGTACGTTGTTGCATTTAACCGAACACAATCACCTGAAGTGGTCGATTCGTTTCAAGGCAAAGAGTGAGTTTGACATTGACTGCGTTGGGTGAACAATTTAACTTCTTCATACCACGGTGCAGCAAAGTGCACATCTTGTCTGTTAACTATTCATGGAAGGATATGATTTTCGTTGGCCGGTATTCGAACCCGTATGCAAGCCTACTGCACTAACCAATAGTCCATGGCCATATGTTCTCATACCTCGTGTTGTGGTTCAATGATGTTTAGCTTTTGTTAAACATTTTGTACATAAACACTCTTTTGTACTTCACAGATGTACTTTCGGTGGGTGTACATATGTATATGTTCCTGCACATTTGCGAGAAAACAAAAAACGAAGATAGAGAAGTATAAAACTATAAACCAAGAATACGAAAATCCAGGACAGATAGTACAATATTTGTAGAATAGAATAATCAAGGACACAGAAAACAAATAACGATCAGACTTCATATTTAGACTGACAAACACGGCGAACTTGTTGGAACCTGAATGAATATAATAGTCTAAATCAAAGTGGAGAAGATTACCTGATGACCAGTTTCCGATGACTATTCATAATTATATGTGTTAGCTTTCAAAGTAGATTATGTTGGTTGTGCTCATTTCAACTGTGTATTTTTAAGATCTGATTTTTAATTCCAGAAGCATTGAATGATTTGAATTGAGTAGATAAACTGTTTTATCTTGAATATTTTGAGCGTTTGGCATATTTGTCAAAGCGAAAGTAGATAAGGGTAAAATCAACACTGAAGCCGTCCGCGCGTCTGTACAAAATTGTCTACCGTCTTTGACGAACAATTTGTTTCTGAAACGTAACCCCCTGTTAAGTTGGTCTTATTGTGTAGTTGAAATGTTGAAATACACTTCTTTTCAATGATGTATGTCTGTCAAATGGCCATAGACTTTAACATGATACAATCTGGGGCTAACAATTGTCACTTTACATAGAACTAAAGAACACCTTTATTTAGTGATTTCTGACCTTAACACAATGTGCATTTGCTGAATATTTTGATTTTACAGCGATACTCCTTTTTCTTTTCAGTTCATTGTTAGTTATTACGTGCTAGTTTTGCGTTGTTTTGAGTTTGTTCTTGTTTCTAGTTCATTGTTTATTTCAGTTTGTGTTATTGTTGATGTTTCCAGTTTACTGTTTTGAGTTTGTTCTTGTATCCAGTTCGTTGTTTATTTTCAGTTTGTTTTATTGTTTATGTTTCCAGTTTACTGATTTGAGTTTGTTCTTGTATTCAGTTCATTGTTTATTTTCAGTTTGTGTTATTGTTGTTTACGTTTCCAGTTTACTGCTTTGAGTTTGTTCTTGTACATATTTAGTTATATAGTTTCAGTTTGTGTTTTTGTTCACGTTACAAGTTACAGTTTTGAGTTTGTTCATGTGTACAGTTCATTGTTTGTTTTAAGTTAGTGTTATTGTTTAATTTGCTTGTTTACTGGGAATTTCAGGGGTGCCGTCGTACCATCGTTGTTGCACAATATACCGCCGCTGTTTCGCCATCGTTGTTTCTCCATCGCGCCATCGTTGTTTCACCATCATACCATCGTTTTTTCACCATCATGCGAACTTTGTTTCATCATCGCGCCATCGTTGTTTCATTATCGTACTACCATCGTTGTTTCACCATCTTATCGTCGTTGTTTCATCATTGTACCATCGTTGTTTTACCATCTTACCATCATTGGTTCACCATCGTACCATCGCCTTGCAGTAGTGATGCGCAGTACAATCTGCTTTTGCTTAGCTGCAAGAAAGTTGTTGCAAGACTCGGATGCGGAAGGTACGTCCATAATGTTAATTAGATAGAAAACCTTGGCGTTGGACATTCCCTTAGTCATAACTGCATTAGGTTTCAATATATAATGTGAAAGAGTGAATTAAATGAGTAGTAATAATTATATTATTCGAGAGAATCAGTTATAACTATTTCGAGTCGTATACTGCATAAAACGAGAAAATCATTCAGAGTTACTCAATGCTGATGCGTCCGAGTCACCAAAGCACAAGTGAACGAGTCGCTAAAACAGCAGAGAGTGATTTGATATTGACGGCTTAACTGGAACTGTTTGCGTGCAAAACACTGAATTTGTTTATAAAACAATAACTAGCGTTATTTCTCAGACTTGGACTGAATTGCTCAATGCTGAAGCGTCCGAATCACAATCATGCGTACGCTGTTGCATATAACCGAACACAATCACTTGAAGTGGTCGATTCGTTTCAAAGCAAAGAGTGAGTTTGACATTGACTGCCTTGGTTGAACAATTTAATTTTTTCATATCACGGTGCAGCAAAGTGCACATCTTGTCTGTTAACTATTTATGGAAGGATATGATTTTCGTTGGCCGGTATTCGAACCCGTATGCAAGCCTACTGCACTAATCACTAGTCCATGGTCATATGTTCTCAAACCTCGTGTTGTGGTTCAATGATGTTTAGCTCTTGTTGTACATTTTGTATATAATCAATATTTTGTACTTCACAGATGTACTTTCGGTGGGTGTACAAAGGTATATGTTCATGCACAATTGCGAGAAAGAAAAATCGACGATAGAGAAGTATAAAACTAGTACGTGTAACCAATAATACGAAAATCCAGAACAGATAATACAATATTTGTAGAATAGAATAATCAAGGACACAGAAAACAAATAACGGTCAGACTTCAGGGCAGTTCAAATATGTGTCAAGACATTTAGTCGGCGAACTTGTTGGAACCTGAATTAATATAATAGTCTAAATCAAAGTGGATTGGAAAAATATATACAAGATTACCTGATGACCGATTTTCGATGACTACATATAATGTATATGTGTTGGCTTTCATAGTAGATTATGTTGTTTGTGCTCATTTTAACTGTGTATTTTTAAGATTTGATTTCTAATTCCAGAAGCGTTGAATTATTTGAATTGAGTAGTGAATCAGTTTTATCTTGAATATTTTGTACAAAATTGTCTACCGCCTTTGACGAACAATTTGTTTCTGAAACATAACCCCCTGTTAAGTTGGTCTTATTATGTAGTTGAAATGGTGAAGTACACTTCTTTTCAATGATGTATGTCTGTCAACTGGCCTTAGACTTTAACAAGATACAATCTGGGGCTGACAATTGTCACTTTACATAGAACTAAAGAACACTTTTAATTAGTGCTTTCTGACCTAAACACAATGTGCATTTGCTGAATAGTTTGCTTTTACACCGATGCTCTTCCTGTTCAGTTCATTGTTAGTTAATACGTGCTAGTTTTGCGTTGTTTTGAGTTAGTTCATGCTTCTAGTTCATTGTTTGTTATACATTTTGTATATAAACACTCTTGTTTACTTCACATATGTACTTTCGGTGGGTGTACATAGGTATATGTTCCTGCACAATTGCGCGAAAACAAAAATCGACGATAGAAAAATATAACACTCATACTGTAATACATTGTAACCAAGAATACGATAACCCAGGACAGATACTATTAGTACAATATGAAGAATAGAAGTAAAGAACACTTTTATTTAGTGATTTCTGACCTTAACACAAGGTGCATTTACTGAATAGTTTGATTTTACAGCGATGCTCCTTTTTTATGCCCCCGTATCGATAGATAGTGATTCACCTGTCCGTCCGTCCGGTTAACCCAAATGTACCTTTTCTTCTATTATCAAAATGGCTTGCTACAAAGTTTCCATACTTGCATGGATGTTGTATATGAACACTCTCCACAGGCATGTATCTCCTGACCCCATTTTGACCTTTACCTTGACCTAATTTTGGACTTAGACTTACTGAAGGTAAAAAGTCCTTGTTAACCCAAATGGACCGTTTCTTCTAGCATCATTATTACTTGCTACAAAGCGTCCATTCTTGCATGGATGTTGTATATGAACACGCTCCACACGCCTGTATTACCTGACCCGATTTTGACCTTCACCTGAACCTAATTTTGGACTTAGACTTATTGAAGGTAAAAGTTCTTGATTAACCCAAATGGACCGTTTCTTCTAGCATTATGATGGCTTGCTACAAAGGTTCCATACTTGCATGGATGTTGTATATGAACACTCTCCACACGCCTGTATCACCTTATCCCATTTTGACCTTCACCTTGGCCTAATTTCGGACTTACACTTATCGAGGGTAAAAATTCTTGGTTAACCCAAATTGACCGTTTCTTCTATCATCATTATGGCTTGCTACGAAGCTTCCATACTTGCATGTATGTTGTATATAAACGCTCACCACATGCTTGTATCACATTACCTCATTTTGACCTTCGCCTTGACCACGAGTGAACGAGTCGCTAAACCATGTGTAACATCGTTTTTGTACAGTTTCTATATGTGTAGCATCGTTTTTGTATCGTTTCTGTGTGGGTAGTATCGTTTCTGTATGTATAGCATCGTTTTTGTATGTGTAGCATTGTTCTTGTATGTGTAACATCGTTTCTTTATTTATAGCATCGTTTGTGTATGTGTTACATCGTTTCTGTATTTGTTACATCGTTTCTGTATTTGTTACATCGTTTCTGTATTTGAAACATCGTTTCTGTATTTGAAACATCGTTTTTGTCAGTGTAACATCGTTTCTGTATTTGAAACATCGTTTTTGTCAGTGTAACATCGTTTCTGTATGTGCAATCTGATTAAAAGTATATCCTCAAAGCTGCTACGCATGAGGTAAGGAAGATCAAGTACTTTAGTCAGACTGCTGTATGTGTAGCATGGCTTTTGTAGGTGAAACAAATTATTTTGGACTAAACACTCAACTTAATACTTCTGCATGGTGCGTCTTTGTATTCAACTCTAAAAGATTACTGTTTCATGCGATTCTCGGAACTGCAAAACTGTACATCATCGTATGGCATCGCTAGACTCTGCATTGGAACACTTGATTTGGAGAAGAACTGATTTGGAGAGGGTTTTGTTTACAAATGAAAGTAGAACTATATATAGCCTACTACATGTAGTTTAGAACTGCATGGTAAATGTTTATACGAGGGGTGATCGCGAAGTTCGTGTAATTTGCTTATAAATTATTTATATTTAGTTAAATATTGATGAAACTTCACTATCTGGATGACCAACATGATTGAAGTTGAAATATAGAACGGAAGAAACATCCGCCAAGTTATGCGACAATTAACGGTACCCTTGGCAACGTTACTACACGTGGTTGCCGCACACCAAAATTGCTACATTTTTCATCTTTCGTTCTCCTGAAACAATGCCGTTTTTAAAGACTTATGTGTGACTAATATTCACGCAAATATAACACATCATACGTCGACGTCATGGGGTCATTTCCATAAAATATAATGTTGTTTACTACATCCGCTATCAAATTAGCACTGTGTTTATCTGAACAGATAATGAAACGGAAACAACGTTATGACTTCAACGGGTGACACTGAATTGACTGAAACAAATGAAAAGATGAAAATGTGCGATAATTTAAAACGTACAGTCCGACAGTTACCAACAAACAACACAGACGATTCAATGTGCACAGAAGATCGACTGAAGTCAACAATAGAGAAATTGTGCCGTCGACAGTGATTCCGTGTGTACGTGAAAAGTGCGAGGAATCATCCAAAAAGATAGACGAAAATCCATTAGACGGATAGTCAGCGAGCTCGAGAAATCTCCTTTAACTATGTATGGGTTATGTACGAAAGAGCTAGGTATGCCGAAAACCAGACAATCGTAGCCTTGTGTTGTGACTTTGTGGGGAAGTGCTCCATACAGTGGACCTACATCGCGTTTAACGTTATGTGACGTCTTTTAGTTTTCTGGTGTGCGGCGTCTATGCAAAGTGACTGTTTAAGAATCGTCGTTACTATGTAACTGTTTGATATATTTTTCTAATTTTTATAAGAGAGTTTGATAATGCATAAAAGATTGTGATGGTATTATCGATTATTCCTTATGAGCAAAACAACTCGATTCACAACAAAATTACACGAACTTCCCGATCAACCCTCGTATATCCGAAGCAGACACGTACGGGGAATGTGTGCTCAGTGAAACATGATAGAATATTCATTCATTCATTCATTCATTCATTCATTCATTCATTCATTCATTCATTCATTCATTCATTCATTCATTTATTCATTCATTCATTCATTCATTCATTAAATAAATAAACAATTCATTCATTCATTCATCTTATTCATTCATTCATTCATTCATTCATTCATTCATTAAATAAATAAACAATTCATTCATTCATTCATTCATCTTATTCATTCATTCATTCATTCATTCATTCATTCATTCATTCATTCATTCATTCATCTTATTCATTTTATTCATAAGATTTTCTAGCCTGCTATAAATTATTTGATTAGTTATGTACAAGCGAGGAATAAAAAACACAGTGTTCTTCTGCCTTTAAAAAGTAACTAGAACTACATCCAATCAAATATTCGTCAGTCAAACGTTCAATCCTTCCAGTGAATAAAAAGGGGAGGTAATCGTCATGTTCCGTATATCGGATGTCCGGTTTGATTTGGGCCTTTAACTTTTCTATGCAACTCTTCAAAATAGAGGTAAAACAGGAAAATATCAACAAAAATATTAAAAGTATGTTATTTAAAAACCGAACTAAACAGTACTTTATCAGTCATGTCATTCTGTTATGAAAGGTTTGCGTTTTGTATCACTTCTTTTTTAAATGAATTGCTACCGTATTTAGTATGCGCTTTCGAAACTCAGCACTGGGGCAGTGGACGTCCGAAATGATGTTTGACTTTGTTCAGAATTTGTTGTTTGATTTATGGAATAACTATATAATTTTATACACAGGTTTCAGAAATCGCTCCTACTTCTGTTGATAAAACTTCTTTTCTTCCTACGCTGCAGGTAGTCAGCGCCACCTTAGCTAAAGTTAGTCAAACCATTTCGACACAATCTATACAGTGATGCCCGTGTAGTCACAGGGTATTGATGCCTATTATTTTAATGCGTGTGCGACCGCCTTATATCTCATATACGAATAAAGGGAAATAACGCTACATTGTAGTGGTATTTGATTTCAACGTAATAAACACACATAAACAAAGATATGGAGAAAATCCTCTTGCTATTCGATAGAAATATGATTTACCTGCAAGCAACACCAATCAAAATGATCGTCAGGTCTAAATTAAGCGAGAAATTAACAAAACTGTCACAGAATCACGCCATTTTTCGCAAAAAATAATATGCGTCAATACCCTGTGCGTGTAGTGGCTGGACCGTCAGAATTTAAAGCAGCCACTTGCAGACAGCTTATCTGTCAGCTTAAAGTAAACCGGTCAGTTTCATAACTTCTGCCGATGTTAACTGGTCTGCAAAATATAGTTCATCAATTCCAGCATGCGGATCACATCAGTTGTACCTGAAATTGTGACCTGTGAACGTATTTTCATAATAGGGGAATTCCCCAAGGTCGCGAATTCCCCGTAACGATTACATGCGAAAACGCACGATTGTTGTTGTAGTTTTGCATTCGCTAACGCCGTTATTTTTTTGACAGACCGGATCTCTATGGTAACTAGGTAGACGGACTCTTGCTTCTGACTTCCGGTAGCAGGAATTTGATACCCAGAAATCGATAACCATTCTTGATTCTATTTTAATTTTTTAAATGTGGAACATAAATAACAATCATAGTAAAAGACCAGAATAAAACTATAATTTAATATTTATAGAATAAATTTATTATCCTTCTTACCTATAATTTCGAAAATTCCTATCGTTTCGTGAACAATATTATGACGTATTTCCTCCGAAAGCGCGTGTCCGAATTCCAGTCAAATACTTGCCGGAAGATTTTTGATCGCTATTGAAAACGCAAGAATGCGCAGTAAACAGGTAAATATACTTAAATATAATATAAATCAACAACAGTTACCTAAAATCACGCCTTATTTATCGTTGTTACCATGGAATTTGTTCATTTTAATGTTTTTATCAATATTGTTTACATGGCGTCCGCTACAGCTGTGTTTCAGCGGGTCACGTGATCAAATTAGTCTTCCTCAGAAAGCGCTTGGGTAAATTTGAGGCCCCGCATGGTGTGTCATTATGTGTTTAGTATGTTACGAATGCCAATCAAAATCCAATTAAGAAATGTATTGAATGCATGCTATTTGTTGCCAGTCAAGATCCAATAAATCAATAAAATCACTAACAATTATAGTTGTCTTACATGAATTCGATGAAATAACACTATCTTTTGTAGATCTACATGTAGAATGCAATAAATCTGGGCCTACTATGCAACTATTTTCGTTATTTTCAGCTAAAACCATCTAAAAGTCATGGGAAATATAAATGTTATGACCCTGAAAAGTTGAAGTTGGCTTTGTCAGATGTCAGAAGAGGTGGTGTTTCCATTCATAAAGTGTCATTAGAGTATGACATCCCATATCAGACATTAGCTGACAGGGTCAAAGGAAAAGTGGACCCAGAGAATGTAGGAAATGCCACTATATTAACAAGAGAAGAAGAACTTAGGCTGGTGGAAGAGGCTGAACGTAGTGCCAGGTTGGGATATGGGTATACGAACAGAGCTCTTCAGAAGACCGCTGGTGAACTAGCGTATAAGTTTAATAGAAGAACAACTGACAAACCATTAAGTAATTGTTGGTTATACGGTTTCATGAAGAGATGGCATGATAGAATAGCGTCATTTAAGCCTGCTGCTCTCGAGGCCAGTAGGGCCAAGAATGCTACGCCAGAAATCGTAAAAACATATTTCAAAAACTTGTATAAGACCATAAATGATAACGGTTTACAGGACAAACCAGGAATGATATATAATATAGATGAGACAGCAATCAGTCCCGAGCACAGACCGCCAAACATTATTACACCAACAGAAGGCAAGGCACAGGCGATTACCTCTCCAAGATCTGGTAGTACCACCCTAATTGGATGTGCCAATGCATCTGGCAACCACCTACCACCTTACTTTGTGTTCAAAGGTTTGTGTAGTACTTATATGAAAAAACATTTTGGCTTTTACATAATAAGTAATGTATGCACTATGCAGTGTTTTATGGTAAATTTAAGTATTCAAACTAACAGTATCTATTAAAATGTATATGTATTGATTATCTGTTAAACCAAATAATAACAAAAAATACTAAATGTGAACCAATGCATATACTTACAGGCAAACGGATGAATGATGACCTGATGAAGGGTACCTCACCTGGGTCGAGGTATGTCATGTCTGACTCTGGCTGGTCGACGACTCAGGTATTTAAGGACGTCCTTGAAAATCATTTCCTGAAACACGTATCAAGAGATCCTGAGCAGCACGTTCTTCTGGTAATGGATGGTCATTCAACCCACACATCAAGACTGATGATCGAATGGGCCCTTGAGAGGGAAATAATCCTATTCATTCTACCAGCACACACATCGCATATACTACAGATGTTGCTGTGTTCTGGCTCTTCCAGAGGTTCTACTACAGCGAATGTGCTTCATACATGAAGTCGAACATGGGGAAGGTAGTTACACGGCATGTCTTGACTTTAAGATTGACATCAATGATTGTTGATTTGTACTTATTTAGATTCAATTTACACCCAATGAAATGTTGATTTAAAAAATGATGCAATTGGTGAAACACATGTTTAAATATGGCCAATGAGGTATTTACATAAATGCGCATCCATATTTGATTCCAATGTTAATTTGGAGTTTGTATTTCAGATACGACATGGGTGCAATAGCCTGCAAGGCCTATTTGAAGGCCATGAACCCATGGAATATAGTATCGGCCTTCAAAAAAACAGGAATTTTCCCCATGAATAAAGATGCGGTGCCTGAAGAAAAACTTCTTCCATGCGAGGCTTTCAGGGACCATTCACCACTGGACAAGCTAAAGGCAATCGAGGGAGGAAGCGCCGCCGTAGATGAATACCTCAGGAGTTAGCTGAACGATACAAACACAAATTCACCATCTCCATGCAAGTGTAAATTGAAAAGAATTAGGAAAAAACAAACCCAAGTGGTAGAGAAATCACAAGTCAGGTCAGTTAATTTACCAATATTCTCTGAAACTTTCTATATGCATATGTACGATTTAAATATGTATCCACCCTTGGCTAACATTTATGTAAGACGCACAATTTAAATTATTTTCTAACAGGTATTCTTAGAGGAGATGAACACGTATGAAGACTGTGATAAGGAGAATAGACAGCCGGATGAGCCATTAGCTGAGGAAGCAACACAGCTTACCAACCCCAGACCCAGTACAAGTGGTATTATCACGATTGTTGACCCATGTTCATCATCAATATCATCCGAAGACGAAGATGACACAGACGTTTGTTGTGTCTGCAATAGGTTCTCTCCACCTAATCTAAATGACAATCCCCACTTGAAAATCGTTAATTGGGGGACAATGTGACTTGTGTGGGCACTGGGTTCATTTAGTTTTCTGCCATGCAAAACGGGTAATTAGGAGAGGTGACCAATTTGTGTGTTGCCATTGCCAGTAGCAGTTGTTATATAACGTTGACTGTTAAGTGTATATATGTTTGTACATGTTTCAATGTTATTTATTTTGATAACCAATCTATATTATTTTGATAATGAAATAGATTTTTTGTTGAATAATTATTCACCTGCTTGGCTTTTAGTATCTCATTTATTGCCACAAAGTACAAGTGATAAAATTAAAACCTGTTGAAAACATGCATGCATACTATTGTTTTTATGGATACCTCTAGCAGGGCCTCAATATCATCTCGTGAATAGCCCAAACAGTCATCCAATCAGAATTCCCGAAACCATCGGAAACTGCTACAAGATCTGGACTTCCGGTGAGCTGTTGTTTTTTACGACAATTCAATGTTTACATCGATATTAAATGGAAATTGATCTTGCAAATAATAATCAAGATATTTTTTAATGTTTTTGAAGAAATATTATGAACTAAAAATAACTCTCTCCGCGCATGCGCAGTAACAACTATTTACGTTCCCGAAACTACAGGAAAGCATGCTATACCAAAAAAACTTTAAATAAAAAAAATAAATCAGTCCTCCATGGTTGCTGCGCAACCCGTCTTTTAAATGAGAAACACTAATTTCTATATGTTTGGAGTCAAAAATGTCAGCCATTTTTTTGCCCGCTTCGGAAGGAAATTTTAACATTTTCAGTGCATAAACGATGCTACAAACTGTTATGAGACACATGATTACTCTGAGATAACGAAGTAAGTCCAGCGGGAATCATTCATATGTGCGAAATATCAACCAATCTTAAGAAAATCTAATAAAACGACACATGTTCCGGCTACTTGAAGTGAAGTTGACATGTTCCGGTTACTTCCTTTGCAAAGCGGTTACTTCCCTTTGCAATACAATTAGTATAAAGTCCGTTTCGGGTCTTTACATATCCAGACCGGACTGATATTTCCACATCGTAGTTGTAGGTTAATGTAAAGGAAGTAAAACGAATGCATTTTCGTAATTCCTCGTCGAGATGTAATAAAAAATCCCTCCAAAATCGTCAACAAATGTAAAAATATTCGCGGGATAAAGGTCGCGAAAACTATAATTACATGTTGTTGTGATTGGATACAATAAAACCCGGAATTTTCCGTCTGAATATCTTTTATGTTTTGACGATTTGCAACAGGATTTATTTAACAAGAAAAGGTGATTAAGATTAAAGATGTTTGATAATTAATCGGAATGTGATTAATTGAAATGAAAATATGCTTTTCTCTGGAACAAAAGTAATGTCTGATATGCTCATGCAACCCATTATAAAAAGGTAAAATATCAAATTAGGCCTATTTGAAATCAGTTATTATATATGTGTTTATATCTAATTATATGTAAACTAGTAACCCCTGAATTAAGTAGACCTAGAATTAAACAAATTGAAAAACGTGCGTTATCCACAGACAGATATATTTTCATTTTGATTGGGTTGACAATTGTTCATTCGGACAACATTTTTATTTCTGCCAGTCCGAATAACTGAAAGCCTTTTAAAGTTTTCGCATCTGAACTAAAGACTACTCACTAGTGTCAAAGACCTGATGGAAAATTCCCTACTTGATGCAGTGCATTTGTTCATATTATCATGTATGATCGAGTTCCCACCTTGAACGTAGCATATCGTGGTGGTATGGGTTGTGGCGCGGTTTCAGAAATGGCGCACCTGAGATTAATGGTTATTTCTTGTGTTTAACACCCAGTATATTTTTGGAAGGATGCATGGTTTAGGTCTGTAATGCAAATAAACAATGCTTAAAGTGAAATTTGTTGCTTTTAGAACTTGAAAGGTATGCTGTACCCATATTTGTTGGAATTTCTTATGACACTTTATTCCTCAAACATTGTAATACCGCAATTTTGTAAAATGAAATTTTAACTTCAATTTTTTTTGTAAAGAGCGCTGGCATCCATGTTCACACCAACATGATTAAAATGTCCTACACACCTATCAAACACAGAAAGTGGTGTCAAGAAGAATGTAACTTTCTTATTCTGAAAAACTGAAAAAACTAGTCAAAATCTGAAATAATCTGTTCTGTAAATTTTGTTAATATCAACTGTCATTGATATTTTTGGCATTCCCGAGTCAAGTTGGTTACAGATCTGACTCTGCAGATGCCTTGAATGAGGCATACATGACAGTTCAAGATGATTTTACGCCTGTTAGGACATCTTCAAGTTGTCTTGGTGACTCAAAAAGTTTAATGACAATATGTAACCAGTGCAATTCTGTCTCGATACTAAATATTGATTTATTATCTAAGAAGAAGTATACAAAGTAAGCTAACTATTATATAAAAATGGACTATATAGCCATAAAATAAAATTGGAAACAACTACATCATGAATCCTTTTATTTTTTACCACTAGGGACCTACAGGATAGGTGTGCCATTTCATATCACGCGGACTTGACATAATAAGCTGAGCGTGTCATTCATTGTAATGGTCATACAACATGCATTGATAGAATTGACTATTGATATTTAGTGTCAACATGTTCCCATTGAATTGCCCTATCATTGCTCAATCACTTTAATTATGAACGTTTTATATTAATAACAAAATAACGACGTAAACTGTTAAGTGCGCCATTTCCAATACCACGGGGATACCACCAAAACCAGCAACAACGTTGTTAATTACCAAATATGTCTACTAAGACATGCCTAGGAAAAACAATCTTGAAAATTGAACTGTCCTGGGTCCGCATGGCATAAGATTGCGTCATCATTTGTCTCCCTTGATTTTATTTACGTATTGAGGAACCAGTCCGTTTCGACCATGACCTTTAGTGGAAAAGTGTAAACAAACAGACGATGGCTAAAAATTTGATGTAAAAATGATCATGCGGCATAATTTGATCGCTAATCAAACGAAACTATTTGGCATTACAAAATTTGACACATTTTTCAATGGATCGGTAATTATCTTATTCCTTATATTAATGAAATGCTACTTGATTCATTCATGGATTAGATGGTCAACTTTAACATTCTTTCATTCGTTTTTTCTGCTTAAAATGGAGATATTGAAAGCAGTTCCACTATAACGATTACTAAGGTATCACAATTTCAACATTCTTGGTTTAAACCCATTTTCCGGGATTACGGAATTAACTGAGCGACAGTGTGTGAGATATTCTGAATATACGTCAGGGTGGTTAAAGCATATAGCGTATAGAGCAACCAGATATATTAATCGCGATTATTTTAGCCAAATGATAAGAATTTGTAAAAAGTCTAACTTGAACACAATGATAACACTATTTGACGATCTTGCTGACAATAGTTTTGCCTAAATAATATGTTCAATTTGAAAAATGTGTATATTTTCTCGTCATCGGTATCGAGCTACGGAAGTGGCAGTGATGATTCTACAGAAATGTACGAGGTGCTCCGAATGGCTACCCCCTGACCGTGAAATTTCGAATCCAGAGAAACGGGTTTTATCCTGTAATGTCGATATCAAGAATGCTAAGTGCTTTGGCCTGACAGTGATGTGAACTCATTGAAAGTTGTTTGTTTACATAGGTCCCTGTGGTCGATAATAGCCTCTGGCCAAGTACTGGTAGATAGGGCTGTGTACCGGTTTACGATATAAATCAAATACCGGTATTTTGCGTTCGATCGATACATCGAATCGAACGTTTCTGTATCGATGAAATAATCGATCAACAACAAATACACATGAAAGCCAATAATATCCCCATTCAAGTCGAGTTTTTTCGATGTTCACTCAGTGTTTCGTCACAATATTCAAACAAAAACTGCTGTGAAATTAACCGCTCGTGGCTTATATAAGCAATTGATACCAAATACTATAAAACATGTGTAAACATGTGTAAACATGTGTAAACATGTGTAAACAGAGTAAACCACAAACCTTTGTGTTACATGTCTTGTTTTAATTGTGCTCTGCAAGTTAAATAGATATTGCAAGCTTAAATACCTTCCTATTTAGACGTTTTATTGCTTAAAGAAAATATCATATGATATATCGAATATCGATAATTTGTATCGATACAAATATCATATTGATCATTCTAACCGATACGCAGCCCTACTGGTAGATAGTTATTCCTAGACTTGGGTGGCTTGAATCTTCTTGTTTGAAACTATTGTTCAGTTTTGTTTCAAGTACATCCCAGTGGTTTAAGTTTTTCAAAATCTTTTTGTTCCCAACTACTGGATGATTAAAAAAGTTTAACTTTTGAACCAACGGTTTTACCCCTGTGGGTCAATTTTGGCCCCTGTGTTGGTTGTGCTTGTTTTGACATTTGTGTAGTTTGTGTTCTTCAGACATGGTTTTGTATGGAAAGTTGTACAGTTCATAAGAAAAGTGACAACAAAATATTTCTGTAATTCTGGAAAACTTTATTAAGCAGGAAATAAATTGAAAATCTGTGACAAAAGCGTACATGGAGATATGATATATACAGGGGTTCTACAGTTATAGAATAATTTAGATTTTCTGCACAAGCAGAAATAATCTTTTCTGCAGAAAATAAACGTTATTTGAAGAAAAAAATCAAAGTATTGACTATATTATTGTCAATTGAAATTTCATAAGCTGAATACAATGTATTGTTTGAAAACAGTTTTGGTGTAGGGATGTGTGATAATGGCACTTGAAACAGACAAGCGTCTTATTATCAGGATCGGGCATTATAGTGCCTCAGTAGCACCCCTGAATACAATACATGAAAATTATAAGATGTACTATAAGAACACAAATAAATTTTAAAGATAAGTGGAAATTAGAGAATTACTAAAAGATAAGCAGATAGTGATAATTATATAATAAACTCAATATTTTACTTTAAACCATAATATTTACAAGGTTACATGGTTTACTTCTGATTATTACAACATTAATTTTGTCCTTCACATGTAAAAAAAACTATTCTATTAGTAATTGTAGTCCAGATTTAGTTACTGTTCTGTATATAAATCTACAGGGGGGTACCTTCCTATAAGCCATATACATGTAAGTCGCGGCCTACACTTTTCACAGAAATTGAAAAAATAAAAATGCAATAAAATCAATAGCACTATAAGGGTTGATTTTTAATCTGAAAACAGTCCAGGGAACATGTACAACAGTATATTATGTTTTAAAAAGATTCCTGGGACGTGTGCCCCCCCCCCCCCACAATTGTTTTTGTGCACCTGAGACGATTAGAAATTAAAATATTTCCAGGGAAGCATGCCCCAGACCCCCTAAATAATGTGGTCTACACAGTTGTTTAGACCAAGCTACGTCCCTGATCTATAAGATTATATTTGTACTCAAACAAAGTTACATAGAAAAATACTCTTGTATATGTTGGACAAATTAAGCTGAGCCATTCCACACCCCTGCAATCATGCACAGGTTTACAGTCCAGTTAGGATATTGTGACAGTGACGTTGCAGTTTATGTGTGCATAAAAGACTACAATCATTGTCTGAACAGGTAGAGCGAATAAAGCATATTAGTTTAGCTTTTTGTACTGTACAGTATATAGGCCTTAATAATGGGTTTTACACTGTTATAGTGGACTCAACCGCTGTGTCACTGGATTCTTACCCTGACTGGACTATATGTGATGAATGGACATACAAAACAACATACATAAATTCACAAGCTTATAAATGAAGCTTAGGTCGTTTATATTTACCGCACTTCAAATCCAGACTATATATAAAATTGCTCAATATTAATACATAACAAAGATACACTATTATATCAAAAATCTTGATTAACATAACTACAGTATGGTTATTGTATGCTAGATCTATAAATGGATTATAAAAGTTTATCAGTCAAAATAACAGTAAAAATAACATTTTGTTATAAAAAGATAAGCAGATAGTGATAATTATATAATAAACTCAATATTTTACTTTAAACCATAATATTTACAAGGTTACATGGTTTACTTCTGATTATTACAACATTAATTTTGTCCTTCACATGTAAAAAAAACTATTCTATTAGTAATTGTAGTCCAGATTTAGTTACTGTTCTGTATATAAATCTACAGGGGGGTACCTTCCTATAGGCCATATACATGTAAGTCGCGGCCTACACTTTTCACAGAAATTGAAAAAATAAAAATGCAATAAAATCAATAGCACTATAAGGGTTGATTTTTAATCTGAAAACAGTCCAGGGAACATGAACAACAGTATATTATGTTTTTAAAAGATTCCTGGGACGTATGCCCCCCCCCCACAATTGTTTTTGTGCACCTGAGACGATAAGAAATTAAAATATTTCCGGGGAAGCATGCCCCAGACCCCCTAAATAATGTGGTCTACACAGTTGTTTAGACCAAGCTACGCCCCTGATCTATAAGATTATATTTGTACTCAAACAAAGTTACATAGAAAAATACTCTTGTATATGTTGGACAAATCAAGCTGAGACATTCCACACCCCTGCAATCATGCACAGGTTTACAGTCCAGTTAGGATATTGTGACAGTGACGTTGCAGTTTATGTGTGCATAAAAGATTACAACCATTGTCTGAACAGGTAGAGCGAATAAAGCATATTAGTTTAGCTGTTTGTACTGTACAGTATATAGGCCTTAATAATGGGTTTTACACTGTTATAGTGGACTCAACCGCTGTGTCACTGGATTCTTACCCTGACTGGACTATATGTGATGAATGGACATACAAAACAACATACATAAATTCACAAGCTTATAAATGAAGCTTAGGTCGTTTATATTTACAGCACTTCAAATCCAGACTATATATAGAATTGCTCAATATTAATACATAACAAAGATACACTATTATATCAAAAATCTTGATTAACATAACTACAGTATGGTTATTGTATGCTAGATCTATAAATGGATTATAAATTAAAGTTTATCAGTCAAAATAACAGTAAAAATAACATTTTGTTATTTTCACATTTTGTTATTTTCACATTTTGTTATTTTCACATTTTGTTATTTTCACTGTTTTAGAAACAGAAATGTCTACTACGTGAGCACCAAGCTTCAAATTATGCATAACCTCTTTATGGTGCCATAATTGTCACATTGTGACATTCTAATTTTCAAAATTTTCCCGTTTAAGCCAACTACTGTACAATTATACGAGAAAATGAAGCATATAATAAACAGAAATATTTGTGATTTTTGTTGAAAGATCAAATTTAATTTCACTCGCGATCCCGGAAAATAAAAATGATTTCTGTGATCACTCGGTGAAATTAAGTTTTATCTTGCACCAAAATCAGCTTACATCAAAATCAACAAATATCCTCTATATAAACCCATTGTCTGTGACATTTGCAAAATATTTACTGTTCAACAGTAACCTCTCTTTGTATCACAAACTGCCAATTAGTCATATAACTAGACATAATTATACTATTACACAAAAATGTACATATTCACCCTGACTTAAATGTTACCTCTACAGAATGTCTGTCTGTATCAAACAATACACTTTATACATCATATATATAAAAATATTAAAGATAAGAATAAATTTCTGATTCCTGTTTGTACTGATTTCTTTATTTGGGCCACGCAAAAACAAAAAAGTTCCATATTGTAATCTCCTTGTCCGTCTGTCTGTGACTTGTCTGTCCATCCGTCCACATTTTTGAAGTTTTTTCTAAATAACTTGAAAACCATTATAGGTATCAACTTCAAACTTAAATATCAGCTCATAACAACAGTGCACTATTTTATGGCAAGTAACATTACTCTCGCTGCAATATTGGAAGAGTTATGGCCCTTTGTAAAATTCAAATTTTCCTCTGTTTTTCAGCTTTTTGTTTTGATAATTTGAAAACCATTAAAGATATCAACTTTAAATTTGAACTTAAGCTCACAACAATAAAACACTATTTCATAGCAAGTACCATTACCCTAGCTATAACATTAGAAGAATTTTGGCCCTTTGTTAAATTCAAATTTTCCTCATTTTTCATCCTTTTCTCTCCGTAACTTCTAAAAGCATAAAAGATATCAAATAAGACTTGCTATACTTTTACCAATGATAATTCACATATCTGTAGCAAAGGGCAACAACTCTAGCTTTGATAATTTTTCGCTTATGCCCTTTTTCAGCTTAAAAAACTTTAACATTGACCATAATTCAAAAATGGTTCAATATATTCTAATGAAACTTTCTATACTCTCTGGTATTGACTATATATGACAATAAGTACATGTATATGTGAAGCAAAAAACAATGCACACATTTGTAGCAAAGGGCGACAACTCTAGCCTAAATTAATTTTGACTGATTCCCCTAAACACTTGCACACTGTTTTGTGAATTTCCATCTCGCTTACAATATTGACCTGAACGAGGATGAATGTTATGATTAAAATGAATTAAGGGTGCAATTAGTTAGCAAAATACTTGACTATCATGACATTCCTCTAATAACTATAATACAAATGTAGTGTATGTGTATGTATGTAATAATTAAGGCCTTTCGTTCAAGGATAACCCATGAAATTGCAAGCACTTAATATTTTCAATGGGGTCCTGTGTTTTTGCTGAAGGGACAGCAAGTAGAAGAGACAAGAGTTACAATACTAGTAATCCGGGTATGTTACCCTAGCTCGTTCTGAATAAACTCCCTGGTTCTGTAACGTGCCTGGTGAATAGCACAGATACACACGAGACTTATACCTCTGGGTTTCCAACCAGTTCATCCCTAGTTTGGTGGGAAACACTGAAAACTGTTTCACAAAGGACCAATTGTCTCGGCCAAGATTCGAACCAGGGATCTCTCGATCAGAAGTCAAGTGTGTTATCCACTCGACCATGCATGTATCCTGAGTACTCTACTGTATGGGAGTGAGTCCTGGACAACATACTCCTTACAGGAAAGGAAACTTCAAGTCTTCCACATGAGATGTTTACGGAGGATACTTGGAATCACGTGGCAGGACAAGGTCACAAACAACGATGTACTGAAAAGAGCTGGTATCCCATCCATTTACTCCCTACTGCATGAACGTCGCCTTCGCTGGCTCTGTCATGTGTGTAGAATGGATGATGGACACATTCCAAAAGACCTTCTTTATGGCGAGCTTGCCCACGGATCAAGGAAGAGGGGTCGCCCCCATCTCCGCTTCAATGATGTCTGCAAGCGTGACATGAAAGCTTGCTCAATCGACATTAACACATGGGAAGCCACTGCAGAAAATAGAGCTGTCTGGAAGAAAAAGATACGTCAGGGTCTGGTCATCAGTGAGATATCATTCCGTGAACAAAACGAGATGAAAAGAACAAAGAGAAAGAACAGTCATCTGGCCAATCTAACAGCTGAACCAACACAAGATCCAACAGTCTCTGTATGCCAGGGCTGCAACAGAGCATGTAAATCCAGAATTGGTCTCTACAGCCACTCAAGAAGATACTCATCAACAACTTCTCAAGATGGCGCTACTCCATAGTCGATGCGACTGATGGATGCCTACTACTACTTACTACTACTACTACTATGCCACTCAAATGTTCTATGGATTTGTACATCGTATTATATTGAGGTTGCAATCTAAAATTTGTGTGAGAACATCTCTTGTGAAAGTTTATTAACCTTTGATCATCTCACTTTTTAATAACCTGAATGTCATTTTTTTTGTTTTAAAGGATGATTTTATTGTGTTCTGTTGTATGTATGTGGACCTCATTTATAGTCTTCCTGTGTGTTTTTTTTATTGTATGTACCGTAAAGTTTGAAATGGTTAAAATTACAAACCAGATACATGTAGTAGATGGAAATGTATGGAATATTTATGAGTCCAGGTAATATAGTTTGGCACTTATATTGTGGTTTATGTTGTGTTGAACTGATGGACTGGCCTGTTACTGGAGAGTGAATGCTGTAACATTACCAGTGTTGCATTCACTTACAAACAGTTTATGTTTCCTTCTGTCATAACACACTCTATATGGGCATGTAATACCATGACCAGGTGTTACAATCTGCCCCATATACAGACCACCTTGTGACAGTTGTATTACAGTATTTGAGTTATAATCACATACAATAACATTACTGTATTCATCTGTACATAACCCACTTGCATTACATAGTTGTCTACCTTTAGAATATGTCCATACAACATCTCCCTCCGTATTCAATGTGATCACACCATGATCACGATCAGATACATGAATCATGTTCTCCTCACTGGCTGTTATATCCCAGATCCATGAAAACATGGCCTTACCTGATTTATCCATTCTCACTGTGTTTACAAGTCTCCCATCCATGGTGTACATATATACAGCTGTTAGATCACCTACACATATGATATCTCTGATAGTAGCTACATGGTACATGTAACTGCTATCCTTTGTTTTAAATGAATGTAATAATTCTAGGTCATTACTTGTAGATATAAACTGTACAGTGCTATTTCTTAGACCTACTGCTGCTTGTGTACTGTTGACTCTACAAACTGACCTTGGATTAGCACTCAGTGCTAATAATGATTTGATTGCATATGTTGTACTGTCAACTAGTTTTAACTTTCTATTATTGAAATCAGCCAACAATATATCACCATTATCTAAGATACAGGAGGACTCAATATTACATGTATCATACTCATCATCTGAAGGCCCTATGTTTAACATCGTTTGGTCTGATACTTTATAAAGGCCTTGCTTTAGTGGTTGCTTAGCACTTGTAGTATGTTGTTCTTTTGTTTTCAGTGTTCTTTTAACAATTTTAGGGTCTGATTTGTCATTTATTTTGTTATCACCAGCAGTTGGTGGTGTTGGGGGAGTTGTGGCAGATTGTGTTTTCTTTGATGGATATTTGACTGCCTGTGATTGTTGTCTACTTGTAGTACCTGAAGGACACAACATTCCTAAGGTCACAATACTCAAGAGGAATGTCATAATATCAGTATTTCTAGAGAACGTTATTGGAGTTATTTGATCATGGACTAACTCTGATTTCAATTCTTGTCCTATCGATATTGTAGATTTACTGAGCTTGGCGATGACAAATTTCTGAGAGTCATTACTTTGGTCAGACTCTATCTCGGACTTGCACCTAACCATTTCCTGGTGTATGTCTTGTATTTTCTGATTTGTGCCATTTACCTTTTTCTTCGTATCTTTATGCCTGGCTTCAAGGTCTGTCAGAGTTGTTGCTTCTATCGTGTCAATAATTTGATTGATGTCATTCCTGTAGTTCTGTATCTCTTGTTTACATGCGGCCTTGCTTTTATCCAGGTCATTACCCAGACCGTCTTGCTCTGTCTTCAGTTTACTCATGGCTTGGATAGCTTTGGTTAAATCGTTAGTGACTTGATGAAGTTGTCCTGAAGGGGAGTTTGATAGGACATACTCTGGTATGTAATACAGGTGTACACATGACCTGAAAAGGAAATATTGATATTGACTTTTGTGATTGTTTTTTGTCCGTCGTCCGTCTGTCCGTTAGACATTTCACCGTTAACACTCTAGCACATTCAATTTTGCTTTGATTTTCATCAAACTTGGTCAGTAGTTGTATCTCAATAAATCTAGGTCAAGTTTGAAGTTGGGTCATGTGGGGTCAACAACTAGGTCAAAAGGTCAAATAATAGCAAAATCTTGTTAACACTCTGGAGGTAACATTTGTACTTTGATCTTCACCAAACTTGGTCAAAAGGTCAAATAATATGATAACATTGTTAACACTCTGGTGGCCCCAATTTTGCTTTAATCTTCATGAAGTTTAGTCAAAATGTTTATCTTGGTGACCTTAAGGTCAAGTTCGAAGTTGGGTCATGTGATATCAAAAACTAGGTCAAAAGGTCAAATAATAGGAAAACATTGTTAACACTCTGGGGCCACATTTTTGCTTTAATCTTCATTAAGTTTGGTCAAAATGTTTATCTTGGTGACCCTAGAGTCAAGTTCGAAGTTGGTTTATGTGGGGTCAAAAACTAGGTCAATAGGTCAAATAATAGGAAAACCTTGTTAACACTTTGGAGGCCACATTTTTATTTTTTTTATTTGATATTCACCAAACTTGGTCAGTAGTTGTATCTCAATGAAATCTAGGTCAAGTTCGAAGTTGGTTCATGTGGGGTCAATAACTAGGTCAAAAGGTCAAATAAACTCTGGAGGTCACATTTTTGCTTCAATCTTCATGAAGTTTGGTCAAAATGTTTATCTTGATGACCTGAATGTCAAGTTCAAAGTTTGGTCATGGGGGTTCAAAAACTAGGTTAAAAAATAGGAAAACCTTGTTAACACTGTGTAGGCCACATTTTTGCTTCAATCTTCAAGAAGTTTGGTCAAAATGTGTATCTTGATGACCTTAAGGTCAACTCTGAAGTTGGTTTATGTTGGGTCAAAAACTTGGTCAATATGTCAAATAATATAGTAAGTAAGTAAGTAAGTAAGTAACTTCTTTATTTAACGAGGCTGACACATTCGGTTTCCCGATCTTCCATGTGGGCCTCAACATTTGCAAATAATATAAGAATATACAGTAAAATATGAAATAACATAAGAATATACAGTAAAACATACAAGACATATATACACAAACATCATAGTAATAAAGATCAGATGTGTTTAAGAAAGTAATTTTAGATCATTAATGGTTTTATCATGATATAATATTCAGTTCTTGACAAAACAATATGTAAAAGAAACAATATATAATGATACATCATGCACTAGAGATTTCATATAATACACAATTTATCATTGTAGAGTAAGGGATAGTTAAAAGATAGTAGTAAACTATCTATAATATCATAGTTATTTTCAGTAGTAATTCCTTTTAAATTCTTGAGTGACTGTTATTTTAATTGGAGAATTGCCATTTGATGTAAGCAGATTGAAATTTACTTTGACTTTCTGCATTTCGAATATGTATTGGTATGTCATTCCATATTTTTGGACCAGAGTAAGCAAAAGATTTTCTGAAGAGTTCTGTTTTAGGTTTTGGTATAATAAGCTTTGCATCTTGTACAGATCTAAGGTTTAGGTTATGTCTATCACTTAATGTTTGGAATTTATTTGTCATATACACTGGAAAGGTTGGTTCATTTATAGATTTATACATGAGTATTGCTTTTTTGTACTTAATACGTTGGTCAAAGGACATTCAATTGAGTTCTTTAAATAATTCATTTGAGGGTGTGTCAAAACTTTTGTCTAAGATTATTCTAGCAGCTCTTTTTTTAAATTTGATGACATCAGAAAGTAGCTCGTTGCTGCAGTTTCCCCAAATAGTACAGCAATAATCCAAGTGTGGCAGTATGTATGCATTAAAGAAAAGTTTCCTAGAGTGAAGATTAAGATACTGTTTAATTCTAAGAAGCAAGTAAAGTTGTGAATTACATTTTTTGATAGTTGATTGAACATGTGTTTTCCATTTAAGATTGTTGTCTACATAGATTCCTAGTAGTTTTTCAGTGTCTGTAAATTCTATTTTTTGGTCTTGAAGGTGGAGAGTAGATGGATTTGTATTTTCTGATTTGGTACTTTTTGTTGATATATTCATAGCTTTAGATTTTTGAGCATTTAGTACCATTGCATTATGGTTGCACCACATGCTAACGTTTTCAAGATCTAATTGAAGATTAAATTTTGTGTTTACTTCCTGTGCTGTATTTCCAGTAGCAGTCAGAGAAGTGTCATCTGCAAACATATCAGCATTTGGCATTTTTACATGAAGGTGTAGATCATTTATGTATATAATGAATAAAAGGGGCCCAAGGACTGAGCCCTGTGGTACTCCTGAGACAACTTCTGCTGGCTCAGACAATACCCCAGAAATATTGACTTTTTGTGACCTTTCTGACAGATATGATTGAATCCAAGTTATTGCTGGTGAGGAGATATGGTAGAAAGGTAGTTTTTCAAGAAGTATTTTATGGTTAACTAGATCAAACGCCTTTGATAGGTCAAGGAATAGTGTTCCGACTAATTTTCCATTATTCAATGCATCAATCCAGTTATCAATTACATTAGTGAGTGCTGTTTCACATGAGTGGTTTGCTCTAAAACCTGATTGTGTTGTAAAAAGAAAATTATTTGTTTCTAAAAAGAGCTTCAAGTGATCTGATACATGTTTTTCGTATATTTTGGAGATAAATAGAGGATATTTGTTTGTTTTGATTGAATATGGTTTATATCTCATCGTGTAGTGATAAAATTCAATATTTTCAAGAGCGCGTAGCGCGAGTGAAAATATTAAAATTTTATCACTACAAGATGAGATATTAACCATATTCAATCTAAACAAACAAATATTCTATTTATTTAATGCTTATATGGTGTCAAAACTGGTACTATTTATGCCAAATTACCACTGTGGTTAGGCTACGTATGAATATGTTATTCCATTCATATTTTTCACTTCAAAATCCGCCATCTTGGATTATGGTGAATAGGTGAAAACGACTTTTTTGAGAATTTTGCATTAAATCGTACACCAACTTGTAGGAAATGGTCTAACTAAGAATAAAAAAAACCACATGACCTGTTTCCGTTCAGTAATAAAAAAGTTACAGACATTTTAGTGTTGAGATTTTGGTAAATTAAAGTAGTCCCTGTGAGGGGGCGGAGCTTATATCAGTCACATTGTAGGTGATAACCAGTGACTGATATAGGTTTTTTTTCACTGATAGAACTCCATATCTCATCAGTTAGCATTAAATAAGTGGAAGTACTGAAATGGGTCTGTAGTTATTTTTGTCTGATTTTGGTCCTTTTTTGTAGATGGGTGTAACTTTTGATTGTTTTAGTTGTGTTGGAAATTTGCCATGTTTTATACTCAAATTTATTATGTTACATAGTGGTTGGCATATGATATCTGAGGCTGTTTTTAGGAATTTTGCACTTATGCCGTCTAAGCCAGTCGCTTTTGTTTCATCAATACTGTTTAGCTTTCGTTTTACATAATTTATTTCAACATAGGGTATTTCAAATTTGCTAGATTGATTTGCAGCATTTGATTGCAGAGATTTATTTAAAGCAGATTTCATATTTGTTGATAATTCTGTTATATTTTCAGCCTTTTTGAAAACGTTCGCAAAAAATGTGTTAAAGGTTTCTGCAGTTAATTTAGGGTCAGTTATTGGTGACCCATTGTCATCATTTATATAATGCAGTTCCTGTTCAAAACAGGTATGCCACTCTAGCCGGGCGGGAAACTAACGGTGAGTTTACACAGCCGATTGATTTGTGTAATCCGAACAATAACAATAATACTACCACTACCAGACAAGCTTTCGCACAGTGTTCATTGGAAGATAAAATGTTACATATTTTTGATGAATTGAGATTTGTAAGGAGTGAACAAGTAAACTGCAGTAGAGGTATGAATTATTTGCAACAATGTATGTCTGGCATGAATGATAAACTGTCGCAGGTAATCGAAACCACAAATACACAGACTGAAGTCCTTAAAACTTTAACGTACAAATCAATTGATATGGAGGCAAGATCGAGAAGAAATAATTTGATTATTAGAGGGGTTAGTGAGAACTATGGTGAAAACTGTGCACATCTGGTATTTGACTTTCTTAAAAATCATCTGGATATTGACCCCCGACAGGTATACATAGCGCGAGCGCACAGACTGGGGCGTAAACACAATGATCGCCAGTCACAATGTAGGCCAATAATCGTAAACTTTCGAGATTATCATGTGGTGGAACTTATTATGTATCGAGTAACACGTTTACGTGGTTCAAATTTCTCAATAGATCATGATTATCCACGGGAGATCAATGAAGCCCGTTCCCGGCTATGGTCCAACTTTAAAGACTTGAAACGTCAATATGCTAACAGCAATACTAAAGTGCAAATAGTCTATCCGGCAAAATTAGTCTGTGATGGTCGAATTATACGAGATGAACTACCGGATTGGGGACAATATGTCAATACCAATAGACTCCATCAGGTGTACAACATCGATAATATCAACAACCTACCGATTCGAAAACCTACTGATAATATGGCTGACACTCAATTTGTGATGAAACCAGCTTGTAATAATACTGGTAGTACGCTACTAGCTGCATCAGTCACCCAATCCACTACAACGACGCTCCATGGATTAAATAAACCTGCAGAGACACTTGCTCAGCCAACACAGTCGAGCAATATACCTACCAATAGTCTCCAACGTACAGACCCTACCGATAGCATCGTGCGTACAGAATCTACTGTCCTCAAACGTGCATGCTCTACCACTGATCTCCCACGCACAGACGCTTCCAATGACCGCGAACGGACCATCGCTACCAACGATCTACCACGCACAGGTTCTACCAGTGATCTAATAAATGCTACCTCTACAGATAATTCGTTGACAAATAAGTGTAGTGATAATTCAACAAATGTTGAAATGCATGATATATCATCCCCAGCACAGTCAGAGGATATTTCATTTCCCGCACCCCGTGGAAGATCTAGTGTAACTAAGGCGGCGGCTCGTTCTGAGCGTCGATCACAGTCAGCTGTTCCATACAAGAGACAAAGTAACAGTCGGTCAAGGTCGAGAGCCAATACTAACCGGGTTTTACCCAATGCTAAAAATAGCACAAATTCGCTTGACATCTCTGTTGTGCAAACACATTCCGATGAACAAAGTGATCGTGTAAGTGGCAGTCAACCGACAGAGCGGACAGGTACACCGATCACGCAAGGTGTTCAGTCAACCCAATAGGACAATACTGAGAAGGTCACACTGCGTTGCGCTCTGCTAAATGTGCAGGGTCTTGTTACCCGTAGATCAAATAAACTTAAATCTCCAGAATTATGTAATATTTTCAGTAATCATGACATTATTTTATTAACGGAGACTTGGGCAAATGCCTTTTGTGATCTGAAGTTTGATAACTTTGAGTGTTATTATTTAAACAGAACAGAAAACAAACTAACCTATAAGAGGTCGTCAGGAGGAATAGCTGTTTATATTAGAAATGATTTTGTATGTACTGACACATTGGTTTTTACTTGCGAAGATGACATTATATGTGTAAAAATTAGTGCAAATAAGCTCGGTTTAAATAATGATGTATATTTTTGTCTATGCTATAACAATAACAATAATGGTACTATGTTGTTAGATTTGTGTAAACAAACATGTATGCGAATATTGAATGGACGTTTTGATAATGACAAAGATGGTAAATATACATACGTAGGTTCTAGGGGTTCAAGCGTAGTAGATTATGTAATCTCTACACAAAACTTATTTCAGTATATTGATATCTTTTCTGTACACAGTCCTAATATTTTATCGGACCATTGTCTAGTTGATTTTTCTTTTGTATTTATCACTAAGTGTGAGGCGACCTCAGTAAATGATCATACTCATTTAAACGGACCGGGTTTTAAATATAAATGGGATAATGATAGTAAGGATAGTTTTATTGAGGCATTGTCTTGTGATTCAATTACAGATAAATTGATTAATTTAAACAATCAGGTGGATACATCTCAAACAGATAGTGACATAAATGTTTGCATATCACAACTTTCCAGTATTTTAGATGAGGTAGTTTCGCCTATATTTAAGCATAAATGCAACGCTCAAACAAATAATAGTAATACTCAGACAAACAATAATAACTGGTTTAACAGTGAATGGTCAGATAAAAGACGTCTGTTTTATAGAAAATTACATTTATTTAGACGTAATGGATCGGACGAAAATCGTACCGAAATGGTTAAAACCAGATCGGATTATAAACGTGTTTACGTAAGTCGAGGTTGAATTATGATCATTCCCAAACAAAGAAACTGACGGACGCTAGATTTAAAAATGCGAAATTATACTGGAAAATGTTAAAAGAATGCGCAGGGATCAGCCAGTCAAATATTCCATTGTCAGTTTTTGAGCAATATTTTAAAAGCGTTAATAATCCGGGTGATCCGTTTTTCGTAGCTGATGATGACATTTTACACTTTATTGATAGATACGAGAACAATGAATTTCAAATTATGTTTCATGAATTAGATTTGTCATTTACTGAAGCGGAAATTTTCAAAGCAATAGGAGAGTTAAACTCTAATAAAAGCGCGGGACCAGATCTTCATATCAATGAATTCTTTATACATGGGAAAAATGTATTAGCTCCATATTTGATGCGTCTTTTTAACAAAATATTTTATATCGGATACTTTCCTGAGAGCTGGTCGGAGGGATATATAATACCGTTACATAAGAAGGGAGGCATTAATGATCACAACAATTATCGTGGTATAACACTTTTAAGTACTTTGGGAAAGCTTTTTACACGTATATTAAATAACAGATTAACGGACTGGGCAGAAAATTATTCGGTTTACATAGAGGCACAGGCGGGATTCAGAACTAAAATGGGAACTGTCGATAATATATTTGTATTACATGGGTTACTAACTCATATGATTAATAAAGGGAAACAATTATATTGTGCTTTCATCGATTTTTCCAAAGCGTTTGATTATATAGTAAGAGATAACTTATGGTCTAAATTAATTAAGTTGGGAATCCGTGGGAAACTTTTAAATATCATGAAATCTATGTATTGTTCGGTCAAATCTAGAGTAAAATACTGTAACCAATTGAGCAATTCATTCACGTGTACTCTCGGCGTAAGACAAGGTGAATGCCTGTCACCATTTTTATTTGCGATGATTCTGAATGACATCGAAAGTGTTTTATCTGAGAAAGGCCTAAGCGGAATTGATGTTGAGTCTTTCAAGATATTTCTTATACTTTATGCTGATGATATGGTTATCTTCGCAAATGACGCGGCTGAGTTACAAACTAGTTTAGATGTATTAGATGATTACTGTAAACGTTGGAAGTTAATTGTTAACACAAAGAAAACGAAAATAATGATATTTCGAAAAAAGGAGGGCGACTTCCCAATAACCTAAACTTTATTTTTGATGGTAATCAAGTTGAAGTAGTAAGCAAGTTTAACTACCTAGGTATAGTGTTCTCGACTGGTGGTTCTTTTACTGATACACAGAATACCTTATCCGGACAAGCATTAAAAGCTGTTTTTAAAATGAAAAAATATTTATATAAATTTACTGATATTTCAGTAGGGCATAAACTAGATCTATTTGATAAACTAATTTCTCCAATTTTAAATTACGCAAGTGAAGTTTGGGGATTTATACAAGGTAATGCGATCGAACGCGTGCATCTACAGTTCTGCAAACACATTTTAGGGATTAAGCGTACGACGCAAAATGATTTTGTGTACGGTGAACTAGGGCGTCTCAATTATCAATGGATAAGGTATTTTCAAATAATAAAATACTGGGTAAAATTACTTTATACAGATAACAATAAATATAATAAAAAAATATATACTATGTTAAAATCTGACAGTGACATATATCCAAATAGAAAGAATTGGTGTACTCTAAAACTTACTTAGTACGTTAGGCTTTTATGACGTGTGGTTTTTTCAAGATGTAGGCCAACCTAAGTTATTTCTATTTTCTGCGAAGGAACGACTAAGAGATCAATTTATACAAGGGTGGAATGGGAGAATTCAAGAATCAAGTCGCTCATCATTATATAAACATTTAGCATCATTTAAATTTCAACCATATTTAAACATATGTACTATTGCAAAATTTCACTCGAATCTGACTCGATTACGTGTAGCCTCACATCGATTATATATTGAAAGTGGTAGATGGACAAGACCTAATCCTACACCTATATCTGATAGAAAATGTTTAATTTGTAATATGTTAGAAGATGAATACCATTTTGTGCTTGAGTGCAGTTTATACAGTGATATTAGAAAACAATACATCTCCTACTATTATAGACATAGACCAAATGTACAGAAATTTATAGAACTCTTATCGAATGAAACAGAAAAGATAGTCAGAAAATTAAGCATTTATATATATAAAGCATTTTTAATACGCAATAATAATAACTACATATAAGGTATTTTTTTCAAATTTGTATAATGATGTTATGAACCTAAATTTGTACATATTGTGCTGTAACATGTGTATTTGTACGTATGTACATGGTGTATGTGTGCGAATGGGTGGGTGTGTGTGAGTGTGTGTGATGTGTGTACGTGTGTGTACACTTTAATATTTGTATTGTATATATGTTATGTATGTCCACATGGGTCTGTGACCTTCTGGAAAGTCAAATAAATTATCTATCTATCTATAATTTGTTTGATGATTTTCTGTTTTGCCAGATAAAGTTTTCAAATTTTTCCGTAACTTTTTCGGTTGTTTCTTGTTTGAGTTTATTGTCTGATCAAAGAAGTCGGTTTTTGCTTTATGAATTAATGTTTTTACTTGTGATTTCCAGTATTTGAAGTCATTGGTATTATTCTTCTTTTTTGCATAGTCCCTATTTTGCATAGCATTAGCTATACCCTCATTGAACCAATCAGCTTGGTTTTTACTTTTACACGTTTCTGCTTGTATGGAGCATGTGAGTCTAAAATTTGTAAAAATAATTTGTTAAATGTATCTAATGCATGATCTGGGTCACTGAACATGTCAATGAGAGACCATGGCTGGTTTCCCTTACCAAAATAACATATATGCCACTTATATGTCATTTTATATGTGACTTATACTTCACATAGTCAATTTACATATAAGTCACATATATGTCACATATATGTGACATGTTAGTATTTTACATGCAAATGAGATGTATGTGAGTTATAAGTAACATATAACTGACTTATATGTGACATATAAGTATAAGTGAGTTATATGTGAGTTATATGCGAGTTATATGTGAGTTATATGTTGTACTGCCACTGATGTTTATTATCACATATAAGTCACTTATATGTGACATATATGTGACTTATATGTGAGTTATATGTAATATTATTATTGCATATAAGTGACATATATGTGACATATATGTGAGTTATATGTTGCCTTAGATGCTAAAAATAGCTTTCTAAAAATTTATGGAAACTACAGCTGGACCCACCGGTGGACTATGGTCATCGTACTCGTGTCCTGCAACTGAGATGTTAGCATGGTACAATATGTAACCCTTAAAGGCACTGTAAGCTTGTAGTATTTTAGTTCAATCCCGTCCATTTATGACTGGGGACTATCTAAAATCTACCTTACAAGTTTAACAAGTTTATCTCATTTCACATGTTTCCATGATATTGATATAAGATTTAAAGCAGCAAATAATTTTAATATCACTTTATTAATTCATAAACTTCATGTACATCAGCATTTCAGGCAAAAAGAATAGTTAAATATTTAAAAGGTTTATATATTATATAAAATCACAAAACTATGAAGACTATTAAATATTTACAATGGTCCAGATAAACATCACTAATAAAACCCAGTCACACATAAAAAGTCTATATAACAAAGTCTGGCAAGTAATTTTTTGACTTCAGGCGAATTCTGCTGTGGTTTAGTCCACCATGGAGCTTAAAGACTGACTGAGAGTTGCTGGTTGTGAATATTAGGATCAAAAGTCGAACAGTGGTATCCTCCATCACAATTCTGTAATACTGGGTTCAGCTTGTTCATCAACCTGTAAATTGTGAATAAAAATATGAATACAATATCTTTTATATAATAATAAATATCATTTATAATGTCCCTACCATCAGAGACTATAGATAACGATTGTTATCTTAAGTCTCTACTGTCATAATGTCTTTAAATATATAAATGACAGTATATTGCACTATTAATGCATTAAGATTTACAACTCCTCAACAAGATGTTCACTCCATGTGTCTATAACAATAGAAACTATGCTTTATCTTATTTAAGTTTGTGATTATTAACAATTTATAAATACATGTTAAAAGATATAAAACCCTAGATATAAAACCCTTAGTTGGAGACTGTAATGCTTCTATTTGTTAATAAAACATAGGATAATGTAGATGTCAAATTGTAAAAAGTTTAACAAGTCAATATGTATGAGTTAAAATCATTTAATTACTAAATTAACTAACCGTAAGCATTCATCTTTGAAATGTTCAGTTTCTTCTTCTCCGTCTAACTTTTTATATTCACTTCCATTAACGACACTTCAAAGTACCAGGGTTGAGTTCAGCTTCGGTCCAAAGTCATCCTTATATATCACTTCCATCCAAATGACTCTGCTTGTTCCTGTAAAATATATTTTTAGAACTTATAAGATATCATTTTTTGTTTGAAATTAACCTTTATTTGAACTTTGTGTTGGTTGTGTTAAAACATCACTATTATATCAAATTATACTGATGTTAAGACATGCTATTACTTTAAAGTTAAATAAAATAATGATAAAGCACAATGGGAGTTTTTGAAATTAAAAGTTATAACTTGTAGCAAGATTCAGACTATAAAGCTAGTTCAGTGTTGATATTACAATCTGTATAAATACAATTCCTGGATTGCGCATATCCATAACACTTCCTGAGAGGCTAGGACCTGGTAATGTAATTAAATTTGAAATTGACATTGAACAATATCATGATATGTGTTAATTAAAGTTCAGATTCATAGCATTTTAAAAATAAAAACATAGTGTTCATTTCTTAAACAGCTGTTAATACTAAACTACTTACCATTATGATGATTCATCCAACTTCACAGATCTCTGTAACACTTGTTGGTTTGAATAAATATTTCAACATCTAATAATCCTTTACTGCAGTATCACAAGTCAGATGCAGAGGTTACATGACTGTAATGTCCTTCATTAGAATAGGATTGGTTCACAACACTTCCCAAAATACTAAAAACTAGCAATATCCAATAAAATGTTGAAAACATTACTCATTTTTGTGAGATCTCCAGATAATGACCACCAGACAAGTTCAAACTAGCCAATCAGAAGAAAGGAAATATTTTAGGGGAAATTCAAACTAGCAATAAATCAGACAAGGATGGCTGTTATCTCAGCTTCTCATTAACCCAGGTGGTGAATGGGTGCTATTTTGTGTGTACATTACACAAGTATTCAGTCCAATATGTATTATCATGTTATCTGAAAATGCACATGTCCAGTGTATTGAGTTAATTGCCTTGATTGATACAATGTACCATTACTCATTAATCATATTTTATACATAAAACAGTAATTCTATGTTTTTTTTATATTAAGTAAATCTTACTAAATATGTTAAAACTATTTTTTCTGATGTGAACTTAAGTTTGAGATCAATGAATAATTATTACTTTGGTTCCATATATATTTGCTGATCAATAATTATTGTTTGATATATAAACTTCAAAATAATATGTTACATAATAACTGATAATATAATTAAAAAACAAATTGAATATAAAAATAAAATGTTTTTTATTCCAGTTGCATAGATTATTAAATTCTGAACATTTTGATACCCATTGTGTGGTGACAAATAATAACCAAACAATTTTTGCATATTTTGATAATTTTTTTCACAATTTGGACTTAGAAATTTTCAGCTTATCGAAGATAACAAAACCAGTACAGAAATTTTCTAAGTTCTCACTTATATGTGGTTGTTATAGAAAACTGAATGATCCATATAACTCACATACAGTTCACATATAACTCACATATAACTGACCTAAGCATGATCTCAAACATATAACTCGCATATAAGTGACTTATATGTGAAAAATGAGATGACATATAACTGGCTTATACATATAACTGACTTATACAAGATTTTATGTGAGTTATATGTGCCTTATATGTGCCATATATGTGGCATATACTTCACATATAAGTCACATATATGTCTGTGTAAGTCAGTTCGGTAAGGGTTGACAGATCATTTAGAAAGTTTTCTGTGTATAAATATATAAAACCTTATTAACACTCTTCGGTTGAGGCCATATTTTTGCTTTAATCTTCATTAACTTTGGTCAAATTTGTATCTTGATGACCTTAAAGTCAAGTTTGAAGTTTGGTCATTTGGGTAAAAAACTAGGTCAATATGTCAAATACTAGCAAAACCTTTTTAACTCTCTGGAGGCGTCAGTTTTGCTTTAACCTTCATCAAGTTTATTCAAAATGTTTATCTTGATGACCTTAAGGTCAAGTTCAAAGTTTGGCCATGTTTAGCAGGTGAGCGCCCCAGGATCTATGATCCTCTTGTTATAAAATCTAGGTCAAGTTCGCAACTGGGTCATCTGGGGTCAAAAACTAGGTCACAAGGTCACATTGAAGAAAAACCCTGTTAACACTCTAAAGGTCACTTGCTTTACCTAATCTATATGAAACTTGGTCACAATGTTTGTCTATATAAAATCTAGGTCAAGTTTGTAAATGGGTCATCTGTGGTCAAAAACTAGGTCACAAGGTCACATAAAAGAAAAACCTTGTTTACACTCTAGAGGTCACATTTGTTATGTGATATTAATGACACTTGGCCACAATGTGTGGCTTTATGAAATCTAGGTCCAGTTCGCAACTGCGTCATCTAGGGTCAAACACTAGGTCACCAGGTCACTGATTCTGCCTAAACTGCTAGTCATCAGGTGAGCGCTATAGGGCCAATGGCCCTCTTGTTGCGTTTACTTTTACCCAACTTGGTCAGTAGTTGTATCTTTATGAAATCTAGGCCAAGTTCGAAGTTGGGTCATGTGGGGTCAAAATAGGAAAACCTTGTTAACACTCTGGAGGCCACATATTAGCTTCAATCTCCAAGAAGGTTGGTCAAAATATGTATCTTGATAACCTTAAGGTCAAGTTTGAATGTAGTTTATGTGGGGTCAAAAACTAGGTCAATAGGTCAAATACCAGAAAAACCTTATTAACAGTTTTGAGGCCATATTTTTGCTTTAATCTTCATCAGCTTTGGTCAAAATGTTTATCTTGATGACCTTAAGGTCACGTTTGAAGTTGGGTCATGTGGGAAAAAACTAGGTCAATATGTCAAATAATAGCAAAACCTTTTTAACACTCTGGAGGCCTCAGTTTTGCTTTAACCTTCATCAAGTTTAGTCAAAATGTTTATCTTGATGACCTTAAGGTCAAGTTCAAAGTTTGGCCATGTTTAGCCGGTGAGCGCCCAAGGATCTATGTCATCCTCTTGTTATCTCTTGGTGATCATCAGGTGAGCTATTGTGATTACCCAATGTCCAATGTGCATCGTATGGCCTCAGAAATAGCACTGTTGGCACTTTAGAGGTCACAGTTACAAAACTTGGTCATACTGTTTATCTCAAATCTAGGCCAAGTCTACAATTGGGTCATCTGGAGTAAAAAACTAGGTCACATACTAGTAAAAGAAAAAAACATTTGAACACTCAAGAGGTCACAATATTTACCTGACCTTTATGAAACTTGGTCATAATGTGTCTCTACTGGTATTTATTCAAATTTAGGTAAAGTTTGCAACTGCCATGTCAAAGACTAGGTGACTAGGTTTATCAATGTTTACCTGATATTTATGGAGCCTAGTCCGTGTAGGACAAGTTGTCATTTGAATCATAAGTACACTTAAGTGTATTTCAGAGTATATTGATGTACCGTTGGGTGTACATCAATGAAACTTGGTGTACAGACATGTTATGTTTAGAGTGGGGCCGATGGGGTCAAGGTCACTGTTACTAAAAATAAGAAATCAGTATCTGCTCAATAACTTTAGTTTGGAACGAGATATTGTGATCAAACTTGCTGTATAAGAAGCATTGTCTGTGATTGAAAGTTGGCTTCAGGGGTCAAGATTACTGTTACTAATAATAGAAAATCAGTATCTGCTCAATAACTTTAGTTTGGAAAGAGATATTGTGATAAAACTTGCTGTATAGGTTACTGGTAGATGATGTATGTATGCTGCCTATGATTGAAAATGAGGCTGCTTAGGTCTAGGTCAAGTTTGCTAAAAAATATAATATTTTTTATGCTCTTATAATAACATTTAGCTAGTTATGAAATATGCCTGGCTGTACAATTTCCTAGGTTTCCTCGGAAAATATCACCAATTGTCCGAGAAAAAAAGCACGGAGTATTGGTGACGAACTTTCCGAGCTGTTTAGTAACCAAGTGAAAATATAAAAAATGGCAGGGGCATAATATTCCTAGGTCAAAGCTTGGACATTTACTCGGAAACCTTGAAAACCACGGAGTATTGGGACCGAGGTTTTTTTCTCGGAAAGCTTGGACGTCCAAGGTATTTTCCTAGGATGCTTGGATGTCCGAGGTTTTTACGTGGAAGCTTGAATGTCCGAGATACTTTCCTAGGAAACCTCGGAGTATTGGGACCGAGGTTTTTTCCTTGGACATCCTTGGAAAGCTTGGACGTCCAAGGTATTTCCAAGCAATCTTGGAAGTCCAAGGTATTTTTCTCGGAAGATTGGATGTCCGAGATATTTTCATCGGACATCCTCGGTAAGCTTGGATGTCCAAGGTTTTTTCCAAGGAATTGTCCAAGGTTCTCTCAATTAAAAAAAATTTCCTGTCCAAGGAAAAAACCTCGGACGTCCGAGGAATTAACCTTGGACATGTCCCAGTAAAAACCTTTGACGTCAGAGGAATAAACCTTGGACATGTCCGAGGTAAAAAATCTTGGATGTCCGAGGAATATTCCATGAACACCTGTCCTATGAAGACACCTGTACAAACCTTTAGTGTGCTTAAAAAGTACTTGAACAAAATTAATAAAATAATTAAAATATTTAATGAGCGTAATTAACTAAGATAACAAATTTTAACAAAACACAAATCACTATTATATGATCAGCCTGATGTGTTCATTTCCTACAGCATCACAATTTGCTATAGCTACATTTATCATAAATTGCAGCAAATTATCATCTTATAAGCCTGACAGTCGGTATCTTCAACCACAATTTTGTAATACTGGGTCCAGCTTGTTCATCAAAGCTATCAACCTGTAAATTATAAATAGTAATATTAAAAAGAAAAAGTATGCTAAAATCATAAATACAATATGTATAATTTCCCTACCATATTTATCTTTAAATGTATAAATAATTTTAAATTACAGCATTGCACTATTGATGCAATGCGATGTTCAGTTCCTCAACAAGATGTTCTTAGCAGTGTCTATAACATTGCAATAGAACAATATATACTGCTTCATCTTATTAATTTGTGATTATCAACAATTTATATTATATACATGTGACATTAGATATAAAAACCTTGGTTAGAGTGCATAATGCTTCCATTTGTTATATATTCACTACAGCTTCTGATATCATTTTAAATGACTCATTGACATTTTAGATGGCAAATTGTTTAAAGTTGTATATTGTTATTTATATGAATGATTTAAATTTGTACCTGGTTCATTATAAGCCTTCATCTTTGATGTGTTCACGTTCTTCTTACCCATCTAACATAGTGTCCAGTTTCATGCACACACACATCAAAGTACCATTATTTTGAGTTGCTTGGTTCCAAAATTATCCTCATAAATCATTTCAACCTAAATTAAAATGACTGCTTGTTCCTGTAAAATGTTTTTAGAATTTATTAGATATCATTTTTTGTTTAAAATTAAACTTTATTTGAACTTTTAATGTTGATTGTTTTAATTAGTAAACATTAATTACTATCAACTTGTACAGATATTCAGACATTCTGTTATTTTAAAGTTAGATAAAAATAATAAACACATGAGGTCTTAACCTTTAAATAGTAGTTATAACAATTTGTACCAAGACTATATATAAAGATTCAGGGTTGAGATTACAATCTGTAGTATAGTACCCAATTCTTGATACATGTAGCACATCCTCAACACTTCCTGAGAGTCTAGGTAATATAATTAAATTATAATTTGACATTAACACTATCATGATGTAAATTAAACTCAAATTCATAGCAATTTAAATAAAACATTGTGTACATTACTTAAAAAGCTGTTGTTTAATACTAAATTACTTACCATTATAATGATTCGTCAAACTTCACAGAGCTCTGTTACAACTGTTGTTTTGAATAAATAATTCCACATTTAATAATCCTTGTACTGCAGTATATAAGTCAGATGCAGAAGTATCCTTAATTTAAGTATTAGAGGATTGATTGGTTCAAAACACTTCCCAAAATACTCAAACTAGCAATATCCCATGAACTGTTGAAAACATTGCACATTTTTGTGAGATCTTGAGACAATGAACCCCACAGACAAGTTCAAACTAGCCAATCAGAAGAGAGGCAATATTTTGGGGGAAATTCAAACTAGCAATAAATCAGACTGGGAGATTGTAAACAGGCTCTTATCTCAGCTTCACATCAACCCAGGTGGTGAATGGAGGCTTTTTGTGTGTATATAAGACATGTACAATTATCTATTAGTCCAAGAGGTCCAATGTCTGAGCTAAAAATTAACTAAGTTGAGGTTTCCGAGTGATGTCCAAGCTGAAAAATGTCTAAGTTCTGGATTGTACGTATTTTCCGAGCATAAAATAGACTAAGTTTCACTTTCCGAGATAATGTTCAAGCTATTCCGAGGAAAATTTTATTTGTCCATGACAATGTCCACGGAAATTGTTTTGGCAGCTTGGACAACTTGATCAATGTCCAAGATTTCCAACGTTTTCCTTGGAAAAAGCTTTGACGTCCAAGTATTTTTCATTCATTTTCCTCGGACACCTAGGAAATTGTACAGCCGGGTAATGTTATGAAATTTGCTGTGTAGAATATCTTGTATAAAGATGTCTCTTGAGGTTGAAAGTGGGGACGATTGGGTCAAGGTCACCATTGCTAAATATGGAAAATCAGTTTTTGCTCAATAACTTTTGGTTAGAAATGAGATATTGGGATAAAACCTTTCGTAAAGGCAACTGAAAATTGGCAAACTGATATATTCTCATGCATTCAACTCTTATATTATTCAATATACCCATTACTGCCATTAGAGACTTGCCTTCAAAGAATGTGCCTAAGTCATGATGAGCCCCTTGCTGTGAACTATGTAAGTGCTTTGATTCTGTGATACTGGCCACAGTCATATGACTTTGCAGTGATTTTTTTGGCTTGTTTGGGAAAGGTACAAGTACTGGACAAATTGGGAAAATTTGCGACGTTTTTACCCAAATTGGGAATGTTTTAATAAGTTGAGAATTCTTAAATACAAAAACATCTATCTTATTTTTTGATAGAAATTAACATGAACTAGCTTGTGAATGATATTTCATGCATTTCTTCATATAAAATGCACAAAGTTTAACTTTTGGCATGAATTGCACGGCCTAGATGCTCCTGATTGGGAATTATTTTCCTCTGAAATTGGGAAAATGGAACATTTTTCAGATTGGGAAGCTACCTTTTAGGGGTACCTAACAAAGAAGGGGAAAAATCGCTGCTTTGACATACACAGATGTGAATTTTACAACAAATAAAACATTTAATATTCTTACTTGTGTTCCAACGTCATACACACGGAACATCCCACCTTATCATCGTCTTTACAATACATATCCACAAGCTTCAGGTGATGCTTCTTACACATTTCAGTCGGCACAACTTGTAAACTACTCCTAGATCTTCTAGATGGAGGAAGTTTTGCATGCGGATCCACCAGTGTATGCTTCGACAACTTTTCAAAAGTATTATGATGCATGACACAACTAGTACACAAATATTCTTCACAACTAGTGCAGTATTTTGCACCTTCATTGTTCAAGCTTTTCTTCCTGCATGGATTACAGCACACGTCAAAAAACTCATCTCCGGCATTAATTTGGGAGTGAGTTAAATTTGTTTCTCCTCTCCTTCTCGCCATTTTGATTGAAATGTTTGCTGTACGTCACCGGTTGACAAGGAAGTATTTACATTGGTTACATGACAATTTGTATAACATAAGTGCGCTTATATGGTTAAGTTATTGATTTGCTGATAAAAACAGTCGGTTAACTTGTCAAAGATATTTTATGATTTATGAGATTGTATATTGAGTTTAAACATCTAGATAACGTTATGCATGAAGTTTAAGTCTTAAAAAAATTGTATATAACAAGTACAAAGTGCTTTAAGCTAAGGTAGTAAATTTGATAAAACGATCTTTCTACAATTTCTTTTGTATTTTTATTTCAAAATGTTAGGCTAAAATTAAATATCTAGGTAAGGAATATTTACATACATTTCAAGTATAAACTGCACATATTCAAGTTTGTTTGGCCCTGATTAACAGGTCTAGTAAAGTGTGGTATTTACAGATAATCTGTAAATTTACAAAAAGTTCATTCTTTAAATTTACAGAATAAGAGGGCTCAAATTACATGAAAACAAGTTTTAAGTCCAAAATCGCAGTTTTATTTGGTTTGATATTGAAAGTAAACCATTATTAAATGCAGAAAATTTGTTTCATTTTCCAAAATATTTACTTTGAAATATTGGATATTTTTGAAATTCACAAAAACATCCTTTTTCAAAGAATTACATTGTATAATGTATAACACATAACATCCCCATTAAAATAAAAATGAATCAGTGTTTAAATAATAAAAAAAATTATTATAAAATATATAATTTCGATTTTCCTAATCTGTAAATTTACAGATTGAACTTTCTGTAAATTTACAGAAATTAATATATGTACATTTACAGATATTCTGTAAATCAACCACTTCACTAGACCTGGCCCCAATCTCCAAAGCATCTCAAGTAGAAATCTCAACTCAAATTGAGATTTTGCTCAAGTCAAGACTATAAATATGAGATCATTCTTACGTTTTATGCTCAAAATATTTACTGTAATAAACTCATAACTATGTATCTCTTTTGTGGTGCCAACTTTCAGAGTCTCTTCTCCCATGGAAATTATCTCAAAGAGACATGACAGTATTTGAGATTTATCTCAGCTCAGATTAAGATGCTTCGGGAGATTGGGGCCTGGGGTCAATATTATCCTAAACAGGTATTTACACTAACTATTAACACGGTGGGGAATCACGTGGTTTGAATGGTAGGCCGCATTCAAAAAATGACAGAGTGAGCTTTTGTGATCACTCTTCGTCCGTCCGTCGTCTGTCGTCCGTCCACAATTACTTGTGTAGACACTAGAGGTCACAGTTTAGCTTAATCATTATGAAACTTGGTCATAATGATCATCTCAACAAAATCTAGGTCAAGTTCGATATTGGGTCAGCCGGGGTAAAAAACTAGGTCACAAGGTCAAATCATAGAAAAACCTTGTGTAGTCACTAGAGGTCACAATTTTAAATTAATCTTTATGAAACTTGGTCACAATGATTATATCAACACAACCTAGGTCAAGTTCGATATTAGGTCATCCGGGGTCAAAAACTAGGTCACAAGGTCAGATAATAGAAAAACCTTGTGTAGTCGCTAGAGGTCACAATTTTGGCCTAATCTTTATGAAACATGGTCACAATGATCATCTCAACAAAATCTAGGTCAAGTTCGATATTGGGTCATCTGGGGTCAAAAACTAGGTCACAAGGTCAGATAATAGAAAAACCTTGTGTAGTCACTAGAGGTCACAATTTTGGCCTAATCTTTATGAAACTTGGTCACAATGATTATATCAACACAATCTAGGTCAAGTTCGATATTAGGTCATCCAGGGTCAAAAACTAGGTCACAAGGTCAGATAATAGAAAAACCTTGTGTAGTCGCTAGAGGTCACAATTTTGGCCTAATCTTTATGAAACATGGTCACAATGATCATCTCAACAAAATCTAGGTCAAGTTCGATATTGGGTCATCTGGGGTCAAAAACTAGGTCACAAGGTCAGATAAAAAAAACCTTGTGTAGTCTCTAGAGGTCACAATTTTGGCCTAATCTTTATGAAACTTGGTCACAATGATCATCTCAACAAAATCTAGGTCAAGTTCGCTATTGGGTCATTCGGGGTCAAAAACTAGGTCACAAGGTCAGATAATAGAAAAACCTTGTGTAATCGCTCGAGGTCACAATTTTGGCCTAATCTTTATGAAACATGGTCACAATGATCATCTCAACAAAATCTAGGTCAAGTTCGATATTGGGTCATCTGGGGTCAAAAACTAGGTCACAAGGTCAGATAAAAAAACATTGTGTAGTCTCTAGAGGTCACAATTTTGGCCTAATCTTTATGAAACTTGGTCACAATGATCATCTCAACAAAATCTAGGTCAAGTTCGATATTGGGTCATCCGGGGTCAAAAACTAGGTCACAAGGTCAGATAATAGAAAAACCTTGTGTAATCGCTCGAGGTCTCAATTTTGGCCTAATCTTCATGAAACTTGTACACAATGATCATCTCAACAAAATCTATGTCAAGTTCGATATTGGGTCATCCGGGGTCAAAAGCAAGGTTACAAGGTCAAATAATAAAAAAAATATGTCATTGGGTCTAAATGTGATGTAAATTATAAAGCATAAGAATACCTTGTACATGCAACAGAGGCTACCATTAGGGGTGCATGAACTACTAGGACAGGTGAGCGACCTATGGCCCTTTGGGCCCTCTTGTTTCTTAATTTAAAGATTCCCAGACATTGAACAAAGAATAAATTATAATGATACAAACTATACACCATTTCATTTGGATTGCATAATTTTTTTTTTTTTTTTTTAAATGTTTATGATTGTATTGTTTTGTCTTTATAACATGTATTAGTACATTTTCTTGATGGTCGTGGGTTCAACCCCCACTGGAACCATAATTTTTTTTTTTTTTTTTTTAGTGTTTAGGTATTGTTTTGTCTTTATAGCAGGTATTTGTACATTTTCCTGATGGTCGTGGGTTCAACCCCCACTGGAACCATAATTTTTATTTTTTGATTTTTATTTTTTTAAGTGTTTAGGTATTGTTTTGTCTTTATAGCATGTATTTGTACAGTTATATGGAGGGAAAATATTCCAAAATATTTTGTTTAAAATATAGGTCCAATCATAGAAAAACCTTGTGCCTTGTGTAGTCAGTCACCAGAGGTTACAATTTCAACATAATCTATATGAAACTTTGTCACAATGATCCTGTCAACAAAATCTAGGCCAATTTCGATTTTGGGTCATCTGGCGTCAAAAACAAGGTCACAATGTCAATTGACATGTTCCTGAGGGTCGTGGGTTCAAACCCCACTGGAACCATAATTATTTTTTTTAAGTGTTAAGGTATTGTTCTGTCTTTATAGCATGTATTTGTACAGTTATATGGAGGAAATATTTTGTTTAAATTATAGGTCAGATCATAGAAAAACCCTGTGTAGCCACCAGAGGTTACAATTTCCACTTAATCTTTATGAAATTTGGTCCTAATAATCATCTCAACACAATCTAGGTTAAGTTTGATATTAATTAAGTCATCTGGGGTCAAACGCTAGGTCACATGGTCAAATCATACAAAAGCTTGCTGAATTTCCTTATATTTTATTCAGAAAATGTGTAGGATCACCATAGGGGTGTGCATGCACTAGTACGACAGGTGAGCGACCTAGGGCCCTTTGGGCCCTCTTGTTGTTAAACTTTGTTCATTTTGTATGTGCCATTCTGCAATTTCGTTGTCTAGCACAAGGCTGCTTCGCATCTTTCAAAATTACATGTACACTATAATATGTGTTGTAGATTGTCCTTGTGATGTGTAATGTCCAGTTGTTATTTTCCTCTTCACCTGGCTCTCGTTCCGTTTTAGATTGACTGACTGAGGCGGCAGACTTTCGGGACGGGATGCTGTATTTTCAGTTGGGTATTGTACTTTGTGTGTCTTTAATGTTTTCTGTGCTCGGCTGGTTAAGCTGAGTGTTGCCTTCCCTGTCTCACTTAATATGATCTTTTTGTATTTATTTTGTGATTTTCAATACAAATTTGTACTCTCCGGTAAGTTTTTAAAAGAATCGTTACTGTACACGACTTGTAAATGTTTGTGTTTACTTTTTTCAGACAGATGAGTAGAATGATGTTAAAGAACCATAAAATGTTATAAAAAGAGACAAAAAGATATTACAATGCAGGGTTAATCATGCCTGTTCGTGTTATGACATCTGTAGAAACCCGAGTAACGGTTGGTGTACACGCCAGATACGCACCAACGCTCTAGTCATGAACTCTGCATTTATTCTGACACAAAAATTATGCGTAAGTGCTATTGTAGCATAAACACATCAATTTATGACCATATTGTTTCAAAATATTGTATTTTAGTCTGAGATTTTGTGTCGACTTCGCCTAAAGAAATGTTATGCCATACCTAATTTAGAACTTAGCTTGAAGCCTTCTACTTCCAGGACCTTTAATTACCTAGGCAGCATGGCAAATGCGTGTTTCTTTTTATTTCATTACAAAAAATCCATTAGAAATCACAAAAATAAAATTAGGAATTACAGTTCATATGACTCGTAAAATCGTTTAGTGTCGTCGGCGGGGCCCGAAATGCACATACGTAAATCTGGACGTCAACAGCGCGCGTGAATCGTTATGGTTTTCTTTCCGTTCTAACATATCGTCCACTACAACCCCGAACGGTTCCCGAAATCAGGATAGTTCGGTATATTTTGAGATGTTCTGGAACCCTTCCGTGTCATTCTTGAACGCTTCTGAACACTTCAGTACCGAAAAATCTTCGGCGTTTAACTTTTAAAACTTATAAATGTCTTGTTGTTCTGAAGTGCTTCGGGGAAATCGAAAACCATCGGCAACAGTTCAGGGTGTTCGTCATTCACTCGGCATCTTCTCGAAGCCTTCTGCGAGGCTTCGTAATCCTTTAGCCATCCCGAGCGGTTCCTGAAGGATATGATGCCGAAGGCGACGAATGGATAAGTTCTACAAACGGAAGCTATGCCGATCATTCTAGGAAACATGCCGAATAGAGTTGCCGAAGGCTCAACGGAAGGTATGCCCAGTCGTAGCCGTATTTCCTCAACTATACAGGAGCGAAAAGGGAAGCGATGAGGTCAGTTTTAATCTTAGATATATCGCTTTCACCATGGTCGGAAAAATCAAGGGCAAGCTATTCAATAAGGCTGTTTCAGACCTTATAGAAAACTATGTCATAACAAGTGCTCGGCAGTTTCAGCTAACAAAGGCACAAACAGGATAACGTCTACCGGTGTATCTACCAAGGGTCAGTTTCATTAGCTCAATATGTCATTTTTATAGCTGAAACTTGGTAATTCAACTTTTGTTTAGCTGAAACAATGTCTTCTAGTTTTTACAGCTAAAACTAGTAAGATGAAGGTGTCTTCCATCACAAGTAGTCCGACATCAATTATATACATCGGCAACATTTCGGGATTCTATCGGCATCGATTCATAAACACTTCTGCATATTCTGCAATGAAACCCCAACCTTTCCACATGATCGAGAAAATTCGGGGCCAAATCCTAAACTGTATTCGCATTGCATTCGGTTAATTCGGATATGTTTCGGCGTTTGTATTGCAACATTTCGTATGCCTATCTGCGAATAATTCAGAAAATGGACCCGATGCCAAAGCTCCGAACATCGTAATTGATAATGATACTGAAAGGTTCCCAAAGCTAGCAAACAGTAATCGGCTACCCTTCCACATGACAATGGTGTCTAGTGGACGGCAGGTCTAAAGCTTAGGTTTCACTGGATATTTTCTGCCTTTGCAATGTACTCCCGATGAAAGTAATGATATTTCAGAGGCATCGGGAGCAGGGTCCTCGTGGTATGAAGGGAGCTTCATGAGACAATTTGTAATATCGGCAGGAATGCTTTCGAGAGAGACGTCCCGGAGGCTTCTCCGACACATCTGCTATGTTTCACTAATGTGTCAGGAACCTTCGGGGACTTTTTGAATATTTGGCGAAGATTCTGCGATATTTCGGTCACACATTCGTGGTCTTGGGATTTAATCACCGAATATTTCTTAATATTTATTGGTTGTGATTTGGGGGTTACCGGGCGGCATCGCGAGATTTCCCGATATGTTCCCGGGTCTTACGTCTGTCCCACCGCCGAGAGGATGTATTCCTGATGACAATGAGGAGCTTCGGGGACAGGTTCTACGAAATACATCGGGGAACTATGTGTAATAATGTAATACATTCATTAGTCTTCATGTTTTAATTAATGGTGTTATATACATAGAGACTTACGTTTGCCATAGGTAAATATTACCTTCTATACTACTAGTATCGCAGGTTACATAACTGTATATTGCCCGAATCATAAGCATATACAGACATATATATAAGCATATATACATGTATATGTCTGATTATGGCCATTTTAACAAGCAGCTTGAATAGAATAAATCATTGAGTTTCGAACTTCTTCTTTATGTCGTTTTCAATATCAAAACAATCATACAAAATGTATCTTTATTTCTGCGTGATAAGTAATTTAGTCATTATGGCACAGCTTGATAACTGTAACTTTATTTTACTGTTACTACTGCAATCTTTCATCGACACAACATTTCTAACTTAAGGAGTCAATGTAGAATCTGCTTATCTGAGATGCTATTTAACTGAATGGTCCTAAGCTTATAGTTCTTTAAATAACTGCTTCCTTTCGTAATTGCATACACAATGGGTGACACAATTTATTTGCCAGTAATATGTAAGAGACAGAAATGTAAGACCAATGCAACATTTACTTGGCAATTGATTCCATTGAAATTCTCACTAATTTACATTTAATGGATTCTATTATTAGGATAAGGACATTCTATTATATTGCAATAATTTAAATTATTGTCACACACGATATGATAAAATTGATAAAACATACTGACTGTGTGTAAAACAGTAAATACCGGATGTCGTTACAAATATTCATAACGATAACAGTGATGAAAACTATGCTGACCGAAATGTATCGAGCGGCCTATCCTGTTTCAATGAAAAAAAATAATAATCATGCACCCTATCTTTCATGCAAATTGTCTGTTATTTTGTTCAGAAACGCACCAAATATCAGTGTGTAGGTGTGTAGTGCTTGGTTTGATGGGCTTTGTGTAAGTGTGTAGGTGTGTAGTGCTTGGTTTGATGGGCTTTGTGTAAGTGTGTAGGTGTGTAGTGCTTGGTTTGATGGGCTTTGTGTAAGTGTGTAGGTGTGTAGTGCTTGGTTTGATGGGCTTTGTGTAAGTGTGTGGGTGAGTAGTGCTGGGTTGGTGGGCTTTGTGTAAGTGTGTAAGTGTGTGGGTGAGTAGTGCTGGGTTGGTGGGCTTTGTGTAAGTGTGTGGGTGAGTAGTGCTTGGTTTGATGGGCTTTGTGTAAGTGTGTGGGTGTGTAGTGCATGGTTTGATGGACTTTGTGTTAGTGTGTAAGTGTGTGGGTGTGTAGTGCTTGGTTTGATGGACTTTGTGTTAGTGTGTAAGTGTGTGGGTGAGTAGTGCTGGTTTGATGGGCTTTGTGTAAGTGTGTGGGTGAGTAGTGCTGGTTTGATGGGCTATGTGAGTAGTGCTGGGTTGGTGGGCTTTGTGAGAAGTGCTGGGTTGGTGGGCTATGTGAGTAGTGCTGGGTTGGTGGGCTCTGTGTTAGTGACTAGAGCTGGGTTGGTGGGCTTTGTGTTGGTGAGAAGTGCTGGGTTGGTGGGCTTTGTGTTGGTGAGAAGTGCTGGGTTGGTTGGTTAGTGAGTAGTTCAGTATTGGTTGAGTTTGGTGAGAAGTGCTAGGTTGGTTGGCCTGGATACTCTCTGTACTTATAGTAGAACTTCTATTCCTCAAACTGTACTTGCCTTGAGCACCCTAGATGCGACAAACTGGTTCTACTGTCCCAACAAAATCCCTTCTTTATTCATATTGTAAAACAGTAGGTGGCTTGAACCATATCTAGGTCGAACATATGAACTGTTTAGTAGGGGTGGGCCGATGCATCGAAATATCGATGCATTGCGGTTCCGAGGGTCCCGATAGTATGGATCGATAGTAAAAGTCTCGATCCAATAACTATCGCCGATAGTTAGCTGAACAATCGATAGTTACGATAGTTCCCGTTTTATAAATAAAGTTTATTATTAATAAAAAACAACTTCCGTTTTCGTTAAAAAACTAATTGTAAATAACCACACGTATCAAAACAGCCACAAATTGGCACAATGGACCAATATAGCCTTAATTGTGTCGCCTGAAAAGGCGACATATAGGTGTTACTTTGGCGGCGGCGGCGGCGGTGGCGGCGGCGGCGGCGGCGTCACAAATTGCTTGTCCGGAGCATAACTTTGTCACCTTAAGTTCAAATGACTTAAGAATTGGTATGCATGTTTCCTGCAATAAGACGGAGTGCAGTGCGCAAGAACCATAACTCTACCTGTCATAGTTTTTGAATTATTTCCCTTTGATTGATTTTATTTGAGCATTTCTTGTCCGGAGCATAACTTTGTCACCTTAAGTTCAAATGACTCTAGATTTGGTATGCATGTTTCTTGCAATAAGCCGGAGTGCAGTGCGCAAGAACCATAACTCTTCCTGTCACAGTTTTTGAATTATTTCCCTTTGATAGATTTTATTAGAGCATTTCTTGTCCGGAGCATAACTTTGTCACCTTAAGTTCAAATGACTCTAGATTTGGTATGCATGTTTCCTGCAATAAGCCGAAGTGCAGTGCGCAAGAACCATAACTCTACCTGTCATAGTTTTTGAATTATTTCCCTTTTATTGATTTTATTAGAGCATTTCTTGTCCGGAGCAAAACTTTGTCACCTTACGTTCAAATGACTCAAGAATTGATAGGCATGTTTCTTGCAATGGTGTCTAGTGGACGGCAGGTCTAAAGCTTAGGTTTCACTGGATATTTTCTGCCTTTGCAATGTACTCCCGATGAAAGTAATGATATTTCAGAGGCATCGGGAGCAGGGTCCTCGTGGTATGAAGGGAGCTTCATGAGACAATTTGTAATATCGGCAGGAATGCTTTCGAGAGAGACGTCCCGGAGGCTTCTCCGACACATCTGCTATGTTTCACTAATGTGTCAGGAACCTTCGGGGACTTTTTGAATATTTGGCGAAGATTCTGCGATATTTCGGTCACACATTCGTGGTCTTGGGATTTAATCACCGAATATTTCTTAATATTTATTGGTTGTGATTTGGGGGTTACCGGGCGGCATCGCGAGATTTCCCGATATGTTCCCGGGTCTTACGTCTGTCCCACCGCCGAGAGGATGTATTCCTGATGACAATGAGGAGCTTCGGGGACAGGTTCTACGAAATACATCGGGGAACTATGTGTAATAATGTAATACATTCATTAGTCTTCATGTTTTAATTAATGGTGTTATATACATAGAGACTTACGTTTGCCATAGGTAAATATTACCTTCTATACTACTAGTATCGCAGGTTACATAACTGTATATTGCCCGAATCATAAGCATATACAGACATATATATAAGCATATATACATGTATATGTCTGATTATGGCCATTTTAACAAGCAGCTTGAATAGAATAAATCATTGAGTTTCGAACTTCTTCTTTATGTCGTTTTCAATATCAAAACAATCATACAAAATGTATCTTTATTTCTGCGTGATAAGTAATTTAGTCATTATGGCACAGCTTGATAACTGTAACTTTATTTTACTGTTACTACTGCAATCTTTCATCGACACAACATTTCTAACTTAAGGAGTCAATGTAGAATCTGCTTATCTGAGATGCTATTTAACTGAATGGTCCTAAGCTTATAGTTCTTTAAATAACTGCTTCCTTTCGTAATTGCATACACAATGGGTGACACAATTTATTTGCCAGTAATATGTAAGAGACAGAAATGTAAGACCAATGCAACATTTACTTGGCAATTGATTCCATTGAAATTCTCACTAATTTACATTTAATGGATTCTATTATTAGGATAAGGACATTCTATTATATTGCAATAATTTAAATTATTGTCACACACGATATGATAAAATTGATAAAACATACTGACTGTGTGTAAAACAGTAAATACCGGATGTCGTTACAAATATTCATAACGATAACAGTGATGAAAACTATGCTGACCGAAATGTATCGAGCGGCCTATCCTGTTTCAATGAAAAAAAATAATAATCATGCACCCTATCTTTCATGCAAATTGTCTGTTATTTTGTTCAGAAACGCACCAAATATCAGTGTGTAGGTGTGTAGTGCTTGGTTTGATGGGCTTTGTGTAAGTGTGTAGGTGTGTAGTGCTTGGTTTGATGGGCTTTGTGTAAGTGTGTAGGTGTGTAGTGCTTGGTTTGATGGGCTTTGTGTAAGTGTGTAGGTGTGTAGTGCTTGGTTTGATGGGCTTTGTGTAAGTGTGTGGGTGAGTAGTGCTGGGTTGGTGGGCTTTGTGTAAGTGTGTAAGTGTGTGGGTGAGTAGTGCTGGGTTGGTGGGCTTTGTGTAAGTGTGTGGGTGAGTAGTGCTTGGTTTGATGGGCTTTGTGTAAGTGTGTGGGTGTGTAGTGCATGGTTTGATGGACTTTGTGTTAGTGTGTAAGTGTGTGGGTGTGTAGTGCTTGGTTTGATGGACTTTGTGTTAGTGTGTAAGTGTGTGGGTGAGTAGTGCTGGTTTGATGGGCTTTGTGTAAGTGTGTAGGTGAGTAGTGCTTGGTTTGATGGACTTTGTGTAAGTGTGTGGGTGAGTAGTGCTGGTTTGATGGGCTATGTGAGTAGTGCTGGGTTGGTGGGCTTTGTGAGAAGTGCTGGGTTGGTGGGCTATGTGAGTAGTGCTGGGTTGGTGGGCTCTGTGTTAGTGACTAGAGCTGGGTTGGTGGGCTTTGTGTTGGTGAGAAGTGCTGGGTTGGTGGGCTTTGTGTTGGTGAGAAGTGCTGGGTTGGTTGGTTAGTGAGTAGTTCAGTATTGGTTGAGTTTGGTGAGAAGTGCTAGGTTGGTTGGCCTGGATACTCTCTGTACTTATAGTAGAACTTCTATTCCTCAAACTGTACTTGCCTTGAGCACCCTAGATGCGACAAACTGGTTCTACTGTCCCAACAAAATCCCTTCTTTATTCATATTGTAAAACAGTAGGTGGCTTGAACCATATCTAGGTCGAACATATGAACTGTTTAGTAGGGGTGGGCCGATGCATCGAAATATCGATGCATTGCGGTTCCGAGGGTCCCGATAGTATGGATCGATAGTAAAAGTCTCGATCCAATAACTATCGCCGATAGTTAGCTGAACAATCGATAGTTACGATAGTTCCCGTTTTATAAATAAAGTTTATTATTAATAAAAAACAACTTCCGTTTTCGTTAAAAAACTAATTGTAAATAACCACACGTATCAAAACAGCCACAAATTGGCACAATGGACCAATATAGCCTTAATTGTGTCGCCTGAAAAGGCGACATATAGGTGTTACTTTGGCGGCGGCGGCGGCGGTGGCGGCGGCGGCGGCGGCGTCACAAATTGCTTGTCCGGAGCATAACTTTGTCACCTTAAGTTCAAATGACTTAAGAATTGGTATGCATGTTTCCTGCAATAAGACCGAGTGCAGTGCGCAAGAACCATAACTCTACCTGTCATAGTTTTTGAATTATTTCCCTTTGATTGATTTTATTTGAGCATTTCTTGTCCGGAGCATAACTTTGTCACCTTAAGTTCAAATGACTCTAGATTTGGTATGCATGTTTCTTGCAATAAGCCGGAGTGCAGTGCGCAAGAACCATAACTCTACCTGTCACAGTTTTTGAATTATTTCCCTTTGATAGATTTTATTAGAGCATTTCTTGTCCGGAGCATAACTTTGTCACCTTAAGTTCAAATGACTCTAGATTTGGTATGCATGTTTCCTGCAATAAGCCGAAGTGCAGTGCGCAAGAACCATAACTCTACCTGTCATAGTTTTTGAATTATTTCCCTTTTATTGATTTTATTAGAGCATTTCTTGTCCGGAGCAAAACTTTGTCACCTTACGTTCAAATGACTCAAGAATTGATAGGCATGTTTCTTGCAATAAGCCGGAGTGCAGTGCGTAAGAACCATAACTCTACCTGTCATAGTTTTTGAATTATTTCCCTTTGATTGATTTTATTAGAGCATTTCTTGTCCGGAGCATAACTTTGTCACCTTAAGTTCAAATGACTCAAGATTTTGTATGTATGTCTCTTGCAATAAGCCGAAATGCAGTGCGCAAGAACCATAACTCTGCCTTGCATCTTTTTTTAATTACTTCCCTTAGATTGATTTAATTTGAGCATTTCTTGTCCGGAGGATAACTTTGTCACCATGAGGTTGAATGACTTGAAACTTGGTATGCATGTTTCTTACCAAAAGTCCAAGTGCAGTACACAAGAAACGTAACTCTACCTTGTGCCATTTTTCAATTTTTTCCCTTTGATTGATTTTATAAGCATTTCTTGTCCGTGGCATAACTTTGTCACCATAACTATTAATGACTCAAAAATAGGAATGCATGTTTCTTTGCTGTGACATGAAGTGCAGTGCGCAAGAATCATAACTCTAGCTTGTGTAGTGTTTGAATGATTCCCTTCAGATTGATTTTATCAGGACATTTTTTTGTCCAGAGCATCGCTTTGTCGTTTTTAGTTCAGATGACTAGAGAACTCTTGTGAGTCTGATATGTAGCCCTATACTGGATAGTTTTCCATGACAAATGTGCATTTCGTCAGGCGACACATGCGACTCGCGGAGCTTTTATTTTATAAATCTATTTCTGTCGAATTCATTTTAAATCATTTCCACAAATAGTAGATTTTTATGTTGTACAAAATGTGATATCTTACACAGTGCAAATTTGCATTTACAAGATAATATCTGGTTTTTCTAATCTTGGCAATAACTATTGCAATAGTATCGCAATAGTTTCCAGCAATACAATAGTATCGCAATAGTACTTTCAGCAATACCAATAGTATTGCAATAGTCAAAATTTGACTCAATAGTCACCCCTACTGTTTAGATAGGCCCGTATTATTATTTACAGGGTGAGAATTATAGTGCGCTCAGGATAACGTGAAAGGCGGGAAAATTTGGTATATATAGTCCACAAAGATGGATTACAATTATATAATTCCAAAGTCAGCAAATCCCTGCATTCTGATTGGCTAAGACGTGGGGCTTTACTCAATGTGTTGCTTCAGATCGGGTGTTTACACATCAGTGAACGTCAACAAATGGTCGTTTAATCCTATAGTGCACGGTTATCAGTGATGTTTTGAGTACAATGCTGACCTTATCTGTTAATTTAAGTGATTTGTAAAACCAATTTTGCCACAGTTGACCAAACCGATTAATGTTTGTAAATACCACGTTATCCTGGGCGGACTAATATATGATAACATAATTAACTTTAATACCTTTGTGCGATTTTATGATAGAGATGTGGTTTTACAGTTTTGTTTTAAAACTAAGAGCCCAGATTTTGATTTTTATTGGATATGAATAATAATTCATCGATATCAGGTGACATCAATGTGATCGATGCTGTCATGCATTTTCAGTGATTCCAAGAAATAAGGCCATCAGATCATTTCGCTGAAGCCCACACATTGGTCTCTTCACTCACCGGACTAATGTATCCTTCAGATGTCTTTTAATGGGGATGCCTAATGAGGAAGGAATGTTTACTCCAAAACCTGAGAAACACTATTTTATTTGAAATCTTCAATACAATGTTAAATTTTTAGCATCGGCAGTGTAACATGCAAGGAATCAATTGATTATTTTTTATGTTGTTTGCTACTAGTTTTGCAGTTTTGGCTCAAAGGTCAAGGTCACAATTAAAGGTCAAAGGTTATATAGTCATGCAAGTAGTGTCTGCTGTGTAACTTTGTTGTTTCTTACTGGGTTACTTAAAATGGCTTGGTACAAATGTTCACCCCATCAACACGGTGTGCAAGACCCAGGTTCCTAGCTCAAAGGTCAAGGTCACACTTTGAGGTCAGATGTTATATAGTTATGCAAGACTTTAATTTTAAATAATAACCCTGTGTTAGGGCAGTGCTGCGGGGTATAGGTATAATTCATCACTCCAGTGATAGCTCTAGTTGAAATTGCATTAGCAAAAATTATATTCCACCTGTCACGAAAGAAAATAAAATTCTGCGCCAGATTTGAAATTCTTTCCTTTGAAATTTGAAAATTAGATTAGGTTTTTGTGTCGCCTGAAAAGGCAACATATAGGTGTTACTTTGGCGGCGGCTGCGGCGTCACAAATTGCTTGTCCGGAGCATAACTTTGTCACCTTAAGTTCAAATGACTCAAGAATTGGTATGCATGTTTCTTGCAATAAGCCGGAGTGCAGTGCGCAAGAACCATAACTCTACTTGTCATAGTTTTTGAATTATTTCCCTTTGATTGATTTTATTAGAGCATTTCTTGTCCGGAGCATAACTTTGTCACCTTAAGTTCAAATGACTCAAGAATTGGTATGCATGTTTCTTGCAATAAGCCGGAGTGTAGTGCACAAGAACCATAACTCTACCTGTCATAGTTTTTGAATTATTTCCCTTTGATTGATTTTATTAGAGCATTTCTTGTCCGGAGCATAACTTTGTCACCTTAAGTTCAAATGACTCTAGATTTGGTATGCATGTTTCTTGCAATAAGCTGAAGTGCAGTGGGCAAGAACCATAACTCTACCTGTCATAGTTTTTGAATTATTTCCCTTTGATTGATTTTATTAGAGCATTTCTTGTCCGGAGCATAACTTTGTCACCTTAAGTTCAAATGACTCTAGATTTGGTATGCATGTTTCTTGCAATAAGCCGAAGTGCTGTACGCAAGAACCATAACTCTACCTGTCATAGTTTTTGTATTATTTACCTTTGATTGATTTTATTAGAGCATTTCTTGTCCGGAGCATAACTTTGTCACCTTAAGTTCAAATGACTCAAGAATTGGTATGCATGTTTCTTGCAATAAGCCGGAGTGCAGTGCGCAAGAACCATAACTCTACTTGTCATAGTTTTTGAATTATTTCCCTTTGATTGATTTTATTAGAGCATTTCTTGTCCGGAGCATAACTTTGTCACCTTAAGTTCAAATGACTCTAGATTTGGTATGCATGTTTCTTGCAATAAGCTGAAGTGCAGTGGGCAAGAACCATAACTCTACCTGTCATAGTTTTTGAATTATTTCCCTTTGATTGATTTTATTAGAGCATTTCTTGTCCGGAGCATAACTTTGTCACCTTAAGTTCAAATGACTCTAGATTTGGTATGCATGTTTCTTGCAATAAGCCGAAGTGCAGTGCGCAAGAACCATAACTCTACCTGTCATAGGTTTTGAATTATTTCCCTTTGATTGATTTTATTAGAGCATTTCTTGTCCGGAGCATAACTTTGTCACCTTAAGTTCAAATGACTCAAGATTTTGTATGTATGTTTCTTGCAATAAGCCGAAATGCAGTGCGCAAGAACCGTAACTCTGCCTTGCATCCTTTTTTAATTATTTGCCTTAGATTGATTTAATTTGAGCATTTCTTGTCCGGAGCATAACTTTGTCACCATGAGGTTGAATGACTGGAAACTTGGTATGCATGTTTCTTACCAAAAGTCCAAGTGCAGTACACAAGAACCGTAACTCTACCTTGTGCCATTTTTAGCTCACCTGTCACAAAGTGACAGAGTGAGCTTTTGTGATCACACTTCGTCCGTCGTCCGTCCGTCTGTCCGTCCGTCCGTCCGTCCGTCTGTCCGTCCGTCTGTCCGTCCGTCAACAATTGGGTTGTGTCCTCTCTAGAGGTCACAATTTTGGCCTAATCTTTATGAAACTTGGTCACAATGATCATCTCAACAAAATCTAGGTCAAGTTCGATATTGGGTCATCTGAGGTCAAAAACTAGCTCACTAGGTCAAATTATAGAAAAACCTTGTTTTAAACCTTTCAACATGTAGTCTTCATGGTCACTTAACTCTCTGCTGTAACTCTCTATGCTCTATACATACAAGTAAACTTTCATCAACCAATGAAAATGTGTATCAGGGTTCACAGCAGTTTTGTAAAGGTCAAATATCAAAATATTCTAGTATTTTAAGCAGGGTGTGAATTGTAATGGTTAAGTGGAAATCAAAGCGCTGTAGGGAGCGTAGACATTTTCCTGGGGGTCGTGGGTTCAAACCCCACTGGAACCATAATTTTTTTTTTTTTATTTTTTTTTTTTTTGAGTGTTTAGGTATTGTTTTGTCTGTAAAGCATTTATTTGTACATTTTCCTGATGGTCGTGGGTTCAACCCCCACTGGAACCATCAATTTTTTTTTTTTTTTTTTTTTGAGTGTTTAGGTATTGTTTTGTCTGTAAAGCATTTATTTGACTTGTACATTTTCCTGATGGTCGTGGGTTCAACCCCACTGGGACCATATTTTTTTTTTTTTTTTTTTTTTTTTTAAATGTTTAGGTATTGTTTTGTCTTTATAACATGTATTTGTACATTTTCCTGATGGTCGTGGGTTCAACCCCCTCTGGAACCATAATTTTTTTTTTTTTTTTTTTTTTGAGTGTTTAGGTATTGTTTTGTCTGTAAAGCATTTATTTGTACATTTTCCTGATGGTTGTGGGTTCAACCCCCACTGGAACCATAATTTTTTTTTTTTTTTTTTTTTTTTAAATGTTTAGGTATTGTTTTGTCTTTATAACATGTATTTGTACATTTTCCTGATGGTCGTGGGTTCAACCCCCACTGGAACCATAATTTTTTTTATTATTATTTTTTTTATTTTTATTTTTTTTTGAGTGTTTAGGTATTGTTTTGTCTGTAAAGCATTTATTTGTACATTTTCCTGATGGTCGTGGGTTCAACCCCCACTGGAACCATAATTTTTTTTTTTTTTTTTTTTTTTAAATGTTTAGGTATTGTTTTGTCTTTATAACATGTATTTGTACATTTTCCTGATGGTCGTGGGTTCAACCCCCACTGGAACCATAATTTTTATTTTTTATTTTTATTTTTTTTGAGTGTTTAGGTATTGTTTTGTCTGTAAAGCATTTATTTGTACATTTTCCTGATGGTCGTGGGTTCAACCCCCACTGGAACCATAATTTTTTTTTTTTCTTTTTTTTTTTTTTAAATGTTTAGGTATTGTTTTGTCTTTATAGCATGTATTTGTACATTTTCCTGATGGTCATGGGTTCAACCCCCACTGGAACCATAATTTTTTTTTGTAATTTTTATTTTTTTAAGTGTTTAGGTATTGTTTGGCTTTATAGCATGTATTTGTACAGTTATATGGAGGAAAAATATTCCAAAATATTTTGTTTAAAATATAGGTCAAATCATAGAAAAACCTTGTGTAGTCAGTCACCAGAGGTTACAATTTCAACTTAATCTTTATGAAACTTTGTCACAATGATCCTGTCAACAAAATCTAGGCCAAGTTCGATTTTGGGTCATCTGGCGTCAAAAACAAGGTCACAATGTCAATTGACATTTTCCTGAGGGTCGTGGGTTCAAACCCCACTGGAACCATAATTATTTTTTTAAGTATTTAGTTATTGTTCTGTCTTTATAGCATGTATTTGTACAGTTATATGGAGGAAATATTTTGTTTAAATTATAGGTCAGATCATAGAAAAACCCTGTGTAGTCACCAGAGGTTACAATTTCCACTTAATCTTTATGAAATTTGGTCCTAATAATCATCTCAACACAATCTAGGTTAAGTTTGATATTAATTAAGTCATCTGGGGTCAAACCCTAGGTCACATGGTCAAATCATACAAAAACTTGCAATAGAGGCTGAATTTCCTTCAATTTTATTCAGAAAATGTGTAGGATCACCATAGGGGTGTGCATGCACAAGTACGACAGGTGAGCGACCTAGGGCCCTTTGGGCCCTCTTGTTCAATTTTTACCCTTTGATTGATTTTATAAGCATTTCTTGTCCGTGGCATAACTTTGTCACCATAACTATTAATGACTCAAAAATAGGAATGCATGCTTCTTTGCCGTGACATGAAGTGCAGTACGCAAGAATCATAACTCTAGCTTGTGTAGTGTTTGAATGATTACCTTCAGATTGATTTTATCAGGACATTTTTTTGTCCAGAGCATCGCTTTGTCGTTTTTAGTTCAGATGACTAGAGAACTCTTGCGAGTCTGATATGTAGCCCAATACTGGATAGTTTTCCATGACAAATGTGCATTTCGTCAGGCGACACATGCGACTCGCGGAGCTTTTATTAGCTCACAGAATGAGCTTTTGTGATCACTCGTCGTTGGTCTGTCGTCTGTCCATCCACAATTTGCTTGCATAGACTGTGGAGGTCAAAGTTTAGGCCTAATCATTATGAAACTTGGTCTCAAGGATCATCTCAACAAAATCTAGGCCAAGTTTGATATTGGGTCACTTCGGGTCAAAAACTAGGTCACTAGGTCAAATCATAGAATAACCTTGCATAGTCACTAGAGGTCACAATTTTGATGTAATCTTTATGAATTTTGGTCACAATGATCATCTCAACAAAAGCTAGGCCAAGTTCAATATTGTGTCGTCCAAGGTCAATAACTAGGTCACAAGGTCAAATCATAAAAAAACCTTGCACAGTCACTAGAGGTCACAATTTTGACCTAATCTTTATGAAACTCTGTCACAATAATTATCTCAACAAAATCTAAGTCAAGTTCAATATTGGGTCGTCCAAGGTCAATAACTAAGTCACAAGGTCTAATAATAAAAAAACCTTGCACAGTCACTAGAGGTCACAATTTTGATCTAATTGTTAGGAAACTTGGTCACAATGATCATCTCAACAAAATCTAGGCCAAGTTTGATATTGGGTCACTTTTAGTAAAAAACTAGGTCACTAGGTCAAATCATAGAATAACCTTGCATAGTCACTAGAGGTCACAATTTTGACCTAATCTTTATGAATTTTGGTCACAATGATCATCTCAACAAAATCTAGGTCAAGTTCGATATTGTGTTGTCCAAGGTTAATAACTAGGTCACAAGGTCAAATCATAAAAAAACCTTGCACAGTCACTAGAGGTCACAATTTTGACCTAATCTTTATGAAACTCTGTCACAATGATTATCTCAACAAAATCTAAGTCAAGTTTAATATTGGGTCATCCGAGGTCAAAAACAAGTTCACAATGTCAAATCATAGAAAAACTTGGCTAGAGGTCTCAATGTTGGCCTTATCTTTATGAAAGTCACAATGATCATCTCCATAATGGTTAATGTAAATTACAAGGTCACTTTGTAAGATAATATAAAATCTTGTACATGTAATAGAGGCTGCATTTACATGATTACCATTAAGAGGCCTGCATGAACTACTAGGACAGGTGAGCGACCTTTGGCCCTTTGGGCCCTCCTGTTTGTTTGTTTTTAAATGATTTACTACATGTAGCTGTTTATAAAAATTTCTTAATTCACTAACAAGTATATGGTTTGTTAGTTTCAAGTGAGCCCAATTCATGGTTAGACGCATACAAGTATCCCATACAGTGACAAATATGCGCACGTATGCCCGAGTATTTTGATTGGTCATTAAGGGAGTGATGACTAGAACAATATAAACTAATTGAACAAGATGGCTGAAGCCTTATTCACTTATCCACATGCCATCCTTTAACAATTATAAAATATTTATATTTACAGTTAAAGAAGGCATGCAGACTGGATCACAGACAAAACAGTGTATAGAATGGTAACATAATATCATTGAAGATGACATCGCAGAGACGATACCACAAAGTGACCAATAAGTGATTCATACGGCTCCTGTGAAAAATTTTTGGATAATAATGAAAATTTGGATGAGATATGTGGTATTCTTGACTCTAGCATCTTTGTTGACATTTATCATAACATATTACTTATACAAGCATGTGAAATTCAAGTATGGGAATCACAGGAGTTTCGCTGACGGCCTAAATGAAGCGGTGGAATTTAATAAAGATCCGTCAGCAGTGTTTTATAGCTTGTATGACAAGTCGCCGCTGTATGAGGAGTTGCATAGATTAGACAGAGTGACTTTAACTGGTGATTTGGTGAGGAAGTTCCTATTGATGCCAAAATGTGCGGAACACCATGATAAATATGCAATAAATGTTGGTCTGAGTGACGTCATTCCACTTAATAGACCTGTAACAGATTCCAGACCAGAGGGGTAAGTTGTTATAGATGCTTACCCTGCAAACTTAGCAGCTCATAGTGCTTAGCTCAGGGGTGTCAATTTTCCTAATTTATCCGAAATTCCAGATTTATCATTCCTGAAAGAGCAAAGACTTCTGACCAAAGTAAAAGTTATTTGAGGAAAATGGCAAATGTATTGTAAATTTAATCTGCTCTGAAGGATTTTCTTTAATACAAACTTGAGTTAATTATGGAAAAATTGTCTTTGAAGGCCCCTTGTTTAGCAAAAATGGGTGGCCGCATACAATTTTCCTGATTTTTAATTTGGCCCTGTTGACACCTCTGTTAGCTGCATGAATACTGGTTCAAATTGTTAAGTTTGTTCTGATTGTTGTTGAAAAGACACTAAGTGATAAGATATGTCATGCATATGTAGTTATGGACCCCACATGTGGAGAAGTTGTCAATTACTTCGAAGGTACTGGACAGGTCTTTATTACAATTCCAAGAACACTTGTAAGGTCACAATCTGTTGACTTGTATGTGAAAACGGCATATAAAAGTCAATGAAAGAAGTTTATAGGGGATTTATAGTGGCCGGCAAAATCCCCATTCACAATTACATGTGACACCATGCGCTTGTTGTTGTAGTTTTGCACTGGCTATGGCCTATATTGTTTTGACAGACTGGATATATATACAGAATTATGATTCGGTAGACTGAATTTCATGGCCCACTTCCAGTAGAGGCAAGTTGTTGCTCAAAATTATTGTAAAAAATACAAATCTTACTTCAATATGATCCAAGGGAAAAACAATATGGCGATATCGGAAATGACTTCACATGATTTATCGCAACGTCATCGCAAGTTAACGCAACGTCATTTACGGGCATAAGTCGCAAACATATGTCAATATGTGGAATTTGAAATATAGATAGCAAATAAAAGACGAGTGTAAAAGTACTGTATATATTTATAGGACATATCTCTGCAATCCGTCATCTAGATCGGAAAAAACTTTTCTCAGTATTTGTTTGCTTGGTATCCTATTTGGTGCTGTCTGGCAGCCAGAGGCTATAGTCTCTGTGGAGCAAACAAATTCTTTAATCAGTTTTTCCTCTGCCAGATTGTCAAAAATCGTGCTGGTAAATCCCTGCTGGATGCAGTGCAATTGTTGATACAATTTGATATGTCATTCTTAGCCATGAAGTAACTATTTTAGGGTGTTTTGTATAATTGAAATCAAGTGTTTGTCTGATTTTAGGTGCAAGGATATACATTACGACCAAGATTTACCGACGGTTTCCGTAGTTATTCCATTCCACAATGAATGGCCATCAGTTTTACTGCGAACTGTATTCAGTATCATTAATCGCACGCCTAAACGACTCATCAATGAGATCATTCTGGTGGACGATGCAAGTAATTTACGTAAGTATCAGAGTTCCTATTATTCCAGAATAATCCGGATTCTGGAGAAACTAAAAGTTATTTGATTAAAAAATTCAAAGAATTGACAAAGTTATGGTCATTTGAAGTTTCTTAAGCTGATATTTAAAAATAGAACAATGTTTGAAACAGAGTTTTTCTGTATGGATGTATGCTAATTGCACCAAAACAGTTTATTGACTCATTTTCGGATTGGGCATTTTGTCTCAGTAGGTCAGTAGGACCCCTGAAGTATATTTATCACATGTTTGACGTCGCGGCAGCGTAATAAAGCCATTATTGATTTTTGATAATACACTAGTGTAATAAAGCTATCACGCGACGTCATTCAAAGGATAGGCGACGTCGTCAAAGTTGCGCGTTTATTATAGTGAAAAATAAGTAGCTATTTTATGTTACAGCCGGAAAAGGCTACCATGTGATAAAAAGAACATTACATTAGTGACTTTCCACATTGAATTTATTAAACTCGTTGAAAAAAACGATAAAATGCTCGGCAGAGCCTCGCATTTTATTCAACTCGTTTAATAAATTCAATATGGAAAGACACTCATGTAATATCCTCTATTTATCCCATGACTTTTCTATTCATCACATGACTTAAAAAAGTCTTGTAGTGTATTTAGAATCTAGATCTATTTGTTTTAAATATAAATTAAATGTTGAAATAGAATGTTCGGTATAATATAAGAAATATTTCACATCACCTCAGGCCCGATGGCATTATATGGACTGGCTAGTCAGGTTCGCTTCGGTCCATGTACACAACTTAGGCTGACTAGCCAGTCCATATAATGCCATAGAGCCCTCAGCGATGTGAACTGTTTCTTGAATACTGTAAATTAAATTAATTTTGGCATCATTTGTATAACAGAGTCTGCTCTAACTAAATATGTATTACAACAGGAAGATGAGTATTTTTGTGTCATTAGTTCCATAAAAGGTCAAGGTCCATTCCTGAACTTGTTTATACAATATTTACAATTTCATGATAGCAAATGCCACTCTCAGTTTAGTTGATTTTTACTGAGTATCAACTGATCATAATTATGATGCAAGCCTGGCAAATTTATTATATAGTCCAGTCAGGGTAAGAATACAGTGACGCAGCGGTTGGGTCCTCTATTAAGGGGTAAAATCAAGTATGAAGGCTTAAACAGACAGCCATAATTTCAATGCTAAACTAACAAACTATATTTGCCCTACCTATTCAAACAATGGTTGTAATCTTCTGTGTACACATAAACAGCTACGTCACTGTCACTAGATCTTAACTGGATTATAGTTTGTACATTATGTTAACTTATCATTGTTCATTTCAGCAAACTTGCAGTCACATTTTGTTGACTTGTTAGACACATACTTTCCGACTGGAATTGTCAAGTTAAAACGTTTAAAACATAGATCTGGGTTGATAGTGGCACGTATGGAGGGATTGAAGCTAGTCACAGCTGATTGTGTCTCGTTCTTTGACAGTCATATGGAAGTAAACATAAACTGGTGAGTAATTAAGGCAGCGGTGGACAGATTTATCAGGGGTTATATTTGACTTGGGAGTAGGGGTTTTGACCCTTGAAATTTCCAAAAAGCCATATGTTTTTAGCTCACCTGTCACAAAGTGACAGAGTGAGCTTTTGTGATCATACTTCGTCCGTCGTCCGTCCGTCCGTCCGTCCGTCCGTCCGTCTGTCCGTCCGTCAACAATTGGGTTGTGTCCTCTCTAGAGGTCACAATTTTGGCCTAATCTTTATGAAACTTGGTCACAATGATCATCTCAACAAAATCTAGGTCAAGTTCGATATTGGGTCATCTGAGGTCAAAAACTAGCTCACTAGGTCAAATTATAGAAAAAACCTTGTTTTAAACCTTTCAACATGTAGTCTTCATAGTCACTAAACTCTCTGCAGTAACTCTCTACTCTCTATACATACAATAAACTTTCATCAACCAATGAAAATGTGTATCAGGGTTCACAGCAGTTTTGTAAAGGTCAAATATCAAAATATTCTAGTATTTAAACCAGGGTGTGAATTGTACTGGTTAAGTGGAAATCAAAGCGCTGTAGGGAGCGTAGACATTTTCCTGAGGGTCGTGGGTTCAAACCCCACTGGAACCATAATTTTTATTTTTTTATTTTTATTTTTTTAAGTGTTTAGGTATTGTTTTGTCTTTATAGCATGTATTTGTACATTTTCCTGATGGTCGTGGGTTCAACCCCCACTGGAACCATAATTTTTTTTTTTACTGGAATCATAATTTTTTTTTTTTTTTTTTTTTGAGTGTTTAGGTATTGTTTTGTCTGTAAAACATTTATTTGTACATTTTCCTGATGGTCGTGGGTTCAACCCCAACTGGAACCATAATTTTTTTTTTTTTATAAATGTTTAGGTATTGTTTTGTCTTTATAACATGTATTTGTACATTTTCCTGATGGTCGTGGGTTCAACCCCCACTGGAACCTAAATTTTTATTTTTTATTTTTTTAAGTGTTTAGGTATTGTTTTGTCTTTATAGCATGTATTTGTACAGTTATATGGAGGAAAAATACCAAAATATTTTGTTTAAAATAAAGGTCAAATCATAGAAAAACCTTGTGTAGTCAGTCACCAGAGGTTACAATTTCAACTTAATCTTTATGAAACTTTGTCACAATGATCCTGTCAACAAAATCTAGGCCAAGTTCGATTTTGGGTCATCTGGTGTCAAAAACAAGGTCACAATGTCAATTGACATTTTCCTGAGGGTCGTGGGTTTAAACCCCACTGGAACCATAATTATTTAACACTCTAGCACTTTCAATTTTGCTTTGATCTTCATCAAACTTGGTCAGTAGTTGTACCTCAATGAAATCTAGGTCAAGTTTGAAGTTGGGTCATGTGGGGTCAAAAACTAGGTCAATAGGTCAAATAATAGGAAAACCTTGTTAACACTCTGGAGGTCACATTTTTGCTTAATCTTCATGAAGTTTGATCAAAATGTTTATCTTGGTGACCTTAAGGTCAAGTTCGAAGTTGGGTTATATGGGGTCAAAAACTAGGTCAAAAGGTCAAATAATAGGAAAACCTTGTTAACACTCTGGCGGCCACATTTTTGCTTTAATCTTCATGAAGTTTGGTCAAAATGTTTATCCTGGTGACCCGAAGGGCAAGTTCGAAGTTGGGTCATGTGGGGTCAAAAACTAGGTCAAAAGGTCAAATAATAGGAAAACCTTGTTAACACTCTGGCGGCCACATTTTTGCTTCAATCTTCATAAAGTTTGGTCAAAATGTGTATCTTGATGACCTTAAGGTCAAGTTGAAAGTTTGGCCATGTTTAGCATGTGAGCGCCCCAGGATCTATGATCCTCTTGTTATAAAAATCCACGAAATTTAGTACCCATGTAAATATGTGATTTTACATTACGTCCCCTTGTTTTCAATTCATTCAGGTTGCCTCCCCTGTTAGCGGAAATAAAGAAGAACGTTAAAACGGTTGCCATGGCACAGCTGGATTATATCAACAAAGATACGTTCGGTTATGAGTTTGAGAAAGGTTATCGTACAAGATATGGTTTCGACTGGCGACTTCTTTTCTTCGAGACATATTTCCGAGCCGATCATTTAGAAGGAAAGTCTGCTACAGACCCTATGCCGTAAGTGATATGTGTATGTATTTGATATTTATTGTCACCTGGATACAAAATATCTTAAGGAAAAACTTTAATTATTTTGACTTAAGTTAAAATATTAATTGAGTCACACATATTTCCCAAGAAACAAAGAATAACCCATGTTTTCATTGTTATTATTGTAGCTCTTTACATAATGCTTCTAAACTATGTAACAAATTGATAATCTTGATATTCCTGTACTGTAACACATATAGCTGATACACTTAATGAAATGCAATTTTTTGTCTCGTTTTAACATGTAACATTATGTATTCTGAAATTTCTATCAGTCCATATTATCAAATTTCCAACATATCTACAAACGAATTTGTATATCCTTATCAAAGTTTTAGTAGTATAGTCCGGATCCAGTCAGGGTAAGAATAGAGCGACGCAACAGTCGAGTCCACTATTACGGTGTAAAATCAGTTTTAAAGACTTAGACAGACAGCTAAAATTTCAATACTAGACTAAAATACCATATTTGCTCTACCTGTTCAGACAATGGTTGTAATATTTTGTGTACACATAAACTACCAAGTCACTCTTACAATATCCTGACTGGACTGTATATAATGCACAGATACACATATTTCAGTGGTGTAGTTATGGTGGGACCAGGTGCTGTTGTTAATGTGCAATATTTCAAAGACTTGGGTGGCTTTGATCCAGGAATGAAGATATGGGGAGGTGAAAATCTCGAGTTACCGTGGAAAGTATGTAATATGTCTGTTTTTACATTTTTAGCTTGAATATTCAAAAATAAGAGGAAGAGTTGCAGTTACCTGAGCGTCAGCATAATGCTAATTAATGTTAAAGTTTAGGTACAACCTCTAATATCTTTGTAGTTCATTGACATATATTGCTTTGATACTTTGCATTCTTATTCACCATCATGACCCAAACCCTTACATAGGAGTAGGTAAATCTTTTAAGTATTTTGTCTAAATGATTTGCCCTTTATAGACTTAGAAATCCATGTAAAAGTTTAGGTACAGTTTCAAATATTTTGAATTCGTAGTCCATTGTCATATTGCTTTGATAATTTGTTCACCATCATATTCCCTACACTGGAGTGGGTAACTCTATCAAGCATTTCATTCAAATAATTTGCCGTTTTGGACTTCAAAAATCCATGTTAAAGTTTAGGGAACAGCCTCAAATATTTCCAAATTCCAAAGTTGCATTGCTTTGATACCTCGCATACTTGTTCAACATCATAACCCCAAACCTTACACGTGAGTAGGTAACTCCATCCAGCATTTTGTCCAAATGATCTGCCCTTTATCGACTTAGTCCTTTGATGTATTGCTATGAATTTACTTTGTATATTTGTTTGTCATAATGACCCCAACTCATATAATTATAGGACATAATGTTTTCAGGAAATGACGGGATGGGGGGGGTTAATGCATTGTTTGATGTATTACAGTTTTGTTTGTTTTATTACAGGTATGGATGTGTGGCGGTCAGATGATACATGTACCGTGTTCAAAGATTGGACATATTGCTAGATCTCAACCTTATCATTTCCCTAATGGTCGTATGGAGACGGAAAATCATAATTATAAACGAGCAATAGAAGTCTGGATGGACGATTATAAGCAATATGTTTACGAGGCAAACCCGTTCATGGCTGTAAGTAGACACAGTGTTAAATAGAGGATCTTGCATGAGTATTCATTACAAACAAATTTTATCAAACAAAGTTCGCCAACAGTGTGATTACAAATGTGTGAAGTCACCTGTTCTCATAACATAGTTTGCATTAAAATTTGTTGTTTCTGTGTTCTCATAACATAGTTTGCATTAAAATTTGTTGTTTCTGTGTTTGCATTAAAATTTGTTGTTTCTGTGTTCTCATAACATAGTTTGCATTAAAATTTGTTGTTTCTGACATTGTTTTGTCTCGATAACCGTGGAAATGTGATAGAAAGAATCTGTCACTCATTGTCCGTGTGATCTACCGTTCTTAAACTTGTCATGAAAACAAATTATTAAGCTCACCAAAGGCTGCCTTAGTAATTTGTGTTTTCTAGACTCGTTTAAGAAATGTTGATCTTCAAAGACAACTCATGGCGGATCCTATATGTATATTGTCATTCTCATTAAAATCATACCCTTATTATGCTTCACTACTTTACGCTGATATAGGATCTGACGATACTCCGTGTGGGGTCATGTCGATGTGAACTTTATGTCCTCCAATCAAATTCTGCTTTCAAAAAAATCTGAAAGTACGGTGAAACACTGCTGAGGCTACATGATGACATTGTGCACTGGAGAGGTCATTTGAACAAATCTGTTGAGTTTGAGTTAAATCTCTTAACAGTGTTAAATGTTAAGGTCTGATTTTAATGGGATGATCTCCAAAGACAACTAACTCATGGCGGATCATATATGTATATTGTAGGCTGTTGATGAAGGTGATATATCCGACCGTCTTGCCATCAAGGAGAGGTTACATTGTAAACCTTTCAAATGGTATCTGGAAAATGTATGGCCAGAGCTGAGTGCGTATAAAGAAAAAAACCACGCATGGGGATGGGTAAGTAGGAAAAAAAAATTGTAAGATCCATGATGATTATTTTCAGGGGTGGTATTCAACGAGTGAGTTCAGCTGACTTACGAGGGTAAACTCGATTAACTAGAGTTGCAGCAAACAAGTCATGTTTCAATCCTCCTGTGTACTAGAGTTCAACCCTGCTGCGAGGCTGGGTTACTGTAGTTTTAATTGGGACACCTCAGACAATTTCTTACGAATCAAGTATAAATGCCGTACGGACCATTTCAATTGTTGTAGTTCCACATATCTGCCATGTTTGTTTACACTGTAGTTTAACCATTTTCGTTTTCCTGAAGAGCTCCAAGACTAAGTTTATTTTTAGATTCTTTCATCACTAGAGTTAACTCAAGTAGGACAGCTGAACTCGCTCAATATGAATCTTTCTTTACTTAAGGATAAGGACAACCAATCAGATCACACCATATCAAACTGTTGGTCAGTAACATGCCATATGATTGGCTATCCTTATTCTCCAATTAAATAAGATTAAAATTGAATACCACCCCAGACCCTAGTGTTTTCATAAAGAGTCAGTTTTCAGGATCATGCAGACTCAACCTCAATTTTCGTTTATTTCATATACAGAAAATATGTTCGTATAAAGACAATTTCTTTAACGAAGACGTAACATTATCGATATCTCCTTAGATTTAAAAGACAAATACATAAGTTTAAATATGTTGTTACAGAAATATTGCGCTTAATAAATTGAAGCTGAATTTTCGAGCTTGATCTTAAATGTCTGAGATCATTTTCAGTCTCAGGTAGATAATATATTATTGTATGGAAAAGATAATATTTGTCTGTTCAGTTGGCCAACATATAAATCTGTCCTATAATTCAAATAACTTATTTGTTGCTTGAAATTGGGAAAAATTGATATGATTTTCAAGTGGGAACATATAGCCCATAAAAGGTATATAATATTGTCACTGAATAAGTGATATATTCCTGTCATACTGCGAATGATTTCAGGTAAAGAACAGTGCATCTGGTGATGTTGTGTGCTTGGACAATGATGATTATCTATTTTCTGTTCCGAATCCAGTCCTAGTCAAGCCTTGTACAGACAGTGTAACTACACAGGTATACCATGTTCTAAAATGTGTTAATTTTTCTATCTAGTCAAAAATAGTTTTATTCTAAACAAACACATTTTACGCTTCATGCGTGAATGACCTATATATAATTATAGAGCAACACCCTTTGATAGCTGAAATATTGATCATTGTTTAAAGGTTGTTGCTCTGCAGAGGTTAAATTTATTGTAAGTATTGTCTTAGGGAAATTTTGTTAGTAACAAAAGGTTGTTGCTCTTCATAGAGCCGCTCCAGAGAGGTTGTACGGTAATTATTGCTTGGAAATGTTGGTCGCCGACGGCTGGTTGGTAGACCAAATGGTTTCTGTTCAATAACTCGAGAACGCTTTGACCTAGGATCCTCAAACTTTACCTGGAGGAGGGTCATGAGCTGCAGATGATTCCAATGGATTTTTAGGTCAGTAGGTCAAAGTCACTGTGTTCTTTACCATTTCTGACTATTGGGCTGCCATGGGGGCATAGATGTTTTACACACATCCCTTGCTTCAATTATTAGTCCCCTACCCGTCCGTCATTCTGGATCCTGACATAACTCAAACAGTTTCCAAGCTAGGTTTATGAAACTTGGTATGTGGAAAGTTGACAATAAGTGGATAATGCACGTCCAAAAGTATTTTGATTCCGACCAAAATTGTGGTTGCTATGGCAACAGACACATTGAAAATGGCTTAAAACCGGTAGGGGACTTCTGTATTGCTTGCAATTCTTAATTACTTGTTCCTATAATTCTGTGTTCTGTTACAGATGTTTTCTATGACCAGACAGAACAGATTCCGGTCTTTGCTTCAGTGTATTGTTGTCAAGGGAACATTCTTTGGTGACAAGTCTCCACATTTAGAAGGTTGCTTTGAGGGTTCAACCGATACATGGATACATTCAAAAGTAAGACTTTTTATGTTTTAAGGAGGTACGCGCACCTTTTATCTAACGATCGAATTTTCCTTGAAACATCTTAAAATGACAGAACAGTCTTCTAGAACAACATTGAAATCATAAAAAAGATATGTCACCAGGCTCGTTTTCGACATACATGGCTTTCTAATGACCTACCATTGTATTTTGGTCATTTTATCTATTTCCTGCATTTATGGCACAATTATGTTCTTTTTAAGATTATTACTATAGGAAACCACTTTTAAACAATGCATGATATTTTGTGTGTTCAATGGTCATTCCTATTGACATTAGTCACAATTCAAGCTGCCTGGTGAACAAATTCCGTATTTGAACATGATAAATAGTTACCCCACCCACTTGCAAAAAAGTGTGATTTTCAAACGATTTCAAATGAACGTCAAAAAATACCCAACGATCGAAAATGATTTAAAATTGGCCCTAAGTTTAGTATCAAATAGAACACCAGTTTAGTCAAATAAAAAATAGGGGTCACCAGCCTTTTTTGTGAGTTGTGCATAAAAAAGTACTAATTATGAAGAAATATGCATAAAATTAACCTAATTTGCATATTGTAATGAAATAATTTTTTATTAAAAATATTTCAAAGTGTGGCTACCTCTTATAACTAAACCATGCACTACATATTATATATAAGCATATGCATTTGAACAATTGTAGGGACTTATTGTGAACCAACATTATTCACAATTTTGCCGTTCCCCACCCACTTTTTCATACAGGCAAAAAATAAAAAGTTAAAAATATCTAATTTGTGCGATAATATTTTGTTTATTTTCATTAATCAACATTCATATGCGATCATTGAAACTAAAATTCATGTTTGTTCTTATCTAATACGATTTTGAAATTTCGCGCATGCGCACAAGGCAGCTCATACCTCCTTAATTTGTTTGTTTCCAGGCCCGATCTCCTGAAGCATCTCAAATTGAGCTAAATCACATCTTAAGTATTGTCATGTGACTCTTATGTTAATTTCCATGAGTGGCTGGACTGGATATTGGCATCACAAAACTGAAACATTATTCTGTTTATAACAGTCAAATTTTAAGAGCTCAAACGTCAGATTTATTTCAACTTCAGACTTTGATATTAGCAAAATCTCAATTTGAGTTGAGTTTTTACTTGAGATGCTCTGGGAGATCGGGGTCTGTTCATTTTCCTATTTGACTTTTTAAAATAGCCTAAAATCAAGGCATTGCTTTCAAACTTGGTATACTTGTGAACTGTCATAAACACCTTACATTCCCAAAGCCATGTAACACTATCCATTATTTTAACAAAATTATGTCCCCTGCATGCCTGAGATTGACTTAGCTTTTTATGGACAAGGCTTCTACCGGAGCATAAGTGTTTATTGAACGCAGTCTTGTTCTTAATATAGTCTTTTGTTAAATTCTTTACCATTACTTGTTTTTATCTTTGTAGCCTGGGTTACTGAAACACGTACAGTCAGAACTATGTTTGGAACTTACTGCGTCTCTTTCTCTGAAGATGAATTTTTGTGATGAACACTCGGAATGGCAGAAGTGGACATTCAATAGTTATAGTCCAGCAGACGACACAAATGCTGAACTCTAATACTGGCAAAAATGAACATTCAATAATTATAGTCCAGCAGACGACACTAATGCTGAACTCTAATACAGTACTGTAAAATTAAAACATTTATTGAGGTCAAAATTTCAAAATTTTGTTATTCTTAAGTATTTCACGTGTTTAAATTTTGGAGATTTTTGAAATTCAGAAAGAACTACTTTCTCTTGTTTTATACCGCCTTTGTTTAAGTGTATGAACATAAATTTTCGTGAACTTACCGATTTCATGAATATAGCGAAAAATTGATTCCTCATGGAAATTAACTGATATTACAGTACTGGACTGGTATTCACAAAGCATCTTAAGGGAAAACTTAAATATTTTGACTTAAGTTAAAAAATTGAGCTGCGCTTATTTCCTAAGAAATGAAGAATAACCCATGTTTTCTTTGTGACTATTATAGATTTTTACATAATGCTTCTAACGTATGTAAAAAATTTGATAATCTTGATTTTCTGTTTAGCTGATACACTTAAGGAAATTTTAAGACTTTAAGAAAATTCTAAGTTTTCCCTTAAGATGCTTTGTACTTGTCCATGTTTAAGGATGCTGGATCGGTTTAATGCGCATGCGTACGTTATGTGACTTATAAATGTAAAAATGTGTCAAAATAATCTTAAATAAATCAAATTGAACAGTTTTGATAAGTATTATGCAAAAAAATTAGAAAATACTAATCGAAATGACGGTTTCCATTCTGAGAAAAATAATACATTACAAAATAGGTGGGTGGGGTAAAAAAACAAAAATATTGCTATTTATGCCAAATGACTTTTTTGGGAGTCAGGTTCGTTTGGTAATGTTTGTTTATTGTGTGTTGATGTGTTTTCGCGATATTTACATGTTCAATAAATTTTATTTTAAGCGGTTTCATTGATTTTCTCAGCATTTTAGCCACATTTAATCAAAATAAAAACAAAAATTGGGAAAAAGATACCTACGTGACATATATTTTTTATTGCATAATTTTGAAGATCTATGTCACTAGACTTATTTAACAAAATATTTAAAAAAGTTTAAGGTGGGAAAAAAAGTTATTAGGATTTTACCTGGGTGCTATTTTGCTGCATTAAATATAAAGTGGGTGGGGTAAAAGAGCAATATATATTAGACCAAAATTAAATATACCATTTTTGGTATCTTGATCATCTATAACAATGTGTACCCAAACTATATTGAAAACTATTTTATTAATTAGATCACAGACATCAAATAAAGATGTCAAATTTGAACACCACCTCCAATTTACCAATTTCCATGGAATTATAAAAATAATTCATACACACTTCAATCAGGGCTGATTACCCAAAAAACGAGTTCCGTGACATAGTGTTTTTTCATCATATTTTGTGTCAGTATAGATTTCTTTACTTCCTGGCAAAATTTGAGCAAATTCTGAAGGTGGGATCCTAAGCGCTCCAACATCCTTAAGACATTAGGCAGGGTTGCATACAGACCTTGAAAAGTGCATGAATTTCAATCTTCACATTGAAAAGTGTTTGATAGGCCTTTAATTAAGTGCTTCAAAAGGGCTTATTTGTAATAGGACCTTGATAAATGCTTTATAAGAAGTGTTTATTTGTAATAGGACCTTGATAAATGCTTTAGAAGTGTTTATTTGTAATAGGACCTTGATAAATGCTTTATAAGAAGTGTTTATTTGTAATAGGACCTTGATAAATGCTTTAGAAGTGTTTATTTGTAATAGGACCTTGATAAATGCTTTAGAAGTGTTTATTTGTAATAGGACCTTGATAAATGCTTTAGAAGTGTGTATTTGTAATAGGACCTTGATAAATGCTTTAGAAGTGTTTATTTGTGATAGGACCTTGATAAATGCTTTAGAAGTGTTTATTTGTAATAGGACCTTGATAAATGCTTTAGAAGTGTTTATTTGTGATAGGACCTTGATAAATGTTTAGAAGTGTTTATTTGTAATAGGACCTTGATAAATGCTTTAGAAGTGTTTATTTGTAATAGGACCTTGATAAATGCTTTAGAAGTGTTTATTTTCTTGCTTCGTTAGTGCTTGAAAAAAAATGAACAGGCAAATGAATGTAATAAGCAAATAAAATTATTTGTTTTTGGTCTAATAAATGTCTATATCTATGCATATAGTGTTTTGAAAAGTCCCAATATTAATTGCATAATTCTATAGCAAAGAAATGTAGGTTTTTATATACATGTATGTTTTATACTATATTGAGAAGTACATTACATTTTTTGTTAAAAATATATGAAAAAAGGTTGACTCAGTGCTTTCACCCGCACTATTGGGATCTCCGTCATGAGTAATGAATAATAACTTTGTAATTCTATGGTATATGCCATGTATCATTATTGTGAATTGTACACTTGATTTTGTTGTTATGTCCCACATTTTTGATGAGGGGGTATATTGCTTTGCACATGTCGGTTGGTCTGTCGGTCGGTGGACCAAATCGTTTCTGTTCAATAACTCAAGAACAATAGGATCTTCAAACTTTACGTGGAGGATGGTCATCAACAGTAGGAGACGATTTTGAGGTCACTGTGACCTTTACCATTTCTGACTATTGGGCTGCCATGGGGGCATACATGTTTGACAAACATCTCTTGTTTAACTTAAAAACCATAGAACAAAAATGTTTGAATTTGGAATATCTCCTTGATAGGGAAACTTAAAGGTCTTTGTTACTAGTAATATTATATAAATATCAGATGCCTGCCTGCGTGACATTGATATTGTCAACCCGAGGGCAGAATGTCACCCCGAGGCGAAACCAAGGGAGACATTCTGTTTCGAGGGTTGACAATATCAATGTAACGCAGGCAGGCATCTGATATTTATTTTTTTATGCCGAACAATATTATAAGTCTAGCAAAATGTTCACAGCCATGATTGTTTGTGATACAATGTAGTTATAAACAATAGACATGACTGTGCTTTCATATATTATTGCGTTTATTCCACATTCTATTTTTAGAAAATCTTGTATATTTCAGCAGTCAATTAATTAAAATTGACACGGTTACTGGCCCTTGCATGACTTTCAAAATGTCAGGTCGATCACATGACCTGACAGTCAGTTTTCGGTCGATCACGTGTCTTTTAGACTGGACAGTCAAAATATCTGCCTCTGGGGGTAATGGGACTTTAGCATTGTAATATAAAGTGAGGTATAATAAAGCATGTTGTCACATAATTATGTTGGAGATGGTTTCATGACATGTACGCAGGAAGAACTTCATATTTAATTTTGTGGCCATTTGTTGCTGGACACATCAGAAGAATGTTCCAAACATTGTAAAACCATCATTATACTTCCAGACATTCCTAATAATGAAACATAAATATCTTTCTATTTGTTGTAGTCGAAATATTGTAAAAGTGCGAGATTATTTCACTTTTGTTGCCAAAATACTCAATTCTGGGCTGGTATTTATAAAGCATCTTAGTAGAAAACTAAGAATTTTCTTAAAATCTTACAATTTCCTTCATCGTATGAGCTAAATAATGCAATTCAGATTATTAATTATTTACATAGATTTTATGCATTATGTAGAGAGCTACTTATGATAATCACTAAGAAAACATGAGCTATTCTTCTATTTGTTGGAAATATGTGCATTGTAAATTTTTGACTTAAGTCAAAATATTTAAGTTTTCCACTAAGATGCTTTATAAATACCAGCCCTGATTCATTATGGTACTTAAAACTGACTAAGACGAATAAGATTGTAAGTACAAAAATGCAATTTTGAGTACACAAGGAAATACTGTCTGGAAACTACTAGTTACTTAACTAAAGGAAAAATAAAATTTATCAACTTAAGTTCAATTAACATGACCTGTTCCTATTTACATCAAAATAGGTTCACAAGATGCGCCTTGTGATGTAGATTCTGAATATGTGTGGCTCTTTTAAGGTTGTGAGGAAGCACTTATGACCTTATTCTTCTAAGCCAGCAATAAACGCTCAATGCATATTATTACATTCATTTTCTAATCTTCAGTGACAAACATGTAGCAGAAACATGTTCTGAATATGTTCAAACATGTTCTAAATAAGTTAAAACATGTTCAAATATGTTCTAAGATAATGGACAAAAAATGTTTGAATATGTCTGAACATGTTCCCTTGGATTGTCTTTGTTGTTTAAATGCCTACAAACTGGCTTCTTTGAGGTTTTGACTGGTTCTTGCTGCAATATTGCTGATGAATTATTCTGTTTTCTCATATTCGTACATTGTTGAAGATACATGCTTGTTCACATAGTTTTACTGAAGGTATATTTTTATAAGTGAATATTTGCGCGGGTTGAAAAAGGAGCACATTTTGAATTACAGACACTAACTGTGCTGAAATATTAGTAATTTATCTTTCTTAGTTGTTCTTTGTAGGCAAAATTTTAAGAATTTAATTTAATTTAAAATATTTCATAAATTCTCAAAATTTGAGAATATTTCTATGTTGCTGACTTAACATGTGGACTTTAATATACAGCATAATTATATGCTTGTATTATTGATTATATAAACAATTATTATTAATAGACAAATATAGTCCAGTCATGTTAAAAATCCAGTGACACAGCGGTCGAGTCCTCTATAACGGTGTCATACCAATTATAAAGGCTTATACTGTACAAACAACTATACTTTCAATGCTAAACTGACATACTATATTCGCTCTACCTGTTTAGACAATGGCTATTATTTTTTGCGTACACATAAACTGCAACGTCACTGTCACAATATCCTAACTGGACTGTACTTTTAAACTGTTGAAAATGTTAAGATGCTTGAAGAATGTGATTCTATAAAGAGTGCATTTTATATTACTGTTGTTTTGTATGAGCTGTTGAACAGATTTTTTAAATGTTCCTCTTTTAAAAATGGTATTTATATATCTCAAATGTGCTATAGCACTAAGCAGTATGAATTCCAAATCATATATGTGTTTAAAATGTGATTTTTTTTGTTGAGAGTTTCATGTCCTCCACCTCTTATAATAAATTACAACCTTCTTGTGCGGAACAAATCAATTTCCCCTAAAAAGGTCTGCCTTGCTGGAGACTAAGATTTGTGTATATGATACAACTGGTACATAATTTTAATACACCGCTGGCGGGGTGACAAGGGCCGATATTTAATTATACAAGGAATCAACTGTTAAATTATCGTAATAAGAAGTTCAACTATCAGGTTAATTTGTTATACATTTGTAAATATATCACACTTTTTACTATCATGTTAATGTACATACAGGATTCAACTTACATTTTAACCAGTAAACTTAGTGTCTGCACTATAATTCTGTACGAAACTATCAATTTGTTAGGATTTGCAATTATCAACTGTCCCTGTGCAGACCAAGCACCTGTTGTTGGGAGTAGGAGGTCGAAAGCTTGAATCTCGGTTATAGGTGGATTCTGATATTTATTATAAATTATTAATTTTCCTTTTTACTTATTTAGTTATTTTGGTCTATGAATTTAATGAACACCCCTCGTACACTTGATAGATCTATGAATTTAATTAACACCCCTTGTACTCTTGATAAATCTATGAATTTAATGAACACCCCTCGTACCCTTGATAAATCTATGAATTTAATGAACACCCCTCGTACCCTAGATATATCTGTGTATGTTTACATAATTCCCATCTATTCTCTCATTCCTGTATAAATGTGCATGTTGTTTGTTGTAATTTTGCTGAGATTGGCTATGCAAATGAGGGTGGTTTAATATGCAATAATTTTTTATGTTGTTATTTTGTTTACTTTAATACACAGTATACATGTTTTATATTTTGTAAATATTAGGATGGGGCAAAGGGCTTAGCCTATATTCAAATTTGCAAATTTAATAACGTTATGGCTACATCTACGTTATGTTTTATAACGTTTGATGTCATTTCTGTACTGTTACTGTGCATGAAGCGCTGTTTAGTGACAATGGGCGTGTTTCCATTAATATCGCAATGAAATCGAATATGTTAGGGAAAAAAACGATTATGATACAATTTCGTAAAAGTATTAGTCATACACCTGTAAAACTAAAGAATCTATTTTAGAGAAGCCTTTTGGGAATATTTGTATCGGTGGATTTCTGCTTATATACCGTTCTTTGATGACAAGTATCACGTCGTGATGATCCGAGGACAGGCCAATCTAACATCAGAAACAGGAAAGTGTCGTCGGTTAAACACCTGTGGAGGGGTGAAGACTACTTTAAGAATACTACTATAGTAATTACGGAACCATGCAAAATTGTCCTGGATACAGCATTTAACATCACTACCGAACATCTTAAAATGGTAAATGTGTGTGCTCGCGTAACTTTATGGCTCCAAAACGATGATCAAATAGAGAAAAAGTGTCACGTTTTAGGAGCGAAAATGGCGTAACGTCACAATATTTTGACGTCGACTTGGGCCGACTCACGTTACATGTACTTACTAAAACACCAATATTATGTAAACCCTTCGTCGTAACAAGTTGAAATTTCGTATGTAAATTAAGGAATGATGTGAATATATTCCTGTACGTTTTCATTAATATCGGTCCTCTAGTTTTCAGCAATATCGATCGTCCGGATATTAAATGAACGACCCTCGTAGATGCAATACTCCTGGAGGTAATTTGCCAGTAAAAAATAGGCTTGGATAAAACAAATTGTTCACACACTACGACTGCCTCAGTCAAACGCATAAAAAGTAGTTGCACAATTAAGGAAAATTTTGTCATTTTGAAAGGTATGTTTAGCTTAGCTATACTACTCACTTTTAACAATATTATAATTTATTATGTAAATAAGTATCCTGATTTTCATGACATGAATCCAATTAAATGCATGTAGCTATAATATTGGAATTGTATTTTTGACCTAGTCATATAAACAAAGTATACTTTATAGGGCTTTTCAACTGGGCTGTTTCATATAGCATATTGTAGTCTGGTTTCCGTCCCAAATAGTACAATACTCTTACATTACCACTTACCATAACATTGAGTCGGGAACCAGGCTATAACATGCTCCACAAAACAGTTCTGTCGAAAAGGCCAAATGGCAAGTGAAGATTTTCAACTGGGGTTCCTCTAATGCCACATCCATTTTCATTCATATATGTTGCTGCAGTCAGTCTTGCATAAGACATGGGGCAAAAGAACTCCAATAATAGCATGCGTTCAGTATGATGTTAGAACACAGTATGAGGTAAGAAAAGGAAGTATTCAAAAAATAATCACAGGTCATCAAATTTGTTTAGGATATATAGGCCATTGAAACTAGAGTTCTCCTCCAAATTTGCGAATTCAAGGGCAGATAAACTCCCCTCCCCCCCAAATCTGACAAGAAATTGCCACACACACCCTTGTAGGGTATTCCTTTCTTCATCTTAATTGCCAAAAAATTGTTATATACAAGGTGTTAAAAGAATTTGTTCTCAATGTTTAAGTTTCAATAGTTTATGTCAGTAGAATGTTAAATGTTCAGGTTGAATTTCAGAGAGTTCTGCCATTGTTATTATCTTTTTGGCATTAAATTAAGCTATTAAAACTGTACACTGCATATATAGCTCAGATAAATGTGAGTAGGAATTTAAATTCTAAACTTTTTTTAACACCCTGTATATACTAATGTAGTACTACACTGATTTCAAATTGCTTATTTATACTTGTACATATATGTTCATGCTATTTGAGTGTCATATTTTTAGCAACTTTATAATATGCTATGAAGTGTGTTATATACAAAAAAAGTGATTGAGATATGCTAAAAGCCACATTAAAGCTATGATAAAAGCCATGTTACAACCAGCGAACTACTGGCAAATATCTTAGAAATATGTTTCCCTGAAGTGTTTGTTTAACTAACCAGTCTTTGTTTTGTTTTAAACATGTATATCTTCATATAAATCCATTTGCTCTTTTATGATGTAAAAAATTGTCTGAGACAAATGTCATATCTCACCGTTTATAACTGGTAGGTCACCATGTAAAATAGTTTGTTAGTTTTCAGTCTTCAGTAGCCGCAATATCTTGGCTGGAACTAAATGTCATCACACTTCTCTGTGCTTTGTAACAACCAGTTTTGTAATTGTAGGAATTATTACAAAACTGGTTGAGATGCAGTGCTTCGATATATGCAAAATATTATGAGAACAAATTAATTCTATTTTGTTTCAAATTTTCCCCTAAATGTTGTGTATATGTGGTGTATTATAATCCTTCATGGCTTGTTTTGTCTCTAAGTCTATGTATGCATAATTATGCCCCATCATTGATGAGGGGTATATTGCTTTGCACATGTTTGTTGGTCGGTCGGTAGACCAAATCGTTCCCGTTCAATAACTCGAGAACGCTTTGCCCTAGGATCTTTAAACTTGTCATGGAGGTTGGTCTTTAACAGTAGATGACACCCCTATTGATTTTGGAGTCAGTAGGTCAATGGTCAAGGTGACAGTGACCTTTACCATTTCTGACTATTGGGCTGCCATGGGGGCATACGTGTTTACAAACATTTCTTGTTTCTTTGTTTTTACTGTACTTTTAATCAAGAATACATCACCATGTAATGGGTGCAGTTCATGTGTAAACATAATTATATGTATGGTTGTTTTTCCATTTCTCTTATTATAACCATGTAGTTCTGTGGATTGTAACATAATTGTTAATGTTGTAAATAACCACAGTAGGCCGAATGTTTTTATTTGAAGATTAACAGGATGGGTTTTTTTTAATTTTCTTTTGGGAGGACAGTTACATAATATGTGTGTATAACAAGTGGGCCAAAAGGGCCGAAGATAAATCTTGCCTGCTATTATTCCCTAGATATAAAATTAAAAAAATACCATGTGAACCTTAAAAGTAAAAAACCTTATCGTATAATTTTTGTCTGGTGTGTATGGTAATTATGTGATATTTGCTACAAATCCATTTTTCATCCTTGAACATGTACATTGTATCACATGACATTGGTGTGTAGTATAGCATTCATATAACGTCACTTAATCTCCTAAATGACGTCATGGCTTTCATATACATGACGATTCTTTGCTTTGCATTTAATTTGTATCAACTTTTTTGCATTCAATTTGTATAAACTTATTTGCATTTAATTTGTATAAACTTTTTTGCATTTAATTTGTATCAACTTTTTTGCATTCAATTTGTATAAACTTATTTGCATTTAATTTGTATAAACTTTTTTGCATTTAATTTGTATCAACTTTTTTGCATTCAATTTGTATAAACTTATTTGCATTTAATTTGTATAAACTTTTTTGCATTTAATTTGTATCAACTTTTTTGCATTCAATTTGTATAAACTTATTTGCATTTAATTTGTATCAACTTTTTTGCATTTTATTTTGTATGAATTTGTTACAGTATTTAATACTAATATTGATATTAAACTGCTTGACATGATCATATCACAGTATTTATATATTTTCCCCTGATTGTAATGTAATTCTGTTTCAGTTTCAAAATATAATAAAACCCAGCCAAACAACATGTACCATGAGGCTTCAAATTGATACATCATACACAGTTTGTAGCTCAATAGTTATGTTAACGTTGTAGGGTTTGTTCTTTGTCTGTCATGATCACTGAACTGATATTGAGCGGTTTCTTTTGTTCTTTCTTTTGTTTGTCACACCCCACAACCAACTGAAAAAAATGTAATCTTAAAATAGCCTGTTGTTGCCCACCACACAGAGTGCCAAACTTTCATCAATTATTCCCGTCTGGGCTATAATAAATGACAATGATTTGGCTGATAATTGAACATGCCTGAGATATTGTCACCATGTTTGAAGAAGATATAATGACAAGTGTTTCAGTAATGCAGATATTACTTAATTTATCATTTTTTAGTAATTCAATGGCCATTATTCTTACAAAATCACTCAATTGTATTTTACTAGAAAAACACACTTAAAAATATTTGAAGCCCACAGAGGGTGATGTTCTTCAGAGGCTGTATTGCCATACTTATTTCATGTGTTTCAGTTATTCCTATGGCATAGTCAGGGCTCGACACTTACACTGGTCCGCTGGTCCGAGACCAGTGAAAATCCAGAAGGACAGGTGAAAATACTGGAGGACCAGTAATTGTCCTATTTACAAATTGGGCGCTTTTGCCCTGTCGGACCAGTGGCCAAAATAGTTAGTGTTTAGGCCTGCTAGTGAGATTACATTAAACAGTTGATTAAAAGAGTAACTTAGCAAACACAGCATCAAATCCAATCAGACAACTGATTGCAAAATATCCGCCACATAATGAGTAGATCAGTAGTCGGAGATTGTACGAAACCAAACAGAAATATACTACCATAACACTCAGAACCGACCAAAACAAAATGGCGCCGATCATGTAAAGTTTAGTGTCTCTCTCTATCTCTACATTTTGCTCACTTGTGTAATTGTTTGAGCCTTCAAACTGACGATTACTGTAACAATGGCGTAAAAACTGTTCCTTTTCTTTCCATCGATCTTCAAGCCACGCTGTAAGTCGATGCTCACTATCAGATGGGATTTCGTCAACTTCATACGATTTCAGCGTGAAAATAATCTCCCTTGGAATATTGCCATAGAATAAGTCTGTCTCCCGCTGCAGAATATTCTGTGGATAGGAGACAGTGGCATCCACAATTTGATCTAGGTTGTTGTGTGTTCGCATGTAATTCACCATTGCTGTAAATCCTAATGTTCGCGGGTGAAGAACGTAGTCATAGTCATCAAGTTCATTCTTCGCTGCGTATCGTCTGCTCGTCTCGCGACTTATCTTCTGATAGTCTGTACCTTCAGGGAAGAAGAGTAGCTGAGGCATGAGTCCGTTTCTGTGAAACGACTTCAGCGAGTTTGTGATTCGATCTCTGTCGATATCCCATCGTCTTTTTAAGAATAAGAACTGAGCCCCTTGCATGGCCCATCCAGCCCCTGGAACATGACGGATTTCATCTTTCAGTGCAATCTTAAATCGTCTCAATGAACCGTATCGAAGCTGCACGGCAAAGTAGAACAACCAGTCCAGTCTGGTTCTATGGTTCATGATTATCAACGTACATCTGTTCTTGTTCAGTGACTTCACGTCACCATTGACAACTATTTTGACGCCATATATTAATTCAAACAAGCCGACGGCAAACGTGAACCATGTGCTCATTAAAGTGTCGTAAATCCATTGCGCGTAAGGAAGTTTTAATAAAAACCCAGGTAGATACACAACGCCAAGTGATAAAAATCCAATTATAGATGTGAAAAACAATGAAAGCACAAAGAATATTCCACTTGCAAATTGTCTGCACGTTTCTAATGACCATCCACTCTTGGTGGCCATTGTGATGTTTGTTTTACTCAGCTCGTGTTTAATAGTTTGATCGGTCATTGTGCATTAAAATAATATAGAAACAAATCACTGATGATCAGAGATTTGTATTAAACCTTAGACACCTCACATCATCAACACAGTAAACTGGGTATTTGTCCAAGTGTACTATGTGAAGGATAGGTTAATGTATGAGTAATATAATATCAATGTAACTCATATCAGAGATGGCTTTAATTAGTTATCTATAATAAAAGGTTAAATTGTATCATGTCACATAATGGAAATATTTTGTTATTTACAGATTGCAGCTGAGTTTATCATACATAGCACTCATTTTTAGTGACATACTGTTCACTATGAACTGTAATTTTGCCTTAGGATGGCCAATGTTCATATTTAACCTCTGTGTCTCTTTTCAAAACTACAAACACAGAAATATAATTATGCTTCTTCAGATTTCTTTTTTTTCATATTTAACATGGCTGTACTTTCAGTACTTTGCCTTGTGTATATGGCTGTACTTTCATTAAATTGCCTTGTTTATCAGGCTGTACTTTCAGTGCTTTGACTTGTGTATATGGCTGTACTTTCAGTGCTTTGCCTTGTTTATCTGACTGTACTTTCACTACTTTGTCTTGTTTATCTGACCATACTTTCACTACTATGTTTATCTGGAATGGCTAGGAGATGGTGATAAACAGTACAGGTTCCCAGATATTCATTATTCAAATGCTGTTAAAATAATGGAAGAACAATGACAAACAAAATGTTATAACAAGTAAAGATTTTTATTTTAGTAACAGAACTGCAGAAAGAAGACAAGATTATTATTCAAGACATCAGCAAGTTTTATGATGAGGAATTAACAATGTTGAGTAAAAGACAAAACTAGATGATCGTAAAAATGTGCATAAGTCATATCTAGAACTACTAGAACATTAGGGTAACAAATTACACTTTTGATGAAATGAATAATTTCATAAAATACAAATCTGAATTATTTTTTGAATTTTATGTTCATTTTTTTCAAAAAAATGTCAGGTTCAAATTTTAGATTATATTAACTACAAGCCATGCACAAGAGAAAAACCAATCATTGTCAGTTAAATATGATACACATTTGTAAAACATTGTGTTTATACTATCATGATTAAATTTTATGTAAAAATATATCATTTTGTAACAAAAATAAATGCATATTTTCATGACAATAGACAAAGGTTAACAATGCAAATTATGAGGTACAGCTATTTACAACAAAATATGATTGCCGTGACAACAATATAACAACAATAGATATTAGGAATCTCAATAATTTGCCATAATCATACACGAGAAATATAAACATCTGAGCAAAAAATATGAAAATACATGAAAAATTATCAATTTAATAAGATAATTTGTAATTTTACCGGTAAGTTCACAATCTCAAAGTCATGGATGGAGTACATGTCAAGAATGTTACTGTAGCGTTTTTTAAATATAGAATAAAAATACATGTATCCTAGAACGTTCATGAATACATTGTTCTAAATTGATTTACTCGTTAATTTATCAAAATTATTAAATTAACTCAACAGTCTGATATGTTGCCATTTGCAAATGCTCAGCATAAAGTTTCATAAACATTTACACACAAAAACTTGAAATACATACTCAATTTATTTCGCACCAATGTGAAAATGGCTTATACATGTACATACATTTCTCATAATAAATGCATTTTATCACAGATAGTTTAAAAATAGTAACACTTACATTGTAGCTACAATCATACGATAACAAAATGTTGTATGAAAGAAAAATAAACACATAAACAGGACGGAAGATTGTCTAAACAATGGACTGAGGGCATTAAACCTCAAAATTCAAAACTACAACTGTTACAATGGACGGAAGATGCGTAATTTCAGCTTCAAAATTCAAAACGGAGCACATGTAACTTCAAAACTCCAACAATGGACGGAAGATGTGTAACTTCAACTCTACAACTAGTTTAAATTAATACAAAAGATATTGAAGGGTAACAATAGGGAATTACATAGAAAACTTGCGTGAAAGTTTGAATATCTAAGGCAAGGTGTCATATCTAGTACTATCGTTAATATATGTTTATCATTTCCTATGAAATGAAAGTCTTAAACACAGTATATTATACTGGTAGTTAATTATGATAATGAAAGGATGTTCAATGAAAATGTAATTATCTAATAACGTGCAAACAAATTAACCTGGTCCTTGAACTTTCTATTAGCACAATTTAGGTCCTCAAACCTTATCTTACCACATTATTTAAATTTGATTTCTTGGCGGTAATTTAATTTCAGTCTTTGTTTTCTTATCAGAAAGATAAAGAAATTGTACATTGTATACTATACAGTTTAATCTAAATCAACAGCGAGGCATGAAATTGATATATTCCGCTTAAACAGCTTTTAATTATATTTCTGGATAAAGGTCAAAGTTAATTTGTTCGGCTTATATTATATATACATAGAAATAGGTCATTTACAAAAATAAACTGACAATAATAAATAAAACATGTAAATTAATATGACAAGAAGAATGTAACAGAACACAGGAAAGAAATATCCAAAGAAATATTTACAACAACAATATATAATATATTAAATGACCTCTTGACGATATGACAATATATGCATACACAATACATACACAGAATATACCAATATCTTTGTGACATATAGTTATATAAATAGTAACATTAATTGCATAGTTTCCACTTTTACTAGACCAACACACCTCATTTTCTTCAGTCATGTTTGTGTGTTATAATAAAATGGTACATAAAGTCCAGTACTAACTCAAGCTATATGTATCAAATCTTCTACTATTTCAGTCTCCATTTCTATGGTTTCCAGTTATTGTCATAGGTCAAAGTTTAATTAAAACCTACACAAAGGTCATTCTCAAGGGTAATGTAAGAATGTAGCATCGAATCAAGCAGATAAGTTCCAAAGTTTTCAGACGATCTCGATTTCTTACATTTCACTCATTTTGTCCACAATTTGTTTCTTTTCCATTTCCAGTTTAGTTAATTCTGATCTCATCTCCGATAGTTTCTCACTTGCTGGTGACATTATATCCGACCTTGACATTTTAGCTTGACCTTTCTTGCCCTTTGCACTCTCAGCAAGTTCAGTTTGTGCGGTTACTTCTTCACCTAGCTGTTGCATTTTACCCTTGACCTCTAATATAGACTTGTTAACTTCAGTAAAGTCAGCACATAAGTCATCATACTGATCCTCGGCCGATTTCTGTCAAATAAATAAAATTAACAATATAAACATCTTTTCAATATTTTATTTTGTTTCATTCTATTATTCATTGAAATTTCTATACAAGGCCAAAAATAAAATATGTTTTGTTTCCCCTTTCCGACGCTGGTCAATTAATGTTGGGTAAGAAGGTAAAAAAAAGTATTTTGAAAAATTGTTTTGCCAATGAACTTCATCAGTTGTTGTGTTTTCATTGATATAAATTTTGAATACAATGTGATTATTGGCAATTCAAACTCCACTTTTCTATTAAATAAAAACAATTTTTTCAGAGGGTCAAAAAAATATTTTGGTATATTTTCGGCCTTATACTCCGTGAATGATCAAGTCTGATTACAACTTGAAATGGTTCAAACACCATGACACTCAAGTACAATCACAATATTCCAAATTAACATTAGTTGGCATGAATAAAATGGTATCTTTGAATAATACAATAGATAACTTCTTATAATAAACAGTACACCCTTTGAAAACTGCAAACACTGGCCATTGTAGTATAGAGGTTGCTGCTCTACAGAGGCCGCTCTGAAGAGGTTGTACTGTATTTGCACAAAGTTGTATAACTGTACAGTACAACCTCTGTATAACAACACCCTTAGGGAGCTTCAAATATTTTTCCAATAGGTTTCTGCTCTACAGAGGTTAAATTTATAGGAAATATCAGCTGAGGCAAATTTTGAAGGTGTTGTTATAGAGAGGCTAACATAGTTGTTGCTCTACATTGGGCCACTCTGGAGAGGTTGTACTGTATAGACAAAAGCATGTTTTTCTTAGTAAGGGAGTGTGATCAGTACTACAAGTAATAATAGTGGTTCAAATGTATATAAATTAAACAATGTATGACCTGAATTGAAAGTTTGTATTGACAGATCTACCTAACAATCTATTAACACTTTGTAACCGTTTATCAAGTCAGTTATCACAGTGTCAGTGACCTCATCAAGTATGTTATCACGAGACCATCAATTGTGAAGTATTTGTTTCCAGTCCCTTAAACATAGATCCTTACATGCCAGATTGCCCACATCATGCTCGGGTCTCACACATTTTAGACTTTATTCAAACATGTCTGCATGCAAATTGATAAAATCTCACACATTTCTTTTAATTGCTATATTTATATACTAGAACCTGACATTTGTTGTCTGCATTATAAAAATGATCACAATGATTTAAATTACTTCATGTAACTTGCATGGTATTGTCATACAAGTAAAATAAATAAAATAAGTCAAAAGTTTGAGCAAGCAAGATCAGAATACTGCATTTTATTAAAATCGCTTGCATCTTATTGAAATTGCTTGCATTTATTGAAATTGCTTGCAATTTATTGAAATTGCTTGCATTTTATTGAAATAACTTGCATTTTATTGAAATATCTTGCATTTTATTGAAGTCTCCTACATTTAATTGAAATATCCTGTGTTTCCATCGCTTATCGCCAACAAAGGGTTCTATGAAACTTGGCATGTATGCAATGATCCTGCATGGTGAGTTCAAAATCAAGCTTCAAGGGTCAAATTTTTTGAGAGGGATTAATTATCGCTATAAATAAATCGCAAAATCGTAAAGTTCACAAACATTTATTTCGTGAACTTCAACAGTGTATCAATCAGGTCATAGATGTTTGTTTATAGAATAGATAATAAATAGTTACTCATAATTAAGTTCAACGATCATGTAATCTACAAAATTAATAAATTGACTGAATTACAATTTAATTGTCACATTAACATACTACTGTTAAATCAGAAATGATTACAAGGTCAAAGTTGCATGAATCTGTTGATTTTGAAATAATTTTTAAGTTCAAGTGTTTTCGATTTTTTAAAATTCAAATGAAATTTTTTCTCTATGTTTTACTGCCGTTGTATGTTCTTATGCCTATAAACTAAACTGAAGCTGAATTTTTGTGAATATCGCGATAATTTATCCTTCTCAAAACTTTCTTATATTACAGTATTTAGACACCCAAGATAAAGAGAAAATGATAACACAGAAATGTTATCAAGCTTATCGATGTTATGATGACATTCCAAAGTACGAAATTCACTCACTTTGATACTTTTAACCAACTAACACAATAATTGATCATGTAGTACACTGATGGGACACTAGGTACAAAAAGTGAAGACAATAAATATACAAATGCTGGACATCAGGCCCCGATCTCCCGAAGCATCTCAAATTGAGCTAAATCTCATATAATATATTGTCGTGTGTCTTTGAGATAATTTCCATGAGAGGCTAAACTTAAAATTGGCATCACAACACAGAAACATCATTTTGAGTTTAATACAGTAAAATTTCAAAAGCTCGAAAATCTGGGGCTGGGATTACAACGAATACTTACACTCAGCACTCAACACTCAAATATTGAAATTCATTCTTTTGAGGTTCATGGCAACATTTCTTCACAACCAGAAGTTGTAATAATGCTAAATAGGTACTAAATATTATTTTTGGCTCATTCCATAGTGTAATATAGTGTATTTGTGAGCTATAAATGTTATTTATCAGTCTGAGTGCTGATTGTGGCACTCAGACTCAATAGTTACATATATACCCCATAATTAGTACACATTGGCATAGAATATGTGTCAAATGTTATTTTACCAATCGTATAACAATTCCATACATTTTCCTCATCTAGATTTGCAATCTATGACATATTATATAATAGCTCATTATATAACATTTTCAATATTTGAGTGCTGAGTGTTGAGTGTAAGTATTCGTTGTAATCCCGGCCCCAGATCTATCAAAAATTCTGATTCTGATTTTAGCAAAATCTCAATTTGAGTTGAGATTTCTACTTGAGATGCTTCGGGAGATCAGGGCCTGGCCACAATCTCCAGAAACATCTCACTCTGAGATAAATCTCAACTCAAATATTTGCATGTGTCTTTATGTTAATTTCCATGGGAGGCTGGACTCTAAATTAGCATCACTTAACACAAATGTTATTCTGAGTTTATTACAGTAAAATTTCAAGAGCTAAAGCTTCAGATTTATCTCAAATTCCAACTTTAATTTTAGCAAAATCTCAATTTGAGTTGGGATTTTTACTTGAGAAGCTTCGGGTGATCCGGGCCAGGGTTGGAATTTAAACAGCATCTTAAGGGAAAGCTCAAATATTTTTACTTAAGTTAAAAAATTGAAATGCATATATTTTATTAATCTTTGGTATTTTCTTCATAGGAATTGACACCTAATGATAGCTTCCTGTACGAAAATATTAGCAATATTGCAGCTCTAAAGTAACAATAAAACAGCTGTTTTTTAGAAACACAGCTCAAAATTGACTAGAAAACAGTCGTCACTGAAAATTGTCAGAAATGTGTGCTCCAAAATACAGCTGTATTTTTGAAAACTCAGCTATGTTTTGAAACACAGAAAAATATAGCTGTGTTTTTTGGACTTAGAAATGTTAAGACATCAGATAACTTCATGATTTTTCTAAGTCAGAAATTACAGCTGTTTTTCGATAAACATAGCTGTGTGTTTTGTACTTAGTATTTTGAAATAGGAATTATTCTACAATTATTTCTAAAGTCAATTAATACCTTCTTTTGGTTATTTGTGAACAAAATAATAATTTTATTTTATCTCTTAAAAAGAAAACTATTTTAATTGTAAATAATTGACAATGGTACAATACATGTCAATTATTAATAATGATCAATTAAAAATGTAAATTTGCATTAATTTTACATTGTGTGAAGGTAACACAATCTTCCTAAAAGTAAGTTAATCCTCGCATCAGTGTACCTTGTGGAGATGGGTTTAATAAGATTGCAGTTAATTTTGACCCTATCACTTATTTGAACAATTTCTAGTCTCAGCATTTCCCAAAATATTGTTTTACATGAACTGGGATACCCTTTCCATACACTTCACAGAGTTATAATATATCTTTCTGACTTAGTACTCTGATAGTTAATTTACAATCAACCCTAGAAGATACAATCACTAGACAAATAAACCATGAAGGCTATAAAATTAGCTCTCGAGACTAAGAATTAACTAGTGTGTAAACACATTGGCTGAATTGTGGAGAATGAGCAGACTGTTTATAATATCTAGCTGATAAGCCTTGTGGAAGTGGGTGAATCTATTACACAGCGCAGGAGGTTTAAGAAATTTAAGCTTTGAAAACATTACATGATCACATTAATCTGTACAATGAAAATTATAAATATAAATTGTATAAGTGATAAATCCCACTCCCTTTACACTGAGTTGATCTATGAGGAATATTAAACACATTTTAATATACATGATTTGGAAACAATCTCCACAGTTTTGAAATAGACTCTCTTGGTCATTGCTCGCAACGGTTTTTCTGAAGAGATATTCAAAAGTCAGTTTCAAATCTAGGTTAATCAGTTGTTTATTGTGTTCGGATAGTAGATTTCTTTATGTTTGCTGTGCATTTTTTAACTGAAGGCGTTAATAAATTTATGATTATCAAGAACTTAGACAGTGTAACATTATAATGGAAATATCATAGATCTGATTGTCTGGTAAGTTGTTTGCTTATTTTTTCCTCATACTGAATTATGAAATGAATCTTAAAAGTTTAAATGTAAAACTTAATTATAATTATATATGAGCTTTAAATACTTAGATACTAGCATGCTATGCATGTATACACATTAAAGTTATTTAAGATGTTGTTATAAGGTAATTTTTGCAGGATCACAAAATTTTAAGAATTTATTTTAGAAATCTTCAGAATAATTTTTAAAAGTGATTTAGTTTAGAAATTATACTCCATTTCCTAATCAATCTACCTGTTTTTTTCATATATCATTAATCATTATGTTGCAGTAATTGTTTGCTATGAAGACAAACAGTGCATCAATAAAAGGGAAACCCTACAGATTAGTAGCTTACTTTGCACAAGACAAAAATGGAAGCAATCAACGGTAAGACCAATTTAAGTAAATATTTCAATTGATAGTGAATTAATGTAATTAAAAATGCATTATTTCATCATTATCATGCAAATTGAGGAAAGTTAATTATGAGCTAAATTATGTGAAATATGGAAAATTTGAGTAATAAATGAGCATTTATGGTGGGTACTTTTTAGTCCCCTACCGGTTTTTGACCGGGGGGGGACTATAGGTTTGCCCTCCGTCCGTCAGTCAGTCCGTCCGTCAAAAAATCTGGATCCTGACATAACTCAAACAGTTTCCAAGCTAGGTTTATGAAACTTGGTATGTGGATAGGGGGCAATAAGGGCATTATGCACGTCTAAAAATATTTTTGATTCTGACAAAAATTGTGGTTGCTATGGCAACAGAAACATCGAAAATGGCTTAAAACCGGTAGGGGACTTCTGTATTGCTTGCAATTCTTAATTACTTGTTTCTTGATTAAATGCCGCCACCAACCTTGATTTGCCCTTGTCTATCTCTGTGGTCCGTCTGTCTGTCCCAAACTGTTCTTTGAACCAGATTTTCCAAGTATTAACAGAGTTATTTCCCTTCACATAATTATTGATTACATGTAAATGGCAGTCAGGGACATTTGTGTTGTTTGATCACATCTTTGGTTGTTGATTCTTCATATAAAATTGTTACATGCACGACCTAAGGTCACCATCAGATTTAGATGTTGGGTGTCTGGGCTCAAAGTATTGCCTTTAAGGCCTGGTATTTGAATTTTAGTTTATCTCATTAATTTCATTTCAGGCTATGGTGTTCATATTATTGGTGCATCCCTGAGGCTGAAGATTTGATTCTCAACCAGGAAAAGAACAAATAAAACATGAAATTAAATGTTGAAGACATTGCAGATTAGTGCCTTATATTCAATTGATGACAATTAATATGTATTCGCAGCAATGATGGATGGATAACAATGAATTAAAAATACAAGTATTACTAGTGGTAGGGTTATTTAAAAATCTGGAGACATTAAAACTATAATGTACTGCAAGCAGCGGCTGCCTTTTACACAATCTATTATTTGTGAGTATTTTATGTTAAGGAAATTTGTCAGAATTGCATGCTGTTGCCCAAGGGTATTCTTCTTACATAGAAATATACATATGATACAAAGTGTTTTCCTTTGATTTATTTTTCAATTACAAAAAATTGTACCTCCATATTTAGAACGAAAATAGTGCAAGCCCATTCTGGTAAAAAACACAGCTGTAAAACCAAAACACAGCTGTAAAACCAAAACACAGCTGTAAAATCAAAACACAGCTGTGATTTCAAATTACAGCTGTAATACCAAATTACAGCTGTAAAAAAACACATCTAATTTGCATAAAGTTGACTGTAAAACAGCTGTTTTATAGGTGTTAAGCGAAAAAGCAGCTATGTTTTCAAATGTTACTATGTATTGGCTACAAAAAAAATGCAGCTCCATTTTGAAAAATGCAGCTCTGTTTTTAGAGTAAAAAGCAGCTCATTTACAGCTGTAACGTTTCGTACAGGATATTACAGAATTCCCTGACATTTCTTTGAGTTTTGCGCAATTCTCAGATTTCCCTGACTAATATCAAATTTCTCTGACTTTTTCCTGACCTTGAAAAAATAGTTTTTCCCTGAATTTTCCCTTACTATGGGAATCCTGTATAGACGACAACTCTATACGATAACAGGGGGGATATTCACTACTTAATTTTTTTACTTAAATTAAAAAATTGAGTTGCACATATTTCCCAAGAAACAAAGAATAACCCATATTTTCTTCAAGATTATTGTAGCTCTTTACATTATGAATGCTTCTCAAGTATGTAAAAAAATGGATGATCTTGATTTTCCGGTTTCACTGCAGTTTGGCTGATACACTTAAGGAGATTTTAAGAAAATTCTAAGTTTTCCCTTAAGATGCTTCATGAATACCTGCCCAAGTTCCGTAACTCACCTTTGGTGGCAAGCCGTCTGTTTCTGGGTTACCATCCTCTGCATGGTTAGCAAACGTCTGCCATAATGCATGCCCTGTCATGTTGGATGTGACAAACCGTAGTGGCAGCTTTCTGTTTAGTGGACATGGTCCTAAAATAGACGATATTAGAATGAACATTTCAAACTTTATAAAATTTCAACTCAAATCACAGTGTTATCAAAATGCGAAGTTGGTACATTTTAAAAAATAGTTTAAGGTGCTTCTGAGAAATCTAAAACCAATACTTCAAATTACAACTAACCAGTGAAGAATAAAGTGATTTTAGTCTGAAAAACATTTATCATTTAAACATTTGCTCTGTATTAAATAGGTCGTTAATCATGGGGAATAGACTTTGTAGTCAAGTTCAAACATGGAATCAACGAAAACTTTACCTCCACAAAAATTATTGATTTTACAATAGCGGGGGGGGAAGGTTTGTTACAGAGTGACTCACCTGGTGAGAATTTCTGACTAAGGGTGAGCAGCGAGTTGTCCACGCCTCGTGAGGTGCCTTGTGATTTAGCTTGATGTACTTTGTCCTCCATACTGCCTAACATTGTATGAAGCTTGTTCGTCATGGTGAAGCTGGAGTACTGACTCAATCTGAAAACAGGTTACAATAGAGATGTATAGTCCAGTCAGGATAAAAATCCAGTGACGCAGCGGTCGAGTCCACTATAACGGTGTAAAACCAATTATAAAGGCTTATACTGTACAAACAACTATAATTTCAATGCTAAAGTAGCATACTAAACTTAGCTTTACCTGTTTAGACAATGGTTGTTATTTTTTGCATACACATAAACTGCAACATCACAATATCCTAACTGGACTATAATATACACATCACACAAAATGTTTGTTTGTTTATTTGGGTTCAACACCGGTTTCTAAACAAGTTTTATTTATATACGGTGACAGATTCATCTATACAGCTTTCCTGGAATGTATCCTAACCAGTACTAACTATGTATCCCTTCTACATGGAATCAGCAACTTCTCCACATATGGAGGAATAACGAGATTGTAAAATTTCCATCGAAGGGTATGGCCTGCAACGACTGGGAATTGAACAACAAATTCCAAGTTACAAATCCAACGCACTAATCACTTGACCCGGCCCGCGGCTTCCACACAAAATGTATATATTGCTCATGTGCTGGTTAGTAAGGATTGAAATGATCAAAGGGAAACAACCCTTACAGGATTCCCTAACATAAATAAACACAAAACACGTACAAAGTGAAAAAAACCATAAACGAGCACAAAGGTAAATAACTCATTCATAAATGCGCATAAAGGGAAACAAATACATTCGATAATTTGCGTACCTTTCTCTTAATCTATCCGCATTGAAATGTACTCCTTCATAGTTAGTTGCTGGTAACAATTTAACGTCCAATAGATCTTCAACCATCTTAATCTTCTCATCTTCAGTATGACAATTACCGAACATCTGTTGTAACAGTCTCAGAGCGCCATCTACACTCGGCTCATTCTTAATCGTACCCGTGGTGTTACGACGGAAACGAGCGAAGAACAAGTCGTCACAGACAACAGCAATTGCTCTATGATATTCTCGCTGGAATTCTGGATTGTGGTCATTTCTCAAATCACCTGAAATGTAAAAGTTCAAGATAAGATTTAGTTATATATAATCAACAAAAACGGGTTTTTGACAAAAAAGGGACTTTGACACAAAAAGGGATTTTGACACAAAAAGGGATTTTGACACAAAAAGGGATTTTGACACAAAAAGGGGTTTTGACACATAAAGGGATTTTGACACAAAAAGGGGTTTTGACACAAAAAGGGATTTTGACACAAAAACGTATGGCTCGCACCAAGGGCCATAACTCTGACAAAAATCATCTGACATAAAATTCCAAACGAAATGCACAACTCGGCTTGTTACCAAGTATTCATGTGAAGTTTCAATGAAATCTGAACAAATGCTAGCATGACAAAGCTGTGTGACATCAATCCATCAAGACCTGCAGATGTCCAGCACAAAATTAGTATCTCCCCAGTACATGTAAAGTCAGAAAATAAAATTGTCAATTCAAAGATTTACAAGAATTTGATACATTATATGAGAAAGAAGGAAACAAGCCATGTAATATTTTGCAGTCACATAAATATTTTTCTGATGACAACTTCAAAACTCAGAAGAATGTGACGTTAAAGATTATTATAAATATCTTACCCGACTTGATGTGGGCCAGCGTGTGTACCAATACGACAACAAATTCACCAACAGATTCAAGTCTTGCTGTACGTACATACAGTATACTATTGTTGGCATCGAAAAAGAAGGAATTTCTGTATGGGTTATTGCGCAATCTTTCATTAGGTGGTATTTTATCGGCCAGGAGTAACGTGATTGGTTGATGCTGACAATGAACGGAGACCAGCTCCGATACAAAGCAACCAAACTTGTACACGATGAATTTGCGAGCATCTAACTTGTTAAGATCAACTGGTTCAAGTTTAGAGTCGCTCGTCCATTCAACATCCTTGGCGTCCTGGAACCCATTACCTGGAAAAAATAATGAAACATGTTTAAGTATATAGACCACAGGTACTTGCATAACTTAAAAAAAAATTTGAAAACAAAATGGCAAAGTTATGGTCAATTTAATCTGTTCTGAAGGATTTCTTTCAATACAAACAGAGTTAGGTATGGAAACAATGTGGTCGAAAGCCTTTTGTTTGGCAAAAATGGTCGGCCAGACGGCCACATATGATTTTCAGGATTTTTAATTTGGCTCTGTTGACACTCCCCTATAATCCACTGATCGACATAACTTACTTTCAGTGTCCTTCTTGTCGCCTTTATGTGCTCCCTTCTCAATCTGTGACTTAATACTCTCCAGTTTCTGGTAGAGTGGTGATGCCATCAGTAGAGCTACGAGGTCCGCCTCATTTAGTGGTGCGGCCATATTGTACGATGATGGTAAGTTAGCCTGTACGTCATCCTCGTGACTCGAGTGTTCCGAGACGGAGACTGGAGACGAGGGACGAGCGTCTACACGAGCTTGAGCAGTATCAATGTTCAAAGCTTCGTTCAATGTCAGAGCCTGAAAAAAGGGATGATATGGTTTCTATGATATTGAACAAACACTTCATTAATTTAAATATGTTTATGGTTTTGTATATCTAATACGCTAATCTATAATCTGAGTAATTTTTAGCAATATTGGTCACGTAATGTCAGAGACTGAAAAACTGTAATGTTAAGAGTTTCTATGATATTTCGAACAAACACTTTATTATTAGTTTTGATATGGTTACAGTTTTGTTTTTATAGTATGCTTAAGAAATAATGAATACGTAGCTGTGCTATGTTGCGTAATCTAAAAATATAGGCACATCCCTGATGTTTGGATGCGTAGTAATTAAATCATGAGTGCGTAGCATTCAAACGAATGCCTATATTTTATAACACAACAAAGCACAGCTTCCTATTTATTATTTCGATTCTAACATCGCCAATGCTCTGCCATATCTTATAATTAGATATTTGTCTTGAAACTTTCTGATCACCTCTGATATAATCGTGTTTTTTGTCAGTCTGAAAATAACGATTATATTAGTCATGTAATAGATTCCAGAGCACTTTTTCCAGGAACTCATTGATCAGACCACAATTATTTGTGTCTATGTTCGTGAACTTTTTTTATCAACCCTCATATTATTGTTTATATGTTATAGGGGGGGCCTACCTCATCAGCTTTCATTCTCTGTATCTTGCTCTGTTGCTGGTGATCCAACTCTCGTCTGTTCTCCTCAGCGTTGTTTATCAACTCCTTTTGTTTATTGCGCAACTTCTCTTCTTTCTTCTTCTTCAGTCGTTCCTGAAGCGTACTCTGCATACGCATTTTGTCCGCATCCATTTTGTTGACAAGGTTTTGTATATCACGTTCATGTTGTTCTAACAATTGTTTCTGATCAGACTCACTGGCACCTTGACTCTTCAACTTCTCAACTTCTTCCTGCAATTATAAAGAAATCTTGATAAACAACAATGCATTAAAAAATGCTTATGCCCCAGTGGAAGCCTTGTCCTTAACAAATCGTTAAGTCAATCAGGGGCCGTTATTCTGTTAAAACATTGGATAGTGTTACATGGCTTTGACAATGTAAGATGTTCCTGATTTTAAACACGAATGCCATGTTTGAAAGTAATACATTGATGGACTTCCAAAATATTTGAGTTTCAACGACTTGAAAGTTTCTGGTTAACATTTTCGGACTGATGGACACACGGGCATACGAACAAACAAACGGATGAACAATTTGTGTTTCATGACAGTTTATCCCATTGACACCAACACATCCATACTAAAATGTAATATGTTTGTATCAATGTAACTCAAACTCAGACTTTACCTTAGCTTTACTTCTCTTTGATCGAATGATGTCTTCCTTTCTTTGGTTTAATGCTTCCAAATTCTTCTCATATTTATCTTTCTCACCCTTGGTCTCACGTTCCAGTTGTTGAGCGAAGCTTGCCATCTGATCCTCCATTCTACGTTGTTCTTCTTTCTCAAAGTCTGAAATCAGATTTATAAGTGACTTTCCTTGAATCTTTAGTATAACGAGTATGTATAGAGAAGTATAAAGTTCCAGGGACGTCACTTTTTAAACTAAAATTGTAAATGATGGATCCTCTATATATTAACAAGTCACTAAGAATTGCAAGCAATACAAAAGTTCCTTACATGGAATGAAGCCCTGACATTTAAATTATTTTCAATGTTTCTGTTGCCATAGGAACCACAATTTTTGTCAGAATCAAAATATATGTAGACGTGTATAATCCCCTTATTGCCCCTTATCCACATATCAAGTTTCATAAACCTAGCCAGAATACTGTTCGAGTTATGACAGGATCCAGTTTATGGACATCTTTTCACTCTTTCCGTCTCCATGGTAACCACAAATATTTTTAGACGTGCATTATCCCCCTATTACCCCCTATCCACATACCAAGTTTCATAAACCTAGCCCAGAAACTGTTTGAGTTATGTCAGGATCCAGATTTTTTGACGGAATGACAGATGGACGGAGGGCAAACCTAAAGTTCCCTCGGTTGAAAACCGGAAGGGGACTAACTAGAAGAAGAGTTTTTGACAGGACAAAAATATCCAACCTAATAAATTACTGACAATATGCACAACTAGCTAAGGCTTAGTTATAATATAAGCAGATATTTGAGAGTATCAGTTTGTATACCTTCATGTTCTTTCCTGAGTTTAGCTTCTTGTTCTACACGTTCCTGTTCCAGACGACGTTTGATTTCCTCCAGTTCTTCCGCGGACATATCAGCATTCTCTGCTCCTTCTTTGTCCGGCGTGAATTCTCGCAAAGCATCAGCAAAGTCCTGCAATATAATCATTTAAATCACAGCCCCTATTCATAAAACTTCTTAGATAATATTTCGTCTAAACAATATTTTTGAAGTCAGTTTTTACAGCTTTTGTGTTGTCTGCAACTTTATAGATGCTTTTGTATGTTTCTATGTATTTTATGCTTGTAAATGTGTTTTAGCTAGATGACCCCAAGGGAGATAAGCCCATGGCTTGCTGGGCAGTTCATCTTTATAATTTATAAAGTTGTTATTATTATTATTATACACCAATAAACTTTCTTTTTTTTTACTATTGGTACAGTTTAATTTCAAAATTATACCATGTGATCAACAACATAATAGAATTAAGAAATAAACTATGAAAAACCGTTGTATACCGGCCGTAAATTTTACAATGGTTAGGAGTTCTGATGCGTAGGAATTAACCACGAAGGCCGTAGGCCTGAGTGGTTCATAACAAGCGTCAGAACGACATATTTTATTTCGATTCTAACATGATTTAAACTCGGAATTATATATTAAGCCAGTGTTATTTTGCGAGATCTATTTTGTTTACGTTACTTGTTTACCTGTATGACGTCATAAAAACGATGTGACGTCATTTTCATTGTATATCGGCCGATATACGACGTTTGATTTGTTCTTTGTATATATAGACAAAATCGCCGGTCATGTTAGAATAAAACATAACACATGAACAACAGGAATTGGACTCCAATAAACTTACTTTGTAGTGTTTTTCTTTGAGGCCAAGTTTAGCTTTAGCAAATCTGAGTTCCCAGTCAGCGAGTGCTCCTCGTTCAATGTCACCTTTCTCACTACCGTGACGACGATCCAAGTCTGCAAGCTCCTGCTGATGCTGATTTAGAAGATCAGCTCTCCTCTGTTGAAGATCTTCTGGGCTTAAGCCAAGTTTCTGTAAAAAGAGATCAATAATTTTATTTTATTTTGTATTCGTTTTTACAATATTAGCAGAATAAGAAATAAATACGCCATTCCTTGGAGATAGATATGCAGCCTAACATTGGGAATTCAGACTGAATCAGAAAGCAAAAAACTTGTTAGAAAAAAGAGAATAAAAAATTAGACAAGCAAGGCAGCACTCAAAAACAGCAGAGCATGAAAGGCACCAAAAAGAGCAGTGAGCAAATTACTAGCTCTGCATGAAAACATCCTCATATACATCAGTGGTTAGTCAAGTTCCCAGACTATGTTTCGGATGGAAAAATACACTGGTTGAACGAGAATGCATGAAAATGGCGAATAATAAGATTTGATTGTATCTAGTTACCTGTAAATCATCCAGCTCTTTATCATGTCTACGCATCATATCATCTCGTAGTTTGTCGTATTTCATGTTCAGTTTGTTGAGAGCATCATCCACCATCAGCTTCTTCTCGGCGGCAAATTGTCTCTCCAAATCGGATAACTCCTGCACGTGTAAAAACATTACAGTCAGATTTTGATATAACTACACCTGACAAATTAACTATACTGACATCATGTTTTGGGACAAAAGTATTAAAATGCTCTTTATATCAATTCAGTATACTGACATATTCGTTACAATGACATTTTTCTTGGAAACAAACAGCGTCGTTGTGTTGAGACCTGACTGTATCACTTTTTTAAAAAGTTTTTTTATTTTGAATTCGTAAGACGCAGATACAAAATATAAACAAATCTCTCAACATAGAATTTTCAAAAAATCATTAATTTTTGTGGGATTTGGTTTTTGGTAAAATGGTAATTATGTGGTTTCTTAAATTTGTTGATTTTATATACATTGTTTTGAACGAAATATCTCTTGTTGACATATTTTTTAAGTCAATTATTGAAGGGAATTTAATTTCTCGATTTAATTTATCCAAGAAATCAACGAAAATTAATCCACCGCGAATATTAATTACTTTACAGTATTGTACCTGTGCATGTCTTTGAGCGAGGACTGCCTTGATGACTTTCTCGCTATCTTCTTCCCCGTTATCCTTGATTCCTTCCTTTATAGCGTCACGTTCTGCCTCCCTAGCTTTCTGTTACACAGAAAAATAAAAACATGGTTTAGTATTAAACTTTACTAAAAACATGGTTTAGTATTAAACTTTAATAAATCAGTCATAACAGATAATAGTATACAATTGCTGCTAGGCTTTGAACTATATACTGTTAGTTTATATGATCATTTTGTAAAACATCTATCACATAGATATGTTTTCATCACATCAGACATAACATACCTTGAGACGTATTTCATCCACTTCTTTCTTCTGTCCTAACATCTCCTTGGTGACATCAACGTCATGACGACGTCGTAGATCATCTAACTTCTGCATACGTCTCTTCGCCATCTTGTTACGTAATGCCAACATCTGGCGGCTCTTGTCGTTCTCAAGTCTTTCAGCCATTTTTTCAATTTCTTTCTCGTGTTGGGCCATCATCTATCAATATGACAATAAGGAATTTAGTATACTGGTTCACCCAATTATAGGATAATTATTCGGTGAAATTATTTAGAAATCTAGACATTCCTGAGAAGAAGATTTTCAAAATTCTCATTGAAAAAGCATGCCTCATCCCCTGGACACAATCTTTTTCATCTTATCATGATAAAAATTAGGAATCTGACAGAGGACCATCCAAGCATCATTCTAGTCAAAGTTTCATCAGCATTTGTCCAGCAGTTTACAAGGAGTTGTTTGAATGAATTGATAATGAAGGACAGCTATAAATAATAGCTCACTATATGAGCTAAAACCTTGCGTCTGAGACTCAATCATGTAAATGATGAAAATCTTTCAACAAAACTATCAAACAAAGCACTCTAAGGTACATACATTATCAATCTGATCCTGGCTAAGATCGGGTCTGGCAGCGAGTTCAGCAGCATGCTTGTTCTTCATCTCACGCAGTATCTTATCACGTTCACCATTGAGCTGGTTCTTCACAGCCTCTTCCTGTTGATGTGATTCTCCATCAAGTTTAGATGTCAACTTGTCAAAGTCTTGTTTCTGACGTTTGCGTAGGTCATCTTTACTGCGATCCTATTGTAAATGACAATATATATAATTCATCACATAATTTTCTTTGCATTCTGGTTACTATAACGAGTATGTATATTCTTATACTACACTAATTAGTATCACATTCAAGTGACATCACTTTATCTTTGAGATGACATCATTATCTGTAAGTGACGTTATTATTGGTGGAGTCTGTGTTCCAACAGAAAAATGGGTATTTTGGTGTTAATTTAGGGTCATGTGATTACAACACTCATTTTCATTTAATACAAACTTATATTAAAATCGTTCAGGAAATATCATTAAGCTCACCAAAACCTTACTTAATAAAATTTCCAGAACTCATTTTTCAGAGTTGATTTGTTCTTTACAAGACTCCCAATATTAAGACTGTGCAGTTTTAAGGGTATCAATGACAGTCACTCACAATACAGATTACTTTTTCACATATTTATTGGCGAAAATAGAAATAATTTTTTTTCCCTTCAGGTTGTAAGGCTGTTTTTATGCCAAAATTTACGTATTTATGAATTTTGTAAACTTGTGAAATTCTGAAATTCGCCAACATTTCCAGTTGGGTAACATAAACACAGTTATACAGTAAAACCTGACTTACATGTTCCTTTCTGAGAGCCTTCTCTTCCATGGATTCACCCACATTAACCTTAGGATTGATAAGTAATCCTGTATCCATGGCAACCGTATCATCATTGTCCTGTACCCCTTGTTGCATGTGCTTCCTCTGCTCCGCTACAATACGCTGGGCCTCTAGTTCCTCCATCTTGTGCTGGCATTCTGCCAATCTGCGGTTTCGCCGAGCCTGCAGCTTAGCCTGAAATAATCATAAAATGAAGAATTATAAAACCAGATCATGTGACCATATATGATAGGTATCGTATCAATCAGAAAAAGTGATCAATTGTCTGAATTTCAAAGAAAAAATTCCCAATCAGGTACAATCTAGGCTGGGTTACTCATGCAAAAACTTGAAAGTTTGTACATTTTATATGAAGGAATACATGACACAAACCATTTTATGTTAATTTCTGTCGTATATAAGGTAAATTCTTCGTTTTTAAGATTTCTTGATTTATTAAAAAATCCAGATGAAGGTCAAAACATTGCAATTTTCCCTATCTGTCTGGTTCCCAACTGGTCTGGTTCCCAAACCTTTCCCTGAATTAAGCCAATAACGTACCTGCAGATCATTCAACTGTCTCTCCTTTTCCAATGAGAGTTCTTGAGCAACACTTTCCTGGTCCTTCCTGTATTCGTCCATCAATCTCTGTAAGGCTACCTGTTCTGATGCTGGACAACTATCACCAGCAACCTTCACAAGGCCCCGTTGTTTCTCACGTAGAGCTGTAGTATGCTCATCACTGAGTGTCTTGGTAATTTTATGAGCATGTTCATTGGCTTCGGCATCCATTTCAGCTTCAGCTGCTGACATTTGTTGTTCAAAGAGACGTTTAAGGGCTTCAAGTTCCTTCTCTAAATCTTCACCATGACCTTCTTGTATAAGACGTGCTGTCACCTGTATACATAGGTAAAACATTGTTATCAATTACGCAACCATTTTACATAGACTTGTTTGTTTATTCCGGCACAGGAACTTGCATAATTTAAAAAAAAAATCAGAATTAAAATATATTTTGTTGATACTGGCCCTACAGTAGGCCTAGTGAATTATTTTTTTAATTTATTTTTATTTTTTTCAATTCAACAAGTTCTCAGTTAAAAACATGGTGACTGATTCACTGAACTTTTGATGTCCTGTATTGTACCTTAACCAGCACTAACTTACCCTTCAATCAATTTGTGAAAACTGCTTACAAAATTAAAATAAATTTAAGTTTAAAGTTTGAGCAAGGAAAATCTCCCTCATTTCATAATGATATCTCCTACATTTCCATCACCAATTTTACGCAAAGGGGTCTCGAAACATGACAATTGTATGCAATTGCGGTCTATGTAAACTGTTAAAAAAAATTTAAAAAATTATAATATAAAAATACGGAACACGTTGTGTTGTCGAGTTATTTCCAACTATGTAAACTGTTGTAAGCCTACCTCGTTTTTATACTTCTCTTGCTCGTCCCTCAGTTTGTCAAATTTACGTTTACGTCTTTGAGCCATCTTTTCATCAAGACTACGGATCTGTTGCTGTCTACGGGCATCATGTGTTTTTCTCAGCGCAGCTTCAGCCTCGTTATGTTGCTGCAGTAGTTGGTCACGTAGTTCTGGTGTGATCACACCCTGCTGGGCCATACGATCCTGTAAATACAAGTTATGAATGACTTTGTCTTTCTACATGCTTCTGAAGTGTTTATTTGAGTCTAACACTGTTTCTCAACAATTTCTCAGTTATACAAGGTGGCTTATTCAACCTAATCAGCTTTCCTTTTAATTTGTTTTAAAATACCAAGCATAGCCTTTATTTGCAAGCTAGCTTTTTGCTGAAATATGGCTGGCCTATGAGTACCTCCAACCGTATTCGAACCCAGGTCGCCAGATTAGATGGCAAGCGTGCTAACCATTGAGCTACGGAGGCTGTATACTAACCAGTACTAATTTAGCCTTCCACAAGGAACCAGCAATTTCTTCACACATGTTGAGGAAAAAAGACACTATTGTTAAAGTTTCATGGAAGGATGTGACCTGCCGTGGCTAGACTTCAAACCCAGATCACAAGGTTACAAATCTAACACACTAACCACTGCCAGGGCTGCATCTCTATGAAGTACTGAGTTAGAGGTACTACATACAATTGTGTACTTCTTCATTTATAAAATATTTATAAACGGTACAACCTCGGTAGAGCAACATCCTTTGGGATCTGCAAATATTGGCTGTTGTATAGAAATTGTGTTGCCCTGCAGAGGTTAAATTTAGTTTAAATATCACCTTTAAGGAAAGTTTGAAGGTGTTGTATAGAGTTTGTTGCTCTACAGAGGGTTGCTCTGGAGAGATTGTTGCTCTACAGAGGGTTGCTCTGGAGAGATTGTTGCTCTACAGAGGGTCGCTCTGGAGAGATTGTTGCTCTACAGAGGGTCGCTCTGGAGAGATTGTTGCTCTACAGAGGGTTGCTCTGGAGAGATTGTTGCTCTACAGAGGGTTGCTCTGGAGAGATTGTTGCTCTACAGAGGGTCGCTCTGGAGAGATTGTTGCTCTACAGAGGGTCGCTCTGGAGAGATTGTTGCTCTACAGAGGGTCGCTCTGGAGAGATTGTTGCTCTACAGAGGGTCGCTCTGGAGAGATTGTTGCTCTACAGAGGGTCGCTCTGGAGAGATTGTTGCTCTACAGAGGGTCGCTCTGGAGAGATTGTTGCTCTACAGAGGGTCGCTCTGGAGAGATTGTTGCTCTACAGAGGGTCGCTCTGGAGAGATTGTTGCTCTACAGAGGGTCGCTCTGGAGAGATTGTTGCTCTACAGAGGGTCGCTCTGGAGAGATTGTTGCTCTACAGAGGGTCGCTCTGGAGAGATTGTTGCTCTACAGAGGGTCGCTCTGGATAGGTGTAATTGTATTGTAGCTAGCTTGTAACATTCAGTTATACCACCTCCAAGTGTTCATTCATTTTGTACTACATACAACCATGCTCTTTTTAATTTATATATAGCTAAGATTCAGTAATAGGTGATTTATAGCGCAACCAGAGTGTTTAAAGGATGCTGGAAAATGGGAAATTTAGGGCCACTTGAAAGCCTGCTAGTGTATAGCTGAGCATTTCTTTAATCATTAAGATAAATCAGCAAAATAGACAGTGCCTTTGTTCAGTAATACAACGTACCAAGTGTTCCTTCATTTTATCAGACAGTTGCCTCCTCTCCTCCTCACCGAGATTGTTCTCTAGGTCAGACTCTAGTTTAGCCGTACCAGCATCTTCCTCTGCCTGCAGTGTGTCCAGCACACCTTGTGACATCTTCAGTTTATACTCACTATTGTCTCTAGAGTCGGGTAGAGGTGGAAGTCCAGCTTCCGCAGCCTAAAATAAAACAAATACTGTTAAATGACTAAAATCACATATTTTCGTGGGTATTAAATTGTGTGGATATAAAATATAACAAATATTGTAAAATCACAATTAACTGGGTATTAACTTTCGTGGATTTAATTTGATAAAAATGCAATATCGTGGGTTCGTAAATTTGTGGATAACAAAACATAAAAGGATAAACCCATGATCGATATTAGAGAGGTCAATATTAATCATGAGAATTATATCTCGTGGTCCAGCGCAACAACAAAATTGTCGAAAATTCAACTTCCTTGAAAAATCGTTTTACAGTACAGTAGCGCACAGACAATCCAAAGCCCTACAGAAATGGCGTAGCACCTAGCTACCCACACAAGAGTCAGACACAGAACAAACCAAGCATATCCCCCATTAAAATGGATATTTCAAGCAAGCCTATATAAACTCACCACGCAATGAATGACTTTGAATTTTGTGCAAAATTAACCATAAAGGGATGTATTTAGGAATCATACAAATAACTTTTACTTTTTACAGAAAGGCTCAGTCTTTCTCTGGATTATTCTGGAATAATAGGACCCTGGGGTCTAATAGAATCCCTAACTGATTAACATCACCTCCTCAATAGCCTAGTGGTTGAGCTTTCGCTTCAAGTGCGGGAGGTCTTGCGTTCGATCCCTGGCTGCGTCATACCAAAGACGAAGTAAAAATGGTACCAGAAATTCCCTTGCTAGACGCTCAGCATATAAGGGAAACTGGCTTCTCTTCTCTCAAACCCTTGTGGCGATGGATAACATCAGGAATGAGGTGTCGAGAGTGATTAATATAAGTTGAAAAAACTTGTTTCACGATCGACCTTAAATAAATTAGTAATTAACTCTCAACATACTTCTTTGTTCTGTTTCTCTCGCAGGGCCTCTTCTCTTGCTTTCCTTCTCATGGCCAGTTTACGTTGTAACTCATCAGCTTGTCTATGTTTAGTGTTGTTATGTTTGCTCATTGCATCGTCCAGGTTCTTACCATATTTGTTCATTATATCTGCTATCTGTGCCGCAGTCTGTGCACCTACAAACCATGATAATAGTGACCCATCAATATATATATATATATATATAATTTTATATATAATAATTATGTTTTAGAATTAGCCTCTATTCCTGTAACTTTGTGCATTCCTACAACTGATCCTGCATTTTAGTAAACAACTGATTTAGCCCAAATTAATTTTAAGTTATTAAAAAGAGTTCAAGACATTTATCCAATCTAACAATACCAAAAAAATGTCTCCAATATATGCATTACCGTACATACTCGCTTATAAGACGGTCTGGACTGTTAGTCAAATCCGGACAATGGACCGAACAAATGCATTTTAGCATTTACCCTCGCCTTATGAGTGGGTATACACGGTAGTTATTCGCTAGACATTATAAGTGATAGACACGAGGACTTACCTTGGAGTTCACTCAGTAAACGATCACTCATACCGTCGGTCATATGTTTCCTCTTGCCATCTTCCTCCGACACGAGTTCACCTAATGCTTCTCTCTCTTCCTGGAGAAGATCTCGTTCAAGTTTAAGTCGTTCTCCGTTCTGTCGGCGTAACAATTCAGCAAATGCCTTGCTGAATCCTTGCGAATTGCCCTAAACGAAAACAAAATGATGTAAACGACAACAAAATGATAAAATGATGACATAAAATCCTTGAAAATTGCCCTAAATAAAAAAAATTGTTGACATAAAATTCTTGAAAATTGCCCTTAAAATGAACAAGAGTGCCAAAATGTCACAAAATACGCCCGTCTTGGGGCATGGTGAGTCTCAGGGCATGGTGAATGAAAAAAACAATCCAACATTTTTTTTAATTAAAGGACCATAACCCAAGAAGGCCTAGGCTGATTTGGCCTACAATTGAACTTGTCTTAGATATTATATCCATGAACATTGTCACCAAGTTTGAAGATACTCAGATAAAAAAAACTCTTAGCACTAGAGAACAGACAAGGTCAATTTCACATTTATTTTGGTAATTATAGGGTCATAACCAAATAAGGTCTAGGCCGATTTGGCCTATAATCAAACTTGGCCTAGATATTATGCCCATAAGCATTGTCACAAAGTTTGAAGACAATCGGATGAAAACTGTTTGCGTTAGAGCACAGACAACCAATTTTACTTATTTGGTAATTAATTTAGGCCCATAACCAAATGACGCATAGGCCAATTTGGCCTATAATCGAACTTGGCCTAGATATTACACCCATAAGCATTGTCACAAAATTTGAAAATGATCAGATGAAAACTATTTGCGTTAGAGTATAGACAAGGCCAATTTCATACTTATTTGGTAATTAAAGGACCATAACCCAATAAAGCCTACGCCGATTTGGCCTATATTCGAACTTGGCCTAGATATTATGCACATAAGCATTGTCAGCAAGTTTGAAGATGATCAGATGAAAACTATTAGCGTAAGAGTACAGACAAGGCCAATTTCATACTTATTTGGTAATTAAAGGACCATAACCAAATAAGGCCTAGGCCGATTTGGCCTTTAATCAAACTTAGCCTAGATTTTATGCCCATAAGCATTTTCAGCAAGTTTGAAGATGATCGGATGAAAACTGTTAGCGTTAGAGTACAGACAAGGCCAATTTCATACTTATTTGGTAATAAAAGGACCATAACCCAATAAGGCCTAGGTCGATTTGGCCTATATTCGAACTTGGCCTAGATATTATGCCCATAAGCATTGTCAGCAAGTTTGAAGATGATCGGATGAAAACTGTTTGCGCTAGAGAACAGACAAGGCCAATTTCATACTTATTTGGTAATAAAAGGACCATAACCCAATAAGGCCTAGGTCGATTTGGCCTATATTCGAACTTGGCCTAGATATTATGCCCATAAGCATTGTCAGCAAGTTTGAAGATGATCGGATGAAAACTGTTTGCGCTAGAGAACAGACAAATTACTGGACGCCGAAGCCCGCCCGCCCGCACGCCCGACCGCCCGCACGCGCCACCGCCCGCCTGCCCGCCAAGGGTGTTCACATAATACGTCCCGTTTTCAACGGGCGTATAAAAAATGATGACGTAAAATCCTAGCATATTGCCCTAAACGACAACAAAATGATGACGTAAATCCTTCGGTTTTACCAAATTTCACAGACACAAACCAGAATAACAAAGGTCAATCACAAGTAGTATGCTGAGGCATGTGCTTCAGTAAAATCTGAAAATTACCGAAATAAGCATGTTTAATTTGGCAGAAAAAAAATGCCTCAAATAGACCCTAGAAAATATTAGCATGGGTGCATCTCTGGACAGGCCGTGTTATATGATAACTTACTCTCTGTCCTGTCAGGTTATCTGTCGTAGTCTCTGTGGTTGTTCCTGCCCCTCCTGAACCAGTTGTCTTCATCTGTTCATACATAGACTGGCTGATAGGGATCTGTCCAGAGTTCAATTTATCCAGTAACATTTGTAATGCTGTCATAAGGTCTGCTTCACGTCCACTGGCGCCTGCACCTATAGTAGAATATGATATACTGTAAAAATGAGTTCAATTTTCTTTTATTTCATTGTTGCACTTGACCACGAAATATAATCCCTACTATTAATCGACCTCTCAAATTAAGACATGGTTTTACATTCTGAAATCCACAAATTTACGACACCATGACAATGCATTTTTATCAAAATCCACAAAATTTAATACCCACAAAAATATTTGATTATACAGTATTTTTAAAGAAGAAATTAAACATTTATTATTACTGTTACAGTTTTTGGCCTGTTAGTGGTTAGCTGCAAATTGTTTTCAAGACATGATAATAAAGATGTGGACAAATAAGTTTATCTGGCAAGGCGAAGGAAGGCTCAACCTAAATGGCGGAGGAAGGCTCGATAACTTCCGCAGCAAAGCTGGATAAACTTTTACTCCATCCTCCACATAACTAAGCTATTATTCTATTTATCCAATCACTTAAATCTATTTTTAAAGTACATTTTTAAAGTACAAAATTACATGATTATCACATTAAATGTGCTGCATAGTTCATGACCCCATAGCACAATAAAATACTTTAGGTGAACATACTCTAAGGCCTAAAATGAAATATTGTTTGTTTCCCTTCCCCTACATACCCGAAAAAAATAGCCCTACCTAAAATATTTTATTGCACGAATTAAAATATTATTTTTTTGGGGAATCTTACCAGCAAACTTGTATTTGTTATCACCACCGTAGCCAAGATTTGCGTTAACAATCGTAGGTCCTGTATCAGCACCGGAACCTTGTAGCGCATCATTCACACGGGCGTTACGTCTTTCATCCAACTTGCGTTCTAATTCCTCCAATTTTGCCGGGTCCATATTCATCAATAAATCTCTCAAGCCCTCGTTCTGTTCGAGTATTTTGTTGTAGAAATTACGTAAATCTTCTTGTTGTCGTGCCAACTGTGCGGCGAGATGAAGATTCTGATCCTCTAGTTTGTCATACAGTACACGAACATTGAAATCTTCAAGGTCCTTCTCACCCGCCTTCATAGCACCAATTTCTATATAAATCATACACCAATTTCTATATATATCATAAATAGAATATAACCACCAAACACGAATAACATTTAATGTTCCGTATATTCATTTAATCACAACGTTTCGCCCAGAAGGCCTCTTCTTTTTTTATATATTTATAATTCATACAATTTTTTGCCTTCAAGGCACGAATTTCTGTATAAATCATACAATTTATTGCCTTCACAGCACCAATTTCTATATAAATCATACAATTTATCACCTTCATAGCACCAATTTCTATATAAATCATACAATTTATCGCCTTCATAGCACCTATTTCTATATAAATCATACAATTTATCGCCTTCATAGCACCAATTTCTATATAAATCATACAATTTATCGCCTTCATAGCACCAGTATTTTATATAAATCATAAATAGAATATTACCACCAAACACAAATAACATTTAATGTATATTCATTTAATCACAATGTTTCGCCCAGAAGGCTTCTACTTTTTTTTCTTTTTTATATAAATCATACAATTTATTGCCTTCATAGCACCAATTTCTATATAAACAAGATATATATACTGCTAGTCACAGTCACTCAAAAATCATAATGATAAGTATTGCAAACTTTCATTGAAATTCAACCAATGGTTTATAACAGAGGAAAGGCACAGACAAAAACCTTAAGTGTAAAACAACAAAGGTTAAGGACCATAACTACCTTAAACTTGATCTGACCAACGTGTGCTGACAATATGCACAACTATACTCAGTACTGATTAATCATACAAAGTTTTGTAGAAATCCAACTATTGGTAAACAGAGAAATAGCGCAGACAAAATTTATAAGTGTATATCCGGTGGTGTGAAAACAAATTGGTTATTGAAAGCTGGCTTCATTCAGAATATTGACCAATAACAAAGCTGCATTCAATGACAGGTTTTGTGACTCAGTAGCATACCTTTTAGACTAGGTTAAGAATGGAATATACAAAAAAATATAACAAACCAAAGTTAGGGGCTGCGTGTAAATCAGCTTCGGCACCATCTCCAACAACCCGAGGTCCAAGCGTTTCCTTAACATCAGATTCCCTGAAATCACATGTAAAACATGCGTAATAAACACTTTCACATCAAGAGAATTTTCTCAATGGTTATTTACTAAAACTTTTTTAATAAAAAACAGTCAGGCAGCATAAAAAAGACAGCATTTAGTGAGTGAGGAATGATTATAAAATCCTCAAAGGCGTTATCATATTTTTAATTATTATGTTTCGATTACGAGGGGAAATCGGTTTCAATTATGCAAAACCGCTAATCGTTCTAAAATAATACACATCCTACAATGCCAATAAATTGTATGTTACTGCGTGCATACAATATACATTCGACAACAATATGCCAGAATGTGTTGATCGACATATAAACAAGCAATCTGACTTGGTGTGTTTGGGTAACATGTGATACATTAATCCATATATGATCATATTTAACATACAAATCTTATTTTGATATTTATACCTCGAAGACTAAAATGAACATGCATGAATTCTGCTGCTGAAAGTATACCTTGATATGGTCATGATCATGAAAGAAAAACACCTTTTTCCATATGGCGATCGATTAACCGGTTCAATTCGATTTCATACCAACAATTAACCGGTTTCAAAATATTGAAATCGTCCCGGTCCTACTTTTTTGACTCATTTAGTAACTGTAGTATCAGAAACATGTATAATTGTGACCAACTAATAAACAGATATTGCGTAATTTAACCAAGTTTAATTTTGTAACTGTATACTTATTTTTGGTGGGCACTGTATACTTACAATGGTTTGTCTGGCCAATGATCTGGATCGTATCTCAGATAGTGAGGTACTGGTGGTGGTTTACCCAAACTTCTATATTTGGGAGCCCAGTGCAACATTGGATGGATTCCGGCATTCTTTGGTAACCAGATGATGATAGCTATGATCAACAACAGACATAAAACTGCGAAGAACCCAATCATACCTAGCACGAGAAAAATGAGAATAAAATAAAATATCGTCAAAAATATTTTGATCACAAATAACATTCATGAATTGTACATAACTATGGCATTCCAATTAATGTGATGATTTCAAACATTTTTGTATTTGATGATTTTAAACATTTTTGTATTTTATAGGTATACACTATGTTTAGGAAATAATATTGCTGCCCTGAGGAAGGAAAAGGAAAAGTAACAAGAGGCCCTTTTAGGGGTCCTAGCTTGCTCACATAATGACATGTTAAGGACCTAGGACCCTTTTGGCCCTCATGATATATTTTCGTTTCAAGCCCCCTCCCCCCTCCCCCCAAAGCAAATAAAAATCAAATCAAATCTAAAGCAAAATTTTCAAACATTCCCTTTAATCCTAAAAATATTACAGCATGGCCTCATTAACTTACCAAGTATAAGTGTCCAATCAGGTGCAGTGTTCTCTACAGCTTGTGGTGCAAAACCTAAAGCCAGTAAGTTATCCACAGTGGCCGGCATGATACGTGAGCCGGCGTCACACACAGATCCAGACGGTTCCACACGGATCAAAACTTGTCTGTAGGAAACAAAAACACAATCATAAATATCATGTTCCACATGCGGATCAGCACTTATTTCATTGTCAGAACCCATGGCACCTGATTTTCCTTTTCTACTAAAATTTAGCAGGCCTGATGAAATGTCGAGTCCGAGGATGCGCTTATTAGTACAAAACAAAAACATATGTAATCATAAATATCCTAAATTATATCTAGAAGTTTTGTCCATAAAAACTAGCAAAGTCAATCAGGGGCTATAATTCTGTAAAAATGTTGGACAGTGTTACATGGCTTTGACAATGAAATATGCTTATGATGGTTAACAAGTATTCCAAGTTTGAAAGCAATGCCTTGATAGACTTAAAAATATTTGAGTTTCAAAAACTTTTGGTTTAAATTTATAACTGACGGACGGACAGGACAATCACTATATACCATGGCTCCGTGGCTCAATGGTTAGGGCGCTTGCCGTCTAATCTGGCGATTCGGGTTCAAATACGGGTGGAAGCACACATATAAAAAATTATGCCTGCCATGTTTCAGCAGAAAGCTGACTGGCAAATAAAGGCTATGCTCGGCATTTAAAAAAGAAATCACTATATACTAAGCTTTGAAAACTGTTAAACATTATGATATAATGTTATCGCTTACTGTAACGGATCTTGTGCATCTTCAAATACATAGTTTCCTCCCTCGGTGAAAACGTGGGCAAAGTTGGATATATTGGCATTAGTGCTTTCGATTTGATACCGCAGTGCCGTGAATGCACCGAAATCAAAGTTGGGATTGGTAGCGAATAGATGGTCCTTGTTATATACTGGATAATGGCTCTGAGTTCTGTCTGTATTGTTGATATATAACTTGAATATTACCATCTCACCAGCCTCTACACACAGTACGGGATTAGCTATTTCATTAGATGGTATGGTCAAGGTCGATAGAAGACGACGTCTTCCAAACACGCCGCCGGCATTAAATGATAACTCTTCCAATGTCACTGTAAATTCAATAAAATATGTTAATTAATAGGGGTGACTATTGAGTCCATTTTTGACTATTGCAATACTATTGCTATTACTGAAATTATGGCGATACTATTGTATTGCTGGAAACTATTGCGATACTATTGCAATAGTTATTGCAAAGATTTGAAAAGCAGAGATTAACTTGTAAATGCAAATTTGCACTGTGTAAGATATCTTTTTGTTGTACAACATACTAATCTACTATTTGTGGAAATGATTTAAAATGAATTTGGCAGAAATATATTAATAAAATTTAACTAAATACTGCAGGCACACTTGGAATCGCAATGCATCAATATTTCGATGCATCGGCCAATCGCTATAAATTAAAATATTTAAATACATGTATACACATGTGTATATTTAACCACATAACAAACTGGGAGGGTCCAAGAGCTGAGGGCCATTAATTTAAATTTGTTAAACAAAAATGCAAAGGGCAATAACTCTCTGACAATTCATCAATACATACTGTGCCACTGATATGTCCTCAATGTATCAAGGGAGTTAACCCACAAGTAATCAAGACATATGACAAGGGAAGTAACTCTGATATATGACAAGGGAAGTAACTCACAGAATAAATCGGCTGCATCAGAGACATCAGGATAGATCCTTCCAGTACAGGCTACATCCCAGAATGATACCACCATTATGTCAGAACTGACACCCGTGAAAAGCTCATCTGGACCCAGCAGGTTAGGTAAAACCTAAAACATATACACAATATTTTATAAGAAACTTTATCTGCACAAATTAACTTAAGTCCTCAACCTTTATGCCTGAAAATATTAATTACCTGTTTTTCCTTGTATTTTCACAATTTTTACTTGATTTTCTTCAAAAAAAAAATTCCCTTGAATCTGCTCTCATTTTACCTGCGTGCAATTTATGGCAGCAACTTTTACTATGGATTTTATAGGATGTCAATTTCCATGAGAAAGTGATGTTTTACTAGCCATTTTGATTACTGTCCAAAGTACACATTGTACATATTCATGATATAAAAACTAAATTAACTATCAAAAATTATGCTAATGAATAATCATGAGGTGGATTTTATGCAAGGTTTTACTCACCTGAGTGGTAACATTGCCTGAAACAGGGTCGGTTACAGACACACCTAATGTTCCTGTATCTGACAGTGCGGCAACAATGGATGGTTGTGTGGTAGCCATGCAAGTCACATCACAGATTGAAAGTTCCGACGTGTACGAAGCACAGAAACAACTGAAAATAAATCTCATTACCGTTATTACCTCCCTTGATTTATTACCTCCCTTTGCCACTCTTCACCACAATGTTACATGCCCACTTCCGGTGGATAGCAGACATAAACCGTCCCACAAAAACAGCTGATGATTGAGGGCAGCAATACATTAAAACTACAGAAAGGTGCATCCTCTACCAGTGCAGAAACAGCATATTCTGACCAGAGGGACATGCAGACTGAGAGAAAGCCCCTGAAGGGAGAGAAAGACATTAGATACAGGCATGTCCGGTGCTGCAGAAGTGTGCCTAGCTCTTATTTCTAATAGACAGTCTGGTTCTTTAATGTGCCCGGTCACAGTATAGCACCGATACACAGCTTAGACCTTAGACATACAACTAACCATCCATATCCCCAAAAATGGATATTTAATTCAAGCAAGCCTATATATACTCACCCCCCAAATGAATGACACACTGTGAACTTTGAATTCCATACATAATTAACCATAAAGGGAGGTAATTATGAATGATAACTACACTGAAGTGATACTTACTCTCCATATTCTCTGTTGAAGTACGCGTCACCATTGACACAATATTTGTCACTGCAGTCTACATCATCAGGATTAGTGCATTTCCTATTGCTTGCCTTTCTTACTTGATGTTTGCTACATCGTTCATCAGAAATACGTTGACAATTTTCCTTGCTGCTAACATCTGTTTTAATGTTGTCTGTCAGATCATAAAACATAAATCCACCCCTACATATGCAAGCTTTGTTCGATCTTTGAAATTGTCTGTTTTGTCCTGTACAGGTACATGTCCTAGAGCCTCTGGCACTGGTTGCATCTCCGCCACATGGCTCACAGTGTGTAGCACTGTATATATCGCTGTACGTGTTAGCTAAACATGCTGTACAATTGTTCAAATGTGTTGCCAAGGTAATGGTACCGTAGTAACCGCGTGGGCACGATGTTGGTACCGGTGATCCTACAGGACAGTATGTTCCCATCTGACAAGGGTAAGTATCTCCATGTCCGGTCCCTGCTGGACAGTAGTAGCCAGCTGGGCATGACTCACATTTTGAGCGATCTGTGTAGTTACCGTAGGTACCAGCCGGACAAATTCTACATGATTCGTTTGGATCGTATCTAGGACCTGCATGATCCATGGCCTGGTAACCTAGGTCACATATATACGTCATGTTGCTACCTTCTGGACAGTAGGTTGGTATTTCACATCTGACAGGATTTAGTGTCATATCTTCACAGTAATATCCTGCTGGACATATTACGGGCTCAGCAACGACAGCTTCGCAATAATAGCCCGGCGGACAATCTATGGGGGCGGAGGCTCCGATCGGACAGTAGTATCTCTCTGGACATGGTATACCATGCATATTGACTGTATCATTGGGACAATAGTAACCACCTCTACATAATGGACAATCCTCGGGCGCTCCAGCACCTGTTGTATTTCTCATTCTACCCGCAGGACATAGATGTGGCTCTTCACCAAAGAGACAGTAATATCCTGATGGACAGGGATATAGTGAATAATCGACCATACCTGAAACACAAATACATGGAATTTTGAATGTCGTTTAAAGGAGGGTGACATTACGAGAGGGAACACTGTAGTCTAATGTAAAATTTAATTCACTTATTTTTATGGTCATTAAATTTCATGCTGATATGGACCTATCGATGGGTGAGACGCAGAAAGTAGCACCAGCAGGACCAAGTGGAAACCGGGGACGAAGACGAATAAGAAAGTTAGTACATTTTGGCAAAAAATGCAAATTTTGTGTAATTTACAAAACATGGAGAGGAAACCTGAGGTTCGGTATATTGAAGTTGATTAATGGTGCAGATTAAGAGTTGTGGTGAAGTTAACCCACGAAATCAACAAATATTTTACCCTTAGGAAAAAAAATGATTTTACAGTTAACAGTATACATGCCAATAAACAATGTCAGGAAGTGACATGATGGTAGGTATATATATAGAATAACTTCATTGATATCCGCAACATATAACAATGAGCGAGTTCAGCTGTCCTACTAGAGTTAACTCTAGTGACGTGAGAATCTAAAAATAAACTAATTCTTGAAGCTCTTCAGCAAAACGAAAAGAGTTAAACTAAGTGTAAACGAACATGGCGAACATGTGGAACTACAGCAATTGGAACGGTCTTTAAGGCATTTATACATGATTTGTTAGAAATTGTCCAAGGTGTCCCTATTGGAACTACAACAACCCAGCCTTGCAGCGGGGTTTAACTCGAGTACACTCAAGTACACTCGAGGGTTAAAACTCGACTCGTTTTGTAGCAACTCGAGTTAATCGAGTTTACCCTCGTAAGTCAACTGAACTCACTTAATATGTTATAGACCTAGGTTAACACTTTTAGACGGATGCCCCGGTGTAACGGTCAATTTTATCCCCCGCCCAGTTTATCCCCCGGGGGATAAAACGGGCCGGCCTATTTTATCCCCCGGGGATAAACTGGGCCGGCCCGGTTTATTCCCCCCTTGGCCTCTTCTTCCCCCACCCCAGGCCTTTTCTTCCCCCACGTAAAAAATAAGTTTTTTTGTAATGTGCTGAAAATAATTTTTGTGAATAAATAAAGGTTGGTGAGAAACACGAAATAATGGTAAATATGGCCAGTGAATTTGTTTTTGAAGTGATATAAAGTGAAAAAAAAATTGATTTAATCGATAAATTAGGTTCATTATTGCCATAATTTGGTCTTTTTAATCCCCATCTGAGTATAATTAATAAAAGAGAAAACATCAGAATACATACCAGTTTGATTACAAATGTATCCACTCAGGCAAGGCTTGCATTCCCAAACAGTCGCAGCTCCAGTTTCATCAAGATAGAATGTGATAGGACAGGGTTCTGGTTCTGGATTGTATATTCCGGTTCCATCTGGACAGTAGTGACCAGCCATACATGGCTCGGGATCAGAAGTTCCTAAAAAACACAGTCAGATTATAGATAATAAAATTATATTTCTGTAAGACAAAAAATGTTCGCAATAATTATTCATAGTACTGGTACATTAGAATATCACCTACATTATGAGCCAATGAAAACGCTGCATTTTGGCGGTTAAATGAAAATTTAATCATTATCATTTTATTATTAACAGACTTGACGTCATGTCTTGGCGCTTTATTTCACCAGCCAATCAAAATGCTGGATGTGACATTCTAAGTAAGTTAGAACATATTAAGTAAATTTGTAATGACTAAAAAGACTAATGACTCACTTCGCTTCGCTTGCTCTGCCCTTTTTAATCATTAATAATTTACTTAATATGTTCTAACTATAATGTAGTTCGTAGTTGGTGAGGTTTACTGTTTGCTTATTTTGAATTTCATGTAGTACATGTACTGTGGTTCACGAAGTTAACTGTTGGCAAATTTTTAACTTCTGAAAAAAGACTGCGTTTAATTAAGTGTGATTGTTTAAGTTCACAAGCATAAATTTTTGCAAATGTAACAAACTTGTGAATATAGTGAAAATTAATGCTTTATGAAAATCTCAGACTCTTTTGAGTAAACATACTGTAATTTTTTTTCTTTAATTTAAGCTACATCATGCAGCCCATTCATTAACCTCGTCATAGGAGGAAGATGGTCGGGGTACCATCCCTTCTCCCACCTAACAATGGTGGCATGAATATACGAAACAACTTAACTAAATAACAAGAATTTTAATATTTCACAATATATTACAAGATTTTCATATTTCACAATCCAAGGGGAGCAACTCCAACAGCATTATACTGTTACAACGAAGTAGAGTTCCTTCCCTTTGGTTGTGTACATTGTCTTCTAACATACTGTAAATCATGTTATTTCAAAGAATTGCTTACCATTATCACACATGAATCCCGGCGGGCACGAGTAACAATCAGATATCTGCTGGGCACCGGTCACATTTCTATATGTTGCTTCAGGACAGGAAGCAGGAACCATTGTGCCGTCTTCACAGTAACTTCCGGTCGGACACGGTCCGGCACATTCATCATAAGCTAAACATCCGGAGAAGTTGGTTGTTACCATTGGAATGTCACTCTTGGCACTGGACAAACAGTAATATCCAGCCGTACATAATCCGGAAAGCTGTCCACTGCGACAGTAGAATGACGTCTCACAGGGCAAGCACTCGGCAGCTTGCTGTAATCCCGTCGTGTTGTCGTACGTGTAGGTACCATTAGGACATATCTCTGGCACCAATGTACCTGCGTAAAATGAAATAAAAAAAATTTTGTGCACATATTATTTAAAGACATTTTAAACAACTTCTAGTAGAATATTGCATTGAACAATGTTTTCATTTGTAATTTAGTGAAATTAATTTTTTTTTCAAATTTTTTGCACATATTAAAAGATACTTTCAAGTAACTTCTTATAACAATAAATCCTGCATTGAACAATGTTTTCATATGTAATTTAGTTTTTTTTGGGTTTTTTTTGCCTTTCAAACCTTAATTCATTAATCATATGGTGCACATTTAAAGTGCATCTCAACCTCAAGATAGTCAAATACCTGAGTAACAATATATTACAAAAATATTCAGGGCTGAAGTGAGCCAAAGTCATCTCAGATTTAATTTCAAGAAGGCATGATGATCCGACTGATGCTCATGCACGGGCCACATCTCATTTTCATTTCCGACTAAATCTCTATATAATTATACGTACCTTCAGGACAGTAGTGGTATGGTGTACATGGTATCTGGTTGGCACTTACGCCACTCGTACAGTAGTACCCAGCAGGACAAGGGTCACATGACCACCGACCCGTCGTGGTGGAGAAATACCCGGCATCACATGGTACAGGGGCTGCTACATTCTCGGGGCAATAATAACCCTTCCAACATTCAAATCCTGTAGAATATAAACAAACTCATGTTTTATATAATTATTTTCTTCAAATGTTTGCAGAGCCCTTTATGGGGAATTACATGGGTGAAAGCTGGAATTCTGAAAAACCTGAAATCCTCAGAAATGGACAATTCATGTAAGGAAAATAAAGAAAAACATTATTTTTGGAACTCTCAAAAACCTGAATTTCAGGCGTATGCCTGAAAACGTTTGCCCATGGAATTTGTCTGACAGCTGCAGATAAAGTAAAGAGGCAGATTTCGTGATATACCAGGGATCCGAGTGGGATACCCTAGCCCTTTCCGAATAGACTCGTAAATCGTTCTATTACCATCTTACTTTCAAATAAATACAAAATAATACTGCTTTAAATTTTCAAATTTGAACAGAACCAAGCAATAGAAATACACCAAGTCATAAAATAGGGATAAGCAGACGATACTGAATAATTTGAAAGTCTAAACTTACCTGTCGGAGTTGGTGAAGAAATTGTTTCATTTTCTGGACAATAGTAACCACGACTACAGTTTCCAGCAGGGGCAGATAATCCTTCCACATCACAGTAAAATCCACCTGAACATGGCTGACAATCATCCACTTCTCTACCAGCTGTTATAGGATAAACAATACAGTCAATGTATCATAGCACGGAGAATTTGACATGACCCTGACCTTTATGCATGAATTTATTACTAGATTCTTGCGTTGAATATATCAAGTTCTGCAAGCAAATCGTGAAAATATCTGTCTTTCAGATTTGTGTTGATATAGCACTCAAGCTTCTTTGCAACAATTCCCGCTTATGAAAACATACAACCAGGGTTATAAAAATAGACAATTTATCAGCTGTTAAATTATACAAATAGAAGCTCGAGCATAGCAAGCGAGTATTTTTTTTAAGTCTTATGTATTTTGTACATAGAATATGACACTTATCGACAGCTTCAATGAAAATTTCCCTGACTTTTCCCTGACTTTTGCTCTATTTCCAGATTTCCCTAACTAATTAAAAATTCCCTGACTTTTCCCTGACCTTGAAAAAATTATGTTTTCCCCTGAATTTTCCCTGACCGTGAGAACCCAGACTGAACTTACTTGTTAATGGGAACCCTGATTGATCTTACTTGTTGATGGGAACCCTGATTGAACTTACTTGTAGATGGGAACCCTGATTGAACTTACTTGTAGATGGGAACCCTGATTGAACTTACTTGTAGATGGGAACCCTGATTGAACTTACTTGTAGATGGGAACCCTGATTGAACTTACTTGTAGATGGGAACCCTGATTGAACTTACTTGTAGATGGGAACCCTGATTGAACTTACTTGTAGATGGGAACCCTGATTGAACTTACTTGTAGATGGGAACCCTGATTGAACTTACTTGTAGATGGGAACCCTGATTGATCTTACTTGTTGATGGGAACCCTGATTGAACTTACTGGTAGATGGGAACCCTGATTGAACTTACTTGTAGATGGGAACCCTGATTGAACTTACTTGTAGATGGGAAACCTGATTGAACTTACTTAGTACTTGTAGATGGGAACCCTGATTGAACTTACTTGTAGATGGGAACCCTGATTGAACTTACTTGTAGATGGGAACCCTGATTGAACTTACTTGTAGATGGGAACCCTGATTGAACTTACTTGTAGATGGGAACCCTGATTGAACTTACTGGTAGATGGGAACCCTGATTGAACTTACTTGTAGATGGGAACCCTGATTGAACTTACTTGTAGATGGGAACCCTGATTGAACTTACTTGTAGATGGGAACCCTGATTGAACTTACTTGTAGATGGGAACCCTGATTGAACTTACTTGTAGATGGGAACCCTGATTGAACTTACTTGTAGATGGGAACCCTGATTGAACTTACTTGTAGATGGGAACCCTGATTGAACTTACTTGTGGATGCTCTGAAGGTACCAATAGGACACATGACCCACATCTTGGTTCCATTAGGACAATAGTGACCAGTCGGACATACATCATTCAGTGGGTAGGCAGCTGAGGGACTGGGAGCACTTGTGTTAGCTCCACCTTCACAGAAATACCCCGCTTCACAATCACCTGTAAATACAAGGGGAAACAACTCTGTTATACAAGGGAAACAACTCTGCAAAGTATTACAGAGTCGTTTCACCTCATATTATGAGGGGAAACGACTCTGTAATCCTTTTCAGTGTTTTTAACTAGCTAAAATACGAATAACAAGAGCATCACCTACAAGTGCTGGACGCTCCACTTTTTTGTACTTGATAGTACCCTTCATCATCTTTGAGTGAAAATTCTTAGAGTAACAGGGACAAATCACTCTTAAATATAGGTCACAGAGTTAACACCCTTGTCAGTATGGACTGGATAACTATGTTGAGTTTAAAGTCTCTAGTCAGTAGATGTAGGTCATCACATTCCACTAGAGTATTGAATTTCAAGATGAAAGCTTTAATAATGTTTGAGAAAATTCAGTTTATGAGTATAATTTGCCATTATTTCTAAGTACTAAGTCCAGACAAGGGCAGATTACTCCATAAATATTGGCAACAGAGTTACAAGCTTTGTCAGTATGGCCTCCCCTTGAGGTGTTGAATAACTGAGTTGAGTTTTCAGTTGATACCTTTGATGGTATTTGAGAAAATGACTCTGACAATAAACTTAACCAATGCACCTGCAGACGCAGTCATGCACCCATTACGACAATAGGTTGACTTTTTCTTCGTAAAGTTGAGCTTATAAAAAGTAATAATAAAATAATAATAAAACGAGAACCTACCATCAGGTAGTGTGTTACCGGCTCCCTCACAATACATGCCCACAGTACAGTCTATACAATCACTATCTTCATCTTGTCCGGTCGCGTTGTTATAGGTACCAGATGGACAAGGTACCGGGTTCGGCTCTCCATATACACAGTAATGTCCTGAAATGTCCATCAATAACATGTATAAGTTTCCCCGTACTTCACTTCAGTGTATTTATCTTTCATAATTACCTCCAATAATAGTTTTAGAATTATTATATGCATGAAATTTAAAAGTCCACAGTTATTCATTGCAGGGCGAGTACATTTTGTATAAAGGCTTGCTTGAAAATGTTACAGAACGGAACATATATTTATTTCAACTTGTAATTAGTATGTTGCCTATATACTCTGATATATACCGTAAATTATCACTCATAGACCGCATGCAGCCATAAGTGGCAGGGTGACTTTTGGTTAAAAAATTAGAAGTTTTTGGTATGTGAATATCTTAGAATACCTGTCTTGCAGAGTTCTGGTGCAGTCATGTTAGATTCTAGACACATAAATCCAGCTGGACATATTGTACAGTTATCCTGTCCTTGATCGGTCTGGTAGGTACCAGGTGTACATGCTTGTTCGAGCGTGGTACCAGCCTCACAATAATAACCAGCTGGACAGATGTATCCTGTCACACCATCAGTAGGGTTTGGTGTAGAGCTTCCATCTAGACATACATATCTGTAATATAACGTGTCATACCCGTATATAACACATGAGAATAGTGACAAGAAGTCAGGCTTATAATTATCACACCGATGAGAATAGTGATGAAAAGTCTGGCAAATATCACACCCATGAGATAGTGACCAATAGTCTTGACATATATCACATGCACGAGAATAGTGACGAAAAGTCTGTCATATATCACATACACAATAATTATAAATGACAAAAAGTCTGGCACATAGTTATCACATACATGAGAATAGTGAAAAAACGTCAGTAAAGAGTTACATGTATCAAGTTAAAGTCTATTTTCAGACGTGCATCTGTACAACATGCTCTACGTTTACCCTTGATCATTGAGTTACAAGTCTGTCGTTACGTGATGACTCTTTTATTGTTTGAATAATATTCCGTATGGAAACACAGGCATTAAATGCCAAATTATTCTTTTGCTATTGACATACATGTAGCTTTTTGCATTGGACAATCTGGTAAAAATGTATTGAATTCCTTGATCTATCTACAGTAATGGATAAAGGGAGATAATACATTTACAAAATGACATACATGTTCGCAAAATAATAGACGTTATTGGCATAGGAGCCATAACGATAATTAAATATTTAACTTTAAAAAATATACATGTGTACATACCCTGGGTCACAAATAGGCATTGTTGAGTTCTTCACATTAGCTTGCACGTAACAGTAATGTCCTGGTAAGCAAGGGAGACAATCGTCGACTATGGTGACGGCGGTACTACGTGAGAATGTACCGATAGGACATGGGTCTGGGTAGTCAGTACCTTCAGGACAGAAGTAACCAATGGGGCATACATCATTACCAGTGAAGGTTACATTGTTGGATGGATCAACCTGCAAGTACGAGACAATTAACATCAAATATTAGTTATACATGGGTGAAAGATAAAAATTCTGAAAAACCTGAAATCATCAAAAATTGACAATTTATATGTATACGAGAAATAAAGAAAAGCATACTTTTGTACAGTGTCACTCAAAAACCTGAAGTTCAGGCATATGCCTGAAAACTCATATATAAATAAGGCCATAGAATTTTATTTCTTTTAGGTTTTTCCGGAACATTCTGAAAAAAACAATTGTCTGAAGAAGGGAATAAAAACATAATAAGGGCCCTAATACTCAGACCAAGACACTAACTACTTTGGCCACTGGTCTGACAGGGCAAAAGGGCCAAATTTGTAAATAGGACAGTTACTGGTCCTCCAGTGTTATTGTCGAGCCCTGTTAATACACTTTCCTACCTTTGTGTGAACCTGTACCTGTCACCCAAAAGGCCTCTTTTTTCCATTGCTGGTAAAACCCCCCAACCCAAACACAATGAGCTATGTTCCCAAAATAGGGGGGAGAAAACACTGGGATTATATGAATATATATACGTACATTGTGATTTATTGGTGAAGCAGTCTCAGCACCTCCTGTGCAGTAATAGCCAGCACTACAGTTAGCGGTAGCTACAGACAGTCCCGTCGTACCACAATACATTCCCGGAGTACAATCCTGACAGTCTGTTATCTGATCATAGTTTAGAGCGTCCCCAAATGTTCCTGTGGGGCATGGATCTGGGACACTGGTGGCTCCGACACAAAAGTGTCCGATGGTACAGTTCTCGGGCTCAGTTACAGAAACTCCTGAAATTGATCCACCACACATTGTCAAACATAAACAATATCATATCATTGTATTTTTATTGTTTTAAACATTTAAACTGGAGAAAAGGGAATTTAAAACAAATGCCTTATTCATTAAGTCACATACTGATACGCATAATATCTAAAGAAATAAGAAATTAATAAGATAAATTGCAATGTTTATGTACAAAATGTTGTTCAAACAAGTGACCAACCTCAATAATTGATTTAAAACTAATTCAGTATCAATTAAATACATGCAGGCCCCAATCTCCCGAAACATCTCAATCTGAGCAAGAACTCATCTCAAATATTGTCACATGTCTTTATGTTTACTTCCAATTATTTTGAGCCTGGACTCAAAAATGCAATCACAAAACAGAAACATGATTCTGAGTTTATCAAGGTATAATGTTAAAAGCTTGAACTTCATATTTTTCTCAAATTTATACTCTGATTTGAGCATAATCTCAATTTGAGTTGAGATTTCTACTTGAGATGCTTTGGGAGATTGGGGCCAGGGTTACACAATACTAAGGGTAAAGGGTATATTTTTTTATTATGGGTAGGGGTTTTAAAATAGCATCGAAGTGTATGGAATGAAACACTAAAATTCAACAAAAAAAAACAAGAGCCATAACTCAGTAGACACTTGGTTTAAACATGAAAAATACTGTTAATCTTCAATGTTAGAACAAATCACCCATACTTTATTATATTTTGCTATTAGTATTAAGTCACAATACAACTGACATATTGGTTGTAGTCTTATCCCTAAAATAAAAGTTGTATGTGATGTTTTTTTATGTTTTTGGCTCGGCTGGTTAAGTTGAGTGCTGCCCTCCCTGTCTCACATTAAATTATCTTTATGAATATGATTTGAACCCAATGTCTACGGCTCACAAAACGAAAAGCTATAAACAGAATGGTTGCCCAAGAAGCTGTTACATAATGCAGAAAAAAGTAGTCCCAATAAATTCATAGTATAGAAAGGACATTATTGAAAGCGGTAGCTTAAATATTTCAATCTTTCATAAGGCTCTAGATGTGTCTCAGTGTATTTAAAGTTGGGCTCAAAAAAGTTTTTAACAACAGTTTTATAGGGTAGCAAAGTATTAAGAAACAAGAGATGTTTGTAAAACATGTATTGCCCCCATGGCAGCCCAATAGTCAGAAATGGTAAAAGTCACAGCGACCTTGACCTACGACCTACTGACCTAAACATCAATAGCAGCCTTCTACTGTTGATGACCAACCTAAATGTAAAGTTTGAAGGTGTTCTTAAGTTATTGAATGGAAACCATATGGTCTACTAACGGATGAACCAACTGACCAACATGTGCAAAGCAATATACCCCTTCATCAAAGATTGGGGGGTATAATCAGAGAATATATTAGGAGAAAGAGGTGTGGTTTGGAGAAAGGGGTGTTACAAGTTTGTGAATTATGACAGGTTAAATATGGAACAGTGATACAATTTGTGACATGCACACACCACACAAGATAACAGTTTTTACCATTGCAATAGGTTGAACCTCCTGTAATAAATAACATATCAGAAAATGAGTAAACTAAGAACGGTTTTTGACACGAGAATGTATGTCCCCTACAAAGTATCGTAACTCCGGCGAAAATCATCTGACCTTAAATTCCTGACGATATACACAACTAGACTAGGTACCAAGTAGGGGTGACTATTGAGTCCATTTTTTACTATTGCAATAGTATTGCTATCGCTGAAAGTACCATTGCGATACTATTGTATTGCTGGAAACGTTTGTGATACTACTGCAATAGTTATTGCCAAGATTTGAAAACCAGAAATTAACTTGTAAATGCAAATTTGCACTGTGTAAGATATCATTTAGTTGAACAACTTACTAATCTACTATTTGTGAAAATTATTTAAAATGAATTGGACAGAAAAATATTACTTTTTTATCGTGTTCAATGTAAGTTTTGATGCGTGGGATTATTTAAAATTAGTTTTTTAACAAGAACGGAAGTTGTTTCAAATGCATAATTAACTTTATTTATTAAAAGGAAACTATCGTAACTATCGATAGTTGAGCTTACTATCGGCGATAGTTATTGGATCGAGACTTTCACTATCGATCCATACTATCGGGACACTCGGGATCGCAATGCATCGATATTTCGATGCATCGGCCCACCCCTAGTACCAAGACTTAGTAATCATGTGAAGTTTCATTAAAATCACAGACCAAAGGAGAACATTAGCAAGGACAAATTTTGTGACGTCCAGCATGTAAGCAATATACATCTCCCCTGCTATATATGGTGGACAGAATAATTGACATTAATAATTCCATGAATTGGAACAATAAATTAATGAAATAGGTTTTTTTTGGTGAAATCGATAAAACAGTTACAAGACTTAGTCTTGGCTGTTACATAAGTATTCTTAAATGTCCACATTTTAATATAAATTTAGCAAACTATTTCACAAATATAGTTAGGGCCTGTGATTTTGACACTGATGATAAAAGTGAATGAGATACATACTGATAAGTATACTTTTTGTTTGTATTAAAATAGAAAGTAACATTCTACCCTCGGACAACAAAAACATTCCTAAAAAGGCATTTATATAAACTTCATCATTAAATTTCTAGTTGATAATATTTTAGCAATAGTATCACAGACCATCGCACAAATAACAGTCATCCCAAAATTCGCTGGTCTGACAGACAAGTCCAGAAGATTATTAAAACACACTTATTCAGAGTTACCAAAAAACTGTTTTGATCATTTTTTAGTCAGGCAGTTGCTTTTGGTCCTGCAATTTGTAAGACCTTAGCAGACTGCATATCTGACCATTTTTACCAACTTTCAGAATGTCTGAAATAAACTGTTCAAATTACTCACCAAGAGCCAGGTTACAGTAGAAACCAGATGGGCAGTCCAAGCAAGCAGATTGACCAGGATTAGGTTGGTATGTTCCATTAGGACAGAACAGGGGTGTAATAGATCCTTCTTCACAGTAGTGACCATTCCAACATTCCAGACCGTACGGAGTGATTGAACTTTGACCTCCTGGGCAGTAGTATCCAGGGGAGCACAGACCACTGACAGCAGTAAGTCCGGTACCTGTAACAGCAAGATCAGCACCATCAGTAAGACATTCATGTATGAATGGTAAAATATCAATATCAATCATACAAGAAAAACGTTGAAGTAAAATATCAAACAATAACAGCACAAATTTGGAACTACACAAAATAACAAAATGTCAAGCATAGCTTTTATTAGCCAGTCAGCTTTCTGCTGAAATATTAACGACGGATAAAACTACAGTATTATATAACCTCAATAATTAGCTTATCATTGGCAACCAAGAACTCTGCTTTTCTTTACTGAGTTGGTCTTAATTATTATGAAAATTGCCGCAATCAAAATGCTTAGATTTAAGTTAAGCTACCAATTTACGGGAGCAACTTTCAGCAATTCAGCCATTTGAGTCTTCCTCAGGGGAGACTATTTCTCGCCTAGTTGGAGTGCAGCCACCATTGAGGTACAGTGCCCAGGAATATGGAACATGTTCAGACACCGCCATCAAAGGTACCACTTCACACCTTGGTCGAGTGGACCATTGTTGGTTATTCTTGTTCAGAGAAATTAAGCACTGGCACAGACAGGGATCGATCCAGGGACCTCTCGATCACAAAGCATGTGCCCTACTTTAGGCCCTAAGACAACTTACAATTACAATAGTAACCAGCTGTACAATTATTTGGTTGAATATTTGAATCATAATTTTATATTCGAATATTTAAATTTTATTATTCAATAGTAACCAGCTGTACAATTATTTGGTTGAATATTCGAATCATAATTTCATATTCGAATATTTAAATTTTATTATTCAACGAGTTGTATTATCAACAATGGAGAAATAAAATACAGCCTGTCATTTTTTACGATTCTGTTGGTTTTCAGTTTTTGAGATTATTGAAGTGAACAAATACATACAGTTTGGACCGAATTTATATTTTAATATGCATTTCGAATATTCAAATACTGATTTTGGTATTCGTTTCCATCTCTTATAAATGCTGTAGTGCACAGACAACCCATAGCCACACAGAAACGACGGCAGCCCCTCACTATCCACGCAAGAGTCAGACATAGAACGAACCATCCACATTCCCAAAAACGGATATTTCAAGCAAGCCTGGATACTCACTCCGCAATGAATGACACACTGTGGGCTTTGAATTCTGTGCATAATTAGCCATAAAGGGAGGTAATTATAAATGATTACTACACTGAAATGAAGTATACATACCATTACAGTAGTAGCCCGCTGTACAATTTTCGCAGTCATCTTCCACGGTGTTATACTCCTGACTGGAGAAGCTTCCGGCGGGACACAATGTAGGTTGTTCACCTTCAAGACAATACGAACCGGCGGGACAAGCTATTTGGTACGGTGTTGTACTCACATTGGTACAATAGTAGCCAGCGGAACAGTTTCCTGCAAACATAATAGACAATTACATGGGTATAAGTTTGAATTTCTGAAAAACCTGAAATCCTCAAAAAAATTACAATTTACATAGGTAAAGTAAAACAAACTTTTTGGCACTCTCAAAAACCTAAAAATTCAGGCATGTGCCTTAAAACTTTCGTCCATGCAATTTTGTAAAACAAGGGGACAAATTTTATGTAATGGTATAGGCTGCATCCTCTTGTCAAATAAACTTATTAATGAGTACTTATATATCACAGACAAACTTTGTGTCATCCATCCCGACAGAGGTACATCACAAAATCGAGGAAAATAAAATTACCTCCCCCACAAAAAAAATTGATAAAAAAATTGCGTACCTGTAGGTAGGGCTAAACCAGGAGTCTGGCAGTATACTCCCCAGTCACAGGCTGTAGGTTTAGATGAGCCCTGTGGACAGTAGTATCCCATAGGACAGATACCTCCAGTGGTCAGCAGGAAGCTGGTACAAGTACAGTCCCAGGTAGGAGCACATGTATCATTGGAGTATAAGGCACTGAAACACAATGTACATAATTATTAGCTTCTGAATCTAAAGGGTCATTTTGATACTTTTGACTAAATTTTACCATTTTATAGACAAAATAACCTTAATTTTAAGAGAAAGTGAGTCAAAATCTTGAGGGTCAAAATGTGTTTTTAGGAAATTTCAAAGATCAAAATCCCTACAGTGAGTCAAATAGACCCCTGGTGATATAAGATACTATACACTTCAACTTGTATGACTTATTGCAAGCAAAAGAATAATTCTATGATTACCGGTGACTGTATGACTTATTGGAAGACCACAAAATTCAATGTGTATGACTTATTGTGATAGTCTGAAGTTGACTCATTTATACACTGTGGATATAAGAAATACTTGTACCTTGTGTTGCCCCCTATGGTTACAGCATTACCAGGGTCCCATGATCGTAGCTAAGATATGCCTATGAAACACACCCCTTGGATGCAACCATGTGATAAAAGATATAATTGTACCTTGCGTTGCCTCCTAGGGATACAGCATTACCAGGATCGTATGGTCTAGCACTTGAAGCGGCCCCAGCACACCAGAAACCTTCATCACATAGAGCATCCGGTACAACATTTCCTGTTCCTTCACAGTAGTAGCCAGGTGGACAGTCTATACAATCACTGATTTCAACAGAACCTGTAATCAACAACAATTATGCACTGTAAAACCATTTATTTTCAATAGGACAAAATATTGAGGTTTAGGTGAAAAAGACCATTGCACGGGAACGTAATTTCAAGAAATTTAAGTTTCATGAAAAATGGCAAATTTAAACAAAATTAAATACCCACAAAATATGTGATTTTACAAACTGAGGAGAGCAAAGGTTATTCTGAAATTCTTCTTGACATATTAAATGTTTGGATTCTAGAGCTGACGTACCTGTGACATTGTTGTAGGTTCCGGCAGGACAAGGGAACTCATTAGCAACAGTAGTTCCGTTTGGACAGTAATATCCTTCAGGACAAATGACTGGAGTGACCGTGGCATTGATACAGTAGTATCCTTGTGGACACGTTAGACAGCCCTCGTATCCGAGCCCCGGAGCGTAGCTACCTGGTGGACATGGACTGAAGTAGGCCGAGTTAGTTGGACATTCAAACCCTGGTGGACACTCATCTCCACTACCTGTATATGTCAGACCACTAGCTGGTGACTGCAAGCTCACACCTAGAAATATACAAATATGATGCAAGGCTTCATGTTATTTACTTTAACAGTGTGACGATTCATGTGACATAAACATTTTTATTATTTGCTTTCAGTGGATTATGGAGTTTTTCAGTGAAAATAACAGTGAAAATAACAGTGGAAATAACAGTGAAAATAACAGTGAAAATAACAGTGAAATTACTACTTTGTTATTTTCACTGTTTTGCAGCTGGTTCCAGTATCATTCAGAAAAAGAAACGTAACGTCAACGGGCTTAAAAATATACGTTACGTCATCATGACGTCATAATTCTCACGTCGTGACGTTCCAATTTCGACATAATTTTTTCCAATTAAGCCAATTACGGCACATTTTAAGAGAAATTGAGGCATATAATAAACAGAAAATTTGTTGATTATTTGTGTAAAATCAATTTTATTTCACTCGTGACCACAGAAAATTAAATTTACACTCGTGGCTACGCCACTCGTGAAAATATAGATTTTCTGTGATCACTCGGTGAAATAAAATTCGATCTTACACCAAAATCTACAAATATCCTCTATTTAACAAGCGGTAAGAGGTGGTAAGAAGATAGTTTGCAAATAACTCTTAAATGAAGACTTTGCTATAAAAGACAGCTCTGTCAATGTGAATTATTACATAATCCTATATTTTATACACCTGATTGTTTTTTTCTTTTTCTATTTGACTGAAACGTTCAGCATTTTCTACTTTCAGTACAACATTTGTGTCAAAATTTGGCCAATAACTACTTTTGGTATTTGAAGGTGTTTTCTTTAAACTTGAACATTATTGGAATCCAGATGGAATCAGAAAGAAATCAGGTTCGGAAAGTAAAGCTGTTTTTTTTGCACTGACACATTAAATAAGGTAATTTCAGGAGCAAACATGAGGGGTAAGTAAGTGAAGTCTTTATTTTATGAGGCTAACATATTTACAACAATGCAATCTTCAATATCATATGGGCCTCATAGGGGTTGGGGAATAATGAATTAAGAATGTACCTTGTACGCAATAATGCCCGGGATCACAGACCCCTGTGGGTGCGGTCAATCCAGCTGTCTCACAGTAGAAACCTGCTGTACACTCGGAACATTCTGTATCATTGGCTAGACCAGTAGTAGCTCCATATGTACCTGTTATAATGTAGTACAAGAAAACATTGATGTAAACCATCCAATACAGCAGCAAAGTTGGAACTTACAACATCTAGTCTAAAGTTATCTCTGGCTATCTATATCAAATCACGGAGTCTACCCTGTCTTAAACAACAATCTGACGGCTAATGAATACAGACGTATCTCATATTAAATGTCTGATTGAGAATTAACCATATTTCATGAGTTTGTGAATTAGTTATTCTGAAGTAGTTTGTAAGGTTAAATATTTTGTAATTTCGGAACTATACATACTTCAGTGTTTTACTACCATCGTTACAGCTAGCAAACGTAAATTGCTGCAAACTTATATAATGAAAATTTCCAATTTTCCAGTACTCACCAATTGGACAAGGTAATGTAATCATTCCAGTTCCCTCCGGACAATACTGGCCTTGTGGACACGGGTCAGTGACATCTCCTCCGGTACACTGGAAGCCAGCTGGACATACAGTACATGAATCTTGACCGGTGGTGTTTGTATAGTTACCAGCAGAACATATAGTTGGCGATGGTGATCCAATAGGACAGTAGTAACCCTCGGGACAGATGTTCCCAGTTATATTATCTGAAACATGCAGAACACACAGTCATTACAATACAATCGAAGCTCTTTAATGAAAACTAAAATATAAGTATAATAGTTCATCCATATTCAATTTTTTGCAAAACAAAAATAAGTATAATCTTTCATACACTTTTAATTCTTTTATAAAATCATATTCACAAAAAAGGTATGTTTTGAATTTACTTAAGAAATTATGAGCAATCAACCTAAATCTATCTAAACAGGGGTCCTACTGAGGCATAATGCCCAATCTTGAAAATGAGATGCATATCTGTTTCAAATTAACAATGTTCTATTGTTAAAATTCAGCTTAAGAAACTTCAAATGGTCATAACTTTGTGAAATCTTTGAATTCTTTTATCAAATAACTTTTATTTTCTACACGTAAGTTCATTTTTTGTATTGCAGCAAATCTAGATAATCCCCATATCGTAGGACCACTGTTAAATGAGAATTTGTCACTCACCGACTGGATTACTGTAAAACGCTCCACCGGAACAGTAATATCCTGCATCACAGAGTCCGGTGTATGAATCATTGCCGGATACCAAACAATAGTAACCAGCTGGACATTCCACACAGTCAGTCAATGCTTGCTTTCCTGTAATATCACACAACAATACAAGATAACAGAAAACACAGGTAGTATCAACAAATATTACAGGCTTCTTGCACAAAATTTATCAATTTCTGCGAGAATCGACTTTGCCATTCATTTAGAATTATAAGTGTTCAAACATGCTTGTTATCCTGTCTGCTCATAAAAACATTAGCTGAAGATACGTATAAACAAGAAATCAATTGTTAAACATTGAAATGTTTGTAAATGTATGTCCCCATGGCAGCCCAATAGTCATAACTGCTAAAGGTCACAGTGACCTTGACCTCTGACCTACAGACCTACTGACCTAAAAATTCCATAGAGGTCATCAACTGCTGATGACCAACCTCCATGTAAGTTAGGAAGGTCTAAGTGTACCAAGTAACCTACCAATATGCCCCTCCCCTTTACCTCCCCCCAAAAAAAACTTAATTAAAAAAAACCTTAATAATTATATGACCTACCTTCATCTGGATTGTAGCTTCCTTTCGGACACGGTGTTGGAGAAGTGGTCCCTTGTTCACAATAGTGACCTGTCGGACATTTATACCCATACACCTGAGCATCAGGGACCGCTTCCGTCGATCCTAGTTCACAGAAATATCCGGCAGAACAATCAGCAAACGGTTCAACCAATCCGGTATTAGGGCAGTACTTTCCTGGGTCACACGGTGTACACCCGGTCTCATTCTTTAAACCAGTAATATTGCTGTAAGTACCTGCCGGACAATCATCAGCTGAAGTGAAATTAGAGTTGTTTAGACTAGAATAAAATGTATTCCCCAATCATGGGCCCTTTCAGGCATGTTATCACAATAATAACATAGTACAATTTGTAAGGTACATGGACATAAAGTATTATAAAATAACAAATCCTAGGTTCTGATTAGACAACACAAATAACAAGTAATTAAGAATTGCAAGCAATACAGAAGCCCCCTACCGGTTTGAAGTCATTTTCAATGTTTTGGTTGCCAAAGCAACAATTTTTGTCGGAATCAAAATATTTTTAGACGTGGATATTCCCCTTATTGCCCCACATACTAAGTTTCATAAACCTAGCATGGAAACTGTTTCAGTTATGTCAGGATCCAGATATTTTGACTGACGGACGTACAGACGGAGAGACTGACGGACGGACGGAGGGCAAACCTATAGTTCCCTATGGTCAAAAACTGGTAGGGGACTAATGCAACAGTAAGCAACAAAGGCATTTTAAATGATGGCAACAAATTATTAAAATATTTTACAAAGATATCGTAAACATGAAGGTATGAACACAGGACTTTGCATAATTGAAAAAAAGTTAATTCTCGTGTCACTAAATAGTGTCTTTCTGGAATTGTACAACCCCTGCAGTTAAGACTGTAATGCTTGTCTACAGGCCCTGATCTCCCCAAGCATGTCAAGTAGAAATCTAGCTCAAATCAGAGTCCGAATTTGAGATAAATTAGACGGTTCGAGCTTGTTAAATTTTACTGTAATAAACTAATATAAGGTTTTCTGTTTTGTGATGCAAATTATGACTCCAGTCTTCCATGGGTAGCATCTAAAATACACATGCCAAAATAAATTGAGATGAGATTTAGCTCAGATTGAGATGTTTCGGGAGATCGGGGCCAGTTTTTGCTTTGACTTACGATTAAATGTTCCTTCAAGACAGTATTGTCCGACTGGACATACGTCACCAGTGACGCCATCTGTGGGTGTTGGTGTAGCGGCCGCACCAAGACAGAAGTAGCCGGCGGCACAATCACCTTCAGGTGCTGTCAGACCTGTAGATTGGCAGTACTTTCCAAACGGACACTCATAACATTCATCTGAAAAACAGCAGCAATGATTTCACTCAATTATAGATAAACTGTTTGTTCAGGTGTCTCTCACAGTAGCTCAATGGTTAACGCACTTGTCACCGTCTAATCTGGAGATCCAGGTTCAAATACAGATGGAGGCAATCATATGGCTGCCATATTTCAGCAGAAAGCAGACTGTCAAATAAAGGCTATGCTCGGCATTCGGTTTAAAAAAAATTCATTAAAATCATTATGATGAATTAAAAACATTGTAAAGGATGCTGCAAACAAGCTGTTATAATGTATCCATTTTTTTTACAATTTATGTGAAACACTATTAACATGTGACTTATAATAACATGTGACTTATAATAACATGTGACTTACTATCAGCTTCGAATAATGTATCCCCACTGTATGTTCCATTGGGACATGGGTATGAGTTCTTGGCGCCAGTTCCTGTGGGACAATAGAATCCAGCTGGACAATCAAGAGGGAAGATGATTCCGGTGTCATTGGAGCCGGTGGCCACTTCGTACGGATCACAGTAGTATCTGGATATACAAGTCTTACAGCTATCCTGTCCGAGTTCATCTTGGTAGAAACCTCGGTCACACATTGGTGGAACAGCAGTTCCAGTTGGACAGTAGTTACCCAAGGGACATTGGTATTCTGCCGGATCTTGGGCTGCTTGACCGCCAGGGCAATAATATCCAGCCAAACATGGTCCAGTGACCTCAATTAAGCCAGGTGAAACGCAATAGAATCCCGCTGTACAGTTCTGGCAGTCTGATTCCTGTGTAAGTCCGGTATTGTTAGAGAAAGTTCCGGCGGGGCACGGCACCGGAGCCGGCGACCCCGTAGGACAATAGTGACCTACTGTACATATGGTGCCTGGTGGATTGGGCATGACATCCGTACCAGGACAGTAGAAGCCAGCGCTACAATCAGCTATAAAAAGACAAAACAACAGAGTATTAAAAATTTAACATGCATAGTCCAGTCAGGGTAAGACTACAGTGACGCAGCGGTGGGGTCCACTATAATGGCGTTAAACCAATTATAAAGGCTTATACTGTACAAACAACTATAATTTCAATGCTAAACTAAAATACTAAACTTCGCTCTACTTTAGACAATGCTTGTGATTTTTTGCATACACATTATCTGCAACGTCACTGTCACAATATCTTAACAGGACTATACTATACATTTATTTAGGTCTGTCACTTGTAATATTATAAATAAACAAACAATGTAGTATCATAACATTGTACTTAAATTGTTTTTAACATTTTAATTGGATATAAGGGCAGTGAAAACCAATACCTCAAAACTACTAAGCCAGACATACTCTTACATACCTATTTAATCAGCTGTTAAATTCAGAAATTAGTAGGAGAATTTGCAACGTTTACGTGAACAATGTTATGTAAACAAATGACTGACCTGAATAATCAAGTTATGCAAGTATTGATGACAAAATAATATTTATTTTAATAGATAATTATTATATTAAGAATACCCTATATACAGACATATTGATATTCTAACATCGTTTTCTGGGGACAAATGATTTACAATTCTACTTATATCCGTTCAGCATACTGACATATTTGTGTAACAACGTATCTCAATGGTTAGCAGGCTTGCCGTCTATAATCTGGCAACCCTGGTTCAAATATGGGTGGAGGCACTCTTTGTAATAATGCCTGCCATATTTCAGCAAAAAGCTGACTGGCAAAACATCTGCATGTTAAAACAAAGTATCGAGACTGTATTGATCAATTGTAAAGACGTTGTCGCGCTTATAATTTGACGTCATTACCGATGTCGCCATTTTGTTTTTTGATATTGAACTACATGTATAATGGCCTAAACTATGTAGTTTTTAATATTTTTCATAATTTGAAAGGCTTTTATGCGGAAATGTAATAAAAAGAGTAAACTTTACTATGTTGTAAAGAAATATGTTGTAAAGAAACATGTTGTAAAGAAATATGTTGTAAAGAAATATCACCTGTTGGTGTAGATAATCCGTATGTTTCACAGTACTGTCCTGGTGTACAGTCCGTGGGTGTACCAGAACCTAATGGACAGTAATACCCTGGCTGACAGATTCCTCCTGTAAAGTTCTGTTCCGTACACATACATAGTTCAGATGTGGTGTAATTACCTGAAATAATGACAAATGTGTATAGAGGATATTAAAATGAGTTGCCATTTTGCTGAAGGTTTGAATCCTTAGCAAGTATTCTCATATATAGTTGCAGTCAGACCAGAATCCAAGAGTGATAACAACTACCATCGTTCCCTACACAATATTGTCAAGCTTTTTTCAGAAAACAAGAAAAAAACAGTCTGAAAACTACACTTTACTTATTGGAAAAACAAGCTTTTTTAACTTCAGTTTGGTCAACATGATCTGTTTCAATTTACATATAAAATAGGCTCATATGAAGCGCCTTGTGATGCAGATTTCTAAGTTGTATGGGTCTGATAAGGTTGTAAGTAAGCCAGCAATTTGTTGTTTACTATTTATTATCTTGAAGAAGCTATAATGGTGATTAATGTAATATATTATTACATGTGATTCAGTTTTGTATACTCACCATCGGCAGTTGGCGAAGGAGACGATGCTCCGCCGGTACAATAATATCCTGGAGCACACTGGCCGGTACTAGAATCTAGGGCGGTACCCAGACAATAATTGCCGGGCTCACAGATTATACATGCTGTATCATTGCTCTGTGTAGAGAACGGGTTATACGTTCCTGTCGGACATGGGTACTGTTCACGATATTCTGTACCATCTGGACAGTAGTACCCGGCGGAACACGGATTAGAACTGTAGTCAACGGTTCCGGCTACACAATAATATCCACCTGGACATACATCACATGCATCCTGGCCTGTAAAATATACAGTGAAATAAAGTCATAAGAGTACACACAACCTCTCCAGAATATGTTATGCAAAAAGGTCAGGGACTGGGTTAATTTGTTCAATGATACATTATGCAAAAAGGCCAAGGACCAGGTTAACTTGTTCGAGAACATATCATACATAAAAGTAAAGGACTTAGTAAATTTGTTCAATGATACATTATGCAAAAAGCTCAAGAACCACATTAATTTGTTCGAGAACATATTATACATAAAGTCAAGGACCAGGTTAATTTCTTCGAGATTATAACAGAATACTGACCTGTACTGATTGCGTAAGTTCCTGCAGCACATGTGAGAGGCACTGAACTGTTTTCTGGGCAGTAATGTCCGACCGTACATTCACCGCCGGTTCCTAGATGTGATCCACCAGTCGCCGGTGTTCCTGTGTCCACACCTATCGTACAGTAGTGACCGGCGGCACAGAAACCATCCGGTGCAGGGGTACCAGGGGTAGAGCAGAACGAGCCACCTATAGATAAATTTGAAATAATTTGTTATTTCAACACACTTAGACATAATGTATAGGGAAACAAGACTGCGTTCAATAAACGCTTATGCCCCCTGTGGAAGCCTTGTCCATAAATAAAGTCCAAAATTAGGTCAAGGTGAAGGTCAAAATGGGGTCAGGTGATACAGGCATGTGGAGAGTGTTGATATACAACATCCATGCAAGTATGGAAGCTTTGTAGCAAGCCATAATGATGCTAGAAGAAACGGTCAATTTGGGTTAACCGGACGGACACCCGAACGGACAGGTGAATCACTATATGCCTCCCGATCTATCGATACGGGGGCATAAAAACTGGTACAAAATTAGCAAAGTTGTTCTAAATTAATTCTGTATAAATATCTTTCCAACTTATCAACTCTAAATGAAATGGGTTGTTTGATAGGAAACAAACAATATTTTATTTTAGGCCTAATTTACACATACCTGTACAGTCTGTGCATTCTGATGTGTCCGTCAATCCTGGAGCGGCTCCGTAAGTTCCAATAGGACATAGTTGTACATCAGCTCCGGTCCCCATTGGACAAAAGTTGCCCTAAAAAGACAGCAAAATTTTGTTGAAAGTCAAATGAATAAATATTTTTTTAAGTCACACAGATCAACAGTATTTCAGCCATATGGGGACTTCCCTGAGTCGCATTATCCTGAAACCGAGGAAGCCATAAACTACTCTGAGTGACAAGCAAGGGAGATTATACCAGTAAATGTTTTAAAACTTTGGTAAATCGCAACTAGCTACACTCTACCACTAGGTTATTGATGCCGATCAATTTGTTAACTACAGTCAGGTCTCGTTTATAATAACAACACCCACCCGATATACTGACAATTCAATATATTGACATCAAGTTCAGGGACAAAAGTATTAAAACGCTCTTTGTATCAGAGACAGCTTTGCATCTTGATACCAAAGTATATGCATGAAAGTTTTATTAAAATCTGACCAATGGTTAAAGAGAACAAGGGCAGACAAACTTTGTAACAACCGTCCGACTTGAACTATTAAACAAACAACTAGCATACCTGAGGACAGATGTCGGCTCTATCTCGGTTCACACAGAAGAAGCCAGCAGGACATGTGATACAAGCATCAGCCCCGGTAGTATTTATGTAGGTACCGTTAGCACATGGTGTAGGGGCCACAGATCCTATCTCACAGTAGAAACCCTCAGGACAGATATCTCCTGTCGTACCATCAACTGGAGCGCTATTGTTTGCCCGCAATGTACAATAGTAGCCGGCATTACAGTAGTCAGCTGGCCATGTCATTCCAATACCGTCACAATACGATCCTGATAAAATAAATTGTGTATAAATTATCTAGACATGGTTTCATATTTATCATAAATACAACATTATTAAAATTAGATCTATCACAATTTTCTTCTTAACTTTCCTATTTTTTTTCACAATTTTCTCTTTCAATTCAGAAACCAGCCATTGCTAAATGTGGCCCACATGGAAGATCGGGAAACTTTGTTAAATAAAGGCTTTACAACTTACTAAATGATAAAGTGTAACCGCATCAATCTACTATATAGACGTAGATGAACAAAATGTATAGTTCAATGGAGACTTGGAAAGTTGTTACATCATTGAAAAAGACGCATCTAATTTTTGGTAACGATTTTGGGTTGATAAATAAGCTTGTTATAATCGAAGAAGATGGTAACAGAAGAGCAAATATCTCATCTTAAAATTTGTCTTAAAATGTATCTTATTATAACTTAAAATTGATTTTATCCTAAATTCTAACATAGCACGTGAGATTTGCCTTCTTTGCGTATATTGAGCTTACAATTTTTTATCACTGCGATAAAACATAGCTGATTGATGAGGTCATGTCATATAATATGACGTAACAGTGATGGTAACGTTCCAAGGAAAGAAAGTAGTTTGACGTCAACCTGTCTTGTTGTGCTATAAATGGCAGAGCATTGGCGATGTTAGAATAGAAATAATAAACAGGAAGCTGTTCTTTGTTGTTATGAAATATGCGCATTAAATCACTTGTGCTACGCATGGAAACACGTGCCTATATTTTATTACGCAACAAAACACAGCTACGTATTCATTATTTCTTAAATAAATATTTTTTATCTTACCAGGAGAGCATGGAGTACAATCGGATTCATCTGGAGTACCAGTCGTGTTGACGAATGTACCGGCGGGACATCCTATAGGTGTAGCTGTATTATTTGGACAGAAGTGACCAGCCCAGCAAAGATCACCGTACGTTTGTCCAACTGGATTAGGTACTTCAGATGCCAGGGAACAGTAATGACCTTAGGTAAATAAAAAATAACATCAAAACGTAAGAAGATATAATGTTGGTTTTTTTTAGGTTAGTCATCAGTTAACATAACATTCTTCTTTCTTCGTTTCTGCGCCGGTAGCACCTGGGTACTGTTTTATCAAAGCAATTATAAAGTGTGGTAAATGGAACTGCAATACTAATAATGATTCAGTTAATTAACTCCCACAAACCATTTCTGTCTCCAATTTACAGTTGTAAAAGAATTATAAATAATTTAAATTTACCGTAACTTTAAGGTTTCCATAAGTGCTTTGATAAAACTGTACCCTGGATTGGTGCATGTGGAATACTATCTGATTTTAGACAGAATGTGCTTTTGACGAAGTAGAATATGAAGATTTACTGAACAATTAAGAAACAATTTATACAACTGGCCACACAGACACAGTGTGAAAAGAGTGACAACTTACCCGCCCAGCAGGTTCCTGATTCGAAGGTCAGACCAACATTTCCACAATAGTAGCCACCAGTACAAGCAGTGCATTCTGTATCATTTTTCAGGCCTGTTGTGTTACTGAATGTTCCGACGGGGCAACCGGTGCCTGTTATACTGCCGAGTAAACAGAATTTACCCAGTGGACAGATGTCACCTGTTGTACCGTCAGTGGGCGTGGCATTGTAAGCTCCCAGGGTGCAATAGAACCCAGCGTCACATGGTCCGGATGGTTCGATGTTTCCTGGAGATAAGTATACAGAGATCAGCATGAATATAAGTGGTGTTTGATGCAAAATTAGGGGTGTACCTGGACCCATTTTTAGTTGATGCACCATGGCTAGGGTGGTACAGGGGTATGCTCCCGTGAAAACGAATTTGATGCAAAAATACAGAAATTCTTTATCAAAATAATACAACATTTACTAGTACATTATTTTTTTTAACTTGTTCAGTTCAGTTCAGTTTGTATGAATATATGTGCAAAGTCCTGTACAATCCATGGGGAAAAAAATCTTAATAATTTCACAATAGCAATTTAGCTCTTGATCAATATGACATAGCACAATACTTATCGACAGCCATAATAAAGAATTCCATCACTTTTCTTCAATTTTCAGACTTCCCTGACTAATTCCAAAATTCCCTGACTTTTCCCTGACCTTAAATTTTTTCACCCTGACTTTAAATTGAACTCACCAAGTCCGGAGCAGTAATTCCCTCACTCTTCTTCAATTTTCAGATTTCCCTGACTAATTCCAAAATTCCCTCACTTTTCCCTGACCTTAAAATCTTTTCCCCCTGACTTTCCCCTGACCTTGATTTCCCCCCCCCCTGACTTTTCCCTGACCATGGAAACTCTGAATACATGAGTAAATTGAACTCACCAAGTCCGGAGCAGTACATTCCCGGAGTACAGGGTGTACATTGTGAGGAATCCTGCAGTCCAGTAGAGTTACTGTATGTTCCTTCAGGACATAGGTACTCCATACTATGGTTGGTACCGGCGGGACAGTATGAGCCGCCGGGACATACAATCGGTACGTCTACACCGCGATAACTTCTGTATAATCCTGAGTAGTTTCCAGTTGTTGTTATATTCTCAGCATCCAAGTCAACATAATCTCCTATAAGATAATGTAAACAAGTCATTAAGAATTGCAAGCAATACAGAAGTCCCCTACCGGTTCGAAGCCATTTTCAATGTTTCTGTTGCCATAGCAACTACAATTTTTGTCAGAAACAAAATATTTTTAGACGTGCATAATCCCCTTATTGCCCCCTATCTAAATACCAAGTTTCATAAACATAGCTAGGAAACTCTTTCAGTTATGTCAGGATCCAGATTTTTTGACAACAGACTGGCAGCAAGACGGACTGACAGACAGAGGGCAAACCTATAGTCCCTCCAGTCAATAACCTGTAGGGGACTAATAAAAGACATGGAAATTCCCTGAAAACCAGATCTTAATGTCAGCCAAGGATAATTTGGCAAAACTGGAAATTGCCAATCTTATAACCAGTTTTTTCTGTTAGAAAATCTGGTAAATAAAAGGAAAAATATGTAACTGCCTAACAAACACAAAATAATAAAAATGAAAAACTAGTTTTATTTTATTGTACAAATTGTTTTGTGAAACAAGTTTTTCCAAGGGAAGCACAGTCAGGTCTATAATACTTTTTGATAATATAATGTACATCATCATCGGTACCGTAGTAGATACTGTAAAGTCATTTTTTTTTCGAGGGAGTGGAATTTTCGTTGATTTCGTTGACTCTACCACCAAATATAATCCCACGATTAATCGACCTCTCATATTCAGACATCGGTGTACCCTTTCATATTCTGTTATCCACGAATTTACGACCCCATGAAAATGCATTTTTTATCAAAATCCACGAAATTCAACACCAACGAAAATGTGTGATTTTACAGTATTCAATGTGCAACTGAGCTAGCAGCTAATAGTATACGGAAAATAAGTTAATAATGACTTACCAAATGCCTTACAATACGAGCCAGCCAGACAGGTGTCACAATCACCTTGTCCCCAGTGGGGCTGATAATCTCCTGATGGACAACCAGTCTGGTTGTGACTTCCCTCGTAACAAAAATGTCCCGGTGAACAAGCGTATAATGTAGGTGTGGGGGTATCCTGGCCTCCTGGGCAATAATAACCAATATCACACAGTCCAGATGGTGTAGACAAACCGTACGACTGACAATACCATCCAGCTGTACATTCTAAACAGTCTGCAGAACTAACACCTCCAGTTCGATCTGTAATTTGTGTATGTAGAATTTCATTTTTTGGGGTTTAACAAATTTTTCAACAATTTTTAAAAAGTACATTCTAGGCAGTCAGCAGAACTAACACCTTTAACCTTTATAACGATCTGTAAAATGTGTACATAGAATTGTTATTTTTTCGGGTTTAAAACAAATGTTATCAACAATTTTTTCAGTTATGTATTATCAAGCGCATAAATGTTTACACAACCATGTTGACTGCTTGAGTTATTAACAGCATTTCATAATTATAAGTAAGGGGGTTAAACACAATTTTTTTTAACAATTTTTCAGTTAATATATACTATGGTGGCCAATTCACCTAACCAGTTTTCCTGGACTTCATCCTAACCAGTACTAACTGGCCCTTATAGGGGGGAGAAATTAACTAGCCCGAACAGTAACTAACCAATGGACCATGTCCAAAGGTACCAAATATAAACAAAACATTGTATAATGTCATAGTCCAATTCATTGTGTCTCTTACAGTAGCTCAATGCTAAGCATGCTTGCCGTCTAATCTGGCGACCAATACCGGATGGGTGGCAACACACATATTCCATCCATATTTCAGCAGAAAGATGACTGGCAAATAAAGGCTTAATATATCCTTGGCATTATCATATAATACTCACTGTTAAATGTGCCAGGTGGACAAGCAAGTTCTATGGGTGTACCAGATGGACAGTAGTAACCCAGGCTACATTCTACTGGGTTAGGTAACCACTGACTTATATTACAGTAATATCCTGCAGTACAATTTCCTGTAGGTGCGTCCAAATTATCTACATCACAATACTGACCAGCTGGACACGGTATCGGAGCTGGTGAACCCACAGGGCAGTATGTTCCTGAAATATACGAGGGCTTTTTCATAAATATGCTAGAATTATAATGTCGTTTTGGTCACAAATCAGAAAATTCCTTGATTTCTGGAAATTCTTTGATAAATTCTAGGAATTCTAGGGTTTTTGTTTCTTTATTGATGGACAGATTTTTAAAATATTGATATCAAATTAAAGATTTCAAATTCAAATTAAAGAGAAAGCTCTCTAGTTTCTGATCATGTAAATATATTTAAAAACACCAGTATTAATGAAATGTTTATCAAAACCTCAGAGACTGTCTGGTCAAACTCCCATCACATGAACCTTTCTAAGAAAAAAACAATATTTTTTTCATTCTTTATCAATGATACAGTTACCTGTGGTTTTATGCAATATGATATTAAGTTTAAACTTAGTGAATACAATGTATCCTATAAATGTATATATCTAACCTGCTGTACAAGGTCCTCCGGTGAAGTTTGTCAGGTAGGTAGGACAAGACATATTCACTGTGAATGATAGCGCTGAAGGGTCGTATTCCACCGGCATGTCACTAAATGATCCGCCGGAACAATACCATCCAGCAGAACAGTCACCCACAGGTTCTGATAATCCATCACTGTCACAGTACTTGCCAGCTGAATAAATAAAAACGTTTTTATTATATAAATATAAATTATATATGTGAATTCTAGGACCTTGCCAACACTTTCAGTTACGTCACATCAAAGAGCTTAACAAAATGAACAAGACTGCGTTCAATAAACGCTTATGCCCCCTGTGGAAGCCTTGTCCATCAATAAGTCTAAGTCCAAAATTAGGTCAAGGTGAAGGTCAAAATGGGGTTAGGTGGTACAGGCGTGTGGAGAGTGTTCATACACAACATCCATGCAAGTATGAAAGCTTTGTAGCAAGCCATATTAATGCTAGAAGAAACGGTCAATTTGGGTAACCAGGACGGACGGACGGACGGACGGACTCATGAGACGGTATTTGTGGGGTTTTCTTTTGTTCTTTCTTTTGTTTGGTTGCAACCCACAAGTAGCATTTTGCACCCCACAAGTGACGGAATGAATGGAATCAAAAAATAGCCTATTGTTCCACACCCCACAACTACCGGTGCATTCGTACGGACGGACGGACGGACGGACGGACGGACGGACAGGTGAATCACTATATGCCTCCCCATCTATCGATAGGGGGGCATAAAAATAAAATAAATAAACAAGTTTGTTTTATTATAAAAGTGTTACGTCACATCACTATAGAGCATTATCAAACCAATCTAATAGCTTTATTTCACTCTTTGTGATAAATGGTTCTAAAAAAATTGAATTAAAATTAAATGTTTGTTGTTTTGAAAAGATACAATATTATAATGATTCTATTATACGTACATGGACAAGATCTGCAGTCAAATATACTATCTGTAGCTGTAATATTGTTGTAGGTACCAGCTGGGCACGGATACTGGGTATCATACTCTGTACCAGATGGACAGTAGTAACCTGTAATATACATCATACATCATACACATACAAGTACAGTAAAATCAATATTTTGAGAAAACTAAAAACAATGAACTGAAAACTATACTCTTTACTTATGGGAAAACAAGCTTTTTCAACTTCAGTTTGGTCAACATGATCTATTCCAATTTTCATGATTCATTGAAAATAGGCTCATATGGAGCACCGTGTGATGCAGATTTCAAGTATGCATGAGTTTTATAAAGTCATAATGGCACTTACAACCTTCTCATTCTAAGCCACGAAACGTGGGGGCACAATAACATGTGTGTCTCTGTAGCTCAATGGTTAGCGCCCTTGCCGTCTATTCTGGCTACCTGGGTTCAAATACGGGTGAAGGCACTCATATGCCTGCCATATTTCAGCAGAAAGCTGACTGGCAAATAAAGGCTGTGCTCGGCTCGGCAACATGTTTTAGAGTAACAGAAGACAATTGTATAAAATATGAGAACAAACCTGTTGGACATGGAGAGGCTGTATAGTTCACAGAGTTGATGACACAGAAGAAACCATCCGGACAAGTCTTACATACTTCCAGCCTCATCTCATCACCGTAAGTACCAGCTGGACACGGTATGGCGGAGGTTGTTCCGACAGGACAGTAGTAGCCAATAGGACATGGAGCTGTAATATATCAAGCATAGAAAGTTGTAAGGCAGGATCCAGGAAAAGATTTTAAATGTTAGTCCGAATTGGTAAAATTAGTGAATATTCCTCTTTGTCTATTATTGAAAAAAACAACAGAATTTTCTGTCAGTCCGAATCAAAATTTATACTGTATATAAAGTGGTCAACAAGTGTTGTTTCCACATCAAAATGGCCCAATCACCTGAAGCATCTTAAACTGAGCTAAATCTTAGTTCAAATTGTATGACATATGTTTCAAGTTTATTTTCATGACAGACCAAACTCTCGATCCCCGATCTCCCGAAGCATTTTAATCTGAGATCAATCTTAGTTCAAATTTCATCATATATCTTTTTAAGTTATTTTCATGAGACGGAACTTAAAAGTGGTATCATAAAAATAGGAGCTGCTTATTCTGAGTTAAGTACATTAAAATTCCAAGCGCTCCAATTTCAGATAAATTCGCCCCACACTCAGACTCTGATTTAAGTAAAATCTCACTATAAGAAGACATTCATTCCTGAGATGCTTTAGGAGACGGGAGACCGAGGCCTGGTCACGAAATAATACAATACAATGTAATGCATTTTTTAACAACACAACTTAAGAATTCAAAGTTAATACTTTCTAGATTTGGGAAACTTTCAAGACACATCTTCATAATAAAAAAATCATTATAATATGAAGAATACGCTTGCTAGCATACAGTTGGAAATATGCAGGCGACTCTTATGCAACGAAGTACAAAATTTATGATTATAACTCAAATATGTGAACTAAAAGCAATGAATCTTAAGTTAATAAACAACTGTCGAAAGAAATAATAAAATTAATTTATAATAAAGCCTAGTTTAAAAACATGATCAGGTCAATTTTAGTACAATGTATTCACAAATTATTTTTTCATTTACTGTAAAATCATTGTTTTCATGGACATTAATTTCATGGATTTTGATTAAAAATTCGTTTTCATGAATAGTAAATTTATGGATAATAAAACAGTGAAGGAAGACCCCTAGTGTTCTGCGAGTATTAGAAAGAAAGTAAAGACTTTATTGAAAGAGGCTACACATTTGATTTCCCAATATTCCATGTGGGCCTCAAAAACTTCTGTGTGTAGAAGTTAAATTATTCCTACAGACTAAATTTTGTGGTCGAGTTAAAAAAATGAAATAAATAAAACTTTAACTCCAATTAAATGAATGAGTTTACAGTAGCATAGTCATGATGTATTTTGGACAGAAAGATTGAAGAAATAAAAAAAAAACACTAATAAAAGCAACAGTCACATTTCACAATTAAACAACAAAAATATCAAATAAAAACAACAAATAAATAAAAGTTCAAATTACACATAAAATATTGAATTCAAAATAAAACAACATAAAAATGAAAAAAAAATTACTGTTGTTCCATACCCTTAGGAAACCTCAAAGCAAATAAACAAAATAACAAATGTCAAGCGTCACTGTATTCTATTCTACAAATTAAAATAAATAAATATTTTATACATTTTTTTCAGTTTCTTTTATTAAGTTTTGATGAAATTGTAATCTTTTCTTTACATCAGAAAGAAATGACAAAGTTTCACAAATGTTATAGAATAGTAATACGTCAGTCTAGTTCACTAAATACCTTCAAAAACACATATCTCACATGGTTTTACTCTGGTAGGCAGAATGATGTTTCTTTGTGAATATTGTCACAATTAATATTATGTTTGCTTTGTGAATATCTTGTTTTTAAGTCGGTTAGTGAATATTATCACATGTTTGCTAATTACAAAATTTAATGTATTATGATTTTTTTTTTCTTTTCAGGAGTATTATCCTTAATTTATGTTTTGTTCGCTTACTCTTGTAAACATGTATATGTACAACTCATTCATCATAGAGGCTCACAGGGAAGACTGAGCTTGCCCAACTGTGTTGTCTCTATAAATAAAATTGTTATTGTTATTATTATAGTAGCACATACCTCCCGTTCCAGTGTTGTTGTTTTCAGGGGCCGAGGTATCTACACCTATCTGACAGTAGTATCCCTGCGAGCATTCGCCGGTCGGTGTACTAAGTCCAGGGGTAGCGCAGTAACTTCCTCCAATACATTGCTGACATTCTGACTCAAGCTCTAATGATGTTACGTTGTTAAATGTACCCGCAGGACATAGTGTATAGTTGTAACCATTGGCACCATCACAGAGAGCTCCGGTCGGACATGGATCCATGCGATCTTGGTTTACACAGTAGAATCGCGGCAAGCACACATCACATTCAGCGGCTCCAGTCACATTCATGTAAGTACCTATAAGAAATAAACAATCAATAACCAATACATCAGTTTTATTTTGGACGTCCATAGAAAATGCCATGAAATTTGCGATATAAAAAACATCAGCTTAACCAAATTTGTTTCTTAAATAAATAAAACTACTTGTACACGGAGTTGGCATGATTTTATAGATATATGGTCGGACTCCCATCAATATTGCAATAGCAAATAGAGAAATTAATATCTGTTTGTTTATTGAAATTTAACGCCATTTCTCAATTTCTTGCAGTGGCGACTCACCAAACCAGATCTCCTGGTACAAATCTTAACCAATACTAATTGACCCTTCCACCAAGAACCAGCAACTTCTCCTTATGTTATGTAGAAAATCAACATTTTTATCAAGTTTTCATGGAAGGGAATGCCTGGATGGGAAATTTAACGCCAGGTTTCAAATCCAAGAGAACAATTTAATAACAAAGATATACCTACCATCAGCACATGGTATGGGTGTGTCGCTGCCTAGAGGACAGTAATTGCCGGCGGGACAGATATCTCCTGTGATTCCATCCATTGGTGTACTTGTGTTGGCGCTAGCTGAACAGTAGTATCCGGCGGCACATTCACCTTAGATAGAAGTATCGTAGTTATAGTGTTATCATCAGCAAACATTCATATATATCCGTACCAGGTGACACCAAAGGTGGTCATAACTTTTTTTGCAATTTGAGTAATTAGTCAGTATTATGATAAAATCAATTACCGTAGTACAAAGACAATTCAAATCCATACTTAAATGGCGACAACGGCCACCTACACAAAAGACAGGCACACCATCCGTATCCCCCTAAAAACGTGATATTTCAAGTAAGCCTATACACTCACTTGCAGCCTCTCAAAATAAATGACACACTGCAAATTGCTGTTTTACTCAAATTGTAAAAACAAAACAATATGGCCACTTATGGGTAACACAATTAAATTAAATAGACACTATGGAAACCAAAATTCCAAGTTTTCAAGTGACACAACAGATACCTGTGACAGTTAATGACAGGTAAACATCATTTTATTGATTGCATAAAGAAGAAACAAATCACAACAGTGATAGTAATTAAATAGTAAAATTACAATATCAAAATATATCACTGCATGTATGTTGATGACCATTCCTCGAGAAATTTGGGCCCAACTATTGAAACTGTTTAAACTACTCAAAGGTTATGGTCCAGGGTACTGTTTTATCAAAGCACTTACGGTAATCGTAAACTTACGATCAAATTTAATTCTGTATAATTTGCTTACAATTACAAATTGTCGTAAATTGAGCTGCAATACTAATTATGATTATGTTAATCTACTCCTACAAACCATATCCATCACCAATTTGCAGTTGTTAAAGAATTATAAGGAATTTGAATTTGAGCGTAACTATAAGATTTTTTCGTAAGTGCTATGATAAACAGTACCCTGGTTTGCAGCAAATATTATTACACCTGTATATATATAACAGTCAATATTTAAACCATTTTAGAATATTCCATTTTTAGAAAATGTATGATGAATGGATTTTCATATAGGTACACAAAACTTTACTTGAATTATGAATTACTGATGAAGTTATTTTATACAAAACTGAGTATATAGCCATGCAATTGATATTCATGCCATGCAGAATGTTGAAATAATATTTTACGATGCAGGATGGGCACATGATATAGAACAAAGCTGACAGGATATATTTATTAATAGTAGATCTTCGATGCCTTGAACAGTACTGGCTCAAACACCCTAGAAGCCTTGAAAAGGGCTGGCGTTCACAAAGCATCTTAAAGGGAAAACTTAAATATTTTCACTTAAGTTCAAATATTGAGCTGCACATATTTTTGAAGATACAAGGAATAACCCACTGTTCTTTTCTATGTGATTATTGTAGCTCTTTACAAAATGCTTTTAAACTATGTAAAACATTGATAATCTTGATTTTCCTCTTCAGCTTATACACTTAAGAAAATTCTAAGTTTTCCCTTAAGATTATATACTGGTATACAGGTAAAAGTCTGAGTTATTTTCCTTGAGTCCAAAGACAGTTCAAGACATCAAAATTGTACTGGATATGTAAACAGAATTGGTTGTCATGGAGATGGGTGTCATCAATGATCTTACTATGCATGCAGGGATATGATGCTTTGTGAATATCACCCCTGGTTGTTGGGTCCTTGCAAAATGATGATGTACTATTATATAGGAGATGACTAGAACAGGTAGATGGCTCAAACTATTTAGCCTCGAGTCCAAAGGCAGTTTAAGGCAACAAAGTTGTACTTTATATGTAAACTGAATCAGATGTCATGGAGATGTGACGTGTCATCAATGATCTAACTATGCATGCAGGGATATGATGCTTTATGATTAAATTACCGTAACAACAACATTAACAACAACATTACCTTTACATACAACATAATTCTTACCACTTAACATTGAACAACACATGACAATAATATTATTAACAACATAAATTTTATATCGTAAACTAGGTGCATTCTCTTTTTTCTTACACAATGTCGGATCAATACATTCTATAAAAAAACACAAGTTATGTAAGTGACAATTAGTCAATTATGTACATTTAGTATCTGGAAGATGAAGGTCAAACTGTTGAAAGTCAAGGAAGGGAGGTAAGTAAAACTTGTGAGTGGAGTCAAGGAAGGTAATTGTATGTAAGCAATAAATGAGTCAAGGGAGGTAATTGTATGTAAGCAATGAATGAGTCAAGGGAGGTAATTGTATGTAAGCAATGGTTGAGTCAAGGGAGGTAATTGTATGTAAGCAATGAATGAGTCAAGGGAGGCATTTATAGATGAGCAATAAATGAGTCAAGAGTCCAATTAATTATTTTTTTGATCATAGAATGATAAGCAAGAAATATATGCAAAGAAACAAGTTGTTTTGTTAACAATGAAATCATTCATGCAAAAAAAATCAATCAAAAAGTGATTTGTCAATCAAGGATTAGATGCAAATATATTGTTTCAGTTGAGTGCTGCCTTCCCTGTCAGCTTTTTCATTATCTTTTTAAAGTTTACTTCAAACTTTCCAAACTCTAGTTACAACAAATTTGCACCAAATCCTTGATATTTAGATTATTACATGATAGAATCAACAAAGTGATATAACTGGTTCAAACAGTTTGAAATCTGTTTAAGATTGAACCGTGTATAAAGTCATTCCATGCAGGTTAGCAAACAGGATATCAGTGTATAATGTATTAGATAGGGGTAGGAATATTATAAGTGTATTTTTTATAATGATTTAATTATGCATTTACCAACAGAACCTGGTCCTGAAAATGGCAAGTATCGTAATAGTATAACACATGTTACTCAATGGATGACAACAATTTCTACTAAAATACAACTATAACAATATACAAATAAACAATATCTTAAATGTAAATTGAAATGATAATAGTCTGAAAGTGTTGCTTTTAATTTAACTTGACTGCAAGGGTCAAGATATAATCTCAACTCTGAGATCTACACTTAAATCTTACTCTGAGATCTACACTTAAATCTCAATTTTGAGATCTACTTTTCAGTCTCAACTTGGTAATCTACACTTAAATCTCAACTCTGAGATCTACACTTAAATCTTAACTCTGAGATCTACACTTAAATTTTAATTTTGAGATCTAATTTTCAGTCTCAACTTGAAGATCTACAGAGAATACTGGACAGTGTCATGATTTAGGAAGCATGCTTATCTTCTATCAATACTTGAAATATTCCATCAGATCTCAGCGTTTTCTGTAAGCTAAATCAAGAAAATATGATAGGATCATAATTGTACAAGATACATTTCACCAAGAAGCCCTTCATAATGTAGTATAAATCGATTATTCAGGTCAGTCACTTGTTTACATAACATTAGGCACATACAATATACTTATTGCAATTCTTATTATAACAGATATTTTGTGTATTAGTATGTTGCTTAGTAAATAAGGTTTTGATTTTCCCTGCTTTTTTCTCCAATTAAAATGTTTAAACAATAAAAATACAATGATATGACATTGCAATGCTTCAGGGCCTCCGCTGCCGGTTGCCAATGGCACCATTGGCACAAAAATCAAGAATTTTGTGATAAAAAAATCATTTGGCGAATTTCATGGCAAAGGCTAATTTCTTTACAAAATTAGACCAAATGTCATAAAAGATCAATTTCACTGCATGGTTACGTTGTAAATTATCGTAAAACGGTCTCATCCGGGGAATTCGTAGATTGTAAACAATCAGCGAGGAGCACACAGTTTGACATGTTTATTGCACCTTTGCAGTCTGTTGAGTGAAACCAGGTTATCAAGGTGATTACGATTGAGGAAGCCCTGAATGTTTGTATACAAGTGACAGACCTGAATAAACGAACTACAGGACATTTTTTAGGTAGGATTGTGTAAGCACTTACCTGTATAGTTACTGAGACCGGCTGAAGCACAATATCTTCCAGCCGGACATGGTACACAGTCACCAGATGCACTGGCTGATGTGGTGGTCAGGAACGTTCCTGCTGGACACGGTACAGGGGTACCGGTGCCCGATTCACAGTAGTGACCAGATGGACACACATCTCCGTATACTTCACCCGTTGGGTTCTGGGTAACTGCACTGTTGCTGCAGAAATGTCCGGCATCACACGGACCAGAGGGCTCAATCAAACCTTTAATGTGAAGAATATTGTTCAACAAACTTAAGAATAAATTATAATTTTATGGGCCGGGACAAATGTTCAAACCACACTTTGTATCAATTCATTTCTCTGACATATTCGTTACAGCAACAGTTTTAAGAAAATCTTAAGTTTTCTACCAAGATGCTCAATATAGTGCTTCAAAACTATGTACAGACTTTTAATAATTTTGATTGTCTTGTGTAGCAACTACTCTTAAGAAAATTTTAGGATTTAAAAAAAAATCATAAGTTTTCTACTATAAGATGCAAGTATGTGATATTTATACCTGTAGTTCCACAGTAGAAGCCAGCATCACATGGTGTACATGAGGAATCATTGTGTAGACCTGTAGTGTTAGAGTAGGTTCCCACAGGGCACGGTAACTCTATAGATGATCCTTCAGGACAGTAATTACCTTCAGGACATTCATAACCCATAACATTATCAGTGGGCGTGGCAGTGTCCGATCCTCCTAAACATACATAGCCTTCACTACATGGTCCATTTGGTACTGATAGTCCTGTAAATAGAAAACATTGATATGTGTAATATATCCATCATATTTATATACTAATTTATTTTATATATCCATTATATTTATATACTAATTTATTTTATATATCCATCATATTTATATACTAATTTATTTTATATATCCATTATATTTATATACTAATTTATTTTATATATCCATCATATTTATATACTAATTTATTTTATATATCCATTATATTTATATACTAATTTATTTTATATATCCATCATATTTATATACTAATTTATTTTATATATCCATTATATTTGTATACTAATTTATTTTATATATCCATCATATTTATATACTAATTTATTTTAGGTAGACTGTAAAACAAGTTCTTACAACTTACATTAATCACTCTTGACACCTCATTCCTGATGGTATCCATCTAAATAAGGGTTTGAGAGAGAGAAGCTAGCATTCCATTTTATGCTGAGCGTCTAGCAAGGGAATAAACGGTACCATTTTTATTTAGTCTTTGGTATGAACGCAGGATCCTCACACTTGAAGTGGACTCCATTGGTAACAGAGAAACAAAGGGCCATAACTCCCTTAAATTGATCTTACCAACATGTGTCAAGGATATGCACAACTATACTTGGTACTGATCATTCATGCAAAGTTTCATTGAAATCCGACCATAGGTGACAGAGAAATAGCGCAGACAAAATTTGCACAGACCAACCAACCGTCCAACAGACCAACCTCAAGCATGACTCCAATATAGCCCCCATATACTATGTATCTGGGGGTATAATAAAGTCTTACCATAATCTGCACAGTAATCGCCTGTAGAGCATTGTTGACACTGACTTTGCATTTGTAGACCAGTCTGGTTATTGAATGACCCAGGAATACATGGATAATCATTGAAAGCGCTTGTGTTAGTGAGACAGAAGTAACCAGTCTGGCAATCAAACGGTGTGATGGTACCAGTTGCTGAACCAGTCTCATTGGTCGCTTGAATCGGGTCACAGTACCTGAAATGGTGAAGAGAAACAAAATTGTGCATTTTGCTTTCAGTTTAGTCCACTTTACATAATATATTAATCATTTATTATCAAGTATTCTGACAAAACTAAAAATGTATTTGACACAAAAACATACGTCTCCAGGCAAGGCTTTAATTTCTGCAAAAACAAATTTACGACCCCAAGATAATGCATTTTTATCAAAATCAACAAAATTTAATACCCACGAAAATATGTGATTTTATAGTATTTGTTTATAAAGGTTTATAAGGTTAAGTGGTAGCATGTTTACTTACTTTCCAACCGGACAATCCAGACATTCTGTCTGACCGGTAGCATCCTGGTACATACCGACGGCACATTCCAGCGGTAATCCAGTCCCGCCCGGACAATAATGACCAGCTGGACATGTGAAATTGGCCGGAGTGGCTGAACTCTGACCAGCAGGACAATAGAAACCAGGGTCACAAGCTCCAGTAATACCAGAACTAGAACAGTAAAATCCCGGTGTACATTGATCACAGTTAGCCAGGTCAATATTTCCGGTATTGAACGAGAACGATCCCGGTGGACAGGGTGTAGGTGTCGTTGATCCGGCGGTACAGTAATGGTTCGCTGTACATAATGTGTCATTAGGTGTAGTGGCTCCACCCAAACAGTAATATCCTGAAATATATGAACATCAAATTATTGGACATTGCACTTCATGTGATTATAGGATAAAAGCTAATAAAAGTGAGAAAGAAATACTGCAGTCAACACTACAAGTGGTAGTAGTGTATGCTTCGAGTGCCAAAAGACTCTTGTTCGATTCTAGGTGGCAACATACCAAACTTGTTAAATATGCTACTGCATGGTATATCTACCTTACACTGCATAGAGTTCCAGGTAACTACTCAAGACCATTAACGTGGCAAGCACTACGTGAGGTAATCAATGCGTTCTATATTATTGACCAGGAGGTAACTGAATAAAGGTGCTCAGTAGTGCTTTGGTTAGGCAACAGATCCCTCTTTCACCCAGGGTCAGGATAACGTGGCTTTGTCTCCATTTGACTGAAATACTGTTGACCACCGGTGACTTAAAGCAATTAAGACATGAAGTTATAGATTTATACCTGCGTCACATTGTGCTTCCGGTGAAGTTAGTCCATACTGACTACAGTAATATCCTCCGTCACATTGTACAGGATAGTTTGTTCCTGGTGGACAGTATGTTCCTGGCCAACATTCACCGCCGGTGTAGTTAGCGTCGGAACACGAGCACATTGCCGGGTCAATGATGGTAGCGTTATCGAAGGCTGGCATTGTTTGAAACGAGGAACCAGTACAGTACCAGCCGGCGGTACAATTACCACTAGGAACAGCCAGTCCATCATCTAGTCAATTAATAAAATCAATTAGTTTAAACTTTTTATACTGTAAATCACTTAATTTATGCATAACTTTTTATTTTGCGATTTTTCCGTAATTGCAAGAATTTATGGTTCGCAAAAATGTTGAATTCGGGTCTTTGACAATGTTCGATTCCAAACTTTGTATTTTCCGCATCCTCACATATATAAGCAAAAATAAAACTTCACACAATAAAACTTACAGTAATATAGGTCCCCCCGCATATCTGAACAGAAATCAGTATTACAATATTAAGTAGATATTTCTGAGGATCAAAAATTTAGGGAATTTAGAATATCAGGCATTTTGCATGAGGAAATATTCTTCTAATATTTCTTCTTAGTAGACTTATTTGTTGGCCAATTTTTAAGCTAGAGGAAATTTAGTTGTTTTGTAAAGTCAACATGGTGCCATAATTTTGTTGAAATGTTAGAAAGTGTGACATGGCTTTGACAACAAATGTAAGGTGTTTATGATTGTAAACAAGTATGCCAAGTTTGAAAGCAATGCCTTGATGGACTTCAAAAATATTTGAGTTTTAACAATTTATAAGTTTCGATTAACATTTTCTAATGAACGAACAAACAAACGGACAGGACATACACTATAAGCCTCCATATCAGTAGATGCCAGCGCATAAAAAGAACACACGAAAATGAAAACTACTCACATTCACAGTACATTCCGGCCGGACATTCCAGACAATCTGCCAAGCTGTCTGAAGCGTTTGCAGGGTTATAGAAACCTTTAGGACACGGGAATTGTGCAGCATGTGTAGTACCCAGGGGGCAATAGTAGCCAGGATCACACGGGTATAGGGCGTAGGATGTTGTATTCTCCGTACAGTAGTACCCAGCAGGACATGTTAAACATGTTGCTTGACCAACAGAGTCACTGAAAAAAAAGAGTTCAGTTTATACCAAAATTCAAAGTTTATTGGTATAATCAGTTTTGGACATTTACAAATAACATAATTATATAAAATATGGCAAAATCACATTTACAAAGAAATATATACGAAACTATATACATACAAGAACAAATACAATGACATAATAACAAGTAACATAAAATATTTAAGAGGCAGTAATGATGTAAAGGGTGTTACCAATTTAATACCACATGTCAACAAAATAGGATCATGTTTAAGTTATTTTATGAATCAACCAAATTTGGTCAACAAAGAATTCCATCAGGATAATTTGTTTAAGGTTAACGTTCACCTTGTATGTTTTACTCTCAACACCTTAAATTTAATGATTCTAAATGCTGCAATGTTATGAGAGCATGCTTTTACATGCTGAATAGTAAATACTATATTTTAGCAAAAGACACACAGCACAATGCAACTGCTCATACATCTATCTATCTTAACTGAACATACCAGGTACTGTCCCCTTATTTACAAAGGATTTTCCTGTCTTGATCAAATTTGATCCCGAAAATAATTTTCTATTTTTGAAAAATTTTGAGAACTTTAACAGAAACGCCAGAGTGGATGTTTGTTATACCTGTAGGTTCCGGCGGCGCATGAAAGTGGTGTGGTTGTACCTTCCGGACAGTAGAAACCCATCGGACACTCATCACCAACACCTGTGTTATTTATAGCACTCGATGGAGTGGCAGTATCCACACCTATAATACAATAAGATCATTAAATTTTAACACATAGGACAACAGTGAATAAAGGTACTTTCCCCTAGCAAAAAGTAGCCCCAGTCGAAATGAATAATAATATTTGCTGGCATTTGATCACGTAAGAGTGAATAATATTATTGTTAAAATGGTCATATAAAAAAATACTTTATTTTCATGTACTGTACCTGTTTGACAATAATAACTAGCACTACAGTTTCCAGTGACCGCATCTTGTCCAGGAAGTTGACAATATTTCCCGCCATCACACTGTGTACAATCACCCTGTCTAGTGAGTCCCTCCACGGGATTATAGGTTCCAGCTGGACATGGTTGTATATCGGCCCCAGTTCCTTCCGGACAATAATACCCGACGGGACATATCTCGGCGTCATCTCTGTTGATACAGAAGAATCCTTCGGGGCAGACGTAGCAGACGGACGCTCCGGTGTGGTTACTGTACGTGCCGTTTGGACAGAAGATATGATTGGTCGAGCCGGTAGGACAATATGAGCCAATCGGACAGATGTCTCCAGTCACTCCGTCTGTTGGTGCATTATTGGTTGCTCCGAGCACGCAGTAGTAACCTAAATAACCAACAGAGAAGTAATGTTAGTCTTTAAGTTTCATAAGCACTTTTGTGTTACATCAAAATTCTTGTGCTAGTACACTGCCTACCAAAAATAAGTATATACCGGTATCGGTTTATTCTGGTCATATATTGTGGAACAGTTAAGTATCTATTCTTGTGAAGACTAGTTACAATGAGTATTAACTTTCAGACCAATTGAGACTCCTTGGACATTACATCTCTCAGGTGTAAATAGAATGTTGCCATTTTTTTTAACGGTACTTAGCGGTCATTAGTGTAATCTGAACTATTTTAACGGTTTTGTTTGTCAATATACTGTAAAACTACAGATTTTTGTGGGTATTAAATTTCGTGGATATTGATAAAAATGCATTTTCATGGGGTCGTAAATTTGTGCATTACCAAATATAAAAGGGTAAAACCATGTTTTGCATTGGAAGGTCGATAAATCATTGGTATTAAATTTCATGGTTGTGCTCAACAACGGAAATTTAACTCTCTTGAAAAATTCAGATTTTACAGTAAATGTAAGTCTTCGAAATTTGTTAAATGAGTAAAAGTTGTAATTAAATTTTACCATCTAAGCAGTCCCCGCTGACGGCATCTTGTCCTGTAAGACTACAATAACTTCCAGGATCACAATCCAGACATGCTGTTACATTAGTTCTCTGTGTGAAAGGTTGGTAGGTTCCAGCATCGCAAGCGAAAGCCATGTGACTACCTTCAGGACAATAGTGACCGACCGGACATTCATCTCCATATACACTACCTATCGGACTGGCTTCCTCAGACGCGTTGCTGCAGAAGAATCCTGACGAACAGTTACCACTTGGTGCGGTGAGTCCAGGTGAATCACAGTACTCTCCCGGTGGACAGAATGTACAATCAGCAAGCGCGGTAAGTTGTACCGCAGACCCGTACATTCCCTTAGGACAATCTGTTGGTATGTGAGATCCCTGTGGACAGTATGTTCCTTGCGCACATTCTCCTCCGTCAGTGGAAGGCGTCGGTGATATGGCTCCGAGTGTGCAATAATATCCGGCGGTACATTGTCCGGCGGGAGCATTCAAGTTGGCTGTGTCGCAGTAATATCCAGGGTCACATTGTGTACACTGAGTGACGTTCTCCAGGGCTGTTGTGTTACTGTATGTTCCTATTGGACACGGGTATTGCCCAGATGTCTGCGTCCCCTCTGGACAGTAGAAGCCTGCCACACAATCTTTTGGTGTGACTACGCCATGAGAAGCTTCCCCAACGCCACTTTGTTGTTCACTTATGGCCTCATTTTGATCACAATACATCCCAGCAGGACATATTATACATGCACCTTGTCCGGTGTTTGGCTCGTAATATCCTGACGAACAAGCCGTTTCATTGCCACTTCCAGCGGGACATTCATGACCTGCTAAACATTCATTGCCTGTGGGTTGTGGTTGAATACTGCCAGCTGGACAGAACCAGCCAATGTCACAATCACCATTTGGTAGTTCTCGTCCTGTTCCGGAACAATACTGTCCAGCCGTACAAGGGAGACAATTTGTCTCATTCTCGTTTGCAAACTGATCACTAAAGGTACCCTCGGGACATGCTATCGGTGCTTGACTGGCCAATGGGCAGTAATGGCCTTTAGGACATATATCACCAAACGTTTCATTAACAGGGTTAGCCATTGTTGATGCACTGCTGCAGTAGTAGCCATCCATACATGGACCGGTAACAGCTGATAGCTCGTCCGTCTCACAGTAGTACCCTCCAGTACAAGCAGTGGCCACAGAAGATCCATTGGGACAGAATGTACCAGCGAGACATTTTCCTCCTATACTTTGAGCGGGGCAATGACATTCAGAGCCAGTATCGTTGCCTAGAATGCCCGGTGTTGCTGACCACGAGCCCAGAGTACAATACCATCCTCCCTGGCAATCACCGGCCGTACTGGACATACCTTCTGATGGACAATACTGACCAGCAGGACATATCTCACATCCGGCATCACTTGTAGCACGAGTATAAGCGTTATATGTTCCATTGTTACAAGCATACTGATGGGCAAACTCTGTGTTGAGAGGACAAAAGTAACCTGAAATGTAACAAACAGATTTTGTAATTAAACCCGATTTCATAGAGATTTTGTAACTCATAGAGATTTTGTAATTCAATAAGATTTTGTATTTAAACCAGATTTTGTAATTAAACCAGATTGTGTAATTCATAGAGATTTTGTAATTCATAGAGATTTTGTAATTTAGAGATTTTGTAATTTATAGAGATTTTGTAATTCATAGAGATTTGTAATTTAGAGATTTTGTAATTCATACAGATTTTGTAATTAAACCAGATTTTGCAATTCATAGAGATTTTGTAATTCATAGAGATTTTGTAATTCATATTTTCGAATACTGAAGTAATCCATGCTATGACTTGTTTGTTCTTTAGGCCTATCATGTTTTAATATGTCCACATAAATTTTAGCAATTTTCATGATGCCTTAATGTTACGACGACACTGTATTCTGTGATACTTTGGTTGTTATCATTAACATTATAACGATTGGTGTAAACAAAAGGTTTGTTTGTATTTACATTAGTTTTCAAAGACCCTCATCAATATATTTGAGCATGATATCATATTATTGCCTGCTATCAAAGAATTATGATCAATTCCAAGTACAACATATTTAAGAATTAAATCAGAGTAGTTTGACAAACCAAATTTTTGTGAAATCTGAACAAATCAGGCGGTCAGAAAGGTGTTTGGTTTTCTCAGGTTACACTGTATATAAAATTACTTGTGTTACAGGGTTATCTATACAAGTTTTAGGGGTCAGACTGACAGAGGCATAAAACCTTATCCTAAAAAAATATTAAAGTCTGTTTCAGGGGCCATTAGCATACATCCCTAACATTGGGTTAAAAGTCAGGATATAAAATTTCAAATAATCGTAATTTTTTCATCAAATAATTTTTATTTTCTCTATAACAGTAATTTGTTCATTCCAGATTACTAAGAAACTTTTAGGACCCCTGAATTTTAACACACATGGTACAATGGTTATCATAGAAATATATATGTCAAAATAATAATTATATTGTAGAAGACATTGATTTAGTGGTGTGCAACCTTTAAATACTTTGTAGAGTCACAGGTCTCTTGAAACACAGTTCTGTTCAATATACAAAAGTTTCCACCAAACACACAAATATAAACTGTAAGAGCCAATTGGAAGTTGAGCATGGAATTTTTTTATGATCATTGAACTAGGCCCCTATCTGCCGAAGCATCTCAACTTGAGCTTAATTTCATCTCAAATATTGTCATGTGTCTTTGAGATCATTTCCATGGGAGACTGGGCACAAAATTGGCATCACAAAACATAAACATCATGCTGAGTTTATTACGGTAAAATTTAGAGAACTCAAACTTCAAAAAATTGATCTCAAATTCTGACTCTGATTTGAGCAAAATCTCAATTTGAGATGATATTGAATTCTGCTTACGATGCTTCGTGAGATTGGGGCCAGTTCTTTTTTTTGTGATTTTGTGATTTAACTTTTTTATTCCTGATATACATGTAGTTGCAATATATGTACATACATATTTAACTTAACATTACAGATTAAGATATATAGTACGGGTAGGGCCACTTCTTACCTGCAGGGCAGTCTGCTATAGTTGAGCTTCCGCTGACACAGTAGAATCCGGCTGGACAATCTGTACAGGACGATTGCTGCTCAGCATCATTGTATGTACCCGCTGGACAGTCCAGTGGTACACTGGTTCCATTCAAACAGTACTGACCAATCGGACATGGACCACCTGAAGCTGACACAGTAGGTGGGCTGGACGTGTTTGATCCTCCGCTGCAGTAGAAGCCGGCATTACAAAGTCCGATGGGTTCTGTGAGGGCAAAGGCATCACAGTAATATCCGGGTGTACATGCTGTACAATCTCCAGCTGAGGCCAGTAAGGTCTGGTTGCTGAATGTTCCTATAGGGCAAGATGTAGGTTCCTGGGTGCCAGATTCACAGTAAAATCCATAAGGACACGGTCCAGCATCACCAGCAGTGAGATTAGATGGTGTGTTGCTATCAGATCCGACTCTACAGAAGTAACCAGGATCACATGGTCCGCTAGTTGTTGTAAGGTTTGTAGTTCCACAATATTGGCCTCCGTCACACTGTGTGCACTGCGACTCTTGGAAGAATCCGACATTATTACCGTAAGTACCAGCTGGACAACTCTGCCAGACAATACCTGTACCAGATGGACAGTAGAAACCTTGGGGACAATCTACTGGGTTTATTCCATCTATACAATATTTTCCAGCTGTACAAGTGAAACAAGCGGTCTGACCAGCAATTGTGTTGAACTCTCCTGGTGGGCAAGATAAAGGTGCAGGACCAGTACCTTCTGGACAGTATGTTCCTTGAGGACACACATCCCCTGTTACACCATCATCTGGTGTCTTCTTTTCTGCTCGACCAGCACAGTAGTATCCCTGACTACAGTTTCCAGTAGTTGCAGTCTGAGCAAGTCCCGAACAATACTGCCCAGCGTCACAATCAGTGCAATTCTCTTCCGCTCCTATACCTGGGAAAGCACTGTATGTACCACGTGGACAATCAGAGTAGAAACTTGAACCAGCTACGCAGTACGTGCCCGCCGGACAGATGTCTCCGGTTGTTCCATCAGTAGGATTCGTCACAGTTGCACTTCCTATACAATAATATCCAGGCGAGCAGTCACCAGCGGTAGCCGACATGCCAGGGAGGTCACAATATTGACCAGCAGGGCAGTCAATACAGTCTGATTCTTGCTCAGCATTGTAACCACCGAAGTATGTTCCATTTGGACATGGGAATTCAGTAGAATACTTGGTCAATAATGGACAATAGTATCCAGGTGGGCAGGCTTCAGGATTCTGTACACCATGAGAACATACAGAGGAGTTCTGTACCGTACCATCACAGTAATAGCCAACTGGACAATCTGTACAAGATGTCTGAAAAAACACAAGTACAGCAAAGTGTGTAAGTAGTATTTGTGATATCTATCCAAAAAATAATAATATTCTCACGAATATAAGCAAAATAACTCTCGCAGCAGGTTACATTTGATTTTGATATGATTGTACTACCTGATGAAGGCAAAATGTTGAAAGTTTATAATACAAGTTAATTAACTTCAACATGTGTTTTTGTTGATATTTATCTTTATTGATATCTATCCGGACATCAATTCAACACAAAATCAATAAGTCTCCCCCTACTTTACGTTTAAGAGCAGAGAAAGCCTTTCCAAATTGTACATTGTTTTTAATTATGTGTTATTTTGATATGTTACATTTGATTTTCAGTTTAGTTAATTTTGATACTGTAAATCAGTTTATTCCCCGATTTTTTTGCGACATTTTTAAGATATTTTGAATTTCGCGACAATTGACAATGTCCGATTTCCGACTGTATTGTGAAATTTTGGCCGGAATAATGATTTGTCAACATCCTTGCAAATATTAGCAAAAACAAAACTCTCGCAAATAAAAGTAAAAAAGTGATTTACAGCAGGTTACATTTGGTTTTGAATCATTGTTCTCCTAAAAATAGTGAAAGATATTCAGTATGTGTTTACCTGTCCAAATAGATCTTGATAGTATCCTGAAGCACATGCCAGCTCTTCTCCACTTCCAGCTGGACAGTAGTGACCAGGAGTACACTCAAACGCTGATGGTCTGCGAACAGACTGACCGGCTGGACAATAGTAACCACCTCCACAAGTGCCTGTTGGTGAGTCTAGTCCGGCTGCATTACAGTAGTAGCCTGGAGTACAGAGCTCACAGTCACCAGCTTCCGTGTTACCAGTCTGGTTGCTATAGTAACCAGCGGAGCATGAAATTGGTATAGTTGTTCCATTGGGACAGTAGTAACCCATCGGGCAGATATCTCCTGTCACTCCATCTGTAGGGTTAGGTACAGTAGCACTCAATGTACAATAGAAGCCAGCATAACACTGACCTGTCTCTGCTCCTAGTCCAGCCATGTCACAGTAATAACCTGAAATATATTCAAACCATGGCAACTAAATTCATAAACAAATTCAAGTACATTTCCCCCATTTTCAAGAGCTAAAAATGAGTTTGTCATGGCAAGAATAAGCAATGAATGTCTTAATGCAATATAAAGCTGGAGTAATCAGACACTCTGAATTTCATTTTGGTCATTTGTACTTGTATCTGTTAGAAAAAACGATGAGTCATACTGATTGTGTGTTGATTGCAGTCTAGGCAAATTTACCAAAAATTGAGATTTTTTTCAAAAACCAAATACTTTTCAATGATTTTATCACATCAATTCTAGATAGCAGTTTCACGAGAATCATTGAAGTAATTTTCAACACAGTCATTTTTTAAATCGCCTCTCGATATAAATTTCATGCAAATTGTGAAAGTAGTTTTTAACAGATCTAAGTAGAAATACATGATGTTATACAGTCAAACTTTAAACTTTGGTGTTTTTTGGAGGTTGAACGATTGATTTCTTTATGAAATATTATAAGTAAAAGAAGTGAGATAATAAGCACATACCTCCCGTGCAGTCTGTGGGTTCAGAGGATCCTGTAGGACAGAAAGTTCCTTCTGTACATTGACCTCCAGTCTGATTGTTCGGACAGAAACAATCCGGTGCCGAGTAGTTACCAATCTCGGTCGGTTGATTGGACCACGCTCCGAGTATGCAGTAGTAACCTGAATCACACTGTCCGGTAGAAGCTGATAAACCAGTCGAGGCACAATATTCTCCGGCGGGACAGGGGAGACAATCGTCTATACTTATCATGCCTGTGTTGGGGTTATAGAATCCGGCGGAACATGGGTACTGTGTGCTGGACATTGTACCGTTAGGACAGTAGTATCCGGCAGGACATGGACTACTGGAGTAGTCAGTAGCATTAACATCACAGTAATATCCTGCTAGACATTCCAGGCAAACTGACGCTCCTTCGCTAGGACTGAAATGTAGATGATAGAGCATTTAATAAAATTGTATGCAAGCTATCCTGATGAAGGCATGCTACCGAAACGTTGCAGATAAAAGAACATGCAAATAAATAAAGTGACTAACAGTATACAATTGGGATTGGATACAGTTCTGCAATTATGAAGACCACTTTTCAGTCCAAAAGTCTCAAATTTAGAAAACAAAAAGGTCCGCTATTCTGATTCGCTTTATCAAGACAACAGGTCACTATATCAATGACAGAAAAAGAATAAAAACAATAAAATAAGTTTCTGTAAAAAAATCTTCATCGATGTTACATTTACCTGTGATTAAGACAAGCTTTTTGAGTGACAATTTCAGTAGAATTTTACCATGTCATTGGCTGCATGAGACAGATGGTTGTTTGAGTTAGGTGACTACTAACATGTTTGAATGTCATGGGGTGAATTACATTGAAAGAGTTTATTTCAGTATGAAAGTTACACAAAAGCAGCATTTGTACCTGTATGTTCCAGCATTGCATCCTAGTGGAAGACTGGTCCCTGTAGGGCAGTAGTAACCGACTGGGCAAGGTCCACTTGTTGAATCTGCTGTTGGATTATTAGGTACAGAAGCTCCCTGTAGACAGAAAAACCCAGCATCACAGTCTGCTGTCGGTTCAATCAGGCCGGTAGATCCGCAGTATTTTCCATAATCGCACAGTGTACACTGAGATGACAGGGTAAGTCCTGTTGTGTTGCTATAGTAACCGTCAGGGCATGGCGTAGGATTGACAGTCGATGCACCGCAGTAATGACCCGCTGGGCAGATACCTGCATTACCAACAGCTCCAGTAGGCGTGGCCGAATCTGAACCGGATGTGCAGAAATATCCAGCATCACATCCACTTACAACAGCAGTTAGACCAGGGATGTCACAGTATGAGCCGCCGGTACATGGAGTACAGTCAGATTCCGCCGCTAGGTTAGTGCTTCCACCGTACGTTCCGGCGGGGCACATGTTGGTCACATTTCCAGTACCTGATGGGCAGTAGTAACCTTGTGGACAGTCTATCAGATTGAGACCGTCGGTACAGTAATATCCAGCCGTGCAGTTAGTACATTCTGAGGCTTGTGTTGTGGGACTGAATGTACCGATAGCGCACTGTATAGGCACATCTGTTCCAGTCGGACAGGAATGACCAACAGTACATATATCACCTGTTACGCCGCCATCATTGGGTGTAGCAGTGCTTGCGCCGGCGTCACAGTAGTACCCGGCATCACATGGACCCGTGGGTTCAACTAATCCAGTACTAGCACAATATGAACCTCCTTGACAATCTGGGCACTGACCGGAATTACTGAGTCCGGTACTGTTTGACATTGTACCAACAGGACATGGTGTAGGGGTAGGTGTTCCGGTTATACAGAAATGTCCCTCCGGACAAGCTTCTCCTGTTATTCCGTCGGTAGGTGCAGCAACAGACGAGCCACTTATACACCAGAAACCAGCGGTACAGTCACCTGTAAGGAATAAAAACATTCCAACGTTCATACTATTGATGAAATTATCAAACACAATATGGGCTAGGTCTAGATGAAGCAAAAGCTTTAAAATCCAGACATATGCTGGACAAAACGCTGGGGTTTCAGTAAGAAACCTTTAGTTGGCAGGCCAAAGAGTTGGCAATCACAAAAAGAAATGAAGCAAAATGATTGGAATAGGTTTTCATCTCTAATGACAAATTAAGTTTAATGGGTCAGATACCTTCACTCAATACGGCTCCCATACCTCTTTAATCTTTAGTATTCTTTTACATCCTAATGTTCCACCTTAATTTCTTAAGACTATCAATTATTTTATATAATAATGAAATTGTAAATTATTCACAATGAATGTACATTGTATATTATGATTTATTTTCTAGTTGTGACTTTTATTGGGACTTTTTTACTTGAGAAGACATACTGAATCTAGACTATTCAGATCCTCCAAATGTCTGAGTTGTGTTTTTTATTGTGATGATTTTTTTTAAACAAACGTGGTTACCCCCAGGGGTTCCAAAGAAAAAATCTAGGAAGCATTAATTTACAGTTTTAAAACAAACATGGCTACTTACCTGTAGTTGTATTCATTCCAATGATTCCGCAGTATTTACCAGCATCACACGGAGTACATGCTGCGTCAGACTCTAGTTGTGTGCTGGTACCGTATGTTCCTTTAGGACATCCGTACTGACTATCAAACTCGGTACCGTTAGGACAATAATATCCAAGTGGACAGATGTATGGTGTATAGTCAGTGATAGGTGCATCAGCGAAATCACAGTAGTATCCTGTAATATATTAATAGATTAATCAGGTCAGTCACTCATTTACATAATATTGTGTATACATAATAAACGTGGCAAATTCTCTTATCATCGTCTTTTTTTAATATTTTAATTATAAATGTGTATTAGAATGTACCTTAGTGAATAAGGTATTTGGTTTAAAACATTAAAAATACAATTAGAGAATTTTAAGGTCTGACCTACCTGATGGACAAACTTTACAGGAAGCCTGTCCCGTCTCATCCTGGTAGTATCCTGCGGCACATTCCACACCAACATGATCACCGCCGGCACAGTAGTGACCCGCTGGACACAGTACCTCCGTGCTCGAACTTGAACCAGTAGGACAATAGTAACCTAGGATAGATTCACAGTATGATAATACAACACAATAGATACAGGCTTTCTTCTGCCTCTACAAGAAATAGTAGGGCAAAAGTAGGACATATTTTATTTAAAAAGTAGGGCAAAGTAGGAATTTCTGACATTAAAAAGAAGGGATAAAGAAGGAATTTTGACATTTGTAGTTCAATATTATCTGAGGCAGGTACAGGATTCGATGTATAAAGGGCATAAAAACATAAATAACAGGGGCATATGACAGAAAAATGCATGATTTATATTTCCACTGAAATTACTGGTATAACTAAAAGAAGAAGTAAGTATCATTTTGTTCCAAAGTTATTTTTTATTTACATTTTGAGATGAAAAAGTAGGGATAATAGGGCTGTTTTAGAAAAAAAGTAGGGCAAAGTAGGGCTCATATCAAAATAGTAGGGAAAAGTAGGAAGAGTAGGGCCCAGGAAAAAGCCTGAAATTTAATACAACGAAACAGATGCAGTCAACTCTCTTGAATTTCTGGGGACTGTGACAAAATTGCTTTGACAGAACGAAATTCCATATAATTTTTAGAACCATTTTGCTCCGGTAGATGTCATACTTTGATATTACTTTGAGTTGTACAATAAATATAAGGTGCAAAGTAGTTAATTAGGACCTAAAAAATCAGATAACGAAAAACTTTGTGACATAACTTTGAGATAGGTGATAAGATTTCATATACACAAAGATGGAAAAAATCGGGACAAAAAAACTTTGACATAACGGAAAAATCGATAATTATAAACATACAAAAATGACTCATAGTATTTTGTTTGTTAGTAATTAATTTACAGACGAGGATAAACCATCTTATAATTAAGAAATAAAAATCTGTTCTTGTATTTTGTCGGTGAATAAAACAAAGGCAGGAGTTCGGATGCAGAAAAATTAAATCACGAGTGCGTGAAAACATTTGATGTACTGTCGACCAACTGACAGAGTGAGACACACAGACCAACCCACATGTGCAAAGCAATATACCCTCTCATCTTTGATGGGGAACATAATAATTTAATGTTGTCTAACCTGGAGCACAAGGTCCATTTGGTTGTGTGAGACCTTCATCTTGACAATAATAGCCTTGTAGACAGTCATCGCAATCACCAGCCACCTGGTTCCCTGTTGTATTTGAGAATGTTCCGGCCAGACATTTAGCTGGGTTACTGGTGGAACCAGACCCTGAAAAAATGATGACAAAATATGGTGTAAGTTAAAACGTCTATATGATTATCAGTTAGCTAGACAACCTACCGATAGGCACCAATTTAACACAATGTCATTCAATTTGAAACTTACATATTTATCAATAAGAAAATGAACATCAAAACCATTCATACACGCCCTGATCTCCCGAAGCATCTCAAGTAGAAATATCAGCTCAAATTGAAATTTTGCTCAAATCAGAGACTGAATTTTTGATAAATCAGAAGTTGATAAATCAGAAGTTTGAGCTCTTGAAATTTGACTGTAATAAACTCAGAATAATGTTTTTGTGTTGAGGTACCAAGTTTGAGCCCAGCTGGTCATGGAAATTACCTCAAAGACACATGACAATATTTGAGATGAGATTTAGCTCAAGTTGAGATGCTTCGGAAGATTGGGACCTGGACTGGCCAAGGTATAATATCGTCAATATAAAAGTAAACATGACATAAATATAAAAGGTATTTATTAAATGAATCTTACCATTTTTTAATAATTTAAAACACAAATATAATAATGTATTTCAATAAAGCATATATAATGGAGCAGGGTTCAACTAGCTTCTGAATCTGAAGGCTCATTTTGATACTTCTGACTAAATTTAATACTTTATAGGCAAACTACAACTGATTTTAAGAGAAAATGTCCCTTCAAACCAAAATTAATGATTATAGTAATTAAGTCTTACCACAGTATCTTCCTTCAGGGCAAACATCCCCCATGATACCATCTGTGGGGTCGGCTCTATCAGATCCAGCGTTACAATAATACCCGGCATCACATGGTCCTGTTACCACTGACATACCTATAAATTGATTATTTAGGTCAGGCACTTGTTTACATAACAGTTTGTACATAAACATTGCAATTTCTCTCACGCATATCTTATTTAAACAGATATTATGTGTATTAGTATGTAGCTTAGTGAATAATGTATTGATTTTCACTGCCATTTTTTTTTCGAATTAAAATGTTTAAAACAGAGAATAATACAATGTTAATATATTGGAATGTGTGTATACAAGTGAGAGACCTGATTAAACAGACTATACACACACAAACATGCATACATTTATATACATACATATGATCAACCTTATCATCAAAGCCCTTTTAGTTGTTATTTTTTATCAAAGCTCTAAACTAGAGCTATCGCCATTCAGCAGACCAATATATAGCCCTACCTTCACAAAATCTAATGCCCATAATTTATTGAACTCCCAAATACATAACATGGTTTCACGCTTCCACAAATTGAATGTCTATTTGTTGATCGACCCTCGTTTAACTTACCTGAAGAGGCACAGTAACTTCCCTCGGTACAATCCGTCTCGTTACAGGAACCTATAGGACAAAGATGTCCAGGTGAGCAGATATCACCCGTTATACCATCATTGGGTGTTGCGCTCTCAGCACTTCCAAGACAGAAATGTCCTAAATTAATAAAAACAAATGTTTTATATAAAATTATGTACCTAAATCACTCTGTGTTTCAATATTTCGACCCAATAAGGTCTTTTTCAGAGAGATGAAACACTTAATTTTCTTTACAGTACTGACAGCATGAATGTTTAATGTGTAATGCCAAATCGTTGTAGATTAAAAATTTCAATGTATTACTTGATGCGTTGTTCCTAACTTAAAAACAAGAGCACTGCCTTGCGGGTATTGATGCTCATTTGATCATTGTCACTGTAAAAAAGTCCCTCTACCTTTGCATAAAGTAGGGCATGTTATGTGACTTGCTTAACCGAGGGAAAAGGTGAAACAATTTTTAAAGCAAAACTTAACCAAGATACTTTCAAAGTTTATAAAGGAGTACATACCTGCGTCACAGTCTCCGACCACTGCAGACAGACCGATGTTACTGCAATGTTTACCGCAGGGACACGGCGTGCAATCTGCGACCTCCATTCCACCAGTGTTAGCTCTGTAGGTACCAAGTGGACAGGGGTATTCGGTACTAAAGCTTGTACCATTTGGACAGTAGTATCCAGTAGGACACGGGTACACTGAGTAATCAGTGGTGTTATCAGGACAGTAGTAACCGGCGGGACAGCTGAAACATACCGCTTGTTGTGTAATCATGTTGTATGTGCCAGCGGTACAGGGGAACGGTGATGACGTGCCGGATGGACAATAATGGCCTACAGGGCATGGTCCTCCCTTTGCAGCATCAGCACCTACAATGCAAACCAACAGTTAAACATTATCTTACGAAACATCATTCTAATCCCTTCCTCATTATAGTCAGATTATAAAAGCCAAGTTTCCCAAATCCCAAACTGGGATGGTAACGTGTTAAGTGTATTTTCGGATAAGAAAAGCGGAATATGGCAGGTGTGGTCAGATTGTTTTGACCGGTCGCAGGTCATCTCCTTGATCATAAGAAATGAGAACACATATAGGTATATAGTATATTGACATTAGAAATGCATTTAACTGTTACTGTGCATTCGTAAACAAGGCTAGTTTTATCATCCAAAAAATATAAACATGTTCATAACTAGGACCATGTGATAAACATCATAACATTGAATAGCAAATTTTTAATTTGAGCGTAACTTTAAGAATATTGTTAGTGCTTTAATAAAACAGTACCCAGGCTCCTGGATTTAAATTACGTGTGTAATCAAGCAGGTGCTTTAAGGTCAATAGTAAACAATGATTTGCATGATTTCTAATACACATATTGAAGGGGTCTTATTAGCGGAACTTTACTGTGTCACCTCCAAATATTGTTGCCTTGACAACTGAATAATAAGCACTCAACTAAACAGAGCCCACAAATTAAAGCACTGTCAACTACATAACAACAACTTATGTTGTTTTTTGCGGGCCCTAATTATAATGTTTTATTCCCAGCAACTTTGCATACAGTGAGCTATCATGCCACAAATCTATCAAATGGTGAAACAACTTTCTGATACAACAAGACTGCGTTCAATAAACGCTTATGCCCCTGTGGAAGCCTTGTCCATAAATAAGTCTAAGTCGAAAATTAGGTCAAGGTGAAGGTCAAAATGGGGTTAGGTGATACAGGCATGTGGAGAGTGTTCATATACAACATCCATGCAAGTATGGAAGCTTTGTAGCAAGCCATATTAATGCTAGAAGAAACGGTCAATTTGGGTTAACTGGACGGACGGACGGACGGACGAACGGACGAACGAACGGACAGGTGAATCACTATATGCCTCCCGATCTATCGATACGGGGGCATAAAAACAACTAAATTAAAACTAGTTAAGCAGTTCATTAAATTTCTATAAACTACATGTATTATTCATTTTTAATCAATACTTATATTAGGAATTGTTTTAAATGAAGTTACATCGAAAACATAATGGAGTAAGTAAAAATAAGTTATTGCAATAACAAGTTTCTTAATACATGTTTAGCCACTTTGGGAAGCATTAGCAAATCATTTACAATTTTACAGAAAAAATTGACAAATAAAACAGAAATGACTAGAAACATAGTTTCAATACATTATTAAGTAACAAAAAAGTAAAAATAAACAAAACAACTTATATATATACTACTGACTCAGTCGAATGCAACCAAACAAACACGAAATTCTCAAGTACCCCACAGCCGTTATTAAACTTTTGGGGCCAGAGGCCCTCAGGTAGGTAGGTAAAATTCGATCTTTCTATAGAAAAAGGGGAATTTTGTCTTTTATAAATATCAAAACTATTATAAAAGTAGGTATTTATTTGTTGCAATATTATAATAACATGGAATTTTGTCTTTTATAAATATCAAAACTATTACAAAAGTAGGTATTTATTTGTTGCAATATCATAATAACATGGATTTATAAGTTGTAATATGTAAAAGAAAAAGTCAACATAACCAACAATTCAGACACAAACTTAAATATTTCAATTAAAACACATTCCAGGGTCATTCAGCGGGGGTGGGGGGGGAGAGAAAACATTTTAAAACAGGATCTGTACATAAACAACAAAAAATTCTAATTGATTCTTTTACCATCAACTGATTTTGAATCCTACCAATTAAGGTATATTGTAACTACTACCCAGAGTGATTTTCATAGAAAAACTCTGAATTGAATAACATGCATTATGTTGAGTATTTCACACTTTTTACAAGATACTATTTTCTTGCAAGTACTCACTACGCACACTGGTGACAACATGCACAATCATTAAAATCATAAACAAATCAAACAATATTGTCATGGAAACAGAATTCAAACCTGTGTTATTGCCGCTGGATTCTGAAAATCATGGAACCTTTTATTTTTAACAATCAAACATACAGGATTCCCGTTCAAAGATTGGCAGCCGACAGAAAAAACTGGTGTTCTTACAAACAATTATCATGGTACGTACCAACATTAATTGGAAAATAATACATTATCAAAGAAGATTTTTAAATAAATACTTATAGCGAAAAGGTTAAACCGAAAAAAAAAATTCTACAAATACAATATCCATTTATGGTTGGAATTAAAAACAAACAAGTAATTAAGAATTGCAAGCAATACAGAAGTCCCCTACCGGTTTGAAGCCATTTTCAATGTTTCTGTTGCCATAGCAACCACAATTTTTGTCAGAATCAATTAGACATGCATAATCCCCTTATTGCCCTCTATCCACATACCAAGTTTCATAAACCTAGCTTGGAAACTGTTTGAGTTATAGAAGGATCTAGATTTTTTGACGGACGGACAGACTGACTGACTGACTGACTGATGGACGGACGGCAAACCTATAGTCCCCTCCGGTCAAAACCCGGTAGGGGACTAATAATGGCGATCACAAATTCTAGCATCTAGACTTCTACACCAGGATTTCTAATCAATATTATGGGACTTACGTAAGTAATAGCGTTTATAGCAATATAGGTTAGTATTTGCATCAGTATGAGGGGTCTTATTCACAAGAGATGTTTTTAAAACATGTATGCCCCCATGCCAGCCCATTATTATAGTCAGAAATGATAATATCACAGTAACCTTGACCTTTGACCTACTGACCTCAAAATCAATAGGGGTCATCCACTGTTGATGAACAACCCCCATGTAAAGGTTAAGTTATTGAACGGAAACAATTTGGTCTACCGGTAGCAATATGTGCAAAGCAATTATATAATACCGCCTCATCAAAGATGGGGGACATAACTACATACTGGCCATTAACACAAACAGGGAATTTACAAACCTGTACAGTGTAACTAGTATTATGAAAATATATGATAAATAATAATAATAATAATGACTTTATTTATCATGGATTACATATTGGACAGTAATATCAATTTTCAATATGGTCCACTTATAAATATGAGTTCATACGAGGGGTGTTCCATATGTATTGTCACTGTCCTTTGCATTTTTCTATGGCAATATTTAGAAGGATTCTACGATGACTGTCTAAAAGGTGCATGTTTCTATTCTATATCTGGAAAATTACATAGCCTTTCGTCAACAATTAAGTAATTTATTGAACTTAGAAGAGGGTATGCTCGAGTACACTGGCCTTATGTTAATTTAAGCTAAATTTGTGTCATCTTTGCAGTAGTTGTTTAGAAAAGTAAATGTCAGTATTCTTTAAACTGCAACATAAGATACGATAACTGGACCCTTATACTTCCATTAGAACTTTAAATTAAAATGAAATTATTTGTTGTCTACGAGTAAGACAGTCAAAACAAGGGAGATCACTCTAATTTATACCAAATGATGCTTGTTGTTTCACGCACCGATAACTTCATATCAATTGTACTTTGATCGCAAATTCTTCCCAAAAATCAATGTTGATGGTCAATGGCTTACATACCTGTATGCTATGTCAAACTCCAATCAATTGAACTAATCAAAAATTTTCATTGAAAAGTAGCATGCTTTTTTGACTAATTTTGACACTTATTTTCGCGACTTTGAAATGCTCTTTTTTTGTTAAAAATGGCAATCAAGTACAGCAAATCATGTTTTTATCGAAGGAATTTACAATATTTACGGTATAATAGTTTTGGAATAAGAATATTTCCCAAAAGGAAGTTTTAATCGACAGTTATTCAAACAAAGTCGCAGTGTCTGTTACTAGTCCTTTGAAAAGACAACAGAAACAACATTCCGGTAATTGAATTTTATTGATTTTTTCACGAAATATCGCGGAAATCTTGATGGTTCTAGAAATGTATAAAGATTTAAAGATATCAACAAATTTTTTTGATTTGTGACCCAAGTGACAATACATATGGAACACCCCTCGTAATTCACCTGACCATTTTTCTTACAATAGAATATACAGTAAAAACAGAATTAAGGCAATACCACTTTTTTTTAGCTACAGTTCAAGAAGAAATTTGTAAACATTGGAAAATAAAATAGCCGTAAGTATTTTATTTCTATGATATGTTTCATGTATCAAAGCTAAAGATAAATTTGTAAAAATTAGACATAAATATACCTGTAGGATCTGGGGAGTTGTTTCCATCGAGACAGAAGAAGCCTGGGTCACATGGTCCAGTGGGCGTGGTCAGATTGGTAGATCCACAATAAAAGCCTTGAGTGCACGTGAAACAGTCGCTCTCAGCCATACCGGTATCGATACCTCTGTACGTAGAATTAGGACAAGGTATAGGATCTTCCGTCTGTATTGGACAATAGAATCCTGGTGGACAAGGACCTCCATCACCGGTAGATGTTGTGGGTGTCGGTGAACTAATGTTTGTACCTGTTAATGATAAAACAGTAACATACATAAAATGGCCACCTTCATCATCTTCATCAATGCCTTTTAACTAATAACATGGGTGCAAGTAAAATATTCTGAAACACCTGAAATCCTATAAAATTGTCATCTTATATAGAATATATAATACCTGGAAACATGCACCCATGTAATATAGTGCTCAAATGTATTGGCTAAACCGGAAAATTAAGATTATCATATTTTTTAAATACTTTAGAATCATTATGTAAAGAGCTACAATAATCACAAAGAAAACATGGGTTGTCCATTAAATTTGTTGCTTGGGAAATATGTGCAGCTCAACTTTTTAACTTAATTAAGTCAAAACATTTAAGTTTTTCCTTAAGATGGTTTGTGAATACCACCCTTGGTAAAAATACTGGATAAAAAAGCCACAATTTACCTGATTTACAGTAGTAGCCAGGGTCACAAATACCAATTCCTGTATCATTCTTACTGGGATCATAATCAATGGCTGCCGGTCCTTCACAATACAAGCCACCTAAACATTGACTACAGTCATCCAATGAATCCATTCCTGTAAGTTATATATGAATCACACATAGAGGATCTTACATGAGTTTTATTAAACAAGTGGACAAAATGATATGACACAAGGCTTTGCCGAGTGTCGTATTGTTTTTGTCAACAAGGTCAAGTTTAATAAAACTTGTATGTAATGAGCACGGATGTAAGATTCTACTTATCACATGACCTTAGATATTTTTCACCCAAAATTCAGCGGTACAATGAGCGCAACATCTTGGCGACGTTGATATTATTGCATGGATTGGCTAATGTCACGTCAAGCTAATTTAAATATTTATTGCACAGTCTGGGAGTGCCGAACGATATTTATGGCAGAGCTTTACCACACTCCAGGACCGCAGGTTATGTGATAAAATTAAATAGAGGATATTACACATGAGTGAATTTTCATTTTCAATTAACCAAGACAATAAATTTAATGTGGAAAGTCACTTTTGATCACATTTCTGCTTACCAAACTGAAACATCAAAAAAGCTACTTTCTTTAATTATTATAAAGCAGTTAATTTGACCAATGTTGTATACACTTTGAATAACACAATTTGGCTGAAATAATAAGTATCTTGTTTTTATCAAAAAACAAGCTTATTGCAAAAAAGAAACATTATGTGGAACATGTTAACTTCAAAACCAGTTGAGTCCAAAACCGAAGTCTGTAGACTATAGAAAGTGTAAACCTACCTTTATTTGGATTGTAAGTTCCAGGAGGACATTTTATTTGACCAGCATATGTTGTATTACCCGGACAATAATGTCCACGATCACATTTGTGGACGTTCTCATCTCCGTAACAGAAGAAACCCGGCGGACAATCGAAGCATGCATCCGAGTTGGTGACATTCATAAACGACCCAGCTAGACACGCTAATGGTACCGCTGAAATTATTAAAACATTATTGTATATTAATCTAGAGGGAGTTTAAAATGTAATTTATTCATATGAGCAGCAGTTGGAGGGTAACTTAAAATGTTAAGAAAAATAACTTCACATAGCCATAGTCATAAGTAGATCAAGCACTGTTGGTAGCATTCTTGTGAAATTCTCACAAAAATAATGACATGTACAACAGCTCTAGAGGGGGGAATGTGCTTATCTGATAAATTGAGAAGTTTTTCATGGCTCTTAGAGTCTTGGCAGGACAAAATAGCTGGCCAGACCCTTTCCTGAGTACAAGAGGGCCCAAAGGGCCCTAGGTCGCTCACCTTTCGAATTTAACCTAGATTTTGTTAAGATGATCATTGTGACCAAGTTTTATACAGATTAGGCAAATATTGTGACCTCTAGTGACTACAAAAGGTTTTTATATGATTTGACCTAATGACCTAGTTTTTGACCCCAGATAAACCAATATCGGACTTGACCTAGATTTTGTTGAGATGATCATTGTGACCAAGTTTCGTAAAGATCAGGCCAAAACTGTGACCTCTAGTGACTACACAAGGTTTTTCTATTATTTGACCTTGTGACCTAGTTTTTGACCCCAGATGACCCAATATCGAACTTGATCTAGATTTTTTTGAGATGATCATTGTGACCGAGTTTCATAAAGATTAGACAAAAATTGTGACCTCTAGTGACTACGCAAGGTATTTCTATGATTTGACCTTGTGACCTAGTTTTTGACCCCAGATGACCCATTATCGAACTCGACCTCGATTTTGTTGTTATGATCATTGTGACTAAGTTTCGTAAAGATCAGGCCAAAACTGGGACCTCTAGTGACTACACAAGGTTTTTCTATGATTTGATCTTGTGACCTAGTTTTTGACCCCGGATGACCCAATATCAAACTTGACCTAGATTTGGTTGTGTAGATCATTGTGACCAAGTTTCGTAAAGATTATGCTAAAACTGTGACCTCTAGTGACTACACAAGGTTTTTCTATTATTTGACCTTGTGACCTAGTTTTTGACCCCAGATGACCCATTATCGAACTTGACCTAGATTTTATTGCGATGATCATTGTGACCAAGTCTCATAAAGATTAGACCAAAATTGTGACCTCTAGTGACTACACAAGGTTTATCTATGATTTGACCTTGTGACCTAGTTTTTGACCCCAGATGACCCAATATCGAACTTGACCTAGATTTTGTTGAGATGATCATTGTGACCAAGTTTCATAAAGACTAGGTCAAAATTGTGACCTCTAGTGACTACACAAGGTTTTTCTATGATTTGACCTTGTGACCTAGTTTTTGACCCCTGATGACCCAATATCGAACTTGACCTAGATTCTGTTGAGATGATCATTGTGACCAAGTTTCATAAATATTAGACCAAAATTGTGACCTCTAGTGACTACACAAGGTTTATCTATGATTTGACCTTGTGACCTAGTTTATGACCCCGGATGACCCAATATCGAACTTGACCTAGATTTTATAGAGATGATCATTGTGATCAAGTTTCATAAAGATTAAGTCAAAATTGTGACCTCTAATGTGTTCACAAGGTTTTTCTATGATTTGACCTAGTGACCTAGTTTTTGACCCCAGATGACCCAATATCGAACTTGACCTAGATTTTATAGAGATGATCATTGTGATCAAGTTTGATAAAGATTAAGTCAAAATTGTGACCTCTAATGTGTTCACAAGGTTTTTCTATGATTTGACCTAGTGACCTAGTTTTTGACCCCAGATGACCCAATATCGAACTTGGCCTAGATTTTATTGCGATGATCATTGTGACCAAGTCTCATAAAGATTAGACCAAAATTGTGACCTCTAGTGACTACACAAGGTTTATCTATGATTTGACCTTGTGACCTAGTTTTTGACCCCAGATGACCCAATATCGAACTTGACCTAGATTTTGTTGAGATGATCATTGTGACCAAGTTTCATAAAGACTAGGTCAAAATTGTGACCTCTAGTGACTACACAAGGTTTTTCTATGATTTGACCTTGTGACCTAGTTTTTGACCCCTGATGACCCAATATCGAACTTGACCTAGATTCTGTTGAGATGATCATTGTGACCAAGTTTCATAAATATTAGACCAAAATTGTGACCTCTAGTGACTACACAAGGTTTATCTATGATTTGACCTTGTGACCTAGTTTATGACCCCGGATGACCCAATATCGAACTTGACCTAGATTTTATAGAGATGATCATTGTGATCAAGTTTCATAAAGATTAAGTCAAAATTGTGACCTCTAATGTGTTCACAAGGTTTTTCTATGATTTGACCTAGTGACCTAGTTTTTGACCCCAGATGACCCAATATCGAACTTGACCTAGATTTTATAGAGATGATCATTGTGATCAAGTTTCATAAAGATTAAGTCAAAATTGTGACCTCTAATGTGTTCACAAGGTTTTTCTATGATTTGACCTAGTGACCTAGTTTTTGACCCCAGATGACCCAATATCGAACTTGGCCTAGATTTTGTTGAGATGATCATTGTGACCAAGTTTCATAAAGATTAGGCTAAATTTGTGACCTCTAGTGTGTTCACAAGCAATTGTGAACGGACGGACGGACGGACGGACGGACGGACGGACGGACGACGGACGCCGGACGAAGAGCGATCACAAAAGCTCACCTTGTCACTTTGTGACAGGTGAGCTAAAAAAAGAAAACTTGACGGTAGCACATAAGGAAAGGTAAAGCGTAAGTATCTATAACATACAGGGGTTCCATTAGCTCCTGAATCTAAGGGGTCCATTTGATACTTCTGACTAAATTTTACCAACATCAATGATTTTGATAGAAAATGACCCTTCTAACCAATAATTTGGAAAATTTCAAAGGTCAAACCCCTACTCCCGAGTACCCCCTACTCCCGAGTACCCCCTACTCCCGAGTACCCCCTACTCTTAAGACAAATGGACCCCTGACATATTGAAAGATGAGCTATAATGAAGAATTCCCTGACTTTTCCTTAATTTCCAGATTTCCCAGGCTAATTCCCTGACTATTCCCTGACCTTGAAAAATTATGTTTTTCTCTGACTTTTCCCTTACCCTGGGAACCCAGTGAAAGGTAAAGTGGGAAGTGTCTAGATAAAATAGAAAGATGAGCTCACCGGTTCCTGTAGGACAATAATGTCCGACTGTACACACATCTCCAGTGATACCACCATCAGCTGGTTTGTCAGTATATGCACCCTGTGTACAGAACCAACCGGCGGCACATATATCATTAGGTTCCGTCAATCCACCACCGCTACAAACCAGTCCACCGTCACATAGCGTACAGTTGTCTTCATTACTGTTACCTGTATAGTTGGAGTAGGTACCGTTTGGACATGGGAAGTGTTGATACACGGACGTTCCCTCGGGACAGTAGTAGCCAGGTGGACAAAGATCTCCGAAAGTTTGTCCTATAGGTGCTCTTGTGTCGGAACCGTTATAGCAATAATGTCCAGGGTCACAAAGAATGTTAGGTCCAACTAAACCATCTGTTTCACACGCCCATCCGACAGTGCATGAGTCACAGTGCAAGGCTTCGTCGTATTCTCCCTCATCTACCTGGTATGTTCCGGGTAGGCATGGAGACGGCCATTCACTCCTCAATGGACAGTAGTGACCTTGGGGACAGATTATAGGGGCTGTTGTAGCGGTTCCATTACAATAAAATCCCTGCGGACAGTCGATACATGACTCGGATAATCTCGCAGGCTGGTACGTGCCTCCAGGACAAGGGACTTGCTTGAAAGCGCCTGATTCTGTATAGTAGCCAGCCTCCGTTTCAATCTGTGTTGGAACGCCAGCACCGCCGGTACAATAATACCCGGCGGAACATTCCTGAGTAGCGTTAACACTACTTGAACCAGCACAGAAATAGCCAGGATCACATGGTATACAATCATACTGTGTCTTTGCACCGGCATAGTTACTATAGTAACCCACTACACAAGGTGTTGGGGTGGCTGAGTTAGCGGGACAATATCCACCAGCCGGACACAAGCCACCCGTTAAACCATCCGGTGGCGCTGATGTATAAGCTTTCTCTCGACAGTAAAATCCTGAAAGGAAGAAAACCAAATTAATTTTAACGTCAACTTGTTAATAAAACATCAACAAGTTAAAACTATAGTGACAATATTGTTGACAAACTTTGAAATCTATAGTCTTGTAGGCTGTAATGGAAACTGGTTTGCCAATCAGTCTAGTATGTTATCCATCGAAAATAGAGACCTTACAATACGCATTTTGACATTTTAGAATCATTCAGATTCAAACAATTGTGGTATTGAATGATCTAATCTTATACATGATGCATTCCCTTACCACATCGTCAACGTGTGTCTCAGTTGCTCAATGGTTAGCATACTTGTCGTCTTATCTGGTGACCCAAGTTCAAATACGGGTGGAGGCACTTATATGCCTGCTATATTTCAGCAGAAAGCTGACTGGCAAATAAAGGCTATGCTCGGCATGTGTGAACTTAAAATATTTGACAAGTACTTGGAAGAGTAGCCTACCTGCATCACAGACGTCTGTAGGCGTTGTTAACCCGATACCATCACAGTAGTATCCTCCAGGACATGGTGTACAGTCTGTATCACGTCTTAGGTTGGTGCTGTTACCATAGTGACCCAGAGGGCACGGTACGTAGGCGGTACTTCCAGTCACGCAGAAATAACCTAGCAATACAAGTAATTCATTCACCATAAAATATCAACATTTACCATGATATATAATGTACAGGCCCCGATCTCCCGAACCATCCCAATCTGAGCTAAATCTCATCTCAAATATTGTCATTATCTACAAGATAATTTCTATGGGAAGCTGGAATTGACATTACAAAACAAAAACGATATTCTGAGTTTATTAAAGTAATATTTTAGGAGCTTGAACTTCAGGTTGATCTTAAATTCATATTCTGATTTGAGCAAAATCTCAATTTGAGTTGAGATTTCTACTTGAGATGCTTCGGGAGATTTGGTCCAGATATTTCAACTTTTTAATTTAAGTTTTAATTAAACAAGTATTGAATACAGTACCAAGTCGAAAGCCACATGTCAATACTTAGGATGGTTTTTTTTATATTTTCGTGTGCAACAAAACTTCTAAGGGCTTTTTTTTCGTTAAAAAATAAGTCTTTATAAAATCATGCAGTTTTCCCCAAAAATGTTTCCCTTGACAAAATAATTCCCAATGTTACCAAATAAGAAAATTTTATGATTTTATCATGACTTTTTTTACTTACTTCTACATTAACATTGACAATTCCTGAAGAAGACTTGAAATAAGTCGAAACGTTGAATACAAGCTGGAGTTTGCGTTTTATTTACCAATACAGTCAGATCTCGTTATAACGACATCCGATATACTGACAAATTCATTATACCGACATCAAATTTGGGGACAAAAGTATTAAAATGCTCTTTTATTAATTCAGTATACCGACATATTCGTTATAACGACATTTTTCTTGGAAACAAACAGCGTCGTTGTATCGAGATCTGACTGTACATGAATATTAAACTACTAAAAATCTTTCAAATCTGAACTGTAAAATCATATATTTTTGCGGTTATTAAATTTTGAAGATTTTGATAAAAAGTCATTTTCGTGGGGTAGTTAATTAGTGAATTACAAAACTTGGAAGGGTAAAACTATGTTATGTATTTTGGAAGTACGATAAATCATGGGCATTATATTTTGTGGTCGAGTTTAACAACGAAATAAACGAAAATTCAATTCAATAATTTTTAGTCTTCAACAGAACTCGGCGTTCTCTCTGAGGAAGCAACCGTAAACATGCTCTGCGCGAACAGGGGCCAGGATTACAACGAATACTTACACTCAACACTCAGGACTCAAATATTGAAAATGTTATATAATGAGCTATTATTTGTCATAGATTGCAAATCTAGATGAGGAAAATATATGGAATTGTGATATGAGTGGTAAAAATAACATTTGATACCTATTCTATGCCATTGTGTACTATTAATGGGGTATATATGTAATTATTGAGTCTGAGTGCCACACTCAGCACTCAGACTGATAAATTACATTTATAGCTCACAAATACACTATATTACACTATGAGATGAGCCAAGAATAATATTTAATACCTATTTACCATTATTACAACTTCTGGTTGTGAAGAAATGTTGCTATGAACCTCAAAAGAATGAATTTCAATAGTTGAGTGCTGAGTGCTGAGTGTAAGTATTCGTTGTAATCCCGGCCCCAGATCTCAGGTAAGCCTTAAACCAAATTTTTAAACAAACAAGACTGCGTTCAATAAACACTTATGCCCCCTGTGGAAGCCTTGTCCATAAATAAGTCTAAGTCCAAAATTAGGTCAAGGTGAAGGTCAAAATGGTGTAAGGTGATACAGGTGTGTGGAGAGTGTTCATATACAACATCCATGCAAGTTTGGAAGCTTTGTAGCAAGCCATAATGATGCTACAAGAAACGGTCAATTTGGGTTAACCAGGACGGACGGACGAACGGACGGACGAACGGACGGACGAACGGACGGGCGGACGAACGGACGGACAGGTGAATCACTATATGCCTCTCCATCTATCGATAGGCGGGCATAAAAAGAATAATGATTTTACAGTAATAAATTAGACAATACCTCTAGGACAGTCCTTGGGTAATGCTAAACCTTCCTCGTCACAGTAGAACCCAGCAATACATTCGGCACAATCTTGGAACGATTCACGAGCAGATCCATTCCTGTAGAATCCTATAGGACATGGGAAGGTATATTGGTCGCCAGTACCTCGTGGGCAGTAGAAACCACCTGGACATTCACCAGTCGGGGCAGTAAGACCTTCCGAATCACAATAATACCCTGCTGTACATTGCTCACAATTCGATACCTGCTGAAGTCCAAATTTATCGTTAAAATTACCCACTGGACAGGGAACCGGCCATGGATTTACGTCACCACGTGGACAGTAGTAACCTTGACGACACGGATCACTCTCTAACTGAGGCATGTAAGTCATACCACCTGGACATTCGGTACCAGCTGGACATATCAGGTCAGAATCCATGAAGGTCATTGATGTGGCATTCTGGTTACAGTAACGACCAGGGTCACATGTAGTACACTCCGTAGCGCCAGTATCAGAGTAGTTACCCTTGTCACAGACTATAGGATCTGTCATGGCAGTCGTAGGACAGTAGTACCCAGCGGTGCAGAAATCACAGAAATCCAGACTCTCCCCCTTCGTGTCTGCACGGAACGTCCCACTGAAAAGAACAATAAGTACAAGATAAATAAGAGATGTTTGTAAAACATGTTTGCCGCCATTGAATTAGATAAACGGTAAAACTTCCAACAAACTTCAGTGATTAATTTCAATATGACTGACATACTGCCTAGATAATGTAGGAAAAACTTTTGTTCATTTTGAGAAAGGCTCAGGCCGAAACGTCAATAAATGAGGAGTATAAACCAGGAGTGGTTCTCATTAACAATTCCCTATTGACTAAAATCCGAGATAAAACAGAGAGTTAGATAAAGAAAGGTACTATACATACGTTGGACAAACTGTTGGAGCGATGGAGCCTTGAGGACAGTAATGTCCTGTCGTACAGTCGGTACATTGTTCCCATGCTGTGTTACCAGTTTCACCACTGTATGAGCCAGCATGACATGGGAATTCTGTGCCATAACGTGTGTCTGAAATATATCAATGTGAATAAATTGTAAGACAAAAATAATCATATATCTTACATGAAGCAAAAGCGACGAAGTTAATATACTCGGAATTAAGATAATTGCGCTACAATACTTATGAAAAAATCAGCATTTTGAGTACAAAAATTCTTTTTTTTAAATTACAAATTTTTAACTGGGGACATTATAAAAGACTGTACTATAAGTGTATAAGGAAAAGAAATCCTAGTAGTTAATGATATATTATATCATATATGTATTTTGAGTACAATTGTAAATGCCATTTTTGTGTTTTGATTTATAGTAGACGTACCATAAACAGGTTCAAGTATTAATTACCAAATTATAACACCATGTAATACATCGACTGAAGTACATAGTACGATCATGTAACTTACACTCATTTACGAAATAGAACAAGACTGCGTTCAATAAACGCTTATGCCCCCTGTGGAAGCCTTGTCCATAAATAAGTCTAAGTCCAAAATTAGGTCAAGGTGAAGGTCAAAATGGGGTTAGGTGGTACAGGCGTGTGGAGAGTGTTCATACACAACATCCATGCAAGTATGAAAGCTTTGTAGCAAGCCATATTAATGCTAGAAGAAACGGTCAATTTGGGTTAACCAGGAAGGACGGACGAACGTACGAACGGACGGACAGGTGAATCACTATATGCCTCCCCATCTATCGATAGGGGGGCATAAAAACTAGAACTTACTATCTGGACAGTAGTGACCAGCATGGCATAAAGCTGTCGGAGCCGAAGAACCTTCCAGGCAATAATATCCTCTTGGACAGCTAACACATTGTTCCACTTGATACAGATTGGTTAGATTGGCATAGGTTCCTGCAGGACATGGGAACTGTGTGGCCGATCCAGTACCTGTCGGACAATAGTGACCTTGACCACAAGCCTCAGGCGCTTTCTGTTGCCCACCCGTTCCTCCAGTACACGCAAACTTCTGCGGACAGCTTTGACATTGTTCAACATGAGTAAGATTGGTGAAGTCAGTAAAGGTACCAGCCGGGCAAGCGTACTCAGCCTGGTTGTAGGCGTAGTTAGCACCCGGACAGTAATACCCAGGAGAGCAAGGTGAATCAGCCTCAGATAGACCAGTCTTTGTACAAGCAACTCCAGCCAAACAATCGGCACAGTCAGTGAGGTTTCCCTTTTCTTGGTCCGGGTTATATGTACCAGCTGGACAAGCTAGCGGTGATGCTGTACCTGAAGGACAGTAGTGACCTGTAGGACACGACTTACAATCCGCTTCAGACTCAGAATTTTCAGTTTCGGTATACTTGCCAGACGGGCAAGGTGTCGGGACACCAGATCCTGATTCACAATATGATCCCTTTGGACACTTATGAGCATCATAGTTAGGGTTTTCAGTTCCAGATGGGCAGTATTTACCAGCCGGACATATCACACAAGCTGACACACTTATTGAACCAAGTTGGTCATTGTAGGTTCCAGCAGTGCATGGATAGGACTTGTATGTGTCAGTACCAGTGGGGCAGTAGTGACCTCTCTGGCATAAGAAGTCGTTTGTAGGTTGACCACCTATGACAGCAGTTCCTTCTGGACAGTAGAATCCTTGTATACAGTCAATACACTCAGTATCAGCAGTGTATCCCAGTGCATTTCCAAATGTTCCAGCGGGACATGGTGTGGCTGTCAGTCCGTCGGTACAATAGTATCCCCTCTTACATATATCCGCCGGCGGATCTTCTTGTATAGCTCCTTCCGAGCACGCATAACCAGCGATACAAGCGGTACAAGCAGTTTGTCCGGAATTACTCCACATACCCACGGGACAAATTACAGGATCCACATCAGCAGTAGCACATGAGTAACCTGCCTCGCATTCCTTACAAGCTATCAACCCTCCTAAACTGTAATATCCAGCAGCACAAGCTGTTCCTATAGCATTGTTGTTAGGACAATATAAGCCAGCTTCACACTCCGTACAATATTTAGCGCCAGATTCAGAATAAAACCCTCTCGGACATTGTTCAAGATAGTCATCATATATAGTTGGGCATGCATAGCCAGCTGGGCACTCGACACATGCGTCTCGACCACCTTCACTATAGAATCCTTCAACACATTCAGTTTCTGTGTCTGATGTGATGCCTGGGCATTCGTAACCAGGGGGACACACAGTACATGTTGTACTAGCAGCTAGAGAGTATTCACCAGGAATACAGGTAATTATTGTAGCATGATTGACATCAGGACAGGCGTTTCCTGCCAAACACATAGTACAGGCCGTCTCTTTACCAGCAGCGTAGTATCCCGCCATACACGGAGCGTTAGTAGAACCATCTAAGTCTGGACATTCCCATCCGTTAGGGCAGTCTGTACACAGCGTAGCACCCATGTAAGAATACTGACCAGCGTCACAATCAACGGGTGTATCGTTGGTAGGATCAGCACAGTATTTACCAGCAGGACAAATTGTGCATGTACCACTACCAGCAGCTGCATAGTATCCTACAAATATAATATAACATGTCATTAAGAATTGCAAGCAATACCGGTTTCAAGCCATTTTCAATGTTTCTGTTGCCATAGCAACCACAATCGTTGTCAGAATCAAAGTATTTTAGACGTGCATAATCCCCTTATTGCCCCCTATCCACATACCAAGTTTCATAAACATAGCTTGGAAACTGTTTCAGTTATGTCAGGATCCAGATATTTTGACGGACAGACAGTGGGCAAACCTATAGAATAAAATAAAAAAATATAAAATATTGAAAATTAAACATTGAGAACAAACTTTTTTAACACCCTGTACATTCTTGCATATTTGTAAGGTGAGATGAGGGATGGTTCCCTGCCCCTCTCTCACCTATGACGGGGACATTTAAGGGGTTATGCGACAAAGCTTGAAAAATAAATGTACCTAATCTACATGAGGTGACGGCGCCGGTTGAAGTACAAGCTTGACCAGCACTACAAGATGTACATGATGTCTGACCACCAATAGAGTAAGTACCGCTGGCACATAGGGAAGGTGCAGCACTCGCTGTAGGACATTCGTACCCTGGCGGACAAGATACACATTGGATAGATTTAGCCGCGGAGTATTCCCCTGAATTACAAGCCACTGGTGCTAGTCTGAAATAAGAATAAAAAGAAACAAAATTTATAAGTGTAAAACAATAAAGGGCCATAACTCCCTTAAAATTTATCCGATCGGCGTGTGCCAACGATATGCACAACTAGACTTGGTACTGATCATTCAGGCAAAGTTTCATTGAAATCAGACCATTGGTAACAGAGAAATAACGCGGACAAATTTGCACGGACCAACCAACCGACCGACTGACCAACAGACCAACCTCAAGCATGACTCCAATATAGCCCCCACATACTATGTATCTGGGGGTATAATAAATACAGAAGCACACAGCCAATCCACAGCCACAAAGAAACAGCAGCAGCCCATAGCTACCCACACAAGAGTCAGATATAGAAGGAATTATCCATACCCAAAAATGGATAATTCAAGCAAGCCTAACCACGGAATCAAGAGATTAGAACTGATCTCAAACATCCAGGATCAAGTTTGAAGCCCCAAACTCAATTTATTAAACACCATATTTTGGATAATATTCTGGTTTGTTTGTGTGTAGGGCATTGTATGTTTTCTGTGCTCGGCTGGTTAAGTTGTGTGTGCCTAATCCCTGTCTGACTTAATACTTAACATTATCTTTTTGTATACTAGTAGTAAATGATAAAATGATATAAGAACATACGTTGAATCGGAGCACTGTGATCCGGCGGGGCAATCTGTACATGAAGTAGATCCGGTGTTACCGCTGGTATGTTGACCAGATGGACAAGCAACCGGACTTACAGTTGTGTATACACACTTAGATCCAGCCGGACATATTGTACAAGTTAGTTCCCCAGACAAACTGTATTCACCACTGCTACATGCTGCTGGAACATCTGGATCAGTTGTACATTCATAACCTGCTGCGCAAGATGTGCATGTTGGTTCACCCTGTAAAACATTTAAATCATCAACTAGTACATTTGTAACCTGCCGCGCAAGCTAGGCACATAGGTGCAGGTTCAAAATTCTAAAATACCTGAAATTCTGAATAAAATGTTAATTTATATAGTAAAAACTAAGAAAAACTTCCTTTTAACACACTAAAATACCTGAAATCAGGTATATACCTTAAAACTTGCACCCATGGAGCCTGTGCAAGCTGTGCCTGTTATGCCTCGCCATGTAAAACATTAAAATCTTCAGCTTCTAATGATCCAAATGTTCGTAACATCATAAGTAGTTACATTATTGAATAAAATTTTGAAATGTTAGCTTAATTTCCACTGGTATATGAATCAAGCATTTTCTCATGTGGGGACAGACATTATACACCCTAATTATGAATGCCTCTGTAGCCCAATGGTTAGAGCTCTTGCAGTCTAATCTGGCGACCCAGGTTCAAGTTGGGGCACTCATATGCCTGCCATATTTCAGCAGAAAGCTGCCTTTAAGATTTTTAATTTGGCTCTATTGACACCCCTGACAATATAAACACTGAAGCTTACCAGAGGACTAATGTAGCCTGTATCACAGTTTGACGGTGATTGTGATGGATCTATACATGATTGTCCTGTAGGACAGTCGGTACATGATGTAACTGTTCCTGTAGAGTATGTACCAGATGGACAGATGACTGGGACTGCTGATGTTGATGCACAGTAATATCCTGCTGGACATGCTGTACATGATGTAGTCTACAATACAATACAAAACAAACATAAATACCAAGTGTCGCAAAGTTGTCTACAATCAGGGCCCGGACTACATATTTCAGGAGACTGTGGCCAGGGCCCACAGGTAGGGGAATTTTGCGTCGTTTTGAAGAAAAAGGGGGATTTTTTTTTTATAAATATCAATACTATGATATTAGTAACACATATCTATTGTACAAAAAATTAAGTTATTAAGCTCAAATGCAATTTTCTTCCGATGAATAATTTTTTTTATTATTGAAATAGAATAACTTACTGTTCCTAGGGTACTGTAATATCCACTTGTACATGCAACCGGATTTGTAGCATCATTACATTGGAAACCAGCCGAACATTGTGAGCACGAGGAGGAACCAGCAGTACTCGTTGATCCTGAATTGAAAATAAATAAATAACATAAATATACCAGATTTATATAGCGCCTTTTTCATGCGAACGCACGTTCATAGGCACTTTACATTATTGTGTTGCAGACACAAGGGCACAGGTGCATCCTCTACCAGTGCAGATACAGCATGATCTGACCAGAGGGACAGAGTGAGAGAAAGCCCCTGAAGGGAGAGAGAGACATTAGATACAGGCATGTTCGGCGCTGCAGAAGTGTGCCTAGCTATTATTTCGAATAGACAGCCTGGTTCTTTATTATGCCCGGTGTATAGCACCGATACACAGCTTCCTGGCACTTCTAGATATTTTGCAGACCACACAGTCAGATATAGCGAGAAATATTATAAATATTTCAGAAATGTGAAGTTCCGATGCCAGGGATTGAACCCATGACCTCTGGATTGACAGTCCAGTGTGTTACCGCTGAGCTAAAAGTAGAAAAGTAAATTGCCCTGTTTAAGTCCATTACTGGCATGCGAGGTATTATACCGGACAGAAATGGCATAAAAAGCTTCATGTCAAGTTAAAAATCGATTTTAGTCAGAATTTTTGGTGTTGACACATACCTGGGTTCAAGGCCTTCCTAAAAATAAAATTCCCGAAAAATGACGTCATCAGAACATCCAAATTTAGGGGCCCAAACAGGGGCACTTTTTATGCTTTTTTCAACTGCGTACAGCAGGTATTACCGGACAGTTGTTTTCAACCATTTTTAACTTAAAATTTGGAAACTTAATATAGGAAATGATTTAAACTGGGTTCGTACTTCCTATTTATGCAAAAATATGTCACGATTTTCGTAATAACAACTTGTGACGCGCCATGTTTCCCGCCAGGTGGCGTTCTATGGTAGGTCAGATGCCGTAATATACCGTACATAATTTACCGATCAAAAGTCGATTAAAACGATTAAAAATCAACCCGAAGTATTTCAGACTTATGAATAAGACCTTAAAAAGGGTTACTCAACTGATATCCGTTGACAAAAATTTCTCAAGTAACAATACCCTGCTGAAATTAAAGCTGGTATAATTGGACGAAATTAAATAAAAAAAAAAATAAAAAAAAATTTGATGCCGCGAGGAACTGATCGCGGGTCCTCTCGCTTCACAATCTAATACGTTAACCACTCAGCTATTCACCCTTCACAACACACGAAGCTAATTGATTTAACTGTATAAAATCAATGACGCACGCGCTCAGCTCGTGTTATTTTGCGCATGCGCAGATGTGTTATTTTGCGCATGCGCAGACGATGGTGATTTCCCCAAGCGCCGCTAACGTAAACACACAGCCGCGAACGACATTTTAGATAAATAGACAATGTCTTGTTAATCTTGAATATTTTTTTTCTTCTAGATTTATTTAAAACAAGCTTCTGAGTGATTAGGTACAACTTTCAATACATAGGTCCAGAAAAAAAGGGTCTAGGACCATTTGTCCGGTAATACCTGCTGTCCGGTAATACCTTGCATGCCAGTACTGTAAACTCACATGTTTTCATGGGTATTAAATTTTGTGGATTTTTGTAAAAATGCGATTTTGTGGAATCATAAATTTGTGGATTGCACAACATGGAAGGATAAAACCTTGTTCTGTAGTCGGGATGTTGATGAATCGTTGGGATCAAATTTTGTGTTAGAATTTCACTACAAAATCACCGAAAATTTAACAGTAACAGACATGCATTCATTTAACCAACTGTACATTTGATACTCTGATTATTGAGTCACGATTTACAAGTCAACTGTTAACACAACAATGCTGGCAGCCACAGCACATTAGCCTTTTGAAATGAACCTCACAGGTATGCATTCATACACCTGGGTGAAGTGGAGCAATGTCGGTTTATTTTTGCTCATAGAAAATGACCAGTGGCTTATGAAAACATACAATAGGGTTATAATTATAGACAAGATATCAGCTGCCAAATTATGCTAATAGAAGGTTGAGGATCACGTTAAAATCTCTATACATAATAATCTCTAACTTGCAGTACAATAGAAGGTTGAGGATCACTTTTAAATCTGTATACTATACTTAAATCCATTACCTGCAGTACACGCAGTACATGTAGATTCACCCAGCAAACTGTAGTATCCGGCGGAACAATCTGATGTACATTTTGCTGGCTTAGAATGAGTATGTCATAAGTACAAAATTGATATTTTGAGAAAACAAGAAAGATAGGCTCATAAGAAGCGCCTCGTGATTTCAAATCTGTATACTATACTTATCCATTACCTGCAGTACACGCAGTACATGTAGATTCACCCAGCAAACTGTAGTATCCGGCGGAACAATCTGATGGTGTGATGTAGTTTGTTCCATCGAAACAATCTTGTCCGGCGGGGCATAAACTACACGATGAAGCAACAGCTGAACTATAGTACCCGTCAGGACACATCTACAGAGATAAGCATAATATATTGTAATGATCATTGGGTGCATAAAGGGAGGTAATTGGTTAATTATGCACAAGTTTGAAACCATGTATATTTTCACTGACAGGATTTGTTGGTGTCTGTCCATCTAGCAACCGGAGTTGCCTTACGCATGTGTTTCCCAGGCCAAATCTCGGAACGAGATTTCACGGAGGGGGAAGTAATGTAAAGGTTGTTGGGTGCACAAGGGAGGTAATTGGTTAATTATGCACAAATTGGAAACCTTGTAAGATTGTTATTGTAGAGTAGAATTGCATATATAAGTTCAACAAATCACCCTCAGTGTTGAGCTAGCTTTTCACTGACAGGATTTGATGGTGTCTGTCCCTCCGGTACGTTACAATATCAAAGTTCATAGTTCATATCTTGAGAGAAAAAAATATACCAAAGTTAGCGGTGGCAGTGCCTAGCCACCAATGCAAGAGACATGAAGACACAGAACGTACCATTGGTATCCCTTAAAAAGAATACTTCAAGTCAGCTAATGTACAGAGTACCACAATGAATGACAAGCTGCGTGGCTTTTAGCTGGGAAATTAGCATAGTAAAGGTAGGTAATTGCAATTTATTATTATAAATAAGGTTGATGGCACAATTACATTGATAAGCGAAGTAGGGGCAGAGTTATAAGTTATAATATAAAGAAGTTATGAGTATTACCAAGCAGGCATCCTCCCCTAGTGGACTGTAGTAACCTGCTGCACAGTCTGAGGCAGCACCAGTTTTAGTCGTACATTCCTGACCTGCTGGACAGTTGTCACATGATGTCTGACCTGTATCCTCCTGATACTGACCGTCCGGACATTGTACACTACCTATAACAGGGTCGGCACACGAGTAGCCAGCAGGGCATGCTGTGCAAACATTACTATCAACATACGTCCCTGCCTAAAATACATACAAATAGAGATTAGACATTACTATCAACATACGTCCCTGCCTGAAATACATACAAATAGAGATTAGACGATGATGGAGTATACTTGATGATTGATCAAATTACCCTGACGATGTAGATCATCAATTTCATTCGTCCATAATCGATCATCATTATTACTAAGGTAATTAACTGCTCTGAAATAAGACCTCTTTCTAAATAATATTGAAAACACTCTGGACTTCCAGTTTACACCATAAGATCATTTATATAGAAATAAGCTTTATACACTGGACAAAAATATAAATTACAAATGTACATGTAGCTAGAATTTTTTTCCCTTATATATGCCTTTTCTCAAACAAAGTGTATTATAGGGGCCAAGTAAAGCCCCCAATGCAATTCAATAATAATCGATGATTGATTGAAAATACCTGTCCGATTAATTTCGATTATCAATTATGTTTTTGTCTGATTATGAAACCCTATGTACGAATAGTGTTATAACTATCAACAAACGTCTCTGCCTGAAACACATGGTGCATACTGTTATTCATATCGGAGATTTTTATTGCTTAATTGATATTTTACATTCCTCAGGCCCCGATCTCCAGAAGCATCTCAAATAGAATCTCAACTCAAATTGAGATTTTGCTAAAATCAGAGTCGGAATTAGAGATAATAGAGGTGTAATAAACCCAGAACAACATTTCTGTTTAGTGATGCTAATTTTGAGTCCAGCCTCGCATGGAAATTAACATAAAGACACATGCCAATATTTGAGATGAGATCTTGCTAAGATTGAGATGCTTAGGGAGATCGGGACCAGATTTCATTACAGCTTTAACCGTGAGTCAGAGTAGATATTTTGACGAAAGAGTGATAATCAGCAAATTAAGTTAACTTACTGAACATGGTGTAGCCGTACTGCCTGCACATGTATGACCAGCTGGACAAGATGTACATGCTGTGCTGCCTTGTGATGAAAACTGAAATATATATAACAATATCATCAACATACTATAGCATACGTCAATACATAGCATTGACAAAATGGCGATATGTACAACTAGACCCGACCTACGGAAAATTCGTATCGGCAATGTGTGAACACATTTTAAGCCTGCCAGATGGGATTGATCTTAAGTTTAAAAAATAATGAGATCACGAAAAACTTCGAGATGAAACTTCCATATACTGGTAAGCCGCAATATTATAAACAAAGATAAAAAATTCAAAATTTTTAACTTCAGCATAACGAAAAATTCAATATAAGCAAGTTCCAGATAATGAGAGCTGGCTGCACATGTAGTAATAATATATATTTTCTCCCATTGAGACAAGAAACTGTGAGCTATGGTGAGTGTATCAACCTATATCAGTGACAGTGTGTAACCAATATGGTGAAGAAGTATCATGGTTATATTCAGTATTACCTCTCGTTGCGTTATAACATCTCACTCGAATTAAGGGTCTCGTGAGGTACAGCCTTATATAACACAAGCAACTCAAGGTAAAAGGGGGAAACGGAACAACACACTGCTGTGATTATTCCGTATACCGGCGGTATATAAAAAGCTACTGATCGTGTTAGAGTAAATTTAGATATCTGAATATTTGTTATACATATACAGTAGAACTTCGATGCCTCGAACTACCTTCGGACCGGTAAAATAGTTCGAGGCATCTAGGGTGTTCGAGGCATCTATGGTATCCAATAATATGCATGGGTATAAGTTCGAACTGATGTCGGGACGTGTAAATTTACAAATTGTGTTTGTATATTGCATAATTTATGTGTATAACTAATATAGGTCTATATTTTTTTGTAATTTTATTCATAATAATTATGAAACAATATAGGTTTACCAAATTGACATGAAATCTGACTTATCTCCTACAAGCTCTTCGAGTGTTCACGCGCGTAAGGTTTCTCGTTAAACAGCATATTTATATACGAGTATAAAAATTAAGCTCCGAGCCACATAATATCATCATGTCCTGGGTCAAGTTCGACTACAAATCAATAAATGGAAATGTAACAGATTCTTTTGACAAACGTTGAAAAATGATTATTTTATTCCGATTTGTTTAAAAATTAATAAGTTACAATTTCCTGGACGGCCTTCATTAACCATTTAATGGATGTATAAATGTTTAAAAACGTGTTATACAATGAAGTCGAACACAAACAATTGTTTGGTAGTACAGTAATTATCACAACTTGTCGCCGACTACCCGCGTTCGGACAATGGATTTCAACAGTCAATGAAAGGTGCGAAAACTTGTATTGTTCGACTCATCTACGAGTTAATCATAGCAAGGGACCGTCCAATCAGTTTGAGTGTTCGACCTAGATACTGTTCGAGTCATCTACTGTTTAACATATGAATAAAGAAGGAATTTTGACGGGACCGAAGAACTAGTTCGAGGCATCTAGGGTGTTCGAGGCAAGTACTGTTCGAGGCATCGAAGTTCTACTGTATTATTATAATGGTCAGTGATTATGGTGCATAATACATTGTAAACATATATATAATATATATATGTGTTATATTCATCAAGAGAAGGAGCCAAGTGCCCCCCTTACATTCCGTGTTAGCTTAAATAAGCAATGAAACCAGTTATCATTTATTTCAACTTGTCATCAGTAACACTCAAATACAGTTCATAACATTTATCAAATACTATCAATCAAATATAAGACAGTGAAAAAATATTTAACTATTATAATTGTTGTTAAAAGGTGTTATTGTTCTATAAATATTAAACAACTGGAAAATGCCTGTAAATTAAGTGCATTTATTTGATGAGCGCTTATTTTGTACTACAAACTACGAACATTCTTCAAAATAGTGATAATTCAATGATAAAGTATCTAAAAATACCAAAAGACTCTCGTAGTTGAACATTTGGCCAGAATGATTAATATTAAAAATAACTATAGTTAATGAATGGACGAGAGAACTTACATCTCCTGCCGAACATGCTGTCGGTGAAATTGTCGGATCCGCACACTCGGAACCAGCTGGACATATGGTACAAGAACTTGAACCCAGCGAGTCTGCATAGTAACCCGACGGACACTGAAATACAGGCATGTGAAACATAAAAATAAAGTTTTTCATATATGTAACAGGGTGAGAAAAATGTGCAACCATACCGGGGCTCGAAACTCACATTTGAAAGAATATACATACAATCAAAGCATTACTTTCAACAAGATAACAACCAATCAGAAAGGGGAACGCATAACAGCACCACTTTATAGAAACAACAGAGTATAAATCGAGGCACAACAAACAAGACTAACATTTACTTCTCAATAAAAAAGAAATTGGACCCAAGGGAAGGAACTCTGCCTTGTCCAAAGTATAAGGCTATTAGAGTTGCTCCCCTTGGATTGTGAATATGATACAACCATAATGTTACTATTTTTAATGTAGATCTGTTGTTTGTTACATTCACGCTTGAAGATGGATGTTCACCGACCATCACCCTCCTATGATGGGGATAATAAAGGGGCTATCTGACGTAGCTAAATAATTTTTTAAAAACAGCAACTAGACTTACATCTTTACATGTCTCCATGCCATATTCATCCTGGTATGTGCCTAGTGGACATTGTGTAGCAGCCGATGTCTTATCAGGACACTTGTTTCCTAAAAACACATCAATAAATATATACCGTATGTGCCCAAGTATTACATGCAGCTGTGTATTGGACGCAGGTAAAAACTGGGAGAAAATTCCAAGAAAAATAAGTCAGATGCAAAAAAATGCAAAAATAAAAACTAAGAATATGGCCATTTATGATCTACCCATCTGAGAGTTGGAAAATGTCTAAAGACTGTATTAAAGAAGAATCCTTTTTTTGGTTACAATTTAGTGTTGATATAAAAGCGTGAGCAATACTTGAAAGCATACGGTACTGTGAAATACGATACAATTTCAAGCATTGTTTAAGTTATTTAGTAAGCTGCAAAAAAGTCATTTGAAACCATAAAAATTATTGAAAGGCAGTAAGACCATATGGCTAAATAACGACAACATACATTGTGATAATGCGCTGGTACAGTAGAAGACTTTGCGTTATATCACAATCAATAATCATGGCTTAAAAAGGACAAAAAATGAATTGTGTAAATGTGCAGCTGAATGGTAGAGTAGATTTCACGACATATGGCCACATATCACAATCATATCTAAAATCCCTTGAGCCTAATAAATCACGAAAACCTGCATTTAATACAAATAATTTATAGAATATTTAAAATGGTTTTAAAATGATTGATATTGAAGAGTTCTACACAAGTGGCAAGACGTGCAGAAACTGCAGAAATGGCAGAACTATTGATAAGTAGGGGATAAGTAGGGGATAAGTAGGGGATTTGTTATTTAATATTCAACTTCAGGAAATTCAAGGTACACTTAAAATAGCAATATTTACTCTAGCAGAAATGAAGTGTCTATAGATATACACGGAGTACATAAAGAAACCCGCATGTTACATTTTCTCCGTAGGGCTACATGTGTTAGCACATAGCTTCGTTTGAAGGTCACACTGAACAATGAGTTTGGGTGTATTTTTGATTGTTAACACATTAAAGTTGCTGCAGAAGTCTGTTTCCAAACTTGAACTTTTCAGCCAATAATTCAAGGAAGAAATTGCTGATTGTGTTATTTCCTGGAAAATGCTCTTTTAACAACTTGCATTTAAAAACCTTCAAATCAAAGTCACATCTGAATACAGTTTAAGAATGAAAGACGAGATACCCGGGAACAAGTAGACACTAAATTGACTGGTATACATAGCACAGGAAGAAAATGGCAGACAAACCAAAATGACCGATTTAACATGTGCGTTTCTTTCTTTACTTAGTATATGATACACACTGATCAGATATATCACTACTTTGAAAACTGGGATGGCAACAATATGCCACAGTAAAGTAAAAAGTACTGAGTAAAAAACTATTTTCAAAATGTGTGTCCGCTCAGTTGACTGTACATTTACTCCCTATCATTGAGTCACAAGTCACTTAGCCCCAACACATTGGCTTATGACCCTCTCAGGTACCCATGCATAGACCTAGGTAAAGTAGAGGATTGTGAGTTATTCTATCTCAGAGAAAGTAAGCAGTAGCAGAAAAGGTCATCTCTCAATCACAAAGCACACATCATACCTCTAGGCCACTCTGCTCCCCATAAAGAAATGTAAGCATTACCTTCGAGCCAGCAGGACACAAGATTATGAACATTAATGTTTCAAACAATATTATGCCCAATGAGTTTAGAAGAAACAGGCAGACATATCGCTGGCTCTGTATGAAAAGGTTGTAAGTCACATTGATATTTTGAGAAAACAAGAAAGAACTGCCAGAAAACTATTCTTTACTTATGGAAAAAAAGCTTTTCCAACTTCAGTTTGGTTAACATGACCAATTCCGATTTTCATGAAAATAGGCTCATAACAAGCACCCTCTGATGCAGATTCCAAATATTTATGCGTCTTATAAGGTTGCAAGAAGCATTTTAAGCCAGCGATATGAGGAGGATGCCTTGGTTTAGCTTCCAATACCCTACACTTACCTTGAGCGCATTCTGTGCATGAAGTGTCTCCAGTGGCAGTCTGGTACCAGCCAGACGGACAGGCAACTTGAGCTTCTAAACCATCACTAGGACACTTGTACCCGGCGTCACAATCACTACATGATGTGCTTAAATTAGCAGCATAGGTACCAGCCAAACATTGTACAGGGCTGACTGTATTATCGGAACACTCGTACCCTGATGGACAAGGTATACATGCTTCCAGACCTCCGGTTGAGTAATATCCACTGCTACATGCTGACTCTGTAATAGGTCAATCATCCAGTGATTTTTTTCCTTCTTTGTTTGCTACGGTTAACAGTACCTTCCCAATTGGAAAAAGGCTATAATTTTCCCAAATTGGAAGGAAGAAATTCCCAATGAACATTTAGAAAAAAATAGTTTCAAAATCGGACATAAAATGACAAAGTTACAAACATTTTTGACAAGGGGTCAAGCATAAAAGTTTACAAAAACCAGTAAACAGTCACATGTTATCTCTTTTTCTGTTTTATTTGAGCTTTCTGCTTCATGAAAATTCCCAATTTCAAGTTGTCACGATGCGAAAATTCCCAATCTGAACGGACCTGGACCCTTTCCCAAAGAAGCGAAAAAAATCACTGTCATCAAACATTCAACATGGATTCAATAGTTCTGTTCAAATATTCTTATTATAACAATTTTATTATTTGACACACTAGGGATCAATAACATAATTATATATACACAATGAAACAATACAAGAAGAGTTTGTTGTCACAATTCCTGACAATATGCACAAGTAACAAGTATTCATCACATAAATAGTTCCATCTAATTCTACCAATAATTTGTTAATTTGTTAACAAGAACAAGTGTGGACAAACATTGACATCCGTCAGGACATCCAGACAGACAGATGTCCAGCACTAAATCAATGTGTATCCCCCACTGTATAACCACTTTTCTAATTGGTCACTTTTCAAACCCGAAATACCTTTAACTGTGATCATATTAACTGTGATCATATTATTTGATGGCTAAAATGCAAAATTTTCGCATGAATGACCACACATACTTTGGCACATGATTTTGATTTTTAATGCTTTGAGTGTTAGGACTTTTGTGTAACACGTTTGTGTGCAAAATATTATCAAACATTATAAGCACAGTTAAACGTATTAAGGGTTTGAAAAGTGACCAATTAGAAAAGTGGTTGAGTGTATGTGTGTAACTTAAATATACTGTCTGTTTGAGTCAGGTGTTGGTAAGTTCAGAAAATCATTAACGCAAAAAAATATTAACACATACTTGCTGTGGTAGTAGGACATTCGTATCCAGCATCACACGTAGTACACGATCCAGCACCAGATGATGTTTTATATGTACCAGCTCCACATTGAATACATTGTGTCTGACCAGCAGAACTATGAAAAGAGAAGATAAATAGAGAGACATATTAGTCAGTTATCTCCCCTTATTACTCTCTAAAACTACATTGGTCCTATCATGTGGATTACTCTGCTTTTATCCCTGTTTTGTATTAAAAGAGAAGATAACGAGAGACATCAATTTATGAGTTACCTCCCCTTATTACTCTCCAATAAGTGAGTTTTCTCCCCTTACTACTCTCAACTTCATCGGTCCTATCAAGTGGATTACTCTGCTTTTATCCCTGTTTTGTCGAACATTATCTCTTGACCTGGCCTATGACCCCGGTCTTGCTTATGACCTTGGCTTGGCTTATGACGCTGATCTTGTTTATAACTTATAAGTTGATCTTACAAAGTATAAGCTGCAAGGTATAGGCCAGAAACAAAATTGGGGTAATGTTTAACCACTAGGATATCAAGGACAGCCGCAGGATGAGGTAATCCTCTGGGTAGGACATTGTTATATTCAGGGCAGGAAGAGGTTACCCTCTGGGCAGGATGAGGCCAACCTCTGGGCAGGACATGGTAATCCTTTGGGAAAGGCAAGATTACCCTCTGGGCAGGAAGAGGCCAACCTCAGGGCAGGAAGAGGTTACCCTCTGGGCAGGACTAAGCAATCCCTGGACAGGACATGGTAATCCTTTGGGAAAGACAAGGTTACCCTCTGGGCAGGAAGTGATAATCCTCAGGGCAGGACTAAGTAATCCCTGGGCAGGATGAGACAGATGTATATATATATTACCTGTATTCTCCAGCAGGGCAGGATGACGGGGCAGCATTAACATTGGGACATTCTGAACCAGCTGGACATTGTGTACAAGATGTCTGCGCTGTTTGATCCTGATATTCACCGTCAGTACATGGTAAACACGAGTCCAATCCTGCCGTACTATATTCTCCGGCATTACAATCTACAGCAGCGCCATCTACATTAGGACACGACTGACCTGAAAGATAGGTAAAGGTAACATTGTTATTTTTAGTGCGAACCAGATAGGGTTAGTTTGATGGTTCTGTCAATGTTTTTACTAGGTACAAGTTTTAAATGTTGGTACATTAAATGAAACAAGTCATTAAGAATTGCGAGCAATACTGTACATGTATTCTGTATGCTATATGATATATTCCTTAAAACACTTGAAAATTATGACCACTTATATAATTACAAATACATTTATAATAACTATGTGAAACAACCACTACTATAGACGTTCATATGTTTAAATCTTCTCTTGTTTATTGTTCTCTCTTTTCAGCATATTGTAGGGTTAACGCATGCTTTTTCCGGCTATAACATCTCCAGAGTCCCGAGGGACAGTTGGTGCCAAGCCCGCCAGGGCGAGGGCACCAACGCTCCCGAGGGACTCTGCATATGTTATAAAGCGAAAAAACATGCGTAAACGCTATTATAGCATACAAAACATCAATTAATGCGTTTGTATTTCAAAATAATGATATTTTGGCGGGAGATTTTGTGACGATGTCGCGAAAACAAACGTAACGTCATACCAGTTATTGTTATGCACGTCGACTTCCGGTATCGGCAAATACCAAGAAAACATGGATACTGCCGGTTTGTTTAAATGTATAGTTTAAATATTTTAGAAAACTAATTAGTACTTATTAGTACTTAGAAATAAAATGGGAATAACTGTTCATATGAAGCTGTACAACCTTTATAGTCGCCGGTGCGGCCCTGAAATGAGCATACGTAAAACTGGACGTTAACAGCGCGTGAATCTTTATGTTTACGCATGGTTTTCGTCCCATTAACGTATGGGCAAAACCACCGTTTTTATGCTATAATATACAGTTATGTCAAAGTAATTAAATTACCAAATGTTAAGATAGTCTTTGCAAAAGCCCTATAGCTTGTCTGTAATTTATTTTTATGAGCTATTAAAATAAACTTTACCAAAAAAAAGAATTGCAAGCAATACAGAAGTCCCTTACTGGTTTGAAGGCATTTCCAATATTTCTGCTGTCATAGCAATTAATTCTGCAAGTTGTTCTACTCAAAGAGGAATCAAAATGTGTCATAAAAGTAAATATTTCATTGAAACTTTTAGAACCATCCCATTAACGGAATACTTAATGAATACGCTATAGTTGAATAAAAGAAAAGCTGACTCAGATCAAAGAGAATGAAGTAGTTCTCCAATAGTTCATGTGAACTTTAAGATACAATCAATTAGTGGAGTACCACTACCTGAATCTATTTGAACATGCATGTATTTGAACATGCAAATACTTGGAAGCAGGTACAGGTAATTAATATCAGGCCCAGATCTCCTGAAGCATCTCAAGTAGAAATCTCAACTCAAATTGAGATTTTGCAAAAACCGGAGCATAAATTTGAGATAAGTTCAAGTTCTTGAAATTTTACTATAATAAACTTGGAATAATGTATCAGTTTAGTAGTGCTTATTTGGAGTCTGGCCTCGTATGGAAATCATCTCAAAGACACATGGAAATATTTGAGATGAGATTTAGCTCAGATTGAGATGCTTCAGGAGATCAGGGCCTTGTATAGTCACACAATTAACCAATGACAAGGCTTAACTCCATTACTGACCTGCTGGGCAATCAAGACATGATGTCTGTCCGGTACTTGGTTGGTACTGGCCGGTGGTACACGCAGTTGGTGCGTCCATTCCATCAGACGGGCACTTGAACCCTTTCTCACAACTTGTACAAGTGGAAGCCCCAGCAGCAGCGTAGGTACCAGCCAAACATTCAGTGGGTGTAGATGTTGTAGCGGAATCACATTTATGTCCTGCTGGACATGTGGTGCAGGATGTGGCGCTGGCTGAGCTGTACAGTGAGGTTCCACACTGGGTTTGAGCTGTACTAGAACAATAGTACCCGGCAGTACATGGGATGCATGATGAGTCGCCGGCAGAGGAGTAGGATCCTGAAACAATAGGTAGCAAAATGTCAGAATCATCTCAACATGACAAATATAAATCACTGTAATCAGAGACCTAAATAATACTGAATCCAAGAAGTAAATAAATCTGTACTATGGCAACTCATGAAATGAGTCTCATTAATCAAGACATGGAAATTTAACAAAACAATACAGATTTTTATGTCAGCTAAGCATAGTGTGGCTGAAATGTGTACATGCCGTAATAATTAAATTGCTAAATGATTAGTTTTAACAATGGTAAAGCAGATATAAGTTTCAGTGTTTAATAAGAATTTAAAATAAGCAAATCATTAGCTTATAACTCTAAGAATTACAGGATTCCATTGCCCAACTTAAAAAGCACTAAGTCAGCACCTTCCTTTCTATTAAATATAGTTGACAGGGATTATATGTTATATGTTACATGTTATAGCCTGGTTCCCGGCTCAATATTACAGTATGATAGTACTGTAAGAGTACAGTAATTTTGGGGGTGGGAACCAGACTACAACCTGCACCACGAAACAGCCCAGTTGAAAAGGCCTGTTGTAAGTTTGCAGTCTAAACCTGCTCAAAGAAACAGCCCAGTCGAAAAGGTCTGTTGTAAGTTTGCAGTCTAAACCTGCTCAAAGAAACAGCCCAGTCGAAAAGGTGTATTGATTATAATAAATTACAAGATTTTATTGATTTTATTGATTTTATATTAAAATATTATAATTTAAGATATCAAAATTAATACACATGGAATACACAGGACTGTTACGAGCTACTCATCATAATGTGAACATATTGATAGACAAGCTGAAAATATAAACAGACTATCATAGCTTGAAAACAAAAATTATCAAACTGCTGTTTCATCTCAAATTGTGGAGTTTGACAAAATTTGTTTTCACTATTCAACTATGAAAACATTTTAAAACTGAGTTCCAAGAGCAATCTCAACACATAACAAGAGTTAGTTTATAAGTGCAACACACTGATGGCACTCCTCACAAGAGTTTGATCTCAAAACTCAGTTTTATAACAATTGATTCAAGCCAAAGGGGTTCAGCACATAAATCTACAATGATTAAAAACTGTTTTCAAAAATAGTTTTTTCCTTCTACAGTCAGATCTCGATACAACGACGCTGTGTGTTTCCAAGAAAAATGTTGCTGTAACGAATATGTCGGTATACTGAAATAATACAAAAAGCATTTTAATACTTTTACCCCCAAATTTGATGTCAGTATAATGAATTTATCAGTATATCGGGTGTCGTTATATCGAGATCTGACTGTGCTATATTTTATACCATATAGTAGAAGGAAACATTTTTTTTTAAAACAGTTTTTAGTTGTTGTAGGCTTATGTGTGGAACCCCTTTGATTCAAACAGCATCTTTCTAGGAAGCAATCGTGCTTGAGAGTGAAAGTTGACACTTTGCTTTGAACTCATATATATATTGTGCTTGTGTCTATCAAAAATATCTTAACAAACAACATGACACAAAACAAATTAATAAACAAACAGTAAATAACAACAGGTAACTGTATCATTAAAAAAAAATTTTAACAGAAAATGATTTACATTTAAAATTTCTTTTACACTTTATTGATTTAAAAATAAAATACTGTTAATTATTTTTTATTTTGTTGTTTCTTTTTGATGAAAAATCATTGAAAAGGATTTTGAAAGAAAAATTACAGAAATTCTTTTGCATTTGGTTTCTATCATTCTTTAATTAATTATGATGAAAAATGAATTTCTGTAAAAAAAAATTTCTTGATGAAACAGTTACCTGGGTAAATTATAAACAACACTTATCCCATGCTAATAGTTGATTACAAAATTGCACACAGTTAATAGGACATGCATTTACACCTATGACATTGTTATCATATTAATTAATCCAATTACTACATGGATGTATTCTAATATCAAACACTACACAAATTACTGAAAAAAATATTATAAAATTACCACCAATACAGTTTGTGTCATAACATCATACAATACATACATGTTAACTTGTTGTTATGTTAAGCCCGTCCACCCCTTTGGAGGTATGGGCCGCCAACAATACATACATGCACTAAAAATAGTTTTTTAAGGTGACAGTTTTTGCATGTTTTCAATACTCATGACTTCCCCAAAAAATGGTCAGAAAGACAAATGTCCCCCCTAATAGATTATCCCTTTTCCTCAAAACCCCTTTATCCCAAAACCCCTTTACTTCAATACCCTTTACTTCAAAACCCCTTTACTTTAAAACCCACTTACCTGAAACTTCCTTTACTTCAAAACCCATTTACCTGAAACCTCCATTACTTCAAAACCCCTTTACGTCAAAACATGTGGATTATTTTTAAAATTCCAGAAAAGAAAGTCAAAAGTATCAAAAAACTCAACAAACCCTCGCTTTTTGTGAGTGAATCAAATAAATGTATATACAATGATTAATGGATAAATATAAAAACTGAAAACTTCAAAAAAGACAAAGTCAAATAATGAGTGTTCACACAAATTAAGCATTAACGTTATAATATACAACAGAAACATCAACAAACATGCCACAAATAATAACAATTTGTATGATCTAGTTGTACACAAAGTCAAATAATGAGTGTTATATAAATTATACCACCAAACGTCAAAAAAACATGCAACAAATGATGATGATTTGTGATTTGTTTGTACCTGGACTGCAAGCAGTACAGTCAGCTTGCCCTTCAATACTGTAATAGCCATCAGGACAGTTTCTCATTGCTCCAGGGTCAGAACAGTTCTTTCCAGCGGGGCACTCGTCACATGATCCCGCTCCTTCATTGCTATAGTAACCAACAGCACACGCAGAGCAACCAAGGACGCCATCAGGACTAAAGGTGCCGGCCGCACAGTTCACTGGATTCACTACATCTGTACAGTCCAGACCCGCAACACAAACAGCACAGGTTGCAGAGCCAGCAACGCTCGTTTCACCAGTTGGACAGTTTGTGCATGTATAATCTCCTTCGCTGCTAAATGTGCCAATTGGACAATCAACGATGGCCCCAGGATCGGTACAGTTCTGGCCCGCAGGACAAATTATACATATCCCCGCGCCTTCATCGCTGTAGTAGCCAACAGGACATGCAGAACAACCAAGGACGCCATCAGGACTAAAGGTGCCGGCCGCACAGTTCACTGGGTTCACTACATCTGTACAGTCCAGACCCGCAACACAAACAGCACAGGTTGCAGAGCCAGCAACGCTCGTTTCACCAGTTGGACAGTTTGTGCATGTATAATCTCCTTCGCTGCTAAATGTGCCAATTGGACAATCAACGATGGCCCCAGGATCGGTACAGTCCTGTCCCGCCGGACAGATATCACATGACCCGGCTCCTTCAGCGCTATAGTAACCAACAGAACACAAGGAGCAGCCAATGATACCAAGAGGACTAAAGGTACCAGCTGCACAATTCACCGGATTTGTTGCTATAGTACAATCTAGACCAGCAGCACATTCAGTACAAGTTGAGGAACCAGCCACACTAGTTGATCCAGTAGGGCAGTTAGTACATCCACTATCCCCTTCACTGCTAAAGGTGCCGACACCACAATCAGGAGGTTCCGATCCCGTCACCGCAGGATCAGAACAATCCTTTCCAGAAGGACAAATGATACACAATTCTGATCCTGATACACTAAAGTAACCAGAAGCACACAAAGAACAGTCAGAGACACCTAGAGGACTGAACATTCCAGCTGCACACGGTGTCTGAGTACTAGCATCCGTACAGTCATCACCACCAGGACAATACAAACAAGAACTTGATCCGGCAGTACTATATTTTCCTTCAGCACAAAGTGTGCATCCAAAATGTCCTTCCAAACTATAGAAACCAGCTTCACAGTCCTGTACGCCAGTGGTTAAGTTTGAACAATCTTTTCCCGCCTCACATACAGTACAATGATCTGCGTTAGCATCACTATAATATCCAGGGAGGCAGTTAGCACATCCAATCCAGCCTGCTTCACTGTAGGTATTAACAGAACAATCCTGGGGGGTAACAGCATCACTGCAATATTGTCCAGCAGCACAAATGATACACACACTAGCATCTAAAGCGCTGTAATATCCAGGTAGACAATCAGTACATTCAGCATCACCTTCCTCGCTGTATGTTCCTGCAGGACATGGTGTTGGTGTTGCTCCTTGGTCCGTACAATTCTTACCATCCAGACATATATCACATGAAGCAGCACCGTCAGAGTCACTGTAGTACCCTGTAGGACAATCTGTACAACCACTCTCACCTTCTTTGCTGAATGTACCAGCAGGGCAATCTATAGGAACTACTGCAGGGTCAGTGCAGTTCTTACCTACCGGGCATAAGCTACACACCTCAGCACCAGCAGTGTGATTGTATGATCCACTAGGACAAACCTTACAACCGTACGAACCTTCAGTGCTGTATGTTCCAGCGGCACAGTCAGGAGGAGATAATCCAGTTACAGCTGGACTTGTACAGTCCTTACCTGGTGGGCAAATAATACAAATAGCTGCACTTTGAAGACTGTAGTATCCTTCAGTACAAGTTGCACATCCAGCCGATCCTTCAGCACTAAATGTTCCGGCAGCACATAACTGTGGTGAGCCTGGATTTGTACAATCATAGCCTGCCACACATAGTGAGCAACCCGACTGACCTGCCTCACTATACTGACCTGTTGGACAATTAGTGCAACCGTCATCACCTTCGTTACTGTAAGTACCTGCTGTGCAATCTATTGGTTCGATTGTTTGATCAGTGCAATCACCGCCTGCTGGACAAATTGTGCAAGATGATGCACCAGCCAGACTGTAGTGTCCTGCCAGACAACTAGTACATCCATAATCACCAAGCTCACTGAACTTTCCTGCAGCACAGTCTCCTGGTACTCCGGCAGAACTTGTACAATCTTTGCCAGCTGGACATGTGATACAAGATGAAGCTTGTGCCTCACTGTAAGTACCAGGTGAGCACACCGTACAGCCAGCATTGCCCTCAGCACTGAACGTTCCTGCAGCACAGTCTCCAGGTACCCCGGCAGAACTTGTACAATCTTTGCCAGCTGGACATGTGATACAAGATGAAGCTTGTGCCTCACTGTAAGTACCAGGTGAGCACACCGTACAGCCAGCATTGCCCTCAGCACTGAACGTTCCTGCAGCACAGTCTCCAGGTACCCCGGCAGAACTTGTACAATCTTTGCCAGCTGGACATGCGATACAAGATGAAGCTTGTGCCTCACTGTAAGAACCAGGTGAGCACACCGTACAGCCAGCATTGCCCTCAGCACTGAACGTTCCTGCAGCACAGTCTCCTGGTACTCCGGCAGAACTTGTACAATCTTTGCCAGCTGGACATGTGATACAAGATGAAGCCTGTGCCTCACTGTAGGAGCCAGCAGAGCATAAGTCACATGTAACTGAGTATGTAGGGCTAAATGTTCCTGCTAAACATGATGTTGGGTTTGAAGGATCAGAACATTCCATCCCAGCTTGACAAGGAGTACATGTTTCTGCACCTGCCTCGCTGTACCAACCTGTATGACATAGAGAGCAATTATAGGATCCTGCAGCACTGTAGTAACCAGCTGCACAATTTGTAGGAGATAGAGAACTATCAGGACATTCCATACCAGCTGGACAGGTTGTGCAGCTACTTGCCCCTGCAGCACTGTAAGTACCAGGTGAGCACACCGTACAGCCAGCACTGCCCTCAGTACTGAATGTCCCTGCAGCGCAATCTCCAGGACCTGATCCCGAATCTGCTGGGTCGGCGCAATCTTTTCCATCAGGGCATTTGATACAAGTGGATGCACCTTGTGCACTATAATAACCTGAACTGCAAGCTGTACATCCTGCTGAACCTTCTAAACTATAGGTACCAGCAGCACAATCAGATGGATTGGTTCCCGTCACTGCTGGGTCAACACAATCACTTCCTGCTGGACATATTGTACATACTGCAGCTCGAGCCTTGCTGTAATATCCTGGGGAACATTGATGGCAGGATAACTGACCAGCCCCACTATAAGTTCCAGCACTACATGGAACAACGTTGGAAGTATCGGAACAGTCATCACCATCGGCACATTGTGTACATGAGGACGAACCTACAGCACTATATTCTCCCGCATTACAGTTTGTACATCCAGCATGTCCGGCTTCACTGTATGTATTCACCGGACAGTCCGGGGGTACTGTACCTGTTGTTACAGCTGAAGAGATACAGTTCTGTCCGGCTCCACATTGAGTACAGGAAGCAGAGCCTGCAATACTATAATATCCACTTAAACATGTAGTACATGTAGCAACACCTTGTGCACTCTCTGTTCCTGCTGGACAATCTGGAGGAGACGATACAGATGGGTCGGAACAATCTTCTCCATCTCCACACTCAATACACACTGCAGCTACATCTCCGCTATAGTATCCTTCAGCACAAGCTAGACACGCTGTGGTTCCTTCAGGGCTGTACCAACCTGCTGTACAATCAATCGGTTCAATTGTTTGATCTGTACAATCACCACCTGCTGGACAAATTATACAAGAGGAAGCACCTGCCAGACTATAATAACCTGTAAGACAATTAGTACAACCATAATCACCAAGCTCACTGAACTTTCCTGCAGCACAGTCTCCTGGTACTCCAGCAGAACTTGTACAATCTTTGCCAGCTGGACATGTGATACAAGATGAAGCTTGTGCCTCACTGTAAGTACCAGGTGAGCACACTGTACAGCCAACATTGCCCTCAGCACTGAACGTTCCTGCAGCACAGTCTCCAGGTACCCCGGCAGAACTTGTACAATCTTTGCCAGCTGGACATGTGATACAAGATGAAGCTTGTGCCTCACTGTAAGAACCAGGTGAGCACACCGTACAGCCAGCATTGCCCTCAGCACTGAACGTTCCTGCAGCACAGTCTCCTGGTACTCCGGCAGAACTTGTACAATCTTTGCCAGCTGGACATGTGATACAAGATGAAGCCTGTGCCTCACTGTAGGAGCCAGCAGCGCATAAGTCACATGTAACTGAGTATGTAGGGCTAAATGTTCCTGCTAAACATGATGTTGGGTTTGAAGGATCAGAACATTCCATCCCAGCTTGACAAGGAGTACATGTTTCTGCACCTGCCTCGCTGTACCAACCTGTATGACATAGAGAGCAATTATAGGATCCTGCAGCACTGTAGTAACCAGCTGCACAATTTGTAGGAGATAGAGAACTATCAGGACATTCCATACCAGCTGGACAGGTTGTGCAGCTACTTGCCCCTGCAGCACTGTAAGTACCAGGTGAGCACACCGTACAGCCAGCACTGCCCTCAGTACTGAATGTCCCTGCAGCGCAATCTCCAGGACCTGATCCCGAATCTGCTGGGTTGGCGCAATCTTTTCCATCAGGGCATTTGATACAAGTGGATGCACCTTGTGCACTGTAATAACCTGAACTGCAAGCTGTACATCCTGCTGAACCTTCTAAACTATAGGTACCAGCAGCACAATCAGATGGATTGGTTCCCGTCACTGCTGGGTCAACACAATCACTTCCTGCTGGACAAATTGTACATACTGCAGCTTGAGCCTTGCTGTAATATCCTGGGGAACATTGATGGCAGGATAACTGACCAGCCCCACTATAAGTTCCAGCACTACATGGAACAACGTTGGAAGTATCGGAACAGTCATCACCATCGGCACATTGTGTACATGAGGACGAACCTACAGCACTATATTCTCCCGCATTACAGCTTGTACATCCAGCATGTCCGGCTTCACTGTATGTATTCACTGGACAGTCCGGGGGTACTGTACCTGTTGTTACAGCTGAAGAGATACAGTTCTGTCCGGCTCCACATTGAGTACAGGTAGCAGAGCCTGCAATACTATAATATCCACTTAAACATGTAGTACATGTAGCAACACCTTGTGCACTCTCTGTTCCTGCTGGACAATCTGGAGGAGACGATACAGATGGGTTGGAACAATCTTCTCCATCTCCACACTCAATACACACTGCAGCTACATCTCCGCTATAGTATCCTTCAGCACAAGCTAGACATGCTGTGGTTCCTTCAGGGCTGTACCAACCTGCTGTACAATCAATCGGTTCAATTGTTTGATCTGTACAATCACCACCTGCTGGACAAATTATACAAGAGGAAGCACCTGCCAGACTATAATAACCTGTAAGACAATTAGTACAACCATAATCACCAAGCTCACTGAACTTTCCTGCAGCACAGTCTCCTGGTACTCCGGCAGAACTTGTACAATCTTTGCCAGCTGGACATGTGATACAAGATGAAGCTTGTGCTTCACTGTAAGTACCAGGTGAGCACACCGTACAGCCAGCATTGCCCTCAGCACTGAACGTTCCTGCAGCACAGTCTCCAGGTACCCCGGCAGAACTTGTACAATCTTTGCCAGCTGGACATGTGATACAAGATGAAGCTTGTGCCTCACTGTAAGAACCAGGTGAGCACACCGTACAGCCAGCATTGCCCTCAGCACTGAACGTTCCTGCAGCACAGTCTCCTGGTACTCCGGCAGAACTTGTACAATCTTTGCCAGCTGGACATGTGATACAAGATGAAGCCTGTGCCTCACTGTAGGAGCCAGCAGCGCATAAGTCACATGTAACTGAGTATGTAGGGCTAAATGTTCCTGCTAAACATGATGTTGGGTTTGAAGGATCAGAACATTCCATCCCAGCTTGACAAGGAGTACATGTTTCTGCACCTGCCTCGCTGTACCAACCTGTATGACATAGAGAGCAATTATAGGATCCTGCAGCACTGTGGTAACCAGCTGCACAATTTGTAGGAGATAGAGAACTATCAGGGCATTCCATACCAGCTGGACAGGTTGTGCAGCTACTTGCCCCTGCAGCACTGTAAGTACCAGGTGAGCACACCGTACAGCCAGCACTGCCCTCAGTACTGAATGTCCCTGCAGCGCAATCTCCAGGACCTGATCCCGAATCTGCTGGGTCGGCGCAATCTTTTCCATCAGGGCATTTGATACAAGTGGATGCACCTTGTGCACTGTAATAACCTGAACTGCAAGCTGTACATCCTGCTGAACCTTCTAAACTATAGGTACCAGCAGCACAATCAGATGGATTGTTTCCCGTCACTGCTGGGTCAACACAATCACTTCCTGCTGGACAAATTGTACATACTGCAGCTCCAGCCTTGCTGTAATATCCTGGGGAACATTGATGGCAGGATAACTGACCAGCCCCACTATAAGTTCCAGCACTACATGAAACAACATTGGAAGTATCGGAACAGTCATCACCATCGGCACATTGTGTACATGAGGACGAACCTACAGCACTATATTCTCCCGCATTACAGCTTGTACATCCAGCATGTCCGGCTTCACTGTATGTATTCACTGGACAGTCCGGGGGTAATGTACCTGTTGTTATAGCTGAAGAGATACAGTTCTGTCCGGCTCCACATTGAGTACAGGTAGCAGAGCCTGCAATACTATAATATCCACTTAAACATGTAGTACATGTAGCAACACCTTGTGCACTCTCTGTTCCTGCTGGACAATCTGGAGGAGACGATACAGATGGGTCGGAACAATCTTCTCCATCTCCACACTCGATACACACTGCAGCTACATCTCCGCTATAATATCCTTCAGCACAAGCTAGACACGCTGTGGTTCCTGCAGGACTATATGTCCCTGCTGTACAGTCTGTTATACTTGCTGGATTGGTACAGTCCTTACCGTCAGGACAGGCTGTACAAGTTGAAGCACCTGATGAACTGTATTCACCTGTAGATGGGAGCAATAAGCATGTCAAACTAGAAGTTTAGGAATGAACAATAAATAATACTGTAAAATAAGATAAAATTTGATGAAATGTGGTGAAATAACAAATTTTTGATGAAATTTGATGAAATGTGGTATAATGTGATGAAATGTGGTAAAAATTAATGAAATTTGATGGAAATGTAGTAAAATTTGATGAAATGTGGTAAAATGTGATAAAATTTGGTAAAATGAGATAAAATTTGATAAATAATGTGGTAAAACTTGGTGAAATTCGTTGAAATGAGGTGAAATGTGGTAAAATCTGCTTAAATGACGTGAAATGTGTCAAAATGGTGATATTCTGCTGAACAACTGCATATAAATCTACAAATGAAAGTTTATGTATAACATCAAGTTACATAATCACTCAGTAGGTAATTTTTATAAATGGCTTATTTTGTAAATTGAATAGTCGGTAGTTTTAAACTCTGTTAGTGTTACACAAGTCTTTGAAAAGCCATTGAGCTTGTTTGTAAATATGAAAATTAGCTATATCAAATAAAATATACCAAGACTGAAAATAATCATGAATATTAAAGAAACTTAAATTGACCAAACACAGTACTGCAACTGAACCCAGTATTCAATGACATTGGAACAAGAAATTTTGACTTTTCATTGAGTCACAAATTTTGGATAGAACACCTGTATGCAGTTTGTATGAAACTCTGAATAAAACCAAGTCAAAATTGCAAACAGCCTATAATTCAACATCATGGCAACTAACTAACTTAGCAATCTGGTAAAAAGCATCATGTTCTGCATAGAATTGATCTAACAAAGAATGTCTTAATTCGGAAAGATAACCATTGTACCAATCAGGCTATAAGATAAACTCTGAAACAATTGTGAATATACAGTGTACATAGGCTGGGATTTGGTGTGAACTATTACAATAGTTTGGTGTGGCCGTGGGTTTATTATTTGTGCCTGTCTGGTTTCTCTGATGCCAAAAAAAAAAATTGGGGGTTCGAGTAGTTTATGCAAAGATGGTGCTGGCGGGTTATTCGAAATTTGAGTCTATCTCTTAAACTTGCACCACAGTTGGTCATACAACCGAACATTAAGAAAATCCATTTCTTACAAATTTTCTTTTTTACAAAGCTTCAGAATCCAAGATGGTGTCCAATATGGCTGCCATTTTTTTTACAAAATCTACATGTAGTATAGGAGATCATGTTTGTATACAAAGGGATTAGTACCACCAGCAAGCTATTGGTGAATGGCAGGTTTTTATTGTTCATTCATCCAATAGATAACTGGTGGGCATGTTGCATATGAATACGGTGATCTCTCCTATTGGCTTGATCATAGTTTAACCAAGTTGGAAGTTTCTTCAGTCTCTAGTTGTCCTATTGTGACCATGGTATTAAGTGCCTATCAAGCCATGATGTTGATTAAATCAAACAATTTCTTACTGATCGATAATTTCAACTCATACAAAAATATCTTAGATATAAAAAACAAATGGACCTAGGCATTTAATATCAATAAATCTAGACCATTTAATGTACCGTTATCACGTTACTCTAATTACATTGCATTAATACATTCATACTCTTAATTGATTTTCTATTTATAAAATTGTATGTATTCAATATATAGTCGAGTGTCATACAGGTTGTATTTGTGTGGGTCTCTAGTATGATCATATTTCTGATCTGGAACAGCTATAAAGAAGGCAATATTTCGTTTATAATCATACTAGTTTTATAGTTAATGGTGAATGTTTATGGCTTTGACTCCTTTGGTGTGGGAAACTAGGTACAGTTATAAAATAGGCAATATTTCTGTAAATATGATGATCAATGGTCAATGGTGAGTGTTTATAGCTTTACACCATTTTGTGTGAGCAATATAGAGAAACATGCATTCTCTTATTAGATTAATAACCAACCCTTGGTGAATATAATGTATTTATCTGGTGAAAACTGCTTTGTAGACAACAGCCTTAGCGAATTTGTCATGATTTGGAATGATTTTGAATCTTTTGCGAAAAACTGTAAGAAAGTTTCTCGGTGAAAACACCTTACAACTGTCCCTACGCAGTCTCTAGGCAATTATTGCTATAACACATGGAAGAACTGTAGTTCAAGACTATAACTTGTTAGATAAATATAATAGATTGTACTATTGCAAAATATGACAAAATTTTAAGCTCCTGTTGGCAGTGTTTCAATGTTGACTTTCTGTGAACGTAAACCGGGTGGTATCCTAAAACAACATAATTAATCCCGGCACTTAACCAAATCAAACAGACAACTCTGTCATGTTACGTCTTCGGTCGAAATTTATGTAATCCTTAAAACTTGTAAAATTTAAATGAGATGACCAATCTTTCAACTTAAATTCTTTGCCAAAATTTATACAAAATGTCATCTTTTAAACTTGTTTTCATACTTTAGCCTGAGCTGTAAGAAAATAAAAATAAAAATTCATTATAGTAATTCATGATTTCTTACTTTGCTACATTTTTGTTTTTGAATGAAATTTAGTCTGAGCTAAAAGAAAATAATTAATATTATTATTTTCTTTTTTTTTCTTTTTTTTTATTATAATAATTCATGATTTCTTACTTTGCTACATTTTTGTTTTTGAATGGAATTTAGTTAACAGAAAATAAGTGTACTAGTGAGTACAGTTTATAAGCTGTATCAATTGTAAAATATTTTGAGATAAAAAATATGAATTTTCAGCAGACAATTAATAAAATAATTAAAATAAGAGCTTGATTATATATAGACAGTGATTTTTTTTCCTTCTTTCTTTGCTACCAGTAAACAGTACCTTCCCAATTTGAAAAAGGCTATAACTTTCCCAAATTTGAAGGGAGAAACTCCCAATGAACATTTGAAAAAAAATCATTTCAAATTCAGACATAAAATGACAAAGTTATGAACATTATTATTTTCTGTTTTTTTGGCCTTTCTGGTTCATGAAAATTCCAAATATTAAGTTGTCAAACTAAAATTCCCAATCTGAATGGACCCGGACCCTTTCCCAAATCACTGATAGAAATATGTTGAATTTGTTATGATGCGACACAAGTTTTGTAGGAGACGTAAACACGGGAACTCAGGTCAATAATACAAATTCAATATTCAATAATAATATTCAAACAAGATTCTAAACAATTTGTGCCACTCAGTACCAGAAGAGTTATTATCAAATGTTGTTTTATTAACTTACAGCATTTACAAAGAATCAAAACACTACAAAGAGAAAGGAAAAATAGCTTTCGCTATCAAACAGAAAACGCTGCCAACAGAATACCATAAATCTTTTTTTTTCATTACAGTTTTATTTTCGCTAATCTTCGCGAGGATGTTGACACGGCAAATCATTATTCTCGTAAACATTTCTCAATACAAACTCAGGAATGAATGTCAATGAGGCAAATCAAATATTCTCACAAAAAAATCTTGATTTTTTGTTTAAAAATCGCGAAATTACAGTTATGCAAAAATTAAGTGATTTACAATAAACTACTAGTGTCTTACCAGTATAGTATATTTTATTGACCAGCCCAGGAGTGGTCTCAATGCAAAGTTTATGGTCCTTAAGTGTGAAAAGCAAATATTCTACACAGGTTTCAATATCTTTTCATAAATAATTTATCAAGCTTTTTGTATTATAATTTAACGGTGTACACATTTAGAACATTTGATCTGCCTACTTTAACAATGAAGAGTCAAAGTACAATAAAATATTTACAATTTTAAAATATTTGTGTGAGGAAATTGCGCTAAAAGCCCTGACTTTAATGTTTATTTATTGTTTTACACATAAATAAAATATAACCATTAACCATTAACAGAATTGCAGTGCAAACCTATTATCAATTAAAATTTGATTAGTACTATGCCAAAGAATTGTATTGTATTTAAAATGCGTTTTGTTGTATTGTATTGTGTTGTGTTGAGGTGTGAGGTGGCTTGTTTTTTATGTTTTCTGTGCTCAGCTGGTTAAGTTGAGTGCTGCCTTCACTGTCCAACTTTATATTATTTTTTATATTGTAGTGTTGTGTGGTGCAGTGTAGTATACGTTTGTGTAGCGTAATGTAGTCCTTATTAATGTAGTGTAGTATATTGTATCATATTACATAGGATCAATTGATGTAGTGTAGTGTATTGTATCATATCACATAGTATCAATCGATGTAGTGTAGTGTATTGTATCATATTACATAGGATCAATCAATGTAGTGTAGTATATTGTATCGTATTACATAGGATCAATTAATGTAGTGTAGTGTATTGTATCATATTACATAGGATCAATTGATGTAGTGTAGTTAATGTAGTGTAGTGTATTGTATCATATTACATAGGATCAATTGATGTAGTGTAGTTTATGTAGTGTAGTGTATTGTATCATATTACATAGGATCAATTAATGTAGTGTAGTGTATTGTATCATATTACATAGGATCAATTAATGTAGTGTAGTGTATTGTATCATATTACATAGGATCAATTGCGGCCTATTGAAAGAGTCTGACAAATTTGTGACTGTGACTTTCCACTATCTCCCATCTTATACAGTATGTGATCATGTATATTCTTTACACAGTAATATATAGAATAGTACCAAGGTGACAGGTTATATCATTATTAAGTACGAGCATACCTGGGGCGCAGATCTGACAAGAAATGTCACCAAGCCTGCTATACCATCCTACCGGGCATTCAGTTATACCAAATTGCTGCAAACTTGTCATATTAGTTAAATCAACTTCACCTTGGACACCAGCTAACGCATTAGACACAGAGCAAGTCATTCCCTCTGGACAAAGGGTACAGTTAGCAGACCGTGTGAGGCTGTATGTTCCTGCTGGACATCGGGTACAAGACGTGTCACCGGCCTCACTATACCAGTACGCTGGGCAGTTAGGCAACATGGATATAACATCGTCATTGACTGTGATGTTTGATGTATTTAGTAGAGTCAAGCTACTACAGTTTTTACCTGGTGGACACATGATACACAAGCTAGAACCAAACAAGCTGTATAACCCCGCTGGGCACGGCAAGCAGTCACTTGTACCCTCTGGGCTAAATGTTCCAGGTCTACAGGTAATAAAGTCAGTTACATTCAGGTTTGGTATACAAGCCACACCTGGAGGACAAGTGGAACAATTCCCCATACCTGTACCACTGTATTTTCCATCAGGGCAGGGCAAACAGGGACCCGTACCTATAGGACTATACATACCAGCAGGGCAAACATTTAAATCATCCCCAATAAGTGCTGGAGTGGTGCAGTTTCGACCACTAGGACACAGCTCACACTCTGTCCATCCTACTCCACTATAGAGACCGTCTGCACAAACAGTGCAGCCTAGTATTCCTTCCCTACTGGACGTACCGGCGGGACAATCCGGCAAGGGTTCGTCCATGTCGGTACAGTCTTTACCCGCCGGACATATGGCACAAGCTCCGTACCCAGCAGTACTGTAATACCCAGGAGCACAGGCTAAACAACTATCCATACCTTGACCACTGTAAGTACCCGCTGGACAAAGGGTCAAGTTGCTGCTGTTTTCACAGTTGTATCCATGAGGACATATTGTACAGAACCCTTCACCTTGGTTACTATAGTAACCTGTCGGACAATTGATACAATAGGTTTCACCTACACGGCTGTATGTTCCAGCCAGGCAAACCACTGGGTTATTATAACTACACTCGTAACCTGATGGACAAAGGGTACAATTGTCAGCTCCTCCTAGACTGTAGTAACCATAAGGACAATTTTGACATGAACCAAAACCTTCATGGCTGAATGTACCAGCTGGACAATCTGGTAAATCAGTGTCATCCGATGCTTGATCACTGCAATCTTTTCCAGCAGGACAAATCAAGCATCTCTCAGACCCAGATGAGCTATAGTAACCAGTCTCACAATTTGAACACAACAAGTCTCCCTCTTTGCTAAAGGTGCCAGCATCACAATTTATTAACCATATAAGAAGGGAACCACCAAAATCTATCACCTTGCAGCTCTTTCCAGCAGGACATATTTGACAATTTATGGAACCCGGCGCGCTGTAGTGTCCAGAGGGGCAAACCTGACAAGATGGGAAACCAGTCCCACTGTAAAATCCTGCATCACAGTCTGGTAAATCGGAGCCCGGCTCAGGAAGAACTGAGCAGTTCTTTCCTGCAGGACAGACCTGACATGCACTGGAACCGATCGTGCTATAAAACCCAATATCACACGGGTAACAAGTTACATCACCGATACGACTGAAATACCCGGCAGGACATAGATCAGGCTGGGAACCATCTATAGAAGTACTGCAGTTTGTACCAGCCATACACACCATACAAAGTGGGGAACCAGCTGGACTAAAATATCCTAATGTGAAACATACAACAATTAACTTCTTATCAAGAAACATCTGAGGATTCAATAAAAAACACTTAAATACCGAATCCAACCAATTAACGATTTTCAACATTACAATGCAATGGAGATAACCTTATATGAACTTATTTACAGAACAGAGAATTTTGTAATGGATGTCCTGGTTGAAAAATCATTGATTACTGAACACAAAACTGAGATATCGGCTTAGGCTATTGCCCAATGTACCGCAAGCACAATCTGTAAAACCACATACTTTTGTTGGTATTAAATTTTGCGGAATTTGAAAAAAATACACTTTTCTGGATTGCAAAACATGGAAGGATAAAAATATGTTATGTATTTGACAGTTCAAAAATACACTTTCCTGGATTGCAAAACATTGAAGGATAAAAATATGTTATGTATTTGACAGTTCAAAAATACACTTTCCTGGATTGCAAAACATGGAAGGATAAAAATATGTTATGTATTTGACAGTTCAAAAATACACTTTCCTGGATTGCAAAACATGGAAGGATAAAAATATGTTATGTATATGAGAGTTCAATAAATCGTGGGCATAAGATCTTGTTGTCAAGTTAAACAATAAATTCAAAGAATTTTTTTTAAAATCCCTCGAAAAATAATGATTTTACAGTACATTTAACACCGACTTTAAATGAACACTGTGAGAGTTCCATGTTATACTTAATGTAACCCCCAAACCTCTACCCCCTAACATCTACTCCCTAAACCTCTATCCCCTAACATCTTCCCCCTATATACCTCTTAGTTCATATGTCATTCCTATATCATTCCGTCAAACCATCGATAGATCAGATGATATTATACAGATACATGTCGACAAAAAGAAGATCCAACAATGACAATGACTTATATCCCTATAGCATACATTCATATAGATACCTGCTGATTGTCAAAACATGATAAAACATTCTTAAACAATAAATAAATTATATTAAAATGTTCAACTGCCAAAAAATGATGATACAGTTTAAAAACAATTCATATATTTAACATGATAGATGTCCTGAAAGAAGAATACCAAAAACCTGATATAATGTATTCAGTATTACCACGGACCAATTTTAGGCATGCTCCTGTATGACTTAATTAATAAGTATGGCATGCAGAGACATTTCGAAGCCTTACAAAAAGGGAGACAACGCCTAGCCACCCACGCAAAAGGCAGATACAGAAAATACTATCCGTATCCTTCAAACAAGATGTTTCAAGTAAGCCTGTATACAATCTCATTAAAAGCATACCCTAACATTTGCTCCATTCCTTTACGCTATTAGAAATCTGACTACACCTCGTAAGAGGTCATGTTCAAATGACCTTTCTGTCGCATAATGACGTCACATAGCCTCGGCAGTCTTTCACCTCACTTTCAGATTTGTGAAAGAAGCGATTTGATTGGTTGTCGTAAAGTTCACATCGACATGACCCTGTACGCAGTGACGTTAGATGCTATATCAGCGTAAAGTAGTGAAGCGTAATAAGGGTCTAATTTTAATGAGATTGGCCTATACACCACCTCTCACAATGACTGACACACTGAAAAGAGCATATGATCATAAAGGGAGGTAATTGCAAATGACTACACTGATATGAAGTATCAGGGGAGACTTTTTAAAGCCACCACCTGTAAGTCACTGTCCTCGGGCCACCTGAAAGAAAGCTAATATACACCTGGAAAACAACAAGTTTATTTAAATTGCATATGTTGGTATGCAGAATAGCAGTAACATCAATGATCATAAGGTTATACATGTATAATACTAATAGGTATTACAGTAGAGCTTTGATGCCTCAAACTGCTGTCGGACAACAAAAATATTTCAAGCCAACTATTTGTTCGAGGCATGAACTGTATAGTAGTACATCATTATTTTGCTGGTACCGAAGAAACTGTTCGAAAATTCTAATGTGTTTGAGGCAAAATAGTTAGAGGCAATTGTACTGTATACGAGATTATCATAATTTTGCCAGGACCGAAGAAACTGTTTCACTCAGATGTTTCTAGGGTGTTTGAGGCAATTCTGTTTGAGGCATCAAATATTTACTGTATCAGGTAGATGAGACCAATCTTCATGCTCAGAATTAATCAATTTAATTAATCATATATTAATTAATTATCTAATCTATATCCATGCATATGTATATTTAAGTTGGTAATTGCCTTAATTACTTCCATGCAGATATGTTATAGTCATGACATATTCATTAATTATTTGCTATTCTAACGCAACCAGCACAACTTGTGATTGTGCTTTATTCTATGATAAAGAAGATTAATCAGTTATAATAACCTATCATGGAAATGACAAAATTTGAGATGAGATTTAGCTCACATTGAGATCCTTTGGGAGATCAGGGCCGAAGGTCTCGTGTATAAGGTTAAGAGTTACGAAAGAAGGTATGGAAACACATTATTACAGTATACATGGGGAGCAAACTTGGGTAATAATTAATTTATTTACGTGTGTTCCACTTACTTTAACTCTTTATTTGTAATTAATCTTTTAATACGTAAGAACATAATATATTCATATGTAAAAAGTCTCATGGCAGGAAAATTTATAAGGTATATCATTTACAAAATATTCTGCACTTCAATTTTGTACCAAAAATGACCCTTTTTCAGTACAAAGTTATTTTTTTTAAATATTTAATGAAAATAAATTAAAGGTTATTCCAGACAACACAACAAACCCCAACGCTTTTCAACATCTATAAAAAAATTACTTTTCAACAATAATAAAAAATATACTTTTCAACATTTATAAAAAATTACTTTTCAACATATATAAAAAAAACTTTTAAACATTTATAAACAAATCACTTTTCAACATTCATAAAATTTATTTATAATAGAAGCAAATACTGGTGTGAAGAGTTGAATAGGATGAATACAGGTCAATGATTATACTCATAAACTTTTTTGATATTGACAATTTTCGAAAGAGTAGTACATTGTATTGGGATAAAAATTTTGGACAAATGTATACATATATTTCTGGGAAAGACCAAATATACCAAAATTCATTGAACTTTTGACATCAGAAAATCATCATACCATCAAGCAGCTGTCAGTTTATGTATTCAAAAGTTTTAAATTACGCGACTGTACCATATTTGTGTAACCATGTGGACGCTTTTCTCTGTTATATTGTTTCGTTCATATAGTCATTAATTTTGTTGAAAAATATAATACTGCCATTACCATCCAAATAATTCTGAGCATGCTTTAAACCACATTTTCTATATATACTGTATTATATCATTTGTGTTTATGTACATATATGTAAACTGCTGGGCTTCAAGCCTTATGTTTGAAATAAATATCTATCTATATTTTGGTGTTAAACCAGTCGGCAAGTAGAATTGGCAAAATTCATTTCTGTTTAAACATGATGCATGTTTATTCTTAGACCAAATAAAAAAACAACATCAAAATAAGGTAAAAAACATTAAATGTATAGTGTGCGTCTCCCACTTACAAATCATGAAAACCCCTCTTGAGAGTCGAAAGGTTGGGAAGCATGTAATAAATTAATATGCTATCAGAAAAGTTGACAGTCATGTCACCCAGTTGTGTTATGTTAATTTGGCAATTATAATATGGCTCTATAATTATGTAAAACTGTTGTATCAGAGTTTTGGTATAGAAGTATTTAAGGTCATTTCCACACTAATGCTAGAATTACGATATTGGACAAACTATTAAATACGATTTATACGTCCGATAAAGTACAAAAATTTCAGGGGTATTTCACAATAATTTTATCAATATTGGCCACAGCATTGTATTTATTTATCAACTACTCTAAGATCCACCATGTTTTAAATAATTATTTAAGTTTCTTTTGTGTGCAATACAAAGAAAGATCTATAGAACGCTACCCTTATGTTTTAATTGGCAATATTTAAAGTCAATACATACCAAATTATACAAAAGATGAACTCGTATTTGGATTTATGTTGAAGTACAATTTGTATCGAACTACGTCACGAAAGTGTCATGTATAGAGGTGATATTTTTAGCACCATATCGGATCTGAAGAGATTATATCGAGTGCTGTACGAAATGTGGTCAGGAAAAAATATATATATAAATATTAATCCTCTTAATTCTAGCATTGTCGCCTCCTTAACCCGGTAGTTCTATTAATGAAATGTCCAACATTGTAACACTTATTTTATCATTATTTTACACATTGTATATACTTTTGATAATCAAAGGTACATGGTGTCAAAATTATTTCCAATTTGTATCACATATATATTTTTGATAATTAAAGAAATACGGAGTCAAAATGTCCAATTTGTATCACTTATTTTTTAAAAAAATGACTTAACACATGAAACAATGTTAGACATTTCTACACTTTTTTAATAAGATTTATCATTGATATAAAAAAATAACACTTATTCTAAAACTTCGAAATTCTTTATAAAAATACCTTGTAACAATCAGAATTACCTTAACATTGATTACATAAACAACAACAAAAAATACATATGTACCATTTTATCAATTTTTCTTGGGTCTGAAACAGGCTAATCAGTTCAGACCAGGCCCCAATTCCACGACAAAACTTAAGTTATTGCTCAGCTGAGACTGCTATTTTAAATTTATTATATGACTACAATTATAGTCTTGCGATGTAGATTGCTACAGGAAACTGTGTATTTATTGCTAAATAATTATTTAGGAGGTGATTTTTGAACGAAAGGTTCATAGAAATCCAACAGTAATAAACATTTAAGAACTTCGTACTTGAGCTTGTTATAACAGACTTAAGTTTTTATTGCAGATGTTTATAACTTTAAAGCAAACATTTCTGTAAAAATCGGACTTATTATGAATTGGTCTATTAAATTGGCATCTAACTGTGATAAAACAATATATACAAGTATACTTGAAAGTCATTTAACCAATAAAATATGTTTTTAAAATAGCAGTCTCAGCTGAGCAATAACTTAAGTTTTTTCGTGGAATTGGGACCAGGAAAAATAATATTAATTAAAGAACTGTTTAGTTTCTGACAAAAAGACAAATATTCAAAAATCCAGGGGTGTTTAAAATTCAATGGTTTTAACAGTTTTAAATATTTGTTTAAACAATTTTATACCAGCAAAGTTAAATAGGTTAATACTATAACTACCTGAACGGGAGGTCAAGAATAATGAAACTTCAGGGTTTGTGTATTGTTAATACCTAGAGTACACATTCTTTGTGGTGTGGTCATACCATTTGTCAAACTATGGAATTATTCTTGCCTATAAGTGGTTTCAAAAATTGTAGACATTTCCATTTAATATACATTCTTACCTTACTGAAATGCAAAATTACTGGCTATTCTAGACAGAATTTGACCTCTAAGCAGAAACCTTTTGGGTATACACTTTACAAAGTCTATAGCTAAAAGTGCAGTCACATCTCAAAACTCGTTTTCGATCTTTAGTCATGTGACCATGCAGCCATATGACCCGACAGCGGTACAACTTGAGTCCACCATACAATATTTGATTCTGTATACTGTTGGTTAATTATTGCAACACTAACATGGAAAAACAATTAGTAGTCGAACATTTAAATAGGCGACAGTCACCTAAATTTAGTCAACATTTAAATAGGCGACAGTCACCTAAATTTAGTCAACATTTAAATAGGCAACAGTCACCTAAATTTAGTCAACATTTAAATAGGCGACAGTCACCTAAATTTAGTCAACATTTTAATAGGCGACAGTCACCTAAATTTAGTCAACATTTAAATAGGCGACAGTCACCTAAATTTAGTCAACATTTTAATAGGCGACAGTCACCTAAATTTAGTCAACATTTAAATAGGCGACAGTCACCTAAATTTAGTCAACATTTAAATAGGCGACAGTCACCTAAATTTAGTCAACATTTTAATAGGCGACAGTCACCTAAATTTAGTCAACATTTAAATAGGCGACAGTCACCTAAATTTAGTCAACATTTAAATAGGCGACAGTCACCTAAATTTAGTCAACATTTAAATAGGCGACAGTCACCTAAATTGAAATTTATTCTTGCCAAGATCAGTTATAAATACAAGTACATTCTACAACAGCACAATTACACTATTACCTTTGTGTTAAAATTAAAATAAGTTATACCGGTATGTTAATTAAAGCATTGCGTGCCTTGCTTTCAAAGTGTTTGAGGCAATTATCTTTTTTTAATTACCAAACTAAAGGTTGACTAAGGTAGACTGTTTAATCAGATATATCGAAGATATGTTAAAGTACCGGTATACATCCAAGGAATGAAACTAGAAAAATGGGTTTCAATTTAAATGTCTATAACTACTTTGTGTATGTTTAAGACGTTAAAAGATATTGAAAAATTGAGGAAGCATGTTTATCTCAAGTTATAATATATTTACAAACTGAATTCACAATGCAATGGATCGTGATTGAAATCAATGGGAGAATGCCAACATTATAGAGACCAAAGAATGTCGTTACAACATGTCTAGTACAACAATCATAACATGTAATTGCCTTCTTTCACTAAAAATATATTTAAAAATATCTTAATTTTAAGATAAATTCTTCCACACAAGATTAAGAAGTCAAACACAATTTCGATTGGAATTAAAATCGGACCATGATACAAAAAAATATTCAAGTTTCGGCTAAAAAATTATGCAACATACTTCTATACCAAAATTCAAGTTACAACATTTCAAACCTTAATCCCAAAAAATATGTATTTCTTTTCCCAAAATTTATTTAATATAATAATAATTGTGATTTTTCTTAAAATATATTATTTCTTAGAGGTTAAAAAAAATTGTTGATTGATAATTCTTAATTATTTTGTCTTTTTATCATAATTATGCAATGTTCCGCTAACCCATGCAAAATTATATCTAAGGACTGTGTCAATTATAAAGGTTAATAGCTCTCAAGTACTTTATGAAAATGGTTCAATGTGTGTAGAGACTATTGTAGTAACTACCCCTGAATAATGTATTAGATCTATACATACACAATTAACAAAATAATTAACCTACTTTTGCATTTGTGTTACTTTTGTGTACATCATATAATTTTCGCAATTCTTAAATACCTGATGCATACTTTTCACAGTATCTTTTAGTGGTCACATACATTTTTGTACATGATGCACAATTTTTGCATTAATTTTTAGTGGTCACATACCTGATGTACAGTTTGATGCAATAACTTTTAATGGTCACATACCTAATGCATAATTTGTACAGTACTTTTAGTGGTCACATACCTGATGCACAATTTGTACAGTAACTTTTAGTGGTCACATACCTGATGCATAATTTATGCAATAACTTTTAGTGGTCACCAACCTGATGCATAATTTATGCAATAACTTTTAGTGGTCACATACCTGATGCACAACTTGTACACGTGGTGGCACTTGAAGAACTGTAGGTACCAGCTGAACAGATTGTTTCGACCGTCTTATCAGCACAACTATAACCGGCTGAACATGAACCACAAGTTGTCTGACCGGTACTCGCCTGAAATTCACCGTCGGGACATTCCGTTGGGTTGGCCATACTAGAAGACGGGCATTTGTGACCTGAAAATTGGAGACAATTTAACAATAAAAACAGTATGATGAATTGCTCAAAGAATAAAAAAGACAATAAATTTTATCAGCGCTCTTTCTTGTATTATATATTGTTTACATAATGCTTAAATTCGAATATATCATGATGGCAAATAGAACAGTTGTTATCAGATAGCAAGCACTCCCCCCTTTTTATGTTCACACTGATATTATCTACTTGAATTAAGTAATATTTTTTGCACAAAACCATCTTAATTCTGACCATCAAAGGGTCCCGTCAATAAACTAATGATCTGACGTAGAAATCCAAACAATATGCAAAACAAGGCTTGGTTTCAACAGTACTGTTCATGTGAAGTTTCAATTGAATTCAACCATTCGTTAAGGAGAACAAACAGTCCAACTTCATGAGATCCATCCAGCTAAAAAGTTATTATTTGTTTCCACTCTACAGCAAAAACATTTAGACCTCTCAAAAATCATCGTATTGCAGGCAGGTGTCTTTCTGAGGCATAATGCACAATCATGAGACACACATACATCCCTACACCAAAACTCTGTCCCAAACATAGATCGTAAAATTAAACATATGAAATTTCAAATGACAATAACTCAGTCAATACTTTATATTTTCTTATGATATAATTTTTATTTTCTGCAGAATTAAAGAATTCATTATTTCTAGTGTAGCAAACCAGGATTTCTGGATTGTCCCGGAATAGGGGGCCTTATTTGTGGTAGGTAAATAAAAGCTTATACTACAAACCTGCGGGACATGTGACACACGAGGTACCATCTGTGCTGTATGAACCTGAGCTACATGTATCACAACCAGTCTGTCCAGCATTAGGCTCCTCACCAGCATTACAATTCTGTAATATAAACATTATGTTACAATTACAATATGGTTACAGTCAGATCTCGCTATAATGACACCCGATATACTGACAAATTCATTATACTGACATCAAATTTGGGGACAAAAGTATTAAAATGCTCTTTATATCCATTCAGTAAACTGACATATTCGTTACAATGACATTTTTTGTGGAAACAAACAGCGTCATTGTATCGAGATCTGACTGTATTAATGATTTAGGCCACCAGCCCATAACATATTGTAAATTCAGACCCAGTTTTTAGCAATCATTCTCAATCCTGAAAATCCCTGTTACAAAGCCTAATTTCTAATTTTCGATATAAACAAAGAAGGGAAATTCATGATTCAAAAACCTGAAATTAGACACTGAACAGAGGTCAATGCTTAAATTTCAGTGAGGCATGAGCCTTTATGTGCCTCAGCATGGCCTTGTGGGAGACAACTATTACTGTAAAGTCACAGATTTTTATGCAAATTAAATTTCGTGAATTTTGATAAAAATGCATTTTCGTGGGGTCGTAAATTTGTGGATTACAAAAGATGAATGGATAAAACCATGTGTTGCATTTGGAAAGAAGATTAATCATTGGTATTAAATTTTGTGTTTAACTTGAACAACAAAATCTACGAAAATTTAACTCCCTTGAAAAATAATGATTTTACAGTATAAGACAAAGAATCGAGGACTAACCTGAGGTTCAGTAGATGTAGAGGAACAGAACTTCCCAGACGGGCAAGATGTACAGGTTGTTTCTCCATCCAGTGAGTATGTGGTCCCGGTGCAAGCTACGGGTGTAGACGAGGTAGAAGCACAGCTAGAACCTGCTGGACATGGTGTACACGATGCAGACCCAGCAGTACTATATTCAGTGGAAGCACAGTTAGAGCAGGTACCGCTGGTAGACTGACCGGTAGCAGAACTTGACGTTCCGGCAGCACATGGTGTTAGTGGTCCTCCTGTCCCGCCAGCACAACTGAAATAAAGTAAACATAAATAGATGTAAGCTTTGTTTTTGTTTTTTGCTTTTAAAATGCTGAGCATAGTCTTTATTTGTCAGTCAGCTTTCTGCTGAAATATGGCAGGCATATGAGTGCCTTCATCGGTATTTGAACCTGGGTCGCCAGATTAGACTGCAAGAGCTCTAACCACTCAGCTACAGAGAAACACATAGTCAGGATAATAATTTGTTCTGTGTGAGTCAGACTGTGAGTCCGGTGTGATTAATCTATCTAGACTTACTGTGATGCCATGACATGTGTCTAAGAAAGAAATGATACTTCGACCTCAAAACTATACACAGGGTGATCCAAAAAACATGTCCCACAAACAATGCTTAATAACTTTGGTAATTTTGGTATATTATCATTTTGTTCTAGAAGTAATTACTCACTATAACAAGACTGCGTTCAATAAACGCTTATGCCCCCTGTGGAAGCCTTGTCCATAAATAAGTCTAAGTCCAAAATTAGGTCAAGGTGAAGGTCAAAATGGGGTCAGGTGATACAGGTGTGTGGAGAGTGTTCATATACAACATCCATGCAAGTATGGAAGCTTTGTAGCAAGCCATATTAATGCTAGAAGAAACGGTCAATTTGGGTTAACCAGGACGGACGGACGGACGAACGGACGGACAGGTGAATCACTATATGCCTCCCGATCTATCGATACGGGGGCATAAAAACAATTATCTCTCCAGAGCCACAACCTCTATACTACAAAGTTCACGTTTCCCAAAACGATTTACCCTAGAGAGGTTGTACTGTATCTCTCTAGGGACATTTAAATACTGAATAAGGATGGTATTCTATTGATAAAATATGAATGTGATAAAAAAGTAGAATGATGTACAAATTTAAATCATTGAATATTTACTTCCTAGTTGGGATTTGTGTATCAGATTACGCATTGATCAACATCATTGATCAAATACAGTCAGCCCAAAGTTTACCCAAATTTATTTGCGTACGGCTATGTGCATCAGAGAGGCATTGATCAAATACAGTCGGCACAAAGTTTACCCAAATTTATTTGCATACCGCTATGTGAATCAGAAAGGCATTAAGCCTGTATTACATGCAGGAAGAATTCAGTTAATCCGGTGTACTTACATGATATGTGAACAGATTTACCCAAGATCTGAATAATTGATTAGTTCGTACATTAATTTTATTGTATGTGTACTTTACGGTCAATCAATAAATCCAATTAAATATCAATTAAGTTTATATATACTCAATAACTGGAACAAAATGTTATTGCACTTTTTATTACTTTGTTATACATGCCAGTTTACTTTACAATAAAATATACATCAATTTGTTCAAATAAAACAAACTCCAGTCTCCGTTCAATGTCATTTCAACCAGGAATCAATGATAACAATAAAATATAGACTTTCAAAATATCCTGGATTTCATTTGAAGTTGATTTGTATTTTTTCAGTGTTAGCTGTCTAGCTTGATATTTGACCAGCTTTTGACCACTTTAAAAACCAAAATAGGTACATTGGTAGCGCGTTTGTCTACACTGAATCGTTTTGTGAGCATAGGGCCTCAAGTTCAAATCCAACGTCAGGCTAGTTTTTTTCTTCTGATTTTCTTTTTTCCCATTTTTAGTCTATAATTTCAACGTTAATTTAAGGTAAGTCCCGTCTACAGACATAATGCGTGCTGAATATTAAAGTCTGAGTTAAGTTTGGAATCACTATCGCTATAATTGCCGGATATAACTGACCACAGAATCTAGACTAATACACAAGAATTTTCAGAAATACATTCATGATTGCATAAAAATTATAACTTCTCTAGTTGACAACTTCATAATTTATTAATGTTTTTATGGTTGGCCTGGGTAGCTGGGATTCAAAGTGAAGCATGTTCATACATAAATAATTATGTTTAATCTTCAGAAATACATAATCCAGACCCCTTTTGACACAAAGATTTAATCTAAAACCAAGCACTTATAATTTTCCCATCAACAACTAAGGCCTGAATAGTATGCTGGATTAAGCTCATTGATTCAAGAGGTAATTTTTCATTGACAAGACTTAAACCAAAGCCATCGATGTTAGGACAATAAATCCAATCTGACTTACAAGATAATGAGATACTCATGGGAGTAAAATCAATCAATATCCTGTTGTCTTGTACAGGAATGTGTGTATAGAATTAATCAAGTTACCTTAATCAACTTTTCAGACACAAGAAATTTCACACTCAATATTCACTAAGCAACTTGTGTTACTTCTCATGTATATATTGTCTGTAAAGCTAAATTTGATGATATCTAGATCACTAGATCACAGTGTTTATGAACGAGTCAACTTCCAAGTCAACTTCCGGTTATCGCAATAATGAGTACACATTGAATTGTAGTTTTGCAATAAGTCGTTCAGTGATAAAAAATCACCAGATGTTTCAATCACAATAAGTCATACAAGTTGAATTGTATCGCATCCCAATAAGTCGATTTGGTTTATACGCAGTGGATCAAATACTAATAGAGATTTGACTATGATAGGGACATATAGTCCAGAGAATTTGACACGACTCTCGACCTTTAAATTAGTATAATTTAACAGCTGATATATTGTCTAAATTTATATAGCCCGTTTGCTGCGAAAAAAATCGTCTAAATTTTGAATGGTTTAAAATCTATTCATCAGATGTTGATAAAAATTTACGTAGAATCATAATTACATTCTACCTACTCCCATTTTAAATTTCATAATTTTTAATTACTTATTTAAACAAGTTTATTCTTAATTGTATATTGATATTACTTGCATTTGAACACTTTAACGCAGGGAGGATATCTGGTATTCCATTGATGATTAACTGTCATTTTATTAACTATTAAAACATGTAATATCACGGAAAAGCAGTGAAAACCAAACCCTTATTTACTAAGCTACATAAGCTATGCATATACTTATACATGGACATACACGTATATAATAATGTTAAATAAAGAACTTAATAAAATCATTGTAATGTTTATGTGCGCAATGACATGTAGTCTTATGACTGAATCAGTCCTAAATAATTGAGTAATATACATCTACCCAAACCTTTAGAATAAGTCTAAAATCGACATTCATGAACACATTTGAAGAATGCCTAATATTAAGCAGTAAAAATCGTCAAAGACGCTGTAAAATCCGTGTTTTTATAGTTCCAGAAGGAGGCTGCTAGACGCAAGCCATTTTTACGTTTAGACCCGAAAATATGATACACATGGACAGTACAGATGTACAGACGGGCCTCGTATATGCTATATTAAATAGGTTACAAATACGTAAATCTACTGTTAGATGTGTCACGTGACCATAAAATTGGCTGTTGTGTGTTTCATTGTAAACTACAAATATTTTACATATAACTTATGAACAAAACTTTTTTCACACAAGTCCGATGTTGCTTAGATTTAATTGTATATTAGGTAGATACATTTCATTTACTCGTGCAAAATCTTATACTTGTAGGTGCAGTGAATACTGAGAAATCTTTATTTTAGACAGTTTTTTTCACCGCAAACAGACTATAACCCCGGTTGAATGTTTTCATAAGCGGAGAGTATAACGAAGACGCTCGAGGCGTAATATCAAAACAAATCTAAAGAACCGGTATTGCACAATTTGCTCGCGGAAATTTATATATTCAACGCAATTACTATGTGATATATTCATGCATAAAGGTCACTGACAGGATCCTGTCAAATTCTCTGTGCTATAATAACAGTGCATGTCCTGTTGTAACAGTTTACTTACATTTATCGACATGTAATCAAAAAATAATTATATCTGTTTGATGTTGGAATAATTTTCTGATATTAATGTGTAAAATTTGACATTGCCATTTTTTCCTGAAATCCGAAATCCTTCAAATTACGTCCCCACGAAATGGTTTATTTCATCAAAACCACGAAATTACATCCCATTGAAATTAATTGATTTTACAGTTTTCTCCAAGTTTTCAGTAATCGTAACACAGCAACCTAAGGGTATCCTAACCCACAGTGTATAAACGAGTCAACTTCCCGTTATCGCAATAAGGAGTACACATTGAATAATAGAGTTTTGCAATAAGTCATACAGTGATAGGAAATCACCGGATGTTTCAATCACAATTAGTCATACAAGTTAAATTGTATAGTATCCCAATAAGTCTTACAGTTGTACTACATGACAACCGTTCAACAAGGAACCAGTAACGTCTTCTTTTACTTATATCGGGAACAGCATTTAAGAGAAGGATAGACCTATGATTTGAGTGATTACTCAATTTGAGTGAGGATGTTTGGGGAACATGAAGCCAGGATGAAGCTTTATTTGATAAAAGATGTTACACCGTAGTCAAAACAAGGCAACTGTTCTAGAGCTGTCTTATTATAATAATAAAGAAGAAAATGTCACTTTTAAATAATAACAATTGGTCCAGAATTCAAAACGCTTTTATTTAAATTGTGTAAATATGAAAATTGCTTCATGCACATCCAGCTGAATTAGTTACTTGGCATTTTGGTAGCAACTATCAAATTTAGATTAAACACAAAGACAATATTATCTGTTACCGTAATATTAAATTATTTATTTTCTTCGATTTCCTTCTACGTCCACGTCCGGGCTAGAAGTAGTGGTGCCTAATATTTATTCTCCACCCAGAGATCAGCTACCAGGAAGTGAACACAAAAATTCACCTGGTATAAATCTTTGCTTAAACAATGACTCTAAGTGTGCGGGAAATTGAATATTGAAATATAAACATATAAAGCTTTGTAAATACAATATTCTACAGATTCAAAATGAAATAATAAATAATTATTCAATATATCGGGTAACAAACTATATTAAGGAGGTAATAACCCCACGAATGACGTACACTGAGTACCATTGTAAAATCACATATTTTCATTGAAATTAAATTTCATGGATTGTTGTAAAAAATACATTTTTATGGGATCGTAAATTTGTGGCTTGCACAATATGGAAGGATAAAGCCATATTCTGTAATAGGGATGTGGATCTATCAAGTAGATTCTTGGTAGAATTCAACCACAAAATCAACGAAAATTTAACCTCCACAAAAGAGGTCTTCATGTTGAAGCATTTGTAGTATGGTATATATGACTCACTACAGTATCACATTAATTAAAATCTGTTAAAAAATGTGAACATTGAAATACGAGCAAATACCTTATTCCTGCATCAAGGGATTTCAAACAACTGTAGCCCTCTTTTAATAAACCAAAACGAATTTATATAAAAATATACTTAATGATTTTAATACATATCATTTATCAAAATAAGTTTCATTGAAATTTCAATAAAACTAAAATTAATCCAACTTGATTTGGTTATTGAAATTCATGTGATAAATAAAATCAAATAATGAAATTCTCTCTCTCATACCTCACACATTTTTTACCTATAACATATTCAATCACAGACTGAGAATTTAGGCTATTGACATTCCTAAAATATTCAAATGAAACACATTATTCAACAATAACTATTACTCCCGATTTTTTCCTATTTAAAATAAAGAATATTATCGGACTCAAGTGAAAAGAACTTACATGTATCTGCAAAACATTTTTCAGGAGACAAAAAAAAAGAAAATTCGAGTATCAGCGGATTTGTTAGAATGGCATTTTTTAAATCATCATTGCAAAAAGGCAAGTGCAAAACTATTAAAATCAAGGCCTGTTTCATAGACTTATCAGAAGTTTCCCTAAAAAATATACCAGGCCCCGATCTCCTGAAACATCTCAATCTGAGTTCAATCTCAACTCAAATTTTGTCGCCTATCATTTGAGGTACTTTCAAAGCAAAAATGTACTCTAAATTTGTATTACAAAATAGAAACATTATTCTGAGTTTACTACAGCAACATTTTGAGAATTCAAGATTCATATTTATCTCAAATTCAGACTTTGAATTATCAAAATCTCAATTTGAGTTGAGATTTCTACTTGTTGCAGCAACACGGGCGCAGATGCATCTACCAGTGCAGATACAGCATAATCTGACCAGAGGGACAGATTGAGAGAAAATTGAAAACAAGATTATTGAAAGCATACTAAGTGAATCCATACAAATTTCGTTAAGTTAAAATATTACATTGTTATTAGTTATATTTAATTCTAGTTCACATAACTTTGCTTGAATGTAATAGCTGCAGTGTTAGTTTACTTAGCAAGAGCCTTGTCTACAACTGTTTGACACCAGATATTCTCATACTTGATAGTACCCTTGCTCATTTGTGAGTGAAAATTCTAAGAATAACAAGGGCAGATAACTCACAAATCTGAGAGAAAATGATTCTGACAATAAATTTAACCAAACAATAAACTTAACCAGCGCACACGCAGATGCACACGATCCCTTCATGACAAAAGCTAGACTTTTTTCTTTGAAAAATCGAGCGAAAAAAGCATATGAAAAAGTCGAATCTATTGCTAAGGTATGATGTCGATTAAATGGGCCCCAGGATTGAAGGATCCATACCTTAATTTAACAATATTTGGTTTCATTTTATTTGTATCGATCGACAAACGCAATAAAATTGCAACACATTAATCACTGGGTATCGGTTAACAGACAAATTATTAAAACAAATATAACTCAATTACTTCAAACTTCCACTGCCGTCAGAACTTTATTTGCACAACAAAAGTAAGACTTGTATAAAACACTTCTACATGTTTGTTTCCGATTACTATACTGGATGAAAATACCGAAGATCAAATAAAGCAATCATAGAGTCAACATAATAACTTGATTTCTGAAACACAAAATGTGATTTAATTTCAATTACAGCGTTTACTCGGCACACGTGATATACATGATAAAACTATCCTCTTCATTATGGTAGTCATGGAAACGCTATTACCGAATTTACATTAAATTTTATTTAAATTATGCATGATTATTAATAAAGATGATTTTAATGACCATTAATTAAAGTACATATGTGTAGGAGATTGAGAAGTATTTATAAAGAACACCACCTCATACAGTTTTATGTTTGCATTTAATAACGCTGCTTCTCAACAGTTTCCCAGTTACCGTGTAAATGGCAGCAGATACTACTTCCGTAACCAGTTTTCCAGGACTTTATCCTGACCAGTTCTCAGTTACCCTTCCACAAGGAAGCAGCAACTTCTCAACATGTATGACGTTGATTAGGGTAATAAATACAAGACCCTGTATAATGCTTAAAACTCGATGATCGGGACTTAAATGTACAATCAGCTGAGCGAACAATTATCTGAAAGTAGACTTAAAAACTTGTACTTAACTTTACTTTTTTTACTTCCTAAAAATAGTTGTATGTCATACCAGTGCATTTAGTAACCTATACTACTCAAAATTTGATAAGGGCCAAGAAATTTTCGATTTGAATATTTTGCAAATTGAATAAGAATGACCGGTAGAATTTTCAAAAACATAATGGTACATCTGCAATATTGTAAACCAATAAAGATTACTTCGAACTTTAATGTCTTAGTGCTTCATCTGTGTTGTACATTTAACGTAAAACGGACATCAAAATCAATTTCTTGGCCCTTAGCAAAGTTTGAGTAGTATATAATTCTAATTATAATACTTACATGGTACTTAACTTGTCAATATTTTATGGACTTAAAATGAGATTACGATTTTAAGGCCAACATTAGGCATCACTTATAGGCACAACATACTTTTTGCATGTGGCAATATTTAATTTAATAATACTGTTTAAAAAGTTGGTCAAATGGTTTGAATTGAAGGTTTGAAAATTAACATCGCATTCAAATTATATTGAGGTAAAAAATATAAGTATGCCAAAAATGAATAGTGTATACAATGTCTTTCAATGCTGCTTTCATAGCCTGAAGTATTTAATTTACTACCCTTACATGTATTGATACAAAAAATATTGAAATTAAAAAAAACTTTGCCAAGATTTTTATCTAAGTGGATACTTATATAGCAATTTACGTCAAAAGCAACTTTTCAAAGAGGGCTTATAACGTGTTTGTCAGAATAGTGGGTCATAAAAACTCCCAGTAGAGTTATTATCCGCGTTACAAAACAGGGTATGTCACCACACACAGTCAGAATCAAAAGGGACCTATCTCAGATAATAACATGACGAAAGGCAATGACTTACGTAAATATTTACCGCACTTTGACATTGAATCTGGCTAGTTATTTGTATAAGTAATGACCAATAAATTATAAAGTCAATTTATTGAATCTTCTTATAATCCAATTTTCAGCATGAAATTAAAATTCAAAACAGAAAAGTTAAAGTATTGAAAAGTCATAAAATTGGAAATTTGTATTTGAACACCATGTTGCTAAATACAGCAATATAAAAGCTGCCAGTCAAGGTAGAGATCTATCGGGCTGCTATATTTTTAGTAAAGGTGTATTTAGTAGAAAAAGGTTGATTGGGAATGGAAAATATGGTTGGTTTTAGTTTATTCAGGTTTTACATGGTTTCTCAACAAACTTTCATTAGTACTGGTAATATTCACCTAACCAGGCCCCGATCTCCCGAACCAATTCTCTAGTAGAAATCTCAACTCAAATTGAGATTTTGCTCAAGTCAGAGGTATATATTTGAGATCATTCTTAAGTTTGTGCTCTAAATATTTTACTGTAATAAACTCAGAACTATGCATCTGTTTTGTGGTGCAAACTTTCAGAGTCTGGCCTCCCATGGAATTTATCTCCAAGACACATGAGAGTATTTGAGAATAATCTCGACTCAGATTGAGATGCTTCGGGAGATCGGGGCCAGTTTTTCCCGACTGTACCCTTAAACCCTTCCACAAGGAACCAGCAACTTCTCTACATATGAAGGAATCTCAACATTGTAGTCAAATGTTCATGGAAGTGTATGACCTGCCGCAACCAGGAGTCAAACCCAGATAGCTGGGTAACCTGCCGCAACCCGGAATCAAACCCAGATAGCTGTGTGACCTGCCGCAACCCGGAATCAAACCCAGATAGCTGGGTAACCTGCCGCAACCAGGAGTCGAACCCAGATAGCTGGGTAACCTGCCGCAACCAGGAATCAAACCCAGATAGCTGGGTAACCTGCCGCAACCAGGAATCAAACCCAGATAGTTGGGTAACCTGCCGCAACCCGGAATCAAACCCAGATAGCTGGGTAACCTGTCGCAACCAGGAATCAAACCCAGATAGCTGGGTAACCTGCCGCAACCAGGAATCAAACCCAGATAGCTGGATGACCTGCCGCAACCAGGACTCAAACCCAGATAGCTGGATGACCTGCCGCAACCAGGACTCAAACCCAGATAGCTGGGTGACCTGCCGCAACCAGGAATCAAACCCAGATAGCTGGGTAACCTGCCACAACCAGGACTCGAACCCACATAGCTGGGTTACAAATTCAGCTCACTAACCACTGGACTCCGACAGCCACTCACACCAGTTAGACTAACAATTTTCCTTTAAATTTCAACTACAATATATAGATACACTGCTAATTAGCAAACATAAAATCATTAATTCCCATTTGAGGTGCACTTAGAAGTCTTAGGTCAAGTTTATGGAGAGGCAATGTTTGTTCTAGGGTTTATGCCATTTTTCAACTGTTTGTAATTATTTTACAGGTGGACATTTGAGCAAACAAGTCTTGGGTTACCAACCAACTTATATAGCTCAGAGAATTTGACATGATACTGACCTTTATGCATGAATATATTACAAGGTTCCTGCGTTGAATATATAATTTCCGCGAGCAAATCATGCAACATCGGTCCTTTAGATTTGTGTTGGTAATACACATCAAGCATCTTTGTGATACTCCTCACTTATGAAAACATACAACTGGGATTATAAATATATCAGCTGTGAAATTATGCTAAAAGAAGGTCGAGTGTCGTGTCAAATTCTCTGGACTACACTATTATGTTCTCCACATCCAAATTAACCTTCCATAAGCATAATTTATCAGTTGAATTTAACTTCAGCCTTTGTTTTCTTTAAGCGTAGAATATATTACAAATACTCATAAAAAATTATGAAAATATTTACGACAAAGCTTCAGACAATTTTTTAGTATGTATGAAGAGATGTTCAGCTTGTTCTAACTTCTAACACATTCAACTTCTTTCCAATACATGGTCTGGTTTTTTAAGAGAGGTTGTTACTCTGGAGAGGGTCACTCTTATATGGTTATAGTTGCAGTGTAGTTTATCAGTGATGTTTTGCCATTTTATGACCAAAACATTTAGCGAAAATTACAAATGAGTGGGAGGGATGTAAAAGTATAACAGAGGGTACAATATTAAATACAGTAAATCAAAATGTTTCTACCAGATACCAAGAGTATGACCTCAAAACAATAAGACAACCAATAAATCTATGTATATGGTAGGGAGGGTTCCATATAAATCTCAGGTATCATATTGAGTGTTATCTCTAAAAACAGCAAACCAAACAAACTATGGAACAAATATACATGTTTATCTGGTTCTTTTTTTTTTTTTTTTTTTTAAGTTTTGTTGTATTTTATTTAGTATAGCTCATTTTCATATTTACAAACAAGCTCAATGGCTTTTCAACGACTACAATAACAGAGTTTAAAACTATCTCGTTATTGTTAACCTTAACGTAAAATTATATAATTTTTATATTAAAATCCATGCAGGAGGTAGGGCGGGGGGGGGTAAAAATATATCAAGCCAACATGACAGACAAATTGTGCACACAGGTCGATCGAAAAAAAATTGAAAGGAGACTAACTTGGCAATACAAATGAACCTGAATATCAAATTTCGTCTCAAATTGCACATGAAATGCAAACACAGAATGTTTTAATTGATTCATCATTGTTAATGCAATATGTACATAAACTATAGTTACAGAATATTTGACACTGCAATAATTGGACTTAAGAGACTTCCTTGTTACCTGTGTAAATATTTAATTCTCATTAAATAATATATTATATTATACAGAACATACTTAAGGATCTGCATATATCTAATTACTAGGGGTGTAACGATACGCTCACGATACGTATCACGGTAGGGAGAAGATGATTCAATTCATATCGCTATACAAATAGTTTAACATGAAGACAGGATATTGAGCATCTTTACTGTTTGAACTTTATAACATCACAGGCTTTTCCCCTTATAATCAAGCAGAGGCTATATAAGACCTTTTCTCCAAGGAAAATGTATTTTTCCTAAACAAAATCAGTTCCCCTTATTACATGTATCAGTCAGTATGTTTCCCTAATTAAGATCTTAAATGAAGGTAAAAATACTTCTCATGAATGCCAACAATAGCCCCATTTTAGCCATCAACTGTCGCTTTTAGTTTCACTTAGTCAGTTATCATGCTTCCTTTCAAGTTATTTTTAAAACAAAATTAAAGTATTCGTTGAATGAGCTATCAAGGAGTCCACGTTTTTTGTCCGTCGTATTTCGTATTTTCAGTCGGGATGTGTACGGTCCCGATATGGACTTTTGTCATTCCGCATAAACAAAAATGGCTGCCAAAGTCACTGCGAGTTTCACGCTCGACCATAACAAATGCATTATTGCTTCAGTGATGTCGCATTTGGATTTAATCAAGAACAATGGGCGACGTCCCCACGTTCGATAGATTAATAATGTCAAGCACATGATAATTAATATTACCTCATTTTAACTAGAAAATGAGTAGAGGCCGTATCATAGCCGTACCGTTCCGGAACATCGTCGTACCGTGAACCGTACCGTGAACCTTACTAAGACCAACCAAATTTGGTATACCGTCAAACGGTATATCATTACACCCTTACTAATTACACAATGATATACAATGCGACCTCTCCAGTGTGGCCCCCTTCATAGAGCAACAACCTCTCCAGAGTGGCCCCCTTCATAGAGCAACAACCTCTCCAGAGCGGCCCCCTTCATAGAGCAACAACCTCTCCAGAGCGGCCCTCCATAGAGCAACAATTAACCTCTCTTAAGCAAGATAATAATTTTGTTCAAGAATTAAACTTATACTATACATTCTACCTCTCCAGAGCAATCTCTGTACAACAAACTAACTTTGTGCTTCCTAAAAGGGGGTTGCTCTAGAGAGGTTAAACTGTACATTAATAGATTTGAACTGATAAGCTGATTAATAGTAAAAGGTGTAAGGCCCTAAATATAATCTCAGGGGTTCCATTTGATTCAGGAGAAGGGGTTTTGACCCTTAAGATTTTGGTTTGAATGGTCATTTTCTCTTAAAATCATGAGTATTTAGCCTATAAAATGGTTAAAATTTAGTCAAAAGTATTGAAATGACCCTTCAGATTCAGAAGCTAGTAGAACCCCTATAATCTATGATTGAATCAGAAGCCCATACCTGATAGAGAGTATCTAAGCCAGGAGTCCCTACAGTGTAATAACTCATTCATCAAGCTATTATAGACCTCATGTATTATTAATACCAACTCTTGTTTCCCCAGCCAGGTAAAGTAATTATTGACATTGAATATTTTATAACCCTCAATAGAAATACCATTGTAATGCGTGTAAAATACTGCTTAAAACAAAGGGGAACCAAATGAGCATGGCTTCACACTCCATCAACTGCATTACTTTAGCGTATTTATGACAATACATTAAATTCCTAGTAATTGACTGGCTACTTTCTCACGGAAAGTTCAGAATTCAAATGAAAGCATTTCAATGGTACTTTTGTACATACATGTACATCATCACCGGAGTACTGTTTATTCAAAGCACTTACCAAAATCCTAAACTAACGTTCAAATTGAATTTCCTTATAATTTTTTAACTACTCCAATTTGAGGACAAGAATGGTATGAAGGAATTCATCAACTGAATCATTATTACTAATGCTGATCCATTTACCATACTTTGGTGTTGTAAAATAATCAAAAGTAATTTTGATTTGAACATAAGTTTACGATTTCCGTAAATGCTTCGATTAGAAAGTACCCTGGACCTGAATACATGCAGATAATCAATAATTTCACCTCAACAAAATCAATTAAACAATGAACCAGAAAAATGTTTTATTCTTGGAAATTACTCAGGTCAGGTTATCTTTGTTACCCAATGCATCCTCACAATCACACAAAACCAATAGATGAAAATGCCAGACCTCACAAATAACTGATTTGTTATTAGCTTTTCACGTATTTGGTCAACATAATAAACGCTTGTGCCAGAATACTACATTAGCCAAGATGATTAATTGTTCAATCAATAAAATGCTTTCAATTTCACACTCAATGTATTGAACTAGTCAATACAGAATGAGGGATACAGTGTATCAAATCAAAAGCATTCAATAACATACCCGGAATATGTATTTTTAAAAGCATTTCCTGTAAAATAATTATTTGTCGAGGGAGTTGAATTTTCATTGATTTTGTTGTTAAACTAGACCACAAACTCCCAAATACATAACATGGCTTTACCCTTCCATGTTCGGTCATCCAAGAATTCACGACCCCACGAAAAATGGAATTTTATCAAAATTAACAAAATTTAATACCCACGAAAATATGTGATTTTACAGTTTCATTATGCAGTCTTAATCTATTTTCCTACCACATTAATAGATAGCAAACTGTGAACTTGACTCGTCATAGTTAGAACATGGATTCAGCATGAAGTCTTCTTGATTTGTTATAGTGTGAACGTGCGTTCCGCGCTTCGCCTTCATTAGTTCACAAAATTTAGGCCGTGTTTAAAAATTAAAATGTCAACAGCAAAATTTTATGAATGCAATTATCCTGAGATGAACATCCAATCTACATTGAACGACTATACATGTATTTATCTCATCGACCCATACAGTTTAAATTCAATGGCACGATGCATCTGTCACAGGTTGAAAAGATCTACTTATACTATTGTTATATTTTGTTGTTATTCCTCTGACTGTTTATTGTTTATGTCATACTATTATGTGCTCTTTCTAATTACTAAACTGATACATTACTTTAGATTTCAAATGATTTCCTTCATTTCATTTGTGATTTTTCAAAAGAAAATTTAAACTGAAAACAAAATTGAATGACCTGGAAAATTCATTTATTGTGGCGTAATCAATGGAAACACTGCTTTCATTTAATGTTTATTCGGGGTTTAATGCCTAAACAATTTTTCCTCTACGTTCGGCGACAGATTCACCTAACCAGTTTTCCTGGACTGTATCTTAACAAGGACTAACATACCCTTCTACCAGGAACCAGCAACTCTACACATATATAGGAAAAATGATATTTTTGTCAAATTTTCATCAAAGGGAATGGATGACCTGCCAGGAATCGAACCCAGATTGTCAAATTAATCACTCAAATACAGCTTGCATTAATTAAAGTAAGAATCTTAAAAACTTAATCAGAACATCTTTTCTAATAACTTCAATTTTATTATAGGGAATGTTTTATGGCCACCATAAAATTTAAATGTTTATGCCTTGTTTGTGTACAGTTGTATTGTAGTGTGCAAATGTATCAAAAACTATCATACATATGAATAATGAAGTTGAAGTTTAGAATAAAACTTATACAGACAATCCTTCAAAAACTACTAAATATTCAAAGTTGACACAAAATGTATTTTACATAATAATGGATAAATTGTTCATGAATATCTAACATCATGTTTGATCTGAAATGAGCAAGTCTGATGTCAACTCAAAAGTTTAAAAAAAAAAAAAAAACTTTTTCCCCATTAAAAGGCTTCAAAATTTGTTCAGGTTCAATAAATGATTTTTGAGCCAGATTTAGAAGAACACGTAACAACCTACTTAGATCATTATACAAAGGGAGATAAGATTACAGTATTAACGGTTACACAATCTTTTATTAAACCCATTGATCACTGGACAAACAAAAAATGTCAAAAATAATGACATCAATTTTGGTTTGTGCTTTCAGAGACGAACAATAAAAGATAAGTACACTTATGTATAGATTGTCCTGATCTGAATAAAGTACAAAGAACAGAGACCTAATAATTTATCACCAGAATTTAATCACATTGAAGATTTTCTGAAAATGCAGAAAAAATACCCATGAATAGATTTGAAAAATCATTTCAGGTTGTTTTCTAAAAACACATACAGATTTGATTTGCAGGGACTGTAACAGAAGGAAAAAAATTGTCTCTTCTAAACTATTATTTTGAATCTTTCTTCAGGTTCATAGCTCATCCTGATATGTGGTATAAATTATTACCAAAATGGTCCACAATGATTTACACGGCACTTGAAAATCTATGTTTTCAACTGTTACAGCTCGTTGACAAATTGTGGAAACAGTTAAAAACTTAGTTTCAAATATTTCCCAAAAGCAGTTTTAAGGATCATCAAATATTTCACAGCTCTTGAAACATCTCAATCTGAGCTAAATCTCATCTCAAACTGATGTTAATTTTCCATTGGAGACAGAACTCAGAAGTGGCTCCACAAAACAGAAACCTTTAATTTCCTATTACAGTAGAGCTCAAACTTCTGATTTATTTCTAATCAATTATTTCTGATTTGAGCAAAATATCCATTTGAGCTGAGGTCACAGATTTAGAAGATTTGGGCCAGGTAACTGTTTTATCAAAGAACTAACAGAAACCTTAAACTTATGTTCAAATTGAAATAATTTATAATATTTGAACAACTTCAAATTGTGGTAAAAAGGGGCCTGCAATATTAACAATGATTCATCTACATATAATGAACTACTACAAAACCATACCAGTCCCCTACAAGTATGTACAGTAACTGTTGTAAAAAGTATTATATAAAGGAATCTAAATTTGAGGGTAAGTTTAAAACTTATGTAAGTGCTTTGATATAACAGTACATGGTCACTATTGGATATTTGATCAACAAACAAAAAAATAATAAGAACTATTAAAAGTTTACATAACAAGGCCAATTATAAAAATATATTTGTTTGTGGTACGTCAACTGCCTGAACGATCTTTAAAAAAATCAAGTCAACCAACTATAAAAAATTAAAAATAACCTTTAACTTTCTGAGCAGATATTTTACATAAAAAGTCTTGAAAATTGATATCTATTAAATTAAATAACAAAAAATGAAATCAAGGCATTTGTTAAGATTTTCTCTTGTTTGGCATTGGTACTTGAAACCCAAACATTTTTCAAGGATTGCCTGATAATAGAAATTGCAAAAGAATTAGCAATATTATATAAAAGAAGAGACCTGTACATTTATCTCTTATACAAACTGTATTTTATTATAATACTACATTAAGATAAAATTGTGGGCCGAAATAATTATTTTTAACTGGGTGGATTAAACAATGTAGTCATATTTTTATAAAAGTAGACAAGGTATTCAGGATAGAATTAAAACTAAAAAGGCATTTAATCCGAAATGAAAATGTCACACAATTTTTAAACAAAAATCTTCCCCAATTCAATAAATGTATATATTTCACAATTTTGAGCAAGTTATTAATCCTGAAAAATATTTGCTGTGTCGGTATAAAGTATTACAGCCTGTGTGTGTTAGGTTTACTAAAGAGTTAAAAAAAATTGTTCATTACATAATTTATGTACATTGAATATATATTAATTTCTTGTTTTATTATTCAATCATATTAGCTTAAATTTACACGAATCTTTCATGTGAACATTTAGTGTAATTCTAGCCCCCTTCTCAAAACATGTAAATTACGTAATTATAATATACAATGTAGTTTGTGTTGTAATGCTAGAACCTTCACATACAAATCATTAATTAACTTTGTGCACTTATTAAGCGTCAAAATTGCCTGATGTAAAATCAAATTAACCAAATACAGTTAAGATGTTTAAGGCAGATCTTGATAAGAATCATGTTGGTATCGTTAGACAACGCTACAGGTAGTAACAAAACGTGAAATAGCGTAGGTTACAGCAAATAAAACAAAATTTCATGCTATAAATCGTGGAGCTCCCACGGTATTGTCAAATCGTGGGCATTGTGGCTCACTGTAAATGTAGCATATTACTAACTCACAAACTAACGTACAGACACACAACTGCCAAATAATGTTAGCCTTTTAATCAGACCAACAAAAACATTCTGAGATTTGGATACCTGACTGACAGTGACTGACTGAATATTCACAAATCCTTTTGGCAAATTCTGATTATAAAGAGGATGTATAAAATCACACATGAAGATTCTCAGAAAATCTGAAAAGTTTTAAATACCTATGATTTTCAGAGAAAAAGACCCTTCAAACAAAATCTTGAGGGTCAAAATGTTGCTTTTAGGAAATTTCAAGGGTCAAATGGAACCCCTGTAATAAAGAAATATGGGGAACTGATTGATTTGTTGAGGTAACTTCATTTTTGGGGAAGCAGCTTGATTTTAACGATTTTTTCCTGAGAAAGGGGCTGTTTAAAAGGATTAGCTATAGAGTTGAAACAGGTTGTGTACTTACTAGTATCCGGAAGGACAAGTGCTACATCCATTATTAGTTCCATCATGATAAGTTCCAGCAGAGCAACTATCTGTACATTCAGTCGAATCACAGTCACAAACTCCACGTGCTGTATCTGAAATAATCATAACAAAATATTTACTTACAAATATATTTACTTTCTTATAATATGTTGAATTTGCTTAAGTCAAATATTCCTTTTTGTCTAGTTTTGTTCGGACATCCTTAAAAAATGTTTGTTTGCGGTAATGCTCCCTACCCATCGAAATGGCCTCCTACTCATATTTTTTTCAGCCCATTTCTTTCTGTAACTATATCGACCCAATGGTTTTTACAGGTTCCCCAAAAAGTATTTCTATACAAAAAAAGATTTTTTTTTAAGGACGGCCTTGGGGTTTTTTTTGTTGTTTTTTTTCTAAAAAGCCCCCATTTATGTATAGATACAATTTATGACCAGCTATGTTAGTTTTTGGTAAATACACATTTATGCTGTATGTGCCGTAAGCTTCGAGATCATGGACATTAGCAGACATTACGTCATAATGAAATGTACTTCCGTTGTCTATTCGATCGAAGACTAGTTATGTCGAAATCTTATATTTCTGTGTTTGCTCCTTTGAAAAGAGACATAACAATGACAAAAAATACATGTTGAATACTTATTATTTTAGGTTAATTGTGAATAATTGTTTTCAACTTAATTAAGCCTAGGAATAATATCACAAAATACAGAGTTTTGTCAATCATCTCGCCATTACTATTATAGTAGACCGGATGATGGGGAATGTCAAAACTGACTGTATTTTGTGATATAATTTCTTCGGCCAGTGATTAACCACTCTTCACTGCTCGTTCCTGATGTTATCCATCGCCGCAAGGGTATGAGAAGAGAAGCCAGTTTTCCATTTTTATGCTGAGCGTCTAGCGAGGGAAAAGCTGGTAACATTTTTATTTTGTCTTTGGTATGATGCAGTCTGGGATCAAACCTGGGACCTCCCACGAGTCAAAAGTAGAAAAAAGAAAGGGAAATCCGAAACAAGTCACATCATGTAACACATTACTAGCTACATTGAGACAAATTTAACAAGACTGCGTTCAATAAACGCTTATGCCCCCTGTGGAAGCCTTGTCCATAAATAAGTCTAAGTCCAAAATTAGGTCAAGGTGAAGGTCAAAATGGGGTTAGGTGATACTGGCGTGTGGAGAGTGTTCATACACAACATCCTTGCAAGTATGAAAGCTTTGTAGCAAGCCATATTAATGCTAGAAGAAACGGTCAATTTGGGTTAACCAGGACGGACGGACGGACGAACGAACGGACGAACGGACGGACAGGTGAATCACTATATGCCTCCCCATCTATCGATAGGGGGGCATAAAAATGGACGCCATTTTAACATTGTTTGAGAAAGGTATATTTTAATAGAGGATTGATGCCTGTATCAAACTGATAGTAGTATGGTCATTGAACATTTAGTTGAACAAAACTTTGAAATATTAGCTTCAAATTGATATAGAACATATAATAAAGTTTTGCAAGTTACAACTTTATCTAATGTTATCAAGTATATATATAATTTTTATTGGATTCAAGCATAGTCCGAACAACTTCAAAGGATTTTATTTAAGTAGAGATAAGTGAAAAAAACATCATTTTGTTGTACACACCACTTAAGAGAATAAAACACCATTCATAGACAGGGGTACAACAATTCAATCAATAAACATTCTGTTGCTATACTTTCAATTAGGACCGGGACGATTACTCGGTTAATCGGATACAATTCGATTGCAAGGTGAAACCGGTTTCAATTTTGCAAAACTGCTAATCGTTCAAAAACAATACACCTCCTACAATGTCAATAAATTGTATGTTACTGTTTCTTTGACAAGAATATGCATGAATGTGTTGATCGACACATAAACAAGCAAGCTAGCTGGGTGTCTTTGGAAAACACGTGATACATACATGTAAATCTATATTTTCAGTCTGATCATATAAATTTAACAAACAAATCTTATTTTATACCTCGAAGGACAAAATAAAAACACATGCATTCTAGCGCTGAAAGTACGTTGATATGGTCATCATGAAAGAAAACAACATTTACAATATGGCGACCAATTAACCGGTTCGATTCGATTTCACATCAACGATTAGCCGGTTTCAAAATATTGAAATTGTCCTGGTCCTACTTTCAATCCAGTTTCATTTAATATTCTATTTTATATATATTTATTATCCTGATGAAGGTCTATGTAGTCTATGTAGACTGAAGCATAAAATAAAATATTTTCAGTTGTTTTGACGTGTTTTTTTCGTATACAATAATTGATACAGTTTAATCTGTTCACAAGAAAAGATTCAACAAAATGCATCTTATCTTAAAATAGGTGCCTCATTTGACTAAATACCAATTAAAAATCTAAACGCTAGAGCTCTTTTAAAATCAAAATGTTTTTTTTTCATAAAACTTAAATAGATCTTCTTTAATATAAAATGTCCCATAGATTTTAGTTTAGTACAATCATTAATGTCTATTTTCAAGAACTTAGCCTCAAGCCTCTAGTTTTGAATGTATGCATGGGATGTGATAGAAAATGTTAATTTGTTATTTAGTCCAAAAGTATAGATGCATCTATCAATTTTGAACACAAATATCTGACAGATATCAACTGAATATCATACACTACAGGCCCATCAAGTAATTGAAGAAAGCCATTTGATTTAATACAACTTATACACGACAGTGTTCCCCAAACCCCCAGGTGATTTTAAAACTGTGCATGGGCTATGTTCCCAATTGAAAATCTTTTTCCCCAATTCCAAGCAAAAATTCCCAATTTACAAAAAAATGTAGAATAAACAAGACTGCGTTCAATAAACGCTTATGCCCCCTGTGGAAGCCTTGTCCATAAATAAGTCTAAGTCCAAAATTAGGTCAAGGTGAAGGTCAAAATGGGGTCAGGTGATACAGGCGTGTGGAGAGTGTTCATATACAACATCCATGCAAGTATGAAAGCTTTGTAGCAAGCCATATTAATGCTAGAAGAAACGGTCAATTTGGGTTAACCAGGACGGACGAACGGACGGACGGACAGACGAACGGACGAAAGGACAGGTGAATCACTATATGCCTCCCGATCTATCGATACGGGGCATAAAAATCTGAGAAAAATTGACCAATTTTCCTGTAAAACTGCAAGCGCAACTAAACTTAAGTATAATAAACAGTTAATTCAACATAAAAATAAGTTATTGTATACCTATTGACTTTTACGGGTTTAAATCTTCTTGATCAAATTATCATAATTAAGATGATAAAGACTTCCGGGTACGAAACGGAGAATGGACGAAACAGAGCCGTCCAAATTTTCATTTCGTAAGAAATCTCTTACATTAAAATATGTTAGTGTTAAATAAATACCGAGAATATCATTAATATGTGTTATAGAACTGGTATTGTTTGTTAATAGCCTATAAATAGTAGTTTTTAAAGAAATATTTGGGTTTTGCAGACAACCGGAAATTGTTTCCAAACTACATTGTACAATGCGGCTCCGTATTTGTAATATGCGGTCTCATAAAAGATATTACTTTAAGCGATATAAAATCATTTTCGGACATTGTGCCGTTCTAATTGTAGTATGTGCTGTTTTAAGATGAGTGCTGCCTTCCCTGTCCGATTTAATTATAGTTTTATTCTGAAATACGGTAATCAAAACAGCTCATCGGCGTTATGAAAGTCCATGTGTGTTTTTTCACTTTCTTTAGATTAACGATAAAAAGGCTGCCCGGAAATGTATAACAAATAACGTTTAAGAAGTAAACAAACAGTCTGATGATCTGATGATTAGGAAAGCCAAATCAGAAACAACCTAGAGGACTTTCGTGAAATTATGTTTCTTCATACATCTGATTTTAAATTTTCATAAGCCTTTAAATAACAAAAAACATCTTGAAATGTAGCGTTAGTGCAAGAGGTCTATCGTGTGTGTGTATGTAACTATTTAGACCTTTTTGTCAATGAAATTCCATAAAACCCATGCGAGCACTTATGGGGTCCTGTGTTTACTGAGGGAACAACAAGTAGAATTGATAGTATTGTGACACAAGGAATCTGTGTGGGATACCATGGCTCCTTCCGAGCAGACTCCTTGGTTCTTTAACGTTCCAGGTACACGTGAAGGGAATAGTCTATCTCTGGATTACCGACCAATTCATCACTAGTTGGTTGGGAAACACCCGGAAAAACGTTTCTGAAATGTCCAGTGGCTAGACCGATATTCGAACGAAGGACCTCCGGATTGGTAGTCGATAGCGTTAGCCACTCGTCCACCGTGTCACCCTCATCAGAGTGTAGTAACCTATTGTACACTCCACTGAATCAGGAACGAATTGCGAAACGAACCGAATACCTCACAGATGTTTTAAGGCTTCAGTTTGTTGAAGTTACAGTTTGATCATGTATGAATTACATAATTCACATTTAGCATTTTGGAAGGAAACTCTGCGATATTTTCAAAAGGAAAAATACCTAGTGCCGAATATCAAGAGTGATTTAAATTGCTTATATGCCATAAATATTTCATAAAGCGACCGCCAGTGGCTTTCTATTACATAAACACTTGGTAAGGTAGGAAAATTACGTCATACAAAATGTTTATCCCGATCTGTGAGGCAGCATCTTTAACCTATTGTATACTCCACTGAACAAGAAAGTGTATATTACTAGTAGCCGAGATATGTATGGTCTCTGACTGAATCTTGATATAATCGAGATGGAAATGTTTTCAGAGAATGACATCCAGGTTCAAGTATGTAATTCAATATTCCATCAAAATGTATTCTTAAGATACCCTGTAAAACATGAAAACTACGTTGTAGTGAAAAGTAAAAATCCCTCAACTTAAAAAATTCGCTGTTGATGATGGAAATTCTTCTTTGATAAAATGTTGCACAATATTTCACGAAAATTAAATGTCTAGGTCTGCTCAAATTTGTAAGTATAGTCCAGTCAGGACAAAAATCCAGTGACGCAGCGGTCGAGTCCACTAAAATGGTGTAAAACCAACTACAAAGGCTTATACTGTACAAACAACTATAATGTCAATGCTAAACTAACATACTAAACTTCGCTCTACCTGTTTAAACAATGGTTGTGATTTTTTACGTACACATAAACTGCAACGTCACTGTCACAATATCCTAACTGGACTATACAGTCGTTAATAATTTGTTGATTTGATAAGTATACTTAGTTGAAGTTCCTTGTACAATGTAACCTTATCTTATCATAATCAATTTAGACTTCAAACAAACGCTTAGACATACCTTTGTTTTTATTATTTAATACTTGAAATTAAACGAGATAGGGTAAATTGTAGCCACGATTTGATCGAACTTAGGGGGTATGCTATGTTAGAATACAGGCTGATTTTATAACGGAGCATAAATAACCGATTGCTATAAATTATAGGTCACAAAATGATTAAATGCGCGGACGGTGTGCTCAAGTATACTTAAGGTAATTCTAAAAAATGGAGGCTATGAAATTTTTTTTAACTATTTAAATGGTCCGCTTGCTAAGATATATCACGGATAAACACTGGGGATATATCAATAATGGCATTAATAGTTTTGACACAAAAAATATTATTTTAAATATAAAACTCAAAAGAGCATTTTCCATCGAAGTACATTCTATGAAATAAGCGGACTATTTAAACTGTTGATTTTTTCACGCCCGACAGTTTTTGCCGAAAACAATTACCTTAAAAAATATTTAAGAATTTCTTTGAACTTTCATCGTCGACTGCACATAAAGATCATCAATATTATAAACACTACATGTTTTAAAAAACGTTCCTGTCTTTTAGACATGATTAACATCGACCCGTGTCACGTACGTGTACGCGTGTATAGGCCCTACTTATTATGTAATTTTATTAAGGACACTTTAGGACGGTGACAGTGAATAGAATCTGTATCACCAAAAGTTTTAATCACAATTACATGTATAAAGTTTATGGAAAGAAACCAATATTATATAATGCGCGCCGCGGATTGCATCAATTTTAAACGGCGATTCGAAGACGGAATGCTGCAATGATTTGACCAATAGCTCAAATGACGCATATGAGCAATAATCGCCAATGTCGCAAATACTAAAGAGTATATAACAATGCCAATATTAGTATTTGTATTACTGATTGGTATTTTCAAAGTTGTCTTTATGATTAAGGACGCGTACGAAATGTTCAGCACATTAAGTAGACCTATATAGATCTAAATGAACTGAAAGTAAGTTTATACTATATTCAAATACAAAAAAAATAGCCTCAGTTGATGCCGATCTATTACTTTCAATTGTACTCAATTTCCATACATGCTAATCACATATGCCAGCCTGGCATTGGTGTCTGTCTAATTGATTCAACTGTCCAGTTGATTTGAATGACATACATGCGCAATATATAATAAGCAAACGGTCAGCTACGATTATAAATTTGCTGTTGAAATTATTGAACCACTATGTACCCATTTTACAAAACATAAATGAGCATACCATCCCAATCAAAGGCAGAAAACCGGAACCAATCAAGTGTTGGAACATCTCAAGACATCTAACAATTTTCACTGTACTTTATAATACATTAAGTTATACGGGAGAAATGATATACAAAACGACCGATTCAATATTATATTCAAAAGACAATAGACATATTGATTCTGATTTTAAAAGTATAGCAAATAATAGAAATGACTGAATAGAGATTGCATTAATTAGATGTCCTTATTTTGATGATACACGTATTGATTAAGGTAAAACAAGTTCAACCGCAATCGTATATTTGACAAAAGAAATCGCGGATGTTTGTTTATTCGTGAGTAGTCCCTGTGTATGGTCCGTAAAGAAGGACATATTTGTTACTGTCTTATCACTACAAAGCGGATACAATTATTATCTAAAATGTTCGTGTTTTATACATGTTCTTGTTACCGAATTATAGATATACCGAATGGTTGATTGAAGGTATAAACTTTTAAATTTTTTTTTTATAATTTAAAGGATTTAATATATGTGTATTTAGACAACACGCGGACCTCGAGCCGTTAGGCGACCACTTTGAACATGGTTTGGAATGCGGAATAGTTTTTAATGTTCGTCTATTCAAACATTGATCCCATTGCTTACACAGTAAGCCCTCAAATTAAAATTATTGTCAATAAGATAAATTGAATATAAATCGGATAACCTTTAAAAATGTGTATTACATTGTGTATTGTATATTGTTACATTGTACAATCGTGTATATACATGAAGGGGTTTTGTATAATCCGTATTATATGTACATTGTATCGTGATTAATTTACTATAACTCCAACGCGATAAATTGCAGTACAAAAACAAACACAAAATCCGCTATATTTATCGTTTTTGAATATTTATGAGCATGAAAACTTTACATGTTGTGCTAAATGTGTGAATGATTTCATTGGTAAGTGTTACGGTACTTGATTTTAATCCATAACAAAAATATAGGCAATATTGTGTTTGTTTTTGTACTGCAATTTATCGCGTTGGAGTTATAACAATCGTTTCTCTATTTTGAACAGTTAGTAAACAATTAATTTTTTTATGTAAGCATAGACCTATGAACTACATAAATCAAGAAATACTAAACTGTACTTTCCAGAATATACTGAATGTTCTCAGTTAACTGGTTAAAACCTTCAGTCACTGCACTTTTAAAATGAAGTTTCGCTAAAAGACCCGTAAAGTATAGACTTAATAAATAACGAATCGGTCTAAGGAGGGATCCTTTTTGTTTTGAATTTAATTCTTTCGTTCTCTACACTAAATTTTTGCATAAAATCGTCATGATTTGATAGGTATAGAAAAAGGTAGTCTTATTAGCGGAGCTTCGCATTGCCGAGCATATAGCCTTTATTTGCCAGTCAGCTTTCTGCTGAAATATGGCAGGCATATGAGTGCCTGGACCAGTAATTGAACCTGGGTCATATGATTAGACGACAAGCGCTTTAACCACTGAGCTACGTCGACACACATTCATACTCACGGGTATTGTATTATGTCGACAATAAAAATGTATGTTAAATATAATTAAATGTTGAATAAAATATATGACATGGTTTATGATGTAACCTATTAAAAATACCAACCTATATCCAATAGAAACAGCGTTAATACGATGCATAGTTTATATCTCATGGCAATATAAATATTTTTCAGCACATGTATCAGTACTAAAGTTTAGCAACCAGCGATCCAGCGCTAAAGTTGCATTAAAACACAATTTACACAGTACACATATAAATGTCACATATTATTTTCTTTCACTATCCCGAAATATACAGTAATTTCTTTTTATAAACGCGAAAACAAAATGTCTTAAGAAAACAACTGTATTTATTGATCGAAACTATCGGCTAATTTGTTGTAAACATCCAGTATATTGAAGATATGTCCTATCCACCCGCTATGTACGCACGCACCTATCTGTTAATCGAAACTACCGGCTTACAAATCGCACCCGATAAATTTAGGTACCCCACGTGACTTCCTTGTTCAAGAGTTACCAAGTGACCGACTATTTGATTATTTTATTGTCGTAGATGATATTGGAAATCGCAGTTGCAAATGAGTCGAAATACTTCATGTAAATAAGAAATTTTACCGCATGGATGATTTTGCACAAAAACACGTGTTTTATTTCTGTAAATCAATAGATTAATGTGTGGAATAAAAACATAACTCAACTTCATATGTATTGGTTGAATATATCACATAGTATCAGATTTTATAGGGTGGCCAATTAGAACTTCGGCGTAGTGTATAAAGGTATTAACAGCGAATATAATGTCGTCAAATAGAACGTTATTTTCTATTTTTTTCGTTATACTACAACTATAGTTATACGAGGCCTTCGTATGATCGTTGGTCAAATGAAATCAGATATATGAAATATTGAAAGTAAAGACCGATGCAGTTATTCATTGCTGTATATCGTCAGTTCTAATAATACATCAAATGTTATAATTTAAAAACATTAGGATAGCAACGCAAGTTTTATTCCTAAAACGATCGCGATGGTTTCCATGACTTGTACTAACAAATATTTCAAACCGTTGTGTCAATCTACATGGACATAATTCTGCAATGAGATCACGTATATATGATCTTTTGTTAATACTCTAGTCTAAAAGGTATTGTATAATGAGGTGCTGTTCGCACAAATCGAAATTAAACTTCTGTTCTGTTCTGTTCTGTTAAATATAAATTACAGAGTAAGTTGTGAACATTGTTCAATAAACCGAACTAACTTTTAAAATACAATACGAATATTTACTAGAAAGAGAAATAATAAAAACACGATAATATGATACAAAAAAAAACAACTGAGCGACGTGTGTACACTAGTATTTGATTTCTTATATATATAGGTATGGTTATGCTTCATAGGGAAACATACAACTGCAACGCTTTTTTCGATAATAATTGTAATAAAACATAATTATGTTGAAGGTTCAGACAAAAAGCAAGAAACTGATATCAAATTTAATTTAAATATTAATTATTTCGTAAAACCCCGTTTCGACTCCGCACAGGGGAGATAATATCAACAGCATTTACAATTAGTATATGATATGTTACCTCCCCTGACTACAGAAGCCCTGACCAGAGGTTTGTTAACTCATTACTTAATTACTAGCTTGGGTATTCAGCTTTTTGATTGCTGAGACTAGTTCTTTCAGGTTGTCGACAACCTGGACTTGGGCGAATCATAACTTGGTCAGTTGGGTATTGTGCCTTATTATGTTTTTTTAAAAAAAAATGTTTTCTGTGCTCGACTGGTTCAGTTGGGCACTGTGCCCTGTTTGTTTTTATGTTTTCTGTGCTCGGCTGGTTTAGTAGGGCATTGTGCCTAGTATGTTTTTTATGTTTTCTGTACTCGACTGGTTCAGTTGGGCATTGTGCATTGTTTGTTTTTATGTTTTCTGTGCTCGGCTGGTTTAGTAGGGCATTGTGCCTAGTATGTTTTTTATGTTTTCTGTACTCGACTGGTTCATTTGGGCATTGTGCCTTGAATGTGCTTTATGTTTTCTGTACTCGACTTGTTCATTTGGGCATTGTGCCTTGAATGTGCTTTATGTTTTCTGTACTCGACTTGTTCATTTGGGCATTGTGCCTTGAATGTGCTTTATGTTTTCTCTGCTCGACTGGTTCAGTTGGGCAGTGTGCCTTATTACGTTTTCTGTGCTCTGCTGGTTCAAGTGAGCATTGTGCCTTGTATCTTTTTTATTTATTCGGTGCTCGACTGGTTCAGTTGGCCATTGTGCCTTGTATCTTTTTTTATTAATTCTGTGCTCGACTGGTTCAGTTGATCATTGTGCAATGTATCTTTTTAATCTATTCTGTGCTCGACTGGTTCATTGGGCATTTTGCCTTGTATGTTTCTAATGTTTTCTGTGCTCGGCTGTAGAAGTACCATGTGATTTTTAGCTACATGCCCAAGACGAAATTTGCTTCATTTCGAAAACAAAAATAAAGTATTTTGTTTCTTGATCGATTTCTATGAAATACTCGCCACGCTAAGGGGAGAATTATTTGCTTTTGATGAAATACTTGTATAACACCCTTTTCAGCAGCATATAAAAAATTAAATATGCAACCCCACATCTAAACTTAGCAAGAGCTGTTCTGTGATTAATTAGCAGGCATGTACATAGACACATAATACTCAATTTCAACATCAGTGTGAACTCTATAATGACGGATTGAATCCAATAACAGCGGCTAAACAATACATGCATTGTCTTTCCTCGTGCACTTTATGGCTGCGATCTTTGGAATTCTATAACTGCCACTGATATGCGTCACATTGAAGCCACACATCACTTTCGCATAAAAAGGATACAAAATATCCCATTCCAAACTAGATCTGACATCGCTATCGGTATGCTTGTTTCACTAGTATATTGGCGTATATAGATACTCAGGAACTGTTGTTTTTCGGCATCTTGTACCGTAATGCCCCACGTGATGTGTGTTTTACACTGTTTGTTCATAGACATTACCAATACATGAATAAATCGACATCCAATAACAAAGGATACATAGTGGATGTGATTCCAATCATGTATGCACTTATCAACGATTTCCCCCAGGAGGGGGGGGGGGCGTGCTGACCAAGGGGAATTTGACATTTTTATTTTTTCAAAGTCTAAATTCCCACCCTAGAGCAAGGGCAATTTGTCAAAATCCCCTCACTGGGAGATGCTTTACATACCCCCCCCCGGATCAAAATTTCGACCAAATTCAAAATTTCCCGGGACTCGGCACCATTCTGTCTGTGAAATTCCTACATATCGGGAACAGCCTTCTGTCTAAAGTCCCGTGTATGCCTGCCGCTCCCCCCCCCCTGGGGGAAAACGTTGATAGGTGCATTACAAGTACAACCTCTATAACTACATACAACAGTTCATTTTCTTATAAGAAGACCTGGAATGAATTATGCCAACGGGCTGTGCTAATTCGAACGATCGGAATTGCTAAAACCGCTTGGACGCTTTCAATGATTTTGCGTTGTTCAGAGAGATACATACTGACATATGGCGAGTGGCCCTTGAAGAGCCTAATTCCCTTGCATTAATGACATTCTTAACTGATGAGCAAATGTAGATGGCCAGCAAAAATAGCTTGCAATACCTGTAACCTTGAATTTGAATTCACTTTATACCATAAATTGTTTGATTATGTCTATAACCACAATCTAGCACAACACGCATTGTACGAGAATTAATTAACGAAGGGATAGAATCATAGCCTGTTGGGCTATTGTGCAGATACTTACAACAGTACACCTTTCCAGTCGCATATGCTGAAGACCAATAATAATTATAATAATAAAGACTTTATTTTACAATATATATGAACACAAACGATCAAATCAAGTCAAATTATTTATTGGCATAAACAACAAAGTCCATCGCCAAGTAACGCCATTTACAAAGTTCTATCTTACAAGATGGCGATAACATGGCGAAAAGCATGACTGTATAAAATTCATAATTAACATATCACATTTTTAATTGTATTGTATTGTATTGTATTGTATTGTATTGCATTGCATTTTGCATTGCATTGCATTGCATTGCCTTGCATTGCATTGCATTGTATTGTTTTGTGCTGTGCTGTGCTGCGCTGCGTTTTGTTGCGTTGCGTTGTGTTGTGTTTGCTCTTTCACAATAATGATACAGATTGTCCAATAATATTTGCAACCCTTCTTTAGTATATGAAAAAAGAACAGTGTCATCTGCAAATAATAGCATAAATATACGTAATTCGTCTTCAGTTAACATATCTACATCATTATTATGAAGTGAATGATACATAGCTTATAGTTTATTTTCGTCTCAACAATACGATACAGATGCAACACTATAAAATATATCAACTTGACTAAAACATATTATTTGTATTGCCACTCTAATCAGAGTTATAATTAAGAGACTAGAGTAGTACATGTACAGATTGAATACTAAACAAAATTCTCCTAAACATATAAAGGCAAATTGACTATTCACTCCAGTTAATGTAGGGTTAACGCATGCTTTTTCGTGCTATAACATCTGCAGAGTCCCGAGGGACGGTTGGTGCCCAAGCCCGTCAGGGCGAGGGCACCAACGCTCCCGAGGGACTCTGCAGATGTTATAGCACGAAAAAGCATGCATAAACGCTATTATAGCATTCAAAACATCAATTTATGCGTTTGTATTTCGAAATAATTACATTTTGGCGGGAAATTTTGTGGCGACATCGAGTAAACAAACGTAACGCCGCGAAAACAAACGTTACGTCATAACAGTTTTTGTTATGAGCGTCGACTTCCGGGATCGGCAAATACCAAGAAAACATGGATAATGCGGGTTTGTTTAACTTTATTATTTAAATCTTATTAAAATTAATTAGAATATATCGGCCAATCAGAATGCAGAATGTTATATTCTAAGTTAGTTAGAACATATTAAGTAAATTTTAATGACTAAAAAGGCCTCGCTTCGCTTCGCTCGCTCCGACCTTTTTAATCATTAAAATTTACTTAATATGTTCTAACTATAACTTAGTAGTTACAAATAAAATGGGAATTGCAGTTCATAAGACGCTGTAAAATCGTTAATTTTTTTGTCGGTTAGGCCCTGGAATGTGCATACGTAAAACTGGACGTTAACAGCGCGTTCTCGCGTGAATCTTTATGTTTACGCATAGGTTTCGTCCCATTAACGTATGGGCAAAATCACCGTTTCTATGCTATAACATAAATAATGAAGTTTTTAATTAATCTATTGTCCATGTCGAAGCCAAAAAGGGGCGTTATTGTCATTTGCTACAGATATGTGTATAATCACTGTCTATTAGTATAGCAAGGTCCATTTGAAGTTATGGGGGAAAAGATGAACAGGTCGGAAAATAAGAAATCAACGAAGTGCCATAACTATTTTAATATTGTAGTTAGAGTAATGTAAGTTGTCATAACATAGCGTACTGTTGTTGTGATTTTATGTTTAAATTAAATAGACGGTTTGCAAAAATGTGAAAAATAAGGAACATTTGAAATTTACATAGCACCATAATTCGTCCAATATAGTAATTAAAGTAATGTAACTAGATATAAAGTAGCGTGCTGTTGTAGTGAGCTTTAAAGTTTGTAGTCAATTCATATATACTGAAACGCAAATGAAACTGTGCATGTTTCAAATTGGGATAACTTTGTAAATATATGTCGTAGGCATTTCATTTATGTACCATATAAAGCATGTGTGGCACTGTGTCGAACAATAGACACAAAAATGCCCTATCAGATAAGATGTTACGTAACGTCACAAAACAAGAAATTCGCATGATTTGCACGTGCAGAGGGTTGATAAAGGTGAAATTGGTCAAATAACCCCACATTCATTTTCCGCAACTCCAGGGAGTAAGAAAAACACAAAACAATCTCTGTAAAATCAGAACTTGCTATGTAATGATTATCGGAACGTCAGCGAATTGATGATGCTCATTAGAGGTCCCTCTATTGATAATGTTGCACGGGCCTTCTCGGTAGAAAGGTACAATCACGACATGATGTCAACAATTTGCAGGAGCTACCGAATGCTCTTCAGGTTGAATGGAATGAAATTCCCTCGCATGACGTAAAACGTGACGTCTATTCCATAAGACGTCGTATCGTACAGGTTATATGTCAAAATGGAGATCATATCCGATATTATTGAAATAATCACTATTAAACCATTTAGAGAATCTTACACCTTAACTTTAGTCTGAAAAACACAGATATCACAATTTATGCAATTTTTATTTTGACCCCTACCACGCTTAAACGAAAAACACTATTCTTTTCACTGTGCTATTTAAACGAAATGTATTCTGTTTTATAGGCAATTGAATAAGCTAAAATTTGATACCAAACACTATATACTTTCTTTTATGGATGTCTGAAAAAAATAAGTGAAAACCCCATGCACAGTTTCTTTTGCGTTTGAGTATATATACATTGTATATATACGAGGGCTGTTCAAATTGGAATGCAACTAAGCCCATACATTTTTTTCCTTAATAGGTTATATTGAAACTAGCCTTTGATCCTATTGCAGTATTCATCTCCGGTATATATGCCAAGTTTCATTCAGATATTCCATATTTAAAATGCGATTTTATTATCATTCATAGGGTCACTGTGCATATACTGGACACGTGCCAAACCGCGACCTTAACGTATCTGATATTTCTTTCGATATTGCAATTTAAGAGCCGTTTGAAACAAATAAAGATCACAAGGGACATTGCTAGACAAATCAGGATGGTCGGAAAGCTGAAGAACCTTCACGCTTCTCAGAAAGTCGCGTTAATGGCGGCTGCAGGTGGAGGCCCATTGCTCTGCAATAGCATGTCATACTTCAAACATGTGCTTTGAGAGCGATTGTCGGAGAATTTCTTCAATTTCTGGAGGAATTTTCTTTTTTCAAGCTTGGCATTTACCCATTGTCTATTTTATACATCAAATTTAATGGTACAAACTTGGTTTATATAGAAAAAGGTGTACATTTCTGCTGACGCCTATAGTGCGTTTTGCAATGCATACTTTTGTTCTGTGTTTGCTGGCCCATATTAGTTTAAGGATCTGTCGCATAGGTGAAAAAATCAACCCGTGTCTCGTTTATGGTCATTACATTTGCAAACGGTGGACTTTTTTTATCTAGAAACTTGTTTCAACTATTTTGTGGACAGTTTGCAAGGACATGTGTGCTGGCGTCTCTAAGCAGATAGGGGTATCCATAGTGTACTTATCGTCCTAATTTTTTTAATATGTTTGATAATTGTATGAATAGCTCCTAATGATGTGCCAACACATTGAGCTACTTGCCTAATTGTAAATTCGCAACCAGTTTCAAAAACAAATACGATTTTCGCAACCCTTTATAGTATATTGCGGTATTTGGATGGCGTTCATGGGGTTCATTCCAAATAAAATTACACCACTTTTAAATTGCGTAAACTATCAAGAAGTTGATGAAATAGACATATCATACCACCATTTCACCAAACATGTTATGTAAAATATTGTATTTGCTCCCGCATTAAAAAACATCAATTCTTAAATAGGACCAAATTTGGCCAAAAAAATGACATTTTTCCAATAGTTTAAGCATTAGTATACACGAGTAGACAGTGTTAAATGACGTATTGTTACAGCTACACTCAACGGATTTTAAAATGTGAGGTATCAATTTAAAGCTAATTCAATGTTCTTTGATATACAGCATATTATTCTTAAAAAATCATTGATACTAGAAAGATATAGCTTCACTTGCATTCCAATTTGAACAACCCTCGTATATTATATTTATCTCAGATCTTCACAATTACTGATGGTATAAAGGGTTTAACAACATAACACATGCCTTTAATGTCTAAACAGATTGGTAGGTATGTTTCAGAATGCTATTAAGCTCTCAGCTAAGACTAACCTGAATCGAGTTCTATGCAAAAAGTTGTACAGTTAATTGTTTTCTGTATGAAGACATGGTCTTATATAAGGTTTGGGAATGTTTTGAAGTCAGCAACAATATAACTTACACAAGAGGTATTAAAAAAATAAAGAAAAAAGAAGCAAACCAAACAAGAGCTGTCCACGAACAGCGCGCTCCACTATTCACAGCGCTATGCAGGGATAGTACAATCATTATATATTCAAAACAAAATGCTTCATAACAGCAGCATTACCCTCTGCGATGTAGAGGTTGGGGCTTCTAAGTCTAAAAGAGGGGGTAATTTGGACAACTTATGCAGGACCGTTACCTACTCATGTGTAGGTCCTCTTGGTCATGAAGGTAAACAAATAAGCATTTCTTAGTCCAAAAGGGGGCCTAATTTCATCAAAATGCTATATAGTTATCTTCTTCTGTGTAGGGGTTGGGGTCATGATGGCAAACAAGTATGCAAAGTATGAAAGCAATATCACAAAGGACTTAGAGAATATAAGAGGTTAAAAAACCTGTACCTAAACTTTAACAAAAGTGTTACGCCAACGCCGAACCCGACATCGACGCTCGGGTGACTGCAATAGCTCCCCTTACTTCGTGCCTTATTCTACGAATAGTGGAGCTAAAAAGCAAAGACAATTACAGAGATTTTCAAAGTCGAAGTAACGAGGCACTCAGGACCAATACTGGTTATAATTGATCGAAGTTGTATTATGCGCGCATTCAAAGGGAAGAAACCAGTATCTCAAGAATGTAGACTACTAGTACGAGTTAGCTCTCTTTGATATCCGTTATATGCCAATCAAATGCTACGAATTTAGCACTTGTACTGCCATACACAGAACATAATCGGTAACCAACTTTTAATTAAAGATGTTTAGAATTGTTATTGGCGTGACGGTTAACTTGATCCCAGAAATAAGCAGTCGTTCGTTTTTAACGAGCCAAATAAATGGTGAGGCGAAAGCTACGGCATCAAATTGAAAGTTTCAGAATTTTGTCATGAAAAAGGGTAAATGGGCGATTCTGATGTACATGTATTGTGCATTCGATGTATATTTGTGAGGTGTAAAGCATCGTTTCAAGTCGTTAATTTGCGATTTAACTGATCTTTAATTCAAAATGAGTTTTTTAAAACGAAGTTTCGAAAAATGGATACTACAATATATATATACATTTCGTAATTATACTTGGGTCATATAATTTCATTATCAGAAATATATTGAAAACTGATTACACAGACGATTTACAATAAATTGAAAAGTAGTTCGTTTTGAAAAAGTAGTACACATGTGCTGAGTCATGTTCACATTGCAGCGATACTTTCATTTTTTTAAACCAAAAAGGTCAACTTAAATGCTTTGTTTTGAATACGGTCATAACATATTTAGTTAAGAGCAGACAAGCACAATTTATAAATAGGCTTCATGTGCCCGATAATGATGTTTGCATGTCAAGACAGCACAAACATTGTTTTTATACCCAACTCCTTTTCATCCCCATTGGGACGTAAGGCTACAATGGTCTCTCAGAACATTTATCTATTTTATGTCATTTTCTGTTCTTCTCCCGTCCCTGCCAGCTCTGTCATCATAGTTCTACACAATGTTGTCTTCGGACCAGCCAAATGTGAAAGCTCCACTTGTCTCCGGTAAATATACCTCAATAAGACCGAGGTGATCAGAATGCGGTCAACCAGGTGTTTTCCGATGCATTGTATACAAAGAAAAGAAACTCACATAAGAGACTGTAGAAAAATACTATTTAGGCGCGCAGCAGATCTTTGAATTTTGCAAACTACCAAAAACATATGAAAATCTCATTAAAGAATGTTCAGCCATTTCATATACATGTACATAAGTATTGACAGTGCAAGTAATGTGAAAGTTTTACACTACAATGATCATACACCCGAATGTTGACAGTGCAAATAATGTGAGTTTTACACAGCATTTTTACTTATACATGAATGTTGACAGTGCAAATATTGCGAAAGTATTACACAGCATTTAATGTATTTTTATGTATACATGAATGTTGACAGTGCAAATAATGTGGACGTTTTACACAGCATTTAACATATGTATACATGAATTTTGACAATGCAAATAATGTGGACGTTTTACACAGCATTTACCATAATTATGCATACATGCATGTTGACAATGCAAATAATGTGGACGTTTTACACAGCATTTAACATATGTATACATGAATTTTGACAATGCAAATAATGTGGACGTTTAACACAGCATTTACCATAATTATGCATACATGAATGTTGACAATGCAAATAATGTGGACGTTTCACACAGCATTTAACATATGCATACATGGATGTTGACAATGCAAATAATGTGGACGTTTTACACAGCATTTAACATATGTATACAATGAATGTTGACAATGCAAATAATGTGGACGTTTTACACAGCATTTAACATACGTATACAATGAATGCTGACAATGCAAATAATGTGGACGTTTTACACAGCATTTAACATACATTTGTATGTATACAATGAATGTTGACAATGCAAATAATGTGGACGTTTTACACAGCACTTAACATATGCATACCTGAATGTTGACAATGCAAATAATGTGGACGTTTTACACAGCATTTAACATATGTATACATGAATGTTGACAAGGCAAATAATGTGGACGTTTTACACAGCATTTAACATAAGCATACATGAATGTTGACAATGCAAATAATGTGGACGTTTTACACAGCATTTACCATATGTATACAATGAATGTTGACAATGCAAATAATGTAGACCATTTGCACAGCATTTAACATATGCATACATGAATGTTGACAATGCAAATAATGTGGACGTTTTACACAGCATTTAACATATGTATACAATGAATGTTGACAATGCAAATAATGTGGACGTTTTACACAGCATTTAACATATGTATACAATGAATGTTGACAATGCAAATAATGTGGAAGTATTACACAGCATTTAACATATGTATACAATGAATGTTGACAATGCAAATAATGTGGACGTTTTACACAGCATTTAACATATGTATACATGAATGTTGACAATGCAAATAATGTGGAAGTATTACACAGCATTTAACATATGCATACATGAATGTTGAAAATGCAAATAATGCGAAAGTTTTACACAGCGTATAACACATGTACACGTGAATGTTGACAATGCAAATAATGCGAATGTTTTACACAGCACTTAACATATGCATACATGAATGTTGACAAGGCAAATAATGTGGACGTTTTACACAGCAGTTAACATATGCATACATGAATGTTGACAAGGCAAATAATGTGGACGTTTTACACAGCATTTAACATATGTATACATGGATGTTGACAAGGCAAATAATGTGGACGTTTTACACAGCATTTAACATATGTATACAATGAATGTTGACAATGCAAATAATGTGGACGTTTTACACAGCATTTAACATATGCATACATGAATGTTGACAATGCAAATGGACGTTTTACATACTATAATTGTATACATGGCAGTTGGCTGCATGTAATGTGACAGTTTACACAACCATCATAATCATAGATAGATAGATAGATAGTTTATTTCGAAAATAAGGCAATATGCCCATGATTTCACATATAATAATTACATGCATTGACATAATTATTAACACAAATATACACATTATAATATAAACAAATCATGCATTTATACATATTATTATTTCCGGTACCAAGTATATGTGGAGTAAGTGGAAATTATCGGCAATAATGAGTTATATTCCAACATCACTGTGACTTTAAATATAGTTATTTGCATGACATTAGTCATGCTACTATGTAGTCTCAAAAATTTAAAAGTACGTAATTTATTGTGTATGCGTAGTTTGTTTTTCGTACAGTAGGGAGAAGAGTGCTAACGTACATAATATTCTGCATCTCTTCGTTTCAGACTTTTGTAAATATATTGAGAAAGATTAATAATAGTATTTCTATTTTCAGATGACATAAGTTCTACAAATTTAGGGATATTAGGTCGTTTCCAAAAGTAACGTTTGATATGTTGTTTTCGTATTTCATAATATAAAGGGCATTCAAGTATAAAGTGAAACTCATCCTCTAATTTGTTACATAATTGACATTTTCTTTCTGTCATATATGACAGTACAAATAAGCACAGGAATATCCAAAAACACATTTTGTCGATGAACATGACAGCCACCATTTTATCGAGCCCTTCCAAGTTTTCTGTTGTCTGCCCTTCTCTTGAGTATTGTTTCTGCGGTGTTGCAGGTGTGTTCTTGGGGGTTTTATGTTTTGAACGATATTCTGCAATGCTTTCTAAATCATGAACTGGCTCAACTTGGTCCTTTCTTTCGTTACTTACGATGAAATCTTTTGTACAAGCTTTTGATCCATCCGTGTTGACATTTGTCTCCATCATTGTTTGCTAGTCGTACGAGCATCATGGGCATAGTAGTTATTATCACCCCTAGTGTAAGTTGGATGTTGACATAAAGTTGCAGATACGATACGGTGATGGATGTTTTCGGCATTTCATCACTGACCATGTTGAGTAATACAACAAATGTTAGGAACAATGATATACAATATCCCATCCTCTCACCACTGCTTGTCGGCAGTTTGAAGCTTAGAACATTCATTGCAGACAATAGAATCACTGGTATTATAATGTTCAATGTGTAGAACAATGCTCGTCTTTCTAATGTTACCTCTAGGTAAACGGTTGTCACGCTTCTGCCTGGTTGTTTATGATGCCTTAGGTTTGTATCTACTAGATCCCATTCCCCATTTAGTTCGTAGCTATCCAAGATGGCTTTGTTTGAGGTCAGTCGAATCATCAGCTCATCATCTGAACTGTATGCCTTACTAATTATTATGTCGCACTGCTGGGTATCAAATGGATACTTGGTGATATCTATATGACACGTTGTGTCCATATTACCTCCAGTCATGTAAAAAGCCTGACCATTTGCAGCAACTGTTATTCTCATATAATCTCCACGATGAAGTTCCTGGCTGTTTCCCACAGAAATCATGTATGTTAAGTCAGGTAGCCATGTTGTGCTTGGTATAAGACGGATGACATTTGCTCCACCATACAAAGATGGCTGCCATTGTAAGGTTTCATAAGTACATGATAGTTGCCACGCAACGGTTGAAGATAACAATTGTGCTTTTTCATCTAAGCTCAGTATATTCTTAAGAAAAGCTGTCACTGTCACATTGACCGTGTCGGATTGATTCACCACGGGTCGTATTAATACAGCTATATTTGTCTGCAAGTCTGAATATAGCTGTTGTTGTTCACTAAACGTGTCGGCATAGACTTGGCTTATCAGTACAATAACAAGAAACGCGGACAAACTGTAGTTTATCATAAATCCACATTTCCCAATGTTAGCCATCCTTATTTATTGTAAACTTAGTATTTCTAATTTTCCTCCCTCAGAATAATGCACAAGAAATTGAGATATATCAGTTTTAGCTAGACTTAAGTATTAAAATAATTTGAATCAATACATATCCTCGTCCCACTGGTAACTGTATCATTGATAAAGAAAGCTATTTTTAAGAGAAATCAATTCATATTTTATGAATATTTTATAAATGTACACTGTAAAAAAATATTCCTTATCTAATTTATAGTTTTTTGCCCTGTGACTTGTTCGTCTCCTTGCTCATTAATGAAATCTCGATGTACCACCCAGCTAGACAAGTGTTGATTAACACAACAGAAATCTATTAAATTCATTCCGCGACCAATTTTAAAATTGTTTCGTTCTTTCAGTGGTCATTCCTCTGGCGTTAACAATGCATTATTTTTTATAAATATCTACGACATTTATTATCCACGAAAAAATATGTGATTTTACAGTATTATTATGGAGGTAGTGCTAAAACCAAAATATGTATTGGGGACAAACTCACCTTAGCTCAACGGCGGGCTCTATATAGTTACATAATTGATATACAAAATGTATAAACTAAATAGCCAAATTTACAGAACAAGAACAATTGATTACACGGTGTATAAGCGTATCGGTACCCTCTCAGTGCAAAATGATATATCGGTACCCTCCCAGTGCTGGCACCGGTCTCTCTCAGTGCAAAACAATGAATCCGATTGACGAAGATCCGCAGGAGAGGTAAGAAAATCTTTTTGTCAAAAAATACGGGTTTATGCATAAAAATCGATAGCCCACGGAACCCCCCAATGATTAATCATTGTTTCCTGTTGTTAAATTTGTTCTATCCTTTTTCACAAGTTCTGGCGTGGCTGGAATGTTGACCGAGGGTCGTTGTGCGAATGAACATCAAGCCATGTTTATGAAGCTTAAATGCGACTTTTCTTTGATATAGCAAATATCTAGTACCTCAGACGTAAAGCCGTTGATCATATCTTGCCCCTAAAATCCTTTTATTCGGTAACTTCCATCACATTTCTTAAAAAACACCCTACTTTCGGTTTAGACGCGGCACCGGTACCCTCTCAGGAGATGATAATCAACATCTAGTTAAAATAGTCTGATTTTGAAAAAGAAAATAACATAAAGGAAAAAACACAATTTCAAATTCTGATCTTTCCCTGGGATCAAAAATAAATTTGTATTTTAAAGTTTGCTAGGCACCATAAAGACTTGAACATAGGCTTACAAACATTGGAAACTCTAGTCATAATTCCTTCGACCAATTGGATGTGCAGTGTTCCAATGTCACCAGCTTATTAACAGTACTTGTTAGTTCCACATATTTATTGGATTAAAGTAAAAGCAGAATAACGTTTTTCTACTTCACTCTGGGAGCTGAAAATATTGGTTGTCATTTTGAGGTAGTTGCTCTACAGAGGTTAAATTTATAGCTATGCTCATTCGGGTTATTGTAAAAAGGTAAACAACAAATTAGGTCATATGGCAATCACTTGTTAAATATGTTAAAACTGTCGCCATTCGGCAGACTAATATACCCCCGCGTGGCAAAATCATTGCAGCTAATTCTTTTCTTTATGCACATCTACATGTTGAGGTTGTTCATCTGCTATAGTTTGAAGAAAATGCTGCAAAAACTGTAGGAGAAGTTGCATCCACAAGAACTACTCACTGTATATTGTATTGTTCATAAAAGTACAAAGGGCCATAATTCTGTTAAAAAGCCTCGCAACGCAAATTATTTCCTTAATGCATAGCTACATGTTGAGGTTGTTCATCTGTTAAAGTTTGAAGGAAATGCTGCAAAAACTGTAGGAGGAGTTGTGTCCACAAGAACTGCATGCCGTTCACTACATATTGTATAGTGCATAAAAGTACAAAGGGCCATAATTCTGTCAAAAATTGTCGCAGCGCAAATTCTTTCCTTTATGCATATCTACATGTTGAGGTTGTTCGTCTGTTAAAGTTTGAAGGAAATGCTGCAAAAACTGTAGGAGGAGTTGCATCCACAAGAAATGTTCACTATATATAGTATAGTGCATAAAAGTACAGAGGGCCATAATTCTGTCAAAAATTGTCGCAACGCAAATTCTTTCCTTTATGCACATCTACATGTTGAGGTTGTTCACCTGTGAAAGTTTGAAGGAAATGCTGCAAAAACTGTAGGAGGAGTTGCGTCCACAAGAATGCGTCTACGGACAGACCGACCGACAGACAGAAAGACAAGCTGAATCCAGTATACACCCCTTTACAACTCGTTGTGCGGGGGTGTAACTAATAATACATTTCTAAATTATTTAGCTCTGAATTAAGCAATTCAAAAAGGTGCAAATTAATATTTTTTTCGGACTGACAAATATTCATTCAGACTGACATATATTCATTCAGACTGACACATATTCATTCGGACTGACAACATTTTTGTTTCAGGTTTTTAAATAAATTTTCGCAGACTGTGAATATATGTATTTTAATGTACATCTATTAAATGTCCGGTTACACGCCAATCAACAGGGAGATTTAAAGGGATTACTGGCGAATTCTAGATAACGGGTTTTATTATGGCAGGCCTTAATGAAATAAACAAACATTCAGTAAGGGGAGATAAAAACTCCGAGACGCGAAGCCCGTAAAATCTTATAAAAAATAGCCGATTATTTAACCGTTATGGTGATTTTTAAAATCGCCTGGCGATTCCAATCACTAATACTAACGAAAATTCTACTCCCTCGAAAAATAATTATTTTACATTAGATTATCATCAGAGACATTTCTTTAAATAACATTTACTATCATATAGATCATTCTCGAACAAACATACCGTTCTAGAATTGTAGAATTTAGTTTAAAATCTGGGCCGGCCAAATTAATAGATGTGTTGTAGTAAATATTTGCAATCATTCTACCATAAGAAACCATTTATTGTCCAATGTAAGTTCATAATGGAACAAATAACATTCAAGATATAAATCATTCAAAGCAGTATCAAGGCATTGTTACTCTAGTAGTTATCCAATGCAAGTAAATACTGTAGCGCGCCATACAGAAACGACGGCAGCGCCTAGCCATCCACGCAAGAGTCAGACATAGAACGAACCATCCACATCCCAAAAAAGGACATTTCAAGCAAGCTTATATACTCACTCCGCAATGAATAACACACTGTGGACTTCGAATTATGTGCATAATTAGCCATAAAGGGAGGTAATTATATATGATAACTACACTGAAGTGAAGTACGGGGAGACTTTTTACAGCCGCCACACAGCACTTAACCTGCTGTAGGGATAAGTAAATACTGTAGCGCACAGACAATCCAAACCCACGCTAAGTTCATTATAGAAAAATAACGTTCCAGGCATAAATCATTCCAAACAATATCAAGGCATTGTTACTGTAGTAGTTTTCTAATGGGTGTGAAACTATCATTTACAGAATGTAAGTCATTAGGGGTAAGTGACTTATGTTTGACCAATACTAATAAACCATTAACCTAATCATTTCATCAATTATATATAGTAGAGATAAAGCCTTTTCCTGCGTAACTTGGCCTGATTGAGTGAAGGAAATTATTTGATTGCTTCAGACCATGCTTTATAAATATTGATATAAGTGCTTCCAACAAGGGTTACATAAAGTGCCGTTAATGCATTCCCGGTATTTGATTATTCGAAGTACCCGGTATGTTTATCAATATAATAGCAGACTCTAATAATATTTGCTGATCACAAATGATTGAAATCAAAAAGTTATACATTTTGTATTCAAGAGGGAGAAAAATTATATTGAGACTCATTATAGTTTATATGACACAGTGTTATCGGATATTTCGTACTCCCCCACTTACTCTAGCTTAGGTGGACATTCCATAGTGTTAATACCAGAGGAATGGCCGCTTAAAGAAAGAAACAATTTTAAAATTGGACACGGAATGAATGATTATGGATTAATAGTTGTGTTAGGCTATACCCGTCTAGCTGTGTGGTACATCGAAAATTAATGAGCAAGGAGACGAACAAGTCACAGGCAAAACACTTTTAATTAGATAAGGAATATTTTTTTATTTTTTTACAGTGTACATTTAAAAAATATTCATAAAATATTAATTGATTTCTCTTAAAAAATAGCTTTCTTTATCAATGATACAGTTACCAGTTGGACGAGGATATGTTTTGATTCAAATTATCGTAATGCTTAAGTCTAGCTAAAACTGGTAGATCTCAATTCATTGTCCATTATTCTGAGGGAGGAAAATTAGAAATACTAAGTTTACAATAAATAAGGATGGCTAACATTGGGAAATGTGGATTTATGATAAACTGCAGTGTGTCCGCGTTTCTTGTTATTGTACTGATAAGCCAAGTCTATGCCGACACATTTAGTGAACAACAACAGCTATATTCAGACTTGCAGACAAATATTGATGTATTAATACGACCCGTAGTGAATCAATCCGACACGGTCAATGTGACAGTAACAGCTTTTCTTAAAAATATACTGAGTTTAGATGAAAAAGCACAATTGTTATCTTCAACTATTGCGTGGCAACTATCATGGACTTATGAAACCTTGCAATGGCAGCCATCTTTGTATGGTGGAGCAAATGTCATCCGTCTTCTACCAAGCACAACATGGCTACCTGACTTAACATACATGAATTCTGTGGGAAACAGCCAGGAACTTCATCGTGGAGATTATATGAGAATAACAGTTGCTGCAAATGGTCAGGCTTTTTACATGACTGGAGGTAATATGGACACAACGTGTCAGATAGATATCACCAAGTATCCATTTGATACCCAGCAGTGCGACATAATACTTAGTAAGGCATACAGTTCAGATGATGAGCTGATGATTCGACTGACCTCAAACAAAGCTAAATTGGATAGTTACGAACTAAATGGGGAATGGGATCTAGTAGATACAAACCTAAGGCATCATAAACAACCAGGCAGAAGCGTGACAACCGTTTACCTAGAGGTAACATTAGAAAGACGAGCATTGTTCTACGCATTGAACATTATAATACCAGTGATTCTATTGTCTGCAATGAATGTTCTAAGCTTCAAACTGCCGACAAGCAGTGGAGAGAGGATGGGATATTGTATATCATTGTTCCTAACATTTGTTGTATTACTCAACATGGTCAGTGATGAAATGCCGAAAACATCCATCACCGTATCGTATCTGCAACTTTATGTCAACATCCAACTTACACTAGGGGTGATAATAACTACTCTATCCATGATGCTCGTACGATTAGCAAACAATGATGGAGACAAATGTCAACACGGATGGATCAAAAGCATGTACAACAGATTTCATCGTAAGCAACGAAAGGACCAAGTAGTGCCAGTTCATGATTTAGAAAACATTGCCGAACATTGTTCAAAACATAACACTCCCAAGAAAACACCAGTAACACCGCAAAGACAATACTCAAGAGAAGGGCATACAACAGAAGACTTGGAAGAGCTCGACAAGATGACAGCTGTCAAGTTCATCGACAAAATGTGTTTTTGGATATTCCTGTGCTTGTTCGTAATCTCAACATTTGTGTATATGGTTATGGTGGCTGTGTAAAACTTTCACATTGTTTGCAGCCAACTTTCGTGTATATTATCTTTTAGTGTGCTTAATGTAAAACCACATTATTTGCACTGTCCATATTTGTGTAAATTAAATTAATTTTGTTTAAACTTTTACATTACTTGTACAGTCAATATTCATGTTTCTGATTATGTTGTGTAAAACTTTCACATTAGTGGCACTAGCTGTCAACATCAGTACATTGTATGTATGTATGATTATTGTAGTGTAAAACTCACATTATTTGCAAGAGTATGATAATGCTGTGTAAAACTTTTATATTTTTAACGCTGTCAACATTCGTGTGTATAATTATGTTGTGTAAAACTTTCACATTAGTTGCACTAGCTGTCAACATCAGTATGTATGATTATGGTAGTGTAAAACTCACATTATTTGCAGTATAATAATGCTGTGTAAAACTTTTACATTTTTAGCGCCGTCAACATTCGTGCGTATGATTATGGTGAGTAAAACTTCTACATTACTTCACTGTCAACATTCGTGTAATTGATCTCATCTTTCATCAAAGAATTGGCTGATGATGGTGAGTATCGTGTTTTGAATCATGTGTGTGTTGTTCTGTGGTTTCAACTCGGTTCTACAACAACGGAGCAATATACAGACAACAGAGTGGAAATGAATGTTTAGTCCCATCTCTGGTCTGGTTTATATACCCAAGGACAACAACTTCGTTATAACCTAACATATAAATTTTGGTAAGCACTGAAATATTTATTATTGAAATAGAAAATAGATATGTTGTCTTAAACAAACTTATTGATATCTGGTCTAAGAACAGATTGTTCTTTAAATGTATAGAAAACCCATATTGGGATTTATTTGTCTTCTTATGACTAACATCACTTTAACCATATGTAATAATATACTTGTAAAGAACAATTTATGTATCCAAACTTGTGCAGATGTCATTTATCTGACAGTATTACTGATTCAATAATGTAGTAATTATAATAATTATACTACTCAAAATTTGATAAGGGCCAAGAAATTTTCAATTTGAATATTTTGCAAATCGAATAAGATTGACCGGTAGAATTTCCAAAAACATAATGTTACATCTGCAATATTGTAAACTAATTCAGATTACTTCGAAATTTAATGTCTAAGTGCTGATAAGCCCAACCCCATTAAAATGTTTGTGCAGCATTCAAGCCTCTGTAGTAACAGAATGCTGTCATTTTCTTGGCATTTGGGGTCTTGCACGATATGGTAATAAACACGGGATAAAAAATTCCATGTTAATCAAGCCACTTTGGTCCCCGCCAATAGGGCTTATCAGTTACCTGGAAAACGACGTCATTTTGGCAATGCGTATAAAATGCATGACATCAAGCTTCGAACTTTATAAGCAGATAAGATGATATTTTATAAATTGCACAACGTTTTCTTCGTCGGTTTTGTACATTTAACGTGAGACGAACATCGAAATCAATTTCATGGCCCTTAGCCAAGTTTGAGTAGTATACAATAATCAATGCAATTTCCACTGTGACACATCAGCACAAGCAATTTTACTATTATTTATAGTTGGATATTATTTCTTTGGTTACGGGTTATCAGTGAAATGTTTTATTGGTGCCTTGAGAATTATCGATAGCTAGTATTGTATATAGTTGAATTGTAAACATCTTTAAATCTGTATCTTGTATTGATTCATTCTAATTGGCCTTATAATCACCAATTAAATACTAAATGAAAGCCTTCAGGAAATTGTAAGTGTCTATTGAATTCAATAATGTTGTACCACAGGTAAGTAGATCAATTCTACCAGTATTTATATTTATTTGTTTATCATTATTTGTTTGGTCACAGGTTATCAATGACACGTGTTATTGGTGCCTTGAGAATTATCTGTCAGTATTGTTTATGGTTAAATTGTATACATCTACCTAAAAAACCTAAATATGTGTGCGTAATATGTGTGTGTAATAAGTGTATTTAGGTCTTTGCTTGTAATTTACTCATTCTCATAGGCCTTATAACCCTTAATTAAATACTTAATGAAAACATTCAGGAAATTTTAAATGTCTATTAAATTCCAGAGTGATGTAGAAACATCACTGTGAGGGATAAGGCTGAACCTAAGAAACTGTTTGTTTAGAGTTTCACAACATAGAAATTCTTAAAAGTTACATGGGTAGCTGGAGATTTTTTAAACTAGTGTTTACCTACACTCATGTACTGCATGCTTGACTGTTTTTTTCCAGCACCCTATGAAACCTACATTTTCCACGGTTTCACAGAGTGTTGGACAAAACGGCACAGCTGCTGAAAAAGATCTTATTTTTCATGGAAAGCAAATAAAGTTCTCCTTAGCGTCGCATATATTTCATAGAAATCAATGAAGAAATAAAATACTTACCGGTATGGCTATTTTGTTTTCCAATTTTGACTTGGACATGTAGCCAAAAGGCACGTGGTATTGCTACACTGGTCTGAAAGTCTTTAAAATTAATGTGATGTGGTTTGTTTCTCTCTGTGTCATTGGATATTAAAATGAATAACCCTTGTACACCCCTACTTTCGTAGATAATAGATAAACAGTAATTTTAAACTAGGTAACACAACATTCAAATATGATCAATCCTAGTAATACAAAACTATAGTCAATGTATAATCACTTTATTGCACATATTATCAATAAATACATGTATATATTTAAAAACAAAATATAACAAAATACAATATCAAATAACAAACTGGTAAATGCTTCCACAAGACACAGTCAGGTATAAACTTTACTTTATAAGAATTTACCAATATCAGGAGCCTGTTGCCCAACCAAACCACTTCCAAATAATGCAGGGGTGTCAATTTTCCGGATTTATCCCGAATTCCGGATTTGTCTATCCTTGAAGAGCTATGCTTTCTGACCAAAATAAAAGTTATTTGATGAAAATATTTCAAGAAATGGCAAAGTTATGGTCAATTATATCTACTCTAAAGGATTTTCTTCAATAAAAAGTTTGAAAAACTGAGTTATATATGGTTGACGGCCTCTAGTTTGTCAAAAATGGTCAGCAGCATATGATTTTCAGGATTTTTAATTTGACTCTTTTGACACCCCTGATAATGCTATCAAGCACTATCCTATGTCTATGCAACAACATGCTACCAACAAGCAGTAAGCGCCCTGATAGCATACCGTTTTTCAGCACCTTGCTAAGTGAGCGCTACTGAGTGCTTTGTTGTGCAGCTGAACGCTGCAAAAGCACTTTGCTGGGCAAAAGTCTGCACTTTGCGAGTGCTTGCCAGTAGCATAAAAATGTTTTGCTTTGTCCACTATGTAGCGCTTTGTTGAAAGAAGCCGTTTCCTAACAAAGTGCTATCGAGCGCTCAGTAACGCCTTTAGTTTGGCAATAGGCTGAAGGTCAAATAATTACAGAACTACGATGTACGTCTTTGGAAACGTGTGCACTATACAACATGAGTAACGGTACTATCAAGGGTCTAAACATTTGTTAACTTGGAGTTACACTACCTAGCAATTGTATTAAAAGTAATTCTATTCTGCTTCTGACGTTCAAAGACATCTAGTACACAAATGAATGGAAAACAGTGGAATACAAGTACAAATTTGTTTTGCAACCTCATGAATTCTTACAACCAACTATCGTGTTGCAACTTATATAGTATTACTTGAATCTCATCGGCCCAACCTTTCTCATCAACCCAAGCCCTTATTATTTATGTAGGTAGCCGTGATGGTTCCTATCCAAAACATATGCAAGTTTGATTATGGACTATTTCCTGTCGCTTCACCAAAAAAGTGTGCATAAAAGCACACAATCATGAACAATTTTTTATTTACCGATTTACAAACAACCCTGAAAAATACTTTTTGGTGAGCAGAAACACATAAGCTTGTTACCATGTGTTTTTGTTTTTGTCCACATTTTTGTCATCCCACTCGTCAACATTTATTAAAGTCTGTGAATAGCATCCATGATGAACAAACTAACTTTATGTTACAACTGTGTTTCATTTTTTTTTTTCTGTCTTTGGGTTAATTAGACTGACCAATCAGAGGGATCGGGTCGATGAGAAAGTTTCTGAATGACAAAGGCTCTTGACTTGTACTTGCTTAACAGAAAATTTTTTAAGATAAAAGCTTTTCAATTGCAAAAATGTTTCATTTTACTACAGTTCAGTAATTTCTCAGTCAGTAAACAAAATTCAGTTACAGGGCAAACGTTTCAAAGTGTGCATGCTAGGTTTTTATCTCTTAGGGGATCGACTCAATGAGAAAGCAGACTATATTATATAAAATCATTATTTTTGAGGGAGTTGTGTTTTCGTTGATTTTGTTGTTGAACTTGACCACAAAATCTAATCCCTACTATTAATCGACCTCTCAAAGTCAGACGATGTGTTAACCCTTTCAAGTTCTGTAATCCACAAACTTACGACCCCATGAAACTGCATTTATATCAAAATGAACGAAATTTAATACCCACGAAAATATGTGATTTTATAGTTACACACAAGTTACATGGCATGTCACATGACATTAATGTCAATTATCACAGAATATAAGTCAAGGAATCATTCAGTTACCATGGCAACAAGTTTGTTTTACACTTGTGGTTTCTCCATAACCGTCTCTAGGAATGTGTTTGCGTTGAATAGTGATGTTGTTGCAATGATGAACTTGTAACCTGAAAAACAGAAGGTTGAAATATTTTTTAGTTCACACCAGAAATTGACCCAAGCATAATGTTCCAATGTAAGCTTGGTACTTACAAGTTTACTTCATAATACTTATGCCCCCCATCTTTGATGAGGGGGTATATAGCACAGAGAATTTCACCAGATCCTGACCTTTATGCATGAATATATTACAAGGTTTTTGCATTGAATATATAAACGCAATATTGGTCATTTAGTTGGTATTACACCTCAAGCATCTTCATGATACATCTCCCTTACGAAATAATACAACGGGGATTAAAAAATTTAATATAAAACATCCAATTAAATTTTGAAGATCCTAGGGCAAAGCGTTCTTGAGTTATTGAACGGAAACCATTTGAATAGTCAGAAATGATAAAGGTCACAGTTACCTTGACTGTTGACCTACTAACCTCAAAATAAACAAGTAATTAAGAATTGCAAGCAATACAGAAGTCCCCTACCGGTTTGAAGCCATTTTCAATGTTTCTGTTGCCATAGCAACCTCAATTTTTGTCAGAATCAAAATATTTTTAGACGTGCATTATCCACTTATTGCCCCCTATCCACGTATCAAGTTTCATAAACCTAGCTTGGAAACTGTTTGAGTTATGGCAGGATCCAGATTTGGGCATATTTTCACTCTTTCTGTTGCCATAGCAACCACAATTTGAGTTATGTAAGGATCCAGATTGTTTGACAGACGGACGGACGGACTGACGGACGGAGGGCAAACCTATAGGTAGGGGACTAATAATGGTCGGTCGAGAGTTGAATCAAGTTCTCTGTTCTATACCAAGGACAAATAAAAATTGTACAAGTAATTCCCTTGCTAGACGCAGACCAATTAACAGACCAATAGATTGACTAAAAGTGTGTCCTCATCTACAGCCCCCATATACTTCAGGTAGTGCCCAATAGACAATTTAAGTATTTCTAAGGCCAGAATTCTTTGATTTTTCGTTACTCGGACCCTCCTGCCCTATCTTTTGGCATTTTCAAAAAAAAAAAATTGGAAATCTAAAATTGTTAACATTTTTTACATAAAATATGTTGATGGTAATGTTACTATACCCATTGTTTCATTATGTATGTCAATATTTTACTATAGATAAGTAGTTATAGTGCTCTCATTTACCACTGTGCCATAGGTATCGTTGAAAAAATATCTAACTGAAATTTATTTTTAAATAAAATGTACATGATTGTAGTTAAATTTCTGTAGATTTTTTAAAAATTCTTTATCAATGATACAGATACATGTACACTGTATTTGTTATAAGATAAATTTGCTGTTAGAACTAACATTGTTGCTTTAAATAATGGACCGTCATTGACTACAATCCACCATCGACTATATTTTGGGAGTTTTTATTTTTATTTTGTTCCCTCCTCCTGTGGACTTTTTTCTCAAAAATGTCCGAGTAACAAAAAATTAAAAAACTTTGGCCTAATCAACAGAACTAGGGTTTGCAATAATGCACTCAAATTTATGTACTATATTATTTATCTAGGGTAGCAGGGGTGATAACAGGACCAAATTAAAAATCAGGAAAATCATATGCATGCAATAATGTTTCCATGATTAACACAGTTTGTATCAAATAAATTCCTTCAGAGCAGATTAAATTTACCAAATTAAAAATCAGGAAAATCATATGCAGCCAACCATTTTTGCCTAACAAGAGGCATGCAATAATGTTTCCATATTTAACACAGTTTGTATTAAAGAAATTCCTTCATAGCAGATTAAATTTACCATAAATTTGCAATTTCTTGAGATATTTTCCTCAAATAACTTTTATTTTATTCAGAAGTCATTGTTCTATCCAGAATGATAAATCCGGAAAAAAGACACCCCTGAGGAGAGGTAACTCACCCATTTTTTTCTCCAGAAATCTAAGTGCTGCTATTTCAGAGTAAGTACATCCACCAATAAAATATACCAGTACAACTTTGGCCGCTCTTCTTGGTTGGTTGGTTTTCGGGCCTTCAAAAATAAAAGAAACATTTTTTAAAATACATTTTGTATTTAATTAAAAGTCTCCACTGATCGATGCGCTTTGAAATGTGAACAAAATACACAAATTTTTCTGGCACTACGGCGATTGGGCAATTGCCCTGTAATTTTGGAGAAAATCTTCGTGTTTTGTTAAGGGCTTTTCCAGGAAAAACTGAGTGAGAAGCTTGCCTATTAAAGAGGTACCACCATCATAATTATTCCACAAACCACGTTATCACCTTGGTCTCCCACCAACCAAACAAGCAAATTCGTTGAATTGGTATCCCCCGATACAATACAGGTTATCAGTATTTCATTGCACAGTTTGGAATGTAAGCTTCCATCAGATATCAATTGTCAATAAATTAAGAGCAATAACTCAACAGAAAATTGACCAATAAAAATAACTTGACAGGCATCATCATTGTATGGTTGTTCATATTTATTTTAAGTTTCATGAAATTCTACCTGCTAATTAGTGGACGAAATTAGTCAATAAACCAAGGGCAGTAACTCTTAGGAAAATTGACCAAAAAACAAATGGGCCAAGATTATTGAACTAGAAGAACCATATTCAAACAGGACCTTGATTTCGGTTGCCATGGTTCTGCAGGGGATAATAAAATACAGTTAGGAAGCTGATTTTGTAGAGATAGTCTTTATTTTCAGGGAAATCTGAATGCAACAATTTTTGCTGATATATATGGCGACTAATTCATCTTACTGGTTTTCCTGGACTGTATCCTTACCAGTACAAACTTACTCTTCCACAAAGAACCAGCAGCTTTTCCACATGTGGAAGAAAATCAACATTGATGCTTACTTGTCATGTAAGCAATAGGATAAGGTATCAATTAAATCTAGTGCTCTAACCAATGGATCACGACCGTGACTTAACAGCATGTAAGAAGAAGAAAAGGCCAAGAAGACACTTTTGCCCCGGTGGAAGCCTTGTACATAACAATTAGCTTAGTCAATCAGGGGTTATAATTCTTTTAAAATTGTGGATAGTGTTACATGGTGGTGACAATGCAACTTAAATTTGTTTATGATGGTAAACAAGTATACCCAGTTTGAAAATTTAAAAATATTTGAGTTTCAAGAACTTGAAAGTTTTGGTTAACATTTTCGGACGTTTGCTGCACTAACAGACAGACAGGACAATCACTATAATGCCGCCTGCATTAGTAGATGCCGGGGTATAAATATAATAATTATTCGATGAAAGTCCACATACCTGGTGTTCTGAGTTTGACATCAGCTGTGTATTCACCTGGTAAATATTTCCTGATCTCATCCATACCTTGAAACCCTTCTTTGATTAAAACCTGAAAATCAATGTCAAACTAAAGTACCAAAGTAGGCCTACTTTCTCTGTAATATAATTTGATATAAGCTCAGCCTCATACAGTCAGGTCTCCATACAAGGACACTGTTCTCAATCAAAATCTTACGTTGCCATGCATGTCTTTTTTGTTTTCAACTTTCTTTTTCCATGCTTTTCCTTGGATATTTAAAGCTTTTAACCTGGGAAATATTTGGATTAATTTAAAGTAACCCTTGGTCAAATGTAGCGAAGGTGGGTTTTTAAATCGTCCATTATGTGTTTGGAATGTTGTTGCTCTTTTTAGACATGCCTATCCATTTGTGTATGATCTTAGGTCCTACAGAGTAAAGGGTTAAGAAAAGTTACTTTATACAAAACAAAAGACCTACCTGCTCAATCAATTTACATGACAGTGGTGAGTAGGCTCCGCTGAATACATAAGACATATCACAGGGACTTTTTAAATCCACATCTATAGACGGAATCTGTAAAATAACCCACAACAAGAACTATACAGGCTTTCTACTGCCTCTTCAAAAAATAGCAGGGCAAAGGTAGGGCATATTTTATTTAAAAAGTAGGGCAAAGTAGGAATTTCTGACATGAAAAAGTAGGGATAAATAAGGAATTTTGACCTTTTTAGTTCAATATTACCACAGGCGAATACAGGATTTGGTGCTAGAGGGGCATAAAATATGTAAATTTCAGGGGCAAACGGCAGAAAAAATTGCGACACGATAATTATAAAATTGATGCGAGCCGAAAAAATGCATGATTTAAATTTCCACTGAAATTACGACTTAAAAAAAAGTAAGTATCATTTTGCACTAAATCTTTTTTTTTTATTTTGAGATGAAAAAGTATGGATAGAAGGGCTGTTTTAGAACAAAGTAGGGCTCAGATCAAAATAGTAGGGAAAAGTAAGGCCCAGTAGAAAGCCTAACTATAGAATCTGTCATGAGTTGTCTTTGGAGATGAACATTCCTTAACCGAGTTTAGAACACATAAAGGCTCACTACAAAGCTTTGTTTTCTTGACTTGTTTCAGAAATATAGATCGCAAGGGCAACAAGTAACAGATTTTTTTAATAGTTTTGGGATCAAAACAACATCAGAAATAACAAATATAAGTAAGCCGGCGACGTTATTCTTTTGCACAAAACAATGGTGACATCACACATTTGTTATCACACATGTTGGAGAACATTGTTCAGTGATTTGTTCTCACATGGAAGATCACGGTATTTACGCGATGAAATTAATTATATTAGTACTGCACATAGGGTTTTATTTGTTTATAAATTCGCGTAAATATACTTTCATAACATGAAAACATATCATGAAGTCTTCGACCCCATAGTCATAAATCCACGAAAAAGTCCATTATGAAATGTGAGAATAAAGATAACTAGAATATAAAGAGATTTACATATTGGTAAGGAGTGACAGATACGCACACTAAATAATAGACTGATCTGTTTTTTGAGTGAACAAACCAATAACCCTAAATGTTTGCAAAGACATTCTTCCTGAAGTGTCATTTTTGGTATTTTCTATCATTCTTTTGCTTGATTACACCCCAAAAGCAATTATTTGTGCATATTTACTGTATATATCTTGTAAGTATAAGGATAAAGGTTTGTCATTGTACATGTGTACAGCCTCAGACATTGTTGTGGGATGTGGATTTTTTACTATGACAAACCTTATCCCTACATTTACAAGAAATATATAGTAATTATGCACAAAACAAATTATATGGAAAGTTGTGTTATCGAGGAATACTTCTTACCAGGTTAAGTCGTTTTCTAAGGTTTTTAAAAGAACTACTACGTGTAAGAGCAGCCATGCCCGCAGACATTGCATGAGATGGTCCCTCTTGTTCCCGTAGCAACCCTATCTTCTTTAAATTATGGAATGTTACCATCTGTTCAAATCCATGACTCTGAAAAAGACCAAACCTATCAAGCCCTCTTTTTATACATAAGTGAGATAAGTTGATATTTATTTACAAATTACTAAGTGCGATCAGACAGCAAAAAGTGATTTTTGACACAAATGTTATGTCTCCTACAAAGGGCCGTAACTCCAGCAGAAGTCATCTGGCCTTAAGACCCAGACAATATGTGTAACTAGGCTAGGTATTCGGTAGAAGTTTCAACCAATATTTAGGGAAAACAGGCTTTTGTGTCAGACAGACGTCCATCCAAAAACAAAATCAATAAGTCTCCCCACTATATATGGGAGACAGATCAGCTCAAATTGAGAAATTGCTTAAATTGGGGTTTTGAAATTGCTGTAATAAGCTTCAGACAATTGTTCGTTTTGAAATACATATCGGTAGTACTAATATTGAGTCCAGGCTGCATTGAAATAATTTAAACAAGAAGTAGCAATATTTCAGCTGAGGTTTAGATCTGGTTAGGATTTTCTAGAATTTAGCAAGGACACAGCCAGGTATGTGTATTAGTACAGTATGTTTATTCAAGTCTTTCACTTGTATACAAACAATGCAATATCATAGCATTGCATTGATCTTGTTTTAAACATCTTAATTGGAGAAAAAGGCAGTGAACACCAATGCGTTATTCACTAGGCCACATCCTAATTAAATCATTTTGTTAGAAATAAGACATTAATAAAAGAAATTGCAATTTTTACATTGAATTTCACAGTGTTATGTAAACAATTCACTGACCTTAATAATCGATTTATAAGTGCACACTACTGAATGACTTACTTGTATAAACTGTGTCGTCAATGATTTATAGTCTCTCGCAGGAATTCCATCATTTACCAAAGAAGCAAGACACAATAGCTTTAAGTTTGCTATCATATTATTCTGAAAACCAAAAATAAAACGATTTGAAACATTCAAGTAATTAAGAATTGCAAGCAATACAGAAGTCCCCTACCCGTTTTAAGCCATTTTCAATGTTTCTGTTGCCATAGCAACCACAATGTCAGAATCAAAATAGTTTTGGATGTGTATTATCCCCTTATTGCCCCCTATCCACATACCAAGTTTCATAAACATGGCTTGGAAACTGTTTGAGTTATGACCGGATCAAGATTTTTTTACGGAATGACGGACGGACGATCTCCCTGACTTGACGTTGTGTGGTTTTCTTTTGTTCATTCTTTTGTTTGTTAAACCCCATAAGCAACATTTTGCACCCTGTAAGCAACAGAATGAATAAAATCTAAATATAGCCTATTGTTCCACACCCCACAACGACAAGTGGGTGCATACGGACGGACTGACGGATGGACGGAGGGCAAACCTATAGTCCCCTCCGGTCAAAAACCGGTAGGGGACTAATAATGATTAGTTGAATCCATAACAGAGTTTATTAGCCCTTTACTCAATAGTGATGCTTTTTTTGTTGTATCATCAAGATTATCATGAAGAAGAGAACTGAAAAGTGCTAAAACAATCATAGGTCACAATTTGACACGACTCTCAGCCTTCTATATGCATAATTTAACAGCTGATATATTGTCTATATTTATAACCCCGGTGGAAAGTTTTCATAAGCATAGTATCACAAAGACGCTCGAGGTGTAATACCAACACAAATCTAAAGGACCGAAATTGCACAATTTGCAGAAATTTATATATTTAATGCAAGAACCTTGTAAATTATAAATATTCATGCATAAAGTCAGGATCAAGTCAAATTCCCTGTGCTATATTACACCCGAGTGTCTTTGTTTTACTCCCCGCTTATGAAAACATACAACCCGGATAATAAATATAGATAATAGAAGGTTGAGGATCTAGTAAAAATCTTAAACAGAAAGTTGTACTTTTGATTAACAGGGAGAGATATATCTATGCTTAAAACTGTATTTTCGCTACAAATTTTTAAAATTCAAGGGAAGATAACTCCTGAGTAAGCATGGCAACATGTGTCTATGTTGTAAGGTCATTGGCTATGTTATAGAACACTATGAAAGACGAGACAGCATTCTGTAAACGCTTAAGCCCGAAGCTTTGTACACAAAACCTAGCTAAGTCAACCAGAGGCCATAATTCTGTAGAAATGTTGGATAGTGTTACAAGGCACTGACAATGTCAGGTAATTATGATGGTAAACAAGTATGCCAAGTTTGAAAGCAATGCCTTGATGGACTTTGGAAATATTTGAATTTCAAGAACTTGAAAGTTTTGGTTAACATATTAAATAGAACAAACAGACAATCAGACGGACGGACAGACGGACAGGACAATCACTACCAGTATGTGTCTACAGCATCATCAGATATATAAGATGGAAGGAATCCACACCCATATACACACCTGTTTGTTGATACTATCTTCTATATAGTTCATGTTCTCCCGGAAACCAGTGCCTTCCAAAAGACCTAAAATAGATACATACGGTCAAAACGTCAAACAGTATGACCATGGTGGCTGTATATACACTGCAATTTTGGCAGAATTCGATTAATAAGGTGCAAATAAAATGGACAAGGTTCAAAGGCACTCAATAGTTCAGGACTGTTCATGAAAAATAGTCAGTAGAGGCAAGAACGCCCATCCAAAACATAACCCTAACCCCAAATTAAAAATTCTTCTGACAGTGACACCCCCATATAATTATTCCAATTTCTTCTTACACCCCACCTACCTCATATTAATAATTTGTTTTTGTTCCAACGCCCACAACATTTTTTACAGGAACAACTCTCAAGACGTCACCAAATGTTGATATTTTCACTATTTGTATAATAATGAACTACAGTAGAACTTTGATGCCTCGAACTACCTTCGGACCGGGAAAATAGTTCGAGGCATCTAGGGTGTTCAAGGCATCTATGGTATTCAAATATAAGTTCGAACTAATGTCGGCATGGACATGTGTGTATTGCATAATTACTTCACTTGCATAATGCACGTGTATAATTTTTTCACATTATTCATTATAATAATAAAACATAGACAAAATTGACCTGAAATTTGATTTATCTTAGGCAAGCTCTTCGAATGTTTACAAGTCTTACTATGGTAACTTGTTATACAGCGCATTTATATAAAGCTGCCAATAAATAAATAATACGGCAGCAAACACTTTTGACGTATGAGAACTTTAAAAAATGATTATTTTATTCTGTTATGTTGTTGCCTCTGAATTTTATGAACAAAAATTAATTTAATTATAATTTCATGGTTGGCCTTCGTTAGCGATTAAATGGATCTATAAGTGTTTCATTTTCTCAAAAACTCGTTATACAATGCAAACAACTAGATATTCATCTATACAGTAATTATCAAAACTTGTTAATACACCTGTCGCCGACTACCCGCGGTCGAACAATGGAGTTCAACACTTACACTTAATGAAAGGTGCGAAAACTTGCATTGTTCAACCAATCTACAGGTAAATCATAGCGAGGGACCGTCCAATCAGTTCGAGTGTTCGACCTAGATATTGTTTGAGTAATCCATTGTTTCACTATGCGAATAAAGAAGAGATTTGCCGGGACCGAAGAACCAGTTCGAGGCATCTAGGGTGTTCGAGGCAAGTACCGTTCGAGGCATCGAAGTTCTACTGTATATACCTTCAACTGCCAATCTAGCAAAACACACTTTTATTTCAGTTGCTATTGGGAATTTGAATAGAAGATTGTTGAATCAATGTCATTCAACCGTACTTACTATGTTCAGTTTGCATAAATTCCTGGAAGTCACCTTTGTTTTTCTTCTTTATAATCTGTTCACAAGCTCCAATATCTATAATACAGGGTAATATATCATTATGAAGCAAGTACAGATACTAAAAATATAATATCAACCAAAGGCCGAATCTAACAAATTGGGGAAAAAAATGTATTATTTAGGCCAATGTAAATTAATATTGTAACATAAACGCTACCACTGAGCTATAGAGGCCTTTTTATGTGGTTTGAGAACCTTCGACTTGGACAGAACAGACATAGGTCTGATAGGCAAGGAGGCTGTTTGGTATTGTTTGTGAACCTCTGACTTCAAGAGATCAGACAGAAGTCTGATAGGCTATTTGATATGGTTCGGGAAATGTTATAAGGCCGGGATAATCATAGCAAAGGAAACTATAGATAGACTTACGGTATGAAAGATTAGCTTTAGATTTGTTGAGGTCTCTCAGGTCCTTAGCTACAAACTCTTTCATATCACTCACATTGGTAAAATTCTTCCTTTTCTGAAGTAAAATACGGTAATGATTACGGTATAACCTCTCCAGAGCAGCCCTCTGCAGAGCAACAACCTCCCTATAACAACACCTTCAAAATTTCCCTAAGCTGATATTTACCATTTATACCACACTATATTTAACCTCTGTAGAGTAACAACCTCTGTACCATGGCCAATATCTGCAGCTCTCAAAGAGTGTTGCTCTACAGAGCTTGTACTGTACTTCAATATTTGTCACATACTGTATTCCTAGAAATGGTTTCGCGCATTTTAAGTTAGCGACTTTCGCGGGAGGTATCATTTCGCGAAGTTTAATAGCCGCGAAAATGTTCCCTCCAACGAATCCGCGAACGTTTCTAGCTTCTTCATACTAAACATGCTAAAGTCGCAAAACATTCGACGAAGGATAATTGTACTTGCACATACATGACGTGGGAACTTCTCTCAATAAATCCATCTTTATAAAATTTAAGAACAATTGCACTAATTTTCTCAATATAAACATCAATTTCGAGCCTCTAAGAATCGTGCATATTGTAGCTTGTGTAGACATAAACACTGCTATGACGTAGCATGTAATGTGCTCAATGTAAACAAGCACCGGGGTACATGATTGGGGTGTTAATGAATCAGTTTACTTCTACGTAGAATGTTTGTTTTTGTCACGATTAAAGTCAATGTATTCCTGTACAGGTATTCACAATAATCATTTCACATTTATTTGTTAAACATGTATGTTTGGTGGTTAATTCATAATTGTAACTATTTACCAGTTTATGTTGATAACACCTAGTGAAAACACTTTATGAAATCCTTTGTTATAAAGAGATTAATTGATCATCGTAATTGTTATTAGGTCAGCTAAGGTCACAATCAATTGAATTTGATTTGTGTATACACGGATGGTGATGACAAACAGTCCTATTGAAATTGCAAGATGTGTCAAACATACCTTTATGCCGTAGCGACTTTAGTTTAGCGGAATTAGCGGGTGTTATGATTCCGTGAAAATTTGTAGCCGCGAATATGCTGACGGTATGAAAAACGCGAAATATTGTATCCGCGAAAGTATCTAGGAATACAGTATGTCTGAAAAGACCATCCATGGAAACGTGTTCTTCGTTGACAACGGATCACAAAGAAAACAACAGGCTGACCAGAAAGATCGGTTTAACATGTAACCCTATGGACAAAATTTAACATGTGCATTTCTTTAGGTACTCAGTGTAGAATAACAATAGGTAATTTGCAGCTATAGAAAGCTCTTGACGTCAAACTTAAGGATACCTAGACATATAAGATTGTATCAAATACAGGGTAATATATAAATATACACAATACCACTGAGCTAAGCCTGCTTCTATAAATATAAACATACATCTGAAACAGACTGCAGATCTCTGGCTTTACTTTTGAGGAGCTCAAACACGTTGGTAAAGTGTTGATTACGTATTCTTTCATACATCTGTAATAAAAAAGAAAATATCACAGCCTCAGTACCAAACTCAGTTTATATAAATACCTACATTTATCTTTCAATTAATCAAACCCACAAGACTTAGAGCCCATTATCTCTAGCAAGTTATCAATCAGAGCTCATACATGTCCACTGTCGCTTATCGCCCAGACTCTGTTTTGTGGAAATCTGATTCCAGCAGAGAATTCTGTTTTAGCTGCTATGGGAGATCGAGGTACATGCAGTTCCTACGGGAGAATGAAGGGCCACAGCTGCTATGTTTGCCCCGATGGCATCCAAAAAGTCAAGTAGGGGTCATCTAATGACCAACCTCCCTGTATTTGTTTTATAAATTAAATTCAACTGTATAATTATGGATCAGAAACTATTTTGCAGTCCAAGGTCATGGCAGCTGTAGCTCACTTAAACTCTTACAAAATCATGTAGTAAGCTATTGGATAACAAATTTGTAAAATATGTGTATCAAATGTAGCAACTTATAATAGACAATCAGTTTATACGAATTACATACCTTGTCTTCGCTATTTAATCTAACTTTAACAGGATGTTCTTTCTGTGTGATGTCGGTACCAAATTCCACACAACCACACTGTATACCAAACATATCATCCAGCAAACCTTCGTACGTCACTTGAGAACATAGTGGTGTCACAAAATCTATACCTGAACAGTGTAAGTTAGACAGGATTTTAAGGAAGTTGCCTTCAAAGATAGACTCCTTCAAAGAAGGCCGTCTTCAAAGAAGGCTGTCTTCAAAGACGGTCTCCTTCAAAGATTGCAGCCTTCAAAGATAGTCTTCTTCAAAGATTGCTACAGTTTCAAAACAAGCTTTGTCCATATGAACTAGCTAAGTCAATCAGGACCATAATTCTGTTAAAATGTTGGATAGTATTACATGTCATTGACAATGTAATGTGTTTATGATGGTAAGTAATTATGCCAAGTATGAAAGTAATGCCTTTATGGACTTTTTTTTAAAATTGAGTTTTAAGAAACTTGAAAGTTTTGGTTAACATTTTCAATGGAACGGATAGATGGACAGGACAATCACTATATGCCTCCGGCATCAGTTAATGACGCATCAGTTAATGCCGGGGCACAATAAGGAATACTTCAGGAAATATATCAGTGCAAAGACTTTACATATCTTACACAGCAGTTCATACATAGGGAATATTTTTACAAAACAAACTATGTAACAAGGGTTTCAATATGAAGGTGACAAGTACATAACACACTTAAAACACAATTAACTAATCAGCATAGAACCCGAAATATCACAAAATCATCAATTTATCATTGTAATATATTAACTTTATTAAAGGGAGGTAATATAGTAAAAATAAAAATAGTTAAAGGGAGGTAATGTGTTTTGTTTTTTTAAATAAAGGGAGGTAATTTAGTAAAATATTGATAATTAAAAGTTGTTAAGGAGTATTTATTACCTCGATCAACCAGAAACAGATGACCAATTTCAGATCTAGGATAATCTGGTTCAGTGACCGTATCATCTTGCATCAACTTCAACATATCGTGGCACATCTAAAACAAAGACATGTAAAATATGAAGCATGGTAGCAAAATAATCATGTTCAAAGTCATGCTGACCTGGGCTGGTCTTACCCAATTTTTATTCAAGCCATTAATTTTCCAGGAAAGTGTAATTACGTGTCACTAAAAATATTTGAGTGCACAAACAACATTTGAAACGCTAAGGGAGTTATAAAACTAACTATTCAATAATATTTAGCCATTATCTATTTTTACAAAACATCGATCTCACAATCAATCATGAAAATATTGACACAGTATGAAATAGGCCTGACATATGGAGACCACCAGTATTAAATTTACTGACACGGTAATAGGATGATACCAGATAATCACATGATCATGATGGACCAATCACATTTGTTGATTAAGTTAGTGATTTTTCAGAGGACAGGAGCCTGTTGCCTAAGGTGCTACCGAGCGCTTTTTGGAAGCACTTTACTACGTCTATGCAAGAACATGCTACAAGCGAGCAGTACTTGCCAATATTATACCGTTTCTCAGCACTTTGCTAGGCGAGAGCTACAGAGCGTTTCTTATGCAATGGACTGCTTCAGTGCAACGGTCTGCTAGCTGCGAGCTCTCGCCGGTAGCATATAGTTTTTTCACTTTGTATGCTATGTTTGGAAGCATAGCGCTATTGAGAGCTCTGTAGCGGTATGGTTAGGTAACGGGCTCCAGGTATAAATAGTTTATAATGTTTGATAATGTAACATACCTTTCCAGCATTACCTAGACAGTAAATATTAGGAATTTTCCCCATAAAGTCTTGTATAGTCAGTAATGATTTACTAACAGTCTGCAACATACTGGTATCATTATCCTGAAATGTAAAATATAACCGGTAATGCTGAATACCAGAAACTAGATGATAATCAGAATACATGTAATAATAATGACTTAATTTAACAAGGTTAACACATTTGCATATAAACACAATCTTTTATGTGGACCTCAACATACATTTAACATGACAGAGCCAAACATAGTAAACTTAACAAGATTTTGTATAAACATGTCTTAATTATTTAAATACACACTATAATACAAAGACATAATATAAAAAGTTAAAAGACAATAAATATAATATTTACAATGATTCTAGAACATAAATATTTTATTGGTAGTCCCAGTCTGGAATGATAAAAATGTGCATGGGGTTGTACAGAATAGCAAAAAATAAAACTTCCTCAAACTCCTCATTTTAATATGTTGAAACACAGAAATTTATCACCAAAACGAAAACCAAATTTCATGAAAGCATTCAAAAATACAAGATACAATTGTTACACTTACCAGAAAATACGAGCGAAAGAATTCCGGTGTTTCCATAGAGAGTAGATCTACATCTAAAGGTATAAGGTCAATGTCAACTTGATCCAGATCGCAACTTCCCATAACACCCTCCTGTTCTAGTATCATCTCACAGAGAAACAACTAAAATCATGAAAACATTCAACAATGTACAACTACCTTAAATCATGAAAACATTCAACAAAACTACCTTAAATCATGAAAACATTCAACAATGTACAACAACCTTAAATCATGAAAACATTCAACAATGTACAACTACCTTAAATCATGAAAACATTCATTAAACAATGTGCAACTACCTTAAATCATGAATGCATTCATTAAACCATGTACAACTACCTTAAATCATGAAAACATTCATTAAACAATGTACAACTACCTTAAATCATGAAAACATTCATTAAACAATGTGCAACTACCTTAAATCATAAAAACATTCATTAAACAATGTGCAACTACCTTAAATCATGAAAACATTCATTAAACAATGTTCAACTACCTTAAATCATGAACACATTCATTAAACAATGTAAAACTACCTTAAATCATGAACACATTCATTAAACAATGTACAACTACCTTAAATCATGAAAACATTCATTAAACAATGTACAACTACCTTAAATCATTAAAAGCATTCATTAAACAATGTACAACTACCTTAAACCATGAAAGCATTCATTAAACAATGTACAACTACCTTAAATCATAAAAGCATTCATTAAACAATGTGCAACTACCTTAAATCATGAAAACATTCAACAATGTACAACTACCTTAAATCATGAAAACATTCATTAAACAATGTACAACTACCTTAAATCATGAAAACATTCATTAAACAATGTACAACTACCTTAAATAATGAAAGCATTCATTAAACCATGTGCAACTACCTTAAATCATGAAAACATTCATTAAACAATGTGCAACTACCTTAAATCATGAAAACATTCAACAATGTACAACTACCTTAAATCATGAAAACATTCATTAAACAATGTACAACTACCTTAAATCATGAAAACATTCATTAAACAATGTACAACTACCTTAAATAATGAAAGCATTCATTAAACCATGTGCAACTACCTTAAATCATGAAAACATTCATTAAACAATGTACAACTACCTTAAATCATGAAAACATTCATTAAACAATGTACAACTACCTTAAATAATGAAAGCATTCATTAAACCATGTGCAACTACCTTAAATCATGAAAACATTCATTAAACAATGTACAACTACCTTAAATCATGAAAACATTCATTAAACAATGTGCAACTACCTTAAATCATGAAAACATTCATTAAACAATGTACAACTACCTTAAATCATGAAAACATTAAACAATGTACAACTACCTTAAATCATGAAAACATTCATTAAACAATGTACAACTACCTTAAATCATGAAAACATTCATTAAACAATGTATAACTACCTTAAATCATGAAAACATTCATTAAACAATGTACAACTACCTTAAATCATGAAAACATTCATTAAACAATGTACAATTACCTTAAATAATGAAAGCACTCATTAAACCATGTGCAACTACCTTAAATCATGAAAACATTCATTAAACAATGTACAACTACTTTAAATCATGAAAACATTCATTAAACAATGTACAACTACCTTAAATCATGCAAGCATTCATTAAACAATGTACAATTACCTTAAACCATGAAAGCATTCATTAAAACAATGTACAATTACCTTAAATCATGAAAACATTCATTAAATAATGTATAACTACCTTAAATCATGAAAACATTCATTAAACGATGTACAACTACCTTAAATCATGAAAACATTCATTAAACCATGTACAACTACCTTAAATCATGAAAACATTCATTAAACCATGTACAACTACCTTAAATCATAAAAAATTCATTAATCATGAAAGCATTCATTAAACAATGTACAACTACCTTAAATCATGAAAGCATTCATTAAACGATATGGGTACGGATGCCTGATGGGATTCAAACATTTGACCATCAGCTCCTAAGGAGAATGCATCAACCACTCAACCATGATAACAAATTTCATGAATTTCATGAAGTAACAAAAATAGAATGAAACCACCAAACACGAATAACATTTAATGTATATTCATTAAAATACACCGTTTTGCCCAGAAGGCTTCTTCAGGTAATCGTACCTAAGTTTTTTTTTTATGAAGTTACAAAATAATACATCAGCATAGCTATCTTTGAACAAGGATAAGAAGTACATTTTTACTGTACATAATGCTATTCGTGACTTGTGACTTTCTATGGTGACACCTAATTAAAAAGCAGTCAAACCTCAATAGTGAGATAACCTTTGAGACCCATAAAACTGGTCTGATTATTGAATTAATCTTACTATTTAGGTTGATTGTTGAACTAGTGAAAATGGACCTGAAAATTATGGTCGTAATTTTGAGGTGGTCACTGTACAGCATTTTCATATTAACATATTCACTCACCTTTCGCGGTACCATAACTATGCGGTATCTTCGTGCTTCACCACGAGATTTCTCACTGGAGATATGATCAGCAATTATCTTCATTATATTGATCTTTGGTTTAACTAGGTACACACGTCTGAAAAATAGAAAACAGTAAAACCCAACGGTCAAGTAAAGAGTTCAACAATGTATATGAAATGAAAGTTCTATTTTGCTCATTTTGAGGTAGTATTCAATGTAAAAATATTGAGATGCCAGGCATTCAGTGAATGTCAGATAACTTCAGAGGATTTATCAACATTTCCTACCGTAATAATTCAAGATCAATCAACCCTCTCAACAAATCATTCCACACAGCCTTCCTTCCTAAAACATTTTGTCTCAATAATGAGCCCTGTCTAGATAAACCTCATGTCCAATTGTCCATTCATTTTTTACCCTGGGTAGAACCACCAAATTGTCCATATATGCTCCAGTTGAATAGTGCATGTATCTTCACATACAAATTCTATAAACCAATTGATAATGAAGCCGATAGCGTCAGATGAGAGAAAACTATTTTAAAGTCCCAAAACTTTGAAACACTCAACTAAAAGGACCCTACAAACATACCATGTAACATACAGAATAACAAGAGTGCCTACGAGTGCTGGATGCTCAACTTTCTCCTACTTGATAGTACCCTTGCTCATCTGTGAGTGAAAAATCTAAGAGTAACAGAGGCAGATAACTCATTAACATAGGTCACAGGGTTACCAGCCTTGTCAGTATTGACTCCCGTTGTGATGATGAATAATAGTGTTGAGTTTCAAGTGAATACCTTTGATAGTCTTTGAGAAAATGACTCTTGACAATAAACTTAACCAATGCACACACAGACGCAGACAATCTCTTCATGACAAAAGATCTAAAAGTTGAGCTTATAAAATGATAAAGTATTAGTGACAGTATTACTTGTTTCTTCCGACAAGCTTTGTGTGTTTATCACTTCTATCCAGCTTGAAAATCTTGTCCACACCATTTTCCTAACAAAAAGAAATAAGTCATCAGACAGTTAACTGACCAAAACATTCAAATATCTGTTTTATGCAAGCATGTAGAAAATATTGATAAGGTAGGGCCTAGGGTATACCTTTTTCTACTTTTTGACAACTATAATTCATAATTTCATAGACTGTCAAACCTGTTACACATACAAACAGCAAAAAGCATCTTTTTTGACGGATGGTCTCCTTAAACGGGTGAAAAGTAACTGAAAATACATCACAGCTCCTGACTGGGTTTGTAATACAATTTACAAATGTAGTATGTTTGTAAAACAAGTATGTCCCCATTGCAGCCAAAGTCATTTATGTTAAAGGTCACATTGACCTTGACCTTTGACCTACTGACATCAAAATCAATAGGGGTCATCTACTGTTGCTGGCTAACCTACATGTAAAGTTTGAAGATTCAAGATCAAACTTGAAAGCCTTTTTGCAAAGTTGGAAACCATTTGGTCTACCGACAGACCAAATAACTGGCATGTGCAAAGCAATATACCCATGTCAGATCAAAGATATATATAGGGGGCATAATTATAGTCTTTGTTTCCAAGGTGGTCTTTATTAACTGTAAAAACTGTATAAATATGCATGGAATGATGATTTTAAACCAGAATCACATAATACAGAAACAAATATACCTTCAAGAAAGAAGCACCACCAGTAATTCTATCTAACGGTTTCATCAAGTCAGGATCTAAAACTAAATCTTTATCCTTGAACTAAAATAAACAGACAGTAATCAACTAACTGAAATATTTGTAAATAAATACATCTATTCTCCTATTGTTAACAGGGGCTTAGCTAGGCTTGAATTGATGTTACGCTAATAAGCCTTGAAGTTGTTGGTTATGGTTAGGGGTCCTCATCATGACATGATTGTGGAAATTTTAGACTTTAATGCCATTTTGTGCCATATTTATAGTTTTACTTTTCAAATTCATATAATGCACGTGCGTACATCCGTTGAGCTAGTCCCCTGGTTATAAAAATTAATTTTAAGCACTGGTAGTCAGTATATGTATGAATTTGTGCTCACTCAAACATACGAAACCTGTATGTGGTTAAAAACATCGCATGTGCCATTGAAAGAAGTGATTTCAGGGACATTTCCATGTCCAACTGTTTCTGCTATACTATTGGCATATTTCAAGCGTAGAATCATAGTGGTTCATGCATGTGTACGTGTTTTAGAATTGTGCGAAGTGAAACTGAAAGTAGAAATGTGCAACAAAATTTGACCATTTTAATAGCTCAAAAAGGACGCACATACGTCCAGTATTAAAGTTGGACTAATTATTGGTGACATTTGATCATGTTTGTAATTGCCCATTTCACCTGTCCTTCATTTAAATTATGTGTAATATTCGATTTTAGTCTCATAGACGAAAACGATCCATATCCGAATATCATTCCAAAAACTAGAAACGTCATTTAAATTTTTTCCTACACAATTGATCACCAACATAAATTCACATTAACACTTACTCCATTTGCATTAAGGCATCGTTTTAAATCTTCTTTCGCGTTATTCTGCAGACGAAATACATCCGGAAGATTAACATTGGTGGATGCGGCCATATTTTTTGTTTGACAGTCGATTCGGTCCCCAATAATTTCGACCCTGAAATATCAGCGACAACATGCTCGACCTTTGTATAATTATATACCATTATTTGCTAGTGATAAGGTTTTATTCATCACGTGTACATTTGTATGTGTTAGTTAGTTTACGTGCGCACTTGATGCAAAATGGCTCGTGAACATCAATAGTGGTTATTCAGTTATCCTTTATTAATTATTGGATATTCCAACTCCCCTTTCTCATACTTTGTCCGTAACAATATTGTGTCAACGCGTAGCGTTAGAATTGCCGTTAGGCCTATGTGTATAAAACTATTAACTTGAAGCCCTGTTCAAAGTGTCCTCCATTGTTTTTCCCTTTATAACTCATTTTACGTACGATTAGAAATTAAGTTGTCACTACACTCTCAATTTTTCACCGAGAGATGACAAAACCAAAAAGGAAAAAGTTTAAGCGGAAAATGCCATAACAAACATCATCTAGGACGAATATACACTATATGCACGCTTACATTCGTCCTATATATCAAAGATGTAGTTTTTCGCGGAAGAAAATCATCACTTACATCAAAACCGTACAGCAATTTTCGATGCGCATGTCTCACGTGTGCAACATTATCATATGCCAAATCATTGAATTATCGGAATGTGTAACATAAGCAAAAACTTAAGAGGCTTAAAGGATAAACATCATAATTATAGAGAACTTTTGTGATATGTGTATTTAGAATTCGCCTGATGTTATTGGTTTGACTGTATCTTTAAAAGTGCAGTTAAGAAGCTGGAAGCAAATTCTAGCTTAAAAATTGCCATTCTTGATGCGGATTTCTGAAAACTCAAATAAGCTTCAGGTCTTAAGAATCATGTTCCATGCAAGCACGTAGTAGAAAAACATTAATTAATGTGGATGAGGAAAGTTATTTCAACATAATTAATGCATGAGAAAATTTGAAGCTATGATAATTATAGTACTGTACATTTAATCACACTCCTAACGCAACACCTATTGTTTTCATAATTTCTCGACTATTAATAAATGGATATCGTAAAAACTTGGAATATGAATGAAATAAATAAAATAAATATACCAGATTTATATAGCGCCTTTTTCGTGCGAACTCACGTTCAAAGGCACTTTACATGATTATGTTGCAGTCACAAGGGCGCAGGTGCATCCTCTACCAGTGCAAATACAGCATTATCTGACCACAGTGACCAGAGGGACCGACTGAGAGAAAGCCCCTGAAGGGAGAGAGAGACATTAGATACAGGCATGTCCGGCGCTGCAGAAGTGCGCCTAGCTATTATTTCAAATAGACAACCTGGTTCTTTAATATGACCGGTGTATAGCACCGATACACAGATTCCTGGCACTTCCTGGTACTTTGCAGACCACACGGCCAGATATAGCGGGACATATTATAAATATTTCAGAAATGTCAAGTTCCGATGCCAGGGATTGAACCTACGACCTCTGGAATGACAGCCCAGTGCGTTACCATCCACCAGATATTGATAAGAAATATGTGCTTTCGATGGCGCAGAGGTATAAACATATTATAAAAGGCATGGGAGGACATACAAGATACTTATGAACAATAAACATAATGTTATTATTTTATTACTCCATTGTTATAAACTGTTCAGTAAAATTTACTACCACCTGTATGATATTTGTCATGGTGTCTTTTTGAGACTTTTCAATTTACACTGATGTTCATTATTTGAAATTATTTTCATCGTACAATCAATCGATTTTGATAAAACAATCATAGAATAGGGGTGGGCTGATGCATCGAAATATCGATGCATTGCGATCTCGAGTGTCCCGATAGCATGGATCAATAGTAAAAGTCTCGATCCAATAATTATCGCCGATAGTAAGCTCAACTATCGATAGTTACGATAGTTTCCTTTTTATAAATAAAGTTTATTATAATTTAAAACAACTTCTGTTTTCGTTAAAAAACTAGTTGTAAATAACCACAAGCATCAAAACAGCCACAATGGACCAATATCGCCATAATTTTATGAATTTATTTTGAATCCTTTCCACAAATAGTATATTTGTATGTTGTACAACAAAACAATATCTTACACAGTGCACATTCGCATTTACAAGTTAATCTCTGGTTTTCAAATCTTGGCAATAACTATTGCAATAGTATCGCAATAGTCTCCAGCAATACAATAGTATCGCAATAGTACTTTCAGCAATAGCAATAGTATTGCAATGGTCAAAATTGGACTCAATAGTCACCCCTATCATAGAAACATCAGTTAAATGTGTATCTATTAATATGCCAAATTCAATCAAAAATATAATATTAAGTCAGACAGGGAAGGCAACACCCACCTTAACCAGTCGAGTACAGAAAATATTAAAACACACAAGGCACAATGCCCAACTGAACTAACCGAGCACAGAAAACACAAAACACATATAAGACACAATGCCCAACTAAACAAGTAAAGATCCACCCAAGTTCAAGCTGGTGAAAAGTAAAATGAATTAATTTCAGCAATCAAAAAGCTGAATGACCCCGTTTCCACAGTAAAATGACACCAATGCCTAGTTTAGCTGTCAGAAATCCTAAAAAGAAGAAGTGCCCAACACACAGCCGAACAAGAAAATTATCCGCCCTAGTCACAGCTGTTAAAAAGCTGAATGGAATCGTTTCAGCAACCAAAAGGCGGTATGCCCACGCTAAATGATCTAGTTACAACAGTAAAACTGCTGAAATACATAGTTTTAGCTGTCTTAAGTCCTAAAAAGTTAAATAACAGTATTTAAACGTTGTTCAATGGAATGGTTTCAGCTGAATGACCTAGTTTCAGCAATAAAAAAGCTGAAATACCAAGCCGGATAAATCGCATTATAAATAGTTGAGACATCTACATAATACGTTAAGCTGTCAGACTTGACAATAATCTAACGGTGCGCTAGTATGATTAAAAAATTAAAGAGAGTGATAGAAAAAGTATGGAAGAATAGACTCGTTCAAGACGATGGAGATATGCATGATACAAAATGATAGAACTATAAGAAAAGATATGCTCAAATATTGTTCGACCATAGCTCAACACCTATCAAATGGCTGTACTTCAGAGACATAATGAAAAAAATAGGTTTTGCGTTGGGAATGTGATTAAGTGTATGGGTAAATTGATTAAACCGAATCGATAGATGGTCATTTTTCTTTAATAAACTCTTTTTTCAAACGTCATTACACACAATATGTCAAAATAGCAGGTTTCCCTGGATGGCTCATATATTTTTTAATGAGAACAGTTCAGTGCATTATATGATAAGCAAAACTACACCTCGTACCAATAAAAAACTGTGTTTTATACATGACATAGAAGGGATGCAGGGGATATTTAGATCACATTTAAGTTGTCACGTGCGCACGTTATAAATAAAATATTTTATGTGTCCTATTTCTATGCAAAGACCTAATATACATAAATTTTGATCTTTGATCTATGTTTTCATGGTATAGAATTCGAAAGCACATTGGAAATATTTATATTTCATCGCATGCGCATGTTATATCAGCTATGCACGTAATAAATGAAAATACTTACTGTGTCCAGGTAGTTGTATAACTACCTGCTGTGTCCTATCTATGTCCCAATATACCGTTGAGTAGAAGGGACATGGTTGGTTGGTTGGTTTGGACATAATATATTTATTACATGTGCATATGTAAAAGTTACGTACATGCGCACGTGTTTCCTATTAATACGTGCACCTGTGATAACTTACACGTGCACACGTGAAACTGATATTTTTTAATTATTATTTTACCAAGAAATATTGCCAGTGGCATTTCGTCCTCAGTTCTTTGATATTTAATTAACTTAAAGATAACATCAGATAACACCACGGCTTTATTTATAGGGACCATAAGTTAATATCGGACAAGTGCTATCATTTTAGTTCACTTTCCGGTTTAGTTACTTTGTATCTTTCTGTTCTTTGAAAAACTTTAGGTTCATTATCGATCGCGCGTAAACAAATATGGCGGATGTATTCAAACAATTCGGACTGTCAAAATAAAATTGTTTGCATTTCGCCGTCTCTCTTCATTAATTCCTATAAAAATGGTTGAAAAGGGAAGATTTTTGGTCGTTGTTGCTGTTTTAGAAGGTTAATTCATTGATCATTTTGTAGATGTTTCCCTGTTTAAGCCTTTTTCTTTTCAAACAAGTCTGTTCTTGAAAATCGAAAATACAACACTATTGAAATACCTTGTTACAGGCTATAGAACCCCACATTCAGGTGTCTGTCCTCAATTTGAGCCTCCATCCTGATTGCAAAGCATTCTGCAACACAATCAGCGTGAGTGACATGCGACCAGAAATTAGAATGATAAGAGCTGAAGGCGCTACAAAGTAGTCATTTCTAACTCAGTATGAAGTTCTACTTGACAATGGCTATGCAAAAACATGCTATTTGAAATCAGCGTAAAGTAGTCGTATTCCTAGGGTAGGCAGATAAGAGCTAAATCTTAATAAAATACCACATCTGGGTTCAATTGGCAGCCTGCCTGTGACTAGTCAAACCATTTCGACGCTAACAATACCTGTACCTAGCGTCGAGACCAGTGGAAATCCAGAAGGACCAGTGAAAATTCTGGAGGACCAGTAACTGTCTTATTTACAAATTTGGCGCTTTTGCCCTGTCGGACCAGTGGCCAAAATAGTTAGTGTCTAGGCCTGGAAAGTGCCCAAAAACTGGTGGAAATGAAATTTGCATTTTAACGCCAAATTCTGGCTTGCATTTTTGGCTCTGTACATGTTAAATACCATATAAAAATAAGAAAACAGTCGAATACCTAGTAATGTTTGTTGTTATAAGTGGAAGCGGAAAATCTCATGTAAACAGTTAACTAAACAGTCAAGTCTAAAGAGACTAAAAGACTGTTATGAACTTATCCGCACTGACTTGAATTCTCTAATTAACATTATTTGAATCAATAAAACGAGCCTTAAAAGTTATCACTCGTCATGTTTTTTGTTTGTCGTTTCCTGGCAAAATCATCTTAATTCCACAACAAATGTTTGTTAATTTTCTGTTTGTTAGTTTCGGGGAGAATAATTTTTTAGCTGTCTCTGTTTGTTAGAATCGAGCGCGCATATGCGCGAGTATTCTGATTGGTCGATAAGGGAATGACGATTTAACGACAACAACAAAAACGATGACTGAAATCGAGGTCATAATTGCGACATGGCCGTGTTTAAGTAGTTGGATGAACATGTCACTGTGTATTTTATGACTATTATTGGTGGATATCGGGGGGAAAAGGTTCATTGTTCGTGAACATGCTATATATTTCATGGTGTTTAGACGTTTTCATATATTTTATAAGTTCTAAAAGTTCGTGGATTTTGGCCGCGGAAACTCCGACCGTGTTTTGGTCACAAGTATGGCTGGACCGTCAGAATTTATAAGCAGCCACTTGGAGACAGCTTGGCAGTCTAGTCTGTGACTAGTAAAGGACCCTTTATTGTAAACCTTGCACCACCATGATCAAAGCAGTCTACCAAAATTTCCGTTTACTCAAAGTCAAACATCACATGTGTTGGAAGAAGCGTAATGGTAACACCTCCATGTTTGGAATCGGTGTTACTCCTTCACCATGCACATTCACTCACAAATTTAATATAAAATTGTAAAACAAACTGAAAATTTTAAAAACAGCTACTATTCTCATTGTTATTTAATCAGTACATTTTGTAGATTACAATATCTTTCTATTTACAATTTCCTTAATTTATAAAATTTAATCATCCTCATTAATTTAATGCCCATTTTATATAATTAAATCTTCAAAGATAAGCAGCTCAGTTACCAGTATGATAATTTGGTCTAATTATTGGTATCTTCAGGACGGAGGTTTCCAAAGCGACCTCGACATCAGCTAGTTGCTGAAGCAAAATTTGATGGGGAATTACTGACCACCGATCCTGTTGATCATGCGGAAAATCCTGACATTACTCAAGAATTGGCTTGGGAATTAGACAAGAAAGGTAGGATTTGTTGTTTGTCATTTTGCATAAAATTTATCATTATTTTGTAAGAAGTATTTTTTTGCTGTAGGAATGTGCAAAAGGGGTCGTTGTTAACAATTACATGGGGGGGGGGGTATTACACTGTACTAAATATTTGGATTGAAGTTGATGTTGTTGTAGTTCTATTACACTATTGCAGTAACGAAATGGTCTCTCTAACGTTACTGTTAGCCTTTTATTTTGTGGTTCACTGTTGTAAATAATTAGAGACTTCTTGCAGAAAATGTCCGATCTTGACAGATTAAAAACTTTGGAACTCACTACCTTTGACTGAATGAAATTCTAATACCTTTCACAACTTTAAAAGTATAACTTCTTATAGTTGGTCTCTGGTGGGTTACTAAAATAAATCAACTATACATATATATATGAGCCAGTCTCCAGGAAAACCTGCTATTATAACAAAAATATTGATTTTGAGATTTTCCATTGTCTTAAAGGGTAATGTTAATGAAGCAAAGTACAAAAGAAATATTGTTAAATGGAGTTTTAAGGAAGTTACAGCTGTTTTTGTAGAGTCCCTATTTGGCGCTTTTTGTGTGACATCGCAAACGTCATTGAAACGTTATTCAACGTTACTGTAACACATATTTCATAATTACACCATTTAGTCAATTCTTGACATAAATTATTCAAAATAGTGTCATGTTTTAGAATTATGTTTTACTTTTTAAAATATATATTAAAATCAAAAGTGTTTTCATTCAGAGTAAGGCTACCACTGTTTTAAACAACTAACTCCTCGTTTTTCTCAATTGGAGTACTTTTTCGGCATTGGTCACCATAGCAACGAAGAATATGATTTTGATATAATTCATGAGAAATTTTAAAGCTAAGATATGGTACTATATGAGAAAATTACTTAAAGTAGAATCAATGGGTATGTATTTTTCTTACTTTAGAGCTTTTTATAAACCTTGTTACATTATAATAATTACATAATGTCATTATAGCAGGTTTTCCTGGAGACTGGCTCATATGTGTACGTCATATTAAGTTTAACCATGTAAGATTATATATTGTTAAATTGTTCATTACACTTGGATTTATATATTAAAGTATAGTTTGAAAGTGGCTCACAGGGAAGACTGGGCATGACTACCTGTGTAGCCCTTTATAAATTTAGTCTTAATTATTTATATTATTAACCTTTCCAGGATTACAACAGCATCGATTACAAAGAACATCCATAAAGATACAGTGTTATGCTGTAGACCCTAGTACCTCTGTGAAGGAAGCGGTCGGATATGTTGTTCTAGATTTAAGATCCGCTCAAAATAAACAGGTAAATTAGAGATAGATCTGAAATTCCAGCTCTTGAAATTTTACTTCAATAAACTCAGAATAACATTTATGTTTAGTGATACTTATTTTGAGTTTAACCTCGCATGAAAATTAACATACAGACACCTGCCAATATTTGAAATGAGATCTTGCTCAGACTGATACATGTTTCAGGAGATCAGGGCCAGGTCATCTTATGAGTGGGTATATACAGAACTAAATTCATTTTAGATTTCACTTCATCATGTCCATTGTCTGTTTTTCTGAATTGACCAGGATATGTTCTTCTGAGGCATTGGTTCATTTTAAGTAGTTAACAGTTGCTGTCGGAATAATTTGTTGTAGTATACTGGTTGATAATTAATTGGTATTGCTGTTGGTGATTATGTTATTGTATGAAACTAGATAAAACCTTATTAATTTATCACTTAGACTACCAAATGGTATCCATTATTGCTGGGGAAGTATCAAAAGAATAAACCAGAAATCCGACTAGGTCTGTACCTGGATGAAGATAAGTCAGCTGAGGAAAATAATACAAGTTTTAAAGCTAAAGAGGCTCCACCCAGATGTGAGTATGAAGGGGTTTTATTAGGGAATTATTGTAAAGGATCACATTCACATTGGTTGTACTGAATTATGTCATTTTTTCTAGCCAAAATACCTGTGATATTCAGAAAAAATTAACCTCATAATAAATATTTGTCTATGTTACTACGTCTCTATTAACACATTGGTATAAAATATTCCTGATTAACCGAGAATATCTATACTAAAAGGGCTAGGAATTCTTACCAAAATAAAGGTTTTTTGATGAAAATATCTCAAGAAATGGCACAGATCTGCTGTAAAGGGTTTTATTCAATACAAACAGAGTTAAATATGGAAACAATGTGGTTGAAGTGACATGAAGGCCTCTTGTTTAGCAGAATTAGTCAGCCCTAAATGATAATCAGGATTTTTAATTGGCCCTGTTGATACACCTGTTAGCAGTTCCTTTAAAAGTGTTTCTTTTCAAATGCACTGAGATATATCGGGTAACTCACGACTGTTAACAATATTTTTGCGATGATGTATTTCAGTGATTGAGGAGACACCAGTGAAAGATAAGGACGCACGATTGTTGAAACCAGTTTTAAATGAGACTGAAGGCTTTTACCAACTAGGTCCTGCCAAACAATGTGCTGATCAGTTTGTACTGTCAGTTACCATAGCAACGGCTGCTAATCTTACACAGGTATACTTACACGATTATTTATTCTATATAAGTGGTTAAAAAGATAGTAAAAAGTCAGACAGGGAAGGCAGCATTCGACTGAAACAGCTGAGCACAGAAAACCTTGAAACAACACAGACCACAATTACACGGCCAATGCCCAACTGAATGAGAAAATGAACTAAATCGCTGAAAGTCCAAGTTTCAGCTGTCAAAAATGCAAAAGTCCAAATCCCAGCTGCTGTCAAAAAACTGAAAGACTTGGATATTTTACCTGTTTATGACATTATGTGTAAATACATTCAGGCATGTTGCTGTCAAAAATATAATTGTATTAATGCAATAGCTTGCATTTTATTGGGATTGTAGGACGTGTATTGTTTAAGAACGATTTTCTGTTTTGCAAATTGAAAATTTAACCGATTTCACCATGCAATCGAAACGTATCCAATAAACCGAGTAAACGTCCTGGTCCTAATTAGTATTTCTATTTCAGTTAATTCCTAGCACTCAGCCATTATCTCAAGGAGCTGGATACTTCTTTTATTTCTCGTTATTTGGCAATGATGTCACAAATGAGGTATTTCATGACCTCATTAATCCTACCTTCCCAGCAGAGAGAGCTTCTGTACGAGTACAGAGTAGCGTGGAAGCTTTAAGGATGTTCTTTACTCATCAACCAGGACTTCAGGTTAGTACAAAGATAACCCTTATATACTGATCTTGTTAGACTAGTGTTAAAGCATTCATTTTAAATGTGGGAGGTCATCATGGGTGGTGCTCTCCATGACTGCATTATACCATTACTAAAGATGAGATAAAATGATGTACTAACATTTCCTACCTTGCTTGGTGCTTAGTGGTAGAATGTCCTCAGGTCATCTGGGATTTGCTCAAAGGACATATCAAAGATACATGAGAAAATGGTTGGAACCACCCTATCTCCTCATTTTTCCTGCTCAAAACACTTTGTTGCTTAAACGGAAGTTTACAAATTGTCAATATTGGGCAAGTCTAAATTCAAACAAAAGCTGAATCTATACCCAATAAATACAATGTAGGACGGTTAAACAAATGAACCATGACCATGAAGTTGATTTATCGTCGATACTTGTCATCAGATATATCTGAATCATGGATAATTGGATATGTCTCGAATCAAATCAATGACAGCTTACTGTAGCTTTAAAAAAAAAGAATTCTTCTATGATTTGAATGTTCTTCAGGTACATCTATGTTGTGGTGAGCAATCGTTGGGACGTGCAGAGATACCACTAGTGAATCTATTGAAGAAGAGTAGTACAGAGATCTACATGAAACCTGTATCAGTAGAAGGTTCATTTGAGGTAAAACTTTCATGTCATGTTGAGAAGCTATCGTGTTTCTTTAGTTATTATTTTTAAAATTCTCTGTATTGAAGTTGATGTCTTTTCTTGTTGTCATTTATGTTTAAAAATTGCTACTTTAAAGTTGAAGTAGAAAGTCAGGCTTAGACATTAGCCAATCAGATATTGATGCTTGGTCACATGCTCATACATAGCCACATCACTTCAAGCATCCCAACAGACTTGCGGCTAATGGAAATGGTACCAGTAATTTACTTGCTAGTCGCTCAGCATAAAAAGAGAGAACACTGACTACTATCTGAGTATCTCATACCCCCCGGTGCTTAATACCATAAGAAATGAGGTGTCAAGAGTTTAGTGTTTGCGCAAGGGGGTTGGGGGTTTGGATATTATTTGAAGCACAAGTGTTAGTACATCAACGCCCCTGATTCATGTAATATGTAACTTTATTATTAAATCAATGATCAAAATACGTGTAGAATTACATAACATCTATTTTAGTTGGTACCACCAAACCGAGCTAAACAACAAATGTCTGTAGTATCTGGAGGAGGGTTGTCCCCTATTGTTGGTCTATCTGTAGTTCTGAGGAAAGAAGACATGGTAAGTATCTCAGCATTTTCTAACTCAAATATTTGTATTTGAAAATAATAGTGTTTATTTATAATATTTATAATTTATGATAGCGTCCAATTCAAAGATCAGTTGTCCGCCTCATTAGCATAGTAGTGCTTTGAGTGTCTCAATTTCGTAGGGAATCGTTCCCATAAAACATTAAGCATATTTCAAACTGAATACAGAGGTTTCAATCCAGATTGTTTGATATATTTCCAAACTGTTTCAAAGGTCCAATCTTAAAGCCACAATAATTTTTAAAAGGCCACTTATTACATATAGCTCAGTGCATATCACAATTTCTCTTAAAAATATTTAAAATTCTTGTGAGTGGCATTCTAAAACTAAAAGGTTCTGACAGTTTCTCTTTAATACATTTATAATTGTTGTGTTAAAATGTATTAAACTTTTACAACTAGGCTATGAGAACTCCTGTAAAAGAAGGTCAGCGGACCCCTATAAGGTCGTCCCCTGCTGGACCTTCACCTTCAGCTAAACAACACCATCACAAAGAGCGGGCCTCACCCAATAAACCTCCACGAGCACGTTCCCCACCTAGAGCAGAGAGTAGATCGCCCGTACCGGAGAAAGAGAAGAAAGAAGCTGGTGATGATTATGATGATGATTTCGAACAAGCTACACAGGATAATCTAAGTAGTTTGGAAGAAGACAGACACAAGCATGGTATGTTCTGACAGTTTTTACTTCGAATGAAAGATTGAAGGCCTCTAGCTCGAAATCCTGTATTCATAATTGTTGTAACTGATAAATTTTGAATTGGCATGTCAACATTTATAGATCTAGTCAAATCCTGACAATGAAGGCTAATTTTTTCTATAGCCAAAAATAGGTATTGTTCGACAAAAGCTATAGATAGCTAATATTTCTTTGTTTGTACATATATCAAACTCAAAATAAAGATGGTTATTGTATTGTTATAGGTAAAATAGAGAAGAAAAAATAGATATATTGTTTGTTGTTAGGTCCACTTACATCTTTATTGTTTTAATAATTCAAATCAATTCATGAAAATTGCAAAAACTGTTTATGTTATATGAACAGGTCATAAGAAAGCTAGCAGTGATGAGACAGAAGTGAAGAAAGTCTCGGCGAGTCCACAGCGTGTACATCGTCCATCAGATAGTGGGACATCGACCACACAGCATCATGTTGCTATACCACCACAGTCACATCATTTCTCATTCTCCATAGATCTGAGGAGTGTTAAATGTTCCGATAGTAATACTACACAAAATATCTTCCTAAGGTAATTGATTCCATTCTTCCATTCTGGGGTTTCATGAAGAGCTTAACCTTGAGGGCCATTTTGGTGACTTTGTACTGTATTTTACCCAGGGCTTTTTTTCAAAGATAGGCGAAGGGGCCTTTTCTTTGAATTTGGGGAAAATTAACTCATAATTTTTGCAAAAGGGGCAGAAAAACTGGATTTAAATTAAATTTTACGGAAGAACTGTATAATTTTCAAGAATTTTCCTGAGGGGAACATGTCTGTTTAAGGCCCCTGCTATAGAAGAAAAAAGGCCTGTTACCATTAAAATACAAAAATGTGTGTAGTTGTCATGAATACTTGGTACCAAGCGAAGTTGTAATATGTATTGTCAGGAATATTTTGTTGGGATGATTATTGCCAAGCGTTCAATAGACCTAGACAAGTAATATTGTATAGTACATGAATTATTTTGTTTAAGACTGCATATAAAAAATTATGTAGATTGTGGGTAAAGCTCTTTTAATAATAACCTGTTTTGACTGTCACCTTAAATACAGGGATGTCAATTTTCCTGATTTATCCGGAAACTGGATTAATTATTCCTGTTATTCCTGCAAGAGCAATGCCTTCCGACCAAAAAAAAAGTTATTTGATGAAAATATCTCAAGAAATGGCAAAGTTATGGTAAATTTAATCTGCTTAGAATGATTTTCTTTAATACAACTTGAGTTAATTATGGAAACAATATCATTGAAGGCCTCTTGTTTGGCAAAAATGGTCAGCTGCATATGATTTTCCTGATTTTTAATTTGGCCCTGCTGACACCCCTGTAAATAATCTTGCTGATGATTGAATACTTGTTTTTCAGGTATACGTATCCATTCTTTGGAAGTGCTGCCCCTATATTGACACACCCACCTGTAGAAATCAGGAAAGGAATGGAGGTTCTCCTTCCACAGTCATTCTGTGCGTTTGATTTTGCGTGTAATATGCAACAACTGCAAGAAACTTTCCTCAGGTATGTAGCTTGAAGATTTTCTTCCCCCCCACAACATTAATAGAGTGACAGTATATTATTACTTTTGTAATTGTCATTCCTTCGGTCTGTGAGAGTCTGAATTAGAGTTAATTATGAAGCTCAAGCTCTCAAAATTGTACTGTAATAAACTCAGAATTATGTTTTTACTTTGTTATACCAATTTAGATAACAATTTCGCATCAAAACTATCTCAAACGATTGGTGACAAACTTTGAGTTGAGATTGAACTTTTAAATTGAAATGTGTAGGGAGATCGGGACCTGGAATAAGAAGAAGAATCTTAAAGGGACTGCCTCACATATTGGTGTATTGCAAAAATATAATAAAATTGTCAAATAGTCGCGTAATTTTGGTATAGTTGCCTGTATATCCCATAAACAACCACACTGATATCTAAAATAACTTGAGAAACGTCAGCATTTAGTAGTTATTTAGTATTTTTACATCAAAAATTCTATAGGGTATTAATACCCTATAGAATTAACACTACTATTACTTAAATTGCCTGAAAATTGTTCGCATTTGATGAAAACGAATTGAAAAACGAACCAAATACCTCACTGATGTTTACACTGTAATTTTTTTGATTTTATCAGGGGCGTAGCTAGAGGTATTTGAATGTGTACGCAAGGGGGTTTGGGGGCATGCTCCCCTGGAAAAATTTTGTTCGCTAGAACGTATCTGGTGCGTTCTGGGGTGTTTTTTTGCATCATCTTTAACATTATTATTACTGATAAAACCAGTTTTTTTGTGTATAGAGCTTTTTTAAACTGTTTCTAAGAAATGCTGAAAATACTAAAGGATTACCCCTTTAGGGCTTAGGCATCAGTTTTTATTTCATTTTTCGATCGTTTAATTTTTCACTTTTTGAAAAGCATGTGTACGCAGCTGCGTATTCTGCGTACAGGTAGCAACGCGCCTGGTTATAGTTTGATCAAGTGTGAATTACATAATTCACAAAGCATAAAACTTAAGAGCTTTTTTTTCAAGAAAAAAATACTCAGTGGGAGATATCGATAGTGGTTAAAATTGCTTATTTGCACCAAATCTTTCATAAAGCAACCGTCAGTGGCTTTCTATTCCATCAATACTTTGTCAGATTGGAAAATCAAGATATACAAAAAATTAAGCCCAATCTGTGAGGCAGCCCCTTTAAGAGTGGTCAATACATACAATCTACGATCAGCCTAAAATAAATAATTATAAATTAACAACTCATTAAGAATGTTTGAAAATATGGATGTCTCAAACTCTCATTAACTGCAACCTACATTAGAGATTTTGCAGTACTGGTTTGAGTACTATTCGTCGTTGGACAGATTATATCATTGCACTAATCTTGTTTGATTGTAGGGTACCGTTACTGGTTGAAATGTGGAATAGAGACAAACAGTTATCTAAGGATGTATTACTTGGTGCAGCTAGATTGCCTCTCAGTGATATTATTGTTGCAGAGAAAACTAAAATCATGGTAAGGTTTGTTTAGGTGACCTCCCGTGTCTATTCAGGTTTAGCGCCGTTTCTCAATAAAAAAGTTTGCAGTCATATACGACGGCAGGTTCACCAAACCAACTTTCCTGGACTGTAACCTATTTCATAACGAGTACTTACTTACTCTGCATTGAGAAAACTTCAACTTTTCCACATGTTGAGGAAAAAACACATTAAATTTTCAAGGATGTGTATATTTGGTGCAACCTGGAATTGAACCTTGACCATCAGGCAATAAATCCAGCGCACTAACCACTCGAACACGGCTGCAGCTACAAAATCATGGTTAGGCATTGCAATAGCAACCCAGCTTGTTTTTTAGCATGACAATGAAAAACAGTGTTAACCCTTTATTCCATTGATAATTATGTCAATTTACACCTCCCTTGCTATCTCCATCACCTAATATTTTGCTATAAAACAATGTAAAAAGGGGAGGCAATTCAATCATGGAAATTAACTTATAAGCACTACTAAACTTATCTAAGGAAGTCACTCTTGATATCTCTTGAAAAAGCTGTACATGAGAAGTGTACCCATTCTAGCTTACCCTAGATCAGAACAGTGTCAACAGGGATCCTACAGTCGTGGAATAATCCGGAAATCCGGATTTGCTGCAATAGAAAAAATGAACTTTTCTGCAGAAAGTAAAAGTTATATGATGAAAAAATACCACATATTGACTGCGTTTCGGTCATTTGAAATTTCATACCCTGAATTTTGACAATAGAACAATGCTTTGGTGTAGGGGTGTGTGCTAATGGCACTCAAAACAGACTTATGGGATATTTTCAGGATTAGGCATTATGCCTCAGTAGAATTCTTGTGTCAAGTATATCCTTGAACTAACTGCTTCACTTATATCATCCTTGATTTTGTAGAATGATGCTGGTAATGGTGGCTGGAAACAACTATATACTAACAAAATAAGTGTGACATCTACTGAAGGGTATGTATGCTTACTTCATTCTATATCCAGGGGTTTCTTTAGGGGCCCAATCTCAAGGGGTCATTAGGAAAATTTTGTTGTGATTTTATAGCTAAAATCCAGATTTTTAAATTAAATTGACACTTTGGTAAAATTCTTAAGGTCAAATGTTGCTTTTTGAGATTTGCACTGGTCAAATGGAGCCCATGAATAACCATAAATGACATTAACATATGTCTGACTTTGTTACAAAATGTTTTACTGATAAATGGATTTCATATTCACATTTATAGCGTTAAAACTATTTATAACTAGTTTAGTCACATTTGAAAGACTATGCATGATAAAGGTCTGTATATATAAACAAATGTACAATTGTACCGTATATTTGTACATTAATTTAGCACACCTTTCATTGAAAATTCTGAGTGAGTTGATGTTCAAGTGAAATGTTGGTTTTTATTTTCAGACAATCCAAAAATATCGGAGAAATCTCATTTGTGTTGAGTTTAGATGATTGGGGTGCGATTGGTACACAACAGATAGTTGTTGCTCAGCCAGAGTCATCAGGGGTAAGTTATAATGTCTCCCACACAAAGTGGGTGAGTGTTGTGTTTGTTTGTCTCCGGATGGATGTTTTAAAACAAATTGTCCGTGCTTGTCCTCCTTTACCATTCAGTCTAGAAAATGAGCACTTGTATGTATAGAGTATAAAGGAAAACTTAACTTTATATGGTTCTGACTGGTAGTTTCAAATCCTAAATTCACGAACTGCGGTGACTGGTAGTTTCAAATCCTAAATTCACGAACTACGCTGACTAGTAGTTTCAAATCCTAAATTCACGAACTGCGCTGACTGGTAGTTTCAAATCCTAAATTCACGAACTACGCTGACTAGTAGTTTCAAATCCTAAATTCACGAACTGCGCTGACTAGTAGTTTCAAATCCTAAATTTACAAACTGCGCTGACTGGTAGTTTCAAATCCTAAATTTACAAACTGCGCTGACTAGTAGTTTCAAATCCTAAATTTACAAACTGCGCTGACTAGTAGTTTCAAATCCTAAATTTACAAACTGCGCTGACTAGTAGTTTCAAATCCTAAATTTACAAACTGCGCTGAGTGGTAATTTCAAATCCTAAATTCACGAACTGGGCTGACTGGTAATTTCAAATCCTAAATTTACAATCTGCGCTGACTGGTAGTTTCAAATCCTAAATTCACGAACTGCGCTGACTAGTAGTTTCAAATCCTAAATTCACGAACTGCGCTGACTAGTAGTTTCAAATCCTAAATTTACAAACTGCGCTGTCTAGTAGTTTCAAATCCTAAATTTACAAACTGCGCTGACTGTTAGTTTCAAATCCTAAATTTACAAACTGCGCTGAGTGGTAATTTCAAATCCTAAATTCACGAACTGCGCTGACTGGTAATTTCAAATCCTAAATTTACAAACTGCGCTGACTGGTAATTTCAAATCCTAAATTTACAAACTGCGCTGACTGGTAGTTTCAAATCCTAAATTTACAAACTGCGCTGACTGGTAGTTTCAAATCCTAAATTCACGAACTGCGCTGACTGGTAATTTCAAATCCTAAATTCACGAACTGCGCTGAGTGGTAATTTTAAATCCTAAATTCACGAACTGAGATGAGTGGTAGTTTCAAATCCTTAATTCACAAACTGCGCTGACTGGTAGTTTCAAATCCTAAATTCACAAACTGCCATTGGAGGAAGGGATTTCATTGAAACTTTACATGAATAGTTGGTACCAAACATAGTTAGCATTTGTCAGTAGTAAGATCAGATGAGTATTTGCCTGAGTTATGGTTCTTGTGATAAAAACACATTTTAGTTGACAAGATGATTTTCGTTTGAGATAGTTTGATGTGATTCTCATTGTTGTCAAGGTAAATTTGACTATTGTCATTGACTGTTGTCTAGAAGATTATGATTGATATATATATTTACATATCTTATAACAGACTCGGAGTATGGCAGAGACACTGGCTCCAGCACCTGTGTCACAAGAACCAAGAGAAACTGATGAATATAAAGCTGCCATGGAATTAGAAATGTGGAAAGAAGAACAGGAACACGTGTTTGAAAATCAAGTAAGAAAATATATGTTCATTTTACAGTTTGTACTGATGCTTATAATGATTTTGATGTTTAAAAATGCCTCAAAAGCCTAGTGAAACCAAAATAACGTACGCTTAAATGGGGATGGTCAGGGATTTGCTCCATGGAAACATCATACCAAAGATGAAATAAAACAGTACCATTCTTTGCATGTTCTGCATTAAGGAGAAGAAATATGCTTTTATTCTCTCATACCCTCCTAGCAGAGAATACTATCAGGAAGGAAGTGTCAAGATTGATATTGGTATAAATTGTATGAACTTCAAGTAAATAAATTAGTATAATAAAAAAAAAAAATAGAGGTTTTTCCCAAAGTTCTTTGTTGAAGTTAATCCTGACCAGTAGATGACCCCTAATTGGCCAAAAGTCAATGTCACAGCAACATGTAAAGTGAATTGGCAAGTAGGCGGAGAGGTTGCATTCTTGTTTTACGACATTATTTGTTTTGGAACATTTGCTTTGTTTTACTACCTATTTTTGCTAAATTTGGTAACAGTCTTATTTCATGGATTTATAAATTCGCTTTAGGATTGGTCTTCATGTTATGAATGTATATTTATGCATATTTATAAATTGAAAAGAATTATTCACGAATAATAGCGAAAATAAAAAAAAAGCAAAAAATACGCAACCTATAGTATTGACTTATATTTTTTGTCCCATTGCAGGTTTAGTGTTTTTGCTATGATGTATATGTTTGTGTTTTCTAGTTAAAACAGAAAGAGATGATGTATATGAAAGCCCTAGCAGAGGAATGGAAGAAGAGGGATAGAGAGAGAGAATTACTTATGAAGAAAAAGGTGAGTGCTTATATAGCAGACATGTGTTGGTTTATTGTGACTGCAATTGAAATATTTAATTAAATTCAGTCTGTGATCTTAGGATTTATTACTACTTGCCCAACTCAGCAAAAGTGAATAGTTTGCCTTTTTGCTCTATTCATAATTACTGCAAAATTTACATGCCCGAATCAATGATTTCTTGTCCCAGACAAATGGACGATTTTGCAGCCTGGTTAAATTAGAGCTGTTACTGGAGAAATAGGTTAGCTTGGGTAGGAACTACAAGTTAAAATTCTGTAGATATGGGTATTACAAGAAATTTTATGATAGTTGTTTGGTTCCATAGGAAATTTCCCTGGAACAGCTTTAAGATATTCATCTGAATTTGACACAAATTTTCTGTTTATATTTTATTGCCTCTTTTCTTCAAAATTGGTGCATTGTATTTGAATTAGCTTCAGTTGGAAATGTCTGATAAAAATTAGATGCTATGGCACACAAATATGACGATCATTTAGAGGCCTTCTAACAATGTTAGTCCAGTATTATTGGCATCACATTTGGTTTTCTGATTTCAAATTAACCAGTGATCAGTTTCCAATTTCTATGTTGTGTTTTGTTTTTGTAGTTGACGGAATATGCTCAATTAGAAGAACAACTGCGTAAAACTTTGGCAGATTTAGAAAAGAGGGAGAAACAATTAGCAGCCAATGAACAAGAAGTAAGTAAACCATGTTTATTTTGCTTCATTCACCCCTTCCCATCATTGTTTTTCGTGGGGGGGGGGGTAAATTTCTGTTGATTTCGAGTTTGGACTTGTGCATGAAATACCCCCAAATTATCAACCACCAAAATACGGCCAAGAATTTACTTTACCATCATTTTGTTATGCACAATTTCCTGACTCCACAAAAACACATTTTACCAAAATCCTCGAACTTAAATGCCCACGAAAAATAATGAATTAACAGTATTTTGCATTACACACACGTCTGTTACCATCCCCAAACATTGTTTGCAGGTTTCTTGTGACTAGTAGACACCCTATTGATTTGGGAGTTTAAGATCATTTATGTCACTTGGAACCTCTATTTGACTGTCATGTTTTACCTAGATCTCTAATTTTGTTGTATGGTATGACAGTGGTCTATTCATCTGTGCATTCTTTGACTTTGTCCTGAAGGTGTTGGATCCTTTCACTGGCTGTCAAGATGGATGTTTGCTATGCTATAACAGCCTCGTTACCCTGATGACTCTTTGAATAGTTTGCTGTCCTTGTAGTAAAGCTGGCCCAATTCCACGAAATTTTGCTCAGCTGAGCTTCAACCATTTAATACCAATGACAAATTTTTTACCTGTTATTCCCTGTCTCAGCATTAAAAAGGTTAACAGGCTTCTCTTCTTTTTACTGCCAATGTAAAATCACATATTTTCGTGGGTATTAAATTTTGTGGATTTTGATGAAAATTCATTTTCATGGGGTCGTAAATTTGTGGATTACCAGCATGGAAGGGTAAAAACATGCTTTGTATTTGGGAGTTCGATAAATCGTGGGCATTAGATTTCGTGGTCGAGTTTAACACCGAAAGCAAGGAAAATTCAACTCTCCAAAAATAATGATTTTACAGTATCACAAATGAGGTATCGAGAGTGATTAATACACAATCATGTTTAAATGTTAGAACGTGTTTCACTTTCTATCAAAAATGAATCTATATTACCTGTAATTAAATCTGTTAATCTGGTTTTATTAATCACAGGTGATGCGACTGAAGACTGATCTACAGCGAGAACATGATCGTAAACTTCAGGAAATGAAGGAAGCTTCTCGGAGAATGAAGGAAGACTGTGACCACCAAATAGAACTCGAAAAGTAATCATTTTATTGAGCTTGATAATTATTAATTGTTAATTAATAGGTTAATTGTTAACGATGCCATATGTGAATTATCTGTTTGCCAAATGTAAATTATCTGTTCGCCAAATGTAAAATATCTGTTAGCTTAATGTAAATTATCTGTAGTTACTCACATTTACACTACACAGGTAAATGGACATGGTTCACAACATTGTGTTTTAGTCCTTTAGGGGCTTAATCTTGTAATCTTTGTACTCGGTATTACTGCCCTAATGCCTACTATAATTAGAAAGAAAAAATGTCAAGCTGAGGGTCAAAACTTTGCTATTTTGAACACTCAAAGGTCAAATTAAACCCACTGGTCAGTACACAAATTATTGTTAGGGGCTATGTTGGTTATGCCAAGTTTTATTTTTCATAATGGTGGTTTTCCTTTACTAGTAACCGGTCAGTTGTGTACATTAACTCTCTAATCTGTTTGCAGGGTGAAATGTAAGGAAGTCGAAAGTATGGTGCAACGATACAAAGATGAGGTGAGTCTTGTTTAGGGGTTAAACAACGACAATTAGTATTTCCTGTTTGAAAAAAATTCAGCCAAAAATTCACAATAAGGGAGGTAACTATGAAGCTACAGTATTGCCATAAATGCAGGGGTTGTACAATCCGGAATAATTCTGCACTAGAAAGAATGATCTTTTCTGATGAAAATGAAAGTTGTTTAGTGAAAAAATTCAAAAAGAATTGACAAAATTATGGTCATTTGAAAATTCATCAGCAATTTTAACAACAGAGTGATGTTTGAACTGTGTTTTGGTGTGAGCCTGTGTGCTAATGACACTTAAAACTGACTTGTGACTTGTTTTCATGATTGGGTATTATGATTATGCCTTAGTAGAACTCCTGTAAATGGTATGTCATTTAAATGTTGTATATTTTATTCAGTTGAATGAAGCAGAGAAAAGAAAGAGCAAAGTGGAAAAAGATTTCACAGTTTACAAAGAAGAATTAAATACAAAACCTGAAGTTCGACTACAATCAGAAATAAATTTGTTGACTCTGGAGAAAGTGAGTGATATATTATTGTTGCTTTTTTTATGTAAATGTCTGCTGTTTTCTGATTGGCTGTACTGGATACCATTGACCAATCAAATGATTTGTTGCAAATCTGGCTTCCATGCTACTGTAAGCTTGTATTGATGTTGTGTGTTACGTTAATTTACTTAATTTGAAATCATCATTGGAGTTTAGTAGGTGGATGTTTGAATAAAATAATTATATTGGTGGTACCCTGCTATTATTCCTGACCTTTTTCCTGTCGGTCTAAAAATGTCAAATAATTGTAAGAGGGGGCTACTATTGTGGAATAATCTGAAAATCTGGATTTTCTGCATTAGGAAATATAAACTTTTCTGCAGAATGTTAGTTATTTGAAGAAAAATAATTATCAAGTATTGACTGAGTTATGGTCATTTGAAATTTCACATGCTGAATTTTAACAATAGAACAATGTTTAAAACAGAGTAATATACTTTAACAGGTTGAGTTGGAAAGAAAAATGGATGCTGTTACAAAGTCAAAGATTCATTACAAACAACAGTGGGGTAGAGCATTGAAGGAATTAGCTCGACTCAAACAGAAAGAACAAGTTCAAGCTAAAGCACATCTGATGAAACAACAACAGGTAACCAGCGGGATTTAGTACTACAGTGGTCCTACATTTCCGGAATAATCCGGAAATTCCGGATTAGCTGCATTAGAAAGAATTAACTTTTCTGCAGAAAACGAAGTTATTTGGTGAAAATATTCCAAGTTTTGACAATGTTATGGTCATTTGAAATTTCAATAGCAGTATTTCAGCAAAAGAGCTATGCTTGAACTGAGATTTAGTATACACTCAACCACTTTTCTAATTGGTCACTTCAAACCCGAAATACCTTTTACTGTGATCATATTATTTGATGGCGAAAATGCAAAATTTATCGCATGAATGACCACGCATACTTTGGCATGTGATTTTGACTTTTAATGATTGTAATGTTAGGACTATTGCATAACACGTTTGTGTGCAACATATCGTCAAAATTTATTATCACAGTAGAATGTATTTAGGGTTTGAAAAGTGACCAATTAGAAAAGTGGTTGATTGTATTGGTCTATGCAAATGGCACCTGAAACAGACTTTCAACTCGTTTTCAGGATTGGGCATTTTGCCTCAGTAGGACCTTTGGTACTCTAATTATTGTGTAGTGCAATTTACTATAGGCCATTTAACCGCGAAAATAAGATCTCGATGATAAATCGACCTCTCAAATGTCAAACATGGGTTTATCGTTTCATGTTTTGTGATCCATAAATTACGAACCCGCGAAAATGCATTTTTCATCAAAATCCACGAAATTTAATACCCGCCAAAATATGTGATTTTATAGTATTTAATGTTGTATTGCAGGAATTAGAACAAATGCGAGTAAGGTATCTTGCTGCTGAAGAAAAGGAAGTCGTAAATAATGAGAAACAAGAGCTGGAAGATATTAAAAATGAATTAAATAAGTGAGTATTTAAATGTATAAACCTGAGTTAAACAAGTGAAACTATGAAAACATTACTGGATTCACCAACTTCTCAAACATTACCCAGTTAGTAGGGATGTGATTCTTCCTCCTATAGGTTAATTTCCTTCTTTTTGTCTTAAAATGCTTGAAACACAAGGGTCCAGATGAAATTTGACTTACTCAAAAATGATGTTTTTGCAAGGGTGATGGGATGGGGTAGGGTATTTCAGCCTTTTTGTGCAATCACAGACCTGTAGTGAGTAGGAAGCAGGAGAATCCCCAGCTATAATTATAATATTCTCAATTTATCTTAAGCTATACTTTACTCCATTTCAGATTAAAACAAATGGAGGAGGATCGGTTAAAGTCTGCGGATCATTCTCCACGTGATATCGTCAGCGGAAAACCAGATCCAGATGTGGATAACATGGAGGAACATATATCTCGTTTGATCGAGGAACGTGACACTCTCCTTAGAACCGGTGTATATTCCACACAAGATAGGATTATTGCAGAACTTGATAGACAAATACGTGAAGCTATGGCAAATAAAAAACTTAGTAATGTGTGATATACAGAGATAGCATGAAGAAATTTTAGTGAATATTCAAATACAATGTGGTTGACTCGGTCAGCCAACAATTACTGTTAGAAGAGAAATCGTGTTATATTAATCAGGGGTCCTACAATTCTGGAATATCTGGAAATCCGAATCGCATGCATTTATGAAGAATTATATTTTGTGCTCAAAATAAAAGTTATTTGATGAAATAATTCAAAGAATTGACAAAGTTATGGTCATTTGAAATTTCATCAGCAGCATTTAAAGATAGAACAGTGTTTGAAACTGAGTTTTGGTGTTGGGATATGTGCTAATGGCACCCTTATTTTCAGGATTTGGCACGATGCCTTGGTAGAACCCCTGGTTATATTTATACATCAAAGAGTAAGAAAGAAAGAAATCTATTCCACTATGTGTGTATTATGCTGATAGTTTCTTATTCACTTGTATCACCCTTAGTATGTAATTGAACGGAGTCATTATTTACTTGGTTATGACCTGTAGAGGGCACCTATAGATTGAGGTAGGTAGGTCGAATGCACACTGTGATCTTGAACATTTATGACTTATATGACTGACCTGGGTGCATACATAATGTTTTACAAACGTCTTGTTTATCAATGCAAGGTTTTACTACCGTTATTGTAGGCATTTCTCCTCAAGTTTTCAGTGAGTATTTCTCATATTCCTGATTTCATGTATTATGCCCCTTTGTGGCATAGCGCCATAGTCAATGTGTGTGTGTCGCTCTTGTTAAGTCATTGAATTATGTCTTGATTGATAATATACGTGTTTCGTTTCGTGATATATTATTGGTTTATCAAGGCACACGGAAGTTACATGTGGAAATACATTTCGTTATAGTGTTACAAAGGCAATATAATGTACCAGTTGTCCACTGAAGAACTTGATTTTGCTGCAAGCTTATCGTTTAAAAAAATCTACTGCTATGAAATGTTGTTCTCAATAGACAACTCATGACATATCCTTTATATCTTCATCAGGGGTCTTTGACTCTTTCTATTCCGTAATAATCCTGAAATCCGGATTTGCAATTAAAGTTATTGTTTATGGTCATTTTAAATTTCATATGCTGAATTCTAACAATAGAACAATGTTTGAAACAAAGTTTTGGTGTAGGGATGTGTGTTAATGGCACTCAAAACAAGACTTGAGACAAATTTTCAGGATTGGGCATTATGCCTTTGTAGAACCACTGTATATATCTTCATACACAATGAGGAATATACATGTTCATTAAGTACATTTAGTCAGACCAGCATTTCTTGCTTATATCTTATGGACTTATGAAAGTCATACATACATCTGCTTAATGGCCACCACATAATGTATTGTAAATAGCGCTTCTTGTCTGATAAAAGTCATACATACATCTGCTTAATGGCCACACATAATGTATTGTAAATAGCGCTTCTCGTCTGATAAAAGTCATGCATACGTGTGCTTAATGGCCACACATAATGCATTGTAAATAGCGCTTCTCGTTCATTTCAGCTAAAGCTATGTCTGTGATTTTAGTATGTTTATATAGTGCATACAAATTAACTTGGTCCTCGATTGCTATGCATGAGTATATTACATGCTTCTTTTGTGCAGGGGAACTATAGTTCCGGAATAATCCAGAAATCCGGATTTGCTGCATAAGAAAGAACACATTCTTGTGTGAAATATGTCAAATTCTGTGTGAATTGTGCCTTGCTGGAGATAAAGATTATTGTATAGAGTACACCAGGGATCTTTCAGTTCTGAAATAATCCGGAAATCCAGATTTGCTGCAATAGAAACATTGAACTTTTCTGCAGAAAGTAAAAGTTATTTGATGAAAAAATACCACATATTGACTGCGTTTCGGTCATTTGAAATTTCATACCCTAAATTTTGACAATAGAACAATGTTTTGGTGTAGGGGTGTGTGCTAATGGCACTCGAAACAGACTTATGGGAAATTTTCAGGAGTAGGCGTTATGCCCCAGTTGAACCCCTGGTACGTCTTGTACATATTTATAATACTTTCCTTTTATGAAAACAAAGACCGAAATAAAGTTACGATAATGGGAGGTTTTAGGACCAGATTAATTTGTTTGCACTATAACAGCCCTGTTATATATAAGACATGTCAAATGTCTGTAACTTAATTATTGTTGCATATATTCTGTAGTATTTGTTATATTTGTACAGTAACTACTTCCTGTTCACAGGGGTGTCAATTTTCCTGATTTATCTGGAATTCCGGATTTATTATTCCTGATAGAGCAATGGCTTCTGACCGAAATAAAAGTTATTTGATGAAAATATCTCAAGAAATGGCAAAGTTATGGTAAATTCAATCTGCTCAGAAGAATTTTCTTTAATACAAGCCGAGTTAATTATGGAAACAATGTCATTGAAGGCCTCTTGTTTGACAAAAATGGTCTGCCGCATACAATTTTCCTGGTTTAGAGTTGACACCCTTGCTATTCAGTAAAAATGAAAACTTATGAAAATCAATATTTGAATGGAATCTTATTTCCACCTTACTTATCTGGTAGTTGTTTGTAAGAAAGGGGCTTAGTTTCAACACCTTTAATAGTATGGAGAATATATTAAGTTTTAATGCTTAGAAATATTGCTTATTTATTGATGTATGTATTTATGTGTACATGTATATACATTATAAAATTATAAAACTTCAAATAAATAAATATAAATTATGTGTAGTTTTGTCCTTATTCAATGCTATATTATTTGCACATTTGTAACATAAAGTGCAAACCAGGGGTGGTATTCAATATTGATCTTACTTGACTTAGGACAAGGACAATCAATCAGATCACACCATATTATACTCTTGGCCAGTAACAGGCGATTTGATTGGCTATCCTTGTTCTCCAATTAAATAAGATCAATATGGAATACCACCCCTCAGTAGTATATTGGCTGATTGATTTATAATTTCCTTGTGATACAACAACATGAATCTATGTACCATGAAATACATACATGTATTTTACAAAAATTAATTCAGTAAATGTCCGATTCAACCTCTATGTCCCAATCCAGTATTTGAAACCAGTAGTAAGTCATGTACCAACCCTCCCGTGAATCCATAACAAAGCATGATGGGAGCAAGTCTACATTTTCACCCTGCTTCTTTGGTAAAAGATAGGTTCCATTCCAGGATAGATCACATGTTGGTGGGCCAGCATCCTCAATTACAGATGAGTAGAATGTCAGTGACACAGTCTGTAACAAGATAATATAACATTGCACTGACGCAGTAACATGAAAAAATACTGACACAGCCTGTAACACAAAATTACTGACACCATCTTATGTACGAACAAATAATGACACAGTTACACATTGTTTAAAACCATATAGGTTGCTGCATTGTTTAATGCCCCCATCTTTAGTTACCATCAGAAGTTAACCCCATTGATTTTGAGGTCAGTAAACCAAGGCTGTCATGACCTTTATCATTCCTGACTATTAGGCTGCCATTGGGGCGTACATATTTTACAAACACCTCTTGTTTTTACAATTTGAATAAGAATTTAAATGAAACCAGGTTTGTTTAAAGCACATTAACTGTAGATATATTTACATATTTATTGTTGTTCATTCCTGGACTAAGTACAGTGTAGGTCAGCGGTCCATGGTCACATGATCCAACAGCAATAGGCTTTGATTGACGCCATGTCTTGTTTGGCAGGATCATATCTGTTGCCACAGTTTCAATACATCTGTAAGACAATAGAAGTTCAAATGACATCATCAATCTGATAACGTGTACCAATAACATTAAGGATATGCCATGCCTACATTGAAAGGACTATATTTTCCTGCAAAATATAATCATAAATTGGACAATAAAGGTAGCATTCAGTGAAACAGCAGAGCACGCCAAAGTTCAATATTTATTGGCTTAATCAGCAAAGCACATTGCTTTTCAAAGTGAACAACATTTAAAAGGATGGCTTTCATTTTTGGAGCATTGGTCGTTCATTTTGAAGTAATGTTAAACGTTTTGATGCTCATGAAGATTTACATACGTGTGCTGATTAATAAACAATGAGTTGGCTGGTTTAGGGACGTCTCGATTCTCTTTGAACATTGGGACCGCCGACAATTAAAGATACATTATAAATAAAAGTAAAAGATCGTATACCAGTAATGAAGAATAAAAAGTACGCACCCAGGAGGATCAGCCCATGTATCATTCACGGTCACTAAGAATCGTACACCACGCAGTTTGGGTATAACTTCTTCACCAAACACACATTGTATGGTTGCTACGAGCAACAAGAAACTACTGAACAATAACACTCGCCACATATTTCTATCCCCTTCTTGGTTGAACATATAATATTTATTATGTTAAAATTAGGTCAAGGTGCTTGTTTTTCAGCAAGATAAGGTCATGATTATTTCCTTCGTTGTGTACTGTGTTATATATTGCCACAGTTACGTACGAAAAGTCAGCGGGTCAGATTTGTTTGAAACGGTAATACCAGATCTAGTATAGCAGACAAAGAATTATCGACAATGTTAGATCATGTTCAAGATTTTAAAATTGGTTGGTGCCATTACTATTAGGCCCCACGATGAACGTAACGAATGCAATTAAAACTATTTAATATTATCGCTTTATGAGTCAATTTGTATTCACACAAAGACTAGCTAGAGCATGCTAACTAGTCAAACTCTAATATAACATAACCTCGACTAGGAATTAGTTCTCACAGTGTTTATTTAAAACATTTAATACACCCTGAACGTAGCGTAACTGGTTAGTGTAGTTGATACATTTGAGTAGATTGTTGTCATGCCGTGTAGATGCAGGGTAGATTCATGACAGTGTTCTATGACATGTAGCTACTCGTGGAGGTCTTCGAATGCGTACGTTGTGTGAGGAAGGTAGAGCAAGTTGAAGTTAGTACTGGTTGATTCATATAACAGGAAAACTGATTAGATCTACTGCATAGTGGAAGCCAGATGTAACTGTATATTTGTGCCACTGGAGGACAAGTGCTACCGAAAAGCTGAGTTATGATGTACGTGAGCAATAAGTTATACTAGTTATGCTAGTTTTTTTTAGTTTTTTTAGTAAAACTGTCTAGTATACATAAATTATACATGTACACGTATATACATGTATAACTCATATATTAGTCCACTGGTCAACAGATACTGACATAATGACTAGCAATTTAAAAATACATCCAATCTGACAAATGTAAACGGTGTCCAAAAAGTACGCGTATTCATTGTATTTTGTGGAGATGACTTTAATCAGGGGTACTCAATTTGTGTGTCCGCGTCGGTTTTACAGATTGGAAAAAAACGAGACAGTTAGACAGTATGGTTAATGGCTCTGATTCATTTATTATCATCAATGCGTGATACCTTGTTGTTCAGAATAAATTTACCCAGATTCCTTGCAAAACATACAAAATACGTAGACGTATTTATAACGAAAACTATTCAGTAAATATACGAATGGACATTATTGTCAATTTCCCAGTCGAGAATTTGGAACCAGTAGTAAGTCAATGAATGTCCTTCCCGCGAATCCTCAGTGTAACATGATGGGAGTAGATCAACATGTTCACTCTGTTTCTTTGGTAACAGATAGGTTCCATTCCAGGATAGGTCACATGTTGGTGGACTGGCATCCTCAATTGAAGACGAGTAGAATGTCAGTGATACAGTCTGTAACAGACGAGTAGAATATCAGTGATACAGTCTGTAACAGACGAGTAGAATATCAGTGACACAGTCTGTAACACAGGATAATTGGAACCTAATTGTAAACAGATAATAACAAAACATAACTTACCGAACATACAGAACTGAACAGAATAGAACAGAACATACCCTTTGTTTACTGAAATCGCAAATACGATGCATAAATAACAAACCGGACAGGTTCCACAGATTTTTGACGGACGTACGGACGGACTTCCGACCTCACAAATCCACTTTGTGTGGCTATAAAAGTCACATGAACCTCATCTTTAAGAGTTTTTGGATTTATGTTGCTTTGGACAGACGAAGGGCAAACAAACATATAGTCCACTAGTAAAACATTATCAACGTACAGTGCTGGATGTAGGGAAACTATCTGGAATGTACCAAATGATGTCACTAACCACGTGCAGTTACCATCGTCTCACATCCATTTACGAAATACGAACACTCCTTAGTTGGATATTAAGTAGTTATACACTTTGTAGATATATTTACATATTTATTGTTGTCCTTTCCTGGACTGAGTACAGTGTAGGTCAGTGGTCCATTGTCGCATGACCCAACAGCAATATGTTCTGATTGACCCCTGGTTTTATTTGGTGTGATCATGTTTGTTGCCACAGTTTTAATACATCTGTAAAGATATGGTATAATGTCATTATAAAATATATCTGATTAGATTCCCATATATAATTAGTCCATGGGCCAGTGGGGTAAACCCTCCCCCCCCCCTAGGGAATTTCGGACACTATATTTTTATGAAAGCGTATGACCAATAGAGTATTTTTCCAAAGTCTGCACTTTGGCCGTTGGGGCGTTAAGATTTTTTGGGGTAAAACGTTAAAAATATGAACGAAAGTGTGAATTTCTGGAATTGGTTAATTACTATCACATTTATATGTAGTAAGTTATTTTGTAATTAAACACTTTCATGGGTTGATATTAACTCATAGTTTAAGTCTGCAAAATTCTAGTCCCGTGTAATTATGCAAAATGGGATATTTTTGGGGTAAAACATTAAAAAATACATGAAAAAGTGCAAATTTTGAGAATCAGTACACTTTAATGACAGAATACAATGTCATTGATGTTTTTTTTTTGGTAATTATGAAAGGCTTTGACCTACCAATACTTTTCCCAAAGTCTGCACTTCAGACATTGGGGGGGGGGGGGGGGGGGGGGTTAAGATTTTTTGGGGTAAAATGTTAAAAATATGAACGAAAGTGTGACTTTCTGGAATTGGTTAATTACTATCACATTTAGTAAGTTATTTTGTAATTAAACACTTTCATGGGTTGATATTAACTTATAGTTTAAGTCTGCAAAATTTTAGTCCCTTGTTATTATGCAAATGGGATATTTTTGGGGTAAAACATTAAAAAATACATGAAAAAGTGCAAATTTTGAGATTCGGTACACTTTAATGACAGAATACAGTGTCATTGATCTTTTTTTGGCAATTATGAAAGGCTTTGACCTACCAATACTTTTCCCAAAGTCTGCACTTCAGACATTGGGGCGTTCAGCAGGAAAAGCAAAAATATGATTATCTCCCCTGCTTTTAAATGGTGTACAAATTGTAACGATGTATTCACTTAACTATGCTATAACACATTGTGCCTTACTGTATTTTAATTGCAATTGTGAATACCAATAAAGGCGTATTCCCAAAATGTATTTTAACATTTAAATGCATAAAAGGTGGGTCTATTATGGAAAATGGCCATCAAAATGGCCGCTAAAATGACAAAAGTATTGAAAACAGCCGTTCTACTTATTTACAATTTAAGTACTCGCAATATGATTTTGAAATCTATTTCCATTTTTCACTTTGTTTGCAATGTATGTTATAGTTGGCATCAGTAACATTTGTATGGATTGTGTTAAATTATACTAACATGTATTTTACAAGAGTGGGTGGGGTAAATATACATTCATTTTTTTTCAAATGTTATTGTACAGCAATTCCTTGTGACACAATGGCTGTGCATCATGGTTGTGTCAGGAATGGCTGTTCTGGGTGGTTGTGAGTATCCAAGAGGACCAGGAATCTCTCGACCTTGTAGTTGCCAGTACACATAGTGCAATAAATGAGATACCACATGATAGTGCACATCCTATAAGACTATGGATGTGTGTATCCAGTAGTACTGTCTGCTCATGGTGTGTGTCAGTACCCTATAGCACCATAAATACCTGTACCTAGTGGTATTGGGTACCCTCTAATTGATGCACCTAGTGGTTATGAGTACCAAATACAACCAAGTATGCATGAACACGGTGGTTGTGGGTACCCATTAGGACTAGGATGGGTGTACCTGTTATGAGTACCTAATAAGACTAGGAGTTTATGTGCAAGGTGGTCGTGAATACATGCATGGACTAGGACTGATTTACCCAGTGTTTATGATTGCCTAACAAGACCAGGAATGTTCTACTTAGGCACTAAGTCGTCAATACGACGAGGAATGGGTGCTCCTAATGGTTGTCTGTACCCAACAGTAGTGGGTACCCAATAGGACCTATAACGGTTGTGTATTGTAGCTGCAAGTACTTTATCACACTTCTTATGCATGTACATGGTGGTTACGGGTACCCACTTAGTCTAGGAATGTATGTATCCAGTGGTTATGAGTACCTAATAAAGTCAGGACTGTCTGTACATCGTGATAATCATGACCCAATCAGACAAAAAATGACCGCTCCTTGTGGTTGTTAGTACATAATCCGTCTGCAATCGTCTGTACATTGTGGTTTGGAGTATCCAATAGGACAAGGAATGCATGGGACATGATAGTTGTGGGTACCCACTAGGACTTGAAATGTATGTACCTAGTCGATATGAGTATCTAATTAGACCATGCTTCTTGTACATGGGGTTAGTGATTATACCCAATTTGATGAAAAAAAATGGTCACAGCTGAGGGTTAGGCATGCTCACTGCTGAATTTTAAAGACCAGGAATGTCTCTACATGGTGTCAAAGGACAAGGAATGGGTGATCCCCATAGTTGTCTGTACTCAATAAGACCAATAATGTATGTAACTAGTGGTTGAGAGATGTCTTAACATGATGATGTTCAGTATCTATCCTAAACAGGAATGTCTGTTAATCGTGGTTATTGGCACCCTATACGACCAGGAATGTATGTATATTCATGGTAGTCAGTACCCACAGGGACCAATAATGGCTGAGTATAGTGGCTGTGAGGACTCGATTATACCACTTATGCATGAACATAGTGGTTTTGAGTACCCACTACTATGAATGTATGCATCTAGTGGTTATGTATCCCTGATAGGGCCAGGACTGCCTGTAGATGGTGGTAGCAGTGACCAAATAGAACAACATATGACTGCACCTAGTGGTTGTTAGTGCCCAACCCAATCACAAATGTCTGTACATTGTGGATTTGTGTATTCAATAGGACCAGGCATGCATGTACATGGTAGTTGGGGTACCCACTATGACTAGGATTGTATGTATGAGTATCCAATAAGAACATCACAGTCTGTACACGGGGGGTAGTGATTACCCAATAGGACAACAAATGGTCGCACCTAGTAGTTGGTAGCTCCCAATCAGACAACTGATTTTGTACATGAAGGTTTCGAGTAGTACATATGTTATGAGTGGTCAATAAGGCCAAGCATGTAGCCACATGACGTGCCTGAGTTGTCAATTGATGATCGGCAGTATCCAACGAGAATGTCTGAACCGAGTGGTTATGAGTATTCTTTACGACCAGCAATATATGTACATGGTGGAAATGAGTACCCAATTGCACCTATAATGCCTGTACATGGTGGTTTTGAGTACCAAATAGGACCAGGAATGTCTGTATATGGATATGTAAGTCACCACTATGACTGGGCATGTACGTACTTCAATAAGCAGTTACGAGTACCCAATTAGAACATGGTAAGTGTGACTACCCATTGAGACGAGGAATGAATGTACCTACTAGTGGTTATGGGTACCCAGCCTGACCAGCAATATCTGTATAAGTATGGTGGTTTTGAATATCAAATAGAACTACGAATGGTATTGGCTATGCTATCAAATTAGACTAGGACTGTCTGTGCATGGTGGTAGTTTAATAATACCCGATAGGACAACTGATGTCTGTATAGGGTTGTTTAGTGCTAAATAGAACCAATATTGCATGTAATGGTTATTCGTATGTACCAATTAGGACTAGGTATGGATGTACTTAGTGGTTTAATAATAATTTACCCAACAGTACCAGAACTGCCTATATATGGTTAGAATGTAATTTTGAATACCCATTAGGACTAGGAATGTCCGTACCCGATGGTCGTAAGTTACAACTAGGACACCAATTCCCAAAAATCAAACTTTCCATTTATTATTTTTGTACTTTTCCCCCAAAGTATCTCATCTGGCAATATATATTTGAAATCTTAAACTGCATGTTACTACAAATTTATCACATTAATATTATTTAGTTACAAAAAAATATCATAGGAATGGTTTTATTGTAATCTACAGATTCCTAATATTCCCACTTTTCGGTTTATATTTTTTGATGTTTTACCCCAAAAATATCACACTTTGCGTAATAACATGGCTTTAATTTTTTGCAGTATGAAACTGCACTTTAATATCTTTCAATTAGAGTATTTTTTAATAAAAAAAATAAATAAATGCCAATGCAGTCCACAGATTCCAAAAATTCGCACTTTTCTCTTATAATTTTTAGCGTTTTACCCCAAAAAAGCCATTTTGCACAATAGCAGCATTCTGATTTTTTCAGTCTAGATAGGACAGGTTAATATCTACCTGTTACAGAGATTTATTTTAAAATAACATAATAAATAAGATTGTAGTTAACCGATTCCGAAAATTTGTACTTTTCGTTTATATTTTTTGACGTTTTACCCCAAAAAATCTTAACGCCCCAATGGCCAAAGTGCAGACTTCAGGAAAATACTCCAGGGACCATATGCTTTCAGAAAAATATTATGACCAAAATTCCCTAGGGGGGGGGGGGGAGGGTCTTCTATTGGTGGCTCATGGACTAAATTGTACGCGACACAATCACCTTTCGTCATTTTGAGAAAATCGGACGGACTATTGCAAGTTGAATGACTATTTTAAATTTTATGGTCATCTCGATTCTCAGTGAACACATGGGTACTGGTGACAATTAAAAAATAAATACTTATACAAGAATGTATATAAATAAAGAGTACGCGCCCAGGAGGATCCGCCCATGTATCATTCACTGTCAGTAAGAATCGTACACCACGAAGTTTGGGTATAACTTCTTCTCCAAACACGCCATGTGTGGTTGCAATGAGCAACAAGAAACTGCTGAACAATAACACTCGCCACATATTTTCTTTCGCGTCCTTGGATGAACATATAACATTATTTTGAAATTGGGTCAATGTGCTTGTTTTTCAGCCTGATAAGGCAATGTCCAGTTCTTTTGTTGTTTATGAGTTTAATATATTGCCATAGTTAACTTTTGTACAACAGCCAGTGGTATAGATTTGTACACTCAACAAACGTTCTAAATACACACTTTGAGCATGAATAAATCAACTAAATATTCATTTAAATTCGAACTATTTTACGGTGATGTATCCTTGGGCATGGCTTCGTCGCAGACAAAGAAAACATGACGCCAAATTCAATGTCATAATCATTAATGCCTGACAAAAAGTAGGTCAATCCAATTGACAAGCGCGCTTATCTCGGAGGTGAAACAATATCTTCAATAATTATGCTTCATGCGATTGAGACACAGGACACAAACGAATAAAACATACAAGTGAAACTTTATTGCAAATTTGGCAAAGTGCTTGACGTGAACACACTTATTTGATAATGTCGATTATATTGATGCATTGTTAGTTTTTGCTATAAAACCAATTACACCATTAAAATTAACACAACGTGTATTCAATCTGTTGAAAACATTGTTTTTCTGTCGTTATAAAATTTAAATATCGAGTCATGTCACATGTACAATATCCCCTATACACCGAATGTGTTACATACAGAACACGCCTTGGTATTAAACAAGTCAATTGTATTACTAGGGTATGTTCGTAACGTCTGTTCCGCACACTGTGCGGCATGTTCTACTCCGAACAACTTACGAACAAAATTGTAGTTGCAGCCGTAATATTGGAGGAAGAAATATGCATGTAGATATATTTAAATGTGACAGTTTGCCAGCAATGGCCCATAATTGGAAAATAAATTTATTATATCTATTTTATGACACAAGCGACCATTGTTATTGCGGTAATCACGTGACTGTTCTGGCTGCACCACCTCTGTGGCGGGCACAGAAAGAACATGTTCCGAACAGTGTTCCGGTTTGTTCGTAAGTGTGTTCCACTGTCCGGGATGTGCGGAACAGCGTTACAAACGGGCCCCTAGTATTCAACTGATTGCTGTTCTTTCAATTGTGACTGGTAATTTGAATGCCATCTGACTAATGTATACGATCTTCCAAAAACCAAGCGTATTGTGTGAAGATTATTTTTGATTTTTAATCATTTTGAAAAACGTGAACATTGCCTAAACGAATTTGATGGATTTATTATAAGTATGTGATACAACAGTATAAGTTCATCAAGGTGTCATCAGATTCAAACATGTCTTTATAACAAGTTAATTCAGTAAATATCCGAATCAATCTCATCGTCAATGTCCCAATCCAGAATTTGGAACCAGTAGTAAGTCATGTGATATCCTTCACGTGAATCACCAGTGAAGCATGATGGGAGTAGATCAACATTGTCAGTCTGCTTCTTTGGTAGAAGATAGGTTCCATTCCATGACAGGTCACACGTTGGTGGACTGGCATCCTCGACCACAGATGAATAGAATGTCAGTGACACAGTCTGTAACACACGATGATTACATTTTACGGACTGAACATTGTGTAATTAACTAATGCGATAACACAAAAAGAGCATGATTAAATCAAACAGGGACAATACTTTGCATTCAACAGAAACATTAGCTCACAAAGACGCACACCACATTTTTGAAATGTAACTAGAAAAACGCCTAAAAGAACAACAACAAATCGCGAAAATGTGAGTAAGTGGCAAGGATAACCTTCAAAATAATCGGAGTAAAACGAAAAGGGACTTACAACAGACGCGTAACGAAAACAAATGTACTTTGCATTTATTACAAACGAAACACATACTAGTATCAAACATGTATTACTAGTATTGCAAAGGAGGAAATCTGCCAAGTACATTAGATGAAATGTGCGCTATACTACGCGACATATTAGCTGTGGTTATAACTATAGATCGTTCACTACATCTACATAATATACGTCAATCTGTCATCAATTGACATTTTAATGGTGTGCAAGAAAAGAAGAACGAGAACAAGGAGTGAAAATGAAATATATAAGAATAGACTCGGACAAATATTTGCAGTTCAGGTTAAAAGAAATGAAGTAATAGAACAGTTACATTCAACCATCAATGCAAGAGCAAGCCAGCTTGGCGGTACCTGTGTGCAAGACCCCGCTGGCATTGCTCGAGCCAATCACTTGGCGGTAATTTGTAACTGTACACGAGGGTCCCCTTTAATTGTCATATTGGATAGCTTATTCTTGGAGAATGCCAAAAAATGAGCCTTAACAATTTGTATATAAAATTATAAATGTAATTATACTTACATATTTATTGTTGTTTATTCCAGGACTGAGTACGGTGTACGTCAGTGGTCCATGGTCACATGACCCAACAACAATAGGATCTGATTGACTTCTGGTTTTATTTGGAGGGATCAAGTTTGTTGCCACAGTTTTAATACATCTGTTAGATAATAGAAATATGATATCATCGATCTGGTAACAAAATGGACGTATTGTCGAGCAACGGAGATTTTGTCGTGATCCTGACCTTTAAGCGTAAAAATATTACAAAGTTTTTGTGTGGAATATATTAATTTCCGCGAGAAAATCATGCAATATCGTTCCTTTTGATTTGTGGACATAGAGCGACTTTGTGTAATTCACCGTTTATGAAAATATGTAACCGAGGTTGTCAATATAGCCAATATATCAGAGTGAGGATCGTGTCAACATCTCCGAACTGTATCTACTGTTACAGCACAGGAAGGCGAAGTCATCGTATCAATTAAGATTAAGGTTTCTACTACCCTGGTAGATCTGTTTCTCTCTAAAATAGTGTAATCAGAAAGTTGAGACACATTTTGTGAAAAGCGTCCTACAATTTATCTATGTAGCCTACAATGTATTTAATTTCTCCACATATAGGAATATATTAGATTGCTTAGTGTTCTAACAAAGTATACCGAGAAATAAGTGTGTTAATATTTATTTTAAACTACTTTTTATTGCCAATACAATAGCACGCGTGGGTCAGGCACGTTTTCTCAAGGGTCCAGCCAACCTTTTTATCTCAGGAAGGGACCAGTTATTTTGCTAAAGGAAGACTTCCATTAAGATTTTTTCTACTTGGGTTGTCCTGACCAGAATCTAAGCCCTGAAAACTCAGTGCAATATATATATATATATATATATTTATGCAAATGTGTAACCACATGTCTGCAACATTCCACGGGTACCGGCCCTGCCCCTCTCTGGAACCGCGCATGAACAGTGTATAAAAATAACTAACAAAGTACGCACCCAGGTGGATCAGCCCATGTATCATTCACTGTCAGTAAGAATCTTACACCACGAAGTTTGGGTATAGCGTCCTCACCGAACACACATTGTGTGGTAACAATGTGCAACAAGAAAATGCTGAACAATAACACTCGCCACATATTTTCTTTCGTGTCTTAAGATGAACATAACCACACAATTTTGTTGAAATTGGGTCAATGTCAGATAAGAACGGTCTAGTTCCTTCAATTGTCGTGTTAAAAGAAAAGTGAACTTTCAATTTTACAAACAGCACTCTTGGCGTCGATTTGTTCGAATTGATGGTAAAAAGGGAGGTTCTGCTATTTAGATTCAGCGTTGCCATTAATATTACAACCACTATCCATCGAGTTCTTGACAATTTTATAAATTGAATCATACTTTGTGTACAATTAATTCCTTTAAAGTTCAAAGGTGGCCGTATCGTTCTGTTCTATACGATTTGAGTAATAACTTTTAATTTGTACAAAACGATACGACCACCTGTGGTACAGTACCTGTAATCATAAACCGTTAATTGTTTTATTCCGGACTCTCACGAAATTGTCAGAGAATCTCCGAAGGAAGTCGGTGCTTGTTATTGTTTGTGACGTCATGTTGATGACGTCATCATTTGTTGTCAAAATATGGAGGTCGACGTAAGAATATTTTTTCTCCTGACATCGTTATTATGCGTGTGCGAATGTCGACATGAACACAAGCATCTTCACAACAAAAGACTGTAAGTTTTAATTTTAGCACCTACCCATTGCTTTATACCGACGACAACTTTGTCTGTGAGGTGGAGACAAGTTTAATGAGTCATTGAGTGACCATCATGAAACTTGAAAGGTTACGATTGGTTACTGGTGCGAATAATTAATTTGTGATATGAAGACTATTTTTTCAAAACGCTGACTAGGTCCAAGGGAGAGTTGTGTTGGCCTATATTAAAGGGACACTATGTGCATGATGTGGTTTACTTACTGAGTTAGATTGAAGTTTCAACCGATAATCGGGTGGTCGTCCTAGATAGATACTGAGTGACTACAAATTTTTAATTTATTCAGGAATCGAATCTCGACCGGGCTACTGTATTAACAAGATTGCTGTCCGTATTTACTTTTTACTGGCTGACCTTAGTCCAGAAATCTAGACGTGATGAATACTGAGGTACTTTGATAATCGGTTTGAAAACGAAAGTCCAAATGTTAAAAAACAAACCGAGAGTCATATTTGTAGGACTATGGCTGATCTGTGCTGCTGATCGGCATAGTTTATTGATTGTGGGGAATTTGTTCATCTAGGCCTGGCCAGAGGTGCTCGGTGTGATTTTAGGTGTCCTAAAAAAATGGAATCGTACCGAGCACACATAGATAGAGGCACTGGAAATTTCAGAGTTTCCCTTCCTGGGTCCCACATATAGACGGATGAACTAACTAGGTAACATGGTAATAAATAAAAGAACTAGGGGTAGTGGTATATTTTTCTCTCGTCTAGTTTCTTAATTGACACCGGGCGAATCTGATTGAATCTGAAATTCTACGTACCTTTGGCAATCAATGACGTCATTACCCCTCCTCCATGAACGTAGACAACATATATTTATTAGGCAGACGTTTCAAGTATTTCCAGCATAGTAGTAACCCCTATGGTAACCTAAATAATAATTTTCTGATTGAATAAGATTCAAGAAAATGCAGCTGCTACTGTATAGGTTTTCATTTTGTCTTAATCAGTGACCTTGTAATTTGTATCTGATGACCCGACGTAGATTTCATTTAGACAAACATCCTGACCAACATTCATTAAAGGTCCAATGAAAAATACAGACACCTGTTTTTTCTATGATTTGTATTTATAGCTAGTGTAGTAGTGACCTAGTTATTTACCCCAGATGGTCCATGTTCAAACTCAACTTTGATTACATCCAGACTAAACAAACATTCTGACTAACTTCCAAGAAGATCCAGTAAAAATACCAAGTGTCATAAAAATACACCAACATTGGAACCTCTAGTGTTTAAACAAGGTTTTTCTATGATTTGACCTAGTGACCTAGTTTTTGACCCAAGGTATCGAACTTGACCCAGATTTTGTTACGACGATCATTGCGGCCAAGATTAGGTCAAAATTATGACCCACTGTGTACACAAGGTTTTGTTATGATTTGACCTCGTGACCTAGTTTTTTACCTAAGATTACCAAATATCGAACTTGACATTGATTTCGTTGAGATAATCTTTCTGACTAAGTTTCATAACGATTTGGCCAAAATTGAAACCTCAAGTGACTTCATACGGTTTTTGTACTGTTTAAACTCGTGACCTAGTTTTTACCCCAGATGACCAAATTTCGAACTTGACCTAGATTTTGTTAAGACGATAATTGTTATCAAGTTTAACTTTATTAGACCAAAATCAGGCCTCTTAATTGAGACTACACAAGGTTATCCTGCGATTTGACCTTGTTTTTCGCACCAAATGACCCAATATCGAACTTTGTTGAGATGATAATTGTGCACAAGTTTCATATGGAAAAGGCCAAACTTGTAACCTCTATTGACTACACAAGCTAAAACTAATATGTACAGACATACAACGGACGTAGAGTGATCACAAAAGCTTACAAGTTGTCACTTTGACATAAAGAAAATGGCATGGTGCTGCATAAGCCAAGTTCACTAGCTGTGTCAGTTGTATTAATGCGAGCATGCCAACCTTAATCTTTGAAATTGTATTTATTTTGAGTATTTTTTCCGAAGTACTACTGCATTGTAACAATAAATAGAAAATAAATTGCAGTTTTAGATACACATACAACAATCTCTTCACAGTATGGTCAAATTAGAATCCGCCATACTTTCACTGCCTGTGTCATTATCACACGATCAGGGTAATTTCATACTAAGAACATTCGAATAGTGTATAACATCGACAACTTTGATCGGCCATAGACACATGGTTTCAAATTATCTGAGGGTACCTTATATAGAGAGATGGTAGTGTAGCGGCCATGTTATGCCGCAACGGATATGACGTCACATGAACTGGTATCCCTGTTTGCTGTGACAACTGTAGAAAAGATGGGTACCACCTTTTGTAACGTCATATATCCGTTGCTGCTAAACATGGAAGCTGTACTACCTTCTCTTTGTATTTGGTACTTACATGTGTGAGGACGTGTAAGGCAAATACTGAAATCATGTGCCTATGCAATCGGTTTGAACTTTCAGACATCCTGGCTTTCCACCACTACCGCTGCCACCACATGTTAGAAGTCCCCAACATTTTGAAGATATCACTAGTCATAGTAGTCAAATTGATGAGGACACCAGAGTTAAGCTATTTAATTTGAAGGTAAGTACAGAAATACATGTAGTAAAATAACTACTACATAATCATACAGAAAACTAATTCACTATAAACTTATTTTCTGGGTACAAAATTAAGCCTTGTCCACAGTCTTAAATGTATTTAGTCTATACTAATTATGCCCCCCCCCCCCGATCTTTGTTGAGGGGTATATTCTATATGTACTATATTGCTTTGCACATGTCGGTTAGTCCTATGTCGGTCGGTAGATCGGTCGGGAGACCAAATGGTTTCCGTTCAATAACTCAAGAACGCTTTGCCCTAAGATCTTCAAACTTTACACGGAGGTTGATCATCAACTGTCGATGACCCCTATAGGTCACTATGACCTTGACCTTTACCATTTCTGAATATCGGGCTGCCATGGGGGCATACGTGTTTTACAAACATCTCTTGTTTATTTAAGGTCGATCTTGAAACAAGTTTTTCCAACTTATATTAATCACTCTCGTCACTTCATTCCTGATGTTATTCATCGCCATGAGGGTATGACGGGATTTTTAAAAGAAATATAATTTGAAAAATCATAGTATACCGGCTGTTATACAACGGTTTGGAGCTCTGACGCATAAGAATTAACCACTAAGGCCATCATATCGTCAGAACGACGAACCGTTGTTAAATAAAAGGTATACTTCGGCTTTTGAATATTTTATTTCGATTCTAGCATGATTTAAACGCGCAATGCATGAAGTGTTTAGGCTTCATATAATTATTTACAATTTTAGTCAGAATTTTCGTAGCAATAAAAGATTTGTCATGTTCCTATTGATGACACATTTTCTGTATGTCAGCAAAGATGGGGAAAATGACACTTCTTTTGGTGGCAATTTTGAATTACAGTCGTTTGACTATTTATTGATTATTTTCTTTTACTTTGCAGACAAAACTCCCTTCTGAAAACGAGATTGCACAACATAAAACAGATAGTCACAAAACAGTCGTACCTAAACTTACCAAACCCGAGCATACGACAACTAGTGCAGTCACTCAAAAATCTGTCACTAAACATTCTAATGCTGCCTCAACAAAAGCACAACCAACATCAACAAGTCCAACTACTAAACCTACCAGCAAACACCAAGTCTCCCATCATGCAACAGTTACAACAACTGCATCTCCTCTGGAACAAAGTAAGAAACTAAGTAATGACATACACACTAAACTGAACAATCTCGGATTGAAGGTGGCTGTAGCTAACATAGAATCTGATCTACAGAAATTACTCGATGCTGTATCAGATGTAGATGACAATGTACAGCAAAGTTCAAGTGTTGCCACCACCACACCATTTACAGGGACAACCACTATCGGCACCCAAACCACACCAAAACCATTCCCAGGACAATATCAGGGATACATACCAGTAACAAAGGTCAGTTAACTGTAATTTGTACAGTGTTTTAAGCATACTCTTATCAAGAGTTTTGAATCGGAAATAACAGTTATAATGAACTCACATTGATGTAATTTATCAGTAAATTAATTAAAAAGAAATCAGTTTTTGTTTGAATGATTTGTGTGTCTCTTTTTTGGTGACTATGTTGTTGTGTGGTTTGCTATTGCCTGATTAATGCTATTTTCGTTGCTAAATATAACTGTTTGCTAAGTCTGACGACCTTATAAGACCCATGCATATTTTAAATCTGCGTCTCAAGGTCATGTTGACTAAACTGAATTTGAAAAAGCTTGTTTTTACACACATAAAGAGCTGTTTTCTGACAGGATTTTCTTGTTTTCTAAAAATAGCGTTTTTGACTTACGACCTTCTTCTATGCCAGCGAAATATTCAGTGGATATATGAAAAGTTTGGCAGAAGAAATAAGAAGAGTGCACACATACATTATATAAATATATGTGACTGTATCTCTTGCACTATGCAAAGGTTTCATATAAAAACATACAGTGATTGTTGTTTTGCAGGCTACACCAAAGCAGCCACCATCTGACCGAAACAAACAGGAAATACCTCGCAATGCTGATGATGGAGACCTTGGTAAAAGATCATTAAAAGTCTCTAACAGTCACCACGAAGGAACGAAACCATTACATCCAAATACACCAGGAGAACATACTCAACGTACACATACACACAATGTAGTACTTAAGAGTTTGTCGAAAATGAATACAGATCTGTTAACCGGTATGCTAGCAATGAAAGCTTCACTAAGATCCCTTAATATTAACTTACGGAGAGCGTTGAATTCAATCAATGATGTATCTGCTGATAATACTAATGAAGAGAGAACGGACATCAAGGTGAATAGTGACAGGATTGCTCAACTACAACAAGGACTGGAAGGGAAGATAGATGATCTCAGGTACAATATATCTAACCTGATCACGTCACAACAAGAACTTGCTAAAAGTATGACTTGGTCACTGGAAAAGATGATGGGAATGTTAACAGAGATGGTTGATGACGTTACGGGTAATGATATGAAACCAGGTGACACCTTGAGACACGTTACAGCACCAGCATCTAGCACAGCTAAAGTACATGCAGTAACAAAACATGCTACAACGACAAACAGTAATACTGGAGACGCTGTAACAAAACATACCACTGCGTCACACAAGGTTGCTCAAACTACACTTACACCGAATACCATACAGTCTCGACAATCAAATAAAAGAGCAATTCATGAGCCAAGTAATGCAATTGATGACATTGTGAAACGTTACAACGATCATTCCATTGTGAATAGGTTCAAAAACCACCGCGAGGCATTTGTGAACAAACACACACATGACGGAAACACCTCAAAACATGAGAATAAACCGACACACGTTCAGTCAAAACGACAGCATCCTCAGAAAAAGAAACAACTGCATTCCAGTACTAATCACCCACATGCAGCTAAAATAAGTGACATTCATTCACGTAATAGCCGCTCGTTTCATTCTTGCTGGAGAAAATGTCGATCGTCTGGTACCAGGAAGCATGACTGTGTGAGAATGTGTCGTCATCAGAAATAAGAACGTATCCATGGTTACGGCTTTAATACCGGAAGTGCCATATATATGGCATGAAACGTGAGAAATCAAGTGTAAAAACATGTATGTACAATGTCCATAATATACATGTACATGTATTATTGAATATATGGAAAATGAGCTCAAGAAAATGTAAAAGTTACATAATTGAACGAATATGTCACATAATTATGCTCTTTTGGCGACCCATGAAGAACTTTATCGTAATTTACTGAGTAACCATTTTTGTCATCATCTGAGCAATCAATTCGTGTTGTCAATATGGTTCACATTATATCCCTGATGTAAAAATATATACTTGGTTTTCTATAGATCTGTATTGTTTATTGCAGTTTAGCTCAGGTTCTCTTGATCATAGTGCAGCCCAATGCCAATGTTGCCAATGACCTACGACTTACATTTAAACGCGTTATATAAGTTAAACATGATCATGGTAATCAGGTGAGCGTTTTAGGGTCTTAATGGTAATCTGGTTTGTTTTGTACATGTATTAACTTTTTTCGTCTAAATGTAGACTCTTTAATTTGGTGTGGTTAATGCAACATGATAGAATTCGCGATATTTAATACTTGTAGTTACATGTTCACATTGGCTCTTCGACAATGTCAGGCTACGGTAGCAATATTAGGCCAAGGGTCACAGGAAATATTTTATTTATCACATGGATATACGTTTATATCACATGTGCACGAGTTAGTTATCACATGGTCGCGGGTAAGTTATCACACACGCACGTCTTCGTAACAAGTGCGTACTTAATGGCTATCACGTTATAAATAAAATATCCTTATTGTGTTCCCCCTATGTCGCCTGTTATCAGATACATGTACATATTTGGTATTTTTGTTGATTCATTACTTTGTCGAGATTTCTGTATTACTTTACATTATTTTGAATAAATGTGCATATATTTACTAGTACAGTGTCTTGTTCATAGTGATCCGACCATCTTTGTAAGGACTATAAAAGCATAGGCATTTGGTTACACTTCGTCGTAAATTAATGATTTGCCCTAGTCACTGATCGACCCGGGTACTGAAGAGTCTTTTCTGATGTCGACAAATTCTCAAACAGTCATGCTTCGGTACCCGGGTCAATCAGTGACTAGGGCAAATCATTACTTCACGGCAGGTTGAAACCAAATGCCTATGTATAAAAGCCCCATACTGTACATAATTCCATATTAATGGGAATTTGAATCCTCGAATCACGGCACTAATCCTGATATGTACGCCGCTTTTCAAATTCAGTAGACTGTCAGAGAATTGCGCCATTTTAAAATGGCTCTGACAGAACTGAAAACCCGGATGTAAAACTCGGACGAAGCTCAAGATGGCATGCATCCTGAGATTCTTCAGATTATTACATGGGTTGGAATTCCGTTAGAGCCATAATTTTTAACGACGGAATCTAGAAGCGGTGTATCGATAGGAATTAGTACCGATTGAACGACCATCTATGTTGCTCAGGAGTCTGAGCTTCTAATTTCCTCAAACGGGACCCTGACCAGACGCTTAGTCCTGATATGTTTTGTCTCATTAACATACAAACAATCATATAAAATAACCACATGTTTGCCGAAACTCTAGCCCCACCCCCTTAATGGAACCGGTCCCTCTCTGGATACGCGAATGATAAATGATTGTTATGTCTGATGCATGAGGATGCCGTACACCTGTACTAACTCGACTATTCTAGTACATGTAGTATAGAATAGTGAAGTAGTTCACAAACAAAATCATCATGCATTTAACATGTTCAGTGTTTGTATAAATATTAATATTCTGCAATTGTATTATCCTTGAACTAGAATATGGACGGCTGGTACAAATTGTAGTCTGACATGTACGACATCGTATGATACAAAACAACAGAGCTCTATGTTTTCGTAAATATGAACGGTAAAGATAACGCCAACGTCACAAAGCCTTCACTCACACGCCCTATTAAAATATAGAAGTTGAAGGGCAAGTGTGGTTCACGAGGTTGATTAATGAGGATAAGGACTGATATGATTTTTACATCCAACAGGGCGTCCCATTAATATGCATGCTTACAAAATATGAATGAAAAGGGGTTACGTGTTACATGTAATTGTATTTATTACAAGAAAATCGGACATGAAGCAATGTACTTAGCATGAACAGTAGGGCACAAGAATTACGAATAGGTGCAAAGCATACTGAAAGGCACGAGGAGAGTCACCTGACTTGCGACAGGGCAACCCAATATTATATACTGTATTCCTAGATACTTTCGCGGATACAATATTTCGCGTTTTTCATACCGTCGGCATATTCGCGGCTACAAATTTTCACGGAATCATAAGGCCCGCGAATTCCGCGAAACTAAAGTCGCTACGGCATAAAGGCATGTTTGACACTTGTACAAACACAAGTGCGGTCGCAAGTAACAAGGACAGTCATTACGGGTGGCCGAGGTGGTCCTGCTAACAATACGATCATTGCGACCAAGTTTAACATGCCAAAATTGTGAATGTGTTCGTGGGTAAAATTGTGCGGACAGGCGACGGGCTGAGATGGATCATAAAATATTACGTTGGCGTTGTGACCGGTGAGCTAACAATGCACAGTTAGACCATCAAGAAAATAGCAAAAATATATTTGCTATTTTCTTGATGGTCTATCATTCATCTTCACAGGGGCGTAGCACGTTCGTAAAATTAATGTGCATGTTCCCTTATTGGAATTAAATATCGATTCACTGGCGTATCAGTTTTCAAAAACAGTTATGCCTGACTCGCTGGTCAAACACAAATTATCTCAGTATTTTTCGTCATTTGAACGAGTACAATCATGTACCTTCTAAACAAAAATAAGCACCGGTCGTTATTAAAAGGTTCGGGTATGTTCCCCTAGATGAATTATGTGCAGCAGCATTCAGACTAAAAGAACGTCCAATAGAATTCGGCATTTACACTTACGTAACCTGTGGGAAGCTACGCGCCTGCTTTTGACCGCATAAGCAAGATCGGCCAAATTTGGCGCTCTGGCAAAAAGCAGGTGTTGCTTAGGATCATCTATATTTTAGAAATTTAGACAACTTAATAGGCATATCCATGGGTAGTTTTGTATGTAATTCTTAACTGATAAACATACCAAATGCTGTGGAAAATACGTAAAATATGCATTGTTTTATTTTCATACGACCTTGAGCTAGTTATAATGTATCAGATATTTTTTAATGCTGCTCGGTCCCCGCGAAATTGATGACATGTCCGCTCCAGATAACGTGCGCTCTATATAACGTGTAACCTCGTCGTGTATACGCATTTTTACACACGGCACTGACATTTATCGTCTGCAAAAATCTGTTCCATTATTCGAGTGTGCAGAAGCAATGGCTGACGTGAATACACCAATTAAGAATCCGGAAGTTAAATTCACACAGGTGAGTTATTTAGCATTTCTTCATTTTTTTAACTTTATGTCTAATAAAAAAGTCCGACGATGCTGTACGCGTCACAGGGATACGAGTCAGTCTACAACGTGCTCTGGACTGTATACTGTAGATCTACATAACCCAATATTCGTTGTGTTTATTATTCAATGAGTCGTTTCCCTGTGGTACTTGGTCTGCTGTGCACCGTATGCCGTAATCGATACTGTTCTTTCCTACACTATTCAGTAATTCTTCTTATAGTAAAAAATGTACACACTTGCTCTTAATGTTTGCTTTAATGCACATTCAAAAAGTTAAGATGTAGTCCGGCAGATAAACGGCTAATTTTGGGGTAACCGTGCAATGTCTTCTATACAAAAAGTTTTTGTATTTTCTTGTTCTCTAGACTATACGTAAACAGAATCCAGATGATGCCACCTTGTCATCATTGAGCAATTCTCACAATGAGGCCCCAAAGGGGTACATGTTTTTTCTCGAATTAATTACTATATATACATAACTATTCAATCAAATGTGAATCAAAACACATTAAATGCAACTTTATTGTGTTTGATAATGCGTTACACCGATATGTACAAACTGTGTTATAATAAAATGTGGAAATGCGGCCCCATTTGTGGTTTAAGCCTAACATGAGGCCCGGTATTACACACAAATATTAATTAAATAGATAAATGAATAAATGTAAGGTAAATATGTACTTATATTGCTAATTAATAGTATATTCGATGGGATTGTTAAGTATAAGGAACCTACAATGCTTTGCTTAACATGTTTTAATGAAAATTGAGGCCCTGATAAGAGTTAATTCATGAAAAAGGATGTAATATTTCAAATATGTTTATATTTCTCTTATATTTTAAGGAAGAAACTTTGTAATGATCATAACTGGAAGTTATATAAGACTTGGTATTTTTAAGTTATAGAAGTACCACTTCTGAATAAGTTAAATAGGGAAATGAGGCCCTGCTTGTGTGTTGAACTATAAAAAATTAGACTTTTATCAGAATAAAGTGTTACCATTTCATTACACATGTATTGACAATCACAAATGAAGTATCTATGTGTCGTATCAAGCCTATAGGCAAGTGGCTTAGATAAGTATAAACAACTTGAATTGCATGGCATGACATTGAAGCCTGAATAACTGTAAATTTAATCACGACTTGATGAATAAAAGTTATGTGAGATATCAATGCATGTGGCTGGTAACTGAAAGTGATCCTCACCATCACCAACTACTGCCGTGTGAATACCTTTATGGAATTTAAAAAGGATAATACTAGTCGGACAGGGTAGACTGCACTCATCAGAAACAACAAAGCATGACATATTTAACAATACAGCTACAAAACACCCCTCCAATTAATTAATTCCAAGCTATATCAGGTACTGTCATTCCGATGACCATTTCAAACTCAACGCCACCACCAAGTATGACTTCCCAATGTCTAGTGCAGCCATTCATGAATAGGTGGGGTACATGAACACAACACAGTTTAAAGCTATACAGTATATTCAGTTCTGTAAGGCACCCACCATTAGTTCAGTCAAACCGTATACATGTATTTAAATTGAATTGCCAATGTTGGTTACGAACATTCCTGGCTCTACATACCACTACAAGCATTAGATGCATTGGACTTTAAGTACTAAAACATTGACTGACACACCCATTCAAGGTTATGTTGGGACTTCAAAAGACATTAACATAGTTGTCAGGGAAGGCAGTACTCAACAGTGACATAACCCATTAAACAACGTTAGTTATGTGGCTGTTTACAATACGATATTGCACTCAGTTGTGCTTGGATTCATGTGATGATGGAATATGCATGTGATTTATTCTTTGGGATTTGAATGGATTTACTTAGTAGAGCTTTGAGTAATATATAGGCGATCGTCTCCTGGTAATGCACTGGGCTGTCAATACAGAGGTCGCGGGATCAATTCCTGGCATGGGAACTGGACATTTCAAAATTTCTATTAGTGGTAGTTCCCGCTATGTATGACGGTAAGGGTAAGCTATACACCGGGTACATTATAGAACCAGGCTGTCTTTTAAAAAAAGGTTGACGCACTCCTGCAGCACCGGACATGCCTGGAACTAAGTCCGTGGGACTTTCTCTCCCTCTGTCCCTCTAGTCAGATTATGTTGTATCTGCGATAATAGAGGATGCACCTGCGCCCCGGTTGCTGCAACACTATGCATTGCGCCTTTGAACGCATGAAAATGGGGCCACATAAATCTGGTATTCATATTCACTTGCAGTAAACGATGGTAGTGACTAGAGAGTATTCAATGGGGCATTGGGTGGTTGCACTCCGAGATAATGAGTTACACATGGCTTTCAGTGACTGTACTTTGCTTCGTGGTCCTATGTACACATAAGGGAGTGTACAAAATATAGTAGGCTGTGATGATTTTTACCCAAAACAGCTTGAAATTATTTAACTTAATTGTGATTGGCATCCCAAAAGGATTTTGTACATCCTGATGTTAAAATGGTTGTACTTGATGATGACGAGTACATCAAAGAGATGTACACCATTGTTGTGAGAACCCAATATGGCTGGGAATGTCTGTAGTTAATAGCGGCGAGGCATTTGGCATAAAACGGTTGTACTCTGCTGTGGTACGGATTACATCTGGGTAGGGCATATTATCACTGACCTTGATGATGGTGGTGAGTGCCTTATAGGGCCTTGTTGCCAGTGGTAATAACATGGCAGCATATTGTGTGAAAGGAAAATGCAGATTGAATATCCAAATTGATGATAACTTCAGAAGTGAAAATATCCCGATCCTTCTTAAAATATATTTTAGATTAATCAAGCTTTGCTACCATTTGCATGATACTAGTATGCAAAATGAAACTTATCTTGTACTGTTTCATCAAAGCACTAACGGAATTCTTAAACTTACATCCAAATTTAAATTCATTATAACTATTTAACTACTACACAGTGTGGTAACGATTTTTCGTTAATGAACTTCTACAAACAAAATCTATCCCCTATTTGTAGTTTGTAGTAAGATCAGTATAAGGAATTTTAATTTGAGCGTAAGTTTCAGATATCCGTAAGTGCTTTGATAAGACAGAACGATCCATTCCTGGCCTCAGTTGATGGTTTTATTTCTATATACATTTGTATTATTAAGTTATGTATTCTTAACAATACTTTAATTTAATTAAACATTTCGATCTATTGTTTGATATATTGAAATGGATAATTGAATATTGAAAAATTACCATTTTTGTCTTATTTCTAGTTTAACACGCATGCAGGGCCTCACTGCTAAATTTTACTTTTTCAAAATGAGGCACACAAATATTTAGATCACACGACCATAACAATATATGTTACCGTTACAATTGCATTCCGTAAAGTATAACAGAATAAAAAAGATATCTTGACGTCGATTTTTTAAATTTTCATTCATTTTTCTACATTTGGATTTACCCTTGATAGGGCCTCAAATGAAATAAAATATTAATTCATGCAAGATAGGTTGTTGATAATTGCCAATGATACTGAATTCAATATTACGTATCAATATAATGAAAAATATGGTACCATGTGTCTTTGACTGGTTTAATTAATATTTTTGTCTAAAACGGGCCTCATATAAGACGTTAACAGCCAACAGGGCCTCATTTTCACATGTTACTATTACAAAGGTTGTATATATTGATGCAACGCATTATTTAATACAATATAAATAACATTTAAGGTGTATTGCTTCACGTTTGACTAAACGATAATGTACTTATACTGCCTAACTTAGTTTGTGAACATTCATGTACCCCTTCGGGGCCTCATTGTGAGAATTGCTCAATGATGACAAGGTGGCATCATCCGGATTATGTTATGGTATTGTCAGGAGAACATGAAAATGTAAAAACATTTTGTATAGAAGACATTGCACGGTCCAGTGCAAGTTCTGCCGGACTAATGACTAGTTTTCTAAAGACCATTGAATTGTCTTGTTTGTATTTAACTTAAACCTTGTAGATCTACAATAAACATCTAATAATAAGCCTACCTCGGGAGCCTTTAAAATAAGACCCCATTTGGAGCCATGACAAATAGGAAAAATAAACAACCCTTTTGGAGCCTTGAAACATAAGACCACCGCCTGGAACCTAGAAAAATAAGGTCACTTTTGGAGCCTTGCAAATAAGCGAAATAGACTACCCATTTGGAGCCTTGAATCATAAGACCACCTTTGGAGCCTTGAAAAGTATAAGACAACTTTTGGAGCCTTGAAAAATTTGACCACTTTTGGAGCTTCGAAAATTAAATCAATTTTTGAAGCCTTGAAAAAATAAGAAAAGTAAGCTATCCTTTGGGAGTCTTGAAGTATAATTCCATTTTTTAAGCCTTGGAAAATAAGTTAACTTTTGAAGCCTTGAATAATAAGAAAACTAGACTATCCTTTTGGAGCCTTGAAAAAGAAGACCAATTTTGGAGCCTTGAAACATAAATCAAATTATGGAGCCTTGAAAAACAGAAAGATAGACCACCCATTTGGAGCCTAAAATATAAGACAACCTATGGAGCCTTGAAATATAAGATAAAGACCTCCCATTTTGAGCCTTGAAAAATAAGAACAATAGATCACCTGCTTGGAGCCTTGAAAAACAAGGCCCCTTTGGAGCCTTGAAAGTAAGAAAGAAAGACTACCCTTTTGGAGCCTTCAACCATATGATCACCCTTGGAGCCTTGAAAAAAGGACCACTTTGGAGCCTTGAAAAGTAAGACCACTTTTGGAGCCTTGAAAAATAGTCTCATTATTCAGTAGGTCATTGATATAATGTGGTTATAAATAATCTTATTATAAAGAGCTAAACTGAGAAATAGATAAAAAATGTGGTCTTACTTTTGAGGTGGTCTTTAGGTTAAATTCGATTGAACAAGTGAGTCGATCTAGAAACTATTCATTGATTAATGGATCTAGGATATTAAATGAGGCCCTATTTTTGGTAACAATACTCTACATTGTGAACAAGATAACATGGTTAGTTTCTGACCCAGATATCAAATTTATCAGGACTCAAATTAATTCATGTTTTAAAAGACCATGACCTATAGGTCCCAAAAACAACCTTGATACATCCAGGTGCGTAGCTGGGCTTACATATGTGTTAAGTTAGTCCCACCTAATGGACACCTATGCACCTGACATCCCTGAGGTAACAGTAGGTGCTTTAACCAGAAACACACTATTTTTAATGACTTGTAAAATGCCATTAGCATAAGTATGGTTTAACTATTCATGTTTCAGATTTTATGGTTTAACTGTTCATATTTCAGATTTTATTATTTGACTGTTCATATTTCAGATTTTATGGTTTTAGATTTTATGGTTAACTTTTCATATTTCAGATTTTATGGTTTAACTGTTCATGTTTCAGATTTTATGATTTCACTGTTCATATTTCAGATTTTATGGTTTAACTGTTTATATTTCAGATTTTATGATTTAACTGTTCATATTTCAGATTTTTTCAGATTTTATGGTTTAACTGTTCATATTTCAGATTTTATGGTTTAACTGTTCATATTTCAGATTTTATGGTTTAACTGTTCATATTTCAGATTTTCATCAACAATGAATGGGTGAACTCGGCATCTGGGAGAACATTCCCAACAATCAATCCTGCCACTACTGAGAAGATTGCATTAGTCCAAGAAGGGGACAAGGTTAGTTATCTGATCAATCCAAAGGATTTCAGGGGCTTATAGCCAGCGATATGTGCACGTGTGTAACATTAATTTGAAAAGTAGAAATGTAAATATGGCCAAGATGGCATTATACTCCAAAATTTCAACATCATGAAGATCCCTAACCATAAGCACCAACATCAAGGCTTGTGTGCGTAACATCATTTCAAGCCTCTGTATTTTGACATTTCCTTTTTTTGTACCAACTTGAAATTACTATGATATTCAAGCCTGTAGCCACGCTGAGGCAAACCAAAGCGATAGTGAAAATTTGAGACATTGCCAGAATAATAATGTTTTTTAAGGAAATAATGCCTCAAATAGACCCTAGAAAATATTTACCTCTGTGCTTTTTTGTCTACGGATACGACACTGATATTTAACCTGTCAAGAGAGACCACCTGTCTTTATAGACTTATTTATGCAGATCCAGAGGGTTGAACCCTTGAATGTTGACAAAAATGTGATTATCCTATAATTTACACAAGTTTGACAGGGCTTAGAGTCTGATCACACCAAAACTAGCTTGTAACGTTTGACCCCCTGAGTAAAATAAATGGTTGGAACGCTTCATGAGAAAAATAATTGGGAAAAAGTTCTGATCAGCGCATACAGCCAGTCTCATTAAAATCAGATCTTAACATTTAGCTACACTGTCCTGGTATATCAGTGTAAAGTAGTGTTCAAAGCGTTATAAAATATAGATTTGATTTAAATGAGATTGCGCATACAGCCTAGTTTGAATGTACATATGTTGTATTTATTATTACTTTTCAAAGGCAATTCAAAATTGTGTTTACATTACATTTTAAAAACAAACATCTCTACAAATGCAGGCTGATATAGACAAGGCAGTAGCAGCAGCGAAGGAAGCGTTCAAACTCGGATCACCATGGAGACGTATGAATGCCAGCGATAGAGGTCGTCTGCTCAACAAATACGCCGATCTCATGGAACGTGACCTTCAGTATATCTGTAGTCTGGAAACACTGGATAATGGCAAACCTTATCATACAGCGGTCGGTGATCTGAGATTCTCTATCAAAGTGATCAGATACTATGCTGGTTGGTCGGACAAGAACACTGGGAAAACTATCCCTGTAGGTAGGTAGGAATGCTGATTCATTAAATTTTTGACAGCTGCTGGGATTTGGGCAGTTCAATTTCTTGTTTGGTTACGTGTAGGGCATTGTGCCTTGTAATTGTGTTATGTGATGTTTTTTATGTTTTTTGTGCTTGGCTTGTTAAGTAATGAGTGCTGCCTTCCCTGTCTGACTTTAAATTATCTTTATGCAAGTGTTTCACTGTTAATTAGACAAGAATTAGAACAGTTTCTGGTTATCATTCCCTTCTAGCAAGGGTGGAACGGTGGCCCAGTGGTTAAAACTATCGACTACCAATCCGGAGGTCTCTGGTTAGAATCTCAGCCGGGGCACTGGAAATTTCAGAAACCCTTTTCAGTGTTTCCCACCCAACTAGAGGTGAACTGGTTGAAAACCTAGAGGTAGTCTCAAGTGTATCCGTGCTATTTTACCGGGCACATTAAAGAACCAAGGAGTCTATTCGGAAACCTCTGGAGCAGCATGCCTGGCTTCCTTGTATCACACCTTGCTTCATTGTTCATATCAGCAATATATGGTGATAATAAAATTATGGAGTTATAGTTTCTTTAGTCCTTCAGAATTCTGCACACAAACTTTCTGTCTCTTTCCTCGAAGCTGGAGGTTATCAATTGGCCAATTAGGCAGCGATAACACCAACTGGCCAAGCACTATAGTCAAAAAAATATTGAGTAAAGGATTAATATAAAATAATTAATCATAGTTCTACAGCAGGTCTTATAATTGTGATTATGTAAACAGGTGACTGGCCTGATTAAATGAGTAACACATCAGGGCTGGTATTCAATATTGATTTTATTTAATTAGAAAATAAGGATAGCCAATCATATCGCCTGTTTAACTGACCAAATGTTTAATATGGTGTGATCTGATTGGTTGTCCTTATCTTTATGTCAAGTAAGATCAATATTAAGTACTTCCCCATGTCATATATATTCGTGATTTCAGACGGGGATTATTTCTGTTATTCGAGACATGAACCTGTGGGTATATGTGGTCAGATTATACCTTGGAACTATCCAATGTTGATGTATTCCTGGAAGTTTGCCCCGGCTCTGGCTATGGGTAACGTGATTGTGATGAAACCAGCCGAACAAACACCACTCACAGCTTTATATGCAGCTTCTCTAGTTGCTGAGGTAACATTATATATAATAATAACAAAAACTTGTTACTGATTCTATTATCACATATCTACGACACTCCCAGATATGTAAAATATAATAACAGACTATATTAGAGTCATACTAAAGTCTTTCAGTCCGTAAATCATTGTGTGTGTCAGTAGAGATAAAAAAGCTCTCGATAAACAGGTTGGATTTCAAAGCAACTTCACAAATTTCATTAGTACCAAGCCTCGTTGTTCATGTCAACGCCATGTTGTGCTTGGATAAATTTTCAGAATTCGGCACAATTGAATGTTAAAATTGGCCATACTTTACAGTACACTTATTGAACATGCTTATATATTATTATACTTGGGGGATGGTGAGCGATATAGGGCCATTATTGCCCTCTTGTATCAAGTTGATCTTGAAATTGATGTAAACTGATTCTAAAATAGGAAACAGTTAATTAAATATATATTTTATTTCTAAGGAAATGAGATTGGACAGCAGGCTAAGCCTGTATTCATCCTCTCCTTTAGATGGGAAACACTTGATAATGGACTTGAAAATAAAATTGTGCTTTTAATATTGAGGTAATATTAATACATTTTGTATTAGTGAGATTTTACTGTTGAATAAGCATGTTTTAAATTTATAACTGATGTTTTTGTAATTGACAGGCTGGTTTCCCTCCTGGGGTGTTTAACATAGTACCAGGATATGGACCTACTGCCGGGGCAGCCCTTACTGCACATCCAGATGTAAATAAAGTAGCATTCACTGGCTCTACAGAGGTAAATATGTCGTAATTACACATTCAAATTTACTAGTATTTCTTTTATAATAAATTGACTAAAAACCAATATATTTGTCTGTACAATTTCATTAACAACTACACACATACACCAATTTTATGATATCCAAATGGACAACATGTGAGCGAGCTTAATATTTCTAAAAAATTGAACATCAAATTTTAGTTTCAGTCCGTTTGTTAACAATGTCCTTGGATTTATATATTTAACATTACATTACGTCATATTAAATCAGACCAATGACATTATTCCTATGAGAAATTACTGATTTTGTAATTCCTGACATTCAGCCGTTTGGAAATATTAGCAAACTGTTTTCCTGAGTTGTGTAATAATAGCACATCATGACAGTTCCATATTATCACATAAAGACCGTGATCTTCCATGTGAGAATGTGTTCTCCAACACGTGTGATATCAGACGCATGACGTCACCAGCTTTTCAGTAACGTTGTTGGATTGAATTCTTTTTCTGACGTTGTTTTGACTTGGTAACTATGGTAATGTGATAAAAAGAATCCACCACTCATTGTCTTGGGGATCAACATTTCACGAAAACAAATTATTAAACTCACCAAGGGCTCGCTTAATAACCTGTATTGTCTAGACTCGTTTAAGAAATGTTGATCTTCAAAGACAACTCATGATGGATCCTATATTTGCCATTTGAAGACAGAAATTCTGAATCCATTGAATATAAATTCATTACTTTGTTTCAATACATGTATAACAATTGCAGCCAATTTAGAGTATCAAACTCGCAACACACTTTTGGTTGTAGCAGGGACAAAAAGATGTTTTTTTTGCTTAAAAAGCACCAAAATTAACTTTAGTGTATTTATTTTGGGAATAGGTCAGCACTTGCAAAAATGTGCACTATTTCAATCTTTAGACCCATTGTGCCTTAAATTTCAAAATGTATGTATTTTAAAAATTGGTTATTCACATGTACATACATGTAGGTAGGACAGCTGATCATGCAAGCTTCTGGAGCAACCAATCTGAAGAGAACTACATTGGAACTGGGAGGGAAAAGTCCTAACGTTATCTTCCCTGACGTTGATCGTAAGTGATATTGAATTGTTTGTTGGTCAAAGGTCAAGATGACGGTGTCTATTGAATATGAAGTTATTAATTGGCTTCCAGTAAGTGGCATACTATATATTTTGGAAACATTTTGTGTTATATAGTCCATTTATTCAGGTCTGTCACTTTTATTCAAACATTTCAATATCATAAAACAATAATTTATAAGTGCATACATTATAAAGTAGTTTATATTTAGTGTGGGATTAACTTAGTGTATTATAACTTTGTTATATATATTATCGACTGGGTCGATAATGTATACTTTATTGTAATTATTTATCTTTGACTCATTTTGGGCACAGTCAAAACTTTAGTATGAGAACCCGCCTGCTCGAGAACGTCAACAAACTTCTCAGCGCTATTAGGCTAAGTTTAAGTTTAATTACTTCTTTTCCGCAATCCACCCCACCACCACCATGTTAATACATCATGATGTACATGTATTTTGGTTTTATTTATTTGAATAAGTTTTTGTTGTATATGTGGACTTTGCTGTGTCCAACTTTACGTCATAGTTTATACTTTGACAACATTATTTTATTACACTTGTCAATAAATCGTCCGACATTGTCAGATATGTTCATTCCATACCTGTGTTTGTACTTTACTTTTCATTGTTTCCAACCAGGTATGTGTATTTCACTACGACGCAAATGAACTGCATTGACAGGGGAGCACAAATATAAAATTGTATTTTTTATTGTTTTAAACATTTTAATTGGACTTAAAAAGCAGTGAAAACCTAAACCTTAGTCACTGAGCTACATACTGATACATGTACATATACTATCCATTAAAATAAGACATTAATATGTAATTAGATAAATTGCAATTGTTTATGTACACAATGTTATGTAAACGATTGACTGACTTGAATAATTGGTTTATACTTACAGTTGACTGACCTGAATAAATGGTTTATACTTACAGTTGACTGACCTGAATAATTGATTTATACTTACAGTTGACTGACTTGAATGATTGATTTATACTTACAGTTGACTGACTTGAATGATTGATTTATACTTACAGTTGACTGACCTGAATAATTGATTAATACTTACAGTTGACTGACCTGAATAATTGATTTATACTTACAGTTGACTGACTTGAATGATTGATTTATACTTACAGTTGACTGACCTGAACAATTGATTTATACTTACAGTTGACTGACTTGAATGATTGATTTATACTTCCAGTTCACTGACCTGAATAATTGATTTATACTTACAGTCGACTGACTTGAATGATTGATTTATACTTACAGTTGACTGACTTGAATGATTGATTTATACTTCCAGTTGACTGACCTGAATAATTGATTTATACTTACAGTTGACTGACTTGAATGATTGATTTATACTTACAGTTGACTGACCTGAATAATTGATTTATACTTACAGTTGACTGACTTGAATGATTGATTTATACTTACAGTTGACTGACTTGAATAATTGATTTATACTTACAGTTGGCTGACCTGAATAATTGATTTATACTTACAGTTGACTGACTTGAATGATTGATTTATACTTACAGTTGACTGACTTGAATGATTGATTTATACTTACAGTTGACCAGGTGGTGGGTATAGCTAACCATGCAGCTATGACTAACATGGGTCAGTGTTGTATTGCGGGGTCAAGGACATTTGTTCATGAAGACATTTACGATGAATTTGTTAAGAAGACCATTGAACGTGCACAGTGTGTGACCGTTGGTGATCCATGGACAAAGGTGGACAACGGACCACAGGTAAATCAAATAAAAGAAAACAAAAACCATTCTTGGTTCTGAAGAGTTGTTATTTATAAGCAATTTAGCTCAGTGGTAACGCACTGGACTGTCAATCCAGAGGTCGTGGGTTCAAACCTCAGCATCGGAACTTGACATTTCTGAAATATTATAATATTTCCCGCTATATCTGACCGTGTGCAATGCAAAGTATCTGGGTAAAGGTGCCAGGAAGCTGTGTATTGGTGCTATACATCAGGCACATTAAAGAACCAGGCTGTCTATTTGAAACAAGAGCTAGGCGCACTTCTGCAGCGCCGGACATGCCTGTATCTAATGTCTCTCCCTTCAGGGGCTTTCTCTCAGTCTGTTCCTCTGATCAGATCATGCTGTATCAGCACTGGTAGAGGATGCACCCGCCGCCTTGTGGCTGCAACACTATAATGTAAAGTGCCTTTGAACGTGTTTTCGCATGAAAAAGGTGCTATATAAAACTGGTATATTTATTATTTATTTATTTTATGGAGGAACATTGCTTTGCATACGCTGTTTGTCAATAGACCAAATGGCTTCTGGCCCCAATCTCCCAAAGCATCTCAAGTAGTAATCTCAACTCAAATTGAGATTTTGCTAAAATTAGAGTCGGAAATAGAGATAAATCTTGAGTTCCAGCCTTTGAAATTTTATTGTAATAAACTCAGAATAACATTTCTGTTTAGTAATGCTAAATTTTGAACCCAGCCTGGCATGGAAATTAATACGAAGAAACATGCCAATATTTGAGATGAGATCTTGCTCAGATTGAGATGCTTCAGGAGATCGGGACCTGATTGACTGAATACTAACTAAAGAATTATTGAATAGTTACCAATCAGTACCAAGTCTAGTTGCGCATACTGTCAGCAGACATTTGTCAGATCAATTTTAAGGGAGTTATGGCCCTTTGTGTTTTTACACCATGCTATTCCTCCATAACCATTGGTCGGATTTCAACCAAACTTTGCATGAATGATCAGTACCAAATCTAGTTGTGCATATCTTTGACACAAGATTTTCATTATGTGGGGTTGGTGGTGACTAGAAGGTGACATCTATTGTTTTTCAGTAAGTCACCATGGTACTGTTTTATCAAAGCACTTACGGAAATCTTAAAGTTACGCTAAAATTTAAATTCTTTATAATTCTAAAACAACTGCAAATTGGTGACAGATATGGTTTGTAGGGGTTCAGTAATTGAATCATTAGTATTGCTTATCCCTTTCCCACTCTTCAGAAGTATAAACAAATAATATAAAGAAATTTAATTTGATCGTAACTTTAATATTTCCATAAGTGCTTTGATAAAACATTACCCATGACCTTGATGTTAATTGTGCAAAATTTTAATGATCTATGATGTACCTACTGGTCAGATGGATGTCTCAGGCACACATGTCTCACATATGCAGTCTTGACATTAATGTCTATGACTCTGTTTCATGGAGTTCTGTTCCCTGTGACCCCCAATACGGCTTTACCTATGGGTGGTCTAAAACCCTTGACCAGAAAATATTTTCAGGCCTAAAGATTTGACAAAGGACTTCAATAACCTGCCTGTAGGTTGTTGATGTAATACACTGCCCACCAAAAAAAGTATACAGATGTTATTTGCCCACTTTTCTGCCTGTAATAATACTGTTTGCAGAACAGTAAAGCAACATTATATGTGAAGAAAAGGAATATTTTTGTTTATTGAAAGGAAGGCTATACATAAATTGGTACCCTAGGTGCAAAATCTAAAGTTTCATTGTCCCTCTTGAATGGTAACTTTGTCACAGAAAGATGGAAAATTCAGCCTTTTTGATCTCATGGTTATTTTAGTTCCTAACATCTTCATCTTTATTTTTATCTCGATTTTGACTCATTTAGTAACTATAGTTTCATTATAATATAATTGTGATCGTCCGATAAACAGATATTGAATAATTCAAACAAGTTTAATTTTGCAACAATTATTTACTGTATACTTATTTTTGGTGGGCACTGTATGTTTGCATTGGTCTGTACAGGTAACTCACATGTTTGTATTGTATATATAGATTGATGAAGAACAGTTCAACAAGGTACTTGGATTGATAAAGGCAGGACAAGATGACGGTGCTAAGTTAGAGTGTGGTGGTAGTCGTCATGGTGAATCAGGATATTATATACAACCTACAGTATTCAGTGGTGTCACAGATAACATGCGTATAGCACGAGAAGAGGTTAGTTCTACATGTACAGCGGGTTTAAAGTTTTAAGTTCAAATACTTCATTGTTCATACATAAATATAATATTTTGTAGTGCGCCCACAATAATGAGAAAGGGGGGAAAATTGGTATATTCCACAATGGTGGATCAATCAGATTTATCAGTGATGTTTTTAGTACAAAACTGACCATATCTGTTAAAAATACTTTTAAAAGTAATTTGTAAAACCAATTTTGCAACAGTTGACCAAACTGATTCATGTTTGTAAACATCACTGTGACATTATCATGGGAGCTGTATAGTTCTAAGTACTGAAGGGGGTTCAAGCTACCTAGTATTAACAAACATATTGAATTGGATAATAATTTTCCGTGCATGCCTACTAGGCAGCTCAATCTTTCTTAATTCAAAACCAAGTTTTTTTCAAGAAATTGGTAGAATTAAAAGTATTGAAACTGGAAAAGCACTCCCATAGTGGATGATCCACAAATTAATATATTCTGACTTTGTATGATTTGTCATTTAGTAGAGAGCCTACTTCCGGGGTTCTACTGCAGCATATATTGCCCATATATAGTCACAAGTCTGTTTATAGTGTCATTAGCAACACCAAAATTCAGTTCAATATTGTTCTAGTGTTAAATTCCGATGATGGAATTTCAAATGTAAACACTTTCATTTTTTTAAGCTGACTGGCAAATAAAGGCTACGCTCGGCTATGCTCGGCTATGCTCGGCATTGGCTGATTGTACATTTTGTAGATATTAAAATTCTTTTACAGATATTTGGACCAGTGCAGAGTATTTTCAAGTTTAAAACAATAGATGAGGTACTTGAGAGAGCTAATGATACAAGCTATGGTCTAGCTGCTGCTGTGTTCACCAATGATATCAACACGGCTATGACTTACACCCAGGGTGTGAAAGCTGGCACTGTGTGGTATGTTATACTTTCAAATACATGTCTAGTAAGAACTGTACCAGTTAAAGTGAATATCTGAAACAAAAATCTGTAAATTATGTTTCTGGCAAAGAAATCTGGCCTGTAGCCACACTGAAAATTTTAGAAATTACCAAAATCAGCATGTTTTTGAAGAAAAAAATGCCTCAAATAGAGCAGTACAGAGTTGACGATGTTGAAATTGTCCTGTCAGGGGCTGATCAAGGATTTGATTGGTTAACATCACATCAGGCTTATTTAGATATTTATTGCACACTCCGGGAGGGGCAAAAGATATGTCCGGAATGGCTTTACAACACTGCTGGACCACATGTTGTGACTATATTTGTTATTTATATGCAGGGTGAATTGCTATGAGGTTGTGAATGCACAAGCACCGTTTGGTGGTTTCAAGATGTCTGGACTTGGTCGTGAACTGTAAGTCAATATACTTATATATTGTATAACTGGTTAAGTTACCAACATGGAAATATAGGCAAGTTTTGTGCATTTATGAATTTGGTTAACATTTCCTGTGGCGTAAATTTTGGCCTACAAATAAATTTCTAATATTTCTGTGTAATAAATGTCTTGAATTTATAATTCGCTAATTTCTTGATGCATGGAATTATCCATTTGTACTGTATATTTATATAATATTTTTTTGCGTTCAACTGAGGCAGTCATAGTGCATGGCCATTTGGTTTTATCCCTGCCTAATGGGAAAATGATCACCGACTTCGAGGGAAGAATAGGGACCTCGATTGCACTAACCACTCAACGACCGTTCCATCCTATATAATATATACTGGGCGTCACTGAAAAGTTACCACTTATATATACCTCTGTATTTTGTATACAATATGACCTATCGGTAGAAAGTTTTATAGTGTGCATTTGAATATTGTTAAATAGGATAGTTGTGACTACACAGTAAGATCAAAACATAGTCCTGTTTGGCTTTTATCACAGTGCAACGTGAATTTTAAAATATAAGAGTCAATAGGGTGGTAACTTTTCATTGACGTGGAGTATATAATCATGATAATTATTGGAACCAATATCTATTTAATATTTTTTGCTTTATGCAAGAGTTGGTATTTCCAAACCATGAATTCTTGGTTCTTTATATCTTCTTCATACACTTTTGCTAAACTATGAGCTAGAATGTGTGCACATCTTTTTTGACAAATTAATATTATTAAGAGTAATTCTCTTGATGTGTGATTTATAAGTCCATCCAGTGTGTTAATGTAATTGTATCTCTTCCAGTGGAGAGTATGGTCTAAGCCAATATACTGAAGTGAAAAATGTAAGTGAGCGTTTTGTTTCATCAGTTTTAATAATTATTAATAAAGTTTTGAAAAAATTGAATTTTTTGATGATATGTGATAATTGAACTTGACCTAATCAGCACTCCATATGACTGAAATACTGTTTACCAGCAAGACTTTGTTTACAATTTGGAAATTGAATAAGCCCATAAATCCATTGAAAAGATAATCGTTAGGTTTGATTTTATATTTTTTATAGGGTCATGTACTCGCGTTATATCGTTTTTTTATTTATCAACGAACATTTGAATATGTTTTCCTTTGATTTTAGGTTGTGATTAAAATTCCTCAAAAGAACTCGTAGAGTGACACAACACTGTGAAAGGCATGATGTATGATTTGTAGATGACTATAAAGTGTTGTAATACTATTCAAAGACTGGAACATATTGCCTCAAACATGGAATTATTATTAAATCAACACAAGGTGCTTCAACTTGTGTATGTTTTGAGTAAAAGTTTTGTATAGTGTTGTTGGTTTCTATTCTGTATTTTACCCGGCACCGTCCTATATACCACAGAAGCTATACTTGGAAAAATAACATAAAACAAGAGGGTCCAAAAGGGCCATAGGTCGCTCATCTGTCCTAGTAGTTCATGCACCCCTAATGGTAGCCTCTATTGAACGTACAAGGTTTTCATATTGTCTTATGCTTTATAATTTACATCACATTTAGACCCAATGACATATTGAAGTGATTTGACCTTGTGATCTAGGATGACCCCATATCAAACTTGACCTAGATATTATTGAGATGATCATTGTGACCAAGTTTCATAAAGATTGGATCAAATTGTGACCTCTAGTGACTACACAAGGTTTTTCTATGACTTGACCTTGTGACCTAGTTTTTGACCCCTGATGACCCAATATCGAACTTGACCTAGATTTGTTGAGATGATCATTTTGATCAAGCTTCGTAAAGATTAGACCAAATTTGTGACCTCTAGTGACTACACAAGGTTTTTCTATTATTTGACCTTGTGACCTACTTTTTGACCCCGGATGACCCAATATCGAACTTGATCTAGATTCTGTTAAGATGATCATTGTGACCTTGTTTCATAAAGATTAGGCCAAAATTGTGACCTCTAGTGACTATACAATATTTTTCTGTTATTTGACCTTGTGACCTAGTTTTTGACCCTGGATGACCCAATATTAAACTTGACCTAGATTTTGTAGATATGATCATTGTGACCAAGTTTCATAAAGATTAGGCCAAAATTGTGACCTCTAGTGACTACACAAGGTTTTTCTATTATTCGACCTTTTGACCTAGTTTTTGACCCCTGATGACCCTATATCAAACTTGACCTAGATTTTGTTGAGATAATCATTGTGACCAAGTTTCATAAAGATTAGATCAAAATTGTGACCTCTAGTGACTTCACAAGGTTTTTCTATGATTTGACCTTGTGACCTAGTTTTTGACCCTGGATGACCCAATATCGAACTTGACCTAGATTTTGTTGAGATTATCATTTTGACCAAGCTTCATAAAGATTAGACCAAATTTGTGACCTCTAGTGAGTACACAAGGTTTTTCTATTATTTGACCTTGTGACCTAGTTTTTGACCCCGGATGACCCAATATCGAACTTGACCTTGATTTTGTTGATATGATCATTTTTATTGACCCCGGATGACCCAATATCGAACTTGACCTTGATTTTGTTGATATGATCATTTTGACCAAGTTTCATAATGATTAGGCTAAAACTGTGACCTCTTGTGTCTACACATGTAAATTGTGGCCGGACGAAGAGTGATCACAAAAGCTCACCCTATTGTGAGCTAATAACAAGGCATGCCCTGTGAATATAAAACTTTTTTTCATGCTCAACTCAAATTCATGAGTGAACTTCAAATTTTGTGGTTAACTGAATTTTTTTAGCCTTAAGCCTAGGTCCCACTGAGGAATTCCAGATCAGCGATGTTCTCCCGATTTCTTCCAATACCACCCGATTCATCACAATTCCTTCCGATATCACAAACTGTCTCATGACATCCCCGTAGCTTCCCCTAGACCACAAGGAATCTGTTCTGTTTACCATGATAGCTCATTAACTTTAATCGGGAGTACATCACAGAGGCAAAAGATGCTCAGTGGGACCTAGGCTTTAAAGATAGCAGAATTGTATTTCTTATTGGTCAGGTAAAGATTGTTTAATAGTTGCACTGTGAAGGAGCTAATTAAATTTCATCCAATTTAGTAGAGCATGTTAAATGTTTTATTATCACAGGGCAAGGTCTCGTGACACATTTTGTCCTCTCTCAAGCCAACAGCATGGATATATGGGTACAGTATCAAAGCACTTACGGTAATAGTAAACTTACTATCAAATTTAAATTCTTTGTAATTTGTTTACAATTATAAAGTTTGGTAAATGGAGCTGCAATACTAATATTGATGCTGAATTAGTTAATGAACACCTGCAAACTATATCTATCACTATTTTGCAGTTGTTAAAGAATTATAAAGAATTTAGATTTGAGCGTAACTTTAAGAATTTCGTAAGTGCTTTGATAAAACAGTACCATGGGGTCTGTTGCCTAAGCAAAGCGTTACCGAGCGCCTTTATTCAGTTACCTACCGTTCAATTAAATATAGTAGGCAGGGATTACCTCCCATGGAAAGCGCTGCGTAGCTCTCGCCCATGGTGTACACAATATAACTGTTCGGGTTTCGAGTAAGGGGTCAATAAAGGGAGTCACACCAAGCAAAACAACATGTGGAATGTATTTTCTGGACATGGGGTTAGGGGTTCATAAAGGGAGTAACAACATGAACCAAAACAACTGACAACAATTGAATGTTTTATGACTTTATTTCACATGATTAAGATAAAAAATCTGGACCAAATATGGCATCAATTTCTCAATCAGTTTTAAATAAACTCCCACAGACTTGTATAAACACAGAACTGATAAGCTACTATACATTAGATAGACTGAACGTGGAACAGTGATCGGATCTATAGACAATCAGGCAGGCAAATAGTCGTTTATATTCAAGGTCACTATAACCTGGCCACGATCTCCCGAAGCATCTCAAGTAGAAATCTCAACTCAAATTGAGATTTCGCTCAAGTCATGAGTATAAATTGATTATTATTCTTAAATTTGTGCTTAAATTTTTTTTACTAAAATAAACTCAGAACAATGTATCTGTTTTGTGGTGCCAACTTTGACTCTGGCCTCCCATGGAAATTATCTCAAAGACACATGACAGTATTTAAGAATAATCTCGACTCAGATTGAGATGCTTCGGGAGATCAGGGCCAGTTTGACATTAATAAAAGCCATCATGCTCATCAGCAGGTGAATACCTAAATCCCTCTTAGAGAAGTACAGACTCAAGTGGTCTCAGACATTGTTTGGTCACCTGGTAGACCAGTTGAACTGTCAGAGCAACATATCCCTACTTCTTTGTTGTGGTTTGCTATCAACTGAGACTGTAGTAAGTGATCATTTAAGTTTTCCCTACCAGACAGGCCATAGACCTCTGACTTCTTTGAAGAGCAGGATTTATAAATACAATAACTTCACTTCATTGAAGAGCAGGATTTATAAATACAATAACTTCACTTCTTAGAAGGGCAGGATTTATAAATACAATAACTTCACTTCTTAGAAGGGCAGGATTTATAAATACAATAACTTCACTTCATTGAAGAGCAGGATTTATAAATACACAATAACTTCACTTCTTAGAAGGGCAGGATTTATAAATACAATAACAGTTACTTCACTTCTTAGAAGGGCAGGATTTATAAATACAATAACTTCACTTCTTTGAAGAGCAGGATTTATAAATACAATAACTTCACTTCTTAGAAGGGCAGGATTTATAATTACAATAACTTCGCTTCTTAGAAGGGCAGGATTTATAATTACAATAACTTCACTTCTTAGAAGGGCATGACTTATAAATACAATAACTTCACTTCTTAGAAGGGCATGACTTATAAATACAATAACTTCACTTCTTAGAAGGGCATGACTTATAATTACAATAACTTCACTTCTTAGAAGGGCATGACTTATAAATACAATAACTTCACTTCTTTGAAGAGCAGGATTTATAAATACAATAACTTCACTTCTTAGAAGGGCATGACTTATAAATACAATAACTTCATTTCTTTGAAGAGCAGGATTTATAAATACAACTTACATTGAATGGTATATGACATTTTCGTGCAATATCAGTTGGTGCAATAATCAGGCTATGTCATTAAACCCAATAGTTAATTTATACATGTAATGTAATGTCACCCTCATTATGATGCATATATACAATCTATATATCACAAGCTATAATCATTAGGCTTAAAATATAGTTTCTGGTATCTTGTCCTACCCTAAATATTTGCTGGGACCCCTAATGTTTTATCGCGTTAGGAAAAAATATTTTCATTTTTTGCAAAACCCGAACAAGAGCCAGAATGTCAAAACATACGCCATCTGGCGCTTGGTAATTGAAAATGAAATAATCAACTTGGCCTAGATATAATGCCCATATTAAACATTGTCACAGTTTTAAGACAACCAGATAAAAACAGTTTGAACTATGAGTACTGACAAGGCTAATTTCTCATGTTTTTGGTAATTCAAGGATCATAATCCAAGAAGAGTGCAATAGGCGTATAAAACTACCATTTTCTGACCTACCTACCCTGTTTTATTTGGGCATTTTACCAGAAACCATGTTTTTAGGCCTTAACATTAGTATTACATCACAGGGCAAACAAACAAGGCTGTTGTACATGCATTTGTAGTTAGGTAAAGTCTCAAGCAGTAAAAGCCAACTTAGATTTCATATGTGATAAAATTATATACACTAGTGAGAACGTCTTGCCATCCCATTCTATCTTCGACTGAGGTCTCCTCCCCTGTCCCCCGCCCACACTCCCTCTGGTAGCACTTGAAAATGTTTGACAATTAACCTTCGACAAAAAACAAGTTGGGGCAGTCTCTGTTCTGGCGTACTGTCAATTTCTAGTAGTGATGGGACATAGGTTGCAAATCATAATCGATCATCAGCTAGAATCGACTGGCACTTTCGATGTGATTTTTCCGATTAATAATCGGCAGGAGAGTGAATGAATATGCAGTGTGCTGACACTGCTGATGCCTTTTTTCCTACTTCACAAGTCCCGAAAAAGGGTGACAAAGGGAAAATCGATGATTTTCGGTCAATGTTTTACTGAGTTTGAAGAAATTGTTTGAATTGGTTCTAATAGGCATTCAATTGATTGAAACTTCCATGCTTTGAATTTTCCTAGCAAATATGTGATTAAAGAAGTATTGTTTAACATTTCGATATAATTATCCGATGATCGATTATGGATGAATGACTTTGATCATCGGAATCGGCTGACTTCTGCAAGCCACTAATCGATGTTATCTGATAATCGGTACATCACTAATTTCTAGGATATTCATTTAACCTGTTCAGAGAGACCACCTGTCAGTTTTACTGTTCACATGTTTGGCTTTAAAGGTTGACTGTACACTGTCTGTAAAGCACGGAGAATTTGACATGATCCTGACCTGTATGCATGAATATATTACAAGGTTCTTGTGTTGAATATATAAATTTCGGCGAGCTAATTGTGCAATATCGGTCCTGTAGATTTGTGTTGGTATTACACCTTGAGAGTCTTCGTGATACTCCCAACTTATGAAGACATACAACCAGAGTTATAGATATAGACATTATATCGACTGTTAAATTATGCCAATAGAAGGTGGAGAGTAGAGTCAAATTCTCCGTACTATACAACACCTGTACAATATAAAACATTGAACATTGTGTTAGCATGATATGTATACATGAGGTAGAAGCAGTGTAGAATATAAGACCAGTCACACAACACAAGCATCAAAACAAGCAATTCAAACAAACATAAACATTATAAGAATACCAAGGCCCAATCAAAGGGGTTTGACACATAAACCTACAACGATTAAAAACTGTTTTCAAAATCATTTTTTTAAACAGTTTTTAATCATTGTAGGTTTATGTGTCAAACTCCTTTGGCCCCGATAAGTTCTCCCATCAATGGGTTGGTAATATATCTTAATATAGCTCAGTGTACATAATCAGAATTGATATTTGGTTAGATGCAACTAAATTTTGAATATGCATAGGGTAGGCGAAACTAATTTTGCACTTATTAGAGTTAGGTAAGATGCAACTAAATTTTGAACGCCTATGGTAGATGTAACTAAATTTGCACATATTTACATTTTGTTAATATACAACGGGGTGCAAGATTAAATGAAGTTTTTTAGAGAAAATGACATCATTGACCGACATGATTACACAGAAATCTGTAAATATTTTGTAGTGATCAGAGGCAACAGAGAACTTGGAGAGGATTTCGTCTCAAACTCTCTGTTGTTAAAAGTCGGGTCTATATTCTGTGTATAATTATTTAGTAACATGTTCATCCAATTAGATAGTTTATTGTGTCAAGCCTGTATGATAACCGCTACTATATATTCATTAAGAAAACTTTATTACTTAGGCCCTGATCTCCCGAAGCATCTCAAGTAGAAAGATCAGCTCAAATTGAGATTTTGCTCAAAATCAGTGTCAGAATTTGAAATAAGTTTTCAAGTCTTCTAAATTTTACTGTAATAAACTAAGAATAAGGTGTTTTGCTTTGTGATGCAAATTTTGAGTCTAGTATCCCATGGAAATGTTCTTAAAGACACATGGCAATATTTGAGATGAGATATAGCTCAGTTTGAGATGTTTCAGGAGATCGGGGCCAGATGTTTACATATTTATGCAAATTGAAAATTGAGTGGATTATAATTTGGTTGTAAAAACATTTGAAATATTGCACATGCTTGAATGGTTTCTCTCGATGACCTTCAACAAACATTTTCTCTCGATGACCTTCAACAAACATTTTCTCTCGATGACCTTCAACAAACAACGCATAATATACAGGGGTCCTACCGAGGCCTAATGCCCAATTCTGAAAACGAGTGGCAAGTATATTTCGGACGCCATTAGCCCACATCCCTAGACCTTAACTAGGTTTCAAACATAGTTTTATTGTTAAAATTCAGATGATGGAACTTCAAATCACCATAACTTTGTCAATTCTTGGAATTTTTTCATCAAATAACTTTTATTTTGTGCAGAAAAGATAATTCTTTCTAATGCAGCAAATCCGGATTTCCGGAATTGTAGGACCCCTGAATATACAAACAATACACACAGACTTCAATTTCCACCTCCCACATTAACATTATCATGTCCTGCTTAAACTTGGGCTTCTTCATTTTTTCACACATAGATTTACAATAATATCATTCTTATTTCACAAACTAGACTATTAGAATGACTGTCTTGTCATAATAGCACCGATTCCATCACTAGTACACTTTGTATAAAATAACAATCAAGTCTGTAATATTGGTTTACATTAATTAGACAACCAGCCGCTGGTCGCTTAATTTAAGTAATTTATATTTACTGTTAAATCAAGCAACCAGCAGCTCTGAATACTGAGCGAGTTTAGCAGAATTACTAGGGTAAACTCGATTAACTAGAGTTACAGCAAAACAAGTCAAGTGTACTCAAGTTCAACCCCGCTGTGAGTCTGGGTTGATCTAGTTCCAATTGGGGCACCTTGGACAATTTATAAGGAATCACCTATAAATGCCGTATGGACCGTTCCAATTGTTGTACTTCCACATGTCCACCATGTTTGTTTACACTGTAGTTTAACTCTGAGCTCCAAGAGTTAGTTTACTTTTAGATTCTTACGTCACTCGAGTTAACTCTAGTAAGACAGCTGAACTCGCTCACCAAGTATCTTAGCTAAGGTAAGGAAATTGCGAATTTCCTTCTCGTTTTTAGCCCTTTACTCTTGTTCATCCAACTTCATGTACATATCTCATGTTTAGTTTGTAGAGACATCACAAACGATCTCCCTTACCTTATAAGGTGTCCCAGTACGTTTCCATAATTACATTGTTTCCCTTCCATACAGGTTAGTACAGTAATCGATTGGTTAATTCACTCTTGAGAAATAACTTTTTTTTAAGTTTTGACAAGTTTTGAATGTGAAATCAATTCAAGTCCTGGCCAGTGTGATAGTTGAAAATAGTAAAGTTCAGAACATTCAGGGGTGTCAACAAAGCCATATTAAAAATCCTGAAAATCATTTGCGGCTTACCAATTTTGCCAAGCAAGAGGCCTTCAAGTAACTTAAACCACATTGTTTCCATATTTAACTCCATGTTTGCATTGAATTAAATCATTCAGAGTAGATTAAATTGACCATAACTTTGCCATTTCTAGAGATAGTTTCATCTAATAACTTTTATTTTGGTCAGAAATCATAGCTCTTTCAAGAATTTTGGAATAATCAGGAATATTGACACCCCTGACATTACATCATCAATACATAGTTCTGCAGTGACCTCCAATGGGTTTTTGTATGATAAGGGCGAAATAACTACAATGAAAGTTCAGTAGGTAAGTCCAATGGCGTCTCATGTAATTCAGCAATACATGAATGATTAAAACAGGTCCAATAAATGTGGCACCAGAATCACATGTGATTTATCATACATTGTATGTCTCTGTACATCACTGGCTTAGAATGAGAAGGTTGCAAGTACAAAATCAATATTTTGAGAAAACAAGATAAAGCTGTCTGAAAACTATTCTTTACGTATGGAAATACAAAATCAATATTTTGAGAAAACAAGAAAAAGCTGTCTGAAAACCATTCTTTACGTATGGAAAAGTTTTTTTTCAACTTTAGTTTGGTCAACATGACCTGTTCTGATTTTCATAAAAATAGGCTCATAAGAAGCGTCTTGTGATGCAGTTTTTAAATATGCACGAGTCTTATAAGGTTGTAGTAGAACTTACGACCTTCTCATTCTAAGCCAGCGATATTTCTCTGCATATGTCTGTTCATATGTGTCACAATTCCTTGTGTTTGACAAATAAATGACAGGGTTTGTTTTCAGGTTTTTGTAAACTGTTGAAGTTGTAGATACACATCGGGATCAATTTGATGAGTAAGTTCGTCGAAGAGTTTATCACCGTGTAGATTATGACACTGTCTAAGTTGTTGGAACACAAATTCTTTTAATGGTATTGAATGTACAGGATCGGTTCTCGATAACTGCAACAATAAATATTACACATTCAAAGTTTATTTAACAATCAATTATTTGTTACTTTACGAAAACATTGACAAGTAGACCAGTCAGTGCTTACCTTTCAAAAGCTTTTTGTGTGAAAAAGTATAATATAGAAAAAAAATTGGAATGATCAACTGACTGTAAAAAAAATTGAAATGTTCACACCTTTTTCAATTAACATTCAGTATATACAGGATGGATAATTTTTTTTCCATCTGAATTATTGCGAATAGATTACATTTACAACAAGAGTTCAGCCATCAAAACTATAAATCCTAAAGTATATAGAAATTTGTGATGATAACAAAATTCCATGAAATTTACCATCAATAAATAAGAGGATATTTGTTGATTTTGGTGTAAGATCGAATTTTATTTCATCAAGTGATCAAAGAAAATCAATATTTTCACGAGTGGCGTAGCCACAAGTGAAAATTTAATTTTATGTGATCACGAGTGAAATAAAATTGATCTTTCACCCAAAATCAACAAATTTTCTGTTTATTATATGTTTCAATTTCTCTTAAAAGGGTACCGTAATTGGCTTAATTGGAAAAATCACTTCGAAATTGGAACGTCACGACGTGACAATTATGACGTCATGATGACGTAACGTACATTTTAAAGCCCGGCGCCGTTGACGTTACGTTTCTTTTTCTGCACGATACTGGAACCAGCTTCGAAAACAGTGAAAATAACAAAATGATAATTTCACTGTTATTTTCACTGAAAAATTTCCATAATCCATTGAATAATAAAATCTAATATAGATCATTTTACAGTGTACAAAGGACAACTTACAGCACGTTTACGTTTCTCGTGTTCTGTTTCTTGTTCATCTTCACCTCTGTCATCACCGTCTGTTATCACAAGGGCACTACAACATATACAAGGGACGTTTATAAAACATGTATGCCCCCAATAGCAGTCCAATAGTCATCGATAATAAAGCTAAAAAAATCAATATGGGTCAACTGCTGATGGTAATCAGCCGTCCTATAAAGTTTGAAGATCCTAGGACCAACCATTCTTGAGTTAATGATTGGAAACTGTTTGGCCAATTATTTAATCATGTTAAAAGCTCACAGTGACCTATCACAAGGGCACTACAATACAGTGTAATCTGAGAAAACCGAACACCCTTCGGACCGCCTGATTTGTTCGGATTTCACAAGAGTTCGGTATTGTGAAACTACAACTGTTTTGTTATCTTAAATGCGTTGTAGTTGGCCTTGATTGGTGTTGTTTAGTATCAGGCGCCAATATGTGCATAACATGTGTCGGATGTTTAATGAGGGGCTTCTAATAACAAATATAAATACAAAAACACCTTTTATTTATACCAATCGTTATAATGTCAACGATGATATCCGAAGTATCACAAAATAAAGTGTCATCGTAAAATTAACGGATCGTGAAAATTACTAAAATTTAAGTGGACATATTAAAACACGATAGACCTAAAGAACAAACAATTCATAGCATGACTTAAGATAAAAGCGAGTTAAACTATTTTATTCAATACGCTCTGCTGAAAGCACACATTGTTACATGAAAGAGAGCTCATCGTAAAGAGTAAGAGTAAATATCACGCCTTCGTAATTATTACGTTACACTTCTATCGACAAGATTTAAATGGGCAATAAACACCTTCGTAGCAGAGGCCTACGACGGTTCTCTATACAGTTTTTCACGCATTCCCTGGGGTTATTTAACAAATTGATTGTTTGGTAATTTGTTTGTTCGGTATTTAAGCTTTGATTTGTGTGTATTATTACTAGTTGGGGGACAAAGTAGCCGTCGGTATTCAGATTTCGCAAGGTTCCGGTTTTTCAAACAGCTTTTACATTGAGTTAAAGAAGAGAAATTTCGGGACCAAAATATTTGGTCGGTTTGGACAACATTCCGGTTTTCCCACGTGTCGGTTTTCTCAGATTACACTGTATATAACATCCATTCTCATATTACAACAGGGCGCAGATATACAAGAACAGCGGGCTCCACTATTCTCAGTGCCATTCTAGTATAGTATAATCAAGGCAATATATGTTCAACACAAATTGCTTCATAGCAGCAGCATTACTGTCTTCTGTGTAGAGGTTAGGGTTTCTAAGGGCACAGATTTACACTAGTATTCTTTGCTAAGCATTTCTACAAAATGTTTGATAAGAGTAAACTGCTCTTGTGTAGAGGTTGGAGCTATGATAGTTGACTAGTATGCAAAGTATCAAAGCAATTATAATCACAAATTTTCAATATTTCAGTTGGTACCGATGCTTGAGTGATAGCAATAATTCACCTTAATCTCAAATAGTGGAGCTTATAAATAAATATATATTCTTGAGTTACCAATGGAATCCTACACGTTACGCGTACAATTCATAGTTTCACTACTTCATATGGTTATGACGAAAATTGAACTGTTTTCTTCTATGTGAAAACAAGTTGTGCCAATATGAAACAATGGTGAAGAATTGTGACAAATAATTTAAACAATCTTAACAGAGGACCTCTGGACAATGTTTCATACTAAACATCACAGCTCCGGGACTCCATGTCAAATTTCATAGCTATGTGGCCACCCAATGGCAGCTGAACAGTCATTTATATTAAGTCACGACTACTGACTACCTTTGACTTCCTGACATCAAAACCACCCAATAAAGTTTGAAGATCCAATGTTTGAAGTCAATGATTCGAAACCATTAAAGTTTGATCTATTGACTGGCAGACACACAGAGAGACCATCATGTATAAATCACCTCATATTTGATGGGATGGGGCATAATGGGCTGTTTTAAACAGAGAAACAAAGATGCGTCTTACTCTAATTGTATCACAGTCTCCTCATCTACAGGTACTCGACATACATCGTGTAAAACTTGAACACATATACTGATAATGCTCCCAAACCTCTCAAATACCACCCTGTAATATAAACATACATCATGTAACACATGAACACATATACTGATAATGCTCCCAAACCTCTCAAATACCACCCTGTAATATAAACATACATCATGTAAAACTTGAACACATATACTGATAATGCTCCCAAACCTCTCAAATACCACCCTGTAATATAAACATACATCATGTAACACATGAACACATATACTGATAATGCTCCCAAACCTCTCAAATATCACCCTGTAATATAAACATACATCATGTAACACATGAACACATATACTGATAATGCTCCCAAACCTCTCAAATACCACCCTGTAATATAAACATACATCATGTAACACTTGAAACACATATACTGATAATGCTCCCAAACCTCTCAAATACCACCCTGTAATATAAACAAGGAAAATTCCAAGTAGATGATCCTAGTTTCAATCAATCAGAAATAAGTTTTGGTCTGACCTACAGACAGACTGACATGTACAACACAAGTTATCCCATGCCTTCCCAATTCAATTGCAACTTGATCAGGCCAGCAGATTAATTCTGACCTGAGACTCGCCAGGGCAAGGGCAGATAACTTGTTGATTAATTCTTTGACTATTATTTACAGTTACGAAACAAGCCAGGACAAGGGCAGATAATTTGTTAATTAATTCTTACCTATTATTTACTGTCATGAGACTCGCCAGAGCAAGGGCAGATAACTTGTTGAACAATTCTTACCTATTATTTACAGTGATGAGACTAGCCAGGGCAAGGGCAGATAACTTGTTGAACAATTCTTACCTATTATTCACAGTGATTAGACTAGCCAGGACAAGGGCAGCTAACTTGTTGAACAATTCTTACCTATTATTTACAGTGATGAGACTAGCCTGGGCAAGGGCAGTTAACTTGTGAACAATTCTTACCTATTATTTACAGTGATGAGACTAGTCAGAGCAAGGGCAGATAATTTGTTGAACAATTCTTACCTATTATTTACAGTGATGAGACTAGCCAGGGCAAGGGCAGATAACTTGTTGAACAATTCTTACCTATTATTCACAGTGATTAGACTAGCCAGGACAAGGGCAGCTAACTTGTTGAACAATTCTTACCTATTATTTACAGTGATGAGACTAGCCTGGGCAAGGGCAGTTAACTTGTGAACAATTCTTACCTATTATTTACAGTGATGAGACTAGTCAGAGCAAGGGCAGATAATTTGTTGAACAATTCTTACCTATTATTTACAGTGATGAGACTCGCCAGGGCAAGGGCAGATAACTTTCTTCTCTCTGGTTGTGTCATACTATCTATGGTTTCCATCCAAGCTGCAAGCAGGGACTTGAATAATGCAGAGGACTGAAATAAACAAGAGACATGTACAAAACATGTATGTCCCATGGTAGCCAAACAGTAATGTTTAAAGTCACATGGGTGAAAGTTTGAAATGCTCAAAAACCTGAAATCTACAAAAATCGACAATTTATAAAAGGAAAATAAAGGTTTTTTGGTACTCTAAAAAACCTGAAGTTCAGGCGTGTGCCTGAAAACTTTCACCAATGAAGTCATGATCTTTGATCTCAAAGTCAATAGGGGTCAATTACTGATGCTTGTTATTGAATGGAAACCAATTAATCTACCAACTAACAGGCAGAACCACAAACCATTTGATCTACCAACCAACAGGCAAATAAATGCAAATAATTTTGGATACCCCAGTTTGGTTGCAAATAAAAACTGACAGTTCATAATAAACAGTCATGAATTTCTGCATGAAATCATGATTTCTTGAATTAGAGAAAAAAAATTAAGTGTTTTGAAAAAAACTCCCAACAGCTATACTTACCTCTGATAGAGATTCCTTTGCCATCTGATCTAAGAAAGTCCAAAAATAATCCTGATTCTGTAAGACAATCCTGGCAAACAGTGTTACATATATAGACATAACCATCGGATGTTCCTGAAGTAAGACAAACAAGTCATTAAGAATTGCAAGCAATACAGAATTCCTCTACCAGTTTGAAGCCATTTTAAATGTTTCTGTTGCCATAGCAACAACAATTTTTGTCAGAATTTAAAATATTTTAAAACGTGCATAATCCCCTTATTGCCCCCTATCCACATACCAAGTTTCATAAACCTAGCTGGGAAACTATTTCAGTTATGTCAGGATCCAGATTTTTTGACGGACAGACTGACCGACAAAAACCGGTAGGGGACTAATGAACCATGTACTTTTTTTATTAGTTGTTCACCATTATATGACATGTATGATCACCTTGATAACCTAGTCAATATTTTGCCCGCCCGGGGGAGCAGCGGGAGACCCAGGGGAATAAGACATTTTCTATTTTTTTTATGTCTAAATTCCCACCCTGGAGACAATGCTTACTGTCTATATCCCTACTGTGGGGCAAAGTTTTTCATTCGGGAATTTTAATAAAAACAAGAATAAATGTATCACTGTCGTCTTTCGTGGTGTAGAAATTCCCAAACCGAAGTCTTTTCCCCAGGACTCGGGTCGATAAGGTCGTCTAATTCCCGCCTGTCGGGAAGATTTGTCTGTCTAATTCCCCCAGTATCCCCGCCGCTCCCCTGGGCGGGCTTTATATTGACTGGTGTACTAGAGGGTATGTTAACAGTGTGTGAGATCTCGACTTCAATACCAGGCCACGATATACCATAGACTTGAAAGTACAAAATGGTACTTGTATATCTTCCTTCCCGTCGCTAAGTACAGTTCGAGGAAACTGCTGGCTCGTGTGGTGTCAGGATGTGACTGGGTAGTCTCCATATAATATGACTGAATTACTGTTGGTTGGGGCTTAAAACAATATTTTTTTTAAAAGTTGAAAACCGTATCACCCAAGCAATAGTCTAGAACTATACCCACTGTGCAAGACGTGCTGTCCACTTACTAGTGAATAGTTAACTAGATATAGTTATATAAATATAGTTATTTCTAACAGCAGGGGTACAACTGTGGCATAATACCCAATCCTGAAAGTAAGAGGCAAGTCTGTTTCAGGTGCCATAAGCACCACACTCCACCCAAAACACAGTCCAATTATTATCAAAATTCAGCATGTGAAATTTCAAATGACCATAACTCTTTCAATACTCAGTACTTTTTCATCAAATAACTTTAATTTTCTTTAGAAAACTTCAATCATTCAAGTGCAGCAAATCCTGGTTTCCGGATTATTCCGGAATTGTAGGACCCCTGAAACTACAAGAGGGCTCAAAGGGCCATAGGTCGCTCACCTGTCCTAGTAGTTCATGCACCCCTAATGGTAGCCTCTATTGCATGTACAAAGTTTTCATAGTGTCTTACGCTTTATAATTTACATCAAATTTAGACCCAATGACATATTAAAGTGATTTGACCTTATGACCTAGTTTTTGACCCCGGATGACCCAATATTGAACTTGACCTGGATTTTGTTAAGATGATCATTGTGACCAAGTTTCATAAAGATTAGACCAAAATTGTGACCTCTAGTGACTACACAAGGTTTTTCTATGATTTGACCTTGTCACCTAGTTTTTGACCCTGGATGACCCAATATCGAACTTGACCTAGATTTTGTTGAGATGATCATTGTGACCAAGTTTCATAAAGATTAGGCAAAAAATTGTGACCTCGAGTGACTACACAAGATTTTTCTATGATTTGACCTTTTGACCTAGTTTTTGACCCCAGATGACCCAATATCGAATTTGACCTAGATATTGTTAAGATGATCATTGTGACCAAGTTTCATAAAGATTAGGTCAAAATTGTGACCTCTAGGTCACAAACCACTAAATAAAATTGTTCTTTAGCTCAATGTAAAGTGACAATTTTCAGCCCCAGATCAAAGGGATTCGACCCGATAAAATATCTTTCACATCTATACTATGAATACATAAGACAGGGGTCTTTCTTTATGACTGGCCCTCATATACCCAACTCAACATTATGTCCAATATTTTAAACAAGCCGAATACAATCATTTAATTTGTACTGCACACTTCCAGACAATATAATATTATACATAAAAAATACAACTTTTATCAATACACGTACACAATGTCGCCTGTGTCGAGCATAGAATGTTCACAAAATGCGTAAAACCCGGTTTGACGACATAATCCTGCACAGACAGAAACTAGAAAACGGCCTTCGATAAAGAAGAGAAATCATTATTTACACACGATCTCAGGATATTAGTACGACGATTTGATAGTGGGACATATTTTTTGCAACTTACCGCCACCTATATGTTTCTGTTCCGCTTAAATAGACGATAATCCGAGTTCAGGGAGAACTGATATTCAATTTCTAATATTTACATTCATTTCGACCATTGTAGTATCACGTGACGAATCATGTGACAATATAGAAAATGATTGGTGTTCGGGTAATACCATGCAACTCTTCAGCCAATCAAATTACTCGTAACAAAAGCCGTGCTGTCACTGTCAAAATGGCAAAAGTCGGCGAATTGTTTTCAGTCAATGTTGTTGAATTGCTGCTTTCGTCTAGCTCAGCTGTACAGAAACGGACGAGTGTCAGTGAGTTAATCCAAATATGTTCCTCTACCAAATCGTCATACTAATTTCCTGAGATCGTGTGTAAATAATGATTTCTCTTCTTTATCGAAGGCCGTTTTCTAGTTTCTGTCTGTGCAGGGTTATGTCGTCAAACCGGGTTTTACGCATTTTGTGACCATTCTATGCTCGCCACAGGCGACATTGTGTACGTGTATTGATAAAAGTTGTGTTTTTTATGTATAATATTATATTGTCTTGAAGTGTGCAGTACAAATTAAATGATTGTATTCGGCTTGTTTAAATATTGGACATAATGTTGAGTTGGGTATATGAGGGCCAGTCATAAAGAAAGACCCCTGTCTTATGTATTCATAGTATAGATGTGAAAGATATTTTTATCGGGTCGAATCCCTTTGCCCCAGATAATATCATGTTAAAGTCTATGGCCAGTTCTTAGACCTATATCATTGAAAAGCAGTATGTTGCAGCTACAAATAAGACCAAAAAAACAGGGGGTCATGTTTAATATAAGAAAGATTTTGTTCGTCAAAGGCGGTAGACAAATTTTTACAGACGCGCGGACCGATCCAATGTGGGTTTTACCCTACTCTACTTTCGCTTTGTCAAATATGCCAAAATCTCAAAATATTCAGAATGAAACACATTCACTCATTCAACTACATGTATACAATACCTTTAAACTCAATAAGATGATTCCAGTTCCATTTTGTCAAGGCATATCACCATTTCCAACCAAACAGAAGTTTCCGTAAGGACTATTTGAGTGTATCCATTTTGGGTCGCGTATGCATTTAGTGGTTTATAACCTCTAGGGACTACACAAGATTTTTCTATGATTTGACCTTGTAACCTAGTTTTTGACCCCGGATGACCCAATATAGAACTTGACCTAGATTTTGTTGAGATGATCATTGTGACCAAGTTTCATAAAGATTAGGTCAAAATTGTGATATTGAGTGACTACGCAAGGTTTTTCTATGATTCGACCTTGTGACCTAGTTTTTGACCCTGGATGACCCAATATCAAACTTGACCTAGATTTTATACAGATAATTATTGTGACCAAGTTTTATAAAGATTAGGCCAAAATTGTGACCTCTAGTGACTACACAAGAATTTTCAATACCTTTAAACTCAATAAGATGATTCCAGTTCCATTTTGTCAAGGCATATCACCATTTCCAAGCAAACAGAAGTTTCTGTAAGGACTATTTGAGTGTATCCGATTTTGGGTCGCGTATGCATTTAGTGGTTTATAACCTCTAGGGACTACACAAGATTTTTCTATGATTTGACCTTGTAACCTAGTTTTTGACACCGGATGACCCAATATCGAACTTGACCTAGATTTTGTTGATATGATCACTGTGACCAAGTTTCATAAAGATTAGGCCAAAATTGTGACCTCTAGTGACTACACAAGGTTTTTCTATGATTTGACCTAGTGACCTAGTTTTTGACCCCGGATGACCCAATATCGAACTTGACCTAGATTTTGTTGAGATGATCATTGTGACCAAGTTTTATAATGATTAAGCTAAAACTGGGACCTCTAGTGTCTACACAAGTAATTGTGGACGGACGAAGGGTGATCACAAAAGCTCACTCTGTCACTTTGTGACAGGTGAGCTAATAAACTGTCACTATTTGATGGAAGGGGGAAGGTAATACTTACATCCGAGATTAGTACAGATTTCAGAAATCCAGGTAACATGGAGGTGAACACTTGCGGTCCTTGAGCCGGGAATGCACGGAACACAAGCTCTACGACCTTCAGTACCAGAATCACACCTTCAGTACGAAGATCTGACACCAAGGAAGACAAAGATTTCACCAAATCATTAGCATAACGCTGAAATTTACAATAAATATTATTAATTTCATTGTAATAAGGAAGAGCACATGATAGCAAAGACAAAATAGACAAGAGAGCCCAAAGAGCCCCTAGATCACTCACCTGTAGAACTTCACCTAGACATTTTGTTGAGATGATAATTGTGACTGAGTTTCATACAGATTAGGTCAAAATTGTGACCTCTAGTGACAACACAATATTTTTCTATTTTTGACCTAGTGACCTAGTTTTTGACCTGGTTTTATATGATTTGACCTTGTCACCTAGTTTTTGACCCCGGATGACAAAATATGTGCAAACTTCGTACTAATCACACAGAAAAATATTGTAACAGAAAAATTAACATACCTCCATAAATTCATTAGGGCCCAGCAGTATATATTCTTCAATCACTTTTAAACAAATCCGTAAATTTTCAGTACTCATTTCTGCAAATAAAACGTGAATTATACAAAGTATAGTATCAATATGACAAAAATATTGGTCTAGGACTAACCTACCACCGAGCAAATCAGAAAGAACAAGAAAGAACCCCAATAACAGGGCTCGACACTAACACTGGTCCGCTGGTCCGAGACCAGTGAAAATCCAGAAGGACCAGTGGAAATTCTGGAGGACAAGTAACTGTCCTATTTACAAATTGGGCGCTTTTGCCCTGTCGGACCAGTGGCCAAAATATTTAGTGTCTAGCCCTGATTAAAATCCACAAGAGCTGTTCTCAAACAGTGCGCACTATATTCAGGGGTTCCACTAGCTTCTGAATCTGAAGGGTCATTTTGATACTTTTGACTAATTTTCACCATTTTGTAGTCAAAATACCCATGATTTTAAGAGAAGATGACCCTTCAAACCAAAATCTTGGGGTCAAAACGTGGCTTTTGAGGAAACTTCAAGGATCAAAACCCCCAACTCCCGAATCAAAAGGAATCCCTGACTATTCTCAGTGCCATGCATTGATAGTACAATAAAGGCAATATATATTCAAAACAAGACTGCGTTCAATAAACGCTTATGCCCCCTGTGGAAGCCTTGTCCATAAATAAGTCTAAGTCCAAAATTAGGTCAAGGTCAAAATGGGGTCAGGTGATACAGGTGCGTGGAGAGTGTTCATATACAACATCCATGCAAGTATGAAAGCTTTGTAGCAAGCCATATTAATGCTAGAAGAAACGGTCAATTTGGGTTAACCAGGACGGACGAACGGACGGACGAACGAACGGACAGGTGAATCACTATATGCCTCCCGATCTATCGATACGGGGGCATAACAAAAAGTTTGATAAATGCAGCATTATCTTCTTCTGTGTTACACGGGTAGAGGTTGGGGTCATGAGGCTGAACGAGTATGCTAAATATCAAAGCAAAAACTTTATTACCTAACAAACTGGCCATGTTTATGTACAATGCTAGGAGAGCTGGTGTAACTTTCTCAGCATTGATGAGTGTGGTATGCCACAATTCTAAGCCATCATCCATCAAGTATATATGCTCCGGCTTCGTAGTGTCCGTACTTAATGCTATCACAGGTAACAGAAACTCGTACATTGTAGAACTCAATGTACCAAAACTCTGAAATCATATACACACATTATTATATAACACATAGATCATGCACCACATAACATGTATCATAATAATAATTATAAACTTGTTGGAAGGAAAAAAATACAAAATCTGAATTGTTGACTTACAGGCCAACAGGGTTCAGACCCTTTTTTATCAAGCTCTCGTCACTTTTCATGAAAATGTTCCGGTTTCTAAGACGTATCTATACATTCAGACAGTGAACAACCATAAAAACAAAATCATTCTGCACCAATTTTTGTGACAGATTATTTCACATTACAGGGAATGTCCAGCTCCTAGAACTCCTAAGGCATGAAATCCACACTCCCTAGACCCCAATATTACCAACCCAAATGCCATCTTGATCTTATCCTTTATATTATTTTACTCACGAAATTTTTATTTACTGTAAACTAATTATTTTTCGTGAGAGATAATTTTTGTTGATTTGTGGTTGAACTTTACAGCAGATCTAATCACCACTATAAATCAACATACAATTTAGAGAACAAACCTAGGGCACCTCCTTCATGGTTTGCAATACACTTATTTACAACATTGCAAAATCGTATTCTACACAAAGCCACAAAACCTAATGCCCACAAAAATCAGTGATTTTACAGTAGTGATGGATAGTCATACCTGAACAAGATGTATTAAGGTGGTAAGTACCTGAACAAGATGTATTAAGGTGGTAAGTACCTGAACAAGATGTATTAAGGTGGTAAGTACCTGAACAAGATGTATTAAGGTGGTAAGTACCTGAACAAGATGTATTAAGGTGGTAAGTATTGCACATTTCAACATATTATGATCCTTTGACTCCTCCCACAATGCCGGTAGATAGGACACCAGTGACGTAGCGTACGGACGTATCTGTACACCAACACGTTCTATCACAAATGATACAACATGTAACACTTGCATCTGTCAATAAATAAAAAACAATATTACACTGTATAAGTGTTTATTTCCAAACGACGAAAAGTTAGAGAATTTTGAACTTAGTCTCCAGAAATATTAATAATTTTTATTTCTTCGTAGCTTTCTTTGTAAGCCTAAGTTTCCATAGAGGAAACATTAGCAATTTTCGTAAATTTGCAAAATTCACTAACATTTTCACATTGCTAACTTAAACCACTTAATACAGCATAGAGGAAATTAGTTGATTTTGGTCTAAGAACAAATTTTATTTGACAGAAAACTGTATTTCTATGTTTGGCATTTCTGTTGCTGTATAGCACTGGACAAAGTTTTTATCTCCAGTTTACCAGTTTAATAATAGTTATCGAATTACTTCCTGTCTGGCATGAAGGGCTAAATTCGATTGCTGTATAGCACAGGACAAAGTTTTTATCTCCAGTTTAATAATAGTTATCGAATTACTTCCTGTCTGGCATGAAGGGCTAAATTTGATTGCTGTATAGCACTGGACAAAGTTTTTATCTCCAGTTTACCAGTTTAATAATAGTTATCAAATTACATCCTGCCTGGCATGAAGGGCTAAATTTGAGCTAACCATACAATATTAAAGGCACTGTCAAAGTTATTATAGTGGCTACATAATTGTATATATTGTTTATATGTATTGTAATGTGCATGGGCCGGTGGCCGTATATGTCGCAAATAAACTTGTATAAACTTGTATAGTGGTATTGTACTTGTGGTTTTTCATTTAAAGATATGTACCTTTGAATCACATTCTTGGACCTCTTGTAAGAGTTGAAACAGTAGAGAGAATACTACCTCCAGAAACTGCAACAAACAATATGTACAAATGAACTGATAACAAGACTGTGTTCAATAAACGCTTATGCCCCCTGTGGAAGCCTTGTCCATAAACAAGTCTAAGTCCAAAATTAGGTCAAGGTGAAGGTCAAAATGGGGTTAGGTGAAACAGGCATGTGAAGAGTGTTCATATACAACATCCATGCAAGTATGGAAGTTTTGTAGCAAGCCATATTAATGCTAGAAGAAACGGTCAATTTGGGTTAACCGGACAGACGAATGAACGAACAAACGAACAGGTGAATCACTATGTGCCTCCCAATCTATCGATACGGGGGCATAAAAATATATACAGTACACATAATTATTATATTAGTTCACAGAATTTATTCTTACCATTCTTATTTGGCCAATTAGGCAGGGATAAAAACGAATGGCCACGCAACACGACTGTCTCAAAACGAAAGCAAAAAATAAATTCTAGAAGTTGATTTGTAATGTCAAAGTCCTACTTAGTAAAGTAAGATGCAAAAAATACTTAATATGTTTATGTATGTAGATTCAGAAATAAATATTGTGCAATATGCAGTGAAGGATACATCAACAGTTAAGACAGGCATGTACTCCACATGTGGAGATGTTGTTAGTTGGTAGCGGTTAAAGGGACTGCCTCACGTTTTGGTGTATTGCAAAAATAAAATTAAATTGACAAATATTCATGTAATTTTGGTATAGTTTCCTGTATATGCCATAAACAACCACACTGACATAAAAATAACTTGGGAAACATCAGCATTTTGTAGTTATTTAGCATTTTTACACCCAAAATTCTATAGGGTATTAATACCCTATAGAATTAGCACTACTCTTACTAAAATTGCCTGAAATTTGTTTCCATTCGATGAAAACAAATGGCGAAACAAACGGAATACCTCACAGATGTTTCGGCTTTAGTTTGATGAAGTTACAGTTTGATCATGTGTGAATTACATTACTCACAGAACATTTTGGAAGGAAACGCTGCAATATTTTCAAACAGAAAACTACTGAGTGCCAAATATCAAGAGTGATTTAAATTGCTTATGCCATAAATCTTTCATTAAGCAACCACCAGTGACTTTCTATTATATAAATACTTGGTTAGGTAGGAAAATTACGTCATACAAAATATTTAGCCCAATCTGTGAGGCAGCACCTTTAATATTAAAATCCACGAAAACTGGTTAGAAAACTTGATGGCTCAATATTGCTCGCTTGAGTGCCATATCCCTATGTAAACATGTACAAAGTGTGAACTATAGGGAAAGGTGAATATTACTCTTACCCTAGAACAAGAGTTAAAACACAATTGACAGACAAAGGTAGATCCCAAAAGGTGACTTTGTCTGTTCTGAGTGCCATTAGCACACATCTATACACCAAAATTCTGCTTCAAACATTCTATTATTGTTAAAATTCAGCTCATGAAACTTCAAGTGACCATAACTTTGTAAATTATAAGAATTTTTTCATTAAATAACTTTGATTTTCTGCAGAAAAGTGCAGCAAATCTGGAATTCCGGATTATTCTGGAATTGAAGGACCCCTGATACATGTATAGCAAACAGGCCCCGATCTCCCGAAGCATCTCATTCTGAGTCGAGATTATTCTCAAATATTGCCATGTGTCTTTGAGATAATTTCCATGGGAGGCCAGTCTTAAAGTTGGCACCACAAAACAGATACAATGTTCTGAGTTAACTACATTCAAATTTTTTAACACAAACTTAAGAATGATCTCAAATTCGTACTCTTGACTTGAGCAAAATCTCAATTTGAGTTGAGATTTCTACTTGAGATGCTTCGGGAGACTGGGGCCTGTTAGGTACTTACAGGTAAGAATTGTTCTACTTTGAACTCAAAGTCATCTACAGGTAGACTAGGTTAAGGATACTCAAACATTGACAAATGTAGAATTTTGTTTACTTTCAAAAAAGTATTGTTGATTTGATTCAAGTATTTTTAAACAAATCCCGTTGATCTGTTTTCAAACATCAAATAGTTAACAGAATTCTCCTGACAAAGACCTTGTAGGTCGAAATATTGAGTAAAAAGAGTGAATTATCAACAAATGTAACTGTGATCCCCTATAAGGGATATTTTACAACTAGGGTTATCAATGTGTGGAATAAATATGTAATGTCACTAGCCAAATTAAAGATCCTGAAAATCAAACACAGCCGACAATTTTTGCCAAACAAGAGGCCTTCAACAACATTGTTTCCATACTTAACTCATATTGAATACAGTCCTTCAGAGCAGATTAAATGGACCATAACTTGGCCATTTCTTGAGATATTTTAATAAATAACTTTTAATTTTTGTCAGAAATCAAAGGTCTTTGTGGATAGATAAATCAGGATTATAGTCAATGACAACGTATCGTAGGTCCATTAATATCAATAGATGGTGGTGGCTATCACAATAACAAACGAATGAAAGAAGCAACCAAGAAAACACATTTTACTGAAAACGCATCGTAGATCCATTGATATCAATATAGAAGATAAAAGGATATATAAAAATCATATATGAACCAACACTCGGCATGAGTGGGATTCGAACCCACGACCCCAACATATACGATTTTTAAATATTAAATGGAAAGCTACTGTCACAGGCATTCATAAAAGCAAAGTGGCATGTGTGTCTGTGAGGCAAATAAGTAGTTAAAATGATCAGAGATAAAAGGATATCTAGTTTGAGAGTGTTTGCCGCTTCAAGTCGTACCACCAAATCCTCGCTGGGTTGTAATAATGGACATATAGCTTGATAGAGGGCCGGTCGTAACGAGGAAGATAACTTCACCCCCACCCACTGTCCACACAACCATATCACACGGCGTCTAATTATCCTGTAACTGGAAAATAATAACATATCACACGGCGTCTAATTATCCTGTAACTGGAAAATAATAACATATCACACGTCGTCTAAGTATCCTGTAACTGGAAAATAATCAATTATCATAATAATTCTACCTTATCTAACCCATATTTCATAGAGACAAACATTGTGACCAAGTTAAAAAAGATTAAGTGAAAATTATGACCTCTAGAGTGTTTCGTTTGACACCAACAGTCACGTTAACAGTCAATTTACGATATCCTGGGGTCCTACCGAGACATAATGCTAAATCTAGAAAATAATACTTCTTTCCCCGACATTTTTTAGCAAAATTAACCAAAGGGCAAAGTGTTATAGAAGTCCCGATATTTCTCGACTGAATAATTTCTCTCACTATTTTACGATCCCGTGGTTATTTTGTAAATACAAGCACTACAAATGATGTAAGGACTACGTTGTTATAATTATGGATACTTACTTATTGTGTGTAATCTTCAATTCCTCTAACAAATGGTTAGAGAACCACTGATTACCCTCACTATTTTATGATCCCATGGTTATTTTGTAAATACAAGCACTACAAATGATGTAAGGACTACGTTGTTATAATTATGGATACTTACTTATTGTGTGTAACCTTCAATTCCTCTAACAAATGGTTAGAGAACCACTGATTACCCTCACTGTTTTATGATCTCATGGTCATTTTGTAAGAACAAGTACGACGAAATTAAATGATGTAAGGACAAAACACATTATTATAATTGTGGATACCTACTTATTGTGTGTAACCTTCAATTCCTCTAACAAATGGTTGGAGAACCACTGATCAAAGTCAATATCATCAAACAGGTCAAAGGCAGCTATTCCTACAGCGTTATATACTGAAACAAATTCAGATAATGTGATAAATTCAAATACTTTGTGTCATTGGAGGGCAAAGAAACTGATTTTTATTTCGTTATTTTTTATCATGATGAAGATGGAATGCCAAAAGATTGATAAATAAATATTATTAGCACACATGTACTAACATACAAGTATACTTAACAGGGCTACAGATAAGGTTTTAGTCAATTGGGTATTTTAACCCAGAGTTTCAATTTTGATTAGGTTTTGACAAATTTTAATTGTGTATTTAATAAAACTGAAAGGGTAAATAAGCTTTAATGTACTGTTTTGCTCTTTAACATCCTTTTCTATTTGAGTATTTCAGATTGTCTTTGATTTTTCTTACTCTCTCCTCTCAAGATCTATTGGGTTTTTAAGAAAATTGATTGGGTAATTACCCCAATATGCAGCTTATCTGTAGCTCTGAATACTATCATCAGCATTGAATCATGATTTATTGTATTTGTGGAAAAATCAGGGGTTCTACTGAGGCATAATGTCCAATCCTGAATATAAGACGCAAATCTGTTTCGAATGCCATTAGCACACATATCTACACCAAAACTCAGGTTCAAACATAGTTCTATTGTCAACATTTAGCATATAATATTTCAAATGACCATAACTCAGTCAATACTTGGTATTTTTTTATCAAATAACTTTTATTTTCTGCAGAGAAGTTCATTCTTTCTATTGCAGCAAATCCGGAATTCCGGATTAATCCGGAATAATAGGACCCCTGAATAATACTTGGGTCGAGCAATACATGGTATAACACAAGGAACACGACCATTTAGTGTTGGTAATACAGCTACCGTACTACTACATTTAGTGTTGGTAATACAGCTACCGTACTACTACATTTAGTGTTGGTAATACAGCTACCGTACTACTGTAACAGTCAGGGGTTCTATAGGGGCATAATGTCCAATCCTGAATATAAGACGCAAATCTGTTTCGAATGCCATTAGCACACATATCTACACCAAAACTCAGTTTTAAACATAGTTCTATTGACAAAATTTAGCATATAAAATAACTCAGTCAATACTTGGTATTTTTTTTATCAAATAAATTTAATTTTCTGCAGAAAAGTTCATTCTTTCTATTGCAGCAAATCCGGAATAATTTGATCCCTGACCAGTAACTATTACAAATGTAACAGGACTGCTAAAAGCTTAAAAACAATATAAATGTTAAGGTTATACCTGCATCCTTTCTAAGGATACCCATCATGTTCTCTACCTCACACGGACCTTGTATATCACCCACCATCTTAATCAGTACGGTACACAATGAAAGACGATACTCCTTGAACAAACTGATAAACAATGTCTCCGTACATGGCTGCAATATAATCGTTATCTTACAAATTATTACAAAAAAAACACAAAAATGTATATCTTCCACAGGTAACTGTATATTATTGCAGATAAAGAGTATTTTATATATATTTTTTTTTTTTACTCTTTATCAATGGTACAGCTACCTGTGATCTCTCCCACAGGGAACTGTAACTCCCGCACAGATCATCTGACCTACAATTCCTGACAATATGCACACATAGGCTTGGTACCAATAATTCATTTGAAGTTTCATTGAAATCCTACCAATGGTTAAGGAGAACAAGTGCAGACAAATTGTGACATCAATCCAGGGGGTCCGTTGCCTAAGCAAAGTGCTACTGAGCGCCTTTATTCAGTTACCTTCCGTTCAATTAAATATAAAAGACAAGGATTATCTCCCGTAAAAAGCGCTATGTAGCGCTCTTGCATGTTAACACCCAGCAAAATATCAATATGTCCCCACTACATGTATGAGACAACATCCTGTGGAGGAATATTGATATTGTTTTCAAATTTTCATGCAAAGGTCACAAATTCAGGGCACTGTCCACTGACCCACAGCTCTGATAACTTTTTAATGAAACAACATGGATTAAAGGAATCTGAAAGAGTATCAAAATAGACCACAATGTTTATGAGATGTTGCTTGAATGAATGGCTGATAATGAACCAGTCAATATTTTGCCCGCCCGGAGGAGCGGCAGGCGACCCAGGGGGAATTAGACATTTTCATTTTTTTTAATGTATAAATTCCCGACCTGGAGACAATGCTTACTGTCTATATCCCCACCCTGGGGCATAGTTTTTCATCTGGGTATTTTAATACAAATTAAAGTATCACTGTCGTCTTTCGTGGTGTAGAAATTCCCAGACCAAAGTCTATTCACCGGGACTTGGATTGGATAAGGTCATCTAATTCCCCCTCCCTTCTCCCAGGCGGGCATACTATTGACTGGTGCATAAGAGAAGGACAACAGACAGAAGTGATTAAAGTAGCATGAGCTACCATATTAGAGTGGTTCTCCAGGAAAAACAGGATTAGTGACAAAATTATGAAAATCATGATAATATGACGTTAGAAAGACAAGACTTCTATTACCTATAATAATTACAATAACAAGAGATGTTTGTAAAACATTTATGCCCAAATGGCAGCCCAATAGTCAGAAATGGTAAAGGCCACAGTGACCTTGACAATTGACGTCAAAATCAATAGGGGTCATCTACTGTTGATGACAAACCTCAATGTAAAGTTTGAGTATCCTAGGGCAAAGCGTTCGCGACTTGTTGAACCGAAAGCATTTAGTCTACCGACTGACCTACAGACTGACCAACCGACATGTGTAAAGCAATATACCCTCTTCAAAGATGGGGGCATAATTACTTTTTTATACGAAGGGACCAAAATGGCAAACACTGTCCAACTTGTGCAAGTATCCTATATCAGGGTGAACAAAAAATATCACTGAATGTGATGAATACCCCCAGAAACTGCTTGACACAGTCACATATGCATATCTAGACTTGGTACTGATCATGCATGCAAAATTTCTTTGAAATCCGACCATTGATTACAGAGAACTAGTGCGGACAAAATTTATAAGTGTAAAAAAAACCAAAGGGCTATAACTACCTTAAAATTGATCCGACCAACCTGTGCTAACGATATGCACAACTAGACTTGGTACTGATCATTCATACCAAGTTTCGTTAAAATCCGACCAATGGTGACAGAGAAAAAGCGCGGACAAAATTTATAAGTGTAAAAAAAAACAAAGGGCCATAACTACCTTAAAATTAATCCGACCAACGTGTGCCAACAATATGCACAACTAGACTTGGTACTGATCATTCATACCTAGTTTCGTTAAAATCCGACCAATGGTGACAGAGAAATAGCGCGGACAAAATTTATAAGTGTAAAAAAAACAAAGGGCCATAACTACCTTAAAATTGATCCGACCAATGTGTGCCGACGATATGCATAACTAGACTTGGTACTGATCATTCATACCAAGTTTCGTTAAAATCCGACTAATGGTGACAGAGAAATAGCGCGGACAAAATTATACGGACCAACCGACCAACAGACCAACCAACCAACCAACCAACCATCCTCAAGCATGACTCCAATATAGCCCCCATATACTATGTATCTGATGGTATAATAAATTGATCTGATAGCTTGAAGTTCTTGCAACTCTCGACTCCAACAGGTGGAGTATTGTGCAATATCTTTATCTCTATGCAAAAAACATGTGGAGCTAAAATAATTTTTCCTGAGTGTCAACAAATTGAAATATAAGTCCAACACAGTCATGTATCTGACTCAAAAATTACCTCTTTCATGCAGCTTTTTTATGTATTCTGTAACCTTTACTATATTCAGCTAGTCTAGCCAATTTAAAATGAGGGTCACATGTTTCTTTTTGTACTTTAAACAGATAAAATCTTAATTGCCTAGTATACTGAGTGTCAAGTTAGACACAAAACCCATGAAATGCATAATTATATCATACCATAAATTGAACGACAATCCTTTTTATAAACCCAAACAGAAATACATGTACCATGTAAACAGGTAAAGATTACACCATGTTTAAACTTTAATCAATATCTCTTAATAGAGGATAAGGTTACATGTTTAAATACAATCATTTTAGCTACAGCTACTGTAAACCTAGAAATTATTTCGCGCGATTTAGTTTCGCGGAGTTCGCGAATGGTAGAATTTCGGGAAATTAAGTCGCCGCGAAAGTGCTAAAACATTAATATGGACACTGCAGGAAACTTAAAAACGCGAACATTTGTAGTCGCGAATAAGCCAACGATTAGCAAAACGCGAAGTGAGTACTTGCGAAAGTCAATTGGCTTACAGTATATTGCATTATGACATGAGTCACATGATATAACATAATAGATTTCTTCAAAATTCTACTGGAGTATAAAGATTTACATAAAGGTGGCATAATTAACATAATTTTTGCCAACTGTCAACAGCCGGAAGCAACTGTCAACAGCAGGAAGCAACTGTCAACAGCCGGAAGCAACTGTCAACAGCCGGAAGCAACTGTCAACAGCCGGAAGCAACTGTCAACAGCAGGAAGCAACTGTCAACAACAGGTAAACACTTTTAACAGCAGGTAAACACTGTCAACAGCAGGTAAACACTGTCAACAGCAGGAAGCAACTGTCAACAGCTGGAAGCAACTGTCAACAGCAGGTAGCAACGGTCAACAGCCGGAAGCAACTGTCAACAGCAGAGCAGGTAAACACTTTTATAATTATGTGTTTAGTGAAATCTTCAAGGTTATTTATTATATAAATACTTGTTAAGCCTTTTAGATAAATTAAATATTTTATACTTTTATCAATCTTCTTTAACATACATATATGGATGAAGATACTGTTGACTTAACCAGTTTTCCAGGTATCTGATTTTATTACCAACCTACTCACTAACATACTTAACAGGGGCGTAGCTTGGTCTAAACAAATGTGTAGGCCATAGTATTTTAGGGGGGCCGGGTGTGTGCTCCCGCACAAATATTTAAATTTCTATATCGTTGCAAGTGCATCGGATTCCTTAGTAGTTTTCAGACTATAAAACAAGAATAATTATGACTTGTTCTTGTCACTAAAATGAATGAAAAGTAGAACCAATATTGATTTTTACATCCTTATTGTAAAGTAGATCCAATATTGATTTTTACATCCTTATTGTAAAGTAGATCCAATATTGATTTTTACATCCTTATTGTAAAGTAGATACAATATTGATTTTTACATCCTTATTGTAAAGTAGATCCAATATTGACTTTTACATCCTTATTGTAAAGTAGATCCAATATTGACTTTTACATCCTTATTGTAGGGGGTCTGGAGGACATTCTCTGCCGGAATAAGCTTAAACTATAATCTGTTTTATGTGTTCTCTGGGCTGTTTTAGAGTAAAACTCGAGCTCAGTCCAGTTGAGTTCAACACTCCTGTAGTCCATATACCCCCATTGTTTTTACTACATCTGTGAAACAGTGTAGGCCGCGGCCTACATGGCCTATAGGAAGCTACGCCTCTGGCTGCAGTCAAATTGTAGAGAAATATGAATTACTTAATAACATTGGAACCTAGTATGATGACAAAATAGCATTACTTTAAATTTTATGAAATCTGGTACTATTTTTTTCAGGGGGAACATACACACATACTGAAAATGGCATCAAGGAACCAAGAATCTGAGATACTTGATTTACAACACAATGTAGGTAACATAAAAAGAAATGCTGAAGACCTTGAGAATAGAGTCAAAGTGCTAGAAAATGACATAGTGAAATATGAACGTGAACTATTACAAAGATTTCACTATGAAAAAGAATTCTACGATTTGAGAAAAGTTTTAACAGACAAAGAAAATGAACTTTCAGCTTTAAAGAGTGTGTTAGCTAACACAGAAAGTGAAAAACAAGATCTCACTAAGGAGGTAGAAAAATTGAAAATTGATAGAGTCACATTTGGCGTAGTAGGGGGCTTAATTGGGGTTATGTTAACATTTGTATTAGTGGCATCATCTATTAAAAAACAACCACGATAAACATCTGATGTTGGAAATTATAACTTTTCGGAGCATAAAATTCTAGTAATTTCATGTTAATGTTGTAGGGTAAGGATGTTTTGATTTTTGTTCCTATTAAACCTTGTACATCATATTCTTTATACATTCCTCTCATCAAAACACAAGAAATCAGCTGTTAAATTCTGCTAATAAAATGTTTGATAAATCAAGTTAGTATCTCAAGTCTTGGTATACCATCACACTCCTTGTATATGAACTATGTATTAAGGCTGTTAGTTGTATTGTAGCAAGGCCTCAACAAATCTACTCGTCCGCTCATCCTGCAAATTTGTTTTCTTCTTTATTTATATAGCAGGACGAGTAAGATTTTGGGGTTTTCTTCTTTGTCTATATTGCAGGACAAGTGCTTTAAAAATATTAGTGGAGGCCTGGTAGCAATTTTTGATGATTCCCTAAGCAAACTTCTTTAAAACGAACCAAGAAGCCGAATTTCTATTTTTGACACCTTGCTTCTGAAATTGACATTGTGACAGAGTAGAGAATGATCTGCCTTGTTGTTTGTTGAATGTGTTTGGCTAAGGCTTTTAAGCTAAACCATTGGACCATGTGATTAAAACTTACTGTTACAAAAGATGTTTGTAAAACACATATGACCAAATGGCAGCCAAATAGTCAGAAATGGTGAAGGTCGCAGTGACCTTGACCTTTGACCTACTGACCTCAAAATCAATAGGGATCATTTACTCTTGCTGACCAACCTGCATGTACAGTTTGAAGATCCTAGGTCAAAGCGTTCTTGAGTTCTTGAATGGCAACCATTTTATACGACTGACGGACCGACATACTGACCGACAGACCGACATGTGCAAAGCATTATACCCCCTCATCAAAGATGGGGGGCATAATTATAATATTATTACTATAATAATGTAACTAAGCCCGGTTTTACTGGAGAACAGCTCTTTACATGTATATTGTACTTACCCTCAACGAGTACTTGTACGTATCACCAACTTCTTCTTGACCTGAAAGTATTGGTAAACTAGAAGTGTTTTTGACACAAAAAATATGTTTCTCCCACAATTTGACAAAGGTCCATAATCAGGATTCCCACAAATAATCTGACTCAAAAGTTCCTGACTTTTTCTGATTGTTCCCAATAAAAATAGAGAAAATGAAGTTATATTAGCTTTATATGGAACAAAAACGTTTAAGTTTTTAGTTCTAGGACTGATGATTGACATAAAGGTATTATAATTTAGAACTGTCCAGAGCCAGCATAGAAATTGAATTTTTTTTTCAGTTTTTGTTTTTTCTACATAGGACTTTCCCCTGACCTTGAACAATTTATATTTTTCCCTGCCTTTTCCAAGACCGTTGGAACCCTGATAATGCCAGCAAAAATCATCCAACCTGAAATTCCCGACAATATGCACAACTAGGCTTGATGACAAGTCTTCTTGTGAAATTTCATTGAAATCCGACCTATATAGGAGAAACTTTGCAACATCCATGCCACACAAAATCAATATGTTCCCCCCCCCATATATGTGCAGTATATCTGCAATATAGACAAAGAAGAAAACCCCAAAATCTTACTTGTCCTGCTATATAAATAAATAAGGAAGATATTGAGGACGAGCGGACTCATTGAGGCCTGATGTGGGAGACAAAAATACATGTAATATGATTATAACTTCAACATTCTTGAAGCACTCTCAGTAACAGACAACAATAGTGGTCAAAGTCTACATTTTTCCTGTCCCATTTTCATCGATTTTCAACAGAAATGTTTAATGTCAGCATTTATAACTAAATAATGTTTTTTAACAATATTCAGAAACAGCAGATAATAAAACACAAGCCAATTTGTGCAGTAAACTTCACTTACAGAATTCCTCAGGATCTGAATCCCACGTGGAAAGATCCTCGTGATTGAGGAGGAAATACTGTGACACGATCCTTTGACAGATCTCTTGTAACGTGTTGTAAGTAAAAAATGACGTCTTTATTTTATGTGCCTGTAATTTCACATTGTCAGGATCTGAAATATAATATAACCATGACTACACACGTGGTGAAATAAAATTTGGTATTTCAACAAAAATCGACAAATTTTCTGTTTATTATATGCTTCAATTTCTCGTATAATGGTACAGTAAATGGATTAATTGGAAAAATGAAGATGACACTAGAACGTCACAATTATGGCACCATAATGACATTACACATTACTTTGAAGCCTGGCGTCTTTGATGTTACATTACTATTTCTGTATGGTAATGGAACCAGCGTCTAAAACAGTGAAAATAACAAAATGCTATTTTCGCTGGTAAATCTCTATAATCAGGGGTTCTACTGAGGCATAATGCCCAATCCTGAAAATGAGTCACAAGTCTATTTCGGGTGCCATTAGCACACATCCGTTCATCATAACTAGGTTTCAAATATTGTTTTATTGTTATAATTCAGTTTATGGAACTTCAAATGACTATAACTTTGTCAATTCTTTGAATTTTTTCATCAAATAACTTTCATTTTGTGCAGAAAATATCATTCTTTCCAATGCAGCAAATCCAGATTTCTGGATTATTCCGGAAATGTAGAACCCCTGTATAATCAATCGATGGCAAATAAATAAATAATTACCTGTCTCGTGCTTGCCAGGTCGGTATGTCTCACATAATAAGATATTTTTCATCAAATTAAAGCAATTTACAGTGAATCTCTCATACAACAAACCTGTAATAATAAACACAATTAGGTCAATAATAAATTATATAGTCAGGTCTCGATACATTGACAAAGTTTGTTCCCAAGTAAAATGCTGTTGTAACGAATATGTCAGTATACTGAATTGATACGAAAGGTGTTTCATACACATTGTCCCTATAAAATGACGTCATTATAATTATGACATTGTCAGTACATGGTGTCGTTCAATCTTTATTTTTCCATAGTGGAACAAATTGATTTTTTAAGTTCAGTGGGATAGGACGCAAAATGAAACTATGTTAAAGTCCCATTATGCCTCAAATGGTTATTTTCTTAAAGCATTTATGTGGCAACCTATCTGCAAAATAATGCAATTTGAGCACTTTAGTTAAGTCCCAAAGTAGGAAAATGCCATAAGATGAAAAAAAGAAATAAAGTCGCCAGTGGGTTTGTAAAAAATAGCGAAATGAAAAACAATAAATGCATAATTTAAAGTCTAAGGGGAGCAACTCTTGCAAAATTAGTATTTTGTCATCCATACATTTTACTAAATGGGATTTTTGGCTTACTAGTTCAACAGATATAGCTGACATTATGTGGTCAATTATAGGTCATTTGTGAAAAACATCCTAATTCTTTGTAATACTATGTAGTCTATTTATTTGATGAACTAGAAACAAGTTTTGGGAGAGATAAAGTGACTTTAAGGCCAGGACCAAGTTAATATTTTAGGACAATATAAAGTTAAACTGATACTTACCAGTATTTGAGAAGTTATATCGGACTACAAACTCCAATGTTCTATGTATAAACTGCATATAACACACTGGATGATGCTCTAAACTGTCCAATAACTGAAAACATTATATAAAGTGTAAAATGTTGATTTGCTTCCAGTATCCTATAACCATTTTTGCCAAACAAGAGACCTTCAACACATTGTTTCCACAATATATTCAGTTTGTATTAAAGAAAATTCTTCAGAGCAGATTAAATTTTACCATAACTTTGCCATTTATAGAGATATCTTCATCAAATAACTTTTATTTTGGTCAGAAGCTATTGCTCTTTCAGGAATGATAATCAGGAAATAATAATGAATGACCTTGCATTACGGGTGTTAACTTCAAAGGACAAGGTTCACTAATGGCTTAATTTTGGCCTTATGAATTTTCAAAAAATAAAAATGCATGTTCCTATAAATCTGTCCTAAAAATTAAAATAACTTAACATTTCCTGTGTAAAAAATAAGCATACAACTCCAAATGTCCCTTGTAATTTGTTGACAAAACTGCCAATAATATGACGTACATGTCATGTTTAGCACAAAATGTCATTTTTGGCCATTTTTACGACTATTAATGACGTATATCCTTCCCAAAAACCACGATGACACTCTTGCGACACTTTTATATATTTGCTCTGCAAGTCTTTATATATGTACAAAATATCAAAGTGTCGCAAGAGTGCCATCGTGGTTTTTTGGGAAGGTTTTAAGACATAAAAAGCCATGAAAATAGCTAAAAATGACATTTTTTTGGTAAACTTAACCTATTTCAAGTAGATTTGTTGACATATTACGAGGCAAATTTAGAAAAGTATGCTTAATTTTTTGAAAGACAATGTTAGGCTATTAGAAACATAGGACAGATTTATAGGTAGATGCATTTCTATTTTTCGATAAAACTCAGGGCCAAATTAAGCCCTAAATGAACCTTGTCCTTTATAAATCCCACATACTATAAAGTGTGACTCATAGACAAATTATAATTGCCTTAGGTTCATGCCCACAACACAGGCAAGTTTTTTGTATGCGTAAATCATAGAACACTCACCACTTTTGTTAAGATATTTATCATTTTCTCACAACGCTCCAACATTCTACGATTTCCCCATAAACTTTGTCCTACAATATGTCAACAGTACAGTAAAACATCAATAACAGGTTGGGGACGCCTAACTCTCCAATTGCCTCGCCCGAAAATTTTGTTTCACTACATGTTTCTAGGCTCTGCATTATTACCAGTGTATTAGCATTCTTGCTATTTTTAGACAGGAGAGTCCACAGCCATTAGCGTTCAGCGACTAGAAAGGCAAACATTGAGGGTTTAAATGCGTTGTATTATACATGTATAGTGAAACTCTCGCACTATCAGTTTATCATATTGGTAGTAACAAATAATTAATGATGGAACAGTGAAATATCTAAACCTCAGACAGTGTGTGTACTCATTTAACATGACGTCTTCATTGTAACTATACTCTCTGCAGTACACATCTCTCTCTATGCATACAAGTAAACTTTCATCAACCAATGAACATTGTGTATCAGGGTTTGTAGCGTTTTTGTACAGGTCAAATATCGAAATATTCTAGTATTTTAAGCAGCGTGTGAATAGTAACGATTAAGTTAAGATTTACGTAACTAAATTAAGTTATAAATGGTGACAAAACTTCATGAATTTGGTTTTTAACAATTTCGGAAGTAGAAGGATCTCTTACTTTGAAATCAAGGGAAGGAACTCATTAATTTATTTTTATGTCAGTAACAGTTTATTCCCTTGTAAGAGTAATGAGATTGTAAGCTGATCCCCTATACTCACGACATTCCAGCATGGCATCCAGTTTGGGAAAGACTTTATTTATATACTCACGACATTCCAACATGGCATCCAGTTTGGGAAAGACTTGATTAATATACTCACGACATTCCAACATGGCATCCAGTTTGGGAAAGACTTTATTTATATACTCACGACATTCCAGCATGGCATCCAGTAAAGATTTGATTTAATATACTCACAGCATTCCAACATGGCATCCAGTTTGGGAAAGACTTGATTAATTTACTCACGGCATTCCAACATGGCATCCAGTTTGGGAAAGACTTGATTTAGAAAACTCATGGCTTCCTGGTTTTCTCCGGGATCACGGAAACCAAATGTCACCAATCGTCGTAATACTAGAGAAAATAAGAAAAGCAATAAATCACAGACTTTTCAAGCAAAATAAAATTCATATTCGTAATCATTGAATTCCATCGCACTTGACCTTTCCTATTCATTGCTTTTTTGACACAGCAAAACAAATGAACACATTTTGACACAGTGGTAGAATGTTAGTTTTTTTATCAGAAGGTCAGGAGGTTTCGAGTCTGGCAAATTCTCTTCTTTGAAAATGTTAAGAACATTTTATGGTTGTGCTCGCATTCTAATAAATAAAGTCAACTCTCGTAATTTCAAACTTGCTTAAATGGAATTATTTGCTATGTCGAAGTTGTTTTTAATGTCCTGTTTTCCCCCTTCAGGAGTGTCAACAGGGCCAAATAGAAAATCAGGAAAATCGCGTGTGGCCAACCATTTTTGCCAAACAAGAGGCCTTCAATGTCATTGTTTCCATAATTGACTCAGTTTGTATAAAAGAAAATCCTTCAGAGCAGACTAAATTTACCATAACTTTGCCATTTCTTGAGATATTTTCATAAGATAACTTTTATTTTGGTCAGAAGCCATTGCTCTATCAGGAATGAAAAATTCGGAACTCCGGATAAATCAGGAAAATGGAAATCCCTGCCCCTTCTTTGCCAATATCAAATGATGGCGCTTATCACGAAGTGCGTCTCAAAGTTTTTGCTACCTCAATTTTTTCAATGTCCCTATCAACTAATTACAGCGCTGTCAACAGACAAATAAAAAATCCTGAAAATCATACGCTGCCGACCATTTTCGCCAAACAAAAGGCCGTAAACCACATTGTTTCTATATATAACTCAATTTGTATTGAATCAAATCCTTCAGTGAAGATTAAATCAACCATAACTTTGCCAATTCTTAAGAACTTTTATTTTGGTCAGAAATCATAGCTCTTTCAGGATAGATAAATCGGGAATTCTGGATAAATCAGGAATATTGACACCCCTGTAATTAGCATGTAAAGTATATTGTGTGACTTGAAGTAGGATCGTATTTGACCAGCATTGATAGTTTTCACACCTATTATACAATATGACATCTTAGATTCACACGTTACATTGTTGATCAATTAATTGTTAGCATCAATTTGCACAAATACGTCATGTAGCTTCAAGATACGACCAAACAACAAATCATCTCCTTAAAATCGGAAAATCTCAGACACAACAAAACTTATTTTTACCCAAACCATGACTTTCGACCAGAACAAAAACAAAACAAAAATGGTTATCGGACTGATCTTGAATTTTCAAATATTTCATTCTGTCTCTAAGACTTGCCTAAACCACTCATTATTTTAAGCTAAATCCACAAACACACCAGGCTCCGATCTCCCGAAGCATCTCAAGTAGAAATCTCAACTCAAATTGAGATTTTGCTTAATTCAGAGTTAGATTAGAAATAAATGTGAATCTCCAGCTCTAAGAATTGTACTGTAACAAACTCAAAATAAGATTTCTGTTTACTCATGCTAAAATGAGTCCAGCCTGGCATAGAAATTAACATAAAGACACATGACAATATTTGAGATGAGATTTTGCTTACATTGAGATGCTTCGGGAGATCGGGGCAAGAAAGCTAAACATGAGAAGAATGGGGTTGATAGGGGACTGGTGGGGAATAAATAGAGGTCTCATGGTAATATTTCATTCTGTCTCTAGTTTATACTAATTTATTTAAGGTCGATTGTGAAACAAGTTTTTCCAACTTATATTAATCACTCTTGACACCTCATTCCTGATGCTATCCATTGCCACGAGGGTATGAGACTCACATTAAAGCTAAAATCTACAGACACACCAGCAAACCAAACGTGAGAAGAACGGGGTAAATACAGGAGTGGTGGGGAATAAATAGAGGTCTCATGGTAATGATAATCTTCTAACTAATGTAAGACAACATACTTCTCAAGGAGAGAACTGTTCTATCAAAGATCACTTCCATTTCATCGCTATGCATGGATGCTTGCTGCAAGAACTCCGACAACTGATCCGTCCATAACGTAAAGATGTAGTTAAATATCTCCTGGGTTAGCTGAAATATGGCAGAAAATCAAGTGACATTATGACTGTGTGTATCAGGGGTGTCTGACAGCCAAAATTAAAAAATCCTGAAAATCAGAAGCAGCCAACAATTTTTGCCAAAAAGAGGCCTTCAACCACATTGTTTCCATATTCAACTGAGATGTTATTGAATAAAATCCTCCAGAGCAGGTTAAATCGGTCCTAAACTTTCCATTTCTCAAGATCTTTTCTTCAAATAACGTTTATTTTGGTCAGAAATCATAGCTCTTTCATGACAGATAAATCAGGAATTCCCGATAAACCCGGAATATTGTATACACAATATATATGCTACATTGAATAAACAAGAGTATTCTGGCTACAACCACAGGTAACTGCATCACTGATAAAGAGTAAAAAAATATTTTTATACAAATGATATTATCTTAGAAAGGTGGATTTGTACTAAAAAAAGTGGTCAGATGTTCAGGGTATCAAAAACAAGAATTGGCTTTCTATATCTTCATATAGTAATAATATTCATAGACAACATTGTTAGAACTACCTGCATGCAAAATCCCATCGAAATTGATCAACTAGTTAAAAAGTTATACCATGAAATGTAGACCACGGTGTCCAAGTCAATCACTGAGGTGCATTCAATAGAAACGGGTTTATTTTCTTATTTATGAACAGATTTTTTAAATAGTGATATCAAATTAAAGATGAAGCTCTCTTGTTTCTGATTATGTAAATATATTTAAAATAACATCAGTATTAATGAAATATTGATTAAAAACAAACTGCACCTCAGTGACCGGGTGGTCAATTTCCCGTGTTATAAACCTTTCTAAGATATTAGACATTTTTTTTTTTTTTTTTTTACAATTCATGAATGATACAGTTACCTGTGGTTACAACACGGTAAAATCCAGTAAAAGGATGATCAAATTGACCATTGAGACAGTGTACCTTGTGAAACATGTAAAAACTTACATCTTCAAACAGTTTGCGATCAGGTGCCAGCCTCTTGGATGCCAGAGTCTTTACGACATGATGCAGTACAAGCAGCGACCTCTCCTGTAGTAGTATATTCTCTGATCTCACAGTTTGTAACAGTGTAGGTAGTAAAGTCTGCCAGTTTCGTGGACAATCTAACCTAGCAATCTTAGCTACAAGCACAGCCATCTGGGTACAAATCTGCAACACAGCATGTAATCAAGAAGTTTTAATGTTAATTCGTCAATCTTTTTTTTTAGTTTTACGCTACGGAAGTTCCCAATGTATAAGTCGTGGTCATGTATTACACGCAGATAAAAAATGAGAGAAAATTCAAAGAAATATTTTTAAAGAAAAACCCAGTAAAAATCACGAAAAATGCAACGAAAATGGGTTGAAAAAGTATGATTGGTCGCCATTTTTTTGGTTTATTCTGTTTTACAAAATAATTACTATTGTGATAATTTTATGGTGATAATTACTATCAGGTGTATGGTGATAATTACTATCAGGTGTCAAAAAAAAATCGAATAAAGAAAAACAGTATATTACTCATCGACAACTGAGGACTGGCGAGGACTGTTAAAATATATTAACAATAGAGAAGCATGTGTCAGAAGTTTGTTAGTTCATGTAAGTACTGAAAGAACTTAATTATCACAATGAGTCAAAACATGTCAACAACAAGACACTGCCTTGCCTATGCAAACTCTCATCTGATCATTGTCACTGTAAAACAAGAGGGCCCATAGGGCCCTAGGTCACTCACCTGTGCACATTGATCAAGTAGAACTATATTTAAACTAACCTATTCCGATTGCCATGGAAACCAGAGTTCTGCATGGATTTCCATTGTTTAGCTATTTAAGAATGGACTAATAATGGAGCATTGTTACCTTTTTGTGATAAAATCCAGCTTGAACTTTCAGCTAACATGTAATTAAGAATTGCAAGCAATACAGAAGCCCCCTACCGGTTTGAAGCCATTTTCAATGTTTCTGTTGCCATAGCAACCACAATTTTTGTCAGAATCAAAATATATGTAGAAGTGCATAATCCCCTTATTGCCCCTATCCACATATCAAGTTTCATAAACCTAGCTTGGAAACTGTTTGAGTTATGGCAGGATCCAGATTTGGGCATATTTTCACTCTTTTTGTTGCCATAGCAACCACAATATTTGTCAGAATCAAAATATTTTTAGACATGCATACTCCCCTTATTGCCCCCTAGCCACATAGCTTGGAAACTGTTTAGAGTTATGTCAGGATCCAGATTTTTTGACGGACGGACGCACAGACTCACTGACTTGACGTTGTGGGGTTTTCGTAAGCAACGGAATGAATAGAATCTATAAATAGCCTATTGTTCCACAACCCACAACGTCTTAATAGAGATACATACACCTGTGTATGGGTTGGGGTCATGATGGTGAACGAGTATGCAAAGTATCAAAGCAATATGTCAATTCACTATGAAGATATTAGAGGTCAAAAAACCTGTACCTAAACTTTAACATTTGCATTTCCAAGTCCAACAGGGGGCACAATTTCAACAAAATGCTTGATAGAGTTACCTACCCCTGTGTATGGGTTGAGGTCATGATGGTGAACAAGTATGTAAAGCAATATGTGAATGCACTTTGAAAATATTAGAGGTGAAAAAACCTGTACCTAAACTTTAACATTTGCATTTCCAAGTCCAACAGGGGGCATAATTTCACCAAAATGCTTAATATAGTTACCTACCCCTGTGTATGGGTTGGGGTCATGATGGTGAACAAGTATGCAAAGTATCAAAGCAATTTGTCAATGCACTATGAAGATATTAGAGGTCAAAAAACCTGTACCTAAACTTTAACATTTGCATTTCCAAGTCCAAAGTACCAAAATGCTTAATAGAGTTACCTACCCCTGTGTATGGGTTGGGGTCATGATGGTGAACAAGTATGCAAAGTATGAAAGCAATATCTCAAAGGACTTAGAGAATATAAGAGGTTAAAAAACCTGTACCTAAACTTTAACAAATGTGTTACGCCGACGCCGTTGCCGACGCTCGGGTGACTGCAATAGCTCCCCTTATTTTATGAATAGTGGAGCTAAAAATTACTTAACATATGAAAAATTTTATTTCACAATTTGGTGATTTATTGTGCTCAGTTTTTCACAATTTTGAGAATTTTCGCAATTCAGCAGCCCTGTATTGTGATAATTTTATGGTGATAATTACTGTCAGGTGTCAAAAAAACAGTATATTATTCATCGACAATTGAGGACTGGCGAGAAGGTGTGTTAAAATATATTAACAACTTAGAGAAGCATGTGTCAGAAGTTTGTTAGTAAGTACTGAAAATTTCAACTGAATTATCACAATGTGTCAGAAATTTGTTAGTAAGTACTGAAAATTTCAACTCAATTATCACAATGTGTCAGAAGTTGGTTAGTAAGTACTGAAAATTTCAACTTATTTATCACAATGAGTCAAAACTTGTCAACAACAAGATCACAGCATTGTGGGTACAAACACTCATCTGCTCATTGTCAATGTAAAACAAGAGGGCCCTAGGCCACTCACCTGAGCACATTGATCCAAGTAGAACCATATTTAAACTGACTTCTATTTTGATTGCCATGGAAACCAGAGTTCTACATGGACTTCCATTGTTTAGCTATTTTACGAATGGACCATTAATGGAGCATTGTTACCTTTTTGTGATGCAATCCAACTTGAACTTTCAGATAAAAAGATTTTACTTAGTTATATAGAGAAAAAGGAGCCGCACTCATTGTTGGCCATGTTCTATGACACATTATGACAAAAACATCAATTTTGTAACAGGGTCACTCAACAACTATTTCTGTAAAATTATTTAGAAATCTGGCCTGTGTTTGAATTTGTTTTTATTTTTATAAGTTTTTCCAATCGATTGCCATGGCAACTAGAGTCCTACATGGATTATAATTCTTTTAGCCATTTTTAGAAAGGACCACCCAAGGAATAATTTTACCAACTTATACAGATTGTTTGACAGACGGACGGACTGGCTGATGGAGGGCAAACCTATAGCCCCCCACGAGTAATTAAGAATTGCAAGCAATACAGTCCCCTACCGGTTTGAGGCCATTTTCAATGTTTCTGTTGCCATAGCAACCACAATTTTTGTCAAAATCAAAATATTTTTAGACGTGCATAATTCCCGTATTGCCCCCTATCTACATATCAAGTTTCATAAACCTAGCTTGGAAACTGAGTTATGGCAGGATCCAGATTTGGGCAATTTTCACTCTCACAATTTTTGTCAGAATCAAAATATTTTAAGAGGTGCATAATCCTCTTATTGACCCCTATCCACATTCCAAGTTTCATAAACCTAGCTTGGAAACTGTTTGAGTTATGTCAGGATCCAGTTTGTGTGACGGACAGACGGACTGACTGACGGACGGAGGGCAAACCTATAGTCCCCTCCGGTCAAAAACCGGTAGGGAACTAAAAACTCATGTACTAACTACAAATGCGTCCACATGACATAGATGCCCCAACTGGCCATTTAAACATGTCAAGCGTCATAACTCTGCTTATATTGTCAATTTTTTTAACCTTCGAGGCTTTATATTGAAATTTTTATGTCACATGAAAAATGACAACTGCTACATGATGTACTCAAATCCTGATATGATGCATTTTTTGAGATGTTTAATGATTAAGAGCCATACATACCTGGGGTGATGGTTCATTAAAGTTGACCAATAGTCTTTGTCGTATGATCTCTTTCTCCTCCTCTTTCATAGCACTGTAACATATAGAAAATAGCCAGGTCAAGCATGGATAATAGCATTGTAAAACGTGGAAAATAGCATTGTAAAACATGGAACATAGCACTGTAACATATAGAAAATAGCCAGGTCAAGCATGGATAATCACATTGTAAAACATGGAACATAGCTCTGTAACATATAGAAAATAGCAGGTCAAGCATGGCTAATCACATTGTAAAACATGGAACATAACACTGTAGCATTGTCAAACACAGCATATAGCACTGTGTAACATGGAAAACAGCATTGTCAAACAGCCTTGTAAAACATGGAAAATAGCATTGCCAAACAGCCTTGTAAAACATAGGAAATCACTATATTTTTTGTATGTGTCAGACAATGCTTACCAACCACAAGGACAAAATATTACAACAACTAACTAGTATCCCAGAGTATACTCAGAAACTTAAAACTCCTGACAAGTTTTTTTTTCCAGGGGTAATATTCAATATTAATCTCATATAATTAGAGAATAAGGATGGCCAATCATATCGCCTGTAACTGACTAACTGAAGTTTAATATGGTGTGATCTGATTGGTTGTTCTTATCCTTAAGTCAAGTAAGATCAATATTGAATACCATCCCTGGGTACTGTTTTATCAAAGCACTTACAGATATCTTAAACTTACGTTCAAATGTAAATTCTATATAATTCTTAAACAACTGCAAATTGGAGGTGGATATTGTTTGCAGGTGTTCATTAACTGAATCTTGGTTAGTATTGAGGTTCCATTTACCACACTTTATAGTCGTAAAAGTTTTAATTTTAATTTGATTGTAAGTTTAAAATTTCTGTAAGCGCTTTGATAAAACAGTACCCTGGTCTCTATGAACCCTAAACTTGGAACAAATGAAGGAGACTAACACAAGCAATTATTTTCCCCTAAACACGGGTGTCAACAGCGCAAAATTAAAAATCAGAAAATCATATGCAACCTTATGTTTTTGTCAAATAAGAGGCCTTCAACAGTATTGTTTCCATATTCAACTCAGTTTATATTAAAGAAAATCCTTCAGACCATATTAAATTTACCATAACTTTGCCATTTCTTGAGATATTTTCATAAAATTACTTTTATATTGGTCAGAAGCTATTGCTCTTTCAGGAATGATAAATCCGAATAAATCAGAAAAATTGACACCACTGCCTATACTAGCGAATCAAACATATTAGCGAAAGTATATGCTTGTATATTTCAACAACCTTTCTAAAAATGCAGAAAGAAGTCTTTCCTGAAGTTAAAAATTCGCAAACATTTAACCTCGGGAACTTCTTCAGAATAACTGTATGAAATGTGCAAAATATTTGTCTCTCAAAAAGGCCGTCCATAAAAAATGTGTGTTTGCGGTAACGCTACCTACAAGCCGAAATGGCCCCCTACTCAATTTTCTTTTAGCCCATTTCCTTATATAACTATATCCACCCAATTGCTTTTACAGGTTCCCCAAAAATTATTTCTATACAAAAAAAATTAGACCTACCTACCCACCTTAAAAATCTTGGGTTAGGTTACCGCAAACAAACAATTTTTTAAGGACCGCCAAATGTAGGATTTTACTGTATACCTGGGAGCGGTTTTTCTCCAATACTTGTCCACACCATTCTTGATGTACATGACAGCAAGCCATCGTACGTTAACATCAATCTCATGGTTACAAAATATACTCTGAAAGACAACGCATCTTTTCAACAATGGCAACAAACTTCCTAACAGGCAATTCGGGGATTCCCCTTACAAAATTTGCATCTCATGGTTACAAAATATACTCTGAAAGACAACGCATCTCTTCAACAATGGCAAAAACTTCCTAACAGGCAATTCGGGGATTCCCCTTACAAAATTTGCATCTCATGGTTACAAAATATACTCTGAAAGACAACGCATCTCTTCAACAATGGCAAAAACTTCCTAACAGGCAATTCGGGGATTCCCCTTACAAAATTTGCATCTCATGGTTACAAAATATACTCTGAAAGACAACGCATCTCTTCAACAATGGCAAAAACTTCCTAACAGGCAATTCCAGGATTCCCTTACAAAATTTGCAAGAAAATCGTCCATTTCCTATATGGTATACACATGTAGTAATTTTTTTCTACAGATTTAATTTCAGGTGATGTCAAGAATAAATTTCTGTAATTTGCCGAAGGGCAAGAATTAATTTCTGCAACTTGCCAAAGGGCAAGAATAAATTTCTGCAATTTGCCAAAGGGCAAGAGTAAATTTCTGCAATTTGCCAAAGGGCAAGAGTAAATTTCTGCAATTTGCCAAAGGGCAAGAGTAAATTTCTGCAACTTGCCAAAGGGCAAGAATAAATTTCTGCTGATTACAGCACTGGCTCTGTGTATGTGTAATTATTTAGGCCTTTCGGTCAAGGATAACCCATGAAAGTGCTAGCACTTATTTCCAATTGGGTCCTGTTTTTTTGCTGAAGGGACAGCGAATAGAAGAAAGAGTTATGATACTAGGAATCCGGGTGTGTTACACTAGCTCGTTCCGAATAGACTCCCTGGTTCTTTAACGTGCCCGGTGTATACAGGGCTAGACACTAACACTGGTCCGCTGGTCCGAGACCAGTGAAAATCCAGAAGGACCAGTGAAAGTTCTGGAGGACCAGTAACTGTCCTATTTACAAATTTGACTTGTTTGCCCTGTCGGACCAGTGGCCAAAATAGTTAGTGTCTAGGCCTGGTATAACACCGATACATGCGAGACTACCCCTGGGTTTCCAACCAGTTCATCTCTAGTTGAGTGGGAAACACTGAAAAGCGTTTCAGAAATGACCAAGTGTCCTGGCCGAGATTCAAACCAGGGACCTCTCGATCAGTAGTCAAGTGCGCTATCCACTCAACCACCATGCCATGGCTCTGTATCACAAAATCACATGAGGTTATCAATCTCAAATTCATTCATCAAAGCCCGTAACCACCATATATTGTTAATGCCCCCTAACAGGGTTCTCGGTAGGATTTTAAAGTAGGAGTCCCAGGACTCCTTCTTAGCAAAAAGTTGGAGTCCTGAGGACTCCATTCGAGTCGCGTAGCGACTAGTGGGGGAGGGTGAGGGAGGGGGTGACACCCTCCCGCAAGGGGGGTTTGGGGGATCTCCCCCAAGAAAATTTTGATTTCTGGACCCTTAAATCCTGCATTCTGGTGAACTATGGAGCTAATTGTTTCAGTTATTTTGTGACCTCAACAGATTTTGTTTATGTCAGTGTGAATAAAAAAGAGTTTTTGTGGTAGGTTACTGAATGAGTCAATGCAATACATTCCGAAAATATAACAGAGATCAGGTGTACAGTACTGCTCAATGAAAATGATTATATTTCAAAAGTACAGATAACATACTTGAATTATTGCTATATAGATAATAGTAGCCAAGAATGTATGAATCACGAGCTTATCCGAAAATATGTATATATCCGAAAGAGTGCAACTCGCATGTCACACAAGTCGTTCTTATCCCGACCATTTGCAGTAATTTATGCACCTAAACGCATTATATTGATTGCTAATGTTTGAAAGTCATTAAATTATTTAAAAACTCGAATAATACCAGCGCCATTTATTGCGTCCGAAAATTTGATCAATTACGCGGTTTTAATGTTCACGAGTGACCAAATCATTCTCTGGAAATTCAGAAAATAAGTCTGCTGTTCGGTAACAATATCTCAAATTTAACACACGCGTATCGAACCCAATTTACGGACAAAATTCCCATGCCGCACGATCAAAGACGGCCGAGGCTTTGAAGTGAACCGCGCGTCGGTAACATCAAAAGTCCTTAGCATAGAGATTGACGCCGCACACGCGTTTGATGAAACTGACGACTTACATTTTGGCATAAGTTTGTTGGATTGTTGTGATATTTTAATCTGGGAATTATTGGCACGGAATATGAATTACAAGGTATATATTCTTTGAAAACTCGATATTTGCGGATACATTAGTTTTGAACACGAATTTTAATCAACGTGCGTGGTTTTGAGTCTTTTCAATGTTTTTAAATTTAATGTGCGTACACATGTACGATTACCCAAAGTACGACAAATATCACAGTTATGATCAAACTATAATAATCATCGGACGCGGCAATCAAATAAAATCGATAATTGACTCGATAGATCAATTAAAGCGTACGTGTTTACATAACATCTGTCTTTACTCAATATTATCGCGACGCGTCAATCAAAAGTGATTGATGGTGACTCGTGAACGCTGATTGGTTGATGAGGCAATTAACTCCACCTCTCGTCTGTCAATTACTCGAAACGAGTGATGCTTTATTGAATACGGTGTACGCGACGAATTTATGAATCAAGGTCAAACGCGGCCGATAGAAAAACGGCGCGTCCCGAAAACGCGTAGATCGGTAATTTTACGCGTCTAATTAAAAAAGTATGCGTCCAAATACGCTTAATTACGCGTTGCCGAGAACCCTGCCCTAATATGACTTTTCTGGACTTTAGCCATACCCTTTAAAATTGTATTTGCATGTACGGTGCTATACATTGGGTATGTTAAAGAACCAAAAATTCTACAAAGGAACAGCTAGGGTATCCCATTCAGATTTCTTGCATCATACAAAAGTTACTGCCTCTTCCCTCAAAGCTGGTCATCTGCCAATTAGGCAAGGACAAAAAATGGATGGCTACTTGCTTATTAAAAATAACACAATCCAACACAATAAAAAATCCAGGATCTCGATACTACTAATCCTATAAACCAACTTAATTTAGCGTATACCAATTTTCGCGTTTTTCCCGTTTTCAGACATATTCGAGGCTACATATGTTCGCGTTCTTAATCTACCATAAACGAGAAATGTTGTGTTTTTTAAGTTTGGAATATCTTCATGAACATTTTATTTCGCAAATTCATGCCACTGGTCAATTCCGCGAACTTAAATCGCGTGAAATAATATCATGTTGGTTTACAGCATGTTTGAACAATACTTATAGAGAGGACAGTATAATCCTGGCTGAGTTATGTTTGAACAAGTCATTAAGAATTGCAAGCAATACAGAAGTCCCCTACTTGTTTGAAGCCATTTTCAATGTTTCTGTTGCCATAGCAACCACAATTTTTGTCAGAATCAAAATATTTTTAGACATGCATTATCCCCTTATTGGGGTAGGGGACTAACAATACTTACAGACAGGACAGTATAGAATCCTGGCTGAGTTTGCCACTGCTGTAGTTGACCTTCAGCAGGTGTTAACACTGCTGGGTCCTGGCTGCATGCCTTGGTTAGAGTATCAAGTATGATCGGACCTGCAGACTCGGCATCCATGGCAACACACTGGAATAATTTTCACTTCTGAAAGACAGGACAATTAACAGATCAGTTTTACAGGATTACAACAAAAAAGAATATACTGGTATATATATAACTTCTCAATGTATTTTTAGAGCTGTCATTGATACACGTAGAAGCAATTTTATCAATGTATCAAGTATATTTTTATCCGATTATCGATTTTGAAATATCGATACATTGGTAAATGAATGGAACCACTAAAAAGCCTCATTTTCCTGCACAAAATTTTTTTTGTTAAAATGGAAGTTCACAAATTGTAAATATGGGTCAAGTCTAAACTCTAAGTATGAAAGCTTTGTAGCAAATCATACTGATGTAAGACGAAACGGTCAATTTCAGTTAACCGTAGACAAACGGACAGGTAAATCACTATACGTGTATGCCTCCCGATCTATCTATACTGGGGCATAAAAATCGTTAAAGTAGAACACAGCAATTTCAAATTTGCCCATCAGACTGTTTAAAAGGATGCATCTACCGTTAATGTTTTGGTAACATTTCTTGAATGATGAAAGAGGCGGCAATACTTTGAAGCATACAGTATCATGAAATATTTATCTTTAATCAATAAAGAAAAGATTACAATTTGCAATATACTTACTTTAAATTTAACAAAATATTAAACATGAACTTTGATTACTTCAAAAGTTCATTTACACATCATGCATGTTGGTTTTTCCCACAAAGCGTCAACCATCGAACTGTGCCATATTTCCAAATCTTTGATACCTGTAAAGTAGAACATACAAATAAACTAGTGTCAAACTGTTGTAATATACACACATGGTCATCTGAGCACAGCTTACAGGCCCTTCCCCAGGGTCAGAAGGCGCTGTGGTAGCCGTTTGGAGGGGGATTTTTTTCAAAACAGGGGGAATCATTAATTAAACATGTTTGTATTTAAGATATAGCAAAACGATATGATATCCCACAAAAATTGTATTTGAAAATGAAATATTGTATTTTATTCTACACTGCCACTTCCCTAGCTCAATACCGATAGACATATCATAGTGTTAAAAAGCAAATTTTTCAAGTTAATGATAAAATGATTTATGAATGAAATGTTGGCAAGATCATAAAATAGTGCTGTCATTGAGTTCTGAGTATTTCTCTCCTCGTGGGTGTGCAGAAACATCGCGATACGGCTCACAAAAATATCGCACATGTACAGACACTGCCCTCACAGGTAACAATTCACACCTTGGTCGAGTGGAGCATGTGGGTAACTCTTGCTCACAGAAGTGAAGCAGTGGCAGAGATGGGGATTGAACCTGGGACCTCTTGATCCCGAGGCACATGCCCTACCTCTCAGACAGTGTAAATACATGTTAAAGTTTTATATGAACAGAGACAATTTTATGAGATTTAACGGAACTAATTCACACTACACGCATCACGCGGCATGTACAGTATTCATCCTCAAACTTAGTAAATGTCTGCTTGCGGATTTTGACGAGTAACCACATTGAAATTGAAGTCTACTGTCTAGCTAGACTCTAGGCCATCGCTCCCTACTGTAAGGATTGTGCACCTATCTATTGATAAGCAAACCATGATAAGGTTGATATGATAACGTGGGTGCAAGTAAAAAATTCTAAAACCTGAAATCTTATAAAACTGACAAATGATTTATAGAGAAAATAAAGAAAAACAAGACTTTTTGGTACACTAAAAAATCAGGCATGAAAACTTGCACCCATGTGAAAAATGAACACTGGAATGTCCAAAAGTATGTAATTGGGACACTAACTGACAAAATGGTCATGTCGTGTTTTATTACAATTGACTGATGTAAAAATGTAGAATTTGAGTACGAATTGGATTGAGTACGAAACATCGACTTTCAATACGCAGTAATTCTTTTACGTGCAAGCTTCTATCGCGTTTAACACATACGTCACTGATTATGATATTGATCAAAGGTAAAGACATGATATGTATATTTAAATATCAACAGCTAGATAGATAGGCACTGATGCTGTGAAAATAAGAATAAAATGCTTGCCAAAATATTGAGTACAATATCCGGTAAGAAGTAACCTAAAGTAACACAATGAACAAAAAGAAAAAAAACACGGAAAGGAATAAGAATAATTTTTATTTCCAATCATGGGCCCTCTCGGGCATATAAATCACACAATAACAGATGTACAATGTACAAGAACATAAGATATATAATGTAACACAGGCTTGATTCTGATTAGTAGCAATACAATTAACTGAGGACTAGTATAACAGTGAAGTAAAATAGGCATTTTAAATGACAAACATAATGTTCTACTGTAATTATATAAACAAACGTTATCAAAATACACAATTGAATTGAAATGCACATCACACAGGACTATTAAGCTGGTTTAACCTTGAGTTGTAGCAGGACCAAATATATTCAGCTGTTCTTTTAATAATTTCATGATTTTCATTACTTAATAAGAATATAAATTTTTCTTTTAAAGATAGAGAGTTAAGGTTTTTACAAATCTGGGATGTTTCGTCCAAATATACGTTCCTTAAAGACTGATACTTAGGGCATACAAACATGAAGCGTAGTTCATCTTCCACTTCCCCTAGATCACAAATCCTGCATAATCTCTGTGAAACAGATGTATTGTTGTACCAACCAATTTCTATTTGTAATTTATGTGCACTGATTCTAAATTTAGTGTAGCAAGATCTTATTTCAGGTACTTTTATAACATCAAGCTAGGTTTGCTAGTTACTCACCATTTTGGAATTCATCTACATCCACCTTGACTACATAAATGCGTTATACTGTCATAAATTATAATACTGTAGAGAACAAAACAATCACAGACATATATTCACGTAGTTAACGGAAATTGTTAATAGAACAGAATATGTTTATTTAGAAAAAACACAAAGCAAAGCATAGCAGTATCACAGGTAATTGTATCAATAATAAAAAGTAAACAAACAAATTTTTTTTTGAAAATTATAATATCTAAGATAATATAAATTTTATAAAATAATTTTTTTACTCTTTATCAATGATACAGTTACCTGTGAGCAGTATTGTCGAGAAACGACTTTGCAGACATCACGGTCAGATATAGCGGGAAATCTTATAAGTATTTAAGAAATGTCAAGTTCCGAGACCAGAGATTGAACCCACGACCTCTGGAATGACAGTAAAGTGCGTTACCACTAAGCTAAATCTGCTTATTTACACATCCCATCTTACATCCAAGAGTCTAGCTTTGCCCCCCGTAGGCCTACCTAAATTTTATGTTATCGGACCTGCTCAGCCGAGATGCATGCTCACACAACAGTCGCCAGGGGCGTAACTATGCATACTCCCGTACTAGGGCTGACTATTGGATCCAATTTTGACTATTGCAATACTATTGCTGAAAGTACTATTGCGATACTATTGTATTGCTGGAAACTATTGCGATACTATTGCAATAGCTATTGCCAAGATTTGAAAACCAGCGATTAACTTATAAATGCAAATTTGCACTGTGTAAGATACAACTTTGTTGTACAACATACTAATCTACAATTTGTGGAAATGATTTAAAATAAATTGGACCGAAATAGATTAATAAAATTATTGTTTTTATCATGTTCAATGGAATAATGATTTCGATAGGGGTCCTTTGTGGCAGCTTTGATTATTTAAAAGAAAAATTGACGAGAACGGAAGTTGTTTTAATTTAATAATAAACCTTATTTATAAAAGGAAACTATTGTAACTATCGATAGTTGGGCTAACTATCGGCGATAGTTATTGGATCGATACCTTTACCCTCGGAATCGCAATGCATCGATATTTCGATGTTTTGGCCCACCCCTATCCAGTACGCCCGTGCGTACAATTCGAATCTGGACTGAAAAAAGAAGAAAAAAAGAAAATTCGAAATCACCAATAAAAATCACAAGCAGAGGGGGATAGGGGCATACACATGTACAGAAAAGTCACTATATTATATGATAAATATCATTTAAAAGATCCATCGTTTTTCATGTCAGGGAACGAGTTTGAACTTGTAGAGTATGCTGCTCAAATTAACAATGCTAATTTTTCTAGCCCGCTTCGCTCGCACATTAACTTTATAAGTGAGTACATGTATTATCAAGTCAGAGAACAAGTTTGTAGGGTATGCTGCTCAAATAAATTGCTATTTTTGAAGATTGCTGCGCTGAGCAGAATAACCTTATTTGTGAATACAAATAGGCCTACACGTGTATGCATTATCTAGTCAGAAATCAAGTTGGTAGGATACGCAACTCAGATACACAGTGCTATTTTTTCTAGCTCGCTTCGCTCACACCGTAAATTTATTAGTGAATAAATGTAAGTTATCAAATTTAGAGAAGGATTTTGTGTGGAATGCTTCTCACATACACAATGCGTTTTTTAACTATATAACTTATATCTACTCTTTATTTCATGTATAGCATGTACCTTTAAAACAATACTATGAATAAAGACAACCCAATTTCTCATATCTATCTTTCAAGATAGATAATTATATAAATTTGTTTAATAATGTTGATGACACAAACAATTTCTATGATTTGTATGAGTTGTACAAGGGGCGGGATTACACTCAGCACTATGCACTATGCACTCAAATATTGAAAATGTAATACAATGAGCTATTATTTGTCCTAGATTGCATATTTAGATGAGAAAAACGTAAAAGATAGTTAATGAGTGTTGTACAATTACAGTTTTTTGTGCTTGTTAAATGAATGTCAGTAAAATAATTGAACAAAGCATAATAATGCTCCCAAATGTATGTACATTTATTGGGCAATTTCAAATATAATCGACTATCTTTCGGATACAGGCATATATGTACTGTGTTCCCTCTCGTAACGTCATCTCTCTCAAACGGCTCCCTCTTTTAAACGACATTCTAAATTACTCTCATGCAATTTCAACGTTAAATTCCCTCCGAGAAACGACACCTCCCTTCAACGACAAACGTCACTCACAAACGGATCCCTCTCTACAACAAACACTGTCTGTCTCCCACAAATGTCGCCCAAGAGAGGTACCACTGTATATACAAATATTATACAACCATACATTCCACCTGCCTAATACGAGGGGTGTTCGAAAAGAAATGCATTCATATCTTGGTAGTTTTCGGGGTTTCGTGCTTCAAACTTGCCATTAGCCCATTGTCTGCACTTGGGTAACATTTGGTTGAAATCCATGCATTAGTTTGGTCATAATGTATGTTTAATACACACTTACTAATTTATACTAAGCTAAAAGACGTTCAAAAAACGTATCGTCAAACTGACTGAAATTATGCCTTATATCAAAGAAAGGTCTACACTTAATTAAAGTGATACATTTATACATGATGAACTTTTTTTTAGATAAAAGGACATCGTAATGTGTCTTTCAGCATTGTAACACTTTTATTAAATGTTTCAAAGTAAGCCAATAGCATCTGAAAGCAAACAACAAATGTGGTCAACTGAAAACAACAGCAATCAGACTCAACATAGATAAAAAGTATGATATTGGTCTCAAAGCTGCAACATTAAAAGTTGGACTGTTAGCTGCTCGTACAATCTCGAGTTTATCCCAATTTCACTTCATTTGGAAGAAAATTCTTGAAGTTAACAACAATTGTACCCACTGGATACCATGCTCATTACGTGGTGCCCAAAACGTCATATTATTTTAAATGCCAAGAAAATATTAAAGTCTTCCAAGAGAAGTTTTTACGTAGTATAATAAAGGAAGGGACATACGCTCACTATCATTAACCAAGAATGAAGCGGAAACATCATATATGTGCTAACAAAAATTCTAAGAAATCCGTAATTGTAAAACACACTAAGTCACTGATGGAAATGATTCATTTGATTTTCTTCATCCACAAAGGGCTTGCAGTTCAAAAACCAGAACCAATGGACAAATATGTTACAAGAAGGTTCTATAGATATTGTGTGCATGGAACACTTCAGAAATATTTTATATAGCGTCAAATTGTTAATGGAATAGACCATATGCACGTTTCTCATGAAAATGCCTCTTCGCATAGGGCTTCTACTGTAAAGTCGTTTTTGAACATAATACACATGAGAATACTTTATCACTAAGTCTGTTATGTAGACCTAATCCTATGCGGATAATTTTAAGTTCCTAAACTTAAATTGCATGCAGAAGACCATAGGTACGGTTCCAGGAAACCTATGTGGTCAGTCATATTACAGTGCATGAGTGTAGTACCTTTTGCAGATGACAAAAGATACTTTTTATCTTGAATTTAAAGACTAAATGTGTGTGCAATGTGTAAAGGAGAGCTCATTGAAGGTTTTCTGTGAGTTTCATTGTAAATCGTTCTGTCAGTAAAAAGTTATAGAGTAAATTGCATTTCTTTTCGAACACCCCTCGTATTATCCGATCGTTGACGGAAGAAATCGATGATTTCCTTTAATTTCTGTAATAATGCCGAGCGCAAAAAATACACCGGACAGTGGCTTAATGTAACTCTTGATCACCCCGCTTTAGTTTGATTTGATTTTTAATGAACAGTGTATTTGAAACAAAAATATATTTTTCTTTTCAATACTTCCGGAATAAATATAATCGTTTCAAACATATTCTTTAAATATATTGCGAGTTAAACTGGACATTTTTAGTATTGCTGTTACCCAATTGAGCTACTAGTATATTTTATGTCAAAACGGATGGTAATTTGTTAATGCGAATTCCCTCGCCTAAACATCGAAATAATCTAAATATATTTTCATTAATATAATCATGAGGCCGTTTGCGCTAATCGGATAAGCGAGATTGTTGTACATGAATGGTGAATGAATGTTCAGATTTATCTTAAATCCAATCCAAATTCAATCATGGTTTTAATAGAATGAGATCAGAAAGTAAGTCAGTAGATCTAATCCAGAAAAGGTTTGTGCCCAATATACTCTTAAAGGCCACATTAAAAGCCCTAAGATAGATCATCGTGTTTAAAATAATAGCGTTCAAAACGTTCAAAAAACGTTCGCGCCTTTATGCATTGCAATTGATACCGAAGGCAAATGTAAATGGCCGAGATTTCACCTAAGACGACAATTCTGTATGGATGTTGGTAATAAGGCCAGAGTTTTTTTTCAAATGTTTCATTATTCGGACGTTGGTAGGTGAAATTTCCACAGGCGGGAAAAAATAAAAAATACAACGCCCAAAATATAGCCATCACACTCTTGGTGGTGGACTAGTCAAGTTCGGGCAATCTAAATGCAATCCACCATAGTGTTAGTTTTTCAAGAAAACAGCCACATTATCTTAAGTCTAGTAGGCACTGAGGCGCTTATAATCCCAACTTAACATTAACAAAAAATCACAAAAAACAATGAATAATAAAATAACGAGGGTACATTACTATCAAAACATTATGTGCAATTTGAGTTTTTCAAGTTTACCATGTGTTTTTATTTGAAAATGACAAACACTTGAACAGGAGGGTCTGAGAAACAAAAAGTAAAAAAACTCTAGCCTAATACAATACTGTGACAACAGGCCTAGATGGCCAGAGAAGAGAATAGTATCTGATTGGTTTTTAATAATTCAGACTTATATAGATATATTGCTAATACTTGTATATGATAATAATTGAATAATCATATCAGGTCAATCGATTTAAGTTCATTGAAACTCCGACACTACAGAGACAGGCTGCTAAACTCTAGTCAAAGAGATTCATTTAGAATTTGTGAACTCAAACACCGTCGGGATCTGGCGAATTTTAACGGACAATAAGAATTTATATCGAACGCTCTTTGTCCATTCACGCCAAATGTATAAATCCCCGATTGGCAAAAACTCAAGCAATCAATTATGATGCTACTAGTTCCAATTAAAAGCGAACTATTTCTTAAACGACTTTGAATTAAAGTGTAATGATTTGCTAATATTGACAAATGAGTTCAATATTTACCTGGCAATGTACCGGGATTCAAAAGGATACGGAACTATTCATTGGACGATTGGAAATCTGGAAAACTGGACGAACCTTTTAAAAAGTGTAGACTATTGTCTGGCAAATAAAACATTCACTTACACTCGACCGGTCTAGGCCGGCACGTGACTTCAGCAAGAAGGGGTCTATGTGTTTATTGTCATACGTAAATTAAACCAAACTGGACTAAAATGAAGACTTCATTTATGAGCTGGATAATGTGCTTTATTCTTTGTTGTACTACAGGTTTGTAAATTATTTTAAATATTTCTGAGGCAGAGATCTTATTACTTTACTCGTCCGTAGAAGCGTCTGTGTCGATAACAGTCCGGTTTTCTCATGCGTTCCATTTTCTATGGTCGTTTGTACCTTCAATTTGGACGTGGTGATCAAATACATCGGCTTCTGTTATGTTTATCTTGAAGGCACGTGTCTGTGGGTCAAACGTTTTGTCGTGCTTTGTCGACTTCCTCCGGATTGAGGCAGATATGCAGTTTATTGAATTCATCCCTGTCTTAACCTTACACTTTTGGTATTAGTAAACTGTTTGGAATAGTTATGTTATTTTAAGGTATGTTATGATAGAACCTATGTGTATCCGTGTTGATTGAATACATTTTACCATATGTTTGACGTTAAGCCACTTCATGAAAATGATGATAATTTATTTCATAACCTGTGGTCTAGAAGTGTCCTTAACGCGTACCGGAAATTTCGTTCCGTACTCTCTCCGTGTGTTATAAATATTTTAAGTAGCCTGGTGTGTCGTTAGCCAATTTCATGCTTTGACGTCAGGATAATACAAAGTGACCAAGACGTCGCTCTCAATGTACCCCTAAATGGAAAGCTCAATACATACGACAATATGACATATTATTTTGTCCCACTCTTTCAATAAAATTCGCATGTAATGAGCACTCATGCAAGATCCTCGGTATTGGCTCTGTTGGTGACGTCATTTACGTCATTGACTTAGTTTATACGTAGTAGGTACATTTACTACGGAATATTTATTGCAATAAACTATGTTAAGGACGTTTGATAGGGTAAGTATTTTTTTTAAAAGATACCAAAAAAATAGGCACAATTATAGTTTAATATATACTGAAGCAATATGTAAATGTAAAAAAAGGTATGTCGCGGTACTATTTAAGGGGTCATAGGCCCTTTTGCAACATCACTTTTTAAGAAAATGACCAAAAAATCTGATATTTCGCAATGTATTCATTTTTGCATTAAAATCGATATTTTTTCATGTTACAATCATTTCCATGGGTTTGTATGAACAAACACATATTATTCAAACATTCCTATACACTTTTGGTATTGATAAGAAAATTCACAATTTTTTGACAAAACACGAATTGTCAAAATTTCCGAAAAATGACTGCTAAAAAGACAACAAAATACACAAAATCGGCCGTAGCTCAAAAACGACCTCGATGACCAATACAATTTGTATGTCTAATTATGTTGATAAAAGTGTACTCAATCCAAATATTAAATAAAAAAGATAGGGCACGGGACTACTTTTTGCACTATGACGTCATTATTATCCCCCTATATCATAAAAACCTTAGTGAATTGCGTAAAAGTGACGCATTATCTGCGCGGAAAAAATATTCTAATATCAAAAGAGTACTTACATTTGCATATTATGTACACGAAAGTATAGTTAATATAAACTTAGAAGAAAATGACGTGTTACAAGAATTATTTTAGGTGCAGTTACGTCGTAATTGTGTCTCTTTGTTATGAAAAGTGCGGTAAAATGGCGCGAAAAGACCAAAATTAGTACATTTTGTATATAAGTTTTACCCATAATTTCTAGTCTTGTCATAATTTATTTTTGGCTAAGGATGTTGATTAAAGTGTACTTTATCTAAAAATTAAAATAAAACATAGGTTATTAAGCTACACTTTGTGCTATTATGGCTGAATTATCTCCCCTTTTCCCAATTTGGCAGTGTCGTCGCATTCCATATAGCAAGGGGGCACAGATTAGCTCTAAATCGCCCACTTGAATAATCTTCACAATTTTTGTCAAGATATCATTAATTTATTCCCTATAAATCAATAAAGGGGGATCTGTGTAGTACCAGGCAATACAAACACTCATCACAAATGGGTACAGGTAACCCAAGTAATAATTTCTTATTTCTCAAAAAATGAATGAAAATGTAACCGTTTTTTCACGCAGAGTGTTTTCATATTATTTGCTCAGTGAATTTATTTTTTACCCCAAAGTACTCATATTTAAACTAAGCCTAGATAGTATCACGACAAACATTTTGTCCAATTTTCATGACGATCCAGTGCAAAACGCGGCCTCTATCCCCGTTTAAGCTATATGCACAGAAATGATGCGCATAAACAACTGTATCAAACGTCCTTAAGACTAATTATAGCATCATAATGTATTTTGAAATATGTTGTTTCTGGTGATCACTAGAGATGGAAGCTATAGATGATATAATATGTGACGAATATATTCCATGACAAGGAAAATCTGACATATAGACATTCTCTGTCTTATTTCATTATATTTTTGTTATATATCTCTGAATCATTTTGCACTAATGTTGTACATGTATATCGTTTTTACCTTGTTTTGTATTGCTAACTGTAAGAAAATGAGATTGTATTTAAGAAATAATGAATATGTACCTGTGTTTTATCGTACAATAACGCACAGTCACGAGTTCGGATGCGTAGTAATTTTAAAAATCACGAGTGCCTACAGCACAAATCCGAATAAGTGACTATGCTTTATTTTACGATAAAACACAGGTTCATATTATTTTTTCTATTCTAACTTAGCCAATATTCCGCATTTGACAACACAGCAAGACATAGTAACTAGCACTCTGTTCTTCATTGGAAGTCTTATTTCAGTTTGAAGTTATTCAGCCGTAGCTGTGTTATATCGGCAATTCATGCACTCGTGGTTTCCTCTATGTATATAGCTGAATCGCTGGTTGCGTAAGAATAACATTTTAGCCCCTTCAGTATAATGAGTGTATACGTTTCATGATCAATGCAAAAGAAGATAAGTTAAATAAAATACTTAATACAATTAAGACGAGCAAATAGTGAGTGATCAATGCGTACGTCATAATTGATTCATTTTAAAGAAAGAAAACATGATTATACAAATAAAACATGTTTTTACAAAATATTCATGTATTTGTCTAGTAACTAGTTTAAAGCAAACATGTATCAACGTTATGGTACAATATTGTAACTCTACAAAGCCTGATCGGACTCAGTCGAAAGTATAGTATTGAAATATTTTAACGTCATTCGACTTCAGAAAGTTATTAATTGTTCGTTTTAGAAATTTGGTAGTCAACGTCATAATCGATCGGGAATAAAGTGGAATGCATTTTCCACTCATGATTTTACAAATATCATACAAAAAGCGGCTACTGTTGAATACATATAGGACATACTGTTGTCTAGAAGCTGATGTATGCATTAAATATGACATTAAAACCGAGGTCCCGTTTACGATGCTTTGCATCAGGCACGTAAAAGAACCAGGGATTCTTCTTGAACTGGGATATCTTCTATATCATGCACTATTCCCCAAATGCTAAAATGATTAACCTTTTCTGGGGGCCTCGCCCATATGGATCGCCCGGTGGCGAGGATAAATAAAAGCATATACACGTATATAAATATAGGTACATATTCATTATTTCTTAAACCATTTTACTTTATTGAAAGGTGTTTAAATCGTCTACGATTCTCTATCACTGCATGCAACCGGGTGCTTCTTTTTCCATGCATTTAGGTTACAATATTTCCATGTACCGTATATAACAGTCATCAATCACCGATGTTTTCCAATGCAATAGCACGCCATCAAATGCAAAAACAACGTGGTATTGTATTCACAATGTGTAGAAACAACTTTTGACCGGTTATGGAAAATATTATGTCGATAGGTACTGAACTTTTCCCACAACAGCAAAAATACTACCCTAAAACCAATTACGTTTCTTTTTGTAGTTGAGTTTATGACAAGTCAGTATGAAGCGGCAAGAAGAAATATGTCAACTCAAATTAAAAAAAAAGTTTAGTATTTTATTCTTAGACCGTTGTTTAAGAGACACCCTCGATGTTTAAGTCGTGAAAGAGTACTACCCATGTCACGTGATGTTTTTCTGCAAAAGGTCATAGTTTTTTACTGTGATAACAGTTGACAGATTTCTACTTGCGGCGTTAGCAGAAAACACGTCACATACCACGAGGTATGTCCATAGTGACAAATGATTAACCCTGTACATAATGGGTACTGATTATTACGCCACATACAGTACCTCTTTTCCAGGCAATTTTTCGACACGAATCATTCCTTATATGTACATGACACAATCGTGAAAGCTCGGCCATTTCCGTTTATCTCCGGTAAATTGCAATGCATAAAGGCCGAGGTGATCAGAATGGTACATGACAATAACTTTCTGTTACCGGTGCCCATAAAGACCCAGTATACATGATAAAACTATATCCTTATAATCATATTGTGTACATGCAAACAGGCCTAGATCTCCCGAAGCATCTCAAGTAGAAATCTCAACTCAAATTGAGATTTTGCTAAAATCAGTGTCGAAATTAGAGATAAATCTGAAGCTCCACCTCTTACAATTTTACTGTAATAAACTCAGAATAACATTTCTTTTAAGGGATGCTTAATTTGAGTCCAGCCTCGCATGGAAGTTAACACGATGACTCATGCCAATGTTTGAGATGCGATCTTGCTCAGATTGAGATGCTTAGGGAGATCGGGGCCTGATTAGTGGCACATGGGATAAAGAATTAAAGGACTCCTTTGAATTAAAGGATACTCCGGAGTGATAATTTGATATCCGTTGTTTTGTTTTGTCATTGTTCATGGCACACTATGGATACCCACACCTTATACCAACAAACTAAAATTAATTAATTATGATGTATAACAAAATCGAAGTAATGTGTTTGTTTGAGCATTGTGGCACTTACAATTGCACTCAATTTTACATCGACTTTTTGAAAGCAAGCACACACTTGCTTATAAAGAATACACACCCTTGTTATCCAGATAAACCAACATGACTAGATAATCACAGCATGATTAAAACATGGCGGATGTATGTATAGGTATACATACAATTTTCGGCCGTTTGTCTTAATTCTTTTTTTTTTTTTTAACATTTTTTATTATCATAAGACATATTATACAGCTATACACAATACATTATATACAAACAATTTTGTCGAAATAAACGTGAAACTAATTCACGACTCTTTATAATATAATTATTCATTAATGTCATTATGATTTTTGTAGTATATATATAGGGGAGGGGAAGAGTTATGAGGACAGTCGCTTAGAAGATAGGTTGTGGTTGTAGAGAGTAAGAAAGGAAAGTAAGAGAAAGATAATAAGAAATGGTTACGGGTTCGGGGAATTTACACAATATCACTATTTGAGTTATGCAAGTTATGAAAACTTCTGCCATTTTCTGTTACAGATTTGGAGTTTGTTTTTGAATAGTGCGATTGTTTGTTCCAGTTTTTTTCGATAGTTAATGTATTCTTTAAATGACTGAATTGTCGGTGTGTGTTTATTGCATTTACATTTAAATATGAAATATTTTGCAAGCAGTATAATATAGTTGGTAATAAGCCCATCTTCTTCTGTATTTTTTATAATGTTGCAAACTGAAATATTTTGAAATGTGATATTTAAGTCTTTTGAAAGTTTTTGTACTAGATATGACCTAACTTCAGCCCAAAAACTTTGTACAATATGGCATTCCCAGAACATATGGTATATAGAGTCTGGTTGTCTATTGCAAAAATAACATAAGCTTGACTGGGTTATATGACACTTGTGTAAAAATGAATTGTCGGGTATTATATTCATGAGGTATTTATACTGAAATTCTCTAAGTTTAGTGTCTATTGTAATAATATTCGTTTGTTGGAAAATGTTAACCCATTCTGTGTCTTCTATGGTGAACCTGAGATTCCATTTTCGTTTGTATTTTGGTTGTGTTGGTAGTTTAGTCTTGATTAATGAATTATATGCAATCTTACTTAATTTGCTTTTTCCATTTAGTCTATCGATTAGGTAGTCTGGTGGGTTGTATGTTATAATTTCGTCTTGCATTTGTGTCTTCCATTCTTTTGGTATGTTTTTAATGAGGGTATAGTATTTCAAGTAATCTCCATTAGGGACATCATATAGAAATTTCATTTGCTCGAAGCTGTGAAATCTTTTGTGTCTGAAGTCAAATATATGTTCTACATACTGGATTCCTTTACTGAATCATGTTTTATAGTAAAATAACTCATTTTTATTTATATGTTTTATACTTGAATTATTCCAGATGATTTGTTTGGATGTTTGGATTTCAGTGTTTAGGGTGTTGACCTTAGACCATGAAATCAATATATCCTTTAAAAATTTTGAATTTATATTGAGACTTTTACAGTCTTTTTCAGTAATATAACATTTAAATAGTAATAATCCTCCATACTTTTCTAATTCGGTCTTGTAATGAAAACTCCAGTTGGCGTTTGAATTAAAAATTCTTTTTATCCAGCTTACATTTAATGAATCTATAAAACATTCCATGTCTATCATTTTTAGACCCCGTATTTGTATTCTTGAATTATTTGTTTACGTGATATTTTATCAGGTTTTGAATTCCACAAGAAATCAAAGAAAATTGTATTGATCAATTTTATAAAATGTGCTGGTGGGTTTTGTAACACAGTTAGTGGATAAATTAGCTTTGGAAGAACAAATGTTTTTAGAACTGCTATTTTTCCAATGAGTGTTAAGTTCCATTTTTTCCATTGTTTTAGGAAATTTTTACATTCTATTATCTTATTTGCTACATTTAGATCATACATTGAAGATAACTTATTACTGAAGGTTATTCCTAACGTAGTTGCCTCCGACGAAGTCCATTCAAATTCTTTGTCAAAGACAATATCTGTATTTTTTAGACTTCCAATGCGCAGGACTGAGCATTTGTTTCTATTGAGTTTAAGCCCAATTGTTTTACCAAAATCGTCAAGGGTTTTTATAAGATTTTCAAAAGACGTTCGATTTCCTTTAAGTAGAAAGCTAGCATCGTCTGCAAAAAGAGTTTGTTTTGTGCTTTTATTGTTTAAATTAATACCTTCTATAGCATCGTTGTTTTCTATAGAAATAGATAAAAACTCGATACATAGGATAAAAAGATACGGTGATAGAGGACATCCTTGCCGTACACCACTCTTAATGTTAAAAACGTCAGAAAAATGACCATTATTAGTTATACAGCCCTTCGCATTTGCATAAAAAACTTCAACCCATTGTATGAGCGAATCGCTAAAATTTAGTTCTTTTAAACATTTATACATAAATTCATGGTTTAAACTATCAAATGCTTTTTGGAAATCAGAAAAGAATATGAGACCTGGTTCATCGCTAACTTGCATTTTTTCTATTGTTTCAATAATTGTTCTCACATTCTCTCCTATGTATCTTCCCTTGGTGAACCCAGTTTGGTTTTCGTTAACTATACTATCTACAACCTTTTTTAGTCTATTAGCAATGACTTTTGAGGCAATTTTATAATCGACATTTAAAAGTGATATTGGTCTCCAATTATTAATTGACAAAGGATCTTTATTCTTTTTTGGTATTAATGTTATGATACTCTGGGTTTGAAGTTCTGTTAACTTCCCTATGTCGTAAGAGTAATTTAGTGAGTTAATTAGGAATGTTTTAATATCGTTCCAAAATATCTTATAGAATTCGACAGATAACCCGTCTGAACCAGGGCTTTTGTTATTATTCATTTCTCTTAGTGCGATGGAACATTCATATTCTGAAATTATTCCACTAGTGAGGGTTTTATTATCTTCTGATAGGGTATTGTGTCCATTTGAGAAAAAAGTATTATTTTGGGTTAGACTTTCGTTAATTTTATATAAATCAGCATAAAAGTTTTTGCAGTATGATAAAATATCATTGCTGTTTGTAACTATCGTGTCATTATCAGTTTTCAATTGGTGCATGGTTTTACTTTCAGCTCTTTTGCGTTCCAGATTTGCAAAATATTTAGTATTTTTTTCCGCCCCTTCAATCCTTTCGGCACGTGATCTTAAAATAATGCCTTTAATCTTTTCTTCAGTTATATCTTTTAATATTTTTTGTTGGTTAAGTAGTTCGTTATGTAGGTTTTCATTACTTGGTTCAGAGCAGATTTTACGTTCTAATCTTTCAATATTTTGTTGTATTTTTAATTCATTTTCTTTGTTTATTTTTTGTAGTTTACTGGAATATCTAATGGCTTCGTTCCGGACTGTGCCTTTAACTAGTTTTGTCTTAATTCTACTTGCTAAATAACTTTCGAATGCTGCACGAAGACAGCATGGTAGTTTGCTTTCATGAAACTGAGACTATTTTACTGTGTTTTTGTGAATGTGATTCACCATTTTAAACAGTTTGTGATTATCAAATCATGTTGGTTTATCTGAGTAACAAGGATTACATGCACGATCTATTGTAGTATTAAGGCCAATTCTTTGACAATGAGTTGATAATTTCAAGTATACAATATTACTGTGTTATTGCATAAGATTATATAATTATCATTATTTCAGCTTCATTTATTTGCACCTACCTACATTTAAATATTTAACATACAGTTTAGGTTGAATTTACAGTTTTTCATTGGCCAATGAATCACATGTATTGTATACAATAACAAACAAATACTGTAGCGCACATACAATCCAAAGCCACACAAACTCGACGGCAGCGCCTACAGTGTAGCAATACCACGTGACTTTTGACTACAGTTACAAGAAGAAATTTGTAAACATTGGAAAATAAAAAAGCCATAAGCATTTTATTTCTTCATCGATTTCTATGAAATATACGCCACGCTAAGGGGACAAGGGTAAAGGAAAGATCGGTAAAACTGCTGAAAAATATCTTATATTTCACGGAAAGCAAATACTTTTCCCCTTAGCGCGGCGTATATTTGATAGAAATCGATGAAGAAATAAAATACTTATGGCTATATTTTTGTACCGATGTTTACAAATTTCTACTAGTAAATATAGCCAAAAGCCACGTGTATTGCTACCCTGGCCTAGCCATCCACACAAGAGTCAGACATATAGAACGAACCATCCACATCCCCAAAAATATCAAGCAATATTTCAAGCAAACCTATATACTCACTTCGCAATGAATGACACACTGCGGACTTCGAATTATGTGCATAATTAACCATAAAGGGAGGTAATTATAAATGATAACTACACTGAAGTGAAGTACGGTTCTTCATTACAGACAAGGTATATAACGTATGAAAATAGATGAACATAGAAATAGATGTACATACAACATAAAAAACACCTATAAAGTAAAACCATTCAATATTAAATTGTTAGTATGTCATGTTTTAGGTAAATTATTCTGACCACCATATCATAAGTACGTTTATCATAAACTGCGATTACATGTACATTTTTATGACAAAGTCAGTGAACATTTCTACAGCGCGGTTTGGGACAGTATTTTAAGCCAATTGATTTTCCTCTAATTACTTTAATGTCTGTAATTAAATGTGCTATATATAGCCTTTGCAAACGGGTTCAAAAGTGGAAAGCGGTTGACACGTGGAAGCCAAATTAAGGAACGGTTCTGTTTAAACTATAATTTGCAATCATTAATTACGGGTGATCGGAAACCTTATTTATAATCAATGATTGTCGTTGTCATTTTTTGTTTACTGTTCAATCAAATGACAACCAATGTTGTGTAGACATTCTCGTTCATTTGATGACCACTCCCAAAGAGAGAATGAGTAACTTAATACGCATTCATTTAAATGTGTGTTTACTAATTGAAGTAGTGAAGTTGTAGGCGAATTAACATCTCACAAAACAATCCGTTAATTCTCATTACATGCTTTCAACGTAATATTAATTAAATAAATTGTTATCATATTTACTCAAGGTTCGTGAGTAAAACGCGTCTGTTAACTCCGAATTCATATTTGATTAATAATGAAGTATGACCACAAAGCTATCCTTTGCTTAACATTGTGTAGCCGTACCCTTAATGTATTTGATGACCAAGTTATGCAAATACGTCTAACGTTACAGATGTATATGCGTTCGATTCAGCAAATAGCCATGTTTGAATGCATGCGTGAATAAAGCAATTTCCTCAAAGGGGATCTAAGATCAGCTATACATATTTTTATGGAATGGGTTGGGACTTCTGTCAGCTCATTTGACTCTTATTCTAAATATATTCTTCTCATTATACAAGATAACCTCATTTTGCTAAACTTCCAGCGGAGGGGTCCTGACAAGGGCGCCCATTGAATAATTTCTGTTTGATGATTTTATACTATGTTTTAGTATGAGATCACGCTTGTTTCCCCTCCCATGTCTTTAATAATATCCATTTAGTAGAGTTAAAGCCACGTATTGGTATCACGTGACAACAAAGCAGGGGAACTAAATATCGAACATGCACAGATACCGCCCTCACAGGTACCAATATACACCTTGGTTGAGTGAAGCAATGTGGGTTATTCACGCTCAGAGAAATTAGGCAGGGACTCCGACGGCAGTCGAACCCGGTACCTCTCGAGCACAAAGCGCGCACCCTACCTTCTAGTATATGCCACCGCTCTACACACAAAAAAATGAAATTCTGCGAAAATTCCTACTTTTGTAACAGCCATTGAATAGTATTTAGTCAATGTAAAATTTTGACTATAGTCATTTTGTTTACCTGATAATATCTTTATTCAATAATGCAGACTAACTTTTTCTGTAAATATTCAGTTTCCCAACTGGGTTAGTACAAAACTGAATTTTTACAGAAAATTGTCCATCTCAATTTACCCGATTTTGACCAAACACTTCAACATCCATTACCATGGTAACCGGAAGTGTTAGGAATAAAATGAACCTCAATACTTTGTATATGCATGAATACGACCAAGTCCCGAAAGTTTCAGGAAAATCGGTGTCTATGTGTGTCGCAGCCCTGCTTTAAAAATTTGGGTTTCTCAGAGAACTGCTCACATACGTTGGAGAAGATTAAAATGTTCAATTATATATTTTAGGATGTTACGGAAGTACTCAGAAGGCTGATGAACTGTATGATGTATTGTTCTCCAACTACAGTGCAGCAATATTGCCGAAATGTGACTTGGATGTAGCGGTTCAGCTGAATATAGGCATTGCTCTCAGGCAGATTCTAGACCTGGTTAGGTTTTTAGTTTAGTTTATTCTTATTTATTTTAGGTCGATTGTGAAATAAGTTTTTCTAACTTATATTTAGCACTCACGACACCTCATTTCTGATGATATCCATCGCCATGAGGATATGAGGGAAGCCAGTTTCCAGTTTATGCTCTAGAGCGTCTAGCAAGGGAATTACTGGTACCATTTTTATTTCGTCTTTGGTATGACACGGTCTAGGATCGGACCTGGGACTTCACACACTAAAAGCGGACGCTCTAACACTAGGATATCGTGGATTTTTTGTTTTCGGGAAACAACCCACTCTTGAATGCGTATGATAAATGCTAATAATTAACTTCTATTTTATTACATTCTATCGCGTGATATGGCATCACAATGATAAAATAATATCAAGAAATTTATAATATGATATACTGTTATAATAAAATCTAAAGCTCCCTTAGATTACTGATTCGTGAAGGAAACGTTAAAATTAATATATAATGAAGTTTAACGTATACGTAAAGTAAGGAACAACGAATGAATCAACGAAATAAGTATGTTAAATAAAAGTCACGCGAATATTTATTGATCTACAATATTTCAATTAATCTAATACTATTTTGAAAATCTCGATATATTTCATTCGATTTATAGATAGGAAGCAGAGAAACTAGCTTAGCTCTACCAATTCTTGAATTTATTGATTTTTTTAAAAAATTGATCATAGCCCAGAACTCATATCCGTAACATTAGCCATGTCAATAAACTATTAACAGACGTATTTAACATTCCCAGCAAGCCATCACCGGAATTTGTATTCGATTCAAAGTACACAATGTGTTACGTCGATTGCTGTAATAACTGTTTACTTTGAATAAACGATGTTCTTATTTCAATCTAGTATCATGTCTGGACAACTTGAATTCAGTCGCCTTGTTTGAAATCAATTATGGTACTTCAGCGACTGTCATCAAGATACGGCAATACTGCTGGAGAGTAATTTTGACAGACACGGAAAGTTGAATCAAATAAAGCATCACAATCACCACTTATCGCGTCGGTAAAGAGTTGTTAAATATGCTCAATTACCACTCAGTGGTTATTTGTTAACAACTATGAAGCCCAGCATGCGACTGCTTCGATTAATTCAGAGTGCCATGTCATTTTTGCACTTTGTCTGTTGTGTTGGGTGCAGCATTGTGTATTGTATGTTTTATGTTTTCTGTGCTCGGTTGGTAAAGTTGAGTCATGCCTTCCTTGTCCGACTGATTATTGTCTTTTTGTTGTAGTCCTTGAAAGGTGTGGTCGTCCTTGTGATTTGTATTTGTCCATGTTTGGTATTCCTTGTGATGTATAGTCGTCATTGTGATGTATGGTCGTCCTTCTGACGTGCGGTCGTCCTTGTGATGTGTGGTCGTCCTTGTGACGTGCGGTCGTCATTGTGATGTGTGGTCGTCCTTGTGACGTGCGGTCGTCCTTGTGATGTGTGGACGTTCTTGCTATGTGTGGTCGTCCTTGTGATGTGTGGTCGTCCTTGTGATGTGCGGTCGTCCTTGGATGTGTGGTCGTCCTTGTGACGTGCGGTCGTCATTGTGATGTGTGGTCGTCCTTGTGACGTGCGGTCGTCCTTGTGACGTGCGGTCGTCCTTGTGATGTGTGGTCGTCCTTGTGACGTGCGGTCGTCATTGTGATGTGTGGTCGTCCTTGTGACGTGCGGTCGTCCTTGTGATGTGTGGACGTTCTTGCTATGTGTGGTCGTCCTTGTGATGTGGGGTCGTCCTTGTAAAGTGCGGTCGTCCTTGTGATGTGTGGACGTTCTTGCTATGTGTGGTCGTCCTTGTGATATGTTGTCGGCCTTGTGATGTATGGTCGTCCTTTTGATGTGTGGACGTCCTTTTCATGTGTGGTTGTCCTTGTGGTGTATGGTTGTCCATGTGATGTGTGGTCGTCATTGTGATGTGTGGTCGTCCTTGTGACGTGCGGTCGTCCTTGTGATGTGTGGACGTTCTTGCTATGTGTGGTCGTCCTTGTGATGTGTGGTCGTCCTTGTGACGTGCGGTCGTCCTTGTGATGTGTGGACGTCCTTTTCATGTGTGGTTGTCCTTGTGATGTATGGTTGTCCATGTGATGTGTGGTCGTCATTGTTATGTGTGGTCGTCCTTGTGACGTGCGGTCGTCCTTGTGATGTGTGGACGTTCTTGTGATGTGTGGTTGTCCATGTGATATGTTGTCGGCCTTGTGATGTATGGTCGTCCTTTTGATGTGTGGACGTCCTTTTCATGTGTGGTTGTCCTTGTGATGTATGGTTGTCCATGTGATGTGTGGTCGTCATTGTTATGTGTGGTCGTCCTTGTGACGTGCGGTCGTCCTTGTGATGTGTGGACGTTCTTGTGATGTGTGGACGTTCTTGCTATGTGTGGTCGTCCTTGTGATATGTTGTCGGCCTTGTGATGTATGGTCGTCCTTTTGATGTGTGGACGTCCTTTTCATGTGTGGTCGTCATTGTGATGTGTGGTCGTCCTTGTGACGAGCGGTCGTCCTTGTGACGTGCGGTCGTCCTAGTGATATGTGGACGTTCTTGTGATGTGTGGTTGTCCATGTGATGTGTGGTCGTCATTGTGATGTGTGGACGTTCTTGCTATGTGTGGTCGTCCTTGTGATATGTTGTCGGCCTTGTGATGTATGGTCGTCCTTTTGATGTGTGGACGTCCTTTTCATGTGTGGTCGTCCTTTTCATGTGTGGTCGTCATTGTGATGTGTGGTCGTCCTTGTGACGTGCGGTCGTCCTTGTGATGTGTGGACGTTCTTGTTATGTGTGGTCGTCCTTGTGATGTGTGGTTGTCCATGTGATGTGTGGTCGTCATTGTGATGTGTGGTCGTCCTTGTGACGTGCGGTCGTCCTTGTGATGTGTGGACGTTCTTGTTATGTGTGGTCGTCCTTGTGATGTGTTGTTGTCCATGTGATGTGTGGTCGTCATTGTGATGTGTGGTCGTCCTTGTGACGTGCGGTCGTCCTTGTGATGTGTGGACGTTCTTGTTATGTGTGGTCGTCCTTGTGATGTGTGGTTGTCCATGTGATGTGTGGTCGTCCTTGTGATGTGTCGTCGTCCTTGTCATGTGCGGTTGTCCTTGTGATGTATGGTTGTCCTTGTGATGTGTGGTCATCCTTGTCATGTGTGGTATTCCTTGTGATTTGACATCGTCCTTATTATGTGTGGTCGTCCTTGTGATGGTTGGTTGTCCTTGTGATGTATGGTTGTCCTTGTGATGTGTGGTTGTCCTTTTGATTTGTGGTAGTCCTTGTGATGGTTGGTTGTCCTTGTGATGTGTGGTTGTCCATGTGATGTTTTGTCGTCCTTTTGATGTGTGGACGTCCTTTTCATGTGTGGTTGTCCTTGTGATGTATAGTTGATCATGTGATGTGTGGTCGTCCTTGTGATGTTTGGATGTCCTTGTAAGTGATGCGTGGTTGTCCTTGTGATGTGTCGTTGTCCTTGTGATGTGGTGTCGTCCCTTGTTATGTGTGCTCTCTTCAGCTGACTCTTCGCGAGTGGCATACAGCCTAATATACCAGCAAGCACGTTAGTCGATATGTTTACATGAAAATCTGAGTGAATGTCGTAACTAAAACTGGGTAACGTACCAGGTCGGTTTTGAACTATTTGCACTGGCTTTGTTTTCAGACATTGGCATCACTGATCTTATATTGATTTTATATTGATATTTATCATAGTTACTTCCCTTTATGGTTAATTATGCACGAAATTCAAAGTTCAAAGTTTGTCAATTTTTGCCGGGTAAGAATATAGGCTTGCTTGAAATATTGATTTCTGAGGATATGGTAGGTTCGTTCTACGTCTGACTCTTGAATGGGTCGCTAGACGATGTCGCCGTTTCTGTGCGGCTAATCATGTGTTGTCTGTGCCATGCGAGCGCTACAGTACATATGTACCGTTGCCCTTTATATAACCATGTGACTTCCATGTGTACCGTTTCTTATCATTACAGACCATCTCAATGTATTCATATATTGGATTGACGACATTTACACCACAGAAGTTTCAGGTGCCCCGAGCCGCCTTGAATTGCGTATTAACATTAACGGCATTAATTATGTATTATTTCTTCAGCCTGTTTACATAGTTATGATATTTCATCCTAGCGAATGAAGGCTACCGACACTGTTAACGCTAGGTCGTTGGCAGCTTGTTTATTTGCTTGGGTTCAACTGAGAATAGTGTATAGTCCAGTTATAGTCCAGTCAGGGTAAAAATCCAGTGACGTCGCGGTCGGGTCCACTTCTACGGTGTAAAACAAATTATAAAAGTTTAAACAGACCGCCATAATTTCAATTTTAAACTAACAAACTATATTCGCACTACCTATTCACACAATGGTTGTAATATTCTGTGGACACATAAACGGCTACATCACTGTCACCAGATCCTAACTGGATTATAAGCGCATGGTGATTCGGGTTCTCCCTGTCATATTTACCAATGACCTCCGACTTCGTGGGTAGAGAAAGATGTGTGATACAAGCAATCCGGGATGCACCACACTAGCTCCAATAGCTGCCTTATTTCTTTAACGTGCCATGTTAACACCTCTGGGTTTCCAACCATTTATTCTAAAGTTGAGAACGAAATACTAAAAAGCGTTTAAGAAATGACAAATTACCCCGACCGAAATTCGAACAAGGGACCTCTCAATAAGTAGTCAAGAGCATTACCTATTCGACTACTATATCGCTGCTTTATGAAGTCAAGTCTATTAAGTCACATTTGGCCATTTCATAGTCCAAGGTCCCACTGAAGAATTCCTCGTCGGCGATATGGATTTACGCATCGTTTCTCTCGATGGACCCCATTGGGACGTATGCTATAAATAAATACACCTTCATTTAAATGTTCATCAGCATTTATAAGCAACCTATATGTTGTATCACTATAAATAATGTTATTACTGTCATTATTGTTATTAAAAAAGATAACATTAAGTCAGAAAGGGAAGGCAGCACTCAACGTAACCAGCCGAGCACAGAAAACATAAAAACACACAAGGCACGATGCCCACCTGTGCCAGTCGAGCACAGAAAACATAAAAGCATACAAGGCACAATGCCTAACTAAATGAACCTGTTTCAGCAATCAAAAAGCTGAATGCCCAAGCTGAATGACCTAGTTCGCACAGTAAAATGGCTGTAATACCTAGTTTTAGCTGTCAGAAGTCCAAAATGTTTTAATGTAGAAAAAATGTCAAGGTTTCAGCTAAATGACATAGTTTAAGTTAGTCATGAAGAACTTCCCTACATTGCTTAAGAACCACAGAAATGAAGACAAAGATAACCTGTGGAAGCTAGTGCCTTTAAAGTACTGTGGTTGTATTTAAATATTAGCTGATGTTGTTATAACCAGGTCAAAGGCCAATACCATGTGTCCGTATGTGCTTTTATTTTTTATTTGTTTCTGCTGATGTAATTTTGGCTGAAAAAGATAACAGAAACTTGGACAAGAAAGGCAGCACTTAACTTAAAACAGTCGAGTACTATCACACATCACAATTACACGGTACAATGCCTAACACAACTGAACGAGAATATGAAGTCCAACTTAACCCATGAAAACCCTCGTTTTAGTTGTCGAAAGGTCTTAGTCCCGGCTGTCAAAAAGCTGAAAGACCTCGTTTCAGTAACAAAAAACTGAATTACCTTGTTTCAGCTATAAAAGCTGAATGACCTAATTTCAGCTGAAAACCCGCATGTGTCTTTCTTTGAAGAGTTGGGAGCTGTAAGTAGTGGGTGTAGAGATCATATTGTTAAACTGACTATATCATTATTTTACAGAACGAACCCAAACAGATCTTGCAGTCAAACATATGGCTTCGATTGGTAAGTAATGTAACGCATGTTTCTGTCTTCACTGAAACACGTTTATGCTAGTTTATTTCATGTATAAATAGTTGTCCCCTAAATGCTTTTCTAAAAGAGATTCTTAAGTTTCAAAGGTGTATGACAACCGTAAGTATTTTATTCTTTAACCGATTTTAACTATATAACAAGCAACTTAACATTGTTGTGCAATATGTCACAGTTTTTGCCCGAAACCGACTGAAATGCTATCTACACAGTTGTGTCGGTTTCGGGCAAACACTATGACCTTTGTTGAAAAATATTTTTTAAACTTTGTGTTGACAGATTTGTACTTGCGTTCTTAGCCAAAATTAAGCCACATGCAACGTGATAGACCATACTGACATATGTGATCCATATACTTGGTGTATCCAAACAGTCAGTAGACATTCCAATTTATAGGGTTTCCGGTACCTGTGTTAAATATTATAACTGATATTTGCTGTATTAGACTCGTCAGACTTATACAAGCAGTCTCAGTTTAATGTGATCAGATAATACATTCATTTCCTGTTTAGTTTTTCAGTGATTTTTTGGGGTCAGGGTCCGTTTAGATTGGGAGTTTTCGCGTAGTGACAACTTGAAATTGGGAATTTTAATGAAGCAGAAAGGCCAAATAAAACAGAAAAAGAGATTACAAGTGATTGTTTACTGGTTTCTGTAAACCTTTATGCTTAACATCTTGTAAATAATGTTCATACATTTGTCATTTTATGTCCAATTTTGATTATTTTTAAATGTTTATAGGGAATTTCTCCCTTCAAATGTGGGAAAATTATAGCCTTTTTTTAAATTGGGAAGGTACCGTTTACCGGTAGCAATCATAGAAGGGAAAATCACTGTTTGTATACTATTATACGGTTGGGCACACTTGATTATATATACATCGCTGGCTTAGAAGAATATGGTAGTAAGTACAAACATGCTATTTTGAGAAAACAAGAAAAAAACTGACTAAAAAAACTACTCTTTACCTAAGGAATACAAGCGTTTCTACTTCAGTTTGGTCAACATGACTATTTCCGATTTTCGTGAAACTAGGCTTATAAGATGCACATTGCGATGCAGAATTTCAAATATGTATGCGGCTTACGACCTGACATTACTCCTCTAAGCCAGCAACGTGTACATATAGTACATGTATGTACACTGTATATAAATGTTCTCCGTATTTGTTTCAGTCGTGGACTGATTGTCGTTTGTCTTGGAATGCAACAGAGTATGGATTGACGAATCTGGTTGTACCTTACAGTACACTCTGGATACCAGATATAACACTATATGATAAGTAAGTATAGCACAGAGAATTTGACGTGATCCTGACCTTTATACATGAATATATTACATGGTTCTTGCGTTGAATATATAAATGTAGGTGAGCAAATCGTGCAATATCAATCCTTAAGATTTGTGTGGGTATTAAACCTCGAGCTTCTTCGTGATACTCGTCGCTTATGAAAACATATAACCGGGGTTATAAATATAGACAATAAATCAGCTGTGTAATTATGCTAATAGAAGGTTGAGAGTCGTGTCAAATTCTCTGGACTAAACGTTACATTTAAATAATGACGATTTAATGATTATTTAATTTCAATAGGACAAAATTATTTTGACGTTGATACTATGTACATTAAGGTTTGTAAGTTATGAAGAAAAAAACATGAAAAATGAGGACAAACGGATGGACGAAAGGACATTCCCACTGTCTTGACATTGTGGGGTTTCCTTTTGTTCATCCTTTTGTTTTTTAAAACCCCATAAGCAACATTTTGCACCCCGTAAACAACGGAATGAATATAATCTAAATATAGCCTATTGTTCTGTAAGTGGGTGCGTACGGACAGACGGACGGAAGGACGGGGTGAATACTTACGGCACCGCCAAAACATTTGAGATGGTCTAATTATTTTTAAGTTATTTATTTTTTATTTCAGTGCTGAAAACAGCCTGGGCGGTGCCTCGGATTATCGACCGACTGTTTACCCTGATGGTAGCGTGTATTACAACTTTCCTAGCGTCATATCAAGTCTGTGTAAAGTTGATGTCACCTATTTTCCATTCGATAAACAAACATGTAGGTTATGTTTTAATGTGTATACCTTCCTTGTGTCATAATGTTGTTTGGAAAGACATTGATACTGCATGCAAGTCCAGCGCTTGTAATTCAATTTAGCAGCGGACATGGTCCAGTTGTTAGTGCGCTCGACTTATACCCAGCCATTCGGGTTCTTTTCCCGGTTGAGTCAGGTCATTACCTTCCATGAAAATTCGACAACATAGCCTAAAATATTATATACATGAACGAGTATATTCCAAACCTATTTATGCCGTTCAAAGTTTGGTAATTTACTAATTGTATACTTGTTGTTGCCGTGTCTGACTCCTGCGTGGCCCGTGGATAGGCGCGGCAGCTGTTTCAGTGTTGCTTTGAATTGTCTGTGCAATACATTTTTTTACTTTATTCGTTATCAATGTAAATGTCAGATGCCGAGACATGTGTACTGTTTTATCAAACCACTTACGGAAATCTTAGACTTATGCACAATTCAAATTCTACAAATTGATGCAAATGGATATTGAATATTAATAATGTGTAAGTTAGTGAGCTTATACAAACCATATCTGTCTTTAAATAAAGACTTTTCTTCTTTCGTGACTTGCTCTGTTTTGTGTTGGACATACTGGTGGGTCCTTGAGGTTAGTGAATGTCCTTGTTATGCGTGCCCATTTTCTTGCCTTTCATACGCGGCTGTTGCCGTCCCTTTCCGATTCTGTTTGGCCCTTTTATAATGACTATAAATTTGTGCTTAAGTTTAACGTTTCCACAAGTGCTTTGATAAAATAGCTCTTTGATATCTATTGCTCACCATTTTCACGACTTCATCAGAAAACTTTATGATTTTTGTGTGGCGTACCTACCCAATGATTAGGCCAAAAAAAATATAGTTCTATGATTTGAACCATGTTACAAACATGCTACACAGGTTACTCGTTAATTTCGCCTTCATTTATTCATATTATTCTAATATTGTGTACATGTCCATTCTGTATAACAGACAACCGCATAGTATTTAGTAACGGCATGTTCCTCTATTTTGTTATTGTGAAATTGTTGTCTGTTTCAAGTTTTCTGTATAGATCGAAAACGGGTACTTAGTTGTCACTTTTCCAGTTCGTCGTAACCCAATACTTTAAACAGCAGTGTTTCTATTTGCCCCCTGGTGCCGCAAAAACAATTATTATATTTGTATTTGTACTGTAAGGTACACCACGTTCAGTAGTATCGAGATTACATGATTGTACAGATACACCAACGTTATATAATCTTTGTGAAAGTGAAGTGGTTGATTCAATGAAGCTTTGAATGAATGTTTACCTATCGACACCCCACTCGACATTGGCATAAACAGTATTTACTTAACTATATATCTCAGGTCACACACAATCAGGATTAATGCTGATTTAATGGACTCTATTATGCTATGTTTTGCTAATAATAGATGCGTTGACCAGTTGATGAATGCAACTTGACTGACAATATTTAGGATAGCAATTGAGTCTGCTTTGGTCAAGAACTGTGACTTTTATACACATATACCTCGTAGATATTCCTGAAACAATTCTCGGTCATAGAATAAAACACTTAAAGTTGTTCTAAATTTGTGTTTACATACTTTTTATTGCATTCTTAGCCACAAAATAGTCACATACGTCAAGGTATGTCCACACTGTTATAGGTAGTGGGTTTTTCTATAGAGTAATTTTATTCCGGACTTTTACCTTATGCAAAGCACAAAGATGCGCAAGAAAAAGGGATACTCAACAACTACCGAAACACGACATTCTACCCATACAGCCTGCCCGACACTCCGTTCTACACGGACGTTGCCTTAGTGTCGTATTTAGTACGTTATGGGACACGAGTAATGTTAATGAAACGATAGAAAATAACGATAGTGACATATATGCTTTCAGGTACACTAGTGTTTGGATCTTGGTCTTCGCATGGCTTAGATCTAAACGTTACTAACACGGTTAATAAGATGGACACTGGGGCTTATAAGGCGAATGGTGAATGGGAACTTCTGGGTAACTGCATGAATCATATCATAGCTAGATAGTTCACCTTTAGTTTTGCTTGCATGTCTTTGATGCGAAGCCATATGTATTTCTTGTAGGTTTACTAACATACGGGTCATGGTCGTTTCATGGACTCGATCTAAACTTTTCTGCCATGGGCGAACGTGCCGATATGTCGTCGTATAAGGAAAATGGTGAATGGGAAACCCTGGGTGATTATCTTCCATTTTCAGTTTAAACTTTTTTTCTGTAGATTCTTAAGTAGTCTCTTTTTACACTGTTTATTAGATTAGTTACCGGTTAGCGTAAACGGATATCAAACGAAGAACAAAACAATCCGTTTGTTTCGGTTCGAGTGAGTGGGTAGCTAGGCGTTGTCGCTTTGGGTCTGTGGGATATGGATGGTTTGTCCTATGTCTGGCTAGGCGCATCACCGTAGGCACATGGTTCCAAATTTGTACCCTTCATATGTATATCAATTTTTCTGAGTATATAGAGAAGGTTGTGCAGCGGCCATATTTAGCCGCAACGGATATGACGTTACAAAAGCTGGTAACCTGTTTTATACACTTGTCAAAGCAAACACGGATACCAGTTCATGTAACGTTATTTCCGTTGCGGCTAAACATGGCCGCAACACAACATTCTCTATACATAGAGTACACTTAAATGATTTGATAAACATAGGGTACACTATGATAAGTTGAAACCTTGTGACTATGGATATCACAGGGTAACTTTTCGTTACTATTATCCGTTTTGAGTTCCGTTTATTCTACCCGGTAAGGTACGACTACACCCTTAGATTATAGATCTAATATGATTTATTTTGAAACAGTAGGCATTTTTGCCCATCAGTTTACATGCATCTAACATCACTATCATATATGTTCCGTATCAGTAATAATAGTACATGGTTATTGTGTGATAATAAAGATCTTTATCATGTTATACATACAATAATATTACATTTACTCATGCACACGCGCCATCGCACGCGCCATCGCACATTCTAACTCACTCACACACATACATCTATCATTCACATGCACCCGTACAACCACACACACAAGCACACACCCATACACCCCCCCATTATGATGTTTGAAATCTCTTTTTTTAATCAGAATTTTATTCATTTAGTTATTTTAAACACCACTTCTTTCCACAAATAGTTTGCACCTCTAGAGGGATTTGAACCGATATTGTTTACAAAATTGAATTTTTATCTGTACCGCATACGTTAAGTGGTTTTCAATTATCAGACGATGCGCTTGTTTATAGACAGATAATTGAAACATGATGATATCGTATTTAGTCTAAGGCTTATAAGAACGAGATTAAATAGACATCAGAATGTTTGTTCTTTATCTGTTTTGTATCATTGTTTAACTGAAGGCTAGGTGGGTGTTGATATACAAAAGACACACCCAGTATAGTATTGCGATTGTAGCACTCTTTCTCGATGCAGTAATTGCATTGTATTCTATGTTATGATACAACGAACGATTACCAACAATGAACAGTAATGAATAAGAGAAAAATATATTTTTTTCTTTCCTAGTTAAAATCCGTAGGCACAATTCAATATTTTTTTCAGTTTTACAAGAAGGTAAGTCTAAAGCCTAGGTGCCACTGAGGAATTTAACATCGTTGACGTTCTCCCGATTCTTCTTAAGATACCACCCCATTTATCACAATTCCTTCCGATATCACAAACTGTCACGCTAATTCCACGAAGCTTCCCCCCTAGACCACGAAGAACCTGTTTCCGATGTCCTGAATGCTCATTAATTTCAATCGGGAGAACATCGCCGAGGCAAAAAATGCTCAGTGTAACCTAGGCTTAACACGTGTTCCGATTTAACAATTCCCCGTACTGAACTGCTGACAGGGAACGAACAGTCGTCAAAGAAGGAGAACATTAGAACAGATACGACTTGTTAAACCAATATAATGATTTGCCCCTCCTTTGAAATGTGGCGAAATATTTCACTTTTTTGACTGTCGAACGCAGCAATAACGGTACACACATTTAATGTTCAAAGATTAGAATTCGAACCGCTTACATTGAAATACATAAATAATACTTATAATAAGTTAAAACCATAACTGGAAGGCTCGTTACAGAATTGGCTCGTATATAGCAGAAACTAAAACTGTGGTACATTTATAAATAAATGGTGTCTAAAAGTTCTTTTTAATCAGTTCTTAAAACACTGACTTTGATATGACTTGTACTTATTAAGGTTTCACTTTTTTCTGCAGATGTTCCAGCCATACGACATGAGTTATTTTATGGTTGTTGCCCGGAGCCGTATCCCGATGTGACGTTCTATATCAAGCTACAGCGACGGTCACAGTTCTATCTAATGAACCTCATCTTCCCATGCATATTAATGTCTTCATTGGCCGCATTAGGTTTTCTATTGCCTCCAGACTCTGGTGAGAAGGTGTCTCTAGCGATAACTGTCCTACTCTCATTGTCTGTGTTCATGTTGATCGTATCAGAAACGATGCCCCCAACTTCGGAAACATTTCCATACATAGGTAAGAAAACTTGTTTTCCGGTACCTGTTACAATATACTATATTCCGTATTAATTTGATGTGATCGATATGGTGTATCGGTAGTCTTATAAATCAAACAACTCCGTTTCAATGCCCCTGAGAATATATCACGGCTATAACAAATGTCATGGCTTTTTGCTGTAATCGCAACAAGGTATTTTAGCTTTGACTTTCGACTTTTTGCTGAAACTTTCTTCAGCGGTTAAGTTAATTTTCTTGTTCATTTGTGTGTTGGACATTGCATCCTGTAACATTCTATTACCGTATTTGATGTGATCGGTATAGTTTGTCGGTTGTGTTCTAATACCCAAACAACCGCGTTGCAATGCCCGGGAATCCACCATAAACATAGCATATGTCGGATGTAAGAAGTGTCTGGCTTTTTGTTATAGCTGAAGCAAGGTATTTAAGCTTGGACTTTCGACCTTTTGACAGCTAAAACTAGGACTTTCATCGGTTAATCTTATTTTCTTGTTCATTTGTGTGTTGATCATTGAAACCTGTGATTATGATATGTGATGTGCTTATGCATTTCTGTGCTCGGCTCTTAAAGTTGAGTGCTGCCTTTCCTGTCCGATTTTCTATTATCTTTTCAACACGATAAAACATGTATTTCTTTTCTGTTAGATGCTTGATTCCTTGAAATCTCGTCAACAGGTAGATAATGAATTCGATAGATTCGATGAATTCGATGAAGCAACTGCCTGTCATATCGAAATGAACCATTGTTGTAAAAACGATCTTAAACCCGATACAAGTGTACAATTCAATGTTTAAGGTGGAAGGGTACTTTTATAAAAGGTACATATCTTTGTAATATTTGGTACCGTTGGAAACAAGAACGCAAAGTGATAACGTTCGCGACGTCATATCAGCGTCATTTATGATGCCAGCATCTTATAAGATGTACTATTGAATTGCAAATAGCTTCTAGTTTCGAACGGTGCCAATTATTAAAAGGATATGTAACTTTTTGTAAAATCTAAAAGTACCCTTCCACCTTAAAAACTTTTATTTCTTGTTCAGGAATGTACTTTGCCTGTGCAATGGGATTAGTGTCCTTCTCTTGCGTGATGACGGTGACGGTGTTAAATGTTCATCATCGTGGAGGCAATGGTCGGGCTATGCCGGATTGGGTACGGAGAGTGTTCCTGCAGTGGTTGGCTTGGCTTTTATTTGTGACGTCTGAAAGTCCAATTGATAAAGTACCACGAAAAATCAGCAGAATGTCCCGACAAAATTCGGTAAATAGAATTACGCCAGATTTATACATAAAAAATCAATGTAAACAAAATATGTTTGATTGTGGAAGTTTTTTTAGTAAATGTTGAAGTACTAACCCTGAGGTTGACTTTTGTGAAGCAAAGGAAACCGGTGGATTAAATGATATTAAGCCAGTTGGTAAACAAACATTACGGGTATGGAGTATTTCCTAATGTTCGACTATTAACAAATTTGCCAGCATTTTGGTGTTGAATAAATTTAAGTGGCTGTGCGTTCGTCATTAACTAAACTATACTAGGGTATATATGCAAACATATAAGTTAGTTATCATACTTAGTTAGTGATCTTATTTCGTACATAATAATATAATTATGAAACTGATGATTATGGGTTAAACTTCCCTAAAAAGTCTGAAGGGTTAAACTTCCCAAAAAAGTCTGAAGGGTTAAACTTCCATAAAAATTGTTTCTTAGAAGATATCGGGAGTGCGATAACCACTGGAGACAATATTGTCAGTTACCGCACTCGTTACTAAGATTGTCCTGTTTGTACCTGGCGTGTTTTGCGGTTTTCATTAAGTGTTGTCTTCCTTGTCAGTTTTGTTATTATCCTTTCTAAAATTTATCATGAACGCGCTCAAATAATTTTCATTGTGTTAAATCAGACCTTTTCATGTAATATCAATGAACATTATCCTTTCTAAAAATTATCATGCACGCGCTCAATTAATTTTCATTGTGTTAAATCAGACCTTTTCATGCAATATCAATAAACATTATCCTTTCTAAAATTTATCATGAACGCGCTCAAATAATTTTCATTGGGTTAAGGAGGTACGCGCACCTTTTATCTAACGATCGAATTTTCCTTGAAACATCTTAAAATGACAGAACAGTCTTCTAGAACAACATTGAAATAATAAAAATGATATGTCACCAGGCTCGTTTTCGACATACATGGCTTTCTAATGACCTACCATTGTATTTTGGTCATTTTTATCTATTTCCTGCATTTATGGCACCATTATGTTCTTTTTAAGATTATTACTGTATGAAACCACTTTTAAGCAATGCATGATATTTTGTGTGTTCAATGGTCATTCCTATTGACATTAGTCACTATTCCAGCTGCCCGGTGAACAAATTCAGTATTTGAACATGATAAATAGTTACCCCACCCACTTGCTAAAAAGTGTGATTTTCAAATGATTTCAAATGAACGTCAAAAAATACCCAACGATCGAAACTGATTTAAAATTGGCCCTAAGTTTAGCATCAAATAGAACACCAGTTTAGTCAAATAAAAAATAGGGGTCACCAGCCTTTTTTGGGAGCTGTGCATAAAAAACACTAATTATGAATAAATTTGCATAAAATTAACCTAATTTGCATATTGTAATGAAATAATTTTTTCTTAAAAATATTTCAAAGTGTGGGTACCTCTTATAACTAAACCATGCACTACATATTATATATAAGCATATGCATTTGAACAATTGTAGGGACTTATTGGGAACCCATATTATTCACAATTTTGCCGTTCCCCACCCACTTTTTCATACAGGCAAAAAATAAAAAGTTAAAAATATCTAATTTGTGCGATAATATTTTGTTTATTTTCATTAATCAACATTCATATGCAATCATTGAAACTAAAATTCATGTTTGTTCTTATCTAATACGATTTTGAAATTTCGCGCATGCGCACAAGGCAGCTCGTACCTCCTTAAATCAGACCTTTTCATGTAATATCAATAAACATTATTCTTTTTAAAATTTATAACGCGCCCAATTAATTGTCATTGTCTTTAGTCAGACAGGTTTATGTAATACCAACGAACATAGCCATCCGGTCAATTTGTAGTGTTAGTAATATATGTATTTGTTTTGAAACTTTGTGTATATATTAAAATTGTGTGCCAGAGACTGGCAGAGAGGGCGGACATAGAAACGAAAACACGATAATTATTTTATATCAATTATGACATAAAATTCAAATAACGAATGTGGAAATACTTACTCACCTATTGCTCGTTATGCCCTCTGGCATGTAGGGCAACAACAAAGGACATCCACCGGAGTATGTCTTTTGCGATCTTCTCAACTGTTTCCCATGACTGATTCATTTTCTTCAACTCTGCCTCGACAGTGCGCCTCCATGTTGTTTTGGGTCTTCCCCATTTCCTCTTGCCTTCAGGCGTCCAGTGTAATGCCACATTCGTGATGGAATTGCTGTCCCTTTTCGTCACATGTCCTAACCATTTCCATCTTCTTGTTGCCCTTTCTCTTCACATGTCCTAACTATTTCCATCTTCTTGTTGCCCTTTCTCTTCACATGTCCTAACCATTTCCATCTTCTTGTTGCCCTTTCTCTTCACATGTCCTAACCATTTCCATCTTCTTGTTGTCCTTTCTCTTCACATGTCCTAACCATTTCCATCTTCTTGTTGTCCTTTCTCTTCACATGTCCTAACCATTTCCATCTTCTTGTTGTCATTTCTTTTCACATGTCCTAACCATTTCCACCCTCTTCTTACGCCTAAGAACTTAGGTAAATGCGATATACAAAATGCAGTTGCTAACCCAAGATGTACTATTTCAGAAAGTACATGCATTCAAGAAGACGGATGATGAGATTATGCTAACTGACTTCCCACACGTGGTTCAGAAAGCAGACACAAACCTGAACCTTTATCAAAATTCAAATGATTCTAAAGGGTATGGTTCTGAATTGCGGCAAAATTCAACAAATACAACAGTCAAAGATACGGACGGAGTATTAGTTCTTCGACAACAACTCGATTGCATTCATGGAATTCAACAATATTTGGAGAGCAAGAAAAGTGCTGAACAAATTGTGGAAGAATGGCAAACTCTCGCTAAAGTGCTTGATCGACTTTTCTTGATCATGTTTGTCCTTTTCCAAATAATTTCGACTGCTGTTATAATGGGGAAAACAGCCTCTGAAGCGTGAAACTCGTGCTTGGTATTGCTGATTATTCTGTTCGATGTACTGCTATTCATTAATCAAAACAATTTATTGAAGATCCTTGCACGATAAGGTTAATAACATTCATTTGTCTATGACAGCATGGTCAAACCTATTGCATGTATTTTTGGAATGTGATATATATTTGCTATTTGCAATTAGGAAATTTCGTGTTGCGCATACACTAATACTACCATCTCTGAATGCACTCTTAATTATGCTGAAATTAAGAACAAAATCTTTATCATGTTGAAACAAAGAATAAACAAACTATCATGTTGAAACAAAGAATACATTCGTTATCATGTTGAAACAAAGAATACACGCGCTATCATGTTGATACAAAGAACAAACAAGCTATCATGTTGATACAAAGAACAAACAAGCTATCATGTTGATACAAAGTATACATTCGTTATCATGTTGAAACAAATAAGACATTCGTTATCAGGTTGAAACAAAGAATACATTCGTTTTAATCTTGAAACAAGAAATACACGCGTTATCATGTTGAAACAAAGAACACACAAGCTATCATATTGAAACAAAAAATACATTCGTTATCATGATGATACAAAGAATGCACACGTGATCGTGTTGAAACAAAGAATACACACGTTATCGTGTTGGAACAATGAATACATTCGTTATCGTGTTGGAACAAAGAACAAAAACGTTATCATGTTGAAACAAAGAATACACACGTTATAATGTTGAAATAAAGAACGAACTTGTTATCATTTAAAGTAAGGAATAGTGTTTTATTGGTGCATAATGTGGATATATTTGATATATCCGAGTATAGTACGGACAACAATGTGCGCTTTCCATCCAGTGAAAACACGTTTGTGCAAAAAACGAGCTTGTGAACAAAGATGCAGTCACCTCGGCTCACACAATGTGTAGGGCATAGGGTTACCACCAAAACCATCTGTGTTTGAATCGGGAGATGGGAATGTCATGTGTTTCCTTGATACGTATTTAGTACTATAAAACTGTCTAAATGTGGAGGTACTCGTAGAAGAGCTAGATGATATACTAGGGGTTAATATCAAATCTGACAATCTTATAAATGTACATATCAATGTTATTATGCTTATTATTGTATAATGTTATTCGTGTAGAGGTTATATTGTTGTACGTATAATGTGCCTTATGTTGATAAAGATAGACACTCAAATACAAGACAGCAATCTGATCATTTTGGAGGGCTTGACAATTCGCTGGCTAAGAATAAGAATATCGTAAGTACAAAATCAATATTTTGAGAAAACAAGAAAATTGTCTGAAAACTCCTCTTTACTAATGGGAAAACAAGCTTTTCCAACTTCAGTTTGGTCAACATGACCAATTCCGATTTTCATGAAAATAATCTCATAAGCGCCTTTTTGATGCAGATTTCAAATATGTATCAGTCTTATAAGGTCGTAAGTTACGACCTTCTAATTCTAAGCCAGCGAATTTATCATATTGCTGGATATTTTCAGTATTTTTGAAATGCATAGTTAAGGTGGAACCACACATAAAAAAATCATGACTCATATACAAATATTATACCATACTAAACTTTGATTTAATCCTAATTCAACGACGCCTATTCACATGACGTTACTGCGTCGTGAAGTTGCTGGTGAATGTATAATGCGCCTGTTTTTTTTCAGCGTTAGCTGTCTAGATTGAATGTTGACCTACTTTAACAACCAATGAAATATTTATAAATATCTCCGGGATGAATCAAATGCCAAAATTTGATTCAATAGAATATTGTATTCTTTTCACAAAAGGTTATGCCCGATTTTAAATTATTGCATTTTTCTCTTGTGCTATAGATATAGTAGATATACTCGCCTGTCTGCTATACCATAACTTTATTTCTGCGGTGTACAAGACAATACAAGTCAAATAGTTTTCTGCGGGCAGATGATTTAGTTGTATTGTTTAGGATGTGTTTTTTTGCAGTTTGGATGCTGATCGAATTTATTCCGGTGTATGTTTAAATGTATATGTCCAAATAATTCAAATACATGACTTGTAATATCGGACAATTCCGATTAATCTATCATAACCAACTATAATATGTAACAGTAATTTTGAAATTTATCACAACAAATGTCATGATGAGATATAAATCGGATTCAGTTTAAACAAACATATATCCTCTAATTATTTGGTTTTATTATGTGCCGAGCGAATGAATAACAAAGAATTTGAAAAACATTTATCATGTATCAATATACCATGCTTCTGTTAATCTCTACGGGATGTAATCCATTACCCACTATAGTTATGATTGACCGGGAAGCGCCTTGCTTATGCAGCTGCAGACACCTGCTGTTTAGATACATGGTCGCATTTGCTTAGCGCTCACAGTGAAATTTCGGACAGTTCTGATTTCTTCGGTAAATAAACTATTGCAATGCGACAAAGACCGATATTATCCGCATGTAATAATGTAATTAGTCTGGTTCACGACATTCTTACCAAATGCTTCATTTTTGGGATTATGTTTTTGAAATCGTATACCATCGAGAACAGATCACGTGCCCCTCCATAGACTTTTTACTTTGAGCATACCAATAGACCTGTGCGCTCAAGCCCGCAGGTAATTACAGTGTTGAACTTTATGCGACTTCTTGCTACATCAGTCAGAAGGAGAAACTAGCAACTATTGAAGGGATTTGCAATATATAGTATACATCATCAGTACAGTCTGCTGCAGGTTATCGCAGGACCTGTTTTATAAATAGTGTGTAAACTCCCTGGTTATCTGAAGGTCGGTCAAGCAATGTAAACAAGGGCTGTTCAGTGTTAATAGTACCATTGTTTTGAATTGGTTTTAAACTTCTAAGCACAAAATAAATGCAAATAATTAGTGTGTTGGAAAAAAATTTGGTCACATGAAAACTCTGATACTGAATATAAAATTAACATTATTTTGTATCTTGTAAAACAACATGCATAATTAGCAATATCTGTGACCATGTTTTATCCTAAGCTTTCATTAAACTTCTTGACATCAATAGATCATGTACTTCAAAAATCAACACAAAACATAATATTTTATTATTGCCATAAACTTAGGGCGTGCACTTTAGTTTTTAATGAGAATAATACAATAACGTGAAAATGCATGTTTCTAGGAAAAAATGCAAAAATGTCATGGACCATTCTTTATTTTGTATATTAAGTGTGCAGTCAACTTAATTGTAAATTAATTGAAGAAATATATGTAACAATCGCAGACTGTCATTAAACTCAACGCTGTATATCTTTTTTAAAGATATTTCTTGTTAAGTATTTGTGTGACAGTCGCAATTTGAAATTTGAAGTAGATAGGGGATTGTATACTGAGCTAAATTGATTTTTGAAATATTTGAAATTAGCATTCCTTGCTGCTAATGTTTTTTTTTCAATATTATACCATATATGTTGCTATGTAATTGTTTAAATACTATGCCCCGTATTTTAATACGCAATTGTCAACTTAATACTGCAACACCTGTAAAAATACATGTACGTATATCATATAGTGTAATATATGGATATATTACTTAAAATTGAATCTACTGATATGTCATTTTTTCTTATTTTAAAGCTCTTTAAACCCTCGTTACATGTAGTAGTTACAATGTCAAAATAGCAGGTTTTCCTGGAGACTTTATATTATAAAAACTATTTTTCTTTTTTATTTAAGTAAACAAATTGATCAAAAATGGTCATATAGGTATATACTGAACTGAGGTAATCCAAATAATTAAGATGATTATACATTTAGGATATCCATTTTTGTTTTGCGTAGCAACGCAATGATGTTTCACTTTTCAGCTTATGACCAATTCAACGACTTTAGGCCAGAAAAAAGTCCTCCGCAAATAAATAGTTCTATGATATGATCATATTTATAAGCATGTCACACAGGTTGCTCGTATCTTTTAACCTGCTTTGGTTACATCACCTTCATTTATTATATTAAGACTAACAACTATTATCTGACTTTTATTTTTAAACGATATTTTATAGAAAATCATTCCGCATTTGTTATTATGAGTGATAGAGAACCACGAAGGTTCAATGGTATGTTAATAACTCTTTCAAGCCACCAGACTAAAACCTTTCTATATACTTTTATTACATTCACTGAACTATCTGTACATACATTGAAGGCAAAACCATTCTAATACTGTACCATTAAATTGTTATCTATTTTTAGCACACAGACTTGTTATATGTGGCGTGGAAAGTTAATTTGGGGCTTATGGACGTGACGTCGTTATCGAGAAAATGCGCCGTTTATCACGTCGTATTTTCGCAGGTAAATTCACATGTTTGCTCAGCACAAATGAGTCTATAAAGGTTAAAAAAATAATAAATGAATACCATGAACGATTGTTACATGTTCGACAATCTTCTACGAACCACATTTTGTGGTCTGTGACCCGTGACAATGCAGATTTCACGAGTTATTGATTATTACGAGAGCGCCATATTACGTCATCACAAACTGTGTAAAAGATGATTTTGCATGCCCTTGAAATACGTGGATTTTATAAGATTTAGCGAGAATGAAAGACTCATGGGTGGTTATGTGTATTCAGAGTCGATGCTGGATGCTCAAGTGACACCGTTGCACCGTGTAAGTATGATTTATTTCAGTATGAAGCGATAAATAACCGCTGGTGTGTCGAAAAGTTTTGACCCGGAAGTGTTGGCTGTTTAGCAACTGTTTGTTGATAGTAACCAAGTTGTGATCACAAAATCAGTTTGAATTTGTACAATCACTGATATGAGCCAGTTAGAAGTTTAGCGATCCAGACATCTTGTACGATTTCATGAGCTATACGGGTAATAATATGCACGGAGCAGGACCGAGTCTGGTGTGAAATTAAAATAAATGACGTGACGTGCCGCAAAAACTTTTAAAATCAAAGTTTGATGATAGTTGTCAATTAGCATACACATATGAACAACTTAATCAATATTCTAATTTGTTTTTGGAATAACTTATCACTACACTCCCCCCTATTTTATTTTATGTGGTCTCCAGTCACCATCATGACACATGAATTTATCATGGCAAGCAAAGTAAAGCTTCCAAAACCCTTTGACAAATGAGGGGGGTAAAAATTGCAGATGGTAACAAGAATTGAACTGTGACCTCCATAGCATTTATGACAAGCGGATACCAGCTCCCATCTTGCAAGTCTCAGAAGAGTTGACAAAAAACAGTAGCCTTTTTCAAACCAAACAGCAAGAGTTTTTTAATGGAACTGTATTCACAACTCCCTCTTTATGCTGCTTCATTAGTACCTAGGTGCATACACCTGTCAATCACGTGGTCATCAGGCACCCAATTGAATTGGCCCTAACATTAAATCAGGGAATATATTTCATGAAGAGCAACCAATGATTGAACACATTTACCTACTGCACTTCAGACAGACACTATGACTATGTCGCTGAAGTGACATATAAACCGTACACGTCACCCGGAACCTTGAGTATGTTAACTAGATACTGTGCCCCTAAAAAGTTTGTTGTTAGAATTAAGAAATAATGAATACGTAGCTATTGTTTTATTGCGTTATTAAATATAGGCGCGTGTTTGGATGCGTAGTAATTAAATCACGAGTACGTAGCACGAGTCATTTTATGTACGCATTCAAACAGGTGCCTATATTTTATAACACAACAAAGCACAACTCCTATTTATTATTTCGATTCTAACATCGCCAATGCTTTACCATTTATAGCACAACAAGACAGGTTGACGTCAAACTACTTTCTTTCCTAGGAACGTTACAGTCACCGTTACGTCATTTGTCATACTGTATGACGTCAAACATGATGTCATCAATCAGCTATATTTTATCGCGGTAATGAAATATGGTAAGCTTATAAGCAAAGAAGGCAAATCTCACGTGATATGTTAGAATCGCCTATAATCAACACTCATATAAATGTAAACTTACATTGTGATTTATATCATTAAGCTATATTCTTCATATTTATCTTTCTTTTTGCAGGCTTATAGACAAACTGATTGATATTAGTTGGTACACTTGGTATAAAGGAGCAGAAAATGTTGTGTCAATGGCTCACTGTGAAGAGAAAGTTTTTGCAGAGAAAGGAACATGCACAGGTTGTACAGTTCATCCATATTACTTTAATTTATATACAATATATAATTTCAAAAAATTAATGTCATAATTGACTGATTGTCTGATAGTGTAAATGAATATTGACTCTATTTAAATGGGGGGTGACATAAAGAAATTATCCAGTAGATTAGCCAAACTTTTGCTTATCAGCTGGAGTTGCTAATAAAAGCTTTTCTACTTGTGCAGTGTGACAATTACTGGATCTGATTAGGAAAATGTGCAACCCCTATTAACAATTGCTGAGTATATGAAACAGGGCCAATGATGTACAGCTATGATATCAGCTAGATAAAACATGTTTTGTATGTAATGGTTCCAAAGGCACGATAAGATACTTTCAATGGCCTAATTTAAAATATTTTTTGTTTGACTTTTACCTACCAGGTACCAAATAAAATTGCCCCTACTCAATTAATTATGTTGCTTCCAGAGACAAAAAAGTTTTCTATATTACAAGTAAACATTTGATAGAGCATTTACAAGCAATATTTTATAAATTAACTACAAGTTTATATTAATAGTGATTGTCACTGAGACAACACAAAATATATATTTGTAATAATAATAATATAAATTTTTTTTAATACTTGTGTACCTACCCAATGTAAATTTATTGGGTCAGTGAAGGTCAAACAAACAATGTTAGACCTAATGTAAAAGTAAAACTGACATGAAATACTGCTATGCAATGTGTATAACTGATTGATGATTTGAATTTTTAATCAGTATAAAGTTTAAACTCATGAATGGCATACGCTATACTAGTTTGTGTAGTTTGTGTCATTTTGAATACCATTACAAACATGGTTGTTAACAAATCAACACACACACAAGCTGAATAGAATTTTACTTTAAATTTTGCTTTAAATAAATGGTAAAATGTAAAACTTTACACTGATTAATACAACACAATAATAAAACTACAAAATGTACTCTAGTCTAGAAAATGACTAATAAATTTATTTGTTTTAAATTCCAGGACTACAAGGGCCTGTTGCTGTGACTATATAGATGACTGGACCTACACAAAGTATCCTGGCTTGGCATGACAACTATTTGTGTTTGAAAGTCACATAGTGGCTTTCAGATTCTGAAAGAATGTACAATAGGTGTACAATTGGAGACAGTCAGCAAGTGGTGGCACTTTCTGGCACAATTAAGCAATGTTGACATTTACAAAACAGTGTATTTTTACATCTAGAAGCTCATTCACAATTTCATTCTGGAATTCACAGACTTCATGCTATTTTAAAACATCCTGGCACATAATTTTACGTGTTAACCATATAATTCAATGTCACCAAATGTGTTCAAACATTGATATTATAGAAATTGTGAATTATTCCACAGTTGCAAAGCAACAATACTGAATATCATTTTATGTAAACATTATTTTTCTTCAATCTCTCTTTAAGTTGTAACATTTATCATAGACTTTGTGAAGACAGAAACCTGTTTAGGTCCTGCAGATTCATAATGCTATAATCATTGCTATAACAAATTGATGTCTATATTAATATCTGATTGCACTTTTGCAAGCATGGTACACATTAGAAATTGCTTCTGTGCATGCAACTTCCTATTTAATTTGAACATATATTTCCAAGTCTGTTTATCCTGCATTGTAAGACATGTCTTTTGATGTAAACAATTTCATATTTTGAGATCATTTAGCTGCATTTTAGGGCATATACTTTAGAAAGCAAGACACAAAAGTGAGACATTCTGTAGTTGCTATGCAACAAGAAAAATATACATGTATGTATTGAGTTGTGTGTTGCAATTATGCATGCCTATTTGACAACTACTATTTTAAACTATATACAATCATTGCAACTTGTAGAAGAATTCATATGACAACAAGTGATCTTGGGTTATTCTGACAGGATTCAAATTACATGACTTTAGTATATTTTTGAACACTAACCGTACTGTCCAAAATAGGTTTATTGTCATAATTTTAATTGGTAGATATAAATTAATCATTTGAAACTAATAACATGTATTGTGTTGACAATAATCTTTTTCTGTCAATGGTAGTATACTTTTTTAATCACATGTGAAGCCGTAAAACCTAAAAAATGTCAAAATTGTAAAATATTCCATTGTTGCTAAGCAACAGAAATACGATATTTGTTTTATTGTACATATATTTTGGTACAATATTTATCCTACATCTAGGTTGGTTAGGAACATACATTCTAATGGCTTTTATAACAAAGAAGGGTTGTTCTTTATAGATGTAGTCAATATTGTAAAAGGGACAAGGCTAAAGAATATTTGGAATTATTCAATCTATGACTCAAAATTAATATGACTTTAGTAGTGCCTTACAGATTGTACTGTACATTCAGAATTTCATTAAGTACATACTATTTGGACTTTCTTTGGAACAAAATGAGGTTTGACTTAATTTTGGTAAGGGTATAGCTATGTATGTCTTAAATATTAAGAAACAATCAATATTTCTTGGTTGCTAGGCAACAGTACTGTATTCATGTGTACATTTTGTGAAGATGTTCTTCTCAAATTGCTCTATGATATGAAATAAACAAATTGTATGCAATAAGATGTTTTTGTACTAATTTCTTATTTCTGAATCTGGGTTTTATCTACTTCCCTGAATATGCAACAAATGGCACAAAATCAATTCAAATAAGCAAATAATTTGAAATGACCATCGATATGAAATATCCTGTAACTTTGTAAATGTTTGAGATTTGACGCTCAAATTTTCAGATTTTACTGCCAAGATGTTACACATGTCAAAAATGGAAAAAACTCAAAATCCATTTTTTGGTCCATAAGCCCCAAATTAACATTCCAAGCCACATATATTTACATATGCATGAAGACCAGGCCATAAGAGAAACGTCAACATTAGGAAATATTGGACATATATTCATACTTAGCTGAAATCACCATCGTCACATTTAATGGTTTGTTAACCCGAATAATATATTTATGCCCGTCTCAAGATAGATATTCATTAATGAACAAGTCATTAAGAATTGCAAACAATACAGAAGCCCCCTACCGGTTTGAAGTCATTTTCAATGTTTCTGTTGCCAAAGCAACCACACTGTTTGTCAGAATCAAAATATGTTTAGACGTGCATAATCCCCTTATCTTATTGCCCCCTATCCACATACCAAGTTTCATAAACCTAGCTGGGAAATGTTTCAGTTATGTCGGGATCCAGATTGTTTTTACGGACGGAGGGCAAACCTACATATTCCCTTCGGTCAAAAACCGGTAGGGGACTAAAAGCATTTTAACCATTTTATTTAATTTGGATATGCAGGAAAATGGAACAGTATACCGAATGTAGACGCTTCATTTTATGCCTGGTACATTTGGTAATCCGTACGACCAGAATTAATACAGGTTTCTGAAACATTGTGGCAACGTGCATTTGCAGTTTAGTGTCATAAAAATCAAGGACGAAAATGAAGTTTTCTGAAACATTGACTTGTGGCAACGTACATTTAAAGTTTAGTGTCATAAAAATCAAGGACGAACATGAACAAAGAAAAAGCAAAACCTCTATTAACAAATCTGACGGTATTTCTACAGCGGAAGAAGCAGAGTACGCACGTAAGGTACATAATAGCGTCAAATTTGGTGGCTCAGCATGTAAGTTTCCGGGGACATTTGAATGCGTTTCTGCTTTCTTATTATGCTTCATATGCAACTTGACAAAATCGTTTTGAAAATATGAAAGAAACTGTTTATATATTTTGTACACATACTTGTAGAAAAAAATTGTTGTCAAAGCACATCGATTCACTGCCACACCTCAGGAAAATAGACAATGTAGTGTTTGTAAAAAAGCAAAACTAAGCCATACGTCCGAAGGGACAAATGGACAAAAGGCGCAAAAACTCGTTAAGTTATTATTAATAAGTCTATCGAGTGGTGTGTTTTTAAAGCATGATAGTGCGAATTGGTCAATTGATAATTGATTGTTTAACAGTACATAAAACAGGAAACGAACAAGCAAATTAAAATTAAAGTCTATTGAAAATGCATTTATTAATCAATTTTTGATTTGCTCTCGGAATTTTAGTAAAGAAGTTTATTGAATATTATTTTTCCCCACGTGATCCACATACAGAGATTGTAAAAATTCTAATATTGGGACATATGCATGTGTATATACTTAAATATGATTGTATGCAAGCAATGACCTATAATTGGACATAAATTTATTATATTCTATTTAATGCCACAAGCATGTTTCTTGAAAGTTTTTGGCGGCCATTGTTGTTGTAGTAATCACGTGACTGTTCTGGCTGCACCACCTCTTTGGCGGACACAGAGATAACACTTATGTATACCGAACAGTGTTCCAGTCCGTTCGTAAAGTCTGGAATGTGTGAACACATGTATTAAATACAGTAGCACACAGACAACCAAAAGCCAGACAGAAACGACGGCAGCGCCTAGCCATCCACGCAAGAGTCAGACATAGAACGAACCATCCACATCCCAAAAATGGATATTTCAAGCAAGCCTATATACTCACTCCGCAATGAATGACACACTGTGGACTTCGAATTTTGTGCATAATGAGCCATAAAGGGAGAGGTAATTATAAATGATAACTAAACTAAAGTCCAATTAAGCCTAAAATGGCTATTTTCAAAAAGCATTTATTTGGCAACCTATCTACAAAATGATGCATTTTGAGCACTTTAGTTGAGTCCCAAAAGTGGAAAACACCATAGGATGAAAGAAAACGAAGTATAGCCTCAAGTTGGTTTGTAAACAAAATAGCAAAATGTAAACAATAAATGCATACTTTAAAGTCTAAGGGAGCTACTCTTGCTTAATTAGTATTTTGTCATCCTTACATTTTATCAAATGGGATTTTTGGCATACTATTTCAACAGATATAGCGGACATTCTGTCATCAATTATAGGTCATTTGTGAAAAACATCCTAATTCTTTGTATTAAGTCTATTTACTAGATGATCGGGAAAAAAGTGTTGGGAGAGATAATGTGGCTTTAAAGGGATATGGGTATAATACATATTTACAAGTATTTACAAGTACAATGTACAAAATAAACATAAAACACCCAATGGACCTATATGCCACCAGCTTTGTGATGTATTGAATTAAAAAAATCATGATAATGTTATACATACAATGCATTTACAGATATTGCTCTATGTTATTTAATCCGATAATAAGCTGAAAAATACAATGAGTCAAACATGTATTCATTCGGATAGAAAACATCAAATACATGTATCCATGTGCACTATTAATGTCGATAGATTTTTGATCGCCTCTTTAAAGCCACATTATCTCTCTTAAGACTTTTTTTCCGATTATCCAGTAAATAGACTAATTACAAGGAATTAGGATATTTTCACAAATGACCAATAATTGATGACAGTATGTTTAATGTATCTGTCGAAAGAGTATGCCAAAAGTTACATTTGAGTAGAATGTACGGATGACAAATTATAATTTAGCAAGAGTTGCTTCCCTTAGATTGTAAATTGTGCCTTTTTTGTTTACAAATAATTATTTTGTAAACAAACCAACTGGAGGTTGTATTTCGTTTTCTTCCATCTTATGGTGTTTTCCACCTTTGGGTCTCAACTCAAAGTGCTCAACATCCATGGATCTTCAAATAGGTTACCAAGTTATTACCGTTTAAGGCCAAATGTGGCTTTAAGTAACTTTTGACTTGAATTTTAGCCACTTTTCTTTGGGCGTAGTCCATTATAAAGATCAGCAAATCATGATCACCGAAACTGTTTAATTCGTTCGTGTCGAAAATCATTTATTAAGTTGTTTTAGATGACCAACATTGTAGTTGCAGCCGTAATACTGGTGGAAGAAATATGCATGTGTATGCACTTAAAGGGCGGGGTAAAACTATAAAAGCCAGCAAGCCAGAAAAATGGCCACTTGGTTTGAACTCTCTGAGCTGTCTACCAGCAGACACAGAGAAATGAAAATTATGAACATTTTAATTTTCTAAAGACACAGTGCATACTTTTTTTTGAAATTTGGTATACTTTTTATTTAGAACACAAGCTAAGATATCTGAAAATTTCATTTCATTGTGACACTTATAAATGTGTTAATCCAAAAATCTTTTTGAAAACAGTTTAAAAAATTCAAATCTGACAGTTGCTTGAGTGACAGTTGAATAGAGGTTATGACCTGTCTAGCAGCCAACTAGATTCCTATAGAATTGTAAACTTTCTCACAGCAGAGGTCAGCTAAGGTTTTGATATTTGAATTCAACTGTACCAACATAACACCAGTTCCCCAAACCTTTTATCTATGCAGTAGACCAGATGCTTTTACTAGAGAGAGAATGTTTATAAACTAAGCCGACCCCAGTTCAGTGCTGTAACAGGGTTGTAAAACTCCACCCCTCAATACATAAAGGCTTAATGGCCATCCACCCGGATATTTGGGTTCATGGACCCCGGTCTTTAACAAATTTTATAAGTGTGCATGTATATATTTACCCTTAACTTAGTCAAAATGTGTTTGATTTTGTTGAAATGTTCAACATATGCTTCTTGGATATGTGGAATTACAATTCAATTGACTTTATTACAATCTGATAACAAATTAACAATGTTTACCAACAGAACAAACAAATGATGACATCAGCAAAAGCTAATGTCACACGTTGTTGCTGTATGTTCATCGGGTGTTTGTCAGGTTGTTAATGCAGCTATGTATCCTCTTTGCTGATCAAGTTCGAGTTTAAGTGAATGTACTTACCACTGAGACAAAAATAAAGAAACCAATGATAAGAACAAAGCCCAATGTAGGTTTATAACTACTCACTTTTTGTGTTAAAATGCAATTTTTGGAAGAGTTACCTCCCTTTGACCTCCCTTTTGTTCGTAAGGTCCAGAGTGTTAATAACGTTACGACCACACCCTAGGCCTACACATTTATTCACAAAGATAACAACAATATGCCATAAGGCTAAAGCAAATTAATGTTGTAGTCGTGGTAACATTGCTGGAAAATGGAATAGGCAGGTAGTAAAACTTTCTTTTAATCAATTTATTGATTTTATTAACTGGAAAATCAATGATATAAAATGTTTAATACAAAAAGATTATATTAAGTCAGACAGCGAAAGCAGCACTCAACTTAACTAGCCGAGCACAGAAAACATTAAAAAACATACAATGCACAATGCCCAACTAAACAAGCAAAGATCCGCCCTATTCCAAGCTGTCGAAAAGTATAATAAACTATTCGTTTCAGCAACCACAAGACTGAATGCCCCAGCTGAGTGACCCAGTTTTCACAGCAAAACGACTATAATGCCTAGTTTTAAAAATCCTAAAACGAAGAAGTGCCCAACACACCGCCAACCAAGAAAATTAATAAGCCCTTGTTCCAGCTGTTAAAAAGCTGAATGGACAAGTTTCAGCAAACAAAAGGCGGAATGCCTTAGTTGAATGACATAGTTTTAGCTACCTTAAGCCCCAAAAGTTAAGTAACAGTATTAAAACATTGAATGGCACGGTTTCAGCTGAATGACCTAGTTTCAGCAATAATAAAAAATCTGAAAGCCCTAGCCGGATGACCTAGTTTCAATACTTAAATTGTCTCAGCTGAATGAACCAGTCAAAACATGTCGAGATATACCTAAATGAACAACTCCGCCACAGTGGACACTCCAGCCAGATGACCTAGTTTTAAATAAGTAAAATAATTTAGTAGAATAAGTAAAATAACGTAATTGAACAAGTCGAGATATGACGTAATGAACAACTACACTATAGGACCACAAGGAACTAAAACAATTAGCAACATAAAACTACATCCGTAACTCCACAGCTTTACATCAACCAATGAACGAACCGGTTAGGATCCGAATCGCGCGAACGAAATAGTTACTGGACAACCAGCAAATACAAATAAATAACTTCTAGCTGCATAGAACTTTTTGCCCCGGTCAAAAAATAAATACTGATTATTTATGACAAATTATTGATTATTTAAGATTGAAAAACTCCACTGTGAACGGAATTGGAGTTCAAATCCAGATACAAGCCCATATATTAATTTAACTAAACAAAATACGAATTTACCGGAAGTAGCAACAAAAACAGCGGGGCACGAAAGGACACACGAGAACAAAAAGGCACAGGCAATTTACAACTTAACTCGAAAAGGCGCAGACCATGCCCAACATAAAAATCTAGCACAGGAACATGTAATACTAAACCGGGCATCCCATCCCGAAAGTCTGCAGCTTAAGACAGTCAAATTAAAACGGAACAAGACGCCATTTGTAATATCTTACCTGACACGGACTTGTGTGCATGTCTTATTTGTAAATCAAAGTTAATAAGAGCAATTGCAATGTTAACGAATCCAAAATGTTATTTAAAAGGTGGTTCGCGGGGTTGGTCGAGTGAAAACGAAAATTATCGGAGCTTTATGAAACTTTGACATATCATACCTTAAGTGACTGCGCTTCTAGGAATATAGTTTCTGTTATATTTTGACGTCTGTAACCTAGCAACAAAATAACGCCAAACGCCATCTAGCGGCGCGGTATATGAGAACGCGAACAGTACGAACAGTTGCATATCTTTGCTCTCAAGTATCGGAAAATCAAAATTCGAAATGTATAGTTGAGATGATAAAATAGCCTACATGTTGGTGTGAGAAGTTTGTTTGAATTATACTGCGTATACACAGCGTTAATGAAATATCGACGTCGTAACGTCAAAATAACGACGTTTTTCAGCGTTGAAATTTGGCAATAAATCTAAATATAACAAAAACTGTGTGGTCAACCCTTTTCAAAACATTATATAGTCAACAGACATCCGTGATCAACAAAATAAGCAAATAAAAAAGACATGTGTTCGGGCTCGTTTTTTCAGCAGCGACGCATGTTTAATACATATTCCGTGTTTTATCGTTACTTTTCCGGCAATGTATAATTGTCGTAACATATCATGCAATTGCATTTCGGTGTTGATTTACAGTAATTGGTAGCTAAAATGACCAGTCAATATAATCATAATAGTATTATTGTACGTACCGGGGCTATAAGCTAAACGAAATGTGCATTAAAAATAATGCGCTGTTAAATGACATAATATGTACGGGAATTTATGTACTAGTACATGTTTATGGTACTACGTTCATATTCTCCGACAAATTAACAACGGACAATTTACTAAAAAACAAATCCCGCGTCTCTTGTATTTTGAGAAGCATTCCATAGATGTTTGACGGTGAAGTTATTTTGTAAAAATGTGTTCATTATATATAACCATTTGAGATATTTTATATTACCACACGGGAAAAAGTTCCGCAGTCCGGGTTCCTACTAGATACCGTCCTTTTCTATAATTACAACATCGCTATCCTCTGGGTCACGTTTTCGGACATGCGTGATATAGATTAAAATACACGATAATGATCTAGTGCAATACTAGTATAAAATGACCATGAAAGTAAACACAATTAAGTAAGGTATTCGTCTTTGGATAGTAATGTTTGATAGCAAGTCGCACTGTTAATACACTGCATTTTGTATCTATATTCATTCGTGACTAATTTCTCACACTAATGTATTCTCAATAAATTTTGTTTCTATTATAAATATTACTACTGATGATGCGCATTGAATACTGGCCAAAGGTTGCTGGATTTGCATCGTTCAATGATCGTTCTATGTCCGTCAGCCGTCTATAGGACATTATCCGGTTGGTTATAAACAATCGTCTTTGTCGCTCTATAAGCCATGTCTTCATTTTTTCCGACAATGTCCGATGACTAGCCGATATCCATGCGGGCTCCAGTACGGCGATCGGATTGGATTTGTTACACCCATTTTGGCAGTACGATCGCATGCAATTTTGAACTCATGACTCTTTAGGCAGTACATGTATGTTTGTGTGTTTTCGCTATTATATATGTACCATCGTACTGTTAGATTTATCTAATTAATTTTTATTAAAATAACAACACTGAAAGTACGACGGGTATATTGGTGCGTTCCAGTCAAATTTCGCCAGGCGATACCCTTCCCTACTTTACTTTATCTCTGCCAAAAAATCTCAAAATATGCAGAATATCACAATTTCTTTTCATCATATACATGTGTACAATGCCTGTAAACTCGCGTAGGTATTTTTAAATTGAAAACCTTATTTCGCAGGCTGCCAGCTTGATCCTTGCTTGGAATAATGTACAATGCACTAACTCAACTAATTAACGAAGTAATAAATTTATATCAAACAATTCAAGTTTTAAGATTATGGTAAAATTCTGGTTGCTATTTTATCACAGAACTTACGGAACTCAACTGTTGATGTTACGCAAATACATGTAGTTAAATTCTTTATATTTCTTTAAAACATTTTGGCAGGAAATCGTATTGGTTTACATTTGTATCTTGCATTTTTTATCCGAATTTGCATTAAAAAATAAGGTTTCAAAACCAGGAAGCTAAAATAGACCCAATTGCTTATTAAAATATTCCTAGGTATACTGTAACAGTATTATATTTAGAAATATGCTGCAGAAATACATGTACGTGAAGGCACATACTTTGACATTGGTATGTTACTTTTCTATTTTTAAAAACTCATTCTTAGAAAATCTTCCCACAAACCTAATAAAGCCGTTGCGCAAACGTTTTAACGCTGTAATTACCTTTAAAAGATTTCATACATGCGCCGCTACAGAAAAAAGGAGCTCGAACACATATATCATTTTTCCCTCTTATTTTGTAGATCAAAGCTGGCCTTTTGCAATATTATTTGTTTTACAACCTTCACCACACCATTTTTTGATATATTTACATTTAAGGACAATTTTAAACGATAAAAAACGTCGACATTTTGACGTTATAACGCCGTAATTATGCCTTACATAGCATGATACATGCGTCGGTACTGAAAAAACGAGCTCGAGCACATGTCTTTTTATTCGCTTATTTTGTTGATCACAGATGTTTGTTGACTATATAATTTTTTGAAAAGGGTTGACCACACCGTTTTTGTTATATTTAGATTTTTTGCCAAATTCCAACGTTGGAAAACGGCGTCATTTTGACGTTACGACGTCGTTATATTACCAACGCTGTTTACACGCAATCATATGCAAAGCGACTTCATACATCAATGGCTAGAACAATTCATCCTTTTAAGTATTCATTTCGAATTTTGAATTTCTGACACTATATGGCAAATAAATGCGATAAAACGTACTACCATGTCTCTGCATTCTGTATACCAACTTTTCCAGAATTTCTCATTATCGTGGGCGCACTATAAAATTATTACAAGCATTTATGCTCGTTCTATGTCCGTATTATCCGTGTTCATTTTGGAGGAATGATCAAATGTTAGTTCACAATCATTGTGTCACTAATCACTTTTGTCGTAGAGTGCCAGTTTGTTATTTTCCTTCCTTTTTATTAGTCTTTGAATCTGCATGACCAGGCTTTCAACTTCATATCATGATCCCTAATCAGGCTATAAAAACTTTCCAATAGATTATAGAGCGAACTTGCAAAAGGTGAACTCCGGCTTTCCATAATTGTTTCACCATTTGAACGTAGTCTCCCTTTGTTGTGCATTTGTTTCAATCTGTTTGTTATTATTTGATCTTCTATTGTTACTATTTATTTTAAACTGGATTGTAGTTCGTTTTGTTAGTATTTTAGTGTAATTGTTTCAACATTATTCTACTTATTAACAACAGAACAGAACGGAATCTATTTGAACACATACGTTTGCAGTATATAACACCTAAGTACTCGAGTACCGATTTTAGTACGCGCGTTGCCATCCCTACCAACAGTCGGGTATTTTCTGCTTCATCTAATGGTACATAAAACATCTTCAATCCCATATACATTTATCGTCGAGTTGGCAATTGATTTTCTCCACACCATTTTTAAGGATAGCATTAATTATCACGTTCCTCCTTCTACGGCACACAAGATATAAAAGTCGATGCTCAGAGCCAAATATTGGTCAGAGAAAAGCAGTAAGCAGTAACCATGGAAGGTCTTAAACATACGGAAAATGCTGTGCCAGAAAGCATCTCAATGCCGCATTTGATGAAAGCAACTGATTGGCTTCAATCGATGGTTGCAGGCATTGGACGTTCCATCAGCAGTATTGGTACCAGAGGAGAGTACTCCTCATACGAAAAGAAACATTTACCAAATCGACACTCCTTTAACTTGCCGAGTTTTACGTGGATTGAAAATATTTGCGAAAAGGCAAAAAGTTTAGAACCGATCAGACGGCAATCCACCGATAGTGATTTTTCAAGATATTTCGACATGGCTATGGATAAGCACACCGGCAATGAGGATGACCACGTAGCCGAAGCACAACCGTCCACCAAAAGTGGACCTCTTGAGTTTGATACAGAGTGGACGACTGAATCTAATAAGTCAAGTGAAGGCAAAGGGAGATCATTTTCAGATTCAGCGTTAACAGCAAAGAACAAAATCAAAAACACGTTTGTTCGAGTTAGGTCATCTTTGGACCATTCTAAACATCACTCAGTAACTAGCAAGGTTGATGATGTACTAGAATGTAGCAGCAATGAAGACAAAATCGACGCAAGTGAGGACACTAAAACACCACAACAAGGGACGTTGAACTTATCTCTACAACACTTTCCAAGTACTAGTCAAATTAGATTATTACTCTTAAAGGGTGAGGATATTCAGTCTAGTAGTGGACGCCTTATTGTCAGAGCAAGTTTACTTGGCTGCGGTGAGGTTCAAACATTAGTCTCGAGAAATGCGGAAGTGTTTTCCAGAAAGGCGCTGTTTAATGACAATTTATATTTCAATGCTGAAAGTATCCACTTGGATGATTATACACTCAAGTTACAATTGTTGAAAAAGAGACGATTTTTTAGACGCCCGAAGACAATTGGTGAAGTTTCGATAAAACTAGGGGACTTGCATCTCGACTTTGACACAAATGTCACTGCTCCTCTCTACAGACAACAGGGCACTGAAAAGGTATTTTAGTTTTTTGCGTAAAAATGTTTGATATTATCAACAATTTATATAATGCTTTCCAAATTGTTTGTAACCTTTTTATGTCGTATAAGTAAAATGTACAGTTTAAAACAACTCATAGTGAAGGATGTGCATTCAAGCCCAATTGTGCATCTTTAAGCATATAAGCTTGATTCTAATTATACAATTATACTTTTCTTTATACTGTTTATCTTAAATTCCATCACATCCTAGTGTTGAAATTGTAATGATTATGACGTACTTTCGTCGGTAGTCGAGTGGTTGGAGCCTCTATTTCGGGAACGGAATGTTTTGGGTTCGATCCAAGCCCGCGAAATACTAAAGTCTTTAACATGAAACTGGTTTAGCCCCATGGTTTGGCTTTCAGCAAATGAGTTTAGCCATAATATAGACTTGGTAGTCTTCGCATGACTGAAATACTGTTGGCTACTGGGACATAGAAAATCATGCTATTCTTGCTACATGAGACATAGTTGGTGAGACGACGTCCACATATGTTGTTAGTGCAAGTAATATGCATGCATACACTTTTTGAAATTGTGCCGCAGACTAGATGGTGTTTTAATATTTGCACTATATTTCCGTCATCGGTTTATCAAAGCTTACGTTAGACTAGCAGGAGTATTGGTTTATACGTTTAACCCTTGTCAAAGCATGAGATCATGCATAATAATCAAATAATATATATGTTTTTAATTTAGCACATTTTAAATTGTCGTTTCAGTCGATAGAAGTCACAGATTTACAGATTTTGACAAACAAATCTATCGAAGAAGACGTTATGGCTAATCTAGAGATAACTGAAACAATGGAACTACGGTAAGTGATAACATGTCTTATATTATAAGCGGATTAAGCTCAGTGGTAACGCACTGGGCTGTCAATCTAGAGGTCGTGGGTTCAATCCATGGCATCGGAACTTGACATTTCTGAAAATTTGTTAATATTTCCTGCTATATCCGACCGTGTGGTCTGCAAAGTATCTAGATAAAGGTGCCAGGAAGCTGTGTATCGGTGCTATTCACCGGGCACATTAACGAACCAGGCTGTGTATTCGAAATAAGAGCTAAACGCACTTCTGCTGCGCCGGACATGCCTCTATCTTATGTCTCTCTCTCCCTTCAGGGGCTTTCTCTCAGTCTGTCCCTCTGGTTAGATCATGCTGTATCTGCACTGGTAGGGGATGCACCTGTGTCCTTGTGGCTGCAACACAATAATGCCTTTGAACATGCTTCGCATGAAAAAGGCGCTATATAAATCTAGTATATTTATTTTAATTTTATTTTATTTATACATGTAATGGTTAGTTACAGTACATGAGGTCGCGATAAATAGATCATTTTTAAAGTGACAACAGTTGTTATCTTCACTGACGCCTATATTATTGTTCTAAACCACAATCATTACTGCTGTGAATTCATAAGAATGTCGTTAAGTTTATGACTTTGAAAAGTAGGTAAGAAATTTCAGTGACATGTCATACTGATTCTTGTTTTCATTTTCAGGAGTACAATGAAGAGAGTTCGTTCACTTCCCATAATTGGACGAAGTAGGGTTGTGTTAAAGTCGTCTACTCCAGTCACAACTCACCTGTCCTTCAGAGAAAATGACAGACGGCGTTAATTCTGGACGCCAATGCGATATTTTCAATTATTCCTAAACATGTGTTATGCACCTAATCATAGACTAAAGAGCACTGAACTATGATACAAATACCGTCGTAAACAAAAGGAGCGTCGGAGTCAGTTTTAGTTATGCTAATTTATTTTGGGTTTTATTTTGGCTGCAATCTGGATACTCCTAAAGGCGTGTGCTTGCGAGGACAATTGACTACAATCTAGATACTCCTAAAGGCGTGTGCTTGCGAGGACAATTGACTGCAATCTAGATACTCCTAAAGGCGTGTGCTTGCGAGGACAATTGACTGCAATCTAGATACTCCTAAAGGCGTGTGCTTGCGAGGACAATTGACTGCAATCTAGATACTCCTAAAGGCGTGTGCTTGCGAGGACAATTGACTGCAATCTAGATACTCCTAAAGGCGTGTGCTTGCGAGGACAATTGACTGCAATCTAGATACTCCTAAAGGCGTGTGCTTGCGAGGACAATTGACTGCAATCTAGATACTCCTAAAGGCGTGTGCTTGCGAGGACAATTGACTGCAATCTAGATACTCCTAAAGGCGTGTGCTTGCGAGGACAATTGACTGCAATCTAGATACTCCTAAAGGCGTGTGCTTGCGAGGACAATTGACTGCAATCTAGATACTCCTAAAGGCGTGTGCTTGCGAGGACAATTGACTGCAATCTAGATACTCCTAAAGGCGTGTGCTTGCGAGGACAATTGACTGCAATCTAGATACTCCTAAAGGCGTGTGCTGGCGAGGACAATTGACTGTCGCCTAGGTATTTCTTTAAACTGTGTGATTTCAAGTACAATTGTCTGTATATTGACGATTGTCTCTGCAGTCGTGCCTTTTGTATACCATTGATGAAAATACATGTAAATAATCCGTCAATCTTGCGTTTTCTTTAGTTCCCTACGTCATGAGAATTATGTTATGAAGTAGGCTCTGTTGTTAGCTTCTGCAGTAACTAGTGTGCAAATTTGTACTAACACATTTAGATTGATCGAACGAGGCTTCACCTCAGTGTAGTTATCATTTATAATTACCTCCCTTTATAGCTAATTATGCTCAAAGTTCGAAGTCCACTGTATGTCATTCAATGCGGAGTGAGTATATAGGCGGATGGGGATGGGATGGTTCGTTCTATGTCTGACTCTTGCGTGGATGGCTAGGCGCTGCCGTCGTTTCTGTGTGGCTTTGGATTGTCTGTGCGCTACAGTATTTCAAGCAGTACGGACTATATAGGCTTCCAACATCGAGATACGGTGCCTAGGAACATCGAACATATACAGACACCTCCTTCATAGGTACCAATTCACAACTGTGTCCAATGAAGCACTGTGTATTCTTCTTGCTCAGAGAAACTAAGCATTGGCACAGACGGCGGCGAACCGGGGCCTCCCGACCCCAAAGCGCGCACCATACATCTAGGCCACCGCTCCCAACCTAATGAACTTTACCAAGGCGCATTTATATCAAAATTTAGTGCAAGCAAACAGTATGACCAGTTAGTCTGGTTCCCGATCTTTACAATCTACGCAGTCTAATCTAATGTAATGTAAGATTAGGGAACGGGAACCAGAATATATGACTCACATAGATAAGTATGATGGTTACAAAATAACAGTTGTATATAACAAAATACAACTTTAGTAAATACAACGAACTTTACAATAATGTCGATTCTTCTTGAAGGTGCTGCCTCACAGATCGGGCTAAAATGTTTGTATGACGTAAGTATATATATATATGTACACTTGTTGTTGTGTTTGCATGCATATATCTATTTCAAATTGTTTTAACAATGTCTTAAATGTGATTGTACAGCACTTTTGAACGTGTAATTACATGACAAAAGTGCTATATAAATATGGTATAATAATAATGATAATAATGACGTGATTTTCCAACCATACCAAGTATTTATGTAATAGAAAGCCACTGTACGATGGTTACTTCATAACAGATTTGGTGCAAAACAACAATTTAAACCATTCTGGATATCGTGCACTCCTTTTAAAAATAGTGCAGAGTTTCCTTCCAACATGCTTTGGGAATAAAGTAATTCACACGTAATCAAACTGTGACATCAACAAAATACAACGTTAAACATCAGCGTGGTATTCGGTTTGTTTTGCAATTCGTTTTCATCGAATGCGAACAAATTTCAGGCAATTTAAGTGATAGTAGAGTTGGTTCTATAGGGTATTAATACGAATATTTGACAATTTTATTTTATTTTGCAATACACCAATACGTGAGGCAGAACCTTTAAAGAATCTCCATTATCACATATATTGATAGAAGCATGGGTAAATTACAAACCCGCGAAAGTAGTTCTCTGTCGGACAGTTATGACTTGGATTAATTGGCCACACGCGCGGAATAGGCATTGTGCAGTAATATGAGACATGTGAGTTCTCTTTATTTAAAGCGTGTTATAACACATTAACACAACATTTCTATTAATGTCGAGTACGCGCCAACACATTGAGAAGGTTTGCCAATGGAGGCCAAGTAAAAAACAAACTGGGAATACGGTGACGTCCGTACAATAATACATGTACACAATGTGTAGTTGCTATGGTAATGTTGGTTGAATATATTTTCCTACAAGTGACATTACGTACCAAGGATCGGTACTGACGTGCCTATATGTTATACAATCAAAAGTCATTTTATTATTGTACACATTATCACTGTGACTTAAATGAACTACAGAGAAAGGGAGTGCGACATATAAACATTGTTTGTCCCGTTTAAACGTTATATGTTTATAGTAGATAATAAAGGTCAACGGTCTAAAATAGATATAGCACTCCTGTAAACTAACCTGTTAGAAATAATGGACTCTTGTGTATCGAGGATTTATATACTTATTGAAGTTTAATAATTGACCAGAGCAATTATATACTCCAATGACAAAACCTTAGAATAGAAGAATCTTAAAACTAAACACAACTACACCGATATGGCCTCGAAAAGATAATACAAATCGGACAGGATAGCCAGCACTCGACTTCAACAGTCGAACACAGAAAGCATAAAAAAGCTGAATGACTAGGTTACAGCTATAAAAAGCTGAATAACCTAGTTTTAGATGCGAAAAATGCTGAAAGACCTTGTTACGAGCAGTAAATGGTAAAACCCTGTAGCCGGACATATACTATTTGATGGTAATAAACAAAACGAATATAAGTAATCGGATAGGAAATGAAAGAAATGAACAACTAGCAACAAAAAAAACTACTCAAATTTCTTATTCCATAACTCTACAGCTACATAATTTATATAAACTATAAACCGGATACGGTGTGAATACCGCCAACGCATCAGATAAGAGGCCCAATTGTAAATGCGACGAATAAAAGCTGTCAAAAATTAGGCACGCGTGATAAAGTCTGGAGTTTCTCGTGTTTTTGCCGAGTAAGATGATACTTTTGTGAAGGTTATGAGGTTCAAAAAACCCACAGCCTGTACAATAAGCAACTTACACATTTATGTGACCAATGCCACATTTTCTACGCGTAACTTTCACGCATTTTTGTTGAGTTGACAAAACAGCCACCACTTGCAGGTCGTCTACTACTGCTACTGCTACTACTGCTTCTTCTGCTGCCGCTGCTTCTAATCCATTGACAAAACCTTAGAACTAAAACACAACTACAGAAAACTTAAAAAGCTGAAATGCCTAGTCTCAGATATAAAAAAGCTGAATGTCCTAGTTTTAGATGCGAAAAAGGCTGATAGACCTAGTTTTACATGTAGCTGTCAAAAAGTTATAAAAAGATTAAGAACAGTAAATGGTAAATCCATGCAGCCGCACAAATTATATTTGATGGTACATGTAGTAACAAAACGAATATAAGTAATTGGATAGGGGATGTAAAGAAATGAATAACTAGCAACAAAAAAATACACAAATATCTTATTCCATAACTCAACAGCTTCATATATAAACTATACACCGGATACGGTGTGAATACCGCGAACGCATCATATAGAGGACAAATTGTTAATGCGACGAATAAAAGCTGTCAGAAATTAGGCACGCGTGATAAAGTCTGGAGTTTCTCGTGTCAGCAGCGTAGAAATGGTGTTGCAGTTGATGCTTTCTGCAGATTACACCCACTGGTTTTGTATACATGGTGTAGTTTTTGGGACAAAGCACAGAACCCTGAGGTACGCTATAATTAATCAGTACTGGTTTCGAAATTTCACCGTCAATACAAACAGTCTGGTAACGGGCACGCAAATAGGATTTCATCCACTCCAATGGCTTGCCTACTATACCAAAATGTTTTTCAAGTCGGTGTTAGAGGGTGGTGTGATCAATGGTGTCAAATGCTGCTGATAAATCAAGCATGACGAGGACAGTAGCTTTATTTTGGTCTAGAGAACAAAGGATGTCGTTTTGCACACGAAGTAAAGCAGTTTCAGTGGAGTGGAATTTTATATATGCTGACTGGTGTTCGTCATGGAGATTATGTGGTGTTGAGTGATCATCTAGTTGAGCATCGACTACCTTCTCAAGAACTTTGGAAATAAAAGGTAAGTTTGACACCGGTCTGTAATTTTTCATTACATTTTTATCAAGGCCTGGCTTCTTTATCAGTGGTCTTATTCTAGAGCTTTTAAAATTAATCTATAAAAATTCACGTTAATAAATAATCTATACATTTTTAACCGGTATTCAGGTTAATCATTCATCTTCTAACCAGTATTTAATATGTTTATCATTTATCTTTAAAGTTAACCAGTATTCATGTTAATCACTAATCTATAAATTTTAAACCAGTATTTATGTTAATCATTCATCTTTAAACATGTATTCACGTTAATTATTCATTTATTAACTGGAGTGTTCACGTTAATCATAAATCTATAAACCAGTATTCACGTTAATCATTAACTTATTAACTATTGTTCACGTTAATTATTTAAGAAGGCAATTTTCTTTGCATTTATTGAAGTGTATTGTACATTATGTGTTTTGAATATGAAATATATATTTTTGTGCTTAAAAGACGAAACAAAGCATTCAGACTGTATGAACCTTACTTTTAATGTCATGTTTTATTCAGAAGCCATTTTGGCAGATTTTATATACAGTTTATGTACTTATAAGGCTACGACGGCTGCAACAATTATTTGAAGTAGGTATTGCTGATTATTTCAGTCTGTAGCTGTTATTGTAGACACAAGTAAGTGTATATTTTAATGATAAAATTGATGAAATTAGTGATTGTTGGGACTGTGTCATACTTAAGGACGTTTCTGTGGGTACATTTTATCCTATGGTCTTGCCATGAAAATTGCACAAACATAATGATAATAATAATAATCTCTTTATTTTCAGACGGTAACTCATTAAGATGATTCAGCAATATAATAATGAAAATACGAACAAATCGACGCCCGAGAACCATAGTGTTCTTTGTGTTTTTTTCTTGTTTTCGAGAAAATCAGGTTTTAAGATTCAGGGCTTTATAACATTTTTGTTCTTTTCTAACAGAAATTGGTATGTGCTTTATCTATGTAGATCTCAGGAATACTTCGAAATATGAGGAAGAATCGTTGATTCAAACATACCGCACTTGAAATCGGTCTACTGTAGATAGAACATTATACAACCATTTTACAAAACGTGACTTAATGGGAGCAATCCATTGGCCAATTCGCAGATAGAATTATTTGGTTCTCAAAAAAAACATGAAACTTGCAGATAGAACAAAATGGATCTGTTGCTATTCAAATTTAGAGATGTTCCCGAAAGAGGACAAGGTCACTGTGACATAGCTCTCAACGAGAGCTTTCTAACAGTATATAAATAATCCTCCTCATTTTTGGCAAAAATGACGATAGAGCACTATGGTTCTTGAGCGACGAAATATAACAATGAACATCCTATTTGATACGAGGCCTTCTTTAACAAATAATTACATCACCAATTAACATAATGTTTTACCATAGAAACATAAGTACATGACAGGCATAAAATGGATATATTTTAAAACATGTCAACTAATCACACATCAATAACGATACACTACAAAGACGCTTAACAAATTAAGCATAAAACACAAAATTAAAAGCATACTACAATAAATCCGTTTTTAGTTGTAATGTTTTGAGATTATATTTGAAAGCATTTGTATTTGCTAGAAGTCTAATAAATATCAACTGGTATTTTTGTTCCATATTTCCATACTACTATAACTTAATGTTGTTTTGAGATGTAACGTAGTAGTGATCGTATTTCAAACTCAGGTTCCAAATGAGCCAAACAACGTATGTTTTAAAGTTTAAATGTTTTTATTTAGTAATATCCGTTGAATATTTAATTCACTCTGACACGTTTCCTATATGGTCTTACACTTTCATCCTTCAGGGACTTGCATGACATTTTATAGACTCGAAACTGTGCACGTGCCTGGGTACCCCTAACCTTTTTAACCAAATGACAATTAAATGAATACTATGATTTGATGGACTTTCCCAAAGAGTCCGATAACCAATCAATATAAAATTTAAATTGTATTATGCAAATTAGCGTATGATGTACTCTCCAATTGCCTCGCCCAAAACTACATCGTTTCTAGGCTCTGCATTATTGCTACTGTATTAGCGCTATTGCTATTTTTAGACAGGAGAATCCAAATCCAGCGTACAGCGAGGCAAATGTGATAATGTAAACGGGTTTTTAAATGCATTGTATATAAAACGCTCGTGTGTTAAAAGAATGACTTGTATTATAAATTAAAACTCTCGCACTATCAATTTATCATATTGATTGAAACAAATAAATAATGACCAGTCAATAGAACCATAAAATATTTAAACCTCATACAGTGTGTACTCGTTTAAACCTTTCAACACGTAGCCTTCATATTCACTATAAACTCTGCTATAACTCTCTACTGTCTATACAAACAAGTAAACTTTCATCAGCCAATGAAAATGTGTATCAGGGTTCACAGCAGTTTTGTAAAGGTCAAATATCAAAATATTCTAGTATTTTAAGCAGCGTGTGAATTGTAACGGTTAAGTGGAAATCAAAGCGCTGTAGGGAGCGTACGTATGATGCTGTGCGACATTTTTCGTATTAACTTCACAAAAGATACTTAGAATTTTGGCATTTTCTTTCATAATAACCCACGCACGAATGCAGAGTTTCCATTCAATACTTTTCTGTGAATAATTCCATTCCCACAATGTCAGCAAGTACGTTTTCATTCAACATGTACATAAATTAGTATGTACTGAAATAAAATAATTATCATTCAATTAACAGTGTATAGCCTGCTATGTTATAGAGGTAATTGGTGTTAATTATATGGTGAAGCAACGAACACTATGACCAATTATAATGACGCTCCAGTGCAAGATGTGGCCTCTATTCCCAAATAAAGAATATGCAAAGAAAGGATACGCATAAACTACCACTGATCGTCATTAAGACGACAAATAAAATTTGCCGTGCTTGCTAAATGTTTTAACAAAACACTGATCTTAGTGATTTACTTTGGCAGCCCTCGTATATTACTCATTCTCCATAACTCGGGTACTTGATAATACCCACTAATTACTATCACACCAACTTGATCAGGTATCCGAGTTGTGGAGAATAAGCAATTTACGAGGGCTGTCCAAGTAAACCACTAATATCAAATTGTGTTTAGTTAATTCTCGCACAGTAAAATCAAAGGAACACTCCCATCTCACCAACGCGGTGATGGGTAATAACATCAGGTATTATTAACTACCTATGCAATATTGGGCGCGTTTTCACTTCAAATGCAGGACCGATATGAAGTTAACCACGGCATTAAAAGGCACAAACTCGGCCATAATAGAAAAAATGAAGCATTTATGAAAACAATCGGCCATTATGCAACCCGTGGTTCTCATAGAAAAATAGTCGCCATTTTTTATTTCAGTAAATTTATATTCTAAATGTTTTGTAAGACAATGATCCCTTTTGTGACTATTTAATAGAATATCGGGAAATATAGAAGGAGTTGGAAGGTTTACATACAGGTCATAGTAAGGCATTATTTTTAAGTTATTATATGACCACAATTATATTATTGTAATGTAGATTGCTTCGAGAAAATGTGTATTTATTGCTTAATAATAATAATAAAGAAGGCGTTTGTTAATGAAATGCTCATGGAAATCCAACAATAACATTGATTAATAAATTTGAATTCCGTACTTAAGGAGACCCGAGCTACCTTGTGCGCATGCACGGAATTTTAAAATAATATTAGATACAAACAAACATGAATTTTAGTTTCATTGATCACATATGAATGTTGATTAATGACAATAAACATAATACTAGTGCGCAAAATTGATTTTTTTGCATGTATGAAAAGTGGGTGGGGAACGGCAAAATTGTGAATAATTGTATGGGTGTACAATAAGTCACTACACTTGTTCAAATGCATGTGCTTATTTAATTATAATTATGAAGAAGCTACACTTTGAAATAATTTTAATAAAATTTTATTCCATTCCAATATGCAAATTTGGTTAATTTTTTGCAAATGTATTCAAAATTAGTATTTTTCGATGAAAAGCTCCAAACAAAGGCTGGTGACGCCTAATTTTTATTTGACTAAACTGGTGTTCTATTTGATTCTCAACTTGTATGTAATTTTCTTTTCGATCGTTAGATATTATTTGACGTTCATTTGAAAATCACACTTTTTTTGCAAGTGGGTGTGGTAACTATTTATCGTGAACATATACTGAATTTGTTCACCAGGCAGCCGGAATTGTGACTAATATCAAAAGGAATAACAATTGCCAACACAAAATTTCATGCATTGTTTAAAAGTTGTTACATATAATAAAAACATTAAATATAAATATGTATATATGGCGTCATATATGCAAGAAATATATAAAATGAACAAAATACAATGGTAGGTCATAAGAAAGCCATGTACATTGTATCTCGAAAACGAGCCTGGTGACATGTCATTTGTGTGATTTCAATGTTGATTTAGAAGATTGTTCTGTCATTTTAAGATGTTTCGGGGGAAAATTCGATTATTAGATCAAAGTAGCGCATACCACCTTAAGCCCGTTATAACAGGCTCTTTAAACACTGTTTGCTGTAAAAAATCCCAATGAGATGAAACAGTACATTTTAGTCCGGAGACAAAATATGTTTTCAAAATAGAAGTCTTAGCCAAACAATAACTTACGTTTTTTTCGTGGAATTGGGGCCAGCAGGCGACACAATAATACAATTCAGGAAAGGGAAGCGCTTCCAGAACGAGCTGGCCGTTATATATTGCATTTAGACAACGTAATCGACCTTGGGACATATGTGATGTAAATGTATTTGATGATGAAGAATTTTGTGACTAAGAAAATCATGCGGGGAGAATTAGGATATGCAACTTTCGGATAACGTTAATTTGAAATTCAAATGTCAATAGTCATTAGTATTGTTTCGCAGCAATTGCCCGATCGAGGAAGTAAATAGGGGAAACACCGCATCAGGCAATGCCCTCCATCGCAACGGTAATGTGAACTTCAAATGTCAAATTTCATTAGTACTGTTTCAGTGATTTGTTTGTGTTAATATATCTTAGTAATGTATTAATCGTTATCTGTCTACTGTACCTTTGCACTTATTGTACGAGGGCCGTTCATTTAATACCCGGACGATCGTTATTACTGGAAAACTTATGGACTGATATTGATGAAAACTTGCAGGAATACATTCACACCAGTCCTTTATTCGCATACGAAATAACTTCAATTTGTTGCGACGAAGGGTTTACATACTATTAGTGTTTTAATAAGTACGTGTAACGCGAGTCGGCCCAAGTCGACGTCAAAATATTGTGACGTTACGCCATTTTCGCTCCTAAAACGCGACACTGTTTCTCCATTTGATCATCGTTTTGGAGCAATAAAGTCATGCGAGCACACCAATTAAATTAAGATGTTCGGTAGTGATGTTATATGATATATCCACGATAATTTCGCATGATCTCGTATTCACAATATGTGTTTTTCTTCAAGTAGTGTTTATCATCCAACAGGTGTTTAACCGACGACAATTTCCCGTTTCTGACGCAAGATTGGCCGGGCCTTGGATCATCGCGGGATGATTCTTGTCATCACGGAACCGATTAAAAGCAGAAATCCAGCGATACAAATATTCCAATAAGGCTTCTCTAAGATAGATTCTTAATTCTATAGGTGTATGACCAATACTTTTACGAAATTGTATCATAATCCGTTTTTTCCTAATAAATTCGATTCCATTGCATTATTTACGGAAACACACCCGATGCCACTAAACAACGTTTGAAACACAGTAACAGTACAGAAATTACAACAAACGTTATAAAAACGTTACGTAGATGTAGACATAACGTTATCAAATATTTTCAGTTGAAAATAGGCAACTATACCACGAACCCTGCCACATCAACACTCTAAAGTTCTCAAAGAACTTTGGTTGGGCCGGGTAGCCCTTTGTTGGGTTAATATAGTAACCTAAGTTTGTATTCGGTTGGATGAAATTATACCAAGTTTTGTCAAATAATCAAGTTGGTGTGTAAGTCTTATTAAACGAAAATTCATTACCATTGCCTGTTTCAATCAAGCGCTATGGAGATGGACTATCAAATGTATTAAATAAACGACCCTCGTATAGTTAAGGAATAAAATTGTCAATAATCCATACAGTCATGACAGTATTCAGTCCAATATTTAGAATATAACCTACATTATGAGCCAATAAAAACGCCGAATTTTGGCGGTTAAATGAAAGTTTAATCATTAAAATTTTCTCCTCACAGACTTTACGTCATGCGTTGCCGCTAATTTCTATCGGCCAATCAGAATGCAGAATGTTATATTCTAAGTCAATTAGAACATATTAAGTAAATTTTAATGACTAAGAAGGACTCCTTTCGCTTCGCTCTCTCCGCTCGCTCCACTCGCTCAGCCCAATCATGAGTAATATAAAAATTATATATTTTACATTAACAGAAATTTATCTAAAATTACTATATGCCATTGTAGCAATCAGCGTACACCACACAACTTAGTAACGTCGCACGACACTCATTTTCAAAATGTTGCTTTTGAGTGATCTGCCGTTCAAGAAAGCACAGTCATTAACTTTTTATCTTGGACAGTGTTCCTAACTTATACTCAGGGTCACTGAAAAGATACCACCCTTTTGATTCCTATATTTTAAAATTCACGTTACACTGTGTTAAAAGCCGAACGCGACTATGTTTTGACCTTACTGTGTAGTCACAGCTATCCTATGTAACAATATTCAAATGCACAAACTATAAAACCTTTGTACCAACTGGTCATATTGTATACAAAGTACCGATGTATATATAAGTGGTAACTTTTCGGTGACGCCCAGTATATATGATGACAATCCTACACAACAGTGAAAACATTAGTTATCAGCATATTAGACGCAGTAGATCTGCTGATTTTTCATTAACAGTTACATCTAAGGTTGTTATACAATGTACCTTGGAAACTGTACTCGGTAACCATTTTAAGAAATGAACTACAGCAAAATCACCTCTTTTCGTCAAATGTTCACGACTTAGTTATTCTAGAGGCTATTAGATAACGTTATCTATAGTCTCTGGCTATTCTAAAGAAGCTGGCAAGGTTAAATGTTCATGTTTTTTATTGTCTGTGTTAATGTTAACGAATTCGCTTATTAAATATGTTTCACAAACGTTAACTTTAAAACTAATACTTCTTAATATGTAAATGTTTGTGATTGGTAGTTCGCAGAAAACAACTTGCGATACATTTTAGCTAGTATTCGTCTATGAAACCATATCCATGTGAGTTTAGACAATGTTGATGCTTGAGCTTAATGCATTTTTAAGTATTTATAGTTGTATTATTTTATATAAATTTGATACTTTAAATGTAATTGGTGTTTGGTGGTTTTATTTTATTTTTAATATGTTATACTAATTCGTGATAGGCATCTAACTTTTCAGCAATATGGGTAAAGCAATATGTTTCTTTTTAAAATATGTGTTCGTGTGTTTATTGAACACTCCCTTGTTATTCTTGTACACCCTCGCCTTTATTAACACACATGTCAACAATTTCATTTATCACGTCCGTGTTTTTGTAAAACTTTATTATCACTTTTTTGTGAATTGTAAATGTGTGATTGATTGCGTTCACATGACTAGTGAAAAATATCCGTTGACTGCACGTACGCCAATTAGCGAATTTAGCCTTTAATTTCCTCACCTGATATGGAATAAATACGTCATATAATCCAGAATTAACCGGACTGATGCTGTATTTATTGTTTTCCATGTTCATAATTTTGTACTCAAACTTTGCAAGGATATGCATCAATATGTAACTGATGTCTTATATAAAAGTATACTTTTATAAGACGTTTGAAAAGCTCTTTATTTTTGTTACTTATGCAACCCACCAAGGCATGACCGGGGCCAGGGAAGTCATTTCGATAAATAGTAAATTGGAAACTAATTTCTATGCAGGTTTGACTTTAATTTTTTGCGCGACTTCGCATGTTTGTTCAGTGGTGTTATTGGCGTTTGTACGCTGAGTTGCATCGATATGTGTGCCTGCATTATTACACAACAAATGGTAGAACATAATTAGTTATGTGTCAAGTGATTCAAAACAAACTCGCAAAATTATTTGGTTACCAACTCGGTTATTTACCGACTACAATGCATAAAATTAATGAACAAGCTTCACCAGAGACCACTTCGTCTCAGACATGTTTGTGGGTAGAATCAGGTTTGAAAGAAAGCGCTTTCAAGGCACATTCAAGGCGCTATAGAACAATGCCGAATGACAACATTGGATTCACCGTTTATCGAGACACTCGGAGACGCTTTATGCGGTGGACACCAGGCAAACATGTGACCTGACAAGTGTGAATCGCGAAACTAAACGGACGATAATGACTGATAAACTATGCATTTGGTATGACGACATGTCTATTATGTCATTACAAATTGATTTCTCGGTATGTTAAATATATCGGCATAAAAATGACTGTTTAAACAAGAAGACATTGTGAAGTATGTACATTTGTAACGACGTCATCTTATGTGGCCCCGCTCAGCGTGTACCTACTGTGCAGTTTTAAATATAGTGCCTTTGTTGTTTTCGTAAATCACTTGAGATTCTCGGGAAATATCAAGCAGACATTGTATAATGTAGCTGTGATGTCTATTATACTTTTCAACAAATAGTATCGTAGTAATCGATACAGTCCTTTTTATTCTGGATACCCCTTGTACAGGATGTTCTATAATAACATTATGAGAACATGCTTGTAAAATAATTGAATATCATAAGTAACAATGAATAAAATATCTGACAATGAAGACAATGTCCACTGAGCAGAAACAGCAGCGGATAACAACAAGCACAACAAGAATACCGTACAAAGTACTTGCTCTGCATGAAAGTGGTCCCTTTGAAAATGAACAATATTGAGATTTGATCAATTTTGATTGATTACTGATGTTTGAAAATTATTGCCGAAATACCGAGCATAGCATTTATTTTCCAGTCAGCTTGCTGCCGAAATATGACAGACATGTGTGTGCTTCCACCCTGAATCCGGGTCGTCAGATTAGAAGCCAGATAAGCGCGCTAACCACAGAAACGGAGGCCACATTGTTGGTGATTTTGGAGTTTTAAATAAGAGCTAGCATCATTTCTAGTAGTTAAAGTGTGAACTTGATGACACTTTGACGAAAATGAAATAAAACTCAGCATTTCATTTAAAATTGTCCGTTAGCCAGAATAAGACGCACACACAAAAAAACAAGTTCTGACATTTCCAGGCATACGGAACACATTTCTAGTTATTTTGCAATGTCCCTACTGTATTTATTTAATTAGGTTGTCAAATCCAGACAACCAATGTAATAATTTGACTTAGACAAAATTAGCGTGAATGACATAAAAATGACGAACAAGAAAATGAACTTTTCTCAAGGGAATATTGTAATTTCGTTTTAATACCTGTTTATTGAACGTATTTCCCAAAGCTGTTTTCGCATGACCATGTTTTGTTATCCAATGTATTGCTCCCGATCAGGGACGTTAAACCAGTCTAAACATAACCAAACATGTCTAAAATCCATTAATACACTAACATGTACATATACGAATGTCTATCAAATGCAATGTAGGTTAAAAGAAAGGAAAATCTGCTTCTGTTTTATTTTGATCGTCATTTGGATGTAATGCCCATCTCCATTTGGGAACCAGCAACTAAAACAAAACAATTCGAGAATAGATTAATACAAAACATATACGTCTCTTACTTTCGTCGATTCATTATTTCTCACTGATCCGCAGATTTTGATTTATCATTACTGCCACCTAGTTTGTTTGTGTCCCAAAGCAAACTTCCGAACACCTACCGAACGTTAACAAATCAAATCAATTTCAAAACATTTATATAGTATCACAAGTCTGAACCAAGTTTTCAATAGTAACGAATACGAAGCATTTTTCAGTGTAGCCGAGCATATTTTCTTGCTTAGTCTTTATATGTCAGTCAGCTTTCTGCTGCAATATAGCAGACACATGCGTAGCAATATCACACGAAGCAACATGGCATTGCTACACTTGTTTATGTTGCAAGTTGTATAATAATAATAATAACGTCTTTATTTTCTGTGGATAACATAATTGGAAAACCAATTTTCATTATGGTCCACAATAACAATAGAGATACATGTACAAGTTTATACAATGACAATATTTACGACAATACATAATTCAAATTACACATGTCAAGTAAAAGCATGCATAGTAACACCTGAAACAGATATTCCGGTGTAAACAGTCATAAACAACAATTTTGATATTATAATTTTTAAATGTATTGGCAATAATTACTAAATACCAGTAAATTTCCACTTTAAATAGTTGCTTTTAAATGAGGAAAGTGTCCTAGCAGTTTGCTCTGATTTTGGTAGATTATTCCACAGTTTTGCACCGGATGAACAAAGCACGGATAGTGCACGATTTCCTACCGCGCATTTACTGTTTGTCGAGGTTACTTTATTCAACAACGAAACACTTCAGTTTTCTCAACCTATGTTCAAAATTGACAAGGCAATGTTTACATAGAATAGAATTTATGTCATGACGTTACTTAGCATCGAACTTTGGTGTTTTTTTGCCAAGAAGACTTTTTTTTATTCAGTTTAAAGAACGGGAATGGGAACAGGTGAACGAATGTAATATGAAGATGTTTTTTCCAATAGGAAACTGATTTCGTTTGCTGTTTAAGTAATAAGACTACTAAGACGAGGAACGAGTTTATAAATAAGTTTAGCTTTCTACTCAATCCTTGAATTGTGTAAATGAATGTTTATTAAGAAAATAAATACTGTTTAAACCAAACTATTAAGACGATGTACAAGCGTGGTTTTAGAATAATGGCGTAAGACTAAATGTCCATGCTCTAGTTATAAAAGTTAATGGCTTTCATATTCCGCCTCGACGCTTTCGATCCAAGGTGGCGACATACCAAAGCTGTTAAAATCGTACTAGTATATTTTCCTGGCTTGACACTTGACATCATTAGTTCCAGCTTACTTGCTGTTCATCTGCACCCAATTGTATAAATGCTGGTTAAATTTTAACCGCGGTTAACGTAACCAAATTGGTTAAAAGTCTGGTAAAATCTGGTGTGAGAATAAGGTGGCTGGGCAGTATCCATATGAGTGAACTAATGTTAACCAGTTAGACTTAACTAGGTTTTTCAGCTTTTTGACAGCTGGGGCTTAGATTTTGACTTTTTGACAGTTGAAACTTGGATTTTCAGCTTTCACTTTCTCGTTCAGCTGTGTGTTGGGCATTGTGCCGTGTTAATGTAGTATGTGATGTTTTTTTATTATGTTTTCTGTGCTCGGCTGTTTCAGTTGAGTTCTGCCTTCCCCGCCGGAATTTTAACTATCTTTTAAACAATATGACAATACGCTGACCGACTGCTTACTCGAAGCTTACCAGTAATCAGATTGTCTTTCTACGTCAGTCTAGAGGGAAACTATGGTATTTTACATCACTAAGTCACGCTTTACTGTTTCATTTAAAATAACAGTAGGCGGAAGACATACATTGACACTAATGCACTGGTTATACGATATCAGTACGCAGCTTTTTGGACTTAAAATAATCCTCCCAGCAAAATCTAAATTTACCACTTGTCTACTTTTTTGTTATACATGTGTCATTTTTACTAAGTGTCAAGATTTATTTATATTCAGTTAAAAAGGTGTCAGTTTATACCTGATACATTATACGAGGGGCGTACGATATGTTTTGTCCTTGTCCTTTGCATTTTTCTATGATAATATTTAGAAGGATTCTAAGATTACTGTCTATAAGGTGTATGTTTCTATTCTTTATCTGGAAAACTATATAGCCTTTCGTCAACAAGTAAGAGGTATACTCGAGTACACTGGCCTTATGTTCATTTTAAGCAAAGTTTGTGTCATCTTTGCCGTAGTCGTTTAGAAAAGTAAATGTCAGTATTCGTTACACTGCAACTTACGATACGATTACTGAATTCAAATGAAATTATTTGTAGTCCACGAGTAAACAAGGGAGACGTGTTACATCAATTGTATTTTTATCGCAATTTCTTCCCAAAAATCAATGTTGGGTTTTGTGTTGGGTATCGTAACGCATGCTTGTTTCTTTTGTCCTTGTTGTTCCTTTGTGTGCCTTCGTGTCTCGTCTGTTTTGGTTGAGTGCTGCCTGTCCTGTCCGATGTGTCATTATCCTATAGACGGAATATATCGTATTTATTACGTCACATTGACTTACGAATTTTCATATGTAATTAATACTATCTCCGGGTTTAGTATCAAAGAACGGTCAATCTACTTTATTGTTACAAGTACAGTCATACACTGCAATCGTTCATATTTACCGATATCTGGAAAACAAAGACTTCATAACTGTTACAAACCTTCGTAACAAAACCTAAACAAAACGTTGTTTAGAAATAACTCTTCCTAGATTACTTACAGAAAAAATGAATTCATTGTTGGATTATTCAATTACTGAAACAAATAAATCAATTAATCAATTAAGACAACACATTTAGGCCAAGGTGAGGCAGCGGGAATTGCCAATTATCTGGGTTATTGGGCATAATTTCCCAGCATGTGTGCATAATCAGCGTTGCTGGAATATTCCTATAAAGTATTTTCGTGGAAAATTGATTACTATTTTAGAAATGGATCTGTGAAGAAAAATCACTATTAGATTTTCGAAAGTCATTTATTTGATATACGATAGTAGAAGACATCTTAAATATGAATTGTTATTAGAAAAGCGGTGTTTTGTTGCCTGTTCCCGCATCTCATTCCTGGTTTCGTTGTTATTGCTGCTCTTTGGTTTGTGTTACCTTCAACTTTATGAACTTAGATTCGTAATTTTCTACAAGACTGTTGACCAAGAGGTGTAGTTGCGGTTGAACGATTAAGAGCGATCATGTGATTAGTAACAACAGAATTGTAGGACAGCAAATCGACTGTTTCGAATTCATTTTGTAAGTAACCTGTGTACATTGTATGTTTCTTCATATCAGAAGTTTTACATCGAGATGGATTTGTTACGTAACGTCGTTCATTGGTAGTCTAGTAATCAGTAAAAACAGCATCTCTATTCATTCCGGCTTTGCTAATAAATGAGATTACATGTCTTATTTGCACGGTACAGGAACACATCAACTGATTGAACGCTTCTTGTCACGTTTTGTCCACAATTTATATCACTGACTTGATCCAAGTCGCTCCCCCATTTGGAATAGAAATAAATTATTGAGATGAATGTGTATTGCACTATTTTAGATTGTTATGAAGAACTTCAAATGATTTCTTTCATTCTTTAACAAAAGCACTTTATTGATGTCTGTTTTCAATTTGTTTATTTACTTGTGAAGGACATAACTTCAATATATCTGGTATAAAGCTCTTCAAGTTATTTATTTCATTATGGAGCACAAACTCGTTAATTGAATAGTGTTTTTAGTTGAAGGCAAAAATAAATTGGTATCATGTATTCAGACGTCAATAACAAGTCTATAACTTTTCGCAAATTACTTCCGGTACATGCACTCGTACATCGATAGTTTACAGACTGGTGTAGGCAATAAGTCCAAATGCGGGAGGAGAGGTCCCTAGGTTTGAGCACATCGATAGTTTATAGCCTGTTTTTGACCATCAGTCCAACACCGTGGCGAGTAGAGGTGCGCAGGTTTGAGCCTAGCATCAGATACTGGCATTATTTCTGTAATATTCTCAGGACAATGGATAACAGTAGGACTGTGACAAAATGATTAATATAAGTTGTACACATTGATGCACACTCGACATTGATGCACAAATTCAGCTTTTTGACAGCTGTAACTAGCCTTTCTGTGTTTTTAGATTTATTTTTCTCGTTCAGTTATGCGTTGGCATTTTGCCGTGTAATTATTGCTGAAACTTTCGACATCTTGGACTTGGGTGGATCATTTACTTCTTCAGTTGGGCATTGTGCCTTGTATGTGTTTTTATGTTGTCTTTGCTTGGCTGGTTAAGTTGAGTGCTGCCTTCCCTGTCTGACTTATTATTATCTGTTTTGGTTGAGTGTTGCATTTTCTATCCGATTTGTCATTATCTTTAATCACTGAAATATATCCATAATGGATATTACGAGTTATGGAAAGACAACGTAAACGGGAGGTTGTCTTATGTTATCGAGGGCGTAGCCCGAGACAAAATAAACAAACACGCGTTAAGTATCTCTTTCTAACTTATATCATTGGCTGTCACTTTGTAAACATATGGCGTGTCTAAATGTATTACAATGCTGACCGATTATAGTCCGCCCTGGATAATGTGATATTTACAAACATGAATCGGTTTGGTCAACTGTGGCAAAACTGGTTGTACAAATCACTTAAATAAACATATAAGGTCAGTATTGTTCTCAAAACATCACTGATAATTGGTGAACATAATTGTAATCCACCTTTGTGGACCATACCAAATTTTCACGCCTTTCACATTATCCTGGGCGGACTATAACATGTCCAATAAAAATCAACAACACGATGTTGTGATTTTAAAGCTGTGGACTCCAATACAACTCGACCAAGAAAATCGATAGAGGTCACGTTGACCGAATTTAAGAACAATAAAGTTGTATATATACAGTGCAGGATAATATTATCCTGCACTGTAGTAATTGTGCACTCATTCCTTTGAAAATTAAAACACACCCCATCAATTATCATCGGATTTAGCCACACCGCCTTAGTCAATCAATGTAAATTGCCGTTCACATGATATAATTAATAAAAAGAGTGAAAGTTATAATTAATAAAAAGAGTGAAAGTTACTGTTCGTAACGTTATAAAAAGAGTGAACTTTACTCTGTCATTATCTTTTAGACGGAACATTTCGTATTTCTTACGTCTCATTGACTTCTTCAATGACAACGGACCTGTCTATGACGCCATCTGAACAAATATTAAACATAGCAGTTCTATAAAACTATAGAATTTATGTCTTAACGAAAACAAAAAAATATACACATGTAATAACAAATCAGTCAGTGAGTGCAGCACTCAAAAGAAACAGCACGAAAGGCACACAAAAAAGAAAGACAGCCACAAGCACACGCCACAATGGCCAAAACAAAATTGTACAAGATAAACAAAAGAAACAATTGCTTGAAAAAACTATTGTTATTTAGGCATACGGAACATTTATTTCAGCCTTTTTATAGCTGAAACTAGGTCATTCAGCTTTTTATAGCTGAAATTAGTTCCTCCCGCTTTTTGACAGCTGAGATTTGGACTTTCGACTTTTTGAACTTTCAGCGGTTAAGGTTAACTATCTCGTCCTGTTCAGCTGTGTGTTGACATTGTATCGCATAATTGTGGTATGTTATATGTTTTCTTTGCTGGACAGTTTAGGTTCAGTGCTGCCTTCCCTGTCCGATTTTCTATTATTTTTACCGTTAACGTACTATGACGATGAGTCACTTCAGAACTTCTATCCTATCTTGTCTCATTCATACCCATGCTCTTATGTACTTAATATTATCACCTGGTTTAGTATCAAAGAACGGTCAATCTACTTTATTATTACAAGTACAGTCATACACTGCAATCGTTCATATTTACCGATATCTGGAAAACAAAGACTTCATAACTGTTACACACATTCGTAACAAACCCAAAACAAAACGTTGTTTTGAAATAACTCTTCCTTGATTACTTACAGCAAAAATGACTTCATTGTTGGATTATTCAATTACTGAAACAAATAAATCAATCAATTAAGACAACACATTTAGGCCAAGGTGAGGCAAGGTGAGGTAATTGCCAATTATCTGGGTTATTGGGCAATAATTTCCCAGCATGTGTGCATAATCAGCGTTGTTCGAATATTCCTATAAAGTATTTTCGTGGAAAATTAATTACTATTTTAGGAATGGATCTGTGAAGAAATATCACTATTAGATTTTTGAAAGTCATTTATTTGATATACGACGGCATCACACAGCTTAAATATGAATTGTTTTTGGAAAAGCGATGTTTTGTTGTTTGTTCCCGCATGTCTTTCCTTGTTTCATCGTTTCATCGTTGATTGCTGTTTTTTGTTTTGTGTTACCTTTAGCCATTTGATTCGATTCGTAATATTGAACATGACTATTGGTTAAGAGGTGTTGTTGTGGTTGAACGATTAAGAGTGAGCATGTGATGAGTAACAACAGAATTGTGTCCATAATAGGGACAGCAAATCGACAGTTTCGAATTCATTTTGTGAGTAACCTGTGAGTTTGATGGCTGAAACTAGTTAAATCACAGTTGGAACTTGGGCAGTTCATTTTCGCGTTCGGTTATGTGTTTGGCGATGTCAACTGATGTGTCATTTGCAGCAATATTTAGTATGTCGCGGCATGCCCGATCCCTAGGTGGCCGTCCTGATTACTAGACTACCAATGAACGACGTTACGTAACCAATTCATCTCGATGTAAAACTTCTGCTGTGAAGAGACATTCACTAGTGTTACAATCAGTAAAACAGCATCTCTGTTATTTAAGGTTAGTCTGATAAATGGGATCACATGTCCTATTTGCATGGTGCAGGAACACATCAACTGACTGATCGCTTCTTCTCACGTTTTGTCTGAAATTTATATCACTGACTTGATCCACGTCGCCCCTCCATTCGGAATAGAAATAAATAATTGAGATGAATGTATATTGCACTATTTTAGATTGTTATGAAGAATTTCAAATAACTTCTTTCCTTTTTTAACAAATGCACGCGTTTTTTGATGGCTGTTCTGTTTATTTACTTTGGGAAGGACAGGGCTTCAAGGGATCTGGTATAAAGCGCTTCAAGTTATTAATTATTTCATTATGGAACACAAACTCGTTTATTAAATAGTGTTTTGAGTTGAAGTCAAAATTAAATTGGTATCATGTATTCCGACGTCAATAACCCGTCTATAACTTTTCTCAACATCATAAAATAGTTTCCGGTACATACACTCGTATATCGATAGTTTATAGACTGTTCTAAACTATCAGTTCAACACCGGGAGGAGGAGGTGAGGTGTGCAGGTTTGAGCCTAGCATCAGATACTGACATTATTGCTGTAATATTCTCAGGTAGATGAATAACAGTAGGACTGTGACAAAATTTTTAATATAAGTTGTACACATTGATGCACACTCGACAATGATGCACAAATTCAATTTTTTGACAGCTGTGACTAGCCTTTCTGTGTTTTTACATAATTTTATTTTCTCGTTCATTTATGTGTCCACATTGAGCCGTGTAATTGTGGTTCTCGTATGTGATGTTTTTTTATGTTTTCTGTGCACGGCTTGGGCATTCAGCTTTTTGATTGCTGAAACTTTAGACATCTTGGACTTGGGCGGATCTCTTACTTGTTCAGTTGAGCATTGTGCCTTGTATGTGTGTTTATGTTTTTTTGCTTGACTGGTTAAGTTGAGTGCTGCCTTCCCTCTCTGACTTAATATTATCTTTTTGTTAAATTGAGTGCTGCCTTCCCTGTCTGACTTAATATTATCTTTTTGTTAAGTTGAGTGCTGCCTTCCCTGTCTGACTTATTATTATCGTTTTGTTAAGTTGAGTGCTGACTTCCCTGTCTGACTTAATATTATCGTTTTATTAAATTGAGTGCTGCCTTCCCTGTCTGACTTAATATTATCTTTTTGTTAAATTGATTGCTGCCTTCCCTGTCTGACTTAATATTATCTTTTTGTTAAATTGAGTGCTGCCTTCCCTGTCTGACTTAATATTATCTTTTTGTTAAATTGAGTGCTGCCTTTCCTGTCTGATTTTCTGTGATCGTTAACAAATGTGACTAAAATAGTATCGCTTACAAAAGCAGCAGAGTGTAGGGAGTGGTTTACATAGGTACAATGGTACTTAGTAATTTCTGAAACGTTTTAATCCAGCAAATTAGAGAAACGATTGTTAGGTACCCAGTGAGTGTGTCAGTGATGTACATTGATACGTTTAAGTATCAATGAGTCTATTCGGAAGGAGCAAAGATATCGACCACAGAATCCAGGTGTCACACAACTGTCTTTTCACTCAAAATATGGCAGGAAAAGAAACCGAATGACAATATTTAGTATGTCGCGGCATGCCCGATCCCTAGGTGGCCGTCCTGATTACTAGACTACCAATGAACGACGTTACGTAACCAATTCATCTCGATGTAAAACTTCTGCTGTGAAGAGACATTCACTAGTGTTACAATCAGTAAAACAGCATCTCTGTTATTTAAGGTTAGTCTGATAAATGGGATCACATGTCCTATTTGCATGGTGCAGGAACACATCAACTGACTGATCGCTTCTTCTCACGTTTTGTCTGAAATTTATATCACTGACTTGATCCACGTCGCCCCTCCATTCGGAATAGAAATAAATAATTGAGATGAATGTATATTGCACTATTTTAGATTGTTATGAAGAATTTCAAATAACTTCTTTCCTTTTTTAACAAATGCACGCGTTTTTTGATGGCTGTTCTGTTTATTTACTTTGGGAAGGACAGGGCTTCAAGGGATCTGGTATAAAGCGCTTCAAGTTATTAATTATTTCATTATGGAACACAAACTCGTTTATTAAATAGTGTTTTGAGTTGAAGTCAAAATTAAATTGGTATCATGTATTCCGACGTCAATAACCCGTCTATAACTTTTCTCAACATCATAAAATAGTTTCCGGTACATACACTCGTATATCGATAGTTTATAGACTGTTCTAAACTATCAGTTCAACACCGGGAGGAGGAGGTGAGGTGTGCAGGTTTGAGCCTAGCATCAGATACTGACATTATTGCTGTAATATTCTCAGGTAGATGAATAACAGTAGGACTGTGACAAAATTTTTAATATAAGTTGTACACATTGATGCACACTCGACAATGATGCACAAATTCAATTTTTTGACAGCTGTGACTAGCCTTTCTGTGTTTTTACATAATTTTATTTTCTCGTTCATTTATGTGTCCACATTGAGCCGTGTAATTGTGGTTCTCGTATGTGATGTTTTTTTATGTTTTCTGTGCACGGCTTGGGCATTCAGCTTTTTGATTGCTGAAACTTTAGACATCTTGGACTTGGGCGGATCTCTTACTTGTTCAGTTGAGCATTGTGCCTTGTATGTGTGTTTATGTTTTTTTGCTTGACTGGTTAAGTTGAGTGCTGCCTTCCCTCTCTGACTTAATATTATCTTTTTGTTAAATTGAGTGCTGCCTTCCCTGTCTGACTTAATATTATCTTTTTGTTAAGTTGAGTGCTGCCTTCCCTGTCTGACTTATTATTATCGTTTTGTTAAGTTGAGTGCTGACTTCCCTGTCTGACTTAATATTATCGTTTTATTAAATTGAGTGCTGCCTTCCCTGTCTGACTTAATATTATCTTTTTGTTAAATTGATTGCTGCCTTCCCTGTCTGACTTAATATTATCTTTTTGTTAAATTGAGTGCTGCCTTCCCTGTCTGACTTAATATTATCTTTTTGTTAAATTGAGTGCTGCCTTTCCTGTCTGATTTTCTGTGATCGTTAACAAATGTGACTAAAATAGTATCGCTTACAAAAGCAGCAGAGTGTAGGGAGTGGTTTACATAAGGATGTTATCGAAATACTCCTAGACGATGTTTTCGCACATCACCAAACCCATCCGATTGTTGTATTATTCTAAAGACTGATCATCGCATGCTATGCCTACATTTGTTTAATAGCACAGTTATATATAGGAATTCACCTCTGTCATATTATATAATCATTTTAAATCCACCTTCCTGTTTATATGTATTAATTTCAAACTTGTATATATGCCGTGTAGCATCAACAGTCTGACAAATATGGCAGCATTATGGAATGCTCAATCTAATACAAAAAATAAAGTTACTGTTTTGTCATTTCAAAATACAATCTGCAATCGAGAGGTCCCTAATTAAATGCTCAGCAATGGTACTTAGTAATTTCTGAAACGTTTTAATCCAGCAAATTAGAGAAACGATTGTTAGGTACCCAGTGAGTGTGTCAGTGATGTACATTGATACGTTTAAGTATCAATGAGTCTATTCGGAAGGAGCAAAGATATCGACCACAGAATCCAGGTGTCACACAACTGTCTTTTCACTCAAAATATGGCAGGAAAAGAAACCGAATGACCACGCCCTTACAGTTGTCTCAGTCGGACGCAAACAACAACAAGATACACAACTGAACAGCAATACTCAACTGAACGAGTGAATGATTCGCCAAAGTCCAAAATAAAACATCTCTAGAAAAATGCTGGTGTTTTGGAAAAACTGCATAATTTTTCGGTTTCCATCAAAATAAAATGCAGAACTACGGGCTTACTAATTAGAAAATAGCTTTAGGTCGTCTATAACACATTGTCATTGCTGATTACTATCGTTAGGTGTTTTATTTTTGAAAAATCTAATATTATCCTGAATTTTATGTGACAACAATCTGCTGTTGTGTTTTCTTGAGAAGTTGTTATTGTCACGGATAGCAAACTTTGGTCCATTTAACAACACAATTTATGTCATAGAAGGTGGTTGATTAAGTTTAAATACAGATACTACTCATATAACGGAATATTAGATATAATTTATTTCACTATGGCTATGTTTGACTGACTGACATGCGGTATTCTTTCGGTGTGTCAAGTCAAATCACTGTTCCTTCACATTTAACTATTCGTTTTGGAGCGTCTTGGTATTCGGCTGTTTCTGTTTAGTGCTGCTTGTTCTTGTCCGATTTATCATTATTACTAAGTATTTACTCTTATATTCAACTATTAAGCTATTGACAGTTTCATATATGGTAAGTTTTTTTGATGTGTTTTTCTTACGTGAGCACTGGTCCTACAATGGCGTCTTCCTAATTTTACTTACAGCGGTTAGTCAATCCTAGTATGCAACTACCTCAGTATTTTTTCCCTAAGCTGTGTACTTCTAAAAGTGAAAGCGTCAACCTTCCGAAAATTTGCAGGAGCGATATATAGCTATCTCATATACTAATTCTACATTCTACTCTCATGGGCTTTCACATTCGTACTCTGGTGTTTCCGACAAGGCATGAATAATTAAAAATCCCAAATGGTGATGCTAGATAAAATTGAACACGCCCGGGACATAGTTTAGACTGCTGCTGTGAAATTGTTTAAAAAATCCAAATTTGGATTCCATATTGAGAATGTCTGCTTTCTATAAGTGCTCAAGAATGTGTACACATACATCAATTCTTATCATTAGCATCATGTTCTTACGTCTCGCTTCTACAGGGTGTTTTAAAAGTTTGTTCTCAAAATTTAAATTCACACCAAGATGTATTTGAGCTATGAACGCAGTAGACCATTTTAATTTCTTACTTTAATAGCTTTTTTAATGTCAGAATGTTTACGATAGCAGATCTTCTAGATTTTAACCTTAAACTTGTACAGTCTTCTGAGATCAGAAATATTGAGAACGAACTTTTTTTAACATCCTGTATACATAGCAAGTACACTTTCATTAATCAACTAATACTATAAATTATATGTGACATGGTAATAAAGGTGTAAAGAAAATATATAGAGGATATTTGTTTGTTTTGATTGAATATGGTTTATATCTCATCGTGTAGTGATAAAATTCAATCAAAACAAACAAATATTCTATTTATTTAATGCTTATATGGTGTCAAAACTGGTACTGTTTATGCCAAATTACTACTGTGGTTATAAGCTGCGTATGAACATGTCATTCCATTCATATTTTTCACTTCAACATCCGCCATCTTGGATTATGATGAATATGTGAAAACGACTTTTTTGAGGATTTTGCATCAAATCATACACCAACTTGTAGAAAATGATCCAACTAAGAATAAACCCCCACATGACATGTTTCCGTTCAGTAATAAAGAAGTAATAGACATGTTAGTGTTGAGATTTTGGTAAATTAAAGTAGTCCCTGTGAGGGGGTGGAGCTTATATCAGTCACATTGTAGGTGATAACCAGTAACTGATATAGGTTTTATTTCACTGATAGAACTCCATAACTCACCAGTTAGCATTAAATGCCGTTTCTAAAAGGGGCAATTATCTGTGATTGTGCAATATATTCCCGAAAATTTAGAACTTGTTCAAAGTTGAATATGAACACATAACAGTACCATGGTAAAACAGAAAATAACAAAAACATCAAAGGTCACCTAACTTGTTTATGTGTTATATGCCGTTTAAATTAGTAAAAACTAGTGTTTTCTCCAAATATGCATATTCAGGGGCAGACAACTTACTTCTAAACTAGCTCGGTAACCTATAATTATTTCTGCATATGTTTGTTTCTTATGTGATACTTGTACGCTGTTCATATACAAAATATTTGAACATATTATAATTTCTCATTCCTTATTACTTTGTATAAGTTCGAATGTCAGTCTATACATAGATGGGAAAACTTCCCAAAATATCATAAGCAACGGCCGCGAACGCTGTCAACAGATTGAATGAATAGGTTTCCATGAAAATTTGCTGTTTTCAGGTCTCATGATGCGCGTGTGTTGGCATTTACAATGGCAGGTGGAGTTGTACCTTACAAGGAAATATTGATCCAACTAATTGTATCGTTGGGTGGGTAGTAGTTCTCTGCGTGAGTTAAATGAAAAACTGATGAAAACATATTGACAGTATCAGAACTAACTGACTGGATTGGTCAATTAACAACAATACGCATGATTAATACATTCTGGTCACCATAACAACATGTATAACGACATATATATTACGTACTATTCTAACATAGCACGTGAGATTTGCCTTCTTTGCGTATATTGAGCATACCATATTTTATTACCGCGACAAAATATAGCTGATTGGTGACGTCACGTTTGACGTCATATCCTATGACAAATGACGTAACGGTGACGGTAACGTTCCTAGGAAAGAAAGTAGTTTGACGTCAACCTGTCTTGTTGTGCTATAAATGGCATAGCATTGGTGATGTTAGAATCGAAATAATAAATAGGGGCTGTGCTTTGTTGTGTTATAAAATATAGGCACTCGTTTGAATGCGTACATTAAATCACTTGTGCTATGCACTCGTGATTTAATTACTACGCATCCAAACACGTGCAGCCTATATTTTATTACGCAACAAAACATAGCTACGTATTCATTATTTCTTAAATACTATATTAATACACACAAAAATGAGCCAATTTGCGGCTGATTATGGCCATCAAGTGATTGATTATGGCCTATCCGCCCGGTCCGCAACCTCATAATCATAATCGGACCGGTTGAACGGCCGAACGTTACGTTATCCATGTAAACATGACGCCACGTTGGCGCCAAAATGACGTTACGCTGCTCATATGCCAGATTTCTTTGCCAATTTTATTTACCCTTAGCGCATTTTACTGGTTACAACCTTAGTGTATATCTACATCAGTAATATTTACGTTATTTGCTCTTAATAGATAATTTGAAATCTAACAATTGTATTATTTAGAAGTTATGCCAGTTGATAATCCGCCCGGAATAAATAATCACCCTCGGGCTAAGGCCCTCGAGGTGATTATTCATTTTCCAGGCGGATTATCGCCTCCCTGACCGGCTGTGTCGTGTATTAACCTCTAAATAATTATGCCTTAAGAAATAGTACAAAACATACAAACATCATATACCACAATTACACGGTACAAAGTCCAACACGAAACGGAACAATATTTCAAGTGTCCATGTTTTTACTGCCAAAATTCTATGTCTCAGCTGTCAAAAAGCAGAAATACCTAGTTTCAGCTATAAAAAAATAGAAACAAAACCTCATACAACCACAACTGGACAGCTGCATATTAAATATAAACAAATCGGATAGGGTACGAAGAGAGCGCGCACGAATCAGATAGGGGACGATTATTGAATCCGAAAAAAGAACTACCTCAAATAGTAATGACCCCGGTCAAAATGACGAATACTGAGTCGATTGTGAAGTAAGGTCCAACCAACTGTCGACATCTCATTCCTGGTGGTATCCATAGCAACGAGAGTTTTGACCCATGTCGAGATCACAACGCCACCAATTTTACAAACAACCCTGTAACATTTACAAAAGTAGAAGTTAATCACATATTGTTTTCTCCAGTGGCAAGTTCACACATACTCAAAATATCTTGCACTCTATCCGTCACAAATACATACATGTTGAAAACATAATCGATTCGGAGCCAATTTACACGAATTTACCATCACAAAAAGAGCTCGAAAACAGCGACATGGTTGGGCATGACTATAACAACTAAAATTCTGACGCAAAGCATACCTCTAAATAATACGCTAGTGAGGTCATTTTATTATCTTCACTGCTACAAATGTTTATCAGACTTCAATGTTCGTTAAGCCGAACACCCGATGTTACATGTACATGGAAGTCGATACAGACCCCTATGGGTAACATCAAATGATGGAACAAAGCAGCCAAGGCTTAGATTAAATGGAAATGAAACACGTAAAAATATTATTTAAACGAGCAACCTAACTCAATACCAATCGTAACACAATTTCAAAGCTAAACGTCCACAGTTTTTCTCCACTCTAGGTATTTTGACGTGCTGCACTATGACACTTCTGTTTTAAGCAAAATATCTGTCGCGAAACAAATTGCAAATTCCATAGTTGCAATTGATGAAATACGTTTACGGTTTTTAGCGTTTTTATTTTCATAAGACATATACATAGTATTACATACACACAATCATACAATCACATACAACTTAACTATATAAATAAAATACGTTTTCACAGGTTCAGTAGAATGAATGTATACTGTAACTGTATAACCAAATAAGGCATGAGAAGACAACTAGAATGGCATCAAAATACTAAAACAACTACCATAGCTGGAGATATGTTAATTGTATGAATGAGGTGAGATACCTCAGATTGCAGGCTATCTTGAACGACAATTAGGCAAGTTTGATTCATACATTCGTTAAATTGGCAAGATAGTGGAATTTGCCATTTTTTTCATTTACTGTATGTGGCAGGTGCTAAATGGCTGCTCTAACTCATAATGAGTATGTGCACTTTCACTGGTTCTTTTGTGTAAAATGAATGAGACAAAAATAGATCTAAATATTATATATATGATTGCAAAGCAAAACATTCGTGAATGTAACAACCTAAAATAAATTTCATAACTTCCTTGTTCATTGACATGTTCAACAACAAGCACAAATGACAAAAAAACTTGACATAATTTTAAATACATGTACATTTAAGTAACCTAATTAGCAAATATCATAACATTAATTTTTTGATATACCGATGAAAGTGACGTAACGTCGTGTAGGTATTCCATTTATGACGTCAAGCGGTTACACAAGTTCAATAAACAAAGTAACAGTGGCTTAAGATATAATTGTGCTTTGCTTTTAAATCCTAAGATTTAAATAAAATACTCAAAAGCTTTAGTATACACCTTTTGTTTAACAACAGTTTGTTGTTCTGACGTCCACAGCTTTCGTGGTTATTTCCTAGTTCCTACGCGCCAGAACTCCAAATCGTTGTATCGCCGTTTCCACAATTACTCGGACACAAAATCCCCTGACTTTTCACTGACTTTCCACTGACCAAAGAGCAGTTTTCCCTGACTTTTTAGAGCAATCGGACACCAAAGCGTCTTTTCGTTTTGGGAAAATATGGCAATAAAAATAGAGAAAAGGAAGCTATGTTTGCTGATGGGACAAATGATTTGTAAGGCAACAGTTTTAGGACTGACAATTAACAATAAGTTAAAATAATTTAGCATTGTCCCGAGCGAGCACTTTTTCATGTCTTTGATATTTCCTTCACAGAAATTGACACTTATCGACAGATATAATAAAGGAATCCCTGACTATTCCCTGACTTTTGTTCAATTTTCAGATTTCCCTGCCTAATTTCAAAATTCCCTGACGTTTTCCTGACCTTGAGTTGTTTATATTTTTTAACAAACATGTTAACAAATATTTCAATAAAATAAATAATTTCATCGAGATTTGACCTTATGTCTAGTGAGGCGTTTTCAAAATCATCAAGTGTATTCTAGTAACTGATCTAAACATGAAAAATGGAAAAATTCCACAAAACTAACTGTCCGAACGCTGTACTCTGATATCAGCATAAGTCAAGCATCTCTAAACTTTAGTGTGAACATTTGGTCCAGAGCATTTCTTGATAGAGGGATATGTTTGAAGTTGAATTTTAGCGAGAATGGACAGTAAAGACACTTAAATCGATTGGTGTTTTTACGTAACAACCGTTAAATTTAGGCTAGGTATCCGCTCTAGAAATGGCGGGCATATGCTCATATTGACCATTATCGCGGTTTCCATGGTACATGTAACCTACAGGATGACTACTGTCCATCATGGCTAAAATTAAACTTCACACATCCCTCAACATGAATAAACCAAGAAACACTATGGACAGAGTTTTCACACTTAAATATCAAGATACTAGACTACATCCTCTTAACAAAATGTTGTCTGCAGACAGACATGTACGTATTGAACAGTGAGATTGTCATATTGACAAGATTTATTGACACGTGAAAGCTGACCCCAGACGATGTAACACATTTACTTGCTAGGGGGGATCAAAACACGGAAGTCTTCGAGTATAAATAAACAAAAAATACCGGAAATACTAACCGACGAAAGAATCGGACAGGTAAGCAAGCAGTTAACTGAATTACATGTAGTACGAAACTCACAACAAAGAACACACGATAAAAAAATCACAAATCACAGGCACAAAGAACACACGAAAATGACAGATCAAAGATCACAGGCACAAGCACAAATTACACACGAAAATATCGAACACAGATGACAGACACAAATAACACACGAAAAAAACCCCAAACATCTCAAGCACAAACAACACACGAACAAGTAAAATCACAAATCGCAGGAAAAAAGAACACACGAAGAATAAAACTAAAAAATACCAAGCATGAGCCACATTGAAAACCACGAAACAATTGCAAGAAAACATTACATGTAACACTGAACAGCTACAAAAACCAACTCCGACAGCCTAAAGGCTCAAACAGTCAAACATAACCGGACCAAGAGTCAATGCACAATGATGAATCACAAGGACACTGAAACGTGTCTCACCATTGAATGCTCCCTAACCAGAAGAAACAACAATGAAAATCACAGATCAGAAGTGCAAGCGTCAACAAAGGCACAACAATTAAAATCACAGATCAGAAGTGCAAGCGTCAACAAAGGCACAACAATTAAAATCACAGATCAGAAGTGCAAGCGTCAACAAAGGCACAACAATGAAAATCACATATCAGAAGTGCAAGCGTCAACAAAGGCACAACAATGAAAATCACAGATCATAAGTGCAAACCGCAATGTTAACCATAAACACGAAGATAAAAAGTGAAACTGAACAGTTACAAAAACACGACATCCTACTCCGATAGCATGTCGCATCAGTCAATCAATCAAATTCATAGCACAAGAACCTGCAGACAAGTACGAATTTGCTAAAACTAGGTATTTCAGCCGTATTACTGTTGAAACTAGGTCAATAATCTAATATTAATATTTTTAGTCTTTAAAACCGATTAAGGATTAATTGAATCCAAACGACTATTTGTTTTTTGCTTGTTTAACGATTTGACTAAACAATTTAATATTTTGAGCAGTTTACACAGGTAATAATCACATAATATTACATGTAACCAGACCAGATCATGTTACGCCTGTTAATAATTTAGTTTGAAGTCTGATGGATAATAATGGTATTATGTTTACCAAATACTTTGGTTATTGCTTCGCACAATTGATAACATTAAAAATCATGATATAAAGAGCAAGGAATATTTTCAAGTTTAATTATTGTTTCTACGTCTGTTTGTCTACGATGTATACCATGTAAACGTGGATTGAACTCTCTGGAGTAATCAATGGTTCATATTACGATAGTTGTACATCATTCATCGGCTACAGTAAATATCTTAGGGCGTTATATGTCTGTATTATCTATACAATGTCTGTGTACTGTACACCTTCATAATAAAACATATGTAAGTACAAACATGTCTATCATTTCTGCAGACACCAAAGTGTCATTGTGTCCAATAAAACTGTCATTTTCTAGATAATGTATCACGTTTAATAGATTGAAAAGTCTATTATAAGGAACACCAACTTATATTCTTTGCTCTAAGGGAGGCACATTGGTCAGGTGATAAAGCGCCCTACCCTCTGATCGGACGTCGGCGAGATTTAGAAGATAATTATAATAATTCGGACTGGGAAATCAACCCTAAGCAGACAGCAACGCACAAAGAAGAACATAAATAAACAGTTGGATGAAAAAGAAAATTGACAAACGCGATTTGACACTCAGACAGCCTGCCGCATCAGTCAGTCAAACACTTGAATTGTGACGTTGACCTTGAACCGGCATGGTTGGAATGTGGGTTCTGTACGTCGTCTTTATTAGTAACACATTTGGTATGAGTTTCATGCAATTCGGCAAATGCATTAGAAAGTTAGAGGGGGACACGATTTTGTTACTGACGGACGTTCTCACTGACTAGACTTTTGTTGACACACAGACGCACGTACACACAGACGCACGTACACAAAGACGCACGCACGGACGGAGACCATGCCTATAACCCCCTCCCATTTCGTGGAGGGGAATTTATAAACAGAACACGTCTGACTGTTTTATCTAACAGAAGTTGAGCCTCAACTATATGTACCTTCATATTCGAACAAATGCAACATAACGTTGGTCGTTATTTACAATGTATCATTGTTTCACCATAGTCGAATTTTAAGAAAGAAATATCTTACTGTTATCTACAATCATTATAGTGAGTTAGACATTTCGTCGCCCGGGAACCATAATGTTCTATGTGTTTTGTTTTCGAGAAAATCAGGTTTTAAGATTAATGGCTTTAATAGCCTTTATAACTTTTTTGATTGCGGACGAATTCTCACAGAAATTGGTATGTGTTTTATTTATGTAGATCTCAGGAACACTTCCTAATATCATTAAGAATCGTTCATTCAAACATACCGCACTTGAAATCGGTCTACTGCAGATAGAACATTATACAACCATTTTAGCTCACATCATGTGACTTGGTGGGAGCAATCCATTGGTCAAAAACGCAGATAGAACAATTTGGTTCTCCAAAAAACATGAAAATTGCAGATATAACAAAATGGATCTGTTGATATCTAAATATAAATATGTTCCCGACAGAGGAAAAGGTCACTGTGACATAGCTAAAGGACAGATGATCGTTGCAAATCCATCTCAATGTAAAACTTCTGCTATGGCGAAACATGAACAATTGTTTCTCGATCCGTAAAAAACAGCTGCATCTCTATTATTTCAGGTTAGGCAGATAAATGAGATTACATGTCTTATGTGCACGATGCAGGAACAAATCAACTGATTGAACGCTTCTTGTCACGTTTGGTCTGAACTTTATATCACTGTCTTGAACCATGGCGCTCACAATATAGATCATAATTTCCGTCTAAATAGTAAAATTTAATCAATGATATAGATAAATCGTCGCCCGCGAACCATTGTGTTCTATCGTAATATAATTCCGACTAAATGTCACTGGAAATGACGATGTGACAGTGATCCTTGCGCGAATAACCTTTTTTAAGCTTGGTGGTCTCTAATTTTGGGCCCCTTAAAGGCATTGATCCCGACCTCTTTGTCTAGCCTAATATTCAAAACCTACGTTGAAAGCCCTCTTTAAAGGGGTCCAGCATACCCAAAAACCTGTGCACGACCTTGGGTCCATAATATCCTTTAGTCTGGGAAGCATGTGTACCCATGACAGCAAAATTTCCGAATTTGGGCATTTAGGTCGTAAAACTACGGTAGGCCGAAATGGCCATACCGGCCAGTCTGCATTAGTACGCTAACGTAGCGGAAAAGATATATCACTAAAGGCGGCTGATAACTGTCTTCCAATACTTAACATCAGTGTAATTATAATTTGCAGTAACCTTCGTTTATGGTAATAAGCTAATTTCAAGAGGCATGCAGTGTTTCATTCATTATCATCGCAGATCAGGGTAAAAGCATGCTAGGAATATCCATTTATGGATGGTATTTTCTGTGCTTGTCTATACTTGGGTGGCATTGACGCCGCTTTTGTATGGCTATGTATTGTCTATGAATTACAGTATAAAATAACATGCATGCATGTTGATTATCGTGCACCAGTCAATACTTTGTCATTGGGGAGCGGCGTTCAGACCCATTTGAAATAGACACTTTTTTCTTTTTGGTTTTATAATTCCCCACCTTAGATCCAAACATTTTAACTAAATACCCACAGTGGGAGAAGTTTGGTGTATCAAATCGCCCGCCATCCTTAAATTATTGTCTGTTTCTTTGTGGCGTCTTAGTTCCCCAATACCGGGATCTAAAAACCGACCAAAGTCTATTTCCCGAGACGCGGATTCATTCGGCGTGTCAAATTCCCGCCTGTCGGTAATCGTCTTCTGTCTTAAGTCCCGTGTATACCCATCGCTACCCTCCTGGTGCAAATTATTGATAGATGCATCATGAATTCTTACTATATTTGGCTAATAGCTGCTTTCAAACATAGTACTTTAGACTGCCATACTTGCAGAAGAATAAGGAAATACTAGTTGCGAATACTAAATATTGTTAAAAAAGACACATGCATCAATTAGTTGATTATATTTAACACACAATGTATTAAAACGTTCAAAGCCTGAATTGTCTATTATTAAGTATAAAATACCATTTGTCACTAGTCACTTGAATTTTCATCATGTCAAGATATTTACCATTTTATCAATATGGAATTACTCGACAGAGTTCAACGAATAGATATACCTAATTACGAAATAATGCGCTCAATGAGGTTGTTATGTCTATAGAACAGACAATTTGATTGTGAAAAATGTCAGATAATAAGAGACATTTCTAATGTGTATTGTTAAGACGTACGAGAGCATCAACGCCCCTAACAAATCAATAGAAAATCGGACAGGGGAACAGCAGTATTCAACTTAAACAGCCGAACACAGAAAACATAAAAGCATCACACACGACAATTACACGGCACAATACCACACACAATTACACGACACAATACCCAACACAAAACTGAAAGAGCAAATGAACTTAACCGCTGAAGTCCAAGTTAAAAAAATCCAAGTCCAAGTCCCAGCTGGTAAAAAGCTGAACACTTAGTTGTAACCGTGTTTCCCTCAGATGAATAACAAGACATACCGAGAATTGTTTTTTATCTTCAAATGCATAACATATAATTCCGGCTGGTGGAGTAATGCGCGTGTGGACTTGCCATATAGCTTACGAAGCCAATCGGATTTAAACATTCAATGCTTATATTTGTTTCAATTATAAGTTGTCTGCTGCAAATTCATATTTTATCCTTAAACTTTAAACTGTATAATATACATTTGTTGTTATGTTTGCATGCATATATCTATTTAAAATTGTTTTAACAATGTCTTAAATGTGATTGTACAGCACTTTTGAAAGTGTAATTACATAATAAAAGTGCTATATAAATATGGTATAATAATAATAATGGTCTTCTTGATATTAAGCATGTTATTCCATTGACTGGACTGTTCGCTTCAGCGTCGCTGGCATTACCTACATTCACTTATATAAATATAAAACTACTATAGATTATATAAATATTGTAATATAATTTTATTCTGTGTCTAGAATATACTGAATTGTTTTTTTATTCTTTAAATGAATTGTCAGTCTTCTTGATATTGCAATGACTTGACTGTTCGCCAACACTGCCATCACTGGCATTCGTGACAACAACCAATATAAATCATATAAACTACTGTAATATAGTTTTATGGCCACCAAGTGCTCTTATTATTAGAATTTAGCGTTTGTGATGCTTGTAAGACAAAATAAATAACTAACAAATAAATGTTGTTAAATGGCTATTATTACAGCCATAAACATAATATCACAATGTAATCATATAATAACACATTGTAAAATTGATATAGTATGCAATATATTTTTATTCTGTGTCTAGAAAATACTGACAGGTTGACTCATATGTTTGAGACAACTCTGTTTATATATATAATATAGGCAATAAAGAGCCGTATTTAATATTCCAACATTGCTTAAATTCGCGGTATATTGGACAAAACGATTATAATAAATCGGACAAGGAAACATCATGCATCGGAAACAGAACAGCAAATATGGCACAAAACATACAACTGAAGATAGATACATCGAAAGGCACCAAAACAAACCCAAACAAAAATACAGATTAAATGCCCAAGCCTCAAGGACAAGCATCCAATGAACAATATGAAATAAAACTAGAAACGGACAAGCTATCTGGTTGTATCAGACATGTTCCTGTCATTACAACAAAAAACTGTCGTCAAAAGTGTCATCAATATAAAACAGCACCTGCTTTGAATTTTCGTATTTGATGAACATTTCAAGCGGCAATGACTTCGAACGATCTCAAACTGGAAATATTTCTCAATACAAAATGCTTTGAGAAGGAATGACCTGTCTCGAAAATGCAGTATTCACTGTCTATATGCCCGCATAACAATATAAGAAACAATACCATATGCGGGTATCCTTTTTGTGAGTGTTACATTGTACATGTACAACAAAACGCCCTGACAAGTGTTGAGAATGTGGCTGTCAACTCCGACATTATGTTTACAGTATTTTCAACGGTGCACACGCACAGCTAATTGTTTGGAAATACCTACAGTAGTTATTAACACAAATCCAGAAAGTTCTGATGAAGGTTTAATGACTCATACATATTATGTGTTCAACCAATCGCTTGAGAAGGCGATGGGCAGTACATATTAAGCACCTTCTTGGTTGCAAAAATATGTCTTTTCGACATAAATAGGACTCCGTATATGTTGGTGATTTAATTTAGTCTCTGATTTTATGTCGCATTTGTATACAACTAGATTTATTACATTTGTCACAAGTTAGAACATGTTTTTATGTGGTGAAGCTTCTTGGTAATCTTATAATTTAAAATAAATTGATTGTAAAAACGTTCCCTCCAGAGTATTATTTCCAGACTAAACCGGAAGCAATAAAGATAATAAAAAGAGTCGGTGATCTTCGAATGCCACATACATTTTATTTCCTTGGCTAAATTTTGATAAAAAAAGGACTAGGAAAAGTTTAAATAACATATTCCACTACAGACGTTTTGACTGCAGACAACATGAAACAGCACTACTGGAATTATTTTAATGTTGCACATCCACACTCTCGTCGCGTACATGTAATAACCCCGGAGGCTGTCCATTAATACACATGGTCATGGGGTTATAATAATACGGAAATGAAAAACTTTACACTCGAGCAAAACTTCACACCATTTCCAGTACACTTACATGAATCTGGCCTGAATCAAGTAAAATCAACTTTTGATAAGACGTCTTGATAGTATCTGGGTCAATCTATGAAATTGTTACACAAAGCAGAATTTAATATGCAATGTTTAACTGAACGACATATTGTTCACGCGACCTATTTTGAGTTCATTATGAACGTTCAAAGGAAAGTAGAACATGTTATCAATGCTTTAAAAGACGTATTTCGATTCATATTGCTTGCACGTATTGAGCAACTTTTAAGCAATGTAGTGCTGGTAATGGATGATATAGAAAGGATATTCAATCAGGATGTTGTACAAATCATAATATTACATCAGTACCATAAAAAAGCATTTTTTGCTCGATGTTTATATTAATCGTATTACCGTCTATATCGCCTTCTTACTACCCACGTTATATACATTTTATGACAACTGCGGACAACTAAAAAAAGTAATGGCCTGTTGCATAAATGTTTAGTTGTTTACACCTCGTTTGTTCTAAATAATGACGAACGGAAACACAATAACCTGTCTCCGAAGGAAGGAAGCGAAGATATATACTACACTTAGTATACTTAATTTGAATATCATCCGCCCGTCGCACTGAAATAAACATTACCCGGACGGACTTGGTTCAGTTCCAGGGATACGCCGATCATAGTTTTACCTACAATTGGATATGGATATGCCATCCAAAGCAAAATGATAATAAACCATCGGACAGGGAAGTCAGCTCTCAATTTAAACAGCCGAGCAAAGAAAACAAAAAATCAACACAGATCACAGTTACACGGTAAAATGCCCAACATGCAACTCAATGAGAAAATGAAGTATTAGAAGATAATAAAAATGCTAATAGAACTGGGCTGGTATTCACAAAGCATCTTAGTGGAAAACTTAAATATTCTGACTTAAGTCAAAACCTTGGGTTGCGCATATTTCCCCAACATTGAAGATTAACCCATGTTTTCTTAGTGATTATTGTAGCTCTTCCTACAATGCTTTAAACCTATGTCACAGTTCAAGAATTTTGAGTATCTTATTTAGCTGACACACTTAAGAAAATTTAATGTTTTTAAGAAAATTCTAAGATTTCTACTAATAGTAGAGCAGCATTTTGACTCAAAGTAGAGTGAACTTTGCAAAAAAAGTACACAAGCTGAGTCATATACCAAAATGTTCCTGAGACATTCAGGATTACTGTACTAAAGGTAAAAGTTGCCATCCTTGGGAGGAAAGTTTGAAAAGGTCAAGTTCAAGGTCACATAGTGCTTCAAAATAAGAAACAAACTACAGTTTACTTGACCTGCATTAATACCCCAAACTTGCATGTAATAGTAAAATGGTTCACTGACTTTGATACATCTTTACTAATTGCACAATTTTAATTCCAATTTGTAGTCCAACAATGTCAAGGTCAAGGTCAGTTCAAGGTCAAATTGTAAAAATGTACTAAAAATGGATGTGCACCAGATATTAAATGTCATAAATAGTACAAATATTTACAAAAACACATGCACCTGCACATGATAGTAAATATTAGATGTAAAAGACTTGAAATATATCAATTCCAATAGATATTCCGAGTCTGAGAGGCAATTTAGTGTAATAAACAATTACCCCACCCCCTTTCAAAACATTAAATGTAGTTGATTCACACATAATAGCCTGTAGTATTTGAATTATCATTATCGAATGTTTGACTGAATATATATAAGTTCTAATACTGCCAATGCTAAAGGTCATTTACTGAGGTCATCATGAATGAAGGTCAAGGTCATTTCAAGGTCAAATGGTAAAAAGTACAAAAAAACGGGTATACAATAGATATCGAATGTACCAGTTGTAGAAATGATGCTTAAACACAATTCATTTACACATGGAAGTCAATTTCGAGTCAATATGATTTGAAATGTACCAATTTAAAGGGGAAATTAGAGATTTAAGTGGCGACTAGCTGTAATTAAAAATTACCCCACCCACTTTCATAACATTCATTGCAGCTGATTTATTTTAAATCCCAATAGCAATAGTCTTAATCAAGAAAATGTGTCAACAAATGTTTCTTATGGTTCTCTCAAGTGTAAGGATCATGAATGTTTAAGGGTAGTAAAATCAGCTTTAATAATCATTGTGCAGAGAAAATGTCCAGGTAAAGATTACATTTTGGGATACTCAACACTATCAAATACGGCAATAATACTAGCCACAGAAGAATAAGATCATCACCTAGTATAGCTATTCTTCGTTCCATAGGGCATCTACAACTGTCTAACACAGTCATCCAGTGTTCAGTGGGATATCTTATAATGTATGACAATGGCTCTCATGACAACACGGGGTACCATCAACTGTCTTGCACAGCAATTCGAGGCTCTATGGGAAACCAACAACTGTATATCACGGCATTTCATGGCTGTATGGGGTACCAACAACTGTGTAACACAGCATTTCATAGCTCTATGGGACACCAACAACTGTCTTCCACAGCATTTCATGGCTCTATGGGACACCAACAACTGTCTATCACAGCATTTCATGGCTCCAAGGGGTACCAACAACTGTCTATCACAGCATTTCATGACTCTATGTGGCACCAACAACTGTCTTTCACAGCATTTTGTGGCTCTATGGGGCACCAACAACTGTCTATCACATCATTTCATGGCTGTATGGAGTACCAACAACTGTCTAACACAGCATTTCATAGCTGTATGTGGTACCAACAACTGTCTTACACAGCACTTCGTGGCTCTATGGGACAACAACAACTGTCTATCACAGCATTCGATGGCTCTATGGGACATCAACAACTGTCTATCATAGCATTTCGTGGCTCTATGGGACACAAACAACTGTCTATCATAGCATTTCATGGCTCTATCGGACGCCAACAACTGTCTATCACAGCATTTCATGGCTGTATGGAGTACCAACAACTGTCTAACACAGCATTTCATGGCTGTATTGGGTACCAACAACTGTCTAACACAGCACTTCGTGACTCTATGGGACACCAACGACTGTCTATCACAGCATTTCGTGGCTCTATGATACAACAACAACAACTGTCTATCACGGCATTGTGTGGCTCTATGGGAAACCAACAACTGTCTATCATAGCATTTTGTGGCTCTATGGGACACAAACAACTGCCTATCATAGCATTTCATGGCTCTAAGGGACACCAACAACTGTCTATTACAGCATTGCATGGCTCTTTGTGGTACCAACAACTGCCTAACACAGCATTTCATGGCTCTGTGGGGTACCAACAACCGTCTATCACAGCATTCGATGGCTCTATGGGACACCAACAACTGTCTATCATAGCATTTTGTGGCTCTATGGGACACAAACAACTGTCTATCATAGCATTCCATGGCTCTATGGGACACCAACAACTGTCTATTACAGCATTTCATGGCTCTTTGTGGTACCAACAACTGCCTAACACAGCATTTCATGGCTCTGTGGGGTACCAACAACTGTCTATCACAGCATTTCATGGCTCTATGGGGTACCAACAACTGCCTATCACAGCATTTCATGGCTCTGTGGGACACCAACAACTGTCTATCACAGCATTTCATGGCTCTGTGGGACACCAACAGCTGTCTATCAAAACATTTCATGGCTCTATGGGACACTAAGAGCTGTCTATCACAGCATTGCATGGCTTTATGGGGTTCCAACAACTGTCTACCACAGCATTTAATGGCTCAATGGGACACCAACAACTGCCTATCACAGCATTTCATAGCTGTATGGGGCACCAACAACTGTCTATCACAGCATTTCATGGCTGTATGGGGCACCAACAACTGTCTATCACAGCATTTCATGGCTGTATGGGGCACCAACAACTGTCTATCACAGCATTTCATGGCTGTATGGGGTACCAACAACTGTCTATTACAGCATTTCATGGCTCAATGGGACACCAACATCTGTCTATCACAGCATTTCATGGCTCAATGGAACACCAACAACTGTCTACCACAGCATTTCATGGCTCAATGGGACACCAACAAGTGCCTATCACAGCATTTCATAGCTGTATGGGGCACCAACAACTGTCTATCACAGCATTTCATGGCTGTATGGGGCACCAACAACTGCCTATCACAGCATTTCATGGCTTTATTGGATTCCAACAACTGTCTATCACAGCATTTCATGGCTCAATGGGACACCAACATCTGTCTATCACAGCATTTCATGGCTCTATGGGACACCAACAACTGTCTATCACAGCATTTCATGGCTATATGGGACACCAACAGCTGTCTATCACAGCATTGTGTGGCTGTACGGGGCACCAACAACTGTCTATCACAGCATTTCATGGCTGTATGGGGCACCAACAACTGTCTATCACAGCATTTCATGGCTTTATTGGATTCCAACAACTGTCTATCACAGCATTTCATGGCTCAATGGGACACCAACATCTGTCTATCACAGCATTTCATGGCTCTATGGGACACCAACAACTGTCTATCACAGCATGTCATGGCTATATGGGACACCAACAGCTGTCTATCACAGCATTGTGTGGCTCTATGGGACACCAACAACTGTCTAACACAGCATTTCATAGTACCGTGGGGTACCAACAACTGTCTAACACAGCATTTCATAGCTCCATGGGGTACCAACAACTGTCTAAGCAGCATTTCATATCTCCATGGGGTACCAACAACTGTCTAACATAGTATTTTTAGCATCATGGGGTACCAACAACTGTTTAACACAGCATTTGATGTCTTTTTGGGGTACCAACCTATCCATGTATAACTGCTAGGAACAGCTTTACATTTGTTCCATTGGATATCTAACCCTGCCTGAAACATCCTTAAATGGTTCCATGTGGTACCAAACATTACCTTATACTGGCTTTTATTACAATATGAGCTGCTAAAAACTGTATGAAAAGGCCATTCATGGCTTCATTTATTAACAAGCTATGCCTGGTACAATGTACATCCTTTCATAGAGCCATGGAATACCAGAAACTGCCTAGCAAACCCTTTCTTAACAACACTTTGTCAGGTACTGACATTAATGGTCACCAGTGATACAGTTGTATGTCCTTCTTCACACTGTCAGATAAAACTATTCTTGTGTTTGAAATGGGTGACTAAGCAATTCTTGGCATTATAGGGTACCTAACAGTTTCTGTTATCCATTTTTGCCTCTATGTGGTAACTATTACTGTAAAATACAGCCATTCCTGGTTCTGTGTAGTACTAAATACTGCATGGTACAGCAATTCCTAGAACTATGGAATACCTAACACTGCTAGACATGATAATTCCTGTCCCCGTAGGGCTCCTGCATGATACTTAATGATACACCAATTCCTGACTAGATTGGTTACCTCATGCTGCCTAGCAAGCAATTTCGGGCTCTATTGGATTACCTAACACTGCTTAATACAGCCATTCATGGATTGGCTCTATCGAGTACCTATATGGAGTGCATAACACGGCTTGATGAAGAAATTCCTGGCTAGTTAGACATGTAGAGAAAAAATAACAATTTTGTAGTACTTTTCATACTTTGACCTTGAAATGACCTTGAACCTGACCTCAAAGTGGTCAGTGTAGTATATCAATAGTATGTACACTATCAAATAAGTACTTTGCATGTAACCATTTAACATCACAAATGTGTAAGAATCTGCCATATTCGAACACACATATATGGGCAAAGAATGGCAGCCATCTTGGACGCCATCTTAGATTGCTTTGTCTGTACCTAGCATGGACAGTTTAAGCCAGCTATTTTATATACTACTGACATAGACACCCATATTTGAATATAAAATTGATTGTTCAACTTGTGATACCACCTTCTTTTGAGTTGTTGTCCCTGAACATGAATACCAACTGCTTTTAGAAATGCTGTATAACATGGTGGGTGGGGTAAATTAACACGATATGCATTTTCCCACACTTTTTTCATAAATAAGAAGGTAATAAGCTTAAGTCATATTAAAATAGCTTTTCTTTATATATTACAAAACACAAGTTCTATTCATCTATATAAATCTGCAAATATTATACCATTATGACAAATACCACTTAGAATATAGGTTTGTTCGAAACAATATGTACTAACTGAACTGTGAATGACCACAATTTCAGATTATTATAGGCATGAAATATACACTTATTTGGTATGGATTCAAAGATAATGAATAGAGGATTATGAAAAAGTGCCCTAAATACATATTTATACATTGTGCATTAAGCCAGGAAAAGTGTAAGTTACATAAACAGTAAATTTTGGATATTTTTTTTACTTTGACCTTGAAACGACCTTGACCTTAACATTTGGAACCCAAAATATGGACATCAATTAATAGCTTAAGTACTAAGGTATAATATAATAACAAACATTATGCAATAACAAGTATTTTTATAATGTTATTTTGAGACCAAATACACTATGGTCTGCATCATATTTTGCTTTTCAGTATGACCTTGACCTTTAATTATTCCAATTTTCCTCCCAAGGTCGGCAACTTTGGTTCACTGTTTGATAAACTTCGAAGTATTCCGAACATTTTGGTATATGACTTAGCTTGTGTCTTTTTATTGCAATGTTACTCCTTAAATAAGCCACTTTTCAGGCTTTTGCTGCTCTACTATAAGATGCTTTATGAATACCAGCCCTGGTAAGACCAACTGTACGTCATATAAAGAAACAGTTGACAGAGCAGACATGACAATGGCTTATAGTTTGTACGATACGATTATAACACACTAATCAAATAATCTTTAACTTTAAATGTTTGTTTTCATTCCATGTATTTCTATCGCATTTTATTTATGAGTGATGCGTTAGACGGTTTATTTCAGGAAATAGTCACTGCGATCATTGTGAATAACATGACGAACTGCATTGATAAACTGGTACAACCGACAGATTCAATCAATTTTAGACACCGAACTAATGAGCCAATTCCCAGTATTGCATGATATAACAGTTTTTCAGTTACATTGCATGAGGTTTCTTAAACAAGTTTCCTACAAAAGTCTTGTAATAGCAGTCGTTCGTCAAAATTATGATGAATTTTAAATAGTGATAATTATGAATTATGCAAAAGCTTTGGAAAATTTGTATTAAGGGCGCTTTTGTTGGAAATATCCGGTTTCAGTTTGGGTTTTAGGTTTGGTTAAACGTTGGACAGTAAACTAAAATTGGTTTCGATTTTAACTGAGTGGCGAACAAACGGGTAGTTTGAAGAAACATTTTAATCTCCAAGGCGACAGAACAGAGCTGTACTATTGTCTTGATATATTAATAGGAACACACGCTTATAAAGAAAAAAGTAATTAAGAATGCATTTGTTATCTCTTTTCTTATGTTATTTTCATGATTAGGCTGTGATATTGGGTGATTTGGTTGATATATTGAATACTAGGATGGTATCTAATTGAAAAATCTCTCTTTACGTTAGATTAAAACTTTGTCAATTCGTAATTATAGCGTAGAAATCTGACCATAGCTAATCAGATCAGATAGGAAAGTGTGTTCTAAGAGATTCTGTAATGGTCAATACGGTCGGCCATTTTCCCGAGCTCAACTGCATGTAATTTCGGATGCATCAAACCGATCAAACCGCCAGGGGTAGTTTGATAAAAGATGAGCAGCAATCAGCAGAAACAGCAAAGAACGAAAGGCACGAACATAACACATGATAAGGAAAAAGCACATATTAAGTACAATCTTAGACAAATGATTTTGATGTGACTGCCATGTCCATCATGGGTGGATTAGAGAAGCTTTAGACTCGAGTTGGTTATGCTTGCGTAGGTTTTCAATAAGGCGATCTTTCAGCGTTGTCACACTGAACTGTCATTTAATATATATATATATAGTAGTCAGATATACTCTATTCCTGACATACTTATCGGGAAAAGTACTGCACTAATCCAATCAAGTACATTTGTTATTCAATTCACAAATAATTTGTATACAGCACCCGTTGTACCACATAAACATGTTAAATAACAAGAGCTTATTTGACTTTATCACATGTCATTATGCTTTCAGTTAAGTAGTCCGAGTCGTTTGGTCAGCCCAAGCACAAACTGTCTGTCATTTAACACTGTCTGCATGGCTACATACACACGTAGAAAAAATTGATATGAGGGAGGACACTGGTCGTTTTAAGTAAAAGCGATATATTGCGCGATATAACTTACCACTGGACTTCATGGATACGTCATACATGCTTATCTGTCGAACTATCATGTTTGTTATTTTAACAAATTCAAACATTTTACGGTATATCATAACGACAACATACGAAGTAGAATAAGAGTCAGGTCAATACAACACGACAATATGACAAATAGAAGCACATTTGTTATGATTGAACAATCAAAATACACTAACTTAGAATACACAATATCTCTAAACTTTCTAAGTGGATGCGTGACGTTCGCATCTGCATCCTGCCTTCTAATTCATTTACATATTTGTTTATGTCGTTTGCGCTTATTACAGTATTTTATGTGATGTGCTGTGCTTAAGAACTGTGCTCTGCTGTTTCTGTTGAATGCTGCCTTTTTATGGCCGATTTGGTACATGTATTATATGTTTGATTACAGAAGAACTGTACATTCCAGAGTTGGCTATTTATGAGTTATTTCTGTATTAAATAGAGAATAATAGGTAGTGCCGTGGATGAATAAGTTTATTTGGCAAGGCGGAGGAATTTATACGCAGCCGAGCCGGATAAACTTTTACTTCATTCACGGCACTAACCTATTATTCTATTTATCCAGTCGCTTAATCTGCTCAGTAGGGGGATCAAACTCGGAACTATATTGTAACTCTTTCATTAACTAGCGCGCAACGTCACGTTCGTTCCGTGACGTCACGATATACAACGACGTCGAACATCTTGATAGACGTCGTGTAGACGCAGATAAGACGAAGAAAATAACCGATCAACCACCAGCTCATTTAGGAAAGGAAAACCTCATCCTCGGGCACGGAATTGCAACCGGCGACTCTCATATGAGAAGAAGTCCGTCAGTTCACGTGGTAAGGTGAGGGATTATCACTAGTCACATGACAAGGTGACCGATTATCGCTAAGTTTATCAAGCACCCCGTTTACATCGGATTTTGCCGGAAGTGACTGGATAAAAGTAAATAAATCGTATACAGTGGGTCGGATATGAGTCAAGAAAGGAGCTTGGTGCTGCTCAAACGGTGACGCTTGGAATGACATCACGTGACGGCCTGCGTCACACACCCATTACATAAATAAAACTATATTATAGTTGCATTCGGTCGGAGGTATCCTACACTGAATAATGTTGATTATGCTTTTGAGCCTTGCTGACAAAACTAAATTGCTAGATGAAAAGTCCACGAATATATTGATCACCCCTCGTATATAAATACAAACAAGTTATATAGCATATCAAACTATATGAACGAATGCGTTAGACAGGAACTAGATACTGCAATCATTGTGAATAACATGACGAACTGAAAATACCGATATGTGCAATTAATTTGAGACACAGAACAAATAAGCAAGTTTACAGTATTGCATGCTATAACAGTTTGTCGGTTAAATTGCATGATGTTTCCTCAATATAGATCCTGGAAAATTTTTGTAATAAATTATGATGGATTCTTTACAACGCCAATTATAAATTATGCAAATGCTATAAATGTCTATGCTTTTCGTTGCCAAAGGCAAAATTAATTAATGGGTTTGCCGATTTGCAATAATGTGTATTTGTTGTTGTCGTTTGTTAAAACAGTTTGTCGGTTACACTGCATGAGGTTTCTTAAATAGGTTTACTACAAAAGTCTTGTAATAGCAGTCTTTCGTCGAAAGTATGAAAAAAAAGAAGAAACCTTCTGGGCGAAACGTCGTATTTTAATGAATATACATTAAATCTTATTCGTGTTTGGTGGTTTCATTCTATTTTCGATATATTTTGTCAAAATTATGACGAATTCTATATAGTGTCAATTATGAATTATGCAAGAGCTTTGGAATATTTGTATTAAAGGGGCTGCCTCTCGGATTGGGATAAAATATTTGTATATCGTGATTTTCCAACCTAACCAAGTATTGATGTAATAGAAAGCCTTTGACGGTTGCTTTATGAAAGATTTGGTGCAAAAAGCAAATCCATCCACTCTCGATGTCGCCCACTGAGTATTTTTTTCTTGAAAAAAAAAGCGCTAAGTTTCCTTCCAACATGCTTTGTGAATAATGTAATTTACTCGTGATCGAACTGTAACATTAACAAACTACAGCGTAAACATCAGTGAGGTATTTGGTTCGTTTTTCGATTCGTTTTCATCAAATGCGAACAAATTTCAGGCAATTTAAGTTATAGTAGTGTTAATTCTATAGGGTATTAATAGCCTATAGAATTTTGTGATGTAAAAATGCTAGATAACTACAAACTGCCTAAGTTTCTCAAGTTATTCTAGATGTCAGTGTGATTGTTAATGGGATATACAGGCAACTATACCAAACTTACGCGAATATTTGACAATTTTATTTTATTTTTGCAATATATCAATATGTGAGGCAGTCCCTTTAAATAATACACTACTAGTAACAGCGATGGTAACGGAGACAGTTGTACGTATATGGTTCCGTATATTACTATTTTACTGGCCTACTTATAGGATGAATTAATGTATTACCATAATGTTCGTCGTATGGTTCCGTATATTACTATTTTACTGGCCTACTTATAGGATGGATTAATGTATTACCATAATGTTCGTCGTATGGTTCCGTATATTACTATTTTACTGGCCTACTTATAGGATGGATTTATGTATTACCATAATGTTCGTCGTATGGTTCCGTATATTACTATTTTACTGGCCTACTTATAGGATGGATTAATGTATTACCATAATGTTCGTCGTATGGTGCCGTATATTACTATTTTACTGGCCTACTTATAGGATGGGTTAGTGTATTACCATAATGTTCGTCGTATGGTGCCGTATATTACTATTTTACTGGCCTACTTATAGGATGGGTTAGTGTATTACCATAATGTTCGTCGTATGGTGCCGTATATTACTATTTTACTGGCCTACTTATAGGATGGATTTATGTATTACCATAATGTTCGTCGTATGGTTCCGTATATTACTATTTTACTGGCCTAATTTTGGGATGGATTAATGTATTACCATAATGTTCGTCGTATGGTTCCGTATATTACTATTTTACTGGCCTACTTATAGGATGGATTAATGTATTACCATAATGATCGTCGTATGGTTCCGTATATTACTATTGTACTGGCCTAATTTTGGGATGGATTAATGTATTACCATAATGTTCGTCGTATGGTTCCGTATATTACTATTTTACTGGCCTACTTATAGGATGGTTTAATGCATTACCATAATGTTCGTCGTATGGTTCCGTACATTACTATTTTACTGGCCTACTTATAGGATGGATTAATGTATTACCATAATGTTCGTCGTATGGTTCCGTATATTACTATTTAACTGGCCTACTTATAGGATGGAGTAATGTATTACCATTATGTTCGTCGTAATAAAATCAATAATAATAAAAGCTTTATATTTGGATTTGGAAGGTGAACTATTAGGTATATACTAGTAGTGAATACTGAATTAAGTCCGTCTTAAGAAATAAGTACTGTACATATACTTATTTATTCAGACGGTCTTAATTCAGTACTTGTAAACGTAACATCTTATTGATTACAAAACAACCCTCTGCGTACAAGACTGGCGTCAAAACTATTTTTACATTTACTGAACGAGCAAATACATTATATACTCAACTAGAAGCGTTGTCTCAAACGAGGGTTTCCTGTTTTCTGTGCTCGGTTGGTTAAATTGAGTGCTGCCTTTCCTGTCCGACTTTATATTATCTTTATTTAACCTTCTACTCGATATAAATGTAGATTGTATGTAATACTATATAATATCAATGTAAATAATTCCGAGTTAGAAATCACAAACTTCAGCGTTGAAATAGACACATTGCGTACTAAATATTTCAAGAAGAATAACTAAATAAAGGTGATATTTCAAAGATCGAATTATTAATTAGGCAATATTTGTACTTGATCAATCAAATCCAAATCTATTGGGAGAAAATGTGAGAAAAGAAATACATAAAATATTCATCATAATCGGCTTTGCTAGATAAGATACGTGAAAAAGATGCATGTATATGTATACGATACTTTGATAAAGACATATTAATTCAACTGTAATTGTAACAGTATAAATATCCATACATGGTATGATTCACGTTTTTTACAATCCTATACAAGTCACGTGATTCTTTTAAAATCTTGCTATAACCAAATTGTCGAGAACTTCAGAAAAGACAAACAATCAATATGTAAGAATTGGCGACTCTATCTGTGTTTTCAGAAATGTTAAACAAAAAGTATAAGTGATACATACAGTAAAATGAAACATTGCGAGACAAAATGCGATCAACGACTACAAGTGACTTAATTCTCTATGACACAAACCATTTTAACGATTCTAAAGCTACATGTATGTGAAGTGTAGCAAGGCAAATTTAATTAATTGGTCGACGTTTTTGTAAGAGGTAGAAGAAATATCAGTGTATGGAAGTTTTAAGAAGATATGGTATTGGTGAGGAAAGCAAACAATTTAAGTTAATCAAACGTACTAACGGAAAATGTCCAGGTTGAATGATAATTAAAAATCGGACTAGAAAAACAGCACTTAGCAGCCGAGTAATCACAGAAATCATTATTTTCTCGAGAGACTAAACTTCAAAGAAAATCTATATTTTGTGTTCACGAGTGAAATAAAATTTGACCTTTCACCAAAATATACTAGTTTTCTGTTTATCATAAATAATGCTTCAATTTTTTTTTAAAAATGACACTGTATTTTGATTAATTTGAAAAATAAGAACATCGCGACGCGAAATATGATGATGTCATAATGACGTAACGCACATTTTATGCACTGTGTTGTTGACGTTATCTTTGTTTTCTGTACCGAAATGGGACCAGCTTCTAAAGAATTAGAACAAAATGTTATTGTCACTGCTTTGATAAGATGACCGATTTATACTTAACTGAAAATATCCGTAATGCACTGATAAGCATATAATAAGACATTGTAATGATTGTTATGCTTTAAGAGATGATTATCATTCGCGATACAAAATACTTAATCTGCCTTTGACGTACCGTATAGGTCACCTGTTATCATTACATGATGTAAAAGAAAACTTTTAAGTGTCTTTTTTCACAATCACCTAACGTCAGATTCAATGTTACATATTTGTGTACATTATACTACGTCATTCCTCCTAATTATTTACTATCATACAGTATTGTAATAGTTCTTGCTTTATATCTAACAGATGATTTACTATTATTTTAAATATCACGTCAAGTTGAATGATATTATGTAAGTGATCGGTTCCCTCATAAAACAATATCAATGTTTCTCAGTGTGAATATAGATAAGTAAACAACGCTGCCAAACATCAAATTATGGAAGTCGTCATATTTACTTATATCACAAAGTACGGACCTGTTACAATGCATCAGCTAAAAAGGTCTATAAAGGGTAATACCAATCAGGCAGAGAAGGCAGCGGTCAACATAAATACACAAACCAAAATTCTGAAGGCAAGTGATCCCTTTATATTAGAATATTAAATTTGATGAGTTTTGGTTGATTATTTAAGCTTGGTAATTATAATTGTAGACGTCTTTGGTCTAACGATCAGTTCTGATATATTATCATTTTTTAGTAATTCATGTTGAAAGCGAAACTAGGGTACTAGAAAGATTGGGAACTAGAAAGATTGGAGCTAGAAAGATAGGGTACTAGAAAGATAGGGTACTAGAAAGATGAGCAGCAATCAGCAGAAACAGCAAATAACGAAAGGCACGAACATAACACATGATAAGGAAAAAGCACATATTAAGTACAATCTTAGACAAATGATTTTGATGTTACTGCCATGTCCATCATGGGTCGATTAGAGAAGCTTATGACTCGAGTTGGTTATGCTTCCGTAGGTTTCTGCAATAAGGCGACCATTTAATTTCGTCCCACTGGCCTGTCATTCGATATGTCTATATACATGTAGTAGTCAGATATACTCTATTCCTGACATACTTATCGGGAAAAGTATGGCACTAATCCAATCAAGAACATTTGTTATTTTATTCACGTATAATCAGTATACAACACCCGTTGTACCACAGACACATGTTAAATAACAAGAGCTTATCTGACTTTATCATTTGTCATTAGGCATTTAGACCGAGTCGATTAGTCAAACAAAGCACATATTATTTGTCATTTTACACTGCATTTATGGCTACATACACACGTAGAAGGCATTGATAAAAGGGTGGGCACTGGTCTTCTAAAATGAAAGCGATATATTGCGCGATATAACTTACCACTGGACTTTATGAATACGTAAAACATGCTTATCTGTCGAACAACCATGTTTGTTATTTAAACAAATCCAAACATGTTTACGGTATATCATAACGATAACATACGCAGAAGAATAAGCGTCAGGTAAACACAATACGAAAATATGACAAAAAGAAGCACATCTGTAATGATTGATCAATCAAAATACACTTAGAATACACGATATCTCTTTTTAAGTGGATGCGTGACGTTCGCATCTGCATCCTGCCTTCTAATTCGTTTACATTTTTGTTTCTGTCGTTTGTGCTCATGGTTTGTATTTTTGTGTGATGTGTTGTGCCTAAGGATTGTGTACTGCTGTTTCTGTTGCATTTTTCTGTCTGATTTGGTATTTCATTTTTGATTACAGAAGAACACTTCCATTTGTACAGCTATGAAAGAAAATATTTGTCTGTGAGAACACTTAATTTCTTCCCGTATATCTCTAATTGATTGGATTAAGAATGCAACAGAAGAAATGTATACTGATAGTAATATGATTACAAATGTCGCGGGTGGTAAAACTGGAGTCACTGGCCACAAGCTTGATTATCAAGACAAAAGCAATTTAACTACATGAGGGAATTATAAGACGTATTACAGTGTAACGTTGTGAAAACAATTTAATCACAGAGAAACTCTCCACAAGGGATGCACTACATATAACTAAATGTCGAAATGTTTATTTTGATAGCATGTCGGATAATCTGTCATGTTGCATATGACAGTGTATACGTAATCTTATCTCAAAGAAATGAAATGTTAACGGATAGGTTTGCTGTTTATTGCTATTACCAACGAATTCACTCGTTTGTTCTTGTTCACGTTATTCACAACCGCTGATCCCGATACTGCCGCTCTTTATTCACCACTTTTAAGTTGTTCTTATAGAAACAATACATTGATAAATCATGCTGTTCTTTTCGATGAAACTGTATAAAGACGTTGTTTAAAATGTCAAACAAACTTTGTTGAGTGTTTGAGTAAAATGAAAGCATGATGCGAATACTAATAGTCTGAGTTTATTCCCCGTGTCGGCCAAAAACCTAAACTTTGTCAAACAAGCACTTCTGTTTGTGTCACTAGCTCAAAATATCACCAACATGCAGGATTTAAGGTTTCATTAGGGGGGAGGGGGAGTTCTGTGATGTCCTTTTTCAAAATCCAGTGTAGAACCCTAGTTATAAAATTTTATTATTAAAAGACTACATAATTTGCTTCATGTGTAAGGTTGATTTTGTTAGAGCCCCGTTCATATTGTATCATGGTGGTCATTACCCAAACAATCAATATCTAGTAGGATTTAATTACCATCCTTCGCGCACCACCATTGTTTCAGTTGGATTTAACCCCTCAGACTGCCTGGCGACGGGGAAATCGCCTGTTTGAATCTTAATCTCATGCCTATCGTGCCTAAGACACTAGCACCCATGTCAAACGTGATTGTATGTGCTTTTTGAGGACAACCATCACGGAAAACTACAGCAACACAATTATAAACAAAGTATGTGCTTTGTTTAGTACATACTGACTTAATCCCAAATTTTCTAATGTTGCTACTTTTAATTATTATATTAACCAACTGAAAAATTCCAACACTGGACAAATTGTTGAAAACATTTACTAACGCAGACCCGGTTTTTTATGTCTTTTTTATCCTTTAAATCGATAAATGTTGTCCGAAGTATGATCGACATAATTAAAAAAATACTGTTTTAATGTTGTAATTTTCTAGCAAAGCCTTTAAATTTTGATAATTACAGTTGGTATGCTAAAAGGTAATTTGGTACATTCATGGTGATATTCATTATAACATGGAACTTCTGTGTCACATAACAAACGTTAGAACAAGCCCCTTAGTCAATCCTCTTATACATATTGATTGTCCACTTGCAGTAAAAATAAATATTTGCAAAACTATTTGGCCACTGTGTCTTTTTGTTAAACTGTATTCATTTTGTTTGCGTCCAATTTCTTTGTCCAACATTAGGCTGCCTGGTAACTTTCACAATTGCAGTACGCTGTATATGTTGTCGTTTGTCCGGGTAATATGTGTTACTTTGTTTGTTTGTTTGTTTTGCGTTAGGTATTGTATTTGCCTTTTTGTTGTGTTATTGTACTTGTTGTTTTTTTTTATATTGGACATTGTCTGTGCCTTTTTGAGTTGCTAGTTTTCTAAGTTGGCAATTTTCTCAGTTTTAGTTTACATGGGTACTTCGTGCCCTGCTGTTTCTTTTTGGTGTTACTTCTGTCCTTAGTTTCGTATTTTAATTTAAATTATCAAGATATGGCGCTGGGTTTAATATTTCACTCCAATGCTGTTTATAGTGGAGTTTTTCAATCTCAAATAATCGACAAAACGTCATACATTCTCAGTACTCGTCACTTTGACCAAGCCAGATTCTATTGGAGCTAGGTTTTCTTATCTTTGCATTCACTTGATTATTTGTTGGGTTTCTTTGCTATACATGATAATGCTTTAGTAGATCTACCACCAAAAGATGCTCTAATGAACATGTTTTAAAGCTGCATAAAATCGAAACAGATGTCCATCTAAATTTTGTATTAATATCAGTAACATTTTGTTCATGCAAGAAAACAAAAAACGTCAAATTTTGCTACAAGTCCTCTTTTATTGGTCGCAAATAATGATTATTTTTCGCATACTGAATGAATCAGTTATTGCGAAAGTCGGTGAAAAGTAAGCAATATATATAAAAAACGTTCATACTTGGGTAAGATCTAGCAGGGTAAAAAGTGACCAGTCCTAACAAAATTTACTTCGGCTCAGGCATTTCTGATGCTAAATAAACGTGATAAGAATAGTCTGAAAATTTGCAGTGATTTAAAACATTTCATATCCCGAAAGTCTTGAATTTAAAATTATGAATTCATGAAATTCGCAGTACAATTAAAATTGAAACACCTTTCACTAATCACGGCCATCTTGGATGTCATCTTGGATTTTACTCATTTCCGCTCATAATTTGTTTTAGGACTTTTTTCTGTTGATCAGCATATATGATAAGCTTTCTGTATAATAATTGACCAATTAAATATTTACATATTACTGTTTGCAGATGATGCTGTATTACTATCAGAAACTGAGGAAGGTTTACAAGATTCACTTAACGAACTTTATAGCTATTGTACTAAATGGAAACTGACTGTAAATGTAAACAAAACTAAAATCCTTATTTTTCAAAAAGGGGGCCGGGTAAACAGAAATTACGAATGGGTGTTTAATGGTAATAACTTTGATATTGTGAACAGTTTTAATTATTTTGGGGGTTGTATTATCAAGTGGTGGTTCTTTTATGCATGCTACAAAAACACTTGTAGGTAAAAAGATTATATTAAGTCAGACAGGGAAGGCAGCACTCAACTTAACCAGCCGAGCACAGAAAACATTAAAAACACACAAAGCACAATGCCCAACTAAACAAGCGCAGATCCGCCCAAGTCCAAGCTGTCGAAAAGTATAATAAATTATAACTAGCTGAATGACCCAGTAGAAAGGCCCTAAGTGCATTGGGTTCTTTGTTTAGAATTACGAAGAATATGGAAGTTCCATGCAATGTAATGTTTGATTTGTTTGATTCATATGTTGCATCTATTTTAAATTACGGATGCGAAATTTTTTTTTTCGAGATCTGAGAATATTGAACTGAATCATCGTACATTTATAAAATGGTTATTAAATTTGAAACCTTCTATAAACTCGTTCGCACTATATTCAGAAGTTGGTCGCTTCCCATTATATCTTTGCCGATATCAGCGTATTGTTAAATATTTTATCAATATTTTTACTAAGAAATCTTACAATTGTATACTAAAAACCATAGCCCTGGCTGAACTACAACGCATGAATAGTGATACAGACACTTCGTCGTGGTTTTTTAAAGTGCGTAATTTACTGTTCAAACAAAGATTGCTCGACATGTAAATATCAGAATGGCAACAGGGAGTTGACACGTGTACTTCGCTTGTACTTTATGGGGAAATTAAAACGTCCTTTAATAAATCTGAATATTTGAGTGTATTAGGAAATAGTAAATTTAGAAATAGCATAGCTAAAATCCGAGTATCGTCACATTAATTGTGTATTGAGACTGGTCGACACAGACAGACACCGAGACAGGACCGCAAATGTATTTTATGCAATAAGAATGATATAGAAGACGAGTACCATTTAAGTTTGATGTGTCCATTGTAAAGTCAACTTAGAAATGTATACATTCCAAAATATTACAGAATACGTCCCAGTATGTTCAAATGTATTCAATTACTTAACGAGGCAAAGATAACAATTCTTACAAAGTTAGCTTTGTTCTGTTCAAAAGCTTTTAAGGTTAGAGAAGGTATTATATAGATACTATATATATTTATGTATGAATGTATATTATCCCTGGCCGCTCATAAATATTTATGTATGAATGTATATATACATGTATATGTATAAGTATGAATGCAAGTATATGATTAAGCACGGGTAATGAAAAGGAGTATTTAAGTGTCTGTGTGTATGAATGTATATGAATGTGTAGGTATAGGTGTTTTATGTGTATATGATATTAATAATTAATCACCTTTCTATGGCAGTATATTGAACCTATCACGCTTTGATAACATGGTACCTCATGTTAGTATTGGCATTCAGTAATTCCTGTATTTATGTATTGTAGTAACATCAGCGTTCCAACTGTCCATAATCATGGCAAAAGTCAACATTTGGATAATAATTAGTCACGATCATGAAATTAAAAAAAATGGTTTAAACATTCTCACTTCTAATATTGTTAATTTTCCATTTGTTTTTCATGTATGTATATATGTTATTTTGTTATAGTGGTGAGCTGTAGGCCTATAGCTAATACACTGTTTGTTCTGTTCTGTAAAACACAAACAAGCTTCTGTTACAATTTGTTTTACATTTAACGCTAATTTGACATGACAACACTGCGTATATAACTACATGTATGTAATTAGTGATTGAGTTGTTTATATTTAACGTAACGCTTGAATTATTTTGTTTTTCTCAAAACAAATCTGTACATCAATTTTGTTTTAGATAATTACACATATAAATCATTCAAACCACAATCAAGACAATTTTGTTTGTGTTTAATGTAGCGCTATGAATTAGTTTTTCGCCGTAAAACCGTTTACATCCTTTAAATCATTCATCAGCGTTCTTTAGGTGTACTGCTGTGATAGTACAGATAATTTGACACCATTCTCGACCTTCTATTAGTATAAATTTTAACAGCTGATTTCTTGTCTACATTTATAACGCCGATTATATGTTTTCATACGCAGGGAGCCTATCACGAAGACGCTCGATGTGTAATATAAACACAATTCTAAAGGACCGAGCTTGCACGATTTGCTCGCGAAATTGAAATATTCAACGCAAAAACCTTGTAATATGTCCATGCATAAAGGTTAGGATCGTTTCAATAACTCCGTACTGTTATGTTTTGTTTTGTTTATACTTTATGCTGTTATGTATGATAAATATGTACTGCTTTTATAAATTAAATGGTCACAAAAACAATGCAATAACAAGACATGTTTTAATGCTCTAAACATTTCAACCGTATTCATGAAAGACAGTAAAACACAATACATTATCCACTAGGCCGAACCTATACTCATACACACAATATCTGGTGAGATGCTTCATCGGACTTTGATCTATTTGTGCGAGATAATCAAATATATAAATAAAATAAAAAGTTATTTAACAATAGAAAATTTCAGGAAATACGTTAATAGTCTGAAAATTACGAAGTTACAATATTTAATGACATTGCGAAGTGCCACAAAACTACTATCATGTCGCATTAACCACTGTCGACAGTATTATTAGAATGGAACGGAACAGAAAGTTATGCTCTGCTTTGTACTGAGAGTATTCTCAATACCAACAAAAAGGGATCGTATATTGCGTCATACAGTTTACAAATATGCAGTAGGTACTGCGTTCACGTTATTAACAACAATAAGTTAGTCAGAAAAAAGTGTTTTTCGTAAAAAGATAATATTAATTCGGACATGGAAGGCAGCACTTAACATAACCAGCCAAACACAGCAGACATAAAAGAATTCTGACTAATTGTACATTTTATCAACGATGTTGCACTACCTACCTACTGCATACTTGTACATTATTAAACCTTAATTTTTTACAATGCTATACTCCAAATGCCCAAAGAGAGAGACGTTATGACTGCCAAAGGCATTTCCAAATCGTTTGACACGTGATAGACCAAAAAGTGATCGACCTGACATTTTGAATATCATGCAAGGGCAAGTAACTGCGTCTATTTTAATTATTTTACTGCTGAAACATAAAATACTTTTTAAAAATAGAATGTGGAACAAGCTCAACAATATATGAAAGCACAGCCATGTCTACTATTTAAAACTATCACAATCATGGCTGTTAACATTTTTCTAGACTTATAATATTGTTCGGCATAATAAAATACATATCAGATGCCTGTCTGCGTGGCATTGATATTGTCAACCCTCAAAACGCCTCGGGGTGACATTCTGCCCACATGTTGACAATATCAATGTTACGCAGAACAAAATGAACAAAATCTGTATGTGGAAACCAAACCGCTCCCACACCCTGAAATAGTTAATGAATACTCGAATATAGGTCATTTATGATTGATAAATCCATCTAAGCCTCAAAACAGTCATTTGGTATGAATAGCAATATTGCTTTTACCTCACCAACATATTTTGTAATGTAATATTTTATTAAGAACGTAAACCGTCATTTTTATTAGTATTTTCTATTTCAATTGCATAATACTTATTCAAACTGTTCAATTCGATTAATTAGATACTTATGACACATTTATAATGTGACATTTACATATACTAGACACATAACGTACTATGACAAATGAGGCATGCGCACTAAACCGATTCATCATCGTTAAGTGGATAAAGACGTTGGTGTATCTGCATAACGCGAGTATAATTGATAGTAGACATCCATTCCCAAACCGGATGTGGTCAACGCATGTTGTTAAATTGTCTAAAACATCATATACGTGGGCAGATCCAAAAGTAATGTCACTAGTGCTGTAAAATCGTGCATAATTTAAATACAACAACGCAATTTTACACACCGCTACAATAATCTATTTCCAATATAATCGCCTAATTTCATAATAATGCAAATATTTGTTATTGAGATATACGTGTACGTAGGAACCCTACTAACGGACATCGCCGCAAGCAAATGACGTTATCGACGTCGTAAACAAAATTTGATGTTCCTTACATCATTCCTTTTCAAGGTATCGTCATTGGTGTTCTATACAGCGCTCATGTCTGTTCACCTATTTTTTAAACACATTTACATACCAGAGTATTTATGTAGTTAGGAAAACACATTGTTACAGGCCTGTCTTGATCCAGGGTCATAGAAATACACCCATGTCTCATCAACTGTAATTATACGCTGGCAAAATAACGTCATTTTAGTGTGCGGCGACGTGACGTCAGTGGTATATTTTGAATGTCTATATAATGCTATTTCAATATTCAAACAATATGACACAAATGATATTAATCAGAATTGAATAACTTCACATTTTGATATAAATTTTATTGACGTACGCCAACAAATAAACTCACCAGTGGAACAGTGACATTACTTTTGGATCTACCCACGTTTTTATAATCGTGGTTAATTTGTATTTCATACGTACCTTTGAAGAAGATACTATGTTTGAATAAATTAGCTAATTGTGAAAAGCTTATAAACGCTAGACTCGACAGTTTGTGACTGGATTTACTTGTTAAAATTTTAATAAATGAAATAAGAAAAAATATAAGCTACAAAACAGTGAATATGTTGTCGTTCGTAGCGCTGCTTTTGACAATTTCTGCGAGTTATGTAACAACTTATCCGACTGGAGCTCCGACTGATATATGTGGTAAATATGTACCAAGTGGACACAACAACACGGGAACTCCAGTAGCTAACGGCATAAAAACAGGACCATATACTTTAACGGTGATACCGTCCGAAAATGGAAATAGACTTTACAAAGTTAGCTTGAAGAATACGACGGCAGAGAAACCTTTTATGGGATTTTTGGTTCAAGCTATCTCGTCATCGAAACAATTTCCAGGGTCTGCATCCGACATCATTGGATCGTTCGCACCACGAAGTGGCCAGACACAGGTTCGCACTTGTAGTCGTGGTAAAGGAAGCAATGTCCTTACTCACACGGCTACGACGGACAAGAACAACATCGAAGCGACGTGGCAAGCCCCAGAAACCATGATTATAGAACACTCAGTGAAATTTATGGCAACAGTTGTGAGAAATTTCGACAACTTTTACGTAATCCATTCTGATCCTATAAATATCCAAGTCCAAGGTGCGAGCAACTCTGGATCGACAAACAACGGAGAACCAACTAGTGTTTCTACTTCAAAAGGTACAACTCCCAATCCAGAATCAAATAATGGAAACTAAGCTATATCGGTCGTTGGTAATGATAATCATCCATATGAATTACCAAGTCAAGAACATTCCAACAGTGTTTTTGAGATGATTGATTATTGTGTATTCATCAAAGCGATCGAATACGTTAGTCTACCTGCGTATCGAAACTGTATTTGTTCTCGGGTCGGATGTTTGATATCAGCATGATTATTAATATTTTGCTATTTCTTTTCATAATGATTATACCTTATGATAAGCCTCACTCTAGTTGGGGCTACTGCACATGTACCATATAATAAAGCATTATCAATAGCCGTGTCTTATTTGTATATTGTGTTCACTCATATGATATAACACGGAGGAAGCGGTATACTGGAATTAAAGCTTGTAAACTTACGCTAGATTGGTTATATTAAGACGTTAATCAGTCAGAAAATGGCAGCCGGAAAACTTTGACTTTACATATGCAGATGATTGGGATAAATGGTTCACAAAAGTTTTACGCTTTCGGTCAGCTTCTCAATTATCGGAAAAGGAAGACAAGACACACGTTAACACATTGACCAGGGGAGGTATTCAAAATTGGTCTGATTTAATTTGAGAATAAGGGTAGCGAATCATACCGCCTGTTACTGGCCAAGAGTTTAATATGGTGTGATCTGATTGGTTGTATTTTTCCTTAAGTCAAGTAAGATCAATATTGAATACCACCCAAGTCACCAGCACTCACTGAAGCGGAAACATATAACTGAATAAATAGATACAGGAATAACACTCAACAGGGTTTCTCATTTTGTACGAAATATGGATAATTGTGCATTTTTTAAATAATATGTTTTTTATTTAATTTTTGGTTATTTGATTTTCTCTAAAATATGATAAAATATGTGGCCAGTTAGAAATTCGTCGTAATATCTACATAATAATATAATATCTAATAAATTAAGGACGTAACAAATTACAGACGCGTTTTTACACCCACCTGATTGGTAAACAAGATGGCGTGTATCGGTGCTGTACACCAGACACGTTAAAGAACCAGATTTAATTAGTAAAGATCCGGATGTTTTGTATCACGTCAACCTCTCTTCCACTTGCTTTCCCTTTATCAAAAAACAGGACTGCAGTGGAAATAAGTGCTTGCAAGTTTCTGGATTTTTTGACAGAATTGCCTAAAAGCACTACTGTAATATTACGGACATCACTCAAATAAGGTTGTTAAATTATCTACAATTACCAATAGCTTCGTCAAGATGATGAATAATTATGCAATACTATCCATTTTTTCAAGCGATTAAAGTATTTGTTGTATTTGCATGCGGTGAAAATAATTGATGGTAGACATTAAATACTCAGGTCGTACGTTATAACACGCAAATCTTTTGCATCATATGTTACAATTAGTACATACATCTAAAGCAGAGACAATGTTTCAATAAAAAAACTATGTGAGAGAGGCGATCAAGCGCCTATTACTGGATTTATTTTTTACTGCTATTAATAAGTAAAATTATAATGAACAAATAACAGAGAACCGTGAACATGCCGTCTCTTCTAATTCTGCTTTTGACAATTTCTGCGAGTTATGTAACTACTTATCCGGCTGGAGCGTCGTCTAAGATATGTCGTCATTATGTACCAAGTGGACACAGGAACAAAGGAACTCCAGTAGCTGACAGAGCAACTGTTTATGGGATGTTTGGTCCAAGCCATTTCGTCATGGATATAAGTTCATGAGGCTCAATCCGACGTCATTGGATCCTTCCGACCAGAAAGTGGCCAGACACAGGTTCGCACTTGTGGTATTGGGAGCAATTTCCTGACTCACATAGCTAAGACGGACAAGTACAACATACACACCACGTGGCAAGCTCCAACATCTGTAAACTTCCCCTTAGTTAAATTTGTTGCAACAGTTGTGAGAAATTTTGATAACTTTTACGTAATTCATTCTGATATTGTTAACATCACACACCAAAGGATTTTAGCTTCCAGTTCGCAAGGTGGTAACATGACCATTAGACAAACTAGTCAGACAACGCCTAGTGGCCACTCCTAGACAACCAGGGGACAAACTAGTCCGACAACGCCTAGTGGTCACTCCCAGACAACCACGGGACAAACTAGTCCGACGATGCCATGTGACCACTCCCAGACAACCACGGGACAAACTAGTCAGACAACGGCTAGTGGCCACTCCCAGACAACCACGGGACAAACTAGTCCGACAATGCCTTGTGGCCACTCCAAGACAACCACAGTACAAACTGGTTAGACAACGCCTAGTTGCCACTCCCAGACAACCACGGGACAAACTAGTCAGACAACGCCAAGTGGCCACTCCCAGACATCCACGAGACACACTATTCAGACAACGCCTAGTGGCCACTCCCAGACAACCACGGGACAAACTGGTCAGACAACGCATAGTCGCCACTCCCAGACAACCACGGGACAAACTAGTCAAACAACGCCTAGTTGCCACTCCCAAACAACCACGAGACACGCTATTCAGACAACGCCTCGTGGCAACCACGAGACAAACTGGTCAGATAACGCCTAGTGGCCACTCCCAGACAACCACGGGACAAACTGGTCAGACAACGCCTAGTGGCCACTTCCAGACAACCACGGGACAAACTGGTCAGACAACGAAATAGGTGTGTGAGGCAAGAGTGTTTTATGTCCAATATGCTACATACTTACCACCTCTTGGTAATGATAATTAAGTGTTCATCTTGGCAGCTTAAGACGTTCGTCTTCCTGCATATTGTGACTATAGATAGTAGACTGTATCATTAAAATAGAATGAAAACATTATTGTTTTTTTACAATTTAAACATCTAACCAGACTAACTCTAATGTATATCTTGTTTTTCATAATTTACGGCGAATAGGTGTATCAATATCCTTGAAAATGCTTTATATTTGAATAATTGCATTTTATGCTACACTGCCGCCTCCGTAGCTCGATACCTGTGACGAGAAAATATACGCATTTTTCAAGTTAAACATATAATTTAGACGAAAATATTGTCAGCGAGGTGGTAGAATAATGTTGTCATTGTGTTCAAGTAAGACACATATAGAAAAAGAAGCCGACCTTAAACGACATTTCTTGAAGCTCTTGTATGTTAATAAAGGGATAGATTTTGTGGATGTACAAAGCATCTTAAGAGATCATAGTGTTATTGATTCTGTTCCCAAATATTTCAAAAACTCTAAATGTCCTATTATTTGGACGGCTGGCATTGATGCCTGTCTGTTACATCGTCTTGTCGTACCCTTAAATGTTTTGCTCTCTTGTTGCTCTGACTTCTGATAGGTCATTGAGTACTTTCTGTGCTACTCGATGGTTGTATTTTATATAATGTTTCATGTTTTACATTCTTTTATTACCGGTCACTGTGGCCTTTTTGTTAGGGGCATTACATGGCGGGAAACATTTATTTACACTGTCCTGTTCTATAAGGTTGTCTATTGGGTAAGTGTGAGGTTTGGTGCACTGTAAAACGTTTAAGCCCCCAGTGACAAGTGTCACTGTCCGTTCCAAGGCGGAAGCCCTTTAGTCAACCTTCCTCTGTGTATGTACTGTCCACTTTATAGTATAATTGGAAAAAATACAAAAATATTTGGCCACTGTGCCTTTTGTTAAACTTTATTAATTTTGTATGTGCCATTCTGCAATTTCGTTGTCCAGCACAAGGCTGCTTCGTATCTTTCAAAATTGCATATACTCAGTGTCTGTTGTGGATTGTCCTTGTGGTGTATGTTTTGTCCGGTTGTTAATTTCTTACCAACTGGCTCTTGTTCCGTTTTAGTTTGACTGACTTAAGCAGCAGACTTTCGGGATTGGATGCCCGGTTTTGTATTACATGTTCCTGTGCTAGTTTTTTATGTATGTTCCGCGCCTTTTCGAGTGAAGTTGTATATTTTCTGTGCCTTTTTGTTCTCGCGGGTCCCGCGGTTTCTGTTGGGGTCGGTGCTACTTCCGGTAGTTTCGTATTTTGTTTAATTATTATACATTGTAATATGGGTTTGTATCTCGATTTAAAGGCCAATTCCGTTTACAATCGAGTTTTTCATTTTTAAATAATCGATAATATGCCATAATTTCTCAGTATTTAATTTTTTGACCGGGGCCAAAAGAAGCTAGGAGTTAACTATTTATTCGTATTTGACAGCTTGGACTTGGGCGGATCTGCGCTTGTTTAGTTGGGCATTGTGCTTTGTGTGTTTTTAATGTTTTCTGTGCTCGGCTGGTTAAGTTGAGTGCTGCCTTCCCTGTCTGACTTAATATACTTTTTTACAAATTCTTATAATTTGGCTCAAATAATCGTGATTTTTGTACCGCTTTTTGCAGCCACCACCCTGACGTATATTCGGAAAATCTCGCATATTGTCGCTCAATTAATTCCGTAATCCCGGAAAACGGGTTTTACCCTGTAATGTCGATATGATGAATGTAGTTCAATATGTGACTGTACATGTATGTGGTAGTGGGGGGGGGGGCAATAATGGGATTTTGAAATATCTTGTTTATTACTAGTACAAAAAATGTAGTACATAAACAAGATTCAGAGACAAGTTAAGCACGACCAATAGATTAACCCTACAACTTTCTAAGGTCAAAATAACTGGCAGGAAAAGAGGACGTGTATTTTCTACAAAACATTTTTGATCCGTAATCATTTACTTCAGTTTAGTCAGTAAACTGCTTCCCAGGCGAATAAAATTTAGCCCCAGGCCTTCAGCGCTGGGAGCGCTTTGATTTATTATGTCAATACTGTAGCGCATAGACAACCCAAAGCCACACAGAAACGACGGCAGCGCCTAGCCATCCACGCAAGAGTCAGGCATAGAACGAACCACCCACATTCCAAAAAATGGATATTTCAAGCAAGCCTATATACTCACTCCGCAATGAATGACACAATGTGGACATCGAACTCAGTGCATAATTAGCCATAAAGGGAGGTACTTATAAATGATAACTACACTGAAACGTACTTGAGTCGCTGATGTGATATAATTTTATCACCGATTAGAAATTGATCAGAAATTAGTAATATGTTGGTACTAGAAAATGAAATGGTATTATAACTTATGAACATACTGGGGTTAGATCTAGCAGGGTAAAAAGTGACCAGTCCTAATGATTATTTTAAGCATACTGAATGAATCAGTTATTGCCATCAGATCTTGCGAAAAGTTAGTGAAAAGTTAGCAGAATATATAAAAAACGTTTATACTGGGGGTTAGATCTAGCAGGGTAAAACGTGACCAGTCCGAACAATATTTATTTTGGTTCAGACATTTTTGTATTTTCTTAAATAGTCTGAACATTTGCAGTGATTTAAAACATTTCATATCCTGATTGTCTTGAATTTCAAATTAAAAAACGTCACTACCAGTATTTCGCAGTACAATTAAAATTAAAACACCTTTATAGTCACGGCCATCTTGGATTTTACACATTTCCGCTCATAATTTATTTGAGGACTTTTTTCTGTTGATCACCATAAAACCTTTCTGTAAAACACAAAAAAAGTTTCAAATGCATTTTTTGAATTGAACCCTTATCTGACATGATTACACTGCGTATATAGCTACATGTATGTAATAAGTGATTGGGTTGTTTCTATTTAACGTATCGCTTGTATTATTTTGTTTTATCAAAAATAACAGTATATCAACTTTGTTTTAGATCATTAGACGTATAAATCATTCACACCGCCATTTAGACAAAGTGTGATTGGTTCAAAATGTGTTTAATGTAGCGCTATGAATAAGTTTTTCTCCATAAAACCGCTTACATCCTTCATATCATTTATCAGCGTTCTTTAGATGTACTGTTGTCATATATAAAATTCAACAACTGATTTTTTTGTCTACATTTATTACGCCGGTTATATGTTTTCCTACGCTGGAAGCCTATCACGAAGACGATCGATGTGAAATATAAACACAATTCTAAAGGACCGACATTAGACGATTTGCTCGCGGAAATTGAAATATTCAAGCTAGAACCTTGTAATATGTCCATGCATGAAGGTTAGGATCGTGTCAATATCTCCGTACTGTTATGCATGTTATTTTTGATACTGTATGATGAATGAATACATCTTTTATCAATTAGTTACGTCACAGAAACAATGTAATAACAAGACATGTTTAATGCTCTAAACATTTCAACTGTATTCATGAAACACAGTAAAACACAAAGCATAATCCTCTAGGTCGTACACTCATACACCCAATATATGTTGAGGTGCTTCATCGGACTTTGATCTATTTGTAAGAGAGATATCAAATGTTTTATTATTTAACAATAGGAAATTTGAGGAATTACGCCAATAGTCTGAAAACTACGAATTTATAATATTTAATAACATTACGGAGTGCTACAAAACTACCATCAAATCGCCATAACCACTGTCGACAGTATTATCAGAATGGAACAATACATAACAGAAAGTTCTGTTCTGCTCTGTACTGACAGTATTATCAATACCATCAGGATGATCATCGTCATAATTACATAAACATGTATAATAAAATAGTACACATTCAAGGGTCGTGTATAACGTCACACAATGTACAACACTTTCTATGTAGTAGGTACTGCGATCACGTTATTAACAACAATTAATTAGTCATAAAAAAGTGTTTTTCGTTTAAAGATAATACTAAGTCGGACATGGAAGGCAGCACCTAACTTAACCAGCCAAGCACAGCAAATATAAACAAATTGTGACTTATTGCACATTTTATCAACTATGTTGCAGTACCTATCTGATCGCAGTACCTACTGCATACTTGTACTTTTACATTTACGTTGAATAAATCCATATAAGCCTCAAAACAGTCATTTGGCATAAATAGCTATATAGTTTTTACCCCACCAACATATTTTGTAATGTAATATTTTGTTTAGAATGTTAACCGTTATTTCTATTATATTTTCTATTTCAATTGCATAATACTTATACAAACTGTTCAATTCGATTAAATTAGATACTTATGACACATTTAAAAAGTGACATTTTACATACATGTTTACAAGACACATAACGTACTATGACAAATGACGCATGCGCACTAAACCGATCCATCATCTTTAAGTGTATAAAGACGTTCGTATATCTGGATAACGCGAGTATAATTGATACATGTAGTAGACATCCAATTCCCAAACCGGATGTGGTCAACGCATGTTGTGAAATAACATGTTGTCTATTACATTATATATCTTTTATAATTGTGGTTAAAGTGTATTTCATATTTACCTTTGAAGAAGATACTATGTTTGAATAAAATAGCTAATTGTGAAAAGCTTATAAACACTAGACTTGACAGTTTGTGACTGGATTTACTTGTTAAAAGTATTTATAAGTGAAATTAGAAAAATTATAAACTACAAAACAGTGAATATGTTATCGTTCGTAGCGCTGATTTTGACAATTTCTGCAAGGTATGTAACGGCTAATTCGAATGGAGCCCCGCCTAATATATGTGGTCATTATGTACCACGTGGACACAACAACACGGGAACCCCAGTAGCTAACGGCCTACAGACAGGACCATATACTTTGACAGTGATACCGTCAGAAAATGGAAATAGACTTTACAAAGTTACCTTGAAGAATACAACAGCAGAGGAACCTTTTATGGGATTTTTGGTTCAAGCTTTTTCGTCATCGAAACAATTTCCCGAGGCTGCATCCGACATCATTGGATCGTTCGCACCACAAAGTGACCAGACACAGGTTCGCACTTGTAGAGACGGTAATGGAAGCAATGTTCTGACTCACACGGCTAAGACGGACAAGTTCAACATTGAAGCGACGTGGCAAGCCCCAGAAACCATTATAGAACACTCAGTGAAATTTATTGCAACAGTTGTGAGAAATATCGATAACTTTTACGTAATCCATTCTGAACCTATAGATATCCAAGTCCAAGGTTCATCAGGCGGGCAAGGTGCGGGCAACTCTGGATCGACAAACAATGGAGGACCACCTGGTCAAACATCCAATGATGGACACACCCAGACAACCACGGGTACAACAACTAGTGTTTCTACTTCCAAAGGTACAACTCCCAATCCAGAATCAAATAATGGAAACTAAGCTATATCGGTCGTTGGTAATGATAATCATCCATATGAATTACCAAGTCAAGAACATTCCAACAGTGTTTTTGAGATGATTGATTATTGTGTATTCATCAAAGCGATCGAATACGTTAGTCTACCTGCGTATCGAAACTGTATTTGTTCTCGGGTCGGATGTTTGATATCAGCATGATTAATAATATTTTGCTATTTCTTTTCATAATGATTATACCTTATGATAAGCCTCACTCTAGTTGGGGCTACTGCACATGTACCATATAATAAAGCATTATCAATAGCCGTGTCTTATTTATATATTGTGTTCACTCATATGATATAACACGGAGGAAGCGGTATACTGGAACTAAAGCTTGTAAACTTACGCTAGATTTGTTATATTAAGACGTTAATCAGTCAGAAAATGGCAGCCGGAAAACTTTGACTTTACATATGCAGATGATTGGGATAAATGGTTCACAAAAGTTTTACGCTTTCGGTCAGCTTCTCAATTATCGGAAAACGAAGACAAGACACACGTTAACACATTGACCAGGGGAGGTTAATCAAAATTGGTCTGATTTAATTTGAGAATAAGGGTAGCGAATCATACCGCCTGTTACTGGCCAAGAGTTTAATATGGTGTGATCTGATTGGTTGTATTTGTCCTTAAGTCAAGTAAGATCAATATTGAATACCACCCTAGTCACCATCAATCACTGAAGCGGAAACATATACCTGAATAAATAGATACAGGAGTAATGCTCAACAGGGTTTCTCATTTTTGTACGAAATACATGTATCTACTGTATAATTGTGCATTTTTCAAATATGTTTTTTTTCTCTAAAAAAATCTAAAATAAGATAGAATATGTGGCCAATGAGAAATTCGTCGTAATATCTACACAATAATATAATATCTAATAAATTAAGGACGTAACAAATTACAGACGCGTTTTTACACCCATCTGATTGGTAAACAAGATGGCGTGTATCGGTGCTGTACACCAGACACGTTAAAGAACCAGATTTAATTAGTAAAGACCCAGATGTTTTGTATCACGTCACTCTCTCTTCCACTTGCTTTCCCTTTATCGAAAAACAGGACTGCAGTGGAAATAAGTGCTTGCACTTTTCTGGATTTTCATGACCGAATTGCCTAAAAACACTACTGTAATATTACGGACAGCACTCAGATAAGGTTGTTAAATTATCTACAAATACCAATAGCTTTGTCAAGATGATAAATAATTATGCAATACTATCCATTTTTTTAAGCGATTAAAGTGTTTGTTGTATTTGCATGTGGTGACAATAATTGATGGTAGACATTAAATACTCAGGTCGTACGTTATAACTCGCAAACCTTTAACATCATATGTTAACATTAGTACATACATCTGAAGCAGAGACAACGTTTGAATAAAATAACTAATTGAGAGATGCTTAAAAACAAGTGATCAAGCGCCTATGACTGGATTTATTTTTTACTGCTATTAATAAGTAAAATTATAATGAACAAACAACAGAGAACCGTGAACATGCCGTGTCTTCTAATTCTGCTTTTGGCAATTTCTGCGAGTTATGTAACTACTTATCCGGCTGTAGCGCCGTCTAAGATATGTGGTCATTATGTACCAAGTGGACACAGGAACAAAGGAACTCCAGTAGCTGACGAAGCAACCGTTTATGGGATGTTTGGTTTAAGCCACTTCGACATGGATACAAGTTCCTGAGGCTCAATCCGACGTCATTGGATCCTTCCGACCAGAAAGTGGCCAGACACAGGTTCGCACTTGTGGTATTGGGAGCAATTTCCTGACTCACATGGCTAAGACGGACAAGTACAACATACACACCACGTGGCAAACTCCAACATCTGTAAAATTCCCCCTTACTGAACTTTGTTGCCAGAGTTGTGAGAAATTTTGATAATTTTTCCGTAATTCTTTCTGATATTGTTAACATCACACACCAAAAGATTGTCGCTTCCAGTTCGCAAGGTGGTAACATGACCACGGGACAAACTGGTCAGACAACGCTTGGCAGTCAAACCCAGACAACTACGGGACAAACTGGTCAGACAACGCGTGGCGGTCACTCCCAGACAACCACGGGACAAACTAGTCAGATAACGCTTGGCGGTCACTCCCAGACAACCACGGGACAAACTAGTCAGACAACGCTTGGCGGTCACTCCCAGACAACCGTAGCTCGATACCGGTGGCGAGAAAATATACGCATTTTTCAAGTTAAACATATAATTTAGACGAAAATATTGTCAGCGAGGTTGTAAAATAATGTTGTCATTGTGTTCAAGTAAGACTTTTTACAAATTCTTATAATTTGGCTCAAATGATCGCGATTTTTGTACCGCTTTATGCTGATACCACCCTGACATATATTCGGAAAATCTCGCATATTGTCGCTCAATTAATTCCGTAATCCCGGAAAACTGTTTTTACCCTGTAATGTCGATATGATGAATGAAGTACAATATGTGACCGTACATGAATGTAGTAGTGGGGGGAGGGCAATAATGGGATTCTAAAATATCTTGTTTATTACTAGTAGTGCATTAACAAGATTCAGAGGCAAGTTAAGCACGACCAATAGATTAACCCTACAACGTTCTAAGGTCAACATAACTGGCAGTAAGAAAGGACGTGTATTTTCTACAAAACATTTTTGATCCGTTTACATTTACTTCAGTTTAGTCAGTAAACTGCTTCCCAGGCGAATAAAATTTAGCCCCAGGCCTTCAGCGCTTGGAGTGCTTGGATTTATTATGTCAATACTGTAGCGCATAGACAACCACAACGACGGCAGCGCCTAGCCATCCACGCAAGAGTCAGGCATTGAACGAACCATCCACATCCCCAAAAATGGATATTTCAAGCAAGCTTTTATACTCACTCCGCATTGAATGACACAATGTGGACTTCGAATTATGTGCATAATTAGCCACTACACTACACTGAAACGTACTTGAGTCGCTGACGTTCTAATTTTATCACCGATCAGATATTGATCAGAAATTAGTATCATGTTGGTTAATGAAATGGCATTATAACTTATGAACAACAAATTGTCTTCATCTAGTTTGTTGTTGACAATAAAAATACTCTGATCAACTTGTTCGCATGTCCGTGTGCCCGTTCGTATTTTTCGATAGAAGTGAAGGTTTAATCAACACTGTGTTCATCGTCACCTTGTGTCACTTAGTGTTCCAGACACTAGAAAAGAAAAATACACAGACGGTTTAATTGAATCTGCTTTCCTTCGTAGCTTTAGGGTCATTCGTGTCGCTAAATGATTTATGTCATCAATAATAAAGTAACTTAGAGTCAGTGGTCGCAGTTTTTTCTCGATGTTTCTAAGCGTATTACTGTCGATATTGTCCACTCAAACTGTTTATACTTTACCATCATCCACATAAGAATGAAACATAGGAATGTAAATATATCATGTATTTGAACTGTTTCCTAATCTTCATCTACTCTTTTATTCTTCAACCTACATAAACCTTGCGATTATATTGCCAGGTACATGCAAATAGAATCACAATTCTGTCTTAAACTTTTTTATCGTCTGTTCATCAACGCCGTACCGTTGAGTAACGCTAAGTACGAAACTATACTAGTTGTAGAATATGACTGCCTGGTATTACTTGCGACCCAGTAACGATGAGCATTAATAGTAGTACAGATGATTCGAGTTCATTGGTTCATCAGTACTCAACGTCACTGTATCACGCAATCGGATAACATTGTTTTCCTAGTACAATACCTGGATATTCACTATGCATAACTGTATGCTCGAACATGTTTTCACTACGTGCTTAAACACATGCAAGACAAAATCCTAAACAGTCAATGCATATTTCGTTTACTTTGTCTTTCTATTCACACGTATCCTCTGAGACTTCCGAGAAAGAAATGCAATGACAAAAATAGTACATGAATTTAATAGCAGTCGTATTTCCCAATAAGGTAACTATGATTGGCCCCTACTATATGCTCCTTTGTGTGAAATCACAACGCAAGATATTGTTAATCTAATTTAGTCTCTCTGCTTTTATGTCACATTTATATAAAATGATATTTATCACAAACTTGAAACACAATAGAATATGCCTCTATGTGATATAGCTTTCGGAATAATCCTATTACTTAAATTAAATTGATCTTACAACGCTCCCCCATGTGTTTCGTTTAGAGAATAAAAAATGGATGCAATAAAGATTCTGCGATTTCCGAATGCCATACATTTATTGTTTCGTTCTTGATTTCTCCATATGAAACAAGAGATTGGGAATACTTAAATAAATATTAGATTTCTAAGGTATTTCACGATAATCTCAGATGAGCTTACAATCTGTCATATTAGAATCCTCCACATAACTCAATGTTAAGATTGACATTTTAGAAACAGAGTAACCAAAAGGGAGCATTTTGTCTTGTATTACAGAATAAGCACTTCAGCATATTTACCATGTTAGTTATTAAATACATGTACATGTATAACGAAGGTGCTTTAAATCTTCGGTGAATGAAATGTCATATTGTCAAGCACTTTACCACACTTAGTGCTTAGCATCTGCTCGAACTGATACAGTTACCAAGACCAAGTCTTAACTTCCAATAAATCACAATAAGCTATGAATTGTTATTGTCATTCAACACAGAACATGAAATCCTCAGCAAAAACATTAATGTGTAGGAGATGTCATTTTACTAGAATGATTTGAATGCATAAGGAGCAAAAAGATAATAACAGATCTGACAGGATTGGTAGTGCTCATAAAGAATCACACGATATTTACCAGATAAAAAATAGAAAGGAAAAATCAGAGATTACAAATACCAGTCATTGTAAAGTGTACTTTGCCATTGTAAAGTGTACTTTGTTACCGTGCTGTGCATTCAGGTGAACACAGATGCAAGACTGTATGATTGTCACCAAAGACAAGTCTAAAAGACACAAAACAGGACAAGATGATATAAAGCACAACTGCTACGAAACATGAAACCCGCGTGCCACAAACCGCCATCCCAGTCCGTCGGACATAACAGGAGCTTTAGCAAGAAGACATAAAAGTAACCACAAGGTCGACCACACACCACAAGATACAAAATACGACATCCTAGTCAGTCAAACACAACCGGACCTGATACAAGAAGACATACAAGTAACCACAAGAACGACCACACACCACAAGATACAAAATACGACATCCCAGTCAGTCAAACATAATCGGATCTTTAACAAGAAGACATAAAAGTAACCACAAGGACGCCATTATATTATATAACCCATAAGGTGAATCTGCTAGTAAACTACAAATATGTTTCGCTGTTAATTATCAACATAGTTGGTCAGATTATTTATTGAATTAAGTTAATATCTTCACACACAAGTTTTTAAGGTTAATTAGATATGGCCGTAGTCCAATACATATCACTTGAAACTTAATCATACGAATCTGATAGAAGACACGATGGCACAGGAACAAAGTGGAAAACAAGAATATCCATGTATGGTATGTTACAAGTCGACGAGTCAGTATTGATATCAGAATCAGAAATAAAGATATGTCAGACATTAAACTGCATGCATGCAGTTATGCATATTTAACAATAATACAGTATATATTCGTATATTAAGAATTCGAAAAGGGAAAGTAGCACTCAACAGAAATAACAGAGCACAAGAGTTACAAATAGAAATCTAAAAATACACAGATTGCTACATGTAGTTCAAGTCCAAAGGAAAGGAAAAGCACAAGAAAAATGAAACTGAAAAACTACAAAAACGTGACTACCTATTGCAACAGCTTAACGCATCAGTCAGCCATGCATTACCGAGTAAAAGTTAGCAGACAAGAACGAATCTCATCTTCGTCAGTATACCACACCACAAGGACAACAAAGCATTTAAACAGTAGGCAATTTAAATGTAGATCACCGACCACCAACAATTGCCAAATAATTATCACCTTATAAAACGGGTCGCGGTGATTTGAAACTAATGGATATGTCAACAAAAACAATGCATGTTTGTCTATATTTACATGTACATTTCTTTTGTGTTTAATTGATCGCATTTAAACAAAATAACTGTATATCACGCCTGAATATGCTAATTATGTCCATCTGCAGGGATTTACGTTAGGGAGAAAGTACTAGTATCTGTCCATTCCTGCGGAATAATGGAGACGAAGCCCCGAAGGGGTCGAGTTCCCATTATTTCTCAGAAATGGACAGATAAGCGGACTTTCTCCGACTTAAAATACACCATATTGTCAAATATAAATTCTATTTTATGTAATATCAAAGTTGACCTAGATTTTGTTGAGACAATCATGGTGACCAAATTTCATGAATATTAAGTCAACATTATGACCTCTAATGACTACACAAGGTTTTTCTATGTTTGACCTTGTTACCTAGTTTAACCCAATTTCGAACTTGACCTATATTTTGTTGGGATGATCATTGTGACCAAGTTTCATAAAGATTGGGCCATAATTGTGACCTCTAATGTCTACACAAGCAAATTGTTGACATACGTCGGACGACTGACGACGGACGAAGAGTGATCACAAAAGCTCACTCTGTTATTTTGTGACAGGTGAGCTAATAAAGCATGCACTTAACATAATGTGTGAAAAAAATTGGACAGTTTACTATATAAACTTACTTTAGAGATCATTTCACATGACCCATACATAGAAGGCAAAGAAACGACAAAAGTACAATAACATAAGGCAAAAACAAGAAAATATGCGATGAACATAAGAAGGTCGCCTTTGAGACATGGTTAAAAAAAATGTCATGTCAATACAGTATGTCAATGTCAAACACTAGGATAATTAAGATGACCTGTCCTTGGAGACATCAAGAGAAAACTATCAACAATATTTCTCTGTCGTTGTACAACACACACAAACGATATTCCTACTTAATTGTTTCGTAACTTCAGATAACTTCAGACCAACGGCATTTAAAAATGGAAATTAATACAATTCATTAGTCTAAGTAATTACTTTCGCACCGACTACAGCATCAAACCTTGCATCAGTTGTTGTATTTCCTGTGATTACATAGTGAATAAACATATTTCAAGCAATATAACTTGTAGACAATGGAATCAAAATACTACATCATGTACCGGAAGTTTTTGTTATTTTAGCGTACCGAGCTACGATGTCCCTAAATGACAAAACGTTCCGTAAATTACAATCATCCGAGCATTGGTATTCAGATTGAGTAGCATCGTGGTTAGTTTAAGGTGATGTACAGTGAACTAGACCCGACAATTAACGACTGTTGTTCCCCAAACTGGTGTTTGACATCCATGTCACACACATGCTCGTTCTGTATAATGAGCTAGTGTAGAATCGTTCTTTCAATGCTCTAACGATATATTACATTCTGGGTACTCGCTGTGTATTCAGTATCGTGCACGTATTTTCAACATAATTGATAAGATTATTATTGAATCAAGTTAATATCTTCACACTAATTTTGTACTGGATGTACATGTTTATCAGACAAAGTAATTACACTTGCGTGGCAAATGACGCCAGAGGTACGTCAGTGATTGTATTGTCATTAATGCCATAGCTAATGTATAACTTGTAAAAGACTTTTGGTCAGATAAAATTTGCAATCAAGACGGATAAAGCTATCATGACCGTGGGTAATAAATGATTGGATATTGCAGTACAATATTGTATATTTGCTCAACGCTGTATCTAACAAGATAATATTAAGTCGGTATTAAGTATTTGTTATGGTTCTTTAGGTTTAACTACGAGCTGAAATGAGCCCTAGGGATGTAGCACGGCGGTTGACCCGTCATCACATGGCGATTGTGCACTAACATGTACAACATCGATTCTAGGCGAACGGCAGTCAAACATCGATCAGATCATTCCCGGGTCACGACTCAGAGACAGGAGACAACATTACACATTCTGCATTACTAGTTGCGGAACACACGGCTACACACAGTGTCAGGCGAATGACGAGTGTCAGCGAATAAGCCAACATATATTATTTTGCATATGGCTAAATGTGGCGGCTGAATTGGAGACAATCTGCAATATGTTCTGTTTGTTTGGTCACTCTAAATTGTTATTTGATATAGCCGGATATTAGCCACGTATCTACTTTAGAGACAATAATGTCTGCCGTGTCGATAAAGCAGACTCCGTAGTAATCCTATCAGGAACAATTTGCCATTCAATATAAACTAAATAATGTCATGTAGTGCTACTTACTCACGCCGAGCTTTAATTGCACCACTTAATAAAAATGTACAAACAGTGCCTCGAGAAAATGATAACTTTATTGCAAATTAACATTTGGTTATGAAAGAATTCAATGTAAAATACGTACTTCTTTTCTTCACGCCCAGAGAAGCTGTCGGGGCATATAACGTTAATGAACTAACCCATAGCTTACGTATTCACCTAAACGTATTGTTTAAAACATTTAAATTTCGTTTCGATATAATACATGAATATGTATATACATTATACATTGTATTTCATACAAAGCGGTATAATACTAATGTAAGGAATCCCAAGGTTGTAATTACATTCTTAAATAGATTCCTAGTGGAGTACATGGATAACAGAGGAATAAAGTTATATTTCCGGGGTGAAATTGTTACACAGAAGAGATGTTCAACAACTTTATTCAATTGAGAGTAATTATGAGACAGTAAATACATAACGTGATAAGCTAGATCATATTTACGTGATTTGAATAAGTGAAAATGATACATATTAAATGACGATTCATTTGATATACATGTAGATGATAATTGAACCGTAAACACATTCGATATAATTAGGTTTGACATACAAGCTGTAGTTTGCATTGATATAGTAAGATATGACATACAAGCTGTAGTTTGCATTGATATAATTAGATATGACATACGAGCTGTAGTTTGCATTGATATAATTAGATATGACATACAAGCTGTAGTTTGCATTGATATATATTAGATATGACATACAAGCTGTAGTTTGCATTGATATAATTAGATATGACATACGAGCTGTAGTTTGCATTGATATAATAAGATATGACATACAAGCTGCAGTTTGCATTGATATAATTATATATGACATACGAGCTGTAGTTTGCATTGATATAATTAGATATGACATACGAGCTGTAGTTTGCATTGATATAATAAGATATGACATACAAGCTGCAGTTTGCATTGATATAATTATATATGGCATACGAGCTGTAGTTTGCATTGATATAATTATATATGACATACGAGCTGTAGTTTGCATTGATATAATTATATATGACATACGAGCTGTAGTTTGCATTGATATAATTATATATGACATACAAGCTGTAGTTTGCATTGATATAATTATATATGACATACGAGCTGTAGTTTGCATTGATATAATTAGATATGACATACAAGCTGTAGTTTGCAGTGATATAATTAGATATGACATACGAGCTGTAGTTTGCAGTGATATAATTATGTATGACATACGAGCTGATGTTCAATACATATCACTTGAAACGTATTCATACGAAACTGATAGAAGACACGGTGTCACCTGAAAAGAGTGGAAACCAAGTATATACAAGTATGGAATATTACAAGTCGACGAGTCAGTACTGATATCAGAATCAGAAATACAGAAATGTCAGACACTAAACTGTATGCATGCAGTTATGCATATTTAACAATAATACAGTATATATTCGTATATTAAGAATTCGAAACGGGAAGGTAGCAACCCAGCAGAAACAACAGAGCACAAGAGTGCCAAAAATAAATCTAAAAAAATACACAGAATGCTACATGTAGTTCAAGTCCAAAGGAAAAGAAAAAGCACATTGTCAAGAAAAATGAAACAGAAAAACTACAAAAACGTGACTACCTATTGCAACAGCTTAACGCATCAGTCAGTCATGCATTACCGAGTAAAAGTTAGCAGACAAGAACTTATCTCATCTTCGTCAGCATACCACACCACAAGGACAACACACAAAGTAGCATTTAAACAGTAGGCAATTCAAATGTAGATCACCGACCACCAACACTTGCCAAATATTTATCACCTTATAAAACGGATCGCGGTGACTAATTGTGTGTGTATATTTTTATTTGTACCTGAATATTTCGTTTGTGTTTAATTGGTCGATTTACAAAAATAACTGTATATCACGTCTGAATGTGCAAATTATGTCCATCTGCAGGAATTTACCATTTTCTTATATTCTTTTTAGGACTTTTGACAGCTATAACTAGGTATTTCCGCCTTTTTACAGCTAAAACTAGATCAATAAGCTTTATTTAAGCTGAAACTAGGCCATTCAGTTTTGTATAGCTGAAACTTTATTTTTCAGCTTTTTGACAGCTAGTTCTTGGACTTTCGACTATTTAACAGCAGAACCTTGGACTTTCAGCGGTTAAGCTTATTTTCTCGTTCAGTTGTGAGTTGAGCATTGTGTCGTGTAATTGTGGTATGTGATATTTTCCATGTTTTCTGTTTTCAGTTGTTTCAGTTGAGTACTACCTTCATTGTCTGATTTTCTATTATCTTTTTGTGTAGTATTTCAGTTGCTAGTTTTTCATTTTATTGCGCCTTTTCATACCCTGTCCAATTATTTCTATTCCTTAATGTTTAAATTAATACCATTGAATAGTATTTGTGCGGTGGCAAAGTTTTGTTATTTACTGTTTTTTTAAAAACCTTTTAGGACTTTTGACAGCTCATACTACGTCCTTCAGTATGTTTTATGACTAAAACTAAGTCATCTAGCCTTTTTATATCTGAAACTGTGTTATTCTTTTTGTTTTGTTTTCGGCTGTTAACGTTGAGTGCAGCCTTTCCAGTCTGATTTTATTACATGTATCATTTGTAAATATGTTCTATAACGTAATGGTTAACTTGTAAATAACAAATACAAATACCTTTAACAATATATTTTTCTGATCGTTTCGTAGAACAGTTTTATGTCCACTTCTATGTAATTAAAAGTAATAATATCATTTCTTCCCGTTTCATTACAATAGCTTTCTTGTGGCTGACAATAAATTATTTCAATAAGTTTTAATAGTAGAGACCGTAGTTTGTTTTCATTATGTGTCTAACCTTATTTCTATCATTTTACAATCTACTTCCATTTCAGAAGAAATGTAATCGTCGGTTTCATTTATATTTAGTTTCTCACTAATCCTTTGTTATGGATGATGAAGAAAAACACATATAAAACAATAAAGGAGAGTTTCTAATTTCTGACAGAAAACCTTGACCTGATTCGTTACAGTAAACTACGGGAGAGAGCAAAACTTTCGACATTAATTGTGCCTTTGATTACATAATAAAATGGGAGCCGTTTATAAACAATATTCACTTACGTACGTAGAATACACTGATACTATAACTACATGTATACATGTGTATAAATATATCTAGAAATAATTTCTATGAACATTAATTAAGAAGGCCCAAAGGGACCTTAGTCGCTAACCTGTCGAACTAGTGCATGCACGCCCTGTGATTTGACCTAGTGACCTAGTTCTTGATCCAATATCGCACTTGACCTAGATTTTGTTGAGATGATCATTGTGACCAAGTATCATAAAGATGAATTCAAAATTATGACCTCTAGTGACTACAAAAGGTTTTTATATGATTTCACATGTGACCTAGTATTTGACCCCAAATGACTTAATATCGAAGTTGACCTAGATTTTGTTGAGACGATCATTTAGACCAAGTTTCATGAATATTAAGTCAAACTAATGACCTCTAGTGACTACACACGGTTTTTCTATGATTTGACATTGTGACCTAGTATTTCACCCCGGATAAGCCAATATCGAACTTGACCTAGATTTTGTTGAGATGATCATTGCGACCAAGTTTCAGGAAGATAAGGCCAAAATTGTGACCTCTAGTTTCTACACAAGGATTTTCTATGATTTTACCTTGTCACCTAGTATTTGACCCCGGATAAGCCTATATCGAACTTGTCCTAGATTTTGTTGAGATGATCATTGTGACTAAGTTTCTGAAAGATAAGGCCAAAATTGTGACCTGTAGTGACTACACAATGTTTTTCTATGATTTTACCTTGTGACATAGTTTTCGACCCCGGATAACCTAATATCATAGTTGACGTAGATTTTGTTGAGATGATCATTGTGACTAAGTTTCTGAAAGATAAGGCCAAAATTGTGACCTGTAGTGACTACACAATGTTTTTCTATGATTTTACCTTGTGACATAGTTTTCGACCCCGGATAACCTAATATCATAGTTGACGTAGATTTTGTTGAGATGATCATTGTGACTAAGTTTCTGAAAGATAAGGCCAAAATTGTGACCTCTAGTGTCTACACAAACAAATTGTTGACATACGACATACATCGGACGACGGAAGAAGAGTGATCACAAAAGCTCACTCTGTCACTTTGTGACAGGTGAGCTAAAAAAGCATGCACCTAACTTAATATGTAAAAGAATCGGACAGTTCACTATACAAACTTACTTTTGAGATCATTACACATGACCCATACGTAGAAGGCAAAGAAACGACAAAAGTACAATAACATAAGGCAAAACAAGAAAATAGGCGATGAACATTAGAACGTCGCCTTTGAGACATCGATATGAACATATAACATGGCTAACAGAAATGTCATGTCAATACAGTATGTCAATGTCAAACACTAGGATACTTCATATGGCCTGTCCTTGTAGACATCAAGAGAAAACTGTGAACAATATGTCTCGTCGTTGTACAACGCAGACAAACGATATTCCTACTTAATTATTTAGTAACTGCAGATAAGTTCAGGTCAACGGCATTTAATTGCAACTTTATGCAATTCATCAGACTGAGTAATTACTTTCGCACCGACTACAGCATCAAACCTTGCATCAGTTATTGTATTTCCTGTGATTACATAGTGAATTAACAGAGCTCAAGCATAATAGATTGTAGACAATGGCATCACAATTATAACCTGAATAGTTTCAATGATGAAACCTTTAAATGTTTGTGTGTAGCTTTCTTTGTGACATTGTTATGTTATGTCACCTTTTGTGAGCTCGATGTTATCTCGTCTGAGTGTTGATGCTATAACGTTTGTTGAGCTCAGATTTTATAGCATTTGCTCAAGTGTTACATTGTGTCTTTCATTGTAACTGGGATGTTACGTGGCCAACTCGCTTGTGAGGTTTCATGGGGTCTTTTGTACACACACATGTCGAAATATAATATACTTTAATATAACTAAATATCCATAACAACTTGAAACTTCCAGTTCATAATTTATTCTCTGCAATCACATATCGTACAATTCATGATGTGTTAAATCCTTCTAACAATGATCAGTAAGATAGATACATATAGTTCCACATATTGTTTAAACCACTCAAACTTAAGTCTGCTCTCGCAGACGCCTTGGTTAACTACTCCATTGTCTTAAACATATGTCTGATCTACTGTACGTTCAAATACTAACTGCTCAAGCCAACGCTCAAAATCTAACTGAAATTGCCCAGCACACCGGAAGCATACATCCTACACAAACCAGCCACTGGCTGACCAATGACCATGTTCTTACCATATGTTGTGACATCACGTGGCAAGTAATTCATATCATGTTACCAACTGATTACCATATCTATCCTAGGTTAAAGGTTGTTCAATGAACATAACATTGGCTACCAAAGCATCGAATATACTGACCAGTTCAAGTGTATACATACTGTACAATATATGTATACCTGTACACTATAAAAAAATTAATTCACAATGCTTACATCTGCCCCCTAATACTTTTTAAAGTCCCCTTTTAAACATTGAATAAATTATGTGGATTTTTATATTTTTTACTTTCAATCCGAACACAATATAATAAGGCCTTACTAAAATAGGGATATCACACTGATTTCAGACATAATATATATTCATAAACAGTTAATCATAAATCAACATGCTTACAATTCTATCATATTATAGTCTTACAATGAAATTAAATATTTAAAGAAATAAATTACCTCAAAACACATCAAGCATACATGTAATTATATATACATTTATTCATAAACCCTGGCCAGGTTAAACATTATAATGATATAGAAGTGAATATTAAATATTAAAACAAATCATACATTCATGTATATAAATACTAAAACCAATCGAACAACTATCATACCTAAATTCTATTGTTTAATTATAACAAAATTAACCTAATCACTTTAACATCATAATTCAATGTCTTTAATGTATTAAAATTCCCAAACATGATTTGATACTATCAACATAATCCATGTTTGATTTAGGCTGCCTAAAAATAGCTTGTGTCCATAATTTGATTTTTTTGAAAATTGAAAAATTTCAAGACATGGACACAAGCTAGTTTTAGGCAGCCTAAATCAACGACCAAAGGACAAACTATTTTTAAATACGTAGATGTATATCAACGTAGATTCTACAGTTTCGTACAAATGGGGACGCTGGTTCAATATAGCCAGTCCGTATCAAATCCGTCAAAATGCTGCTAGACCCTATACGGATAAACCCAGACGTAGATGTTTTCGATCCAAGGACCATAGGAAACCCGACTAGAACCATAGAAATTCAATATCCAGGTCCATTTCAGAGACAAAGATTACAACCAAGTTTAATACCAAGCAGCCAAGACAAGTGATTCGACCGGAGAAAGCATATTTGACACTAAAAACTTTAAATACATTCAGGACCTGGAAACTCAAGATACTTGTGATTCCCCGAACCAGACTACAAGACATCAAATTTGTACTTACGTACATGTTAAATTTATGTTTAATTAAGTTGTCACTATTTTCTGGCAAATATTTCAAGCTTTTTGGGGGTTTTACTTACCTGATTTAATACATAGTTTGATTATTGATTACTGTATCGAATTATCAGAACTGTTATGTTAACTTGGGAGTAAATAAGAGTAATATGTTATGACAATTTATATGACAATATTAAATAGGATGTTTCGGTGCTGTCAATAGCATTTTTGATATATTTCAATTTTAATTCATGGACTTATTATGATATGCGTAAACAGGTGTTTTTAAAACAACCACTGTCTTTGCCAGGACCTAGTAAATTTGTTTAATTACGAGGTTACCAATACAATGTATATTAATTCGATTACTTAGATAAATTAGGTCTAAAGGAAAACTGATCATACATGGATTAATGGTATATAAAGTTTTCAGTACAAAATAACATAACAGAAAAAATGTTTTTATCAATCAAGCTAAATGCATTAATTATTCAGGTAGAGATAAAAATGAATGATATAGCTACTACGCATCCAATTATTTACGGAATAATGTTCCAGAAGCCAACATTATGTTATTCATCAATACACCAAAAACCATGAATTGCATTTAGGCCATAATATGTTAATACTAGTTTCTTAGTAATGCACGTCCTGCTCGTTACTCGATGTGCACTCTGGCTACTAGGAAATGACGTAGGTTACCAGTACATGTGTTGATAATATATTCTCGAATAAAATGCAAAAATTATATTCGGAATGCTGTTGAAATGAAATTCAATTATATGTAAATAAAATGGTATGCTAAACATTATCGTAATAATTGAATGCCACAAAAGATGTAATCGAAGATTTAATTAGAGAATTCTTAAATTAACTAATCAAAATTGAACGCAAAATGTAAATTGATATGGTCAAATTGTGTTAAGCTTGATTCATTGATGCCAATGTCAGCATAGAGTCATATTGAGTGCCATAAAATTCGAACATGGCGATAATGTACAACACTGTTGGTAGGCTATTATTGCCAATGCTATATTTTATTTCACTGTTATAAGTGTATTTGGTTGTTCAGAACTATTAAATTTGCTTAAACATACTTTCAAGTGTACATGTAAGTAATAAAACCAGAACTTTGCCCAAATGTGTTGGTCACATGAGTAAATCCGTTATAGAAATCACCAAGAATAAATATCACGCAAATGTAAAGTAATTTACAGTAGTATATAATAATTATGTACAATGAGGATCATTTTTATCATAAACACTTCACCTCGGGGTCGATAAAAGATTATTGTGTTACTGATGGTCAAACGAGGCCAACGGGTACGCTTTTGTTATTTTAACGTACCTAGCTACGATGTCCCTAAATGACAACATGTTCCTTTAATTACAATCCTTCAATCATTAGTACTCAGATTGAGTAGCATCGTGGTTAGTTAGAGGTGATGTACAGTGAACTAGACCCGACAATTAACGACTGTTGTTCCTCAAACTGATGTTTGATATCCATGTCACACAAATCCTCGTGTTGTATAATGAGCTAGTGTAGAAGCGTTCTTACAATGTTCTAAGAATATGTTTCATTCTGGGTCGACACATTTAACCTCATTTGCGATTAGAAGTACACAATGTTCATCTTGTAATTACATCAGAGTTCACAATACATGTATCTTGAATTATCACCGAACGTCGTAAACAGGATACAATTTCATACAGAAAATCTCCCACACCAAATAGGATTTCAAAAGTAATTGTACATAAAGTTAGTCTGCTAATGAAATGGGGGAAAATAAGTACATAAACATTATTTACTAATTTGGTTTTATGAATGTAGTAAGGAATATTTCAGCAACGATAGACATGGCAGTGTGGTTTAAAGTACTTTTATTGCATTCCAACAATTGCATTCGAGAAAAGGTGTCCATAGAGTGTTTAGTTACACTTCATTTACTGAGGTTTCAAATAACTTGTTAGCCATAAATTACCATACGCTCAGTTGATTGGTTCCACAGATGTATTGCTTCATATTTTATATACATGTTCTAGTAAATAGACGATTTAATTGAATCTTCCTTAGTCTTGTAGTTTTAGGGTCATTTATGTCGCTAAATGGCCTGTGTCATCAATAGTTAAGTTACTTTAAGGCAGTGGCCGCAGTTTTATCTCGATGTTTCTAAGCGTAATCCTGTTTACTTTGTCTTCATACGATCCACACAAACGTTTTATACACCAATTCATACTTCACAATCATCCAAATATAGTCCAGTCAGGGTAGGAATACAGTGACGCAGCGGTCGTGTCCACTATAAAGGTCTAAAACCAATAATAAAGGCTTAAACATTTATTCGGTGATATCTATGGTATCGCATTAGCTTCCATGTATCAAACAACTGTCTCTGACTGGCGGTCCGAGGTCATTGGCTAAACTCAAATTACCTGTCTCAGTCTAACGCAAACAAAATACAAAAACACCTTGCCATTGGCATAACGTATAATATATATCAACCATTATCATCAAATCTTGAAGAAAACAATCAACAAATTACATAAACGTTGTAATAAAGTATCTAACGGCTTTACAGTGTCAGACAATTCTACTTTGAAAATTGAACACGAGCATAAATCTGATAATATTATCAAGTACATGCGAACAGAATCACAGTTCTGTCTTAAACATTTTATGATTGTCTGTTCATCAACGTCGTACTGGAGTGTTACGCTAAATACGAAAGAATACTTGTTGTAGAATATGACTGCCTGTAATAATAAGCATTAATAGTTATTATAGCATAAAAACGGCGATTTTGCCCATACGTTAACAGGACGAAACCCATGCGTAAACATAAAGATTCACGCGCTGTTAACGTCCAGTTTTACGTATGCTCATTTCAGGGCCGCACCGGCGACTATAAAGGTTGTACAGCTTCATATGAACAGTTATTCCCATTTTATTTCTAAGTACTAATAAGTACTAATTAGTTTTCCATAATATTTAAATTATACATTTAAACAAACCCGCAGTATCCATGTTTTCTTGGTATTTGCCGATACCGGAAGTCGACGTGCATAACAATTACTGGTATGACGTTACGTTTGTTTTCGCGACGTCGTCACAAAATCTCCCGCCAAAATATCATTATTTTGAAATACAAACGAATTTATTGATGTTTTGTATGCTATAATAGCGTTTACGCATGTTTTTTCGCTTTATAACATATGCAGAATCCCTCGGGAGCGTTGGTGCCCTCGACCTGGCGGGCTCGTGCACCAACCGTCCCTCGGGACTCTGCAGATGTTATAGCCCAAAAAAGTATGCGTTAATCCTACATTATGATTATTCCAGTTCGGTGGTGCATCAATACTTAATGTCACTGTAACGCCATCTGATAACATTGTTCTGACGTATAATAGTATGATATTCACTATACATAACTGAATGTTCAAACATGTTTTCAATACGTGCACAATCGCATGTAAGACACTATCTAAAGCGTCAGGCAGGTTTTGTTTGCTTTGTCGTTCTATTCACACGTATCCTCTGAGACTTCCGAAACAAGTGCACTGACAACAATATTATATAAATGTAAAAGTAATCGTATTTCCTTATAAGGCAACATTTGATTGGCCCTTACTATATGCTCCTTTGTGTGCAATCACAACTCAAAATATTGTTAATCCAATTTAGTATCTCTGATTTTATGTCACATTTATATGTAATGGATTCATCAAAAACTTGAAACACAACAGAAAAGGCCTCTATGTGATATAGCTTTCGGAATAATCTAATTATTTAAATTAAATTGATCTTACAACGCTTTCCCACGCGCGTCGTTTAGAGAATAAAAAATGGATGCAATAAAGATTCTGCGATTTCCGAATGCCATACATATTGTTTATTTCTTGATTTCTCCATATGAATCAAAAGATTGGGAATACTTAAATAAATACTGAATTTCTAAGTATTTTACGATACTCTCAGATGAGCCTTAAATCTGTCATATTAGAATCCTCCACATAACACAATCTTAAGATTGACATTTTAGAAACAGGGTAACCAAAATAGAAACATTTTTCCTTGAATTCAAGAATAAGCAAATGTATTTTCACTTCAACCTACATACCATGTTAGTCATTGAATACATGAATTACGAAGGTGCTTTAAATCTTTGGTGAATGAAATGGCAAATTGTCAAGCACTTTACTACACTGGTGCTTAGCATCTGCTCGAACTGATATAGTTACCAAGACCAAGTCTTAACTTCCAATAAATCACAATAAGCTATGAATTGTTATTGTCATTCAACGCAGAACATGGACTCTTCAGTAAAAACATTAATGTGTAGGAGATGTCATTTTCCTAGAATAATTTGAATGCCTAAGGAGCAAAACGATAATAACAAATCTGACAGGATTGGTAGTGCTCAAAAGAAACAGAATAACACGATATTTACCAGATAAAAAAATAGAAAGGAAAAATCACAGATTACAAATATCAGTCATAAGAACAACCACAACATGAACAAAAATGAACTGAATAGTTACAAAACCACACAACCCACTCCGACAGCGTATTGACACATTCAGTCAAATATAACGAGAGTAAGAGCCACACACCACAAGGATGTTAACACACCAACAGCCCAACCCTCAAAACGACACCCGTTAAAAACAGTATACGCGCATATGTACTTTAGAAAGAAATGAAGCAGTCTGAAACTTATCATTACTACTTCATGATGATGCATTTCGAATATTTTTTATACGTACACTGGACAATATTGAAACAACTCAAATCTATCGATAGCTGTATCCCTGTATCAGTTACAAGGGATATTCAGTAGGAATGTTAACAATCAAACCACCAGTGTACATCTACATGTAGGAAATTAATTTCATTTTCTGATTTGCAAATCAGATAAATACGCTTGGAAGTATCAACATGTTCAGCAATTTGACAACATCGTTAGCAACTCCATTCGCACAATGTTGTGGAAATGCAAACTAAAGCTGCTAGAGATCTGCCGATTGTCGAGTCAGATAAGGATTACGGCTCTAATATCATTAAGTGCTAATATGATCGTGAATGGCTAACATTTCTAAAATTTGAACACACGGGGTTACTGTCTGGCAAAACGTATTAGACCAAGTTGCAAGTGTGACGGATTAGATGAAATGTAGGTAGACAAAGGAGGTGGGAGTTAATGCGTTAACTGACATTGTAAAGTGTACTTTGTTACAGTACTGTGCATTCAGGTGAACACAGATGCAAGACTGTATGATTGTCCCAAAGACAAGTCTACAAATGTCAATTAACGTAGCAATTAGTCCGTAGAACAAATAGAAAAAAACTTTTACCGGACGGAATAAAGTCCGTAAATTCTTTGCACTTCAGACAATCAAACTGCAGATAAAAATAACGAGAAAGCATGGTGTTTTGTAACCTTTACTAGAAACTAATAGTGAATTAGAAAGCATTCTGAAGATAAGACCTTACACTCAGAAACGTAGAAATGTTGCACCCGATAGAAACAGAAGGACATGAAAAGCCAACCAAAAACATACCAAATCAAAATAAACACATACATGTACCACAAGTGCAAGTCTTAAAGACGGACACAAAACGGACAAGATGAAATGAAGCACAACTGCTACAAAACATGAAACCCGCGTGCCACAAACCGCCATCCCAGTCCGTCGGACATAACAGGAGCTTTAGCAAGAAGACATAAAAATAACCACAAGGACGACCACACACCACAGGATACAAAATACGACATCCCAGTCAGTCAAACACAACCGGACCTGACGCAAAAAGACATACAAGTAACCACAAGGACGACCACACACCACAAGAAATGTGTGTTGTTCTGTGGAAGTGTTGCTCACTTTATTCTCATTTTATCGAACCATCTAATAACAAATCTGTCTTGCCTGACAAGTAGCTTAATTTACGACAGGATAAATATGTGTAACTAGAGAGTAGATTAATTAGGAGCCGAGTATGAAATGCCATACACGAAGTTCAATGCCACAAGTTAATAAATTCGTTAGTCATTTTGATTTATATTTTAAAAGGTGTTTTATTGTTCATTGACAACTTCTGATCAAGTCGAGCGCATCTAAATATAAAGAAAAGCTGACAGTGCATTAATGACGAACATAATTATATGACAATATATGACAATATGATCAAGAAAATACGAGTGAGTGCTTTTTTAAAAAAATGCATTCGAATGAAATTTGTGAAAGGCATTTTGATAATCATGTCAAGTGTGATCATCCTCTTTATTATATAACACATACGGTGAATGGGCTAGGAAACTATAACCATGTATTGTTTCACTGTATATTTAGTATCATGCACGTATTATCAACATGATTGATCAGATTATTTATTGAATCAAGTTAATATATTCACACTATTTTGTACTTGATGTACAACTCTATCAGACGAAGTAATTACATGTGCGTGGCAAATAACGACAAAGGTACGTCAGTGATTGTATTGTTATTAATGACATAGCGAATGTATAACTTGTAAAATACTTTTGATCAGATCAAATTTGCAATCAAGACGGGGTAAGGCTATCATGTTTGGTCTACATCTGTGTAATTAAAAGTAATAACATCATTTCTACACGTTTCATTACAATAGCAAACTTATATATATATACTCTTTATTTCGACTTTTCAGTGATTTTATATAATAACATGTGGTATATTATTTTACATAATTTTTACATAATAACATGTGGTATATGATTTTACATAATTATACAAGTGCGAAGTAACAAATTCACATAATGAAATACATATTTACAGTCATGAGTGATATATATGTAATATATGTAATAATTTCGTAAAAGAATATCACATATATATGAATGCAACACTATATAATCTTACCGAAACGAAATGCAAGAATATACAATGGTGAATAGAAAGAATTATTAATGTAATGTTACCAATTATACTCATCACAGACACACATGTGTAACCCTTTTAACCATTGCAAAAACGATTCATTTTCTTAATGACTTACCTAAACGAAATGTAAGACATTATAATGAAGTTATACAGTTCAGTTACACATTATCAATGCAGCAACAGTGAAAGACAATACATTAGACATTATATGTAAATATACGTGGTAGTGATGAATGTATAAAATTGCACACACTGTCGTCGACCCATTTTACGTTAAGTGACTGGTTATAAATGATTACAAAAGTTTAATAGTTTGTTTCATTAATGATTGAGTGATCAGTTGCCATGGCAGTAACTGTAGTTTGTTTCCATTATATGTCTAACCTTTTTCTGCCTTCTAACATTCCACTTCCACTTTTTATTTACTACTTCTAACAGTCAGAAAAAATGTAATCGTCAGTTTCATTTGTATTTAATATCTCACTAACCTTTTGTTCGGATGACAAAAAAACACTAAGGAAGCAATTTTTGATAGAAAACCTTGACGTGATTCGTTACAGTAAACTATGGGAGAGAGCAAAAAGTTCGACATTAATTGTGCCTTTGATTACATAATAAAATGGGAGCCGTTTATAAACAATATTCACTAACGTGGAATACACTATATCTATGTATCTAGAAATAATATCTGTGAAATTTAAAAAAGCATGCACTTCACATAATATGTAAAAATATCGGACAGTTTACTATATAAACTTACTTTTGAGATCATTTCAAATGACCCATACGTAGTTCGATAGGTAGGCGAAGAAACGACAAAAGAATAATAGCATAAGACAAAACAAGAAAATAGGTGATGAACATAAGACGGTCGCCTTTGAGACATCGATATGAACATATAGCCTGGCTAAAAAATGTCATGCCAATACATTATGTCAATGTCAAACACTAGGATAATTAAGATGACCTGTCCTTGGAGACATCAAGACAACAATATTTCTCTGTCGTTGTACAACACACACAAACGATATTCCTACTTAATTGTTTAGTAACTTCAGATAACTTCAGACCAACGGCATTTAAAAATGGAAATTAATACAATTCATTAGTCTAAGTAATTACTTTCGCACCGACTACAGCATCAAACCTTGCATCAGTTGTTGTATTTCCTGTGATTACATAGTGAATAAACATATTTCAAGCAATATAACTTGTAGACAATGGAATCAAAATACTACATCATGTACCGGAAGTTTTTGTTATTTAAGCGTACCGAGCTACGATGCACCTAAATGACAAAATGTTCCGTAAATTACAATCATCCGGCATTGGTATTCCAATATAGTAGCACCGTGGTTAGTTAAAGGTGATGTACAGTGAACTAGACCCGACAATTAACGACTGTTGTTCCTCCAACTGATGTTTGACATCCATGTCACACACATCCTTGTTTTGTATAATGAGCTAGTTTGGAATCGTTCTTACAATGCTATAACTATATATAACATTCTAGGTCGACACATTTTTACCTCATTCGCGGATAGAAGTACACGATGTTCATCTTGTAATAACACCAGAGTTCACAATGTCTTTAATTATCACCGAACGTCGTAAAAAGGTTGCAATTTCCATACAGAAAAGATATATCTCCCATGTCGAGTAGGTTTTCAGAAGTAATAGTAAAGGAATCTGCAAATGAAATGGGTGAAAATAAATACATAAAAAGTATTTACTAATACGGTTTTATGAATGTCGTAAGGAATTTTTCGGGAGGGAACGAGAGGCATGTTAGTGTGCTTCATAGTATTTTTATTGCGTTAAGACAATTACTTTCGAGTAAAGGTGTCCGTAGAACGTGTTTGGTTACACTTTATTTACTCGTGTTTGAAATAACTTTTTTGCCATAAATAATCATACAATTTGTTGATTGGTTCTAAGGATGGATTGCTTCATACTTGAATAAATGTACTATGAAATACTAGTATACCACAAATTGATTATTTCCTTCCGCCATAATCATAATACTCCATTGATTAATCCTCATATGTTCGTGGGGAATTGTGAAGCGTCAATCTATTTAAAGTTACGATAAAATTCACATCATTAAAAACAGTATTATAAATATATATACACTTAAACGGAAATATGAAAGCGAAAGGTTTTTTTCTCAAATCATTAAGAGTTCTAAGAGAAGAGGTTATGCATAAAATGTATCGCAAAAGTTGTGAGAAAAATGTTCTTATATAAAATAATAAATGACAAGAAAAGAGAAAAAGCAAGAGAAAATTGTGGAGGAGCTCTAATGTCGAACATTGGATCTTATAAACTGTACGACTGTCGGAGATAACGGCACATGGACAGAACACCTATATACATGTATTACAAAATTGGTTCCGAATTTGAATTTAATTATTAGAACATTATAATGACATTTAACAGATACACGACAAAGAGACAATATCAATTGTAATAATCATTATAGATAAGATAATTATACATATTGTAGCGCACAGACAATCCAAAGCCAAACAGAAACGACGGCAGAGCATAGCCATTCACGCAAGAGTCAGACATAGAACGAACCATCCACATCCCCCAAAATGGGTATTTCAAGCAAGCCTATATACTCACTCCGCAATGAATGACACACTGTGGACTTCGAAATATGTGCATAATTAGCCATAAAGGGGGGTAATTATAAATGATAACTACACTGAAATGAAGTTGTGATATAGTTCGCGTCAGAAACAATGAACAACTAAATTACGTTAGTATTGACCAAACACACCACTGAGGAATGCATCATTATATGTAGAACAAATGTTATATCTGATAATGCGCGTTTATATACTGTAAAATATACTTTTTTTATTATTTTTGTGTATTTTTGTGTATGAAATATTAAGCACAGCTCGAACATAAATATTACGGGTTTAAACTCTATACATTTGTACGGGGGGGGGGGGGGCTGTAACAGATTTACCCGGACTGATGCAATTCACTCAGCAAGATTCCTAACCGGTCACTTTTCTAACTCTTATATTTTGTACACAGTAATAGGGAAATACAGATCAGTTACTTTACTCAATCGTCACGATGCTCTCAAGCAAATTAAGTTCATGCTTTACACAGCGTCATGAACAAATTATCAACAAACCTTTTTTTATTGTGTAATTCAACGTGGAAACGTGGAAACGTAAACTTATGTATAAAGAACAACTCAATGACGATCACCGAAACGGAAAAATGTAAAAAATTGCTCAAAAAATTACATTTTATAAAGATGAAATTAAAAAAAATAGCAAACATTGTGAAATCGCCTCACTTTCACTTGCAAAATAACACAATTTCTCAAAATGGTGATACCGCATGGTGATGGAGAAGTCAAATTTCATACACTTTTTTGTCAATATTCATTTAATGGTTTAAATTATAGTAACACATAGGTGCCTTTTAACTTTATAGGTGACACTGAGTTTCCCATGATATACATTATCACTATCAAATCTTAAAAGTAGATGATTTTAAATTTAATACATTTTCGCGAATTAACAATCTTTCGCTGAAAAGCTTTACCATATGCTCTAATTACTGTCTAATTGGCCATATAATGTTTTTCTTTTTTATGTTTTGTGATTACGAAAAGAGGTTACTAATATTGCATCCAATCCAATTATCATGTGATTTGCAGTTATGAGGATGGTCGGCTATTAGATTGAACTATTCTGTTAAAGAATAGTAGAATATCATCATATTTTACTGTTATGTTTTATACACATGGCGTAAACATTTACAACCATCAGAATATACTGCAGTTACTTTAGTGACTGAAAATTTGGTAATCTATGAGGTGACCGATGACGAGTATTGTTCAGTGTATGTTTTATCATGTTAATAAAATTGAACTGAAACTTTGCGCGAATAAACACGTGACTGATTTATATATACGAGAACAAGTATGCTTTTGTATGTACAAGGTTTATATTTTAATTAATATAGCAACCAACTAACGCGTTATTGGGGACAATCTTATTTCTTTCCATAACAAGAAAAGCGCCAACTAATTTCATACGTATATGACTTAATATAAAAGAAATACATCAAATTTTCATCAGGAAACGAGAATCAATTCTCAGTTATTGTACAATATAGGTAACTATACGGATAAGTGATTAGATATGCGGACACTATTTCTGACAACAACCACGGGTGATCGAATTACAGGATGATTTAATGAATGCTTAATGCTATACCGCCTAATTATAATCACATTAATACCATGGAAGTCTTATTTACAAATTCGTATAACAACACCCTCAACAAAAACTATCTCAGTATGTGCTGTGTTGTTGCACAATAAATTTCTATATTTTCTCTTCCGTAAATGACAATCCTTGCTTAATGAAACTGGAAATGACAAATGCGTGACAAGACGAAACACTCGATAATAGCACAATACGAGCAAGTCACAAGAGATCGCTAGTGAAGCATTGGTAAAACAAGAATGCTAGCCGCAGGAACATGATGCTAGCCGCAGGAACATGAAATATCCGATATAAGAAGGTAGAGTGATCAAAACGTTACGACAAATTACAACACTCGACGTGGAGCTTAAGTTATAGATGACGATACGTAAATGGACATTTAATGCGTTTAATGTGATATAAATAACGAAGTCAATTTATTTATTTCTACTGAAATATCTTATCTCATAAAGACTCTTACGTTGAAGTTTGAATAAAACATATTTGTAAATGGATTAGTTTCATGTTTCAAATAACGAAACACATCTGAACTCTGAAAGAAAACTAACAATTTGCCCAATATTGGCGGTAATATCTGTTGTGTATTGACAATAAATACACCACATTGAGTGATCTAAATTTGCTAGTTTCAAAACCTACAATTATATAATGGAGAATTCAACTTCAGATATATTTCTAAATACCACAACAATCAAATCGACACTTGAACAATATCAGGACAATGTAACAACAGCCGAAATAGTTTGTTTTTCAACCCTGTTCTTTGCCATTGGAACTGTTGGTATTTTGGGGAACCTTCTTGTTGTTTATATAGTGTTCAGCGATGCGAAAATGCGACTCTCGATGACCAACATGTTAATAGTAAATTTGGCTGTTTCTGATTTGTGTATATTGTTATTTGGTATACCTGAAATTGTGCAATTCATGTTGAACAAAGGTTGGCTACTCGGACAAGAGATGTGTAAAGTTCAGCGATCGGTGTTGGTATGTGCTCTGTATGCGTCGGTTATGACTTTACTGGCATTATGCGTGGAAAGGTAGTATGTTTTATTATACATTCAATGGAAGTTATAAGTACTGTGACTGTTATGTTACTATCTTGTTTATTATTATGTAAATTTTGTTACATTTTTTAAAAGTAATATAAAAGCATTGTGCGACAATTTGATAACTCGTAATTTACATGAGTAAGCCATATATTAGTCAATCGTGAGCTCACATACACGTACAAACTGAAGATCGTTTACACTTAATTATCACATAAACACCGTGATATTCAATGTGAGAACAAATGACGGAACAATGTTCTCCAACACGTGTGATAACAAATGCGTGACGTCACCAGCTTTTTGGCGCGAAAATGTAACGTCGCCGGCTTAGGTACGGTCTTATTGACGTTGTATTGACTCGGTTACTATGGTAATGTGATAAAAAGAATCCGTCATTCGTTGTCTTTGAGATAAACATTTCTTAAACTCGTCACGAAAACAAAGGCTCGCTTAATAACCTGTGTTTTCCAGACACGTTTAAGAAATGTTGATCTCCAAAGACAACTCATGACAGATCCTATATATGCTATATTGTATAAATGGTGTAAAAATACTCACACATACAGGGAAACTATTACAAAATGAACAATATCTCTACTGCAGAAAGAAAAATACACCACATATACAACTATCGTTGCTTTGGCTGTTACGTAGTTTTTATTTCAGCTTTTGTCTCCTTTAACGACGTAGTTTCCGTAAGACACATTGTGTTTTTTCCCTCTAAGAATTAAACAATCGATTCATAAATTGTACATAACGATATTTTGTGATTTTTTTATATAAAAACTTTATTGATTACATATGTTTACATTTCATATGTAATATGTATTAAGAGGACCTTAGAATAACTTTTCCATCCTTTTTTCAAAGTTATATCATGAATTTTTATGACTCGTTGAATGATACTATGTACAAATACATCGTTAACCGTTCACAAGCACTATGGTACCTGGTTGGCAAAGACATATCCTAAAATATTCGAAGTGTTTATGCTACTAAGGATGTATCATGGCATTCGAATGAGATCAAGCATAGTGTATTAAAATACGAACATATGCGATGGAGCTCCATCACAATGAAAAAAACACGATTACTTATAAAGATACAATATTCAAGTAGAATACGCCAATGCAACATAACTAAAGTTAAATAGATACATGTGTAGTAAAGTTTCAGATTCAGTTTTATTCATTCATTAGCTTTTTCGCAGATGGTTATTGTTCACAGTAATTAAACTAAAATTGGTCTAAACCCGCGCAATATTCCAACAAGTCTCATTGTTAATTATTGTTGATATGGTAATTCATTTAATATCTATAATTATCAAAAGACGATGAATACTCTTACCTCCGTACTAAGAAATAACCTATATGTGGAACCATCTTTCTTAGTTAGTTCTATTAACTTTAAGACTTAAGTTTAAATCATATATAATATCAAATTATATGGAAACAATTTTACTAGTACAATGTACACACGCGACACTTATGCTGAATTTGAATGTCTGTCCTATCAGTATTCATTATTCTTAAAGCGACACCCTAAGAAAAGATAAATGAAGCAAATGTTTGATATGTCTTATATGTAGGTCAGACAGCTTCGCCGTATAATTAATACCAGCGAAACATCTTAAATACTTGCTTTGTCTGCAGACCTTCAGCATTTCTGTTTTGACGGGAAAACTAATTGCACAAGATGTTGTATACAATGTTTGTACAAGTATTTCATTAGAACAGTAGAGTTGGTCATTCAGCTAGGGCATGTAGTATTTTGGTTTCTGGAACTAACAATTGATTATACTTTTCGACAGTTTGGAATTGAGCGGCTCTTTGCTTGTTTAGTTGGACATTGTTCCTTGTATATGTTTTATGTTTCCTGTGCTTGAGTGCTGCCTTCCCTGTCTGACTTACTGTGTGTCATCTGTAAAAAGTCGCCCCGTACTTCACTTCAGTGTAGTTATCATTTATAATTACCTCCCTTTGTGGCTAATTATGCATATAGTTCGAAGTCCACAGAGCGTCATTCATTGCGGAGTGAGTATATAGGCTTGCTTGAAATGTCCATTTTTGGGGATGTGGATGGTTCGTTCTGTGTCTGACTCTTTCGTGAATGGCTAGTCGCTTCCGTCGTTTCTGTGTGGCTTTGGATTGTCTGTGCACTACAGTATTTAATATAATCTTTTTGTTACCAATTGGGTACAAACAACCAAAGAGTGATTCGACTAGAGCAAGAAATGTATACTAGTAATGGGAGAAGAAGTATAAGAAACACGCAGCAATTTAGTTTAAACAGTATTTATTCAGAAAATATTTTACAACATGTGTATAATAAGTTACAATTGCTAAAGGATTGGGAAACAAGTTTTTTAAACTTATATTATTCCCACTCCTTTTCAAAATAACAAAATAATTACATACATTATATAGTAGCATCCGGAGTATGTGACTGTCAGGATAGAAAGAGGATAGATAAAGGGAGAGAAGAAATAAGGAAAGCATTGATAGAAGGAAGAAGGGACTGTTGTGAAGAAAATACACTGTCAAAATGATGGTCTACTGTCGTTTAAGTGTCCAATCTTTTTGTATAAATTAGGTAATTTTAAACACTTAGAAAGATGTTTTCGTTCTGTGTCGAACTCAGATTTTCGTCTCCAAACAAGAGATTATTAATGGTTGGTGCACAAAGGAGATTTTGCAGGAAGTTTTGTCTTTGTCGAGTATACAGAGGACAGTAGGACGCAGCGATTTGTAATTAAGATTTATATTATTAAGGAGTGCACGCAGAGGCTACTGTCAGGTCAAGCGGAATGCTTCGATGAGCTGTCTAATATTCGTTTGATGCAACTATGCAATGCGACATTAACCGTCGTGATTGTACGTCTGTTATATGATCTCGTCAGTAAAAACAGGGAAAAGTCCTTCCTCGGATGATATCTCCAACTGAACTACTGATTATGACCAGTACAGAAATTATCCTTAGATAGTTCTTTCAAAAGGTAGTGTGAACCAGTCGGTACCCCAGCAATGTTTAGGTCACGGGGTCAAATTATAGGTTTAACGAGTGGAAACTAAATATAATAGCCTTCGTAACCACTGGACATAATTATATATCGAACATTTATGGAATGACATATACGGTACTTTTGTATAAAGAGTTCATGACTCCAGCGCATGTTGGACACAAGAGCCAAAGGGATATTAATGCAATCTATATGTCGATGATCATGGAGGATATAGACCATCTTGCCCTCTTGTAATAAGATATGCACTGTACTTTGTTCAACGTTTACTAACTATTTTCCTGGTTCGGGTATCCGTATAGAAACTATGTTCTTTTGTGATATGAGCAGGAAACAATGATTCAGGAGAAAATGTCTTGAAAATTGGAATCATTAGTTCCCGATAGAAATAAAGGTGCAAAGTTATACGTCGTTAATTACGTTAACGTCAGTAGTCTGCGGACAACCCATTCATCACAATGTTTTCTATCTGGAGACACCTCATCACTTCGTTATTGTCGTTTCTTCTTGACTTAAATTGCTGTCATTTAGGAATCAGGAACAGCAAGATGTACGACCTTCACTTCGATTGACAGGTCTAGGAAGTTTATCTGGTTGTACAGTCATCTTTTGAGAATCATTCAATGCGTTATACGTTATGAATTGCGCTACGAATGAGCATGTATTGTGTTATATTTAACGACGTCGCGATGACGTTGGGCCGGTGTAGCCATAGTGACGTTACGTTTTCTATGTTTTTTCGACCAAATATTTCCTTGAGTTTAATGTTTTTATTGCGCGACGTTGGGCCGGTGAAGCCATAGTGACATTACGGTTTCTATGTTTTTCGACCAAATATTTCCTTTAGTTTAATGTTTTTATTGTTATGTATTTGTAATACTACAATCTATAATTTGACCGACTTTCTGCAATATTTGTCACGTAACAAAGATTTCAGAGCATTTTTCCGCATATTTGTTGATCACCCCTCGTACATCGGGATATAATTACCTCGTTGACTTCGATAAAAAACATGCACGTTCAGGGCTGACGGTCAATAAAATTTAATATACTTGCAAAACATTATACTTGTATTTATTTATTTAATAACCAAACGAATATAGTCAAGACTTGACATACAACCTGCTTGTAACTTGCAATACACCAGTTTCAAATTGTAGTTCCTTGCTAGCAACATAATGTAAATACTGTTTTTGAATAAAATCGAATGTTTGGGTCACGATATGTCGGAGAAATATGCATTGTTTTCTGTTTAATTGTGCAATTCACTACATTATTTACAAAATGCCATCAAAAACATCTCAATACGATATTGAATGTGTTGTTAATTAAGTATTTTACCACAGCGACATGCTATTGGTGCATTTTATTGAATTTGGGTGATAAACAGCGTATTGTGTTTGTAGTGTTTTGGAACGCAAGCCATGATGTGTGGGCTGTTTTTAATTGAAGATGAAATGCCTATTAGATATCAAGTATTTACTTAATCGGTTGATATAATTTAAAGTAGGCGACACGACTTTATTCTCGTATTTAACATTTAAAGCTCACAGTGCTTTAAATAGTGCTTTTATTACTTTTGAATGGGCTGCTTATCTTATATATTCTGTCTACTTGTGTTGAAATACAAAGATCTGTAAACAGTTACTATAGTAAGCAATAAGATATTCTAAATGTTTTATTAGATAATGCATTGATCATCAATTTATATACATAATCTATATTTCCGAAACGCCTCAGTGTTTCCCTAAACTGGTCGGAAACACAGAAGTAGTCTCGCGTGTATCGGTGCTATACACCGGGCACGTAAAAGAACCAACGAGTCTATTCGGAACGAGCTATGGTAACGCATCCGAATTCCTTGTATCATACCCATTTCAATTTTATGGATTATCCTTGACCGAATGGCTTAGATAATTACATACAAACGAGACAATTAAATAAGTATGTAGTTAGAGATGTATCTAATCTAAATGGAAGATAATAGAATGGGAAGACAGCACGCAACATTAGCTGCTGAGCACAGAAAACATAAAAAACACCACATACCACAAATACACGACAGGATGCCTAACTGAACGAGAAATGAACTGCCCAAGTCCCAGCAGTCAAAAACCTGAATTACCTAGTTTCTGCAATCAAAAAGCTGAATGTTCTAGCTGAATGACCTAGTTTCAACAGTTAAAAGGCTGAAGTACCTAGTTTTAGCTGCCTCAAGTCCTAAAAAGTAAAAGCAGTAATAATAAAGCTGAAATCCATAGTTCCAGCTAAATGACATAGTTTCAGCCATAAAAAATCTGAATGCCCTAGCTGAATAGCCTAGCCTCAACAAGCAGAGCGCGTCAGCTAAACGACCTAGCTACAAATATTTCGAGTGTTAAAGTCTTCCACTCGAGTACAAGCTCTAGCTAAACGGATTAATTGAGAAGAGGAAACACCATAGGAAGTGGTTCGAGGTACATCTCTATCCATGTGTGGGTAATTTACAGTATCGAAGTTAAAATCTCTTTTGTCGTAAATCATTTCTCAGTGGTGGCTTATCTTTAACACAAGTTGTATTGGTCGATTTTAATACACGATTCAATGTCTCATTATCTATTTTGTTAATGAAGGAGTTATGTTTTGAAACGTATTCATGATATTGTACCTAGAATGATCATTTTCTATTTTGTTAATAGTGAGTTATTGAAATCTATTGACGTCATTGGACAAAGGACAAACGGATTTGTTCTTTGATTTGGCTATTAAAGAGCAAACTATTTTTAGTATTTCTTACTTCCTAATTTAGAAATTTCTAAAAAGCTTTGCTGTTATTATACTTTTACTTGCTGTTATGGCATACACTCGAGGACTTTAAAAACGCTTCACATGAATTAAAGTCAAATATTGCTTAAATTATTTATTTTATTTAAATATAATTTAACGCGTTTGTTAGTTAATCTTTCCTACATATCATTCACTTTAGTTTGTAATAAAATGTTATCTCATTTTTTTCTCGGAATCCTGCAAGCGCAATTTTCAATACAACCTATGTGTGGCATTACACTTAAAATGCGCACCTATTTATTAGACGGTGAAGGTACACTTATTCGTAAAAAACATTTGTTAATCGTTTTCTACCTTTGTATTCAAACATCAGCTAGTTTTCATAATGCTGTTTCTTAACGCACGAACCATCCTACCTCATTGCAACATGCTCAAAAAGGTACATGTATTACTAAGGTAGATTGTGAAGAAGCAAATCTTCGTAAGATAAAACTCAACATTTAGTGATTTTGAATGTCAATGCTTATGCATTATTTTGCAATTTACTTTGTTCATTCTTTGTTAAAATGTGACAGGTGATTGTTGTATTTGAACATGCGTAGATATTATAATGAACGTCTTACAAGTGGCAGGAGGTTTGTTAGAGGACTTCAAAGACGAATCATCACGGTTATTGTATTAATTGCTTCCATAGCCGGTATTGAAAATCCCACACTTGTGACTGTGGTGAATGTGCTTGCCGTATCCTCAGGTAATAAAGAGATATTCCTTTTTACAAACTCAATTGAATTATATGCAGGCAATAGCAATTAGCACGCACGTATTTCTTTTTCGATAAAATAAATGATATTAGCGACATTTAGCTTGTAGTCGGGTGAGGCGTTTTTAATGTCCTCGAGTGTATCTATATTCCAACAGTCACTCCGTAAGTATATATTAAGTTCTCCCTCATTATGTTTAATGTTTGACTAATTATCACTAGCGTATTTATGATCGCGTATCTGTAATTTTAACAAGACAGGTGATGGTTTATAACAACTATGTAGTTTAATTTCTGTGACGACAATTATAACATATTTTCAACTATGTTTTAGAAAGAACCTACATTATGAGCCAATGAAAACGCCGCATTTTGGCGGTTAACTGAAAATTTAATCATTAAAATTTTCTCTTCACAGACTTTACGTCATGCGTTGGTGCTACTTTCTATCGGCCAATCAGAATGCAGAATCGCTCGCTCCGCCCTTTTTAATCATTAAAATTTACTTAATATGTTCTAACTATAACATTAAGCACCGATATATATTGATATATGTAGTACACATTAGAGATAGCCACGTTCAGGGAAATGGATATAAAAATCACAACGAAAAATTAGCCATTAGGGTTGTAAGTCCAAATAGCAATGTCAGATTACGTCCGTCTTTGTGGGGTAGTTGTAAGCATACTTGACCGGTAACCCAAGGAATCTGGATTCGATTCCCCTTTTTTTTCGATTCGACTGATTTTCCGTTGTGATTTTTCTATATAGAAATATTTTCTATATATATATATCTGATAGTGTTGTCATTATTTTCTGTTGTGCAGATTCTTGAACTTATTATTCTTAAAGCCACATTGGCCTTAAACGGCTATTTTTAAAAAGCAATAACTTGGTAACCTATTTGAAGAGCCATGGATTTTGAGCACTTAAACTGAGTCCCAAAGGTAGGAAACACCAGAAGATGGAAGAAAACGAATTATAACATCCAGTTGGTTTGATTACAGGATAATGAATTGTAAACAAAAAATGCCGAATTATAATCTAATGGAAGCAACTCTTGCAACATTAGTATTTTGTCATCCATACATTTTACTTAAATGTGATTTTTGGCATACTGTTATAGATACATTTAATTTTCCGTCGTCTAATATTGGTCACTTGTTAAAAATATCCCGATTCCTTGTAATTAGTTTATTTACTGGATGATCGGAAAAAGGGGTTTGGGAGAGATAATGTGGTTTTAACTTATTCCCCAAACACGATGATAGTTGCAGTATTTAATTAAAACATACGTTTCTGCGTCATCCATACTTCTTTGTGTAACCTTCGTGTTGGTGATATGGATGTTGTGGCTAATGGTACGTTTAATTGTTTTATGATCATCCTGCGTTCTGCTTGGATAACAATAGTTTATACTTAACAAAGATAAAACATATCCAATAGGAAGCTTATATTTCTGTTGACACAACATGTACTACTTTACACACTCAACATGTCTTTTTTTTGAGTACTCACCACAATTAGCGGCCAATTACTTTTACTAAAACTGTTTACTTACGGTAACAAGTATATAATTGTGAAAGGGAATACCATTTCAAATTCACCAAAATATATTTGAGCGGACCTATTTTTCTTAAAAATAACGGAGGGCATTGCAGGATTAGAGATTCAAATGCAAATCACACACACTTGTCAAAAATATTTATTAATAATTAAATATGTACATGTATGTGCACTAATGGAAGTTGATAACACAATACCCCATCCCCTCGTCCAGTGAACGTAATTTCATTTTCACAGACTTTTATCAAGAAATTATTTTCACACACGATCAGAAAACCGAGTATCGCGGTACTCGTGCAAGTGGTGCGCATACGCAATACAGAGTCATTATAACAAATATTGCGGCCTTTCATTTGTACTCTGAACTTCACCCCGTTACTTTGAAGAAAATGAAACGATTCGAAATATCTTCGCTGGTTTAACTGAAATGGAACTGCATATCTATGTAGTTGTTATCGATATCTTTCAAATGCATATTTTGGGGGTGCTTTTTTATACGTATCATATTGCATTTAATATTTGCACCGTTGGCTTGCGAACCGTCGTGCTTTCTCATGCGACACTCCCTTAGCAGTGCGTGTTTTAGACTGACATCTGGCTTTAGTATCAGTTACAGTAAAAATCTTTGTTATGTGCATTGTGTATCAGAAACAAGTGGTTCTGCTCTCTTAAATAGAAATCGTAATGCAAAATGCCAAATACAGATCGTTCCCACACATATTCATACTTCTGCAACGAGTAAGCAGTTGATTACGTCATGATCTTTTTCTAACAGCAGTCACGATTTGCAGATGCATATACCTTTGTAATATCGATCATGCAAAGTGTATTTCGTAAGTATTTTCCCGATGTGTCTTTCTGTTAGGATAATGACAATTAAAACATAGGCTAATAATAAAAATTAATATTGTCATAATAAACAGCTGTACGTACAATTGTAGAATATACATTTGAGCCAGTCTCCAGGAAAACCTGCTTTATTGACATTATGTAATTACTGCATGTAACAAGGTTTTGAAAAAGCTTTCAAATAAGAAAAAATGACATATCTATAGATTCAATTTTAAGTCATTTATCCATATATTACTATATCTTAGCTTCAGAATTGCGTATGCATTATGTCGAAATCATTTACTTCGTTGCTATGGTGACCAATTTCAGAAAAGTACTCTGATTGAGAAAAACGAGGAGTTAGTTGATCAAAACAGTAGTAGCCTTTCTCTAAATGTGAACATTTACAATTTGGTTGTATATGTTAAAACTTAAAACATCATTCTAAAACTTGATACCATTTTGACCAGTTTATGTAAAGAACGGATCAAAGGCAGTATGTATAAAGTACTTTTTACAACGACGTCGAATAACGTTTGAATGACGTTTGCGACGTCACGCAAAAAGGGCCTGAATAGGACCTCATCAAAACAGCTGTAACTTCCTTAAAAATCAAGATACTAACAAAACTTATTATGCATTTTGCTTCATTAAGATTACTCTTTTAAATAATAAAAAATCTCAAAATCGATTTCTTTGTCAAAATAGCAGGTTTTCCTGGAGACTGGCTCATTTGTATATGAGAATATTAAAAGTACTCGAGAAGAAACAATAAAGATATAAATCTATTTTTCAGTAAAATACAAATGTGGTGCTCAATATACATGTACTTATTTCAATATTAAACAAATAAAGTATACACTTCAAGTCGATTTAACAGCACATTAACCTCACTGACTGTCTGAGTAGATAGCAGTGTTTTAAAGTTGTTCAGTTTCATTTTACTTCTCAATGTGTTTTTGTTGTCCTAGTAACTACAGTGTAGTTATCATTTATAGTTACATCCCTTTACGGCTAATTATGCACAGAATTCGAAGTCCACAGTGTGTCATTTATTGCACAATGAGTATATAGGCTTGCTTGAAGTATCCTTTTTTTGGGATGTGGATGGTTCGTTCTATGTCTGACTCTTGCGCTGCCGTCGTTTCTGTGTGACTTTGGGTTGCCTGTGCGATACAGTATTTGCTATTACTATTTTTCTTTAACTTTTTAGGACTTCAGACAGTTAAAACTAGTTGAGTCAGCCGTTTTACTGTTAAAACTAGGTCTATTGCTGAAAGGAGTTCTTTTAGCTTTTTTGACAGTTCGGACTATGGATGTTTATTTTCTTGTTAGGTCGTGTTGGGCACTGTGTCTTGTAATTGTGTTATGTGATGTTTTAAAGTTTTTTAGTGTTCGGCTAATTAAGTAGAGTGCTTTATTTTATATTGTTTTATTTCTACTAATGTATTTCGTTTGTTTTTCAATTGAAAATTTTTGTGTGTATTATGCTCGTATGTTTCTGCTGAGTGCAGACTTCCCACTCATGTAATTCACATTGATCTTCAATGACATTCAGTTCACGGTAAATCACTAATCTTATTCAGGCTTTCCTGTCGGATTGGATTTCTTGTTGTCCTTTTTACGCATAATTTGGATTTGAAATTCTTCTATTGTTCGTAAAAATGTTTATCTGCGGCAATAAGTTTGCATGAATGACAGTTGTTAACTTGATACTTTAACATTCAAGTAAAGTACAAAACCATTAAAAAACCATACGAGGATTGGTTTAAAATATATTTCAGTTTAATAAATGGCGTCGACGATCTCCTTTACTTTGTAGTTCAAGTGGGTAATGTCACGCAATACAGTGATTTTATAATGCTAATAGTTTTGCTATGATATACCGTAGTATGTTGTGCATATAAAATTAAACTTTCATATTATACAAGGAACTGTAATCGATCTTGAACGATGATATGTGTTAATTAAGCGCTATGTGGTGTTTTACTCATGAAACTAGGTCATTCAGCGCGTGGGCATTGAGCGTTTGGATTGCTGAAAGCATTTCATTGTAACATATGTTTACTGTCGTTATCTTTATTAAGTTCTAGGTGACTTTGATAAAATTATTCGCCATCAATACTGTCGTCATGGAACTTAAACCGCATAGCTTTATAAATGTATATAATGGTACGACTCGTATTGTGCTTGTACTGAAATAAGTTTGCCTATACACGAATGCTCAGAACATCTGACATTTGCCGTTTGTTTATTTCACATTGAATAATAAAAGATATTCCAGTACCTATACAAATTTGTTTTGCGTCTATCGTATACAAAACATATGTCAAACCTTTCTAAGAAAGACGTACGATTTGCTATAAATGGAAGCAAGATGAGTATATCTAGTTGGTTTTCTATAGTTTTTTTAATTGTCAATACATTCAATTTCATTAAGCATGACGTATCTGTAGAATAGCGCCATATATCAGGAAAAAACTTACACATAATGTTATTCATCTAGGAGTTGACAATGAATCAAATAAATGAATAACTGAATAGTGAATAATAACTATCAGACCCGCAATGGATTCTTAAAGAATATAACCGACGAATAACTTGATATATATAAATTACCCTCTTGGCATTTTCTGAGAAGATGCGATTATTTCACATGTATTATGTTTTATTTCCCGTCAAATGTTAAAGCCCGTATTCGTTATTTTAAATACAGACACATCTCGGGTTCAGTTTCTTTTAGAATAAATCTTGATTTTTATATAGTTATGTGTACTAACATTTGTATTCCATCGTAAATCGTACATATTTTTATTTGTATATAATTACTAGTACTTATCATGACGGACCAAATACCATTATTTACGTTTATTTATCATACATATATGGTTTTATTTCAAATTCAGTAGGCGGCCATAGGCCCACGTGAATCTACAAATAGTTCCAAAATGAACACATATCTAATTCTCAGCAGGAATCATTCGCTTTTAGAGATAATGGACATTGGTAACATGGGCTTTGTGTTTCAAGATGAAAGACATACTGCTGTTATCACATAGATTAGATGGTTAAATCTCTTATGGATACAAATGTATGATGTGTGGCTTACTGCGTCCTGGTATCCATTGACTAATTTGATAATTGACGTTGGTAATACAACACCTTCAGTCCATGTCTATAACGTTTAACCAACGTTAGGCCATTCCAAATCGTTTAGCGTCCGCGGACTGATACGTTTGGGCATCCTGAGAAGGAAAAAACATTTTTAGTGTTTAGCTCTTATTCATTGAGATTTGTAAAGAATGTGTGTCTCATATTAAATATTGACTCTAAATTCAAGCTCACTATTAGTTTTTGTTTCACAGAAAAACTTTTCAATTTTTTCATTAAGTCATTATGATTGACAATGCATGGAACGCTATATTTGTTAGCTATATAATGATGAGGATAGAAGTCCGTATGACTTGTTTTGTTTCAAATGCTTCGTTTTTTCTCTCAGGATAGCTAGAAAGGATTACGATCTTAGGGTGGACGCTCAACAAAAATACAATTTGGTATGGCCTAACTGCATCCTGGTGTCCATTGAATTGATTGATAACAGACGTCAGTAATACAACACCTTCAGTTCATGTCTATTAGGTTTAATCAACGTTATACCGGTTGACGAACATGGCTTAAATCAGTCGACGGACGTAGCTGATTGAATCGCCCATACATCGGTTCGCTTATATAGTTTATTTGAGTGGTGATAGCAAACACAAGTGGTTTGTTAAAAATAGATCCAGTGAACCTAATTTCGTTTTCACAGACTTTTATCAATTATTATAATTGTGAAAGGGAATACCATTTCAAACTCACCACAATATATTTGACCGGACCCATTTCACTTAAAAATAACAGAGGGCATTGCAGGATTAGAGATTGAAATGAAAATCACACATTATTTATTAATATGTATGCACCACTGGAATTAGGGAACACAATACCCATCCCCTGGTCTAGTGATCGTTATTTCTTTTTCACAGACTGTTATCAAGAAATACGGTTCTCGTGCAAGTGGTGCGCATACGCAATACAGAGTCATTTTAACAAATATTGCGGCTTTGTATTTGTACTCTAACTTATACATGAACTTCACAACGTAACTTTGAAGAAAATGAAACGATTCGAAATATCTTTGCTGGTTTAATTGAAATGGAACTGCATATCTATGTAGTTGTTATAGATGACTTTCAAATGCATATTTTGGGGGAGCTTTTTTTACACGTTTTTATTGCATTTAAAATTTGCACCGTTGGCTGGCGAACCGGCGTGCTTTCTCATGCGACACTCCCTTAGCAGTGCGTGTTATAGACTGACATCTGGCTTTAGTATCAGTTACAGTAAAAAGCTTTGTTATGTGCATTGTGTATCAAAAACAAGTGGTTCTGCTCTCCTGAATAGAAATCGTAATGCAAATGTCAATTACAGAGCGCACCCACACAAATTCATACTTGTGCAACGAGTAAGCAGTTGATAACGTCATGATCTTTTTTTAACAGCAGCCGCGATTTGCAGATGCATATACCTTTGTTATATCGTTAATGCATGTTTATTTTGTAAGTATTTTTTCGATGTGTCTTGCCATTAGGATAATGACAATTAAAACCAAGGCTAATACTAAAAATCAATATTGCCATCAAAAGTTCAGCTGTACAATTGTAGTACATTCAGTTGTATATGAGAATATTACCTATTTATACCTATTTTTATTCAGGCTTTTCTGTCCCTTTAAAGGCATACTTTGGATTTGAAATTATTCTATTGTTCGTCAAAAACGTTTATCTGCGGCAATAAGTTTGCATGAATGACAGTTGTTAACTTGATACTTTAACATTCAAGTAAAGTATAAAACCATTAAAAAAACCATACGAGGATTGGTTTGAAATATATTGCAGTTTAATAAATGGCGTCGACGGTCACCTTTACTTTGTAGTTCAAGAGGGTAATGCCATGCAATACAGTGATTTTATAATGCTAATGTTTTTGCTATGATAAACCGTAGTATGTTGTGCATATAAAATTAAACGTTCATATTATGCAAGGAACTGTAATCGATCTTGAATGATGATATGTGTTAATGAAGCGCTATGTGGTGTTTTACTGATGAAACTAGGTCATTCAGCGTGGGCATTGAGCCTTTGGATTGCTTAAAGTATTTCATTGTAACATATGTTTACTGTCGTTATCTTTATTAAGTTCTAGGTGACTTTGATGAAATTATTCGCCATCAATACTGTCGTCATGGAACTTACACCCCATAGCTTTATAAATGTATACAATGGTACGACTCGTATTGTGCATGTATTGCAATAAGGTTTGCCTATACACGAATGCTCAGAACATCTGACATTTGCCGTTTGTTTATTTCACATTGAATAATAAAAGATATTCCAGTACCTATACAAATTTGTTTTTCGTCTATCGTATACAAAACATATGTCAAACCTTTCTAAGAAAGACGTACGATTTGCTATAAATGGAAGCAAAATGAGTATATCTAGTCGGTTTTCTATAGTTTGTTTAATTGTCAATACATTCAAATTCATTACGAATGACGTATCTGTAGAATAGCGCCATCTATCAGGAAAAAACTTACACATAATGTTATTCATCTAGGAGTTGACAATGAATCTAATAAATGAATAACTGAATAATGAATAATAGCTATCAGACCGGCAATGGATTCTTAAAGAATATAACCGACGAATAACTTGATATATATGAATTACCCTCTTGGCATTTTCAGAGAAGATGTGATTATTTCACATGTATTATGTTTTATTTCCCGTCAAATATAAAAGCCCGTATTCGTTATTTTAAATACTGACACAGCTCGGGTTCAGTTTCATCTAGAATAGAAAATTTTTTATAAGTTAGGTATACTAAAATTTGTATTCCATCGAAAATCGTACATATTTTTAATTGTATATAATTACGTAGCATGACGGACCAAATACCATTATTTACGTGTATTTATCGTACATATATGGTTTTATTTCAAATTCAGTAGGCGGCCATAGACCCACGTAAATCTACAAATAGTTCCAAAATTAACAAATATCTAATTCTTAGCAGGTATTATTCTCTATTAGAGATAATGGACATTGGTAACATGGGCTTAGTGTTTCAAGATAAAAGACATACTGCTGTTATCACATAGATGAGATGGTTAAATATCTTATGGATATAAATGTTTTCAGTTATTTCATTAAGTCATTATGATTGACATTGCATGGAACACTATATTTGTTAGCTATATAATGATGAGGATAGAAGTCCGTATGACTTGTTTTGTTTCAAATGCTTCGTTTTTCCTCCCATGATAGCTAGATAGGTTTACGAACGTAGGGTGGACGCTAAACGAAAATACGATTTGGTATGGCCTAAGTGCGTCCTGGTGTCCATTGACTTGATAGATAACAGACGTTAGTAATACAAAACCTTCAGTTCATGTCTATAAGGTTTAATCAACGTTATACCGGTTTGACGAACATAGCTTAAATCAGTCGACGGGCGTAGCTTATTGAATCAGGTTTATATCGGTTGGCTTATGTAGCTTATTGAGTCAGCCTCATGTAGCTTATTTGTGTTGTGATTGCAAATATAAGTGGTTTGTTAAAAATAGAACAACAACTGGATGTAGATAGTAGCATCGCAAACATGGGTGCTGTTATCACGAATATTATTATACACAGTTGACCATTGCATCACACGTGATAAGCAAGAACAATTGTTCTAACATAGCACGTGCGATTTGCCTTCTTTGCGTATATTGAGCTTACCATTTTTTATTACCGCGATAAAACATAGCTGATTGATGACGTCACGTTTGACGTCATATACTATGGCAAATGACGTAACGGGGACGGGAACGTTCCTAGGAAAAAAGTAGTTTGACGTCAACTTGTCTTGTTGTGCTATAAATGGCAAAGCATTGGCTACAAACATATCTGTACATCACATGATCAGTATAAGTTTTCCTTCTATACCAGAACAATAAGCCAGTGGAAAATGTTGATATTGATGTTGCCCGTACTCGCACACCAAGCAGACACAGTTGATGTTTTTAAAGCCATTGTCACTGTGCCTGTCTTGGTTTCCACATTCACGTACTAAACTGCAACCATTGTACAAAGTTTTAATCTTAATATTTGATAATAAAATCAATCTTTTAATTTGCACATGTATTATATAAATCATTATTTCTGTGTATTATGCACTTGTATTCCAAATTGTTTTAAACCTAGTGCCTACACATAATCTTCAGAGCTTTGAAGGAGTGTAGTTCATTTAAGAAGAAACAGAGAAGAATATTCACGCTTAACTGCTCCTGGATGTTCCTTCCTTCCCGACTATCTGGCAGATGTATTTCCACATTTTGTACATCGGATCTATTAATAATTTGTTTTTCCCATGTGTTCTTGTCATAATAAAACATAATAAAAAAGAGCATTTGATAGATTGCATCCTTCACTTGGAGCATTTTAATAATCATAAAGTGCCAATTAATCTAATGAATCAATGTTCGGATAAATTGCTAAATTACATCAGATCAGATTTTGTATTGAAAATAAAATTAATTTTGTAAACAATAAAATACATTTATAACTCCAACGCGATAAATTGCAGTACAAAAACAAACACAATATTGCCTATATTTTTGTTATGGATTAAAATCAAGGACCGTAACGCTTACCATTGAAAGCATTCAAACATTTGGCACAACATATAAAGTTTTCATGCTCTTAAATATTCAGAAACGATAAATATAGCGGATTTTGTGTTTGTTTTTGTATTGCAATTTATCGCGCTAGAGTTATAGTAAGACTGTTTGTATTCAAACAGATTAAAAATATCAACGAATTGAATTACATTTCTTCGTACCTCTCGGTGTATGCAATAGAGATGGTCCACAATGGACTAAAATAGAAGCGGATTTGGCTCAGTGGAAACGCACTGGACTGTCAATCCAGAGGTCGTGGGTTCAATCCCTGGCGTCGGAACCAATATACAGTCGGCTGAGCGGACGAATATCTGGAAGTTGACTCAAAAACCTATATAAGCGGGTTTAACTCAGTGGTAACGCACTGTACTGTCAACCCAGAGGTCGTGGGTTCAATCCCTGGCGTCGAAACTTGACATTTTCTGAAATATTTTTAATATTTCCCGCTATTTATGACTGTGTGTAATGCAAAGTATCTGTGTAAAAGTGCCAGGAAGCTGTGTTTCGGTGCTATACACCGGGCACATTAAAGAACCAGGCATTCGAAGTAAGAGCTAGGTGCACATCTGCAGCGCCGGAATGCCTATATCTAATGTCTCTATCTCCCTTTAGGAGCTTTCTCAAAGTCTGTCCCTCTGTTTAGATCATAATGTATCTGCATTGGTAGTGGATGCACCCTTGGCCTTGTGGCTGCAACGCTATAATGTAAAGTACCTTTAAACGTATGTTCGCATGAAAAAGGCGCCATACAAATCTGGTATATTCTCTTTGTATTTGCAATAAACGCTAACCAAATGGAGTAACACACACACATATATATACATGTATATCTATCTATCTTCCATTAACCCTAAACCCCTTACGGGGACGTAGACATTTGTCTAGGCAGACTTAAAATCAAGAGAAAGAGGTGTGATACAAGGATTCCGGGTTTGTTTCGAATATACTCATTGGTTCTTGAACCAGTTTCGCCTCTAGTTAGGTGAGAAACACTGAAAAGCATTACATAAATGACCAAGTGCGCAGGGCGTGATTCGAACCAGGGACCTCTCTATCAGTAGTCAAGCGCGTTACCAATAGACCATTGTGTCACCTAAGTGTCATTATATACATGTATATCTATCTATTCATTCCCTATCAAATAGTTTCCGTAAATCTCAAAATAAAAAAACTATGGTCTCAGTTTCCGCACATAAATGCACGACTATAAGGAGAAATACTTTTTGAACGCCTTGTATTTGTTGTATTTGTTATATTTTTGATGAATAAAACATAGGATAAATAAAGTAATTACGTTCTTTGTTCAAACTGAATGCAGAACACGTCTGGAGACGTACATCAGTTATAGATGTGTAAAATAAAAATATCAGACGCATTAATGTCGCAATTCATACCGTCATTTACATACATATCAGAATTTGCAAGTAATTCGGCTGCCGTCAAATTCCCCTCTCTCAAAAACAGATATGTTTTGTGTGTCTTGGCGCATGTTATCTAAGATGTATACCACCAAGTTGCTTATTTTCGTTTGCATAATGGTGTAGGTAAATTGCATCAGTCCAATTTTGAAGCATGCTAGCCGTATATCTTCCACGAAAACTGTGATAGATGCAATGTTATTTATCAATATGTTATTGCGTGCAATCATAATTGAACAGTCGGCTGTTTCGTGATATGTCCCGCGTTCAAGGTCCAACATATGTTGCTTGCAATTAAACTAAGTCTGCGTCAAACAGGAACATGTTTTACGTGTGTCCATAAGACTTGTGCTTATAATATGTAATTGTTTCTTTAAATGCGTTTCTTTATGTGTGTTTCTATAATGCATTTCTTTGTGTGTTTCTTTTTATGTGTTACTTTTTGTGTGTTGCTTTTATGCGTTTCATTTTGTGTGTTTCTTTTTATGCGTTTCATTTTGTGTGTTTCTTTTTATGCGTTTCTTTTTGTGTGTTTCTTTTTATGCGTTTCTTTTTGTGTGTTGCTGTTTATGCGTTTCTTTTCGTGTGTTGCTTTTTATGTGTTTCTTTTTATGCGTTTCTTTTTATGTTTCTTTTTATGCGTTTCTTTTTGTGTGTTTCTTTTTGTGTATTTCTTTTTATGCGTTTCTTTTTGTGTGTTGCCTTTTATGCGTTTCTTTTTATGTGTTTCATTTTATGCGTTTCTTTTTGTGTGTTGCCTTTTATGCGTTTCTTTTTGTGTGTTACTTTTAATGCGTTTCTTTTTGTGTGTTTCTTTATATGCCTTTTTAGTGTGTTGCTTTTTATGCGTTTCTTTTTGTGTCTTTGCCTTTTTTACGTTTCTTTTTACGCGTTTCTGTTTTTTATGTGTTTCTTTCGTAATTTATTGTTTCTTTTGTTTTTTGCCTTCCCGTTCCGATGTGTTTATTTAGTATTCTCTTATATGTACGAATGAAAAAAGATTATATTAAGTCAGACAGGGAAGGCAGCACTCAACTTAACCAGCCGAGCACAGAAAACATTAAAAACACACAAAGCACAATGCACAACTAAACAAGCGCAGAACCGCCCAAGTCCAAGCTGTCGAAAAGTATAATAAATTATAATTAGCTGTATGACCCAGTAGACAAGATACAGCAACCAAAAGGCGGAATGCCTACGCTGAATGACCTAGTTACAACAGTAAAACTGCTGAACTGCATAGTTATAGCAGCCTTTAGTCTCAAAAGTTAAATAACAGTATTAAAACGTTGAAAGGCCCGTATAGTCGGATGAATGTATATGTACGAATGAAGACACATGTGTAACATAATGTCGTAGTTATTTGTACGTAGGGCGCTACATGTATGTATAAAAGACCGACACTAAACCACAAAAGTCAGCAGACAATAATTACAAATCACTGGAAGCTTTGTACTGTTTTAATTTACTAGAATAGCACGATATGCTTACATTTGTTACATGAAAGCTTTTGTTATATACACTCCTCAAAAAAATTTAAGGACCACAAAATGCAAGGGTTAATATTCAATCACTGAAATAACTAACAACTAAACAATAATTGATATCAAATGTTCAATATGTCATATTGACAAATGTAAACGAGGATAATGGCAAATGACAGTAGTAAACACGTGCTAGGTCAAGAAGTGATGTCGCTACCAAAATGTCAACGTTCGCATAGTGGTGGGTGGGTATTATGTTTTTCAATCAGTGTCGAAACACATAAAATGCAATGCCATAACTAACGCCAATACCACAGATGACCCGTTCGAGCTTCCACAAGAACCACACACCTCAGTTTTAAGTTGCTAATCAACGTTCTGATTGCATGACTAGGGTTTTTGGGGCACTCCTCTATGAGTGCACGTGTCAGTTCCCACTGGGTCTGTGGTTTGACAAGTCGTGCACCTAACCGTCACCGGAGTTTGTCGCATACATGCTCTATCGGATTCATGTCAGGAGACCGAGCAGGCTAGTCCAAATGCACTATACGCTCGCGTTTGAAGTACTCTGGGACCACACGGGCCCTGTCCGACCGGGTGTTAAAGTCCACTAGCACAAAGTATTGACCTCTAGCATCACCGTAGGCCGTACACATTAATTTTCATTAATCATCGTGGTAGGTAACATCCACTGATCTTCACCGTTTGAATGACGCAAGGGTCTGTAGATTCACCATAGACCCTGCCACAAACTAGCACCTGTGAATCATCAAACATGTCGTGTTCATGGATATAAAATTGCATACATATTTCGTTTTTCTTTTGCCACACACTTGTTTTGCCACCATTAAAGTCTACACATAACATTGATTCCTCTAAGAGCAGAACAGACCGGAGTCTGGTTAACGGAATGTTTCGGGGTTCCAGAGAAAATGTCAAGGAAAACATCATGTGTTCTGGGGTCAGTGGTGGACGGAAAGCAGGAATGCGAGCATGCTTATTGGCAGCATGAAGTCTGTTTCTAAGAGCTCATTCACAGTTGCGAACCTTAGGTGCATGCCAGAAGTAAGAAGTCGACGTTTTCGCGGATTCGAACCGCCCACGTTTGGCAATGTTGACAATATAAAGGTCATTACAATCCGTCCGATACCAAGTATCCAGGTACCTATACCCGGCAGGACCGACCACGGTATGACTGACGTTACACTGACGTCCAACGTGACGTTAAATGTGTCCCACCAATAGTATTTCATTAATTTGTTCCACGTTACCAACTGGTAAATGTCTCCTCATGTGCGTTTATGCCGTATACTCACTATAAAAGCACAAAATTACCCGAACTTAACCCGAAAATGAATTGAACGAGTAACGTTAAAAAACTGACAGTTACAATGAATAGACAGGAACACAGCGTTTTGCAGCGATACTCGCTCAAAAGCAAAATCCACAGTTTATCCGTGTAATTACGCAATATATAGTGTGTTTTACATTTTCCCAATACTTTAAACATACTAAATTCGGAATAGATAAAATATCAACATCTGAATAATTGCAAAAACATAGGTTTGAAATAGTGGTCCTTAAATTTTTTTGCGGAGTGTAATTAGTAGATATTAAACCTTACAACGAAATAGAGTCTATATGTCTGTTTAACGGTGTACAGTGAATGGTATCTAGAGAGTTAATTTCCTTGTTAGAACTGTGTGTCTCGTCAGCTAGCATGAAATAAGAATACTTATTAGACGATGTTCAGATTACTACAACAAAACCCTTATAATTATGTATACTCGTAAAACATATTTTTCAGTAGCTTTAAACTGAAACGTGCGCTTCTACGAGTATATGTTCTTAAATAATGGTTTACCTATACAAAATTGAACGGATCTGAAACATCTGCCCTTTATGTTTTTCTATAAGTAACGAGAGATCTCTCGATGGTGTACAATAATTATGTACGAGTATATCGTCACGATTTTCTTATAAGGTGTACATTTTTTGTACGTACACAAGAAGCATAATAATGTCTAACCTTTCTTAGACAAACGAATGGGTTGGTTTCTAAGGATATATCGAAGGAATAAATATATCTGTGATTTGTTTTGTATCATAAGCAAGCGTCTCCATAGCATGTCATTACGTATCACTTGTACGTAGAACACTTGTCATTAATCAAGTATATATACTTAAACCATTGTTATGACGACACGCTATTGTTCCCATCGTCCAATATATTTAATATTGGACGGCTATCAATGGCTTACTGTCCAATATGTTTACTCAACTGTCCAATATTACTACACAAAAATATTGGACTGCTACAATAAACCAAAAGAAAACACGGAAATACCAATCAATGACTACTGTTTTTAATAAAGATGCATGATAAATACATATTGATCAAATATATTAAATAACTACATGTTACATCATATTGATAGTCCATCAGCACTCATATTAGTCTATTGTTTAGAATTGCACGCGAAACGAGACACCATTTCCCTGACATTTTACTTCAATTTTGGGTTCGTATAAAGCACCATGTTGGAATTAATCCTGTACATCGGGGAGTTTGTTGTAACGGACGTGCTGTACACATAACTGGATCATGTAATTTGTCTTTAGTCGAAGATAGAAACCCTGCAAACAATCTCCGTTCGTTTATCTGGAATGAAAACAACAACAATCTTTGTAAACATGAAAATCGCAAAGAGACATGTAAACATGACAAGGGGGGGGGGGGCTACAGGACATATGTATAACGGTGGAAGCTAAACGATCAATGGCTACCATGGGCGACTAGAGGATTCATGGCTACCAGGGCCGGTTAGAAGAGTCATGGCTACCATGGGCGACTAGATGATTCATGGCTACCATTGGTGGAGGAGGATTCATGGCTACCGTGGGTGGAGGAGGATTAATGGCTACCATGGGCGAAGGGGGATTTATGGCTTCCATGGGCGGATGGAGGATTCATGGCTACCATGGGCGAAAGGAGGAATCATGGCTACCATGGGCGGAGGGAGTATTCATGGATACCATGGGCGACTAGAGGACTCATGGCTACCATAGGCGACTAGAGGATGTATTGCTACCATGGGAGACTAGAGGATTCATAGCTACCAGGGGTGGATAGATAATTCATGGCTACCATAGACGACTAGAGGATTCATGGCTACCATGGGCGGAGAGAGGATTTATTGCTACCAGGGGTTGATTGTGGATTTATGGCTATCAGGGGCGAATACGTGATTCATGGCTACCATGGGCGGATAGAGGGTTCATGGCTACCAGGTGCTGATAGTGGATTCATGGCTACCAGGGGCAGGTAGAGGATTGATGGCTACCATCAGACCATGGGTGGATAGAGGGTCCGTGGCTATCAGAGGTGACTAGAGGATTCATGGCTACCAGGGGCGGGTAGTGGATTACTGGCTACTAGGGTCGACTAGAGGATTCACGGCTACCTTTGGGCGGCTACGTGATACATACATAACACGGATAGATGCAGCTTCTATTTGAAATTTTAAAAGTTAAACAACGGACTTGATGGCAATTATTTATGAAGTAAAATTACAGTTGAAGAACTGATTTAATATCAATTATTTAAGGTAACTTGGGTAGCTGAAATTGAACCCATCAGTGTATAACCATATCAGGAAATATCAAGTCGGCATCAGGTTTTTTAATAAAAACCATTATGCTACATTGAAAGTATACATATATGTAAAGGATATTCACATCAAAAAATGAAAAAATATTTTATAAAAGGTGTTTTATTTCCAATTGAATATGGTCAATTTTTGTGTCAAAATGCTGTAAAATGTACTCACTCAATTTCAGTATAAATCACATTGTTGTGTTCTCCAATCTATTATCCAGGTGATCGACTATAGAATAAAAGTATATCAATTATATTTTTTCCATAAATCACTGAATATTAAACCATGTATAACTTAAAATTCTGTTTTGTATTTAACATTTGTTGAAGGAATTTGTGTAGAAACTTTCTATTCATGGGATTAGTTGCAATCAAAACAATTCATTGCCAAACCCATTGATTTTCAACGGTCATCCTTTTGTACCCTTTGTTAGCTGAATCAACAGATACACACACTTTACACTTCAAAATAATCAGCTGTGTGTAAATGAAATTTGTCAATTCTAGTAATAAAGTGGTCAAACGATTTTATACAATGTGTGGATATCATTAATATAATTTATTAGGGAAATAGTCGAGCACCTGGATAAAAGATTGGAAAACACAACAATGTGATTTATATTAAATTTGAGTAAGTACATTTTACAGCATTTTGACACAAAAAATGACAATTTTCAATTGTAAATAAAACATCTTTCATAAAATATTTTTCATTTCTTGATATGAATATCCTTTACACATATGTATACTTTCAATTTAGCATAATGGTTTTTATTAAAAAACCTGATGGCGACTTGAAAAAATATATTATTTTCTGATATGGTTATACACTGATGGGTTCAATTTCAGCTACCCAATTTACCTTAAGCCGAATGAAAAATATCACCTCCCTTTAACTTGCTCTGATGGTTGAAGTAATCCAAAGTCACCTAAATATTGTTTTAGCGTTACATTAACATCACGGTTGGACGCCTATTTTTTCACTTATATTTCACCATTCACAATGTCAGCATTTTAATCCCATTTAAATTTGAATTTTCACATATTGCATATTATTTTGAATGACAAAAATTTCACTTCCAATGTATAAAGACGCCATTTGTGTGAGACAGTTTAGGCGGGTAAATTGAACACCTACACGGCTAGTAAAATCTAGTCATGATTTCAACACAGTGTGTGTAAATTCATTGTTGTTGGATTAGTTCGTGAGAACATATTTTCACGTGTCCATTTAATCTGTTAATGGATTGACAAACATGAGGTTAGGCAAGGGATCATTTTGTTGCATTTAAAAGAAGGAATGATGTTGGTTTTGTCTTTTCAGTTCCATAACTATCTATATTTTTGCAGACAACTACTGTATAAGTAACTATTTGTTTGCAACAAAGCGAGTATTAACAATATTCAGTTTGTAAACAATGGTTTAAGTAAGATATACGACTCAAACTGTCAATTATGAAATATATTGAACTATCTTCGGCGCTGGCGCGCCTCAGATAGTCCAATATTTTTCATAATGGACAGTTTTCGTCGTATATCTATTACTTAGGAAATAGATCGCTGTTGAGTGATTAATAACTACGCATATGAACGACAAACCGTTATCTATTCACCGGTATATCACGCAAAACTGCGATCTATTTGCATTCTAACACGTGTAATTTGTACAAATTTAAACGGACTATTTTGTTTGCGAAGTTGGTGGGTCATTTATCATGTTGTTATAGACAACTTCCGCTGTTCAAAAAATCGTGACGTCCGCCCCTGGATTTTTAAGCTTTACTATTATCTTTATTTGTCGCCAAACTGATGCTTATTTAACGCCAACGTCCAATTACGTATTTAACGTTTACGCAGACACGCAAATAGAAGTGTAATGCCTCGCCAGTTTCCACACACCGAAGATCCCCCTTTCTTCGGAAGAATAATGATAGTTAATGGTACACCTGACGCCAAATCAGAATCCCATTATAATTGGTTTAGTTGACTGGTTAATTATGCATGATACTATCATACACAATTGTACTTAAAATAGTTCACAAGTTAACACTGATGAATCGCAATATTACACTTTGTAGGTTTCATTGAACACGATAGTAAAGATATATCAAATATAGAGCTGATGACAGAAGAATGTAATTCTAATAACCTTGGCCAGTAATCCGATTACATGGTGCATACTGATAGTAATAACTAGCTTATTTTACTTTCAATTAGGCATAGGTCGAGAGGTCAATTTATACGTAATGGCTTATTAATGCACGTCAGTATTTCCTTATTGTTCGCACATCATTAAACAATGGAAATTATATCATTTACTAATATCCATAAGTTGATTTATAAAAGCTAAAAACTAAAGTAAATTAAGTAATAAATAAAGAACTAGCATAGAAGAAACATGTAAGATTCTTACGCCCTTGCGAATTTATCAATTGGTAACGATGTCAAATTCTCAGCATGTGTCATAGACTTCAAGTAATAAAGTACATTGATCACAGAGACTTAAAGTTTCAAGATGATTGGTATACCGCTGTTATATCATTGACGAGCGGGTTATATCGTAGTAAGCCATTGTATGAATATAGATATACCGCTGTTATATCATTGGCGAGCGGGTTATATCGTAGTAAGCCATTGTATGAATATAGATACACCACTGTTATATCATTGGCGAACGGGTTATATCGTAGTACGCCATTGTATGAATATAGATATACCACTGTTATATCATTGACGAGCGGGTTATATCGTAGTAAGCCATTGTATGAATATAGATACACCACTGTTATATCATAGACGAGTCGACTAAATTGCAATAAGCCGTTGTGTGAATAAAGGTATATAGTGTTCATCTTACTATTTTATGGTGCCCATTGGCCTGGTTATTAAATGTCGTTCATGTTACAATGATTTCAACTGCGACGTCAATACAGCTCTAAACAGAACGACAAATGTAATTTATATTATTAGCGTCACGTCAACGATGCCATATTTGTACACCTAGGCAAATTTACTAATTGGCACCGATGTCTATTTCTCAGCATGTATCATAGACTTAAAGTGATAATGGTCATTGATCACAGAGATATTTTCAAAATGATTGGTATACCGCTGTTGTATCATAGACGAGTCGGTAACATCACTGTAAGCCATTCTATAGTATAGATAAAGATATACAGTGTGCGTTTTACTTCTTATGACTAATGTAATTTATATTATTAGCGTTGCATCGGTAGGTTTACGTAGCTTAATATGTTTTACATTTTTTAATATCATACTGAATGTAACTGACAACTTGGTTAAGATATTAAAATGTTGAAACATTTGTATAATATTACAACTGATAGATACTGAGTGTAACTGACAACTTGGTTAGACTATTAGAATGTTGAAACATGTGTATAATATTACAACTGATATATAATGAATGTAACTGACGCCTTGGTCAGGATATAAGAATGTTACTAATCCTCTCCTTGTCAGTGGGACATAAGGCGTCAACAATGTGCAGCCATCATCAGTGGTATTTCGCTTTTTTGTATTTGGCTTGTCCCGAGGAATATCCCATGTTCGCTATGTCTAATGTAATCGTTTTTCTCCATATTGTTCTTGGTCAACCGGAACCTCTTTTTCGTCTGTCCGATTGCGTCTAATGTAGAGCAATTGTTTGGGATTTTCTTTTGCTCTATTGTTATTACTTGTCTTAACCATCCAAGCGTCATGTTTTATTTCAATTCCCATATGTCTACTATATAATTCAAGTCCGGAATCTAAGGTCCAAACCTGACCAGAACATGCTTACATATGTGTAGTTGATAAAATACTTCTTTTCATTCAAATACATAGAACATAGCATTTAGTCTGACACTAGCTGAATGAAATTTCCAATAATTTAGTTTTACATCCACGTTAATTACCAAGATCTGCATATAAGTCAACAAGTACATATATCTGACTGGTCCAATACTTCAGACTAAGATATCTTAATTCGTCTGTATAGATTGATCCCGACACCTTGTAATACTAATTACACGACAAACGGCACTATTGGCAATATGTAATACTAAAAAATTAACACTCAGTCGGATCTTAACTAAGTGAAATAAATAAAAAATATATACTGACATCTGTAGCGTGTAGTTTTAATAAGTTTTACATCCACATTAATTACCATGATTTGCATATATGTCAACAAGTTGACTGGTCCATTACTTAAGACTACGATATCTTAACTCGTCTGTAAGGATTGGTCCCAACACCATTTATTACTAATTATACGATAAAAATCACTACTGACACTGCCGGAAATTAATTAAGTTATCAATGTTATTCACACTACTGAATGTACTGTGTGTAATTGGGGTCACCAGATATAAATATTGGATTGATATCGTTTATTTACGGCGTCAAGTACATGTGCATTGTAACTAGTATTTTGTACGGACGGATACAAAGGACGAGTTTCACACTTGCATATGTTGTACATATACATACTTCTATGTAGAACGTTGCTTATGTAATAATTATGTTAGTTTAGCATGGCGTTTGAGAAACGACCCGGATCATCATGTAAAGAGCTAACATTATATTTTGCTAAACATGAAATCTTTTCAACGGATTAGTCCGCCGATTAGTAGGAACATTCGATACGCATGCTTTTAAAATCTTTCAAAAGGCGTAGTATCGATATCATAACTATATGACAGATATATAGTAACATGTAATTTTTTACTAATGTCATATCCAACTATTTCAAAACTCGTCAATCTTTTTCAAACCTCTCTAGAGGTGATAGTCAGTATTGATTGTAGCAAATATTCCATAAATATATCCAGTAATTTAATGTCATAACACCTGCCACAGTCTCTTAAACACTTCACCCAGACACAAAACCCAAAACAGACACAAAAATATTGCACAATGGTTAAATATCATCTTCAGACATTTGTGTGTTTTGTCATATTACTGGATACGTTAATGGACAGGTTGTTGATGATGTTACATTAGGACAGTGTGTTAAATAACCAGACAGCGGCTTCTCGGTCAATCCGTTTTGCAAGACCTTATTATGTTTGTACTTGTATAGCACGGAGAATTTGACATGATCCTGACTTTGATGCATGAATATATATCAATGTTCTGGCGTTGAATATATACATTAAATATTATATGCATTAAATCTACCAAAATTCAGTTCTTTCCCGTATACACAACCGTCTTCCTTCAATCAGCCGATTCGACTTCAAATCACGTGACAATGAAGAGTAGCTAAATACCAAAAGTAAGTAAAAGCACAAAAATAGACTAAAGAGCAAAACGAGCGAAGGACTGATAAGAAAATAAAACACCTGGTTGCACAATGTTGTTGTTGTTTGCCTTCGACTGAGAAAGTTGTGCATGGCCATTCGTTTTTTGTCCTGCGAAATTAGTTAATGACCTCCGACGATGAGCAATGAATATGTCATTAATATATGATTTACTTTGGGATTACTATGAATGTATATCTAAACCATGCATGGTTATTTAACACGAATCATTGTCAATGTGTGACGACCCGAATGGATTTATACATTAAGAGTTTTTTCCACTTAAATTGGTTTGAGAACGATCTAAAGCACTTTCGATGGTCCCCCAACGGAACTATGTTTTGCAAGTGGTTTATTGTTTTAATTCAGTCAGGACAAGCAATGAAACACCAATCATCACATCTTTTTAAGTAAAAGTCGGATCCTGCTTTAAGCACTATTGGATGTTAAATCCAGTTCTATGTACAACTTCCACTAACCACAGACCACATTCAAAGCGGTTTAATTTTCTAGATTTCAGAGTTTCACAGACAATTTTTAAATACTTATGTAAAGTTGTATGTTGTAACCGAATGTTGGTTGTTGGTAAAAATGATAATCGAAAGTCGGACAGTAAGGGCAGGAATCAAATTAACCAGCCGAGCACAGACAACATTAAAACAACACATACCACACTTACACATAGCCGAACAAGATATTGACCCGCCCAAGTCCCAGCTGTTAAAAAGCTGAATGACCTAGTTTTAGCAATACGCAAGACGTGATAAACTGTTGCTGTCAGGAATTGCCATGATGGAAACATCTATCCAATCGCAGAATGTAAGCAATATATCAGTTTGCTATGCATATTGGAAAATACTATGGGACATAAGTAGCATACATATTAAAATAAAGACGACTACTTAAACATTATATACGACTTACATTCTGACAGCTTAAACTTCTAGTAAGTTATTCATACATTTTACTGTTGGAACTAGGTAATTAAGCTTGTGCATTCAGCTTTTTGATTGCTGAAACCGTTTCATTCAGAATTGGACATCTTGGGCATGGGAAGATCATTACTTGTTTAGTTGGGCATTGTGCCATGTATGTGATTTATGTTTTCTGTGCTCGGCTGGTTCAGGTGGGCATTGTGCCTTGTGTGTGTTTTTGTATGTTTTCTGTGCTCGGTTGTTTAAGCCGAGTGCTGTCTTCCCTGTCCGACTTAATATTATCGTTTTCAATACAAACTAGCCTGCATTTTTTTTTATCTTTTTCTATTGTTTTATATGGTACAGGGCCAAACTATTGAAACATAAAAACAAAATTGGCGAAATATTGATATTGCGTGTACAACATTTGGATAACAAATGCGAAGTATTAACAATACATAAAGCAAGTTAAGAACATTTAGGTATAAAATATATCAGCTGCATTTTCGCAACTTCTAATGTCACCGTCCTCCTCTGTGTCGTTCTTGGTCAACCAGTACCTCTTTTGCTTCAGTCAGGTTGTGTCCTATGTAGAGCAATGGTGGGGATTATGTAATTGGTCTATTCTTATAGCATATCCTAGCCATACAAGCGTATTTGTTTTATTTCAATTCCGATATGTCTTCTGTATTACTTAAGCCCAGACATACTAATAAAAACCTAATCAGTATCTGCTTCGACGGCCCTGTAGTTGATATTATAATACTCTATTCCTCTCAAATGCACAGAACATTGCACTCAGTCTGAGCTCAGCTGAATGAAATGTCCAATAATATATACTGACTGATGCAGCGTGTAGTTTTCATTAGTTTTAAATCAACATTTATTACCAAGATTTGCATATATGTCAACAAGTACATATATCTGACTGGTCCAATACTACAGACTACGATACCTTAATACGTCTCCATAGATCTGTCCCGACAGCATTTATTACTAATTATACGATAAATATCACTACTAACACTGCCGGAAATTAATTTAGTAATCAATATTATTCACACTACTGAACGTACTGTGTATAATTGGGGTCATTAGATGAAAATATTGGATTGATATCGTTTATATACGGCGTCAAGTACATGTACATTGTAACTAGTATTTTAGTGAAGTACAGCTTCGCCGTTTTTGGACAGATACAACGGACGAGTGTCACACTTGCATATGTTGTGCACGTCCATACTTCCATTTAAAACATTGCTTATGTAAACATTATGTAAATGGAGCATGGGTGACATCATGCAATTAGCTTAAATGCTATTTGGCTAAACATGACATCTTTCCAACGGATCAGTCCGCCGATTACTAGGAACATTCAATACGCATGCAGTTAAATGTTTTAAAATGCGTAGTATCGATATCATAACTATATGACAGATTCATAGTAACATGTAATTTTTTACTAATGTCATATCCATTATTTCATAACTCGTCAATCTTTTTCAAACCCCTCTAGAGGTGATAGTCAGTATTGATTGTAGCAAATATTCCATAAATATATCCAGTAATTTGATGTCATAACACCTGCCACAGTCTCTTAAACACTTCACCAAGACACAAAACCCAAAACAGACACAAAAATATTTCACAATGGTTAAATATCATCTTCAGACATTTGTGTGTTTTGTCATATTACTGGATACGTTAATGGACAGGCTGATGGTGATGTTACACATAAGACAGTGTGTTAAATAACCAGATAGCGGCTTTTCGGTCAATCCGCTTTGCAAGACCTTATTATGTTTTTACTTGTATAGCACGGAGAATTTGATATGATCCTGACTTTGATGCATGAATATATATCAAGGTTCTGGCGTTGAATATATACATGTCCGCGAACAAATCGTGCAATATCGGTCCTTTAGATTTGTGTTGGCAATACATCTCGAGCGTCTTCATGATACTCCCCGCTTATGAAAAGATATAACCAGGTTTATGAATATAGACAACGAATCAGCTGTGAAATTATGCTTATAGTAGGTCGAGAGTCGTGTCAAATTCTCTTGACTATAATATGTTCAACAAGTGCATATACATACTTGTAGCAGGGGACCTTCCTTCAAATTTTGCCAAACCATTCTGTGACAGAGATAATCGAGTTTTAAATATTTTGTTATGTATGTATTTTCACTTTATTATTTTCTTACAAAATAATAACTGAACAAAATGTTCTTTACTAGAGTAATTTTCGCAGATCATTTTCATGTTACTGTTCATTTTGTCCTTCTTTGGGCTTCATTGTATCAGCGCAGAGCTATTTTCGATTGCATTGGTAATTTTAGAAAAAAAATGATATAATTGATAACCATCCAGTATGAACAACTTGCCTCTGGTTCGGTGAGTCTTTGAAGACCGTGTCGCACTCTGCTTCAAACTACGTCATTTCATTTTCGCTACTCTAAATCCTGAAAATATTACAACAATTATCCTTCGGACACTTTTCATTGGAAGGGAATATTAGTTATGTCTAACTAATCAATCTTTAATGTGTGAACCCTTAATCGAGTATAGTTTCATATTACAAATATAGTTAATATACTATTATACCCAGGTCTAGCTCAGTGTGGTGTGTATAATAAGTCATTGTTCTAAAATACTGGTATGCAATATTGTGATGGCATTTAATGTAGAAAAGAATCTGTACACAGTACAACGATAAATACTTTAACCTTTAATCCAATGAAGAATGAATGCGTCATGCAATAGACACAAATAAGTTGCAGGAAGAATTACATATAAAATTCGTGCAATAACATTCTGTCACAACACAGTTCACCATAAATTCAAGTGCATGGCTACAGTCCTTTACATTAACACTTACAGGTAATGATGACTTACAGAATGCACATACATATCAATAATAAAATACACGAATATTAAGAGTACACTGTACAAGACATCAGACATATAACTTACCGGTCTAATGGATTAAACACTTCAACACTCCCAATCTCACGTGACCAATCCACCAAGTGCACTAATATTCCTATAAAGTAAAAAGGTGCAAATACAGAGACAGTCAGTGATATCAATAATAAGTTTAACCCCAGACACTGGTTTTCGTTAATCAAAAGTTAGTTAAGTTCAGTAGGTTTTCATCTAAGCCGTCATTTTACTCAAAAACGCGGGGTTCGAACCTCAACACAAACATACAGAAAATAACCGTATTTCAACGCAATTCCAGAAAGACAACTGCAGTACATTAAAGGGAAACATGATTAAATACTTCAAAAACCTATACCAACCAACATAAACATCATACCTGCATTAAATCTACCAACATTCAGTTGTTTCCCGAATACACAACCGTCTTCCTTCAATCCGCTGATTCGATTTCAAATCACGTGACAATGAAGAGTAGCTAAATACTAAAAGTAAGTAAAAGCACAAACATAGACTAAAGAGCAAAACGAGGCAAAGGACTAACAAGACAATAAAACACCTGGTTGCACAATGTTGTTGTTGTTGTTAGCCTATGTTTAACAAGTGGTTTATCATTTTAAGTCAGTCAGGACAAGCAATGAAACACCATTCATCACCTCTTTTTAAAAAAAAGTCAGATCCTGCTTTAAGCACTATTGGATGTTAAATCCAGTTCTATGTACAACTTCTGCTAACCATAGACCACATTCAAAGCGGTTTAATTTTCTAGATTTCCGAGTTTCACAGACAATATTTTAAAATACTTATGTAAAGTTGTATGTTGTAACCGAATGTTGGTTGTTTGTAAAAAAATAATAATCGAAAGTCGGACAGTAAAGGCAGGAATCAAATTAACCAGCCGAGCACAGAAAACATTAAAACAACACATACCAAAATTACACATAGCCGAACAAGATATTGACCCGCCCAAGTCCCAGCTGTTAAAAAGCTGAATGACCTAGTTTTAGCAATACGAAAGACGTGATAAACTGTTGCTGTTAGGAATTGCCATGATGGTAACATCTATCAAATCGCAGAATGTAAGCTGATGGTCTTCAAAAGAAATAAAATAGAAATACATCAGTGTGCTATGCATATTGGAAAATACTATGGGACATAAGTAGCATACATATTAAAATAAAGACGACTATTTAAACATTATATACGACTTACCTTCTGACAGCTTAAACTACTAGTGGGTATTTGATCCATTTTACTGTTGGAACTAGGGCATTCAGCTTTTTGATTGCTGAAACTGTTTCATTCAAAATTTTGACAGCTTTGGCATGGGAGGATCATTACTTGTTTAGTTGGGCATTGTGCCTTGTATGTGATTTATGTTTTCTGTGCTCGGCTGGTTCATGTGGGCATTGTGCCTTGTATGTGATTTATGTTTTCTGTGCTCGGCTGGTTCATGTGGGCATTGTGCCTTGTATGTGATTTATGTTTTCTGTGCTCGGCTGGTTCATGTGGGCATTATGCCCTGTTTGTTTTTTATGTTTTCTGTGCTCGGCTGGTTCATGTGGGCTTTGTGCCTTGTATGTGATTTATGTTTTCTGTGCTCGGCTGGTTCAGGTGGGCATTGTACCTTGTATGTGATTTATGTTTTCTGTGCTCGGCTGGTTCAGTTGGGCATTGTGCCTTGTGTTTGTTTTATGTTTTCTGCGCTCGGTTGTTTAAGCTGAGTGCTGTCTTTCCTGTCTGACTTAATATTATATTTTTCAATACAAACTAGCCTGCTCTTTTTTATATTTTTATATAGAAACATAAAAACAAAATTGGCGAAATATTGATATTGCGTGTACAACATTAGGATAACAAATGCGAAGTATTAACACTACATAAAGCATGCTAAGAACATCTAGGTATAAAATATTACAGCTGCATGTTCGCCACTTCTAATGTAACAGTTCAGCTCTATGTCGTTCTTGGTCAACCAGTACCTCTGTTACTTCAGACATGTTGTGTCCTATGTAGAGCAATGTTTGAGATTATGTAATTGGTCTATCCTTATAACATGTCCTAGCCATATAAGCGTATTTTTTTTATTGCAATTCTGATATGTCTTCAGTTTTACTTAAGTCCAGAAACTAAAGTAATAACCTGATCAGTATCTGCTTCGACGGCCCTGTAGTTGATATTATAATACTCTATTCCTCTAAAATGCACAGAACATTGCACTCAGTCTGTGCTCAGCTGAATGAAATGTCCAATAATATATACTGACTGATGCAGCGTGTAGTTTTCATTAGTTTTACATCAACATTTATTACAAATATTTGCATTTATGTCAACAAGTACATATATCTGACTGGTCCAATACTACAGACTACGATATCTTAATACGTCTCCATAGATCTGTCCCGACAGCATTTATTACTAATTATACGATAAATATCACTACTGACACTGCCGGAAATTAATTTAGTAATCAATATTATTCACACTACTGAATGTACTGTGTATAATTGGGGTCACCAGATATAAATATTGGATTGATATCGTTTATTTATGGCGTCAGGTACATGTACATTGTAACTAGTATTTTTAGTGAAGTACAGCTTCGCCGTTTTTGGACAGATACACGTAACAAATCTTATAAGTGTGCATGTGTTTTTACCGTATAACATTTTTATTTATGAATATTTCTCTATGAAATTTTGTGTACATGCTACTGAATAACACAATATTACATTAGTATAGTTTCTTCTTCAAAAATAAATATGGTGGATCTCTGAACCATGAAACATCAAAACAAGTAAAAATGACGCGTAGGTGCAAATTATTTTTATTTATGGTCAATAAGAATTTTAGATATATTGTTACATTAAAAAACCACTAAATTATGCGATTACTCACTCAACAAAATGGTGATTTTTAACTTTTAAAAATACAGTTTAAATTTTATGGACAAAGGGAAGTAACTCTTCCAAAATTGCATTTTAATATAAAAAGTGATTAGTTATAAACTTAAATTGCGCTCTATTCTTATCATTATTTTCTTTATTTCTGTCTCGGTGATAAGTACATACACTTGAACACGAACTTGATCAGCAAAGAGGATACATAGCTGCATTAACAACCTGATAAACATCCAATGAACACACGGCAAAATCATGTGACATTAGCTTTTGCTGATGTCACCATTTATTTATTCTGTTTGTAAAAATTGTTATCAGAGTTTTAAAATAAATTGCATTGTAATTCCACTTATCCAAGCTGGATATCTTGAAAATTTCAACAAAATCAAACAAAGTTTGACCAAATTATGGGTAAATATATACATGCACACTTATAAAATTTGTTAAGTGTACAAAGGACAAGGTTCACACTTGCATACTATTATGTGCACGTCCATACTTTCATGTAGAACGTTGTTTATGTTAGGATTATGTTAGTTTAGCATGGGTGCCATCATGAAGTTTGAGAAATGTTCGACCCGAATCATCATATAAAGAGCTTACATTATATTTTGCTAAACATGAAATATTTTCAACGGATTAGTCCGCAGATTGCTGGGAACATTCGATACGCATGCTTTTAAAATCTTTTGAAAGGCGTAGTATCGATATCATAACTATATGACAGATTTATAGTAACATGTAATGTTTTACTACTGTCATGTCCAACTATTTCATAACTCGTCAATCTTCTTCAAACCTCTCTAGAGGTTATAGTCAGTATTGATTGTAGCAAATATTCCATAAATATATCCAGTAATTTGATGTAATAGCACCTGCCACAGTCTCTTAAACACTACACCCAGACACAAAACTCAAAAACAAACACAAAAATATTGCACAATAGTTATATATCATCTTCAGACATTTGTGTGTTTTGTCATATTACTGGATACGTTAATGGACAGGCTGATGTTGATGTTACATTAGGACATTGTGTTAAATAACCAGACAGCGGCTTCTCGGTCAATTCGTTTTGCAAGACCTTATTATGTTTTTACTTGTATAGCACGGAGAATTTGACATGATCCTGACTTTGATGCATGAATATATATCAAGGTTCTGGCGTTGAATATATACATTTCCGCGAGCAAATCGTGCAATATCGGTCTTTAGATTTGTGTTGGCAATACATCTCGAGCGTCTCCGTGATACACCCCGCTTATGAAAACATATAACCTGGTTTATAAATATAGACAACCAATCAGCTGTGAAATTATGCTTATAGTAGGTCGAGAGTCGTGTCAAATTCTCTTGACTATAATATGTTCAACAAGTGCATATACATACTTGTAGCAGGGGACCTTCCTTCAAATTTTGTCAAACCCTTCGGTGACCGAGATAATCGAGTTTTAAATATTTTGTTATGTAATGTATTCTTCACTTTATACCTTTCTTGCAAAATAATAACTGAACAAAATGTTCTTTACTAGAGTACTTTTCGCAGATCATTTTCATGTTACTGTTCATTTTGTATTTCTTTGGACTTTATTGTATCAGCGAAGAGCTATTTTCGATTGCATTGGTAATTTTAGAAAAAATTGATATAATTGATAACTATCCAGTATGAACCTCTTGCCTCTGGTTCGGTGAGTCTTTTAAGACCGTGTCGCACTCTGCTTCAAACTACGTCATTTCATTTTCGCTACTCTAAATCATGAAAATATTACAACGATTATCCTTATCAAAACACTTTGTAACTTCGGACACTTTTTATTGGAAGGGAATATTAATTATGTCTAACTAATCAATCTTTAATGTGTTAACCGCTAATCGAGTATAGTTTTCATATTACAAATAGAGTTAATATACTGTTATACCCAGGTCGAGCTCAGTGTTGCTGGTGTAGTGGGTATAATAATTCATTGTTCTATAATACTGGTACGCTAGGACTAGGACCAACACAAACAATGTCAGATTCTGATGGTATCTAATGTAGAAAACATTATGTACACAGTACAACGATTACTACTTCAACCCAATGAAGAATGAAGGTGTCCTGCAATAGAAACACATATGATGCCGGAAGAAGTACATAAAAGTCCTGAAATAACATTCTGTTGTTTAAGCTGAGTGCTGTCTTCCCTCTCTGACTTAATATTATCGTTTTCAATACAAACTAGCCTGCTCTTTTTTATCTTTTTCTATTGTACATAAAAACAAAATTGGCGAAATATTGATATTGCGTGTACAACACTTGGATAACAAATGCGAAGTATTAACACTACATAAAGCATGTTAAGAACATTTATGTATAAAATATTACAGCTGCATGTTCGCCACTTCTAATGTCACCGTCCTCCTCTATGTCGTTCTTGGTCAACCAGTACCTCTGTTTCTTCAGATAGGTTGTGTCCTATGTAGAGCAATGTTTGAGATTATGTAATTGGTCTATCCTTATAACATGTCCTAGCCATATAAGCGTATTTGTTTTATTGCAATTATGATATGTCTTCAGTATTACTAAAGTCCAGAAACTAAAGTAAAGACCTAATCAGTATCTGCTTCGACGGCCCTGTAGTTGATATTATAATACTCTATTCATCTCAAATGCACAGAACAATGCACTCAGTCTGTGCTCAGCTGAATGAAATGACCAATAATATATGCTGACTGATGCAGCGTGTAGTTTTCATTAGTTTTACATCAACATTTATTACCAAGATTTGCATATATGTCAACAAGTACATATATCTGACTGGTCCAATACTACAGACTACGATATCTTAATACGTCTCCATAGATCTGTCCCGACAGCATTTATTACTAATTATACGATAGATATCACTACTGACACTGCCGGAAGTTAATTTAGTAATCAATATTATTCACACTACTGAACGTACTGTGTATAATTGGGGTCACCAGATATAAATATTGGATTGATATCGTTTATTTATGGCGTCAAGTACATTGTACATTGTAACTAGTTTTTTTAGTGAAGTACAGCTTGGCAGTTTTTGGACAGATACAAAGTACACGTTACAAATCTTATAAGTGTGCATGTGTTTTTACCGTATAACATTTTTATTTATGAATATTTCTGCATGAACTTTTGTGTACATGCTATTGAATAACACAATATTAGATTAGTATAGTTTCTTCTTCAAAATTAAATATAGTGGATCACTGAACCATGAAACATCAAAACAAGTAAAATGCACGAAAAATTGACGCGTAGGTGGAATTATTTTTATTATGGTCAATAAGAATTTTAGATATATTGTTACATTAAAAAACACTAAATTATGCGATTTCTCACTCAAAAAAATGGTGATTTTTAACTTTTAAAAATACAGTTTAAATTTTAAGGACAAAGGGAAGTAACTCTTCCAAAATTGCATTTTCATACAAAAAGTGATTAGTTATAAACTTAAATTGCGCTTTATTCTAATCATTATTTTCTTTATTTCTGTCTCGGTGATAAGTACATACACTTGCACACGAACTTGATCAGCAAAGAGGATACATAGCTGCATTAACAACCTGATAAAAACATCCAATGAACACACGGCAAAATCGTGTGACATTAGCTTTTGCAGATGTCACCATTTATTAATTCTGTTTGTAAAAAATTTTCTCAGAGTTTTAAAATAAATTACATTGTAATTCCACTTATCCAAGCTGGATATCTTGAAAATTTCAACAAATCAAACAAAGTTTGACCAAATTGTGGGTTAATATATACATGCACACTTATAAGATTTGTTAAGTGTACAAAGGACAAGTTTCACACTTGCATAATATTATGTGCACGTCCATACTTCCATGTAGAACGTTGTTTGAGAAATGTACGACTCGAATCATTATATAAAGAGCTAACATTTATTTTGCTAAACATGAAATCTTTTCAACGGATTAGTCCGCAGATTAGTAGGAACATTCGATACGCATGCTTTTAAAATCTTTTAAAAGGCGTAGTATCGATATCATAACTATATGACAGATTTATAGTAACATGTACTGTTTTACTACTGTCATATCCAACTATTTCATAACTCGTCAATCTTCTTCAAACCTCTCTAGAGGTGATAGTCAGTATTGATTGTAGCAAATAATCCATAAATATATCCAGTAATTGGATTTAATAGCACCTGTCACAGTCTCTTAAACAATTCACCCACAGACAAAACTAAGAGACGACAAAAATATAGCACAATGGTTATATATCATCTTCTGACATCCAGGGTACTGTTTTACTAACATTGCGTAAATGTCGCGTAAGTTTGCGCATATATTTGTCACTTACGCAAATCCTTAAGTGTGTTTTACTAATCAATCGCAAGTTGTTGCATACATTTACGTAAAAATATTGAATATTGAACTTAGACCGGGCCACAATAGCACCAATATAACGGGAACCAGAGTGAATAGATATACATAAAAGTTCGATAAGTATTGATGAATAAACATATTTATATTACTATTCACGGTCTTTAACAACAAGTGACGATCAAAAATTAACAGTGCGTGGCAAAAACTCCTCACTACGTTCATTATTGTTATTTACTCTTTCTCCGACCTTGCGTAAAATTACGCAAATACTTACGACAGAACATGTGAAAAAATATCTTAGTAAAACGCATTTACGCAAATATTATCGACGTACGCAATATTTACGGAAAACTTAGAGTTCTCAGTTAATCCATTTGAAAGACTTTGTTCTCGTGTAACATTTTGGTGTATGTCAAATGTCGTCGAAATGTTTAAGTAGACAATGTTGTTGTTGTTGTTTGCTTTCGACTGAGACAGCTGTGCGTTTGTCCAGCAAGATTGGTCAATGATCTCCAACGATGAGGGATACATATGTCATCAATACGTGATTCACTTTGGGATTGTACTTGGGATATGGTCATTTAACACGAAACATTGTCAATGTTGATGAACGGAATGGATTCATACATTAAGAGTATACTCGGCTAATATTGCTTTGAGAACGATTGATAAACACTCCCGAAGGTCAGCCAACGAAAAGATGTTTTGCAAGTGGTTTAATTATTGAATTCCGACAAGACAAACAATGAATTACCATTATTTTTATATTTTATGTAACTTAGTCGCATTCTGCTTTAAGCGCTCATATGATGTTAAACCACAGACCTCATTCAAAGCGGAAATTTTAAAATACTTATGTAGTTTGTTTTTGCCGATTGTTGTTTAAGACGCGTTAACTGTAACTGTCAGGAAGTGTCGTGATGATAACATCTATAAATTTGCATGATTGGTGTCGCAGAATGTAAGCTGGTAATCATATCAAATCGGACGATTTTTGTTGATTGTTGCCTTGTGCTTCGTCCTTGTGATGAGTGATCGTCCTTGTGATGTGCGGTCGTCCATGTGATGTGCGGTAGTCCTTGTGATGTGTGGTTGTCTTTGTGATGTGTGGTCGTCGTCCTTGTGATGTGTGGTCGTCCATGTGATGTGCGGTAGTCCTTGTGATGTGTGGTTGTCTTTGTGATGTGTGGTTGTCTTTGTGATGTGTGGTCGTCCATGTGATGTGCGGTAGTCCTTGTGATGTGTGGTAGTCCTTGTGATGTGCGGTCGTCCTTGTGATGTGCGGTCGTCCTTGTGATGTGTGGTTGTCTTTGTGATGTGTGGTTGTCTTTGTGATGTGTGGTTGTCCTTGTGATGTGCGGTCGTCCTTGTGATGTGCGGTCGTCCTTGTGATGTGCGGTCGTCTTTGTGATGTGTGGTTGTCCTTGTGATGTGCGGTCGTCCTTGTGATGTGTGGTCGTCCTTGTGATGTGCGGTCGTCCTTGTGATGTGCGGTCGTCCTTGTGATGTGCGGTCGTCCTTGTGATGTGCGGTCGTCCTTGTGATGTGCGGTCGTCCTTGTGAATCGTTCTTGTCTGCTGGCTCTTACTCCGGTTATATATAGCAGTGTAAGTGGTCCGGCTCTCAGTGTACATGATGTCGTGCCTTTGTAGCAATTAAGTTTGACTTTTTTTCATGTTATGATTGCCCTGGCAATCTGTGATTTTTTGTGTTATTTATGCATTTGTCGTGCACTTTTGAGTGCTCCATTTCCTGTCCGATTTGTCATGATATTTTTGTATACTAGTCCATGTAATAGGCATGTATAATGAAAAATGTTATTATTCTAGTAAATGATGTTGAATACTTCCTTGTGACATTGATAACATAAGCTTTCGTAAGTCATTAGTGAGATAAATTGTTATAGATAGCCGGTCCATTTCAGTCAAAAAGACAAGTCACGCCATACGGAAGTATTGGTACGTTCGTCATGCAAGGAAGTAGGAACGAATCCGTCATTCAGAAGTACTTAATGACATCGATTTATTTCATTCATGTTCATATTGTACAGATAAATTGAGACAGATAAAAGGTCTCTAACTTTTTGTAATGTCAACGATGTTTATTTGAATTACACAATACATGTTCATGTATATGCGCTGGTCCAGCTTTTTCTTTGCGGGGATTGGATGTTTGGCTCTGATATACTTGTCTTGTTATTTTGCCAAAATTGAAAGGGGTCCTATCCGTCCGTTTTGTGTGCGCATGCGCATGGACACGTGTACTTGTATTTCACAAATACTTTAATGAGTTGTTAATTCTTTCACATAATGTCACGGAATTTGATCACGACATTTAACATTTAATCATTCAGACTCGTGTACTTGCTATGTGAACATCTAAATCCAATTCATGAGGGTCATAATTATATTGATATTTATTTAAGGATGTCTACTTAAACTAGCTTAAAAAAAGAACGCGCAATTTTTGTCGAAGCAGAGGATGACAATATTCCATACTGTAAAAACAAAAAGATGATATCAAGTCAGACAGGGAGGGCAGCACTCAGCTTAACCAGCCGAGCACAGAAAACATAAAAACACACACAAGGCACAATGCCCACCTGAACCAGCCGAGCACAAAAAAACATAAAAACATACAAGGCACAATGCCCAACTAAACAAGTTATAATCCTCCCATGTCCAAGCTGTCCTAACGCACACTTCCGGTGTTATTGGTTTTGTTGATATACATTGGATTGACAACCTGTATTTCATTTGCACCAATCTTATGCACCTATCAATATTTTCCCCCAGGGGGGGGGGGGCGGCGGGCTGACCCGGGGGAATTTGACATTTTTACTTTTTCAAAGTCTAAATTCCCAACCTAGAGCAAGTGCAATTTGTCAAAATCCCCTCACTAGGAGAGGCTTTACATACCCCCCCCCCCGGATCAAAATTTCGGCCAAAGTCAAAATTTCCCGGGACTCGGCACCATTCTGTCTGTCGAATTCCCACCTATCGGGAACAGCCTTCTTTCAAAAGCCCCGTGTATGCCCGCCGCTCCCCACTGGGGAAAAACATTGATAGGTGCATTACCAGAACGAAAAAAAACATAACAGACAGGGAAGGCAGGGAGCATTCATCACAACAAGCGCGAAAGGCACAAAAAGAACATACGGATCAAAAGTACATGTCACAAAAATAAACATATAAATAAACAAGAAATTATTCAATCCTGCAGCTACGATTTGTAATAGTTGTAAGCAAGCATATAACAAAAAGAGAGTTTGTAAGTTTAGGAGACAATTATATGTATATGCTTAAGGTTGGTATCCATGTTAGTTTAGCAAAAAAGAAACACAACAAAATGTACCAAATCGAATAATTCAGTTTAGTGATGGACATTTCAGTCATATTGTTGAAATTTGCTCGAATTAGGCCGGTTGCTCGAATAATCGCTGCTCGTATTACCGAGGCTTTACTGTAAGTTAGATAACTGATAGACATTTCAGTAATATTATTGTTGATATTATAAACATGATGTTCAGTTATTCTAATATTGATTTCTTCCTATTTTCCAGGTTTATTGCCATCGTGTTCCCAATCAAGGCTCACATAGTATGCACCAGACGGCGTACTTTATTCGTTATAATAATGATCTGGCTTCTATCCGGTATGTTCTCCACACCCACAATGCTGTTCAACACTGTAACAAGCTTTAACGGAAGTGGTACAGTCGTAGAATTCTGTGTGCTAGCATTTCCTTCCAATCCACACATAAACATGTTCCTCTTGTTTAAGTACAGTGAATCTATGCTCTTCTACGTTATTCCACTCGTTGTGCAGATCGTGTGCTACATCTTTATCGGCAAGAATCTGTTCGTTGGAATGAAGGAACTTCATGGTCAGACCATCCGACCGAGCCCGGGTGCACCACATTCATTGAAGTGCTCAGATACAATCAAAGCTAGAAGAGGGGTGATTAAGATGTTAGTAGTTAGTGTTCTGCTGTATTTTGTCAGTTATTCGCCACATCAAGTGTTACTTCTTTACAATACATTTTCACCTGCCCCTTTTCATCAAAACTGGAGCTTTCTTGTAGGAGTAACGGTCCTTGCTTACTTGAATTCTGCTGGTAATCCGATTATTTATTGTGTATTTAGTGAAAAATACCGACTGAAGTTTAAGACTATATTTACGTGTAATTCTAACTCCTCACGTGATACTGAGACCATACTACTCCATTCTTCGTCGCCAGCTTCAGAATACACCCTACTTTATAGAAAAACGAGTCCGAGGATATCCAAGTGAACACTTACTGTGATTTCATTGGCTAATAATAAATCGATGGGAGTGTAAAAATTGTTCCGTGATTGAAGCGCTTGATGCATCCTAAGTAAGATGGTTGGATAGGACAGATTACGCCATTGGGCGATGTCAAACTTTGTCTACGTGTAATTCACGCGGAAAAGCATCGGTGGTCTAATTTTTGCTGAAGAACTTTGTAGCAGTTAATTTATGCTTGACCTGAGAATGAAGTTTGTTGTCCCTACCTGTCGAAATCGCCTTTACCCGAAATAAATATTGAGAAATCAAAACCAAACATCTAGGGAAGAAATATGCAAAAGTAGTTAAACACTACTTCTGTAAAAATACATATTAAAATTCTACCTACATACTCAACTCTAAGTGACAAGGGTCGCGGGAGAGGAAATAAACAATATTTTATTTAACCTTTAGAGAAACTTGTTTGTTCAATGCTAGAGAAATTGGTTAGTTCAAAGGATCATCATGTACACTATTTGAACTCTGAAGCAGTATTGTAAAGGGCGTAACGACCGCTCAAACTATATAACGATATATTGGAAAAGTATTGTTTGATGTTCATTTGAAAATAAAATGCAGTTTTCAAAAACATCGACCATGTGTGTTTCCATTGAAATGAATGTCCGTCGATTGATTTAAGAGATGCACCTGACTTTGCCTCCTTTCAAATATGTCTTTATTGTTGTTTAATTGAATGTCCATAATTGCCTTAAACAAAGCATAGACAACATGAAGTTAATTTAATACTTGTATTTTAAGCGCTGACATCCGTAGAGCTCACTTGAGAATTATTTCAGTGTGACGTCACTATTCTACACGACTTATACACAACAACTGCGAACTTAAGGACAAATGATGGGACGCTATCAAGTCTCACAAGAAAGGTCAGCTGTCAGAAATCCTAAAACGAAGAAGTGCCCAATACACTACCAACCAAGAAAATTAATCAGCCCTAATTATCTTAAGCCGGAGAACTATAATAGTAACATTATAAATCACTATGGTAACGGCAAGTAGAAGACTTTCATGGATTAAGATCGACCATGGAAGGCAACACTCAACTAAAACAATCGAGCACAGTAAACATAATCACAACACAGACCACAACTACACGGCACAATGCCCAACGCACAACTGAACTAGAAAATTACCTAACTTAGTGAAAGTCCAAGTTTCGGCTATCAAAACATTGAAAGTCCAATTCCTAGCTGTCCAAAAGCTGAAAGACCTCGTTTCAGCAATAACAAGAAGCAGTCATAGACGCCATATCCCCCGCCGAATGGACAATATTGTGCCAAAAACTATTGCATACAAATAATAGTTTTAACATAAATGTGAAAGAAATGTTTGAGATTTTTCTCTATATCCAAATTTATTGCAAACAAAGTCAACAAGAAGCAGACATTACACAAAAATCAGGTTAATGTTGGTCTTGATCCAACTTTCAATCCCAATTGTTGTCTTCACAAAAGCTACTACCTACATAGCGAGATTCATCATGATTTCGCATTCTAACTAATGCTATTAAGCAAAAACAATTTATCTATTTTTAGTAACTGACCTTGATCTCCATTCACCCTTTGTCAATTGCAAGTGACATATTCACATAAACTATATACACTGCAAGTTTCACAATGATATATATACCAAAATGGTCGAATAAAACAATTCTGACAATATGCGCTGAAGGACATCATAGCGGTAATTCTGTGAAAGTTTCATCAATATCCCATAAGAAATGTATGACGAGTTACAAACAGAAGAGTCGGACGGACGGATGGAATGACGCCTACCATTATCGTATCCCTTCGACAGGGAATAAAAAGCTGAAAGAATTAGTTTCACCTATGAAAAGCTGAATTACATGGGAGGCTGACGTTCAAAACACTCTGTGCATGTGTACCATAGCGACATGGTTTCAAACTATGGAATCCAATTATCTGATTGCACCCTATATACATGTAGAAAGAAAGTTATACAGCGGCCATGTTTAGCAGCAACGGATATGACGTTACAAAAATTGGTGTCCGTGCTTACTAAGACAACTGTGGAAAAACTGGGTACCAGCATTCGGAACGTCTTATCCGTTGAGATTAAACATGGCCGCTACACATCCTATATACATTGATAGGGTACACTCAGGTAATTTGAAAGTCAGATAATTTGAAACCATGTGCCTATGAGGTTTACGTAACATTAATTTTGTTAACAAACCTGATTAGGTCACATGGGTATTTTATGAAGATGTGCCAGTGTGGCGCGGTTACCAATAATTATTTATTTACCAACACAATATTTGGATACAGAGCATGGTTGTTTTCTCACCACTGTCGACTATCGAACATCAAAATGGTAGTTTATGTCTCACGGAATATGGCAACGTAGGCAGATTTGAAGTCTTTTTATAGAACGTTTTGTTGTATGTACAATGTAAAGTTTTACTTTCTTTTGCGACTAAGTGTCTATGCATCTTATGTATAGTTTCTAGTAAAGATGAAAATAAAACTCAACTTAGCCAGTCGAGCACAGAACATCAAATACCACAATTACACGACACAACTCCCAGCACATAATCGAACAAGAAAATGAAATGTCCAGGTTCCAACTATCAAAAAGCTGAATGGCCTAGTTCGAAGGAACGTAAATAACAATTGGCATTGACATCCAATTAGGTATACGTACTAATTTTCTACGTACGACGGTATAATTTGTATGCGAGGACAATACATGTACTCAACTGAGTCGAATCAGTAGCTTGCTAAATACAGAATATAGTTAGAAGAAGCTAAGATGTATCCCTTGTCTTATTAACTTCAAGTACAACCGCATTAGTGCTGACTTCCTGTCTTGTGTGATATACGAGGGTAGATTGGGAAGTTCGTATAACAATCTTGTGAATCGTGTTTTATTGCTCATAAGGAATAATAAACAATACCATCACAATTTCCCATGCATGATCATTCATGTTTAAGGGAGAAATATCGAGCTGGTCGACAATCTGTCTAAAGGTTTTACGTATGTCATCTCACATTTAAAGTACACACGGAATCACTGTCGATGGTCAGCTTTCTCTTTTGTTGTCTTCAATTGATTTTGTAGGTAACTGGTGTGTTTAAGGTTTGAAATTATCGCATATTTTCATCATTTCATTGGTTTCTGACGGTGTTTTTTATATTCCCACGCAACATTCTGATAGCGCTCCTCAAATTAAATGTCATTGACGTAATGACGCTAAATAAGTGATTCATAAGTTTCTTAATTTGTAACATATAAGTACACAGCGAAAAAGGGTGTTTCGTGTTATGTACACTCTATCGCTGTCGATAGCTGCTTCCGTCTATAAATAAAAAAATGAACCCATTGTGCGTGAACTCACTTTTTTTCTTGTTTAGAATAGCATTGTCGTTTCTATTGAATGCACCTCAGTGATTGACTGGACACCGTGGTAAACATTTCATGGTATAACTTTTTAACTAGTTGATGGGATTTTGCAAGGACGTAGTTCTAACGATGTTGTCTATGAATGTAATTACTTATGAAGATATCGAAAGTCAATTCTTGTTATTGATACTATGAAAATCTGACCACTTAAGTACACATGCACCTTTCTAAGATAACATACTTTTTACTCTTTATCAATGATACAGTTACCTGTGGTAAAGGTCACCAATCATTCGAATCCACTACTTGGCATGAACCCGTTTATCGCCCACGTGAATACCCAGCGTGTCATCCATATTCATGTAAATTACTGGCATTATTTAATACCATGTTCGACATTTCGAGACAAATTACGATTGACATTTAAGCCAATGAATCGCATAATGACGTTTTTGTTTGGCAGTTAATAGTTTCTTGTCGAAATAAATTCGTGTCAAATTATATAACTTGATAATCTGGAATCCAAAGTATTGATTGCGCAGACGACCCGAGCATTTGCAGTGGTGTGCTAATGGTTGCTGAGAGAGAAAATTCGTGCTGTGCAACAGTTATTGTGGTCATTTATGTCAATTACATAGATATAAAACGCTGCATTGTCTCCTTTGAATTAATACATTATTAGCATTAGCATGCACGTCAATTTTCCTCGGTACGGCAATTTGCTTAGGCGAAACACAATTCAAACTTTAAATAAAGACTATGTCGCAATTTTTATTGGTCTAAATTGCATTATTATGCATATTTTGTGACAAAAATGTTCAATTTTTGCTTCGAGACAATACTCACGAATCAAAAACAAAGCAATTTGATTTTCAATTTGCGCTTCGAGACAAAGTTTAGGAATAAAAACAAAGCAATTTATCATTTATTTAAGCCCTTCAAGTTCTCATAGATCTCCCAAACGCTGGCGTCACTATTTCTCAAATTACAGACATTAGCCACATCAGACAGTTTGGGTGATAATAATGTCATAATTATATCGCAAAAGTTAACATTATGTCAGAAACATTGTGCGGTTTTTTACACTGAGAGCGTTATATATGGCACTAGATCCAATAAATTTAGATGTTTAATTTTTAAACCACATTAGGCCTTAAATGGCTATTTTAAAAAAGCAAAACTTGGTAACCTATTTGAAGAACCATGGATATTGAGCACTTTAATTGAGTTCCGAAGGTTGAAAACACCATAAGATGGAAGAAAACGAAATATAACATCCAGTTGGTTTGTTTAGAAAAAATGAATTGTAAACAAAAAATGCACAATTTATAATCTAAGGGAAGCAACTTTTGCAACATTAGTATTTTGTCATCCATACATTTTACTTAAATATGATTTTTGGCATACTGTTTATACATACATTTGACATTATGTCGTCTTATTATTGGTAATTTGTGAAAAATATCCCAATTCCTTGTAATTAGTTTATTTACTGGATGATCATAAAAAAACGTCTTGGGAGAGATAATGTGGCTTTAAGTATATAACTGGGATGACTTATTTTCAATAAATTTCTATTACAATGTTGTACTATAATTGAGGTCAATATGAGTATTGCAATTGTTTTATGTTGGTGTATTGTGATTTTATATTAACAACATGTCTCTGTTACACTAGAAGGTTCAGGTGACATTGGTTTAATAATAATATCGACTTTATTTATTGTGAATTACTTATTTGACAATAATTTAATAACTTTGTTAACTGGAAAAAGAAAAACAGACAAAAAAAACAATGAAAAGCATGAACAAGTATATGACAATGTGTAAACAGAAGAATATTACAGAAATAATGCGAATATATGTTAACTTAGTATGCATAATATCATCATGGAAATTTGCATTTCTTATCCCGATGAAGGAAATACCATAGTTTTGGTCCAGCGTATGAGACAGACTTTCGAAAGAATTCTAGATTTGGTTTAGGCATTTATCTTCTTCTGTTTTCTGCTCTGCTCATCTACTCATCTGCTCGTCTGCTCATCTGCTCATCACTGGCATTCAGCTGCCTCCACCAGTCTTAGCGTTGGATAAATATATGATGCCATTGACCTGATTCAACTACTTTGCCGCATATTAAGACATTGACTTAAGGAATATAAAACACATTACACATCTAACTTTCCGTATAATTTAGTCCATGTAATGATTCACTTCCTGTTGATTTCAATTCCTCAAGCATTGTATGTCTAGAAGTAAAAATGAATAATTCAAAACATCACATTTCATTACTCAGGATATGATATAGCTGTGATGCATACTGAATTAAACACTGAAGAAAGTATACCAGTTATCAGAAACATTGGCAAAGGTTGCAGACCGATTACCATGGCAGACATACGAGAACTGCTGTTTGCGTTGTTAAATGGTTTGGCGACTGTCTGATCTCGCCGTGATATTTACATTCAAGCTATTTAACTAAACACTAATAGGACCTAGTGTATGCCTTCTGATTATTCATTCATATCTGTTCAAATATTAAATAGATTGGTATTCAACACGCAATAAATAATGACAAATAATAGACGCATTGCATATAATATGAACAAATGCACTGCATCCAGTAGGGGATTTCCCATCAGGTCTTTTGATAATCTGACAGAGGAAAAATGACCAAGGAATTAGATTGCTTCCATTGAGACTATAGTCTCTGGCTCCCAGACAGAACCACATTGAAGGCATAGTGGAAAAAAGATTGTTTTAAAGTTCAAGCTTCGCGAAAACTCCCCTAATACCCAAACGTAACATATATAACTTCTTGCTTTCGCCAAGAATTTGAGGGATGCATGTGAATAAATTTATTCATCATAATCGCACAATAAACACAGTACGAGTTTATGCGTAATATGATTCTTATTGTACGTGCGCCGTGTACGTGACCTTTTCCCCTTATATTTACATATTAAACAAGTTCAAGTAAATGAGTATATCGGTGTAGGTAATAGATATAGTACAAGTGTTTTTATCAGAAGTGTGTTCTTACAAGGGTTATTGTACAGTTTTGTAGGGACGAACAACAACTTGTCCGAGGCGAAGCATATCCATAGTTCGTGCGCTTAAAGGGGCATGTCCTGGAACTGAAGTGTCTCGAATAGCAATCAAATTAGTATCATTTTTATACCTAAGTCAAATAATGAAAACCCTTTAAAAAGATTACGAAATATCCCACTAGTTTTTTTTAAATATAGAGTAAATTTAAAATCTGAAAATATGCCCTGGGGGACAACATACCAGTAAATATATGAACGTTTCATCAAAATCCCATAAGAAATGTAGGAAGAGTTGCACACAGAAGCGTCGAACGGACGGAATGACGCCTACCATTATCATATCCCTTCGGCAGGGGATAAAAAGCTGAAAGAACTATTTTGAATGACATAGTAATAAGTAATCGAGAGACGCTGAAGTTCTAAACACTCTGTCCATGTGTACCATAAGCTAATGGTTTCAAACTATGATTTCCAATCATCAAAATGCACCTATACAGAAAGAATGTTGTACAGCGGTCATGTTTAGCAGCAACGGATAATGCGTTACAATAATTGGTATCCGTACTTGCTAAGACAACTATAGAAAAACTGGGTACCAGCATTCGGAACATCTTATCCGTTACGGTTAAACATGGCCGATACACAATCTTCATACATTGATAGGGTACACTCATATAATTTGAAACCATGTGCTTGTGATGTTTACGTATCATTTGTTAACAAACCTGATTAGGTCACATTGGTATTTTATGAAGATGTGCTAGTGCGGCGTGGTTATAAATAATAATTTTATTTACCAACACAATATTGGGATATAGAGCATCGTTGTTTTCTCACCGCTTACTTTCGACTACTGAACACCATAACGGAATTTGGAAACATAGGCAGATTTGAAGTTTCATATTCGATCGTCTTTTTATCGAACATAATTATATTATGTACCATGTATACTTTCTTTTGCGACTAAGTGTACATGCGTCGAATGTATAGTTTCTAGTAAAGATGAATAATATAATAGAACGTCCGACAGCGAAGGCAGCACTCAACTTAGCCAGCCGAGCTCAGAACATCAAATATCATAATTACACGGCACAATGCCCAACACATAATTTAACGAGAAAATGAAATGCCCAAGTTCCAACTATCAAAATCTGAATGGCCTAGTTCGATGGAACGTAAGTAACAATTGACATTGACATCCAATTAGGTACGTATATATTTTCTACGTACGACGGTATAATTTGTACGCGAGGACAATACATTTACTCAAATGAGTCAAATCAGTAGCCTGCTAATTACAGAATATAGTGAGAAGAAACTAAGATGTATCCCTTGTCTTATTAACTTCAAGTACAACCGCATTAGTGCAGACTTCTTGTCTTGTGTGATATACGAGGGTTCAGTTGATATAAGTTCGTATAACAATCTTGTGAATCGTGTTTTATTGATCACAAGGAATAATAAACAATACCATCACAATTTCTGATTTTCGACATACCTAGCTCATTCGTACAGATCTCTTGCATGATCATTTATGGTTAAGGGAGAAATATCGAGTTGGTCGACAATCTGTCTAAAGGTTTTACTATGTCCTCTCACATTTAAAGTACACACGGAATCACTGTCGACGGTCAGCCTTCTCTTTTGTTGTCTTCAATTGATTTTCAGTGCACTTTGAATCGTCTGTGCCATTTGTAGGTAACTGTTGTGTTATAAGCTTTGAAATTCTCGCACATTTTCATCATTTTACTGGTTTCTGACGGTGTTTTGCATATTCCCACGCAACATTCTAACAGCGCTCCTCAAATTAAATGTCACCCATTGACGACATGACGCTGAATAAGTGATTCATAAGTTTCTTAATTGGTAACATATGCGAAACAATTTTTTCGTGTTATGTACACTCTATCACTGTCGATAGCTGCTTTATGAAACACAACAAGCATATTTATCTTTATAAACATAGTGGAAACCAAGGTGTGTATGATTTCCGCTAACACACAGCTAGGGCAAAGAACTTAATACCGTTCCGAAGAAGAAAATAGTGCAGTGTTTACTATGTATTGATGTGTTGTAAAATGCGGAATATTGACTATGTTAGAATCGAAATATCGAATATATGTACCTGTGTTTTATCTATAATAAAGCAGAGTAACTTGTTCGGATGCGTACATTACTCCTCCTACTTTAATAACTACACATCCGTACTTTATACTACGATAAAACACAGGTACATATTCATTATTTCTTAAATCAGACATTTAGAAGATGTGTGGTTAAGGTCACAGATAACTGTATCATTAATAAAGAGTAAAGAAAACATGTTTTTATAAAATTTATAATATCTTAGAAAGGTTTATAACATGGGAAATTGACCACACAGTCACTGAGGCGCAGTTTGTTTTTAATAAATATTTCATAAATACTGGTGGTATTTTCAATATATTTACAGAATCAGAAACTAGAGAGCTTCGTCTTTAATTTGATATCAATATTTTAACAATCCGTCTATAAGTAAGAAAATCAACTCGTTGGGCGTTTAATCACTGTCTTTATTCTTGTTTAGAAAAGCATTGTCGTTTCTATTGAATGCACCTCAGTGATTGACTGGACACCGTGGTAAACATTTCATGGTATAACTTTTTAACTAGTTAATTCATTTCGATGGGATATTGCAAGCACGTACATGTAGTTCTAACGATGTTGTCTATGAATGTAATTATGAAGATATCGAAAGCCAATTCTTGTTATTGATACTATGAAAATCTGACCACTTAAGTACAAATGCACCTTTCTAAGATAACATACTTTGTACTCTTTATCAATGATACAGTTACCTGTGGTAAAGGTCACCAATCATTCGAATCCACTGCTACTGGGACATGAATCCGTTTATCGCCCACGTGAATACCCACCGTGTCATCCATATTCATGTAAATTACTGGCATTATTTAATACCATGTTCGACATTTCGAGACAAATTACGATTGACATTCAAGCCAATGAATCGCATAATGACGTTTTTGTTTGGCAGTTAATAGTTTCTTGTCGAAATAAATTCGTGCCAAATCATATAATCTGATAATCAGGAATTCAAAGTATTCATTGTGCAGACGACCCGAACATTTGCAGCGTGTTCTAATGGTTGCTGAGAGAGAAAATTCGTGCTGTGCAACAGTTATTGTGGTCATTTATGTCAATTACATAGATCTAAAACGGTACATCGTCTGCTTTGAATTAATACATTTGTACGCTCATACGTGATTACGTTTTATATTAACATACAGCATGCACGTCAATTTTCCCGGGTATGGCAATTTGCCTGGGTAAAACACAATCAACACTTAAAATAAAGACTTTGTCGCAATTTTCTATTTATATAAATTGCATTAATTATGTGACAAAAATTGTCAATGTTTCGAATATACAATGTATGCATTAGTATGTGATTACGTTTCATATTTACAACCATCAGGTACGGTAATTTGTCTGGGTAAAGCACAATTAAAACTTTTAAAAAGATTTTGTCGCAATTTTCATTGGTCTAAATTGAATAAGTATTCATATTTTGTGACAAAAATGTTCATTTTTCGCTTCGAGACAATACTCACGAATCAAAAACAAAGCAATTTGATTTTCAATTTGCGCTCCCAGACAAAACTCAGGAATAAAAACAAAGCAATTTGTCATTTATTTAAGCCCTTCAAGTTCTCATAGATCTACCAAGTGATCTCGTTATTCTTTCTCAAAGTACAGACATTAGCCAAACCAGACAGTTTGTGTGATAATAATGCCATAATTATTTCGCAAAAGTTAACATTATGTCTGAACCATTATGCGATTTTTATACTGAGGTGGAAATTATATGGCACGTGATCAATAAAATTAGATGTTTAAATTTTAAATATATACATGTAACTGGGATTTTTTAATTAAAAAAAATTATATTGCAATGTTGTACTATAATTGAGGTCAAAATGAGTATTGCAATTGTTTTATGTTGGTGCATTGTGGTTTTATATTAGCAACACGTCTCTGTTCATGTGACATTGGTTTAATAATAACGACTTTATTTATTGTGAATTACATATTTGACAGAACTATCAATTTTCAATGTGGTCTACAAACAAACAAAATAATAAACCGTAAAAATAGCAAAAATGAAAAACATGCATGTACATGTATATAACAATATGCATAATAAACCACATAATTACTGTCAAATACAACTGTTTATGTCGTTGGTGATACAAGTCCATTGAAGCACTACATTGTTGTGTTCAGACAGACGACTGGTGTTTGGTTGCAGCTGTCTTGTTAGGATATCCAATGGTCCTGCTTGAAGTGCTGGCATGAAGTCTGTTAGATAGACAACATTTTGTCTCGTTCCCCTTCGCTCAGACATCATTTTAAGTGCAGCTATGGTGAGGGCATGCATCTCAGCTCTGTAAGTAGAGTATATCTTACCTACTTGGGGAGACTGTGAAGTATCGGAGCTGTCTGGCAATTTGATATAGACTCCTCTCCCTGCATTTCGAACTGCGTTTTCTGCTGATTCATCAGTGAAGGCTGTATCCAGGACTGAGCTGAGTATCGTTCATGGGTCATGTCTAAGAGATGGTTAGCACCTGACCTTAATGTTTCATTGTTGTAATTTGAAATTTTGAACAAGGTATCCTGCCCATGTCCCTGTGCCTTTTTGTCATGCTGTGTCCATTTTGAATGTGCCCTTTGCAACTTTGTTGTCCATCATAAGACTGCTTCATATTGTATCGATGGGGTGGTGCTGCGGGTTGTTCCATATATTTGATTCTAACTAAGGTGGCAGGTTGTCGGGATAGGTTCTCCTGTTTTTTCATGCAGTTTTATTTTTGTACTAGCTATCTATTTTCGTGCGTTCATTTTGTCCCTTCTGTATTTGGCTGTTTCTGTTAAGTGCTTCCTTCCTTGTCTGTCATTTTATTATCTTTTTGAGTGGACTAAATTGAGTGTGGTTTGTGTTAAATTTTGTATAGTATAAACTCTATGGGTATCATATAGCGTATGATAAATACCTAGAATGCCAGTGACCTTATTCAACTACTTTGCCACAAGTTAAGACATTGACTTAAGGAATATAAAATACATTACACATATAACTTTCCGTATAATTTAGTTCTTGTAATGATTCACTTCCTGTTGATTTCAATTCCTCAAGCATTGCATGTCTAGAAGTAAAAATGAATAATTCAAAACATCACATTTCCATATTCAGGATATAATATAACTGTGATGCATACTGATTTAAACACTGAATAAAGTATACCAGTTAACAGAAATATTGGCAAAGGTTGCAGACCAATTACCATGGCAGACATACGAAGCATGTTGTTTGCGTTGTTAAATGATTTAGCGACTGTCTGATGTTGCCTTTATATTTACATTTAAGCTATTTAACAAACCATTAATAGGACCTAGTGTATGCCTTCTGATTATTCATTCATATCTGTTCAAATATTAAATAGATTGGTATTCAACACACAATAACTAATGACAAATAATAGACGCATTGCACATACTACTCAAACATAACGAATATTACTCCTTGCTTTAGCCAAGAATTTAAGGGATGCATGTGAATTCATTATATTTACAAAATAAACACAGTACGAGTATGTGCGTGATTTTTTCTTATTGTACGTACGTGCGCCGCGTAAGTGACTTTTTCCCCTTATATTTACATATACAACAAGTTCAAGTGAATGAGTATAATGGTATAACTAATATATACTGTACTAGTTTTATATCAGAAGTGTGTTCTTACAACGGTTATGGTACAGCTTTGTAGGGACGAACAACAAATTGTCCGAGGCGAAGCATATCCATATTTCGTGCGCTTAAGGGAAGAAAGAGGCACGGCTTCGCGATTTGTTTAGAACTTTCAAACAAAACAAAATTAATGTGCATTTCTGAGGTTTCTTTGTGTGTTGTCCTTGTTACATAAGGTCGTTCTTTTGACTTGTTCTTGCAAGTTTGCTCTTATCCTGTTTATATTTGACTGACCAAAGCGACATGCTCTCGGAGTATGACACACTGCTTTATCTGGCTGTCTCTCCGGTCCACCGGGTTAACCAAGCTATACTTCGCTCTTATGCTACTAGCTCTCTTCTAAAAATAGTTTTTATTTACCCTCAATAGACAAATTTAACTTAACTAGGTCATTCAGCGTAGGCATTCCGCCTTTTGTTTGCTGAATCTTTTCTACTGGGTCATTCAGATAGTTATAATTTATTATACTTTTCGACAGCTTGGACTTCAGCGGATCTGCGCTTGTTTAGTTGGGCAATGTGCTTTGTGTGTTTTTAATGTTTTCTGTGCTCAGCTGGTTAAGTTGAGTGCTGCCTTCCCTGTCTGACTTAATATAATCTTTTTTAGTTGAGTCGCCGGAGAGCATTCAACATAAACGATATAAACAAGTACATTGTATGGATAGTTTGGATAGTTTATTTTCAAAATCCTGAAGGTCGTAGACGCATGAGGACAACATATATACATACATAGCATGGTTCATGTAATAACGGTACAATTAACCATTGTATAATACATATATCGGTCCATACATCCAAGTATGCGTACATCCATATTGTGTAAAGCTGCGCATCACAAAGGAAACATGAAACACGAAATTGTACAATACACACATCAGTGAACAATAACATATCAACATAAATACACCCATCAAACTATACCAGATAAAATTGAAAGGCAAATTGACAAAACAACAGACTGCTGTTTCCTCTAAAACAAAACGATTATATTAAGTCAGACAGGGAAGGCAGCCCTCAACTTAACCAGCCAAGCACAGAAAACATTACAACACACAAAGCAAAATGCCCAACTGAACAAGATCCGCCCAAATTCAAGCTATCGAAAAGTATAATAAATTATTAGTTTCAGCAACCAAAAGACTGAATGCCCTAGCTGAATGACTCAGTTTCCACAGCAAAACGACTATAATGCCTAGATTTAGCTGTCAGGAATCCTAAAACAAAGGAGATATGATGGCACAATAACATTGTGTAAACGTCGCTGGTTGGATTTGTCCATATCAAAACGCGGGTAAGTAAATAAATCACGATCATCTAAGTGCTTGTTCAGTTATTTAAACTTATTATTTTATTAAGAATGGAGATCGTTGTGTTTAATATTTAGTCTAGTGGTAACGTTTCTAATCTCAACGCAGACGTTCCAGGTTCGAATCCCATTAGAATCTTTTTTTATTTTCATTTTTTTTCGCGAATTATTTTTCCACACACTTTTCACGAAACTGTATTATAATCGGACAAAGATAAATTGGCCGGGCTATAAATAGTACCAGAACATAAACATTTTTTGTTTACCTTTTACACCTGAAGAAAACTAATAAGGTGTATTAATACAACCATAAAAGCAATCAGGAAATGGCTCAGTAAGTAAAGCGCAAGGTCCAGTCGCGGCAATGGTATGTTTTAGTATGCGCGAGTTCGAATCCCACTCCTAATAGAAGATAATTTGTTTATTCTGTTTATATTTTTCATTGTTGTTTTCGTATTATCTTTTGTAATTCAAAAGTGTTGAAAAAATAAAAAATGATAAAAAAAATAAAAACGATAAATGGATTCGAACCTGCGTACAAAAGTAACATACAAGTACCTGGAAAATCATCTCTAGGCTGACGCGTTACCACTGAGCTACAGGGGCTACTGGACAAGTGATTTGCCCGATTATCATGTCTACCAAATTTCAAGTTAATTAGATGTGAAGGTCACCGATGTGTTTATTTACTATTGCTAAATTTAGCCCGGCCAATTTATGTTTGTCCAACTATAGTGGGTGTAATATGAACTAATGCACAGCATATGTAGCGGACTATGTCAGTTGTCCTACAATATTTGTAAAATGCTCATCTAGTACTGGATTTTTTGGTGATGCATAACTTCACAAAAAATTGTTTGGTTACGAAGTTACGAATCTGGAGCAAGCCGTTTCCAAAAGGCGCTACCGAGCGCTTTCCTACGTCTATGCAACCTATCGAAGCGGTTCGTTGCACAAGAAAGCGCGCGATAGCGGTTTGATACGAAATATTTGGTACAAAGTAACGAAAGACGATACAAACCTGCTATCGTTTGTCAGTCCGAATGAACACGAATAATACACGTTTTTCAATTTGTTTAATTCTAGGTCTACTTAATTCAGGGGTAACTAATTTAAAAATGAATAGTTAGATATAAACACAGATAACAACTGATTTCTAGGCCTTATTTGATATTTTATCTTTTTTTTAATGGGTTGCATGAGCATACCAGATAGTACTTTTGTTCAAAAGAAATTTTCATTTCAATTAATCATATTACGATTAAATATCAAACATCTTTAATCTTAATCACCTTTTTTTGTTAAATAAACCCTGCAAATCGTCACAACATAAAAGAGATTTAGACGGAAAAATACGGGTTTTATTGTATCCAATAACGACAACAACAACATGTAATTAGTTTTCGCGACCTTCATCTCGCGAATATTTTTTGACGATTTTGGAGGGATTTTTTAATTACATCTCGGCGAGGAATTACGAAAATGCATTTATTTTGTTTTACTTTCTTTACAATAACCTACAACTAAGATATGGATTATCACCATCCGGTCTAGATACGTAAATACCCGAAACGGACTTTAATTAATTGTATTGCAAACTTTGCGATGGGAAATAACCGAAACTTGTGTCTTTTTCATTAGATTTTCTTAAGATTGGTTGATATTTCGCGCATATGAACGATTCCCGCTCAACTTACTTCGTCATCTCAACGTTTAGGAAATAGCCCTCCCCATATAAAAAGATTGGTTGCATAGCAACCATGGAAGACTGATAATTATTATCTTTTCTTTTCTAGACAGGGGCCTGCGCTAGTTTTTGGAATATTTTTAAACATCATTAAAAAATAAAAGAAAATTTATGAGCAGCCGAATATCGCATTTTAATTTTTTTTTGTTATTCTATTAGCAGCCATTTTCTAGTATCTTTGCTTCAGTGCGGGATTTTAACACAAATTTTTAGATCCATTAGTGAATTCAAACTCTGACCAAACCACGTGCACACGCGTTATCGTAAACCGGATCTTATCCGTTGGGCTTCGCCCAACGTATAGTCCGCTATTATTTACAACCAGATAACCTGTGTAAACTGCACATTACGTATAGGATATCGACCAAGTGGGAGGTCTATCTGGGTAGGACAGACCTGGTCACGGTTTTCACGTGAACACCGATGCACGAGGTTGTTATCCGACTTACATGTCATACGACCAATTGATATGTCGGACATGTGACTGGCATTAGTCTTTTGTGAAGAGTGTCGAAAGGAACAAGTAAATATAACGTTATAATTAACTAAAATTAAAAGCTAAACCTAATTTTAAAGCAATGGTTTAGCTTTCAGTATTTTTATTTATCGCGCTCATGGAACACGTTTGTACGAGCGAAAATTACTCAACAATACATAATGTTAAACAAGTCATTAAAGTGGTCAGTAGCTTCTGCATTGTCAAATTATTATTGCAATGGTAAATGTAAGGTTCAAATACAACAAAATACTCGACTGTTTTATATTTACCGAATGTACATTTACCCCTGTTCATTTTCTGTTGTTTTCATTAGGTGGGATAGAGGAAAATCTATTGTGGGATAGTGCATGTTTTTCAAATGTTTTTTTCTTCAAATTGAAATGTATATGTATGCTGTCATGCACTTATTTGAAAAAAACTCAAATCATTACTATTAAGTTCGTATTGGTATGACACATGTAGTTTTTAGTTAGTTTTTACTATGTCGTATCTTTTAATACACGTGCTATCTTAGTACCGAAAGTGCTTAATTGCTATTTATCGGCTATTTACGCTTATTAAAATGAACGTTGGTGAAATTTACTAAACGCATACAAGTAACGATTACACAGTGTTTATACAAACGATAAACTCTGTTACACACGAATAGGTCCGTATCCTTTAGAAAGATCGGTATTACCAAAAGAATTACGTGCGCGGGTCTGCTTTAGTCAGTTGTGTACGTGGGCAGGTCTATTTTATTTCGAATACAGACCTGGTCAGCGTAAAACAGACCCGCGCACGAAATTATTTGTTAATACTGGTCTTTCTAAAGGATATGGACCTATTACAAACAAAGGAGTAGGTATGTTATAAATCGAAATATGGCTAAACGTATCGTTTTAACGCAGCAAGGACGATACATTGTGTCTAATGTATTAGACTTCTGCACACTAGATGCATCAATAGAACTGCCAGTGATGCCGTTGTCCTGTCCAAGGAAACAAACTACCGCGATGACAGGGGTAACAGAAAGGACGGGCGAAGAAATTGCACAACGGTGTAAGAAAATCAAGAAGTAACAAAATCGCACTGGATTCTTTTGGTGATGATAATAATGACAGTGACAATGACGAGGCGGATGGTGATAGTGATGATGATTTTGCAGATTTCTATAAGGATTCTGTCACAAACACTGCTGATGAACAACGTTAATTATTATAATTTATATAATTTATACATGTATACGTACAGCATATTGAGCTATAATTGATTGTTCTAGATACATGAAATAAAATATTATATAATAAATATACAGAATAGAGAAAGTATACGAATGAAAAAAATGTAACAAGATAATCAACGTTTAACGGGATATACAAAGAAAAAAAAGTTTACTAGAACTGAAGAAATCAAATCATTACCGAAAGAAATGCACAAAAGTGATACTCGAACCAGTAACCTCCATCTATAAGATTATTGTAATTCCAAAGCTTTACCAACTGAGCCAGCGAGGCACATCTAAAATCGTCTCGTACATTTGATCATATTGCAAAATCGTATTACGAAACAAGCGTTTATTGACCATTACTGTAAATAAGCATCCCTATCTGTTGAAAATGAACACATCGGCTAATTAGCATGTGTAAATGTTATTGTGCCATCATATCTTGGCCGCACTATAAACTGCTGAATGGAAAAGTTTCAGCAAACAAAAGGCGGAATGCCTACGCTGAATGACCTAAAACAAAGGTGCGTTACGGTGAATATTAGTGACATGATCATTTTGTTCCATTTCGTTAAGTTTCACCTATAGTTAATTTCATAGGCCGGGGAACGACGCTAACTATGGTCAACATAGTTCAAGTAGAAACTTCTAAAACTTTCAGTGGATAAACTATGATCGAATCAACGCTGGAACGATCTTGCTCTTGTTCTGCAACATTTTGAAGCTACTATATATATGGGTTTTTGGCGTCTGAAAAAAACAGACATGCACAGATAAGTGAACCAAACCAGACTATAGTTAGGACCGACACCCTAGCCACAATGGCGCTATTTATGAAACGTAGCGTCCGTAAACAGTAAGCAGTGGTCTCCCCGTACATAGTTCTTAAAGCTTTAATTCAGAAAAAGGCTATTAGCCTATCATTCCACAAACATATATACAAGTATAAACATAGCATGGCAATGGTGGTACAAGAACAGAATTATAAACAGTTTACATACATATACGTATATGTATATATAGCATTTGCAAATTTGTAAATGATTTATACATGTAATTCAATAAAGTACATATAAAGTTAAACTAGAAATACATACGAACATGTGTATCTAACAGTAACAGATGATAGTTGGTTGGGGGAGAATTTGAACAATAAGAAGTATAGTAGTGACCTTAATTCAAAACTTTTGTGCAAAATGATATTAAGTTTTTGTTCGTACATGTACATTGATTATCGCTGTTCAAAAGTTCTGCAAATTTCAAAACGTTCGGGGTTTTCCAATAATATTTTTATTTATACTTTTCTTAAATCCGGATAGACCGGACATTCTCAAACAAAATGAAATTCATCTTCTAAGGTGCTGCAACATTTACATTTGCGTTCATGAAATGGTACTTTAGCTGCCATATAGTTAGTGTGGTTATTCATCAGCCTTTTACTAATGTGGAGCGGTGGCCTAGAGGTAGGACGCGCACTTCGGGGTCATGAGGTCCCGGGTTCAACCCCCGTCTGCGCAACAGCTTAATTTCTCTGAGCAAAAATAACCCACAAGCTCCACTCAACCAATGTATGAATTAGCACCTATGAGGGCGAAGTATGTACATGGCGCCGTCGATGTTGGCTGCACACCTACCAGGAGAGAAATAGCCTCTATGGGGAGACTCGAACACAGGTTTCCTTCGGCAGCCCAATGCCCAAGGGAAGTCGAAGGGTGGCTGAACGGCTGAACGGTTGAACGGCTGAACGGCTGACAAGTGTGATATGACATAGTCACATTGATACTGCTTGTGTTTACCTGTACATAGTCTGTCTCATGTTTTACTGTTGTTTAAATAAGTGTTAATATCAGTTAGCACAAACTAAATACAAATTCCAGGAACCTGTATTTACCCGTATCATGACTCAGACCAAAGATAACTGTGTCATTAATAAAGAGTAATAAAACTCTTTTTTATAAAGTCCATAATATCTTAGAACATAAATTTTATAAAAGAAAAGTTTTTTTTTTACTATTTATCAATGATACAGTTACCTGTGACTCAGACTGGAACAAAAACAAATATTTATATTATTTACAAACATATTACATTCTGTTTCTTGCAAAAACTGCTCATTTAAGCAAACATGAGGAAACTAATGTTCCGCGGGGATTTTTTTTAAAATACTAGTACAGAAAAACCCCTGACAAGATTAACCCGTTTTAACCCGTACAATGATTTCGACCGGAGCAAAAACATGGCTCTCGAACCTATCTAGAATGTTTGTTTCGTCGAAGTGATTTTCGCGGTCTTGAAAAAAGTCGATATAACAATAGTTGATTATATTGGAACCAAGTGCACACTGGATACGCAAAAACTGCTCATTTAAGCATACATGGGGAAACTAATGTTCCGCGGGGGATTTTGTTTTTGGAACCAAGTGCACACTGGATACGCAGGAGTAGGGGGGAAACTGGTAAAAAGAGGAACGAAAAGGCGCAATACAAAAATTAACGTAAAACAACAGATCTCAAAGAAAGCAAGGTCATTCGGAGCACCTCGTACAATTCTGCTGTAGAATCATACGTATTTTATCTAGCGACGTCAGGAAGCGATAAATGCCGTACGGACCGTTCCGATTGAAGCATGGTGTGACGTGGTAAAACATTATACGTCACCACATAGACAACATTCTCAATGACGTTAACACCAACACACTTAAAGTACATGCGCTGCAGACTTACAGGGATAGTTATTTACCATAAGATGATGTAAATACTAGTATTTTATTATCACCTTTATATTGACGTCAATCAACGTTTCGAAACAACAAATTCTTGCATGTATGCACTCCTTAAAACAATCCCAGAACATAGAGAATGTAAACATATTGATATGTACTTATTTTATTCACTAGAAGTTAAAATCCAGGGTATATACACCCAACCACTTTTCTAATTGATCACTTTTTAAACTCCAAATACGTTCAACTGTGATATGTGGCCTCCGTAGCTCAATGGTTAGCGCGCTTGCCGTCTAATCTGGTGATCCGGGTTCAAATCCGGGTGGGGGCACACATATTTCAGCATAAAGCTGACTGGCAAATAAAGGCTATGCTCGGCATTTTAAATTTTTTAATCATAATTTTTTATGATGTTTTACACACAAACGTTTTATGCAATTGTCCTTACACTTAATTCATTACAAATCAAAATCACGTGACAAAGTATGCATGGTCAGTAATGATTCAGGTGTTGAGTAAATACATAATATGACGTGTGCAAAATATCATCAAATAATATGATCAAAGTTAAAGGTATGTTTGGTTTGAAAGTGACCAATTGGAAAAGTGGTTGAGTGATAGAGGATATTTGTTTGTTTTGATTGAATATGGTTTATATCTCATCGTGTAGTGATAAAATTCAATATTTTCAAGAGCGCGTAGCGCGAGTGAAAATATTAAAATTTTATCACTACAAGATGAGATATTAACCATATTCAATCAAAACAAACAAATATTCTATTTATTTAATGCTTTTATGGTGTCAAAACTGGTACTATTTATGTCAAATTACCACTGTGGTTAGGCTACGTATGAATATGTTATTCCATTCATATTTTTCACTTCAAAATCCGCCATCTTGGATTATGGTGAATAGGTGAAAACGACTTCTTTGAGAATTTTGCATTAAATCATACACCAACTTGTAGGAAATGGTCTAACTAAGAATAAAAACCCCCACATGACACGTTTCCGTTCAGTAATAAAAAAGTTACAGACATTTGAGTGTTGAGATTTTGGTAAATTAAAGTAGTCCCTGTGAGGGGGCGGAGCTTATATCAGTCACATTGTAGGTGATAACCAGTGACTGATATAGGTTTTATTTCACTGATAGAACTCCATATCTCACCAGTTAGCATTAAATAATATGTTATATCTATTAAAATAAGACATTAATAAGAGAAATTGCAATGTTTATATACACTATGTTATGCAAACAGAAAAAATGCATTGCCCATTTCAGCAGCATGTCTCATATCCTCATTACTTGAAAATATTCAAAAATAAATAGTATTAAATACATAGTTGTTGTGCGAGCTGGCAAAATCATTGTTCATCCAAAGATCATATAAAGAAACAAATGCATATATTACAAAGCAAAGTGAACAAGAAAAAGCATTGTTTACCTGAACAGCATAGCCCAGATTAACAATAACCTACTTAATTATATAACATCCAGTGATATCTATAGCTATTGTAATAGATACGCCATCTAGAAAAGTATGCATGGATTATCTGGGCAGCAACTTTGCGAACTCGATGGCTTCATTTTTGTTTTGAGGAGAGACGTGTTATCTTTTGAATCAATCAACTCGATGGTTTCAGGGGCTTGCTTCCCCGGAACTTTTATTAAAGAACACAACACTGAATTCATATGCTGCATTTTGAGGTACATACTTTGGTATGAAAAAGGACATACTTATTACAAAATCAAGCAAATGTTAAACACACCCACCAATATTGAAGAAAATCGGTCAGATAATAGATTGGCGTATTACAAATACATAACTATAAAAACATTGAACTCAAGAAAGTATTTGGTCGAAAAAACATAGAAACCGTAACGTCACTATGGCTACACCGGCCCAACGTCATCGCGACGTCGTTACATATAACAGTATATATACTCATTCGTGGCACACTTCATAATGTTGGACGCATTGAATGATTGTCAAAAAGTAGCTGTACAACAAGGTTAACTTCATAGACCTGTCAACCGAAAATCAACATTTTTTCTTTGCAACTTGCATGTAAATTATAAGAATTAGCTGCTGAGAACATAAATATTGATTACGTAATTTGACGTTATTGACGTGGTATAGCCCATTCGCATTTCGGCATTGATTTCACATGGCTACATATGAGATAATATGTAAAACAGACACCTGTTTTGTATGCTATTACATATTTGTTGCATTTTGCAATATTACAATTGGTATTTTATTACATTTCATTCGCAACGAGACTTCTAGTCGCCGATTTCTGTATCGCACTCATTTTCAGACTACGACTTCGAAGCAAATAGCTCTAAAACGGAATTTTGACGTTAAAACCTTTTTTTGAAATAATGAATCTAATGTTGTATCATTGCATATCCATAACCGACCCTTTAGAAAATTATAATATTACAAACGCACGAATAATACGTCTTCGTTTGCTATGAAAATTTGGGCCGCATGACGTCGAGTGACGTTGCCATAGGAAACCGCGTTCGTTCTGACTTTTGGTTAATATTGATAGTCAGCGGTGAATCAATTTGAAATAAATGTATCTTTATGTTTAGAAAGTTTCAATGTCTTACAATGATAAACAAAGAAAACACAGCACTTTTCCGCGTATTTGTTGATCACCCCTCTAATGTGTTACCAATAATGTCTTAGCTCAACTCATTAATGATTGTGAGCAAGTTTGAATAAAAGGATACTTTTTTCGGTCACGTTAACACTAATACTCCTTTTTGATACTCTTATTGGTTATAGCCTGTCAACAAAAACTCACAAAGACAGAAAACTTCAGATACTTCATTTATTCAACTTTCTCAGTCGGACTTACACAAAATAACACCTGGCAGAATATTGTAATACGGTCAATTCCAGGTAGTTGTAGTCTTAACCGAATAAACAATATATACCCAATAATACACCACTTGCAATAAGTACCAGACCGTGAAGAAATTCATTCCTTGGAGTTGACGTGAATGGTGTTACTATCATGAAACTACATATGAAAGGTTTAACAAAGGTATAGAAATATGCGTTTGGAAAGTGGCTGCTTGTGCCCTGTTCTTGCGGTTTTGATATCGTATTTTGATGAGGGACATGGTCGACAAAAACGTTGCCAGGGTTATCATGAACTTGAGTAGATTAATCAACGACATGATACCACCATATACAAGCCAAACACAGCTTATAGACTGGACGATCACAATGGCAACAATAGGTGCTGATGAGTTAACATTTAGAAATGATATCACTTCCGGATAATATCCTGACCGAACAGCGGCAAATATAACACGACTTCCACTTAAGAGGTTGCCGTTGCAAGAACCATAGAATGACAACAATGTGCAAATCTGTATGAACTGGACAGCAAACGATAGTTTTCGCACTGACCAATCGTAAACAACAGCACTGGGCTTGAGCATTTCGTCCTTAGTCATAACAGAAACAAAAGACACATTTGCTAGAACATAAATTACAGTAACTAATGAAATGGATATAGTAACAGCTTTCGGAATAGTTGATCTAGGATTGATAATTTCATCAGCTATGTCACCGATACGCGATAAGCCACCATATGCCAATGAACAACTATATAAAGCCAAACAATATGATTCCACATCGTTAGTGAACGTGTCACCGTATGTCGGAAAACCTGAAGTGCCTTGAAATTGAAAGTATATCCAAGTAATACAAACGCAGACAAGTGCTGATAACTTTGAAATTGTGCAAACTATTTGTATATATTTATTTAAGCGCACGTTGTAAACATCCGTTAAAGCCATTGTTGTTATCACCAGGAGTGATATAAGGGTCTTAACGTAATTTGGAAGCACGCATGCGCCTTGGATCCAGGCGGAAATATATTCCGAAAATCCTAATGCCATTACGGCCATACATGCAGTAGTGCTGAATAATGGGATGATCCAGAGCACTAGAAAAGCTGGAAACTCTCCTAGGCCATTCTTGATATATATAAAATCTCCACCTGAGTGAGGGAATATCGTTCCAAGTTCTGCGTATACCAGTCCATTTATCATAGTAACCACTCCACATGGTGCCCATATAATCAAACTTGCACCTGAAAATAGAAAATGCGATATAACTCAACCGATTCAATAATTAGCCCCAAGATCACGAAAGAACTTAAGTTCAAAACTCAAGCTCAAACTCAAATATCTGACTTAACTGTTGGCTTGTGTTGAATTCGATATTTGAGTCAGAATCACAAACATATTTGCAAACTTAAACAACGTGATACATGTATACCCAAATAACAGCCCCATAACAAAGGCACATGGTTTCAAATTATCTGAGTGTACCAGATATAAAGAGAAGGCAGTACAGCGGCCATGTTAAGCCGCAACAGAAATGACGAAAAAAGAATAGGTTTCCGTGTTTGCTGTGACAACTGTAGAATAACAGGGTACCAGCTTTCGCAACGTCATATCCGTTGCGGCTTAGCAAGGCTGCTGTACTACATTCTCTTTGTATTTGGTACTTCAATGTGTAATCACGAATCAATGTCTTGACAACATGCAATGTGATATGTCTATGTTGGTACATATATTGGTGTTGTATTCAAATTGTCGGAAATCATTTTAGAGAGAAGGTAACACATAAGTGGGGATTTGTCCAAAGGGGATTTCTCCCGAAAGCGATGTTGTTCGAATATAAAGCCTAAAAATTGATTTTGTCGACCTAGGAAAAACCATGTAGGGGATGCTGACTGGATACGCGGATGTGGTTTCTTATATTTTTTAACGTTTCCACATACTCACTTAAACGTAAACAGAATGTCATTACATGCACCAACATACATCAACACTTGTAATTGCCTAAATTGGGATATGACACTACCTTGAATACTCATGCATTCCAAACGAAAGAATATCACGCGATTAAGTTATTGTACAATTTATATTTAGGGCCTTAAAAGTAGACTTTGAACTTAGTTTCCCGAAAACAGAAACTGCAAATGAATTATATGTATATACATACGTATACCAAGGGACACAACAAACTTCACCAGAAACACTATTATTACACGAATTACTTTTACTTCCTATATATTATATAATATGCATATGTCTTTCTTATAGTAGGATTATATTCAATCTGACTGAAGTACTAAATTGATCTTCCTTGCGGCAAGTTCTGATGACGACCTATACGAGTTTCTATATTCAGAAATTGGAATTTCCAGTATCACTGTTTATATCTATTTATAATTCAGCCAATCATATAGCTTGTTACATTTGTACTTTGTCCATATTTTACCAGTATTACTGATTTTTGAATATGGGCACAGTCCTCGACCAAAATCAGAGGACTAAAATGTGAAATTGTACTTTATAATACATTATTTACAGCACAATTCATGATGGTCGATAGCTGTGACCATAGTGAATTTTAAGATTTTAGGTACTACTTCAACGGTATTTCCCCTCGCCATAGACCCACGAAAGCATATCTTGGCCCCTCTTTTAGCCATATTCTCAAGACATTTAGTACTTATTGTACAATGTTTTAGATGCTGTACACAATCATTATACATTGTACTTCAATCATACATAAAAACTTATAAAAATACGCCTTGCTGTTTTGATATACTCCACTGAATCCCACCCACTTTATCAAAAACGTCATTTTTGACGAAATTTACCATTTTGACCATCATTTTCACATTGGTGGCATCGGCGAACGGTTACTAAATTTTTACCACTGCTTTGTATCAGCACAAGCAACCAAATACATAAAAATCATTGTCGTTCTTCAATGCCGCTAGATTCAAAAAGCGAAAACAATCGTAAACTAAGACTGCAGAATTATGTGTTATAATTTTATTAATAATGCACGTTCTCTCATGAAATTTGCATACCAATACTTGAATAATACATTTGTACTTGCATTTAATTATTGATTCATTTTGGCACATAAAAGGTCATGTAACTCGTTACAGGCGCGTTACGTAATAAAGTCGATTTTACAAAGCCACAACATATTTCATCCAAATTGTTCATGAATAAGTGCATATTGCAACGCAACAAACACGTATTCATTAACATTTAGCACAACCGATGTCTGCCCTCCCAGAAAAACACGCAACATGCCGAGATTGATGCAAAACGAACTTGGATGAAGTGTAAGAATCTTACAACAAAATTTCACAAAGGCTATTTCAATGAAATGTCAATTTTGCAAATTTTGCTGGAGTGTTGATTGCAAAAAATGAAGGTTCCTGTGAATGAAAAAACGGTAATAATCATTAAAATAACAATTACAAACGGAATAGAAAATCATTTTTGTAATAAAAAGCAAAACTAAGGGCCGCAACTTATCCAAACTGATGACATCCCGACAGGTCAACCGCGTTCTGTTCGTGCCAAATTCAACATGTTAGGAGTTTTTCGCGTAGGATAATCTTCACTAACATCAAAACCGTACATAAACACGTGCTTTTCGACGCGCAAATTATGCTAGATTACGAACAAGTCTAAAACGGTGAATTAGGCCAAAATAAACAAATATTTGGCTTCATTGGATATTCCTTTGTCATTATGTGAAATTTCGTGTTAATAAATACATTATTAAAAACATATTAATAAAATAAAAAAAAGTCAACTAGGAAATGTGTTCATAGTGGTTTTTCGTAATCTCATGAGTGTTCCTCTCGAGTCAGTTTCGGCATTTTATTTGTTTTTTCAAGATGAACAGTCATCAATAATGCCGATTTTGTTTATGGGCGTGTGAATTCTGGTCCACATGCATTGCAAGTGCAAAAATGCATTATTACGCAATACATCGAATGCACTGAAATTAACAGCAAACCGGTAAAAATAAACCGATACTCAGCTGCATCTCTTAATCATGTATCGGTATGCGAAATTTCAGGTGAATACATGCATTTTTCACAAAACGGGAATGAAATATAAACTGGCGGGTTAGAACTTTTGGGGAGTATTTGAAGAAGAGAAGAAGGAGTGTAGAATAGAATAAATTTTATTTCAAATTATTGGCCCTCTCGGGCATATAAATCACACAATACCAGATGTACAATGTACAAGAACATAAGATATATAATGTAACACAGGCTTGATTCTGATTAGTAGCAATACAATTAACTAAGGACTAGTATAGCAGTAAAGTAAAATAGGCATTTTAAATGACAAACATAATGTTCTAATTATATAAACAAACGTTATCAAAATACACAATTGAATTGAAATACACATCACACAGGACTATTAAGCTGGTTTAACACTTAGTTGTAGCAGGACCAAATATATTCAGCTGTTCTTTTAATAATTTCATGATTTTTATTACTTAATAAGAATATAAATTTGTCTTTTAAAGATAGAGAGTTAAGGTTTTTACAAATCTGGGATGTTTCGTCCAAATATACGTTCCTTAAAGACTGATACTTAGGGCATTAGTGTATGTACCAATGGAAATAAACGAATCTGTTTTATTTTTGCATCAATCGATGATCAATTAGAGTATAAATGACTTTATGTATATAGTCATGCACTTTAAAAATTACTTGTCTGCACAAATTGTGTTGCTTCACACATCACAGAAGGTGTTTAAACATGCAAGTTAATAAAGGAAAGGATTTCTATGTTATTATTTTTTGGTGGGTAGTGTATTTATGATAAGCTCCAAGGGAGATAACTACTGCGAAAATGTACGTGCTGTGAGGAATTTTAGTGCATCCAAAATGGCCGAAACGCTCAGACCGTTCGTATTTTGGGGACAGAAAAACGACAGCATTTCTCTTAAAGTTGACTTAAGAGATGCCTCAGTACGTAAACTATTAGTCTATTTATTTGAGTTTCCAATTATAGCAATTTTGTCAATTGTCATAATACATTTAACGCATGGCATTTGTTGTTGTTGTATTGTCATACGTTTTCGCGACCGAATTGTTTAGAAATCAATAACAACAAAAGTCAACATTGTCCTTTCTCATATTTTTAGGCCAAATTGACACTTGATACTTTTTGATACATAATTAACTATTAATATAGTTTGTTCTCAAAAGTTTTTTGCTGGATTGTATCCTAGTTTACTGACCAAGAGGTGTCAAAGTCCATTTCAGCATTAATTTTGATCATTTTTGAAGCAAATTGTACTTACTGTCAGTAGTAAACTGCGAGAAAAGCGTGATAAATGTGGGTCTAAAATCCAGACGCTGGCAAAAATTGTCTGACATTGAAAGGTCATGAAAACTTACAAACCAAAATACAATCAAAAATCAAAATTTGGGAACTCTGGTGTTAAATGTTTTTACAAAAAACAGGTATGATCAATCATATTTCAGCCATTTCTCATGGAAAGTATGTGTTTTCATGTTTCTTTATAATAGTATTAAAATGTGTGAGTTTGACCGCAGTTACATGTACTAATATCTTTTTACGAGGTTGTGCTCATTCTAAACAATTAACAGCACCAATTTGGTAAGTGACAGTTGTTGATAAAGGCCTTTCAGTTGGACCGATTCTGGATTCAAAAGCTGTGGACCATATCAAGATGTTCCGGACTTGTCTGTCGGACCAGCATCTCTAGATGTCTGGAATGTCCCATGTCATGGTGAGCTACCTTGAACAGAAGTCAACACACATGATGAGAAAATGTATATTAAATCATGACTCATTAAACATTCTATATACATGGTAGTCTCATGGTCATCAAGGTTTGTGTTTAATATTTGTATATGTTTAGTCCATTTAATAAGCTCTGTCATTGTATACAAACATTGCGATAACATAACAATGCACTTTTATTGTTTTAAACATTTTAATTTCATAAAAAGGCAGTGAAAACCAATACCTTATTCATGAAGCCACATACTACCGGTAATACACAAAATATCTATTAAATAATATATAAATAAGAGAATTTGCAATGTTTATATACGCACTGTTATGTAAACAGGTGACTGACCTGATTAATCAATTTATACCACACATTTTTTGTTTATAGATTGATGTTGTGAATTTGACAGAAGACAGACTTGAAGCAAGTTTTGAAGGTGTGGGTGCTCAAGGGAACAACAAATATGGTTTTGTCATTGACTTTTACCTGCCTGTTGACTCTGATGTAAGAATCTGATACTAAATTTATGTTTCTTTGACTTTATTTATCATCATATAATTTATTATTTTGCTTTATTTGTTTGTTATTATACATAAAGTCCTTGTATATTTAGAACTTAATTAGTTCTTGTTTACCATGTTCAAACGGAAGATATTGTCAATGCTTATACTGAAGGTTATTTAACATGGCATGTAACTGAAATATCTGTTCAAGTAGACAGCCAAGAACAGAGTTCAAGTTTTCATTTAGTTGCAGCCATGATGAAGTGGCTAGTGTACTGTACTTGTAACAGACCAATCAGGGTTTGATTCCCAGTTGCACCAGGTCATACCCTTCCCTGAAATATTGACAACGTTAATTTCCCTAGGCTCCACATGTTGAGAAGTTGCTGGTTCCTTGTGGAAGAGTAAGTTAGAACGTGATAGTCCAGGAAAACCGGTAAGGAGAATCAGCCGCTGTACAGGGTGTTAAAAAAGTTAGTTCTCAATGTTTAAGTATCAATAGTTTATTTTTCTGACATCAGAATACTTACAAATTTTCCGGTTTAGTTCCTGAGGGTTCTAACATTGTTCTAATCTTCCTGGCATAAAATTAAACTGTTACTGTAAAAAATCAAAATGGTACACTGCGTAAACAACTGAGATAAAATTTAGTATGAATTTAAATTTTGAGAGCAAACTTTTTTAACACCCTATATATATAATAGAAAAATTGTTGAGAAGAGGCTCTAAATCCAAATAAACAAACAAGGGTTATGTACATTCAAATGGTTCAATGATTTATAACACTCTCTAAATTATTGTCCAAGTTTGTTTTTGCACCACATTTGTTTTAGAAAGATTAAATGATTTATTTGACAGAGTAGTAAAGTTCGTACCACTGACAGAGCTGTTGAGTTTGTAATAAAAAAGAAAGGTGCTGAAGTCTGGCCACGTCTCACCGAAAAGTCAGGAAAGTTGGCGTGGCTGAAGATTGATTTTGATAAATTTGATTTTGAAGACGAGGATGAATCAGAAGAGGAAAGTATGGCAGAGAAGTTAGCAGCGGAGGAAATGATGAAAAAGATTGAAAAAGATGTAGCTGAACTAAAAGGTGCTTGTAACTGTACCTCTGTGCAGGTTTTATTTTCTTAAATATAGAAGTGGGGGGCGAATATAAGGCCCATTCCTAAGAAAACAATTCTTTTCATGCAGTTTTCCCCAAAAAATAAGTTTTCCTCTACAAATTTGTTCCCGGTGTAGCAGTCAGTTTTTCCCCCCTCCATTTTTTCTCCCAGGGAAAAAATTGACTATAACGTCTTATATGAGGTAAAAAATTGGTGCCTGTCCATTCTTTCATCCATAACGATTTTTGGGAGGGGGAAGAAATTGACTAGTCAGTTCTTTCCCCCCAACTTGTATTTGATTGATTGGAAGGAAGAAAAATTGACTTGTCCATTCTTTCCCCTTTTGTTTATAAGAAAAGTTAAGTTACCAATTTTCTAGGGCTGCTTTCAGCAGTTCAGCTGTTCAGCCACCCTTTGACATTTAAACTTCCCCTGTTCATTGGGCTACCTATGGAAACCTACGTTCGAGTCTCCCTGGGGAGACTATTTCTCTCCTGGTGGGTGTGCAGCCAACATCGATCTTCGGCACCCAGGACTATCGAACATGTTCAGACACAGCCCTCACAGGTACCAATTCACACCTTGGTCGAGTGGAGCATGTGGGTTATTCGTGCTCAGAGAAATTAAGCATCGGTCCAGACGGGGGTTGAACCCGGGACCTCTCGATCCCGAAGCGCGCGCCCTACCTCTAGGCCACCGCTCCCCCGATTATGGCTAATCGGAGGTTAAATACCATATACCGGTAGCTTGTTATTTCCCAGGGTGTATTATTTTTCTACAGAACTGGTTCTTTATCTCAAAACCAGGCAAGTGTGTTATCAATATGGTATCAGAATCATCAATATACAAGAAAAATATTTTTCAGTCACAGTTCATTGTTCTTAGTCCTACACCAGTCTGATTGTGATAGATCAATAGTCAGTCAAACCCATGCTAACTGTGATAATTTCTTCCGTTCATTGACTGGATTTTAGTTCAAACTGTGAATTGCACTTTCAGTTCCAACCATTATCATTATCCAAACAATATATTATGCTTCAATCGTATTACCTTGGTTACAATCGACAGACCCGTAATAAACAATACAATGCAATAAACATTTGTGTTCCTCTCTACATTATACCCTTGATGAGACCATTTTACAATTAGCAGTAAAATGGTATTTTTACAACACAAATTATAAATCCTTGAAAAGAATATATCATCATCATGGCTTTCGACAATCTGTTTTCCCCCCTCAGATGAATCATTTACATGTCATTGGGAGAAGAGCAGACTTAGTCAATCCCCCCCCCTCTTTATGAGTCTTAAATATGTTGGGGGGGGGGGGGAGATTGAACAAGGTAAGTTTACCCTCCTGACAAATCACGAAAAAAAGAAAAGACTTAAAATTGTCAACTGGACTAGTAAGTTTTTCCCCATCACAAAAATATAATTGTGGGGGAGGGGAAATATTGACAGGGGGACAAACTGGACTGTTACACCGTGTGAAATTCAATATACTCACATATTTGTTATATCATTGTGCTTGGGAACGAACAGCGTTGTTGTATGCAGACCCTACTGTATATGAGCATGTATGTACCAGTACCCTTATTTATAGATGCTATGTTATGTATTTCTTTAATTTCTTAAATATTTATTTCAGGTCTAGAAATGGGCATGGACAAAGTATATCTGTTTACGTACAATATTTATTTCAGGTCTTGAAATGGGCATGGACAAAGTATATCTGTTTACGTACAACTTCATACAGTTTATGGGTTTCCTGTATATTGTGATATCATTATCATATAACTACATCAAACAGGGTCCAGGTAAGTGGAATTTTTATCTGCGAAATAATGTACTAAAAAAAGAACTTTCCGCCTTAATAACCTAGTAGTAGAGCTTCTGCTTCGGGTGTGAGAGGTCTCAGGTTTGATCCTAGACTGCATCATTCTTGAGGTTGAAAAATATGGTACTAATAGATATACATGTATAGTCTTCCAGTTCCTAAAGACATTTATTCATTTGTGTCTGTTTATGTCCCACAATTACTTTACTTTGAATTATGTGATAATATTGGAAATTTTATGCAAGTGTGTGGGGGGAGGGATGTTGATTTAATTCATTACGGCCCAGGGCTTTTTTTCCTTCTATAACAGGGGCCGTTTACAGGGGGGGCTTCCCCTCAGGAAAATTCTTTAAAATCATTCAGTTTTCCCCTAAAACCCAATTTACATCAGGTTTTTTCTTCCCCTTTTGCAAAAATTATGAGTTATTTTTTCCCCAATTCAAAGAAAACCCTGCTGCATGTTCCCCAAAAAAAGCCCGCGGCTCTTGATTCATTAAACTGGTGCAATTATCTCTTTTAGACACATTTCTAGTTGTGATTTAACTGACCGTGCAAAAATCTGTATCTTCATTTTTCAGTTGTAAAAGAGAAGGCATTTGAGCTAGTTGGATATCAAATCATGCTTTGTCAACTGATAGCAGTGCTAGAAATAATTCACCCAATGATTGGATTGGTAAAAACTGGTGTTTTAGCACCTGTTATGCAAGTATGTATACATGTTCTTATTTTTACCATAACATAAATCTACTACTATTATATTGGCCCATTTCCCATAGCTGTGGTACAAGAAAAACTGGTTTGGTTAATCAGTTGCTGTTTATATCAGAATAATTGTTGGAAAGAGGTTTTAAACTCAAATAAACATCTACTCAGTTTCTTTTTGAAGAATTACGCTGCAAGACATAGATAATAATCTTACATTTCTATTTGACATTGTTTGTTTTTGGCCTATTTCGACACCTGCATAGTGTGGCAAAAATATAACAATCAAAACTATAACTATTGAATCTGGAATATCCCACCTGATATTTTAACACTGCCATTCTGAGACTGGCTAAATCATCTAAGAAACAGTGTTTAATCATGTTTAATTAGACAAAACAGTTTAATGTCATCTTACAGTTTGATAATAACAATCACAAATTATCCCAAACTTGACACAGGCTGTGTTGATATATTTTGCAGGTTGCTGGAAGAAACTTCATACTATTTATGTTGATATTACAAGATGTTCGGTTACAAATAGCTCCTGTTGCCTGGTATTTGTTTATGACCTGGTCAACGGTAGAACTCATCAGGTATAACTACCATATGCTGTTTGACAAAATAAATTATTGTAAAAATTCTTTATGACAAGCATCATTATTACGAGCACCCGGTTTATGTCGAGCACAGGTGATGACCCCTTTCACCAATTACCTGCTTAATCCCGAGGTTATCAATAAATCCTCCGAATGAAAATTCACATCTCAGTTGAATTGTCAGACCTCGCTTTGAGCCAGGTAGTCCGTGTTTATCATATATTGTGATATTAGCCTTTTGTTATAAAACTATTAGTGCACAATATTTAAATTTGATTGTTTCATATTCAAAATAAAACAGTATCGACAGGTAATTGATTAACAAGTATTTTATTTTTAAGATCGCTGTTTTGTTCCTATCAATAATTCAAGAACAGTTAGACCCAGTATCTTCAGACAGGAAGTTGGTCACGATCAGTAGTTGACCTCTAATGATTTGAGGTCAAAGGTCAAGGTTATCATATGGCCTTTTAACATTACTGCCTATTTGGCTGCTATCGGGACATACATGTTTTACAAAAATCTTTTATTTAAACTTATGCATTTACGTGTGTTTCAGATATCCATTTTACATGTTTTCAAGTATTGGCATGGATGTTAAATGGATTACCTGGCTTCGATATACAGCTTGGATACCTCTCTATCCATTAGGTGTTTTATTTGAAGGTATGTTTAGTTTGTATCAAATGTCAAATTGGGGTTTGCAACTTGAGATAGACTCATAATCTACATTGTGCAGAGTCTTAAACAACACATTCAATAAATTTATCAACTTATTCCTATCCTTATTACACCCCCCCCCCCCCCCCCATCTGAATTAAAGGGCAGTGTATTGTTATGCCCTTGTCTGTCGATCGGTTGGTTGACCAAATTGTTTTCTGATTAATAACTCATGATTGGTTGGGCCTGAGATCTTTGGAACTCCATAGAGAGGTTTGTCATCATTGGCCAATAAGGCAGCGATAAAAACCGAATGACCACGCACTTATAATGACCGTCTCAGCTGAACGCAAAAAAAAATGGGAGATCAAGATCATGTGAGTATAAATAGTGATTAACTGTAGTCAAATCAACAATTACATATAGATTTTTCTTTCCATTTTCAGGTACCATAGTTATGATGTCTATTCCATTATTTGAGGAGTCTGGTGTATTCACTCTGCAGTTACCTAATAGTGCAAATTTTGCCTTGTATTTCCCATGGTTTTTACACGGATATCTGGTAGTACTTGCTTTCGGTAGGTATTTCAAATATTTGCATAAAAGTAAACTTTGATTGCCATTTTACTATCATACTATAGAACTTCACTGTCTAAAACTGCCTTCAGACTGGGAAAATACTTCGAACCTAGTCTACCAGTACCTGTTAGAGGCATCTACTGTATACTAGTAAATCATCATGTTGCGAGAACGAAGAACCTGTTTGAGGCAGAACTGTTAGACTACAAAACTTCTACTGTATTTTAGATAGAAATACTTATAACAATTGATGGAAAATGAGTTTGGGTGCTTTTTGATACCACAGAAAGAATAATAGTTCATGAAAAAAAAGATACTGTGGTGCATGATCGCTCTAAAAAGTTAGGGAAAACTGCCCTGTGGGCAGGGAAAAGTCACAGAATTTTGTGTTAGAATATTTGTGGGAACCCTGATCTCCCTTGCTGTGTGCTCAGTTTAGTAAGTTCCAGATACTATAAACCATTTTATTTTCACAAATACAAACTTGTGCGTTTTTCTGATCATATTCACAACTACAATTTTTTGCGTTTTTAAGTTTCCTGCAATGTCCATATAAAGTTCTTAGCACTTTTGCGGCGACTTAATTTTGCGAAATTATACCACTCACAAACTCCGCAGAACTAAATCGCGCGAAATAATTTCTTGGTTTACAGCAACTGCAGCTTGGGATAATAGGATTGTTTTCTGGGTAGTGTCCATATGACTGAGAAATATGACAAGTGAGACTTAAAACAACATTTGAAGGGTTGGATTGAAAACAGAACTAGCATTAGTAACATCCTAGTATTCCTACCCATAGTACACAACACGTAACCAACCTTCGTCTTTTATTACAGGAATGATACAGATGATGAAACATATGCATTCTCAAAGAAGGAAGAAATATGGATACATTGCTAGTACAGAATCAAAGAAGACAAAGTAGATATATTATCTACAGTGTGGTGAAGAGCTTTAAATGTGAAGGACTGATTCTAAGTGTAAGGGATTGCTTCTTATTGTGAAGGACTGATTTTTAATTGTGAGAGGACCTGAAAGTAAAATTTCTAAGAAGTTTTCCTTGATGTTGTGAAACAACAGAACAATGAAGAAATATAGGATCCGTCATGAGTTGTCTTGGAGATCAACATTTCTTAAACGAGTCTAGAAAACACGTTATAAAGCTAGTCTTTGGCGAGCTTAGTAATTTGTTTTTGTGACGAGTTTAAGAAATGTTGATCCCAAAGACATCAAGTGGTGGATTCTTTTTATCACAATACCATGGTTACAGAGTCAAACCAACGTCAATGAATAACAAATTTAAACCGACGACGTTACGTTTTCGCGCCAAAAAGCTGGTGACGTCACGCATTTGTTATCACATGTGTTGGAGAACATTGTTCCTTCATTTGTTCTCACATTTTCTCACATTGAAGGTCACAGCATTTATGTGATAAATATGAAACAATCATGGTTTATATTTGTCCGTTTGGATGTATTGTGTATTGTTTGAAAGATGTTGTTTTTTTGCTGTATCTGTTTTTATGTCGGAATTGTAGATGAGAGTGCACAAAATTTGCTCATTTATATGAATTCTCAAGTTGTTTGTAGAATTTTTATGTAGAATTACTTGATATTTATTTATGTTTGATATTGTGTGAATGTGTCATCAAATTTTGTACATTTATATACGGAGTTAATCCATTCTGTGCAATAATAATCATATTCCTAGATTTGTGTTCTTGGCTTAACTTATGGTTCCCACTGGCCCTAAAAAGTACTTGAATTTGATGACTAGTACTTGAACAATATTGTCATGAATACTTGAAACTTCAAAAAAGTTCTCCAGTTTAGAAAAAAGCTAAATTTTTCGGTAAATTTGCCTACAAATTGTTTGCTGCTGATGGAAAACAAACAAAAACAGCAAAACAGACTTAAGACGAGGAAAAAATGACAAAAATCAACACACCACAAAACACTAGCAATTTCCTCAAAAGGTGCCTCGAAAAGTTATATCAATGACAGGTGTAAGAGGTGTATGGTTGTCTCAAGTCTGATTTACCGTAGGCCTGAGTTAGTCCAGGGAGCAGTTTCACTCAACTACATACAACGATATTCAGCCACTCAACCTGCCTTAAACAGTGTAGCAATACCATGTGACTTTTGGCTACAGGTTCAAGACAAAAATGCTTAACTTCGAAAACAAAAATAGCCATAAGTACTTGGAAATTACAGGTTGCACAGGGTGCTGGACAAAACAGCACAAAACAGCACTGCTGCTGGAAAGCAAATAATTTTCCACTTATCGTGGCATATATTTCATAAAAATTGATAAAGAAATAAAGTACTTACGGCTATTTTTGTTTTCGAAGTTAAGGCAAGTAGTTTTGGACCTGTAGCCAAATGTCATGTGGTAGTGCTACACTGTTAAGATGTAACTATATAATCTACAAACAAGGATGGCTTAATAGTTATGATGATGACACCCTTGGCTACTGATCAAGGTCCCTGGTTTGGTTCTCAGTCGGGGTACTTGGTCATTTCTGAAACACTTCTCAGTGTGTCCCACACAACTGTAGCCTAACTGGTTGGTAACCCAGAGGTAGTCTCGTATGTATCAGTGTTGAACACCAAGGCCCGGAATTACAACCAATACTTACACTCAGCACTCAAATATCGGAAATGTAATATAATGAGCCATTTTTTGTCATAGATTGCAAATCTTGGTGAGGAAAATGTTAAAAAATTGTTCTTTTGAGTGTTTAAAATAACATTTGATACATTTTCTTTGCTATTGTGTACTATTTATGAGGTATAGATGTAGCAATTAAATCTGAGTACCACACTTAGCACTCAGACTGATAAATTACAAGAATAGCTTACAAACACTACAAATTACACTAGGAAGTAAGCATACATGCCAGATCTCCTGCATCATGCGAGAGTCTCCTGCATTTGAGACTCTACTCCTGCATGATCAGAGGCCAATTTATCAAATCTCATGCATTTCATGGAGAAACTAGAATCTGACATTTTTGTTTACATTATGAAAATGATGACAAATATTAGTTTAAATCGCTACATGAAGCATGCATGGTATTGTCATCAAATTAAGATCAGTGAAAACAGCATGTAAACTTAAATACTTTTAAGTCTAAAGTTTCAGCAAGGAAAATCTCCTGCATTTTAATAAAATCTCCTGCATTTCCATCATTAATCTCACGCAAAGGGGTCTGCGAAACATGGCATGTATGAGTTAGCCAAAAATAATATTTAGTACCAATTTAACATTATTACAACTTCTTGCTCTAAAAAAATGTGGCTATGAATCTCAAAAGAATGAAATTCAATATTTGAGTGCCGAGTGTAAGTATTGGTTGTGATTCTGGGCCCAGGCATGTTATAAAACCAAGTCTATTTTAAAAGAGCTAGCAGTGTGTCTCATATAGATTCCTTGTATCCAGAATCCTGCAAATGTCTCTTCCCTCGAAATTTGAAGTCATCGATACATTTGCTGATACCAAATTGACCATATGCTTATGACAGTCTTGGTCAAATGGAAACAAACCAGAGGGCATCCAGTGAACATTAATTTCCTCCCACATGTGATATGACCATGTCTAAGCTAATGTAATGGAAGTGATTGCTGTGAGGAGGTTGACATCAAAGGAATTTTGTAAATTGCTGACAAGTTCCAAATGATTCTTCACTTGTGGGAGATATAACTATGTGCCTGGCATTAAAAGATGTACATGTATGAGAGGTATCTATGGCAACAATTATAAGACAGTACTTAAAATGTGTCAAGAACCAAATATGTCATCCACATACATGCCATGTTTCGCAGACCCCTTTGCGTGAGATTGGTGATGGAAATGCAGGAGATTTCATTAAAATGCAGGAGATTTTCCTTGCTGAAAGTTTAGACTTAAAGTATTGAAGTTTATATGCTGTTTTCACTTATCTTATTTTGATGACAATACCATGCATGCTTCATGTAGCAATTTAAACTAATATTTGTCATCATTTTCATAATGTAAACAAAAAAGTCAGGTTCCACTTTGTCCATGAAATGCGTGAGATTTGATAAATTGGCCTCCGATCATGCAGGAGAAGAGTCTCAAATGCAGGAGACTCACGCATGATGCAGGAGATCTGGCATGTATGCATCCACTTTAAATAAAGTCCTTATTACTATAAATCACTTAATTTTGGCGTAACCTTCATTTCGCGATTTTTCAGAAAATTTCAAAATATGTTCATGAGGTTTTGAATTCGCTTCATTAAATGTCCTATTCCTGACTTTGTATTGCAAAATTTTCGCCATAATAATGATTTTGCGTGTATATCCTCGCGAATATTAGCAAAACTATTAGCAAAATTAAACTTGCGAAATAAAAGTAATTTACAGTATTATAAATAATACCAGTAAAGTACACAAACAGAAAGTAACAACAGAATATTATTAAAGGTAATATTTCAACAACAAGGTATCACAATACAAAATATTGCACAATCGTCTGGTCCCATTAACACAGTAATAATTTAAGTGCACTCGGGGACTGACAAACGCATATTAAAAATCAACGTCTCATCAATGTGTGTATTACGTTGTTCAGGTAATGTGCTATTGAATACGGGCATCACATAGTTCTGCAACTTATTTTGTGGTAGTGCACATGCTAGGATCCTGACAACACTAGCCTTGTTAACATATACATTACAAAAGTGACACATGCATTTCTGGTGCCGATGAAGCCTATAATCTTTCACAAAACACATGGAATAAGCGGCCAGTTGACCAGGCAGTGTTTATATTAATTTTTTATCACTTTTTTGTATACAAGGCTTGAGTTATCAATATACGTCAGAAGCTATTAATTTTGGACTTTTTAAGACAATTGTCACTGAACATAAAGGTTCAACTGAATTCTGTTGAAATTATAGGATTCTGATAATTCACACATCTTTTACGCAGTGATAACTGTCTTTTTAGTCCCCTACCCGTTTTTGACCGGAGGGGACTATAGGTTTGCCCTCCGTCAGTCAGTCATATCGTCCGTCAGTCAGTCCTTCCGTCAGAAAATCTGGATCCTGACATAACTCAAATAGTTTCCAAGCTAGGTTTATGAAACTTGGTATGTGGCTAGGGGGCAATAAGGGGATTATGTACGTCTAACAATATTTTGATTCTGACAAATATTGTGGTTGCTATAGCAACAGAAACATTGAAAATGGCTTCAAACCGGAAGGGGACTTCTGTATTGCTTGCAATTCTTAATTACTTGTTGATATATTGGCATCGTTGATATGCCTCAGACCGAATCATTGACACTTCTAGCCATCATAGGATTCAGGCGTTCCATTTGACTTAATGGGAGTAGCGTTTTTGACCCTTGAAATCTCCACAACGCCACATTTTGACCCTTAAGATTGTCAGGGCTCGACACTAACACTAGTCTGCGGGTCCGAGACCAGTGAAAATCCAGAAGGACCAGTGAAAATTCTGGAGGACCAGTAACTGTCCTATTTACAAATTTGGCGCTTTTGCCCTGTCGGACCAGTGGCCAAAAAAGTTAGTGTCTAGGCCTGATTGTGGTTTGAAGGGTTATTTTCTCTTAAAATCATAGACATTTTGCCTATAAAATGGTAAAATTTAGTCTAAAGTATCAAAATGACTCTTCAGATTCAGATGGTTGTGGAACCACTGGGATTTATCACATATACAGTGTGTACCAGAATGTCCAACTAACAAATATTATATTCCCACATGCTTGGCTTAAGCCTAAGTCCCACTGACCCATTTTTTGCCTTGGCAATAAAATAAATGAGCTATAAGGACATCGGGAACAGGTTCCTCGTGGTCTAGGGGAGGCTTCAGGAAGTTATGAGACAGTTTGTGTTATCAAAAGGAAATGTGATGAATCGGGGTGGTATCGGAAGAAATTAGGAGGAAATCACGGATGTGGAATACCTCAGTGGGACCTAAGGCTTTAACCACTTAAAAAGTAACAGAACACAGTCAAATGGATGAGTCAAGACTCAGTTGATGGTCATTTTTCTCTCCGGAATGAGAACTTGTCTCGGTGGTATTCTTCTACTATCAGAAACTGATGCTTTAGCTGATGACTTTATTTCAATATTTGCCGACTTTCCACTCCGTCTTGAATCTTTCACTTTAACTTTGTCTCTTGTTGTTAATCCTGTTGCACTATTGACATTACTTGATTCAGCAGTTGCTATGGTGACCTCACCACCAACCTTGACATCAGTGACCTTGACCTCAGCCTCTTCATCATCTTCAGGAATGGGTGTGGTACTTCCTGCTGTAAAGGTGGGTAAATAAAAAACATTTAAATATAGGAAAGTTCAAAAAGCACTGAGCTGCTTAGCTAAGTTTGTGTATCGCTATGTTTACAGTGCAAATTTTCATTAGTTTGTATAGTACAGAGAATTTGACATGATCCTTGACCTTCTATTAGCATACTTTTACAGCTGATATATTGTCGATATTTATCATCCCGGTTAAAAGAAAATTTATAAGAGACAATTCTGAAATATTAGAGAGGTTGCGATGGGAACGTGTATGACTTTTATAATGTGTAGCTGAAATACTGACTCAGTGCAACCTCTTTTTAACAACATGATAATTTTGTTACAGAAGTGAACATTTACTATTATCTTTACCTTACCAGAGCAACAACCTCTGTGAAACAATCAAACTGCATGTTTCCAAAAAGGTGTTGCTCTACAGGGTGTTTTCTGTATAAAACACTTATAGCAATTTTAGTTAGTTAGTTCCATGACCTACCTTTGAATGAATCTGGATGCACTTTTCTTAATTTCTCCTTTATCACTCTAAAACAGAATTTTTAAAACAGCTTCATAAGTGAAGAGAATAACACTGTACAGAAATATACTGAAATCAAACACCCAAAACATTACAGTGCAAACTTAACTTTTAAGCAGTCGGGGTATTTCTATTACTTGTAGAACTTTTGATTACTACTAGACCTACAGTGACCATCAACTATAAGGTGCCAAACTGTCACAATATATGCCCATGTGTACAACTGTAGGGACTCACATCTTTAGCCACTTGACAGATAAGCTGTCTCCAGGTGCCTGCTTTTAAATTCTGAATGTCCAGCCACTACAGCTACTATACAATGCGTCGAAATGGTTTGACTACTTTAGACACTTGACTTTTTAAGTGGTATTACTAAATTTATGAAAAACAAACAATTGAGAGACGGAATGATTAACCGAACAATTCTCTATTTTGCAAAAGAAATAGAAACAATTTACTCATATATTCATTTGATAGTCTAAACAAATTACAAATGACTCACCTGATTCTTTTAAAGATCGAATCCAAGTCTTTTTTCATGTCATACATAAGTTGTGTGTGATGTCGGAACTGTTGGCTCGTCACTGTATATCTGTTCCCTGATAAAATGTTGAAATTAATCAGCATTTCATTTGTTTTCTCAAATCTTGATAACCTGGAAAATGAATTTGATTATGCCTAAGGATAATAATTATTATAAATGTATTTTCTATAAAGAGACTTTATTCATTATAATGTGTAACCCCAGGTACAAAGTGTACTGTAGTAGTGTGTATACTACAGGATTTATTTTCTAAAGGGGGAGAAACTTTTATGGCAGTGGCTAGCCGTCCGGCACCGGACGACTAGACAGCGAAATTAGTTGTCCCGCATTGGACAACTAGCAAACGCTACGTGCATTGGCTAGGGAACTGTCATTCTATTTCTATGCATTAGGCATCCAGAATTTCAGTTACCGGTATATTATTGTGTATCACGTATGTTTCTACCTTGTAATAAACTAGGAACTCCGCAAGACATGTTAGTGCATTTATCTGCATCCATTTTGTGACCGACCGTATATCTCCGTATATTGTCCGCCATATTGGAAAACAAATTATGCACATAAATTTGACGAGGTGTCACAAACAAAGCTAATATGGCAATTAATTATTTTTCATTCGCAGTTTTAATGGCACATACATGTATATACAAACCAATACATTACAATTGTAATTTCAATTTTTTTATTTTAAATACAATATATACAATATTATATAGGGCCTACCATGATCGATTCATAAACAGCAGCATTGTTTTCACGCTATTATAACCAGTGACATTCCAAACTGTCAATTACCTAACATAGCAATTTCATTTTTCAGCATGAAGTAATATACTTTCCCCATCCTCATAATACTGTAATTGAAACACTCTATGTTCCCTTACTACTTCTAGCTCTATTTCTAATGCCATTATTAATACACCCGACAACGATTTCCGCATTCATTCGTACCAGTTTATAAACTGACATGTCTTGCCGAATTCGTGGTTTATTATTAGGTAGAGACATACGTGATACTTATCACAAGAAAATAACTAAATTCCGAATGCCTAATTCTTAAAAATAGAATGACGGTTCCCTAGCCAATACAAGAAGCGTTTGCTAGTCGTCCGATGCCGGACGACTAATTTTGCTGTCTAGTCGTCCGGTGCCGGACGGCTAGCCACTGCCAACTTTTATAGACAGCCAGCTTGCTCAGTCGACTAGTTCAGTTGGTAGAGCTTTCGTCCTGTAAGCCCCAGTCCACCTGCACTTTTTCTCACCCTGTTATCAAAGCTATTGAAGGGTTAATAGATACTATGCCTCAATACCATGTGACTTGAGCATGAATAGGAACACAATTCAGTGAATTAATTCAAGTTTTTTTTAGAACTTTTGTAAACGTCAATTAAATAACTTAAAGTTTTACAAAAATAACATGAAAGGTGTAAGGTATGTTTTGACCACATAAATTTGGATACCTTTAGTCAGGCAACATTTTAATCAAAGCTCATATTATAAATCCACGGTCTACGAGAGAGTATACGAATACATGTGCATATCCGAAATGGCCACAGTTTCGTCTATCCATTGGATCAAAAGGTTCTAGAACTTACATGTTTCTTTGTACGCCGACCATGTTTTTCACTGATTCTTTATCAACCTGGTCCATCAAAGCTGCTGCAAACGTCTCAGCAGCGTCGTATTCTTCCCCACTGGATGCTGGAGATGACATTTTGGGTGGTCGACAGTGAATAAAGAGTTAACTCCCTTGGATAATTTGACAGCTGACATTTCGACAAGGTGTTTTGCAAATTAGGTTTGTATATATGTTTGTAACTAATTGTCTTCGTAATTTTATTATTTGATTCTAAACGTTATATAGTGTTATTTAATAAATTATGCTTGTTTATGAATGTCAATGTGTGTTTAGTGGTATAGAGTTGATTGTCATATATTTTCGCGACCTAAAAGTCTATGTTGGGATAAAAGATTTGTTAAATCTTGACGTTTTAGACTGTTTTAACTTCTTGATAATTTGCCATTCCTCAATGTTTTAATTATTTCCCAATTATGGAACATTATATGGTATTTCAGTATATGGTATTTCAGATCATATCTTGGTTGAATTGTTGAGGCTCATGGTGTAGACAGATATTAGCTGACTAGCTGTCTGCAAGTGGCTGCTTTAAAATTCTGACGGTCCAGCCACTACAGTCATATTTTCTTATGAAAACTGTACTTGGTTCAAATGTATACGTTACATAATTTAGTAAAATTGCCTGAAATTATGACCATGGTAAAAGTCTGTATCAAATAATGCATTTTGGTAGACTCATACAGTTGTCAGCTTCATGATGAGGCCCCATTTCAGTCAAGTTTTTATAGAGACACAGATTTCATGGTGAACTAGATGACAGGATTCAGAGCACCAACCTTCACAGGACATAAAACAGTTGTGATTTCACCTACTTTTGACTTAAAAGGATGGCGCTTGCGCTGCTGAAACTGTTAAGATGCAGGGATGTATAGGACAACAGGATACTTTAATGCACCAGTCAACTTAAACCACGCCCCCAACCCTTGGGGATAGCGGGGGAACAGTCCCATGTTTTTACCTTTCTGATGTCCCTGCATTGCTGGGTGAGTGGGGTGGCTTTTGTTTCATGCCAAAATAGTGGGGAAATATAGCTGTGAGTTATAGGGCGGGCAATTTGCGGTGATTTTACCATCTGTATGGCCCAAGCGGCAGGGATTTTACCTTGGGTTTGAAAAAGCAAAATTAAAAATTCCCCTCTATTCCCCTGGGTGGGGGGGGGGGCATGGTTTCAATTGACTGGTGTATATTTAAGTTAAAAGATACACTAATTTATACACTAATTGATCTCTTATTGACAGTTTTACACTGAAATGAGTCGAGGAGTTGCCATGGCTTTGAAACAAGCTAAAGCTGCCTTACGTAAGGAGTTGAAGGGTAGACTATCTGCTATGACTGATGAACAAAGAACAACACAGTCGAGTTTGATTGCTGAAAAGGTAAAGGGAATTCATGAGGCTTTTGTTTAGAATTATAGATATTTATATTCAATTCTGTGTATGTTATTACCAACTCTGTTTAGATATTTATTCAGGTTAACGCTCCTGAACAATGTTCAGTTATATGCAACAGCCGATTCACTTAACCAGTTTTCCTGGAGTCAACCGGAGGGCCCGGGACTATTGGTTTGCCCTCAGTCCATCCATCAGTCTGTCTGTCTGTCAAAAAATCTGGATCCTGACATAACTCAAATAGTTTCCAAGCTAGGTTTATGAAACTTTGTATGTGGGTAGGTGCCAACAACGAGATTATGCACAGCTAGATATTTTTTATTTGAAAAAAATTCTGGCAACAGAAACATTGGGTTATGGCTTCAAACAGGTAGGGGACTTCTGTATTGCTTGCAATTCTTATTGACTTGTTTTCTAGAAGGTGTCCTTTTGATGTTTGCATCTATGATTTTCTTGTTCATGTATGTGTTTTATACTTCAGTTATTCTCGATGCCACAGTATGAGAAAAGTGGGCGTGTATGTTTATATCTACACATGAATGAGGAAGTACATACATATTCTATTTTACGTCATGTACTGGAAAACAATAAGGAATGCTTCATACCACAATATATAGGTAAACATGTAGAATTTAGGTTTGTTTTATTTCTTTGGGCGTTATGTTGTCTTCAACAATTTCTCAGTAAAATACAGCAACCAGTTGACATACAAGTAAGATTAAACAATAAAAATGAGCCAGTCTGTAGTAAAACCTAGCGGAGTGGTAACACACTGGACTGTCAATCCAGAGGTGGTGGGTTCAATCCCCGGCATCAGAACTTGACATTCCTGAAATATTATAAAATTCCCCGCTATATCTGACCGTGAGTAATACAAAGGATCTGGAAGTGCCAGGAAGCTGAGTATCGGTGCTATACACGGGCACATTAAAAAACCAGGCTGTCTATTCGAAATAAGAGCTTGGCGCATCTCTGCAGTGCCGGACATGCCTGTATCTAATCTCTCTCTCTCCCTTTAGAGGCTTTCTCTCAGTCTGTGCCTCTGGTCAGATCATGCAGTATATCTGCACTGGTACAAGATGCACCTGCGCCCTTGCAGCTGCAACACTATAATGTAAAGTGCCTTTGAATGTGTGTTCGCATGTAAAAGGCACTGTATAAATCTGGTATATTTATTTATTTAAAACCTGCTATTTTGATATTATGTAATAATGTGAGTCACGTTTCGGTCAATCACATGTCAAATGGGTTGGAAATGCCTTTGACCGTCAAAATGCCTCTTTCTGGGGGAATGGGACTGAAGCATTCTAGAAAAAATAGGTATAATAATTATAAATAGCAGGGAATAGTTGGTTCCATTTTATATGTTTCTGTATTGTAGGGCCAGTTATGAACATGGTAAAACTGAAATCATTGGAAGATTATGAGAAGTTACCCCTAACAAAATGGAAGATTAAACAGCCTGCTGATGATGATGTCAGACCTGATGCCTTGGATACTGGTATGTTGTCTATGTTGTACAACTGAGACAGTCCAAGTGCTTGGTTAAGTTAGTGTTTATTCTGCCAGATTGGCCAATGACTTGACGTGAAGAGACAGAAACAGTAATTGTCCCTTTGGTGCAACAAGGTTGTATCTACCATTAAAGTGACACGTCAAATGGTAGAATACAACCTTGTTGTGCGCAAGGGACAAGTTGTTTGATATAAGGAATCCAGGTGTGAAACACTTCCTCTTTTCAAATAAGACTCCTTGATTCTTTAACATGCCAAGTGCTTAGCAACGATACAAGGGTGATTACCTCTGGTTTACCAACCAGTTCATCTCTAGTTGGGAAACACTAAAAAGCCTTTCAGAAATGACGAAAGTGACCTGGCTGAGAACCTAATCAGAGACTTATCTATTTGTACTCAAGAGCCTTATCCACTAAATTGAGTAGCCGCGAAAGTGCTTAAAGCAATAATCTGGACATTGCAGGAAACTTAAAAGGTCAAGAGTCGTGTTAAATTATCCATACTATATATAATGAGGATATTATTTTTCAGGAGGTTTGGATTTAATACTGATGCCTGGTCTGGGTTTTACAACAGCCGGTGATAGAATTGGTCGCGGGAAAGGTTATTACGATACATACCTTCAAAAATGTCAGGAAAAAGGTTATCATCCGAAGACTATAGCACTAGCATATAAAGAACAGATATGTGATTCTATACCTGTAACAGACACTGATAAGAAAGTGGATTTTGTTTTATACCCTAACTGAATTTCTGTGATTGTGTTTTTCTCGTTCAGTGTGTTTTTATGCCCCCCTATCGATAGATGGGGAGGCATATAGTGATTCACCTGTCCGTCCGTTCATCCGTCCGTCCGTCCTGGTTAACCCAAATTGACCGTTTCTTCTAGCATTAATATGGCTTGCTACAAAGCTTTCATACTTGCATGGATGTTGTGTATGAACACTCTCCACACGCCAGTATCACCTAACCACATTTTGACCTTCACCTTGACCTAATTTTGGACTAAGACTTTATGGACAAGGCTTCCACAGGGGGCATAAGCGTTTATTGAACGCAGTCTTGTTATTACCAAAATTCATTTGTTGGGAAAAAGGTTTAACCATGGGTCTACTCATAGATGTGACTCGCGACTTTTGAAATAATTGTGTTCTGTTGATATGGAAAGTGCTTCAAAAAGAACTGGAGGAAGTTACCTATTCAAGATTCAATTATATTAGAATAGAAAATCACTCGGCTTGCAGGTGGCTATGCCATGGGAATCTGGTCAGCATTGGCTTTGTCAAATGTATCTGTAAAAGTAGTTTAGCTTTTATTTTATGCAACCTTGCTGAAATACTAAGTTTATCAGCTTGTGAAGTTGTGCACCTGAGTCGAGGGGTATGTTTGCTTTAATCAAGTTTCAGCAGAAGTTTCAGTAGAGTCCTGTCCATTATTTGAAATCCTAGTTTTTGTGGAACTTTCCTTGTTTCTTGTTTGTTATTATTTTATATTAAATTGATTAAATTTGATATGTAGTAGTATATAGACAGTACAACCCCTTGAGAGCAGCCCTCTGTAGAGAAACAACCTCTCTATAACAACTGCAAAATTTCCCTAAGCTGATATCTACTTTGAGCTGAGCAACAACAATAGCCAATATTTGCAAATGATTTTGCTCTTCAGAGGTTGTATTGTACATTAACATGTTGTTTAAGCAGTGAATTTTATGTACTTGAACCCAGCGTCTATTGAATAGATAGAGGTTAACTTTTCTCACATGTATTTTATCTTGTGGTGGGTAAATATATAGAGAATAATAGGTTAGTGGTGTGGAAGAGTAAGTTTGGAGGAATTAATTGGGTGAGCCGAAGGCGAATCTGATAATTTTGGCAGCAAAGCCGGATAAACGTTTACTGAATAAACCTCACCGTTGAGTATGGAATTGACTGGATAATATACACTATCATAATTCTATAGTACACAGTTTAAGTTCATTGTGTTTAATATAATTGTGTAATAAATAACATGTTTTCATTGTGCCAAATAAAACCTTATTGATCGTTTTCGTTGTATTAGATGTATGTTATATTGTAGATGTTCTATTAAAATGAACACTGAGTAGATTCCCATTTTCTTAAACTTTCTATTGTTGATTAACATCTGCTTATATTTATATTAGCTCACCTCTCACAAAGTGACAGAGTGAGCTTTTGTGATCACTCTTCGTCCCTCTGTCAGTCATCATTTTGCATGTGTGACACTAGAGGTCACAATTCTGGACTATTAAACTTTAATGAAACTTGGTCACAATGATCATTTCAACCAAATCAAGGTACAGTTTAATATTGGGTCATACTGTGTAAAAAAAACTAGGTCACTAGGCCAAATCATAGAATAACATGGTGTAGTCACTTGTGGTTACAATTTTGACCAAATTCGTGCAGTCACAATGATCAGTCTGTCGTCCGTCAACAATTTGTATGTGTAGTCACTAGAGGTCACAATTTTGACCTTACCTTTTTTAAACTAATGCAATCGCAATGGTCAGTCCGTCGTCCTGTGTGTAAACACTAGAGGTCACAATTTTGGCCTAATCTTTATGAAACATGGTAAAGTTTCAATATTGGTAATCTGATATAGATAACAATTAGTACACCGGTTAAAACAACTTGAAAACTCTGTACTTCCAATATAGTCTGTATTTTCTTGAATCTTAATTATAAATTGATAATGATTACTGAGGCCATGATTATGGCGTGCATGCGCTACTATGACGGGAAGAGGTAACTTGGCATTAATGATTAATGATCGCGCTACAGGCTACAAACTGCAAACAAACATTTCTTTAAAGTTGGCCTAATATGGAAAATATATATTACACAGTTCTTGGAATATAATCATGTGTAATTACTTCCATGGTAATAAATAGGTGATTAGGCCAAAAATGAAATATTTGTTGTTTCCCCTTCCCTAACTTTTCAAGCAAAAAGTCCCCTTCCCCCAAATTATTTTTGACCCCCTGAAAAAAATAATTTTAATTTATAGAAATAGTCGGGTAAATAGTAAATAGTGCCAATAGTCAGTGTATTCAAAAGTAATATCAATCAAACCAGTAGAACTATTTAAGTACATAATGCTAGGGTCACAAAGCTCATACGATATACGAATTTATCAACTCGTATGCTTGTAAGGACCACAAACGATCTATAGAGATGCACTTGTACGATATCTGTACTATGCTCGTACGAGTTAAGAAAATCCCTAGGATGCTCGTCGAAGTCTTCAGTGTCGGTACGGGCTCCATACAGACGCCGTGCGAGTTTGCCAAAATCAACTCATAAGGATCTCGCAGGGCCAATGTGACCTTAGCATAAGCAAAATTATTGAAAATAAAATATTTTAAAAAATACTTTACTTAACAACCTACCCAACCCTAATTAGCCCGGGTCTGGAAGGGGAAACAAACAATATTTTATGTTTGGCCTTATGCGAGGTCATGACCGATTATAATTTCATCATTTATTTCATCCTTTGTCTGATTAATTTGTGATAAATTCCATATTTATTCAGTGTATCCAGATACATCTCTCGACTGAATCTGATTTATAACAGAAATATTATTGATCTTGGACATCAAGGAAAGAATGGTAATTTTCAATTGCGTACCTAGAGAATTTTTGATGATGTAGACCCAAAAATATGAGTTTGGGGGGGGTGCCTCAAAATAAGTTTTTTTCTGTACATTATTAAGCCTTTGGTGCATTTTGGATAGAATGGATGTTTAGTTTGAACCCATATTTATAGTCATAAATGGTCTGCGCTGAACTATATACAACGACACCTGAAATACTGACAAATTCATATAATGAAGTCATGATTTTGGGACAGAAGAATTAAAACATTATCTGTGTTAATTCAGTATGCTGACATATTCGTTACAACTACATTTTTCTTTGAAACAAACCGCGTTGTTGTATAGAGACCTGACTGTATAATATTCAGCAAAATGATGTGTGCGTAGGTCCGGCTATGATAGGCCTAGTGGCTTCTTGTGTTCCAACAGTAGAGTATCATCATCTGCCGGACATTGGTACTTTTATGTTTGATTAAGTACGCATCTTAATGATACTATTGTTATCACTGCAGAAATATTGTATGGCTATCCAGTTTTCAATAAGGCTTAACAAAAAATATATAAATCATTCATTATGTTCTAATGTCTGTTACCATGGCAGCATGTTAATAGCATATAATATCAGTAGCACGGGAATTGTTTATCTAGGGTCAAAAAATAAAATTGTTTGTTTCCCCTTTCGCTTACCCTACCTACAAAATTCTCCTCTACAAGAAAATTTTTATTGAGAAATCAGAAAAAAATAATGGGATGAAATGAAGTTTCTGTAAAGAAATAGGATTTGATAGAAAAAAATATTTTTCCTACCTTTACCTACCTAACCCTAAATTGCATTTATGGGTCTTGGAAGAGGAAACAAACATTATTTTCTTTTAGGCCTAGATCATAGCAATCTGATTAACCCTGTGGATATTAACGTATGGTATATATAGAAGTTTTAAGGTAGGGAGTGGTGGCCTAGAGGTAGGGCGTGCACTTCGGGATCGTATAATCCTGTCTTTGCCACAGCTTTAAAATTTCTCTGAGCTATAATAACCTACAATGCTCCACTTGACCAAGGTGTGAATTGGTACCTGTGTGGACAATGTATGTACATGTAAGATATTCCTGGGCATGGTATCTCGATGTAAGCTGCACATCAACCAGGAGAGAAATAGTCTCCTCAAGGAGACTCGAGCACAGGTTTTCTTAGGTAGCCCAATGACCAGGAGGAGTTACATGTCAAAGGATGGCTGAATTGCTGAAAGCAGCCCTCGAAAACTGGTTACTTAATAACTTCAGAATTTGGGATTGCTTTGTACAGTGGGTCTATTGGTAGGTCTGTCCAAAAAACTGTAAAAATACTTTTGCCAAAAGTGGGAAAACTGATATTGACATTTTAGGTGTTTCTTTTTATTGTGCATTGTCAGGTGCAGTCTTCCAGCTTGTAGTAACTTTATAAGGCTAAAATTAACTGTCATTGTAGTGATCTTGGGTATGAACCCCATCTGGTCCAAACTATCTTGCCATGTAGACTTTCTATGTCCCTTGTTACGGGTACATGTATAATCAAAACCACCTCCTCTGAGTCGGATAGCCTAGTGGTAGAGTGTCCGCTTCGAGTGCAGGAGGTCCCGGGTTCAATCCCAGGCCGCATGATACGAAAGATGAAATAAAAATGGTACCAGTATTTCCCTTGCTAGACGCTCAGCATATAAGGGAATCTACCTTATTTTCTTTCATACCCTCGTGGCGATGGAAAACATCAGGAATGAGGTGTCGGGAGTGATAAATATAAGTTAGAAAAACTGGTTTCACAATCGACCTAAAATAAATTTGTATAAACTAACCAAAACAAAACAAAACTCCCAATATCAATAAATTGTGATATGTATTTATTTTGTAATATAATTAAACTTACAAAAACATAACAAATATAGACAATAACAAGAATGATTGGTAAAATAAACTAGAAGGGTTTTTGTCACGGAAACATAATGCATCCCAAAAAGGGCAATAACTCAAGCAAAATATAATTGAACCTTAAATTCCTTACTATACACATAACTAGGCTTGGTACTAAGTATTCATGTGAAGTTTCATTCAAATCTGACCAATGGTTATTAAGGAGAACAAGCTTTTGTGACATCAATCAAGACGTCCGGCACAAAATCAATACGTCTCCCCCCCCCTCACTATCATATTATGTGCTATTATATAATATGCTTTCTTAGAGCAAGAGTTTTCATATAAATATTGAAACATTGAGTTTTTTGGGTGATTTTGTTGCTGTACCTTAAAGGTAGAATTCAGTTACAGTCATGGAATGTACAATAGACATATAATTTGTATTGTCAACATTTGAATATACATATAACTATACGTATGTGTGTTATATGTGTCATTAAACACTGTAGGAATATTAGTCAGCATGTGTAATTTGAGTTATGACATGGTCAAATGGCAAGTGGCGGCATCTGTGTCCTATCGACACATTTCTCCCTTGAATTTATGTCTGTAATGTGTCCAATGTTAATAGCTCTAAGCAAAAAGAAATGTTTGTAAAATATGAACGCCCCATCGCAGCCCAAAAGTCAGTAATTTTTAAGGTCATGGCAACCTTGACCAGTGTACTGACATCAAAATAAATAGGGGTCAACTACTAGTGGCAACCATTTTTTACCTCCCTTAAAATTTAGAAGATCATAGGCTAAAACTTTCTCGAGTTATAGAACAGAAACCGTTTGGTCTACCGACAGACACACAGACAACCGACTGACATATGCTGAGCAATATCACAGATCCCTCATCAAAGATGGGTGCATAATAAAAAGACAACTAGCTTAGTTATATGTACACAACAAAAATAATAAAATCTGTAATTTTGCAAAAACTTAAAAAAACTAAACGAACTTGTACTGTATGTGTACTAATAATTTTTTTAAACATGTTTTATTATTTGTATCATGTAACAAGACTCTTTTAAATATTAAATATAAAAATATTGATAACTGTGAGTTAAAATGTAAATCGATTAATCAGGTTAGTCACTTGTTTACATAACATTGTGTATATAAACATTGCAATTTCTCTTATTAATATATTATTTCATTAGAAATACATATAAGGTATAAATTGGTTTTCACATTTTCATTAAAATCAGACCGTTTTATTACGCTTCACAACTTTACCCTGATATAGTTATAACAGCGTAAAGAAAAGGAGCAAATGTTAGGATTTGATTTTAATGAGATTGTGCTCAAGGTGAGCTATTGTGAGCGCCCGTCGTCCACCGTCCGTCGTCCACCGTCCAGCGTCAACAATTGGACTGTTAACACTCTGGAGGTCACAGTTTTCACTTAATCTTTATGAAACTTGGTCACAATGTTTGTCTCTATGAAATCTAGATCAAGTTCGTAACTGGGTCATCTGGGTTCAAAAACTAGGTCAAATCAAAGAAAATATTGTTAACACTCCAATGGTCACGCTTTTTACCTAACCTTTATGAAATTTGGTCACAATGTTTGTCTCTATGAAATCTATGTCAAGTTCGTAACTGGGTCATTTGGGGTCAAAAACTAGGTCACCACATCACATCAAAGAAAATCTTGTTTATACTCTAGATGTAACATTTTTTACCTCATCTTTATAAAACCTGGTTATAAAGTGTGTATTTTTAAAATCTACATAAAATATTAAGGTTGTCATATCATAACAAATACTGATACTGCCTTAACTACTAGTTATAAGGTGAGTGCTTTAGGGCCAAATGGCCCTCTTGTTCAGTGACATTTTCTAAATTTTTGTCTTACTATTTCTTAAATAATTTGACGTAGCGTACAGAGTTTCTTGTCAAATAGGACACATAAAGGAAATATACCGGGCGTCACTGAATATATTTATATACTTATATATACCTCTGTATTTTGTATACAATATGACCTATCGGTACAAAAGTTTTATAGTGTGTGCATTTGAATATTGTTAAATAGGATATCTGTGACTACACAGTAAGGTCAAAACATAGTCGTGTTCGGCTTTTAACACAGTGTAACATGAATTTTAAAATAACAGAGTCAATAGGTAGCTTTTCATTGACGCTCAGTATATATGCAAGTTACTCTATTGGTCTATTGTAGCATGGAGCAAGATTATCTTGACTGACCACAAATGCTCACCATGTATACTTCATGCTCAGGTGAGCACAACTTTTCAAGAGAAAGAATGTACCAAATTAGGACTTCATACATGCCATGTTTCGCAGACCCCTTTGTGCGAGATTGGTGATGGAAACGCAGAAGATTTCATTAAAATGAGGGAGATTTTCCTTGCTGAAACTTTAAACTTAAATTAATGAAGTTTATATGCAGTTTTCACTTGTTTTGCTTTCAATGGACATACCATGCATGCTTCATGAAGCAATTTAAACTTATATTTTTGATCATTTTCATAATGTACACAAAAAAGTCAGGTTCTAGTATATCCATGAAATGCGTGAGATTTGATAAATTGGCCTCTGATCATGTATGAGAAGAGTCTCAAATGTGTGAGACTCTCACATGATGCGGGAGATCTGGCATGTATGCGAAATTCATAAATTACCAGACAAGTATAAGCCTACACAAGTTCCAAATGCTGCGAAACTTCCTAAAACTAAAAGCACGCATGCAAGCTGCATACAGAACTTTTTTTTATCAATAGGTTCTGGGAATGGATTTCTTCGAGGCATTGCTGTATATTTGTTGTAACAATCTATAACACAGTTAAAGGCACTTAAAACAACACAGAATTATAACAAGTGATAGTACTAATATTCAAATACTGACTTCAGAAGCCCTTTTTTGATACAAATTAGGACGTCTCGTTGAAATGTACAGCTATGCACCTAAAGTGTTGTAGCCACTGCAGTATTTAAAATATACACCTTTAGTGGTTGTGGATGCAGTACTTCAGTAAAGGACTTCAGAAGCCTTGTTTAAGGTATATGCCTAAAGTGGTCAGGCTACTGCAGTAGAGGACTTTAAAAGCCTGTTTTGAAATAAACACCTAAAGTGGTGGCCACTGCGGTAATAATTGTCACGATGATGATCACAAATGACCACTTTATACAAATTTTTCTTCTTTCTTTGGCAAGGGTTCTTTGTATAAGACGATTGTAAGCGGGTGTCTCGATTGTTTCAGGTAGTTGTTCTACGTCCACATTATCCGTCTGAAATGTAAAATGAAATTCGTCTTCAATACATGAACATGTATCTCCCATAAATCACTTATAGTGCACCCACGATAATGAGAAAGGCGGGAAAATTTGGTATATTCTAAAAGATGGATTAATCAGATGTGCATGATTTATCAGTGATGTTTTGAGTACAATACTGACCTTATCTGTATACATTACTAATTCGCAAAACAAATTTTGTAACAGTTGACCGATTCATGTTTGTTAATATATCACATTATTGTGGACGCACTATAGGAAATTTGAATTAGGCAAGAAATAATTTTCATTGATTCCGGTGAAGAACTACTCTCCAATTGCATCACCCTAAACTACATCGTTTCGTGAATAGAACGATATAGTGAAATCAAAGCGCTGTATGAAGCGTAGTGAAGAACTCGAACTTGTGATTGCACCAATCTGTTTTCAACATATAGTTACTGTATTATATACATGCCAGACTACCGGCATCATGCTCGAGTCTCGCACATTTTTAGACTCTTCAAACGCATATGCATGCATATACACATGTGTGCGAGTTTTCGGGTATATATACCTGATTTCAGGTTTTTGAGTGTGCCAAAAAGTCTGTTTTTCTTTGTTTTCACTATATAAATTGACATTTTTTCATAATTTCAGGAATCTCATAATTTTTTACTTGCGCCCATGTATACATGTATATGTGACAAAATCTCACAAATTTCTTGGACATTGTGGAACCTGACATTAATTTTGTAAAAAAAAAATTATGTTTACATTACGAAAATGATCACAAATATTAGTTAAAATTGCTTAATGCAGCATGCTTCGTAAATACTATGGTCATACATGCAAGTTTAAGAAGTTAAACTTCATAACCTGGCCACAACCTTCATTAACTTAAGTCAGAAGTTTGAGCAAGGCAAATAAATTTTATTGAAATTTCCGGCATTAATCCATCATCAGTATCTCTTGCGAAGGGTTCATGGAAACTTGGCATGTATGGTCATGCACATTAATTATAAAACTTGTAGTACATTGGTTCAATATTTTTTATGACACTTTTTTATGACAGTATTCACAGAAAGCTAAAGTCATGTCCTTTGTATAGAGGTAATTAATATGTCAATAAATATTTGATTATTAATTCCAGGAAGGCTTAATTATTCGCTTGTTGTGTTATACTTGAATAGTTACAAACTATCAACAATCAATAATTGTTGTAAGCAGATGTTGATTTTATATACATGCTAATGAAAGAAGGATTTCACTTATTTTGGAAACTAGTACATGTATTAATGGCAAACAGTTGATGCAGCAGCCACATATGTGTGACATATATTACACACAGTAAGTAGGGATTATTCTAGCACATATCTAAGCAGGGCGCCGCGCCCTGTCCCGTTTAAGCCCCGCCCTTTTGCCCATTTGAACCGTAACTATTTATTAGTGTTACAGTGTCATTGGACTGCTAGTATTCAAGATTAACGCTAAATACTCATTAACAGCTATAGCTTGTATTTTTGTACGGAAATAATCAGCATATTATTTCTAACTTGAGTATAGATTCTACATAATATGGAGAGTTCATTGTATCATGTTGGCATCTGGAGTGCATGCATCAGATCAACAGTGTAAAATAAGTAGAAAAATACTCTAATTTCTGTATGCTTCATTGTAAGCCTACAATCCTTTTTTAATAAAATTATGTAAAAGTTTATAAGGTTTTGTATTTGCAACATAGTCCTGCAATGACTTAAGTTTATATTTGACAGTTGTTAATATACAAATAATCCAGTGTGATTAACCTTTGCTCTTTCCTAATAGATTATTTGGTTGCTTAAAGTTCTCAGTGTATAGCACTGATACACAAAATACTACCGTCTGGTTAACTGACCAGTTCATTTCTAGTTAGATGGGAAACACTCAGAAAGTAATTTAAAAATGACCAAGATCCCCAGTTGAGAATCGAACCAGGTACCTCTCAATCTGTAGTCATGAACGTTTTTCAATTGACCACCGAGAGATCATGCTTTTATACAGAGGTATTCTTATGAAAATGTGCCCACCAGCCAACTATCGGTGAATGACAGGTTTTTATTGTTCATTCATCCAATAGATTGCCGATTGGCATTTTGCATATGAATATGGTGATCTCTCCTATAGAGATCATGTACAGCAGAGATCATGTTTGTATACAATGACATTCATACCACCAGCTAGATGTTGGTGAATGACATATTTTTATTAGCTCACCTGTCACAAAATGACAGAGTGAGCTTTTCTGATCACTCTTCGTCCGTCCGTCCGTCAACAATTGGCTTGTGTAGACACTAGAGGTCACAATTTTAGCCTAATCTTTATGAAACTTGGTCGCAATGATCATCTCAATAAAATCTAGGTCAAGTTCGATATTGGGTCATCTGGGGTTAAAAGCTAGGTCACTAGGTACAATCATAGAAAAACCTTGTGTAGTCACTAGAGGTCACAATTTTGACTTAATCTTTATGAAACTTGGTCACAATGATCATCTCAATAAAATCTAGGTCAAGTTTGATATTGGGTTATCCGGGGTCAAAAACTAGGTCACAAGGTCAAATCATAGAAAAACCTTGTGTAGTCACTAGAGGTCACAATTTTGACTTAATCTTTATGAAACTTGGTCACAATGATCATCTCAATAAAATCTAGGTCAAGTATGATATTTGGTTATCTGGGGTCAAAAACTAGATCACAAGGTCAAATCATAGGAAAACCTTGTGTAGTCACTAGAGGTCACAATTTTGGTTTAATCTTTATTAAACTCGGTCACAATGATCATCTCAACAAAATCTAGATCAAGTTCGATATTGGGTCATCCGGGGTCAAAAACTAGGTCACAATGTCAAATCATAGAAAAACCTTGTGTAGTCACTAGAGGTCACAGTTTTGGCCTGATCTTTACGAAACTTAGTCACAATGATCATAACAACAAAATCTAGGTCAAGTTTGATATTGGGTCATCTGGGGTCAAAAACTAGGTCACAAGGTCAAATCATAGAAAAACCTTGCGTAGTCACTAGAGGTCACAATTTTGGTCTAATCTTTATGAAACTCGGTCACAATGATCATCTCAACAAAATCTAGATCAAGTTTGATATTGGTTTATCTGGGGTCAAAAACTAGGCCATTAGGTCAAATCATATAAAAACCTTTTGTAGTCACTAGTTCACAATATTTGCCTAATCTGTATAAAACTTGGGTCACAATGATCATCTCAACAAAATATAGATAAAGTTCGACAGGTGAGCGACCTAGGGCCCTTTGGGCCCTCTTGTTGTTCATTCATCCAATAGATTGCCCGTTGGCATTTCGCATATGAATACGGTGATCTCTCCTGTGACCACCATGACTAGAACTTTCATAAAATGCATGTACATACTGTATAATAAGGCTATTTTAGCTCCCGTTGATGAATATTATCCTTGCCTATGAAATAAGCCGTAAATTGTGTTCTTCTGTGCCAGTAAGTAAGTAAAGTACACTTATCCAAATCTGGGTTATCATAATAAATGTCTGTAGTATATAATTTAATTGTAATGAATTCAACACATGGATGTATTCAACAATTTAACACAATATGTATCAACAAAAACTTTGTTTACACCAAGAATCTGTGCTAAATTAATGTCCGAGTCTGATTTATAATTTATATAGGTTTCAATTAACTCCACATTTTAACTGTAATTGTTGAGAGTATATATTATATATATACATGTATAATATCCAATATTGACCCTATTTAATTGTGAATAAGAATAGCCAATAATATCGCATGTTACTGACCAAGAGTTTAGTATGGTGTGATTTGATTGGTTGTTTTTATCCTAAATAATTCATGAAGTTAGATCAATATTAATACAACCCCTGGTATAGGTGTGTTTCTAGGGTATGCATGTTTATGTACTTTAACCATAGAGTTTGTACAGTTAATCCCCCCGTTTAGCTACCCGAGTTGAAAATTTACCTATAGCGGAAACTGACACATCTGATGTAAAAATACGATAAATCTATTATCACAGTAATTTGTTTATTGTAAAACTATATTATATTGTATACAAATGGATCTTTTTAAATTTGTTTATCTAATGTAAAATTAATTTTCAGGACAACAAGTTTAATCCAAATTACATTACATCTAGCTTTTATGGTATTATTGACGGATCAGACAGGGGGTATTATTAAATACAATGAAGGAGTGACAATAGACTGAAGAAAGTTTTGCTTAAATTTAAGTCTGACACACTAAACATAATTATGGTAAACAAGTTTTGACATGAAAAAAAATGCTGAACTTAAAGGGACTGCCTCACATATTGGTGTATTTTAAAAATAAATTAAAATTGTCAAATATTCGCGTAATTTTGGTATAGCTGCCTGTATATCCCATAAACAACCACACTGGCATCTAAAATAACTTGAGAAACTTCGGCATTTTGTAGTTATCTAGTATTTTTACATCAAAAATTCTATAGGGTATTAATACCCTTTATGATTAATACTACTATTACTTAAATTGCCTGAAATGTGTTTGCATTTAATGAAAACGAATCGAAAAACATACCAAATAACTCACTGATGTTTACGCTGTAGTTTGTTGATGTTACAGTTCGATCACATGTGAATTACATAATTCACAAAGCATGTTGGAAGGAAACTTAGCGCTTTTTTTCAAGAAAAAATTACTAAGTGGCGATATCGAGATTGGTTAAAATTGCTAATTTGCACCAAATCTGTCATAAAGCAACATTAGTGTCAGTGGCTTTCTATTACATCAATACTTGGTTAGGTGGGAAAATTGTGATATACAAAAAATTTAGCTCAATCTGTGAGGCAGCACCTTTAAGTACAATGAAAATAGAAATGTTAATAAGAAAGACCATGATATTTATATCCATTTTAATACTAAGACCAAAATGTGTTTATGCTTACGTTTTTACAGCATTTTTTCAAAATATGTGCTGGAGGGAAGAGGGACTGGAAATGTCACAAGAAGATCAAAAGGTTCCTATAGATGGCTCACATGTCAGTGAGTCAATGACCATGAAACCAAATTGCATGTTGTAATTAGCTCACCTGTCACAAAGCTTTTGTGATAGCTCTTCGTTCGTCGTCATCCGTTCACTATTTCTTGTGAACACACTAGAGGCCACAGTTATGGCCCAATTTTAATGGAACTTGGTCAGAATGTCTCTATGAAATCTAGGTCAAGTTTGAAGCTGGGGTTAAAATCACATGGGGTCAAAAACTAGGTCACTTGGTCAAATCTTAGAAAAAGCTTGTGAACACAGTAGAGCTAGGACACAATTATGGCCCAATCTTCATGAAACATGGTCTGAATGTTAGTCAAGTTCGGAACTACATGTAGGTCATGTGGCGTCAAAAACTAAAATTTTCTTATTTCGTATCACATTCGAATTGAATAATATTTATTTGCGCACACATACAAGGTATAGTCTGTTTAATCAGGTCTGTTACTTGTATACAAACATTGCAATATAATATTAATATAACATTGTATTTTTATTGTTTTTAAACATTTTAATTGGAGAAAAATCGAGTGACAACCAATACCTTATTCACTAAGATTCATACTAATACACATACTGTCTAATAAAATAATACATTAATAAGAGAAATTGCAATGTTTATATACATAATGTTATGTAAACAAGTGACCAACTTGATTAATCGATTTATAGCTTGATCCTCCTTGATTAATAATTATTGTGTTATATATAAACTTACCCCAAGTCCGTGAGCCTTCAGTATTAGGTATTGTTCCAAATAAGAAGGCGCATTGACACTTGTTGGCTGGAAAACATAAATAGGATATTATAATAAGGTATGCACATAATACTTTGTATCAAATACTGTAAAATAGTTATTTTTCGTTGATGTATAATTTTCGTTGATCGCAATGTTAAACTTGGCTGTTAAATCTAATGTCCACGATAAATTGACCTACCAAATGCAGAACTAGGGTTTACCCGTCAATGTTTTATATAATACACAAATTTACGACTCCATAAATTTGTTTTTATCCAAATCAACGAAATTGGATACCCATGAAAATATGTGATTTTTCAGTACATGCATTGTTACCTGCAGTTCAAAGACGGCTAGTCTATTGGAAGGCATGAAGTGATTTGGCTATGAAGGAGCATGCTCGATTGGCTAAAGTCTCAATCTGGCTTTAGACTTCAAGACTTAGTTTAAAGTAGTAGCATTAATTTTTAAAGTCTACCTCTTATCTCATCTATTTTTAGACTATCTACGGACTTCCACTGTCTACTGTATACAGTGGTACATGGAAACACTGTGCACCACTGTACATAAACTCTTACATGCAGGTTTCAAGTGGAGTTGGTAAGGTTAGATTAACCCGTAATAAATTTGGTAATACTGTAACGTGCCCGGCGGACGGACACCAACAAATCCCGTCAGTGAAAAAATAGCTCACCACTTTGGGTGATTTGTTGGCCTTATATATGCCATTCTATTCTAGTGACAACCTACAAGGTTTACTTTGTGCATAATTATCCAATTACCTCCCTTTATGCACCCAACAACCGTTACAATACTGGTCGGTAAATTATCTGGCCGCAGCAAACTAATTGACTTGTAATATTTAAACAAACGTCTAAGGATTGGACACATGGGAGTCAGTTTCAACATCAAGGTAAACATTGTGACCTCTAGAGAGGTTACATGTTTTTTTTTCTTTAATATGACCTGAGTACTGTTTTATCAAAGCACTTACAGAAAACTTATTCTCAAATTTAAATTCCTTATATTGCTTTAACAACTACAAATTTGGGACTGGTAAGAATTTAACTGAATCATTGTTTATATTGCAGATTACCACAAAATGTAGTTGTTAAAGAATGGTAAAGAATTTAAATTTGGATGTAAGTTTACAATTTCCGTAAGTGCTTTGATAAAACAGTACCTTGGTGACTTAGTTGTTGACCTGCATACTTTACTCACACTTTATGAAGAACAACCATTGTGACTCAATTTTATAAAAAATAAATTGAATATTGAATTTCGACTAAGTTTTTAGTCATTTTGAATTCAAACTTGAATGTCAATTATAAGTTACTTCGTGATTTTTAATGTCGAACTGAATGTCGAATATCGTGCTTACTTCATACAGCTGTTCCTAGGAGAGGGCTAAAATAGACTACACCAGCTGCCCAATCCTAGTTTGTTAGAAATAAAATATACAAAGCATATATTTATATACCTTTCCTTTGGAGAACTTCAAGGCATTTTTCAGTGTGAGTTGAACTGCTAATTTCTCACTTGCTGTTAGACTACCATTCGTACCCCCTACCTCACTACTATCAACGCCATCTTCGTCCGACTGAAATAATGGATTCATTTTTGCTATGGCCGAATCGCTACTAATCTTACCACGATATAATTCACGTAAATTTATATGCTTAAATTTCTCCTTTTTGTACTTTCCACTCTTGTTCTCATTAAAAACAGTATCCTCTGAAAACTTCACTGACTTCAGTTCCAGAATTTCTGATTCTGATCTTTGTGCACTTGCGTGTTCACAGTCTGAGGCACAGGAACATATTGATGTTCCAGTGCTGGTAGTTAGAATGGATTTCAAAGTCCGTGTCGAAGATGATGCTTCATTTACACTAGTATTCTGAGAAATGGATTTCACTTTTTTCTTCTTATTTTTCTTATATAAAGAAGAAGTCTCTATTTCTTCTGGTACGTCTACTTTTAATGGATTTTTGGATTCGTTGTCTACATCTGTTGTAACTTCCGTATCACGTCGAACTACATCAGATATAGATCTTATGTGACGTGGACTTTCCACTTGAACTTCAAGGTCATCACCTTGGCAACAACAATTTTGATTTTCATCTTCACTCTTACGAACCAAACTATCTAAGTCCGGCCAATCAGAATGGTCATTTGGTAATGTGCTCATAATACTTGGAAGTAAGTCCGAATCAAAACTTTGACACATAAAATCTTCCAAGACTTTAGAAGATGTGTAAGTCCCACCTTCGGACGCAGCTGAGCTGTGGACTAATACTTGTGTCACAATTTCTTTATGGCTCGAACGCGGAGAATCACAAGGTGACTCATAGAGTTCATAGAGTGATGTCTGATCATTTAAATCAGCTGACTGAATAGTGTTTCCATTTTCTTCAACATTTAGATCAGTAGACTGAATATAGTTTCCATTTTCTTCAACTTTTAAATCAGTAGACTGAATAGTATTTCCATTTTCTTCAACATATAAATCAGTAGACTGAATAGTGATTTCTGCTTTTACGTTGACATTAGATTCATTTATCGGTTTTGAACCATTATCAATGTCTGTCTCACTGTTTTCAACATGGTCCAATTTGCGTTCAACATTTTCTTCGACATTAGTTTCATTTACTGGTTTAAAACCATTAGCAACATCAGTCTCACTGTTTTCAACGTCGTCCACTTTGCGTTCCTCTATTTCTATGTAAATACTATCTAATTCATAAGCATTCTTATTGTATCCTAGAAGACTGTATTTGTCGAGGTAACCTTTGGATGTTTTGTCCATGTTATCAATGCCATCGTTTTTGTGAACATTTTCCTTTGATTCTTCATTTATTACACATTTACTGTCATCATTCACATTTAATGTTTCAGCTTTCAGATGTTCTGGATTTCCAACTTTCTTTACCATTGGTTGAGCATAGACAGGTTCTTCTTTCACTGATTGTGTTTCACTTTCATTTTCCATATCACATTCAGTATCATTCTTTACCTCATTAGTGTCAGAGGTAACTTTGTGTTTGGCAATGTCTCCATTTTGAAGATTTCTACCATTTTCTGACATTCTTTCTTTCGGGAATGTTTCGTATGTTACCACACGCAGTGAGTCCATGTTACCTGTCATATTAGTGGACTTTTCTATATGGTTTAAGTCATTATATATAGGGTTCACTTTAAGGTCTTTCTGTTTTCGACCGGACATACGTCCACCATACACTGCCTGCAATATATAACACAAGATATCAGTATAACTTTCTAGTTACTGCCAATACAAACCAAGAGAAAAATTCAACAAGAACGTATACCACCTGCTAGGTAATATCGTCGCCTGAGTAAAGAAGTGTTCTTTCTCCATTTTTGACAAAAATGAGATTTTTATATCACTGAAATCATCTGGTCGAGATCTACAATAATATTTTATCTAATAATAAATTCGCCCAACACAAACGAAGATACCCTGTAATGATTTGCTCTATCGCCACCAAATAAATCAACTATTGACTCTTACTAGTATACTGTTTCAACTCCAGGAGTTGGAGCAGTTTACCTGCAAACATTATATCTAGCCAATCAAAATGAAATATTTTGTAACTGTGACTCTTAGTGCCTGAGTAATTATTTGCTCTATCTCCATACATTTCAATAAAGAACTGCTCTATCTCCATTACTTAGTGATAGAGCAGTTCACCTTTAAGAAATGATAAAATATTATGACAAAATCTTCAAACACAAAAACATAAATAAATAAACACATACAACATTTTATAAATATCTAACTTGATAGTCTATTCTTACTGCTGAATATTCACGTATAATATTGTCCACATATCTTGAACAATAACAGAAATATCACTAACTGAATCTTAAAAGTCAATTTCTCAATATATTGAAAATGGTAGATAGAGCAACGTTCCACTCAGGCGACGATATGCTTGCTAAGTATACAGGGTGTTAAAAAAGTTTGTTCTCAAAATTTAAATTCATACAAATTATATCTGAGCTTTGTGCGCAATGTACAATTTCATTTTCTTACTATAATGGTTTTATTCAATACCAGTGAGATAAGAACATGGTAAACCCATCTGGAATTTAACCTGAACATTTTACATTCTTCTGGTGTCAGAAAAATAAACTATTGAAACTTAAACATTGAGAACAAACTTTTTTAACACCCTGTAGTTTGCATCTATAGAGGGATTCAAACTCATACTGTATGGCACCATCATCTAGTAATGAGCAGTAGGTAAGCATTGAACCACTCGGCTATCCCAACAGCTTGATGACTAGGTTATTGTAAATTAATTGCTAAATTTCAGGTTAATCAATAGTTAATTATTCGAAATGGGGATTTATTTTCAAAACCTTGATGAAAGGCAATTGATGATTATACAGTATTTGAACAGTGCACGAGAGAGAGGATTTCAATAGGACAAAGTGCAATCAGTCATTTATATTAATCATATTCACTTTACAATAGAACAATTCCACTTTTATAACCAATATTTCATTACAGTATTGGTAGCAAGGAAACGGGACAATTCAGTCAGTTCTAAACCATGTCCATAAAACATACTCGTAATACTGACCGCATGTTAAAACACTCTAGAAGTACAAGCCATACTGACCACATCATAAAACACTCTAGAAGTACATACTGACCACATCATAAAACACTCTAGAAGTACATACTGACCATATCATAAAACACTCTAGAAGTACAAGCCATACTGACCACATCATAAAACACTCTAGAAGTACAAGCCATACTGACCACATCATAAAACACTCTAGAAGTACAAGCCATACTGACCACAACATAAAACACTCTAGAAGTACATACTGACCACATCATAAAACACTCTAGAAGTACAAGCCATACTGACCACATCATAAAACACTCTAGAAGTACAAGCCATACTGACCACATCATAAAACACTCTAGAAGTACATACTGACCACATCATAAAACACTCTAGAAGTACATACTGACCACATCATAAAACACTCTAGAAGTACAAGCCATACTGACCACATCATAAAACACTCTAGAAGTACAAGCCATACTGACCACAACATAAAACACTCTAGAAGTACAAGCCATACTGACCACATCATAAAACACTCTAGAAGTACAAGCCATACTGACCACAACATAAAACACTCTAGAAGTACAAGCCATACTGACCACATCATAAAACACTCTAGAAGTACAAGCCATACTGACCACAACATAAAACACTCTAGAAGTACAAGCCATACTGACCACAACATAAAACACTCTAGAAGTACAAGCCATACTGACCACAACATAAAACACTCTAGAAGTACAAGCCATACTGACCACAACATAAAACACTCTAGAAGTACAAGCCATACTGACCACATCATAAAACACTCTAGAAGTACATACTGATCACATCATAAAACACTCTAGAAGTACATACTGATCACATCATAAAACACTCTAGAAGTACAAGCCATACTGATCACATCATAAAACACTCTAGAAGTACATACTGACCACATCATAAAACACTCTAGAAGTACAAGCCATACTGACCACATCATAAAACACTCTAGAAGTACATACTGACCACATCATAAAACACTCTAGAAGTACATACTGACCACATCATAAAACACTCTAGAAGTACAAGCCATACTGACCACATCATAAAACACTCTAGAAGTACAAGCCATACTGACCACAACATAAAACACTCTAGAAGTACAAGCCATACTGACCACAACATAAAACACTCTAGAAGTACAAGCCATACTGACCACATCATAAAACACTCTAGAAGTACAAGCCATACTGACCACAACATAAAACACTCTAGAAGTACAAGCCATACTGACCACAACATAAAACACTCTAGAAGTACAAGCCATACTGACCACAACATAAAACACTCTAGAAGTACAAGCCATACTGACCACAACATAAAACACTCTAGAAGTACAAGCCATACTGACCACATCATAAAACACTCTAGAAGTACATACTGATCACATCATAAAACACTCTAGAAGTACATACTGATCACATCATAAAACACTCTAGAAGTACAAGCCATACTGATCACATCATAAAACACTCTAGAAGTACATACTGACCACATCATAAAACACTCTAGAAGTACAAGCCATACTGATCACATCATAAAACACTCTAGAAGTACATACTCAGACCACATCTTAAAACACATTAGAGGTAAAAATCATACCGACCGCTCGCATCTTAACATATATTAAAAGTACAGTGCTTTACTGACCGATGAATCTTAAAACACAGTCCTGTACCTGAGTGTAAATGCTGTCCACTTGAGAAATACATTAATACTGACCGCATTTCACAATACATTAAAAGTACTCAGTATCACTCACCGGATCTTGAAACACGGTCGAAGTACTCGTAACATTAAGTCCCTGGCAATATGTTGCATCCATTTTAAGGCATGCATTTCTATACAAACCACCATTACAAAACCAAGAATAATTATGAAAACATCGGTAATCCTTTCATGATCATTCAGCAACACATGTGAGAGTTTATATTGACCAACCGAAGCTGCACAACAACATACTTAGTATGTTAATGATATTCTTGACAACATATTTGAACTACATATTCAGGCACCTTTTAAATATTGGTTCTCGAAAAACAAATAACTATTCAAAGTATTTCTCAATGGCCTTGTACCGAGAATTTGATACGACTCTCGACCAAGTAATCGTCCCAGTCCTGAAATATAGCTCACCCATTGTGATGGATTACCTAAGTGTGATCCGACTGTATTAGGTATATTGATGTGGTGATTCAATTGTTTTTTTTATTGAGACAAATTGATCAATAACAGATGTCACCATATTGTCCAACAACGTTTTCTAACATCAATCTTATTCCTTAATAAAGTGTTAAATACCATAACAGAAGTGTTCGGACCATCAATAAACTACAAACTGTTATAGTACAGCGATTTAAACCTGATCATCAACAGCTGATAGTTTGTCTTTATTTATAGCCCTGGATGTATGGTTTCATAAGCGGTGAGTATCATGAACACCCTCAAGGTGTAGAACAAACACAAATCTAAAGGTACGAAATTGCACGATTTGCTCGTGGAAATTTATATTTTTAACGCAAGAACCTTGTAATATATCATATTCCTGCATAAAGGTTAGGATCACATCAATATCTCTGTACAACACAATGCATGATCAGTTTAGACTTAATCTCACTGGGTCCAATTTGAGACAGAAGGTCTGAACTGGCTATGATCTGTGCACAGCACGGAGTGAGGAAATGAAATACATTTTATTTAATGCTAACTGATGAGATATGGAGTTCTATCAGTGAAATAAAACCTATATCAGTCACTGGTTATCACCTACAATGTGACTGATATAAGCCCCGCCCCCGCACAGGGACTACTTTAATTTACCAAATTCTCAACACTAAAATGTCTGTAACTTTTTTATTACTGAACGGAAATATGTCATGTGGGGGTTTTTATTCTTAGTTAGACCATTTCCTACAAGTTGGTGTAGGATTTCTCAAAATTCTCAAAAAAGTCGTTTTCACCTACTAGTATTCACCATAATCCAAGATGGCGGATTTTGAAGTGAAAAATATGAATGGAATAACATATTCATACGTAGCCTAACCACAGTGGTAATTTGGCATAAATAGTACCAGTTTTGACACCATAAAAGCATTAAATAAATAGAATATTTGTTTGTTTAGATTGAATATGGTTAATATCTCATCTTGTAGTGATAAAATTTTAATATTTTCACTCGCGCTACGCGCTCTTGAAAATATTGAATTTTATCACTACACGGTGAGATATAAACCATATTCAATCAAAACAAACAAATATCCTCTATGTATGTATAAAATGGAAGCTGGTATAGTTTGTACGCCCAGGATAATGTGATATTTACAACCATGAATCGGTTTGGTCAACTGTTGCAAAATTGGTTTTATAAATTACTACAGTAAACAGATAAGGTCAGTATTGTACACAAAACATCACTGATAAATCGTGCACATCTGATTAATCTACCTTTAATTGTGGACTATACCAAATGTTCCCGCCTTTCTCATTATCCTGAGCGCACTATATACTAGATATTGTAGCAATTAAAGTGTATATTAAACAGTGAGTGTATATACATTAGGGTTGCGTACCGCGGTTTCTGATATATAAATCAAATACTGGTATTGTGCGTTTGATACATCATATTGAACATGTCCGTATCGATCAAAATATCGATCAATAACAACACCCATATACATGTATACCAATAAAATCACCATTTTCAGTCGCGTTGTTTTGTCATGAATTGTCTTGTCAATAGGGATGCTAATGCAAACCCTTTCTTTGTACAAACTGTTAAATTCTTATTTGGTACTTACAATTAAAACCCTTAAAACTGTCAATTTGATACTTGTATACGACCTTTGAACATTCGCAGCTAACAGGTCGCACCATTTCAAGTTAAACCAGGCCCCGGCAAATCTCCATGTGTTCATTTTGATGTTTTATTGCCAAAAGAAAATATCATATATGGTATATCGAATATCGATCATTTTGTAGCAATCCATTAATATCGCATTGATCATTCTAACCGATATACATAGCCCTAATATACATGTCATGTTGAACTTACCTGTTTATTCCAAACATAGTTTAATTTCCTTTGCACAGCCATTTCCTCTATTTTAAATATTGATGCCATAACGAACGGTAACTAAAGTGCCAATTGGGATACACAAGATTAATTCATTCTTTCATAAGAATAACTTGATTTACTCAGTTATTTTATTGGCATAAGAACGTCATTTATGTTCGTCGCCTTAAACACGTAACTCCAAATCATTTACACCATACATGTCCTTAATTGTTATTTCAAAATACAAAGTATACCAAGCCCATCAAAATGTATTTTTCAAATACAGCTGACGTCAGCAACTCAGACTATCTCATGTCTAAAACAAGATTTAGTGTCAATTAATTCATTTTTAAATTCATAGTATCCATTTTGCTGAAAAAGTTTTTCAAATAAAAATCACGTTTTTCCAAAATCCCAATTTATTTCTGTCAGGATATTCCTCATGAAATAGAGATGATGTTAGCCCACGATGATAACGATAGTGTTAAGTTTTAGCCCATACTACATCCACAGTCTGTTAAAGCAGCATTAGTTATCTTCCTAATTCCTCATTAAGCCAAAAATACTCATCCTTAATGTTACAGTAAAGTATTTTATTGATAGAATCTGAGTTTACGTAAATATTCGAGTCGCTACGCACAACTATCCCAGCTTACGAAGATAATGTGGACGACCATGACAGTTTATTTCCTGGCTAATGGCCACATCTGCAAACAATTGATACGAAACTGTCTTTAAGTGTAAGCATCCCTTAACACACAGCAATTCCTATATAAACAACATAATAATTTCAAACTTCATTCGAAACTTTGAGTACAAATTCTCAGTGCATTTGAGATGGATACTCCTGACTTTATGCACTGTCTATATAGCACGGATAATTTGGCATGATCCTGACCTTTATGCACAAATATATTACAAAATTCTTGTGATGAATATATCAATTTCCGTGAGCTATTCGTGCAATATCAGTCATTTACATTTGTGTTTGTATTACACACCGAGCATATTAACTATTTGTTATACTCCCCGCTTATGAAAACATACAACCGGGATTATAAATATAGACAATATGTCAGCTGTTAAATTATGCTATTAGAATGTCGAGCGTCGTGTCAAATTCTCCGTACCATACTGCTTGATATCTTTAAAGTGTCTGAGACATTTAGAAAAGTCTTTGTTCAAGATCGAGAATTAAGGTCTGATAGAATACGAATAGAATATACGAGGGTCGTTCAATAAATTTGTAGACTGTATTAATCATTTTAATATCCATTGATAGAGAGAAAAACAAATTACACCATGTTACACTACATCCTTTCGGATACAAGTCCAGACAATATGGCATGAAACAACGCATTTTACTAGAAAATATGGCTAAAATAAGAACATCACAATACAGCGACCACCACACAGTGCTTATCATATTCTGACATCCAAATAACTTCATAATTTCATGAAATGTCATGATAACATTTTGCATTAATCTGACAGAATGTAAATTTAGTGAATCGGAATTTATAACTAGTTGAACTAATGAACTAATAAAGAAGGTATGTTACATCAGTCTAGGTGGTTACTTAGTGCGTTACCATGGTGATACAATGGCTGATCATATGCTACTGGTTAGCTGTCAAGGTAATAAGTTTATGTTTGTAATGATATAAGAAATTATTATTTAAACGCAATTATAATCAAATTAGAACGATGGTCTACGAATATATTAAATGACCCTCGTATTGTACTCACTTCCCTGATTGGTTATATCCTTAACTTTCATATTCAGATTTATTCTTATTTAATTTAACAAAAATGTGTATTAAACCACAGGAACTTGCATTTATGATTTTAAAAAAAATGAAAAAAATATATATATATTTTTATAGAGGCTGCACAGTAGGCCCAGTGAAAAAAATATTTTTTTCATTTTTTTTTAAAATCATAAATGCAAGTTCCTGTGATTAAACAAACTTTTTCATACTTGTACGTGTGCATATCTTTTGTAGTCCAGCAATGCCCATGTGACCATAAAATGTATAATTCCAAAACGAGATTTGTCAACATTGGAAAACAAAAATAGCCATATATAAGTTTTTATTTCTACATCAATTTCTTTGAAATATACGCCACTCTAAGTGGAAAATTATTTGCTTTCCATGAAATACAATGTACATGTATAAGGTCTTTTTCAGGAGCTGTGCTGTTTTGCAGCTTGTGACACCGTGGAAAATGTAGGTTTCCAAGGGTGCTGGAAAAAAGGTCAATACTGGCCTAATTATAATTTCTTTATATAAAATATAACATTTTAGGTCAACATACATATTATACAAATAACACAAAATTATATAATTAAGTTTTTTTTGTTAAATCTTCCTCCTCCAAATTTTTCTTTAAAAAATATGTAATAAAATAACAATTAATGTTATATAACAGCCTTTACCTTAATAGTACATCTATTACAATTATTTATCAGAATTCACCAAGAAAGTGTAATATTACATGTATATAATAATAATACATCCCCCGCTTTTATGTCTGTTTCTATATTTTTAGCTCCACTATTCGTAGAATAAGGGGAGCTATTGCAGTCACCCGAGCGTCGGCGTCGGCGTAACACTTTTGTTAAAGTTTAGGTACAGGTTTTTTAACCTCTTATATTCTCTAAGTCCTTTGAGATGTTGCTTTCATACTTATACTTGTTTGCCATCATGACCCCAACCTATATGCAGGAGTAGGTAACCCTATCAGGCATTTTGTTGAAATTATGCCCCCTTTTTCTACTTAGTGCAAATAGTGCAAATGTTGACGTTTAGGTACGGGTTTTTAAACCTCTAATATCTTCATAGTGCATTGACATATTGCTCTGATACTTTGCATACTTGTTCACCATCATGACCCCAACATACACCTGGGTAGGTAACTCTATTATGCATTTTGGTGAAATTATGCCCCCTTTTTCAACTTAGTGCAAATGTTAAAGTTTTTTCACCTCTAATATTTTCAAAGTGCACCCATATATTGCTATGCATACTTGTTCTCCATCATGACCACAACCCCTACATAGGGGTAGGTAACTCTATCAAGCATTTTGTTGAAATTATGCCCCCTGTTCGACAGGTTTTTTAACCCCTTATATCTGCAATGTGAATTGATAATTATATTGCTTTATACTTTGCATACTTGTTCACCATCATGACCCCAACCCATACACAGGAGAAGATAACTTATAGTATTTTGTTGAAAGTATGCCCACTTTTGGACTAAGAAATGCTTATTTGTTTACCTTCAATGACCAAGAGGACCTACACATCCAAATGATCCCCCTTTTTCGACTTAGAAGCTCCAACCTCTACACAGCAGAGGGTAATGCTGCTGTTATGAAGCATTTTGTTTTGAATATATAATAATTGTACTATCCCAGCATGGCGCTGCGAATAGTGGAGCGCGCTGTTCGTGGACAGCTCTTGTTTCAGATAAGTCATCAAATTTAATGGCCATATGTCGGGTAATTTGTTACTTGACACATAAATGATATGATCAGTCACACAGTCTACCATCACAGAAGCTGAATCATAAACAACCAGAATCACACAGTCTACAATCACAGAAGCTAAATCATAAACAACCAGTATCACACAGTCTGACAACACAGAAGCTAAATCATAAACAACCAGAATCACACAGTCTGCCAACACAGAAGCTGAATCATAAACAACCAGAATCACACAGTCTACCATCACAGAAGCTAAATAATAAACAACCAGAATCACACAGTCTGCCATCACAGAAGCTAAATAATAAACAACCAGAATCACACAGTCTGCCATCACAGAAGCTAAATAATAAACAACCAGAATCACACAGTCTGCCATCACAGAAGCTAAATAATAAACAACCAGAATCACACAGTCTGACAACACAGAAGCTAAATAATAAACAACCAGAATCACACAGTCTGCCATCACAGAAGCTAAATAATAAACAACCAGAATCACACAGTCTACCATCACAGAAGCTAAATCATAAACAACCAGAATCACACAGTCTGACAACACAGAAGCTAAATCATAAACAACCTGAATCACACAGTCTGCCATCACAGAAGCTAAGATCATGCGTATGTATCAAAACTAAAACAGTACCTTACCACAACTAAATAGTTCCTGAAATCCTTTTGTAATCTACGATTTCCTCATTTTATAAAAAATATTAAAAAATCCAAAATTCATCACAAAAACATTCTTGTAGATGGTACTCATGTAATGTATTTTTTTGTCAAATCATTAGATCAGACCGCGGCTTCCCAATGTTGAACATCATTGATAATATAGTATCGTTACATCAACAACAACAACAACAAGTATTGTTTTCCTCGAACAGTTGCCATGGCAACCAACAAATGCTATCACAATTTATTGGTTATTAGAAAACTCTTGTGATGCAGAATTGCGATTTGAATCAAGTGAGTCTCCAATCAGGTCAAGGTAAAACAACATACATCATTTTTAAGACCATGTCTTTAAGAGCATTTAAAACACTTTGGCAGACTTACTGCATATAAACCAAATCAATATATGACTTATTGGGAGACAATTACAATTCAACTTGTATTACTTATTGTGAGCAAAAACATCTGTAACTTCTGATCACTGTTATGACTTATTTTGAGACTATATGATTCAACATGTATGACTTATTGTGATAACCGGATGCTAAGGTTACTATATGACTTATTGGGTGACTATGCAATTCAACTTGTATGGCTTATTGCAATTAGCTCGTAAAATTGTATGGTTGATTGTTTAAAATATCGTCCCACTGGTCACAGCTAGTATGGAGATTGACTACTATACTCTACCCAGTCACATTATCCAGATCTGGGCCAACAAGCAGTTTATCTGGAACTAACTTATGAGTAAGCTGAGTGTCAGGCAAGGGGGGGGACCATTACCATTTGTAACGACATTGGTATGTCATGGACTGGGAACGAACCCGAGACCTCAATAAGCTTGCCCTCATACCTGACACTCTAGCATTCAATTAGGCTATTAAGGTGAATTATACTGGTTGAACTAGGCAACAGTCTTGTATTGATTTGCTGCCTACGCCTTCACCCACCTTGCATAACAACATATTAATATATACGAAAGCTAGTTGTCACGTAAAGTCAATGACTTGCTATTTCAATGACTTGCATGTTTTTCCCTTGTAATATATTTCTATATTTTCAACAATAACAAGACGTAACTCTAGAAGCTAGAATATTATGTAAAGTGAAGGCATTATGTCTTAAACGTGAAACAGTGAACTGGTACTGAACAGGGGCGTAGCAAGCGATACTGTACGGGTGTACGCATATGCGTAACATTAATTTGTAGAAATAAATGTATAAATATGGCCAAAAAGGCATAAAAGTCTCAATTTCTATACAATCATGAGGACCCCCAACCATTACCACATATTTCAAGCGGCTTGCGTGTACGTATTAGCGAAATCTAAAAATTAGCAAAAAATCATGTTCGTGACTTTTAAATAACAGCAGTAAAACACACAGAAAGAAGTTTTGTAATTTAAAAAATCTACTGCTGAATTACAAAATCGCGAAATTTTGACCTTGCAAAAAATTCTGATTTTACGGTTTTTGTAAATCACCCACATAATGTGTAATCACACTACTGTGAATCACTTAATTTTCGCATAACTTGTATTTCGCGATTTTTTGTGCGCGAGAATTTTGAATTCCTGTCATTGACAATGTCCAATTCCCGACTTTGTATTGCGAAATTTACGCAAGAATGATGATGTCGCGTGTCAACATCCTCGTGAATATTAGCGAAAATAATACTCTTGCGAAAAAAAGTGATTTACAGTACCACTATACCCACCTGTATATCTATATCATTATCAGGTCCACTCCTACAATAACCAATATCATCTTCATCAAGTAGCGCCATGATTATCACATTGGCATCACAGGTTCATATCGGGAACGTTTCTCACCTGAAATCATTCACAGTAGTTAATATTTGATATTTATATAAATAGTAGATCTATAAACAAATTATATGAATGAGTATAGGATAGAAAAATTGCCCTAAGCCAATTATTACTCTATAATAAACCTCTGTACAACAAAAACCTCTAAACAATGGCCAATATTTGTGGCTCTTAATGGGTCCTCTTCAGAAGTTGTACTGTATGTTTTATTAATAATAATATTTGATATAAAAGTGAGGAGAAATTTACGCTGAACACTCAACCTTCTATTAGCATAATTTAACAGCTGATATATTGTCTATATTTATAATCCTGGTTGTATGTTTTCATAAGAGGGTAGCATCATGAAGACGCTCATGGCGGAATCCTAACAGAAGTCCAAAGGACCGATATTGCACATTTTTGCTCGTGGAAATTTATATATCCAACACAAAAATTAACCTTGTGATATATTTATGCATAAAGGTCAGGATCATGTCAAATTCTCCTTGCTATACCACTTTACTTTTTATTTGTGGACCATAATGAAAATTGGTTTGCCAATAATTTTGCTATTCCCTGAAAATAAAAAGTTATTATTATTACTTTCCTGTGAATGTAACAATTAGGAAGATTTACTGATTGGGGGATTTAAGATGTTTTAAAGATGGTTTTTTGTTAGTAATTCAATATTCTCTCTATTACAACATAAACAAAAATCGTGGGTTTTTAAGCCCCATTATCTATTACAAAACATTTTTTCAATTATACAGTAAATACTAGGAATTAGGAAGTTTTTCACAAATGACCACAAATAATTGACGACAGAATATGACTATATCTGTCGAAACAGTATTGCAAAAATCACATTTAAGTGAAAAGTACGGATGACAAAATACTAATAATTCAGGAGTTGCTTCCCTTAGACTAATAATTGTGAATTTATTGTTTACACATCGTTATTTTGTTTACAAACCAACTGGTCAGGCTCTAGTTTGTTTTCTTCCATCTTATGTTGTTTTTTCAGCTTTGGGACTATTAAACTAAAGTGCTCAAGATGCACAATTCTGCGGATATGTAACCAAGTTATTGCCTTTTAAAATAGCTATTTAATGTTTAATGGGGCTTTAATATACATGTAATGATGATGTTTTTATCTTAAAATGGATCGTATTTTAATTACAGCAATAATGTTATAGGGCTTACGCATGACTTTATGCTTTTCATGATAAAATAGTTTACAACTTTATCATGCAGAACGATAGTGCTAGGAAACGAAAGTATTGGGACGACTGTCTCGGGTCTACATCTTTTCCTGTAATGAATTAAAGCTATCAATCTTATTAAAGGTGATGTATCAGTATAATTTCATGTCTTAAAATTGCGATTTGACTATAAAATAACAATAAGTTCCAGTTTATAATCTTATGCAAGGGCAGAAATAAGACTCTATAGCTAAAATTGTACAAATAAAAAATTCCAAAAGTTTTTAAACACGAAAAATCTCAAATGAATTCTGGTTACATTGTATGAAAAAACAAATTATATGACCTCTTCAAAATTAATCATACTAGTATTAATTAAAGCATTAATAATTTTTAAAAAGCATTTGTTATAAATGATCTGTTCAATTTTTTGAAAAAAAAATAGTAGACTAGTAATTACTCCATATATATAATATTTATAAGATTTAATCACTATTTTAATATTTGGTAAAAATACGGAAACATACACTTTAATAACAATAATACAAAAAAACACCATCACAAACAGCACATTGTAGTCATTAACAACACTACTTATACAAAACATTAACGAGATAAACATTTGTTTGTCGTTAATTAATGTTTTTTTGGTAATTATTAATTGTGGTTATTTCAACTATTTTGCTACCTTATTGAAAATGATGAATGCACAGTCTCCTGGGTGTGTTGGTTTAATTACGTACCTATACATTTGTACATTGAATTCAATGAACAATCTTGAGCAAGAAAAACTCAACAGTAAAGACAAGTTTGTTATTAAATATTCAATCTATATTTTTAATGTTAAGATCATGTTGATAAAACACAAAATCGTAAAGTCTGACATATGGTATTATATTATACATTTACCATTCAATATCTGCAGTAGATTATATGGCATTACCATGGTTTTTAACAAAGGGAGATACTCTTCTCTCTCACACCAGTCTAATGAAGGGAGACAATGTGCTGTGAAACTAAGAAAGAGAGACAATTTCATGTCTTTGTAACAAACAAACTCCACCAAGCGGTTATTTCCCCTTGCAGGTACATTAACCACTACACTCACTGCTGTGTGGAGTGTCTGTAACAAACGAAACGCTAATGTCAATCCATCAAAGGGAGACAACCTCATGTCAATCAAACAAAGGAAGACAATATCATGTCAATCTAACAAAGGGAGACAATCTCATGTCAATCCAACAAAGGGAGACAATCTCATGTCAATCCAACAAAGGGAGACAATCTAATGTCAATCTAACAAAGGGAGACAATCTCATGTCAATCCAACAAAGGGAGACAATCTCATGTCAATCCAACAAAGGGAGACAATCTCATGTCAATCCAACAAAGGGAGACAATCTCATGTCAATCTAACAAAGGGAGAAAATCTAATGTCAATCTAACAAAGGGAGACAATCTCATGTCAATCCAACAAAGGGAGACAATCTCATGTCAATCTAACAAAGGGAGACAATCTCATGTCAATCTAACAAAGGGAGACAATCTCATGTCAATCTAACAAAGGGAGACAATCTCATGTCAATCTAACAAAGGGAGAAAATCTAATGTCAATCAAACAAAGGGAAACAATCTCATGTCAATCAAACAAATGAAGACAATCTCATGTCAATCAAACAAAGGAAGACAATCTCATGTCAATCAAACAAAGGGAGACAATCTCATGTCAATCAAACAAAGGGAGAAATTCTAATGACAATCTAACAAAGGGAGACAATCTCATGTCAATCCAACAAAGGGAGACAATCTAATGTCAATCTATCAAAGGGAAACAACCGCATGTCAATCTAACAAAGGAGACAATTTCATGTCAATCTAACAAAGGGAGACAATCTCATGTCAATCTATCAAAGGGAAACAATTTCATGCCAATCTATCAAAGGGAGACAACCGCATGTCAATCTAACAAAAGGGAGACAATCTCATGCCAATCTAACAAAGGGAGACAACCTCATGTCAATCAAACAAAGGGAAACAATCTCATGTCAATCAAACAAAGGGAGACAATCTAATGTCAATCCAACAAAAGGAGAAAATCTAATGTCAATCCAACAAAGGGAGAGAACCTAATGACAATCAAACAAAGGGAGACAATCTCATGTCAATCTAACAAAGGGAGACAATCTCATGTCAATCTAACAAAGGGAGACAATCTCATGTCAATATATCAAAGGGAGACAATCTCATGTCAATCTAACAAAGGGAGACAATATCATGTCAATCTAACAAAGGGTGACAACCTCATGTCAATCTAACAAAGGGTGACAACCTCATGTCAATCTATCAAAGGGAGACAATCTCATGTCAATCTAACAAAGGGAGACAATCTCATGTCAATCTAACAAAGGGAGACAATATCATGTCAATCTAACAAAGGGTGACAACCTCATGTCAATCTAACAAAGGGTTACAACCTCATGTCAATCTAACAAAGGGTGACAACCTCATGTCAATCTATCAAAGGGAGACAATCTCATGTCAATCTAACAAAGGGTTACAACCTCATGTCAATCTAACAAAGGGTGACAACCTCATGTCAATCTATCAAAGGGAGACAATCTCATGTCAATCTAACAAAGGGAGACAATATCATGTCAATCTAACAAAGGGTGACAACCTCATGTCAATCTAACAAAGGGTGACAACCTCATGTCAATCTAACAAAGGGTGACAACCTCATGTCAATCTAACAAAGGGGGAAAATCTAATGTCAATCCAACAAAAGGAGAAAATCTAATGTCAATTCAACAAAGGGAGAGAACCTAATGTCAATCAAACAAAGGGAGACAATCTAATGTCAATCCAGCAAAGGGAAACAATCTAATGTCAATCTAACAAAGTGAGACCATCTGATGTCAATCTAACAAAGTGAGACAAGTTCATGTCAATCTAACAAAGGGAGACAATTTCATGTCAATCTAACAAAGGGAGACAATTTCATGTCAATCTAACAAAGGGAGACAATTTTATGTCAATCAAACAAAGGGAGACATTTTCATGTCAATCTAACAAAGCGAGACAATTTATGTCAATCTAACAAAGGGAGACAACTTTATATCAATCTAACAAAGGGAGACAATTTTATGTCAATCAAACAAAGGGAGACAATTTTATGTCAATCAAACAAAGGGAGACAATTTTATGTCAATCAAACAAAGGGAGACAATTTTATGTCAATCAAACAAAGGGAGACAATTTCATGTCAATCAAACAAAGGGAGACAATTTTATGTCAATCTAACAAAGGGAGACAATTTCATTACAATCTAACAAAGGGAGACAATTTCATGTCAATCAAACAAAGGGAGACAACTTTATGTCAATCTAACAAAGGGATAGGCATATCGGAATACATTTTAGCATGTGCAACTGAATCAACATATTTTATACATTATTAAATGTATAATCCAGTACATGTGTGAATATCTTGAATAAAAACTTTCCAATTATCACGCGTATATAGATTAATTATGTCAGAAATGTAGCAAAATTTACATTTTTAAAGGTCAAATACAATTAACGAAGCTATATTATCAAACCAGGTGTTAAAGATATTCTTGTGTAGTCTTGCACTGTGTCAAAAGTTGGTATCTTTTTAATGGTGATAAAGTTGACACAGTTTTTTTTGTGTTAATTAGAGCTGGTTTTTTACCACATTTCTGTCATATTCAGGGGGCCGTTGCCCCGGAATTACATTGTTTAAGAAATAATGAATATATAACCTGTATTTTACCATAGAATAAGACAAAGCAACAAGTCCGGATGAGTAGTAATTAAATCATGAGAGTGTACGCATTCGATCAAGTGACTGTGCTTTATGATAGATAAAACACACGTACATATTCATTATTTCGATTCTAACACAGCCGATATTCCGCATTGGACAACACATCAAGACATTATAAGTAACTAGCACTTTTTTGTTCCTCGGAAGGCTTATTTGCAGTTAGAAGTTATTCAGCCGTAGCTATATGTTTTATCGGTAGTTTGTGCACATCGTGGTTTCCTCTATATGTATATAGCTGAAACCGCTAGTTGTGTTAGAATAATTATTAATATGCTCTTCCACCGCACCCACTTTGAGTGCAGGAGGTCTCGAGTTCAATCACCAACTGTGTCATTATTACAGTAACCAAAGACAAATTACAAATGGTACCAGTAATTCCCTTGTGAGACCCTCAGCAAAAAGGGCAACTGGCTTCTCATCATTATTCACATACCCCGTTGCGATGGATAACATCAGGAATGAGGTGTTGAGGGATTAATATGAAGTTGAAAAAAAATTGTGAAACAACTGACCTAAAAAATAAATTAGACCAGATTGCACGGATGTCAAACGAGTGCTCTAATTACTGTACTAATTAAACCAGTCAAGTTCATGTAAAGTTCGGAGATATTGATGTGATCCTAGTCTTTATGCATGGTTATTTTACATTTTTTAGGTTCTTGCATTGAATATATCAATTTCTACGAGCGAATTGAGTAATAACGGTCCTTTAGATATGTGTGAGCGTCTTTGTGATACTCCCTGCTTATGAAAACATGCAACCTCATTTTAAATATCGACAAAATATCAGCAGTTAAATTACGCCAAAAGAAGGTCGAGGGTCTCGTTAAAATATCTGTACTATAGGGACTCTTCAAGCTATGATGAAATGACAGTACAGTGCATTGCAAGAGTGACCATTTAAGGGGCAACAACCTCATTGAAGCAACAATACTATAAAAATCATTTTATTCCTGAAGTAGCGAGCCATTTACTATACATTTTACCTCTCCAGAGCAACAGCCTCTGTACAACATCCAAACATGTTTCCCACAGGGTGTTGCTCTAGATAGATCATATACTGTGTATAACTAGCACCTGTAGACTTGTACACTATCAGCCTAATGATATACAGTACAACCTCTCCAGAGAGGCCCTCTGTAAAGCAACAATCTTTCTACAACAACACCTTCAAAATTTCCCTAAGCCAATATTTACTATAAATTTAACCTCTGTAGAGCAACAATCTCTAAACAACGGTCAATATTTGCAGTTCCCAAAGAGTGTTGCTCTACAGAGGTTGTACTGTATATAATATTTTAATAAATAATCTGATTTTTCGACAAAAAAAGAAAATAAATTCATTTGAAATCAAATAAAGATACTTACACATATCTGAACACAATGTATTAAAATATTTTCACAGGATGTGTTATCCAAATATTTCATACATTATACATTTGTATCATAATTCACTAAAAAATTCACACATTTAGTAAAATTCACTAAAATTCACTATTATAATTTCCTATCTGATTAGGTTTATATAAACTCAAGAATTAAGTTTAAAGCAAATTACTTAATTAGTATCGCAACTTATTCAGAAGGAAAACCGCTGTAACCTGGGGCCAACTGAAGTTTGCATTAGATGTCAATAAATTTGTTAATTCGCAAAGTTACCGCTAGTTTCAAATCAATTGACATTTTAGCGATAAGTGACTACTGCCCCGAGGCAAATATATGGTATAATATTGAGGTAAATGAGAGATAACTGAGGCTATACCATCAAACACTGTAATATACATACAATGTCACCTTAATTAATCCTACAAGTCTGAATCAGTCTAAAATTAATAACCTTTCCAAATTTTGAGAAAAATATATTAAGATAGTAATTTAAAATGCACAGTCCCTTCCTCAAAATATTTTTTGCGGCTTTCAGTATTTAGGAGTTTTTATACATATAATTACTTTCCCCAACTGGCAGACTTATTTTTGCTCACCTTGAGTATTTTTTAAACAACTCTGGCCTTACTGAAGAAATATCTAATGAGCTTTTAGTGTTTAGAGTACCCCTAAATTCCCTTCCAACAAACCTTTAGTTTATCTCTGATTATAAATATAATTTTAAGTGATTTGGTATCACTCTCAATGAAAATATCCGCAAAATCTTATGCTCATGCAGAAAAATTTAATCATTTAACAGTAATTGAATATAATTAATTATGGCTGCCTATAATTAATTTAATATTAAAATGAAATTAAGTGTATCATCAGATGCTTGGAGTACATTCCATATTAATGTTATGCACTTAACTTCACGGTGACATTTTAAGTTTCCTGAGTTTAATTAACCAAAAAACTGAAGGTCAGACTAAAATATTTAATTGTTTTTGTTTAATTAATATTCAAGGCTTATTTACATATTATATGAACTAAATATAATTAAACAGTTTACACAAAATGTTAATGAGTTATATTGGGCCAAAATGTATTTACAAAAAAAACGATGCATTTATCAAAGTTTTACCGAGGACACGGATGGTATGTTCTTGGCTGTCTCTTGCGTGGGTGGCTTAAAGACAATGCCACTGTTTCTGTATGGCTTGGTATCGTCCCCGTGCATGTAGAGTATTTAATATTAGCGCTTTGAATGAGAAGGTCGTAAGTACAAGAAAGCAAGAAAAAATCTGTCTGAAAACTAGTCTTTGCCTATTCATATTATTGGAAAACAAGTTTTTTTTAAACTTCGGTTTAGTCAACATGACCAGTTCCGATTTTCATGAAAACAATCTTATAAGACAACCTTCTTATTCTAAGCCAGCGAAATTGTTACTACCATATTTGTTTTTTTTACTGAGTACCAATTAGTAAATACTAGCATATAGGTCTATATGATTGTTTTGATAAATATATATTGATAACACTTACATTATCGGATATTTCCATCTTTCAAGTCGCACAAAATACAATGTTTTTCATCTTTCAGCCGTATATGATATATAATGATCTTCAAGACTAACATTAAGCAGGATCTACATAATATGCAACTCGTTTTTATTCCTGAATATAGAAACCATCCGCAGCACCTTCGAAGATTATCCCCGTACAAAAAATGTAAGTTGTTTTAATGCTAACTATGGTAGTGTAGCCGGGACTACTAGGATACACAAATGTACGTTCGTAGCAACCCAAGTAGTCGAGACATTTGGGGAACTTTTGTTTTCAACATCCGTACATTGTCTTCCGGATGAAGCTTTCTTTATTCTTAATTTAAAGATTATACTTCCACATAGCTGAAATGTTAAGGTTGTGTATACCAACTAATCACATCAAGTTAATTAATATAGAGAGAAATTTAACAAAGAAATATTAAAAGTCTCTTCAAATTCTCAACTATATTCACAGTCACTTTATTGTACTTACTAGTCAATTAAACCGTACCTTACACACACTGTAACAAACGTTATGCTTAATATTCTTGTCTGAATAGAATGTAACTATAGAAACCATGGTTACAAGGGCATCACACGTCTAATTAATATATTATATCCAAGCGTTATCTTTACTACACCGAGTAAATAAAATAATTTTTCACGAACAGTCAGAATCCTAATCCATCCGTCGTTAAAGTTTTGTAACCTTTTGAAACAAATTGCTTTATTATTTCCCTGATAAAGATCAACAAATACTCGATAATGCCTGAATCCTGAGGAGTTTAAAACAAGGTTTTATTCAAATTTGCCAACCATTGCTATGCCCCGCAACAAAATACTGAACAATGCCGAATATTTGTAACAATTTTGTATTCATTTGTCAACATTCGCTATACGTCCCCCCGTAACAAAATACTGAATTAATGATGAATATTTTTCACAGGCTTTATTTCACATTTTCCAACCATTGAGCTTTTATATAGTATACGTCCCCCGTTATATAATTAGGTAGCATTTAATTATAATACAATAACTCAACCATATAATCTACATACAGTAAATTTTGTTCACGCATACACCTGACTTTATAAAGTCGCACAACTTTTAATGTAACAAGTTTTATTCCCCGACTTTATCATCGCATTTGAATGAAGTCTGATTACTTTCTTCTTAGCTTATCAATCAACTGTCCACAGGAGCTGAACAACCTTGATAATATATTTGACTAACTGCCGACTAATCACCATTCTAGCCATAATTTATAACTTTAGTACAATTGTTATACAAATCACATGATCTATACACCCTGTAAAATCACATATTTTCTTGGGTATTAAATTTCGTGGAGTTGATAAAAACAATATTTTCGCGGGGTTGTAAATTTGTGGATTTCAAAACATGGCAGTGCATTCCTGTGTTCTGTATTCCATGGGCCGATTCATCGTGGGAGCTAGATTTCGTGGTCGAGTTCAACAGCGCAATCGACGAAAATTAAATTCCCTCGAAAAATTATGATTTTATTGTAACAGCATAAAGTTTACCTTTAAATACGTCAAACTGTTTCCTACATGAGTTGATTAATTAAAAATAAAAATAAAAACACCTACTTGATATGTTTTGCGTCATGAAGTGCATTCTATGCCGGTAATAATCATATTATATCTGTATGACTTCTTGGGATACTATACAATTCAGTTTGTATGACTTATTGCGAGCAAAATAATCTGTGATTTCCGTTCACTGTATGACTTATTGGGAGACTATACAATTCAACGTGTATGCCTTATTGTGATAACCGAAGTTGACTCGTTTATTATAGACTGTGGTACTGGAACTGCGGAACTGGAAATGAACATGGACCGTTATGGGAAACTTTCAAGTTTATCTGTTTTAAAAGAATTTTCTTTAAAGTTTATTAATAATTTTTCCAATGTTTTAAGACCAGTTTTCAAAAATGTTCTATTTAATAATCTTGGACAGCTGAGTTCACCTGCGGATAGAACGCAGTGCATACATGTTCTACTTTCACTAAGCGCTCCCATTTCAACTTGGCTTCAATTCCTGTATTTAGCACGACATATTTTTCTTATACTCGCTTGGGTCGACATGGTTGATCTGAATCACCTGGAATTTAACAAAACGTGTTTATTTTGTTTAGTTTAAGTCTTTACACGAGTTCGCCGGTGCTATGAGTCGTATCAGACAGGACACCCCCTCTAAGCTGGTTAGACTCACTCCCAAAGAAATAGCTAGCTAGGTCCCTTGTTGAGGAAAATATGCTGAGTCCATCTGCGGATAGAGCGCAGTGCATACATGTTCTACTTTCACCGAGTGCTACCACTTCAACTTGGCTTCAATTCCTGTATTTAGCACGACATAATTTTTCTTATACACGCTTCCAAGGGTCCACAGGGTTGATCTAAATCACCTGGAATTTGACAAAAACGTGTTTATTATGTTTAGTTTAAGTCTGTACACGATTTTGCCGGTGCTATGAGTTGTATCAGACAGGACACCCCCTCTTAGCTACTTAGAGTCCCTCCCAAAAAATAGCTAGCTAGTCCCCTTGTTGAGGAAAATATGTTTCTTTGTTGTACATGTATGCGACTTAAAATAAATATTGTATTTGTATTTAGCTGGTTAGACTTCCTCCTGGGAAAAAAGCTGGTTAAACTCTTAACTAGTCAGACCCCTTCCTGGCAACTACAGTGATTCTTCATACATAATGCATGCTGCATATTAAAATCTGAGTAAAGTTTGGAATCACTATCGCTATAATTGCCGGACAAAATGGTCCGTACTTCGAATTCCTATATATATTGTATATATATTATTCTTTATTGATCTACTGACATACAATATATAGTCCAGTTAGGATATTGTGACAGTGACGTTGCAGTTTATGTGTACGCAAAAAATCACAACCATTGTCTAAAAAGGTAGAGCGAAGTTTAGTATGTTAGTTGGCATTGAAATAATAGTTGTTTGTACAGTATGAACCTTTATAATTGGTTTTACACCGTTATAGTGGACTCGACCTCTGCGTCATTGGATTTTTATCCTGACTGGACTATACATGCATACACATATAGAGTATCGTTTAATCTTTATATTTTTCACTTACAACGAGATGAAGTGAAGTCTCCATCTTCATTAAAATAAGTACACTTATCGGCTAACTTAACGCTGATTATCTTTTTGAAAAATATTTCTTGTTTGCACTGGCAGCGGGATTTGACTTTTGGACGGTGGGATGCTTTGCACTCCTTTAGGCTTACCATTCAGCGAACCAATGGCCTATGTCGACAGGTAGTCTCTCATAACAGGGTAAATTCATGAATTAATTTTAACATTGTCTGCTGGAGGTCATATAATTGGTCTTTGTTGACAGGTTCAGTGTTCAGTGTTCCCGCGCACATACATGCCATGTTTCGCAGACCACTTTGCGTGAGATTGGTGATGGCAATGCAGGAGATTTTATTAAAATGCAGGAGATTTTCCTTGCTGAAACTTTAGACTTAAAGTATTGAAGTTTATATGCTGTTTTCACTTATCTTAATTTGATGACAATACCATGCATGCTTCATGTAGCAATTTAAACTGATATTTGTCATCATTTTCATAATGTAAACAAAAATGTCAGATTCTAGTTTGTCCATGAAATGCGTGAGATTTGATAAATTGGCCTCTGATCATGCAGGAGTAGAGTCTCAAATGCAGGAGACTCTCGCATGATGCAGGAGATCTGGCATGTATGCGCGCATGTGGTATTTAACACAGGATTGACAGTAAATGTTTGTCACTCATTGGCTATATTGTATTCTAAATGGCACTGATGAAAAACACACAGCGGCTGCTATTGCAACAAGTCATTGAACAAAAAATGCATGTTACTTCTCCTATCTGTTCTTCCGTCCGCTTCGAGTGTGACAGGATCCAGGCTCGATCCCAGTCCGCGACATTCAAAGTCGATAAAATGGTACTGGTATATAAATCTTGTTAGACACTCAGGAAAGTTGGTTCCAGGTACCTGATGGTTCGACCGATGTAGGAAAATGTAGGTATTCTCTATATGGCTTTACTTCCAGTGTAGCAATATCACGTGACTTTTGGCTACAGTTACAAGAAGAAATTTGTAAACATTGGAAAATAAAATAGCCGTAAGTATTTCATTTCTTCATCGATTTCTATTAAAAATACGCCACGCTAAGGGGGGAATTATTTGCTTTCCATGAAAGATAAGATCTTTTTCAGCAGCTTTACCGATTTTTCAATTACCCTGTGAAACCTACACGGTTTCACAAGTTAATGAACAAAACCACACATCCGCTGAAAAAGATTTTATATCTCATGGAAAGCAAATAATGTTCTCCTTAGCGTGGCGTAGATTTCATAGAAATCGATGATGAAATAAAATACTTATGGCTACATTTGTGTTCCAATGTTTACAAATTTCTACTTGGAACTGTAGTCAAAAACCACGTGGTATTGCTACACTGACTTCTGTAGAGTGTTGATCAGTTGGACTTAATTAATACAGTGTACATCATTAAATGTTCTTACTCTATGTATACAGGGTGTTTCATAATATCTGTCCCCATTACAACCAAATGCCATGAAAAAATTGTATATGGCATTTTCATATACCAATGGAAAGCTAACATTTCAAAATTTATTAAATATATCGCATGACCGCGTTACTATCAATGCAACACAGGAATTAAGATGCTTGCAAAAAGTCATTTTTTCGATAAATGTCCAAATGTCGTCCGATTTGAATTTGTTTCCCAAGTTGTATTGATAATAATATGGTCGTGTGATATATTGAAAACAACTTTAAATGCTTGCTTTCTATTGGTACAGTCAGAACTCGATAGAGCGACGCTGTTTGTTTCCACGAAAAATGTTGTTGTAACGAATATGTGTCAGTGTACTGAATAGATACAAAGAGCATTTTAATACTTTTGTTCCCAAATTTGATGTCAGTATAATGAATTTGTCAGTATATCGGGTGTCGTTATATCGAGATCTGACTGTATATGAAAATCATCGGGTATAAACCAAATCACTGTACGACTTATTGGGATGCTATACTATTCAACTTGTATGACTTATTGTGATTGAAACATTCGATGATTTCCTATCACTGTACGACTTCTTGCAAGACTCTATAATTCAACGTGTACTCCTTATTGCGATAACCGGAGGATGACTCGTTTATACACTGTGAAAATGTCAGATGAGATCAAGCATTTTCTCATAACATACTGTTGTAATGGGGACAGATATTATGAAACACCCTGAACACACCTGTAACACTGATCCACACAAGTTTTGCATGTGGAGGTCTGTATGTGCACGTGCGCAGGCTTGTATCCAAGTGTTAATACGTACAATTGAATGGTTCCACAATATAGAGCATAATTCCTTACCGCAGAAGGGAGACAACTCGTAAAAGTGAAACAAAAAATTCCGATTGGAGTTACCTCCCATAACTTTAGTTAAAGCCACATTAGGCCTTAAAAGGCTATTTTCAAAAAGCAATAACTTGGTAACCTATTTGAAGAGCCATACATTTTGAGCACTTTAGTTGAGTCCTAAAGGTGGAAAACACAATAAGACGGAAGAAAACGAAAAACAACCTCTAGTTAGTTTGTTTACAAAATAATGAATTGTAAACAAAATGCACAATTTATACGTGATTACCGCCCGTGATAATCTAAAGTAAGCAACTCTTGCAAAAGTATTTTGTCATCCATACATTTTACATAAATGTGATTTTTGGCATGCTATTTTGACAGATACATTAAACATTCTGTCGTCAATTATTTGTCATTTGTGAAAAATATCCCAATTTCTTCTGTAGACTGTTTCATTTAAATACGTCTTTTTCATACCCGAAAAGTTCAAAATCATATTTAAATGTTTTCTTTATTGTATCGATCAATTCTTCAGGTATTGCTCTATAAGCTTCGAGCATCATTGTGCGCTTTTGTGATGTGATGTCTTTAGTTTGAAGACCAAGTGTCCTGTTTACTACTTCCATGAAAGTTTGTATGGCGAGTGATGTAGAATTCATAGACGTAAACTCTGCAACTGGAAACAGAGTATAACGGTCTATGTAACCGTTATACTGAAATGTCTTCCAAAGACGTTCAGCGAGGTCCATTTCTTTAAAACATTTCATTTTCGGAAGCACAATTTCAAAATTGTATTTAGTCAAAGTTTTAATCTCTTCATAGACTTGTGTTCGCTTTGATGTAGTGTTGTTCCAATTCATACCAAATGTCGCTAAGATATATTGGGAATCCTCAGCGAAGTTTTCCAACTTGCCGATTGCGGCGTACTTTACCTGACAAGGACTACACAGTGAATGAATCGGTTCCCAATGGCGATTGAATATTTTCGGCCTCATTTTAGTTATAGCAGTAAGAAATTCCTGAAACGACAATATGCTTTCACATTCCAGCTCTTCCGTTGTCATATTTGGTCGTGCAAACATAGTAAACTTATTCATAAGTTGAAAAAAATCTGGTAAGAACATTTTATCTAAATAAGCAGACCAGAGCCTTGTGTACGGATTGCGTACAAACATAAATGCCCTTTTAGTCATATTCCTCCACATTTTCTTGTTACTTATTTTGAATTCTTGGATGTGTGGATGTTTACCGGCATGAACAAATTTTCTGTCTATATCAGTAGGTGTCTGTATACCTTTGTCCTGAGGAAAATCTTGACTGATGAACTTCATGATTCGTTTCCAGTAAGTGCAACCAACTTTTGGGACAATACAATAATATACATTCAGGTTTTTGGTATACCAAACCAATCCAGTAGGTTTTGACCCGTTCCAGTAAGATGTAGGTGTAGGTGAAACCTTTTGGCATTCTTTATGTATCATCTGCAGTGTCTTAACAGCAGTAGCAACTTTCTTTCCATGAAATAATTTGGTAGCATTTTTGTGTCGGCGGTTTTCCTAAAGATAGAAGAATGTGGATTTTTCAATCAATGTCCATCTGATAACATTTCATTCTAATACAAGCAACAGTATCACCTTTATACACATAGAGGAAACCAATGTGTGCATGAATTACCGTTAAAACACAGCTAGGGCAAATAGCTTAATAACGTTCGAGGAAGAAAATAGTAAATACGTAATATGGTCTATGTAAGAATCAAAATTATGCATATGTACCAGGCCTCTGTTTCATTTATAACAAGTAATTAAGAATTGCAAGCAATACAGAAGTCCCCTAAGCCATTTTCAATGTTTCTGTAGCCATAGCAACCACAAATTTGACTGTAAAGTCACATATTTTCGTGGGTAAATTTTGTGGATTTTGATAATAATCCATTTTGTGGGGTCGTGAATTCGTGGATAACAAACTTTGTAAGGGTAAACCCATGGTCTGTATTTGAGAAGTCGATTAATCGTGGGGATTATATTTCGTGGTTGAGTGCAACAGCACAATCAATGAGAATTCAACCCCCTCGAAAAGTAATGATTTTAAAGTAGTTCACCCTCGACAAACTGTAGTAAAATACTTAATTATATGATTTAAATTTTAACTTACCTTAACGCTGTTCACATAACTGGCTACTGGATAATCTAAAACAGAATGAAAATTTTCATTTGACTATGTGAGCGAGTTCAGTTGATTAACGAGGGTAAACTCGATTCACTAGAGTGGCTGCAAAACGAGACGAGTTTCCATTTCAGCTCAACTATTTGCTAAATGTGAAAAGGACAGAATATGGCATAGCAGAACTAATATACCTGGTTAACACCATCAATCATACCTGGTTTCTGTTAGAAATTTAAATTCTTTATCAGCTTTTAAACATAAATATAAGAAATATCTGATGTCAAAAAATTAGTCAACATGTTCATTTTACTATTATAATAATTCTATTTTAATTACTGTTGAGATGGGTGTTTCTGTCTATTATATAATGTAATAAGTGCTATTGCATGTATGAATGTCTGTTTATATGTATGAATGATTTTTTTGAATGTATTTGAATGTATTTCGTTATTTCAGATATAAGACCACATTGTAAAAAATATAATCATTTTGTATAATTTGTATAATCTTAATGTGTCATCTTCTTTAAATAAAGCTATTATTATTGGTCACTACTGCACATGGATATGGTTTATGGTGCAGTGAATATTTCCATACACTCAGATAATTGTCCAGGTAAACAAGAGATGTTTGTAAAACACTTATGTCGCCATGGCAGCCCAATAATCTGAAATGGTAAAGGTCACAGTGACCTACTGACCTCAAAATCAATATGGATCATCTACTGCTGATGACCAACCTCCAGGTAAGTTTAACTTTTGTTAAAATGGACAGCACATCATAATATTACCCTTGTTTTAATAGCTCACTTTAGTGTTTACTCACTTGAAACAACTTGTTTAATGTATTTATTAATTCTTTACTCCATGGAGGTATAATTTAATACAACATCTCCCAATTATTTTAAGTGGAAATTGCATGCTATGTGACTTTGAGTGTAGATGGTATAAACACAGCATCTTACACTGAGGTTGATTGAATGGGAATGTATGGAGTAAAGGGTTAATGTTCATGAACAAGTTTGAACAAGTTTATTTACAAATTACCCGTAGGCCATAAGGCCCATGAGGTCACAATACATAATATGGCAAGCAGTTTAATCAAGTACAATCGGAGAAGGTTATTAATGATACATAATGTTGCATTTGTTAGTGCATGCATGTATACGGATGTTGAAATATAGTGATGCAGATCATCATGCTTTAGTGATATAAATGGGTTATTACTACCAGTAATTGTATACCTAATAATAGAGAGGTTGCAAAATGCAACGTGTAACGTGTACGTGTACGTGAATACTATTTGTGGGTATTTCGTCATACAGGTATGTGTAGTTTCTACATGTAACGGACGTGTGACAGACGAAAATATAATGTGTACCACGTCACATAGGTATGCGTGTGCACGAGAAACCCAATATTTTATCGCCGATAGTCTCAGTGAGTTTATATAAACACTAATTATCGACTAACGAGGAAATCATATCACAACTGCCATGTGATGTTACACGCACACGTTGTGTTTCGCAAGCCAGTTTTAATTGCAACGTGTACGCATACATGTACGGATAGCTACACGTAGTCGTACACGTTCGATTCGCAACCTCTCTAATATATAACATTATACGTATGCTACAACAGTTGTAGGTTTCCGTTTCCGGTGTAAACAGATGTGCGAACTTAGAGCTCTGACTATTTTTGTGTTTTGTGTGGAAATTCATTAATGTTGGAATATATAAAATGGATATATGTAACGAAAGTGAGTTGACTTCGTTTGTGAGTATCTGCTATTGAAATATGACAAGACATAAATGAGATATGAACGATTGTTTGAAATAGCCTTTGTCTATATTTGAATGCTGAACTATGTAAGCGTTAATTTGACAAGTGTTCACTCTGCAAGTGAGCGTTACCACCCCCCCCCCAATCATCGAATTCGTCACGCTTGACTGGTTCTGTGGATTGTTACGGAATCCTGTTCGGGCCACATTAAATTCCGCTTGTCTAACATGTAAACAGGCGATAATTATCGCGTCGAAGGCGATAATTATCGCCTCTTCTCATGGAGAGAGACACTTGTACTAGCGAAATTTAACACCTTCGCGAAAGTTTTGGGGCGATAATTATCGTCTTGATTTTCGCATGTATGTCTCAATTTTCACGGTATATGGACAAGCGAAATTTAAGGACATGCGAAATTTAACGTTAAATTTCGCCCTTATAATTTTGGCGGGCTTTTAACACGTGGTATCAGTGTACCCGGTGTTACGTTAACACCGGTTACCTTCTTACGCCGGCAAAATGGGGATAAGGCTAAATACAAACCATAACAATTTATTAAAAACTCCGAACTATTAGAATGTGTGCATGAGAATCGTATAACTAACGGATAATAAACAAATCTGCGGGTCGCATTGTCTCTGATGAAAGGCATATAGCAGGGTTCATACCTTGTTTAAATAACAAATCCCTAATAATGTTTGGTTCAAAAATGGTTTATACGGCCAATCTATTAGTCTTCGTGGGTTTGTACATGATTTGTACGTCCCATCCACTAGAATACATGGGCTCCAACATGGTTTATACCCCCAATCACTTAGAATACATGTGTACCTACATGGGTTATTCGCCCCATCCATTAGAATGTAACGGGTTATACTTTAAATTCAATAGAATGCATGGGTTCCTATAAGATAAGATAAGATAAATAAGATAAGATAAATTTATTAACGTCTCACTCTTGTACATGTTTGTTACAAATATACATATAAAATGATAAAAATGTAAAACATGCACAAAACCACTCAATTTGAGTTATGAGAGACAATATTATAACGGCATAAAATTTCAAGTATACATACATAAAAACAATAATGAAGAATATCCTTAAAATACAATATAATTCAATTACAAATACAAATGGATGTCATAATATAAAATATCATTATACATGTAAAAACCTTAACAGTACAACCTCTATAGCGGTAGTGGACATACAGTACAACCCTTGTAGTGGTCATACAGTACAACCCTTGTAGTGGTCATACAGTACAACCCTTGTAGTGGTCATACAGTACAACCCTTGTAGTGGTCATACAGTACAACCCTTGTAGTGGTCATACAGTACAACCCTTGTAGTGGTCATACAGTACAACCCTTGTAGTGGTCATACAGTACAACCCTTGTAGTGGTCATACAGTTCAACCCTTGTAGTGGTCATACAGTGCAACCCTTGTAGTGGTCATACAGTACATCCCTTGCAGTGGTCATACAGTACAACCCCTGTAGTGGTCATACAGTACAACCCTTGTAGTGGTCATACAGTACAACCCTTGTAGTGGTCATACAGTACAACCCTTGCAGTGGTCATACAGTGCAACCCTTGCAGTGGTCATACAGTACAACCCCTGTAGTGGTCATACAGTACAACCCTTGTAGTGGTCATACAGTACAACCCTTGTAGTGGTCATACAGTTCAACCCTTGTAGTGGTCATACAGTGCAACCCTTGTAGTGGTCATACAGTGCAACCCTTGTAGTGGTCATACAGTTCAACCCTTGTAGTGGTCATACAGTACAACCCTTGTAGTGGTCATACAGTGCAACCCTTGTAGTGGTCATACAGTTCAACCCTTGTAGTGGCCATATAGTACAACCCTTGTAGTGGTCATACAGTTCGACCCTTGTAGTGGTCATACAGTACAACCCTTGTAGTGGTCATACAGTTCAACCCTTGTAGTGGTCATACAGTGCAACCCTTGTAGTGGTCATACAGTGCAACCCTTGTAGTGGTCATACAGTACAACCCTTGTAGTGGTCCTTCATTGTTGGTTTTGGTACAGAAAAATATTCTCTGATCAATTTTACTTTAGCTTCAAGGTCGATTTCAACCTTACGACGTTTTGACGGAGGCTCAGACAAGATTATCATATGAAATTCTGTAAATTGCAATTTGGTAGATTTTTATTGCATTTACTCGTAGATTTATCCAAACTGAGAACGTCCGAATTTGTTTTCCTTTGATGTCGATAACGACCTTCTCAAAATTAAGGGGACCTGTATTTGATTCAACTTACCCCCGTGTAGACAAAACAACCCAGCAATAGTCTTTTAATTAATTGAGTAGGCCAATAAACGCTGTCAATTAGCGCTTTTAAAATGATAATATTTTAATTGTCCCAAATTGTGATTTTCACACCCGTGTCGATAAAACGTACACACCGACACTGCGTATTGTTGATGTTACAACCGTTAATTGATCGGACTATTTTAATTGCATATACGATGATGCGAATATACAACACATTGACACCTGTCAAAACATTGGCCTGGGCAATGTTCAAATTGATTGTCCGGATCCGAGGGGTCAAATTTAGAGCAAATATATGATAAATCCTCGTATTTTTGTCCGGTGTCCGGAGTGGAGGGGTTCCGGATCCGAGGGGTAAAAACGTATTAAAACATGAATAAGAATATTCGGGACCAACAGATCCGCCCGGATTAGAGGGAAATCCGGATTGGAGGGGTCCGGATTAGCGGGGTTCCACTGTATAATGAATTTGTCAGTATATCGGGTGTCGTTATATCGAGATCTGACTGTATATGAAAATCACCGGGTATAAACCAAATCACTGTACGACTTATTGGGATGCTATACTATTCAACTTGTATGACTTAATGTGATTGAAACATCCGATGATTTCCTATCACTGTACGACTTCTTGCAAGACTCTATAATTCAACGTGTACTCCTTATTGCGATCACCGGAGGATGACTCGTTTATACACTGTGAAATGTCAGATGAGATCAAGCATTTTCTCATAACATTCTGTTGTAATGGGGACATATATTATGAAACACCCTGAACACACCTGTAACACTGATCCATACAAGTTTTGCATGTCGAGGTCTGTATGTGCACGTGCGCAGGCTTGTAACCAAGTGTTAATACGTACAATTGAATGGTTCCACAATATAGAGCATAATTCCTTACCGCAGAAGGGAGACAACTCGTAAAAGTGAAACAAAAAATCCGATTGGAGTTACCTCCCATGCCTTTAGTTAAATCCACATTTGGCCTTAAAAGGCTATTTTCAAAAAGCAATAAATTAGTAACCTTTTTGAAGAGCCATACATTGTGAGTACTTTAGTTGAGTCCTAAAGGTGGAAAACACAATAAGATGGAAGAAAGCGAAATACAACCTCCAGTTAGTTTGTTTACAGAATAATGAATTGTAAACAAAAATGCACAATTTATAATCTAAAGTAAGCAACTCTTGCAAAAGTATTTTGTCATCCATACATTTTACATAAATGTGATTTTTGGCATGCTTTTTTGACAGATACATTAAACATTCTGTCGTCAATTAGTTGTCATTTGTGAAAAATATCCCAATTCCTTCTGTATACTGTTTCATTTATATACGTCTTTTTCATACCCGAAAAGTTCAAAATCATATTTAAATGTTTTCTTTATTGTATCGATCAATTCTTCAGGTATTGCTCTATAAGCTTCGAGCATCATTGTGCGCTTTTGTGATGTGATGTCTTTAGTTTGAAGACCAAGTGTCCTGTTTACTACTTCCATGAAAGTTTGTATGGCGAGTGATGTAGAATTCATAGACGTAAACTCTGCAACTGGAAACAGAGTATAACGGTCTATGTAACCGTTATACTGAAATGTTTTCCAAAGACGTTCAGCGAGGTCCATTTCTTTAAAACATTTCATTTTCGGAAGCACAATTTCAAAATTGTATTGAGTCAAAGTTTTAATCTCTTCATAGACTTGTGTTCGCTTTGATGTAGTGTTGTTCCAATTCATACCAAATGTCGCTAAGATATATTGGGAATCCTCAGCGAAGTTTTCCAACTTGCCGATTGCGGCGTACTTTACCTGACAAGGACTACACAGTGAATGAATCGGTTCCCAATGGCGATTGAATATTTTCGGCCTCATTTTAGTTATAGCAGTAAGAAATTCCTGAAACGACAATATGCTATCACATTCCAGCTCTTCCGTTGTCATATTTGGTCGTGCAAACATAGTAAACTTATTCATAAGTTGAAAAAAATCTGGTAAGAACATTTTATCTAAATAAGCAGACCAGAGCCTTGTGTACGGATTGCGTACAAACATAAATGCCCTTTTAGTCATATTCCTCCACATTTTCTTGTTACTTATTTTGAATTCTTGGATGTGTGGATGTTTACCGGCATGAACAAATTTTCTGTCTATATCAGTAGGTGTCTGTATACCTTTGTCCTGAGGAAAATCTTGACTGATGAACTTCATGATTCGTTTCCAGTAAGTGCAACCAACTTTTGGGACAATACAATAATATACATTCAGGTTTTTGGTATACCAAACCAATCCAGTAGGTTTTGACTCGTTCCAGTAAGATGTAGATGTAGGTGAAACCTTTTGGCATTCTTTATGTATCATCCGCAGTGTCTTAACAGCAGTAGCAACTTTCTTTCCATGAAATAATTTTGTAGCATTTTTGTGCCGGCGGTTTTCCTAAAGATAGAAGAAAGTGGATTTTTCAATCAATGTCCATTTGATAACATTGCATTCTAATGCAACCAGCTACGGAATCCTGTTAGTGCCATATTAAATATCGTGTGTCGCCCTCCAAGGGCGAGACACGAGAATTGCGCGAGGCAAGAAACGAGACACGAGAATTAGACGCGATATTTAAAACGAGACACGAGAATCGCGCGAGGCCTGAAACGAGACACGAGAATTAAAAATTGAATTCTCGCGTTTTTAATCTCGCCCTAGACCCACAACTTTTACAAGTTAATATCTAATATCGTGTAATTCTCGCGTATCGTATCTTGCCTCGCAGAAGATTCTCGCGCCTCGTTTCAAATATCGCGTCTTAATCTCGTGTCTCGACTTCCAAGGGCGAGACACGATAGTTAAAACGAGACACGAGAATTCAACGCGAGGCACGAGAATCCAACGCGAGACACGACAATGCTATCGTGCAAATATCGCGCAATTCTCTTGCCTCGCGTTTCTATTTGGTCCGCGAGACACGAGCATTAAAGCGAGACACGAGAATTGAAGGCGAGGCACGAGAATGCTATCGGGCAATTCTCGCGTCTCGCGGCGATACACGACAGTGCTGTCGCCCAATTCTCGCGTCTCGACCGGTGTGCCAGTTAAAATTTCTTACTGACACCGCCTAGAATTGTGCGACAGCATTGTCGTGTATCGCGGCGAGACGCGAGAATTGCGCGACAGCATTGTCGTGTATCGCCGCGAGACACGAGAATTGCCCGATAGCATTGTCGTGTATCGCGGCGAGACGCGAGAATTGCGCGACAGCATTGTCGTGTATCGCCGCGAGACACGAGAATTGCCCGATAGCATTCTCGTGCCTCGCCTTCAATTCTCGTGTCTCGTTTTAATTCTCGTGTCTCGCGGACCAAATAGAAACGCGAGGCAAGAGAATTGCGCGATATTTGCACGATAGCATTGTCGTGTCTCGCGTTGGATTCTCGTGCCTCGCGTTGAATTCTCGTGTCTAGTTTTAACTATCGTGTCTCGCCCTTGGAAGTCGAGACACGAGATTAAGACGCGATATTTGAAACGAGGCGCGGGAATCTACTGCGAGGCATGATACGATACGCGAGAATTACACGATATTAGAAATTAACTTGTAAAAGTTGTTGGTCTAGGGCGAGATTAAAAACGCGAGAATCCAATTTTTAATTCTCGTGTCTCGTTTCAGGCCTCGCGCAATTCTCGTGTCTCGTTTTAAATATCGCGTCTAATTCTCGTGTCTCGTTTCTTATCTCGTGTCTCGCCCTTGGAGGGCGATACACGATATTTAAAATGGCACTAACAGGATTCCGTAACCAGCAGTTTCACCTTTATACACATAGAGGAAACCAATGCGTGCATGAATTACCGTTAAAACACAGCTAGGGCAAATAGCTTAATAACGTTCGAGGAAGAAAATAGTAAATACGTAATATTGTCTATGTAAGAATCAAAATTATGCATATGTACCAGGCCTCTGTTTCATTTATAACAAGTTATTAAGAATTGCAAGCAATACAGAAGCCCCCTACCGGTTTTAAGCAATTTTCAATGCTTCTGTTGCCATAGAAACCACAAATTTGACTGTAAAGTCACATATTTTCGTGGGTAAATTTTATGGATTTTGATAATAATACATTTTGTGGGGCCGTGAATTCGTGGATAACAAACCTTGTAAGGGTAAACCCAGTTTCTTTATTTGAGAGGTCGATTAATCGTGGGGATTATATTTCGTGGTTGAGTGCAATAGCTCAATCAATGAAAATTCAACCCCCTCGAAAATTAATGATTTTAAAGTAGTTCACCCTCGACAAACTGTAGTAAAATACTTGTATGATTTATATTTTAACTTACCTTAATGCTGTTCAAATAACTGGCTACTGGATAATCTAAAACAGAATAAAAAATTTCATTTGACTATGTGAGCGAGTTCAGTAGACTAACGAGGATAAACTCGATTCACTAGAGTGGCTGCAAAACGAGTCGAGTTTCCATTTCAGCTCAACTATTTGCTAAAAGTGAAAAGGACAGAATAGGGCATAGCAGAACTAATATACCTGGTTAACACCATCAATCATACCTGGTTGATTGGTCACTACTGCATATGGAAATGGGTTATGGTGCAGTGAATATTTTCATACACTCAGATAATTGTCCAGGTAAACAAGAGATGTTTGTAAAACACTTATGTCGCCATGGCAGCCCAATAATCTGAAATGGTAAAGGTGACTGTGACCTACTGACCTCAAAATCAATATGGGTCATCTACTGCTGATGACCAACCTCCAGGTAAGTTTAACTTTTGTTAAAATGGACAGCACATCATAATATTTCCCTTGTTTTAATAGCTCACTTTAGTGTTTACTCACTTGAAACAACTTGTTTAATGTATTTATTAATCCTTCACTCCATGGAGGTATAATTTAATACAACATCTCCCAATTATTTTAAGTGGAAATTGCATGCTATGTGACTTTGAGTGTAGATGGTATAAACACAGCATCTTACACTGAGGTTGATTAAATGGGAATGTATGGAGTAAAGGGTTAATGTTCATGAACAAGTTTGAACAAGTTTATTTACAAATTACCCGTAGGCCATAAGGCCCATGAGGTCACAATACATAATATGGCAAGCAGTTAAATCAAGTACAATCGGAGAAGGTTATTAATGATACATAATGTTGCATTTGTTAGTACATACATGTATACGGATGTTGAAATATAGTGATGCAGATCATCATGCTTTAGTGATATAATATGGGTTATTACTACATAATTATAAGGTAATTGTATACCTAATAACATACATGTATAACATTATACATATGCTACAATAGTTATATTATGGTATGTCAATATACACATTACTATACATACCTATAAACATATATATTGGATTGTTGAGTAACCCGGTTAAAATACATTGACTACATACTTTAAAGAAGGGGAAAATACGTTCTACATATAGAATAGAGTTTCTTGGGTGAAATTTTGTTCTATTATACGAGTATAATCATGTTGTCTTTGCCGAAACGAAAACTTACAAGGACACTTTGATTGTACAGTACGACAAGTTATACATATATCTACATTGTATATTACTTCGCACAACTATCAAATAATCATTAAGTTGTTAGACCATAGCTAACTGCAGCTAGCCAATCAACGTGGAGAAAAAGTGTTGAATAAATCTCATATACCACTGTTTGGTGTGGTATATATACCAAGTGTTGTATATAAACTTGTATTGATTTATCCAATACTATTCAGGCCAAGCAAAATAATCCCCACAAGTCAGGTAATCTTTATTGAAAACACAACCCGCTGACAGGTGTGATTGTAACAATGACTAAAAACATGAACAATAATTTGTTAAACATTGCTCTTCCACCAAAGAAATTAACTATAATATAATTTCTTTTTCTCAGTTGGTGAGTCAAGCTACCGACAAATTATTCAAATGATAAACAAGAAAACATAAATATAAAATGTGAAATTAGATTTTGGTATAATGATGACGGCGATATAAAACGAGCTCGATTGTTTATCAGCTTTAAACAAATACAGAAATCATACATCTCATGAAAACAGAGTTTGCTGGTCAAAGCACGGTCAGGTTATAAAAACTTGTTACGATTTGGCCGAAAATTGTATCTGAACAAGTGTGCTAATACTTTAGAAACATGCATACAAATATAGAAATGCAAAAATAATGTACATACAAAGTTATACAACTATAGTTAAAACATTTATTCAAAACATAATTTTCTTAGTTCGAAAGCGTCTAATACAAACTTTGCTAATTGTCTGATCTGGTTCTTATTTTCAATATTAATAAGTTCGGTGAATTTAATCATATTTGGTCTGGTTCTGTAGTATGAAGGAATGTGTTTTTTTCTAAAATCGCTATAAAGTGGGCATTCCAAACGAAATGATACTCATCTTCTAACACTTCACATAAATCGCATATACGTTCATTGACAGGAATACTCACTGATTTGGTCCAACGGCCAGTTTCAATATGAAGTCTGTGGGAGGAAACCCTAAGTTTTGTAAGTTCGATACGACACATTTTAATATTGATTAATTCTAAATATGGCTGAAGTCTGAAAACAGCAATGGTATCATAAAATAGAGCTCTGCTAGAGTCATTTAGTATGTCTACATGACCAATACCCTGGTAAAGCCATGCTTCATAAAACCCTAGTGAGCACAATAAATATTTCACAAGTGAACACCAAGGGTTCATGTGATCATACCCAAATTATAATATGAAACAAAACAAGCTGTTATGAAATTGTACTTATTAATAATAAAGTTGTTATTAAGTTCACTACAAATTACAAATACCAATAAATACAGTTTATTAATTGACTGATCTCAATAAAAAGGTATGGTGGACATGTTTTGATATGGCTTAATGGTGATGTAACAATATATCAGATGGACGATTAAGAAAAATATTGTTCAATCTTTCAGTTCACATCAGTACTTCAGTGCAAGTATCACTCGTAAGAAGATATAAATGAAGAAACTATTTCCATCCTAAGGATCCAGCCTACTGAGTCCAAATATCCCCAAGAAGGATGTGCAAATAATTAATGTGACTATATGACGGTTTTACCTTGAACCTCTAGACTTGTAATGTCCCAGTGTACTATCAAAGTACAAGAAAGTAGAGCGTCCATCACCCAAAGATTGTGCTTTTGATTGTTTACTTATGTGTGCTGGATATCTCGATACATATATGAATGCATAACAAAAAAACTTTTGTCTTAATTGTAACAATTTGTGTTGTTTTAACCCCATGTGAACAGAATATGCACATGCACCAGACCAGGTTGGTTTGCTCCTCCTATGCAACACAGGGAGAACTACTGTGATTGAGACAGTATAGTGAGCATGATATCGAGCTTTCAGTATCCTGTAGTCACAACAGGACTGGTATTTATAAAGCATCATAGTGAAAAACATAAGTTTCAAGATTTAAACTAAATATTTGTGCAGCACATTATTATTTCTCAAAAACAGCTTTTCATATAATGCTTGAGAACTATTTAAAACATCAATAATCTTGTTTTTATTATTTAGCTGCAATACACCTATTCAAATTTTGAAAATGAAGGATGGAAAATCTTAAGTTTTCTACTATGGTGCTTTATTGATTTTGACCAATGGTTCTTAATCAGTTCATGACAGACACCGCTGGCTATCTAGGGTAAGCCAGAACCCAATGAGTAGGAAATTGACTAAGTAAAAATACCGACAAGTGCCAAACAACTTGACATATTTTATTTATATGTTCGAAATCATGATTATAAAACAAAAATAAGTTGCACAAAACAACAGTTAACAAGAATTCTAACATGACCGACGATTTTGCCTATACAACTGTATAGACTAAGAACAAATCGTAACGTTGTAATCTTTCATAAAGCAACCGCCAGTGGCTTTCTAATACATCAATACTTGGTTAGGTTGAAAAATCACGATACTGTACAAAAAGTTTAGCCCAATCTGTGAGGCAGCACCAGTCCTATAAATGTTTCTAACAAAATATTGAGTATTAATTTAAAGAATGCATCAAGACTTAGTATCAAAAACATTTAAAAACGAAAACAAAAGTTGGCTAATATAGTTCAATTTTGAACCTTTTCGACTAGTCCATTTTGGCGGGTAGACTATCATTTATTACTCTCGGAGCGCATTTTTTGATGATATGATTCTTAAAGATAGCTGCTATAATCAGATTACAGTTTAGTGCAGTCGCCAACGATCAGAATTTCTAACCCAGAAGTCGGTGGTTCGAATCCTTGATTCGCTCATTTTTTTAATTCGTTGTTTTGTTATTTGAAGAGATTGTAAGTTAAAAGATTTTGTTTATATTTTTTAATTTATCCATTGAAAGGTGTCGATTCAATATATTTATCATTTTCACTCATTTCGATCGTTGGTGTATTTCGAGCTTACTGACATCCTATATTCGGTTGATTAGCCTTCATTATAACGTTCTACAATATGTATACATGTAACAAATATGGTGTGTCACATATACTAATATTACACGGATTTTACAAGTTGTGTGCATTAAAATTTTTTTAATAAAAATGAAAAACTATTTTGGTGGGATTCGAACTCGCCCTGATCGGACAAAAGTTATTTTACAATGTATCAAGTGCTTAATCGTGTTGACCAACCAGACACATGAAATATTTGGCTTTAATTGTATTACTTATCGTACTGGTCAAACCTATACCAACCTATATCGATTAGTGGTTAAAACCTTAAAAGTGCAGTCACGGCTCAATTAATGCTCTAAATCGAACTATAACTATATTAACAAGAGCTATGGTGCAATGGTTAGTGTGTTGGATTTGAAATCAAATGATCTGGGTTGCAGCTTATCATAGACTACCATCAAAATTCGAAACATTGTTGATTTTCTTCCAGATGTGGAAAAGTTGCTGCTTCCTTGTGGAAGGGTAAGTTAGCAAGAGTGCTGGTTAGAAGGGTAAGTTAGCAAGAGTGCTGGTTAGAATGGTAAGTTAGCAAGAGTGCTGGTTAGAATGGTAAGTTAGCAAGAGTGCTGGTTAGAATGGTAAGTTAGCAAGAGTGCTGGTTAGAAGGGTAAGTTAGCAAGAGTGCTGATTAGAAGGGTAAGTTAGCAAGAGTGCTGGTTAGAATATAGTCTAAGACTTAGTAAACTGTTGAGGTGATATATAACAGAAAAATTACTGAGAAACAGTGACACACCTGAATAAACTTTCGAACTTATCTCGAATTTATTTGGTATGTCAAAGTAATTTTCACGATGCAGAAAAATTCGAGATAACGAGAGTTGACTGCAGTGGTATCATGAATTCTTACATAATACAGAAAAAAACCTTAGGCTCAATAAAAATTGTCATTTTTTCAGAAAGCATGCTTCAGGTGCTTGACTTGCACATAGCATGTTTTTCTCGCGTACAGTAGAACTTCGATGACTGGAACTACCTTTGGACCGGTAAAATAGTTCGAGGCATCTATGGTACTCAAGGATATGTATGTGTATAAGTTCGAACTGATGCCAGTATGATAAACCGTACAAATCGTGTGTGTGTGTGTGTGTGTGTGTGCATTGCATAATTGATTTACATAACTATTGCATGTGTATCATTTTTGTAACAGTATTCATTATACACATGTAATAACAAAATATAATACAGTTTGACAAAATTGACATGGAGTCTGATTTATCATCTACGGCAAACTCTTCGAATGTGCACAAGTCCAAAGAATACTTGGAAATATTTATATGATCTTTGACAAGTCTTACCAAGGTTTTTTGTTATACATGTATAGTGTATTTATGTAAAGGAGCGCACGGAATATTCTTATGACCGAGATCAAGTTCGACTACCAATAAATAAATGGAAAAGAAACAAAAACTTTTGATATATATATTTTTAATTTAAATGTTATTCTGATAATTATGTTGCTGCTTCTGAATTTCGTTAACGAAAATAAGTTAAATTACAATTTCCCGGTCGGCCTTCATGAACTATTTCATGGATCTATGTATAGGATAGAACATGAGTAGGTGTAGTATATGGGATTTTAATCCGAGTGAAACGAGGATTATAATCCCATATCAACACCTACGAGCCGTTCTATCTGACTTAGACTATAGATAAATAATCTTTGTTTATCAGGTACACTTTGCCTATAAATCGACCAGTACCCGGTACATAGGGTATGGTAAACCATTTAAGTGCTGGTGTAATATGTTAAGTGTTGCATGATGCATATAAAGATCTAAGTGGCAAAATTAAGCTATTTACAGTAAAACCTCAATAATGAAATTCCTTCTTTGGACTGTAAAAAACTTATCTCAATAATGTTGAGTGATTGCATCATTCTATCAAAGAGCAAACAGATGAAAACGGAACGAAAAATGGTTAATTCTGAGTCAATCTTGTTAAAGAGGTGGTCTTTATATCCTTTCCGCTACCAAAGCTGACTAATGTAGACCATAAAAACACGGGTCGCCATTACCACTAGTGTACATAGAAGGACTGCCACTGATGCCTAAAACGTACTACAAAAAGTATAATAATCGTAAAATAGATACATGTATTTGATTGATAGGTATTTAAACCTCAACAAGAGCATGTTATGTGGTACATATAATCAGTGGCTTCAGTATGTTGAATGTACCTAAAAGTATTCATGAATGATGTGTACGTTACACCATGGAACTATTACTAGCAAAGCCCACAGAACTAGTAGATGTTTTCTAATATAGACTAGGAAATGATGTTGTGCCAGGCAGAGATAGATTTTAATAGAGCTAAGACTGACTTTTCCCTAGTGTTGAGTACCAGAAACAGTTATCAAATCAAAAGCAGCACCAGGCGCAGTAGTTGGTATCCTATCCCGCTAGGAATGACTACTGGTATATCAGACAGTGCTTTGCCAGCCTCATAGAACCGGGAATACCTGTCCACAGCAGTGCTAGGTACCATATAGAGCATAGTATGGCTGTCCTATGCAGTGTTCAATGCCATTTCAAGTCTGGAATGACAGTTCCAGACATCATAAATCAAGGGGACACTGTCCAAGGTATAGTCAGAACATCCCCATAGATCAAGGAATACTAGTAGGTGTTCACAGCAGTACAACTAACCCATACGGTCATACCGCTGGTACTCAACCATACAAACAACTCTATATATGGACATGGCTTATAATCTTTACGTTTCTAGTCAGTTAGTCATACATAGCAATGACAATCAGTGTCTGGTAGTCTGTAAAGTAAGAAAAAGGTGTGTTATATTCTTAGTACCCCGCAGAGAGCAACAAAGAGCAGTTGCATACAGTGTTCAGGTCATATATGTAACCTATTGAGCAAGTAATAGCCTCGCCGTAGGGCGCACGCTTTGGGATCGAGAGGTCCCAGGTTCGACCCAACTCTACGTCATTGCTTAATTTCTCAGAGCAAATTTAACCAACAATGCTTCATTCGACCAAGGTGTGAATTGGTACCTGTGTTGAAGTGTCTGTACTTATTCCTGGGCGCCGTATCTCGATGTTAGTTGCACACATACCAGGGGAAAACTAGTCTACTCAAGGAGGCTCGAACGCAGGTATTCTTAGGTAGCCAAATCAACATGGTAAGTTAATTGTCAAAGGGTGACTCAACGGCTTAATTTCTGAAAGTGGCCCAAAAACTCGGTAACTTTTTAACTTGACGCCAAATTTATTGCTTGCCCTATAGATTTACGGATGGCTGCGTCTAGTAGTATTATGTATAAAATGAACAGGAATGACTCTGTCAGGCAATATTTAACCAGGGATGGCTTGACAGGTAATTAAGAATCCCTGTAGATTCAGGAATAATCGTTGCCACGATTCCAACAGTATTAGGTAACCCTTTTAGGTCATAAATTGCTATGCTAACCTTTGGAGCTGGGAAAGGATGTGTTACATACCCCGTAGAGCAATAAATGGCAGTCCCAAGCAGTGTTGGGTAGCATATGAATGGCTGTGCCTGGAAGTGTTTGCTATCTAATAGAGCAGTGTTAGGTACCACAGAATGCATGTGACAGAAAGTGTCAGGTGACTCATGGGGTCCTGGAATAGACACTATATACCAAAGTAATGTATTTTATGCTAGGTAGATTGTGAGACAAGTTCTGTCAACTCATATCAATTAATCACACTCAGCGCATAATTCTTGATGTTATCCATCGCTACGGTGGCATGCGAGAGAAACCAGTGTCCAATTTATGCTAAGTATCTAGGGTATGCAAGGGCATTACTCCATGGTAGCATTTTATTTCGTATTTGGTATGACCGGGCCTGGGATCGAGCCTGGGACATCTAGCAATCTAAGTGGACACCATACCACTAGGATATCAAGGAGTGACTATACATAACAGTATATAGTATCTATACATAACATGTATATAGTATCTATACATAACAGTATATAGTATCTATACATAACAGTATATAGTATCTATACATAACAGTATATAGTATCTATACATAACAGTATATAGTATCTATACATAACAGTATATAGTATCTATACATAACATGTATATAGTATCTATACATAACATGTATATAGTATCTATACATAACATGTATATAGTATATATACATAACATGTATATAGTATCTATACATAACAGTATATAGTATCTATACATAACAGTATATAGTATCTATACATAACATGTATATAGTATCTATACATAACATGTATATAGTATATATACATAACATGTATATAGTATATATACATAACATGTATATAGTATCTATACATTACATGTATATAGTATCTATACATAACAGTATATAGTATCTATACATAACATGTATATCCTTTCCGCTACCACGATTTTTTGGGGGGTTATGAGAAATTCATATGGTCCCTATACCCCGTCCCTGAGACACTATTGACTTACAGCACTGATAAAAACTCGATACATCCGGATGCTACACACCCACCTCAAACCGAAAGTAGAAAAAATTGTCAATATTTCGACTAAAGGTCACCGGAAATGACGATGTGACGGTGACCCTTGCGCGAAAAACTTCTTTTTTTTTTTTTTTAGCTTGACAGGCCTACTTTTTGGCCCCTTTAGGGCATAGGTCCTGACCCCTTTGTCTAGCCTTATATTCCTGCTATAGAAAAATAAAAACTTTTTGGCGCTAAATGTTAATGCAATACCACAGGGAATCGTACCGCAATGGCGGGTAGGACCAGTAATTTCAGTTTTGTAAAATCTACGTTCAAAGCCCTCTTTAAAGGGGTCTAGCGGGCCCAAAAACCTGTGCACGACCCTGGGCCCGTAATATCCTGTAGTCTGGGATGCCTGTGTACCCATGACAGCAAAATCCCCGAATTGGGCATTTAGGTCGAAAACTACGGAAGGCCGAAATGGCCATCCCGGCGAGTCTGCATTAGTACGCTATGGTAGCGGAAAGGATATAGCGCTATGAGTGACCGTGTCATGCAGGGTTACGTAGGTATAGAGCCAGGAATTGCTGAGCCAGACAGTTTTATGTACCACAAAGGGTAACGAATTGCTGTGCCAGGAAATAAAAGGTAACCAATACTATTAGATAAGCAGCAGTGGCATTAACCCAATTATATTAGGAATGGTTGGTGATGGTGAGTCCTTTTAATACCCTACTGGGCCTAGCAAGCTTGTACTCAGTGGTAGTGGGTACTCTATAGGGCATGACTTGTGATGCATGTATCATGATGCATGAGTACCTCGTATGATTAATAATGGCGGACTTGGTGTTGATGAGTAATACAAAATAGTTATAAAGCCGGAAATGGCTTTTTGTAGTGGAATCTGACTTGTCCGTAAATTCAAAATTTTCATATACATTTGGATGTTTTACCCCAATACATCGTATTCAGCTCAAAGCATGGCATTAGATGATAGATAACTTGAACTGCATGATGATATGTACCTCACAGTGATTTACTATCAAGTTAAATTACTTATAACAGCGTAGTAAACCTATTACCAAAATTCACACTTTTCGTTTCAATTTTGTATGTTCTATCCTTAAATTATATATTTTGCACCATAACATGATTTAAGATAATTGGTATCATTAATAACACATTACTATAGATTATAGTAATAAAATTTTTAAAAAATTATCCATGACAGTGTAGTCCATCAGTTCCGAAAATTCGCTCTTTCCGTTATATTTTTATTGTTTTTCTCCAACAATACCACATTCTGTACCATAGCCTAGCTTAAGGAGTGTATAATCTTCATCGCAAGTAACTATAAAACTATTACAGCGATTATTTACCGTCCACCGTTATAGTCCACCGAATCCGAAAATTCGCACTTTTCCATGCACGTTTTAACATTTTACGCCAAAAATACCCCCATTGCATAATTGCACGGTACTAAAATTTTGAAGTATTCAACAGCACCTTAATAACTACATATAAGTGTGATTTATTATAAAATGTGATAATAAATAACAATGCAGTTGACCGATTCCAAAAATTTGCAGTTTCGTTTATATTTTTGAACTTTTACCCCAATTTTCTTAAAATGCTCAATGGCACCCATCAAAAATTCCATTAGAAAGGTCTTGTCTACTAAAATCAGCAAAGAAAAAAACTTTATACTCCAATGCAAGGTTCGGTCAATTTTCGGGGATTTCGGGCCGGACTACAATGCCACTTCAGTGTTTTGTTGTACTAGTGGAAGAGCATAGTAGAAGTGCGTTCATTTATCAACTATGAATAAAGTATCTGTTTGTGATGGTGCCTTGTCGTTTGACTATTTTTGGAAGTGAACAACACATTTGAATGTTTCAGTAGTTTTAGCGTTTTTCTTTGTCTTCATTGCTGCTTCTGACAACCGGAATACAGACGCACAGCATGGTGGAATTTTCTTTTCAATACACAATTTTAATTGGTAGTTAATTAAAAGCGGATTTAGCTCAGTGGTAACGCACTGGGCTGTCAATCCAGAGGTCGTGGGTTCAATCCCTGGCATCGGAACTTGACATTTCTGAAATATTTATAATATATACCGCTATATCTGACCGTGTGATCTGCAAAGTATCCGGAAGTACCAGGAAGCTGTGTATCGGTGATTTACACCGGGCACATTAAAGAACCAGACTGTCTGTAGGCGCACTTCTGCAGCGCCGGACATGCCTGTATCTAATGTCTCTCTCTCCCTGCAGGGGCTTCCTCTCGGAAACTTAGATTAAAACCACACTGGTGTATCACATGCAATCAAAGTATTGAGAAGTATGTCCTACAAAAACTAACAAGTACATTTAATGCTTCGTATTGCAGAGTACCGTAGTAGCTTTATGCTGGACTATTGAAATATTCAGTTCGAATACAATACCATAGCGGACGTTTGCATTTGGCAATAAACTTATAAACAGTACCCCAGTGTAGTAATGCGGATATCATAATATTAACAGAACTACCACAGTGTAGCGAATGCCGTACACTACAACTACCATAGCGTATAAATGTAGTATATTTTTGAAAATTCCTTCTATTTTCTGTTGCAAAAAAGGTAGATTTTCACCGAAACCCTGCATTATTCCACTGTGGAAACAAGACCCCGTGTTTTTCCGGTACGCAAAAGTCGTCTTTGGTAGCTGTTCTACAAACAATAGCGGTAATGGAGGACCACCAAAATACGGTCTGCATCAGGCGGCTCTGGAAGTGCATCGGTGTATGATAGTGGCAGCGGAAAGGATATAGGTGCAATTTCACTGTGAATTTGAGGTTGAATAATGTGCAAGTCAGTGGACAGAAAGTAGTGGTCTTTATTTTGAGGTGGTCTTGGAGGTGAGGTCTTAATTTGTAAATTATGGGTTGTGTTAGTATGAAAGTCATTTACTTCAATCACCTGCAGACACCATTGGAACCCCTACAATTTGTTTTAATCGTTTAGTTGGTTTTAAGTTCTACTCTGTGGAAATGATGTCTTAGAAGAGAGGGGTAATCTGCACGTAATTATTGAAGACACAATAGTACAGAACAACCTCTGTAGAGTGAGACCCTTTGTGGGCTGCAAATATTGGTCAGTGTTAAGAAGTTGTTGCCCTACAGAATTTACAAAATTATATACATGTAATAACTTCAAGTAACTTTGAAGGTTGTGTTATACAGAGGTTGTTGCACTACATATGTCCCCTAGAGAGGTCGTACTGTAGTCATAGAAGCTACCACGGCATTCACCCTCTACTGATAATGTTGTCAGCACTCAGCATAGATGTTGGCAATACCTTAATTGGTTAATTATCTATCAAAATTGTTGTCTCAGATTATGACAGTAATTATGAACAAATGTAGAAAGGTTTGATATACATGTACATGTATTCTAATAAGTCCAATTAGTTACTTGTTTAAAATATAGTATTGTTATAATATAGACTAAACTAAGCTTGGTATCAAAAATGTTTGGCATCCATATTTTCTGTGCTAAATGCATGTATACGTTATTATAGCTATGCTCAATTATTTTGCTTGGCCTACTATAGTATATATCAATCTATTGTTATATATACCACAGCAAAGTGTTGTATACGGGATTTATTCAACACCTTTTCTCCATGCTGATTGGCTAGCTACTGAGATCTATAGTCTAAATAAAGTTTAGTCTCTCAAAAACTCGCTATACAATGCAGTCGTACACAAACAATTGTTAATTACAGTAAAATTTTATCACGGAATACTATGTTAACAATTTTTAAAACTTTTATCAGATCTAACTTTAACTATACTGTCCTATTGTAAGGCACTTCTGTAGTAAGGATAACACAGACAAACTTGAAAAACTACAATACAGAACCCTAAGGATTGTCTTCCAAGACTTTAATACTTCGTATGATGACTTGTTAAAACGTGTCAACATGACTACGTTACACCTTAGCAGAATCCAATGTATTGCCATAGAAACTTTCAAATGTATACATGAAGTTTCATCTATATATGTCCGAGACCTTGTTAAGCTAAAAACTGCTAAATATGATTTCAGGTATGAAAACACTCTTGTAATACCACAAGTCAGAACAACAACATATGGTAAGAACTACTTCCGCTTCGAGGCAGTCCGAGTATGGAACAGGCTGCCTTACAAGGAGTTCTGCAGACTGATCCGTGCCTGGACTGGCCCGAGGTGTAAGTGTTCCATGTGCCTGCAAATGACACTGTTGTCTGCTTGTGTGTCCATATTTATTCATTTTACTCAGTGTGCACGAGATTGCATGTAATACTTGCTTTCTGTAGCTCAACAGTTTTCTAAACATGTTTTTCCTTGTCTTATTATCTATGTCTCATGTGTGATTTATTTTTATGTGAATGCATTTGGTCTAAGTTATTTATAGTTGTGCTTGCTTCATGTGTGCTTTATTTTGCTTAAGGTATGCTTTTATTGTGTTTTATGATGTGCTTTATTTTGCGTTGTGTAAGTTTTATTGTGATTTATCTTAATCTTAAGCTGTGCCTGGTGCTTTTACTGGTTCAAGTTACTTTCTCCCAAGAGGAATAACTCAATTTTAGCTGTTAGCCATCTTAGATTATGTTCCTTGATCATAACATCGATATTGTAACAATTGCGTGATAATATTTAACCATGTCTTTTATAATTATACAATAGCTGCTTTACACCGTGTTGTTATATTTACATATTGTTTGTCGGAAAATAGCTCTGCGAGAAAATGTTATATTGTTTGCCATAACCGACTTTAAATAAAACTTCTTGTATCTTGAATAAAGAATATATATATCTTGTAATTATAACAACTTGTAACCTTAATACACATGTCACCGACTACCCGCATTCGAGCAATGCATTTCAACAGTCAATGAAAGGTGCGAACACTTGTTTTGTTCGACCTATCTACAGACAAAGCAAGGGACTGTCGAATCAGTTCGAGTGTTCGAGTCATCTATTGTTTTACTATATTTCATTTGTTCTTTATTTCAGTCCCATTCACTTATATACAAATACAATCACATTATACATCATAAAAACATTATTATGTGACCATTCTAGTACAGACTTATAAGAGACTAATAAAAATTCACAGCAATAGTACATATTAAAAATGCACCTATATACACACATATTATTAATTTGTAAGCATTATTTACATACATATAGCTAAGAGACTGTTGTTAATACATTGTTTTAAAAGGTTGTTAGGAATTCTTTTAAATACGATATGTATGCTCTCAATAATTTTCAAGTCGATATTTTTTAATGACGGTCCCTACACTACTCTTTAAGATTTTGTTAACAGTGTATGTCAATACTGATATTTCACTGTAATAGGATATACGATCTTGAAATTACAGCGTATGCTTTATTGCCTTAATATATCGCAAAGATTTTTAAAATATACCAATTATGTGTAACTTGATGCTGTTGCAATACAACTTGCATTGAATTCTCTTCTATTCGAGATTAACACATGGCACATCATAACTACAGTTATCATGTAATTAACAAAAACATTTACAGTTTTCAGATTTCTTGATTAATAGACATGTTAGACACACTCAACTTTGAGAAGGTTTTTGCCGATTTAAAAATACCAAACCTTTATTGTACGGTATATAGAATTTTACAATATTTAATAGATTTTTTATTGAATATAATTATTTAATTTTTCGCCAGTCACATGGCTGATAGCTAGGCGTCCGATAGCCATTGTCAATCACTCGTCAATGGAGACATTGTATAAATGACTCCTAATTGTTTTATTTTTAACTATATTTATATAACTCGTTTATCATGTAATTACTCATTCATAAATGCTCAAAAATGCTACATACACACAATAAAGACGAGTGGGAACGGATATAATTCAACTTACTAAACTTACTAAACTACGCGTTTCGTTTTATAACTTCATCAGATTTACTGGCATTGTATTAACAAACAAATGTATATGTTTAACGTCATGACGTCACATGTACGTATATTATAGTCCAGTCAGGGTAAAAAAATAGTGACGCAGCGGTCGAGTCCACTATTACGGTGTAAAACCAATTATAAAGGCTTATACAGACAGCTATAAGTCAATGATAAACTAACATACTGTATTCGCACTACCTTTTCAGACAATGGTTATGATCTTTTGTGTACACATAAACAACTACGTCGCTGTCACCATATCCTAACTGAACTGTAACTCTACAGCAGAGAGTAGGAAATATAATAATTTAAATAAAAAAAGAAGATAATTATCGAACATAAATCAATTCTGCTTTGTTTCGCAATCGATCTTAAAAAAATTAGCATAATCGAATTCTGCTTTTACTCACCCTGTTGTTGCGGTATCCGTATATAAGTGGTCATATATAAAGCCAGAACTATTAATATCACAAAAACAAGTTGAACCCTTATTTGCATCCTCAATTATCAACATTTAAACATGCTCACATCGTATGGACACAGTAAAGCCAGCAATCCGTTTATTATTGTGGCTGAAAATATACTATACTGTTATAATTAAGAAGTTGTTTTCCAATAATCTAACTCGGTAAGACGAATGACAAGGTGGCCTAGATCTACCTGAGGGAGGGTAGATGAGGTTTAACAGATAGTTTCACTTAGTTATCATGTTTCTTCGGGAAGAAAATTTACATTTTTCACAATAAATTATTATCAAATGTATTTATGAACCTGTATAGTATTATTAACACGTTCAAAAAACTCTTTATATTGATTATATATTCATGTTATGGTCTCTTGCAGAGGGTGTTATAGTCTATTTACGAAGTCCAGTTAAGGTGTTATGCTCTCTTACCGAAAACATTTATAAAATACACTTCTTCCAGAGTCAGGTTTTTGTACTTTTTCTTACATAAATAAAAATAGTTATACCAAATTTATATAGCGCCCTTTTCATGCGAACGCACGTTCAAAGGCACTTTACATTATTGTGTTGCAGCCACAAGGGCGCAGGTGCATCCTCTACCAGTGCAGATACAGCATTAGCTGACCAGAGGGACAGACTGAGAGAAAGCCTCTGAAGGGAGAGAGAGAGACATTAGATACAGGCATGTCCGGCGCTGCAGAAGTGCGCCTAGCTCTTATTTCGAATAGACAGCCTGGTTATTCGATGTGTATAGCACCGATACACAGCTTCCTGGCACTTCCAGATACTTTGCAGACCACACGGCCAGATATAGCGGGAAATATTATAAATATTCCGATGCCAGGGATTGAACCCACGACCTCTGGATTGACAGCCCAGTGCGTTACCACTGAGCTAAATCCGCTTACATGAACATGTTATGAAGTGTCGATCTGAACGGAAAATTGTAAGTCAATCTTTTATATATGAAATATCCATTTTTGGGGATGTGGATGGCTCGTTATGTTATTCATTTGTCCAAACATATTTTAACCGCTGCTAATGTAGCACACAAACATAAATATATATCCATTTGATGACAGAAAAGGTATCAGATGTAATTCTTTAGAAGATGAAATGCATTTTGTTTTACAATGTCCGTTATATAACGAATTTCGTAACAGATATACCTGCTTATTATAGAATACGACAAAACATGTTTAAATTTATTGAATTGTTAAACACAAACAATGAAACATTGTTAAAGAATTTAGGTTTGTATGTATATAAAGCATTCAAAAAACGCAACACTGTATACTATAATGATTAACTAGGTTATTATTTTAAACACTGGCTTAATAGTTATACGTATAGGATAGAACATGAGTAGGGGTTGTATATGAAAAATTACATCGAGCGCAGCGAGATGTTAGTTTTCATATACCACCCCTACGAAAGATCTATCTGACTTAGACCAAAGCTAAAAAATGTTTGCTTATCAGATACACTTTGCGCATTTATCACCTACTGAATACTGGGATTAAAACAAAGTACACACAAACAAATGACATTGACTGTTCAAGTAATTAAATCAAGATATATTGGTGCATTGGTGTTTTTATTGGTGACCTTTTTGGTAAACTTTCATTAGTAGACCTTCATGTTTCACAATTGCCTTTCATCACTAAGTGCATATGCTTGTGTATTGAACAGATTAGAGTGGAAGATGTAGAATTTGCCTTACTTGATGAAAATATGTTTTTGTAATTTGAGGATGTAATTGTTTGACAGTTAGAGCATCTTCCTACCCAAAAGTTTTTAGTCGTGGATGTCAATGAAAATAAAATATTTAAGGACACTGAAGCGCAATAAGTTGAACAAGTAAGGTAATAACTGCATTTTACTATGTTTAAAATATTATTTTATGAAATATTCAGGACCAGCGATTTTGCCTGATTTTAGTTCTTAATATCTCACTTTCTGTAATAATAAAATCAAGTTCCGAGAACATTATTTGGAATTTGACGTAAACATGACGTTCATTGAAGTTAATGTCAGGTTTGAAGAAATGATGGTTCAGGTTATTCACACCGCTTTAAGATAACTTTCTGTTTCAAAACTTGACGGCGGTATGTCTGCACTTTTGTAGAGACATGACTCATTTCGCTGGCTTAGAATAAGAAGGTCGTAAGTACCTATAAGACTCGTGCATATTTGAAATCTGCATCTTAATGCGCTTCTTATGAGCCTAGTGTCATGAAAATCGGAAGAGGTCAAGTTGACCAAACTGAAGTTTAAAAAGCTTGTTTTTCCGCAAGTAAAAAGTAGTTTACAGAGTTGTTTCTTGTTTTCTCAAATATTAACTTTCTATTTACAACCTTCTAATTCTAAGTCAGCCATTTAAAGGGGCATGCCCTGGAACTGAAGTGTCTCGAATAGCAATCAAATTTGTATCATTTTAATACCTAAGTCAAATAATGAAAACGCTGTAAAAAAGTTACGAAATATCCCGCTGGTTTTTTTAAAAAATATATTTCAAGAATAACTAAATATCGTTGTCGTCAATAAAAGTCTGACAGCCTTTTATTCAAATCGATATACAAAATATAGAAGCGCGCGTTATAGAGTAAATTTTAAGTCAAATTCTTCTTTGACTTTTCGGTAATAGTTGGTTTTACAAGTGATAAACGCAATTTTGTTGTTTGCAAACCAAGACACTCCAGTTTCTGGGCATGCCCCTTTAACAGTTGACAATATAATTTTGCATTTTTATATTTGTATGCATGTTTGTAAAGTATAAGCGCCCTTGTTTAGATACGATTTACGGTCCAACCGTAAAGAGATTTTATAACCAGACCGTGTTTTGACCAGCAAACTCTGTTTTCGTTGTACATATGATTTCTGTATTTGATTGAAGCTAATACAAGTGAGCTCATTTTATCGCCGTCATCATCATACCAAAATTTACTTTCACTTTTGATATGTATGCTTACTTATTTATCATTGTTTACATGACGCTTGAATAATTTGTCCGTAGCTTGACCCACCAACTGAGAAAAGGCAATTAAATTATATTTAATGTCTTCGCTGGAAAAGCAATGTTTAACAAATTATTGTTCATGTCTTTCATCATTGTTACAACCACACCTAGCTGTCGGCGGAATGTGTTTTCAATAAAGATTACCTGACTTGTGAGGATTAGTTTGCTTGGCCTGAATAGAATTGGATAAATCAATGCAAGTTGATATACAACACTTTGTAAATATACCACACCAAACAGTGGTATATGAGATTTATCCAATACTTTTTCTCCAAGTTGATTGGCTAGCTAAAGTTAGCTATGGTCTAAAGTTACATTGACTTTATCTATACAAAACATTGACATCGTTTTTGCTGTCAAGTATTATGTTCCTTATTTATAATTCAATAGTCGTATATCATCATTTTCAATAGCAGTGTACAAAAATGTACATGTGAGTGTGTGATCGAGTGAGTGTATGCGTGTGAGGGTACATTTATGCATGTATATATGTTTTATATCGTGCGACTGATAACTGTACACTTGCCACTATGATCTTAGTATGTAAATATGTTATACTCATAGGTCTACGACCTTCTGGATTTGGAAATAAACAACCATATATAATTTCATCAAAGTACTAACGGGTATGTTACAGAATCACACAAATACAAATAGCATTCTGTAACAACTGCACATTATCACCAGATATGTTGGATCGGCGTGTTTTGACTATAAAAACATTTATAGTGTACATCCCTTTGTCACATTCGTATTTGCTCTAAAACAATTATCTTGTATGTGTGACTTTCTACCGTAAGCGCTTTGATGTAACAGTGCCTAGAACCTTTATATAAGTATTAATTTTAATAATAACAATACAGTATAACTTCTTCAGAGCGCGGCCCTCTGTAGAGCAACCACCTCTCTACAACTACACTTTCAAAATTTTCCTCAGCGGGTAATCGCTATAAATTAAACTTCTGTAGAGCAACAATCTCTAAACAACGGCCAATATCTTCAACTCCCAAAGGTTATTGCTTTACAGAGGTTATACTGTACATGTATTTGAAAATTATGTTTAGTCATGATCATCAAAGAATGGTTGACCTTTTTGAGTTCTGGACCCATATTTTCTTAAGGATCACTGCATCAAAGGACATTGCCATAGACACATTAAAACGTACCTTTCGTTGAACAACCAGATACATTGAGAACCGTTTCAAGTTTATACAATGATGTGTCTCTTTCTGTGTTAAAAGTCAAAGCCGAATGGGCCCTATACGTGAATTTAATTTCGGATCTGCTCGGTATCTTTACTGATCCTCGCAACTTCAACATTTATTTGGTGATCATTCTCGTTCACCAGAGTATTCTTCGTCCGAAACATAGTCTGGGAACTTGACTAACCACTGATGTATGAGGATGTTTGGTGATTGGCGTCTCCAAATGAATGATACTTTGTTACACAGACCTTAAACATATTAAAACATACTAGTATTACATATCTTTTTAAACGTTTTTCCTTAATAAGAAACGTACTCGATCATAGTATTTGGCTGCATCTGCTTCAGTATAGTTCTAGTAACGTACAGGTCTCAGTTGTAGATAAAACATGTACACGGATTGTGTTTATTGATTCTCATGCAATGTACATTATGGGTTGGTCATAGGTGATGAAATAAACTGTAACATGTAGATGATGTGTACACATCACTTGCAATTGACAGTGGGCTGATGGAGGTCAATGTCACTGTTACTTAAAATAGATCAATTGTTTTGGCTCAATAACTTTAGTCAGGAATGCGATATCATGATGAATGGTAGTAAGTTTTGTGAAGACAACAATTGGGATAGAAGATGGGACTGATTGGATCAATGTCAATGTTAACCTGATTGTTGTGCAACGTCTGCTTCATGTTGTCTATATTTATTTTGTATGTAATAAATTTGGGTATAGTAAAAAATGATTTAAACATTTCTCATGGGATTGAAACCAAACTTGCACATAACTTATGATATAAAAAATATTTGTGGTATTCAATAATCTTTTGTACAATTATTTTCCCTTAGGCGGGGATATGGCTGTCTATGACTGCTTCTTGTGGAGGGGAAATGCGTTGCATTCCTTCAGTATTATATTATACAGTGTAGCAATACCAAGCGACTTTAGCTACAGTAACGAGAAGAATTTGTAAACATTGGCAAATAAAATAGCCATAAGTGTTTTATTTCTTCATCATAAAATCTTTTTTCGCGGCTGTGCCGTTTTGTCCAGCACCCTGTGAAACCGTGGTACGACAGTACCATGGTGAAAACACGATAGTACGATAATTTCATTTTATTATAACGTCATTCTTTTTTAGCTTCACAATCGTAAAATGCCTTTATATCGACTCCCTGTTACGAGCCTAAACAAATGTAACACAGATGAAATTGCATAAAATACTTGCACCGACAAAAGAAATAGGTAATTTAACCTTTAATACACAAATACATGTAGATCTAATAATGAATTAAGACAGGTGTATGAATAAAGACATTGTTTTACATTGTTATATATACGGAGTGCGTACACTGCCATAGCAAACCTTCCAACAGCAATATAATACAGGTAATCATGTAATATGATCTTTTATAGGAGGTACGTCTTGTTAATCATTCACGTCTTCTAAAATTTATATGGAGAATATCACCTATCAATGAGTCCATCGGCCGTCTATTGAATGAATGAACAATTCAAACCTACAATTCAACGAGAATTCAAATAGGTATCTGGTGGAGATATTCATTTATCACTTGAGTACGCCTTTGTACACAAATGGTTTCTTTTATTACGTTCTTTTTTATTTGTTTTCGATGAAATTTTATTGAATTTAAAAAAAATATTATAAATTGAATGGATGACATTTAGGCCTACATACCGCTGGCTTAGAATGAGATGTCGAAAGTACAAAATCGATATTTTGAGAAAAAAGACTTGTCCAGAAATCACACACTGTTCTCATAAGTTCTGTCCCTTGTGTAGTTGTCCCCAATGTCTAATTGAATTGTTTCCCTTTGAAAACCCGTCTAAAAGCTACTCTTTACCGATGGAAAAACGAGATTTTTCAACTTCAGTTTGGTCAACATGACCACTTCCGATTTTCATAAGAAGCGCCTCTTGTAATGCAGATTTCAAAATGTATGAGTCTTCTCATTCCAAGCTAGCGAAATGAAGTAAAACAGCCAGCTAATGCTCGGCAAACATTACATAAAAAACTTTACTTGTCATGCTTTTCAAACAAGCACATAATTATTTGTGTGCTTCGGTCTTTGCTGAACATATTGAGGATCAACAAAATGGAGTTTAACTTAATTTTTGTCATCAACTCTTTTTATGAAACGTTGTGTTTCGAATTTTAATCTAATAAACAAGACAGTAACTGAAAAAAAAACATTGCATTGTGTTTGACTGGTTGGGAACACTGAAAGCAAACGAATTTTACAATCACTATATAGATCACCCGGGGTTGTTCCGTAAAATGCCCGATGATTTTCCGTGAATGTCCGATGGTTTTCTCCGATGAGTTTCCGTGAATGTCCGATGATTTTCCGTAAATGTAAGATAACGTCCGTGATTATCCGAGGGTTTTCAGTGAATGTCCGATGGTTTTCGATGGAAAGCCCATAGTTTTCAATGAATGTCCGATGGTTTTCGTTGGAAAGCCCATAGTTTTCTGTGAATGTCCGATGGTTTTCGATGGAAAGTCCATAGTTTTCTGTGAATGTCCGATAAGTTTCCGTCAATATCGTCGTTGATTTTCCGTAAAAGTCTGATGGTTTTCCGTATATGACCGAAAATTTTCCATGAATGTCCGATGATTTTCCGAAATGGTTACATAACGTCCGTGATTATCCGAGGGTTTCCGCCAATGCCCGATGGTTTGCGATGAAAAGCCTATGGATTTCAATGAATGTCCGAGCATTTTCCGTTAATATCAAATGATTTTCCGTTAATGTCCGATGATTTTCCGTTAATGTCCGATGATTTTCCGTGAAGGTAGAGGGATGCTCATTAATACCACACCTCACCACCGTGCCATATGTTAGGTACGTCACTACCGTGTATAAAATGTATCGACAAGGCAGCGCAACTGCTTGCAATAAATATAAGATACATTATCATGAACAGTCTGTCCAGGGCTAGAGCTAAAGTCCGACACTCGAATCCAGCATTAAAGTGTTCACTCTCACTTTCCAAATGGTTATTTATCACCTCTAACTTATCACAAATCTTCTGCATGACGTTTAGCGTTCCCCCGCTGTTGTCATACAGGGTTTCTATTGAAGTGTTAGCATCTCGCGTTCCACGGAGTTCAATATCGTGAGACGATAGCACGCTGTCAGTCTGAGAAACTCTTCTTTTAGAGTTATTTTCTGAAAATTTACGATGGTTAGGGTTAGTTCGACCGTTTTCAACACCTGGGCCGTAGCCGGTTACAGATGAGGCCTTTCGTTTCTGAAAAAAAAGATAAATACGTGCATGTATCAGAACCAGACCTCGCATGAGCTTTCGTTTAATATAGTTTATAATAGAGAGGTTGCGATTCGAACGTGTACGACTACGTGTACGTGTAGCTATCCGTACATGTATGCGTACACGTTGCAATTAAAATTGGCTTGCGAAACACAACGTGTGCGTGTAACATCACATGGCAGTTGTGATATGATTTCCTCGTTTATCGATAATTAGTGTTTATATAAACTCACCGAGACTATCGGCGATAAAATCTTGGGTTTCTCGTGCATACGCTTACCTGTGTGACGTAGTACACATTATATTTTCGTCTGTCACACGTCCGTTACATGTAGAAACTACACATACCTGTATGACGAAATACCCACAAATAGTATTCACGTACACGCTACACGTTGCATTTCGCAACCTCTCTAATATTTATACACAACGAGGACTTAAAAATGATTAGATGGTGCTATGTTCAGCTACACTACCCATTGAGTAATCGAAGTTTTGCTGTTATAGTTTTAAAATAATAATTTATCATAAGTGCCTAGCACGAGTGGTTTAATGTGCACATCCCGACGTTCTTGGATTCTAACTAATAGCCAAGGTTCTGTATTTTACAGTCCATCAGCAAGACATGGTTGGCGTTTGAATTACATTTTTTGGAGAACTTAACGTCTTTTTGGCATAGTAGAGGGACTTAAAACCAAATATTCAAAATGATTTATGTCGAACATCGTTGGTACTACTGTACAGTCGGGTAACAATACATGTTCAGACAACAATTCGTGTGTTGACAAAACCACAGGTATTCGGCATGTTGGCTGTAACACCCCCCCCCCCCCCCCCCCGCCTACCAGTGAACTACTCTACAATCCATACAGAGAGCTTAAACATGTTTAAAAAGTGTTCAAACAACATAAAATAACATTTCATTAAATATCTAAAAATCCCCTTGGCGCCTTATAACATTAGTAGAAGGTATACAAGAATGTCACAGTTATTTTCATGTGGGAAGGATACCCCTATATAATTAAACACAAACAACTACCGGACCTTCACCAATTCGTCGATCACAGAGTCCTAAACTCTCGACGTACATTTTGTACGTTGGTATGCTTACAAGTAATGTGAAGTCGGTGCTCGATTTGCACGTATGCAAATCGCTTAGTACATGTTTATACTACGGCCAAACTATCGTTAATATGCGGTCCAAAGATGACACCTATCGCGGTGATCAACCCAGTTTTGGGCCGTAGATTGGCGATAGTTTGGTCGCAGAATAAGCATGTACCAAGCGCTTTGCAATACTGATCAAACTGTCAAATGTTTAGAACCGAAAGTTGGATTTACAAATTTACTGTTTACAGCTTCATTAGACCCCAACATCAGTGTTACCAATCGTAAGTGCTTTATTTAAACTTACTGGCATGCATTTTCTCAGTTATTGTTGCTACCTGCATAATATGTGCAAATCAAACACCGACTTCACATACCAATGTACACAATGACAGTGACTTTCTTGTTTACCTTTTACTTATGTTATAAGACACCAACGGGTGTTGTTCAGATATTTAATATAATGTTATTATATGTTGTTCGGACACTATTTAAACATGTTTAAGCTCTCTGTATGGGTTGTAGAGTGGTTCACTGGCAGGGGGTGGGGGGTCACAGCCAACATACCGAATACCTGTGGATTGTCCTGTTAAGCTGACATACTTCGAGGTTTTATATGTCTTTTAGAAAATAAATGTTAAGATTTCAATCAAGGTACTTTGTAAATACCAGCACTAATTCATAAACAATTTAGGACATAACCTCAGATTTAGACCTATAATAAATACACTGACCCAAAATGAAAACTTTACACTTTATTTATTTAAATATCTCTTTTGTTAGCAAACGTGTCGTTGTAAGTTTAAAATATGATTACATCATGTATCATGTTTTTAATGCGGATTAAGATTATGCAATTTTTTTACAAATCCCGCGTCTAATGCGTCCGAACCTGAAAAACGTATTCCATGCTTTGCACGTGCGCAGGAACAGGTGTTTCACTTACAGGTTTTACACCGTCAAGTTATCATTTGCTGCACAGCACAGATAATAAAAAAAATATTTGTTGCAAAACGGTTGAATTTAACGATGCCACGTCTTTCTGAAAATGAAAGGAATCAAGCTATTGGTATGCTCAGAGCGGGGTCGATGGTAAATAACGGGGCACACAATTTTGGCTGCTAAAGACAGACTATTCGTAATCGTGTGAACCGGTTCAACAATACTGGGTCTGTCAGAGACCGTGCAAGGCTCGGTCGCGTACGTGCGACAACGTTACGTACTGATCGCGTTATCACGTTGACCCACCTACGTAATCGTTTTTTACCAGCAACCGTTACTGCTCGGCGTTACGGGGTTCATGCACAGACGATCATAAATCGTTTGAGACAGAACCACGTTCCTATTCGTGCTCGTCGTCCATATACTGCACAGATTATGACACCTCGTCACCGAGCCTCTAGACTGTTGTGGGCACGACGTCATTTGCATTTCAGGCGAAACCAATGGCAATCGGTACTTTTTAGCGATGAGTCGAGGTTTCAGTCAGCCACGCAGATGACAGGGTACGCATCTATCGCCGTAGAAATGAGCGACTTGCAGAATGTTGTATTCGGCAGAGGGATAGATTTGGTGGTGGCAGCGTTAGGGTCTGGGTTGGGATAATGGGAAATCAGAAAACTGATTTGGTCATTATTCAAAGAAATATCAATGTTCAGCGTTACATCAATGTTTTAAACAACACGATGAGTCCTTTCATGCAAAACAACGGACCTGGCATTTTCCAACATGACAACGCAAGGCCTCACACGGCGCGTATAACGACACAATTCTTATCTCAAAATAACGTTAACGTTAACGTTGCCTTGGCCCACATTATCCCCGGACATGATCCCAATAGAACACATATGGGATGAACTCGGTAGGGGGGCCAGGTCCAATCATCAAATTGTTACAATAAATGACCTCCAAAATGCACTCCAGTTAGAATGGCAACGTATTCCTAATGCGCTCATACAACGTTGCGTAAATTCAATGAGGTGACGTATTCTGCAATGTTTTCGCAAAAACGGAGGTCACACTGGTTGTTGATGCTTTTTATAACATCACTAAAGCACGCAGTCAGTAATGTCTTGTTTCCAATTGCAGTGTGCTTATTTTTTTCATAATTTTTTTATTTCGCCCCTCTCAACTGAATTGTTCACACAAAATAAGAAATATCTGATTTTTATCCAAAAACTTGCACAGAGACACCAATATTACATTGGAGCTTGGATGACAAAAACAATTAACCCCGAATATAAACTTATCAACAAAATATGCACTTTTGAATGCTATGTAAAGTTTTCATTTTGGGTCAGTGTATAATAAATGTTCTAAATGCATTGATTTTGAGACAAATTTACATACACAACTAATGAGTAACAACCGTTATAGTAATCGGACAGGGAATGCCACACTCATCAGAAAGAGCAGAGCACAAAATACTGAACAACTACAAAAACAAGAAATCCCACTTCGGAAGCTTGCTTGCCGCCTAAGTCAGTCTAACAAATTCAGAGCAAAAGACAGAAGATAAAAACAGACCAAACTTTATTGGTTCGCATATAATTTTGTTTGAAAAAGAAATCAAAGTCCAAGTCTGACTTTCCGTTTTAAAGCATTTGTGAAGCTAGCCTGCATCACATCAGCCTTACGACAATTGTACACCTGCATTGCGTTCAATGAAACATTACGTGACGTACGTTTCGTACCTGGTACGCACCTGTTATTCGTTGAACGGTATGTTTAAAAAAACATGTTTGTCACGTGCGCCAAATCCGGAAGTAGTGTGCGTGTATTGGTGTAATTAAACAAAATGGCGGACAGGGGCAAACAAAAGAATGTGAATAGTAAAAAAAACGGATATTTATTGTTTACCGCAACCAAAGCGTACAACGAAGGATTATAGCGATAAAAACCCGTGATTTTTAAACATGTTTACAGGTAGCTTTCCTTGAACGTAGGGCTGTACAATCACTTTGTGAGGCACATTTTGGGATAAATCGCTGGTGCTTCATGACTGTGACCGCCGTAAGACTTAACTTACGACCACCACGTACGAAATATTAGCGCAATGATGAACGCAATGTCGCAAAGCAAAATCTCGACAACTTTTTCTGCGCTTTGCTAGCGATTTACCGTTACGGCAATATTTCTATCATATTCATCCGATTGCTAGGATAACCGTACGAGCCTCGTACCGTAGCCTTGTGATGTATACGATTGGTTTAGGTGTCTGCGGCCTGCATGTTGTTATAATTTCATTTTCGGGAGAAATTAATTTTGCGACCAAGAATCATGCGACTGATGTGACACAGGCTTTTTAGATCAGACGAGATATTACTGGTAACCGTACCAGCGTAGCAATACCACGTGACTTTTGGCTACAGGTCCAAGACGAAATGTGCTTAACTTTGAAAACAAAATGAAATATAAGATCATTTCAGCAGTTTGATCGTTTTTTCCAGCACCCTGTGAAATCTGTGTTTTCCAAGGTTTTACAGGGTCCTGACCCCTTAGCGTGGCATATATTTCATAGAAATTGATGAAGAAATAAAATACTTAGGACAATTTTGTTTTCGAAGTTAAGCACAGTTTGTCTTGGACCTGTAGCCAAAAGTCACGTGATATTACAAGTACCCATACCATGTAACTATGATAGTGTCGAGGTTCCTGTGTCTCCACATTGACGCACATTGCTCTTGTTAGGGGTCGGAATATAAGGATACGGACCCAGTTTGGAAGGGGCCGCGTATCGTATCCCTTGAAATGTATATTTAACACAATCACCGTCGATAGGCAAGAAAACCCAACCAATACCATTGAAATAATGAAGAATAGTCCTGAAATTGGAAATAGGGCGTTATGATGAGTTACCTCTCCTCCCATTGGTACGCTCTCTAAAAAAGGAGGTACATTGGGTTTCACTCTTTTTACCGCTGGTTTGTTTGTTATACATGTCGAAAGTCAATAAGAAATACATTTGCATTTGCAATGATTGCAATCATCCGAATAAGAAAGACCATTTATTCATATGTTCAGTGCCAATCGCAGTCTATTGTATGTAACAGCCATAAATCTCTGCCATCCTACAGTAGCTAGCAGGTTGTTATTGTCAACGAAACGAGTGATGCTGTTTTAATTTGTATAGTCATCAATTACAACTATCTAGTACATGTGAGAAGGGCAGGAAATACTAATACTAAAACTATGAACGTTTTTCTGACTTAACTGAAACTAAGAGTTGCTTTATTCTTTATGCCACAGAACGACAAACGGGCGAGGGTTGCTTACTACAACAGCCGCACCTTAGCAAGCGGAAGTGTCACATGCGCAGAAAACTCAAAATATCGGTGTTGCGCAATGGATACAAAACATGAGTGAATTATTGTTATTATGTATGCTCCGGTGTAGTACTGGCTTTAAATCTTACCCATAAAAGATACTTTTCCACTGGGTGGCATTAGTTCTAGTACAATGAGTTGAAAGACGGCCAGTGATAGTAGCACAGTGATCTCCAGGCTGACTTTCTCACCAGACGCTGGCGGAAGTAGGAATCCCAAGATGGCCACCGAGGAGATTAGAAAACATGGAAATAATAAATTCAGTGCGTAAAATAGGGGACGTCTCTGAAAGAATAAAAAATAAATACATGTACAGTAACAGTATCCATTAATATTTCAGTGACAAGATGCGCGCGTTCCATAATAAGCGACCTGTCCCATGATAAATAAATGAATGCTATATTATGAAATTATGCTATATTCGTAGGCTTATTTATTTAAACTTGCAGACAAGTCCTTTGCATTTCCTAGAGTTCATTGTGAAATCACGACAATAACACTTGTTCAAAATTTTATAGTTGAGTTTCGTTTACATCAAAAGAACGAGCTACTCTTTAAAGGTGCTGCCTCACAGATTGGACTAACTCTCGATGTCGCCCACTGCGTATTATTTCTTGAAAATAAAGCGGCAAGTTTCCTTCCAACATGCTTTGTGAATTATGTAATTCACTCGTGACTGAACTGTAACCTCAACAAACAACTGCGTAAACATCAGTGATGTATTTGGTTCGGTTAACGATTCGTTTTCATCAAATGCGAACAGCTTTTAGGCTATTTAAGTAATAGTGGTGTTAATTCTATAGGGTATTAATACCCTATAGAATTTTTGATGTAAAAATACTAGATAACTACAAAATGCCGAAGTTTCTCAAGTTATTTTAGATGTCAGTGTGTTTGTTTATGGGATATATACAGGCAACTATACCAAAATAACGCAAATATTTGACAATTTTATTTTTGCAATATACCAATATGTGGGGCAGTCCCTTTAATAATAAAGTCATCAAGAGGGGGCAATATAATATTTTGATTTGACACTAAAATATATAAACGTTTTGGACGAAATCAGAAATAATAATGGTAAAACTGTCATTTAAGTGGCCACCTATGAAACACAGTATGTGTGCGAATTCTAGACGTTTCAGAAACAGTTCATATTTCCCCCTGTCATAATTGGGCATGTAACCATGTTACATGTACACAAGTATATAAGTAGTCACAGGTATCTGTGTGTTGTTGATAAGTTGTTTACCTGACAGAATAAGTTATTAATAGCTATCACGTGACGGGTCAGTAAGATAACAGATTTGGAGATTTGCTAGAAACTTGATATTCTGTAGGTCACGTGCTTGCTGGAACAGGTATCATTGGTTCCGGCACGAACGAACATTTTGAGAGATTGTCCGAAGTCTTAGATTCTAGAGGGTGGAAGTTAGGTGTCCAGTGAGTATGGACGTTATCATAATGACTAATAACTGGATAATATTTTGTGATAATATCGTGTGAACACTATATGTTTGATTACTGAAACGAGTGTAAAAACGTTATGGAAATAAATATATAAACTGGAAGTGTAGTTGATTATCACATCTATGGATGCTATTATGTATTTGTATAATTTACATATAAATATATAGTAACATTCCGACAACCATCTTTGATCCCGGGAGCGATTCGCTCAATTTATTATGAACATACATATAACAGAAACAGTAACACTGCCGTTACAGGGATGGAGCGAACAGCAAAACACGAAGCTATACCAAGCAAAAGTTTAAGGTTACAGGCACCTATGAAACACAGTATGTGTGCGAATTCTAGACGTTTCAGAAACAGTTCATATTTTCCCCTGTCATAAGTGGGCACCTATGAAACACAGTATATGTGCGTATACAAGACGTTTCAGAAACAGTTCATATTTCCCCTGTCATAAGTGGGCACCTATGAAACACAGTATATGTGCGTATACAAGACGTTTCTCAGATACAGTTCATATTTCCCCATCTCTTGCTGTCAATTCTGTTTGAAAACAGTTTGTATAATTATTCTAATACCTTTGTGTATAATTACCTAGATCCAACAACTAGGAGTTAATTGAAATATATTGATTATGAACAGGTATTAATAAACAATGTGCACAATAGAGTGTTAATAATAGTTACATAAACCCGATCCAGAAAAATAAATATTTACCTAATCATTTCGACAAATTGGTTACGTAATCACTGGCAATTGATCAGAGACTGTTTCTAAATATTGAATATTAAGTATAAGCAAATACAGGAAAGTGTTAAGCAATAAATTGTAATATTCAATTCAAACACAAATGAGCACCAGATTCAATCATTCTATTTATGTTTGTTTTAGTTTAGTTTGTGATTATTATTGAACCCATTGTCTAAAACTCCGACGAGATTTTAACAAAAGCCGATTTGAACAAAGGCTTAATATGAACAAATGCACTGCATCCAGCGGGGATTTCCCATCAGGTTTTTGGATAATCTGTTCGAGGAAAAAAATGACTAAGGAATTTGTAAATGCTCCACAGAGACTATAGATCTAGCCTCTGGCTGCCAAGCAACACCACATAGGAGACCAGGCGAACAAATACTTAGAAAAAAGTGTTTTCCGATCTAGGAGACGGGTTGCACAGATATGCCCTATAAATAGTTATAGTTTTACACTCGTCTTTTATTTGTTATTTATAATTCAATTCAACATATTCACAAGTTGGCGCGCTATGCCGTGCGACGACGTCGCGTTAACGTGCGATGACGTCGCGTTAAATTATGTGACGTCATTTCCGACGTCGCCGTATTGTTTTTTTACGTCGGATTGAATAAGATATGTATTTTTTTTCAATATTTTTCATGGTTTGATTCCGGCTTATAATTATATGCCGAAACGTTATTAAAAGAGTGGAACTGTATTTATATTTCATATTGGAAAAAAATAAATTAAACAAGATTGGTTCTCAAATCTTGAGCAACAACTTGCCTCTACCGGAAGTGGGACGTGAAATTCAGTCTACCGAATCATTATTCTGCATCCGGTCTGTCAAAATAAAATAGACCATAGCCAATGCAACTACAACAACAACAATCACGGGTATTTCGCATGTAATCGTTAGTGGGAATTTAAAATCCCCTATTACGAGGTAGATCGAATGCATTTGGGTTATACGCATGTCCTGTGTGTACTTCAGCCGTACTTTTGTATGTACTAGATTATTCACCTTTGTATGACTGAAAATGGGGTTTTCAACTTGACAGCAGAAACTTGGACCGTTTTAGCGGTTTTGTTCATTTTCTGGTTCAGTCGTGTGTTGAACATGGTGCCGTGTAATTGTGATATGATATATTTTAATGTTTTCTGTGTTTGGCGGTTCAAGTTGAATGCTGCCTTCCCTGTCCGATTTTCTATTATCTTTTCTTTCATTACAGCCTGGGTTTTAATGTGTTCACTTATCGTTTTTATTGTGTCCAAGTTTTTAAGAGTGACGGTTTAGTTCCATTTATTCTAAATTTTGTGTGTACGTTTTTCATGAATAGACTATACCGGTAAATTTTATTGCATACAATTTAAAAATCATTGTTAATCTCGGTTTATTGTCGTTTCTCAACAAATTTTCAGTTACATACGGACATCTAATCAGTTTTCCTAGACTGTATTCTAACCAGTACTAACCTATTGTTTCGCAAGGAACCAGCAACTTCTCTACATGTGGAGGAAAATCAACATTAGTGTCAAATTATTTTATGGAAGGGTATGCCCTGGCACGACCGGGAATCGTGACCAGGGCTGGTATTCAATATTGATCTTATTTAATTGGAGAATAAGGATAGCCAATCACATCGCCTGTTACTGACCAAGAGTTTAATACGGTGTGATCTGATTGGTTGTCCTTATCCTTAAGTCAAGTAAGATCTTTCTTGACCTAATGCACCCGTCAATATAATGCCCGCCTGGGGGCGGGTGAGGAAACAGGGGAAATTAGATAGACAAATTTTCCCAACAGGCGGGAATTATATGACCTTATCGACTCCAAGTCCCGGGGAATAGACTTTTGTCCGGAAATTTCGACACCGCGAAAGACGGCAGTGATACTTTTATTCGTGTTTTTGTTAAAATACCCGGATGAAAAACTATGCCCCATGGTGGGGATTTAGACAGTAAGCATTGTCTCCTTGGTGGGGATTTAGACATATGAAAATGTCTAATTCCCCTGGGTCGCCCCGGGCGGGCAACATATTGACTGGTGCGAAAGAATGAATATAAACAATCGGATCACACCATATTAAACTCTTGGTCAGTAACAGGCGATATGATTGGCTTTCCTTATTCTCCAATGGAATAAGATCAATATTGAATACAACCCCAGATCATTATGTTACATATCCCATTCTTGAACCACTAGACCATGGTCGCGGCTCTGTCATGTTCCAGTAAAAAAATTTGTTTCAAGAGCGACTTCAATAACAACATTACCTGTAATAGAAGCTGTAGTGTAAGTGTTGTATATGGTATATGGTCGTACAACGTCACCACTCTAGTCACTGGTATTGCAAACATGTGCCATTCGGAATTCAAAATATATGACGTCATATCCGTCGTCACAGATTTATTGAATATATCCAGTTGTAATCCACTATAAGCCCAGGAACCGAACGTTAGATTGCAAGCTTGATAATCGAAGGGAAAGTGGGTAACATCTACGCTACAAACACTCCTGAAATATGCCAACGACCATTGAAAGTAATGTGACGTTTAATTAAAAAAGAACGCAAATTGAAAGATAACGTTCGCCACGTCATGGCAGTCATAAAAGATGCAAACGTCATACAAGATGTACCATTGACTGATTCGAAATCTTGTTTCCATCGGTACCAAATATTATAAGGATATATGAAATGTTTAAAAGTGCCCTTCGACCTTATTATGTCAATACTAATACCATTGTGATCATACAAGATGCATTCGATTCTAGCAAAAAATAAAAAAACGTCATGTCCGGTGAGATTACTTTAGTATGCTTATAAAAACAATGGGCACAGCATTGTAGAATTCATATGTGACCAGTTACTATCTAGTGAGCGAAAGAAGAGAAATCTGCTCCCTAGAATTTGCTTGAAGGGTACTAAGAGAAACATGGTTAAAAATTGAAACATGATAAAGCGGCAATTAATTCCGTTGTCTAGTTTGAACCATGGAGTCCACGAAACGTCACCCATAGCAAAGAAATATATGGGTACGATACTAGTAAAACTTACTCATCAAATAGTCTGTAAGTGTTTGTCAAAGCATTATTTATACAAGGGTTATATTTTATGTTAGATTTTTTTTGTGCACGATTGGTTAGGTTGAGTGCTGTCTTCCCTGCCTGACTTAATATTATATTTTTACCTATCTAAAACTTACAAGATATAGATGTAGTTTTTGAATATTTTTGAATATTTTTCATAATTTGAAAAAAGGCTTTTATGCCGAAACGTAATAAAAAGAGTGAATTTTACTGTGTTTTAAAACTTACATATTAAGTAATACATGAAGTTACCGTATAAGAGACGGAAAGTTGAACTTGATTCGCCCAGTATTCTCTACAGCCAGATTGTAGTCATCCAAACCAGCCAACTTGTTCGCTGCACTACTAAAAGTACAGTCAAATATTTTAAGAAACATTATAACACTCAGTAGAAACATCAGAACTCAATGAAGCACAAAAACAAAACCGTAACAATATGGCGGCGTAAAATGACAGAAACTAGAAAACTTGCAACTTCGATGCCGAAAATTCTGAATCGAATTTTCGTTATGTCGAAGTCATTTCCACAGTCCCGTGAAATTCAAGATAACGAGAGTTGACTGTAGTTAAAAAGAAGAGTGACAACAAAATATTAATGACGACTCGACACTTTGATAGTCGGTCACGTCAGACAGTGAAACACAGTGTAGCAATACCACGTGACTTTTGGTTAGTTATAAGAAGAAATTTGTAAACATTGGAAAATAAAATAGCCATAAGTATCTTAATTCTTCATCTATTTCTATGAAATATACACCACGCTTAAGGGAAAGTTATGTGTTTTCATTGAAATATAAGATCTTTTCAGCAGCGTTACTGTTTTTTTCCATTACCATGTGAAACCTAAACGTTCCAGGTTTCACGGGGTAATGGACTAAACGGCACAGCCGCTGAAAAAGATTTTATATTTCATGGAAAGCAAATAATTTTCCCCTAAAAATTTCTAAAGTAATAATTATCAACATATTGTTCTTCCACAAGTAAATAACAACTTCTCCACATGTGGAAACCAATACGTGCCTTACTGCTACACATGTGCAAACTAATACGTGTCATTATGCTCCACATGTGGAAACCAATACGTGCCATACTGCTCCACATGTGGAAACCAATACGTGCCATACTGCTCCACATGTGGAAACCAATACATGCCATACTGCTCCACATGTGGAAATCAATACGTGCCATACTGCTCCACATGTGGAAACCAATACGTGCCATACTGCTCCACATGTGGAAACCAATACATGACATACTGCTCCACATGTGGAAACCAATACGTGCCATACTGCTCCACATGTGGAAACCAATACATGCCATACTGCTCCACATGTGGAAACCAATACGTACCATACTGCTCCACATGTGGAAACCAATACGTACCATACTGTAACACCAAGACAGCATCGTACTAGGTGTGGTACTTGTAGTTTGTTTGCATTCTACTCTTTATTTAAAAATACCAGTTTTGAACCAGTTGGTCATAATAGGCTATAATGAAATACGAAACTGGAAATTAATTGGATAAAACAAAGGTATCAGAGAAATCTATAAACATACTTATCATAAAGGGTCAAGTCCGGCACCCATACTGTATTATGAGGTAGTACCATTAGGTTTACACCTCCGTATTTAGATGTATCCCATGTCAGTCGACAATCGTCCCATTCCTAAAATCAAACAGAAATGGGGGATGTTTAAAGCCACATTATGCCTTAAACGACCATTTTCAAAAAGCAATAACTTGGTAACCTATTTGAAGAGTCATGGGTTTTGAGCACTTGAATTGAGTCCCAAAGGTGAAAAACACCATAAGATGAAAGAAAATGAAATACAACCTCCATTTGGTTAGTTTACAAAATAATGAATCGTAAACAAAAAATGCACAATTTAGAATATAAGGGAAGCAACTCTTGCAACATTTTGCCATCCATACATTTTACTTAAATGTGATTTTGGCATACTATTTATATAAACATTTAACATTCTGTCGTCTATTATTGGTCATTTGTGAAAAATATACAAATTCATTGTAATGAGTTGATTTACTGGAAGATCGGAAAAAAGGTATTGGGAGAGATAATGTGGTTTTAAGTTCTCCACCTGATAAACTTTGCATTTCAGTATTGTTTTACAATATTTGCCTGATCGAAAAGAAGGATGAGTTATCAGCGGAGTTGAGAAAGCAATGCGTGCTGACAGGTGGTGATCGTGATGTGGGTATATAATATGTGGGGTTATCATTCTACGTCCAGTGACGTGCCTGGATCCACAGGAACTTACACAATTAAAAAAAATGAGAGAAAAATTCACAACTGTAGAGTCTGTATTAAATTAAATGTCTTTATTATTTGCTTTCAATGGATTACGGAGATTTTTCAGTGAAAATAACAGTGAAATTACCACTTTGTTATTTTCACTGTTTTAGAAGCTGGTTCCAGTATCGTTCAGAAAAAGAAACGTAACGTTAACGGTGCCGGGCTTTAAAATGTACGTTACGTCATCATGACGTCACAATTGTCACGTCGTAACGTTCCAATTTCGACGTGATTTTTCCAATTAAGCCAATTACGGTACACTTTTTAGAGAAATTTAAGCATATAATAAACAGAAAATTTGTTGATTTTTGGTGAAAGATCAATTTTATTTCACTCGTGATCACATAAAATTATATTTTCCCTCGTGGCTACGCCACTCGTGAAAATATTGATTTTCTGTGATCACTCGATGACATAAAATACGATCTTACACCAAAATCAACAAATATCCTCTATATATTTTAATACAGGCTCTACAGTAGTGAACTTCTATATTTTTTTATTCATTTTTTTTTAAATTATGCAGGTTCCTGTGTAAGATCTACCTACCCCCGATATCAACACGTCATGTTACTACCTGCTTACAATGAGAGCCAAGTAAGAGATACGAAAACACAACCTTATGACCATTAGTGATATAAAGATTGAACTCAAACATTCGAAGCAGACATTCTACCGTCGAGTGCGGTGAAGATAATTTAAAATATACTAGAAGACATGGGTAAAATGAGAAGTGACCGATGTGTTCTGTTTGAAAAAGTGAAAAACAATTCAAAATGTTTTTTTTTATTTGATTTTAAATAATGCAAGTTCCTGTGGTTTGACCCTAAGCGTGAAGCAAACACAGACTGCTATGGTGGCGGGCAACGAACTGACAACTTCAGTAAAGCAATACCAATTTAACCGCAATTATGGAGAACGTGTCCATTGTTACGAAAGATACAATTCTGGCTAATACAGGGATCGAACCATGTTCTGCTGGGTGACTATCACTAGCTAGAGGTAAAATGACTTTAGTCTCACCATACGAATCCATATAATAGAGTGAAGAATTTGTCGTGGCTCGTCCTGAAATAGATTGTACAAAGCATGAAAAAACATCGGTCATATTGTTTAACTCTATAAGGCAGTGAGGTGCTAAAACTTTGCTATTTTAAATTAATGATATTGCACAACCATATTTTGACAAAGGTTCAAGGGTGGTATTCAATATTGATCTTAATTGACTTAAGGATAAGGACAACAAATCAGATCACACCATATTGAATTCTTGTTCAGTAACAGGCGATATGATTGGCTATCCTTATTCTTCAATTAAATAGGATCTGTATTGAATACGACCCCTTGGTCAAGTAATTAAACGACCACAGTGGTTAATTCCCTTCAACGGTAGCTACTAGTTAACCACTGTCTTCAAGATATACCACGTGACGAATAAAAGCTCACATGAAATTTCAAGATGGAGAAGAATTCTCTAAGACAAGTCCCTACGCCTTGCTTAATTCACAAAATAATCGTTATATTTACAGAAGCAGTCAAAAACGAAGGCTGGTAACACAAAACATCGGTCAGTTGGATGATTTCCAATGAGAATAGGTTGCGACGAAGCAAATTCTAAAACTAAGTGATCAATAACTTTTTTCTAAAAACCGATGTATTACTTATGAGGATAACCACGCAAGGAACTAGATCACTGATTGAATAATCTTTTCTCCGATACTAAAGCAACTAAGCAAATGTATCATGTGTACATTTGGCGTAATATTAATATTATAAACAATCATGAATAATAAAATGAACATCAAAGTATGCACAATGCACAAAACAATTATGATAACAAAATTTGGTTTAAAAATGTCTTGATTGCAGTGTAATCTGAAAGGGGATAAGGGGAGGTAACTTCTGCGAGTAATTTGGATGTCGTCACGTTAAGTTATCTTAAAGGGACTGCCTCACATATTGGTGTATTGCAAAAATAAAATTGTCAAATATTCGCGTAGTTTTGGTATAGTTGCCTGTATATCCCATAAACAACCACACTGACATCTAAAATAACTTTTATGTTAAAAATTCTATAGGGTATTAATACCCTATAGAATTAACACTACTATTACTTAAATTGTCTGAAATTTGTTCGCATTTGATGAAAACGAATAGACAAACGAACCAAATACCTCACTGATGTTTACGCTGTAGTTTGTTGATGTTACAGTTCAATCATGTGTGTATTACATAATTACAAACTCAGTGGGCGATATCGAGAGTGGTTAAAATTGCTTATCTGCTCAAAATCTTTCATAAAGCAACTGTCAGTGGCTTTCTATTACATCAATACTTGGTTAGGTTGGAAACTCACGATATAAATTTGTTTTGGCCCAATCTGTGAGGCAGCACCTTTAAGGTCAGTCAGTGTGCAGACATTAAACAATAAACATGTAGGTACACAACAAGTCGCAGATTGTACCTATCGATTGAAAGTGTCGTCAAAGTCTCAGTTTACATCTGATATCGCACAGAACTATAATAAATAGCAATTAAATCATACATCAAAAAGACATACTTGATTAATATGAGACATGTGTTTCAAATGTTTACTAAAGGCATCGACAGATGTACTGATTGAACAAAGCAATGACGTAACGCCTTTATGATATTAATTTATCAAATTACGATTGTCATAACTGATATAGATAGGATTAACTAACGTTCACAAGATTATATTTCATCAAATATATCTTTGGAAACGTGAGCCATTATGCACACGAACAGATCTGCATGCACACAATCAATCAGAAACAAGCAATTACATCGGTCAAGACCGATCGCGTGAGTTTGCTTTGTCGTAGATCAAACTATTTGTAACTGCAGACAGACTGAAATGTTTGGGGACCCCCGACATGCATATTAAAATCCAGCATGCATACAATTTAAGGGTTGCCGGCAAATGCTTACGCTCGCTGGCAGACATAAAGGTTTGCTTATAAAGGGTTCACAGTTCCAGATATAAGGCACATTCCATATTCTCGTCAAACATATGATAAAAAGTCGGACAGGGAAGGCAGCACTCAACTTACCCAGCCGAGCACAGAAAACATTAAAGTAAGACCCTCCAAAAACACAGCATACCTACCAGGTCTATAAGTTGCCTTAACGCAAAATCTATGGTTACGAAAGTGATGTCATTATTTTTACACAGTGGTCTTGTTGCGGGTTGGTAACCATCAAATATATCAGCGTATAATTTGTCGAGCAGATGGCATTGGACACCTAGAAAAAAGGAACGACAATACATACAGAATATATATCAGAACCCGTCATTTGTTTGGTTGGCTCTCAGTGCTAAAAAAATTGAACAATGACAAGATTGTATAAGATTAGATTCTGGAATAGTTTTTGACTAAGGAAATATCCAGACAATCCCATTGCGAGGAAGACTTCTCTGCCACCTACAACAACGCGTGTGCAATGTCTATACCAAAGGTCATATTCGCTATAGTCCGACAGGGACTTCAACCTTATCGCTGGCTTACAATGAGAAGGTCGTTAGTGGTACGTAGGATCTTATAACACTCATACATATGTGAACTTTGCATCAAAAGGCGTTTCTTATAAGCCTAATGTGACGAAAATCGGGACAGATCATGTTGACCAAACTGAACTCTTTTCTATAAGTAAAGAGTAGTTTTCTAGACAGTTTTTACTGTTTTCTCAAAACAGCGTTTTAAAACAGTACTTACGACCTTCTCATTCTAAGCCAGCGTTATGCCCTCATTATGCATTTAGTTGCATATAAAGCCACCGTGACTGCTATCGTGCGTCGCTTTATATCTGTATTACTTTTGTATATCCATATATGTGTTTATTTTTAATCAAATGCATCTCTTTGGCTTTTTGAAAATATCAAAGCACTGCTACATGTGTACAACAAGCACCATGTATAGTTTGAACAGGAGTGGATGCTTGGTGTGAAGTTCGACCGTATAGAACGAGTTGGGGAAGTCTTAAAATATAAAACATTTAAATTTGAGCGTAACTTTCTGATATTCGTATTATATGAGTGCTTTGATAAAACAGTACCTATATGCCTAGCTACTTGACTAAAAGAACATACAGTTCTAATCACAGAATAAAGCAATTAACAGACAATCAAGACGTTATCTATCACGTAATCAGAGCTAGTTCAGAGCACGTACTGGGTGCATTAACTCAGAGTGTCATGTTTACCATTTAAAGCGTCTCAATTGTTCTACAAACATTATTGTGATTATCGAAACAAAATATAAATTGTCAGAGTAAACACGACAATTTTAATACCGTAGGGTGCGGCTGGTGATGAGGTATCTCATGCTTGATAAGTGCCCATTGTTCAATAAGAGTTAGGCCAGAGATTTTTTGTTACTCAGACTCTTGTGAGCAAAAAGTCCACAGGTGGCTTGAAAAAAAATGAAAACTCCAAAATATAGCTATCACCGTGACACAGTATGTATGGACTAGTCAATGACAATTCAATTTATAGCAATCCACAACAGTGTAAGTTTTCAAGAAAACTGTAAACTTACCTTAGACTTAAATATAATTCACAGGCAACTGTACCATTGATTAAGAATTTTAATAATATATAAAAAAAGTTTTGCTTAAAAGTGTTTTGAACGATGCGGTTATTTACACATAATAATACACATTATCTCTCCCAAAACTTCTAGATCATCGAGTAAATATACTAAATACAAAGAATTAGGATGTTTTTCGCAAATGACCTATAATTGACGACAGAATGTCCGCTATATCTGTTGAAATAGTATGCCAAATATCCCATTTAGTAAAATGTTTGGATGACAAAATACTAATTTTGCAAGAGTTGCTCCCCTTAGACTTTAAATTATGCATTTATTGTTTACATTTCGCTATTATTTTCCTTATGGTATTTTCCTACTTTGGGACTCAACTAAAGTGCTCAAATTGCATCATTTTGCAGACAGGTTGCCAAATAAATGCTTTTTGAAAATATCCATTTAAGGCATAATGGGACTCTAAGGTATTAGTAAACCACATTAAACTGATAGGAGTCTCGGTTTAATCTGGTCATATAATACAGAAGGGAATGAGAACAAAATAAAACAAGACTGCGTTCAATAAACGCTTATGCCCCCTGTGGAAGCCTTGTCCATAAATAAGTCTAAGTCCAAAATTAGGTCAAGGTGAAGGTCAAAATGGGGTCAGGTGATACAGGCGTGTGGAGAGTGTTCATATACAACATCCATGCAAGTATGAAAGCTTTGTAGCCAGCCATATTAATGCTAGAAGAAACGGTCAATTTGGGTTGGTTAACGGACGAACGAACGGACGGACGGACGAACGGACAGGTGAATCACTATATGCCTCCCGATCTATCGATACGGGGGCATAAAAATAAACAAGCACTTATGCCAGCTTATTATTAATAAAATAATAAAATTGTAAAAAGGTACACACGTTACCATCTAAAAGGTTGACATACATCTATTCAATTTTAGTTGTACAGTTTGTTTGTTCTTTTTAAAAAAGGACGAACATGGACAGGAAAGTCTGAATAACAAATCAAACACCTCTGGCCTTATTGTGTTTGATTACTCCTGAAAACAAGCACTAGACTTCTCCACTTAATGGTGTTCGATTGTCACATGCTTAATTCCTCTCATACATATATAGCCATCATCTGTTGTTTGCTCAACACTGAGGCTTCAAGTGATTTACTGTCGGTAATCCATTGTTCGCATTGTTTCCTCACATTCCGTACCATTATATATCTCGTTTATATGTAGAGTTATTACTTTATTAGCAATACAAAACATGACGTAATATAAATGTCGTTGTTGAATTGGTTGTATAATGTGTCGATTATTTATTTGTGTTGGTAACACCCGGAACAGAAGTCATACATCATTTCTTTATTTTCTAACATGGACTGAATCAATGCCTAGACAAATAGGCATCAGAATTCATTTATTGTTAAAACATGGATGTGCGTGAAGTTAGCAGCCAGTTGCCAGTTGCCAGTAGCCGATTCAAAGTTTTGAATCGGGAATTGGCAAATGGCAGCTAACTTCACAACCTAGCTGACAATTCGAATTTTTCTACCGAATCGGCAACTGCAAACTGGCAACCAGCAGCCAATTCAAATATTAATATATGATCGAATTGGCAACTGCGAACTGGAAGCCAGTTGCCAATTCGATGTTCCTAGTGGACACGAATTGGCAACTGGCAACTAACTGGCAGCTAGCAGCTAGCAGCCGATTCAAATTTTTCTCAAACAATATTTTAACTCAGAAAAATCGAATAGGCAACTGGCAACTGGCAGCCAGCAGCTGATTCAATTTTTTCTCAGAAAAACCGAATTAGCCACTAGCAACTGGCAGCCAGCAGCCGATTCAAATTTTTCTCAGAAAATTCGAATTGGCAACTGGCAGCCAGCAGCCGATTCAAATTTTCTCAAAAAAATAGTTTAACTCAGAAAAATCGAATTGGTAACTGGCAACTGGCAGCCAGCAGCCGATTCAAATTTTTCTCAAAAAAATATTTTAACTCAGAAAAATCGAATTGGCAACTGGCAACTGGCAGCCAGCAGCCGATTCAAATTTTTCTCAAAAAATATTTTTACTCAGAAAAATCGAATTGGCAACTGGCAACTGGCAAATGGCAGCCAGCAGCCGATTAAAATTTTTCTCAAAAACATATTTTAACTCAGAAAAATCGAATTGGCAACTGGCAGCCAGCAGCCGATTCAATTTTTTATAAAAAAATCGAATTGGCAACTGGCAGCTTGCAGCCGATTCAAATTTTTATAAAAAAATCGAATTGGCAACTGGCAACTGGCAGCCAGCAGCCGATTCAAATTTTTATAAAAAAATCGAATTGGCAACTGGCATCTGGCAGCTTGCAGCCGATTCAAATTTTTATAAAAAAATCGAATTGGCAACTGGCAACTGGCAGCCAGCAGCCGATTCAAATTTTTTCAAAAACATATTTTAACTCAGTAAGATCGAATTGGCAACTGGCAACTGGCAGCCAACAGCCGATTCAATTTTTTTCAAAAAAATAGTTTTACTCAGAAAACCGAATTGGCAACTGGCAACTGTCAGCCAGCAGCCGATTCAATTTTTTCTCAAAAAATATTTTAACTCAGAAAAATCGAATTGGCAATTGCGAACCGGCAGCCAGCAGCCAATTCGAATTTCATGATAATTTGCTAACAGTAATCCGTTGGTTGACGGTATGATACGTTACGACATTCTTCTTCATCGCACGATATAGGTTGGACCTACTGTAAAAAAGGTTAAGTTTTTGTATACATGTATTATAGTGTCACCATTGAAAGGGCCAGCCAATTTGACTGATAAGACACCTATATTTCGTGCGCACAGTACCTCCCGAACCCCTTCTCGTATTGCCGGGTGCCTGGCAGAGATGGGCCTACGGTAACCATTCTTTAACTATTTGGCGGCTCACAACCGACCGCATTAATTCAAACCCAGCTTCGTCGGGATTCGAACCTTCGATCTCCCGCTTCCACGACGGGCGCCCTAACCACTTACATAGGTACCAACTGTCTTATTTATGTGTGTTTATTAAAATATTCATGTTGTACGGATTAAACCCTTGACTTCTGTGCATTTTTGCGCACAATTATATTTGTTCTAAAACCGATAAAACCTATGTTTTGCAAGTAGCGCTCGTGCGAAATTGAAAATTGGAACGTTTGTATTGACAAATCGCAAGTTATATATAACCCTCTTAAAACTCATCAAATAAAAGCATACAAAGTAAGTTCCCACATATAATATTTGCATGAAAGCAGTCGATCGGAAGAAACTGGAATTCTTCGAATGTGATTGTGTCGTACTGCTGTCGCCAGGCAATTCCGTTGCCACTATTCTACAATGACAAGGCTAAAAGAGCGATATAATGGCACTGGGACGATAAGGGATCGCCCTCACAAAGGGAGACCCCGAATATAACTCGTAGACAAGGCGGAACTATGCGCATGCACACTCGCAGGAATCGGTTCCGGTCAGCCACAACCACAGCTAGGATGATGATACGAGTACAATGTCGAGTTAATTGACAAATTATTAGAAAAATATAACACTGTTTTCTAAATATCGTATTTTAATTTTGATTCATGTTTTGTTTCACTCTTCATTGCAGACGATAACGATACATTTCACAGTCGTTTCATGTTTAGCCGATAAATGTCGCAACTCATACATATTTTTACCAGCAGTATCACAAACAATGAATAAACGCATATTTTTATTTGTACGTGGCACTAGTTGCATGTGTAGTAGTTGAGTCGGTTTTAGGCAAAACTGTGCGCCTGTCCCTAATCGAATTCATAAACGTGCGTGTCTTGGCGGTCGGATCCGCGCACACGCACCTCTACCGTGGAACGTTGTTGTATCTCACCGGACCCTCATTCAAGAGTAGAACATGATCCCATCAATGAACCGACTAGTGCATTCGTGTTAAGGGTTCAACAACAGGCATTAAATGTGACAAATGTGTGAACTAAGAAATTTATTATATCATGTGTATAGGTTGTTCGGTTTTATTTTGTTTACTTATTCCTTGCCAAGAACAGAACACGAATACTAGCAGTACTTTGATTTGTTTCCACCACAAACGGATAATGCATATGCTTTCCGGTTTTTTTTGGACTTTTTCATTGATTTGTATTATATAATTATGTCTTTGCCACTGCGTTTTATCACGATATTGGTACGGTAGAGCCACGTACCTTCCCCGGTATTGCCCCGGTTATATCCCCGGATTTTGATATCGCTTCCGGTACCTCCTGGTTGTATTAAAAAATTCAAAACAACCGAGGCTGTCAGCCGGTTCATCACGGTCTATCACGGATCGTCCCGGTTGATCCCAGTTGTAACAGTCACGGTGCTGCTGCGGTTGTCTACCCGGTTAGACACGGTCCCCTAGGATTAAAAACAGGGACTCGCCGGGGATGCCAAAACCAGGACTGTGAGAATGGGACCTAAGCGGTCCATCACTGTTTATCACGGATCACCCCGGTTGATACGGATGTTCACGACGACACAAGGCTTGTCGCCCCGGTAAGAAACGGTATCCCTGAATTTGCCAAACTGGGACGAGAAGAACGGGATTTAAAGTGACTTTCGAACTTATCTGGAATTTTCGTAATGTCGTAGTAATTTTCACGGTACCGAAATGTTCAAGAATCGTCTGTACTTGTAAGTATATAGTCTCATGGTGGCTACCCCGACACTTTTAGTACATGTATAAAACATTTGAGCTTCAAAATAATCAAATACAAAAATATGTCATGCATTATCTAAGAAAGATCTGACAATCATAAATGGATAACATAAAAATGACTCAATTTCATCCTTTTTGGCATTTACAATTGTTGGATATTTTAAGTGAATGTGGCGTGAAGTACATACAAGGGAACATTTGATCAATACAGTTAACGGCTTCTTAACGCTTACGACGGTCCAAAATTTCCCGCAGTATTTTGTTCTTAAAATAGTAATGTTTTTCCAATGTCATTCTTGGTATTTTATCAAAATACCAATATTAAATTTTTAATTAAATGTCATCCAATGGTTTTTCAATGTCAAACGATTGAAATGCAGACGTATTTGAGATTCGACCAATTTTAACGATTGTGGGGTGAACTGAACAGAAGGGACTTCTAGTCGAAAGTTTTATTCCGCATAAATCGGCTTCTTTTCGCTTACGTCAAGGCTTTAAAATTTTCCGCTGCATTTTTTTTTCTTAAAAAGTAATGTTTCTTCGCATGTCGGTCTAGATATTTTAAATACTAATTTCAAACTTCAATTAAATGACGTCCCATAGTTTTTTAATGTCAAAGTACACATTTTTGAGATTCGACCATTTTAGCAATTGTGGGGTGAACAGAACACAAGAAAACTTCTGGTCGAACGAGATACCCTGCGTAAATCCGCTTCTTTTCGTTTACCACAAGGCTTCACATTTGCCGCTGCTTTTTTTATCTAAAAGTAATGTTTATTCGCATGTCAATTTTGATGTTTAATTAAAATACCAATATTAAATTTCAATTAAAAACATCCCTAAGTTTTTTAATGTCAAATGATTGATATGCACACATTGTTTGGATTCGACCATTTAAGTGATTCACGGTGGGGTGAATTTAACACAAGGGAACTTCTGACCTGCGTAAATCGGCTTCTTTTCGCTTATGACAAGGCTTCAAACTTTTCTGCTGCTTTTTTTCTTAAAACGTAATGTTTCTTCCCATGTGGTCGGTCTAGATATTTTAAATACTAATAACGTCTTCCCATAGTTTTTGAATGTCAAATGATTGACATGCGCACAATTTTGAGATTCGACCATTTTAACAATTGTGGGGTGAACAGAACACAAGGGAACTTCTGATCGAACGAGATACCCTGCGTAAATCCGCTTCTTTTCGTTTACCACAAGGCTTCACATTTGCCGCTGCTTTTTTCCCTATAAGTAATGATTCTTCGCATGTCAATCTTGATGTTTGTAATACCAATTTCAAATTTCATTAAATCACATCCGGTAGTATTTTAATGTGTAATGTTGACATGAACATATTTTTGAGATTTGACCATTTTAGCTATTGCTAAATGAGCACAGGGGAGCATCTAATCGAAACAGTAACCCTGCGTATTTCGGCTTGTTTTCACTAAATTCAAGGCTCAAAAACTGTTCGCATAAAATCTGCATAAATTTATTTACGATTATAAAAAAGTTTTCCTTAAAAGTGTTTTGAACGATGCGGTTATCTACACATAATAATACACATTATCTCTCCCAAAACTTCTAGATATCGAGTAAATAGACAAAATACAAATAATTAGGATGTTTTTCGCAAATGACCTATAATTGACGACAGAATGTCCGCTATATCTGTTGAAATAGTATGCCAAATATCCCATTTAGTAAAATGTTTGGATGACAAAATACTAATTTTGCAAGAGTTGCTCCCCTTAGACTTTAAATTATGCATTTATTGTTTACATTTCGCTATTTTTTTCCTTATGGTATTTTCCTACTTTGGGACTCGACTAAAGTGCTCAAATTGCATCATTTTGCAGACAGGTTGCCAAATAAATGCTTTTTGAAAATAGCCATTTAAGGCATAATGGGACTCTAAGGTATTAGTAAACCACATTAAACTGATAGGAGTCTCGGTTTAATCTGGTCATATAATACAGAAGAGAATGAGAACAAAATAAAACAAGACTGCGTTCAATAAACGCTTATGCCCCCTGTGGAAGCCTTGTCCATAAATAAGTCTAAGTCCAAAATTAGGTCAAGGTGAAGGTCAAAATGGGATCAGGTGATACAGGCGTGTGGAGGGTGTTCATATACAACATCCATGCAAGTATGAAAGCTTTGTAGCCAGCCATATTAATGCTAGAAGAAACGGTCAATTTGGGCTGGTTAACGGACGAACGGACGGACGGACGGACGAACGGACAGGTGAATCACTATATGCCTCCCGATCTATCGATACGGGGGCATAAAAATAAACAAGCACTTATGCCAGCTTTTTATTAATAAAATAATAAAATTGTAAAAAGGTACACACGTTACCATCTAAAAGGTTGACATACATCTATTCAAATTTAGTTGTACAATTTTTGGTTCTTTTTAAAAAAGGACAAACATGGACAGGAAAGTCTGAATAACGAATAATCAAACAACTCAGGCCTTATTGTGTTTGATTACTCCTGAAAACAAGTACTAGACTTCTCCACTTAATGGTGTTCGATTGTCACATGCTTAATTCCTCTCATACATATATAGCCATCATATGTTGTTTGCTCAACACTGAGGCTTCAAGTGATTTACTGTCGGTAATCCATTGTTCGCATTGTTTCCTCACATTCCGTACCATTATATATCTCGTTTATATGTAGAGTTATTACTTTATTAGCAATACAAAACATGACGTAATATAAATGTCGTTGTTGAATTGGTTGTATAATATGTCGATTATTTATTTGTGTTGGTAACACCCGGAACAGAAGTCATACATCATTTCTTTATTTTCTGACATAGACTGAATCAATGCCTAGACAAATAGACCTCATAATTCATTTCTTGTTGAAACATGGAGCCATACCGACTCTGGTGACCTATTTATTATAGCGGTAAGCCACTCCCGCTCCGAATCTACCGTCTGTAGTGACCTTGTGCTTTAAGGTCCCATTATGCCTTCAATGGCTATTTTCGAAAAACCTTTATTTGGCAGCCTTTCTGCAAATAATGCAATTTGAGCACTTAAGTTAAGTCCCAAAGTAGGAAAATACCATAAGATGGATAAAACAAAATAAAGTCGCCAGTGGGTTTGTAAACAAAATAGCGAAATGTAAACAATAAATGCATAATTTAAAGTCTAGGGGGAGCAACTCTTGCAAAAGTAGTATTTTGTCATCCATACATTTTACTAAATGGGATTTTTGGCATACTATTTCAACAGATATAGCTGACATTCTGTCGTCAATTATAGGTCATTTGTATAAAAAACATCCTAATTCTTTGTATTTAGTCTATTTACTCGATGATCTAGAAACAAGTTTTTATAGAGATAATGTGGCACACTGGGGCCCCGCTTCTACTACGATCTAAAATAGGTCCAAATCGTGGGACAGTCAATCGGGAGAGGATCTTTGTGAACGTAGTAGAGTCGTGGTTGAATCGAGTAGGTCGGGAAGCTCACGCTTATTTTGACCATGTTCAAAACAAGCGAAGCGGGGTCGTGTCTAAAATGAATCGGTTAAGAACGTAGTAAGATCGTATTAAGATCGGCGTAATCGTAGAAACATCGGGAAAGCACCATGGTGGGATCTGTATGATCTAAGAAAAGACCTAATTAAACGTTATTTTTGGCAAAGACCGAACATCCCAAAATTTATTGAATTAATCTCGTCCACAAATCAACTCACGGTAAAGAGATTAGCTATCTATATATTTAAAAGCTTCGAAAGACGAGATAGGTTGTACTATTTTTAATTAACCTTTCTCCAAACATATACTGCTATTGAAAATACAAATTTATTCTATGTCTCTATCCTTGTTATACGATGTTATTATTATCTTATTGATTATTATGCTGACCGGAACGTACTGTCGGTTCAATAAGTAATACTAATGAGAGAACTGTCCATTCAAAAGAATAGGGGATGCTTATGTTTTATATAATAAAATAGATACCTTCAATCAATAGTATAATACTTCAAAACCAGTTTTCACATCGTCTCGTTGGTCGAGTGGGTAAGTATGCCGCTATTATACAAGTAATTTTGTTCAAACTCGCCACTGGTTCGACACCCATCCAAGTAACTTCAATTTTTAAGTTTTTTTTTATCTTTTCAAAGGTACCTTATTTTTATTTATAACTAATATAATAACATACACGAAGTAAGGTATGAAGTACGTAGATTAATGTTTGTGTTATGTTTTCATTCTTTATCTAGTCGTATTTCAATTATGTTATTTTTATAAACAGTCACGAAGTTTTTTAATCAAATTTAATTAACGTGCGTGATACAATACAACACGCATACAATCGTTATTAATATATTCACTACAAAATGAAAAGTTGATCACTTTGAAGTATCGATTCATTAAAACAGCAGTATAATATAAGACTTTATAATATGGATACATGCAATAAAAAGTTGACCGAAGTGGGTATCGAACCTACAACTCAGAATAAAATAGAATCTTGAAGGAAGTGAGGGTTTATCCACTACACTACAGCACCTTTGATATATGGAATGAGATTTGCACACTATTTGATATCGAACCCATATAACGTTTACCTGTCGGGCGAGTTTATATTTATAACTGTTCTCATTTGACTTTGAACGCACTATATCAATCATGTTTATTATTATAACTTGTATAGTCCAGTCAGGATAAAAATCCAGTGACGCAGCGGTCGAGTCCACTATAACGGTGTAAAACCAATCATAAAGCTTATACTGTACAAACAACTATAATTTCAATACCAAACTTCGCTCTACCTGTTTAGACAATGGTTGTGATTTTTGCGTACACATAAACTGCAACGTCACTGTCACAATATCCTAACTGGACTATAGTATGGTGCGGGATTGTTTACCGGATACCCACTATTTTCCGTTAGTACGGTCGTGCTTTTCCGTAATTAAATTGTTAGGATATTTTAAACTGTTAAAACAACAAGATACAACGGAAAACATGTAGCTTTTGTGGGTCTCCAGTAAATAATCTCGCGCAATACAATACCATTTGTATTATGTACATATATTGTGAAATGCTTTATAACTTGTTTGTATATGTGATTCATGGGCCAATGGCCTAAATCTTGAAAATAAACTGTATATGATCGTATTTAACATCGTGGTACAATCGGCATCAAATTTAACTGTGTTTTCTATTGAAACAAGTAAAATATCGCGTTATAATACCTGTATATATATATGATACTAATTTTCCTTGACGCTTGTTCAAACATGAAGCCATACCGTCTCTGGTGACCTATATATTATAGCGGTAAGCTACTCCGCTCCGAATCTACCGTCTGTAGAACTAGGGTACTGTTTTATCAAAGCACTTGCGGAAATCGTAAACTGACGTTCAAATTTTAATTATTTATAAATCTTTACCGACTGCACATTGTGGATTGATATGGTTTGTAGGAGTTCATTAATTGAATTATTGCTTGTAATACACCTTCATTTACCAAATCTAATAGTTGTAAAAGAAATATAAAGAATTTAAATTTGAGCGTAAATTTAAGGTTTTCGTAAGTGCTTTGATAAAACAGCTCCCAGTGCTTTTGCCACTGCGCTCTGATTCAGACGTTCATAATTACTGTACTAAAATCTCCGGTTACACTTGTACGGCAAGTTTACGCTGCTAGGCTGTTTGGCTGCTAGGCTACCACGTTAACGCTGTTAGGCTGTTTGGCTGCTAGGCTACCACGTTTACGCTGTTAGGCTGTTAAGTTCATGCGGCTATGTTGTTAGGGTGTCAAGTTCACACTGTTAGGTTGCCAAACTCACGCTTATAGGATGTTAAGCTGTCAAGTTCACGCTGCTAGACTGTCTCGCTGCTGGGCTACCACGTTTACGCTGTTGCTGTCAATGTCTCGCTGCTAGGCTACCACGTTTACGCTGTTAGGCTGTCAATGTCTCGCTGCTAGGCTACCACTTTTACGCTGTTAGGCTGTCAATGTCTCGCTGCTAGGCTGCCACGTTTACGCTGTTAGGCTGTCAATGTCTCGCTGCTATGCTGCCACGTTTACGCTGTTAGGCTGTCAATGTCTCGCTGCTGGACTACCACTTTTACGCTGTTAGGCTGTCAATGTTTCGCTGCTATGCTGCCACGTTTACGCTGTAAGGCTGTCAATGTCTCGCTGCTATGCTGCCACGTTTACGCTGTTAGGCTGTCAATGTCTCGCTGCTGGACTACCACGTTTACGCTGTTAGGCTGTCAATGTCTCGCTGCTAGGCTACCACGTTTACGCTGTTAGGCTGTCAATGTCTCGCTGCTATGCTGCCACGTTTACGCTGTTAGGCTGTCAATGTCTCGCTGCTGGACTACCACGTTTACGCTGTTAATCTGTCAAGTTTACGCTGCTATACTGTTAAGCTGCCAACTTCACAAATAGTACAGTGTCAGGTCACTGTTGAAATTTGGTTCTTTTAACAAAAAACGCCTTCCTACCACATGGCGTAACTTGCTACTCGTTTCAAGGACAATTAGCAAAATACAAACCAAGTTGATACAATTAAATTGATTTTGTAGGTTGAAGCGGGTAAACGAAATAGGATATGAGTCAACATTTAAAAATGAACCTTTATTCAATAATACAAATGCGTGTCCGATATAAATACATTGGGCATCTAAAATTAAACATATTTAAATAATAAATTAGTTTATGCTCGTACTAACGTGCGTTTACAATGCCAAGGGAGTAAGCGTTTCAACGAATATCCATTACTTTTCAGTAATTAGTAAAAGAGTCATAATCGTTATGTCAGTAATTAAACGGTAACCGAGACATAGAGGATCAATCACGAGTTGTCAATTGGTATAAACTTGTATTAAGCGAGCTTCTGGCGAGCTTAATAATAATTCCAGACCGAGTTTAATATAAGTTTGTTTCAATTGACAGCGAGTGTTAGATTCTTTTTATCATATGACACCAATTACACGCAAATAAACATCTTTCTGCTGAAAAAAACGGACTCCGTTATGTAAACCACGCCAAAAATAACGTTATTTTCGGCATATGATGAAGTCATTTAGAAGAGAAAGGTGACATCCTTTAAACGTTATATTACACTAGTGTAGTAAGAATGTAGGGTTAACGCATGCTTTTTCGGGCTATAACATCTGCAGAGTCCCGAGGGACGGTTGGTGCCCAAGCCCGCCAGGCGAGGGACTATTATAGCATACAAAACATCAATTAATGCGTTTGTATCTAAAAAAATGATATTTTGGCGGGAGATTTTGTGACGACGTCGCGAAAACAAACGTTACGTCATACCAGTTATTGTTATGCACGTCAACTTCCGGGATCAGCAAATACAAAGAAAACATGGATACTACTGGTTTGTTTAAATATATAATTTAAGTATTATAGAAAACTAATTAGTACTTAGAAATAAAATGGGAATTACTGTTCATATGACGCTGTATAATGTTTATAGTCGCCGGTGCGGCCCTGAAATGAGCATACGTAAAACTGGACGTTAACAGCGCGTGAATCTTTATGTTTACGCATGGTTTTCGTCCCGTTAACGTATGGGCAAAATCACCGTTTTTATGCTATAATATACGTATATTAACCCAGATGGAAGGAAATACATGTAATATAATAATATCACTGATAATGTACACTAGTACAAAAGCATCGTGCGTCATACCATGGTGTTATGAATGTCAATGTCATGCCCTCCAATTCCACAACAATGCCCAATGTTATCCATGAAAGCAACCTAACCAAGCCATGTGAATCCATAAACATCACAAATATAACACCACGTCATTGATATAGCAGAGATGTCATAATGACGTACGTGCTTTATCAATAATTGATTGCACACTGATGCACTCCTTCAATAACTAAAGAGTATATAGCTTGACAGATTTTAACGATAGACTTGATTAAAATTCGGCAAGGTCTTCGTGGGTACGCATAGCTTGTTGTTAATGCATAAAGTGTCGGAATAGTTGTTATTGACAATTCTAACACAACAATCTGTGTCAGCTGTATACACATATAGGAAACCACGATGTGGACGAACTGCCAATAAAACACAGCTACAGTTGAATAACTTCAAACGGCTAATAAGCTTCCGAGGAAGAAAATAGTGCTGTGGTTTATGTCTTGCAGGGGCGTAACTTCCTATAGGCCATATAGGCCGCGGCCTACACCTTTTCACAGAAACTCGAAAAAATACAAATGCCAAAAATGCAATAAAAATCAATGGGGGTATGGGGTATAGGAGTATATTCACACTATCTCAATTGAGAGTCGTAGTTGTTCTTGTTTTTAGTCTGAAAACGGCTATGAATGCACCTGCGGCGATATAGAAATTTAAAAAAATCCGGGGAGCATGTCCCCGGAACCCCCTAAAATAACGTGGCCTACACATTGATTTCGACTAAGCTACGCCCCTGTCTTGGTGTGTTGTCAAACGCGGAATATTGGCTATGTTAGAATCGAAATTATGAATATGTACCTGTGTTTTATCTATAATAAAACACAGTCACTTGTTCGGGAAATACTAACCGGTGGTTAATGAAGGATGGTCACGGAAAATGGTAATGCTTCAGACCAATTACGTCAACAAATTTACATCAACACAAAAGTTTATACCTCTAAACAAGACTATGATAGAACGATGGCAGCCGCTAATGTCGGGGGAATATAGTGCTACTCCTAATGTTGCCTGATTGATTAGAAATCAACAATTTACTCAATAAACAAGACGCATCATTTGTGTTGATAACACGTATTAGGCATAAATTACAACAGTTTTATAACGTAACTTTATGCATTCTTATTAAGTTGCTACGTAACAAATGTTTCCTGTTTTTTTCACTGAATAACCGGAAGTCAATTTATTCAGTAAAAACTTAATAATAAGACTAAATGTTGGTTCCTTAAAACTGTGTTTTTTCCTTTTGAAGTGGATTGCTGATACGTAAAATGTCGTGCTTTATTTTGAGGTGGTATTATTATTAAGGGGGCATTTTTTTAAAGTTTGATTTTACGGTCACTTATGTTTTCTTAAAACATTCCAAGAGCTTCTAAAAATGTTCTCTGTCCTAAGCTGGTTAACAGTGCTACATGTATTTTGGTCATATGGAGACCACATCTTATAAACTCATCACTGTATGACTAATTGGGAGACGTTAAATGTCAACTTGTCTGACTTATTGCGAGCAAAAACATCTGTGAGTTCCGGTCTCTGTATGACTTATTGTGAGAATATACAATTCAACGTGTATTACTAATTGTGATATCCGGAAGTTGGGATCGAACCCGAGATCTCGCGGAAGCACTACCACTAGGCAATCTAGGCGGACCTAAACCATTGTGTTGCTTAGTTCATGTACAGATTCAATAAGAGTACAAATGACTCAATATGATTCATCGCAATTGTAGCAATCCCTTTAACAGATTCCTCTTTAGTCACAGTTTAGATGACAAAAAAATCTTATGACGTGATATTTTAATATGATCTTTCCAAATACATTTTGTATCTCCGAGTCTGGACATCAACGGCGCTTCTGAGACACCATATCGGGTATCAGTGTAATTAAAAGTATTGACTAAAACAATAAATGTCTGTCCCATATCACACGCACGTCAATCTTCTCTGCTTTGTGTTTATCTTTATAAGCGTTAAAACATATCAATAAAAATCTAAACACGCGGTGAGATGTCTGATAATTGTTGAACTGCATGATTCGTCATCAGTATAATAGGCCTAACCATCACCATTAATCGGCACGTAAAACGTTGAAATGGATTATTAAGGCAAAACATTATTGTCAAAAACAAAAAATGTACCATTTAAAATGATTCCGGTATTTGTCATTGAGAACCATTTTAGACATAGGATGTGGAGACACGATCAAGCATTATGGCCAATGCTCACTGTCGCGAGCTTTGTATGTCATAACGGGATGACACCATGCATTGGCTGTCTGATAATTTAGTGCTTAGAAAGTTGTAATTGTCGATTAAAAAACGTCCCGATAGAGTAAATACCTCTTCATGGATTTGCTTATTTTCATTAATGTTATATCACATGTTGTAGGAACGTTTTGTACATACAGTACAACCTCTGTATAGCAACACACTTTGGGAGCTGCACATATTGGTCATTGTTTAGAGGTCGTTGCTCTACAGAGGTGACATTTATAGTAAATACATGTAGTGAGGGAAATGTTGAAGGTGTTACAAAGAGGTTGTTGCTCTACAGAGGTGACATTTATAGTAAATAGTGACTTAGGGAAATGTTGAAGGTGTTGTTATATAGAGGTTGTTGCCCTACAGAGGGTCACTCAGGAGAGGATGTACTGTATTACTACTAGTTTCACATAATTATGTAATGATAATTTTATAATGATAGCAATTAATAAAGCCATCAACGGACAGAAGTTTTCTGTAAATATTTACTAATATATTTTCTTCGTATTATATTTAACAAATTATAAAATGTAATTCGCTGCTAAATCATACACAAAGGTGGACAAGTGGTCCAGTGGTAAGGGCTACTGACTGCTGATCTGAAGGTTGTGGGTTCCATCTCTACTTTAGCCAGGTCAAAACAGAAGTGCTTTTCAGTGTTTCCCACATTACATAACTAAAATTACTAACAGTCTTGCGGACAAGACGTTAAGCGAGGTCCCGTGTATGATGCTTTACATCGGCACGTAAAAGAATCAGGGATGCTTCTGGAACTGGAGCATCTTCTGTATCATGCATTATCCCCCATGAACTAAAGTGACTAACCTCTTCTGGGGGCCTCGCCCATACGTATTTCCGGGGGCGGGGATGAATAAAAGCAAATAAACAAAACATCACATACAAATATTGTTATTGTCTGCCAATAGACTAGCAATGTTTTGGATTCTTAATGAGAGCTATGGAAAGTGACATTGAAGTAAAATCTTTAGAAGGCCGTGTCATCGTAATTTGCATTCTAGCCTTTGTTCAAATTCTTTGTCCATAGCATTAACGCAATTCCAAATTAACATTCGGTGTAAAATATGAATTAGCATAAGAATTAATCCTCCAATAGAAAGTAATCCTAAGTTAGAAAAAAAATTTGGATCAGCATAATTGACATTGGATCAAACATCATTGATCAAGGTCGTAATAGATTTATAAATCAATTCACCTTTCCAGTTTGTAATGGGTCAATCGGAACTCATTCATTATTCATACTAGCTACCTTTGGGAGTTGATGCTAAACACAATGACCGTGAATAAACTCAAATAGGCGTGATTTCCTCAATCATAGTGTCAGAACCTGCCAGAAGATTTTACAATATCGAAAGTAATTTTCACGGAATATGGAATCGAAATTTATCTTTCATATAGTTCCGGTCATACAACTTCACTCATTTGCAGACCAAATACGAAACAACATATCGTGTTTTTATGGAACAACCGACGAAGCATTCTAGGACTGAAGGGCTTTCACAAAGCATCTTTGTGGAAAACTTTAATATGTTTATAGTAGCTCTTTATATATTGCCGCAAACAATGTTAACTATTAATTAATGATCGTGGTGTTGTTGATTTGCTGTTTAAAGGTTTTAAGAAAATTTAAATTTTCTACTGAACTTTCGGACTTCGAAAAACACAACTTACGTCAACGAAAGTTGTGATATGAGAAGGTATTAACTACGGGTTGAAGAACATCTTCAATGTAACATGAACACAAACGGACGAGAGTACTTTAATGTAAATGTTTTATTTTATAGATTAAACGTACTAATATCCGACTAATCATTTAGTATATCATGGGAACCAAACTTTCTCTGACAGTCATGGTAGCTGACCATGGGTTCGAACTACAAGTGGTCATACCGACCTTTTGTAACAATTTTAGTAACTGTAGTCCAGTCAGGATAAAATCCAGTGACGCAGCAGTCGAGTCCGCTACAACGTAGTAAAACCAATTATAAAGGCTTATATTGTACAAACAACTATAATTTCAATGCTAAACTACCATACTAAACTTCACTCTACCTGTTTAGACAATGGTTGTGATTTTTTGCGTACACATAAACTGCTACGTCACTGTCACAATATCCTAACTGGACTATACGTATAACATCTAGTACTCAATCAGATTAAAAACAGGTTTGAAGATCATTGTACTTAAGTCAGATTGTGTATATACGACCACCTATGGTTCAAACCATTGCAAGTTTTTTAAGAAACTAGAAACGAGGTTTTTACCGACATAGAGTAGACATGGTCACAGCCAGTTTAGTACGACGTACTCAGTTCGCATGGATCATGGGTTCGAGACACAAAATATTACAGTTTCAGTAATACGTATAACACATATTCCTCAAATTGGAAAAAAGATGCAACCACCGTTGGGCCATAGAAAATTCATTAAGAACCTTGTAATAAATACATGATAAAATAATAATTGAAAAATCAACATGAAACATACGATGTCGTAAATTTATTAATTTTGGAGGATGGAGTTGAATTTAGTTGATTTCGTTATTGAACTCGACCACGAAGTTATATCCCCACAATTAATCGATCTCTCAGACATTAGTTTACCCTTTCATGTTCTGTAATCCACGAATTGACGACCCCACGAAAAATGCATTTTTATCAAAATTCACGAAATTAAATACCCACGAAAATATGTGATTTTATAGTATACACAAATATTTTAAATATGGGCTAACTGCACTTACCTGGACACATCAGTAAAACCAAGAATATTATAAAATCCATCACAGTTGTTGATAGATCGAAAATCTGAACTAAATTATTAAAAATAATCACTTCAACAACTTGTGTGATCGGAAATAATTACGATTCGATTGAAACAATTTCTCTCAGAATTTCTCTCAAAGGCTCAGAGAGTATTCAGTCGTATCGAGTTCTGCCTATACAATAATAATGAATCTCTAACAAAAACTAACGACCGTTTAAACATCGAAGTCCCTGAAGAAATTCTGAAATCAGTGAGCTGATGTATGTCTACTTTCGAGATCAATTATCTACAACGAACCATGTGACGGTCACGTCATTGGGCGATCGCTTATCAGGGATCGAGTATGGATAGAGTATTACAGAATTACGATAAAAGTGGGGTAATTATTTTTTTCTAATGATTAGATAAAATGTTTGCAATTGATACTAGTAATCTATTGATTCTGTAATTCAATCTCGAGACTGATGGTTGTTAGTATGTTTACTCTGATGTTAACGTTGTGATGACAAGATAGTATAACTCGATAGCTTAGAATGAGAATGACGTACGTGCTAGTTAGTGACCTTATGGGACTCATACATCTTTAAAATCTGCATCACAAGGCGCTTCTTATGAGTCTATTTTCATGAAAATCGAAACTGGTCATGTTGACCAAACTGAAGTTGAAAAGCTTGTTTTGTTCCATAAGTAAACAGTAGTTTCAGACAGTTTTTTTCTGGCTTTTTTTCAAAATAGCGTTTTTGCACTTACGACCTTCTCCTAAGCCAGCTAACTTTACTATCAAAACAGATATCGCCCATTCCTTCTCCAACCAATATATTGTTCTGTAGTCAATTGTTTAAAACTCCGAACTCCTTTACCAATACCATACTACGATTAAAACATCCGACTGGCCGGGGAGTCGAAATATGAGGGTACTGATATATCATATTTTTGGCTCGGAGTGTATTCGAGTAGTTTTTTAACTGGTTCGTTCACGGTCAAGATAAGGTAACTGAGTCGTCTATAAATGACCCAAGTTCTGACGATCAGGCTGAAAATGGGAATTCAATCCATCAATCAATAATTCAATCAACCAATCAATCAGTCCGCCCGTCCGCCCGCCCGTCCAGCTTCTTTCTCTTTAAAACTGCCTCTAGAGCCAAAACGAAGCTAGGCAACAACCAGACAGCCTGTTGGTTATTAAGAAACAAAAAGCCAATAGCATTCGTTTGATACGAAAAGAGAATGTTCACAGCCGTAGTTAGTACTAGTTACCTCCCTTGGTCGTACATTAATCGCGATTCTAAATTCAATCTACTCGGGAGCCATTGCGAGTTGCGCTTAATACTCGATTGAGTCATACTTACAACATATTGTTTTCTAAGTTAGGACACAAGTTATAATTAAACATGACATATGTAATCTTTGTAATGTGTGAGCATGAATAAATACACTGTGCAGAATTGTGTTTAACCATTTCCGGCTTTTTCCCTCCTCTCCTGGTTAAAAGAACGAACCCTAAATTTGCTTTTTTGTAAATTGAAGGTACAGTACTAAATCTTTCTTCTAATCCTTTTCAGGTTTAATAGTTTGATCGATGTTTATATGCATCATGCATAAACAAAAATATGAATATAATCTATGTGTTTGTGATCGAGTGTCACTTTACAATTATGTGCATGAGTTGTGTTATGTAGTGTTATAATACATGTACATTTAGAATGGCTGTGGATTAAACAAACATATACAATAGCTTTAGTATTTCAGGATAAGATTTCTCTGACCCAATGGTCCAGTGGTTAGATTCAGCCTCATTTTAACGAGAGCTTTCAATTATTGGTCGAGATACACAAATGCGTTAAAATGGTCAGTAAAGCATCAATTCTCATCTGTACACTCTATTTGATAAATAACGCGTCAAAAACTTTTATCTATGTCGTTGTATTCACGATCACATGGGCGTTGCAAGAGGTGGCCCATCCAATCTCGTTTCAATCTCCTATCTTGTTTGGCGCATGAAGCGAAGAAGCGAATCAAGACTAATTGACTCAGGACTTAATCTATGCAATTTCAAATGACTGAAATATAGTCCGAATGACGATTAACCAAAATTTGTTTTTATTGTATAGACGTACGAGATATAAAGACCCACTTTAACTTCACTTCTTCCTAATACAATGTACATTGAATTTCATTATTGCGCAAAATGAATGAACGCATGCCTAATGCGGAAAGATTTTAAGTGATCCAAAGCGACATAAATCTATGCATCATTTGGTTTATATAGAGCGTTCCGTCTGCCTAATATTTTGACGATACATCACTATATATAATTCGCAAAGATAGTTATTTAAGTGTTCTTGGAAAATAAAATATTGTTTTAGCCACTCAGTTTTATTTTGATATGATGCGTGATACGTATTCGTGAGTAGCTTGATTACGAAGGCATGATCATTACCTTAGCTACATGTATTATTTTTCGTTTTAATTAGTAATACATGCAAATCATTTATAAAGATAAATGTCAACAAAAACACGCGTTGAAATTAATTATATTGTATTATCAACGACGTTTCGGCATTTTGCCATCATCAGGAAATACAATCATATTATATACATGAAAACAACGGACATGACGTCATGCACAATAGACGTTACGTCATTTTTTTTATGTAAATCATTTAACGTAACAAGCATTTTAATACTACAAGTATATTGCATACGCGATGAAAACGGAAGTTCAAAATCGTGGAACAGGTCGTTGGTCAATGGAGCGATCGTTTGACCTAGATAGTGTTTTAAGGATACAGACTGGTACTTATCGCCACATTATCTCTCCCAAAACTTTTTCCCCGATCATCCAGTAAATAGACTAAATACAAACAAATATGAAACGATCAATAATTAACGACTGAATGTTAGCTATGTCTGTCAATATTGTATGCCAAAAATCACATTAAGTAAAATGTATGGATGACAAAATACTAATTTTGTAAGCGTTGCTCCCCTTAGATTAAAAATTATGCATTTATTGTTTACATTTCTTTTACAAACCAACTGGATGCTTTATTTTGTTTTTATCCATCTTATGGTGTTTTCCACCTTTGGGTCTCAGCTAAAGTGCTCAAAATCCATGGCTGTTCAAATAGGTTACCAAGTTATTGCTGTTTGAAAACAGGCGTTTAAGGCCTAATGTGGCTTTAATGTATCACGATGCACACATTTTCAACATAAATCTCACCAGAACAGTTAAAAGAGTTATATTTTATTACACCTCGTGTGTTTTATTTAATATTTATTATCTATTTACTATATAGCTTTATGTGACGTCAGTGTGTGACAATTTGTTATCTTACATCACATTTCGTCCAACTTGACGTAACGAAATGTAACGAAAGGACGAACGAAATGGCCCGCACGCGATATTTTGTATACACCGGGTATACGCTGCTTTATACGCATCCTATTTTTAAAATTGTTTGTAAAGTCGACACATGATTTAGTTCAAGATGTGAATCTTTAACGTTGTTTTGTTCCGAAGAATAAAATAAATACCACATCTACAGAGAGTGATAGAATGAAATGATCATCATTGACAAGGTACAATATCAACCTCGCGCGTATTTCTCAATTGAGCTCACTTACCTCGGGTGAAAATTCCATTTTGTTACCCTCTGTATGATGTGATATTTATATAATGTCAAGCTCAACCAAACGTTACTGGTTCTGTTTTATCAAAGCATTTACGGAAATCGTAAACTTACGATCAAATTTAAATTCCTCTTCAATTGTTTGCAATTATGAAGTGTGTTAAATGAAGCTGCAATACTAATAATGATTCCGTTACTGACCCCCTACAAACCATAACCGTCACCAAATTGCAGTTGTTAAATAATTATAAAGAATTTAATTTTGAGCGTAATTTTTTAGATTTTCTCAAGTGCTTTGATAAAACAGTACCGCTGAGTCGGCATATGATTTATCTGTTGTCCCAAACCGGGATATTCATTTGATAAATAATACAAACGCTGTAACACTGTTATAATCTTAATCCTTATTTGCAACATACACCCCTCATTGACCCGCGACGAAAGCAATACCCTATCATGCAGTCCGAATCATCTAGACATACACCAAAATCCATAGTTTCGTACGGACAAGATAGTGAATCCACTGCGGCCGTATCTGAGTAGACTTCGCTTGATAGTTTCTCACCAATATCTGACCAGAATTTCTCGAATTGATCGCTATTTTGTGACAACGAAGCGCTTGTTTGCATAGATTTATCAGCATCATTAAATGCATCAAATGATAAAGTTGATGTTGGTAATTGATCTATGTGGCTCTGAGTGTTTCCAGTAAAGCGTTTTGACATGTCAAACATGTTAATAGAACCCTGATCTTGTGATGTTGGAGAGATTTCAGTACTCCATAAAGCATTTATTGCTTCGCGCGAGTTCCAGGTTCCAATGTTGTCATCATTACCGCTATCATCACGTGCATAAAGACCAGCTGATAGTACGTTTCCCCGTTCAAAGGCTGCATTTAAACGCGGTGCGAGTCCTTGCCAGGCCTGGTCGTTATGTGAACTGTCGCGATGTTGACCTTCTGCCAAGCTAGAAGAAATGAAACCATCTCCAACAGCCAACTCAGGGTTAGTATTGGCAGTATCGACGATAAGACTATCTTCGTGAGCAGTTTGTATGGTTCCAGTCTCAACAGCTGCATCTAAACTCGATGAGTGCACGTTTGATGACTGATGCATATGTGAAAGGTCATCAGGTTGAAGTCTTTCTGCCGAGCTGGATGAAATGAAACCGTCTTCAGCAGCCCAGTCCGGGTTATTACTTGAAGTATCGGTAATGCGACTATCTTTCTGAACAACTTTGACCTTTCTAAATGGTGGATGTCTATGTGACGCATCTGTGTCTGTAGGTAGAGGTATTGAATGACTCGTACGTATAATACCTTGTTCAATACCGTCAACAGAACTGGGATTTGACTCTGGAATGCCCCCAAATGCCTCCCATTCATCGGAACTAAACATGCTAGGGTTATTACTTGCTTGCAGAAAACCATCAGAGGCAGTATGAAAATCGGACACCCTAGTGATCTCGTTGATTGTCTTCTTATTGAACATGTCACGTGCAGGTGGAATATGGTGATGTTTGATTGCTAAAGTACGGCCATTTATTTCCAGTGCTTTACTAATACTACCAGCCTCGACTTGAAATGGCATCCATTCGTCAGAACTAAACATTCTAGGGTTATTACTTGCTGGCTGAAAGCCATCAGGGGCAGTTTGTGTATCAGACAATCTAGTATACACGTTGTCTTCATGTCTGTTGAAAATGTCCTTAGGATGTGTGCCTTGGTGATGTTTGATCTCTGAAGTATGTTCATTCAATTCATGCACGTTACTAGTGTCTTGGCGGCCAGACATCCTAGTGACCACGTTCACTTCATGTCTATCGAACATGTCATTTGCCTGTGAGATATCATGGTGATGTTTTGATGCTGAAGTGTGTTCATTTATCTCATGCACATCATCTTCACTGTCAGACAAAGTAGAAACTACGTTGACCTCATCACTAACATCTTCTGTCGGCAGTGTTCCTTCTACAGTAAGCCTTTGTATATGGTTCCATACATCTTCACCAACTACATGCAGACCTTCACTACGATGTATTGACTCCTCAAACGACCCGTATGGTGTTTCGCTGGCTTGGACATTCTCATTCCTTCCTATACCTCGGGCTATAAGTATTCGATCACCAAACATGTTTCCCTTATATAGTGGTTGGTAAATCCGATCCCCTCGGCGTATGACGTCATCACTTGCTGCGTTAATGTCGCCACTACTGTGGAAACGTCTATTTGAACGAACCTCGTGCAAGATGTTGTGTACAAGCTTGTCAGTGTCAGGATCTCCACTAGAAGATGTTGATGTACTTGTGGTGGTTGGGTGACTACCACTTGTACCAGATGTCTGAGTTGCGGCTATTGGATTAACCGGTACATTGTTTATCTTGGGCATATTTGCTCTGATTGTTCCACGTTGAAGACTATCTGTATTAGACTGCACTTGGCTTTGTGGATTTTCGACTACTTTCTGGGGACCAGAAGCAACATTCGATGGGCTCGGCGCTGGAATATTTGCTACATTGTGGGGACCAGAAGCAACATTTGATGGGCTCGGCGCTGGAATATTTGCTACATTGTGGGGACCAGAAGCAACATTTGATGGGCTCGGCGCTGGAATATTTGCTACATTGTGGGGACCAGAAGCAACATTCGATGAGCTCGGCGCTGGAATATTTGCGCGGGAAAGGGACGATATTAGGGAAGCACGTAACTGTTGGACAAGACGATTTTGCCAAATGTTTCTTCTTTGACGCGACATCGCTCGGGACACAGTTGATGATATCAAAGCTGGGACGTTGACTAGAAACGTCCTTTGACCGTTGTTAACATACACCGGATTAAGGTTTCTGTACTGTCTAGCAGGGTTGGTTGAACTCACGCTGATTGGTTGATAAATCACAGGTGCAGATCGTGTGACGGCACGTGCAGCTCTTGTGACGGCACGTGCAGTGGCGTACCTGCCTGGTATGCCAGAATAAACGAATGTCGGTCTTTGCGTTAACGCTTGTTGAGACACACTTCTTCCAGTAGGTCTACTGATTACCACATTACTGTTTCGTCCAATCAATGAGTATGCCGTATTCGGACTCGAACCAATTCGTACCTGTGAGGATGCAGTATTCGGCCTCGTACCAAGTCGAACCTGTAGCGCGTAACGATTGATGCCCCCTCGTGCGTTTCTTGTCGAGTAGTAGCCTACTGTTCTGTATCCTGTGGATGTTAGTCCACCTTTATATTGTAACTGTTGACCTGTAAGATAAAACAAGAAAACATTGATGCAAAGTATCCAATTAATGCCGCAAAGTTGGAACTATGATACCTAGCATATCCTTAATTTTCCCGTCAGCTTTCTGCTGAAATATGACAGACAGCCAGATTAGACGACAAGCGCGCTAAAGATTGTACGAGAATAAAAAAACATAGTATTGTACAATTTATTATCTTATACGTATATAGCCTTATCTTGAAATTGGATGGATCTTGAGCTGAGCATTTTTCAGAAAATGTAGCTGCTACATACGAAACGCCTCGCGTTATTCAGTTTTATCAAAAACTACAAATATGTTTTATTAGTAAATATCAGATAAGCCATCAAAGATGGCAGGAAATTCAGAACGAGGGAGCTTTGTTCTACCGAATATGGCCATATTCGGTGTGTGCCATTTCCGGCACAACAGAGGTTACTATTCAGATGTGGAAAATAAATATGTACAAATTCGAAAGCATGTACGTTATTCTAGTTACCTTTGATTTGTGAAATCCAAAACAGCAACAATCCAAGAATTTGCCAACAGTATTTCGTCTCCATATTGATATTGTAAACGATCTCAATAAAAATCCTTCATAATTATATTTCTGTTGTTATCATGTTAATTATGTTGTCAAATTACATTAATTTCATCAGCAGCACAATCAAAATCCCGTGTCTTCTTACAGTAACTGTTGCTTGGAATTTTCAATAGATTTATCTGCAACTAGTATGAATTCCAACCGCATGTGCAGCTTGATTCTATATTTGGCTTGTGCTTCTTCTTCAAGCACAACTCCAAAATAGACCGATGTTTTGTCGACAATTTCAGCTATATGCCACGAGTACCTTTCTTCGGATGACACGGCGGTCTAGTACGGCTTATGCAAAATCAAAAACGATTCAAACAGACAATGCATTTTCATTAATGATGATAGATTATAGAAAAGATTGCAACCATATGTCATGTGCAATTTAGCACATTCAACTTGTTTATGATCTAATATTTATGTAGTTTGTACATTTATATTTATCATGTACATAGGCATTTGGTTTCAACTCGCCGTAAATTAATGATTTGTCCAAGTCACTGATCGACAATGGTACTGAAGTACCCGGGTCTATCAGTCACTAGGACAAATCATTAATTTACGGCGAGTTGAAACCAAACGCCTATGTACATGATAAATATAAATGTACAAACTACAAAAATTACTAAAATAAATAATTATAATGATGAATCAAGACAAAAACTTCTGCGCGTACGCTTTATGGAAAATGTTTTTATACTACTCGATGATAAAAGAAACATTTGTCATCATTTTTAAAATAATATTCATCATTGAAATATGTAAAAGGGTAATGTTTCATTAACATATCACAGTGTAATGAATTGCACAAATTAAAATATAATAAAGGCACGATTTATGATTTTGTTTTTACTATCCTATTTTGCGTTTTTTTGTTATTTTGCTAAATCGAAAATGAAAGTACAATGTATAAAGGTTACAATAAACTTGGAAGTGAAGCATAGACTTCGGGGTGGATATATTCCGATATTGATTTAATCATGACTTTTAGGGTCTGTACATTGTCAATATTCTTGGGCATCGTATCTCGAGGTTGGTTCCATACCAACCAGGAGAGAAATAGTCTCCATAGGGAGTAGACACGAACGCAGGGTTCCTAAGGTAGCCCAATGACCAGAGTGAGTTAAATGTCAAAGAGTGGCTGAACAACTGAATTGCTGAAAGCGGCCCTCGAAAACTGGTAACTTAAACGTGTGCGTAGTTATTAAATAGTTTAGGCCATATTTGATAAGAGGAGAAATTACAAAACTATTCACCACATTGATGAAGTGTGGAATAATTATGGTTATTTTATGTGATAAAAAATGTGTGACCTCATTTTGAAAACTGTATTTGAATCGTGTCCCACGAATGACTCATCGAAATACATGTATATTATTTTTAAATGTCCTTTTTGTGTCTCGGCCGAGGCCAAGTCGTTAGTGCCCAGACTTTGTAATCCGGCGATTATCCGGCGATCCAGCTTCGATGCCTGAGGTATGCTCCAGTGAAAATTTGATAACTAGTAAACTACATTGCATGTCGATTTTCCTCCACATGTGGAAAAGTTGTTGGTTCTTTGTGGAAGGGTACGTTAGTACTAGTTATGGTACGGTCCACAGTGAAACTGGTTCTTGAATCGGTCGTCATTTATATAGCTGGATAACCATGACTGTCTGTTTCTGAGATTAAATGTGTTTATCATTCTGTCAGTGAATCCATATATTTTCAACAGATATAATATTCACAACATAGTACATGCTGCTTAAGACGACCATTCTTCGTTACGGCTGACAATAATTTTGTACCAAAACACACAATTTGTTATTTCGCGTGAATCCTCCATAATGATGCCTTCCCGCGGGGTTTAATTTAAGGTTAGCGAGGTCTGTTATATTATTATAATATTCCGAATAAAAAAACAGAAAACCGCCGGTCATCTCTGTTCGTTCATACAATTATGAAGACCCACACAAGCTATTTGTTTTTCTTTAAACTTTGTTCACATATGAGAGAGATAATCTAGTTGATAAAACATACATTTCATCTATTGAAGCTGGTTGCAGTACGCTGTACATGTGTGGGCGAAATATATTTGAAGAAATTATGAGTGTGACCAAATTAGTCAAACTGACATACTTAGCGATTTACTATAAGGGGTCAGATAGTAACTATTATATAAATGTAACTTTAAATCAAGTGTTTGCCAACATAATCCATCCGTCTGTTTATTTTCTCTCAATTCAGGGTAAATAAAATCCTAGATTATCTTTCCCCGGTCCTTTATGTTCATACCATCATGGTATTTGTAATAAAGATATAAAGACCTTGTTATATATGCTACATACATTATATTGTACAAATACACAGGTTTCACTCTCGTAGAGTGTAGTATTATTATCATTATAGTTTGTAAATAATATGATGTTGTACACTTAATTCTATTATAATGAATAAATACGTATGTTCTGTTCTGTTCTGTTCTGCTCTCTGCTGTGTTCTGCTGTGTTCTGCTGTGTTCTGCTGTGTTCTGCTGTGTTCTGCTCTGTTCTGCTCTGTTCTGCTCTCTGCTCTCAGTGGCTCCTCTCTGCTCTCTGCTCTCAATGGCTCCTCTCTGCTCTGCTCTGCTCTGCTCTCTGCTCTCTGCTCTCTGCTCCTTGCTCTCTGCTCCTTGCTCTCTGCTCCCTGCTCTGCCCTCTGCTCTGCTCTGCTCATGAGACAATATTGTTATTTGACATATAAGGCAAACACAATAATATGAACTAAGGCACAGCCTATTTTAGCGAATTTTATCTTAAATATTAAATTGTTAATATTCATAATTTTGTTCAATTCTCATAGCTCGCTGCTACATGTCAGTATTGAAACACAGCAGTAGACACTTGTCATATGTCCTTAATTATTAGTAACATGATCATCCACTACAGAATGATTGCTGATCATATGATTCATATATGTACAGTCAGTAGAAAATTTGTGACATTTTTGGGACGAAGGACGATAGTCGATACGAACCTGCTTTCGTTTTTAAGTTCACTGTATCACTACCTTAGTAAGTGTATAATAATACGACTTTCCTTGTTTAGAACAAGTACTTTAATGGCGTTATCAGTTGATCAAATACTGATTCTATGCAGGCTGTCACATTCTGTGTTTTCTCTCTGTTTTCCCAGCGTTCCAAGATGGCGGTCGATCAAAGTGCTATACGAAGCAACAGAGTATTTATCTCCCTATTAAAATGTGTTCAAGATGGGCCTACTGAGGTTTTGGATTATTTTTTAACATCATTAAAATATAAAAGAAAATTTATGAGCTACAGAATAACGCATTTTAGGTAACTTTTGTTATTCTATTGGCGGCCATTTTTCAGTATATTCCTGTCACTGCGAGACCGTAACACAAATTTTCAGAACCAATAGTGAATTCAAACTCTGACCAAACCACGTGACACGTTGACTAATTGCGAAATTTATTCGGGCGCTTCGCGCCCGAAAATTCGCTATAAAAATAATATATACCAATATGTCCTGTGTATAAAATCAACGTAATGTTTGTAATGTTGTCTGCAAATCAAAGAAATTTAATTAATTTGTCATCAACCGCAGAATTTACTCTAGGAATTCACTACTCAAACGACACTTCAAAGATGTTAGAACATGTTTGAACTCCACATAGATAAGTGCCAAGTTATTTATTGTTTAGTCCTCTGAGGCTGAAACTTCAAATTATTGCATAGCTAAGGTAAGGTAGACATTAATTACCAGTCCTGTCGAAAAAGAGAACATATTTAAGTGATAACAAAACACATGTGTGGGGAAAATTTCGACAATTATTTTTTATTATTTTGTATTTAAATATTCACAACAAATAAATAGTACATGTACCATAGTTTTTTTTCAATATAGAATATCATCAATAACGTCCATCTACTCGTCATAATTGTGATTCTGCATTACTAGTATAGTATGGAGAATTTAACTTGATCCTGATCTGTAAGCATGCATTTATATTTCAAGGTTCTTGCGTTGGGTATTTAAATGTCCGTTGGCAATTCGTGCAATATCAGTCCTTTGAAATTGCGTTTGTACTGTTGTACTACACATCGAGCGTCTTCGCGGTTCTATCCGCTTACGAAAAATACATTATGCTAATAAAAGGTCGAGGATTACGTCACATTCTCCGTACTATAAATGTCAATAGAAAAGCTTAATAATCGAAAGAAATCAACAGAAACAGTAGAACATATAGAAACACTTAACAAAAGTAACAAGAAAAATGAAAAGGCATTACACATGCATGGTAAAAGAAGAAGAACAACAACAAAAACTGAACAAGATCGCATTAAACCGTCAAAGTGACACAAAAATTGGCCTCCATTCCGAAAGCCTGTCGATATAACCGGGGTTATAGTAAAACAGGGACAGTAAAAGCCAGCAGCCAAGAACAAATCACAAGGACATCAACACATCACAATACCAGCACTCACAAGTAACAAGAACAAATCACAAGGACATCAACACATCACAATACCAGCCCTCACAAGTAACAAGAACAAATCACAAGGACATCAACACATCACAATACCAGCCCTCACATGTAACAAGAAAAAACCGAAGTCCACATACAACTTATGTTCTCAGTTTTTTACAATCTTGCTTTTATGTTTAAGGTTGCATAAGCATGTCATATACCTCATGGTATGTCCACACTGGTGTATGTCGAGCTTTAAATTGACAAACTAGTTCATTGGTATAAAAATAAATCTTAACTTTCAGTATTCTCAAGGCAAAACCCGTGAAGATCTTGCATTTTGCATAATTATACAGAACAATTATTGATCAGTTCTTACTTAGGAAGAAATAATTATTTCGTCATTGTTAGAATCTAAACGGTTATTGATCAAATCTAATACATAAGTAAAAGTAATTAAAAAATAATCACAAGTTAAATTTAATTCTAATATGACCGACGAGTTTGCCTATATAGACAAAGAACAACAATAGTATTTTATAACGTTCAATGTACCAATGAAAGTACGTCACGTCGTGCAGGCATTCCATTTTTACATGTTTGAATCGAAATAAAATATTCAAAAGCAATAGTATACAATATAACTTTTGTTATACAATAGTTCGTCGTTCTGAGAAGTACGGTTTTTCATAATTCATTTCTTAAATAAACAACATCAAACATGGATTTCGAACGCGTTTTGTCAACCCCTGTGGTTCCACAAACATTTCACAAAGATTCACGTCAAGTTTCAATTAAAACTTTGTTTCAACATCAATCTTGATATTTTTCAAAACAAGGGCAGTAAATGTACATAGCAAGATTTAGTATCAAACTCCTGTAAACAAAGATTGGGATCTACAAGGGAAAATTATGGTCAGCTGGTTAATATCTATCATAAATAATATCACATGAGCAAGTCAGATTTGACATGCATACCGTCTGCGTTCGGCAATCGAACTTCTGCGCACATGGTTTCAAACTGTCTAAGTCAAAAGTATCTACCTTTATGTACACTATAATTATACAGAGAAGGTTGTGCAGCCGCAACTGGTGTGTCGTTATAGGAACTGGTATCCGTGTTTGCTGTGACAACTGTAGAAAAACTGGGTACAGTGGAACCCCTCTAATCCGGACTCGTCCGGACCAGACAAAAAGTCCGGATTAGAGAGGTGTCTGGATTAGAGGGGTTTCTATTTTTAGATACTTGTATGTTAATCTTAGTTGAAGGCATTGCTAAACACCACAAAAAAATGAGATGTAAAACAGCAACAATTGATTTCACACCTTCATTGTTGGTTTTGGTACAGAAAAATATTCTCTGATCAATTTTACTTTAGCTTCAAGGTCGATTTCAACCTTACGACGTTTTGACGGAGGCTGATATAGTTATCATATGAAATTCTGCAAAAGAATGACTATCCGTCAAATGCATTTTGATGGATTTTTATAGCATTTACTCGTAGATTTATCCAAACTGAGAACGTCCAAATTGTTTTCCGTTGATGTCGATAACGACCTTCTCAAAATTAAACATTAAGGGGACCTGTATTCGATTCAACTGTACCTGCTTTCGAAACGTCATATCCGTTGCCGCTAAACATGGCCACTGCACACCCTTCTCTCTATATAGGATACACTCAGACAGTTTTGACTCAGATAATTTGAAATCATGTGCCTATAGTAATGCTACTGACTAAGCTATGGCATTCCTTTCTCTAATTTAAACGTATTTTTCTACATTGTACTGTAATCATGACCTGCATACATAGATAGTCTGTTTCTTGGATTCGACATTCTTCGCCGATACAAAACTGTTATTGTCACTGCTATCACAATTATAGTTGGAATGCCGATTGTAAGAGCTAATGCGATTGGCCAAAATGAATCACGTGACATAAAATCGTCTTCCGAATATATAACAATTATTCTCATTGGATCTTCAGTAGAGTTTAAGGTTTCGTTTGAAGAATTTATATAAATTCTTTCAGTTATTGTCTCTTTGGATTCTGTAGGCATTATTGTTTTAGTATCATTTTTATTCAGTGTAGTTTGTTGGGACGTCGAATGTATGGATTTCTTTGTAGACAATGTTACCGCCTGTTTCGACGAAATTTTCATCGGAGTTGGTACTTTAGTTGTTTGTGCTGAAGTATTGTTCTCGGTTCGCAAAGTAACAACGGTCGTTGAATAATTCTCGGATGATTCCGTAGACGCATTGTCATTTTTAGACGGGCCTTCTGTTGTTATCAAACTTGAAGTTGATTGTTTAAGACCGGAAGTAGGCATATGACTTTTACCGGAAGTTGTTGGTTCTGTTTTTGTTGTAATAGCTTTTGTTGTTGTAGTAGTGGCTTTGGTAGTTGTTGTTACTTTTGTTGTTGTTGAAGAAGGTGTTTCTGTTGTTGTTGTTGTTGTTGTTGTTGTTGTTGTAGGTTTTGTCGTAGCAGCTTTTGTCGTAGCAGCTTTTGTTGTTGTTGCTTTTGTTGTTGTCGCTTTTGTCGTTGGTGCTTTTGTTGTTGTTTTTATTGTCGTTGTTGTTATTTTATTGGTGGTCCCAGCAGGCGAAATAGTTGACGTCACGTTATCACTTTCTCTCACGGGCAGAAATGGCATAAATGGATTTGTCTGCTCTTCAGCGTTAATGTCATGTTCGTTCACCATTTCGGAAAAAGTATGGATGGATGACGTCATTGTATCATTGTCGTCAGAAACAATGTCTCGCCCACCTTTGTTTGCTACGTCAATATCCGTTGCAAAGGTGGTTGAACAAAACAGCAGAACGATCTGAAATTGGTAGAAAATACCGGTAATAATTAAGGATCCTTCAATTAGGTCAATATAATTTCTTTTTTCCGCCAAAATCAATACATGTACTAGTATTCATCAAACGATGGGTCTACAATGCAAGATCAAATAATTGCTGCTTACTCAGAGGGTTTTACCGGTACCTTTGAAGCAAATATTAAGTAAACAAATGATATCCGTAATTGTTCATGACAAACTGATTTCTATAAAAAAATAATGATTTTTGAAAACACATTAATGAGATTAGATTATATAATGCTATCTAGAGTAATCCGATTTTCGAAACTAATTGGACTTCAGATTGTATTTTATGAATTCTTTAAAGCAACGTTTGGAAGATTAATAATTATATTAAAATAATTCCAGAGGGAACATACATAGGATACGGTAGGTAGGTAAACAATGAAAATACCATTGGGTCCGTAATTTCTAGCGGGCAAATGTTTCTATAGTTTCAAATAGATGTTCTAGATCTACAAGTGGAAATACAGACAAAAACTTTAGGTCAGCGTGCTCCTTTGTGACATATTCGATGAGGTTGAAAACAATTACAAAATAATCACGTCAAATTTGGAGATTTTAAAGATACCGATAAGCCATTAATAAACACAGCATTGATATTTCATTTTGCATGATGTTAGTTGATTTTTATTTTGACCTTTCAATGCAGATCATGGTGGATGAAACTGAAACACCTGCTTTATCACGTATGATATACCGTATTGACGAAACAAAAATACGTTAAAGTTTTTTTTATTCAAAAGTTGATGGATTCTTCTATGGTATAAAACCATCATTAGAATTGTATACAATCTTGCCTTGAAGATGTGTTTATATCTCGATAAACAACATGTACATCAATATGAAATATTTGCGCAAATGATTAAAAAGATAATGAGCTTGTGAAGGCAGCCTTCAACAGAATTCTCAAAACATGAAATGCACAAAAAAGAAAAAATCATCTAGAACATAAGGAAAACTGCAAAATAAAATTACGAAAAGTGTTCTGTTTTAAGACGCAATAAACCAACCCATCATTACATAATACGTAATGTCGCCGCAATTACTTAAGGTACCAAAAATTGATCTCCCTTGTGAAAATATCTTCATCCAACTTACCATTAATCCCATAAATCCACAGCAAAACCTCTCCTTTAGGTTAATCCACATGTTTCTAATAGTCTGTATATAAAGTATGTAGATCCAAAGTGCTCGAAACCGAAAACAATGTTTTCGCGTAATATTTTTATAGACCGACACTAGACTGTATAAAACAGATGCTAGACTATATCCTCTCTATGAATGCGTGTACTTGTACTTACAAAATGTCGAAAAGTATGTACTATCATGATAAAATATTATATCATTATAATTGCATACGCCTACATCGCATAAAGGATAGCCTACAAAAATGAAGCATATTTGGTTTTCAACGTAAACGAGTCATAATTTGTGTTGATTGTGTATGTATACAAGTTGAGGCCTTTCTTTGTTCACTGAAGTTTGGAGACATCAGCATAGAGCCATCGACATTTTATGTTTTCCTCACCATTTGTATACGACCCTTGACAGAATGCAAAACGTGATATGGACATCATTAATACAGTAATCCCTGAACTATAAGACTACCATTGAGCCTCACGAAAGATGCTCTTCCAAAGACATGGTCTTGATACTAGTACATGAATTTTGTATTAAGGCTGAACAAAGAGAAAACATGGAAATATAGACTTGCAAAACTGTATACCTAAATTTGAGGTGGTCTTAATAGTGTACACGAGGTGGTCTTTACGCATAGCCGTATCCATATACCATATATCCATTTTGGGCTTTTTCCCTCCAAAACATGCTTGTTTGTCAATCTTCAAATTTCACAAAGGCTAGTGTTTTTAAGTAGCTAAGGGTCTGTCTTTTCCACTCAGTACCAATTAGTATTAATTGTCATTCAATTTCCGATAAATGATACATGTATGAGCAGGTGTCGACAAAATCAAAGACAATAATATAGTGAAATGAGTAATATAATTAATTCATTATACATGTATATAATGATATGACATGCTTAATTCACGAGTAAGTATAATAAAATAGCACACATATTTATTTACATTTTATTTACTTTGTAATACAAATATATGTGAAAAATGCTCTGCTCTGCTCTGCTCTGCTCTGCTCTGCTCTGCTCTGCTCTGCTCTGCTCTGCTCTGCTCTGCTCTGCTCTGCTCTGCTCTGCTCTGCTCTGCTCTGCTCTGCTCTGCTCTGCTCTGCTCTGCTCTGCTCTGCTCTGCTCTGCTCTGCTCTGCTCTGCTCTGCTCTGCTCTGCTCTGCTCTGCTCTGCTCTGGTCAGTTCAGTTCAGTTCAGTTCAGTTCAGTTCAGTTCAGCTACATGTATGTACAATATGTCAAGCTTCCAACAAATTTAGAACAATTTATAAAAAGAAAAACACGGATATCAAGTCATCCAAAGATAAAACTCGTAGTGACATTTTAAAAATAATGATATCGTCCTCAAACCAGCGTCTCGTTACGGGCCTCAGTATATTTAATGATGAAATAAAGATAATCTCAACATGGTTGGGCTGTGTCTTCCTGTAGATGCCAGATTCACTGAGGAGATGGGCATACCAAAGTGGTTGCATCCACTTATCAGTATACGTAAACTAGCGAGTATACACCTTAACGACTTAATTGCTTTGTAATGTACCTGAATAATGACGTAACAACGTGGACACGTTCAGCAATGTTTGCTCGAAAAACTAGATAAAGGCAAGTAAACTTGTTACATCCACATATCTATGAATTTGTCGGCATGATCTTTGTATGTTATCATAAAGTTTAATATCATCAGGACCTGTTTTATAGGATAGTATAAAACTCCCTGATATCCTCGTGCTTGTGAATAAGCAGACGCAGACGCACGCAGACGCTACATGTAGTGGTGCATGTCACTCTAGGACACATGTAGTTGGAGAGGCTTGCTGAATTAGGACCGGAATGCCTACAGAATCCCATGCCAGCTGCCTAAGCCCATGAAAGTGTAGTAAGAACATGTACTATTATGTTGTGAAAAAGCGTAGGTACACCCACCATTTTAAATTGAGTGTTTGTCTGTTTCGATCGGACTGCGTCTTTTTTCACCACTCATATTTTTTAATTACTTTCGTCCATAAACGGCAGTTAGATGACAAAATCAGTTTTATTTTCCTGTTATCAATTTTGAATCAGTGAGTATCATGGGATGAATCTGTTCATAATATGGGTGAAAGAGTGTGCAAACGGCCGTAGAGCTCAGTCGGGAGAGCATTCCGCGGGCTAGTAAGTGAATGGTTCCAGATCCGAGCCCCGTTCAGACTGCACATATTCTTACCCTGTGAAATTGGCGCCCAGCATTGGCGAAGCTGGTTTATATCGTTGGTGTTATTGTAGTCCAAGCCTCAACAACACAAATATTAATTGCGCTTCTCCACAGGCTGAGAACATAACCGTATCCATTGTCACAGTAGCACATACAGTGACCATATACATGTGTCAGTCAGGCGGGCTCTGAGATTATTTAAGCGTATTATTGCAGCAATTAAACATGAACATTCTTTACTTTATACTAAATATATAGACAATTTTTTTATACCATTATAAATATGATGTGTTGGGATATGCTATTTGGATGATGACTGAACTGTTTTCTTTTTGGCAATTTTTAACAAGCCATGCATCAACTGTTTTACCGGAAAGATGCATAATCGTGTAGTGATGGTAAGTAACCTGGGAATGTATTAATTCTGTCTTTAAAGCCACATAATCTCCCTTCCTCCTCAAGACCTTTTTTCGTTCATCCAGTAAATAGACTAAATATTACAAGGAATTAGGATATATTCACAAATGACCGATAATTGACGACAGAATGTTAAATGTATCTGTCGAAAATAGTACGCCAAAAATCACATTTAAGTAAAATGTGTGGATGACAAAATACTAATTTTGCACGAGTTGCTACCCTTAGATTATAAATTGTGCATTTTTTGTTTACAATTTATCATTTTGTAAACAAACCAACTTGAGGTTGTATTTCGTTTGTGTGTTCCACCTTTTGGACTCAACTAAAGTGCTCAAAATCCATGGCCCTTTAAATAGGTTACTTTTGCTTTAAGATATGATTAAACTAGTCCAAACAATTGCACATTGTTATAAATATAATGTGAATTATTATCTAGGTTAATTGCAGATCTAGTGTATAGTTCGTGCTAGATAATGCAACAGTCGAGTCTATTTCACTACAGGCAATACACGATATTGATAACAGATAAATTAAAAATAATGTAATTGTTTGTTGTTTGTGCGTTTCATTAAATGTCATGCAAGTAGAAAATGTTGAAATACATACTTAGTCTGGACTAGTATTCGTTTACTTTTCATACAAGTATGAATGCCTTGTGCAGCTAATCCTTTACCATCTATTGAACGACGAAATGTAACATTTAACATAGGCAGTTATCCAGACCGTTAAATTGGTTGGCCTTATAGTCATGCTTGACTAATTGGAATATTATGTAAGCACTAAATAATTGTAAGTAGATATGGATGTTGTAATAGCTCAGATAGTAAAGCCCAGGAATTGTAACCCAGCGATTCAAGTTCAACCATTCAAAGAAGTGTTTTTGTGAATTCGTCACAATAATTTTAATATTATTTTTTATATTCTCTTTGTGAGTATTTTGGATTTGTTAATTGTATATTTTTCTTTTTGTTATCATGTTCATGATAATATATATTTTTAATTCAATTCAACTTATATGGCAAGAACATAAAATCATTATGTACAATACAAACGAATTTTACATCACTTCATCTGCTGTATCAGGGTCTAAGTTACTGTCACACTCAGACGCTGTATCTGTGGCTTCGTCGCTTCGTGAATCACGCTCCAGTACATCTTCGATGACTTTATCTAGCTTCCAATATTGTTCTTTATTTGTCTTAACATGATTACAACAATGTGACCATTTTTCAGCCGTTAAACTTAAAAGCATCGTTCAACAGAGATGAAACATCTGATAACTTGAATGTCTGTTAAATTTATTAAGATAAAAAAAAGAAATAAAAATGCATAACTTTATCTTGACAAGGTTTCGAACCCCTAGCCAAAAATGCAGATATACTTACGGAGTATAATCTACGCACTAAACCTCTCGGCTACGAAGTATGTTCTATTTGATGGGTGGTTAAATTATTTATAATACCAAACCATGACCATGGTACACCTAATTCAATGAATTGACATAGTCCAAAAGAGAAAACATTGTGTCACGTGACTGCCACATTATCCTGCACGGACTATAGAGACTATTTAGACACACGTTGATGAAATGTTTGGTATTACTCTGGCGTCTAGTGTCTCTCGATCTACACCCGGTGTAACATTATCTCGACCTCTTGGTTACATTTGAAAATGTCGTCTGCAATATTTGATTACGAATTACAAGCTGAAATAGTATCAAGGCAGCTGCGGAAAGAGCCCGCGGAAAAATGCGGCAACGACTGACGACAAAAGTATTTTCAATTTATAGTGCAATACTGTAAAATCATTATTTTTTAGGGAGATGAATTTTCGTTTGTTTCGTTATTGACACGAAATTTAATCCCCACGATTGATCGACCTGGCTTAACTCTTTAATGTTCTGTAATCTATGAATTTACGACCCCACGAAAATGCATTTATATCAAAATTCCACGAAATTTAATACCCACGAAAGTATGTGATTTTCCAGCACATTGTGAGGAACTGTTTGTCTAGCCATATTGCATAGCATCTTGTCTCAACAAAGTTACAGTTATAAATGTTACATGCGATGGCCAGTTGACTTATAACAAAGTTTTAAAGATCTTTACTTACAGCAGCCTTCCAGAACTGATTAATTAGGCAATAAGCCTGCTCAAGATTTATGTTGCTCTTTGTCAAACCTTAACCAACGAGTCTGTATATGATATTTGCCTTTACCATATTCTCGAAATATGATTCTAACGCAACCAGCAGATTCAGCTATATACATACAGAGGAAATCACGGTGCGCACAAACTGTCAATAAAACACAGCTACGACTGAATTACTTTAAACTGCAAATTTATAAGCAAAGACCTAAATATATATGTAAAATGTATATTTAGGTCTTTGTTATAAGCCTTCCGAGGAAGAAAATAGTGCAGCGGATAATGCATTGATCTGTTACGAAATACGCTACGCACTCGTGATTTAATTACTACGCATCCAAACTGGTGACTGTGCTTTATTCTACGATAAAACACGGGTACATATTCATTATTTCTTAAATATATCATACGCCCCGGGATGAAACATGTAGATTTAAATAAAACATTTCCCTCATCAACTTATCTGTGATATGCAGTACAGGCCTTAAATAGCTACTCATGCTTATGTATCTTAGTTTCCATAGGCGGATCCAAGGGGGGGGGGCGGACCCGGTGTACGCCCCCCCCCCCCCCCCTAAAATCGCCGGAGCCTAGGTAATTTATCATATTTTGGATGTAAGAACAATATAGATATTCAATTCTTTTTTCGCTCGCTTCGCTCGCGTCAATAAAACAATAATTAATTCATGGATTTTAAAGTGAACTTAATGCTGTATGCAAAAAAACAAGATATGGGACTGATTGGTAGCATGGTGCCAAACATCGGCTGCAAAGATGCCGAGATTCTTGCACATCAAAATGTCCGATAAGTCTTACAAAATTAGTACAGCTGACGAATTCCGTGGTACTTTTTAAAAAGTCACGAGGCAGAAAGCCACTGGACCCCTTAGTCGCCGGATTCCAAGTATTTCACATTTCCACTTAAACAAAAACTGACGTCCTGGAGTTCGCAGGGTATGCTGCTCAGATAGACATTAAATTTTTTCTTCGTGACGTATTCACAGCAGCTTTATATCAGTGAATCTTATCCAGTCGAGTATCGTTAGTCCTGGCTGTGCTGCTCATATAAACAACGATTTTTCTTGCTCGCTTCGCTCGCTGTAGAACTACGTAAATTCAAAGACATTTTTCGATTTACCAATGACTTTGTTGGGTATGCTGCTCAGATAAACACTGATTCTTTTCCAATTCTTACAATTACTATATCATTGAATATTACCAAGTAATAAGGATGTGGTGTATGCTGCTGAAATAGATAATTGCATTTTTTCTTATTCGCTGCGCTCGCACAACCACTATCAGTTAATTTTGTCAAGTAGGGAATGAGTATGAGGGATATGCTGCTCAAATAATTAATGCATATATTTTTGCTCGCCTTGCTAACACATTAACTTTATTAATGAATTTTATAAGATAAAGAACGAAATTGTGAGGAATACTTCTCAAAGATACATTTTTTTCTAGCGCGCTTCGCTCGCAAATTTTCTTGGGGGGGGGGATATCAATACATGAATGTACGCCCCCCCCCCCCCTAACGCAAAATCCTGGATCCGCCCGTGGTTTCTCCAGAGATTATTATCTCTAGTTTCTCGTATTTAATGTCCAAAGTGTTTCTTCAATATGCACTATGCAGTGGATAAAAAAATTAAAACTCTGTCATTATGACATGCCTATTATATGTGTCGAAATAAAACATAAGTTGCCTTATTACATCCCGTGTTTTATTATTATTTATTTCAAACTGCAAAATATACTGTAGAATGATATGTCACCTCATTGGTAACAAAATATAAAATAGATTCTACATAAGTTTGATATAAAAAATATTCTAGTCTGAAGTGTCTTCAAATTCACAAACGTACGGAATTTTACGGTTAGGTAGGAACTTTACACACACTGTCGTATCAAGGGCAGATAACTCGAAATTGCCAACATGTCAGGGGATACAAAAAGTATGTTTTCATTAATTCTGTTGTGTTGCTGTTTCAATAAATTGCATATTAGTCTGTAAATAACAGTAAGACGGTTTATTGTATATTTGCAAAAACTACAATCGCCACCATGCTACCTGCTATCTGATTATTGTTAAAATTGAACAGTTGTCGGATAGTCAACTTTCGGCTGTCATTTCTGGATTTTTGTTTACGGTACAAAGTTGCCGCATAATATTCAATCGCACTCATAGCCATTCAGATACATTTATAAAATATACTATTTAATTTAACCTTTTGTTATCAAGACAAGTTTTACAGTAGTCCCTAGTCACAATCATTGATTGGGAACAAGTTCTGAACGAAGGGAATGAGGTTTTTTTATTATTATTATGAGACTGTCATTCCCATCGCAGGAGACAAATTGTTTTTCCGATCACAGGAGAAGTACGATCGCAGGTGAAGAGTTGTATTTCACATCAGGGGAAATTGTTGTCGTTCCGGTCACAGGGGAAGAGTTTGCATTCCAATCACAGGGGAAGAATTGTTGTTCCGATCGAGGGGAAGAGTTTTTGGTTCTGATCAAAGGGAGTGAGTTGCCATTCAGATCACAGGTGATGAGTTATCAATTAGATCTCTGGTGATGAGTTGATGTTCAGATCACTTACTATTAAAGCAATCTTATTTTAGCATATTATGTAGGAAGTGACTATTCTTACGGGCCCGTAAGAATAGCCTCTCAGGCTATTCTTACGGCTCTCCCGTAAGAATAGCGATACCGCCCGTGAATGACTTTTCTTACGGCTGTTTTATTTAAATGTATCGATCTCCTTTAAGCAATGTTCGATCTGTACCTTAACAATGGAATGTTAAATAACATTTGGAGTTAAACTATCGCTCCTACGATGTATATTAAAACAGTGACTTACTTTGAATGTCTATTACCGGAACTCGATCTCTGCCTCCATGAATACAACTGTAACACTTTCTAAGTCTTCCGCAGACGAGGATTTTTCTCCAATCATGAAATTAAGGAGGAAGCCGTAGTGGTTATTATAGTGATAAAGGGTATACTTTCCTTTTAGATGATATGCACAGTTGCTCTAAATCTCGGAATTTTAAAATTTACTCTTCCACGCGTTATACGACGAATTTACTGTTTGCTATTCAACTCCGTTGAACGGACTAGGAATTTAACACCTAAAGTTAATTAACATTCTTTTGTTAAGGTACAGGTCGAAAATTACCTGTAATGTCTTTACTCAAAGTTACAGAAAAATGATAATGACAATATTACGAAGAAGATTAATTATCACATTATATTTCAAAGACATCTGTCATTTCTGTCCTGTTCGCCGGTTGACAAGTGAGGATTTCCAATTACAAAAGGACTCCTCGAAATGCAATTTTTTGATATGTGTGCTCATTCATTTTGAAAAAAAATGTCAATAAATACATTTAGAATATAAAAGGTAATTATATATATATAGGAGATCGGTACATTTAAATAAAACAGCCGTAAGAATAGTCATGCGCGGACGGTATCGCTATTCTTATGGGAGAGCCGTAAGAATAGGCTATTCTTACGGGCCCGTAAGAATAGCCACTTCCCATTATGTATCCCTTTAATTTGTATTGCATGAATAATTCTATTACCTACATTGTATGTCTTTCAGACCTGCCAGTCCATGAAATGGACACAAACATTCTGTTTGAGAAATATACTGTGGAAGAAATACGGGGTATCGAAAAAAGAACAAGGTTTGTGCACATGATTATCTTAACATGATATTTTAGATCATTTGAGCCTCAACATTAGATTATGGCTGCATGTGTTCATATCCACCCCATGTGGACATTAATTTCTCGGTTGTCTACAAAACAAGTTTGGTTAGTGTTCGGTCTAAAGGCCTCAGTTTATATTTTTTATATATCGTGCAGTCTTGAAAACTGTTGAAAAAAAGGCATAATAGTCATTTGAAACATAGGTCTCAGGCCTCATCAAATATTTTTAAATGCACTCGTCCTGCAATATAGACAAAGAAGAAAACCCCAAAATCTTACTTGTCCTGCTATATAAATAAAGATGGAAGATATTGTGCAGGACGAGCGGACGAGTGGATTCATTGAGGCCTGGGTCTACTCATAACTTTAATTCACAGTTCTCCTATTTGTTGGTATATAGAAAGAATCTGACCTTCGAGCCGTATATATAACCTTTGGATATGCACTATATAATTAATGTATATAGCTAAAAGTGCAGTCAGGGCTCAATATTTGTTTTCAATCTATATACTATTAGTAAAAATAACTATGTATGCTTGTATCAGTATTTAAGTATTTAAAGAAATAATAAGTGAAATATGTGACCAGTTCCTTATTGTACATCAGATTGTGTACTGTTTTCATTTGAATCATGTGAAACGTTCATTTTACAGGGCTGACATTGAAAGAAAAAAGGAAGATCTTAGGACTATGGTTGGGTGAGTATTAAATCTTATTTATGGATTGGATGGCACCTTGGTCGAGTGGGTAATGCTCTTGACTACTGATCGAGAGGTCCCTGGATTGTATCCTCGGCCGGGGCACTTGGGCATATCTGAAACACTCTTTAGTGTTTTCCACTCAACTTAAGTTGAACTGGTTGGTAACCCAGAACTAGTTTTGAGTGTATCAGTGCTATACACCGGGCATGTCAAAGAACTAAGGAGTCTATTTGGAAAGAGCTAAGGTACTGCACCCGGATTCCTTGTATCACATCACTGTCTCTCTTCTACTTGCTGGAAAAAAACATCGGACCCCATAGGAAATAAGTGTTTACAACAATTACATACACAATCATCTCTACATAATTATGCTCAGTCTGTTTTATTTGTTTTGACTGAAAGCTTTCATTTTAATGAATTTCCATATTTTTGTGTTCATAATTATTACAGTATAATCTTGCTTATCTGTCCTGGTAAGATTTTTATGCCCCCGTATCGATAGATCGGGATGAACAAAAGAAAACCCCACAATGTCAAGTCAGTGAGAATGTCTGTCCGGTTAACCCAAACTGACCATTTCTTCTAGCATTATTATGGCTTGCTACAAAGCTTCCATACTTGCATGGATGTTGTATATGAACACTTTTCATATGCCTCTATCACCTGACCTTCACCTTGACCTAATTTTGGACTTAGACTTACTCAAGGGCCAAATTCTTGGTTAACCCAAATTGACCATTTCTTCTAGCATTAATATGGATTGCTACAAACCTTTCATGCTTGCATGGATGTTGTATTTGAACATTCCCCACACACCTATATCACCTAACCTCAGTTTGACCTTCACATAGACCTATTATAGGTTAATTTTGGACTTATTAAGCGTCCAATTCTTGTACACCCAAATTTAGTCTTAGATCAAGGCATTGCCTTCAAACTTGGCATACTTGTTTACCATCATAAGCCCCTTACATTATAAAAGCCATGTAACACTATCCAACATTTTAACCGAATTATGGCCCCTAATTGGCTTAGCTTTTTTTATGGACAAGGCTTCCATGGGGGCATAAGCGTTTATTGAACGCAGTCTTGTCATGTCAGATACTCCCTCGTTCATGTCTTATAAACAGATTATAATAGACTTAAGACTTGAGTGTATAATATATTAATTTTTATACCTAATGGATTGTTTTCTTCAGTGAAAGATATAGAGATTTGATTGAAGCGGCTGATACTATAGCCGAGATGAAGAATAGTGCTGAAAAAGTGAGTTAAAATCTGGTTGAATATTATTTTGGTCTTAACAGGGGTTCTCTAGCTTCTGAATCTGAAGGGTCATTTTGATACTTTTGACTAAATTGTTCCATTTTATACCCATGATTTTAAGAGAAAATGACCCTTCAAACCAAACTCTTGAGGTTCGAAATGTGGTTTTTCGGAAATTATAAGGGTCAAAACCCCTTCTCCATAGTCAAATTGCACCCCACCCCTGTGAATAATATTTTGGTGAGGGTGTTAAGTCTTATTGGCAATATTTTAGTCATTTAGACTGGAGACAACTTAGTCCTATAATTCAGACACTGAGCCAACATGTGTGATCCAGACAAAGGGACCAGCAGCCTGGAACCCTGCAATATTTGCAAAAAATGTGGTTATCTTATATATTCATTTAAGTTGAGTCTGGCCAGGACGACCCTCTAAAAATTAATTTTGTTTAAAATTTGTAAAACAGTTACCTACCATAGGATATTGTTATCATGAATATGTTGTCGGTTATATGCTTGAAAGGATGTAGTTTCTATCTTTTATTTTTATGTATTAAAAGGTCATGTCTACAATCGGACGGATAGATAATCTGTGTACAGAACTAAAGAGTAGTCAGATGGTGAAAAGTTCCACATTACAAAACAATAAAAAAGCCGAGATTGTAGCCAGGTTTGTGATGTTGTACCAATTATATTTTGTTTTGTTTATATTTTATGAATGTTTAGGGCAATATAGTGACATTAAGCCAAAAATAAAATATTGTTTGTTTCCCCTTCCCTTCCTTTCCGAGCAAAAATTCCCCTAATATTTTTTTGACCCTCTGAAATTTTTATTTTATAAAAAGTCTGGTATGAAAGTATGAAGTGAAAAGTCACAATGTATTCAACATCAATATCAACCAAAACAGTAGAACCATTAAAGTGCATAGGCAAAACAAAAATTATTGATAACAAAAAATATTTTACCTACCTACCCAAACCTTAATTGACAAGGGTCGGGAAGAAGAAACAAACCATATTTTATTTTCAGTTTGATGTTCAATTTATCAAATTTGTTTATTTTTATTGACATTTAGGAAGAAGCAGTTTCGTGGGCAAAATTAGGAATATAGACTGTGACATTTCTAAAACTGAACAACATGTTCGTCTTATGCACTATTAAGCCAAAGTTTTGAATGATTCGCTACATGCGTCTGCCCTGGGAAGTGTGTCAAATGTTCCACTCTGAACAACTTATGAACAAAACAGAACAGGAAGAAATTTATGAAGTGTCCGGTGGCCAATGTTGTTTTTGTAATTAAGTGACTGTTCTGGTTGCGCTACATCTTTGGCAGGCGCTGAGAGAACATGTTCCAAGGAGTGTTCCAGTTTGTTTGTGTGTTCCACTGTCAGGAATGTGCCGAACAACGTTACAAACACACCTTATATGACATGTTTTATCAATAGCTATGATGCATGTTAAATATTTTCAGGAGAAAAGAAGAGGCCAAATTCCATGAAGTTTCCTCTCAAATCAAGTTGCTTTTAGACATACCAGAAAAGGTACAGAGTAGAACTTCTTTATTATGCCCCCATCTTTCATGAGGAGGTATATTGCTTAGCACAGTCATGTCAGTCATTAGATCAAATGGTTTCCGTTTAATAACTCAAGAATTTTTGCCCTAGGATCTTTAAACTTTACATAAAGGTTAGCCAGCAACAGTAGATGGCCCCTATTGATTTGAGGTCTGTAGTGCAAAGGTCAAGGTGGTTGTGACCTTTAACTTTAATACTTGGTCAAAGACAGTAAACAATACACACTCTCAATAGTCTTTGAGAAACACAAAGTTTGGTTGGTGTAAAATTTATAGTCAGTTATTAGTCCCCTACCGGAGGGGACTATAGGTTTGCCCTCCGTCTGTCAGTCAGTCCTTCCGACAAAAAATCTGGATCCTGATATAACTCAAATAGTTTCCAAGCTAGGTTTATGAAACTTGGTATGTGGATAGGGGGCAATAAGGGGATAATGCATGTTCAAAATTAATTTGATTCCGACCAAAATTGTGGTTGCTATGGCAACAGAAACATTGAAAATGGCTTAAAACCGGTAGGGGACAATTCTTAATGACTTGTTATTTCTGGAACAATAATATTGAAAGTGATTATGTTGCTTAAGAGATGTTGTTGCACTATAGAGGGCCGCTCAGGAGAGCACTTTACATTATGTTCTAATGATGTAATTAAAAAAGTTGAGTACAATAATTTAGGGAGTAAGTGAAACCACACGACTAAACAATGGATGAGTTTATTATTTTATTATTACCGATGTTTCAGCCTAACACTTAAGCCTTCATCAGGCTTTATACTTGACAAATGCAACAAAATGCTGCCCTAAAGTACTAAATAAGAGGTGATTGTTTGTGATTTTGTCACATGATGTCATGTTGCAGTCAAGTGATGTTGTTTTTAAAAAAGTTTATGATTTGTGTTATTGTTAGCTGTCCTGAATTAATTCTCTTGATCTATTGACAGATGTGGACATACTTGGACAGTGAGGATTATTTATCGTCAAGTAGACTGTATCTTCTAGCACAACATATTAATACCAGTCTACAGTTAAATGCCCAGCATACAGCTAACTTCCTGTGCTGGTTCCCCGTACTTAACAGACAATGGGCGGCCATAAGTCACTTTAAGTTCACAATACTCCAGGTGAGTAATGTAATTAATTCGCAAATTCTGTGTAGATACATTGTAGAATAGAATAATTATATTTAAATAGTCAATTTTGTCCTGAATTAGAGGGCTGCCATTCTTAAACAGTCAGTTATACCTGAATTAGACAGAACGAAATCAGCCAGGTTTATACTGAATCTACCTGTAGTTTTATACTGAATCTACCTGTAGTTTTATACTGAATCTACCTGTAGTTTTATACTGAATCTACCTGTAGTTTTATACTGAATCTACCTGTAGTTTTATACTGAATCTACCTGTAGTTTTATACTGAATCTACCTGTAGTTTTATACTGAATCTACCTGTAGTTTTATACTGAATCTACCTGTAGTTTTATACTGAATCTACCTGTAGTTTTATACTGAACCTACCTGTAGTTTTATACTGAACCTACCTGTAGTTTTATACTGAACCTACCTGTAGTTTTATACTGAACCTACCTGTAGTTTTATACTGAACCTACCTGTAGTTTTATACTGAACCTACCTGTAGTTTTATACTGAACCTACCTGTAGTTTTATACTGAACCTACCTGTAGTTTTATACTGAACCTACCTGTAGTTTTATACTGAACCTACCTGTAGTTTTATACTGAACCTACCTGTAGTTTTATACTGAACCTACCTGTAGTTTTATACTGAACCTACCTGTAGTTTTATACTGAACCTACCTGTAGTTTTATACTGAACCTACCTGTAGTTTTATACTGAACCTACCTGTAGTTTTATACTGAACCTACCTGTAGTTTTATACTGAACCTACCTGTAGTTTTATACTGAACCTACCTGTAGTTTTATACTGAATCTACCTGTAGTTTTATACTGAACCTACCTGTAGTTTTATACTGAACCTACCTGTAGTTTTATACTGAACCTACCTGTAGTTTTATACTGAACCTACCTGTAGTTTTATACTGAACCTACCTGTAGTTTTATACTGAACCTACCTGTAGTTTTATACTGAACCTACCTGTAGTTTTATACTGAACCTACCTGTAGTTTTATACTGAACCTACCTGTAGTTTTATACTGAACCTACCTGTAGTTTTATACTGAATCTACCTGTAGTTTTATACTGAATCTACCTGTAGTTTTATACTGAACCTACCTGTAGTTTTATACTGAACCTACCTGTAGTTTTATACTGAACCTACCTGTAGTTTTATACTGAACCTACCTGTAGTTTTATACTGAACCTACCTGTAGTTTTATACTGAACCTACCTGTAGTTTTATACTGAATCTACCTGTAGTTTTATACTGAATCTACCTGTAGTTTTATACTGAATCTACCTGTAGTTTTATACTGAATCTACCTGTAGTCTACAACCACCTGTTTTAAAATACTGTCATCAGTTATATTCTGTGCCTAAAGAAATATTTATTCATGTATAATTGTCAAGTTGAATATTACATACGTTGTACATGCTATTTCAGGGTTGTCGACAGATGATAAAGGAAACAGCAGTATCAGATCAGGTAATGTACCATATATAGTTTCAGCATGTTCTAATGTGCCTAGTTAAAGAGGACACCATTCTGAATACTTGACAATGGTGACATATGTAATACATCTGCGAGGGATGTCCGGAAAGTTTTGACTTGATTCATGAAACCCTATATAGGTTGTCTAGGCAACGATTCCCTTGCAAAGTATCAACTAAAATATTTTTTTGCAAAGGAGACTCATGAATAGTTAATAAATGCAGATGTATACTATTTAATGGTTTGTTTTGATACTTTTTGAGCTATAGACATATTTTCAAAACTTGAGTGGATAACTCCCATGACTATGAATTGAATGGTCCTTGGTTCGATTCTTGGCCGGGCACTTTAGGCATCCCACCTAGCTAGAGATCAACCAGAGGTAGTCTCGCATGTGTATCGGTGCTGTACACTGGGCATATTAAAGAACTGATGTGTCTATTGGGAAATAGTTAGGGTTGTGTACCCTGATTATTTTTATATCACTCAACTGTCTCGTCCATCAAAGTCAAAGACTATTGGTCAATCTGGCATGTAAAAACAAATGACCACATACTTACAACCATCTAAGTCGAACAAAAACAAACATACAACAATACCATTTGTGTCTGGTACTTTAAAATCAGATATTTTCGTGGGTATTAAATTTCGTGAATTTTGATCAAAATGCTTTTTGTTGGGTCGTAAATTTGTGGATTACAAAACATGTGAGGGTAAACCCATGTTCTGTATTTGGCAGGTCGATTACTCATAGGGATTAGATTTCGTGGTTGAGTGCAACAATGATATAAATGGAAATTAAACTCCCTTGAAAAATAATTATTTTACAGTATCCAAACTTGAGATGTATTACATAATCTTATATCATTGTTTTATAGCAGACTGGATGAATCATTGTAATGGTTGACCTGTGTGTTCATGTATGTTATGATTTGTTTTCCAGAAAGTTGCTGAATGTCTTTGCTCAATTTTGTTGTTGGAAAATTCTAACCCGAGACAAGTGTTTAATGAATTTCTGCTAGCTAGAACTGTGAGTACATTTTTGTTCATTGTCATTGTTTACCTTAAAATAGATCAATTAACCAGTGATTGTTGACAGCTCATTTAAAACAGTTAATGAGCCTGGCCCCGATCTCCCGAAGCATCTTAAGTTGAAATCTCAAATAAAATTGAGATTTTGCTCATATCAAGGTCCGAAATTAAGATAAATCTTAAATTTGAGCTCTTGAAATTTTACTGTAATAAACTCAGAATAAAGTTTATGATTTGTACTGCTATTTTGTGTCCATCCTCCCATGGAAATGAGCATACAGACACATGGCAATATATGAGATGAGATTTAGCTCAGATTGAGATGCTTCGGGAGATTTGGGTCTGATGTGTAATCCTGCGATCAAGTGATATTGTGTCTTCCACATTATAATGTTCCCGGAAAGACTTATTTATTTTGTGCTTAAATAGTTGGTACCAAGCCTAGTTGTGCATTATTGTCAGGATTTGTAGTCAGTTTAAATATTGCCAGAGTTATGGCCCTTTGTGACAGACATACGTTTTTGCGTCAAAAACAAATGACAGTTTAATATGAGTTATTTCCCTGTGATTTCAGTCTGCAATACAACATTTATTCAACCTGAACAGTGAATCCTTGAGTACCAAAGAACAGATATGTGCCGTCGTTAGTTTGATCAGCACGACAATACATCAGATATATGGTGTGTTCTATACGGAAGCAGAAAACACTGATGGTATGTTGAGTTTTTCCTTATACTTCTAATATACAGTACTGTATAATTATGTAGTTAAGCAACATGGAACTAACAGTGATTTTCACAAATTTTTCAAGAGTGTGAAAAATCATTTCTTCTAGGTCTTTAAAATATATTCGTTTAGGGTACAATATTTTCACTCTGTGACATAACATGATTAACCATGACAATCTCTACACTTTAACCACATGAGTTTGTCTAGCGGCTCTGATTGGCTATTTAGTACTGTATTTCCGCGCCCACAAACGGGTACTTAGGTGGCTACTTTTTATGGACAAACCAGTTGAAAATAGTTAAAACGAAAGTAGAATTTTCTTTTACGTGGCTTAAATTTTCTTCTATGTGGCTAAAATTAGACACATAACTACTCTTCATTCCGTATTGTAGCCACATAAATACCGTTGCGTTAGAACGTCTAAATTAAATCATGCAAATTTAGATACGAATGTTGCGCAGATCAACCACAAATTATTCTGGCACTCAGACTAAAATACTGCAGATCGGATTTCAATCCAAAATATTTGTTGGGATGCATAATTTTTATGAGATATTTTATAAAGATATTATTTTTCAGGAACTACCAATTTGTTGATGACCACTCTTACTAAGATAACGACAGAGAAACAGAAAGGTATGTATTGTCATAATTTAACCAAACATTGGAATAGCCTTGTTGTGCATATTGTTAGAATTATTTTGTAGGTCAATTATTGTTGGGAGTTATTGCCCTTTTATGGTCAAAAGTTAGTTTGTCCATGCTTGTTCTCCTTAACCACTGGTCTGATTCCAATGAATTCATGAATAGTTGGTCCATTGCTGTACAAATCGTCAGGAATTAAAGTTTGATTGTTTACTGCCAGCGTTATAATGTGGTAGACATATGTTTTTGTGTGAAACTTGTCACTTGTGTGACCATGGCCGAGTGGTTAGGGCTTCCACCTTGGAAGTGGAAGGTCAAAGGTTGGAATCCCGTCAGAAGCTTGGTTAGAACTGATGCGGTCAGTTGGTAAACTGCCTACTAGTTAATAGAAGGGTTACCATAGGCCCATCTCTGCCACATGCATGGCAATAAGAAAAGGGATTCAGGAGTCACTGCGCATACAAGAGATAGGTGTCTCATAAGTCAAATTTACTTGCCCTTTCAATAGTGGTGACACTACATGTATAATAAACAAAGCCTTGCATTTTTGTGTAAAAACCCTTTTTTGTTTGTAACTGAGGCCAAACTTGTTTCCCTTCCTGACCCAAGCAGATGTAGAATGGGTAGGTAGGTCGGTTAAATTTTTTTTTTGGAATCATTTCAGAATGATAATAATTGGTCAAGATAAACAATGAGAAATTTAGTAATAGCTCTAAGGTGAAAACCAACCGTCTGACATTTAAAATAGGTACCAAATTTACCAGTAAGAGACAAGTCTGTATACAAAAAATAATATTTTCATCCCCCAATATTTCATTAAAAATATTTTATTTCAATTTGGGCAATAAAATATTTTGGATAGGGCCGTTTTTTTGGGAAGGTAGGGGATGTGGAAACAAACAATATTTTATTTTAGGCCTGATAATGTTAAAAATTATTTTCTCAATTTTTGAGACTGCTATGATGACTATCCTAAGTTCCTAACCTTATTATATGTTACAGATAGTGGACTGTTAAATATACAGAGCTCAGTGTCAGCTAGATGCTTGCCTACATCTGTCACAGGTAATATTATTTTATTCTTCTACATGTATATTTTCTTTTAACGACAGAATGTTAAGTTAAAATGTTCTAGTTGTTGTATCGAAACCTGACTGTTGGATTTACACTGATGTACAAACCAGTTTATGTCCGACACTTCACACTAGCAATGTCTTTTTGCTAGGTTAGTAATACAAGTTAACAGGGTTCCCGCACTACCGGGAAAGCAGGAAATACCGGGAATTTGAAAAAGTCCACTCCCGGCAATGAAAATACTGGGAATTTAGGGAAAACGGGCCAAAGTTGGGAAACCAACGGGAAAGGTACGAAAATGTCTTGGTATGAAAGTAACAAAATATCACGATGTATAAAAAATATGTCTCGCCATTAATTTTGCTCCCGGCTATGCAAGAGTTTAGGTAATCATTGTTGGCAATGACATTCAGTGTTTACCATCAATAAGCAAACAGAGACAGCTGAGCACAAAAGATGACAACAAACAAGAGGGATGATCACACACCACAAGGACATCATACAAAAGATTGCATGGTATTGTTATATTCAACTTGTTTATATAAATTTAGTATGAACAAAAACTCTTGTTTTGTTTAATATTCTGTTTATATTTTTTGTAGAATTTTGTCCAAGTCACAAGTCTGTATCAGCGGGCGTTTCACAGCAACATCTTCATGACAACTGTAAACAATGGATACAAACGTATGTATATATAAACGATTGATACTGGCTCTAGTGTTGGACAACTTCATTGAATCAACTTCATTGAATCAATGAAGCTTAAAATGCTAGTAAGAATACACAACTGAAAGAAAAAATACTAAAAGATGCAGAAACTGTGTTCCAAAATAAATTGCTTGAGTAGAGACCCGTAAGACTTCTAGTTTGTGTTCTTCTACTTTTCCTTCCTTTGATTTCCCTTTAGTTACTGCTTATTCATCTATTATATCCATATGACTCTGATCTTTGTCTTTTTCATCATCGCCACAATTGTTATTGTCATTCATGTACTCTGTGTAGTCATTGTAAATGATGAGAGTTAATAAAGGTTATGTTGTTTAAGGGAGACATACGTTTGTGTCAAAAACCCTTCTTGTTTATATGTGACTAATTTCTCTCATTGATTGTGATATGATATACTACAGATGTATGACTGATGTGAAGACTGGTGTTAGTAAACTACTCAACTTTGTGAACACAGTCAAACATTTAGCTACAATCAGAGACACAGTCTGGGAGACCATGATGCAGGTACCATCTTCTCATCTTAACATCATTATAACAGGCTTGTCAATATACTGTATTCCTAGATACTTTCGCGGATACAATATTTCGCGTTTTTCATACCGTCGGCATATTCGCGGCTATAAATTTTCGCGGAAGCATAACGACCGCGAATTCCGCGAAACTAAAGTTGCTACGGCATAAAAGTATGTTTGACACATCTTGCAATTTCAATAGGCCTGTTTGTCATCACCATCCGTGTATACACAATCAAATTCAATTGAGTGTGACCTTAGCTGACACGATAACAATTATGATGATCAATTAATCTCTTTATAACAAAGGATTTCATAAAGTGTTTTCACTAGGTGTTATCAACATAAACTGGTAAATAGTTACAACTATAAATTAACTACCAAACATAAGTTAAACAAATAAATGTGAAATGATTATTGTAAACACCTGTACAGGAATACAATGACTTTAATCATGACCAAAACAAACATTCGTATGTAGAAGTAAACTGAATGTGAACACCCCACCCATGTACCCTTGTGCTTGTTTACATTGAGCACATTACACGCTACGTCATAACAGTGTTTATGTCTACACAAGCTAAAATATGCACGATTCTTAGAGGATTGAAATTGATGTTTATATTGAGAAAATTTTACGCAATTGTTCTTAGATTTTATAAAGATGGATTTATTGACAGAAGTTTCCATGTCATGTATGCGCAAGTACAATTATCCTTCATCAAATGATTTTGCGATTTTAGCATGTTTAGTATGAAGAAGCTAGAAATTTTTGCGGATTTGTTGGAGGTAACATTTTCGCGGCTATTAAACTTCGCGAAATGATACCTCCCGCGAAAGTTGCTAACTTAAAATGCGCGAAACCATTTCTAGGAATACAGTACCTGATTAATCCGGAATTTAGGATTTATCTATCCTGAAAGAGCTATGATTTCTGACCAAAATAAAAGTAATTTGGTGAAAATATCTCAAGAAATGGCCAAGTTATGGTTAATTTAATCTGCTCTGAATGATTTTATTCAATACAAACTGAGTTAAATATGGAAACAATGTGGTTGAAGGCCTCTTGTTGGGCAAAAATAGTTGGCCACATACGATTTTCTTGATTTTCAATTTGTTCCTGTTGACACCCCTGCATGGGCTTGAACTTCGGGCCCTTTGCTTAATAGGCTTATGCTTTATCTACTGAACTATCCAGCCGTAGCTACACAAGTTTCTCCCTTATCAGTAATCACATCATATACACACTACTACATTATTATAATTTGTTTTAATATCACAGGATTCCAGCTTAGAGAATTGGAGTTCAGTTTGTCAGAAGGTTCTGAATGGAAGCCTGGATATCTGGAATGATTTGTTGAGGCCGATCTTTGTAGGTCGTGTAAAGGTTAGTTGCTACAGATTACTCTTGTCCATTTTCTTCTAAATTTTGAAAGATTGCCGGTTCCTTGTGGAAAGGTAAGTTAAAAAGAATTAAGGTAAAGAACCACCAAATGCCTACGCAGACCAAATGGTGATACACTCAAGTAGTCCTTAAAAAAACTTTGGCTTGCCTGTAAATGGGGATATTTCTAGACAAGAGTGAACTGGAGTGATGAAATTGAGTTTAAATGCATTGTAAATATGTATGTTATGTAGTGAAACAGGAAAATCTGGAATATCTTGGTATTCTTACATTGATACCAAAGTGAAAGTAGGATAGGGTAAAACCCGGATTGAATCAGTCCGGACATGTGTAAAAATAGGTAGACCATGTTTGATGGCCAAACTTTTTCTTAGAAGATACATGACCCCCCTTTTTTATTGTATTATTTTGAAGCTTAATGGTACTTCTTTAAAATGATATATGTCTTCCTGCTGGCCATAGACTAAAAGATGCAAAAATTTTGGGCCTACTATTGTAACTTTACATTGAACTAAAGAGCAAATTTATTTGGTGGTTTCTAACCTAAAACAAAAACACTTTTCTTGCAAATTAAAAGTACGTAAATGTATTGGTACACTGGTGATACATGTAGTGCTAAGCAATAGTTATGATGAAAATAATGATCATGTTTATCCAGTACAAACAGTCAAAATTATACAAATTACCTTGGTAAATGTTCTGAAAAATGCCTTAAAAATGCCAATTCTAACTTGAAAAAACTTGAATAGTCCTTGAATTTAGATGTGAGAATTTTGTATGATTTGTTGTAAAAATATAATAAAAATCGGACAGGGAAGGCAGCACTCAACTTGAACAGCCAAGGGTAATAACACTAAGCCATTTTTCGGAAAGCATTATAATGTTGAATTTTGATGTATTATAGGCATTAATCAAGTATCAACTGGATACCACTGTAGAAATCACAGAAAGACAGATAAAGAAGGTGATTTGTGAGCTGGATAATGAAGAAACAAGGTATGACAGTTATGTAATATCTGAGCGACCCCCTGAATTAAAAGACTCCCTGTGGTGTTGATAGAGGATTTGCCTGTTTTAAACAACTTAATAATAGGCTCCTCATAAAATTATGGTAATTTTGTGTAGAATACAACCTTGATAATCTTCATGTCGGACAAAAGCTATAGGCCTACATAGCTAACGTTTCTTTGTTGTAAATGTATCTAACTCAAATGAAGATTATATTGCATTGATAACGTAGTGGTTGAGTGCCCACTTAGAGTGCGAGAGGTCTTGGGTTCGATCCCATGCTCTGACATACAAAAGTCATTATTAAAAATGATACAGTTACATCTTCCTTGCTTGATGCTTAGCATAGTTTGTTCCAGGTAACTGCTGGTTTACTCAGGGTGTAGATAATGTGACTGGGAGTCTCCATATGACTGAAATGCTGTTGACCAGTAAAACATAAAACAATATTTAAATAAATCTGTATGAATTGTTACAGACTTGGTGCTGATATAGATTTATCATCTTACATCTGGTCTGAGAGTGCTGGAGATATCGCTGCTAACACTGTATATGTATGAATTGTTACAGACTTGGTGCAGATATAGATTTATCATCTTACATCTGGTCCGAGAGTGCTGGAGATTTAGCGGCTAACACTGCATGGGGAATGGCTGGATCCAGATCATTGTTACAAAGTGGAGGTCTGATGATGAAAGCCAAGGCTTATACACCTGTAGTCCAGAGGTAAGTGTACAAGTGTGTGCCTCTGTAGCTTAATGGTTAGCGTGCGTGTCGTCCTATCTGCCGACCTGGGTTCAAATACAGATTTAGGATATGAGCTGGCTGGCAAATAAAGGCTATGCTTGGCATTAGATTAAGCAACAAAATGATTATGTTGCTTGAGAAAGGTTGTTGCTCTATGGAGGGCAGCTCATTTTGTACCTGAAGTAACCATTTATTATATATTTTACCTCTCCAGAGCAACAACCATTGTACAATTATTAATGTTTGTGTCCCAAAGGATGTTGCTATACAGAGGTTGTACTCAGAGGTTCCACTAGCTTCTAAATCTGAAGGGTCAGTTTAATACTTTTAACTAAATTGTATAGGCAAAACACCCATGATTTTAAGAGTAAATGACCCTTTAAACCAAAACCTTGAGGGTCAAAATGTGGCTTTTTGGAAATTTCAAGGGTCTAAACTCTAACTCCTAAGTTAAATGGAACCCATGTACTCTGTATATTATTTTGTATTTTCAGTTTCTGTAAAACATTTGATGATAAGCTGCAGTGTATCAGTGATGACTTCAAGTTTTATATCGTGCTAAATACCGACAGTCAGGGTACCAGTCGAGATACTGGGGCGGGTACCAGTCGAGATACTGGGGCGTTCAATAAGTTCTCAGACTCATCCAGTCTCCTTCAGTTTGTACAGCAATCATGTATGGAATGTGTACAAGGGTAGGTCTTTGTTTAACACACAAAATATTATAGTTATTTGATGAAAAATTCAAATTTCATATGCTGAACTTTAACCATAGTGTAATGTTTGAAACAAGAGTTCTGGTGTAGGGATGTGTACTAATGACACCCGACACAGACTTGCATCTTGTTTTCAGGATTAATCATTATGCTTTAGTAGGACAACTAGATAAAAGCATTTTTTTCTTTTGTGACTTTGATTTGTTACAGTCTAAGATCAAACGCCAAGAACAAATATTTGATAAGCTGATCAGTAAAAAATGTCTCTGAGATTAAGAACGTTAATTTGGGAAATAATTTTAAATTATCAAGCATTTAGTTGGTTTGTTTTGAATACATGATTGTATCATAATAAGCCATGGCTTTGTGAGGTTTTCTTAGACTAGGTTCCAAACTAACATAATATTGGGCCCACTTAAACAAGGCACTATTAAACATTTTAGGTTATGATACACATTTTCTTGTAGGATTTTGGAATTTTTGAAAATTAAATGGAATGGAATTAAGCCAAGGGCTCTTCCGTGCGGTCAAACTATGCCACTTACTATTAATTTATTGATAATATTGAAATATGGAAAATGATGATTGGATTGAATGCAGGAATTTGGAAATCATAACTTGTGTTGTTAAATATGTATCTTAAAATAATTAACATTTTCTTGTAGGATTTTGGAATATTTGACAGCAATGGTGGATGAATGTAAAGCTACCCTGTTAGAATCACAGAGCAGATGTTATACAACTGGTAACAAGTATGTATGATTGTTCACTGATTTACCATTTTTAGCCCAACTTTTCGAAGGAAAAAGTTGAGCTATTGTCGTGACGGGATCATGTGTGTCAAATAAACAAACAAACAAACTGGTGAGTGGAGACAGTTTATCTGCAAATTATTTCCATAAATTAACTGCTTTGTTTCACTTTCAATTTTGACATTTGAAGTGTGAAACCTATTGCTTTGACGATAACCTCGAGATAAAGCTGGTAATTAATGATTGAAATAAGTCAAAGGGACCATGACCTGTGCTAGAGATAAACTGGCTCCTTGTTTTCATGGAAGTTTCACATATCTTGTACTGTACTGTTTGTATGTTTTGTATATAATTACAGATTATTGTTAAGTGGAAGATTGTGTGCAGCTATATGTGATCTCACGCCTCATTTACAGGAGTGTATGCTGGGAAGTGACATGCTTGGTACAATTGATCCAAACAGGTTTGTCCCTCATTTCCCATCTCTGAAATTATGGTCCACCGTACAAATTGAATCATTGTAGCCAGTTATTCTGTACTTAAAAAAGAGTTAAAGGTCAGTTTGAATCGGGTCAATCACCTACTGTAACAATGTCTATGTGATTAAAGGCTTTCTTTGCATGAGTCATGGTCAATCGTCTACTGTAAAAGTACCTGTAACAAAATCTTTGTCACATTGAATTTTCTATACTGAAGTAGTGTTTATATTACATTCAAAGCTGAATTCTATTTTTGCTATTATTTGCAAATTGAGTTTGAAACTTTAATTGCATATACATAAATCCTTAGAATAAGTCTTGTTACCTAATTTCGCAAAATTAAGATCATATGAATATAAAGTTATTCACAGTAAGCTGAATGGGACCGAACCAGCAATGTTGTACCATAGGTTGTATTTTAAAACTTTTACTCTATTCCTCCAAGCAATGCTCACACTTTTATCAACCTAGAATTGTAATAAAAATTGGATTCATCCTTTATACAGCTTTTAAAATAGACATTTAAGATGAGTCTCTTATACGCAAATCAAAAATGGCTGTATTTTTTTGGTTGTATTTTCACTAATTTTTGTATCCGACTTTTCTTTAAATCTTCTCCCATTTTTAGTTCCCTACTGGTTTTTGACGGGAGGGGACTATAGGTTGCCCTCAGTCTGTCCGTAAAAAAATCTGGATCCTGCCATAACTCTAACAGTTTCCAAGCTAGGTTTATGAAACTTGATATCCGGATAGGGGGCAATAAGGGGATTATGCACGTCAAAAAATATTTTGATTCTGACAAAAATTGTGGTTGCTATGCCAACAGAACTTTGAAAATGGCTTCAAACCGGTAGGGGACTTCTGTATTGCTTGCAATTCTTAATGACTTGTTTACTGGTGTCCTATACACAGGTGTGTACAATACCTGGTGGAATATGATAATTGTTTCTGTATACATGTAGAGCAACAACCCCTAAACAACGGCCAATATTTGTAGCTCACAAAGTGTGTTACTTTAGTTAAGTTTACAGAGGTTGTAATGTACATTATTTTTTGCCTTTTTTTAGATCCATGATGAAGAGATCTATATCTGGACGGTCGACTGGCAAACAGGAAACTAGTGTTGTATGGGAAACAGTTAAACAACAGCTTAAACAGTTTCAACATACATCATACAAGTAAGCTGTAGCTATGTTTTACTCTGACAACACCAACAAGTCCTGGGAAAAATTCCAAAATGCTTAAGATTTTTAAAATAGCTTAAATTATAGTAATTGGGCTAGAAACTAGTTAACTGCTTACAGAAAAGGAACAAATATAGCAAAACTGACATAAGATGACAAACAAATGACAGTTGACTTCATTATTGACACATCCTTTTTCTGGATAGATACAAGTGCAAATGACCACAGTCACCTTGATGGTATGCAGTGATTTTTTTTGCTTCTTTGGGAAACGGTCTAGGTAAGTTCTGATTGGAAATTTTCTCGTCGCAACAACTTGAAATTGGGAATTTTCATGAAGCAGAAAGGCCAAATAAAACAGAAAAAGAAATTACATGTGACTGTTTACTGGTTTCTGTAAACTTTTATGCTTGACCTCTTGTCAAAAATGTTCGTAACTTTGTCATTTTATGTCCGATTTTGATTTTTTTTAAATGTTCATTTTGGAATTTCTTTCTTCAAATTTGGGAAAATTCTAGCCTTTTTGAAATTAGGAAGGTACCGTATACCGGTAGCAAACAAAGAAGGAAAAAAATCACTGGTAAGATTACTGAAGCTTCTATCTTATTTTTAGCTCACCTGTCACAAAGTGACAGAGTGAGCTTTTGTGATCACTCTTCGTCCGTCCGTCCGTCCGTCTGTCTGTCCGTCCGTCAACAATTGGGTTGTGTCCTCTCTAGAGGTCACAATTTTGGCCTAATCTTTATGAAACTTGGTCACAATGATCATCTCAACAAAATCAAGGTCAAGTTCGATATTGGGTCATCTGAGGTCAAAAACTAGGTCACTAGGTCAAAATATACAAACCTTGTGTAGTCACCAGAGGTTACAATTTCAACTTAATTTTAATGAAACTTTGATACAATGATCATGTCAACAAAATCTAGGTCCAGTGCGATTTTGGGTCATCTGGGATCAAAAACAAGGTCACAATGTCAACTATAAAAATCACAATTTCAACCGACATTTTCCTGAGGGCCGTGGGTTCAACCCCCACTGGAACCATAATTTTTTTTTTTTTTTTTTTTAACTGTTTAGGTATTGTTTTGTCTATAGCATGTATTTGTACAGTAATATGGAAAAAAATATTTTTTTCCAAAATATTTTGTTTAAATTATAGGTCAAATCATAGAAAAACCTTGTGTAGTCACCAGAGGTTACAATTTCATTTTAATCTTAACGAAACTTTGTCACAATGATCATGTCAACAAAATCTAGGCCAAGTTCGATTTTGGGTCATCTGGGGTCAAAAACAAGGTCACAATGTCAATTGACATTTTCCTGAGGGTCGTGGGTTCAAACCCCACTGGAACCATAATTTTTATTTTTATTTTTTTAAGTATTTAGGTATTGTTTTGTCTTTATACCATTTATTTGTACAGTTATATGGAGGAAAATAATTTTTTTCCAATATATTTTGTTTAAATTATAGGTCAGATCATAGAAAAACTGTGTAGTCACCAGAGGTCACAATTTCGACTTAATCTTTATGAAATTTGGTCCTAATGATCATCTCAACACAATCTAGTATAAGTTTGATATTAATTAAGTCATCTGGGGTCAAAAGCTAGGTAACATGGTCAAATCATAAACTTGCAATAGAGGCTGAATTTCCTTAAATCTTATTCAGAAAATGTGTAGGGTCACCATAGGTGTGTGCATGCACTAGTATGACAGGTGAGCGACCTAGGGCCCTTTGGGCCCTCTTGTTATTTGATTTTAGCCTTGAAGAAACTAATGTTTGGTCCCTGAAAAAAGTGAAAATGGGAAAAGTATTTGAAATTTCGTTTAGTTTTAGGGAAGTATGAAGGTCATGTTTTGAAATACCACCACCCAGTATTCCGAGTGTCCGAGTGTTACTGTATACTATATTGTTTGTAGGTTATGGATAGACCATGTGGTCGGTGTGGGTATACAGGATTTTACAGCAGCAGTAAATGCAAATAATGTACAAGATTTGATATCAACTTGCTCAGTAAGTACAGTACAACCTCTCCACAGTAACACCCTCTGGGAACACACAATTAGGTTGTTGTACTCAGGTTGTCACTTTCGAGAGGTAACATTTATAGTAAATGGTTCTGGAACAAATGATATGTGTAAGAGAGATGGTTTCTCTATGGAGGGTCGCTGTAGAGAGATCTAACTGTATTATATATCCACCCCCTATAGTCTAGAGATATTAGGTTCGATCCAAGGCTGCGACATACCATAGTCTTCAAAATTTTATACTGGTGCCTCTAGTTCTGAGGCACTTAATTATTAACTTAAATGCAAGATTTAAAATGTCCATTTCGGTAAAAACCTGCCACACAACTATAAAATACATATTTGGTTCATGATTAATTTATTCTAGTTAAATGTTTACGTTGGACAAAAACAACAACAAACTTAAGTCGGGCAAAAACCTACTTCTGTCAATACTTAAAGGGTGGATACCCTTTATTTCAAGGTATAGGATGTAAACAGTTTTGCGAGCCACCTACAAGCACGGCTATATGGGTATATCTCCATCGCTTGTTGCTTAGCATAGTTAGTCTTAGGTCACTGCTGGTTTCTCCCTTGAAGCCAGAGGTCATCAGCCAATTAAGCAGGGAAAACTATAGAAGCCCCTTGACTTTCAACTGTTAGTCCAAAGCAAACAAAAACAATCTGCTGGTTGGCCCAGTGTCAGGATAATATGAGTGTGAAGGTCAGTCCTGTTAAAGGTCATATAACAGTACCGGTAAATATCTAGTAGTGTTTCATGGTTTGGTTGTATATGTTGAATTTCAATGTTACTTTTATATATCAAATACTTTTCTGAAACAGAAATGGGAAGAAGTATCTATTGAGGAAGAGACAGAAAATGGGAAGAAGATTACGTCTAAAATCTCCGTACCAGTTCAGGTAATTATTGGTCAACTTGTACAACTCAAATATTTAGTCAGTTAGCACCTGCTGTACCAGTCGGTAGAGCAGTAGAGGCTTGCACCCTCTGTAGTAGGTAGCTCAGGTCGTAAGAGTCTGAAGAGCACAACAGTGTCACCTAGGAGCACCGTCTGTAGAGCTGTAGAGGGCTAGCCTACTCAGGTGGTAGAGTCGGTAGAGCACTACGATGTCACATATGTTTACTGCGCTAGCAGAGTTCTGTCACATGATAATTATTTCTAGAAAATCTGGTTAGGTCAACAGTTCCGTATTGCTGAAATAAAAGAAAAAAATTAGTTGATACCAAGTTTTTTTATGAGCCACAGACGTGGTTAGTGCACTGTATTTGTAACACAGCTTTTCACGTTGGATTCCTGGCCATGGCAGGTCATACCCTTCCATGAAATTTTATAACAGTTTTGATTTTCCTCCATATGTGCAGAGGATTGCTGGTTCCTTGTGGAAGGGTAAGTTTGTTCTGGTTAGAATACTGTCTAACAAAACTAGTGAGGTGAATCAGCAACCGAATATGATTGAAAAATCTTTGATGCCGAGCATAGTCTTTATTTGCCAGTCACAGGGGTGTCAAGTTTCCTGATTTATCTGGAATTCCATATTTATCATTCCTGAAAAAGCAATGGCTTTTGATCAAAATAAAAGTTATTTGATTAAAATATCTCGAGAAATGGCAAATATATGGTAAGTTTATATGTATAAGTCTGCCATAATTGTGTATTATACACCCTAGTATGTATTTCTCTAAAAGCTATCTCTTGTGTGTTATTTCAGGCATCTTGGTATTTGATGACATTGTTGTATGGACTGTGTAATGATTTGAACAATATCGGTGGCCATGCAATATCAAGGTAAGTAACTTAAAGTTCTTGCTTTCGTTCAGGTTCTACAATGTTTATGCCCCCATCTTGATGAGGAGATGTATTGCTTTACTAAGAAAGTTTACAAATTGTTAATATTTCTGCATGTAATAAATGTCTGCAATTCAGAATTCACTCCTATTTGACATACGGAAATAGCCATTCAAACAGTATCGCTAATTTCTTTCTGTTCTTTCAGGAGTGTAATAGAACATTTTGTGGGCAGTTTATCGGACGGGATTGTGGGAACATACAAGACATTGGTAGACAGTAAATCCAAGTCAGGCCCTGACTCCATTCTCAGTCAACAGAGGGCGCTACAACTTATATTTGACATAAAATTTCTACGTCTGATTATACCACGGAAAGATGATAGCAGAGTAAGTGTTATATGTCTGTGTCTCTTGCAGCCGTTTCTGTGCATGAACAGTATTTATGATAATAAATAATAATCTATGCAGTGTTTTCAGTCTCCTATGTTGGGCTTTTTTCCTGTGGGGATTTTTAGCTCAAAATGTTCAGTTTAAAGATATGGAAACTAATTGTGTACAGTAAATCCTCTTTTATAACACTACACTTGGGACCCCTGAAAACTTGTCTTAATATTGATTCACGGGTTCCAAGAGCTTCTGAATCTCAAGGGTCATTTTGATACTTTTGACTAAATTTTACCATTTTATAGACAAAATACCCATGATTTTAAGAGAAATTGACCCTTCAAATCAAAATTGCGGGTCAAAATGTGGCTTTTTGGAAATTTCAAGGGTCAAAACCCCTACTCCAGAGTTAAATGGAACCCCTATTGATTTGGTCTTAAAATTGAGATTGAATCAAGAGCATAACAGTAAATGGACAGGAAGACTGTGGTATTAGTTTTGAGGTCGTCTTAATGTTTTACTGTATTAGTTAAGCATTAAATACACTTAAATTTAAAATGATGGTTATTAGTCCCCTACTGGTTTTTGACCGGAGGGCACTATAGGTTTGCCCTCCGTCCATCAGTCAGTCAGTTCATCCGTCAAAAAATCTGGATCCTGACATAACTCAAACAGTTTCCAAGCTAGGTTTATGAAACTTGGTATGTGGATTTCTGACAAAAATTGTGGTTGCTATGGTGACAGAAAGAGTGAAAATATGCCCTAATCTGGATCATGCCATAACTCAAACAGTTTTCAAGCTAGGTTTATGAAACTTGATATGTGGATAGGGGGCAATAAGGGGATTATGCACGTCTAAAAATATTTTGATTCTGACAATGTGGTTGCTATGGCAACAGAAACATTGAAAATGGCTTAAACCGGTAGGGGACTTCTGTATTGCTTGCAATTCTTAATTACTTGTTCAATTTAATATGTGTGTATGATGTCTTTATTGACACTTACCTTATATTGTAGGATAATAAAATGTATCAGAAGCGTATAGATGAAGTTCTTGGTAAACTGGAGGAAGTTGTTGATCCTTTTGATCTCGATGTCTTCTCACCGTTCATGCAATCCAACTTGACCAAACTTCTACAACGTTCTGCGGTCAGTATTGTCACAACTATTTGTAAATTGCTAGATTTTTTAAATACTTGTATTTATGTCTCCCACATATAGTGAGGATGACATATTGATTTTGTGTAAATGGATGATGCAAACGATCTCATAAGGGGAGAGCCGTAACTAAGTTGTAGAACTTGTGGTTCGACCCTTTTACCCATGTATGTATATATATATGTATTTATAGATCTATTTGTATGTCATTGTTTGGGTAATAAAATATGTTTAAACTAAAAAAACGATCTCATGTATCTCACTAATATGTAAACCAGAATTAAATATTCATCAACTACGTTTCACCTAGATGGCTTCTTCAGGTTAATGTTTTCGTGATTTATGGTGCTCATTTATTTGAATGCAAGGTTCGCACAGGCCTTGAAAAGTCCTTGAATTTGGTTAACCATGAAAAGTACTTGAATTTAGTGCTGCCTTGAAAAAATGCCAAAAAGATACTTGAATTTAACTGAAAATTCTTGAATTTAAGCAAACAGTCTTGAATATATGCATAGAAGTGTATGGATGTTGTTAAGATAATACATTATCTGCGTAAAAAATGAAACCGAAACACTCTTTTTTTACAATTGAAAGAATGTTAATGTATTGGAGGGAGAGTGAGACATGTGCTAAGCAGCAGTCGTGGTGACAATAATTTTCATGTTTATCCAGCACAAAGTCAAAATCATACAATCTTACCTTGGTAAATGTTTGGGGAAAAAATGCCTTGAAAATACAAGTTCTACCTTGAAAAAAACTTAAAAAGTCCTTGAATTTTGGTGTGAGAATAAGTATGAACCATGAATGATTTTACAATATTTGAATGTATGTTTACAGATACTACTTGGAGGGTTGACAAGCTTGGATAAATCTACACTGTATGGTTTGACGTCCCGTCCATCACCATCGTCACAACAAGAACAACATAATGTATTGTTGTTATCTACGTGTCATAGTAGATTCTCACTGTTACCACTCAGTGTACAGCAGTCTAAGCTTGGAGTACCACAACCTGTGATCAGTCAAACTTTGTATAGGGTATGCTTCTACTTAACTTAGTCAATTTATTTTTGTCATCCTCCAATACCTGGCAGAGATTCTACAGTTCAGGAATAATTCGGAAATCCGGATTTACTTTATAGGCAAAATACCCATGATTTTAAGAAAAAAATGACTCTTCAACCCAAAATCTTGCGGGTCATAATGTGGATATTTGGGAATTTCAAGAGTCATAACCCCTACTTACTAGTCAATGTAACCCCTGTATACATGTACTTTGTCCTTCATTGCCTTCAAAAGCTTTTAAAGGATGGAAACGACTTATAGCATATAAATAAATGTTTTATTTTTATTTTAGGGGACAGAGCCTGGTGGACCCTCATTAGCAGCAACTGCAGCGGCTGTTATTCCACAAAATATGAAACAGAAAATACCGCACAATTCTTCATCATTTTATGATAAAATAGGAGGACTGGGCAGCATGTCGGACATCTCTAACTGGTTCTCAACGATTGGTTCAAAATAGAAAACTTTCGAAAATTTAGTTTTCTTAGTAGGGATACTATTATGTATGAAGTCTGTGATTATGTATATAAAATGACTGTATTATGATTTCTTGTATTTGTTACAGAAAGAAATTATGTATAGTAAATTTAATGGATATTTTTAAGATATGTTTATGGAATCATTATCTGATGCAGAATATTTCTGAAATGCATTCATCATCAGTTCTATACAGTAGAACTTCGATGCCTCAAACTACCTTCGGACCGGGAAAATAGTTCGAGGCATCTAGGGTGTTCGAGGCATCTATGGTATTCAAATATAATTTCGAACTGATGTCGGAATGGAAATCCTTGAGTGTATTGCATAATTACTTCACTTGCATAATGCATGAGTATTAGTTTTTAATAGTATTCATTATAATGATAAAACATAATATATTTAGACTAAATTGACTTGAAATCTGATTTATCTTCGGCAAGCTCTTCAAATGTTTACAAGTCTTACTATGGTAACTTGTTATACAGCGAATTTATATAAAGCAGCGAGTCACGAAATATTATCATTTTCAATGTCAAGTTTGGCTACCAATAAATAAATGATACTGAAACAAACACTTTTAACGTACGAGAACTTAAAAAAATGATTATTTTATTGTGATATATTTATTATATGTTGCTTCTGAACTTTATTAACAAAAATTAATTTATACAATGCAAACAATTAGGTATACATCTATACAGGTAATTACTTGTTAATACACCTGTCGCCGACTACCAGTGGTCGAACAATGGAGTTCAACACTTAATGAAAGGTGCGAAAACTTGTATTGTTCGACCCATCTACAGGTAAATCATAGCGAGGGACCGTCCAATCAGTTAGAGTGTTCGACCTAGATATTGTTCGAGTGATCTATTGTTTCACTATATGAATAAAGAAGAGATTTGCTGGGACCGAATAACCAGTTTGAGGCAACTAGGGTGTTTGAGGCATCGAAGTTCTACTATACTTCTAAAGCATCTACAACTTTTCCATAGCAACAACCTCTCCATATACATTATGGACAGGAATGTGGCAGAATTTCGTCTGCAAATCTGGGACCGTTTATAGACATATCTTAGCAAAGATTTGACTTTTTCGTATGCTATTTTGAGCAAACTAAGACCGATAAATTGTTAAGCTAAGTTATGTGAACTAACAAAATCATGAATAACTGTTTTAACTTTTAAAAATGTATGTGCTCACTTAGTATGCTCTCAATAATCTAGGGAAAAGTCTGATCTTGGCTAAGATATAGCTATGAAACAGGTCCCAGTTCTTGAAGACACTCGTGTTGATGGTAAGTTCTATTTGGTTTATTTTGTATGCTTTGTAATACCCTTTAAAATGTACATATTTGGGTGTTCTGACACATATTTATACAGTGGTTGTATTAAATAAATGGTAATTTATTGTATTTAACTCTTTCGGATTTGTTTATCCATACCTCTATGTTATTCTGCACATACTCGAGTACAAGACGTCTTATGATCGATTCCAGGCACCGATCCCCCGGAGCATCTCAAGTAGAAATTGAGATTTTGCTCAAATCATAGTCAGAATTTTTGATAGATCAGATTTTCGAGCTCTTGAACTTTACTGAAATAAACTCATAATGATGTTTCTGTATTGTGATGCTAATTGTGTGTCCATCCTCTCATGGAAATTACATGCAGTATATAGTATTGTATGCAGTATGCATCAATGAATCTTTTTGAAAAACAGCATCAAATTGGATAAAAAACAAACACATTCAAACATGTCTATCAATGTATTTATTTTTTTTTTTAAGATTACAAAAAAATACTGGCAATGTTTACATATACAATACAACTGTTTCTCATTTAGAACATGGACAAAATATCAAGCATGGTATAATTATAGATTTAATTAGGGGTGTCAATTTTCGTGATTTATCTGGAATTCCGGATTATCGTCCCTGAAAGAGCAATAGCTTCTGACCAAAATAAAAGTTATTTGATGAAAATATCTCACAAAATGACGAAGTTATGGTAAATTTAATCTGCTCTGAAGGAACAGTGTGTTCATTATGGAGACACTGTCATTATTTGGCAAAAATGGTCGGCCGCATACGATTTTCCTGATTTTCAATTTAGCCCTGTTGACACCCCTGACTGATTGGACCCCGCCCCTCTAGATGCACACATTAGCTGAAAGAATGGCGAGTATCAGCAATTTCATGCCCTCGACTGGACTATGTTTTGTAATGCACAGAATAGTAAATGTAAGGGGAGAAGATATGGAAAGGATTCGTGATGACCATAAATACTGGCATCATTACTTGAATACCAAACTTGGTGACTATATAGCAGTCCCCTGATCATTGTCTAGCTTATAATAACACACACAGAAAAGCAAACATGGCTTTAAAACAACCTAGTGTTAAAATGTTCTATGCTACAATGCCAATAGCAATTTAACATAAACATATTTATAATAAAGCATAAACAACAAGGTTTATAAGCATAGCACAAAATAGAGGCAAAATATTCGGGGTAAAAATGAGAAAAGTCAAGATATGTAACACATTATTTTACTATATACATAAATACACAATTTCACAATACAATATAAACTAACATAACTCATAACATTACAAAATAATTATTTGAATAAAAACTTTTTTTCGAAACATGGATTGCCCTACTTCACAATAATCAGGAGCTGCAAATGCTGATTTTCTACGAAATTGTATCAGACTTGTACATATATGGTACCAATATACAATATTGTGCTCAGCCTTAAAAACAATAATTCTAACAAGATCTGCAGATTAATCCATATATGCATAGAGGCATATGGGCAGGAGTTCGGATGCGGAAAATTAAATCACTTGTGCTACACACTCGTGATTTAATTTTTCCGCATCCGAAATTCCTGCCCATGTTTAATTCACCGACAAAATACAAGAACAGATTTTTATTTCTTAATTTATCTGCCAAAAGTCGGCATTTTCATTGGCTCAAAATGAGGGTTATATTCTAAAGACATGTATGTATAAAACAGAAAATAAAAACTTTATGGCCAACATTACTTATACAACCATCGAGAGTTGTTTACCCTGTTTCAAAATGAATTATCTCTCTTGTATCTCACTGCTATATATGTAAGAAAGTAATATCTTGTATAATTACATAGAATACACCTTCTTATTAACAACTCAATCATATAATAATTTCGAATAGAAGGGATGGGCATTAATGCACCAGTCAATATTATGCCAGCCCAGGGGAGCGGCGGAGATACAGGGGGAATTAGACAGACGAATCTTCCCAACAGGCGGGAATTAGAAGACCTTATTGACTCCGAGACCCGGGGAATAGACTTTGGTCCAGGAATTTTGACACTGCGAAAGACGATAGTGATACTTTTATTTGTGTTTTATTAAAGTACCTGGATGAAAAACTATGCCCCACGGTGGGTATTTAGACAGTAAGCAATGTCTCCAGTGTGGGGATTTAGACATCATGAAAATGTCTTATTCTCCCTGGATCGCCCGCCGGCAAAATATTGACTGGTGCATAAGTAAGATCCAATTTTTTAAAACTAAACATTAAAAAATTGTTGTATGTTTACTGAATATTAACACTTTGGGACTAATTTTCAAAACTAGACTATAGTCTCTGGTTTCTGTGATTTGTTTATGAATTTTTTTTGAATGGTTATTTTATTAAATGTTTGCCAATTAATAGTGTTGAAGATCAGCATATTCCTGCAGTTACTGTTGCTACAATTTAGATTAACTAGAACTCGCAGGTTCATTAGCAATTATACAACAATTGTAAAATATAATACTTCGAATATTTCCCATCCTGATCATTTCTGCCAGACAAATGATATGTTTATGTACAAACAAGAACGAAGCCCTATTATATACTTTTTGAAAACGAATGCTCAGTTAATACTAGTATTTATATAATAGTTTTAATACAAATAATGTCATATATATTTCCCATCACTGCAGGAAGCCCTATTATACAGGAATGTCGTCTAATTGGCTACTACATTCCTTCGTCACTTTATGTAATACGCAATAACGAGGACCCGGTACAATACATCATATCACATGTTTAAGGGAAACTTAAAGTCTGTATTATTTTAAATTAATGTTTTCTGTGCTTGACTATTTAAGTTGAGTGCTGCCTTCACTGCCTGATGTTTTGCTATCTCAAAATTTTTAATCAGTAACTATCAATTAGTTTGAACACTCCATGCTTTTAAAACATGTTTTACATCTGTCACGCGATTATTTGAAAACAAGATTATCGATCAATCCCGAAAATGAAATGAAAGTTACAATCACAGAGCGGACAAAATCCCAGACATCCATTATATATTGCATATATTAGTAGAACAATTGTCTTATTTGCAAATCACAAGCAAATTAACACGGAAAAAGTCAACATGTCGAGAATTTGTCAACATGTCCCTTAAAACTGTGATGAGTCTGAATGATTACATTTCCCTTAAAACTGTGATAAGCTGTTTGACTCTAATTTCTAATCCCCTTGTCATTTTTAAAGTTCAGTCACTTACATACAAACATACATAATTCATACAAATATTGGCACTATCATTAATGTATATGCTTTAAATTAGCAATAAATGAACATTAAGTTAAGCTCAGCTAATAAATCACATATTATGTACAATAAATCACAGACATATACTGTATTCACCCAACTATTGTCCACAGCAGTGTATTACAGTGTTGCAATACCACATGACTTTTACATCACTGAAGGCTACAAAACCAAGTGACTTTGGGCTACAAATCCAAGACGAAATTTGCTTCACTTCGAAAAAAATATGCTGTGATCATGTACTTATGGCTATTTTTGTGTTCGAAATGAAGCAAATTTTGTCATGGATCTGAAGCCCAAAGTCACTTGGTATTGCTACACAATATTAGGCACATGAAACGAGTTGCAAAATAATATTTACTATTACTATTTACCTAACACCATCGGTCTTGGAAAAGCTCTAAATCAGCATAATTTTAAAAAATGACGATTCACATTTTTTGGTTACAGTTCTGGGTTTATAAAAATGCAGACAATACCTGGTAGAATACAGTCGTGTGAAACCTTACATACGTACAGACATACGTACAGACATACGTATGAAACAGGTACGAAAGGTGCGTCACGTAAATATTTATTGAACGCAGGGCAGGACATATATTCATGTTACACTGTCAACTATTATAAGAATGTACAACACAAATAACACAGTTACAAGAATTTGTAAACGTCAGAAGCTAAATGCAAAACTGTAATGATTCTCTGAATAGTCAGTCACCAATGGCCGAATAGTCTTTTTTTAGAGCAGAAGGTCAAAGGTCCTAGTAGGGGTACAGTATACAATGGCCATGCCAGTTAGCGAGCTATCAGATACTTAAATAATGGTTACACCTGGGTACTGTTTTATCAAAGCACTTATGGAAACCGTAAACTTACGTTCAAATTTAAAACCTTTATTATTCCTTTAAACCTGCACATTTATGGCTGATATGGTTTGTAGGAGTTCCTTGACTGAATAAGAATTAATATTGAACAACCCCTTAGCACAATGTGTAGCTGTTATAGAGCTATAAAGAATAAAAATCTGAATGTATGTTTAAGATTTCTGTAAAAGGTTTGACAAAACAGTTCCCAAATATCTTGTAATCAGCCCTGTGTCTAGCATTTTAAGTATAGGAGATGTGAATTAAATGTGTTCATAAGCCAAACTGGCCCTTTAAATATTGGTGACATTGTGGCCCTTTAAATAGGGGTGATACAATGGCCCTTTAAATATGGGCGACATTGTGGCCCTTTAAATAGGGGTGACATTATGATCATTTAAATAAGGGCGGCATTTGACCCTTTAAATAGGGATGACAATAAGGCCCTTAAAAACGGGTGAAACTACCAAAGCCATTAAATAAGGGTGACACTATGGCCCTTTAAATAAGGGTTACAATTGACCCTTTATATAAGGGCAGGCATGGTCATTTTAATAGGGTGACACTACAGCTCTTTAAATAGGGGTGAAACTTTAATAAATAAACACAAAATGTTATTACAACAGTTTTCATTTTAACTGTCAACATTTCAAATACATGACACAGTACAAAGTGAACAATAAACAATGATTTGTCATTATAACAATCATAATTAAATGCTGATTACTCCTATTACATAAGTTGTGTACTTTATACACCAGGGTTTATGGTTATGAAATAGAGTTTGGTGAACTTAGTATGTAGTCTTCCCATTGGTCAATTTCAAGAATGTATTAGACTAATCCAATCAGAGGCTTGAACTAAGAATGGAGCCTTTCCATTGGTTAATTTGAAGACTGCAAACAGATCAAACAAATCGAAAAGCTTGAAATTTTACATTTGGTTTGACTATGAACTCATTTATAACCAATCACCAAATGACCATGATGAGTATACCCTATCAGCATTAGATTTATCAACAAGGTGAGAACAAAGACTTTGGTATAGTATGAAGATTTTAACTTGATTCTCAACCTTATATTAGCATTATTGAACAGCTTATATCAGGTCTATATTTACAACCCCTGTTGTATGTCGTCATAAGCAGGGAACAAACACAAATCTATAGGGTCGACATTGCACGATTTGCTCGCAGAAATCGACATTTTCAAAGCAAGAATCTTGTAATATTCATACATAAAGGTCTAAGGATCACATCAATATCTCTGTACTATATTAAATATGTAACTCAATGACACAGTACTGCTATATGTAGTCTACAACCGAATCATGAACTCAGCACTTCTCGTACCAACACTATATATAGAAACACCATTACAGTATGGTACAGTATAATACACAATGGTGGCAGCTATATCCTACAAACACACTTGGAACATTCCTGCGTTTTTACATACCAGTAAGGACAACCTGCATGGAGTCCATTTAATGACAGCTACATGTACATAGAGGTTCAAACACTGTAAGGAATCCAGTCCTTAAAACATGTTGCCATGCCAACACTAGTCGTCAGGAAAACATGTTGCCATGCCAACACTAGTCTTCACGTCTATACCTCATTATACTGTCACAGCACTTGTACGACAATGAAAGTCATACAATGACCATCATGTCGCACTCAAGTTCTTTTCACAGCCCGATTCTCGTTTCCATATAGATTGCTATATTTACCACGACCCGATCTGCTTTTTTGTTAGTAAGTGTGGATATAGGTACACAATAGCACATGTTATGCATACACTTGCATACTTGGTAAATTGTTTAATGTTGTCTACGGTAACCAACGTTCATTTAAGCTCCGCCCACTTCCTGTAGTTGTGATTGTTGTTGTTTTGATTCCTGTTCGTGTTTCAGATGGTGAAGAGTACACGAGTGACAACATTTATCTTTGTAATAATCGTACGGACATAATCGTGCTTGTACTACCAGCTGACATTGTGCCCAGGAATCTTTGCAGCCAGGATCTGGAGAAAGAAATATACAGAACATTCTTAATTTGAGTTGTAATGTATCCGATATATTATATCTTTTAAAGTACATGTGTCCCTGAGCCTGTAGACAAAGTTAAACACCATAAGTCATCTTTCTACAGCACAGCATGCTCATCACAATTAAATAGGGTGTTCCAATAATGACTATACACTGCCATAAAGTCAACGGGACCTTATATAATAAACATCATAAATCAGCCATGAACAAGTATTCCATGCAACAGCAAGTATTCATGTTGGACTGATGTGACTGATATGATGGTCAAGTGGATTTAATCTGTTCTTAATCACCATTAAATTGGGAAAAGTCAGTGTTTCTAAATCTAATTTGGGCTTTATTTCTGTTTTCTTGTTTTTTATGCTTCTTCAATTGAGCTCAGAGCTTCTTTCCCTGTAGTATTATTGTCTTTTATGCATTTTCAAGTATTCATTTTTAGTGCCTGGCACTTTTATGCGCTTATTTTTTATAAACGCATTTTATACATGTACGTTAAAGTCACATTATCTCTCCCAAAACTTTTTTCTAGATCATCGAGTAAATAGACTAAATACATAGAACTAGGATGTTTTTCACAAATGACCTATAATTGATGACAGAATGTCAGCTGTATCTGTTGAAATAGTATGCCAAAAATCCCATTTAGTAAAATGTATGGATGACAAAATACTAATTTTGCAATAGTTGCTCCCCTTAGACTTTAAATTTTCGTTTATTGTTTACATTTCGCTATTTTGTTTACAAACCAACTCGAGACTTTATATCGTTTTTTTCCATCTTATGGTGTTTTCCAACTTTGGGACTCAACTAAAGTGCTCAAAATGCATCATTTTGTAGATAGGTTGCCAAATAAATGCTTTTTGAAAATAGCCATTAAAGGCATAATGGGACTTTAAATAATATGCCCCTTTTTATAAATATTTAGATAAGCAATATATGCACCTATTTTGACATTTGACAAGACTGCCAGTAAGAAAATTACTAATCTAAAATATGTAAAGTTGGTTTGAGCTATTTATATAGTAGCATCAAGATTACCTAGCTCCCAACAATACTCTCAGTGCTTTGATTACCTAGCTCCCAACTATACTCTCAGTGCTTTGATTTAGCTCCCAACTATACTCTCAGTGCTTTGATTTACACAGAAGTAAAATATCATTTCATAAGACCATGGCATGTAGCCGTAATAATCAGCATCACCTCAAGTATAGTACAAATATAATGATAAACTGGGCTGGTATTTATAAAGCATCTTAGTGGAAAACTAAAATATTTTGACTTAAGTAAAAAATTTACAATGCACATATTTACTGCAAATTGAAGAATAGCTCATGTTTCCTAAGTGATTATAGTAGCTCTCTACATAATACATAAAATGTATGTAAATAATTCATAATCAGAATTGTATTATTTAGCTCACACGCTGAAGGAAATTTTAAGATTTTAAGAAAATTCTTAGTTTTCTACTAAGATGCTTTATAAATACCGGCCCAGTTCATTTCAGGCAGCAGACATATCTTGGAAATGCACCGATACAAACTTACCTTCATCCAGCTGAGGTAGATCACAATCTAACGTGTTACATGATCTTCGTAGTGATGGTTTCTGTTTGGTATGACATACAGAGCTTGGCTGCATTGTATAACTTAAACATTTCACATCTCTAGCTTTAATTCCAGTGCCACAACTTTTAGAACACTGAAAGAGAATCATACATGTCAGTAGATTTCCAATGTGCGTTTTGATTTTACAAGGTATGAAAAGTTGGATTAATTAATAACGCAGACACAAGAAGACTTCTTTTAAAAATTTTGAGACAAAAAAGTACGTCTATCACAAAGGGCCATAATTTAGACAAAAATCATCTGAATTACTAAAATTCCTGACAATATGCAAAACTAGGCTCATGTAAAAAATTATTGAAATCTAACTGTAGGACAACCCATGTGACATCCATCCAGACAGACGTCCAGCACAAAATCATTAAGTTTATCTACCTATATAAGACATAAATACAGGCAATGATAGGTATCTGCTATCAATGGACCAAGACATCCACATAGAACTGATAGGACAGTTCATACATTTATTTCATAGAAGGGAAACAACTCTTAATGAAACCTTTACAAGTCAGGTAGGAGTTACATGCAGATGTTCTCCTAATTCTTTTTACTGGTGGCTCCTTCGAGTTACATATGAATTTTGAACTCCCTTAGAATTTAACCATGTAATTTTTCCACAGCCAGTTCAATGGAACAAGAAACGAGTGCAGGCAAAGTTCGACCAATATCGCAATTTTCATTTCAGCTTTCGCGCTTTAAACGTCTTACCTGAGACCACTTAGTCATGTACCATTCTGGCGGACATTCAGGTAAATCAGGACACGGTCGTTTATTTTCTGGTTTCCGACGTTGCTTACAGTTCTCCTCGCCTACCACTGTAAACATCTTACGTTCAAGTTTCTTCAAACACACAACATCACGAGTCTGTATAGCCGTACCACAAGTAGCTGTACACTGAAATATATATTCTTTTGATTACATTTATTTCACAGGTAACTGAATAAATAAATTTTACCAAAAAAATCTTTTTTTAATCTTAATCAATGATACAGTTACCTGTGATTCATTTTTACACCATATTTTAAAGTCATAGAAGACAGTTAAACGAACTATCGTAAGAAATGCTTTATCACCATAAATTGGATGCTTTCAAATTAAGCAGTCAAGTAGTTTATCAATTCTCTGATGGGCAAATAAGAAACGGTCAAATTTCTTCATCACATTTTCATGGTGTTTTGCGTCGGGACTTCTTTCTTTGGACATCTTCCCATCCTCTTACCCAGCATCCCAAACGCAGCTGCTTATAACATACTTCGGTTAATACGGTAGTTTAGATACATACCTATTTCTGAGAAAATGGCTCCCGAGAGAGATTGACAAACTAACAAGAAATAGAGTGTGTCAAGTCAAGCTCTTAGTGCCACACGAGTGCATAAAAGTGTCAATATCCCTCGAAGTACCAGCAATTAAAATATATGAATTTCTTCAAAACCAATGAAATTCATAGCAAATATTTAGTAAACTTATACAAATCAAATTGTCAACATACGGTAGTCCAAGGTCCCTCAAACCATATACCTCCACAGGGACGATTCTTTTTGCACGGCTTTTTTGTTCTAGGTTTTTGTCCGCATTTATTCTCAGGTAGTGGACTGCCATCCTCCGCCGAGCAATAAACTGTGCGTGTATGATAGCCACGCCCACATGAGGCTGAACACTGTAAAAGTAAATACAGAGTTTTTTACAAACATAATTATGTAATCCAGTACAACCTCTCCAGAGCGGCCCTGTTTAGAGCAACTACCTCTCTATAACAACACCTTCAAAATTTCCCTAAGCCTAAATTTACTATAAATTTAACCTCTGTATAGCAACAAACTCTATACAATGGTCAATATTCGCAGCTCCCAAAAGGTGTCGCTCTACAGAGTTTGCACTGTATATGTGAATAATTTATTACTGAAAATGTAACCAGCTTATTTAACTTACATGTGGCACAAAATTACAATGACACCTGAGTTCTGCACCAAAAAAAAAGTAAGTAAAATATTTAAGGATCCTACTATTCAGGATTCATTTGCAAATTGCACTAGAAAGAATGAACTTTTCTGCAGAAAATAAAAGTCATATGGTGTAAAAATTCAAAGAATTGACAAAGTTATGGTCATTTGAAATTTCTTATGCTGAAATTTAACAATAGAACAACTATTTGAGACCGAGTTTTGATGAAGGAGTGACTGTGCTAATGGCACTTTCAACACACTTGCCACTCGCTTTTAGAATTGAGCATTATGCCTCAGTAGGACCCCTGAATATTATTTTGTGTGTCAAAATTTTGTGGTTGGCGAAAGATAGTACAGGAAAACCTTTTTCCTTGGTATCAGTGGTCAATTAGAATTAGATTTTGTGGTCAATTAAGTTAAACTACAAAATTAGCGAAAATTTAACCACCGCAAATAATATTGATTTTACAGTAAATATATTTTACTTTAACAATGTATTAACAAATCTCTTAAATACAAGTATAAAGTCCAAATTGACAATAATGATGACACAAATTTCACAAAATCACAGCAGTGTATAATATTTAAATCTGTAAATGAATCTGAAGGCATCATTAATTTACTAATGGGACAAATATATGTTGAGTTTTATCTTACAATAAATAAACTTTATTTACACAAAGAAAGTTTGAAACACCCCTCTCTCTAACCAGATATGTGAATGTTTGCACACCAACGACCCTCGATGGTACAGACCAGACATACAATTATCAATATGACATCTAAATTGGTAATTATCTATAAGAAAGAAATCTCAAATATTGTAAATCGTTTATCCTAGCGATGACTAGATTTCGTAAATTTTGGTAAATTTATCCGTCCCCAAATAATTATTACATGCTTATATGTTTCATAGACCCCTTTGCGTGAGATTCAGGTGATGGAAACGCAGGCAGAGTCAAGCATCAGACATACTGGTACTATTTTTATTTCATCGCCTGGGATCAAACCCCAGACCTCACGCTTTCAAAGGGGACACTCAACCACTAGGCTATCGATGAAGCAATTTGTCTAGTATATTGACCAGGGTACTGTTTAATCAAGGCACTTGCGGAAATCATAAACTTACGATCAAATTTAAATTTGTTATCATTTGTTTACAATAATAAAGTGTGGAAAATGGAGCTGCCATACTAATAATGATTCAGTTTATGAACTCCTACAAATTATATCTGTAACCAATTTGCAGTTGTTAAAGAATAACAAAGAATTCAAATTTCACCCATAGAAAATTAAAATGATACTAATGTAAATCACTTTATATTCCCAATTTATGGTTTTGAACTTATTTCGCGAATTGATGAATTCACAATCGAGGAACCCAAATATAAAATTTTTACTTACTGCTTTTGACCAACCAGTTTGAAACCATCCTTGAGCACACGTGCCCATGTCACATGACCTCAGGGAGTCTGGTTTGCCATCTCTGCATTCTACGCCCTCAACCACTTCGCCTTCAGTATTCATACATTGTACCTTACGGGATGACTGTCCAATACCACATTCTACAGAACACTGAAACATACACAACACCGTATTTATACTAGAGATGGGAACGAATACTAAAATCAGTATTTGAATATTCCAAATACCCATATTGGATAACTATATTGGAATATTCAATTATAATTATATCATTCCAAATCATACCTATTTGTCCTCTTCCATAATTTCTAAAACTGAAAAGATTTTTTATTTCCCCATCCTTGATAAAACCAATGAATATTCGAATATGAACTTTGGATTCAAATATTTGACCGATTTCCGAATATTTGTATATATTCGGTATACTCTCTAATTTATCCACTCAAACCTGGGGGGGGGGTCCAACCACCTATGTTTTTCTCAGCAAGGGGTCCAGTAAGCTTTTTTCTTAGAGGTGCACCCTGAGCCCTGTCAAACTGGGATAAATATATATTGATCAACGTCACAAGGTTTTTGCCCAATTCCATGGGTTCCAGAAACCGTTCCCTCCCTTTGCATTTGCTTATGCATCAGTAGCTTTAATAAATTACCTTTGTCCAATTGCCTGTATCCCAGTCAGCACATGGTTTCACTTCACAATTTTGAGACTTGTCAGGTTTGGTTGCTAAGCTACAAAGTCCCCCAGAGACTGGCACACTGTAATTCTGAGAATATCGTGTCTGACATTCCACGAGTCGTGTTTGTATTCCCTCACCACATGTAGCGCTGCACACAGACCATGGACCTGCTTCCCAGCTGTTGTACGAAAAAACCGAAACAACAATTTAAGTTCATTACATAGTTGTCGTAACGACAATGGTCTCTCATCTAAACACATCACTCAATCCTGCAATAAATTCAGCTGCCCATGAAATTAGAAATTAGTTGTTTCCCACAGAAGATATCAAGTGTTGACAAAAAAACGAAAGATAGTTGCATCAGAATGCAGGCTGGCCTTGAGACAAATTGAAGTAAAGCTAATTCATTTTCTTCGCTTGTAATTTTCAATGTTTTACATACTGGAATACATAGAAATGTTACACAGCAGAGCTAGTCAGATTTCATTAATACTTATAGATTGTTTAATTGACTTTCCCTAGCTGAACCTTAATATGTAATACATCCACATTATATGTCTTTGCATGACAATGTTTAATGATGAAATATTCAAACAGAGATTGACACTACAGCTATTGATCTGTCAACACCGTAAGAATTCCATGGAAAGCAACACTGCAATTCTGAACACAAAAGTGGAATAAACTCATTTTGTTCAAACAGCATTATGCTTATTAACACAATCTGATTGTGGGTGGTTTAACTGTTTTTTAACTAGAAACATCAATACACAATGGCATACCATTGTTAAGAAAATGATTTCAATATCAACAATGCCAAAAGCTTTTTGATGCAGACTGAGTCAACCTTTGATATGTTTCAAATTACCTCCCTTAACTTCAAACCAGAGCATAATTACTGTTGCGTTTAAAATCAAGTCTTAGCATCAATTGTTGATTTTTTTCAACAGAATACGTTAGTTGTTGTTCTCTACATACTGTATCAGTAATTTTGTCAATAAAACAAACGGTTTAGAAAATGTTATCTCAGACCTTACCCTTCTTTTTTTACAAAGCTCCGGTGTTTTGAGTATTTAAAGTTGATTGTGATACAAGTTTGTACAATTGATATCATAATCTCTCTCAACACCTCATTCCTGGCCCCGATCTCCCGAAACATCTCAATCTAAACTCAATCTCAACACAAATGTTGTCACCTATCGTTTGAGGTTACTAAGTTTCCATGCAAAATTGTACTCTAAATTGGTATAACAAAACAGAAACATTATTCTGAGTTTATTACAGCAAGATTTTGAGAGTTCAAGCTTCATATTTATCTCAAATTCAAACTTTGAAATTATCAAAATCTCAATTTGAGTAGAGATTTCTACTTGAGATGCTTCAGGAGATCAGGGCCTGATGTTATCCATCGCCAAGAGAGTGTACCTTAACAATCACTATGCGAGAGAAAAGACAGCTTTCACTTTTATGCTGAGCGTCAATTACTGGTACCACTTTTATTTCGTCTTTGGTATTCACAGACTCTAGATAACAATGTCATCTATTACAAGTCTTTGGTATTCAACTTTAACCACATTATCTTTTTAAAAGATATTTCCTGCTATTTTTACCAGACAACAAAATATTATTATAATGCATCAAGAATGTTATTTGATGAGTCTATGTAAACCAAGAAATTGATTTTCATTCATGCTTATTCTAGCTTGTCAAACAAAACTACCACAGACACATTAAGCTTGTCTGAAATACATTCCTTTCAATACAAAATGCAAGATTGAAACTGATGAAAATTGAAATACAGTAGAATCACTTATTTCATGGGCATAAAATTTATAGTGGCTCATTTTCATTTCTTACTAAAATACATCCTTGTCGTCATAGAATCTCTTATTTCATGGGCATTCAATTTATAGAATTTGGTGAAATGCCATTTTTGTGGGGTTGTATTAATGCATGAATTATTATACCAAACGTAGAAAGAGCAGCCCTAATGTTCCATATTTTGGACATTGATTGTGCATCAGGGGATTAGATTCCATGGTCAAGTTTGGCAACAAAATCAATGGAAATTTTAACACCAAGAAAAATATGGTTTTACAGTAAATCCTGGGAATCATCAATGTTTTTTCCAATTGTAATTGATTGCCTGTTTTAGAGGAGGATTTCAAAAAGTTGCAACCATTGATGAAAACCAGACGATCTAATGGAACAATCTCAAGCATTGAATATTTGAATGCATGCGCACATTATGAACAGTAGATAGTGGGTGGGGTATGATTGTTGTCTGTCATTTATTAATATATCCAAATATTTTCTTCATTAAAACTTTTACCAGTAAAAAACAAAAATAAATATACTAGATTTATATAGCGCCTTTTTCATGGGAATGCATGTTCATAGGCACTTTACATTATTGTGTTGCAGCCACAAGGGCGCAGCTAGGTGCATCCTCTACCAGTGCAGATGCAGCATGATCTGACCTGAGGCACAGACTGAGAGAAAGCCCCTGAAGGGAGAGAGAGACATTAGATACAGGCATGCCCGGCGCTGCAGAAGTGCGCCTTAGTAAGCTCTTATTTCAAATAGACAGCCTGGTTCTTTAATGTGCCTGGTGTATAACACCGATACACAGCTTCCTTGCACTTCCAGATACTTTGCAGACCACACAGCCAGATATAGCGAGAAATATTTTAAATATTTCAGAAATGTCAAGTTCCAATGCCAGGGATTGAACCCACAACCTCTGCATTGACAGTCCAGTGCATTACCACTGAGCTTAATCCGCTTAAAATATTTTTGAAACCCAGTAACAGTGCATCAATACCATGTGACTTAATTAGGCTACAGGTCCAATACTTAATTTGCTTCATTTTGAAAATAAAAATAGCCACAGGTATTTTATTTCTTCCACCAATTTCTATGAAAAATACACCACATTAAGGGGTTCTTTCCATGAAATATTGCCGTTATGTCCAGCACCCTGTGAAACCTAGGAAATGAAGAGGCTTAAAACAGGTTACACAGGGTGCTGGAAAAAAGGTACACTCACTCACTGCTGCTTAAATAGATCTTATATTTCAAACTTATAGATTATTATAGACCCCAGCTATATTAAAAGAAACATACCCACTATACTTACTCAGGAGGACAGGGAGATCTATTACAGACAATTGTATGAACATTCTTCTTGGCTGGATCACAGTTATCATCTGTTACTATAACATTCGTCTTCCTCTTCATACATACAACAATAGTGTCCTGATTACCTGGAATAATAACATTCATTATCATATCACTCATCAAAGAGAAAGTTATCTCCCCTTGGTCAGGATTTACCTCCCCTGGAAGATAATGTCTATCTCCGTCTGGAAGATAATGTCTATCTCCGTCTGGAGTTACCTCCCCTAGGTCAGGAATACCTCCCCTGGAAGATAATGTCTATCTCCGTCTAGAAGATAATGTCTATCTCCGTCTGGAGTTACCTCCCCTAGGTCAGGAATACCTCCCCTGGGAGATAATGTCTATCTCCGTCTGGAGTTACCTCCCCTAGGTCAGGAATACCTCCCCTGGAAGATAATGTCTATCTCCGTCTGGAAGATAATGTCTATCTCCGTCTGGAGTTACCTCCCCTAGGTCAGGAATACCTCCCCTGGGAGATAATGTCTATCTCTGTCTGGAGTTACCTCCCCTAGGTCAGGAATACCTCCCCTGGAAGATAATGTCTATCTCCATCTGGAAGATAATGTCTATCTCCGTCTGGAGTTACCTCCCCTAGGTCAGGAATACCTCCCCTGGGAGATAATGTCTATCTCCATCCAGAGTTACCTCCCCTAGGTCAGGAATACCTCCCCTGGAAGATAATGTCTATCTCCATCCAGAGTTACCTCCCCTAGGTCAGGAATACCTCCCCTGGGAGATAATGTCTATCTCCGTCTGGAGTTACCTTCCCTAGAGGAAGATGCCATGGGCTTATTATCTTCCTAAGTTCAGGAGTTACCCACCAAACCTGGGAGGAAGATGGCATTTGAGTGTGAGTTATCTCCCCACGGACAAAAGTTACCTCCCCTTAGAGAAAGATATCATTAATGTGTGAGTTATAGGGCAGGAGTTACCTCCCCATAGAGAAAGATATCATTAGTGTGTGAGTTTTAGGGCAGGAGTTACCTCCCCTTAGAGAAAGATATCATTAATGTGTGAGTTATAGGGCAGGAGTTACCTCCCCTGTGAGATTGATGTCATCTGTGAACAAGTTATCTCCCTTAGGTCAGGACTTACCTCCCATGGGATGAAGATGTCATCAGTGTGGAACATGTGTTATTGAGTTATCTCCTTAGTTAAACAGAAGTTCAGATAACGCTTTCAGTTATATACACCACATCAACAACAGTGAATACTGAGGCATACTGAATTTCAAACAAAATCTGAACATCTTAACAACAGTAGGGATCTTTTTTACATCATTAAGTCAATCGGCCAATCAACTAAGTCAATCATGTCGGGAGAGATCAATAAATAGCCTAACTTCAATGAGAGGAAATACATTCTGATGTTTCCTAACACAGCATCCATCCGACAGTCTTAGAGCCGAGTGCCAACAATGTGTCTCATTTCTAACCTATAATGCCCACCCTAATGAAGGAAGTGGGATGAAACTTCCAGGTGAAACTTGAGGTTCATCATAAACCAAAGTACCGTATTGTAACACAAAGTACCGTATTGTAAAAATGTGTTTGTACTTGGTCGCTACTCTAACTCCAACCAACATCATAACATTAAAGGGGTATGCCCTGGAACTGTAATGTCTCAAATAGTAATCAAATTGGTATTATTTTTATACCTAAGTCAAATAATGAAAACCCTGTAAAAAGTTACGAAAATATCCTGCCAGTTTTTATCAACAAAAATATTTCAAGAATAACTTAATATCGTTGTTGTCAATAAAAGGCCTTTTATTCAAATCGATATACAAAATATTTAAGCGCGCGTTATAGAGTAAATTTTTAAGTCAAATTCTTCTTTGACTTTTTGATAATTAAAAGTTGGTTTTACAAGTGTTAAACGCAATTTTGTTGTATGCAAACCAAGACACTTCAGTTTCTGGGCGTGCCCCTTTAATTTGTCAACAATTTACATCATTTACATCATTCATAAACGTCACACTGACTTTTAATTTCATAGTTCAAATGTCATGATTAGCGAACTTCATTTGCTGCAAGAGTTCTCCTCAGAGTAGCAATACCACGTGACTTTTGGCTACAGTTACAAGAAGAAATTTGTAAACATTGGAAAATAAAATAGCCATAATGATAAGTATTTTATTTCTTCATCGTTTTCTATGAATTTGCACCATGCTAAGGGGAAAATGATTTGCTTTCCATGAAATATAAGATCTGTTTCAGCGGCAGTGCCGTTTTGTCTATTACCCTGTGATAGCGTGGATCTTGTAGGTTTCACAGTATTATAGTATTACCAGCATTATATAAGCCACAACAAAAACATTCAGACGTGACTTTTCCTCCACCAAACAATCCATTTAACAATACAATTAACACATAAACTGTTCACAAAACACTGACTGATTACACTTGAAAGCTTCGCTCAAAGAGAAGAAAAAAAACAGCCATTTTTTATAAATAACGACCATTTTTTACAACAAAAAAAAAACGTAGAAAAAGATCATAGAAAGTTGAGAACTTCTGGCAAACTGTTGGATTTTGTGACAAATGTAACCATAGGTGTTTGTGACGTGTGATAAATAAGAAAGTCATTCATTCCGACAACATCAGATCTGAGTATCAACACTGCATGAATGATTTGTACTTTTCAATCAACAAGTTCAGGGCAAAAACTGGTAAACAAGAGGGCCCAAAGGGCCCTAGGTCGCTCACCTGTTATAAATAGCAGTACATGTCAAAGCGCAATATCGCACTTAGATTTTGTTGAGAGGATCACTCTGACCAAGTTTCATAAGGATTAGGCTAAAACTGTGACCTCTAGTGACTACACAAAGTTTTTCTATGATTTGACCTTGTGACCTAGTTTTTGAACCCGGATGACCCAATATCAAACTGGACCTAGATTTTGTTGAGATGATCATTGTGACCAAGTTTCATACAGATTAAATTAAAATTGTGACCTCTAGTAACTACACAAGGTTTTACTATGATTTGACCTTGTGACCTAGTTTTTGAACCTGGATGACCCAATATCGAACTTGACCTAGATTTTGTTGAGATGATCATTGTGACCAAGCTTCATAAAGATTAAGTCAAAATTGTGACCTCTAGTGACTACACAAGGTTTTTCTATGATTTGACCGTGTGACCTAGTTTTTGACCCCGGATGACCCAATATCGAACTTGACCTAGATTTTGTTGTGATGATCATTGTGACCAAGTTTCATAAAGATTAGGTCAAAATTGTGACCTCTAGTGACTACACAAGGTTTTTCTATGATTTGACCTTGTTACCTAGTTTTTGAACCCGGATGACCCAATATCGAACTTGACCTAGATTTTGTTGTGATGATCATTGAGACCAAGTTTCATAAAGATTAGGTCAAAATTGTGACCTCTAGTGACTACACAAGGTTTTTCTATGATTTGACCTTGTGACCTAGTTTTTGACCCCGGATGACCCAATATCGAACTTGACCTAGATTTTGTTGATATGATCATTGTGACCAAGTTTCCAAAAGATTAAGTCAAAATTGTGACCTCTAGTGTCTACACAAGGTTTTTCTATGATTTGACCTTGTGACCTAGTTTTTGACCCCGGATGACCCAATATCAAACTTGACCTAGATTTTGTTGTGATAATCATTGTGACCAAGTTTCATAAAGATTAGGTCAAAATTGTGACCTCTAGTGACTACACAAGGTTTTTCTATGATTTGACCTTGTGACCTAGTTTTTGACCCCAGATGACCCAATATCGAACTTGACCTAGATTTTGTTGAGATGATCATTGTGACCAAGTTTCATAAAGATTAAGTCAAAATTGTGACCTCTAGTGTCTACACAAGCAAATTGTTGACGGACGGACGGACGACGGACGGACGGACGGACGGACGGACAGACGGACGGACGACGGACGACGGACGAAGAGTGATCACAAAAGCTCACTCTGTCACTTTGTGACAGGTGAGCTAAAAACAAACACTGAAATGCAATCAGTTTACAAGGAAATCTTCAGGATCTATTTCTTCAACATACAGAAAATGTTGCATGCAAATGAATAACAAGCTTTCACCGACATTATCAAGTAAGTCTCAAACCTCTATCTCTGATTGGTTGCCATAGGTTACTCTAGTTCTGACTGGTTGATTATTAACCACTCAAGCTCTGATTGGTTGATCCACAATTACTCAAGCTCTGATTGGTTGATCCACAGCTCTTCTAGTTCTGATTGGTTGATCCACAGCTACTCCATCTCTGATTGGTTGATCCACAGTTACTCAAGCTCTGATTGGTTGATCCACAGCTCTTCTAGCTCTGATTGGTTGATTTAAGCTACCCTAGCTCTGATTGGTTGATCCACAGCTCTTCTAGCTCTGATTGGTTGATTCTTAGCTACCCTAGCTCTGATTGGTTGATCCACAGCTCTTCTAGCTCTGATTGGTTGATTCTAAGCTACCCTAGCTCTGATTGGTTGATCCACAGCTACCCTAGCTCTGATTGGTTGATTCCCAACTACATTATCATATCATATGTTATTGTTTTATTCAACTAGTTTATCAAATTTAATATGAAAAGACTCTCATATAATTTTTTTATTTATTTCATGCAGCATGTACATATAATATTTACATTTTTTTTTATAGTATTTTTATTGTAAATTGAAAGGCTTTTATATTGTTTTTCATGGTAGGTGTCATAGCTTTTTGCAGAGAGCCGCACAGAAAACTGGGAATTTTCTTGAAACAAAAAGTCCATTATCCCAGTTGTATTTATCTATTTACTTTTTCTTTAAAACCCTAAGTGATTTATAACGGAAGAATTTTGACAAATCTAATGGGAGCCAGGTAATAATAGATACTTCTATAGTTCTTCATATCAATACAGATTTCAAGCCGATTTCTATATCATTTCATCAACCTTCTGAATAATTTGTAAAGAATGCGCAACAGTCGATAGCAGACGACATTGATGTATGCTCAAAATAAAGGTAGCAATTTAATCATTGAATCAAGGAATTTTCTATAACAAGAATCCTGGCAGTATAAAACCTAACTTAAAAGTCACCTCAAAACTGAAACCACTTTGAAATCATAGACCACCTTGAACTCATTGTACTGCTCAGAAATTATGGACCGCCTAGAAATCACAGACTGCCTTGAAATCATTGACTGCTTTGTAATCATGGAGTGCCTTGATATCATAGATTGCCTTCAAAGCATTGACTGACTTGAACTCATAAACGACCTTGGAATCAAGGACTGCTTCGAAATCATGGAGTGCCTTGAAATCATGAAGTGCCTTGAAATCATGGATTGCCTTGATATAATGGAGTGCCTTGATATATGGAGTGCCTAGATATAATGGATTGCCTTGATATATGGAGTGCCTAGATATAATGGAGTGTCTTGAAATCATGGAGTGCCTTGGAATAATGGAGTGCCTTGAAATCATAGAGTGCCTTGATATAATGTAGTGCCTTGAAATGATGGACTGCCTTGAAATCATAGACCACCTTGAAATGCTAGGCCTCTTTCAAATCAGAGACCTCTTTGAAATCATTGACAGCCTTGAAATCAGAGACCGTCTTGAAATCATTGACCACCTTGAAATTACAAACTGCCTTGAAATCATGGCTTGGCTTGAAATCACAAACATAATTTTCAAGACTATTCTAAAACTGTCTTGCGCAGTTCACACCCCCATCTTAAGACTAACTCAATAAGACCTGAATCATCAAGGGGGTCCTCAGAGGGTGGTCTCAATAATTTTTTTTACTGTGCAAAAAGTTTAAAACAAATGTAAGAACTGCAATGTTATGTAATGTAGAGAAATGAATGAAAACAGACGAGATTCTACATGCAGAAAAAAAGAGGACCATCTTTCACAATTAAAATTTTAATGGACACTTTACTTTATTTAATTTTGTTTTTGTTTCCTATTTCTGTTCTCAAGTATCATGTATACCATGTTTTTCTTGTTCATTTGATCTTTGTAAGGTAAGGAAATCGACTTTTGTTATTGTTTAGATCAATGTCTGTCATCTTGATTTCAATTTATTACGATCAAAGAAATACTTGAAATTTTCACAGCACATTCTGAGAGTTTGTTATTGCGCTATCAAAGTAGTATACAATCTGAAGAGCCTGTACTAGTAATACGGTGGCACAGTGGGAACACAGCAAATGCTTTAGCTAGCCCTTTTGCAAGTGATAAATAGCACATGCACAAATGTTCATTATCACATGCTCAGATCACAGTTTAAAAGTATCATCAATACACTTACAGTCTCGCACAGTCATATGGGGATCAAAGTTCTAAAATTGATGTTACCGAGTGACGGTCAAGCTGAAAAATGTCTAAGTTTTGGATTGTGCAAATATTTTTAGAGTTAAATAGGGCAAGTTTCACTTTCCGAGATATTGTTAAATTTATTCAGTGGAAAGTTTTCTTTGTTTATGGAAATGTCAACAGAAATTGTTTTGGCAGCTTGGACAATATGATCAATATCCAAGGTTTTGAATGTTTTCCAAGGATAAAGGCAAATAAAAATTGGACATCAAGTATCAGACATTATTTGGTGCAATAATGCAGTGTACATTTGGTGCAATAATGCAGTGTACATTTGGTGCAATAATGCAGTGTACATTTGGTGCAATAATGCAGTGTACATTTGGTGCAATAATGCAGTGTACATTTGGTGCAATAATGCAGTGTACATTTGGTGCAATAATGCAACATACATTTGGTGCAATAATGCAGTGTACATTTGGTGCAATAATGCAACATACATTTGGTGCAATAATGCAGTGTACATTTGGTGCAATAATGCAGTGTACATTTGGTGCAATAATGCAGTGTACATTTGGTGCAATAATGCAACATACATTTGGTGCAATAATGCAGTGTACATTTGGTGCAATAATGCAATATTAATTTGGTGCAATAATGCAGTGTACATTTGGTGCAATAATGCAGTGTACATTTGGTGCAATAATGCAGTGTACATTTGGTGCAATAATGCAGTGTACATTTGGTGCAATAATGCAGTGTACATTTGGTGCAATAATGCAGTGTACATTTGGTGCAATAATGCAACATACATTTGGTGCAATAATGCAGTGTACATTTGGTGCAATAATGCAACATACATTTGGTGCAATAATGCAGTGTACATTTGGTGCAATAATGCAGTGTACATTTGGTGCAATAATGCAGTGTACATTTGGTGCAATAATGCAACATACATTTGGTGCAATAATGCAGTGTACATTTGGTGCAATAATGCAATATTAATTTGGTGCAATAATGCAGTGTACATTTGGTGCAATAATGCAGTGTACATTTGGTGCAATAATGCAGTGTACATTTGGTGCAATAATGCAGTGTACATTTGGTGCAATAATGCAGTGTACATTTGGTGCAATAATGCAACATACATTTGGTGCAATAATGCAGTGTACATTTGGTGCAATAATGCAACATACATTTGGTGCAATAATGCAGTGTACATTTGGTGCAATAATGCAGTGTACATTTGGTGCAATAATGCAGTGTACATTTGGTGCAATAATGCGTGTACATTTGGTGCAATAATGCAGTGTACATTTGGTGCAATAATGCAACATACATTTGGTGCAATAATGCAGTGTACATTTGGTGCAATAATGCAACATACATTTGGTGCAATAATGCAGTGTACATTTGGTGCAATAATGCAGTGTACATTTGGTGCAATAATGCAGTGTACATTTGGTGCAATAATGCAGTGTACATTTGGTGCAATAATGCAACATACATTAGGTGCAATAATGCAGTGTACATTTGGTGCAATAATGCAACATACATTAGGTGCAATAATGCAGTGTACATTTGGTGCAATAATGCAACATACATTAGGTGCAATAATGCAGTGTACATTTGGTGCAATAATGCAGTGTACATTTGGTGCAATAATGCAGTGTACATTTGGTGCAATAATGCAGTGTACATTTGGTGCAATAATGCAGTGTACATTTGGTGCAATAATGCAGTGTACATTTGGTGCAATAATGCAGTGTACATTTGGTGCAATAATGCAGTGTACATTTGGTGCAATAATGCAGTGTACATTTGGTGCAATAATGCAACATACATTTGGTGCAATAATGCAGTGTACATTTGGTGCAATAATGCAACATACATTTGGTGCAATAATGCAGTGTACATTTGGTGCAATAATGCAGTGTACATTTGGTGCAATAATGCAGTGTACATTTGGTGCAATAATGCAACATACATTTGGTGCAATAATGCAGTGTACATTTGGTGCAATAATGCAACATACATTTGGTGCAATAATGCAGTGTACATTTGGTGCAATAATGCAGTGTACATTTGGTGCAATAATGCAGTGTACATTTGGTGCAATAATGCAACATATATTAGGTGCAATAATGCAGTGTACATTTGGTGCAATAATGCAACATATATTAGGTGCAATAATGCAGTGTACATTTGGTGCAATAATGCAGTGTACATTTGGTGCAATAATGCAGTGTACATTTGGTGCAATAATGCAGTGTACATTTGGTGCAATATTGCAGTGTACATTTGGTGCAATAATGCAGTGTACATTTGGTGCAATATTGCAGTGTACATTTGGTGCAATAATGCAACATATATTAGGTGCAATAATGCAGTGTACATTTGGTGCAATAATGCAGTGTACATTTGGTGCAATAATGCAGTGTACATTTGGTGCAATATTGCAGTGTACATTTGGTGCAATAATGCAGTGTACATTTGGTGCAATAATGCAGTGTACATTTGGTGCAATAATGCAGTGTACATTTGGTGCAATAATGCAACATACATTTGGTGCAATAATGCAGTGTACATTTAGTGCAATAATGCAACATACATTAGGTGCAATAATGTAATGTACATTTTGTGCAATAAAGCAACATACATTAGGTGCAATAATGCAATGTACATTGTGTGCAATAAAGCAACATACATTAGGTGCAATAATGCAATGTACATTGTGTGCAATAAAGCAACATACATTAGGTGCAATAATGCAGTGTACATTTGGTGCAATAATGCAACATATATTAGGTGCAATAATGCAGTGTACATTTGGTGCAATAATGCAGTGTACATTTGGTGCAATAATGCAGTGTACATTTGGTGCAATAATGCAGTGTACATTTGGTGCAATATTGCAGTGTACATTTGGTGCAATAATGCAGTGTACATTTGGTGCAATAATGCAGTGTACATTTGGTGCAATAATGCAGTGTACATTTGGTGCAATAATGCAGTGTACATTTGGTGCAATAATGCAGTGTACATTTGGTGCAATAATGCAACATACATTTGGTGCAATAATGCAGTGTACATTTAGTGCAATAATGCAACATACATTAGGTGCAATAATGTAATGTACATTGTGTGCAATAAAGCAACATACATTAGGTGCAATAATGCAATGTACATTGTGTGCAATAAAGCAACATACATTAGGTGCAATAATGCAATGTACATTGTGTGCAATAAAGCAACATACATTAGGTGCAATAATGCAGTGTACATTTGGTGCAATAATGCAACATATATTAGGTGCAATAATGCAGTGTACATTTGGTGCAATAATGCAGTGTACATTTGGTGCAATAATGCAGTGTACATTTGGTGCAATAATGCAGTGTACATTTGGTGCAATATTGCAGTGTACATTTGGTGCAATAATGCAGTGTACATTTGGTGCAATAATGCAGTGTACATTTGGTGCAATAATGCAGTGTACATTTGGTGCAATAATGCAACATACATTTGGTGCAATAATGCAGTGTACATTTAGTGCAATAATGCAACATACATTAGGTGCAATAATGTAATGTACATTGTGTGCAATAAAGCAACATACATTAGGTGCAATAATGCAATGTACATTGTGTGCAATAAAGCAACATACATTAGGTGCAATAATGCAATGTACATTGTGTGCAATAAAGCAACATACATTAGGTGCAATAATGCAATGTACATTTGGTGCAATAATGCAACATACATTAGGTGCAATAATGCAATGTACATTGTGTGCAATAAAGCAACATACATTAGGTGTAATAATGCAATGTACATTGTGTGCAATAAAGCAACATACATTAGGTGCAATAATGCAACATACATTTGGTGAATGTACAACAGTAAGCATAGGCTTTGTGAAAACATTTCAAACATTACGCATTTAAGCCTTTTGTCAACTTGCGTGAAAAATTTCATTCATTTTATACACAGTACTTCTTTACAGTATACTAATTACTAGTGACATACAGATTAATTTATATAAAATTGCATGGTGTGAACAGAGCCGAGATAGCTGTGGGAGGTCCGTACTACTTTATGCCAATAACACTGGTAGCTTAGTGTTGTTAACGGTGGCAGGTTACAGGACATTCTGTCACCCATTGTGTCATTTACATACAATAGATGATGAAGGTCACTTGACATGGTGTTTATCAACGGTAACTACATGCCTGTCACTATGACATTGGATGCTTATAATTTTGCTCGGACCAGTGGCATGTGACGATGATTTATAACGCTAGTACCCGATGCAGAATTTGTCTGACCCCTTAACATGGCTGGCAGTGTTATATTTGTTGCATTTGCATATTTTTCAGAGTTCAGTTGTCCTGGGAACATATTGTCATTAATATTATTTATATGATAGCGGTTATGCCTGGATATAATTGGAGAGATCTAATTAATTTTAATTTACTGCTGTCATATTGTGCAGGCTGTCATATTGTGCATGCATGCACCCCGCAGGCTTTTCTTGTGCCATTTTCGATTGTCAAGAGGATGTCTGTCTGGCTGCTTTATCATGCATTGTTCATTATGTTCAGCAATCCATCAAACTACAGTTTGTGTCTGATGTAATAATATCGTATAAGTCATTCAGTTAGTGACATGGAAATATAGTGAAAATTTCACAGATTTGTTTAAATTCTCTAATTTTCTGAAGCGTAACTTTTGCTGACATAGAAATTCATTATGAAATTTAAACAAGAGGGCCCAAAGGGCCCTAGGTCGCTCACCTGTCGTACTAGTGCATGCACACCCCTATGGTGATCCTACACATTTTCTGAATAAAATTTAAGGAAATTCAGCCTCTATTGCAAGTTTTTGTATGATTTGACCATGTGACCTAGCGTTTGACCCCAGATGACTTAATTAATATCAAACTTAACCTAGATTGTGTTGAGATGATTATTAGGACCAAATTTCATAAAGATTAAGTCGAAATTGTAACCTCTGGTGAATACACAGGGTTTTTCTATGATCTGACCTATAATTTAAACAAAATATTTCCTCCATATAACTGTACAAATACATGCTATAAAGACAGAACAATACCTTAACACTTAAAAAAATAATTATGGTTCCAGTGGGGTTTGAACCCACGACCCTCAGGAAAATGTCAATTGACATTGTGACCTTGTTTTTGACGCCAGATGACCCAAAATCGAATTTGGCCTAAATTTTGTTGACAGGATCATTGTGACAAAGTTTCATAAAGATTTAGTTGAAATTGTAACCTCTGGTGACTGACTACACAAGGTTTTTCTATGATTTGACCTTTATTTTAAACAAAATATTTTGGAATATTTTTCCTCCATATAACTGTACAAATACATGCTATAAAGACAAAACAATACCTAAACACTTAAAAAAATAAAAATTAAAAATTATGGTTCCAGTGGGGGTTGAACCCACGACCATCAGGAAAATGTACAAATACATGCTATAAAGACAAAACAATACCTAAACACTTAAAAAAATAAAAATAAAAAAATAAAAGTTATGGTTCCAGTGGGGGTTGAACCCACGACCATCAGGAAAATGTACAAATACATGCTATAAAGACAAAACAATACCTAAACACTGAAAAAAATAAAAATAAAAATTATGGTTCCAGTGGGGGTTGAACCCACGACCATCAGGAAAATGTACAAATACATGTTATAAAGACAAAACAATACCTAAACATTTTAAAAAAAAAATTAAAAAAAAAAAATTATGGTTCCAGTGGGGTTTGAACCCACGACCCTCAGGAAAATGTCTACGCTCCCTACAGCGCTTTGATTTCCACTTAACCATTACAATTCACACCCTGCTATAGAATACTAGAATATTTTGATATTTGACCTTTACAAAACTGCTTTGAACCCTGATACACATTTTCATTGGTTGATGAAAGTTTATTGTATGTATAGAGAGTAGAGAGTTACAGCAGAGAGTTAAGTGACCATGAAGACTACATGTTGAAAGGTTTAAAACAAGGTTTTTTCTATAATTTGACCTAGTGAGCTAGTTTTTGACCTCAGATGACCCAATATCGAACTTGACCTAGATTTTGTTGAGATGATCATTGTGACCAAGTTTCATAAAGATTAGGCCAAAATTGTGACCTCTAGAGAGGACACAACCAAATTGTTGACGGACGGACAGACGGACGTACGGACGGACGTACTCATGAGACGGTATTTGTGGGGTTTTCTTTTGTTCTTTCTTTTGTTTGGTTGCAACCCACAAGTAGCATTTTGCATCCCACAAGTGAAGGAATGAATGGAATCTAAAAATAGCCTATTGTTCCACACCCCACAACTACTGGTGCATTCGTACGGACAGACGGACGGACGACGGACGAAGTGTGATCACAAAAGCTCACTCTGTCACTTTGTGACAGGTGAGCTAAAAAAAAGCTTATAATATTTGTGTATGTATGCATGCCAAACGTCTACATTTGCTATACTTTTGACTCGGGGGATTTCAATATCCACTAATACAGTTGTGTGTATTAATTGGTTCTTCATTGACCAATGGCCTCCATTTTTGTGGGAAGACACAGTTGTTTGATTAAAGGAATCCAGATGCGATACTTTACACTGCTTGATTCTTTAGCATGCCCACCTTTGTGAACTAAGCACCGATACACATAAGACTACCCCTAGTTTATCAATCAGATCATCTCTAGATATATAGTTAGTTGGGAAACACTGAAAAGCATTTCAGAAATGACCAAGCCCCTCCACTGAGATTCAAACCAGGGTTACCATGCCTTGATCAGTAGTCAAGTGCATGACCCATACGACCACCTTGTTACTAGATGTTGACGACATTTAACTGTTAAGCTTATTGACTGTGTTTGATTGACAGTTGATTGGTTACCAGTGGCACTTTATTATACCCCTCCCCCATTGCTATAAACCGAGGGTAGAGGATTCATGTTGTCCCCAAATGAACTCCCGTCACTTTCTGTCCCAATGTAAAGCATTTTTAAAATAATTGAATACTTGATCATTAATTCACAAGTACTTGTTTAAGACATCATCATCATACCACCTTTACTGTCTAAACCTATCAAATATCATAACTATCGATAAATGAAATTTTTTTAATACTTTGTTATATTATAGTATTAATACCCAGTAGTACTTCTTTCGTGGGGCCGGGGGGTTACAAGTCCTGTAAGTGGATTAATTGTGGTCCATTTGTGTAAATCAAAAGACTTGATTAAAATTCTGAATATGATTATTTAGCTGTGAAACCTGCAACTTTTCTCAGGGGACACCACAACCAGCTTTTTTAAGAGGGTTGTCGTGATCAGACTCTTAAAGTTAAACTTTTAGTACCCTGAGAAACTTGTGTAAATATATCAGATTTTTGCAAAATTCCAGGTGGGTCCGGCGCAGAGGGCTTTCATTTACAGTGTTACAAGTAAAACAAAGATAACCATTTATTTAAATTCTAAAATCAACGTAAAGTGATAGTTAGGGTGTGTTAAATGAATTCTGCATACATATATAAAACACCTGAATCAATACTAGTAGAACATAGAACAACTGAGTTGTAGAAATATAAATCGTAAAGTCAAGTTACTACTGTAAACCAATTTACTTTCGCGAATACTAACTTTCGCGTTTTGCTGATCGTGGGCATATTCGCGACTACAAATGTTTGGGTTTTAAAGTTTCCTGCAGTGTCCATATTAATGTTTTAAGCACTTTCGTGGCGACTTAATTTGGGGAAATTCTAACATTTGCTAGCTCTGCGAAACTAAATTGCGCAAAATAATTTCTAGGTTTACAGTTTGTCAAATATTGTCCCCTTGTTGCAACAAGGTTGTATCTGAATTTATTTAATACAAAGTAAGATACAACCTTGATGCCCTGAAGGAATGAAATTAATTCTATTATGGAATAGGATAGCAGTGATGAGGACTTCCATTACAGAATAGGAATATACTGGGGGATATTTACAGGGGGGAGGGGGGATGGTTGACAAGTAGGCTAATTTTTTTTTTAAGTTTTATTGATGCATAATTTTATTGATATAAATTACAATATTGACTGTTAAAATGTTAATAAAACCTGATATAAATTATTTTAACGATGTTTCCAAATGCAGAGGGAATAAATGTACATTTGTGTTAAAAAATCAAATTCGTCTAGTTCCTAAATGATTAGTTTGCACAAGCAATTTATATGTTATTAAATAATTATTTAATCAAATATAATGACCACAGAATAAATATTTGCACAAAAAATATTTAATTAAATACGAGACTGTGCAAATTTATCTCCTCCATGCTTACAATACCCGTCATTCCCCCACGATCAAATTTCCGTGAAAAAAATAAGAATTCGAGAACCGTTTATAAATGACCAGTGTAATTACTATTTCTTCACAGGGATAAATATAGCATAGTTGGACGTATTAGGGACTATTTATATGGACTCGCATTAAATTGACAATCATTACACTTTATTACTGATAAAGGGGACAATAGGTCCCACAGCACTCTTTAATTTTTAGGGAATTTCTGGTTGGGGGTCGTGGCCTTCAAATAACCTATTCATGTACAATACAAATGCATAGCAACTATTTTAGAATGATGCTTAAAGATAGCGTATTTCTTCAATAAATATATTAATTGTTATCATTATTGAAAGATGTTTGCAATTAACTGGCCTGCATCCCTTTCAGAGACAATATTGTCCGAGGACGGGACCAACGCTATAACCTATGCTTCCTAAGCATGTTTTGTTATACAAGCATGTGAAATGTGGTCCCCCAATCAAACTGACAGATCTGACTGAACCAAGTATAAATGTACAGTACAACCTCTGTAGAGCAACACCCTTTGGTGTCTGCCAATATAGGCTGTTGTTTAGAGGTTGTTGCTCAACAGAGCTTAAAATTATAGTTAATATCTGTTTAGCAAAATGTTGTAAGGGTTTTTTAAGAGAGGTTGTGGCTCTACAGAGGGATGCTCTGGAAGAGGTTGTATAGCACAGAGAATTTGACGTAATCCTGACCTATATGCATGAATATATAACATGGCTCTATTTTTGTGTTTGTAATACACCTTGAGCGTCTTCATGATAGTCCCCGCTAATGAAAACATACAACCAGGACTATAAATATAGACAGGACATCAGCTGTTAAATTATGCTAATAGAAGGTCGAGGATCAAATCAAATTCTCCACACTATAATGCGTATGCATTTGAATCACTATATAAAGAAAGCAAAAAATTACCTCCGCCACATGAAGCCGAACATTCGGTGAATCCAGATATTGTCCAACGGAAGTTCACCTCGTCAATAGTGTTGGGAATTATCAACTGGGGTTTCCTTGTTTCTATGGTGTTTTGCGTAGGAACATATTGATTATAGTTGTTGTTTTGATCACGGGTAATAATCCGATTTTCTGCATCCCGGGTACCAGCAATGGGAATTGTATTAATCTGGTTCCTGGTTCCTGAACTTTTGTCGTAATTTCCATTATTGTAATCATTTCCGTAATAATTATTTCCCTGCACACTATATCCTTGTCGAAATTTATTTATAGCATCTTTGGTACCCTGTTTGTTGGTACCACTTTCTAACGCCTGGTTATCTTCATACTGGCCCCGGCTCTCCGTATCAGGGGACACAAATCTAGGCTGTTGATTATAGCTGATTTGTCTCGACGGGTTTCTATTTTCGTTGTTACTATTTATAGTTCTACCTGCGTTACTATTTATAGCACTCTGTGATTCAGTGTTACTATGACCTTGACCTTGATGGCGTGTCCTTGAACTTGCTGCTGTTGGTGGCGGTGATAAGGATTTAAATACTTTGTCTATCATGTCTTTAGGAATTGTAAACATATATTTAATTCCTGGATTTCGTCTGTAAGTCAGCAACTGAAACGGCAAAATAGACAATTAAACGTAATAAAATTACAATAAGATAATAATAATTTGGACAAGGAAGGCAGCACTCAAATAAACAAGCCAAGTACAGAAAACATAAAAATATACAAGGCACAATGCCCAACTCATAACTGAATGAGAAAATGGTTACTGCTCAAGTCCCAGCTGTCCAAAAGCTAAATGAACTAGTTTCAGAAATCAAAAAGCTGAATGACGGTCACCTTAGTTTCAACAGTAAAACGGCTAAATTAACTTACTAAGCCGAAAATTGTATATTTATTGGTTATAGTTGAAAATATTAAGTGATTACATTAAATACCGGACAGACCAAGCAAGGTCAGTCTTTGTTACTGCATGACGAGTGCAACATAGCACGAAACTAGTTTAACGACTAAGCGCTGCGCCGAGACATTGTGTAGCCAGTACCTTTACTTCTCTGATGACATTGTAGTCTATCTTTTAAAATACACTATGCCTTCTACATCATACAATATCTAATAATTATCTATAAGGTAATGCACACCCAACTCAGGTCTAAGCTCGAAGTCAGAAGAGATCTTGACTTCTAATTTAGAGATCATATTTTTGATACCAGAGCAAAGCATTATACTGCATATTAACAATTTGAGTGAAGAACATTTGTCCTCATCTTCAATGAAATAGTTTTAGCGCCCTTAATGTTTCCATTTTGTAGCTGAACATTGGTGGTAGTCACCCACTTGTAAAGTATATCCCCCCCATCCCAAACCCCATTTTTTTAAAAATTGGTTTTTGGTTTGGTGGATTTCAAAATCTGGGTGCAATTGTTACAAAAATGTCAAGTAAAACAAGCTTTTTCTCTTTCATTCAATAATCATGCTAGGTTGCTTTAAACAAATTAACTTCAATTAAATAAATTATTTATTAACTTTAATGCCTATGAATTATAATGCTTGAGCCGTTCCGACAAAGACTGCCATGTTTTAAGGCAGTACTACATTCCTAATCCTTTGACTGCATGAATCATTATAATCGCCTATAAATATTAAATAAATGGACCAAATGAAATCAAAGACCAGTTTAATACATACAACTTTAAACTTGATGTTAAATTTAAGTGTTAAATTTACCATTGGTTCGTTTCAGCTGGATAAATGCTAACTTTTATACTGACGTCTCCCTTTGACCAGGTGAACATTTTAAAGAACTTAGGTTACAATAAATGGCCTTACATCACATGTTTGTCATAAAAGCCCTTCAGAAAAATTACATTAAAACCCAGCTGGTTACTTGTGAACCGTACAAAAGGCATCTATCTGTTGATGGTACTTCAAAGCAAAAATGTAAAAATTCAAACACTTAATACTACTAAAAGAAAGTTGTAAAATGACAATTAAGAAGAAAAACATCAACGTTTTATTGAATAAGAGGTCCTATACAACTTTTTCTAACACTGCTTATCTGCCAGATTTTGTAAATATTTACATCTCCCGATTGGATTATGGTCAAAATATTGCTCCTTCAGCCCCGCAGGATACACCTCGACAGTATGAGTGAGATCCACTTATAAATGCAAATATTAGGTAGGAAACACCTTGAAAGTAAGAGAGAGGCCCACTTATCAATGCAAATATTACGTTTGAACATATATCCTTATAGATCTGTAAGTGTCTAATATGTCGAAGTTTAAAACAAATCTCCAGGAGAAATTAAAAGATAGTAACTATAACAATAAACATAGCCTTATGGAATTAGCTGCATATACGTATATAACAATTTCGGAAAAAATAATTCAGTGATTTGTCTATCAATAGGGTTACAAAGTGTTTCCCACCTAAGTACCAAAGTTTAAGGAATAATTTAAAGGACTCAGTGCAATATCAAAATAACTACTTAATGAATTAGTACAAAGATATCATGTTTAATAGTCTGCCCTTTATGCATAATGATTATTATAATACAGGAATCGATCAGCATTCGTCTATCTGCCATTGTTACTCAGCATGGCTCTGGTGTTACTTACGATCGGAGCATTATAATTGTCTGAATGACGAACAGAACGAATTTCTGAATGGCTTAACATGTTGAATGATCATAGTATGTAACTTAAAAATTTGTGAGTCAATGAATTCAACGAATTTACATTTTAACGGTTTACAATTATAGGGCAACAAGCAGTTCACGTAGCAAGAAAACAGAGACAATATTAAATTTGCAAAGTTAACTTTGATTGAATCTTAAATAATTTATCTGCACTTATCTAAAGACTTATCTGAAGACTAAATACATGTAGCAAATTAACACATATTATACTGATCGCATGTCATGTTTCCGAATACTGTTAAATCACATATTTTCCTGGGTATTGAATTTCGTGGATTTTGATAAAATGCATTTTCAAGGGGTCGTATTAGTTCCTGGAGAACAAAACATTGAAGGGTAAATATGTGCTCTGTATTGGGGATGTCAATTGATCGTAAGGATTAGATTTCATGGTCGAGTTTAACAACGAAAATTCAACAAAATTCAGCTCCCTCGAAAAATAATGATTTAACATTAACCTTATCTAATGAGGAATGGAAACATTGGACCTAGCACACTGAATGACCCCGAATTTTGTTAGAAAAATTGTAGATTCCACCTACAGATGTTGTAAGATATAGTATTACTTGAGTCGAATGAGCTATACTGAATGAACTGCACTACCATCTGTATATTAGATGGACCTGGTACAGACACATTGGCATTCACATGCACAAAAATTATTGTTTTGGTTTCATGTTCCGAAAATAATCAAAGCACTGAAGGTCTCATTCTGAAGCATATAAATCAAGTACAGTCTAACTTGTACTAGCGACCACGCGTATTAAGCGACTTTTGTCTTAAACGACCGGTTTCAATTCCTCCCGACTATATTTGTTCTATTTGTCTATTGTATTAAGCGACTTTTGTCTTACGCGACCAGCGACCACTGTTTAAGCAGTTTAATTGATTGGTAAAATTGCATTAACGACCAAAAATTTGTTAGTCACTGGTCGTATGTAGTGACAGGTTGTTATTTTCTTGATACCTCGTCATAAATCATTGTTTGTTCACACTTCAGAGTTTGTCTTTTGTTAACTAGGCCCCAATTAACGACATTGATGATCACAAATGTGTCCGTAGGGCATGTCATACAGATGATTTTAATCCCATTACACAAATTATTACGGATTAATTGTTGTATCTTTTGCTGCAACCAGCTTGTTGTCAACGTCCATTAGATCGGGCAAAAACCCGGTCTTTTCCGTTTTCTTTCTTCGAGTGCAAGCAAATCTGACTTACATTAATTGCATTGTGTAATATATCAGTAAGTTTATTAAAATGACAAATTGAAATGCTTATGAAGATATGCATACAAGTAAGAATCATCATAAAACTTATTTACATACTAATGTTTATGAACTGAAGTTGAATAGTAGTCGGACAGTCTAAATTTGATATTCGTTATTTACACCAGGAGCTGTTCGATAAATATCATTGTGTTATCTATGCCCTATGATTACACTAAATGTTTCTTACATTTGTGTTAAACGACCATTGTGTTAAGCGACCGTTTTTAGACCTTCCCCAGGGTGGTCGCTTAATACAAGTTAGACTGTACTTATGATTGGTTTTTAAAGTAATTACTAGTTCCTTGATTTTACTATGAGTTATTTTACTCCTATGACAAATAACAATGTGCCATCATTATACCCCAATAAAGTAATATAGGGCAACAGTTAAGGGCATTAACTGAAGACTGATCGCTCGCAAGGTATCAAAGACCTAAGACACATTCTTTAAACTTAAAAAAACATTGAGGTGACTCAGCAGGCAGTCATATACATTTCAGATAGAACCCACTTTAGTTTGTAAAACTTAATTAGTCGGACACATTCAGGATAAAACACACTTAAGGTTAGTAGGTAACACTTAGTCTACCTTAAGAGAGGTAACACTACCTTAAGAGAGGTAACACTACCTTAAGAGAGGTAACACTACCTTAAGAGAGGTAACACTACCTTAAGAGTAGTAGGTAACACTACCTTAAGAGAGGTAACACTACCATAAGAGTAGTAGGTAACACTACCTTCTCTTAGAGAGGTAACACTACCTTCTCGTAGAGAGGTAACACTACCTTAAGAGACGTAACACTACCTTAAGAGTAGTAGGTAACACTACCTTAACAGAGGTAACACTACCTTAAGAGTAGTAGGTAACACTACCTTAACAGAGGTAACACTACATTAAGAGTAGTAGGTAACACTACCTTAAGAGAGGTAACACTACCTTAAGAGTAGTATGTAACACTACCTTAAGAGAGGTAACACTACCTTAAGAGAGGTAACACTACCTTAAGAGTAGTAGGTAACACTACCTTAAGAGTAGTAGGTAACACTAACTTAAGAGAGGTAACACTGCCTTAAGAGAGGTAACACTACCTTAAGAGAGGTAACACTACCTTAAGAGACTTGAACATTGTTCTTTGCAGCAAGGAGATCAACTAATGCTGTATGATGATATATCATACTGTAGAGCTACTGAGTATATTGTTGGATGATATCCAGTTGGAAATAACTCGACAAAAACACGTGCTCCGTATTTTTATATTATAATTTACGTTTCGGCTTGCACCTTCATCAAAATATAATATACATTTTTTTTTTATAGATGATAACCAGTAATACTATGAGTTCAAATCAAATGCTTTATAAAATGGTTGCAAATTATTATTTTGGTTTTGAAGTTTGCTGGCACTCTTCTTTTTGCTTGGCTGTGGAGAAATTACATAGTTAAAATCTTAGGGACTTCAAAATTGGTATGTAAATGCAAAACTGGGGGAGGGGTGGGGGGTGAAATGCCACCCAGTAAAAATATTGTTTATACATTTTGAGCAGATGACAGCCGAGTTTATACATCTATAGAATTGTTGAGAATCAATGTTTGTAAATACAGAATTAAACAAGTTCATTTATCTCTTATTGAAACTATCAAATATATACAAGGCTATCCAATCATAGTTATTGGTTTGAATGACTTCCAGATACTGATACAGCAATAATTAGGAGCAAGTCCCTGTAACGACAACAACATAACCTACGGCACCACAAAACAATATCTGATCTTCAATTAATAAACTTAACTAATACAATTTACTACTAAATTAGAATTAATCTACCAATTTGAAAATCGGAATGCAGAAATGAAATAAATACTGTTAGTTATTTATTTAAATAGCATCATCGTAAGTAAAAACAATACACCCGGAAATATCGTGGAATGTTAAGCCTCTGATACCATGCCATACTTTCATCAACAATTCATTTCATACTACTTTTTGTATGTTTGCAGTAGATCGAAATCTTGAATGAAATGTCTAAACACGTTTACCATATATTATAGCCAACTGTTTACACATATAGCTTGTTTAACAAGAATTCTCGTAAGAAAACACTTTTTCTCTCATTAATATTTTTTTGATGTAATAAATTCATCTGGAAGCATGCATGTTGCTATGGTAGCTGCACCAACAAAAACAGTTCATGTAAATAAAATCCATCCACAGCCATGCCAACATGCAGCATGAAGATTATGAGGGTTCCAGTAGCCAGTACATAATTATGTAGAAAGTGGCCCATAACCCTTTATTTACATCAGTTGTATTAGGAGTCCTATAACCCTTTATTTACCATCAGTTGTATTAGGGGTCCTATAACCCTTTATTTACCATCAGTTGTATTAGGGGTCCCATACCCCTTTATTTACCATCAGTTGTATTAGGGGTCCCATACCCCTTTACTTACCATCAGTTGTATTAGGGGTCCCATACCCCTTTATTTACCATCAGTTGTATTAGGCGTCCCATAACCCTTAATTTACCTACCAGTAGAAAGTTGCCCTAAAAATATTGGCATACACGTATTTTCTAAGGGTAGGGTGTCATGATCTGTCATCACTCTGCAATGGTTAATTACCATACAATAACGGCCCCTAATGTTACCATTATTTACCTGAACATCTATATCAGTAGTAAGTGGCCCCTTGGCGTACACACATTCACCGGGGCATGTGTCATCACTCTGTTTACCATATGAGAACATGGTACCAGCAGCTAGATACTGCCCCGCCCTCTTCATGCTCGTTCTCTCGCTGTTAATGATTCCTGTACCATTTGAATACCTCAACACTGAAAATATACAAATTATGTATTAGTAGTCATGTGACCACACTATTACGAAATTATGATACGTCACAGGTAGTGACAATCATATTATCTGGCTTTCTCGTCTTATTCACTCACAACAGTGAGGACACATTCTTTCATTTGAGCTGACATGGAACAGAAATTAGACAATTTCATAAAATTATTTTTATTTGGGTTTTAATTCAATTCAAAGTTTGCACTCGTTAAACCCTTGACCTCCTTAATTAAGCTGCAAAATTGTGGATACTATTGTTTAAATAGGACCAACTTAGGATATATCACCTGTAGATCTACTGTTTGGTCAAAATCCTTTCAGAAATTTATAGAATTCTGTTAAAGCAATTGTTGACGGGAGTCACACATCAGATATTCAGGCAAGAGAGTTTCAACCGGGGTGGTATTCAATATTGATCTTATTTAATTGGAGAATAAGGATAGCCAATCATATCACCTGTTACTGACCAATTGTTTAATATGGTGTGATCTGATTGGTTGTTCTTATCCTTAAGTCAAGTAAGATCAATCTTGAATACCACCCCAGGTGAGCTAAAAATTGCCTTATAGGCAAATAGAAAGCAAAACACAGAAAAAGTTGGCATGTAGAGAATTGGGTTTGCCATGTTGCATTCACTATGTGTCACTTATTCTACACATGGTGCTCATCTGACAGGCTTCTGCCAGTTGCAATATACACCAGTGATTTCTTCCCCAAATAGTGTATAAAAAGGTGATTGTTAAAATGACCTGTATGGCTACCGCAAGGCTGATTAGACCTAGGCTTTACTTGATTTAGTGCTTATAAGCTCTGAGACACATTTTGCTTTTCACATGTTATTAAAGTTCATACCATACCATTACCTATCAACAACAACTTGATTGGTCTCTTTCATATTTTAAGACATGCCCTTATAATAACCTACACTAAAAGCTTACTGATAACAACAGTCCCTTTTTGGTTTGTATACCAAATAAATTGCAATAAGACCATCCTTTTAAGACCATCCTTTTCCAAGTATTTGGTCACAATGCTGATCAAAGCACGCCATTGTTTAACATGTTACGTTCATATCATGACAAGTTTTCGTTATCTGTCCTGCATTGTCTCCAAGTCACGTAAAAGCACTGGTTAACTCATTAAGTTTGATTTCTTTATCCTAGATTTACAATGCCTATATACGGTATTGTTGGAGGATTATTTGCAGTTATCTCTGCAAATATTATTTTTGTACAAAACCGAATATAAATTGCTTAAATTGCGATTTTATACGACCCATTTATCACAATAAATAAAAATTACGAAGATTTTATAAGTTTTTGCCAAGAATACATCAATCACGCATGACACTTTTGTGTTCAACCAAATTTGATTTATGTAGATTTTCGGTCAAAGGGGTTAGACCCATTGAATATATCCAGAAATAAATATTTACTTACTCCATCGAATCATCTCATTAATAAATACAAGCGTCAAGTTTTGTGCAAGTTGTCAACATCTTGCGATAATGTCGTAATACGGTGGAGACATTTTGAATGATCGGGGACTCAAATGTCAGACAGTCGGATCAGTGAATAGGTAGTTAACAGCCCTTTATCTATATAACCTGCCAAAAAGGGCAATGAGTTGGACGCAGACTTATAATAGTGATTACCGAAGTCAACATAGGCTTTAATTCACTCACTGATAAAGATAAGAGCTTGGTTAAACTCCAATAAAATGGTATACAAATGAAGAATAATTTCTTTTCAAGATAGAATGTAAAATTGTTTATTGCAACAGTTTTGTCATTTTTATTTTATAGCAAAACCCATAACAATGTCAAACAAACGATGCCCCATTAGGGCCATTGCTGCATAGCTATAAAAGGTTGAAAGTATGTTAGTGAAAAGTCGATAGTATAACAGTTAAAAGGTGACCCCATGATGTTGCCAGCAATCATTACAGTTAAAAGGGGACTCCATGATGTTGCCAGCAATCATTACAGTTAAAAGGGGACCCCATGATGTTGCCAGCAATCATTACAGTTAAAAGGTGACCCCATGATGTTGCCAGCAATCATTACAGTTAAAAGGTGACCCCATGATGTTGCCAGCAATCGTAACAGTTAAAAGGTGACCCCATGATGTTGCCAGCAATCATAACAGTTAAAAGGGGACTCCATGATGTTGCCAGCAATCATTACAGTTAAAAGGGGACCCCATGATGTTGCCAGCAATCATTACAGTTAAAAGGTGACCCCATGATGTTGCCAGCAATCATTACAGTTAAAAGGTGACCCCATGATGTTGCCAGCAATCGTAACAGTTAAAAGGTGACCCCATGATGTTGCCAGCAATCATTACAGTTAAAAGGGGACTCCATGATGTTGCCAGCAATCATAACAGTTAAAAGGGGACTCCATGATGTTGCCAGCAATCGTAACAGTTAAAAGGTGACCCCATGATGTTGCCAGCGATTGTAACAGTTAAAAGGTGACCCCATGATGTTGCCAGCAATCGTAACAGTTAAAAGGTGACCCCATGATGTTGCCAGCAATCGTAACAGTTAAAAGGGGACTCCATGATGTTGCCAGCAATCGTAACAGTTAAAAGGGGACTCCATGATGTTGCCAGCAATCGTAACAGTTAAAAGGGGACTCCATTATGTTGCCAGCAATCATAACAGTTAAAAGGTGACCCCATGATGTTGCCAGCAATCGTAACAGTTAAAAGGGGACTCCATGATGTTGCCAGCAATCGTAACAGTTAAAAGGGGACTCCATGATGTTGCCAGCAATCATAACAGTTAAAAGGGGACTCCATGATGTTGCCAGCAATCGTAACAGTTAAAAGGTGACTCCATGATGTTGCCAGCAATCATAACAGTTAAAAGGGGACTCCATGATGTTGCTAGCAATCGTAACATTTAAAAGGTGACCCCATGATGTTGCCAGCAATCGTAACAGTTAAAAGGGGACTCCATGATGTTGCTAGCAATCATAACAGTTAAAAGGTGACCCCATGATGTTGCCAGCAATCATAACAGTTAAAAGGGGACCCCATGATGTTGCCAGCAATCATAACAGTTAAAAGGTGACCCCATGATGTTGCCAGCAATCATAACAGTTAAAAGGGGACCCCATGATGTTGCCAGCAATCATAACAGTTAAAAGGGGACCCCATGATGTTGCCAGCAATCGTAACAGTTAAAAGGTGACCCCATGATGTTGCCAGCAATCGTAACAGTTAAAAGGGAACTCCATGATGTTGCCAGCAATCATAACAGTTAAAAGGTGATCCCATGATGTTGCCAGCAATCGTAACAGTTAAAAGGGGACTCCATGATGTTGCCAGCAATCATAACAGTTAAAAGGTGACCCCATGATGTTGCCAGCAATCATAACAGTTAAAAGGGGACTCCATGATGTTGCCAGCAATCATAACAGTTAAAAGGTGACTCCATGATGTTGCCAGCAATCATAACAGTTAAAAGGGGACCCCATGATGTTGCCAGCAATCATAACAGTTAAAAGGTGACCCCATGATATTGCCAGCAATCATAACAGTTAAAAGTTGACCCCATGATGTTGCCAGCAATCATAACAGTTAAATGGTGACCCCATGATGTTGCCAGCAATCATTACAGTTAAAAGGGGACCCCATGATGTTGCCAGCAATCGTAACAGTTAAAAGGGGACTCCATGATGTTGCCAGCAATCATTACAGTTAAAAGGTGACCCCCATGATGTTGCCAGCAATCGTAACAGTTAAAAGGGGACTCCATGATGTTGCCAGCAATCATTACAGTTAAAAGGTGACCCATGATGTTGCCAGCAATCATAACAGTTAAAAGGTGACCCCATGATGTTGCCAGCAATCATTACAGTTAAAAGGGGACTCCATGATGTTGCCAGCAGTCGTAATAGTTAAAAGGTGACCCCATGATGTTGCCAGCAATCATTACAGTTAAAAGGGGACTCCATGATGTTGCCAGCAATCATAACAGTTAAAAGGTGACCCCATGATGTTGCCAGCAATCATAACAGTTAAAAGGTGACCCCATGATGTTGCCAGCAATCATTACAGTTAAAAGGGGACTCCATGATGTTGACAGCAATCGTAACAGTTAAAAGGTGACCCCATGATGTTGCCAGCAATCATAACAGTTAAAAGGTGACCCCATGATGTTGCCAGCAATCGTAACAGTTAAAAGTTGACCCCATGATGTTGCCAGCAATCGTAACAGTTAAAAGGTGACCCCATGATGTTGCCAGCCATAGTAACAGTTAAAAGGTGACCCCATGATGTTGCCAGCCATAGTAACAGTTAAAAGGTGACCCCATGATGTTGCCAGCCATAGTAACAGTTAAAAGGTGACCCCATGATGTTGCCAGCAATCGTAACAGTTAAAAGGTGACCCCATGATGTTGCCAGCAATCGTAACAGTTAAAAGGTGACCCCATGATGTTGCCAGCAATCGTAACAGTTAAAAGGTGACCCCATGATGTTGCCAGCCATAGTAACAGTTAAAAGGTGACCCCATGATGTTGCCAGCCATAGTAACAGTTAAAAGGTGACCCCATGATGTTGCCAGCCATAGTAACAGTTAAAAGGTGACCCCATGATGTTGCCAGCCATAGTAACAGTTAAAAGGTGACCCCATGATGTTGCCAGCCATAGTAACAGTTAAAAGTTGACCCCATGATGTTGCCAGCCATAGTAACAGTTAAAAGGTGACCCCATGATGTTGCCACCAATCGTAACAGTTAAAAGGGGACTCCATGATGTTGCCAGCGATCGTGACAGTTAAAAGTTGACCCCATGATGTTGCCAGCCATAGTAACAGTTAAAAGGTGACCCCATGATGTTGCCACCAATCGTAACAGTTAAAAGGGGACCCCATGATGTTGCCACCAATCGTAACAGTTAAAAGGTGACCCCATGATGTTGCCACCAATCGTAACAGTTAAAAGGGGACTCCATGATGTTGCCAGCAATCGTAACAGTTAAAAGGTGACCCCATGATGTTGCCACCAATCGTAACAGTTAAAAGGTGACCCCATGATGTTGCCAGCGATAGTAACAGATAAAAGGGGACTCCATGATGTTGCCAGCAATCGTAACAGTTAAAAGGTGACCCCATGATGTTGCCAGCGATAGTAACAGATAAAAGGGGACTCCATGATGTTGCCAGCAATCGTAACAGTTAAAAGGTGACCCCATGATGTTGCCAGCAATCGTAACAGTTAAAAGGTGACCCCATGATGTTGCCAGCGATAGTAACAGATAAAAGGGGACTCCATGATGTTGCCAGCAATCGTAACAGTTAAAAGGTGACCCCATGATGTTGCCAGCGATCGTAACAGTTAAAAGGTGACCCCATGATGTTGCCAGCAATCATAACAGTTAAAAGGTGACTCCATGATGTTGCCAGCGATCGTAACAGTTAAAAGGTGACTCCATGATGTTGCCAGCAATCGTAACAGTTAAAAGGGGACTCCATGATGTTGCCAGCGATGCCTGAGGGTTACATTAGTGACCCTGTGATGGTGCAAACTTTGGTCCCTGAGGGGATCACAACAGTGCCAAACCTTAAATCGAGACCAAGTTTAGTAAGTCTTTACATATCACATGGAGTTCTTCAAGTCAACAATAGTTAAGACACTCATCACAAATAGGTCCAAAACCGTGTGTGCAATATTAAATGTTGTTTAATGTGACAGACTCAAGTAGAAACACTACATGGACCCAGTGTTTGCTAACTTGACATAATCTCAATTTAAAATCACAGTAAATTGCATGAGATTAAAGGCTTCACAAAGGTCACATAACCTCAGCAGTAGTAAATGAGGTCACTTAACATCATTTTCACTTAATGCTATCAATGAAAAATCTAAAATAAGTTCAATGAAAACTTATTGTTAACAATTTCATTCAATAAAATAGTTAAGATGTGTGCCCTAAAATTAAATTAAGTGAAGTATACCCAAGTTCAATAATGTAAACTCATTAATTTCGTAGATAATAAATTTCGTGGACTATGGTAAAATGATATTATTTAGTGGTTTCTTGAATTTTTGGATTTTAAATATTGAAAAAAAAATCTCTTGTAACGTTTTTTATATCAATTATTCGAGGGCATTTTATTTGCGATCTTATATACATAATACATCCGTGAAATCAAAAAAAATTAATCCAGCATGAATATTAATAACTTTACAGTAGTACAGAACAATAAATTGCACAATCAGTAAGCAGGACTGGTTGGCAGTGGTTTGGTGTCCTAGCAACACAAACACCTTGTTAACAAAAGGAACCACAGCTTTGTCAATAACCATCTTATATCAAAAGGCTTGACAAAGAGTCAATTAGGGGCAGAATTAACATTTTTGCAATGAAAGACGGCAACTAAGGATATAAATGAAAGACAGCAACTACGGTAAGGCAATGACGAAGATACATTAGCACATTAGCAAATATAACAATGAACTTGATTCATCAATAGTTCACCTCAAAGAAATCACCACTGAATCCAAGATAGATGTACAGAGAATTTGACCTGATCCCAACCTTAATGCATGAACTATGTTACAAGGTTCTTGTGAGATATAAAGAGAATTTGACCTGATCCTAACCTTAATGCAAGAACATATTACATGATGATTGCGTTGAATATATCCATTTCCACGAGTAAATTCTCTTTTCAATTCAAGAAGCTGCAAGATTTCCAAGCCGACTCCTCTTACCCAGAACTCCTAGCAACGACCTAGTACACATAATGTAATGTAAGAGTGCACACTTGGTATAAGAAGCCTCAATCACATACACTGCCCTCCAAAAATTCATTCAGATTCCTAAAATTATATGCTTTTCTTAAATTGACAAACACCAGTGTAAAATTAAAAAGTTTTATTGTAGGTATTAAAAATACTGACATAGTATCAATTAAATAAGAAAATGATAAATGCAATCAATTATTTCTGGTTTGAAAGAGACCATTGCCATTACACTGGTGTAAATCGTATAACTTTAGGAAGGTGAAGGAACTTTTGGAGGGCAGTGTATATCTATACCTGTTATAGCATAATGAAATAATGAAAAACATCAACTCGTTCACTTTTTGTTTCAGTTTTTCACATCAACTGTAATATGTTCAAGAACTTTTACAAGAAAACTGCATTTTGAAAGATGCCATAATAATGCCATAGAGTAATTTGCTTATCAAGTCTTCTTCAATTCAAATTGGTAATTACTAAAATCAATTTGAAAGTGAATGAATCAAACATTTAGTTATTTATAGAAGGGAAGTTAAGATGAATAACAGAGCCAAGAAAGCCTGACAGTGCAATATTACACTCCGGTATTACACTGAGGTACAAAACAAAATATTTTATAAAACTTTTATGCCCCCCATGGCAGTCCAATATTCAGAAATGGTAAAGGTCACAGTGACCTCGATCTACCAACCTCAAAATCAATAGGGGTCAACTACTGTAGATAACCAACCTCCATGTAAAGTTCAAATATTCTAGGGCAAAGTGTTTAAGCGTTATTGAACGGAAACCATTTGAATAGTCAGAAATGGTAAAGGTCACAGTTACCTCGATCTACCCACCTCAAAATCAATAGGGGTCAACTACTGTTGATGACCAACCTCCATGTAAAGTTCAAATATTCTAGGGCAAAGTGTTCTTGCGATATTGAGCGGAAACCATTTGGATAGTCAGAAATGGTAAAGGTCACAGTGACCTTTGACCTACTGACCTCAAAATCAATAGGGGCATAATCCACTGTAAGTGACCAACCTCCATGTAAAGTTTGAAGATTCTACGGCAAAACATGTTATTAAACGGAAACCATTTGGTCTACGGACAGACGGACATTAAGAGGAGGGGCATAGTTAATATTTTTTGGAGAGACAGCTTGTTTTAAAATATAGTTTATGTCTCTATAATCATATATGCTTTTAAAAGATTTTGCATGAGAAAAAACGGAAATATAGCAGCATTCGTACTGTAGTATGTGAAATTATCAATCTTCGTATGTTAAATCAAGGATATAATTGTTGTTGTTTAGCAAAAAAAACTCAATGCAGATCGAGATAACATTCTTATCGTTATGTTTTCTAACCTTTTCGTCATTCCTTGTTTATGCATAACATTAATTAAATGTTCTGTATTTAAAACACCCAGGACATCTGTGGTGTGTACAAACAAACTTAAATTCATACAACCGTTTCAATGTCATCATGATTATGACCTAAGGTTGTAACAACCCAATCCCAAGTGTCTAATACTTCATGCCTGGTAGTCTTAATTAAATTCTTTCATACACTCAGATGATTCGGTGATGTACTGACGATGTATACTGACAAATGTCAACTACGCTTAAATTGCCAACAACATAGAAAAACATGTCATGCATTTTCTATGCATGTTAATTTGAAAACAAACATACCGGTAAGATAGGGGTAAAAAAGCCAGCTGCACAGAAACTGAGCTAATGTGATGTGAACACTCCGAAAACCAAGCTAATGAATATCTTAATGAAGTTTTCAAAAGTCTGCTCAAGGCCAAAACATTATCACATTTTTTTTGTTTTCATCCCCCCAATGTTATTTCATCATGCGAATGATGTGAGAAAGCGATTATTAAAAGTGACATATTAATATTTTTTTACAAGTTAGATATTCGCCATAGTAAAAAACAAACGTTACAGGTCCAATCCAAGTAAGTCCCAGTGATACTATACAGTACTCCACCCACTTAACTAGCTCTGAGCTTGGACCTATTTAGCTCTGATGATATTTTTCATACTTCAAAATGATATGTCAATTACATAAAAAAATTTGGAGAGCCGAGCTGCTTTCAGCATTTCAGCCATTCAGTCACCCTTTGACATTAAACTTTCCCTGGTCATTGTGCTACCTAAGGGAACATGTGCTCGAGTCTCCCAGGTTTGTGTGCAGTGTGCAGCAAACATAGAGATAGGGTGCCCAGGAATATCCAACATGTAAACACACCGCACTCACATGCACTAGTATTCACACCCTGGTTGAGTCGAGAATTGTTGGTTATTCTTGCTCAGAGACATTAAGCAGAGGTGCAGATGGAGATCGAACCTGGGACCTGGCAAACCCTACCACTAGTCTACGGCTGCCCTCACTAAAGAGAAAGCTTGATATAGCTATGGGGAAAAGGGTTAATTTACTGTTGCTGCAGATATTGAATGAGAGGTAACAAACATGTTTTTTATTGAAGTACTTATAACTATCATGATTATCCCTCAACACGACTGTGCATATTTTAAAATTGTCAACATTCCAGGGGACGATATATTGACAGTTCATGATGTTACATACAGAACATAACTCACGACAATAACATACAAAATGTAATAACAAGATACTCAACATATTAAAGTATCGTAAATATTGGAATGCTTAGATATTTTGTCACTGTCAAGTCTTAATTGTCCCATCATATTTATAAATACTGAGTTGGTGCATTGTATTTTGTAGAATTTGCCATTATAATTGTAAGTATTCTTTGCATTGCTTGTGTTATTGACAATGCTAGTGTCTTTGGCATTCAAGCGATGTTGGCATGACTAGTAATTTTAATTGGCATTGCAAGAGCATTTGACATACAAATGACCTTGACATATTGCTAGTGACCTTAACATTGTTAGTTTCTTTATCATGAAAGTGACAATAGCATTGCAATGTGTCCTTGCCATTATAATTGGCATTACTTGTGACGACATTGCTAGAGACATTGACAATTCAAGTGACTTTGGCATACAAGTGATATTGGCATGACTTGTAATTTTAATTGGCATTGCAAGTGCCTTTGACACTGCAAAAGACTATATTGGCATTGCCTAATTGACTTTGGCGTTGCTTGTGACTTTGATACTGCAAGTGACCTTGGTTTTGCTAGTGACCCTATTGCTAGTGTCACTGACATTGCTAGTGACCTAGATAGTTCAATTGACTTTGACATTGATAGTTGCCTTTACATAGCTAGTGTCGTTGACATTGCAAGTGAGCTTGAGGGTGTTTGTGACTTTGCAATTGCGAGTGACTTAGACATTGCAAGTATCCTTGACATTGGCATGACCAGACTCCTTTAAGTGTCACAGTGTACACCTTATCAGCAAGTTTTAAGACAGCTATTTAATTATATAATAACTAGACTGTCATTGCAGAGGAAAGAAACAAATAGCAACAATTAAACATGGCCTGAGACATCTTATATCTTGAGGCACGTAAATCTATAAAGGAAACGTATAGCCTCCAACTTTCTGACACACTGACATTATTAAAGTTGTAAGAAACTCAAAAATGTCACAAAAATCTTGTTTAATTTGTAAAAGTTACATTTGAAGCATGATTTAGGTGTAAATAGCTGTGACATTATGTTTGTCCCTGAAACCTGAAATCTCATCTCTGACAATAGGAGCATATATACATAGGTATATCTCGCACAATATAATGTACATTATATACCTGAGTCAGTCCCCACAAACCTGCTGATTTGACAAATAAATGATTTTGAGATTTTCCATAATTTAAAAGAGTAATCATAATGCAGCAGACTGTGAGAGAGAAACTGTGTTCCTATCTGGAATGTTAAGGAAGTTACAGCTGTTTTTGCAGAGGCCCTTTTTGGAACTTTTTTATGTGACGTCATAAACGTCATGCAAAGGTTATGGTACCAAGTATTTCATTTATATATATATAGTATTTAAAATTAAACAAGAGATGTTTGTAAAACATGTATGCCCCCATGGCAGCCCAAAAGTCATCAATGGTAAAGGTCACAGTGACCTTGACCTTTGACATACTGACCTCAAAATCAATAGGGGTCATCTACTATTGATGACCAACATTCATTTAAAGCCTGAAGATCCTAGGGCAAAGTGTGCTTGAGTTATTGAACGAAAACTTAGACTGACTGACTGACCGATAGACATTGTGCAAAACAATGGGGGGAGCATAAAAATAATATCTGCATCAGTAAATGTTGGGGTATAAAAGACATGTGTTGAAATCTTCTTCAAGTTGAAACCATCAAATGACGAAAACAGGCTAAAACACTGTGCTTTTGGTAATAGTGTAGTTGATAACCAAAGCACTGTGTGCAGTGTATATATATATATATATACTGTATAGCGGGTATATTTCACGGAGTGCAATGTTCACGTTTTCTGGATCCTTTTGAATTCACAGTGTCTTAAATTCGCGCAAACAGCTTCGACCGCGAAAATAAAACCTTTTTAGTAATGGTGGGTCAATTAGAAAAATGTACACGTCAAACAAAATATTTTTTCGGCAAACATTCACACGTTACGCAAACTAAACCGTTGAATTGAAGAAGTTTGATGCACCAGCTTATAATTAACACCTTCTAACTTTGAGAAAACACGGTGCACGTATGCAATTATATCCATATGCAAAGAGTTTACACACGTTTTTACAAAGTTCTAAATTAAATTTCGAATTCGAATTACATTTTATGATATATAGAACTATTATGTCGTATTATTTTAATTATTGCCGTACTGTTCAGTATTTTGCTAAACCGACGTACTTTATGCAAAGTCATTGAGTAAACGTTGGTTTATTTCTTGTTGCTCCTTCACATGTTTTTAATCATGTTAAATTTGTATATTTACTACGTGAATATTTCGCTGGGTTTAGATTTCGCGCTATCTATGTAGACCGCGAATATATAGCGAAAATTAACCCCCCGTGAAATATACCCGCTATACAGTATATGATCTTTTAGTGATAAAAACATAATTATCTACATCACTTTCATGCTTAATGCCATTCACAAATATGTATTACAAAGCTATTTCTATCATCACCATCAATAAGGTTTGTCTTTGTACACAGATAGAAATGATGTTTTATCATAGATGGAAAGTTAGATAAGTCTCAGGTGTGATATACATTAAGCCTTCTCTAATAATCATGACTTTTCTCTTAGATAACAAATTGTTTTATCAGTATGCTACAAATGCAAACACTTCAGGAACCCGTTGTCTAAGTAAGGTGCTTATGCTACGGTCACAAAGCTACACTTCAGGAACCCGTTGCCTATTAGTAAGGTGCTTATGCTACGGTCACAAAGCTTGTACAATATTTATCAACTCGTACAAGTTCACAATTTTTTAAACGGTTTTTGTATGTTCTTAGCGTCTGGTCACAGCTCGTACGGAACACAAACGTTCTATAAAGATGCAATCGTACAATATCTGTACGATGCTCATAAGATTTAAGAAAATCTGTACAATGCTCGTACGAGTCTTCGGTGTCCATTCGGGCTCCGTACGGACGCCGTGCAATTTTGCCAAAATCAACTCGTACGGAGCTCGTAGGGCAAATATGTGACCTTAGCATTAGTGAGGCACTAACGACGATTTTTGGTAGTGCTTTACTACATCTATGCAACATACTATCGGTGAGCAGAGTTCGCCCATTGCATACTGTTTCTCAGCACTTTGTTATATGAGCACTATACCGAGCGATTTCTTACACAAAGGACCACTTTGGAAGCGCTTTGCTGTGCAATGGTCAGCCATCTGTGAGCTCTCTTTTTTTCTTCTTTGTTTGCTACCGGTAAACGGTACCCTTCTCAATTTGAACAAGAGGGCCATGTGGCCCTAAAGTGCTCACCTGATGACTAGCAGTTAAGGCAGAATCAGTATTTGTTATGATATGACCTTAATATTTGATGTAGATTTTACAAAGACACACTTTATGGCCAGGTTTTATAAAGATGGGTAAAAAATGCGACCTCTAAAGTGCTTAAACGGTTTTTCTTTAATGTTACCTGGTGACCTAGTTTATGACCCCAGATGACCCAGTTGCAAACTTGACCTAGGTTTCATAGGGACAAACATTGTGACCCAAGTTTCATTAAGATTACATAAAATAATGTGACCTCTAGAGTGTTAACAAGGTTTTTCTTCAATGTGACCTATAGAGATGTAGTTATTGACCCCATACGACCCAGTCGCGAACTTGGCCTTTATTTGATAGAGACACACATTGTGACCAAATTTCATTAAGATTACATCAAAAATGTGACCGCTAAAATGTTAACAAGGTTTTTCTTTGATGTGACCTTGTGACCTATTGTTTTACCCCAGATGACCCAGATACAAACTTCACCTAGAGTTTTTAGGGACAAACATTGTGGCAAAGTTTCATTAAGATTACATCAACAATGTGACCTCTAGAGTGTTAACAAGGTTTTTCTTTGATGTGACCTAGTGACCTAGTTTTTGACCCAGATGACCCAGTTACAAACGTGACCTAGATTTGATAGAGGCTCACATTGTGACCAAGTTTCATTAAGATTATGTAAAAAATGTGACCTCAGGAGTGTTAACAAGACTTTTCTTTGATTTGACCTAGTGACCTAGTTTTTGATCCCAGATGACCAAGTTACATACTTGACCTAGATTTTGTTAGGGACAAACATTTTGACCAAGTTTCATAAAGATTAAGTGAAAACTGTTACCTCTAGAGTGTTAACATACAAACTGTTGACGGTTGACGACGAACGGTGGACGACGGGCGCCGAACATAGGGGGATCACAATAGCTCACCTTGAGCATTTCGTGCTCAGGTGAGCTAAAAAGGCAATAATTTTCCCAAATTTTAAGGGAGAAATTCCAAATGAACATTAAGAAAAAATCAAAATCGGACATAAAATGAGAAAGTTATGAACATTTTTGACAAGAGCTCAAGCATAAAAGTTTACATAAACCAGTAAACAGTCACAAATAATCTCTTTTTCTGTTTTATTTGGCCTTTCTGCTTCATGAAAATTCCCAATTTCAAGTTGTCACGACGCGAAAGTTCCCAATCTGAACGGACCCGGATCCTTTCCCAAAGAAGCCAAAAAATTCACTGGATATTGAATCAACATGTTCACTGAGCACAGAATGTAATTTGGACTCTCGAGAGTAACCAGTTTATATTGAAGAATAATTAATAAAGAGCAGGAAAATGGTAAATGGTCAAGGAATGTATGTTCTCCGTTAAATTAATTTTAGTATTATTGATGTGATCTTATTGATTAACTCAGGTGTTTACTGTATGGAAAAAATCCAAATTAAACTTTCTTTTAAATCATTTATCAACCAACATAATATTAATTTAGCATTAATTTATCAACCAACATAATATTAATTTAGCATTAATATATCAACCAACATAATATTAATTTAGCATTAATTTATCAACCTACATAACATTAATTTAGCATTAATTTATCAACCAACATAATATTAATTTAGCCTTAATTTATCAACCAACATAATATTAATTTAGCATTAATTTATCAACCAACACAATATTAATTTAGCATTAATTTATCAACCTACATAACATTAATTTAGCATTAATTTATCAACCAACATAATATTAATTTAGCATTAATTTATCAACCTACATAATATTAATTTAGCATTAATTTATCAACCTTCATGTATTAATTTAGCATTAATTTATCAACCTTCATGTATTAATGTAACAATCATGTTGTCAGGTTTAAGCCATTTGTCTAAATAATTAATTCTCAATGGTGACCCTCTGACCTAAATCAAATGTTAGTAGAAAGCTGATGACTTCAGTGCTTTGATTTTTTTAAATTAAAATAAATGACATTTTTAATGTGTTCCTGTCCATTTGTTTAATTACCCAATTAACTCTGAAAACCATCTCACATTCTTACATAGTCAACAAGCAAGTCCTTTGTATCTATGGTAACAGCACCATTTAATTATGATGATGTTGACACATTTAAGAGTCTTAGGAAGTATTGGGTCTCACCACCTTAATTATCTCTGCTAATTAAGGTGGACATCTTCCTATAGTGCAAAACGTAATAGATAGTAAATACATTATATATCTGTGCATATTATCCTAAGCAATTTCGGCATGTGTCAAAAGGACTTAAATTTTATTTCAATTACATAAAAGCAGATAATAGTTTCACACTATATAAAGCATTTAATCTTTATTCAAAATTAATGTAAGTACAAAAGCCCATGCTAAAGATTTTTGTCTGGCATATTATATAGATAGAACGATGCATGGTATGTGTAGGGGTATACAATTGCAGTATAATCAAAATTAATTAGAATGACTGTAGTAATTAATAAGGCACTTGGGTGTCACTTATAGCAATTTAATCTTGTAAAATGAGAAATGTCACCATGTTTTAATGTTGAAATGCTGAAATATCTCACCAACAAAAACCCATGACCAAGTCAAGGAGACACCGTTTAAACCGATATTATCCTAATCTCTAGGTTACCTATGCTAACAGAAAGTCAAGGTCACACTATTTCTCTCTTACTAAATGCAAAATGTAGGATTTCAAGTTCTGTGAGTGATAAAACAAACAAGAGCCGTCAGAGACGGGTTATGCTCCCCTGGGGTGTTTGTCACAGAAAAAATACTCAAAAATATGTAAAAGACAGTCATTGTTCTTTGCCATGAAGTTTCAAATTGATTTCTCTAATACTGTTTGAGTTATGGCCCGAACAAGAATTAAGTGTGAAAAATTACTAAGGGGAATAACTCGAAAAATATGCATATAAGAGTTATGGTGCCGACGATATGCGCATCTCCCCCTGGTAGTGAAGGTATCCATAAAGTTTTATTAAAATCTGAGCAATGGTTCCTGAGAAATTATAGCGCAGACACGAATTTAGTATATAGTTATAGGGCAAATCTTCCAAGGGGCATAACTGTGTGAATAATCAACGAACCAGAACGTACTGACGATATGCGCATCTCCACTTAATAGTGAAGCTATCCATGAAGTTGTATTAAAATCTGAGCAGTGGTTCTTGAGAAATAGCGCGGACAAGAATTTATAGTGGAAATCTTCAAAGGGGCATTACTGTGTGAATAATCAGCAAACCGGAACGTGCAGACGATATGCGCATCTCCACTTGGTAGTTAAGCTATCCATGAAGTTTTATTAAAATCTGAGCAGTGGTACTTGAGAAATAGCCCGGACAAGAAAGTGCGACAGACGGACGGACAAACACTTTTGCGACTATATGCTCCCCCGAATTTCTTCGGGGAGCATAATAATGGAGGCTTCATGAGTCCATTAATGTAATGAAATGTAAGCACTGTGAGTACGGCGTACTGTGAGTGCGTGTCATAATGTAAAATGTAAGACAAGGCCAATATAAGTCTACAAATTCTGAACATGAAGGTACCCAGACTCAAAAAAATTTACAACATTTTCTAGTAAGTTGTTGGTTCTGTCAGCTCTATGTTCCAGAGTGTTATATTTTTTTGCTATAGAAAGCACATAAATACCCAGTAGGACGGTGCTTCATATAAAAAATATCAACGCTGCTGCACTGTTTCGCCAAATATTAATATTGTTTTGAGCAAAGTTTGGCATTGACTGTGACTTCATTACTGTTATTCTTTAACTTTTTAGGACTTCAGACAGGTAAAACTAGGTATTTCAGCCATTTTACTGTTAAAACTATGTTATTTAGCTTGGGCATTCAGCTTTTTGAAATTAGTTCATTCAAGTTCATTAGTTTTTCAAAGCTTGGACTTGGGCAGTTTATTTTCTCATTCAGTTACGTGTTGGGCATTAATTATTGTGCCTTGTTTGTTTTCTGTGCTCAGCTGGTTAAGTGCTGCCTTCCCTGTCCGACTTATCTTTTTAAAACCCTGTTAAATATGTGATATATTTACTCGCATTCACATAAATGGTCATTATTAAATATGAATTTACAAACAGTTTTATGTTAAACAATTTAATGCATTTCCAGCGTTGAAAGTGCAACATGACTAAATATAATTGTAACACAACAAAACCTACCCACAAAAAACTTGCATGACAGAATTATAATTATTTCAACAATGAAATACGCATACGAGGTTAACTGCGAACATCGCAATGTGCATACATCATCTTGGGGCACTGTTAACTTGTACGAAGATCATAAAGCTGTAATTTGTTGTACTTTATTTGTTGTTTTATGTATGGTTTGAGGTTCGCATAAGTTCATGTACATTCAAATGTACAGTATATATAACGTAGACACCTTTGTGAGGTAGAAATTTTGCGATTTTTAGATATTTAAACAAGAGCTATCCACTGCTTTGTAGGGGATGGCGTCATGATGGTGAACATGTATGCAAAGGATCAAAAGTATCAAATCAGTATGTAAATGCACTTTGAAGATATTAGAGGTTAAAAACTTGCACCTAAACTTTAACATTAAGCAGTAACGGTTGTTGGGTGCATAAAGGGAGGTAATTGGATAATTATGCACAAAGTCAACCTTGTAGGCTGTCATTAGAGTAGAATGGCATATATAAGGCCAACAAATCACCCTTAGTGGTGAGCTAGCTTTTCACTGACGGGATTTGTTGGTGTATGTCCGTCCGGCTCGTTACAAAGCATTAAGCCAATGCCAAAGCCAATGATCGTCTGCAATAGCTCCCCTTATTCTTTGAAATTTTTTCTGAGATTAAACATAAGCAAATCTCACAATTTCAGGTAAGAGAAATAATTCTAAGCATTTCACGAGCATAAAATTTCATAAATTTATCCGACTCACAAATAGAGCGAAATCTAAACCCTCACAAAGATTCTGACTTTACAGTACAGGTTATGTAACATAATGAGAATGGTAAATAAACTCACCTAAATAATTTCTGCTTCTCGCCAGTTCTGTGATGTTCACATGACATGACCCGGCGGGGATTCTCGTGATCTGATTGTACCCGTATTTAAGGTTACGTCGGGTATAAATCCCAGCAATGATACGGCATGAGTCATTGTCCCCGCCACAGACCCCGCAGTGATCTGTCTGCTTGCCAGATCCAACAACCCCATCACATCCAACAATCTACAAATATACAAAAATAAATACATTGTACATGAACACATATTCCATAAATATATTGAAGCAACAATTAGCAATGCATCATGCTATACACCAAGGTACTGTTTATCAAAGCACTTACGAAAATCTAAAAGTTACGCGCGACCAATCTAAATTCTTAATAATTATTTAACAACTGCAAATTGGTGACAGATATGGTTTGTAGGGGTGCAATTACTGAATTTTTGTTTGTAATTGGCTCCATTTACCACACCTTTATATTGAACACAAATCATGAAGAATTTTAATTTGATCGTAAGTTAAAGATTAGTGTAAGTGCTTTGATAAAACAGTACACAAACAGTACCCAAGAAAAAGTTTTTAATTAATTGTTATTCACATCATTTTGTTTGTTTGTTTGTTTGTTTGTTTGTTTGTTTGTTTGTTTGTTTGTTTGTTTGTTTGTTTGTTTCTGTTTGATAGAGACAGTGTTATGTCATGCCTGACCACACCCATATCTGCAGCAGGTCTCCGAGGTGCCAGTGCCTGTGAACCAAAGTTGATAAAACAATCGACTGAAACGGTTATAAGTGCATGGTCATTCGTTTTTCCCCTGTCGGTTTGGCCTACCATCTCTGACTTCGAGTGATATAGGGAACCTAGCTATGTGTGATACCTTATTATAAGTTCTATCTGTATTGTGGCCTTGGTCCTTTTGAAGCCATGAGGACAGCACTGATACATGACACCAGTACAGCACTGATACAATGTCATGGCCATCACATATAATTTCTTAAAGCAGACACCAATAGAAAGATCATTTATTTTCCTATTTAAGTGTTAAAACTCAGTGCCATTTTAAGGTACTTATAAATAAGTATGGAAAATTGTATCAACATGAGGTGATTCTCGCAGTCTGCTGTACTCAAATTTTCATACCACTAAGGTACATACCAGTCTTTAAAATTGAAGCAAATATTGAAATGCTGATCATGTTAAAACGGATCCTTTCGATGTATCAGTTTTTTGAATGACAGTAAATTTGCAAACATTTTAATCAAGATATGAGACATTATGCATGAAATGTTTTATCAATTTTAATTGAGATGTCATGATATTATAGTGCACGAGGCAGACCAATTACCGCAAGCAGACTTTACTTATCACTGCTTTTGTCGCAAGGTCAACTCAATTCTAAGAAATATATTTCCATTTCAATACATTCCAATGAAAGTCATTCTAATATAAAACTTGAAATGATTAAATCCATGTTCTATATAGAACAGCTGGCTCGGTTAATATGAACTAAGGCATTGCCTAAAATAGGTGATTAAGGGAGGGACTGCCGACTTCCAAGAACTTTAATGATTTAAATTTCTATACAATGTAGGGAGAAGTGGCCAAGCTGTTACAGGATGCGCTTTCGGATCAAGAGGTCCTGGGGCAGGGATTACGACAAATACTTACACTCAGCACTCGACACTCAAATATTGAAATTCACTCTTTTGAGGTTCATAATGTAGCATTTTTTTAGAGCAAGACGTTGTAATAATGTTAAATTGATACTAAATATTGTTTTTGGCTAATACTTCCTAATTTAATTTAGTGTATTTGTAAGCTATAATTGCAATTCATCAGTCTGAGTGCTGAACACCCATTAACTATCTTATACATTTTTCCCATTTAAATTTGCAATTTAGGACAAAAATGTAGCTTATTATATAACATTTTCCATTTTTGAGTGATGAAATAAATCAAGAATAATTTTAACCCACATGCTTCGCTTTACCCATGTTTCTTTAACAGGGCACCTGAAAGGGCCAAAAGCCAATGTGCTGGCATGGCTGCCGGCGGCGTTGCGTGTAACAGCAAACTTGTGACTCAATATTCGGGGAGTACATGTATAGCCGGTTGAACAGACACAATCATGTCTGCAAATAGACTTTAACTGTGTACGTATAGCTAAGAACATTTAACATGGATTCCTTGAATATCTGTTGTCCAATCAGAGTTATTAAAGTTTTATTAATCAAAACATTCTTATGGTACAATAACAAAAACACACAAGGATTAATTAGTATCTCGTCAAATGTTCTTAGCTATACTTGTTTTTAGGTTTTCAAATCTCTCAAGGACATAAACAATTGCAATAATTTATCTTTAGTCGGAGAAAAACTGCAGTATCATTATTACTCGGCATATTAGAACATTAAAAAAAAAAAGAAAAAAAAAAGAACATTAAAAAGTTTTAAATGCTTGGTGTATAGCAGTTTTAAAAGCATACACGTATAACGAAATTAATCCTATACAAAATTGACTGTTTAAACAGCGTGCGTCTGAACACATTATAACGGTTTAAGATATAGACATATTACTTATTATACACAATTTCAATAGAAGTTCTATTTTGATGCGCAAGCTTTGAATAAATTATTATGCATGATGTTGATTCTAAATATGCAGCAAAAAACCTATCAGATAATTTCGTATTCATCAATCAATCTTTTTTACAAAGACATTACCTGACGACACCGCCACCAGCTTCAAGATGAAGTTTATTTACCAAAACAGGTATTCTATCACCTCGTTAACAAATATCACCTTCAAGATTATGATATATTTTGGTTTCAAGTCCCTTGGGACCTACGTCTTTTTAATTTATTCAGGTGTAATGCCATTTCCCAACTATTTTTCTGTTATATACGACAGCTGATTCACCTTAGACCAGTATTCCTGCCATTTCCCAACTATTTTTCTGTTATATACGACAGCTGATTCACCTTAGACCAGTATTCCTGCCATTTCCCAACTATTTTTCTGTTATATACGACAGCTGATTCACCTTAGACCAGTATTCCTGCCACAGCCCATCTATTTTTCTGTTATATACAACAGCTGATTCACCTTAGACCAGTACAGTATTCCTGCCATTTCCCAACTATTTTTCTGTTATATACAACAGCTGATTCACCTTAGACCAGTACAGTATTCCTGCCACAGCCCAACTATTTTTCTGTTATATACGACAGCTGATTCACCTTAGACCAGTATTCCTGCCATTTCCCAACTATTTTTCTGTTATATACGACAGCTGATTCACCTTAGACCAGTACAGTATTCCTGCCACAGCCCAACTATTTTTCTGTTATATACGACAGCTGATTCACCTTAGACCAGTATTCCTGCCATTTCCCAACTATTTTTCTGTTATATACGACAGCGGATTCACCTTAGACCAGTACAGTATTCCTGCCACAGCCCAACTATTTTTCTGTTATATACGACAGCTGATTCACCTTAGACCAGTATTCCTGCCATTTCCCAACTATTTTTCTGTTATATACGACAGCGGATTCACCTTAGACCAGTACAGTATTCCTGCCACAGCCCAACTATTTTTCTGTTATATACGACAGCGGATTCACCTTAGACCAGTACAGTATTCCTGCCACAGCCCAACTATTTTTCTGTTATATACGACAGCTGATTCACCTTAGACCAGTACAGTATTCCTGCCATTTCCCAACTATTTTTCTGTTATATACAACAGCAGATTCACCTTAGACCAGTACAGTATTCCTGCCACAGCCCAACTATTTTTCTGTTATATACAACAGCGGATTCACCTTAGACCAGTATTCCTGCCATTTCCCAACTATTTTTCTGTTATATACAACAGCAGATTCACCTTAGACCAGTACAGTATTCCTGCCACAGCCCAACTATTTTTCTGTTATATACGACAGCTGATTCACCTTAGACCAGTATTCCTGGACTGTATCTTAACAGTACTAACTAAACCTTCCACAAGGAACCAGCAACTACTCCTCATGTTGAGGAAAAGCAACATGGATGTCAATTTGCATGGAAAGGGTATGTATGACCCGATGAGACTGGGAATCAAACCCCGATGGCTAATGTTACCAATCCAGCAAACTAACAAATCTATTGCGGTCACAGATTATTTCAGTTAACTACAAAATAAGAGCACAGTAAGTCACCCAGCGTCCTCACACTGTGAACTTTGAGGTAAAGGGTAAGCAGCCCTTTGGAGGGTGATTTATTCTAAACTAGGGAATTTGTTCTTAATAATTCATACTTTTATTGGCCGGCAGCTAAATAATTTCTAATATCCACCAAAAAATCCTCAACAAAAGAACAGATGTGGCAAGATTTAAAACCCAATTTTTATTGGTACATTTTCATACTTATTTAGGTACACATTATTATTATTTCTCGGCTGACATCCAAACATGATTTAACTTCTTTAGCTTTGATTATTTTATATCAATAATTCCATCTGAATTTAAGCTAAGGTATTTGCCACCAAAACCCAAGTCAATTATAATCTGGGCAAGTAGGCAAACATTAAATTCTTGTCACACGAACATTACGTGACGAAATTAAAATACAAGTGCCAAAGCTAAACAGTAAGCAAGTTTATTAAATAGATGTTTTTGTTAATTATTATTTGCATACCACTTTACAAGCAATCCAAATAAGGAATCTCTGGTATTTCGACTAGATATCATTTACACTACAGATTTGATAAACTCCATTTGGAGGGGGTCTCGTGAATTTAAAGACTAACTGATAGTTAAAAGGTATTGTGTAATTTACAACTGCATTTTAAAACTGGGTGGTAAACCGAGATGTTTTAACATGCTGAGTTATTTTAATCTGACCCCATTCGACATCACTCTAATATATACTAACATACCTAATCAAAGTCTGAAAAATGTGCACTTAGAAAGGTCTTGCAATAGACCTAAAAGTGGACCAAACTAATTTTGATTTTTATATAAACTTAGATTGGAGCTCACCATGAACTTATTTAATCCTAAATCAATCTGACGGAACCACAGGACATTTTAATCAAAACGCAAGACATTTTATCCCTCACAATTAATAGACAGTGCAACTAGTGAGTGTCCAAAGCGGCGCTCCATAGAGTTTTTTACCAGCAAGATTAGGCAATGACCTCCATCATCGTTGGATAAATCCCCATTCTAGGCAGTGCCTTTGTTTAAACACAGATCTGGGTTTTCAATCTCATACATGTAAAGCGAGATTGAAATTCAGGTCTGTGTTTGCTCTTAAAGGCACTGCCTAGAATGGGGATTTGTCCCAATCAAAGTTGCAGGTCATTGGTTAATCTTGCAGGTAAACAACTAGATGACCATGCACTTACAACTGTCCCATTAGAATGCAAACAACAACGCCCATGTGAACTTAATGCTGTAATCAATTCATATCAAACTCTCACTTTGAACCTGTTTCATATGTGTTTCGTACCTGTTTTTCGTTGAATGTTATGTTACAAAATAACAGGTTTGTCACGTGAGCAAAGTATGGCTAACCATAGACCGAGGCGGTGTGCCTAAATTGGTATATCTTAACCCATGCATCAGTACAATTATTTCGAACTGAGAATGGAAAAAGCAGTGTTATACACGTTCAAATTGTTTTTGCCAAACAGAGCGTTCAATGAAGGATTAAAGCGACAAATATCGTGATTATTTTACGTAAAATGTTAACTAGCTTCGTTGATTGCAGGGCAGATATTTGTGTACAGAATATGGCTGTCAAATGATCAAGGTTTCAATGCAGCTTAATAACAAGGACAAAATACTGACCGATTTTTTCCTCAATATATATTAAGCCTTTTTCATGTCTATAATACTATGTACACTTTCTATCTAAGCCGACATCAAATAGAGCAAAAAACTAAAACAAAACATGCCCTGTGCTATATAACATCGAACCATTTTAGCAACTGAAATATCTAGAGCCCCATTCATAACATTTCTGCTTACCCTGCCAAATACAGATAAGGACAGGGTTTTTAAGTGGTCTACATTTTATCTATCTAAATAAATACTTAATTTGTCCACAGCATAACATTGAATCGTACTCATGTATTTGGTTTAACTTATACAGATCTATCTTTTTTAAGAACTGGAACTTGAAATGAGAACCTAACTCAGACCAATCTCATTAAATCAGACCCTTTTTACGCTTCACTACTTTATGCTGATATAGGATCCGCATATGAGATCATGTTGATGTGAACTTTACGTCATCCAATCATATCGCTTCTTTTGCAAATCTGAAAGTGTGGTGAAAGTCTGTAGAGGGGCTAGATATAATTCCATTGGACGAACAACACGACAACATTGTTCGCCAGAGAGGTTATTTTAACATGCCCTCTTACGGAGTGTACCGGTAGTCAGATCTGTAACAGCGTAAAATGGGGCAAATGTTAGAATCTGATTTAAATGAGTTTGCTAACTGATCATTGATATAGTCCAGAGAATTTGGCACTACTCTCAAACTTCTATTTGCATAATTTAACGGCTGATTTATAGTCTATAATTATTATCCCGGTTGTATGTTTTCATAATTGGAAAGTATCACAAAGATGCTCGAGTTGTAATACAAACACTAATCTATTGGACCGATATTGCACGATTTGATCACGGAAATTTATATATTCAACGCAAGAACTTTGTAATATATTCATGCATATAGGTCAGGTTCATGTCAAATTCTCTGAGCTATAGTAACTTCATTATTGTATCACCTGGCAATTATCAAAGTACTGAAAGTATTCTTACTGGGGGGAAATCGCAATTTTTGCTGGCACTGATAAGTTGGTTGTGGAGAAATAACAGGGTTAAAACCTTAGGGACGTCAAAATGTGTATGTAAATGCAATACTGGGGGAATCCCCCAGTAAAAATAGAGAAAGGGAATTAAGCTATGATCCCTTATGGAAAAACAATTTTAATTCTCAGCCATGAGAACTGAAATAAAGTCATCATAATTAATTAAGTCTCTCAAATGAGCATAGCAACCAAATTTTTTTTTGGTCTTTGGTATTTCGATCATAGGAACTAACCCTATATATACATTGACCTGTGCCGCCACAATTTCCTGACATTTGCTCAATTTCCAGATTCCCTGACTACTTTTAAAACTCCCTGACTTTTCCCTGACCTTGAAAAAATGTTTTCCCTGACAATTTATTACTGACCATGGGAACCTTGGCAGTGGGTTAGTGCATCTGTACCATATCATTAACTGGTACCCCTTAACACAGTCAAGTGGAACTTATGACACATTGACATATTGTACTGTATTTCTCTAGTTCGTTAATCGTTCATAAATCATATTAAAACCAATTTAACTGTTTTGAAGACGTTACAGTATAAGCTTATAGACTGGTCAACATTGGAAACATTCAAACCTTTTAAAAGTCCTACTTGACATTTTCACATGATTCAAAACCCCACTTAAACAATATTAAGTTTATTTCAAAACATAAAGTTACAAAAGTCATGAAGTGTCAGGTCCTTAAATCAAACATTTGTAACAAATTTTATCCAATTTTCAAAACCCTAAATAAATATTTCCCAACCACAGCTGTCACTTGGGGACTATAATAATGTTAAGATGTACTATCAGTCTATTACAGTGTCTTGCTGTGGTGTAACAATTTATTCAGATAATTTTGTTGACTTTGTGAAATAGACCTATCTATGGGATCATCACAGTCAACTTGGTACAAAGCCCGTCTGGGTGATACATATAATAATAGGGAAGAAAACGATGGCTGTGTTTATTTAATTTTGTTTTTGTTTTTAATTGGGCTTTAAGTCAGAGAATAGCCAGGATCCTTTGGTAAGTGTTCCTGAGCTATTTATTATCAGAGGAAGATCCAAGGTCACCTAAGAATGCAACAAATAATGTTAGATATGGCAACTGAGCATCTGATCATGAGCATGTTAACAACAGCATCCTTCTGCGAAACGAAATAACAATGTTCGGGAAGTCATTCGTATTACCTGTCACTATTAACTTGTCACCCATGAATATCCATGTTTATCCGTTGTCCAATCAGAGTTGTTATTTTAACTCATCAAAACATTCTTACTGTTCAAAAACGAAAACACACGGAGATTAATTAGCGACAGGTCAATAGTGTTGACTTATAAGTATAGTTTGTTTAAGCAGGTCTGTCACTTGTATACTAACATTGCAATATCATAACATTGAATTTTTATTGTTTTAAACATTTTTAAATTGGAGAAAAAGGCAGTGAAAACCAAAACCTTATTCACTTAAAGCTATATACACACTAATATACACATAATATCTATTGAAATAGGCCATTAACTAATAAGAGAAATTGCAACGTTTATGTACACAATGTAATATGTAAACAAGTGACTGAGCTGAATAATCGATTTATAACTATAACTCCAACGCTATAAATTGCAGTACAAAAACAAACACAATATTGCCTATATTTTTGTTATGGATTAAAATCAAGGACCGTAACACTTACCAATGAAAGCATTCAAACATTTGGCACAACATATTAAGTTTGCATGCTTCTAAATATTCAGAAACGATAAATATAGCGGATTTTGTGTTTGTTTTTGTATTGCAATTTATCGCGCTAGAGTTATACCTAATGGTTTCAGTTGTTGCTGGTTTTTAGTCTTTTTGGATTTATAAGAATAACAAATCTTAATTGGCCAAGTTCTTAGAGCTGAAATTTGGCAATATACCTAAGTCTCAAAATGCTGCATTTTCATTGGTTGATAAGTTTTATGATTAACCAATCAAATGGAAGAGTTTTAAGATGCATGGCCTGTAACAATATCTAATTTATAATCTGGATCATGCCATGTAAAAGTAATTGCATACAACATATCCAATTTAACATGAATGTTGTATCGCACTATATGGCTGGCAGACACATTCATCAAAACACCATAATAAAGCATAATTTTTTATTAAAACATTTTCTATTATTTCATCACCTTCCATGCAACGATATCATTCTTCGCATTCTACGACCATAGATCGCATATCATCTTTCAGTACGAAATTGAGAGAAATTTTAGCAAGAAAATTTGTGTGGGTGAGACAAGTGAAGAATGTGAATTTGTTAGCAGCCGCCTTTAAGATAAAACGTGAATGAAAACTATTACTGTGCTATTGCCTGAACGTCCTAGGCAGATAAACAACATCATCCTGGGCTTGGTTAGAGAGAAGATTGTTTTACCAGAATCTTACATAATTCTACATAATTTTTTACAGCGAGTTTTCAATGGGTATGCAACTACATACATCTGGAGTTATTAATTTTAGTTTTAATTTTGCACCTTACGAAATATCATATAAATTAGTTATAGAATTTAATATTACTGTATAGTAAATTATCTTTTCATATGAACTATTCTAGGGATTATAATATGCTAATATTATACTACTATGTAAAAATAATAATAATAGAACAACTTTATTTATTGTAGATTACATATTTGGCAGTAAATATCAATTTTCAGTATGGTCGGCTACTGCTGGATCAAACGTTCCGGTAATCCATTTGGTTGGTTTTTCATTGCAAACTTCGAGAAATTAACCAATGAGATTGAATGTTTCATTGCAAACTTTAGAAATTAACCAATGAGATTGAATGCTTCATTGCAAACTTTAGAAATTAACCAATGAGATCAAATGTTTCATTGCAAACTTTAGAAATTAACCAATGAGATCAAATGTTTCATTGCAAACTTTAGAAATTAACCAATGAGATCGAATGTTTCATTGCAAACTTTAGAAATTAACCAATGAGATCGAATGTTTCATTGCAAACTTTAGAAATTAACCAATGAGATCGAATGTTTCATTGCAAACTTTAGAAATTTACCAATGAGATCATATGTTTCATTGCAAACTTTAGAAATTAACCAATGAGATCAAATGTTTCATTGCAAACTTTAGAAATTAACCAATGAGATCAAATGTTTCATTGCAAACTTTAGGAATTAACCAATGAGATCAAAATTAATGTTTCATTGCAAACGTTAGAAATTAACCAATGAGATCAAATGTTTCATTGCAAACTTTAGAAATTAACCAATGAGATCAAATGTTTCATTGCAAACTTTAGGAATTAAGCAATGAGATCAAAATTATTGTTTCATTACAAGGTTAGAAATTAACCAATGAAATCAAATGTTTCATTGCAAACTTTAGAAATTAACCAATGAGATCAAATGTTTCATTGCAAACTTTAGAAATTAACCAATGAGATCGAATGTTTCATTGCAAACTTTAGAAATTACCCAATGAGATCGAATGTTTCACTTACTTTATATTGCAAAAACAAAATGCCAAGCATTATAGCCTTTATTTGCTAGACAGCTTTCTGCTGAAATATGGCAGGCATATGTCCAGTTCTTCCCCTGGTATTTGAACCCTGGTCGACAGATTAGACTGCAAGCGCGCTTTAATCATAGAGCTACAGATTTAATACTCTCCAATTGCCTCGCCAGAAAATTCCGTTTCTCTACACGTATCTAGGCAACGGTTAAGTGGAAATCAAAGCGCTGTGGTGAGTATACAGGTATAAGTGAGGACAACAATTGCAGTTCATTTTTGCTTTTAGATAATAATTACAGCCGAAACATAAAGTCTTATAGATAGGGAAAACACCAACTTAAATACACCAGTATAATTGTAATAATAATAATATTGAAAGAGGCAGCACAGTTGGGCAAGCCCAGCATTTCCTGTGAGCCAGTAAAACAGCAATAAGGTTTTTGTATCAGCTAGAGTTACCTCCCATATCATAGATAGAATACTAGTTGATTGGCAGCTTTGATAACGAACCATTTACTGAAAACGTTACTATCTTATCCCCAAGGTTTCCTCACTACACAGTGTTGCATGATGAATCTACATCATTTCATACACAAAACGTTCCTATCTTATCCCCAAGGTTTCCTCACTACACAGTGTTGCATGATGAATCTACATCATTTTATACACAAAAACATTCTAGTAAAGTGAAACAACCAAAATCTTGAATCATTATGATGATATTTTACTGCAAAAAGTGTAATAATTACAGTTTCATATACATTTGTAATTATAATAAGTGATAATTAATTAGCAATTTCCGTCATGTTCCCCGGACAAAAACTAGTGCGTACATCAGATATGCATTAAAATCCACATTTTCGCAGCATTTTATAACATGCATATGTACTTTACAAACAAAAACAAACAAATGATCCTCTTATATAATGCAGGTACTTCCTTTACCGTTAGATATGTTTGTAATTACCATCATATTCTCACAATGGTGAACAATAGAATTTTTATGATATAACCCTCTAATTACGAAATAATTAAATCAAAGTTAACATCAATTGATCAATAAGAATACATGTATATATCTGGGTACGGTTTTATCAAAGCAATTAAGGAAACCTTAGTTAGTCTCAAATTTGAATTCTTTATATTTCTTTAACAACTGCAAATTGTAGACGGATATGGTTTGTAGGAGTTCATTAACTGAATCATTATTAGTAATGCTGAGCTCCATTGACCACACTTTATAGTTGTAAACAAATTATAAAGAAACAAAATTTGATCGTAAGTTTACGATTTCCATAAGTGCTTTGATTAAACAGTACCCTGTTGTGTATAAAAACAAGGACAATGTACACTGACTCTTGTTACAGGGTTTGGCCATTCTTAGACCCTCATTGACCTCGCAGGTCTGTGCCGGGCAGTACCGAGGAGTACAGGTTTTAGCTGCTTTGAGACGCCCAGTTACATAAGACGAGGCTAGCCGCTTGATTGAAACCTTCATTTTAAGGAACAGTAAATTTAAACACAGAGACACACATTCAGTATTTTGACACTTGTATAGGGGATGATCCAATGGCCATCGTGAAAGATTTTCTATTTTAAGTGACTTTGACCTTTATCCCACCGGCCCCTATTTTCATACTTGAGCGTCGTATTCGCATCAGCTGCCTATACAGCAAGTTTCATCACAATATCTCATTCCTAACTTAAAAGTTATCATCTGGAAACTTATTTCTTTTTTCAGTAACAGTGACCTTGACCTTTAACCCCACCGGCCCCACTTTAGAACTTTAGCCACATATTCACATCTGCAAGTTTTATCACAATATCTCAATCCTAACTAAAGTTATCATCTGGATATCAGGCTACTGTTTTATCAAAGAACTTGAAAAATCTTAAAATTACGATCAAATTTAAATTCTTTATAATTCATTAACAACTGCGAATTGGTGATGGATGTTGTTTGTAGGTGTTCATTAACGAAATCATTATTAGTAACGCAGTTCCATTTACCATACAAATTATAAAGAATTTAAATTTGATAGTAAGATTATAATTGCCGTAAGTGCTTTGATAAAACAGTACCAAGACCATCAGACAAGCTTACTTAAGTTTTGTGGGGGTATAAAAAATATGTCGTATTAATCTTGTGACAGATACTGTATACCATATAACAATGATACAATATACCATAAAATATATTATAACATTTCTCAATATGTCTGTTATATGTAATATAATTATGTATAGTATGACATTTATAAACTTCACGCACAGTGACTGGACACTTTGCCCTGGGTCATGTGACACACTTGGTTGCAGTGGCAGGACACGGGTTAATTTGTTATATTTAACGATCCCATTAAAAAGGACCACAGAGGGTGTTAGGCCTATGATGACTTAATAAACGTACACTTGATCTCTTTTTACATGACACAAGTCATTTTTCAAATTCTGGATTTAAAGATTTTGTTTTTTAAAGCATTATACTCTATGCATGCCCTTAGATCAGGGTGGGGTCTAATTTTTAAGAAATTATATGAGTGTACACAATGTTAAATTAATTAAACTAGAAGTTAAAATTAATTTATTTTTCTATTGTTTGATATATTAATCGCCCTCAACACCTCATTTATGATGGTATCGATTGCCACAAGGGTATGAGAGAAGAGAAGCCAGTTTTCCGTATTCATATTGAGCAGTGAGGGATATGAAACACAGGCACCATTTTTCACTAATTTTTGCTATTGTGATGCAGCCATGCATGGAGTGGCCCCTCAGACCTTGGCGTTATGATACGGAGAAATGGAGCCTCAGACGGCAGTGGTCCATGATGGTAAGTGCGCTAGATTTGTAACCTGGCAATCTTTCGTGTGACAGGTCCTACCTAACCTTCCATGAAAAGACATCAATGTCTATTTTTCTCCATTATAATAATGTAGAGAAGTTGCTGGTTGTAGATGGAAGGGTTCCAGTCCAAGAAAACTGGGCATGTGAATCAGCCACCGTTTAAAACAGTTAAATTGTTGAGATACGGCACTGAAGCTGAATAAGCAGAATGGACAATGGAGTAATAAACTTACTTCTACAATATATGACTTTGAAATAGCAATAATAAGTCAACATATATATCATTTCTGCGCATAACAGGAAATAATACAAATTTTGCTGATGATTTATAATGCATGGAACCTTGCCGGACACAAGTGCATGTCTGAACAGACAAATGGACACCACAGTATGACAGGCTGTGTATCAGAAAAGCACATACCATGCACATACTTCAGACTGTTCAGGTGTGCCTACAAGCAGCTGGTTGTCGTGTTCTCAGTTACTGTTTAGCAAGAAGCTTGCAAGGCTATCACTTGTCACATATCAAAAAGTGCAGTAAATTTCACTTTTTGTTATAAAATGCCGAGCATATAATAGCCTAGCTTTATTTGCCTGGAGTCAGCTATCTGCTGAAATATAGCATATATATGAGTGCCTCTACCTATATTTGATCAGATTAGACGGCAAGCACGCTAACCACTGAGCTACAGAGGCACATGAAAGTTCTCTCTATTAATTTCAAAAAGTAGTCCTCTCTTAATTATCAAAAAGTAGTCCTTGGCTAAAATGACAAATGCTACAGTAAGCAGTTGAAATACACAGATATTGAATTTAGTGACATACTGTCATACATTATATAAATAATAAACTCAAGAGAAATTTGCCGTTTATAAGTATTAATTGCAATCTCAAAATTAATAAAAATATTTTCATCATATGTGACAACGACCTTCACCTATACGAATAAGAAATAATTTGGACATTAAATAAATATCAAACATCATTTTCAGGCCTCAAGTAGTTTAATTGTAACCAGGTGAGAAAAATGTACAACCAGACCAAGGCTCAAACCCAGGACACTTCGCTTACAGGGCGACTGCTCTACCGACTGAGCTAGCCGGTGCCTACACAAGTTTCTCCCATATTAGTAATTAAATTCTATACAGACTTCAACAAAATCACATTCCCTAAAAGATAAATGTACAAATTGTAAATGTAAATAGTTTTCTAATACACAACTCTTGCTGCTTTAAATGTCTTGTTTTTGTTTTTGTCCCCAGCTTATATTTAGGTTACGTGGGAACAGATTTCTCTTTCAACCGTGAGCACATATTTAATGATATTTCATGACATTGTTGCAGTTTTTACTGAAGTGATGCAACTATAACATCTTTTTTATAACTCTGAACCTAAAACATTATTTAGATGATAGGCCAATCATAAAAAGTCGTCTTCTTGATAAATGATATGGGCACAAAGCAAGGCGGCTATATCAGTGTCAATTGTAAACATATTTGGTATCTTGTGGCCCAACTGGGATAGATTGCTGTACCTTAAACTAAACCACAAAATTTCAGGATCAATCCTCTTTCGAAGACTGTGAGACATGCTCAACACTGGACCATCAGGATCAGTTCCCAGTCTTCGAAAAAAAAGATCAGCTTTCCCAAGGCAGACACATTACTCTAAACACTTCTTTTCCGAAACAGATGTATGCATTCCCAAGATGTGCTCTTAAAACATTTACACCTTCAGGACCATGCAGTTCCTGGACTTGCAAAAAAGAAGATGCTCTAAACACTTTGACCAATCGGGAGTGGCTCTCCTTCCCAGGCACAGAACAACGAGGACATGTTTTGGAATTAGTTATTGACCAATACAAATCTTGTCAACTAACAAGAGGGCCCTAGGCCCTAGGTCGCTCACCTGTTGTAGCAATACATGCAAGACCTGCGATTTGACCTAGTGACCTAGTTCTTGGCCCCATATGACGCAATATCGCACTTGACCTAGATTTTGTTGAGAGGATTAGGCTAAAATTGAGACCTCTAGTGACTATACTAGGATTTTCTATGATTTGACCTTGTGACCTACTTTTTGACCCTAGATGACCCAGTATCAAACATGACCTAGATTTTGTTGTGATGATCATTGTGACCAAGTTTCATTGAGAGTAGGTCAGAATTGTGACCTCTAGTGACAACAAAAGGTTTTTCTATGATTTTACCTTGTGACCTAGTTTTTTACCCCAGATGACCCAATATCGACCTTGACCTTGATTTTGTTGAGATGATAATTGTGACCAAGTTTCATAAGGATTAGGTCAAAATTGTGACCTGTAGTGACTACACAAGGTTTTTCTATGATTTGACCTTGTGACCTAGTTTGTGACCCAGGATGACCCAATATGGAACTTGACCTAGATTTTGTTGTGATGATCATTCTGACCAAGTTTCATAAAGATTAGGTCAAAATTGTGACCTGTAGTGACTACACAAGGTTTTTCTATGATCTGACCTTGTGACCTAGTTTTTGACCCCGGATGACCCAATATCGAACTTCACCTAAATGTTGTTAAGATGATCATTGTGACCAAGTTTCATAAAGATTAGGTCAAAATTGTGACCTGTAGTGACTACACAAGGTTTTTCTATGATCTGACCCTGTGACCTAGTTTTTGACCCCGGATGACCCAATATTGAACTTCACCTAGACATTGTTGACATGATCATTGTGACCAAGTTTCATAATGATTAGGCTAAAATTGTGACCTCTAGTGTCTACACAAGCAAATTGTTGACGGACGGACAATGGAAGAAGAGTGATCACAAAAGCTCACTCTGTCACTTTGTTACAGGTGACCTAAAAACAGCTGACAACTTCCGTGGAACATGAAATGAGGGAAACCACTAGGAACCAAATGTCACAGAAGTAAGGCATGTTATTAGATGTCATCAGGTAGAATAGGAACCAAATGTCACAGAAGTAAGGCATGTTATTGGATGACATCAGGTAGAATAGGAACATCAAGGAGCATGAAATGGTTGTAGACAAAACCATGGTCTTAACATATAGCATAACTGACCTATGGGTGACCAAGGTCAAAACCATGGTTGACTGTGCAGGTTATTGACCATGGTCAAACATAGCTAGGTCAATTATGCTAATGTTAAGACCATGGTCAACCGGGTTTATTTCATAATGGGACTAACTGCTCAGTGTAAGAATCAAACCCAGACCGCACAGGAAGATGATGCTTCCTTAGCGGTCTCAATCATTTTTGAGTCAACTGGGTGAGCCTTATAATGTTACAAAACAGTTACCCCAAGTATTGAACTAAAAGCGGCAACTAAACAAAATCTTACTATTACATATTATACCTAATCGCCAATGCATCACGGTGAACTGTCAAGATAGTTTTTTTAAATGTAAAATACTCAATGTAAAATTTTAATGTTTTCACCACACAGAACAAATAATGCTATTAATGTCAAACTGTAGATAAATACTTGAAAGGAAGAGAACAGTTTTTCACCATTTCTGTTCTCAGGTATTTATACAGTAAAGATTTGGCAATAAAATAGATTTCGAGTTCATGCTGTGCTAAAGCTATATGTGACTATATTATACTATATTACATCACAGTAGAATATGTGACAGCTACATTTAAATGAAGTCTATAAACATTTTTCAAATACTCTATTCAAATAATACTGTAAACCAATTTACTTTCGCAAATACTAACTTTCGCATCTTGCTCATCATTGGCATATTTGCAACTAAATTTTTTTTAAGTTTCCCACAATGTCCGTATTAATGTTTGTAGCAATTTTTTTTAAAATGGCGTAAAATAATTTCTTGGTTTAAAGTATTGTTGAAGAAGACGATAATAATATGGCGGTTACGTGTTTTAAATAAGTATAACTCGTTTCTTTCTCACTAAGTTTCACACAAATCATAAATGTAGTAATTTTATAATAACCTTCAAGTAATATTTGCAGAGAAGTCTCAAATTTTAGTTGCCTTAACTACCATTGGTCAATTTTGAAGATGATTATGAGAGTGTTGCTTTACCATTGGTCAATTTGATGGAACATTCTATGAATGCTGCTTTACCATTGGTCAATTTGATGGAACATTCTATGAATGCTGCCTTACCATTGGTCAATTTAATGGAACAGTCTATGAATGCTGCCCTACCATTGGTCAATTTAATGGAATAGTCAATGAATGCTGTCTAACCATTGGTCAATTTAATGGAAGAGCTAGTCTACAGAATTCAATGTTGTTTTACCATTTGTCAATTTAATGGAACAGTCTATGAATGCTGCCTTACCATTTGTCAATTTAATGGAACAGTCAAAGAATGTAGCCTAACCATTGGTCAATTTGATGGAATAGTCAAAGAATGTTACTTTACCATTGGCAAATTTGACAAAGCTAAGAATGCTGCCTTTTGATGTTAATTTGATGGAGATATGTTTAAAAACTTATTGGAATATATTTTTAAACAGAAACCATGCTGTATTGATCAAACATGACGCAATGTGAACATGACACAATGTGAACTTGACACGATGTGACACTCTCTCATTCTGTGTTTGAGCATGTGTGTTTTTATCTAGCCAACAACATTATATGAACAATACAAGAAAGCAAAGATAATAAACATGGTGTACATCAAACAGAGCTGGCACCACAAATACTGTTCCATCTTCAATCTTATTTAATTGTTTGTTTGCAAATACATTTAACCATACATTCAAGTCAATGATAAAAAGACACATTAAAATGGCGGTCCCATTCTATTCATAGCATTCATACAAATATTTAATAATTGTCAGAATAAAAGTTTTTGCACATAAATCATAGCTTTTCTTCTCATATTTTATTTACCAATTTTGACAGATAAATGCATTCTATTTACTCCATGTGATGCACAGAAAAGCTGACAAGTAATTATAAGGCCACACATAAACAATTTATAGTAACATGTTACCGTATAAAATTGTTTACAATACTGACATACAAAGAGGATATTTGTGTTTTCTTACACCGAAAAACACAAATATTCTATTTATTTGATGCTTTATTTTGATAATCTAAACCAATTAGTAACTAATTGAATTTTATTGACCCGTATGGTGCCTCAACATGATTGACGTGACGTCATTTTAAAGCGCGCGCTGACGTTCGATTAAGTAGGTCTTTAATAAGCAGTTGATTTCCGAGGTTAATGTACACTTTATAAGGTTACTTTAACTGCAGTGTAAGTAATCATATGGATGTTTTTATTAAGTGTAAGTCTGATGGAAGAAAACGTATTTTTCATTTTGTATACATACGCTATCTAGATCTACTAATACAGCATCCACTAAAAGAGGCTAGCCGTCTACATTTTGAGTAATGAACTAATTTGTGTTTTTATTTGAAATTGATCCTGTATTAAGTATTATTTTAAACATTAGCTGTATATTTAAATTACTATCAATGCCATACAACATTATTATTTGTCTGCATTGCCTCAAAATTGGGGATTTTGTAAACTATCCACTGAGAGTTCAAGGCAGACAGTGTCATTTCGATTTAAGACGTCAATAGGTATAAACCAAATTGGAGTGAAATTATCAACAGTGAAATTATCGGATTATAATTCACTAAGATGCCGCGGTAAACCACTCATAAGCATTAAATAAATAGCTGTAATGCGGTATTTGCTGTAAATTACAATATTCCAACTTGTTCTTCTTACAAATATGTACGAGACTAACACCCAATCAGCAGCCTTCTTACAAGTATGTATGAGACTGAGACCCAATCAGCAGCCTTCTTACAAATATGTATGAGACTGAGACCCAATCAGCAGCCTTCTTACATTAGTATGTAAGAGACTGAGACCCAATCAGCAGCCTTCTTACAAATATGTATGAGACTGACACCCAATCAGCAGCCTTCTTACAAATATGTATGAGACTGACATCCAATCAGCAGCCTTCTTACAAATATGTATGAGACTGACATCCAATCAGCAGCCTTCTTACAAATATGTATGAGACTGACATCCAATCAGCAGCCTTCTTACAAATATGTATGAGACTGAGACCCAATCAGCAGCCTTCTTACAAGTATGTAAGAGACTGAGACCCAATCAGCAGCCTTCTTACAAATATGTATGAGACTGAGACCCAATCAGCAGCCTTCTTACATTAGTATGTAAGAGACTGAGACCCAATCAGCAGCCTTCTTACAAATATGTATGAGACTGAGACCCAATCAGCAGCCTTCTTACAAGTATGTATGAGACTGTCATCCAATCAGCAGCCTTCTTACAAGTATGTAAGAGACTGAGACCCAATCAGCAGCCTTCTTACATTAGTATGTAAGAGACTGAGACCCAATCAGCAGCCTTCTTACAAGTATGTATGAGACTGTCATCCAATCAGCAGCCTTCTTACAAGTATGTATGAGACTGTCACCCAATCAGCAGCCTTCTTACAAGTATGTATGAGACTGACACCCAATCAGCAGCCTTGTTACAAGTATGTATGGGACTGACACACAATCAGCAGCATATTTAAGAACTTGTGATTTATCATAAGCTCCTAGTGGTAAGGGCTACTGACTGCTGATCTGAAGGTTGTGGGTTCAATCCCTACTCCAGCTGGATCAAAAACAGAAGTGCTTTACAGTGTTTTCCACCTAACATAACTGAAATAAGTAACAGTCTTTGGATGAGATGTTAAGCAATGTCCCGCGTATGATGCTTTACATTGGCACTTAAAAGAACCAGGGATGTTTCTGAAACTGGGGCATCTTCTGTATCATGCACTTTCCCCCCAAGAACTAAAGTGACTTGCCTCTTCTTGGATATGGATTTCCGGTGGTGAGGATAAATAAAAGCATATAAATGCACATAAGCTTCTGACCTGGTAGAAGAATTGAAGTAATTACAGCAGAACACTAATAATAAATCTAGCAAGAATAAAAATATCAATCAATAACAATTACAGTTAAGTAATTTCTTCCTAAATACAGTCAGATCTCAATATAACGACACCCGATATACTGACAAATTCATTATACTGACATCAAATTTGGGAACAAAAGCATTAAAATGCTCTTTGTATCAATTCAGTATACTGACATATTCGTTAGAATGACATTTTTCTTGGATACAAACAGCGTCGTTGTATCGAGATCTGACTGTACAAACAAGATAAACATCTAAGAAACAAACATCGCTATTAATTTGAATTAATTATAAATAACATGAGTAATTTATTATCAGTTTTAATACACAACTCTTTAATGAATTTTATTGTCGTCTCACAAAATACAATCATTGAAAATGTTAATAGATTTGGTAATGAAACATGATTTATAACAGAAATTTTCTTTTGTTGACATAATGAATGTACGTAGTAAATTTAACTGAAAGATAATTATTATCGCATTTTGGTGTTTATTGCAATGATGATGCAATATATGGGTTACAATTTTTGATATATTTATCTGTTAATATTTCAATGGCACAGCGTATAAACCAAATCATTGTATGACTTTTCAATATACAATTCAACTTGTATGGCTTATTGTGAGCAAAAACAACCTGTTACTTGCAGTCACTGTATGACTTATTGGGATACTATACAATTCAATGTGTATGACTAATTGTGAGCAAAAACACCTGTGATTTCCACACTGTATGACTTATTGGGAGACTATACAATTCAATGTGTATGACTTATTGCGATTACATGTCGGTTTGTTTAAACACTGTCAATGGGTTTCATACGATGTTTACATCCATTTTCAGTCGCATTAGACAGACAGTTGCATATGTTTAAGATTATAACAAATACTTACTTTGCTCTTTCAGTTTTGTTTGTTTATGAGAAATCATGGCCAATTCATCAAACCAAGTTGTAATATTTATTAACCTGCGGCCTTGAGCCGCAGGTTATATTGGATTGCCAAAAGTAAAATGACCATGGAGGGGCACGTGACATGTTCTGAATGGTTTACCATTTCAAAAAAAAAAATATAAAAAAAATAAGCATTTTTTAAGAATGTCGTGAACCAGACTAATACCATTAATTTTTTCTTTTTTTTTCTAATTTTTCTATTTGTACATTTTAAAGTAAAGTAAAAACAATGAATATTTCTTTTACCCCTTTGAGTAATTAAAAATAAGAAAAAAATGTGTTTCGATATGTGTTTTGACGAGCACCTGACCTTTCGTTAGTCTGGCTTAAGCGTTCAAAACTAGTCACCAGGACAACGATACCCTTCAACCAGGAAAAAAGCCACTCAACATATTGTGTGGGAAAATCAACACTGATTTCAAATTTTCACGAAAGGGTATGATAGCTACATCTTGCTCTAGTACATTAGCTACAACTTGCTGTAGTTCATTAGCTGTAGCTTACTCTAGTTCATTAGCTGCAGTTTACTCTGATTCATTTGGCCATACATAATCAATATCATGGCATAAAAGATAGATGAAGGAAACTATTTCATATTTTTTATTTCAAAAACCTAACCAATTTCATTTTAAAATAATAATTTCAAAACTCTGGAAATTTTTAACACATTGACAGAATTGTTTAAAACCTTGAAGAAACACTGATGTAACAAGAGATGTTTGTAAAACAAATCTGCCCCCATTGCAGCCTAAGTCATTTTTGTTAAAGGCACAACAATCTTGACCTTTGACCTACTGACCTCAAAATCAAAAGGGGTCATCTACTGTTGATGTCACCAACCATCATGTAAAGTTTGAGGATCCCGACGGCACAGGGTTCCCAACGGCATAGGGTTCTAGAGTTATTGAACGGAAACCATTTGGTCTACCGTAGGGACAAGGCAGGGACCCGAGTGCGGATGATAATCTAGGAATTAATTAATACCAGCCGTACTGGTATCAACGTCTTATTGACTGGAATGTCATTAACACATAGGTTAATCAAAGCTGACTGAACCACACATTGCAGATTATCTCCTCCAAAGATAATGAAATACTACAAAGGCGAAAGTTACGCAGGAAAGAATGTTGATTGAAAATTAAGGGCCTTACAAATTTTTATAATATTCCAAGGACACATTTTAGGGTGCAAGGGTCCCTAACTGTGATACACTTTAAATAAAAAATACTAAAAAATATCATTTTTGTGGTTTTATCTTAATAACTGGAAGATAAAATTGGCTTTGAATGAAACCAACTGTCAATTTGGAAGCTACACCCAATACAAAACATCCAACAGCGTGATATATAGTTTGGAGCATGCATCATACACAAAAATATGAAAAACACATTTTTCAGAAAATATACTTCAATGAATATAGTGCAACCTCTCAAAAGCAACTCATTTGGAAAACACAAAGTTTGAGTGTTATACAGAGGTTGTTGCTATGCCCTGACATGCCCTGTGCATGACCATCACCTTAATGTGGTACTAAATATTCTTTCAAAATGCAAGCTGATTACATAGTAATACAGAGATGAGCGCTTTTGGATGGAACAGCCCTGGGTTGGATCCGGGTCTGCACCACTGCTTAAATTCTCTGAGCAAGAATAACCCACAATGTTCCGCTTGAATAAGATGTGAACTGGTACCTGTGAAGGCAGTTTCTGTTCATGTTATGTATTTTCCTTGGCGTCATATCTCGATGTCGGCTGTACACCAAACAGAAGAGAAATAGTCTCCCCGGGAGACTCCTTATGTAGCCCAATGACCAGGGAAAGGTAAATGTCAAAAGGATGGCTTCATGAACGTATGAATTGATGAAAGACCTCGAAAACTGGAAACTTAACTAATGAATGCCTGATCAATTATTATAACGTAAAATCATCTTTTTCGAGGGAGTTTAATTTTCGGTGATTCCGTTGTTGAACTGGACCACGAAATCTAATCCCCACAGTAAATCTACCTCTTAAATTTAGACATGGGTTTACTCTTTCATGTTCTATAAAAAAAGATTATATTAAGTCAGACAGGGAAGGCAGCACTCAACTTAACCAGCCGAGCACAGAAAACATTAAAAACACACAAAGCACAATGCCCAACTAAACAAGCGCAGATCCGCCCAAGTCCAAGCTGTCGAAAAGTATAATAAATTATAACTAGCTGAATGACCCAGTAGAAAAGATTCAGCAAACAAAAGGCGGAATGCCTACGCTGGATGACCTAGTTACAACAGTAAAACTGCTGAACTACATAGTTTTAGCAGCCTTTAGTTTCAAAAGTTAAATAACAGTATTAAACCCACGGATTTACGACCCCACAAAATGTATTTTTATCAAAATCCACGAAATTTAATACCCGCGAAAATATGTGATTTTACAGTATATTTGTTAGAATATTAGTACTATGGTACTGACAGGCTCTCCATCAGCAGTGTGGTTTACCGAGTGCAGTCACTATCAAAATGATTATGAATTAATTAATATAATTGTAAAACAATTATGCCTTTCAAATTATGACCTAACAAGATCAAGGTTGGGAAGAGTTTAAATACCTTAAGTTACATTAGTATCTTAGTACGTGACCTTACATATTAATGACAATGTAAAGCTCACAGGTGCTTGGCATGTGGATAGGTCACCCATGGCCCCCTCTACAACCCAACAAACAAGAGCTGTCAGAGAAAGGTGTCAGCTCCCTGTGGGGTGTTTGTCACTGAAAAAATACTCCAACATTATGCAAAAGAGAATTTTGGTTCTTCGGCACTGCACTATAATTCAACAAGATTTATTTAACAATGAATCTCCAATATTGTAGGTGTTATGGCATTGAATTGTAAATATGAAAAAGTACAAAGGGGAATAACTCCATTAATGTGCAATAAAGAGTTATGGCTCTTGTGCACTGCACTTTTCGCTCAATGAGATCACCTATGAAGATTCAAACTGATATCTCGAATACTATATGAGTTATGGCCCAGACAAGAATTAAGTATTAACAAGACCAGTTTCTGTAAGGGATATATCAATATTCCAGGGGAATTCTGGTGATTTCCACAGGACAATGAAAATATCACTGGAATTCCAGTGAATCCCACTGAAATGCAATTATTCCACCGGGCATTTATATAATCCTGAGTATTTAACAAGGTTGTTCTGGATTTTTAACACTATTAGACAAAGGGCCATAACTCTGACAATATGCATTCCACCTAAAATATCTGACATCATATGCACAACCACTGGGCTTATTAGGTACTGTATATAAACTATTCATGTGAAGTTACATCGAAATTCCCAATCCATGGTAAAAGAGAACAAGTATAGTGAAACTTTACCATATCAATCCCGACAGACAGGAACAGAATTAATACTGTAAAATCACACATTTTCGTGGATTTTGATAAAAATTCATTTACGTGGGGTTGAAAATTTGTAGATTACGAAACATGGAAGAGTAAATTAACCCATGATCTGTATTTAGGTGGTTGATCAATCGTGACGTCATTAGATTTCATGGTCAAGTTTTAAAAACGAAATCAACGAAAATTCAATTATTTTACAAGATGTCTCGATCCCAAACTATAAGTGGGAGACATAATAAATTAATCACAGTAAAATATTAAAACTGATACTTACATTCAGTAACACAAGAAAAAATCCAATAGTGAACACTTTTTCCATTTCGAAGAATAAATATTTACAATTAATCACTCCAAGGTCACACATTCATTTTCTCAGCCCACGTATAAGTTTACATGTACGATAAATTTAAGTTTTCAGACAAATCCGGACAACCACTACTTCAATAGAAGAAATATATAAATGATAAGTCGACACCCCTCGATAAATTGTATCAAGGTTCTATGCATGCATTCATCTTTATACAAAATATCGTATTCAAATATAAATACGAAACATTCAATTAACCAACTTCAGAAAGCTTTAAAACGTATTTCGACTATAAAATGTACTCACCCCACCCACCAGTACGACGAAATAATAATTTACAGCTTACGGTTATAAAACAAAAAATTGTGGGAAATTAATTTACATCATTTTGGATAGAAAGGCAAAAATGTCGTCATAAATTTGCATAAATGATATAATTCATATAAAAGCATGCAGGCATGTTTTCACACATTTTCGTTTCATATTGCGTGTTTCGTATTGACGAGTACGGAGTACAGAGAATGTACTCTCTTATCTCAACGACAGTTTTTTATTACATTTAAAGGTGCACCCCGGTGTTTTTAATACTGAATTAAATATCAACACTCCCAATCGAATCAATATACTAAGTCAATATCTGTCAACACTCCACACAGTTCTACGACTTTTTTCTTAACTTTCATTTTTGCAAAAAAAAATTACACCTGAAATCTTATGATTCAAGACAATTTATAAGGCCTACAAAATAACTTTTAGAGTTTTAATGTTATAATGCTCAACCTTTGCTAATTTTACATTTTTGAACAAAAGTTTCATTGAATCACTTTCTGCAACTTCGACCTTAATTTTTTTTCTGATTTCTTAAAAATTTGTTGGTTACAGGCAGCAGGATGGTTTACAAGCACAATTTTATTTTAGGCCTAACTCTTAAGTTTACAATGACATCTTGAAACACATTTGAAATCTCTAAGCATTCCTTTTCCAATCCTCAACATTCTTAAAACAAGCATAGTTTGATGTTTAAACTGACGACAATAAACAATTGTTTTATTTAGCGTACACAAACAAATATTCTGACAGTATAGGTGTATATTTATATTATGCATGTTTATGTACTTTAATCATAGAGTTTGTACAGTAAATACCCACGTTTAGCTACCAGAGTTGAAAATTTACCTATAGAATTTAGAAATAGAATTTAGAAAACAGAGTGCACATACAGGGTACGTAATAAACCAATGTCTCTGATATTGAAACGCTCAGGTAAGCAGTTTACTTCAGAAACATGTTTGTCATGCTATCACACTCCACAAGCATTCGAATATTCCATGAGAAAAGTATGATGCGTTATGATGAAATTATTTTTTATGCAATATTATCCATAAATCCTAAATACTGCTCATATAGGTAAACGACAACTTTATAAGTATAGTTAAATTAATGAAATGGAAATATTAGAAAATTTAGCCAATTTACAAATTTTTTAACATTTCGTTAAGAGTAGATTTCGTGTTACAAAATATGCAAAAAAAAAACCACTAAAATTGTCAAAACTTCGTAAGTCACGAATTTTCCAACCACAGCGGAAATATCCTTTTATACGAAAGAAAACTATATAAATTTATATACCAGTAAATTTATCTAACTTACTATATATCCAAAGTATGTTAGATATAAAATACGACAATTTTAGTAAATTCACCCACTCATTTAATTAAATGTAAAATTTTCAATTATCATATCACTGAATTTGTTCAAAATCTTTTAATTCACAGACAAGACGAAATTATCCTGATTTCACAAACTGTTTGACGCATCTGGAAACATTGAAATGAATCCCAATAATTGCCATGTCACTGCCACAGTTTCAAATCAAGAGTCACTAGCAGACCAGTCTAAAATATCAGGTTTCTGATTGGTTAACTACGATATCAGTCATAAAACTGACCAATAACAAGCCTGCAAACTCAGACTGGTACCTAAGGCTCAGATTTACAATTGTCACCCTAAGGCTGTGATTGAAATTTTCATGACCACAAAAAGAGTTTAAGTGACATGATTTCCTTGGCTCAATATATCACAGTTACACATAATTGTTCTAATGCCAAGGTGATAAAAAAGCTGTTCAAACACAGAGATGACAAATTAATCTAATTCTACACAAAAACACATTGTGTCACAAATTTTTATGTTTTTTTCCTATAATTATTATTTTCTCTCTTACTCATTTAGCCAGAAATCAATCAGAATAAAATGTCAGATGTGTAAACAATAAAACTGAAATAAAACCTAAAGCTTAACTGAGTCATAAATGAATCTTACAAAGAAACTCAATACATTGAAAGCTTAGGGTGTCCACTCACCTTAATACTATAATAAACTTAATATCCAATCCATCTAATGATAGCACGAAAATCATTTACGTTAACCAATAACGTAAGAAAAATAAAACCAGTAGAATCTATATTAAAATTTTAAATTTCTAAAAAAATATCAATTAAAATCCAATTAACAAAAATGTTTCATATTATTATTTTAAACCATTTAATTCCATCTCCCACAGACCCTACAAATCCGACAATGCTCTGTATATATCATGTGCTCTCAATGCAGTAATTTAAATCTTAACACTACCAACTACTTCTTAGCTGTGTTACCACTTTACAGAGAAGGTAGTATTTAAACTTTCTATGTCTTGTTATTATACTCTAAAGTGACAAGGAACATTGATAAATATGGTTGTCGGAAATCCAAAAGCACCTTGGAGTCGAAGATATTTTTATATGCCAGCATATGAATTGTACCAAACTCAGATACGTAACAAATCAAACTGAAAAGAAACTGCATGCAAATGTGGTTACAGAAAAATATGATAACTTATTGAAAGTGATCACATCGATTCTATCACTGCTGTACCTGAGTACTGTTAACCAATCTACTTTCGCGAATACTAACTTTTGTGTTTTTAAGTTCCTTGCAATGTCCATGTTAATGTTTTTAGCACTTTCACAGCAACTTAATTTCACAAAATTCTACCACTCACGAACTCTGTCGTACAAAATAAAGAATATATAAATTTCCACAAGCCAAAATCGTGCAACATCGATCGGTCCTTTAGATTTGTGTTCGTTTTTCTCCTCAAGCGTGTTCATGATGACTCCCCGATTATAAAAACATATAATAGGGGTTATAAATATAGACAAGATATCAGCTGTTAAATTATGCTAACAGAAGGTCGCGGATCGCGTCAAATTCTCTGTACTTTATCTATTTACTGTAAATTCGAAACGACATTGCATACAACAAAAATTACTCACTTCACTAACAATACCCAATTGTACAGTATTATAGTCCGGAGAATTTGACACGACTCTCAAACTTTTATTAGCGTAATTTAACAGTTGATATAATGCCTATATTTATAATCCCGATTGTATGTTTTTATTAGTATGAAGTATCACGAAGACGATCGAGGTGTAATACCAACACAAATATATAGGACCGAGCTTGCACGATTTGCTCGCAAAAACTTATATATTCAACGCAACAGCCTTGTAATATATTCATGCATAAAGGTCAGGATCACGTCAAATTCTCTGAGCTATATATATTGAGCACAGTGAGTATGTAAGAGAATGGGAAATGATACTCACACTCAGTGTTATCTCAATACTGAATATCGTAAAAGACAAACATGTTGAGCGTAAGAGCTAATCATTTCTTTTGTTGATAAACTTATTTTGCACCCACATCAACTACATGGTACAATCATGGTGTATTCATTCTATGCAGCACACAACTTTTCAATCAATAAGTTAAGGAAGGAATGTACCAGGAACTATATGTACCCCAATATTTGCAGAAATAGCTGAAGTTTCTTATGAATCAAATTTATAATTATAATTATGCAATTTGGACACAAAAAATGTCAAATACTGTAAATGACTTGATATTCCTGTGATCATTTTTTCAGGATTCATGAGCTTGAGCTCTAATTGGTCTAGGGTTCAAGGAATTTAAAGCTTGAGCTCTAATAGGTCGAGGGTTCCAGGAATATAGAGCTTGAGCTCTAATTGGTCGAGGGTTCCATTCATATAGAGCTTGAGCTCTAATTGGTCAAGGGTTCCAGGAATATAGAGCTTGAGCTCTAATTGGTTGAGGGTTCCAGGAATACAGAGCTTGAGCTCTAATTGGTCGAGGACTCCAGGAATACAGAGCTTGAGCTCTAATTAGTCGAGGGGTCCAGGAATATAGAGCTTGAGCTCTAATTGGTTGAGGGTTCCAGGAATACAGAGCTTGAGCTCTAATTGGTTGAGGGTTCCAGGAATATAGAGCTTGAGCTCTAATTGGTTGAGGGTTCCAGGAATATAGAGCTTGAGCTCTAATTGGTCGAGGGTTCCAGGAATATAGAGCTTGAGCTCTAATTGGTCGAGTGTTCCAGGAATTTAAAGCTTGAGCTCTAATTGGTTGAGGGTTCCAGGAATACAGAGCTTGAGCTCCAATTGGTTGAGGGTTCCAGTAATATAAGGCCTTCATGAAATGAAACTTAATATGTGTTTACTTGGATTTATGATTTCCAGAGGCACTGAAATCGCGAAAAAACAGTAAAAATAGAAGCATCTTTTTTAGTCCCTATTAACTGCGGCTAAATTTGCACTTTAAATGTATTGTTCAACTCGAAGTCAAGTCGATTAGTCTGATTGTATTCGACTAGCGTTGAATGTTTTTCACATCTTGCCAGAATGAAATCTTTGATTTTCCTGCAATATATTTGTTTGCAACAATTTGCGCAAACATGTCATGAAGTTGCGCTCAAACATCAATAAACCTGTCATCTCGAACATTTGTACGTAAAACAAATAATTAAAGAGTAATTAATACATGTACATAATATCAAATCAAGCATTTCACACGAAGTAACAATACGGCGGCGACCTGTAAAATGACAGAAACTAGAAAACTTGCAACTTTTGATGCCGAAAGATTCGCAATAGAGGCCGAAAATTCTATCTCAAATTTTCGTTATGTTGAAGTTATTTCCACGGTCCTGTGAAATTTGAGATAAAGGAGTTGACTGTTGTTGCAAAAATAGCAACAGCGTCTGCATGCTATAAACTATGCCACAAAAAATTGTAAAAATTATAAAATTTCATCAAGTAAGCTTATTTTAAATTGGGATGGGTCCATCATTTTTTGTAGTCTGCAAGTATTAAAATAAACAACTTTTTATAGCAAGAAACATGCAAGACCTCCAGTTGTGTTCAACTCTTTGAAGTTTCAAAAATTGAATTAACACAGAATATGATAAAATGTCCCATAGATGTGTTACACATAGATAATATTTTCCAGTTTGAATACATGAACAGTATTTGTTAACCCAATCAGAAATAAATCGATGAACGCATCTGTTGTCTATCATACTCAAAAAACTGTAAAGCAAGAAATAATTTTGCGCAATTTAATTTCATGCAGTTTGCGAGTGGTTGAATTTCGTGAAATTAAGTCACCGTGAAAGTGCTAAAAACATTAATATGGACATTGCGGGAAACTTCAAAAAAGCGAAAATTTGTAGTCGCGAATATGCAGACGATCAGCAAAACGTGAAAGTTAGTATTCGCGAATGTAAATTGGTTTACAGTATTTTGTTATTTAATGAGTATGAAGTCCCACCAACACTATAACAGGGCAACATTCATAGGAGACCACACAGTAACCTTTTAATTCATCTCATGCATGTTATGTACATCACCTGAAAATTTGTGTAGATTTAATAAAGACGAATATTGAGACCCAAGTTTCATCTATAGCATTAACAAGGTTTTTTCTTAGATTTGACCTTAAGTGACTTAGTTTTTGTCCCTAGATGACCCAGTTACGAAATTGGCCTATATTTCATAAAGGCAAACATTATGACCAAGTTTCAAAAAGATTAAATGAAACTAAAATGAAACCTTTGACCTCTAGAGTGTTAACAACCCAATTGTTGACGACAGCCAAAGGGTGATCTCAATAGCTCACCTTGATCGTGCTCAGGTGAGCTAAAAATACAGCATCATCCACTTCAAGTTTCTCGTAAAATTACAGCGACATCCACTGTTAAGTTGTTCAAATATCTGCAGTGTGCCTTTAAATTTAATTTATACGGCAGATGCTTTTAACAGGATAAATACATGTTGTCTAATCTAGCATAATAAAGATGGAAAAATATAATTTAATAAAGTTTACACCATAACCTATCATCCTGAATATCAATTATATTATCCATTATACATCGAATATCAAATTAATTGAATGTGAAATGTATTGAGTGTACATTTAACGTCATCTGCCTTAAAGCTGTGCAGAACTGATATAAAAACGTTGATGGTTTAATAAATCCTAAATTGAAAATAGTTTTAATTATGTTTGCTTCTTTTTGGTCAGTTATGCTTACTGTGGTCATTCGACTTATTTGGTCATTTGACTTATGTGGTCATTTGACTTATGCGGTCATTTGACTTATGTGGTCATTTGACTTATGTGGTCATTTGACGTATGTGGTCATTTGACTTATGTGGTCATTTGACTTATGCTGTCATTTGACCTCCTGTGGTGATTTGACTTTCTATGGTCATTTGACTTCCTCTGGTTATCGACTTTTGTGGTCATTTGACTTCCTATTGTTCAAGCGAAGAAATTCATAAGCTATTGAGCATTTTCCTATGTCCATAATAGCAGCAATAACACCCTACCAGTGAGTTGCCTACCATTGAGCAGTGCTCGCTAATAGTGCTCGCTAATTGCCTACCAGTGAGCAGTGCTCGCTAATTGCCTACCAGTGAGCAGTGCTCGCTAATTGCCTACCAGTGAGCAGTGCTCGCTAATTGCCTACCAGTGAGCAGTGCTCGCTAATAGTGCTCGCTAATTGCCTACCAGTGAGCAGTGCTTGCTAATAGTGCTCGCTAATTGCCTACCAGTGAGCAGTGCTCGCTAATAGTGCTCGCTAATTGCCTAACAGTGAGCAGTGCTCGCTAATTGCCTACCAGTGAGCAGTGCTCGCTAATAGTGCTCGCTAATTGCCTACCATCTCTCAGCACTTTGAATAAGCGCTTTGCTATGCAATGGTCCGCTATCCGCGAGCATGTCTCATCGGTATAGGGTATAAATTTTTTACTTCACCCACAATGTGGCACTTTTTGGAAGCAAGCTGTTTCCTAGCAAAGTGCTATTAAGCGCCTATTATAGAGCTTTAGTTAGGCAACGTTAGGCTCCAGTACTATGGCTTTCTTCCACTTTATATCTATATCGTGGTCAGTGATGGTTATAATATATTTCTGTTAAATTGCCTTCAAAAGTTTTATAATAATCTAAACGAAGCCCAAGAGTGCAACATACTTAGTTGATATGAGTCATCTTCAAAATAAATTTAATAAACAACTAAATTTCCCATAAAATCTGATGGAAATAAAATTGATTGTTTTCTATTTCAAGAAACCACTCCTAAAGCGTTGGAAGGTGTAGAACTGTTTTTGTTATTTGTCCTAACCAAAAATCTCTTCCTGTTCAAACAGTGTATTATAAATTAACCTTGTTATTGATATGTAAAATCATGTAACCAACCCTCAATTATTACACATTTCAAGTATTATCGAAGTTTTGTAAGAGCCATAATCTCAAACAGTAATAAATTATGCGACTTTCCTAAAAGTAGTAAAATGTATCACGTTTTGGCATTTACGATAATATATAAATAATATTAAACCTGGGGTTTGTTGCCTAAGCAAAGCACTACCGAGCACCTTTATTCAGTTACCTACCATTCAATTAAATATAGAAGGCTAGGATTACCTCCCGTGGAAAGTGCTACGAAGCGCTCGCCCATGTTAATGGTCTCCTGTGTTCTGCAAACCCCTTAATTAAGGGAGCCACCTGACGTCAGCAAAAATTATTTTTGATTGGCCATTTAATCATCCTCGACTATGGCTGGCACAAAGGTAGCTACCAGTAGATAGCGCTCTTGACTACGGATGAAGAGGTCCAAGGTTTTGACTAGAGATGAACTGGTTGGTAACCAAGAGGTCGTCTTGCATGTTTTGGTGCTCTATTCTCAGGGCATAGGTTAAAGAACAAAGGAATCCATTTAGAAAGTGCTAGGGTATCTAACCCTGAGGTTTTTGGCCATTTTATTTGGCAGGGATACGAATGACCATGCATATATTAATATACAATATTGGTGAACGCCAATGAACAGCAAACAGACAACAATTATGTTCTTGACTTGGAGAGAATACTTCATGCCTCAATCCAGAAATATCAAGCTACGAATGAAAATTATCAAGCAATGAAGGCTTCAACAAATTGCATCATCAGTCTCCCCAGTAAACAACTAACATACAAAATACAAGAATTGCTGCATTCATTTGCATGAAGATTTTGTTTATAAATTTATGAAATACCACCAGGAGCCAATGAGAATTCTATGAAAGATGATAAATGAACAAAAGCAGTTAGGTGTGATAGGTGTTACGTTCTATCCCGTTCTATTCCGTAACTGCCATAGTAAACAGTGATTAATAAGTGTACAATTTTTATCACAGTGACAGGTAATCTGTACGCTGACAATAATATCAACCATAAAATGGCGACCACACACGTAGAACGAGCAGATACAGAGTCATTACATATCATACTTCACGTTATGTAATCATTATGAATACATCAAAATAATTTAAATTATATAAAATCTCAAATTTTGTATATTTATTTTATATTAAAAGTTGTCTTGAGGCGGGCTGCAGATGGAATGGAATGACATGTTTTAGTAGCTGTTCAGTACCTTATGCTCTGCTGTTTCTGATAAGTGCTGCCTTCCCTGTCCGATTAACTATTATCTTTATGTTAAAAACAGAAGCCATAGATTACATAATCTTCTCATTTACACTGTTATCTTGAAGCATTTTATCTGCTCATTTAACTTTGTATTAGATCTAATATCTCATAATGACTTAACAAATATTTGTTATTTTACAAAATATGTTATAATATTACACCTAATTTTTCTATATATATGACATAACAAAATTGGAGATGAATATATTAAATTCGTATTCATGTAAATTAGGCGAAAAAATAAATTGTTGAAAATAAATTCAAATTTACAGTAAATAACGTAATTTAAATTTGTGTTGATATATTTCATCAAATTTACAGTAACTATTATAATTTCCTACATACCAAGTTTTAGTTAGAACATATTAAGTAAATTTTAATGATTAAAAAGGGCGGAGCTAGCGAAGTTGTGAAGAGGAAATTTTAATGATTAAATTTTCATTTAACCGCCAAAATTCGGTGTTTTCATTGGCTCATAATGTAGGTTATATTCTAATGTTTCATAGAACCCCTTGTCTGAGATTGCATGGTGAGGGAAATGCAGGTGATTTCAATAAAATGAGTGAGATTTTCCTTGCTTTAAAACTTTTGACTAGCATTAATAAAGTTTATAATTTTATGCAGCTTTCACATATTTTTAAATTACTTGTAGGGCAATATTAAACTAATACTTGTGATCATTTTCATAATGTAAACAACAAATGCCAACGTCAGACTACTCCACTATTTGTCCAAGAAATGTGTGAGATTTTATCAATGCACAAGTGAACATGGGTCCTAGAATTCCAGAATAATCTGCTGTACTAGGAAGAATGAACTTTTCTCCAGAAAATAAAAGTAATTTGATGAAAAAATTCAAAGTATTAACCAAGTTATGGTCATTTAAGTTTTTAAAGCTGAATTTAATAATAGAACAATGTTTGAAACTGTGTTTTGGTGTAGGGAGGTGTGCAAATTGCACTCCAAACAAACCTGCTTCTAATTTTCAGGATTGGATATTATGCCTTAGCAGGACCCCTGAAGTAAAGTTTAAAATGCATGAAACTCACACTTAATGCGAAAGATGTATGGAAATGTAGCGATACAAAAATAAGATTTCTTTTTACCTAATTACAGAAATGATATTGAATACATCATGACTGAAAAATACAGGTGATAAATCACTATATATACCTATACGTGTTGAAGTGAGCCCCCTATCTGCTCTTGATTATTCATAAGGATGCTGATTGATTGATTTTGTTTCCGCCCACACCATGTGTAAGATATATAATGGGAAACATACATATGTAAGTGATAACCTCAATTAAGCAACCACCTGTTAAAATCAGCCAATGAATTTATTATCATAAAATTGTACATTGAATACACACCAGCAGTGTATTAAACAGATATTTGGTTTAAGTGGCCATATTTATGTATCCATTGACTGGAGGTGTTTAACAATCGACCAATCAGTAATCACTATATTTAGAGGTGTGTCACAATCGACCAATCAGTAATCACTATATTTAGAGGTGTGTCACAATCGACCAATCAGTAATCACTATATTAAGTAGTTTGAACACTATATTTAGAGGTGTGTCACCATTGACCAATCAGTAATCGCTATATTAAGAGGTGTGAACACTATATTAAGAGGTGTGTCACAATCGACCAATCAGTAAACACTATATTAAGAGGTGTGTCACAATCGACCAATCAGTAAAAACTATATTAAGATGTGTGTCACAATCTACCAATCAGTAAACACTATATTAAGAGGTGTGTCACAATCGACCAATCAGTAAACACTATATTAAGAGGTGTGTCATAATGAACCAATGAACCACAGCCAATTTGTTGCATCCATTGATTGGCTCCTTAAAACAGGCCAGATTGTAGTTGGTTAATAAATGAAACTGTTCCGCTAAATAGGTTTATGGGTAGAGGTGTTTTTGGTTGGTTATAGGTAGATGGAGCAGGCTTCGCAAAAACTTTAAAAACCTGTCAGTCATTCGGACTGACAGAAACAAAAAAGTTGTCAGTCCGAACAAATATTTTTCAGTCCGAAAAAATGAAGATAGACGTATAAATAATGCATGTTCTTCTTAAATTGCCTATTAAATTCAGAGATAAAATAATTTAGAAATGCATTGTTAGCTTTAACTCACAGTTAACAAGCAATTTCAAATAGGCCAAATTAGATAGTTTGCCTTTTTACAATGAGCTCATTCAGCCCATTCAATGATCATATATCAGACAGGACATTTTGTCAAGAGAAAGGTTATTTTCATTTTACCATTAACATCTTTAAACTAAATCACATTTTCGTGTTAAAAAGCCCCGTTGCAAATCGTCAAAACAAAAAAATATTCAGACGGGGATGCACATCGTGAAATTCCGAATCCATACCATGTACTACGGGTTTTATCCGCATCCAAAATATAATCAGTTTTCGCGACCTTCATTCCGCTGTAAATTGTTACATTTTTGACGATTTCAGAGGGATTTCTTATTGCATCTCGACGAGGATTTACGAAAATACATTTGTGTTACATTCTTTACAATAATCTTCAACTACGATGTAAGAATATCACCGTCCAGACTCAAAATCTCCGTCTGTCCAACGGTGAGACATTCAGTCAAATTTTGCCAGACCAAAGCATTTTTTGTCGGTCAGGACCGACGGACCGACAGTTTTCGCGATGCCTGTTGGAGGGAAACAAACAATAGTTTATTTCAGACCTAAAGTACATTCATTTTCGTAAATTGTCTAGCACATACAAGACGTAAGATAAAAAGAGGTAATAAATGCAGCCAAAAATGCAGCCAAAAATGCAGCCAGAAATGCGGCCAGAAGTGCCATGCAAAATATTTTTGCATAATTTCTACAATGTTTGCGACTATATACCAGTACTTATAATCTAGTTCAATTTAACATATCAACAAAACAGATTCTTCATTCAATTTTCATCCATTAAGAAAAAGATAAATCAAGAGTTTTCTGCAATAACATGACATACAATATATGATAAACACTGCAGAATATCATAATTTCCCTCTCCATTTTTTTTCAAATTTAATTTAAGGCCAAAGATGAATACTTTCAGGTTGATTGGATTATTTACATTTTTGGCTTTTTCGGCAAGGGCGTGGAGAAATAGCAAGTCGGGTCCAAGAAGGGCTCTAATGGCACTTGCCTGCTGTTGGGTGGATGGCCACTAGGGCCCCTTGAGGGGCTCTCATTATTTTTTCATTCCCTGATCTCAACTATATATTTTTTTTAAATATCTCTTAAACCTAAAGATAATGCAACTGTGGCCTCGGCCAATAAACCAGGAACCTGTACACTCAGAATTCGAGACAGTAAAACTACCTGCAAAAACTTTTGGTGTCACATCGAACCAGCAGGCAATTTCATGTCGAACCAGCAGACGGTGTCATGTTGAACCAGCAGATGGTGTCATGTTGAACTAGCAGGCGGTGTCATGTTGAACCAGCAGGCGGTGTCATGTTGAACCAGCAGGCGGTGTCATGTTGAACCAGCAGGCAATTTCATGTTGAACCAGCAGACGGTGTCATGTCGAACCAGCAGACGGTGTCATGTCGAACCAGCAGACGGTGTCATGTCGAACTAGCAGGCGGTGTCATGTTGAACCAGCAGGCGGTGTCATGTCAAACTAGCAGACGGTGTCATGTTGAACCAGCAGACGGTGTCATGTTGAACCAGCAGGCGGTGTCATGTCGAACCAGCAGGCGGTGTCATGTTAAACCAGCAGGGAACCAGCAGGCAATCAGGTTCTCCATATTATTAGAGGCACTAAAAGCAGCATGTGTAGTAATAACCTGCAGTACATCATGGTGCTTTCAGACTATTTAAGTTATGTAACCTTCATCATACAACTTGTAAGCTCCTTACAAAAACATGACAAATAAATGAACCAGCTCAGTTTAAAAAGGTTAAAATGGTGTCGGCTTCTAGCTGCATTTGTTTCAAGACAGAAGTTTGAAGCTATATTAACAGCATCCATCAGGAAGACAGGATACAAGAACTGGATGACGCAGTAAAAGATACCTACAGACAGGACCATAGTATTCAACTGCTTGCCCCACCAGTTTTATTGTTTTAATTAAGATTGCCTAGACTATACCCAGTCACATTATCCTGACACCAAGTGAAGCTGTAGTTACCTTTACCCAGTGAAGCTGTAGTTACCTATACCCAGTGAACCTGTAGTTACCTATACCCAGTCACATTATCCTGACACCTAGTGAAGCTGTAGTTACCTATACCCAGTGAAGCTGTAGTTACCTATACCCAGTGAAGCTGTAGTTACCTATACCCAGTGAAGCTGTAGTTACCTATACCCAGTGAAGCTGTAGTTATACCTATACCCAGTCACATTAACCTGACACCCAGTGAAGCTGTAGTTACCTATACCCAGTGAAGCTGTAGTTACCTATACCCAGTGAAGCTGTAGTTACCTATACCCAGTCACATTATCCTGACACCTAGTGAAGCTGTAGTTATCTATACCCAGTGAAGCTGTAGTTACCTATACCCAGTGAAGCTGTAGTTACCTATACCCAGTGAAGCTGTAGTTACCTATACCCAGTGAACCTGTAGTTATACCTATACCCAGTCACATTAACCTGACACCCAGTGAACCTGTAGTTACCTATACCCAGTGAAGCTGTAGTTACCTATACCCAGTGAAGCTGTAGTTACCTATACCCAGTGAAGCTGTAGTTACCTATACCCAGTGAACCTGTAGTTACCTATACCCAGTGAACCTGTAGTTATACCTATACCCAGTCACATTAACCTGACACCCAGTGAAGCTGTAGTTACCTATACCCAGTGAAGCTGTAGTTACCTATACCCAGTGAAGCTGTAGTTACCTATACCCAGTGAAGCTGTAGTTACCTATACCCAGTGAAGCTGTAGTTACCTATACCCAGTGACGCTGTAGTTACCTATACCCAGTGAAGCTGTAGTTACCTATACCCAGTGAACCTGTAGTTACCTATACCCAGTCACATTATCCTGACACCAAGTGAACATGTAGTTACCTATACCCAGTCACATTATCCTGACACCCAGTGAACCTGTAGTTACCTATACCCAGTCACATTATCCTGACACCCAGTGAACCTGTAGTTACCTATACCCAGTCACATTATCCTGACACCCAGTTAACCTGTAGTTACCTATACCCAGTCACATTATCCTGACACCCAGTGAACCTGTAGTTACCTATACCCAGTCACATTATCCTGACACCCAGTGAACCTGTAGTTACCTATACCCAGTGAAGCTGTAGTTATACCTATACCCAGTCACATTAACCTGACACCCAGTGAACCTGTAGTTACCTATACCCAGTGAAGCTGTAGTTACCTATACCCAGTCACATTAACCTGACACCCAGTGAAGCTGTAGTTACCTATACCCAGTGAAGCTGTAGTTACCTATACCCAGTCACATTATCCTGACACCCAGTGAACCTGTAGTTACCTATACCCAGTGAAGCTGTAGTTACCGATACCCAGTCACATTAACCTGACACCCAGTGAACCTGTAGTTACCTATACCCAGTGAAGCTGTAGTTACCTATACCCAGTGAAGCTGTAGTTACCTATACCCAGTCACATTATCCTGACACCCAGTGAACCTGTAGTTACCTATACCCAGTGAAGCTGTAGTTACCTATACCCAGTCACATTAACCTGACACCCAGTGAACCTGTAGTTACCTATACCCAGTGAAGCTGTAGTTACCTATACCCAGTGAAGCTGTAGTTACCTTTACCCAGTGAAGCTGTAGTTACCTATACCCAATGAACCTGTAGTTACCTATACCCAGTGAAGCTGTAGTTACCTATACCCAGTGAAGCTGTAGTTACCTATACCCAGTGAAGCTGTAGTTACCTATACCCAGTGAACCTGTAGTTACCTATACCCAGTGAAGCTGTAGTTACCTATACCCAGTGAAGCTGTAGTTACCTATACCCAGTGAACCTGTTGTTACCTGGAACAAATAATACTGAGCATCGAGCAAGTCTTCTGTGCTCTGCTGGTTAAGTTGAGTGCTGCCTTCCCTATCTGACTTTATATTATCTTTTTAGAGTGATTGCACAGTGACCAATACCATTTTTATTGACTTCCATATCTTGGGCTAGGGGCATTTGGCTTAATTGAGCTGGATTGTTCTACTGTCGCGTTCGTCATATTCAGGCGTGCCATCTGGCTGGTACGTTGGACTTGTTGTAACTGTGGTATCCGGCTGGGTGTTGAACTTTTGGACTGCTGAAACTAGTTCATTTAGTATTTCGACAGCTTGGACATGGGAGGATCATAACTTGTTTAGTTGGGCATTGTGCCTTGTATGTTTTTATGTTTTCTGTGCTCGGCTGGTTAAGCTGATTGCTGCCTTCCCTGTCTGACTTAATATTATCTTTTTGGGATCAAACCCAATACCTGTTGCACTCAAAGAGGACATTCTAAAATACCACTAGGCTATCAGGACAGACACATATTAAGAACAGGCATACCTGTCACTGATATCATAAATTCGTACATAGTCAGCAGCAGGTATAATGAACTTCTTTGAAAGGAAAGTCATACAAAATGCTGCTTGAGCATTGATACGGATCGGGACTACTTTATTTGCACAAGGTACTCAAAATGTTGACAATGAAATATATTTTTTTTAAATCATATTTAAACAGGTCAATAAATAGTGTTAAGAGTAAGATTTAATTATCACTTACTGAAGGAGTAACTTATTGACCGCAGTTCAAAGAACTCCGAACAAGAGGGTAGTTAAGTATGCAAATTTACCTAAATAGTCTCAAGCTATGGCTTGTAGTCATATACCGTATTTACTTTCGTCACAAAATACACTTAAAATTCTGATGAAAAAAAAACTGTCAACATAATAATTGACTATTGTAAAATTGTTAATGCCTTATAAAGATAAGGGTGCAATGAACTTAAATGGAATTAAAAACTTATTCAATTAAGGTGTATTATATGGCTTTCAAACTGAATTTTAAGGGGATTATGAGTTAATAGTGCATTTCGTTTCTTAATTATATGTGTGTGATATTGATAGAAATAATTTCCAAAGAGGTATTGTACGTCTTAACAGCGAAATGTTCAAGGATTTCCTAGTATGTACAATCATCCAGAGTATCAGACCCAATCCTAGTAGTGAATAGGTGCACACTTTTTCTTGTATAGCACGAAGAATTTGGCTTGATCCTCGACCTTCTATTAGCATAAGTTAACAGCTGATATATTGCCAATAGCTATAACCCCGGTTGTATGTTTTTATAAGCGGGAGTATCACAAAGACGCTTGAGGTGTTGTACAAACACAAATCAAAAGGACCGATATTGCATGATTTGCGTGCAGATATTTATATATTTAACGCAAGAACCTTGTAATAGGTGTATATACAGGGTGTTAAAAAAGTTTGTTCTCAAAAATTTAATTCATACTATATTTCATCTGAGCCACGCACGCGGTGTAAACGTTCAATTTCTTATACAAATAGCTTCATTTAATGCTCGAAAGATAAGTGTAATTGTAGAACCATTTGGAATATAACCTGAAAGTTGTACATTCTTCTGACGTCAGGAAAATAAAATATTGAAACTTAAACATTCAGAACAAACTTTTTAAACATGATCAAGTCAAATTCTCCATTCTTATACGGCCTAGCAAAGCTATTTTTACATTCTTTACTTCCAATTCGAACAATACTGGAGGTGCAAGAAGTGTTGTCACCTTGCAAATGCTCTCAGTCTTGTTGTACACACTTAAGATGAACAAAATAACTGAGGCAATCCACAGAGGATACATTCTTCCAAATACGAAAATATTCTAAGCCGTGCATGAGCATCACGTGCACATGAATGGCCATTTTGCACCAACCGTTCCACATGGATGATTTTGTACCTGAACATGTGTTTTATATCAGTAATTCGATAGATTAGTGTGTGGAATAAAAACATAACACAACTTTATATGTATTGATTGAATATATCACATAGTATCAAATTTTATAAATGGCCAATTATGTCGCTGTCATCATCATCGTCTTTATAGGTAATTGCCTCTCTACTAGAGGAGTAATATTCACAATTTGATGGGAACATTTCGGGGGAAATATTCTAGCCTTTAGTGATGTCACAGTCACATGATATTGTTAGGCTGTACGTGTACTATTTGGGTGAATGCGGTAAGTTACAGAATTCTGTCCTCAGCTGTGGAAATGATTTAGATTACCAAAGACAGATTACTAGAAAAACAAACCAATTAAAATCTTATCATAGAACCATTTTATTTTTTTACTATTTTATTATTTCTTTTTTTGATTATTTATTTCTTTAATAATACAAAAAAATTAAGAAAAGCACAGGTATGGTAGAAAAACGGCAATTTTATTATGATACACATATTTTTCCCCTAAAAAATCGGAAATTCCTTCTCTATTTTGTGCTTTTATTAATAGCATAAACAACTGCATGATAAAACTAATCTATCAGGTAATATAATACTATAAAAAAACATTTCAACAACTGACACCGAGCTTAAATCTACCCGAAATATCTTCAGAATTGGTAATTTCGTAATACCCTTCTTCGTAATTACATTTTTTATGTGCATTTTCTTCCATTTTACATCATTAATATTACTTACTTTTCACACAAAAACGACAAATTTATAAATACTTGGGAGATTCTGACTGACGTTTAACTGGTGTGTGTTATATATTAATACAGACCGGGTTAATAGAAAATTATAATTCAGACTTAACTGTTGCAATAAAATGACAAAGTGACATGTTTTCTAACAATATTCATACTAGCTGCTCTATTGTGCTTCCGTATACTGTTACTATTGAATCTTGGACTGCCTTAAAGTCAGTAGCATTTATTTCAAATAATACGACTTTTTATCGTAACAACTGCAAATAAAAGAATTTTAGATTTTCTTAAGTGACAACAATGCACCTCACAGCTTGGTGGATATAGCATTGCAGCGGGCCCACCCTGACTGTCGTATCGATGAAATGCATCCAACTGCATTACAAATGGACAAATTTCTATCTACATATTTGAAATATTATCAGTATAATTATATCAGCATGTTTACGATGAATGGCATGTTTTAGAGAGATTAGAACGAGGCAATGTTCGTAGGGGATCGACATTGGTGGCGCGTTAAATATTACCCGGTATACAATTTGAGCAAATAGTAGAAACTAGGAATCTGTAAAAAAATATTTTTTTGTAATAAATTTTTTTTTTGTGAAATAAGCGCAGCATGTAAGAGACAATTTTATAGAATTCTGCATGATACAGGACAAGAAGTATCATAAAGTCATAATACAAGTTATAATTTATTAGTCATCTATTATAATTTTTTATAATTTATTATAGTCAATAAAATGTTTTCTCCATTTTGCTGTGTGAATTTATTATGCATGTGCACTTTCTACTAGCCACTACATTTACCGCTTAAATTCATTCTCAGATAATACGAAGAGCTGTTTTTAGTTAATCATCCCTGATACCATTTTGTAGCACCCTGATACCATTTTGTAGCAAAGTGCTACAGAGTACAAGATTATTAGTGCTTTGTCGATTTATATAAAGACAAACAGTCCTCAGTGAATAAAATTCACTTCGCAGGGGCAAAATAGTTCTGATGCAAATTCTAAACAATTTTTTTTAGTTTTAATTAAATTTTTCTAACATAATTCGTAAAAAATTATCATATGACATACCAACAGAATGCATAAATAACAACACAACATAAAATTCATCAATATTATATGCATACATATAAATAAACGCTAGGACATGAACTATGATTTATGTTTGATATATCAACTCATCACGGTATGTTGGCAAAAAGCATGTAAGCACACTATCGTACAATAGTATTTCAACTACCAAACGTTCTCGCAAATGACATGCAAAGATCTCGGATAAAATTGAAACATGCAAAAATGAAGATAAAATGGCAAGCAATGATTGATAAGCCACCATTATAATGTACTCAAATGATAAAATAAATAAGTGAAATGAAACGACTTTGGAAGATAGTTTTACATTGACTACCGGGAATACTGCATAAACATAGTTCAGTCTTGTAAAAGGTAAGTGTAATTAAACATCTCAATTTAGTACTGGGTGAGCAACACCTAAGTGAGTCTGTATGATGACTTGCCCTCGATGCACCCGAGGGGAACCGATTGAGTAGCACAGTGCTTGTTACAACCTGTGAGTTGCGCGCGCATCATTTTCCTAAAACCGGAGAGACTATTAAACTCATTGAGTTGAAACTCATGCCCTAAATTAAATTATCATAGATAATACAGTACATGTTTTTTTACTCCATGAGCCATATCCCTGTGCTTGAAACTGAACTGTTCTTGATCCAGCCATAAAAATTAACTGATGAACCTTTCATGAACTTTTATTTCTAGACTGTTCTTAAACCATCCTTGAACTGTTCATCAATTGATTCATGATAAGTTCTTGAAGTGTTCATGAAACATGACTTCCTGTCACATGTTGACGACATCACAGACTTTCAAAATGGCTGCCAGCAATGACATGTGCTGATTTTTGACAAATTTTGATAAGTGTTTTTATCTAAATGAGCGATCTTATAAAAGGTAAGTTGCAGACTTTAACATGTCAAGTTTAAAAGTATTTTGTGTGACTAATATTTAATTATAAGAATAGTTGTTCAAACTAAAAATATAGAAAAACAAATTAAGAAGTGAGTGGGGTATGCTTAGCATGAGGTTTCAAGAATAAGTATTAATGAAGTGTTCATGATAATAATGTGAACAGAAAATCATGCTGCAAAGGTACATAAGGTAGCTAAACAATTATTCTGATTGAGGAAAATAATGGCAATGATAAAAATACAATGTTGCAGTAGGTTTCATCTGATATTCAGGCAAGTAGATCATCCTTCAGCTATATTCCTAACTTTTGTGAACATGAACATACATGCAAAATGATTCTTTTTTTATTTTGAATATCATGAGTCAATCATTGTATCCATAATATATTTACTATTTAAAAAACACATATTTGTTTGACTGTGTCTTCATGCACACAGTAGAGCTTCATTTAATGTATTTTGATACACTTAAGTTTATTTCATGGGTTGTTCATGAATACTTCATGAACTGTTCTTAAACATTTCACAGAGGCCTCAGTTCATGAACAGTTCATGAACATTTGAAGAGCTATAGTCCATGAACTGTTCACTGACAGTCCAAGAACAGAAAATGGGACATTGAAATATAGAACAAAAATGTTCATGAACTGTTCATGAACCGCAAATACTGAAGGATATTTCATGAATATAGTTGGAATAAATAGTTCATGAATACTTCATGCCCTAAGTGTTCATGAACAGTTCATGAACCTCAAATTTCAAGAACACTTCACTGACATGTCCCATTTTTGTTCACTGACTATTCATGAACAATTCAAGAATTTGGTTCATGAACAATTCATGAACTATTCATGAATTATTCATGAACTGTAAGGCTTCATTTCGCAGTGTGTAGACTTGATAAACAATGACAATATTCATAGTACTATCGGTTCAATAAGTAATATTAATGAGGGAACTATCCCATTCAAAAGAATAGGGGGGGGGGCTTATGATTTATATAATAAAAGAGATACAATCATTCAATAGAATAATCCTTGAAAACTAATTTTTCGCATCGTCTCGTAAGTCAAGTGGATAAGCATATCGCTATTATACCACTGATTTAGTTGAGATTTTGTTCAATCTCGCAACTGGTTCGACACCCATCCAAGTTACAGAAATTTTAAATTTTTTATCATTTTACAAGTACCTTATTTTGTATTTGTAACTAATATTATAATAAAATTCACGTCGTCAAGTTGCCTCCCTAACAAATCCCTGGCTTAGAATGAGAAGGTTGTAAGTGCTACTTACGACCTTGTAAGACTCATACATATTTGAAATCTGCATCACAAGGTGCTTTTTATGAGCCTATTTTCATGTCATATTGAAGAAGTTGAAAAAGCTTGTTTTGCTATAAGTTTTTAGGCAGTTGTTTCTTGTTTTCTCAAAATAGCATTTTTTTTACTTACGACCTTCAAATTCTAAGCCAGTGGAATACTGAGTTTCCTCCCTAACAAATCCTATTCTATACACCCACACATAACTGATATAATGATAAACAATGTAGGATGATGATAGTTACCAAATGTAATGGTGCGAATTTGTTATATTTAACTATCTTAGGGCTGTGAAATTAAGTTTGGCATAAAAAATAAGCCAGAAATAGTAAACTAGATAGTGCTGCTTTTTGTTACAATTAAACAATTATTAGATTACAGGACAATTTTTTTCAGGCCTAAACTTGATGTTATGATATCAAAATTGTTGTTTATGACTGAAATACACGCGGACATCTGATTTAGGTGTCACACTTATGTATTTGTATCTGTGTAATTTGAATTATGTATTGTTGTAAATATTGTCATTGTATATATAGATATCTATTGTTATTGTGGACTACATTGTATAATGAAAATTGTTTTGCCAATTATGTTATCCACAGAAAATAAAGACGTTATTATTAGATGTTGCCATATTGTTAGGACAAGTAATATTGTTATTTAATTTTATAGCAATTAATTACTAGTTATACTCATAAACAAGACTGCGTTCAATAAACGCTTATGCCCCCTGTGGAAGCCTTGTCTATAAATAAGTCCAAAATTAGGTCAAGGTGAAGGTCAAAATGGGGTTAGGTGATACAGGTGTGTGGAGAGTGTTCATATACAACATCCATGCAAGTATGAAAGCTTTGTAGCAAGCCATATTAATGCTAGAAGAAACGGTCAATTTGGGTTAACCAGGACGGACGGACGGACGGACGGACGAACGGACGGACGGACGGACGGACAGGTGAATCACTATATGCCTCCCCATCTATCGATAGGGGGGCATAAAAATATACAAGTTTATATTCTTACGAAAAAAATACAGTAGAACAGTTTCCCTAAAAATGATTGGATCATTCATTACAATGCTTTTAAAAAATATCTTAATACTTTGATTAATTTTGGGTGGGCGCATAGTTATACGTTTTGCATATGTTGTAACTGGTTTGCATGATTGTTTTGCGTTTTAAAGTATTTCGAATACTGTAAACTCATATAATTTTAATGGGAGTTTTGGTGAAAAAAATACCAAGATGATGCAATAATTGCGCAATAGTTCTCTATAATGATGCAATTATTGCACAATAGGTTAACTAAGGGAGGTAATTCTACCTTACCAAGGGAGACAACTCCATGCACAAAGACCTCTTGTACTGGAAATGGACAATTGCTCTGTATAAACCACATAGGCTGTCAAAGCGAATGTAAACATTGAACTAATGCATCAAAATTGTACAACTTTATTGACAGATTGACAAGTGCAAAGACATCGAGCTGTGATCAGACTATGTTTTAAAGAGATTTAGTAAGTTGCAATAATGTTTTGTCTAGCCAATGGATTAAGACTGCCATGATAAAAAAATCTACCCACATTTTCACTTAAATAGGATCGGGTTATAATCAGATTACTAACTTCCTAGATAAATACTTATTCAGTTAAATGGGTCTTATATGTATACTTTTTAGCCGCATAATCAGAAAATAAATAAAGACTATTTAAAGGTTACGTTATTTTTCCGAGATCACTTGTCAAGATAACGAGATTACGAAGTCTCTTTTTTGCGTCTCTAATCTCATCAATTAGGTATTTTTATTGCAAGATTTAATTGATTAGGAACACCAACTTTCAATTTAATAAATGTCACTTAATCTGTACTAACACTTTAAGTCTTTACAAAAATGATAAATTTTAATGAGTACATGTACTACTTTTTGTTAGTATTATCAAATTACAATAATAAATTACCAGAATTATAGGTACTAAATATCTTATTATTTTATAGTACGCCAATGATAACACTAGCCTTTGTTTGCAAAGAAAAATGAAAATTAAATGCATTTTTGATATATTCATTTTTGTTCAATCTTGTGCATATTCACTTTAGATGATTGTACTCTAAATCTACACTGATAACAAGCGGTCAGTCGACCATGCAGTGTTTACATTATGCATGTTTGTTTATTGATAAGTCTATAGTTATCTCAAGCAAACTATACAATAATACATTTCTGGAGGTATTGATGCTAAATATCTTATTATTTTACAATATTATTATTAATAAGTTTCCAATGAATGCCAAAGGACAAATTGAAGGAATTCAAGGCAGGCGTCTACATGTAGCTGCTTGTTAAATTAAGTCAGTTACTTTAGAAAACACATCAAAACAGATAGAATGCACCAATTATATTGCCATTTCCCCAAAAAAGATATTCCTGGTACCATTTTTACTTCATCATTCAATTTGGTATGGTGGCGCCCTCTGGGATCGAACTCAGGACCTCCCACACTCAGCTATGTTTAGCAGGGAGGGATTTTAAATATACCAGATTTATATAGCGCCATTTTCATGCGAACGCACGTTCAAAGGCACTTTACCCATGTTGCAGCCACAAGGGCGCAGGTGCATCCTCTACCAGTGCAGATACAGCATGATCTGACCAGAGGGACAGACTGAGAGAAAGCCCCTGAAGGGAGAGAGAGACATTATATACAGGCATGTCCGGCGCTGCAGAGGTGCGCCTAGCTCTTATTTCGAATAGACAGCCTGGTTCTTTAATGTGCCCGGTGTATAGCACCGATACACAGCTTCCTGGCACTTCCAGATACTTTGCAGACCACACGGCCAGATATAGCGGGAAATATTATAAATATTTAAGACATGTCAAGTTCCGATGCCAGGGATTGAACCCAAGACCTCTGGATTGACAGCCCAGTGCGTTACCACTGAGCTAAATCCGCTTATATATATTTTGTCTAACATTATATGGTTGGCCTTACCCAGTATGATCAATGATAAAAAATTTTCATTCATTTACCACATCAAACTACTTAGACTATTATTACATGTTGATATGAGACAATAATTCTATTATAACATGATTAATGCTGTATTATTGTTTTATAATTTAGATTAATATATTCTTAATTACTAATTAATCAATCGCAAATTGTTACGGTGGTACAATCTTACTCATTACTAATGCATTGTCTTATGTGTACTTATATAATACCGTAGTACTCCAAGTATTGATAACAGTTACTGTGACTTACATCACCTCAGAATCCTATCAAAAAATGGATGCATCTGCTTTAGACATTTCCCCAAGTCTCAGAAGGGCAACTTAAGAGCAGTTTTATTCTTTCTTTGTATTTTCTCACATTTTTGCATCTGATTTTCTTTGAATTTCCCCCCATTTATTATTATATAAACTGCATAGAATACAAAGATGTTGGCAATATTCGGACAAATACGGTATAATATATTTATTTACATATAATACTAAATTAAGAACATAAATCGTAAAGCCTGCAACAATATAAGATAAACAATTATTATGATTACAATTATAGGTTGAGCCAGGGTTAGATAAATCGTCAATCTTCCAGAACGTCATTTCCTCTTACTAATATTAATCATCGACCTCCTATGCAATGATCTCTCTTTGAAGATCTCCCCTTAAGGATGTCAATTATCCATATCCTGTTTAGTGATCTCCCCTGAAGGATGATAGCCATCAAGTGATCTCACCTTAACTTAAGGATGTTAGCCATCAAGTGATCTCACCTTAAGGATGTTAGCCATCAAGTGATCTCCCCTTAACTTAAGGATGTTAGCCATCAAGTGATCTCCCCTTAAGAATGTTAGCCATCAAGTGATCTCCCCTTAAGGATGTTAGCCATCCAGTGATCTCCCCTTAACTTAAGAATGATAGCCATCAAGTGATCTCCCCTTAACTTAAGAATGATAGCCATCAAGTGATCTCCCCTTAAGGATGTTAGCCATCGAGTGATCTCCCCTTAAGAAAGTTAGCCATCAAGTGATCTCCCCTTAAGGATGTTAGCCATCGAGTGATCTCCCCTTAATGATGTTAGCCATCGAGTGATCTCCCCTTAAGGATGTAAGCCATCAAGTGATCTCCCCTTAAGGATGTTAGCTATCAAGTGATCTCCCCTTAACTTAAGGATGTTAGCCATAAAGTGATCTCCCCTTAAGGATGTTAGCTATCAAGTGATCTCCCCTTAAGGATGTTAGCTATCAAGTGATCTCCCCTTAAGGATGTTAGCTATCAAGTGATCTCCCCTTAACTTAAGGATGTAAGCCATCGAGTGATCTCCCCTTAAGGATGTTAGCCATCAATTGATCTCCCCTTAAGGATGTTAGCCATCAAGTGATCTCCCCTTAACTTAAGGATGTTAGCCATCAAGTGATCTCCCCTTAAGGATGATAGCCAGCAAGTGATCTCCCCTTAAGGATGTTAGCCATCAAGTGATCTCCCCTTAACTTAGGATGTTAGCCATCAAGTGATCTCCCCTTAAGGATGTTAGCCATCAAGTGATCTCTCCTTAAGGATGATAACCATCAAGTGATCTCCCCATAAGGATGTTAGCCATCAAGTGATCTCCCCATAAGGATGTTAGCCATCGAGTGATCTCCCCTTAAGGATGTTGGCCATCAAGTGATCTCCCCTTAACTTAAGGATCTTAGCTATCAAGTGATCTCCCCTTAAGGATGTTAGCCATCAAGTGATCTCCCCTTAAGGATGTTAGCCATTGAGTGATCTCCACTTAAGGATGTTAGCCATCAATATCCTAACGTGACCGTTTCATATCTTAAAGTGATGGGAGTTTTAAATTCCTGTTTTTATTCAGTTTATTTATTTTAATTTACACTAAAACCATTGAATTTCTTAGTATGTTTTAACCTTAAATGTTGAATCAAGTCCGGCATAGTTTTTCAAACTCGTGGTCTCATGAATGAATGAGCTAAAAATAGAAACAATGGAAAATCCCAAATTGACAACCAAGTATTTCGGTGCATTTGCATCAGAATGTCATCAAATCCAAGTTCTAGGAAGCTTTAAGCATGTGTGCTTTAGACAGATTACAGAATGATTATTGCTATAACAGAAACGATGCCTCCTTGAGGGATGTAAAACATGATGCTGCATGTTGAGAGTTCAAGGTAACGAATATTATGAGTTAATCTGTGATAAACATGATAATTTTACATCACAGTTATTTCTTCTATCTGCAATGAGTGTTGAAAGCTGTCTTGAAATGTGAATTCTATGATTTTTATGCCGTTTAACAAGACATACACGTCATAATATTGCCGAATGCCAATTCGTGATTCTGTCAATTAACGCTTTAATTTGCTGCACAACGGAGGTATTTAACATAATGTACTTAGTGACGTGTTACATTATGGATTTATTGTAGGAAATCTCCAGTGTCAAGTGTCAACATTTTTAAGAAATATTCGAACGTTAAATTGCAATAATATCATGTATTGATAAACAAACTTCACTCAACTATTCTAGATGTGCATTCTTGGAAAATAACGCTCTTAGGTTACTGAATTACTCTGCAGACTTTTAAGTTACCTATCCCAAAATGCCATTTAAAACATGCATAAAAATTATTGTGGCTTTACTTAAAGCAGGGGCTCATGTGTTATACAGGTTGATTCAATCAATACATTTGTAGTAAGTCCCTATGGTAACCTGAAGATTCAAGAAAATCCAATGAAAATTGCATACCAGTGAAAAACCAGTGAAAAATTTCACTGGAATTGGAATACCAGTTAAAATACCACATCGGTAGGTTACAATTCCATTGAAATTTTTACTGGCGTCAGTACTGAATCGGTCAAAAACAGTTTCAGCTGATTGTTACGTAATATATTTATCTAGATTCGCCCATCATAAGCGTACTAAATCAGATCAAGGTGCTGAAAGCTACCACAAGCCACATCAAAGTACATAACCCTCCACCTACTGACATATATATTAACATTTTAACAAAAGTTGACCGCAAATCTGGAGTAAAAAGGTAATACGTGTTGCTTGAGGGTTGGTCATAAAACTACTGTAACACTGTTATGGAAATACCAGATCTTGCATGGATGATCATTACATACAAATTTTATTAACAGAGTGGACATAATTGACATAATGTTTTTGTCAACGAGTGTAATAAAAGTCATATGTAATAAACATGCATGTAAGATTCTATTTTATTACATAACCTTAGAAAAGAAGTCATCAAGAATTGAGAGCAATACAGACGTCCCCTTCCGGATTGAAGCCATGACCTTTAAATTATTTTCAATGTTTTGGTTGCCATGATAACCACAAATTTTGTGACTTCTTGGCAATGTTTGGTGTCATCATGACATTAAGCGCTGATCATAGCATGGATTGGCTAAAACTATGGATCATTTAACTATTTATTGCACACAGCAGCCGTGTAACTTGAACTATATTTCCAACACAGATTCCCAAATCAACTAATTTAATGAATTTTTTCACTGGCTACCAAGACATGTTCAACTGTGGGGGCGGTGGCCTAGAGGTAGGGTGTGCACTTTGGGATAGAGAGGTCCCGGGATCAATCCCTGTCTGCACCACTGCTTAATTTCTCGGAGCAAGATTAACCCACATGCTCCACTCGACCAAGGTGTGAATGAGGATGGTGTCTGTACATGTTCAATATTTCTCGGCGCTACAGATCGATGTTGGCTGCACACCAGATGAAGAATAGTCTCCCCAGGGAGACTCAAAGGCAGGTTTCCTCAGGTAGCCCAATGACCAGGGAAAGTTAAAATGTCAAAGAGTGACTGCCAAACTGATGAAAGCAGCTCTGGCAAATTGGTTACTTTTACTTTACTGTACATCTTCAAAGAGAACTTTTATTTGTAGGCTTTTAAGTTGTGCTAGTTATAATTCACAAGCCATCCTATTATCACCTAAATGCCATAAATAACCTTAAGTCTTCTACTCTAACACTATATGAACGTTAAGAATGCTAATTTATTCCTATCATAAGCCATTCTCCAGCTAATCGCATCATTAAAATGACAATTTCTATTTAAAGTAATACCCGTGTAATGATTTACGCCATTTCATAAACACATTATAGGTTTATTTTACTCACTAAATCATTCAAAGACAGTAGTAACAATTTGAAATGAAGTATGCAGAAGAGGGTTGTTCATGAAATTCTTTCAAAAGATCCTTACACAGAGGGTTGTTCCTGAAAATCTTTCAAATTTAAAAATCTTAAACCCAGAGGGTTGTTCATGAAATATGCAGAATTCTCTGGTACATTACTTTTTTGCCAACCCCAGACTGTTATTCACAAAGTTCTTTCAAAAGGTCTGAAACCCAGACGGTTGTTCATGAAATTCTTTCAAAATATCTAAAACCCAGAGGGTTGTTCATGAAATATGCAGGATTCTTTGACACATTACCAATACATTTATGTTTGCTTAAAACCCTGAATGACTTTGGTATGTCAGGGCCTCTGATCAAATTTGTCAGACGTCTTGAGCTTTTTGATTGCTGAAACTGGTTCATTTAGAATTTCGATAGCTTGGACATGGAAGGGTCATAGCTTATTAAGTTGGGCATTGTGCCTTGTATGTTTTTATGTTGTCAGTGCTCGGCTGGTTCGGGTGGGCATTGTGCCTTGTATGTTTTTATGTTGTCAGTGCTGGGCTGGTTCAGGTTGGCATTGTGCTATGTGTGTTTTTTATGTTTTCTGTGCTTGGTTGGTTAAGCTGAGTGCTGCCTTCCCTGTCTGACTTAATATTATCTTTTTGCACTCAAAGTGGATGCTCCGCCACTATAGGTCATTGAAGGGAGACGTCATGACAACACAACCATACATCTATCAATGACATGTAAAGATAACCTACATGAAATACCTGAGGCTTGAAAAAACAAGAAATATCACTGAATGTGATGAATACCCCCAGCAACTGCTTGACACAGTCAGACAAGCACAACTAGACTTGGAACTGATCGAAAGTTTCAATGAAATACGACCAACGGTTGCAGAGAAATAGCGAAGACAAAATTTATAAGTATAAAAAAATAATGGGCCATAACTCCCTTAAAATTAATCCCACCAATGTCAGCCGATGATATGCACAACTAGTCTCGGTACTGATCCGTCATGCAAAGTTTCAATGAAATACGACCAATGGTTGCGGAGAAATAGCGCGGACAAAATTATACGGACCAACCAACCAACAGACCAACAGACCAACCAACCAACCAACCAACCAACCACAAGCATGACTCCAATATAGCCCCCATATACTATGTATCTGGTGGTATAATTACATAAAACATGACTTTTTGTTGTGTCATATGGTATGAAATCATGATAGAAGTTGAACAGGAATCGTAAAATGATATATAAAGCTACAAACCTACTTGATTCACGATGGTATCAAATGTGACGTACAAGCCTTTGCTAATGGTGTACTACACAATTGTTGCAATAGGCGTTCTATTTCTAAACAATTACATTAATTCATTCGGCACTCGGAACAATCCATTCTCTGTGTAAGCAGCAAAAATGCCTACTGTCAAGATAAGAAGAAAATGATGGAATAAGTAGAATTCCTATTTAATTTTGTCTTTCATTGAGAATATTTTGAGATTATAACATTAAGCAGTATTCCCATTGTATGATAGTACATTAGATGGTATCGTCACAGAGGGGCAAGAATTTCTATTGTGTCAAGAATGGAATGATAGACAAACAAAGGAACATTGATGCAGTATATCAAACACAATTGTGTGTCTATTTGTTCGTTTCATGCTATTAACTTCATAAAACATCTCCAGCAGGTACCTAATGCTGCACTAGGTAGGTGGTACTATAGCATCATTTTTGTCAGAGAAACTTGTTCAAGGTTCATACAAAATTCTTACACCAAAATTCAAGGACTTTTCAAGGTAGAATATGCATTTCAAGGCATTTTCCCCAAACATTCACCATGGTTAAATTGTACGAAATGCAATAATTCACTGCCACTTTATACTCTATTTCTAGTCATACCTGAAAGTGCTCAACTAATCAAATAACAGTGACATTCACACTCATACATTTATGTACTTTAATTTTTGAGAAAGCAGCATTAATTTTCATGACCAAAAAAAACTGACTGGTAAATAAATTAACCAATAGCAAAGCGGCATTTTAGGGCTGGTCAATAAATTGACTAATAGCAAAGCAGAATTTCATGGCCAGTCTAATATATTGACCAATAGCAAGACCAATGACAAGACAGCATTTCATAGCATTAGTCAATAGATTGACCAATAGCAATTTATATATAAACAGAGTTTTGTGGCCAGTTTATAAATTGACCACTAGCAAGGCAGCATTTCAAGGCTGGTTTAGAAATTGACCACTTGCAAAGCAGCATTTCATGGCTGGATTATAAATTGACCACTTGCAAAGCAGCATTTCATGGCTGGATAATAAATTGACCACTAGCAAGGCAGCATTTCAAGGCTGGTTTATAAATTGACCACTAGCAAGGCAGCATTTCATGGCTGGTTTATAAATTGACCGCTAGCAAAGCAACATTTCATGGCTGGTTTATAAAATGACCACTAGCAAGGCAGCTTTTCATGGCTATATTATAAACTAACCACTAGCAAGGCAACATTTCATGACCAGTTTATAAATTGACCACTAGCAAGGCAGCTTTTCATGGCTATATTATAAATTGACCAATTATTATAGCAAGGCAGCATTTCATGGCCAGTTTATAAATTGACCAATAGCAAATCAGCGTCCTTAAACTGATCTTCCCAGTTTAGATTGACAAATGGCAAGAGGCTGGTCTCTTTTCAACGAACCATTATGGTGAGGCATTTATTTTTCATTAAGGCTTCCTTTAATTAGGCCAATCACAATTAGGCAGCAAATCTCTAGATCATAGATTGACCAATGAAATGCAGTATTTCAGTACAGCCCAAGCCTTTGAATTGACTAATGGCAAGGCAATATTTTGTTAAAATTGATTTTTAATTGACAAATGGTATTTACAGTATAAGGCTCATGAGGTCTGAATTAGAATTTTATAAAGACTATATATAAGAAATATAAGACTATTCCATATTATTCAAAGTGTTGTCCTAAAAGTGTTTATAAACACTTAACAATGTTTCTTATTAAATAGAACACAAACATACTCCAATACATTAATTCAATTATATTTGACAAATCAGATACTTTCAAAAATATAAATAATATACACCCAAATCAAAGAGCATATTACATAACATGCACAAATATTTCCCTACATCATTGCAAATACATAAAATCTGAGTATCTTTCTAATTTTAATATTAATACAGTTATGCATTGCAATTTCACTTTCATTAGGATAAGAATCTACAAATAAAGTTAAAACACATTAGATTTGATTAGATTTGTCCTGTTCTCACCATTCACATTTTCTAACATTTCTGGGGTGGTATTCTCAAAGCATCTTAAGAAAAAAAACTTAAATTTTCCTATGTGTATCAGCTAAACAGGAAAATCAAATTATCAATTTTTTACATAGTTTAGATTAAGCATTACATGGATAGCTACAATAATCCAAAGAAAATATGAGTTATTCTTAGTTTCTTGGGAAATATGGGCAGCTCAATTTTTTAACTTAAGTCAAAGAGTAAATGACTGCATGCACAAATCTTGATAGTCACCATGTTGAGGCACCAAATCAATGCCTGACAATAAACAATCAATGAAATATTGTTAAAGTTGGGTATTCACTGACAAATGACAATAACCATTTAAGTCAGGCTGAATATCTTACTAAGAAAATACTATTTAAGAAATCATGCATGAAATGGAGAAGGAATTTCTAAAACGATTTTATAAAGCCATGCAATGATGCTGCGAATTGCACAAAACAAAATACAGACAGGTTTTGTTTCTTTAAATTTCAACATTAAAGATTGATGAATATAAAACCAAATTCCGGGAGCTGCAGGTTGCAGTGAAGAGAAAATCAATTATAACGAGATTACCGACAGCAAAATCATGCGTCTCTAATTTCATCAAAGGAATGCTTCAGCTATGTAACATTGTAGTTTTTTATTTAAATCTGTATGTTAATATTCATGTCACAGTTTTAAGGCATGAAGAACATCTGCAAACAGAGTTAAAGTATGCATGCATACAAGTTACTAAATGCAAGGACAGTACTATCATTAGGTGTTTAATTTCAGATCTTCCTATGCATTTTAGCTTGATTGTTAGTGCTTAGAATTTATTTTGTTTCAGTTGCAAGCGTCTTTGTTGAAATTTTACTTAATTTATACTTCAATTGGTAGATTATATAATGTCTTTATTGTATCAACATAAATTCATCTATATATCATCGAGTGTAGAGAGAGCATGCCGTGCAAGGGTTAAATGTCACCAATTGAATGACATCTAATGTTTGTTTATATGCTGTTATTTATCGTTGCAACCGGAAATCCATATGGGCGAGGCCCCCAGAAGCGGTTAGTCACTTTAGTTTTTTGGGGATAATGCATTGTTACAGAAGATGCCCCAGTTCCAGAAGCATCCCTGGTTCTTTTACGTGCCGATGTAAAGCATCATACACGAGACCTCACTTAACGTCTCGTCAGAAAGACTGTTAGTAATTTTAGTTATGTTAGGTGGGAAACACTGAAAAGCATTTGACCTGGCTGGAGTAGGGATCGAAACCACAACCTCCAGATCAGCAGTCAGTAGCACTTACCACTAGACCACTTGTCCAACCATAAATGGGCTAATGAAAACATGCTATTGTTAATATGTGTGGTCGGGCTCTGCAATGCACATATAAGTAAACAAGAGGACCCAAAGGGCCATAGGTCACTCACCTGTCCTAGTAGTTCATGCACCCCTAATGGTAGCCTCTATTGCATGTACAAGGTTTTCATATTGTCTTATGCTTTATAATTTACATCACATTTAGACCCAATGATATATTGAAGTGATTTGACCTTGTTTTTGACCCCGGATGACCCAATATCACACTTGACCTAGATTTTGTTGAGATGAACATTGTGATCAAGTTTCATAAAGATTAGGCCGAAATTGTGACCTCTAGTGACTATACAAGGTTTTTCTATGATTTGACCTTGTGACCTTGTTTTTGACCCCGGATGACCCAATATCAAACTTGACCTAGATTTTGTTGTGATGATCATTGTGACCAAGTTTCATAAAGATTAGGCCAAAGTTGTGACCTCTAGTGACTACCCAAGGATTTTCTATGATTTGACCTTATGACCTTGTTTTGACCCCAGATGACCAATATCGAACTTGACCTAGATTTTGTAAAGATGATCATTGTGACCAAGTTTCATAAAGATTAGGCCAAAATTGTGACCTCTAGTGACTACACAAGGTTTTTCTATGATTTAACCTTGTGACCTTGTTTTTGACCCCGGATGACCCAATATCAAACGACGGACGAAGAGTGATCACAAAAGCTCACTCTGTCACTTAGTGACAGGTGAGCTAAAAATGTACATCACGCAACAGCCCTTAAATCGTTATGTCTACGCGATGGTTCATACACAATTCACAAACCTAAATTCAAGGACTTTTCAAGGTAGAATTTGTATTTTCAAGACATTTTCCCACACATTTACCAAGGTAAAATTGTATGATTTTGACTCAGTGCTGGATAAACATTCAAATTATTGTCATCATGACTATTGCTCAGCACTTCATGTCTCACTCTCACTCTCACACCCATACATTTACATACTTTTAATTTGCAAGAAAAAGAGTGTTTCTGTTTCATTTTTTACGCAGATATTGTGTCATTTTGACAACATCTGTACACTTCTATGTATATTCAAGGCTGTTTGCCAATATTCAAGGATGTTCAGATAAATTAAAGTACCATTTTGACATTTTTTCAAGGCAGCACTAAATTCAAGTACCGGTACTTTTCAAGGTTGAAACCATATTCAAGGACTTTAACCTTCTACGCATGGTTTTCGTCCCATTAATGAATGGGCAAAACAGCGGTTTTTAAATTATTATACAGGAAGGTTGACATTTTGCAACAACTGTTTCAATTGTTTACAAGACAGCCAAGTCTTTGAGTTTCTACGAGTAGGATTGACTTCAACAAATATTATATAATTAGAACATGTCAAAGACATAATGACGCAGAAAATTATTATTAATGCATTTCATTTCTTATCAGTAATTCAGGGTGAGAATGCGTCACACTTAGCATCTTATAGTTGTACAATGATCATAGCATATTTTCTGATTAGTTCTTGCAAATGATTTTACATTTCAATACAAATCAGATAATCATTATTAATGAACTTAATTATAACAATGACATACAAAGATTAAATAATAAACAAGAGAATCATAGATCCTGTGGTGCTCACCTGCTAAACATGGTCAAATTTTGAATTTTACCTTAAGGTCATTAAGATAAAACATTTTGACTAAACTTGATGAAGGTTAAAGCAAAACTTTGGCCTCCAGAGTGTTTACAAGGTTTTGCTATTATTTGACATATTGACCTAGTTTTTGACCCCACATGACCAAACTTCGAACTTGACATTAAGGTCATCAAGATAAACCTTTTGACCAAACTTTATGAAGAATAAAGCAAAATTGTGGCTGAGTGAGTGTTAACAAGGTTTTCCTACTATTAGACCTTGTGACCAAGTTTTTGATCCCACATGACCAAACTACAAACTTGACATTAAGGTCACCAAGATAAACATTTTGACCATGGAAACTTCATGAAGATTAAAGTAAAAATGGGGCCACCAGAGTGTTAACAAGGTTTACACATTATTTGACCTTTTGACCTAGTTTTTGACCCCACATGACCCAACTTCAAACTTGACCTAGATTTTATTGAGATACAACTACTGACCAAGTTTGATGAAGGTCAAAGTAAAAATTGAAAGTGCTAGAGTGTTAAAGGTGAATGTCTAACGGACGGACGGACAAAAACTATCACAAAAGTTCACCCTGCCCTTTGTGGCATGTGAGCTAAAAATAAATAAGACAGCATTCAGTAAACGCTTATGCCTCAGTGGAAGCCTTAATTGTCCATAATTATTAACAATCAACCAGGGGCCATAATTCTGTTGAAATGTTGGATAGTGTTACATTGCATTGCCAATGTAAGGTACATTTGATGGTCAGCAATTATGCTAAGTTTGAAAGCAATGCCTTGATGAACTTTGAACATATTTGAGGTTTAATAATTTGAAAGTTTTGGTTAACATTGTCAATGGAACGAACAAATGACGGACAGACGAACGGACAGGACAATATCTATATGCCTCTTATACATCAGTAGATGCCGAGATATAAAAATAATACTCTTTACTAAAAGGGTACAAAAGGTTACAGCCACATATTCAAATATAACCATTGGATGCTTAAAAACAATAATCTTGTTGCCAAGCTTAAAGTTAAATGTCTGATTCTGGAATGTTGGATTATATTTTCTTAATGCAAAAGAATCGCATTTTCCTTGTTTTTACAAGAAATGTATCATTACGTTGCTTGTTTGACTACGATACATTATACTGGCACATTATATCTATTTCTTAGAAATTATATAAATACAACAACAGTGTAACTACCGGAGTTACAGTAATTGGGACGACTGTTTCTTTGAATGGACTCACAATCGTTTGAAGGAACTGCACACGTGCGTCAAGCAAATAACCATACAGATGTAAGATTCCCACCCATAATATCATTGATAAATCTGTTGTCTTGACAACGGTCCAAAACTATCAAATTATTTGGTGCAGAATAGGAATACAATGTTTTTACTGAGACAAATCTATCAGGGTGATTACTGAAACAGGTGAGAAATTCCCCGTCAAATTAGCGATGATGAAATCTCGTTAACGTCTCCATCGGAACCAATTAACAATGACTTATTACCTAAACACTCTTTCAGTCTTATAGATATAAGAATTTAATGGTATTGTATCTTTAAATAGACACTCAGATAAAATCATTTAACCACAATACATGTACTAATTATGAAAATTGGGACAGTCAATATAGACTACAAGGGATTTTGACACAAAAAACGCATGCCAACCATAAAGGGCCATAATTCTGACAAAAAATTTCAAACTTATAACTCCTGACAAAACACACATCTTTTAATTTGAATTTGTAAGCCAGACTTACACATCAGCCAATCAGTCAAGTGCTCCTCTATAGCCAAATTGCTTCATGCATTCCAAAATACAAGTGCCTCTAATAGGCTGCAGGTAATATAAATTATTTGACCAAATTATAAGAACAAAATATATACATATATATATAAACTGTGACTTTACTCAGGTAACCTTGACCTTCGATATCTGTGACATAATGGCCTTCAGCAATTTGTTGCATTTCTAGCTAGGATAAAATCCTTATACATCTGATGAACATGCTGTTTTACAGTGTAGCAATACCACGTGACTTTTAGCTACATTTCCAAGTAGAAACTTGTAAACATTGGAACATAAATAATGTAGTATTTTATTTCTTCATCGGTTTCTATGAAATATACGCCACGCTAAGGGGAACATTACTTGCTTTCCATGAAGTATAAGATCCATTTCAGCAGCGGTGCCGTTTTGTCCTACACCCTGTGAAACCATAGAAAATACAGGTTTCACAGGGTACTGGAAACAAGAGGATCATAGATCCCGGGGCGCTCACCTGCTAAACATGGCCAAACTTTGAACTTGGCCTTAAGGTCATCAAGATAAACATGTTGACTAAACTTGATGAAGGTTAAAGCAAAACTGAGGCCTCCAGAGTGTTAAAAAGGTTTTGCTATTATTTGACATATTGACCTAGTTTTTTACCCACATGACCCAACTTCAAACGTGACCTTAAGGTCATCAAGATAGACCTTTTGACCTAGTCTTGGCCCCCACATTAGCCAACTTCAAACTTGGCCTAGATTTCATTGAGATACAACTACTGACCAAGTTTGGTGAATATCAAAGCAAAAATGTGGCCTCCAAAGTGTTAACAAGGTTTTCCTTTTATTTGACCTAATGACCTAGTTTCTGACTCCACATGACCCCACTTCAAACTTGACCTAGATTTCATTGAGATACAACTACTGACCAAGTTTGGTGAAGATCAAAGCAAGAATGTGACCTCCAGAGTGTTAACAAGGTTTTGCTATTATTTGACCTTTTGACCTAGTTTTTGGACCCCAAATGACCCAACTTCGAACTTGACCTAGATTTCATTGAGATACAACTACTGGCCAAGTTTGGTGAAGATCAAAATGGAAAGTGCTAGAGTGTTAACGGTGAATTGTCTAACAGACGGACGGACGATGGACAACGGACGACGGACAAAAAACAATCACAAAAGCTCACCTTGCCACTTTGTGGCAGGTGAGCTAAAAACGGTCAAGCTGCTGAAAAAGAGCGTGTATTTCATGGAAAGCAAATAACTACTTGGAAATGAAGCCAAAAGTCATGTGGTATTGCTACCCTGTTTAGAGGGCAGTGAAATAATACACACATCTGGATGATATAACAGACACACTTTATTGTCAATTTCAATAATACACATATTTGCTGAAAACACAATATGTTAACCAAAATGAGAAGAATATTAATTCAAATAAGGCATTACAACAAAAACAACACCATGGTTTATTGATACAATATCATCACACACAAGTGTTGTTTTTTTGTTCTCCTGATAAATTTAAAGAATGTAATTACAACAAAAATGTTATACAGGCAGGCTTATCAGTACCAAATTTATGTAGACAACATTAAATGACTGTTGAGGCCATTCATAGTACATGGTTTGTTATCTGTGTCTGTGCAAGATGTATGCCAAGTTTTGTATGACCCTTTGTAGCAGATTGATGATGGAAATCCAGAAGATTTCAATAATCCTTGCTATATCTTTTGATTCTAAGTACTTACTAACACAGTTAGTACTACATTTCATGTAACGTTTTGAAAATGTGAAACCAAAGTTACTTTTGTTTCCAAATTGGGAGTCTTATGAACAGATAAATAGAGGCCCTCTATAGAACAACAACTTCTCAATCATTTTATTCAAGAAGTGCCCATTTACTACAAAACTTAATTCTCAATAGCAACAGCCTTTGTGCAACAACCAAGCTTTGTGTCGCCCATAGGGTTTGATCCACAGAGGTTGTACTGTATACGAAAACAACGGTGATTCTATATCCTCCCCATATATTTGGTAGGGAACTTAAATATCAGCAAGAGGATGACACTGGAGCTCACTGTAATACAGACAGTCCCTTAAGTAACTCAAGTAGAATGTATTAATTCACCTGTTACAAGGCGTCCCTGCTGAAATAAATCAGAAACCTCATGCACTGTTTTAATATGAGACCAAACAGTTTTTTATTGGCTGACATTAGCCTCTTAAGTGTTTGCATAACTTTGCCAATTAGCAAAGTACTTGTACATTTTATCAGCCTATAAATTCTATCACAAATCTTAATATAATATCAGCGAGAAGATATTCCATGACAATCTTATTCAGTAATTTACTCCAAAGAGCTACCATGAAATCTATGAAATAATAAAAACACCAGTGCCACATCTACGCCCATTCAGAGAATGCTTAATTAATTTCACCCTATGACAGCTGTCACTTAGTAACAAACCTCTACACAATCCAGACTTTAACAAGCTTCTATAAAACCCAAACGTGCAAGCACCTACATAACCCAGATCTTTTTGTAGTGTCATTCATTAGGCATATTATACTAAGAACTTTCATTTTTGAAGCCCTATCAGTAATAATCGCTGCATAACATTGTGTTTTTTGGAGTGTCAAGTGTTGGATTTGTTGAGTGAGTAGACTGCATGGAATGGACTAACTGACAGAATACACCATAATTCTACAACTCTGTTGTGTTTCAAGTTAAATATTCCAAATGATTGTTTAATGTTTTTTCCTGTAATCTCACACCACTATAATGGAACAATAGAATTTGTAAGACATAACACATACAGAATCTATATACCCTGAAGGCTGCAAATAGACTTGTTACATATTTTTTCATCCAACAGTTAACCTGTAAACCTAGAAATTATTTCGCGGAATTCAAGAATGGTAGAATTTCGCGAAAATAAGTCGCTGCGAAAATGCTAAAAACGTTTATATGGACACTGCAGGAAACTTAAAAACACAAAACTTTGTAGTCGCGAATATGCCCATGATCAGCAAAACGTGGAAGTTAGTAGTCCCGAAAGTTAATTGGTTTACAGTAACCTAACTGTAACACTTTTAGTGCGCAATTTACTGTGTGCTCAAGCTGCTGTCAGGTTTTGCAGAAGTCTTTGAGAAGGCTCGGGGAGAAGTCTTGGAGAAGGCTCGAGGAGAAGTCTTGGAGAAGGCTCGAGGAGAAGTCTTGGTGAAGGCTCGAGGAGAAGTCTTGGTGAAGGCTAGAGGAGAAATCTTGGTGAAGGCTCGAAGAGAAATCTTGGTGAAGGCTCGAGGAGAAGTCTTGGTGAAGGCTCGAAGAGAAGTCTTGATGAAGGCTCGAGGAGAAATCTTGGTGAAGGCTCGAGGAGAAGTCTTGGAGAAGGTTTGATACAGGATATCCAATACTGGGCAACCATGCATTCCTTACTCAGAAGCCAATATTATTAATCGATTAGATAAGATTTTTATATTAGATTTAATTGTCACCATCCTCATACAGTCAAGTCAAATTATTTTATTGGCATAAACGACAAAGTCCATCGCCAAGTAAACATATATATTGTCATCACATCATACATCGGTGGCTAGTCAAGTTCTCCAGACTTATAATGTTTCCGACGAAGAATACTCTGGTGAACAAGAATGAATTGTCACATAAGTGTGAATAAATTAAATATAGTATATATTAACATTATTCAATTAAAGTATTCTACAACCTATCAATTTTTGAAGGTGTCACTGACATGCTACTTTTGAAGTAAATAAAACGGCACTGTTTTGTACACCTGTCATTGTATTATCAAGCAATCTAGCAATCTGGTTTTATCTGCCAGATTTTATAGCTCAAAAATAAAATTTGTTTCCTCTACCGGACCCTGCAGGCCAATTAGGGTTCGGTATGTAGGTAGGTTAACAATCTTTTAATGAATTTTTTTTTATTTTTTCATTGTCAATAATTTTGATTTGACTTTTTGATAAAATAAAAAAAATCAGAGGGTCAAAAAATATTTTGGGTAGTGGACATTTTGCTCGTGTGGGTAGGAAAGGGGAAACAAACAATATTTTATTTTTGGCCATACCCTATATGTAACAATATACCAACGGCACTTCTCATCATTTTAATTAAATTGAAGTGTGCAATGTGCAAACTGAATGCAGATAAGTGACATTTCAGCAGCACCACCTTGTAAATAAATTCAATTAAGCATCTCCCATTATAATTCTAGAACAGGCTGCAATAAATCTTGTTAAGTATGCTGTAAAAGTATCAACACCAATTAAATTAAAATCTTTCCCAAATTTAATTGATTGATTTACATTCTGCAGCAGAGACAAACTGCTTCTGTTCAGTGCATTCAAAGTATTTGCACCATCAAACAAATTCCCAGAGAATTTATAGAAATCATCGCAAGAGATTTCTTAACAAATTGACAAATCACATTGCATGCTTTCAATGCCAGTTTCTCCTTAGAAACTCTTTTTTTAACAAAACCCTTAAAACTGCATAATATTAATTTTGTGAAACTTCGAACTTTCAGCATCCCTCAGGGCCCCAATTTGCATAATAATTTTGTACATATAGGTGTAATTGTGACAATATATACAATACAGCCTGCTAATATGACTGGTCAAAAAGCTCAGGTCTTAAAAATAAATAGCTTATCAGTCCTAATTAATTATAAGCGAACATTTTTTGTTTTAAGTTTAAGACTTTGGGATCTTAATTTAAACTGTCAAAACCTGCATGATTTCTTTATAAATATAACTGGCTTTGGGTCCCTAATTTAAACTGCCAAAATTCTGTATGATTTCAAAATAAACAAAGTTGTTCTTTTAACAGAACGTCACTGTACATTTAACAAAATGACCATAGTAATCAAAATGTGCTACTTTAGAAGTTAACAACCACTTTGTTGGTGAGTGAAAAATCGTATAATGTTGTTTTTTTAATTTGACGATGTATTATAAAATTCCAATTGACCATACATAAAATAATTTGCACCTACGTGTCAATTTCTCGTACATTTTACGTTTTGTGATGTTTCGTGGTTCAATGAACTGCTGTATTTAATTTTGAAGAAAAAACTTTATTAATCCAATCTTGTGGGTCAATAGCATTTAATGCAAAAAATTTCATGCAGAAATATTGATAAATCAAAAAATAATACGGTAAAAACACATGCATACTTATAAGATTTGTGAAGTAGACTTTTATATGAGAGCCCCACCAAAGTATGAAAAGTAGGAATTTGACTACTATTATTGCATAAGTGCTGCATAATATCAGGTTTAAATGTTCTTGCTATTTAATTCACACCTTTCTGTAAAACGTTAATTTGAATTAATTGAAATGATAAAGGTCTATAAATATATCTTACAGAAATCAGAAACCTAACCGGAGATGTCTAGGTATTATATAACAAAATAAGGACACAACATTAATTATTAAGTTTCGGCTATGAAAAAGCTTTTAATTGACAGATTATATAGGCAATGCTTCAGGGGCTACATCAGCTTGCTCAATAGGCCTCACACAGTTACAGTGTAGCAATACCATGTGACTTTTGGCTACAGTTACAAGAAGAAATTTGTAAACTTCGGAAAATAAAATACCCTACTGAAGTTGATGCGCATTCAGGTTTGATGATGTTTCTTAACAATTCTTATTTATATCCAGCTGTCTAATCACCTTATTTCTGGACTGTATCCTTATACTAACTAGAACTTAACTTCATAAGGAACCTGAGCAAATAATCCACATGTGAAGGAAAATCGAATTTAATTTTTTTCAAATTTTCTTGGACGTTATGTTCTGCCGGGAGCAGGACTTGAACCTTGGTCACTGGGTGGCACATCCAGAACAGTAACCACTTGACCACAGGCTCCTGAACACAGAAAATAAGAACAGTGGTACATTATTCAATGGTTTATGAAAAAACAACACTAGAACAAGAGACATGTTTAAGGGACAATAAGGGACACACAAGTGTCTCGTTCAGTTTTGTGCTTGGCATTGTGTTGTGTAATTTTGGTCTGTATTGGTTTTATGTTTTTTTGTGCTCGGCTGTTTGGGTTAAGTGCTACCTTATTCACTGTCTGATTTTTGTTATCTTTTTGCATATATAGCTCGAAGACCATGAGAGAAAGCAGGAGACTAACAATTGTTTGAATAGGAAAGTAGAAGCCTTATGCACGTATCAATGTTTTCCCCCAGGGGGGAGCGGCGGGCAGACCCAGGGGAATTTGACATTTTTATTTTTTCAAAGTCTAAATTCCCACCCTAGAGCAAGGGCAATTTGTCAAAATCCCCTCACTGGGAGATGCTTTACATACCCCCGGGATCAAAATTTTGGCCAAAGTCAAAATTTCCCAGGACTCGGCACCATTCTGTCTGTCAAATTCCCACCAATCGGGAACAGCCTTCTGTCAAAAGTCCTGTGTATGCCCGCCGCTCCCCCCCTGGGGGAAAACATTGATATGTGTATTACTAAAAATATGACATGACTCAGTTGTAAAACTTCTAGGTGTAATAATACTGAACAAGCTGAGTGGTAAGTTGTCAGTCTGAGCTGTACATGTAAAATAGTGCCCATGTAATTAATGCTACTTATTACCCAAGTATGCTGCCACCATGGCAGTTAAGATCTACACAGTGTCATCCACTCATCAGGTTAATTTTTTATATATATACAGTGCCCACAAAAATTAAGTATACAGTTGCAAAATTAAACTGTGTTAAATTATTCAATATCTGTTTATGGGACAGTCACAATTATACTAGTTTCTGAAACAACAGTTACTAAAAGAGTCAAAAAGAGACAGAAGTAAAGATGAAGATGTTCTGAATTGAAATAAGCATGTGATCCTAAAGGCTGAATCTTCAACCTTTTTATGACAAAAAACCTTTCAAAGAAACTGTACATTTTGCACCTAGGGTACTAATCAATGTATGGTCTTTACACTGGTATCCGACCAACTCACCCCCCTACCAACTCACCCCCCTACCAACTCATCCTGGATTTGGACAACTCGCCCGATGTCAATTGCGAAATGTCCAACTCACCCCCCCCCCATCAATTTTATATGTAGAATATTATATTTATTTTTAAACTTAGTTTTAATTCATGATAATAAAGTGTATTTATACACAAATAAATTAACAGATCTCTGCTTTCTCGAATACTTGCGAGTTTGTTAGTTATTTACCTTCGTTATTTTCAAAACTTGATCGTTCGGAAACTATGATTTTCTATGCAAGTTATCTAATTTTCATATCTTTTTAAACAAGGTATTTGACTATTGACAATTGATATAATAGATCTAATTATAGTCCTAATGTTTTCAATCATAATGTTTTTTGACAAATTGTTTTATTTTTTTCCTTTGTTTTTCGCTTTTTTCACTGTCATTACAGCGTTTTCAAAATGGCCACTGTTTGAAAATACTTTTAATTTTACAAAACAATGCCTCCAATATCACATAATTGAACATATTAATAATTTCATAATAAACTATTACCTATTCAAAGTGATTTTTTCCAACAAATCTATTAAATTTAATAAAAATATCTTTAGGGGGGTAAGTTGGTATGTTATTTTTTTTAAGGGGGGATGAGTTGGTCATTGCGTAGGGCGAGTTATCCAAATCCAGGGTGAGTTGGTCAGGGGGTGAGTTGGTAGGGGGGTGAGTTGACTGTAAATCTTTACACTTAATAAACAAAAATATTCCCTGTCTTCAAAGATATTGTTGGCTTCACTGTTCTGCAAATAATGTTATTACGGATGAGTAAATGGGGAAATAACCTGTATACTTATTTTTGGTGGGCAGTGTATTTCTCCAAGACACCACGCAGGTAGTTGCAGTGTATAATCCTTTATATTATTTGTTGTATCATATTTAAAGGTAAAAAGTTGTATCACATAGGTTAATATATAGCATGTCAAATGTGTCAAGTGCTGAGTTTGTCAAAATGCACCAGTAAGAACAGCTGGGACCATGAGATGTATGTTTAATCCCTGCTTGGAGGAATAATGAGTACCTGTATCTCTTCATACACCAGTCAAAACAGCATAGTACAGTCTATTCCATGTCATACACCAGTCCAAACTGCAGAGCACAGTCTATTCCATGTCATACACCAGTCCAAACTGCAGAGCACAGTCTATTCCATGTCATACACCAGTCCAAACTGCAGAGCACAGTCTATTCCATGTCATACACCAGTCCAAACTGCAGAGCACAGTCTATACCATGTCATACACCAGTCAAAACTGCATAGTACAGTCTATTCCATGTCATACTACAGTCAAAACTGCATAGTACAGTCTATTCCACGTCATACACCAGTCAAAACTGCAGAGCACAGTCTATTCCATGTCATACACCAGTCAAAACTGCAGAGCACAGTCTATTCCATGTCATACGCCAGTCAAAACTGCAGAGCACAGTCCATTCAATGTCATACACCAGCTAAAACTGCAGAGCACAGTCTATTCCATGTCATACACCAGTCCAAACTGCAGAGCACAGTCTATTCCATGTCATACACCAGTCCAAACTGCAGAGCACAGTCTATTCCATGTCATACACCAGTCAAAACTGCATAGTACAGTCTATTCCATGTCATACTACAGTCAAAACTGCATAGTACAGTCTATTCCATGTCATACACCAGTCAAAACTGCATAGTACAGTCTATTCCACGTCATACACCAGTCAAAACTGCAGAGCACAGTCTATTCCATGTCATACACCAGTCAAAACTGCAGAGCACAGTCTATTCCATGTCATACACCAGTCAAAACTGCAGAGCACAGTCCATTCCATGTCATACACCAGCTAAAACTGCAGAGCACAGTCTATTCCATGTCATACACCAGCTAAAACTGCAGAGCACAGTCTATTCCATGTCATACACCAGTCAAAACTGCAGAGCACAGTCTATTCCATGTCATACACCAGTCAAAACTGCAGAGCACAGTCTATTCCATGACATACACCTGTCAAAACTGCAGAGAACAGTCTATTCCATGTCATACATCAGTCAAAACTGCAGAGCACAGTCTATGCCATGTTATACACCAGTCAAAACTGCAGAGCACAGTCTATGCCATGTCATACATCAGTCAAAACTGCAGAGCACAGTCTATTCCATGGCAAACACCAGTCCAAACTGCAGAGCACAGTCTATTCCATATTATACACCAGTCCAAACTGCAGAGCACAGTCTGTTCAATGTCGTACACCAGTCAAAACTGCAGAGCACAGTCTATTCCATGTCATACACCAGTCAAAACTGCAGAACAGTCTATGCCATGTCATACACCAGTCAAAACTGCAGAACACAGTCTATTCCATGTCATACAACAGTCAAAACAGCAGAGCACGGTGTATTCCATGTCATACACCAGTCAAAACTGCAGAGCACAGTCTATGCCATGTCATACACCAGTCAAAACTGCAGAGCACAGTCTATTCAATGTCATACAACAGTCAAAACAGCAGAGCACGGTGTATTCCATGTCATACACCAGTCAAAACTGCAGAGCACAGTCTATTCCATGTCATACACCAGTCAAAACTCCAGAGCAGGTTTATTCAATATACCAGTAGTAATTGCATTCAATCATATAATCCAAGCTGTGATATAAGATAGCTAAATAAGGTAGAGCTTATAATAACATTATTTTAAATTTAGACAAGGGAGGATACTCTTGTCTGACTCTTAACAAACAATCAAAATATGAATGAATGAATGATCTTTCATGGCAATATAATTATGGTACATTATTTAAAAAAGTGTGATATTTTCAACTTGGACTCCAGCCATTTCAGATTATTGATTTATGTGTGTGCTATGTTCAATCTTTAATTACCCGAGTTGTTTATATTTAGAAAACAATAATACTTTTTCTGGCACAGTTTTAGTTCCCCATCTTTACTTTCTCACACTTTCAAATAACCCGTTGTTTAGTAATATCTCATAATAGAAATATCTCATGTAAAAGTGAGATAAACTCAGATCCCTGTTGTTATATGGCTGACAAAACTGAAGAATTCTAATGTAATAGTACTTAATTCAATTCAAGGTGCATCCTTTAAGATATGACACCATTCTCTCAGCCATAGATGTGCTCCATTTTGATAATGCAACGCATCTGCAAGTTTTAGAATTTCTGAAATTCACAGTTTGAAACTCAGCAGTCCTGAACATGATGACTTAATTCACACAACAGTGCACTTAGGTATAGTGCACTGCAAATACTGTAGAGATCTATAAGGCCAAAAATAAAATATTGGTTGTTTCCCCTTCGCGACACTGGCCAATTAGGGCTGGGTAGGTAGGTAGGTAACAAAATTGTTTTTGAAAAATTAAAAATCAGTCAATAGTTTTTATTTTCATACTCGTACCTGACTATTTTCATGAAATAATTTTTTTTTTTGAAACAACAATATTTTATTTTCGGATTTATAAGTGGTATTTCAGGGCTGTCACAAGACAAGGGGGCATCGATGAGGAAAATATTTTCTAGTGTATATTTTCTGCAAAAGTTATGCTTGTTGAGTATTTTCTCAATTCTCCACAATGTGGCTCTGTGTGGCTACGCGTGCCTGTAATAATGTATCCCTGTACTTAAATAGATTTTATAGTTTTATTTAAAATGATACTTGAAACAATTTAAATCATCATACTAAGCTTACTCTAATATATCAGACAGCAAGCTCTCGAAATGTGTGACACATAAAATGGGCTGAAGTTATACTTATTTCTGCAAACTGAACAAAAATCCAACATTTTGTTGTAAAAGCATAATTTAATTTACAACACATCCCACCCTCACTTTCCCTTTATAAGAATGGCCACACCCATTTTGCACTTACCACGCATGCTATACAGCAGGATCATACAAGATGTCATTATTATTTCAAAATAAAGCTGCAGTGTAATCATAAGTCAACATTTTCTCAATATACATTAGCCATTGTTAATTGTTACTTGTCACAGTTTTTCATTTTTAGGTTTATGGGATTTTATGTATTTAGATTACTGGGAATGGAAATGTAATGAGAAGACATCTAATGTTCACACAATGGCACACAATGACAGGTCAGGGACCTTGGACCCTTATAGGCCCTTTTGATATATTTCCATTCCTGGTCATCCTGGAATTTTCTGAACTTTCTTGTAAAACTAAAAATATAAAAACCGAAACCTTATATTGTATTCTGTGACTTACCTGACACCGTCCATGTAGACAAACATTGTCCCCTGTTTTATGACATTGTGTTCCATCTTTTACAAAACGATTGAAGCTTGTATAGAACCCATAGCGTGCAGATTTACACGTGACATCACATGGGGTCACTCCTGTAACATGTACGAAATACTTCAATAGAAATAAACCATAGAAAGCAGCATACAACAAATCTAGAATTCCCAAAAAAACGCAATTTAGTCATTGACTCCTCGTCTCTGATTGCTCGTAGAGTTGCAGAGTCTGGGTAGACTCATCTTTTACATCAATTTGCAATCATACCAAGTTGCATTCAGGTTTCGATGGTCATAGTTTTTTGATATTGAGCAGACCAAATATTTTGGACATGGCCATATTCTGATAGTGTATTGAACAAGGATACGGGTGGATTTAAGATTATTTATCAAACTCCTCCGGAAAAAAGCATTATATAATTATGTAACTTGTGGCAATGTCCGGTCTTCTTCCCCTGTCATGGCCCGCCCTTGACAAAACACGGATTTTCACGGAACTCACGGAACTTGATTTTCTAGTAGTTTTCCGTGACTTTCACGGATGTTTCATGTAGAATTCTGTATGATTTGTTGATAATATCCAAGATATCCCGAATATTGTCCAGAAGTTCAGTAAATAATCCGTGAAAGTTCCGTGACCTTCACGGATTTCTGTATACTTTATGATAATATCCGAGATATCCGCCATTGTGTTCATTCCGTGAACGAAACTCTTGGTTTTGCCATAATTTACTTAACAAACACTAAATATCAGCTAAATATATGGTTTATAAGCATGTTAATGTAAATGCCTCGAAAAAATGACATAAATAAAAGCAACGTTCACGGAATGAACATAATTCCGTGAACCACGCATGTTAATTAAATGTATATGACACTCTATGTTAACGTAAATATGCTGCCGCTTACACATATCGATCGGCCAATAAACAATGTTACCGCGTTAAGCACTAGTCAAATTCTACCCTGCTTTATGTAAGACCTCATAATTTTCGTATCTGTTATCCGATTTTAAATATTTAAAGCTTGTAATGAAGCAGAGATATATGTCTGTCTTTTAATACAACATTCATCACGATACCCTAATTATTAAATCCACGGCGACGAGTAAGAATCCGTTCCGCGTAAAAGTAAGTTTAAAATACCTCTTTTTTTACCAAATAAAAATACAACCAACGGTCGAAAATCATCAAAATAATATGAATTTAATTTTCGATCGATTTTGTTCATTAAAACTTGTTTTAAAAGCTAATACTTTAAGGTTTTATAAAATGTAAAACTTATTTATAAAGCATTTGTGAGTTGTCGACCGCCAACAATTTGATTAAAATTCGTGCATTGATGTACTAATTATTGCAAATAAATTTTCAAAATGGCGGAATCACGTCGAAACGCGTGTGAAACGGGCACCTGCACACCTTCCATGCGCTAATTGAAAACATATTTTTGATTGAAACTTGTTTAAAGTGTGAGATTAAATACGTTTTGAGGTACTGGTTGTACTTTTTTCTGGTTTCTATTGGTTCTGTCTTTACAGAATGGAGTCAAAAATAGTGATTTTTGTCACGATGCGGGACTATTTTTTTTGGTAGCTGTAATGAACTTGCGGACTTATTGCCGAATGTTAATTATAAAATGGCGATTATTTACAATATAACCTGCTATTAAATGCATTTTGAGAGGTATTGGTTGCATTAAATTACGAACCATGATGCTAGCCTTTGAAAAAATCGCCACAAAAGATGAGCAATGGTCGGCGTAGTTTACATCAAACATTATTATGAATACGTCCGTTCTGTTTTATTTCGTTGGCGGTCGACAACTCGCAAATGCTTTAAAAATAAGTTTTTACATTTTATAAAACCTTACAGTATAAGCTTTTAAAACAAGCTTTAATGAACAAAATCGAATGAAAATTAGATTAATGTTTGATGATTTTCGACCGTTGATTGAATTTTTATTTGGTAAAAAACGGGATATTTTAAACTTACTTTTATGCGGAACGGATTCTTACTCGTCGCCGTGGATTTAATAACTAGAGTATCGTGATGAATGTTGTATTAATAGACAGGAATATATCTCTGCTTCATTACAAACTTTAAATATTTAAAATCGGATAATAGATACGAAAATTATGAGGTCTTACATAAAGCAGGGTAGAATTTGACTAGTGCGTTTTACGCTTAACACGGTAACATTGTTAATCGGCCTATCGATATGTGTAAGCGGCAGCATATTTACACCTTTTACATACGTTAATATAGAGTGTCATATACATTTAATTAACATGCGTGCGTGGACGTTGCTTTTATTTATATCATTTTATGGCATAATGGCGGCCACGATAGGGGAACATAGGCGGTCCAAGGGGGGGCGGACCCGGCGTACGCCCCCCCCTAAAATCGCCGGAGTCTAGGTAATGCTTCTCAGAGTTACATTTTTTTCTAGGTCGCTTCGCTCGCATATATTCTTGAGGAAGGGGGGGTATCAATACATGAATGTACGCCCCCCCCTAACGCCAAATCCTGGTTCCGCCCCTGGAGAAGATGACCGGATATTGCCTAACTTGTATGTAAGTGGCTCCAATGCCTTAAATGCAACATGACTTACCTCGTACCTGAGACCCAATTTAAGCATATTGAACTACAGCCGATACAGAGACCTGTCGATGTCACATAATGCATGAGTTTCTCGTGCTGCCCGGAAGTTGCTTCATTACAAGCTTGAACTTCCGCCAGGTTAAAGTTCATTATTCCGGGACAACTGAGTAACGGTCCGCTGGAGACATAATGGTCAAAGGGAAGCAACCAATGAAAACCAATACTATAAATTATCAATACATAGTCTAGTAATAAAACTTATATACTGGAAACTTACGATTTGTATGTGCTATCCAGCGATACAGTCGACCACGGAATGGAATATGGTTTTGTTTATCACATTCTTTTTGTCGGTTATCCGACTTTGCACATCCCTGAAACAGGTAGAAAACTCTGCAATTACGCATCGCAATGGTCAACGGGCTAGCAATTAAGGTATAGCAACTTGAAATTGGTCATAAGTGATTTGTATTGTCGTATAGTTTTGTTCCCGCAAACGATCATAATTATGGCATGATTACATCTAAGCAAAGTCCTTGTCATATATTTCAAACTAAGTTTGCGTATATTAGAACTAGCTTAAATTCAGTCCAACATTAATGAGTCTTCTACAACTGTCAAAATGGGCCTTTAAAACTGCCTATAGAATATATACCTTTGTCGTTTGTCGATGGTTGCTAACAAGGAATTTGTAAGGATAGATATAAAGTTACAATAACACTGGCCATTGAAAAGATAATTCAACAATTCGACAGGGAAGCCACAACAGAGCAAGAAACACTCGGCGTCTTATTTTCAGAATGCCAAAATATTGTCTGCATGGAGGAAGTAGTTTCGAAGTGTTTCGAAGATCTGTTTAGCCCAGGTCTCCATAGTTCGTATTTGGACGCATGTACTATTTGTATATATAGTAAGTAATTAAAGTACATCTTCATAACAGAAGCAGTTTGTACAACACATTTTACCAATTTCCGATGCAAACAATTACTTGTACATTTATATTATGATGTGTAATCAGGCAATGGACAATCATGTGTCATTCAGTTAATTGGAGAGACATATGGTTTCAACCCAAACGTTGATGAAAATAGAACGGACTCGGTGTGACTGGACATGGGCTGTACACTGTACAGTTTATTGTCTTAAACTTCATGACCGAATTCCATCATACAATCTGTATGACATATAGACATCAAGAATAACACACATAGCCTGCCTGTATTAAACTATGTCGATATTTTGATAAATATTAGGTTGAACACACAGGTAAATGTATTATTGAAGAAGATTGTATTTACCGAGATTAATATATAGTTTAAGATGTAAGATATACTAGTATAATAAAAAATGTTACTTTTTTGCTTTTTACCTGTGATCGGACAATGAATAAGGGTGCGTCTGTCAACAAGAATAGTGAACTGTTTGTAATCTGTAGATGAAAGGAAACGCTCTAGCAGAGCGGACTGAATAAAACTGTTAACACTCGGAAGCAGTCCGACAAATTTCAGAACTTTCACAGCTTAAGTCTGACAACATTTGAATTCATTGCTGTTACCTTTATAGATTTATATAGGTCGATCAGTGACGCATATATGTATGTATACGTAATACCAAAGAATTAGAAATCTTATAGGTCTCTGGTGTGCCTCCGTAACTCAATGGTTAGCGCTTGCCGTCTAATCTGGCGACCCGGGTTCAAACACGGGTGGAGGCACTCATATGTCTGCCATATTTCAGCAGGAAGCTGACTGGCAAATAATGGCTATGCTTGGTAATACTTATTGCGTTAAAGGAGAGTTTTCGCTCAATTGATGGACGTCAAAATTAAAGCATAACGCTCTAGCCTATTGAATCATGTGAATGAAACATACAACATATCATTGGGTGTCCATCTTAATCAATTCAAACAGATTATTTAAGTACCCCACCTTCCAGTATTCAGTTGAATCCACATTACGTACGGGTGACAGAAAATGAATGCGAAATTTCACGAATCGTTGACCTTGTATAGAAAGGATCATATCGACTTGTTGAGTTGGTCAATTGTACTTAAATGAGACCATGCTCGTGAAGTCATATCTAATTAAATTCGTTTTCGTTGATATATTTTAAACGACGGGTAAAACGACGGGCAATATTAAACTAAATTACTAACAACGGTATTATAGAAGCAAAGTGAATCGTATAAAACTCCTTGATAGAATTCACTAATGACTAAACACCGAGAGAAGTAAGTCTTGTGAAATCTAAACTCCTGGAGGAGAAAGTTATTCTCATTTAATTTCATGGCGAGATATTTTTAGCGCTATTCTATTAGAACTGGAATGTAATGTTTTAATGCTCACAACTATCTTACCTTGCGTTCACAGACTTTATATTGTTTCTGTATTCCTGTGCATGGTCGGTACTTTGACCCTGAATTAGTGAGCGCCCTGAAAAAAAACAATACAGAAATTACATGTACAAGTTTATTCAGAATATGCATAAAATAGATCACAATAAGTGTATTATTATGTATTATTTTTTTCGTTAAAATAACTGGTAGCTGATGAACTGTTGCAATGCGACCAAGACAGAAGTTATCCGCATTTGTCCACTTTGTGCTATATTTTGATTTTTATCTTACGAGGAATCGAAAGGCTTTCAAAATTGCTAAATGCTATAACAGCGTTTGTATTTAGCAGGGTCACCCTGTTAAAATAAACAAGCAACAATTACATACAATTTAGCAATATAAGCAGCATTGTACATAATGGTTCAAAGCGAACAATAAAATGCATACATGTTCATGTTAAGTCAAACCACGTCACAGAAAAAGATTTACATAAGTAGTATAGAGTGATGCTTATAAATGACATCACATCCAGGGATGTCCAGGTAAGCTGGGTAGAATATACCCATTCGTTCAAGAGGAGGTTAGTCAAGGTGCTGCCTTGAACTTCACGAAGGTAAATTTCTTTTACCGTTTTAAATTTTTGTTTTTGGATGTAAATGTTATTTTTATTCTCATATCAACTAATAAAATGAAGCAACAAGTCAACGTAACGTATTCAATACATGATTTGCATATCTGATCGTCAATAGACCAACCAGGCCCCGATCTCCCGAAGCATCTCAACATCTCAAATATTGTCATTTGTATTTGAGGTAATCTCCATGAGAGGTTGGTCTCAAACTTGGCATCACAATACAGAAACATCATTCTGAGTTTATTACAGTAAAAGTTCAAGACCTCAACCTTCAGATCTATCACAAATTCGGACTCTCATTTGAGCTAAATCTCAATTTGAGTTGAGATTTCTACTTGAGATGCTTCGGGAGATCGGGGCCTGGACTTCATTAGTATCATCGGGGGACAGATGAAAATGTCAGTTTGAAGTAAAATAGTTGACTCCGAAAGAATGCGAAGCAATGTGTTCTGGATTGCCATCACAGTTCGGTGCCACCAACGCTCCAAATTCACGCAATCACTACTGGTATACGAAGTCCGTTGATTGCCGTTCGATTTAATACCATGCTTCCAAGACTGGCTGATCTAACGTCATTATAATCTCTTTTAGATTGTAATATAGTATGGAGAATATGGTGTGATCCTCGACCTTCTATTAGCATAACCGTGTTTTACAGAGGTCCTACCGCTCAGCACGGTAATGACACCGTAACGACACCGTACTAAACCGGGAATAACCCTAGCTACCCCGGTGTCAAACTGATAGAATATTCTTTCAGACCGGGCGTACACCTGGGTAACGTCGGAAATGTGAGAATGCAATTGATTTTGGTTACAAAAATGTTCCGGATCATCACGGTATACAGGCTTTCCTCCACCGGGGGATGCCGGGACATGAACTGGGACAGTGTGAACGGGGCTTTAGGATCACGTCAATATCTCCGTGCTATATAATCACTGGTGGAAATTATGTTGAATGTTTTGTATTTCCCGGAAATATGGTTTAGTATAATATCTTAGACATATTGTCATTAAATTGTTCGATTGTAGGAACGTATTTGTTTATCAAACGTAGAAATCAAGATATTGCAGGAAATTGGCACATTCGTAATATCACGTTCAATGATTATTTCCGATGATTTTCAAGAAGAAACACATACTGCCGCAAGCATCTCAGATTGATCAAATTCGCATAGAATTCCTGTAGTTTCTATGTAAGCATTCAGCAAGAATTATACGAATTATTGCAGCATTACATAATATACTTTATATTAAAATGTCCGGTAATAGGAAATACAAATTTTCACCTATTATCTTTTTATGAAAACATCTTTTTTTGATGGACTAGAAATGTGTCCATTCAAAAAAAGCTTAAGTGACAAGAATGAACAATTTAATGCCTTACACTTTACGAAATAAACTGCCTTATTTCATGAGGTATAAAACACTTTGAAAATGGTGATGTTTCTGTTTTCGTTAAGAATACATCGATCATGACGCGTTTCTTTGGCATTTCATGTATCATTCCAGTCGGATTTGAAGTGTATCCGAATTATATTCGAAGCCTATAGTCGAATTGTATTCGAAATGTATTCGATGTATTCGAACGGCATTTTGACAAAGCTTATAGATTTTGGTCAATTCTCGAATTATCATTCGGAATGTGTTTCGATTTTTTAGTTTCTCTTCATCCCGGCTCAATCGGGTCCATTCTGGTTGATTCGAGACTCGTGTGTAAGGGGTATTAAATGGGTTCAAATCAATGAAGCCGTGTGCCTGTGGTTGTGACACGATAGTTTAAATATCTGAGGTCATAGGTCTTATCAGTCTGGATTATCATAAGTTCAAATGACTTATGTGAGCTTACAGTACATATCTTTGCTGATTTGGATCGCATTAAGTTGATATAAATCATGTTTACTTGACCCATCTGATCAAATAGTGATGGCATACCCAAATAATAAAAACAATCCATCTAAAATATCCATTAAAGGTACATGTACTTTTAAAGTAACGACTCACTCACCAAACAATCACACATAAATGTTCATCATTGTATACAGATAATCAGTAGTCTTAAGGTGCTATGGCGTCTACGAAAACAAGGAATTAATTACAGAGAGACCACAAAAATGAAAATTCTATTTGTTTGGTTTTGCTATTATATATGACTGGCTTAGAATGAAAAGGTCGCAAGTGCTACTTACAAGACTCGTGCATATTTTCAATACGCATCACAAGGCGCTTCTGATGAGCCTATTTTAATGAAAGTCGGAACAGGTCATGTTGACCAACGTTAAGTTGAAAAAGCTTGTTTTTCCATAAGGAAAGACTACTTTTCAGACAGTTTTTTTGTTGTCTCAAAATAGCGTCTTCGTACTTACGACCTTCTCATTCTAAGCCAGCAATATGTGCTCCTAATCTTACGACGACATACGAATGTCAAACCTAATGTCCCGTAATCCTGATAGGCGTACTGATAGGTAGAGTCACTCCTCCTCAGACGACTATACTTTAGGGGAAAACATCAGCATGGTATTGCTGATGAGGATAACCACAAATTGGCAGCTCGATGTTAAAGCTTACACAACTCATGAAACCAGTAAACGTACTTGTCGCTGGCTTAAAATTAGAAGGTCGTAAGTACACAATCGATATTTTGAGAAAACAAGAAAAACTGTCAGAAAACTACTCTTTACCTATAGAAAAACAAGCTTTTTAAACTTCAGTTTGGTCAACATGACATGTTCCGATTTGCATGTAAATAGGCTCTTAAGAAGCACCTTGTGATGCAGATTTCAAATATGTATGAGTCTCGTAAGTTCGTAAGTTGCACTTACGACCTTCTTATTCTAAGCCAGCGATGTATAACCTATATACTGTCACATTCGTGATAAAACCCTTCTTCGTACGGCCATCGATGTGACGACCACTGGAACAGGGGTTATGGCTATTAGTATACGCCATGACTACTCGAGCGATCGTAAGTAAGCTTTGGAAGTTGTGGCTAAACCCATTTTGCCATTTGCTTTATTATTGGCCATAAGGAAATTTAAAATTAAATTTTACAAACAAAATATATTTGTTTCTGTTTTAATCAATGATACAGTTACCTGTGCCCTAAAACATACATACTCTAATCGACCACTTCTTTTATAATGTAATATCCGTTGCCAATTGTGTTTTTATAAACATTTAGACGTTGTGTACCTTTTATCACAGGATCTTGTCCTGTAGCCTAGTAAGTCTGAGCAAGATGTGCAACCAATCCAAGATGTCCAATCATCCCATGCTCCTGCCGTATCTGAGTGGAGGTCTACAGTGTTCTGCAAAAGTATTAAATACATAGTTTACTGGACACACATGTATAACTGAAATATATACGTGTTTGTTCTCATTTACATGAAAACAATTCCATTGCGAAGGATGCGAACCCAGAATGCATTGCTTACGAAGATCTCTTCGTAGCGTTTTTAAAATGAGGCAAATTCCATGCCTTTTATGTGTTATGTTAGGGGAGGTAAACCAAACAAAGCGCCACTTCGCACTTTAAGTTAGGCAACGGCTTCCTGACTCTAGCTCTTTTATTCCGAAAGGCCGTTTCTTCCAAAGCAATGTAATAGACACTCGAATGATCGCGAATGTTATACAAAGTGTCGTGCGAGATATCAATACTCGAGTGAGCCGATGTGGCTTTTCAGTAGTGTTATTAACGAAAACAGAAACTGATTCCAACACTGTTTTAAATCAGTTAATGTTTTCGTCTTCAACATTTGAGAGATTCCCATCCAATGTACTTCTTAAATGGGTTAATTAATCTTCATAATTTATTTAAGATCAACGATCCCCCAAAATACCATGTTTACAAGGGTACCTTCATCATTGAGGTTTTACGGGACACATAAATTAGATATTACTCTGGAGGTGCTTTACCTTTTCTTTGTGTATAATTATTATGATAGTGTTACCTTTATGATCATGATACGGAAGTTGCTAAGGGCTATGTTGTGCAGTTATTTATATTACAATTTTCGCAATAAATAATTATACATCATGGGAGGTTGAAACGATTCATTATATCATTTTAACTGTTCATTGTTGACTAAATAAGCCATGATTACAGGTTTACGCTGGTATATACATGCAGCCGTGGGCATCGTGTGTCCGTACAGAAATGATTACCTATCATAGACCTACGGTGTCCCGTTAGGGCCATCGCTGCATAGAAGAAAGTCGAAACATGAAACAACGATAGTACGGTTGTAAAAAGTCGATACTACGATAGTGATAACACAAGAGTACGATAGTGAAAACTCAAAATAATAACGACTTTTCACTATCGTACTGTCGTTGTTTCGTGTTTTTCATTATCGTACTATCGTGTTACCACTATCGTAGTATCGCTGTTTCGTATTATCGACTTTTCACTATCGTACTGTCGTTGTTTCGTGTTTTTCATCATCGTACTATCGTGTTACCACTATCGTAGTATCCCTGTTTCGTATTATCGAATTTTCACTAGTGTACTAATTAGTTTTCACTATCTTACAACCGCGTTTTCATCATCGTACTATCGAAATTTCACTATCGTGACGTAGAAGCGACCTTTTCTAGCTATGCAGCGATGGCCCTAACGGGACACCGTACAGACCACACAACAGTTAAACAATTACACGCAGTAAACATCCAGGTATCACCTACTGACTATCTCTATCATTGATATCCCACACAGACAAGGGGGTACCTTTGAAAGCCATATGAGGTTATCGGTATATTTTAGTATCTTATAGCGCAGTCATGTAAATTATACTTATTATTCGTCAATTTAATTACCCTGGGGGTGTGGGGGTGTTAGATACGAAACATTGAGATATATCACACAATCAAACAAGACTTGCTGAGCTAGTCCTTTCAGCTAGGGCATACATCTTGTTGAAAATAGGTTATTTGGCGTGGACTTTCAGGTTTGTTTTATTGCTGAAGCAATGTCATTTAGCTGAAACTATGGCATTCAGCTTTTTTACTGTTGAAACTAGGTCATTCAGCTAGGGCATTCTGTTTTTTTTGATTGCTGAAACTAGTTCATTCCCTCAGCTTTTATAGAGGGATTCAAACCTATGCTTTATTTGTTAGAGCATTGCAAAATATGAACGCAGTAGATTAATCGGCTATCGCACAAACCGTAACAAGTTCGATATCGCCCCAGCGGAGTGATTATCTGCAAACATATCGATTTAACGAACGGTTTGACAATAATTGTTGATCTTAGAATAAACAAATGTTGCTGATTTAATAAAATAAGTTTAAACATTTGGAGAAACATATGTAGCAGTATTGGGAATGTTGACAGTTTCTGGAACTACTTCAGTGCGGATTCACATTGTTTAGCCTAAAGGCGTTCAGTTGGCATTAAAGAATGGACAATGCTAGTATTGAGAGGCTAACGCATCCCATAGATGGTTGCGAAAATAACCAGTATCAACGTGACTGTGTCACAGTACGGATGGGTGTTAAATTTAGTACAAAATAAACAAACCGTCCATTATATCTATTCAGTTGCTTGCATTATACAATATTCCAGTTACATAAATTATAAAGGATGACTCCATTCAATCGTTTGCATTCGTCCCAAGCATGATTTGCGCTGACATTTAATCATTTTATGAAAAATATTCCATTTGAATACATTAGCATACGTAAGTGTGCACATTTTCCAATCAGTCTGCATTCATAATACACCATTATTTAAATGTTAGGATGCAATTTTCATGCTGACAAAACGTTTTATTGTGACGGGCTTGTTTTTTCTATCTTTAGTAGATATGAAATTGCAACGAGGACACAAACACAGTGATTATTATCAGATCTACAAGTTTATATCGCCATCCCAGTGAAGTAAATGTTCTGTTTCGACGAAATTGCAAAACAGAAATCGTGCTACTGCATTTTCACTCGGTTTTCTGGCAGACCGACCTTTCACGGACATCGGGGAAATAAGTTTTAAAAGCAACTGCATTAATTCATGTCCTCAATCATACGAGATGCTGTATTTTTAATGATTATTCTGCACTTTACATTAGCTGTATGTTAGCCAGAAGGTTTTAACCCGCTGGTACCTGACACATCCTCTTGTGACATTGAACGTAGATGGCGTTAAAAATATACTATGTAGAGTCGGGCAGGGAAGGCAGCTCTCAACTTAACCAGCCGAGCACAGAAAACATCACATACCACAACTACAAGTCCCAGCTGTCGATCATAAAGCCAAATGAACTAGTTTCAGCAATCAAAAAGCTGAATGCCCTGGCTGAAAGACATAGTTTCAACAGTCAAACGGCTGAAATACCTAGTTTTAGCTGTCAAACCAACAGTTTATGCAAACAGATGTAAATCTCACCACACACGGTAATGGCATGTTTAAGATCATGTGTATCTGTTAAGGAATTACACGGAGTTTTGAAAAGTATATTATTTAAAACAAAGTCACGAACGCGTCTCGGTAGGAATGTTGGACACACAAATAACAACAGATGTATACCTTAGTTAGATAACGTTTTATAAGATAAGGTATAGGGTAACAGTCAATTTACATACAGTTCAACCTGCCTAGAGCAACATCTTTTAGAAAACGGAATATTTTATTGTTGTACAGAGGTTGTTGCTCTGGAGAGGTGCAATTTATAAGAAATGATTACTTCTGGAATAAAAGAAATAAACATGTACTAGTATTGAGGGCCGCTATGGAGAGGTACACCTCGATGGAAAAAGATAATAAGAATTGGATAGGGAAGGCAGCACTCAACTTAACTAATAACTTAGCTCAGAAAACATAAAAAAACAAGACACCCATACCACTATCACACGGCACAATGCCCATCACACAACTAAACGAGAAAATGAAATCAACAGCTGACAGTCCAAGTCCCAGCTATCAAAAGACTGAAAGACCTAGTTCAGCTCGCATGAAAACTTATATAACATTTTTTGTATCACAATCTTATACGAGAATGTGAGATTTGCTTCCTACCGGCAGGGTGGTTATATTCTATGATATTGTAAAGTATGTTACAGAAAGATGCAAAACAAATAAACTTATTCTTGCAGTTGAGTTGCATCATTTCTTGATGGTATCTTGTTATATATGCTAAACATCTTGGCACAATATTTATCTTGTTACATCGCCAGAATCTTGTAGGTGAAATGATGATGTTTTCATAGATTCAAACAAGCATCAGTTTAACATTAAAGGCGTCAACTTGTGTTGATAATGCACATGATACACGTAATCACACTCCTAACGCTGCATCTATGTTGTTCAAACTTTCTCCACTATTAATCAATGTTATAGCTACAATTCGGATTGTGAATGCAATTATGAAATTTGAAAGCTTCTTTGAACTTTTATGTAAATCGGTTTATTGAAAAATGAAAATAAAACCAAATAATGAGAATCACTGTTAAATTCAAAACTTAAAGTCACAATCTGACACTCTATATTAATCATTTTAATTTGTTGGGACGAGCCGTGCAAGCCACAAATGAGACGACATTTAGCGCAAAAAAGTTTTATTTTTTTATAGAAGGAATATAAGGCTAAACAAAGGGGTCAGGATCAGTGCCCTAAAGGGACCCAAAAGTAGGCCTACCAAGCTAAAAAATAAAATGGACATGGGAAAATTGGGCATGTTGCATCGGTTTAATGGTACTTCTTGGACCAGCCCTACATAACCTACAGGAATAGACCTCACAGAATGTGCTATGTAGACGTGTAGAACATTCCTACCATACATTTACTGGAGATGTACAGCTCCACTGGTTGCATGTGTTTAGAGGGATACATCTTGTGCTTAATAAATCATGTTAAGGTGCATCTAGACGGTACATTTTGGTGTATAAGTCTAGGATGTAGATTTCACAAAACATACATCAAGTGTAAAGGTGCATCTAGACGGTACATTTTGGTGAATAAGTCTAGGATGTAGATTTCACAAAACGTACACCAAGTCTAAAGGTGCGTCTAGACGGTACATTGTGGTGTATAAGTCTAGGATGTAGATTTTACAAAACGTACACCAAGTCTAAAGGTGCGTCTAGACAGTACATTTTGGTGTATAAGTCTAGGATGTATATTTCACAAAACGTACATCAAGTCTAAAGGTGCGTCTAGACAGTACATTTTGGTGTATAAGTCTAGGATGTATATTTCACAAAACGTACACCAAGTCTAAAGGTGCGTCTAGACAGTACATTTTGGTGTATAAGTCTAGGATGTATATTTCACAAAACGTACATCAAGTCTAAAGGTGCGTCTAGACAGTACATTTTGGTGTATAAGTCTAGGATGTAGATTTCACAAAACGTACATCAAGTCTAAAGGTGCGTCTAGACGGTACATTTTGGTGAAAAAGTCTAGGATGTAGATTTCACAAAACGTACATCAAGTCTAAAGGTGCATCTAGACGGTACATTTTGGTGAATAAGTCTAGGATGTATATTTCACAAAACGTACATCAAGTCTAAAGGTGCGTCTAGACAGTACAGTTTGGTGTATAAGTCTAGGATGTAGATTTCACAAAACGTACATCAAGTCTAAAGGTGCGTCTAGACAGTACATTTTGGTGTATAAGTCTAGGATGTAGATTTCACAAAACGTACATCAAGTCTAAAGGTGCGTCTAGACGGTACATTTTGGTGAATAAGTCTAGGATGTAGATTTCACAAAACGTACATCAAGTCTAAAGGTGCGTCTAGACAGTACATTTTGGTGTATACGTCTAGGATGTAGATTTCACAAAACATACATCAAGTCTAAAGGTGCATCTAGACGGTACATTTTGGTGTATAAGTCTAGGATGTAGATTTCACAAAACGTACATCAAGTCTAAAGGTGCGTATAGACGGTACATTTTTGTGTATACATTTTGACTTATACGTGTAGTACACTTCTATTACTTTTAATGCGTTTTAATTGTAAACGATTCTACCAAGGAACAATCCTTTAACATTTGTTTTCTATCGGATATTCAATTATTCGGCGAGGAAAATGTATAACGTTTTCTATTACAACCACTACGAAAAAGTGGAATTTATTCCCTAGCGACAATGTAAGCGGGTTTAGCTCACTGATAACGCACTGGGCTGTCAATGCAGTGGTCGTGGGTTCAATACCTGGCATCGGAACTTGACATGTCTGATATATTTATAATATTTCCCGCTATATCTGGCCGTGTGGTCTGCAAAGTATCTGGAAGTGCCAGGAAGCTGTGTATCGGTGCTATACACCGGGCACATTAAAGAACCAGGTTGTCTATTTGAAATAAGAGCTAGACGCACTTCTGTAGCGCCGGACATGCCTATATCTAATGTCTCTCTCTCCCTTCAGGGGCTTTCTCTCAGTCTCTCTATTTGCACTGGTAGAGGATGCACCTGCGCCCTTGTGGCTGCAACATAATCATGTACAGTGCCTTTGAACGTGCGTTCGCGTGAAAAAGGCGCTATATAAATCTGGTATATTTATTTTATTTTTTCGAAGAAGCTTAATTGTTATGAGGATTTGGTAGAGAGTCACCCAGCAATATTTGAGCGAATTTATTTTGAAATCAAACTGCTGGTTCTTAAGAAAAAGACAGAGAAAGTTGTCAATGTTAGTACATCCATATAGGGAAAATGCGCTCCACTCTATTCATCTTTTTGTAACATCTAATCAAAGTAACTTTCAATTTTTTGGATATTTTTGGAAGAGGGTTATCCAATGACCATTTGAGCCAAAATAATTTTAATTTAGAGCAGTGGATATCAAAAAAATGATGTTCAAGCCTTTTAATAGATGTACAACTCCAACGGTTACAAGTGTTTAGAGGGAAATATCGTGTGCCTTATAAGCCATGTACATCCTAGACTTGTACACCAAATTATACTGTCTAGATGTACCTTAACAAATTCTAAATAGTTGTCTTTGACTTTGAGTACCGGTAATTTGAAATACAAACAAGTTATCAACAAGTCATCAGAACTGCACTTTATTTACGCGACTGGTAATTCCTCTTTTGCATTATTTATAAACTCTTCGCGAAGCTTGTTTTCATTCCGAGTACATCAAACCATGCAGGAAATTTGATGAAATAAAACCAGATAATGTATTGTAATAGGAACATGTTTGGTGGTCGACAAAAACTCACAATATGGTAAACACGCTACCCGTTTTTATTTACGTGTTTTTAAATGTTCTGTATTATATCACAATGTGTGTTCTAGTGAATGGAATTTTAACCAAACCTGCACGATTTAATACGGGTTACAGTGTTTATGTCAAACGCTAATGCATTGTTATTTGATTTATAGACAATGTAATTGCATATTTACGACAAAAAATTCACACCATTTTATCCCCTGAATAAGACAATTAAGGTACATCATTTGGCTACGGAATAGTGTGAGGGCCATCGTTGTTACACATTAAAATCCAGAGGGCGACAATGCGATGGTGCGATGGCGACAATGCGATGGTGCGATGGCGACAATGCGATGGTGCGATGGCGACAATGCGACAACGCGACAGTACGATGGCGACAATGCGATAATACGATGACGACAATGCGACAATTAAGGCACATCATTTGGGCCATAGTAAAGTCGGTTGTTTCACCATTCATTCCGACAAGTTAAAAGTACACGACTGAAACGCGAGGTTATCGTATTTAGTCGAGGGCTTAGCTTGATATCCGAGTACTAGTTCTATACGTAATTTGTATTACAATTTAACGGGTGTCGTGGTTGATGTGCAACTCTAAGTGGAGTTTCACATTTATGAAAAAGTCGAGAACAAATATGCGTCACTTTAAGGTAATTGCTAACTCTTAAATTTTTCTGTATAAGAGGTATCAAACACCTGATTTTTATGAAGAACACACTCATGAGAGTGATTGTGCGAACCCATAACAGTTTTGCTCGGCTAGTTTTCAAGATAATTTTAGATTTTGGGGACCCCCCTAAAAACTGATATTTTTATTTCACCGAAACAGTTTGGCATTTAATTACATGAAACTTGGCCTGCATGAAATTTTGTATATATGGAATCACACGATAACGTTTGTTTTAGAATATGCATGTTATATGTATTTTTAAATGATATTTTAAAATATGTGATTTTTCATTTTTAAGTTTTACGAAAAAACTTGTTGAACAACATACTGTTTTCGTACATGCAACCAGTAGAGTAACTATAATAGAAGTTTTATCCCAAATTTCATGCCAGTTGCTCGGCTAGAATTTTTTAATTGACACTTTAGTGATTTCGAAAATGTCGAAAATCAGGAGTTTACAAAATACATCAACGTTTTGAATACGTTGTATCGAGTTTCGCGATAATTTGTTTTTCATCTTTCATTCTTTTGCATTGACTTGTCTATATTTTACGAAATAATTTCGAAAAAAACCTTCCTCTAAAGTGGTCGGGATGCTTGCTATAAACAAATATTAAAACTTGAATACAATTTTGTGTGGGCTCATTATAAAACGTTTCACATACGTTGTAGCTAGTATTCGCGATATTTGGAATAAATGGCACGTAAAATTTCCGCTAGCTTATTATAGAATAATATAGTAATAACTATACAGTAAATTCGCGATTTTAAAACATGAGAACATGCTGACACACCAATTTTAAGTTTTTCGTACTATTTCATCATGAAAGTCAGACGCTTTCAATACGTCTTATTTACACCGATTTCTAAACTTCCGCTCAACTGAAGAGTACGCAATTACCTTAAGACATCATAGGTTGTTGTTCACGTGACTACTCTTATTCGCCGTAACTATGATACAGTTGACCTTACGACATATTTTACACATGCAACCGATACTTTTAGATCTATCTATCTTCCATTAATGTCAAACCCCTTACGGGGACGTAGACATTTGTCGAGGCAGACTTAAAATCAAGAGAAAGAGGTGTGACACAAGGAATCCGGGTGCGTTACCCTACCTCATTTCTAATAGACTCCTTGGTTCTTTAACGTGCTCAGTGTATAGCACCGATACACGCGAGACTACCTCTGGTCTCTAGTTAGGTAGAAAACACTGAAAAGCGTTTCATAAACGACCAAGTGACCCGGCCGAGATTCGAACCAGGGACCTCTCGATCAGTAGTCAAGCGCGTAACCACTAAACCACTGTGCCGCCCATAGATGGTACATAAAAAGATCTAATTATTGGCAGAAAAAAACATTTAAAAAATGTCTCATATTTGCAAAATCCAATTGATTCTTCTGTCAACGTCCGACAAACAGCGTCGGACAAGCAAAGTTCGACAAGTAACGTCGGACAAACAACATCCGATAAAAAACCTCCGAATTGTTTTCGTTATTTTAATGGGGTTGCGTTAAAAGTATGGTTTTATAGTCATTGATTCATTTGTAAACTTACCTGTGATTGGACGAGATGAAGACATAAAGAATATCCAATGATTACGTAACGGATGAGCATTCTGAAATAAAAGAAGACAAAATTAGTTTAAGCACTGCAATAATTTAAGAGACTTTTAATGTCCTGTCATTTCTATACCCCGGCATCTACTGAGGCGGGGCGTATAATGATTGTCATGTCCGTCCATTCGTTCGTCCGTCCATAATATCCACCCTCACAAATCCAATTTATGTGGCTGAAAAAGTCCCATAAACCTCATCATTAAGAATTTTAGGTTTATGTGGCTTTTTTCAGTGTATGTGAGTTATTTAGTCACACAGTTAACATTATACTTCATTACGTAGCGTTTAGTCACATAAAACCGTTCTGTTAGAACGTCCGTCCGTCCGTCCGTCCGTCCGTTCCATTTTTTAAAGTCCATTAAGGCATTGCTTCCAAGCTTGACATATTTGTTTACCATAATAAATACCATATTGTCAACGCCATGTAACACTATCCAACACTTCTAAAGAATTATGGCCCCTAATTGAATTAGCTAGTTATTGTGGTCAAGGCTTCCTGTGGGACATACGCGTTAACTGAACGCAGTAATGTTTGTTCTTGAAATGTGGCATCCAAGTATTTACGTCCCCACGAAATTGTCTATTTTATCAAAATACAGCATTTTCGTCGTAACGATGGTATTAAGGGAGTCAATCCAAACCGAACGCATTGGCTAAATAATCAAGGGAGCCTACTCTTCCAAAAGCGGTCTCATTTCTGGACACATATACCTCTATTTTATATTTTCCCATGTAATTATTGATACTTATCTTGTCATTTATTAATACGCGTTAAACGTCCAAGGCTGTCAATGCGCGCGTCTTTAAATAGCATAAAATATATTAATAAATAAGCAATTCAATTTCATCATTAAATCAAACTGAATTGCAAACATATAGATTTAAAACAACGTAAGTTATAGGATGTATAATTCTGATTAATGAAATGTACGTACTTAAAAAACAACGTACATACAACATAATGCATCATTAGCAATTTGATTAATTGAGCAATTTAATTAATAACAAAAGAGATAATTATACACATAATTAAACCATCAAAATTTTCTCAGACCACAGACTGAATAAAGATAAGATCGCTGTCTTAGAACGAGAAGGTCGTAAGAACAAAATCGATATTTTGAGAAAACAGGAAAAATCTGCGTCTGAAAACTAACGTTACTGTTTACTTATCGAAAAAAAAGCTTTTTCAACTTCTGCTTGATCATCATGACCTGGTCCGATTTGCATGACAAGAAGCGCCTTGTGGGTGCAGATTTCAAATATGTATGAGCCTTATAAGGTTATAAGTAGCACTTACGACCACCTGCACATTCTAAGCCATCGATATAGGGAAAATATAAAACATTTCCTTTTTTATGAGAACGGTTTCGTTTTGTAAAACTGCATGCATGTGTACGTCTTAATAACCTATTATTTGCACAATATGAAGAATCAGTACACTAGCATTTTACTAACGATTTCCTTTGCCAAATAAACTAAAATATGATCTCAAGAGTAAACCGGTTTTACAGCGGACACTTTATAAGTTGATTCACTTCCCGCAACACATGTCATTCAATAGCTGAACAAACAAAGATAAATGTCAACAAAAACACGTGTAGAAATTAATTATGTAGTATATTTAACGTTTCGGCATTTTTTTTTGAATTTTTCAAGTTTTTTTATATTCAATAGCTGAAACATTATTTGCCCTATATACTATATACACGCAAAATACTGACTTACCGGAATTTTAATGTGTAGAAATAAGTTCAAATATAAATGTAATAATGAACAGTTTGTCCTTTTTAATTTCTAAAAGATGTCCTTTGATGTTAACATTACTGTATTTTTAGTTGTAATTTGTACATGTAATAATTGTTCATACACTCGGGCGCAAGTTTTGAATGGCTGTTAAGAACAAGTAGATCTATATAATCCAACATTTGTAAAATATATTCGTACAATAAAATTATAAAACGCAGTGCGAATAATTTATTTTTTTTATATAATACTATACATAAAAATACAACCGATTGTATCATCATATGTATTAATATGATAACGTTCGTTTGAGTGTAAATAATTTTACGATCGTAAAAACATTCCAAAGTGTCGTAAAAAATGCGATGATATGATGTAATCAGATTGATATACTAGGTAGGTGCTGCCACCAAACGGCGTACAGTTATTTAAAAAATCTAATTCAGTGGTGATAAATCACGAGAGGAATATAATTATATAACAATAATATATGGTACTTAAATTATGGCTGCAACTTGTCAGGCTGGTGGGGTTAGGTCACCGTGTACTGATAAACGGTTATAAATATCCGCGGTGAATTAATTTCCGTTGATTTCGCGGATGAACTAGATCACGAAATTAAATCCTCTTGAATAATTACCCATAAAAACGTTGCAAGAGATTTTCATTCCAATGTTTTAAGTTTAGAAGCAGGCTACGGACATTGCAACACGTCACCGACCTTGAAACACCATCGCCTTTGCAGCAGGCTACGGACATTGCAACACACCATCGCCTTTGCAGCAGGCTACGGACATTGCAACCCGTCACCGACCTTGCAACACACCATCGCCTTTGCAGCAGGCTACGGACATTGCAACACACCATCGCCTTTGCAGCAGGCTACGGACATTGCAACACGTCACCGACCTTGCAACATGCCATCACCTTTGCAGCAGGCTACGGACCTTGCAACACGACATCGGCCTTGCAGCAGGCTACGGACATTGCAACACGACATCGCCCCATTGCAGCAGGCTACGGACCTTGCTACACGACATCGGCCTTGCAGCAGGCTACGGACCTTGCAACACGACATCGCCCTTGCAGCAGGCTACGGACCTTGCAACACGACATCGCCCTTGCAGCAGGCTACGAACCTTGCAACATGCCATCGCCCCCTTGCAGCAGGCTACGAACCTTGCAACATGCCATCGCCCTTGCAGCAGGCTACGGACCTTGCAACACATCATCGACCTTGCAACACGCCATCGCCCTTGCAGCAGGCTACGAACCTTGCAACACGCCATCGCCCTTGCATAAGGCTACGGGACCTTGCAACACGCAATCGCCTTTGCAGCAGGCTACACGCCCCAAACTTTGTAGCTTACACTAGAAATTGCAGCCTACCATCGACCTCAAAATCAGTATTGTTTAGATCGCCTCAATTCATGTAAATGTGTATTATTATATTGTTACAGAAAAAAGCGGCGCTGGTCGAATATGAGACCCATTTAATTAAACATAATTTAAAAGCATTGCAGTTAGCTCACTTTAAATCTTTCGAAATTTTATTTATACATCAATTACAAATGTACAAGAATACTCATTACAGTAGACATAGTTAAGTGTCAATGTGATCCCTTTAATGCAATTATTAATGTCACCGGCATCTTTTCAGATAACAGCCGAACTCATATTAAATAAATGGTGTTTAAAGATATGTGCGGAAATGAATGATATGTTAGTATATAATGCTATAATGTACATCACGGGTCGTAGCCTCCGTAATAAAAACTTTTTGTGATAGTAAGCCCGTTTATCTAATATATTCAATTATATGACAAAGTTCGAGTATTTATGTGTCTTAATGTTCAACAGTTCAACAGACACAAGGGGACTAGTGTGTATAAGTGATGTTTATGATGACAGAGGGGGATAGTTTTTGTCAAATATGTATGTATATTACAGGAAAATATGATCTCGTATTAAATAATAAAATATTGAATGAGTTATGACTGAGTTAAACTCGCAGGTGATAAAAACATTATATCAATTCGGTAAATATTCACAGAATTTCATACAATTAGTTTATCACAAAGGTTAACACTCTTCTTAAGAGGATGTGGCTCATCGGCTACTTTAAACAGGTGTTAACAGCTCCACTAACGGGACACCAGGGCCCGAAATCACAACCAATACTAACACTCGGCACTCAACACTCAAATATTGAAAATGTAATATAATGAGCTATTATTTGTCCTAGATTGCAAATCTAGATGAGGAAAATGTATACAATTCGTATGTGAGTGTTGAAAATAACATTTGATCAATTTTTTGCCATTGTGTACTATTTATGAGGTATATGTAATTATTGAATTTGAGTGCCACACACAGCACTCAGACTGATGAGTTACAACTATAGCTCACAAATACTCTTAATTACACAATGAAGTAAGCCAAAAATAACATTTTTAAAATACCTATGTAACATTATAACAACTTCCTACTCTCAAAAAATGTCCATATCAACCTCAAAAGAGTGAATTTCAAGATTTGAGTGCAGAGTGCTGAGTGTAAGTATTGGTTGTAATCCCGGCCCCTGTAGTTAGACAAGGGGCAAGTAACTCCCTATCTGACGACTCACAGCTGAGCAACAGAAAGTCAGAAATCATATGCAACTATGTTCGTGTATATTTATGTGTACTTATATATATTTTAGAATTTATAAACTGTTGCCTCTGTACATAGCTCAATGGTTAGCGTGTTTGTCGTCTAATGTAATTAACAACCCAGGTTCAAATACGAGTGGAGGCACTCATGCATGCCATATTTCAGCAGACAGCTGACTGGCGAATAAAGGCTATGCTCGGCATTAATTAATATGCACAAATGAAATTTGACAAGTTATTTAGTAACGAATTGGTTACTTATCAAAGAAACGACGTGTGTGTGTTGAACCAGAACATACGTATGTCGGAAAGCTGGCTGCGATGTTTGCAACTCTACCGATGAACAAACGGACGGACAGAACGGTTTTAAATGACCATTTCTACGGAATGAAGATACTTTTGGTAGTTTCGTGACTAAATAAGTCACATTAAACGAAAAAAAGCCACACAAACCCAAATTCTAATACATCAGGTTCATTGAACTCGTTTAGCCACATAAATGGATTTGTGGCCGCAGACAAACGGACGGACAGATGGACAGCCAGTCAGCCATACATCTCAGCAATGGAAATCAACATGTTAGATAACCTACGTTTTATTCCTACATGTACTATGTGGGCGTTGTCATTATTTGTATAACCGGATAAGTAAGATAAACACACATACGGTGCAGAATTGTAAATTTTAGCCGTACGTAGTAAACATTACGCCACATACCTAAATATCAGATAAAAAAGCTTGTATTTAACAATCTATATTTTATATAAAAGTCACGCTAGGTCGTTTTGGTTCGCAATTCATCATTTTATCTTTTTGCTTCACAACACGGATTGACAGAGTACAACCAGACACGCTTTCTGAGTACCGCTGATACAGAACGTATGTCGGCAACATCGAATGAACCATAATTAATATGAACAAATAAATCAAGGCGATAATCCGTCCTGAAAAATATTCCACTGTTTGCGTTTTGGGTTTTTTGTTGTTAGTGATTAAATGATTTATACATAAAACTGTCAGTTTTCAAGCACTGTACTATCACAATCATCAGTCGGAAATCAGGCGGTAAGCGTACGTTCACTCTTCGGTGATGTGGTACAGTGCGTAAGGCGGAACATTCTGGTATATTAAATCAGATGTGCACAATTTATCAGTGGTGTTTTTATTACGAAACTGACCATATCTGTTTACTTCAGTAATTTGTAAAACCAATTTCGCAGCAGTTGACCAAACCGATTAATGTTTGTAAACATAACATTATTCTGGGCGCACTATAAAGGAGCGATTCGGTATGTTACGGGTAAGTCCGGTTAGCTGAATAGGTCGAGGATTATAGGGGGTAGCTTAAGGTACCGGTTCCTTAATTCAGTTAAACAAAAGTTTTGTTTACTTGCATTGTGTATAAGTATCATTTCAAGTTTGTCTGTATATGAAAATAAACGTTTATGTCCCGATTGAAGCCTTTTCAATAATAACTAGCCAAGTCCATCAGGGGCCATCTAGATCCACAAGCGCGCGCCCTACCACTAAACCACTGCTTCACACAGGACCATCTGGGGCTGTATTTAAAAGGGGTGAATAAACGGTGTGACAAGGTCGTCGGGGATGATAAATTGGTAATTAATTAATGTAATATGACTATAATGTAAGCGAGCTTGTTTGTTAATGGTATGTTATCAAGGATCTTTAAGGAAACATAGTATTGTAATGAAATTGTGATATGATAGTCTCCTATTATTCCTTTAAGAACGGCGTTGTCCTATGATAATTATATGTTTTGTAAATTGTATTACTGTATAATTATGTACTGTACAAACATGAGACTGAAATAAGGATATATATTATTATATTCGTCACATATTTCTCTGGTTGCGGATACATACTAGATCATACAAGTATCACATATAACGAACCACTGTAAAATCACATATTTTCGTGGGTGTTGAATTTCGCGGATTTTTTTAAAAACACGTGTTCGTGGGGTTGTAAACTAAGTTCGAGGATTACAAAACATGCATGGAAGGATGTACCTATGTTCTGTATTCGGGTGGTCAATTAATCGTGGGCATTAGATTTCGTGGTGAAGTTTAACAACAAAATATTTTGTGGTCTAGATAAACAACGAAATCAACGAATATTTAACCCCCTCGAAAAATGATGATTTTGCAGTACCCTGGGAATATGTCTCGTAGTACCCAGGTGTGTGCTACATCTGTGCTTCATCAATGAATCATGACGGTTTATTATTATAAACCTTTTTGGAAATCTTCTTGTGTAATGTACCTGGTATAGGTGATAAATAATATCATACGATATAAGAATATATTAGTACACAATCAGTAGCCATTTTCATAAATAACCCCAAACGAGGAACGGTTTATGGGCGTTTATACAATCACCAGTCAGGGGCAGTTTTTATGGTTTTCGTGTGTTTGATACACAAATGGGCAAGGCGTCTTTGAGGTCGCAACGAGACAAGCATTAAGGTGTGAAAAGATTTGTATAAGTTAACGCTGATTTATTGACGAACATGAGAGACATCAGTGAAATAAATAAAAATAAAATGAAATAAAATAATGATTTGTTATACTATAACCCTTTGACGAACTATCATTGTTAAACTCTGAACTATTAATTATCATGTGAGTGCTAGTTTATACTAATTTATTTATGGTCGAGTGTGAAACAAGTTTTTCCATCTTATATTAATCACTCTCGACACTTCAATCCTGATGTTATCCATCGCTATGAGGATATGAGAAAAGATCCAGTTTTCTTTTTTCATGATAAGCGTCTAGAAAGGTAATTTCTGGTACCATTTTTATTTCGTCTTTGGTATGACGAGGCGATGGATTGAACCCGAGACTTCCCGCACTCAAAGCGAACGCTCAAAATATCCGGGGTTGTAAATATAGACAATACATCAGCAGTTAAATTATGCTTATAGAAGGTCGAGGATCGCCTCAAATTATCTGTACTATTCCAACTTATCACACGCCCCCTCTGATTCAGCGCTTGTAAATCAATGCATCATTCGTATGTTAGAACAGTTCAGGACATCCTGTCTGGTGACACCTTACCTTTTATGACATTACGGTTAAAATTCCTCGACATGGCGACACAACTGATTGGAATGATAACGAACATAATAAACTTGTTGTTAAAACGGCTAATGATTCAATCATAATATCACCTAATATGTTACTGTCTTCTATACCCTACTGGAATCCGATATTTTATCTCTTCTGATTTATATTCATAAGGTAATTAGTGTGATGAAAAGTTATGACAACTTATGTTATCATGAAGCTTACCCCAATAACAAAACGTAAACTATAGTATTCAAACTATGCGTTTGATATCTACTGATCGTGGACGCTATAAATTATGTTAAAAACGTGGTTAGCACTAAAACTTCAGTGATATGACTAGTTAGACCACTATTGACACCTTTGACACATGGGTCCATGTTTTTATTTAAGAATAATTTCCACAGCATAGCATGTTCGATTCTGGGCCAATATTCACATTTTTTTTTATCTAAGCATAATTAATTTACAAAGCATAGCATTTTAAAGAATGTTCGATCGAAACACAAATACATGTAGTGTTTTCTTGAACTATTATATTCAAGACAATTTGATGAGCGTCTCGTATGCTAAAAAAGGACGTCAAGGCCAAAACTTGAGTACATTTTTCTCAGACATGTTATGGCAGAATTAATATTGAGGAATAAACAATACAATTTATACAGAAACATCTCTACCGAACAGCCCTCTGTACACCTTAAAATGTTCCCTAAGTTGATATTTAATAATTTATATATGTTCAGCGACAGAACAGAACAGAACAGAACAGAACAGAACAGAACAGAACAGAACAGAACAGAACAGAACAGAACAGAACAGAACAGAACAGAACAGAACAGAACAGAACAGAACAGAACAGAACAGAACAGAACAGAACAGAACAGAACAGAACAGAACAGAACAGAACAGAACAGAACAGAACAGAACAGAACTTTTATTTTGAGACACAGAATGTAAAACATTGTTTTACAATAACACGTGAACAAATATACATACATGAATTTATACAATACGGTATGGTACAATGGCGGGGTGGTGGGGATGGTGATCACAAACGAGTTAGAATAACAATATGGCAAAGGTGATCATTATAATAGCATACATATTCAATGTCAAAATTTATATTGTACGGTAAATGTCGAAATAGGTAGCATCAAGAAATAATTCAATGATTATCAGGCCAATATGAAAATTAACATTCCAGTTCATGCAAGAGGTGCACAATCTAACGGAGGAAGATAGCGGAACAAAACTGAACTGTCAGAGATGAACCCCATGTTAGTAAACAACGAGTTATCAGACTTTTGTACGAGAAGCGAATGATTAATATTTGCAGTTTTTAAAATCGAATTAAAGAGATATTTATTTATTTGTGCCAGCGACCCATGCACGAAATGATATTAAATCAACTTTGTGTACCTGATATGCAATACTTACATCAGCGCGGATTAGATTATGCTATTAAAACGAAACCTTTAGCTAAGTAAAAGGCTAACGTCGTGTGTAAATGCAGTATAAAGATATATAAGCAGTATTTACTATGTTTGAAACGTTCTCGGCGACCACAAAACATACATTAAATTAGGATATTTATCAACTAATAATCGTTTAATAGATGAGCACTTAGCATTACGCGTGGGTGATTAACGACATTGAAGACCTTGTATCATATATAACATTTCTGGTTAACCACAAGATTCGCTTAATTGGTACTGAATATTGAGTGGCTACAGAGACGTTTGAAGAGGGCACATACAGTACTTACTTTGCAAAATATGATAAAAACCATAATCTTAGTCTAGTCATATAATCTGTTTCAATACAAGTAAACACTTATCATTTCAGCAAGCATATTTGCTAATTAAATAACGGATCGGTCTTATAAATAGGGGAGCTAATTTGTTTTATAATAAGACATTGAGGACCTTAAATTGCAAGAAATCTGCTAGATTTCAAAATAATTCAAGTGGACCTTCACGCAGAATTTTACTGTATAACTAACTGAGCTAGCGAATGAGCAACTACTTAAGCAAATATTTTTAATATCAAAGTCAAATAAAAAAAGATTTAATCCACATTTCAAGTAGTACAAATTAATTAAATAATATTTCATTATTTTTCACAATAATTGTTACATATTATTATTGTTCAATACAAATGTAATTTACTTTCACATAATATTGTTCAATCTGTGAACGCATGTCTATTTTGAGATTACTATAGCATCCTGTTTCCTGAGATGTTATCAATTTCCGACCAAGCATGTTGCAAACATTCTTTTGTTATTTTTACACCTATTTTTTTAATTACCAAATATTGAAACCCCAATGTAATTATGTTTGACACACTAATGATGAAGTGTTGAAAGCCACTTCCCCTCTGAAGATTACTCTAGGTGTCAATGTGTTCGATTTTGCATATAAGTGCCGAGCATAGCCTTTATTTGCCAGTCAGCTTTCTGCTGAAATATGGCAGGCATATATATGTGTATATAAGTGAAAGAAACTGTATCAGGGATAACTATTAATTTCATTTAATTTGATGTTAGGGTTATAATATAGGTGAGTACCTTTCTATAAGGACTAAGGACTTGAATGGAGTACCATAAGAAACATGAAACATTACTTCAAGTATATTTTATAAATATTGTTTATATCTAATTTAATATTTTATCAATACTGTTTATATTAATATTTTGTGCTACGAAATATTCTGAAGAATTGTCGGATTACCAATTGAACTTATCATAACTTTACTTGATGAAAACCTGGATAAGTTTGTTGACGAACTGCAATAAAACGTAAGCTACTCAGAAGTGTGTTTGTGAGGAATTATATAGATATCAGAAGCAGCATCCTACGAGCGCGGTAAACATAACATATGCGCTTAGAAGAAGAAGAAATGCACAAAAGGAACAACACTATCAAACATGTACACAACCCAAAGACAAACATCATCGGCATCTGAGCGAGCATGTATTCAACATACAAAAAGATGGCAACAGAGCGAGCATATATTGAACTGAAGGCAAAATAGCAGCACATCTAGCAATTACTCATTAAGAAAACAAGATGGCAACAGAGCGAGCATGATATGACAACAGAGCGAGCTTGTACTAAAAAAAAGATGGAAACAGAACGAGAATATATTGAATTGACAAGCTAAATGGAGCAGAGCAAGCAAGTTTTCAACAGAAAAGCAAGATTGCAACATAGCATGCATGTATTAATCAAAAGTAAGATGGCAACAGAACGCGTATGTATTCAACAGATAAGCAAAATGGCAATGGGCAAGCATGTATTCAACAGACCAAGCGGGTATTCAACAGAAAAGCAGGTTGGAAGCAGCACAAGCATGTATTTAACGGAAAGCGAGATGACAGCAGAGCAAGCATGTATTCAACAGAAAGCAAGATGGCAGCAGATCAAGCATGTATTCAACAGAAATCAATTTGGCAACAGAGCGAGCATGTAGTCAACAGAAATCACGATGGCAACAGAGCATGCATGTACTCAACACAGAAGCAAGATGGCAGCAGAACGAGCATGTACTCAACAGAGAAGCAAGATGACAACAGAACGAGCATGTACTCAACACAGAAGTAAGATGACAACAGAGCGAGCATGTATTCAACTGAAAGCAAGATGGCAGCAGACCATGCAAATATTCAACAGAAAGCAAGATGGCAATGTACCAAGCATGTATTCAACAGTAAAGCAAGATGACAGCAGATCAAGCATGTATTCAACAGAAAGTAAGATGGTAACAGATCAAGCATGTATTCAACAGAAAGTAAGATGGTAACAGATCAAGCATGTATTCAACAGAAAGTAAGATGGTAACAGATCAAGCATGTATTCAACAGAAAGTAAGATGGTAACAGATCAAGCATGTATTCAACAGAAAGTAAGATGGTAACAGAGCAAGCATGTATTCAACAGTAAAGCAAGATGGTAACAGATCAAGCATGTATTGAACAGAAAGTAAGATGACAGCAGATTAAGCATGTATTCATCAGAAAAGCAAGATGGTAACAGATCAAGCATGTATTCAACAGTAAAGCGAGATGGTAACAGAGCAAGCATGTATTCAACAGTAAAGCAAGATGGTAACAGATCAAGCATGTATTCAACAGAAAGTAAGATGACAGCAGATTAAGCATGTATTCAACAGAAAAGCAAGATGGTAACAGATCAAGTATGTATTCAACAGAAAGTAAGATGACAGCAGATCAAGCATGTATTCAACAGAAAGTAAGATGACAGCAGATCAAGCATGTATTCAACAGAAAGCAAGATGGTAACAGATCAAGCATGTATTCAACAGAAAGCAAGATGGTAACAGATCAAGCATGTATTCAACAGAAAGCAAGATGGTAACAGATCAAGCATGTATTCAACAGAAAGCAAGATGGTAACAGATCAAGCATGTATTCAACAGAAAGCAAGATGGTAACAGATCAAGCATGTATTCAACAGAAAGTAAGATGGTAACAGATCAAACATGTATTCAACAGAAAGTAAGATGACAGCAGATCAAGCATGTATTCAACAGAAAAGCAAGATGGTAACAGATCAAGCATGTATTCAACAGTAAGTAAGATGGTAACAGATCAAACATGTATTCAACAGAAAGTAAGATGACAGCAGATCAAGCATGTATTCAACAGAAAAGCAAGATGGTAACAGATCAAGCATGTATTCAACAGAAAGTAAGATGGTAACAGATCAAGCATGTATTCAACAGAAAGCAAGATGGTAACAGATCAAGCATGTATTCAACAGAAAAGCAAGATGGTAACAGATCAAGCATGTATTCAACAGAAAGTAAGATGGTAACAGATCAAACATGTATTCAACAGAAAGTAAGATGGTAACAGATCAAACATGTATTCAACAGAAAAGCAAGATGGTAACAGATCAAGCATGTATTCAACAGAAAGTAAGATGGTAACAGATCAAACATGTATTCAACAGAAAGTAAGATGACAGCAGATCAAGCATGTATTCAACAGAAAGTAAGATGACAGCAGATCAAGCATGTATTCAACAGAAAGTAAGATGGTAACAGATCAAGCATGTATTCAACAGAAAGTAAGATGGTAACAGATCAAACATGTATTCAACAGAAAGTAAGATGACAGCAGATCAAGCATGTATTCAACAGAAAAGCAAGATGGTAACAGATCAAGCATGTATTCAACAGAAAAGCAAGATGGCAACAGACCAAGTATGTATTTAACGGAAAGCAGGATGGCAACAGTGCAAGCATGAATTCAATAGAAAAGCCAGATGGCAACAGAGCAATCATGAATTCAACAGAGAAGCAAGAAGGCAACACAGCAATAATGAATTCAATAGAAAAGCAAGATGGCAACAGAGCAATCATGTATTCAACAGAAAAGCAAGATGGCAACAGAGCAATCATGAATTCAACAGAAAAGCAAGATGGCAACAGAGCAATCATGAATTCAACAAAAAAGCAAGAAGGCAACAGTGCAAGCATGTATTCAATAGAAAAGCCAGATGGCAACAGAGCAATCATGAATTCAACAGAGAAGCAAGAAGGCAACACAGCAATAATGAATTCAATAGAAAAGCAAGAGGGCAACCGGAGCAATCATGAATTCAATAGAAAAGCAAGTTGGCAACAGAGTAATCATGAATTCAACAGAAAAGCACGATGGCAACAGAGAAACCATGAATTCAACAGAAAAGCAAGATGGCAACAGAGCAACCATGAATTCAATAGAAAAGGAAGATGGCAACAGAGCAATCATGAATTCAATAGAAAAGCATGAGGGCAACGGAGCAATCATGAATTCAATAGAAAAACAAGTTGGCAACAGAGTAATCATGAATTCAATAGAAAAGCAGGATGGCAACAGAGCAAACATGAATTCAATAGAAAAGCAAGAGGGCAACAGAGCAATCATGAATTCAATAGAAAAGCAAGAAGGCAACAGAGCAATTATGAATTCAACAGAAAAGCAAGAAGGCAACAGAGCAAGCATGTATTCAATAGAAAAGCCAGATGGCAACAGAGCAATCATGAATTCAACAGAGAAGCAAGAAGGCAACACAGCAATAATAAATTCAATAGAAAAGCAAGATGGCAACAGAGCAATCATGTATTCAACAGAAAAGCAAGATGGCAACAGAGCAATCATGAATTCAACAGAAAAGCAAGATGGCAACAGAGCAATCATGAATTCAACAGAAAAGCGAGAAGGCAACAGTGCAAGCATGTATTCAATAGAAAAGCCAGATGGCAACAGAGCAATCATGAATTCAACAGAGAAGCAAGAAGGCAACACAGCAATAATGAATTCAATAGAAAAGCAAGATGGCAACAGAGCAATCATGTTTTCAACAGAAATGCAAGATGGCAACAGAGCAATCATGAATTCAACAGAAAAGCAAGAAGGCAACAGAGCAATCATGAATTCAATAGAAAAGCAAGATGGCAACAGAGCAATCATGAATTAAATAGAAAAGCAAGATGGCAACAGAGCAATCCTGAATTCAACAGAAAAGCAAGAAGGCAACAGAGCAATAATGAATTGAATAGAAAAGCAAGATGGCAACAGAGCAATCATCAATTCAACAGAAAAGCAAGATGGCAACAGAGCAATCATCAATTCAACAGAAAAGCAAGATGGCAACAGAGCAATCATGAATTCAATAGAAAAGCAAGATGACAACGGAGCAATCATGAATTCAACAGAAAAGAAGAAGGCAACAGAGCAATCATCAATTCAACAGAAGAGCAAGATGGCAACAGAGCAAGCATGAATTCAATAGAAAAGCAAGATGGCAACAGAGCAACCATGAATTCAACAGAAAAGCAAGATGGCAACAGAGCAACCATGAATTCAATAGAAAAGGAAGATGGCAACAGAGCAATCATGAATTCAACAGAAAAGCAAGTTGGCAACAGAGCTATCATGAATTCAATAGAAAAGCAAGAGGGAAACAGAGCAATCATGAATTCAATAGAAAAGCAAGTTGGCAACAGAGCAATCATGAATTCAATAGAAAAGCCAGATGGCAACAGAGTAATCATGAATTCAATAGAAAAGCAAGAGGGCAACAGAGCAATCATGAATTCAATAGAAAAGCAAGATGGCAACAGAGCAATCATGAATTCAACAGAAAAGCAAGTTGGCAACAGAGCAATCATGAATTCAATAGAAAAGCAAGATGGCAGCAGAGTAATCATGAATTCAATAGAAAAGCAAGAGGGCAACAGAGCAATCATGAATTCAATAGAAAAGCAAGAGGGCAACAGAGCAATCATGAATTCAATAGAAAAGCAAGATGGCAACAGAGCAATCATGAATTCAATAGAAAAGCAAGATAGTCAAACAAAAAAGATGTATAAGCAATAGAGAAATCATGTACTGTAATCATCAGAAATACATGATGGCAAGAGTATGAATATTCCCAATGGGAAAGCACGAATATCGATTAAAATTATATTCAACACAAAAGCATACAGGGACCAGCTCAAACATTAACTTTACCGAAAAGTAGGAAGACAACCGATTAAGAAGATATTCAATAGAAAAGCATAAATGCAACATACATGTAGCCATCATGTACACAACATAAAAAAGGCAAATACAATATATACGTTCAATGGAAAAGTACGAAGGCAACCTTTTAAAACTGTATTGAACAGAACGTTCAGAAGTTCATGAAGGCAACTGCGCGAGCATGTATTCGGCATAAAAGTCAGAAGGCAACCGAGTAAGAAGGTGTTCGATATAGCATGAATGCAACTGCGCGAGCATGTATTGGACACCAAACAGGGCGTGTTTTTAATAGAAAAGCAAGACTGCAACATGTTATAGCAAATGTGTATTCTACAAAACCATGTAGAAATCTGAGCCACCATGTATTCAATAGAAAAGCAAGAAATACACAGAGTATGAATGTATTCAACAGAAAAGTGTAGAGGCAAACGAGAGAACATGCATTCAACAGAAATATAAGCATATTCTCAAATAAAAAGCAAATTAGCAACCATGTAATTCGGTTATGTTATCACCAGAAAGCATGACGGCAACTGAACAAACATGTACACAACAGAAAAGCACAAAATCAACTGTGTTAGCATGTACACAACAGAAAAGCACAAAATCAACTGTGTTAGCATGTACACAACAGAAAAGCACAAAATCAACTGTGTTAGCATGTACACAACAGAAAAGCACACAATCAACTGTGTTAGCATGTACACAACAGAAAAGCACACAATCAACTGTGTTAGCATGTACACAACAGAAAAGCACACAATCAACTGTGTTAGCATGTACACAACAGAAAAGCACACAATCAACTGTGTTAGCATGTATGCAACGGAACAGAAACAATATAACCGAGCAAGCATGTATTACATAGAAATGCATGAAGCCAACAAAGCAAGCGTTTACTCATCATAAACGCAAGGACGAAACCGAGTTATAATGAATTCAACAGTTAGCATGAAATAACCGACTAAAATGTATTGAACAAAAATGCAAGAGGGCAATAAAACAAGCATGTACAACACAAGCAAGCATGATCAACACAAGCATGCTTAAGAGGGAACATAGCAAGCATATTATCATCAGAAAAGCATAAAGGCAACAGAGTAAGAATGTATTGAACAAAAAAGCATGAAAACAACAGATCAAACATGCAATCAACTGAAATCCAAAAAGGCAACCGGACCAGCATGTACTCAACCGAGCAAGTATAAAACAGGAAAACAATTATGCCACAGGAAAGCATGCAGATGGAAAGTAAAAAAGCAACATGAAAGCAAGAAAGCAACCGAGAACAGCAGTTACTAATTAAGTAACTAATCAAAAAGAAAATACAACCATTATAGACGGTATAATAAAAGCAACTTAATTGAACAAGGTAACCAAATATATTAGGACTGATCAAACAACCGACCGTCGCACCAACCTACTAACAATGTAACGACCTTCATGAACGTGTCTTTGTTGACTCAGTCATATTACATATAACAAAATAATTATCACAAATTTCAATTATACTATTTAATCAACATTAACCCCTTTATAAAAAGCCAGTTGCGTGTTATGGCAAGATACGTTTTTTTAATGTTTTGGTAATGGTCGGCTTAACAAACATGTAGGATTATTCACACATGAATAATGGTTCTAAAGTAAACTGTGCATTGTACAATATACCCAAAGTAAACGTTTTGTTAAAATGATCAATCAGACGATAAATAATATATCGATTATTAAGAATGTAACACAATAAGCAAATAAATTAATAATTAATATTTAGATTTGCGTCGGTCAACACTTAAGTTTTGAAACACGGTGACCTACGGTACGGTCAATCCTGCTGCGTTTGCGGTCATTTTAAATCTGTCATCTGAAAGTATTACTAGTATTAAATAAATAAACTTCAATTTAAAAATATTAGCCGTTGAAACAGCTGGTGAAAATTGTTAACTATAGCTTAAAGGATAACAATCTGAATGCCTAATCTGTTTTCAGTAATAAATATTGTTAAATAATACGCAGTGCCAGTATGGTAAGGTAATCCAGATGATCGAATTGACTTGAGTTTTCAATCCGGCTTTCCGTAATTTTAGTGTTCATATAATGACGATTATTAAGGGAGGTTGCGGGACGAACTTGTACAAGTAGCTATCCGTATTGTCCTTTGTCGCTTGTATACAACCTGTGAATTTTTAAAACAAAGTACTTTTATTGGTCAATACGTTTTATTAGGGTAAAACTGTAGTAAAAATCAATAACTTATGCGTCATGGCATATACTCATATATATACAATATCTATAAGATTGATGAAATTAATTAAAAAGAGAAATTGCAATGTTTTTATACACATTGTTATAGACACAGGTGACTGGCCTGATTAAACGATTTATACATGTAACCATAGAAGTTGCAAATTTTGTTCGCGAAACAAAATCACGTAATTTCTTCATGAATCGACATGAGTGTTCATACAAATTCAACAAAATATTATGACAAAGTACACAATTTAATTTTGACTTCCCACGCCCGTAAATTATAGAAACTACACACATGATGACGAAATACACAAAAATAGTTTGCACGTAATCGCACACGTTACACGTTTAGTTTCGCAACCTCTCAATTGATAAAACACCGGATCCGTTAAATTATACGACTGCAAAGAATTCGATTAACTTCATTTTATTGCCTAATAAAATAAAAAAAGGTTTAGTGAAGTATAAGAATGTATACTTCCCATTGAATGGTATTCACACACATGACATGAAAACGGATGGTTCAATTTCGAGTCAGACTTTAGATCTAAATATCAGACGTTCAATTTTGAGGTCTGGATCGCCTGCAAATTCCATTTCAATAAAAATGCTGATAAGCCAGAGCGATATAATGCGAGACATTAAGAATAGTTTAAATAGTTGATATACAGAAAATAAATCGATTTTCGAATCCACCTGCGCCTGTAAAAAAGCTCTTGCATTTCTGATCTAGCAATTGCTTTTAGAAGATAATTTTAAATACACCGTACGGTACGGAGTATAGATGAATAAAAACTGAAATTAATGTTAAATCCTTGTGGTACCTGAATAAGACCAAATAAAATCACATTGTGGGTCTGGTAACACGTCCTACCCTATTTTCGACCCTCCCCTCTACCCAGAATATTTTGACATGTTGCTGGTAGTCACTGCTGCGGATCGTTGATCATTCTTCCAGTGATGAATCATTAAAATAATTTCCAAAGATATTAATTTACATTTTACTACTTACTCATTTTATAGCATGTTACCAGAACATTATATCAATTTGTTTTGGCCTAGCGTAATCTTGGACTGGGCTGTAAACCTTTTCCAGCTTAATTCAACTTAAAATCTTGATATTATATTCTTATGACAGTTGGCAGTAAAATATTATTCTAACATACTGTTATTTAGGCATATAGTAAACAGGTTTTTGTCAGAAACTTCTAATATAAAACAGTAATTACTGAACAGGTTTGAAGACAGACAAAAATCCCGGACGCTAGCAGTACGGATGATGGGATTTATCACGAACATTTTCCCTCCAATTGCAAATGGCGCTCATTTATTTATTCAATCTGATCTGACTTTGTAGCATTGTAATGATAAAAGTAAATTATGTCAGTGCAGACATACACTATATATTTATGGTTAAAATAAAACAAATTTCTGATATCGTTAAACTACAACCTCTTAACGATGGCTAATAATTGCAGCTTCCAAAGAGTGTTAGTCAACCTTCCTCTGTGTATGTACTGTCCACTTTATAGTATAATTGGAAAAAAATACAAAAATATTTGGCCACTGTGCCTTTTGTTAAACTTTATTAATTTTGTATGTGCCATTCTGCAATTGCGTTGTCCAGCACAAGTCTGCTTCGTATCCTTCAAAATTGCATATACTCAGTGTCTGTTGTGGATTGTCCTTGTGGTGTATGTTTTGTCCGGTTGTTAATTTCTTACCAACTGGCTCTTGTTCCGTTTTAGTTTGACTGACTTAAGCAGCAGACTTTCGGGATTGGATGCCCGGCTTTGTATTACATGTTCCTGTGCTAGTTTTTTATGGCATTGTGCTTTGTGTGTTTTTAATGTTTTCTGTGCTCGGCTGGTTAAGTTGAGTGCTGCCTTCCCTGTCTGACTTAATATACTGTTTTTGCAGCTCTGGAGATGTTGTACTAAATGTGGTTTTATTATGGAGGTTATCCTATTATTGATGTTGTCTGATGTTTGAGATGGTCTTATAACTGGTCTGGTCGGTAAATGAGATGTCATTGTATTCGTTAGCCGAATGTAGAAAACTCAGAACGTTTATGTGAACAGGTAGACTATATATATAGCTGTATTAGTAGTTGGACATCTGTTCGAACGCATTGACCCAGACGGTGATAATTGTATGCCAGCCACAGATATGACACCAGGCCTAGAATAAAATATTGTTTGCTTCTCTTCCAACTACCCATGAGATATAAGGTTGGGGAGGTAGGGAAACGGTTTTTTACAAAAGTAATTATATTGAATGACTTTCGCTAATCAAATTTAGTCCGAATTTATCTAATTTCTCTTTTTCCCGACAGGGCTGATTTTGTGGGATAGGAAGCAGTTGGGGAAACAAACCATATCTTATTCATACGACCCAACTTCTCTCGTGAAATGTTCCATCTGTTATTACAGACTATTAACTCAATATGACAAAATAAATAGCCAGAAAGTGTGACATGAATGTTTTTTTGATTGGTTAATGACATTTGTAGGAAATTAATCACACCTCGTATAGTGCGACATTACATTGGTCATCTTTATTATAAAAGTCACACAAAATTCAGTAATAGTCATTAATAGTTTTCTAAATACATGCATACCGATGGGTCGCTTTGACATGTAAAGAACGTATTAACCTTAGGCGCATAGTTAGGTCACCATATCACCATGTAACCTGTATCATATTTTGGATAATATTAAGATTTTGAGCTTCGACACATTATTACAGTAATATTATAATACCACATCGTCCATGGTAGCTACATACTTTTCTAAACCAGTCTAATAAATTAAAAATAATAAATATCTAAAATATGATTTTAAGTCCCACTGGTCAACACTTAGTCTGTCTATACATACCCTATGTTTCATTGAAGGAGACAACTCTTCAGTGTACTCTTTTATTCTGAAATTAATTCCCTTTGCACCCTCAAACATAGATAATCAAGCCCAAAATAAAATGTAGCTAAAATTGAAAATGGAATTATGATTATTGATTAAAAAAATATATTATCTAGTCGGGTAGCCAGACTAGTCAACACTCAACAGTAGTTCAGTCATAAGGAGACTACCCAGTCACATTACCCTGGCACCAGACGAACCTGTATATACACGGATTCTGAATGCCAGCATTCGGCTGTATTGTTTACCATGTTTTCTGCAAATAATGAAACCGTAACCCATTTAATTTTCACTTAGAGGAATCTTAAAACAATTCGACATAAATCTACAGACAATGCAATTAAAACCCAACCTTCAAAGAGAGCACGGCTCAAGATAATTAGACGAATATATAGAACAACATATAAAATCGCCCGGATGCACTTATCTAATGGTGAACAAGTTTAATTACGTACTCAGTAAACACACTGAACCTGGCCTTTATCAACTTCTAACGTTTGCACGAGATTTTAATGATTACTCTGAAATGTTTTTTTTTCGGTTATTTGTTTTTTTCCTGTAAAACTATTTTTGTGCTATTTTAGCTTGTTAACAGACGATAACTGGTAATGTTAGACGTCATTGCGTCCGTCTGTCTTTCCGTCCGTACGACCGCCCGTCCGTCCGACGTAGACTTGTGCAACTCCTTCTACATTTCTGAAGGAATTTTGACAAAACTTTCACAGAAGTACTGCTGTCATGATTCTGCTTTTCGACCATTTTGACAGAATTTATAGGGTTGTTTGTTTTTAACGTCCCAGAAGGGTGCCATATTAAACAGTCCGTTAGTCAGTCCGTTTGTCCGGGTATTCATATTAAGGTTTTTAATGCAGTTAAATACGAGTAGTATGTTTATAATACAAATGCATAATGTTATTCCATTGAAACTTGACACACATATTGATCATCATTTGTCAATCCTACTGGACAAGTAGCATACGTCTAGGATGATTATGTAAGGAGTTGTGACTCAAACTTAGACATTTTGTTTAAAGATTTTAAAATTAATTAAATGTGCCGTTTTTTATGTTACGACACAACACCATGTATTATTGCGCTCGCTAAATGTTGTCAGCTCCAGCTTCGCAGCGCTATTGGATAAGTTACATCAATGTTTTTTCTTGTACATGTACTTTATAGTGACGGATACGTATTATGCGGAAATAAAGCATTGCATATCTTCTACTCAACCAATCATACATAACAATGTAACTAATTGCGCATGCCTGGCTTGTTGTTGTCTGTGTTTATCTGTGTAACAATCCAACAACGTCCTATCTGCACGTGAAGTATCGCATAATTAATTAATTCAGATATAACTCTTGTCCATTAATTGAAGAACTCCCTCCATGTTATCAGTATGATATATTGTCTTATCGATTCTATAGAAGAAGTTGAACATTATATATGATTACACTACTATAGATACTTGCGTCCGCCTCGATAGCCTAGTGGTAGAGCGACCGCTTCGAATGCGATTTATCTCGGGTGCGATCCCAGGCCACGACATACAAGAGTCGTAACAATGATGCTAGTCTCTCTTCCTTGCTTGTCATAAAATACTCAGTATAGTTAGATATAGAAACGGCTAGTTCGCACAGTTGGCTTTAAAAAAATTGATTTACTACTTGATATGTTTTAATCCTAGCACCAAATACTTTCGGAACGTTGGTATGCATACCGGACTAATTATGCACACAACCAAAACACCAAAAGCTCACTCCTCAACAACTGCGTCATAACACCAGCCCAAACAGTATCAGAACTACAGCTACCAAATATACAGCATCAACAACAATACCAGCAATAAAAACAACAATAACAACCAACATCAAATGGAGGAGCAGCACCAGAGTTAGCATCATTAGCAATCTTGAACGCTCGGCCATTTCCGTTTGTCTCCGGTAAATGTCTGCTTGCAATGCATTATTAAAGGCCGAGGTGATCAGAATGCATCATAAGCAGCAACAGCAATATTTAAAACATTACTCACGACTATACGACCAACGTCATACGGCAAACACTATTACAAGCATCAATGCATGATCAAAAAAGCAACAGTTATAAAATAACACCATCATATCTCTAGACGTAAGTACAATTAAGCAACAGAAGAAAAGCACAAGCAACAACATAATCAACAGCAAGAAACAGCAAACAGGGAGCAAGCAGCAACAAGAAGCGGCAAGAGGAAGCAAGAAGCAGCAAGCAGCAACAAGAAGCAACAGGCATCAACAGGAAGCAGCAAGAAGCATTAATCAGCATCAACAGGAAGCAGCAACAAGCAGCAAGAATCATTAATCAGCATCAACAGGAAGCAGCAACAAGCAGCCAGCAGCAACAGAAAGCAGAAAGAAGCAACACACAGCAGCAACAGACAGCAACAGGAAGCAGCAACAAGCAGTAAACAGTAGCAATAGCAATAACCAATTTCATTGAACTAAGACGATGGAGTTTGTGTATGGAACAATGCGGTATACATGAACAGCTTTGAAAGGTTAATTGTTTATTTATCGCAGGCAATTTGCTATCATGTCTTACATGCTGTACACAAATAGTTTATTACTCTTTATTTTCTTCGTTAAATTATTTCAGAAAGCAGACGTTGTTTTTCACGTATCATGACCTTTACTACTCAGTTTAATTCGACAAAAACGTTAAAATTAATGTTTTATTGAAAACTCAAACGAATTATCTGAACATAGTAAGTCATTAAAATAAAAAAAATGAAAATTCTACAAATGCAATTATTTTAAGGTCATTACCACCAACTTATTAACATAAGCAACTAAAAAAGCTCACCGGCTTGCAAAAAGTGATAATGACGAATGTATGAATCGTACGCTTTTACGTATGCACCGGTTAACCTCGGCTTCGTTATTGTATTGCATCATTGTACAGTGCGGACTGTGCTACAGTGCATTTCCCTATTAGAACAAACTTACGATATTTTGATCAACAAAATAAAATTCATGTCCAATGTGTATTATGGCGTGGTAGTTTTTAAGAACAATCGTCTGGTTATAATATGTTATGTTTAAATGCAAAAAAATAATTGTTTGAAGTCAGACTTTCTTACTGCATGTATGCTTGCTTTTTGTATTGTACTCAGTATGCGCTTGTGTAATACAAATACCGCAAATTAAGTTTATTGTTGTGTTTATTTGTTCGGTTGTGATTAACTGGGACATTTGTAAACGTGTGGGTGTCTGGTTTCCCTTGTCAATCTGGTCAATGATTTCTGGTTTCGAGGAGAAAAGACAATTGTGTGATACAAGGAATCCGGGTGTGCCACAATTGCATTATTGGTTTTCTAACCGACCGGTGTATATAGCGCCGATACAGGCGAGACTGTCTCTGGGCTACCAACCAAGGCAGTTCATCCCTAGTGGGTGGGAAACCCGAAAAGCATTCCATAAATGACCAAGTGTCCCGGTCGAGATTCGAACCAGGGATCTCTCGATCCATAGTCAAGAGCGTTACCAACTCAACCACAGCGTTACCGTAAATGCTCTTAAAAAATTTTAAAAATTCGATTATTCGTCCAATTCTTACGTATTTCCAGTAAGCCTTCGAGTGTTTCTGGTAATTTCCGTAGACCGCAAACATCACCATCGCTTGTTTTTGAAGTATAGATAAAGACAAATTCCAGTAAACTTTTGATGTCAGTATTATGTAAGCTAATTTCAGGATTGTAAAAATAAAATGAACTGCAGACACATCTCAGACGTTTTGAAATAAGGCCTTAAAACATAATGGTTGTTTATTTCCGTACCGCGGCATATGTCATTTAGTAGTTCAGTAGGTATGTTGGTCAATTTTCATATAATTATATGTTTACAGACATAATGACAAGTTTTTTTTCTGATTCTTCAATACAATATTTAGGTTGGGGCTTTTTTGGTGGGTAGGAAGCTGCCAGGGGAAACAAACAAACAAACACTATTTTATTTAGGCCCGAGTTCTCCCTAACAAATTTCGTATACAACGATCCATGGTCTATCTAATACAACTATGATAATGGCAGTAGGTAGACAGACCAGACAGCATAGATTTGTATGAATTATTTTGAAAATGTTTCTCTCGTTTTGATTTACTTTGAAACGTTTATCATTCTATTTTTCATCGACATAATTATATGTGTTTGTCTTCCGAAGGTGAATATCTTTATTAAAGATGACAATTCCTAGATATCAATATTTTAGATACATACATCAGCCATACGATTGTTCAGTTCTTGAATTCAACCACTTATGTTTGATAAAAACATACTATAGCAACTTGATGTATGTAACAAATGCTGCGTCCCAAAAAAGTGTTTCCTTGCAATTTTCTTGCATTCGACTGAGACAGCCGTAGTGTGTGGCCATTTGGTTTAATCCATGTCTATATTATTGGCCAATGACCTCCAGCTTCGAGTGATTTCCTGGCTAAGAGTGCCATAGCCAAGTTCGTGACCAAGACTATCCGCCAACAAGAATAACTTTTACAAATTGTGTTTACAAAGACCACCTTTCAAGCCATTTTCAATGATACTAGTATATAATCTTTTAATCTGTAATTAAGAGATATTATTTTTTGCTGTTACCATGAATGGTTTTCAAATACAGGTTAGCCTGTATACTCTATAAAGCGACTGGGGTTAACATTATTGCTTGTTTAAGACAGGTGGTTGGTTTATTTAGGTCACTATTAACATAGGCTCACTATAACGCATTTTATTCGCTATAAATTATTTTGTGACTAGACAATTTAATTGGTTTGACAATCCGAACGAGTGAGAAACATCTCTTTTAGTTGTCATCTGTCATGCAATTTAGACACATGCTTAATTCCAACAGCGAAAATTGTCACATCACATATAACATTAGTACCGCGATAAATGAATTAGTTTGTGTTGTTTTGCATCGGAAGATTTTACGCTGTGTTTTAATAATGTTCAAGGTCAAATACTACCGCCTCCTTTATAGCCTAGTAATTGAGCGTTCGCTTCGAGTGCCGGAGGTCTCGGGTTTGATCCCTGGCCGCGTCATACCGAAGACGAAATAGAAATGGTACCAGAAATTCTCTTGCTAGACGCTCAGCATAAAAGGGAAACTGGCTTCTCATCTCTCATACCCTCGTAGCGATGGATAACATCAGGGATTATGTGTCGAGAGTGATTAATATAAGTTGGAAAAACTTGTTTCACAATCTACACATACAAGTGGTTGGGTTTAGTTGTTATTTATTTATACTGCACTACGTATAATAGTGTCTACATTCATGACTAATTTAAAGGAAATAAAACGTAATTGATACAAATACTGAATACTGACACCTTCATGGTGGCATAAACCATTACAAAGTCATTTCATTCGCCATAATCGTTACTGTTGCTGAATTGTTCGTAATTTATCATGAAAACATGACTTCGCACATATAGTGACTTTCTTAAAGGCGCACGCCCTGGAACTGAAGTGTCTCGAATGGCAATCCAATTGGTATCATTTTAATACTTAAGTCAAATAATGAAAACCCCGTAAAAAACTTACGAAATATCCCGCTAGTTTTAAAAAAAATATTTCAAGAATAACAAAATATCGTTGGCGTCAATAAAGGGCTGACAGCCTTTTATTCATAACCATATACAAAATATCGAAGCGCGCGTTATAGAGTAAATTTTTAAGTCAAATTCTTCTTTGTCTTTTCGGTACTAGTTGGTTTTACAAGTGATAAACGCAATTTTGTCGTATGCAAACCAATACACTCCAGTTTCTGGGCATGCCCCTTTAATCTCCTTAGTTGAGTTAATATTAAGGACAATATTTAAGGGCCATAAATCTACAGTCCCTATGTGAATTTGTTCTAACCCCGCACCTGTTTAAGCTTGACACGTGACCAACTCTACTTACTTTAAGTTATTATACCTGGTAATGTACATTATGTTTTATATATACAAATACACAATTACAAACGACTAATATGTAAAACAACCCACTTGTTAACAGTGAACTAACATTGCGACATTTATAGTTCGGATGTACTGCCATTCTTACGCGTGTTTCATTTAGAAAACGGAAGAATATTTCACACACAAACACTGATGGTAAAAACCCGTTACCTATAAATGTTTGTCCGCATTGATGAACGGACGTCATGGAACATTGTATGCTTGTCAGATGTTCAATTTTACTTGAAATCAAACGTTTGACCATATAATATAGGTCTAGACAATATTGGTTAATTTGACCATTTATAGAAAGCATTTAAAACAACAAGAACCCAAACAGGACGTCCGTAAGCTCGTTGATGCGGGCGGTGTTTCAGACGGACGGGCGGACGGACAGTCTTATTGAACTGATTTTGTGTGGGTTTCTTTTGTTCATTCTTTTATTACATCGCAATCCCACATGCACGTTTGCACCACACACTATCAGGGAATTAATGGAATCTAATACTAGCCGGACGGACGAACGGACAAAACGTTTGCTTCCGAAAGACGTTTAACCAACTTTTTAATCATCTCTAGAAAATAAAGTATAAAATGTAATAAAATAAATGGAAATGGTTTTGGAGTGAAATTATGTTGTGATAATTTTGTTCGTATGATCCTTTAACACGTGTCAAGCCGTCTATAAATTCCCCAAAAAGCCCTTAAAATATCAAGGACCATTTTACTGCCATATTTTCATCGTGACACGTCATTAAAATATTTCAATCCCAATATTTCACAATACAACATATAATTATCTTCATGTACTAGAAATAAAAACATGATTTATAATTATATTGATAAGTTTTGCGTAAGTTATTATACAAATAATATTGAACACATTCCGAAGCAAGTGTACATACGTTTTGTTTTCAAGTCGTTTAAATCACACGGACAGTAACCACGTTAAAATGATAACGTAAGACCACATAGCTAGAATCAGGGTCAATTGTATTCAATTGTTATAATCTTTTCAAAATTTTAATGACGTATTGGTAAACAGTGCAGGTGTTAAAAATCAGTCATAGTTTCCACCTAATTTAAGTATCTTTCATATTTTTAAAATACTTTAAATTATAATATAGTCTTAAACTATTTCCGTTATTATATAACTCTTTGTTCATGTAAATATGCTATGCACCCTAATCTTCATTGTGCTTTTTCCAGTTAATATGGAACACTCCGCGGACCATCGTAACACAGTTAGCCAGTGGTACGACATGGATACGATATAATTACAAACTATAAAGTTCGATGATGACAGGAACACTCGACTGGCAAGCTAGTAGTAGCACAATGTCCACTAGTTGTCGTACGCAAGAATACAACATCTAGTTTCTCTAAGATGTACGAATGAACATACATACACGCACACTCTTTGGTCTGAGCAGTACTGTATGTGACACGACGTACAATAAATCAACATACTCATACTGGTTATACTTAACGCATGGTGGGACAGCTCGAGCTGCAGGAAAAGTAGTATGCCTTTAGACTCAATGGTATGACACATCGCACGGTACATGTTAGATAGACTTGATGTACAATGGTATGACACAACACACGGTACATGTTAGATAGACTTGATGTACAATGGTATGACACAACGCACGGTACATGTTAGATAGACTTGATGTACAATGGTATGACACAACGCACGGTACATGTTAGATAGACTTGATGTACAATGGTATGACACAACACACGGTACATGTTAGATAGACTTGATGCACAATGGTATGACACAACGCACGGTAAATGTTAGATAGTCTAGATGTACAATGGTATGACACAACGTACGGTACATGTTAGATAGACTTGATGTACAATGGTATGACACAACGCACGGTACATGTTAGATAGACTTGATGTACAATGGTATGACACAACGCACGGTACATGTAAGATAGACTTGATGTACAATGGTATGACACAACGCACGGTACATGTAAGATAGTCTAGATGTACAATGGTATGACACAACGTACGGTACATGTTAGATAGACTTGATGTACAATGGTATGACACAACGCACGGTACATGTAAGATAGACTTGATGTACAATGGTATGACACAACGCACGGTACATGTAAGATAGACTTGATGTACAATGGTATGACACAACGTACGGTACATGTTAGATAGACTTGATGTACAATGGTATGACACAACGCACGGTACATGTAAGATAGACTTGATGTACAATGGTATGACACAACGCACGGTACATGTAAGATAGACTAGATGTACAATGGTATGACACAACGCACGGTACATGTTAGATAGACTTGATGTACAATAGTATGACACAACGCAAGGTACATGTTAGATAGACTTGATGTACAATGGTATGACACAACGCAAGGTACATGTTAGATAGACTAGATGTACAATGGTATGACACAACGCACGGTACATGTAAGTTAGACTTGAGGTACAATGGTATGACACAACGCACGGTAAATGTTAGATAGGCTTGTTGTACAATGGTATGACACAACACACGGTACATGTAAGATAGACTTGATGACAATGGTATGACTCAACACACGGTACATGTTAGATAGACTTGATGTACAATGGTATGACACAACACACGGTACATGTTAGATAGACTTGATGTACAATGGTATGACTCAACACACGGTACATGTTAGATAGACTTGATGTACAATGGTATGACTCAACACACGGTACATGTTAGATAGACTTGATGTACAATGGTATGACACAACACACGGTACATGTAAGATAGACTTGATGTACAATGGTATGGCTCAACACACGGTACATGTTAGATAGACTTGATGTACAATGGTATGACACAACACACGGTACATGTTAGATAGACTTGATGTACAATGGTATGACACAACACACGGTACATGTAAGATAGACTTGATGTACAATGGTATGACACAACGCACGGTACATGTTAGATAGACTTGATGCACAATGGTATGACACAACGCACGGTACATGTAAGATAGACTGGATATACAATGGTATGACACAACGCACGGTAAATGTAAGATAGACTTGATGTACAATGGTATGACACAACACACGGTACATGTTAGATAGACTGGATGTACAATGGTATGACACAACGCACGGTACATGTAAGATAGACTAGATGCACAATGGTATGACTCAACACACGGTAAATGTTAGATAGACTAGATGCACAATGGTATGACTCAACGCACGATACATGTTAGATAGACTAGATGTACAATGGTATGACACAACTTATAATAGAATTTAATTTGGAACGAAATTAAAAGATATCCGTAAGTGCTTTGATAAAACAGTACCCCGGAGTTCGATCTATCGAGAGTTATCGATATTGACTGTGTAATAAACTTCTATATTAAATGTATGTGGAGGAAATATGTGATATTTATCTCATACTGACGTGAATACCACACATTATATCATACCATCACTGCTAACAACTGATAAATCCGGCTACTGGGTTAGTGGTGCACGTTTAAGCTCGATAAAGTACGTCGTGTTTATTTACGATTTACTGCCAGAAATGAAAACGACCGAAGAGTGTCTGGACAAAATAAATCCGTTAAGTTGGCTATAATTATCATATAAAATCTTCCAATATCCTGTCGTCTCAATTGCGTTTTTATTATCATGTTCGGCGATAACGTAAGATCGTTGCAATCTTAAAACGAAAGTTCAGTGTTTGAACCATTGAAACGTTCATGATCGGTAAACAAGTATACATGTAAGTTCAAAGAAGGAAAATCTATAAATTTTCTTTCTTGTTACCACTAGGAGAAAGAAGACGTAATATTGGCACGTGTATATAAGTGTAGTTGTAAGAAGATATATCTACGGGTCATAAACTTAGCGAATTCGTATAGTTTGGTTTATGCTAATTTATTTAAGGTCGATTGTGAAACAAGTTTTTCCAACTCCACTCTCGACACCTCATTCCTGATGGTATTTATCGTCAATATGGTATGAGAAAAGAGAAGCCACTTTCCCTTTTTGCTGAGTGTCTAGCAATAATGTTTCAGTTAAAAAGTACCATTTTTATACCGTCTTTGGTAGGATCTGGCCTGGGATCGAACCCGGGACTTCACGCACTCGAAACGGCCGCTCTACCCCTAGGCTATCGATGAGACAGACATTTGGCGTGCGGATATGTTAACGATTGTTGAAATTCTTAACAGGGCTCTAGATCTATGTTGGCAAAAAATTTATAAAGTATTTCCACTTCGCCAACTTTACTCCACTGCGATAACTCTACTCCACTTCGCTAGCTTTACCCCAATACGCTAACTTTACTACATTTCGCTAACTTTACCCCACTACGCTATTTATACTACATTTCGCTAACTTTACTCCACTACGCTAACTTTACTACATTTCGCTAACTTTACTCCACTACGCTAACTTTACTGCTTGTACTTTATTCTCCTCCATCCTTTTTCTCCTGGTATATATAGAACACTCTGGTTATCGTAATAACTAGAATCTTTCAGTGATTTTATGTCCGTACTATCTACAAAACAAACGTGGGAGTTTTACGACGATTTCAACAATTTTGCAACTCTCAGTTTTCCAGAAAATAAGTATCGACTGTCTACCATCTCCTCCTGAGAAAGAACCGCACGATCAAACAATTACATGGTTACCGTGTTATGTCCGATTGGTCAGCAGTATTACAGTCATAAGGAGACTATCCAGTCACATTATCCTGGCACCGGGTAAACCCGCAGTTACCTGGAACTAACTATGTATGTACTAAGCGCTTTAACAAACGAGATTTACCAGAACCATTTTTTCACGACTTTGATATGTCGTGGTCTGGGATCGAACCCGAAACCTCTCAAGCTCGAGAGAACGAGCATAAGCTGCCAACCCTGGGTCTCTGACCGAGCAGATGTGGGTGATTTTACTCTCTAATAATGTTTCCTATATGGTAGATTTCTATAACTGAATACCGAATTTAAACTAAGAAACGAAAGGTCAATAACCGTAATTAAATAGTTTAATACCATACACAGTACGAACTAAAACTTCTGTATTTAAACTCAGTAGTTGTGTATGTGAATAACATTAAACAGTTTACAGTTCAAAGGACGAACTCAAAACTCACTTGTGAATGGTGAATAGTTGACTTCTATTTAATGACTCCCATTCACTGAACAAACCTGTAACTTAAGTGTACAGTTAATATGGGCTGGTGTTCGCAAGGCATCTAAAGGGAAAACTTAAATTAAGTTAAAAAATGAGATGCACATATTTCCCAAGAAACGAAGAATAACCCATGTTTTCTTAGTGATTTTTGTAGCTCTTTGCATTATGCTTCTAAACAATGTAAAAAAGTGATAAACTTGATATTCCTGTTTAGCTAATATGATGCACTTAAGGAAATTTTAAGATTTAAGAAATTTTAAAGTTTTCTATTAAGATGCTCTATGAATACCACCCCGTACTATATGTACTACCGTACAACCTCTCCAGAGTGGCCGAAGTGAAAGCACCAACCTCTGTATAATAACACATTCAAAATTTCACTAAGCTGCTTTACTATAAATTGACCATATCCAGTCGTTCAGCAACCCTTTGACATTTTAACTTCCCCTGACCATTGGTCTACCTAAGACAACCTGCGTTCGAGTCTCCATGGGGAGACCATTTCTCTCATGATGGGTGTGCAGCCAACATCGATGTACGGCGCCCAGGAATATCGAACATATACATACACCGCCCTCAAGGGTAACAATTCTCATCTTGGTCGAGTGTGATATTCTTGCTGAGAGAAATTAAGCACCGGCGCACATAATAAAATAATCTTATATAACAACGTAATATTTGATAGACTGGGAGTTGTTCATTCGACTAATAGTTAAGCTTGATATTCACACAGGAAATTGAAATAAATTGAAAACGTGTTTATCCAAAATGGCGTATGGGGTCTTTTATATACTCTTCAAATGTCACGTTTACTATTTACTTTAAAAATCGCTCAGATCAATACGTTTTACTAAGTAAATACTTTAATCATAATATCCGTCAATTGAACGAAACGTTACTTGACACACATGATCTCAAATAAACTCCGGGCCACGTTTACTAAGTTTATATTAAAATTTGTCCCAATAAGGCTACATGATGTGTATTCTTAATGTAGTATAATACCGAGCGTAGTCTTTATTTGCCAGTCAGCTTTCTGCTGAAAAAATGGCAGACATATGAGTGCCTGCACCCGTCTTTGAACCCGGGTAGCAAGATTAGACGGCAAGCGCTAACCAATGAGCTACGGAGGCACATGTGGTTTATAATATGGCTAAGACACTAAATGTTACATTGTTCTAGAAAGAAAAGTTTTACATGTACATTTTGTATTTCGTTAAGACCAAAATTTCTTATTTTACTAGTAGAAAAAATAATTCGTTTTCACTAATGAGAAATTAAGTAGGGAAAAGAAAAGTTGGCAGATGAAAGACAATATGGGAAAGGACAGCTGAAAAGGAAAGAAAACGTCTTGCCGGGCGGAGTAGTGAGAATGCAAAAATCCGGACATAGTGGAAACGGCACATGAAGGGAAACTTGTATAACCCTATGGTTGAGAAGAGGATAGGCGGGGTGAGAAATAATAGTTAACTTCAACGCAATAAACTAGGGGTTTAGGGGTTAAGTAAACGTGCCCTGATCGCGAACTTATAAAGGGACCGGAAGGGAAACAAACTTATCTCTTTATGCCTTATAGGCAGATATTTCACACCTTGATGTTAGAGACTTAATCTTACAATGAGGCCACAAGATAAAATACATGGTTACTTAGGTCAAAGATTATATATTATATACGAGTATATACGTGTTTTAGGTGTATTGGACTTTCATGAACATTCTACCATCGGGGGGGGGGGGCGAATTGAAATATATCATGAGGGCCTAATTGGCCCTAGGTCATTGTTTGAGCGACCTAGGACCATTTAGGTCCTCTTGAAGACTAATATTTCCATTTCTGCCTTCGAAGAGCAAACTTTTAAATTGTTCCTTAAGCCTAAATGTATCATCAGTGTATGAATTTGGCGATTAGTTTATTTGGAGGTTTTGGCGGTAGCATGAATACTCATAAAAGAGTCACAATCATGGGTCATTTAAAAGCAACATGGATATTATGTGTCTTGCTAATCTGAAAGGAGTTTTAAAAACAAATCGTGTACAGTTGTACTTGACATGTTAGCATGCAATTGATTAAGTAGGTTTGCACTTGAACTGATAGGGAAAATAATAAATCATAACACAGAAATATGATGTATATAAATGACAGTATTCAGCCTAATAACAATTTTATTTTGTGCCTGTAAATTAATTTTCTTAGGTTTGGCACTTGAACACGAAACAAACATCCATTTTAATTTGGCCTCATACGATTCACAAGACAAGTAGATGAAAGGACTATTCTACCACTTCATGATTAGTTATACACCCACATTACATCGTTGTAGCAAAATTTACACTGATAAACTTGACAAAAAAACACGCAACAATAATGTTCGAAGGCCATCGTACGGACGGTCAAACGACGGTCTGAAATAATTAGGTAGGTAATTATCAGACACATTTATTCAGTTACACGTAAAAGCTGGTAAGTTACACCTAACATTGTAACATGGCGCATGACAATCGTGAACATTACATTCACTAGGCAATTTCCTATTGCAATAACATCCGGTTGCAATGCTTTGAAATGTATGTTTAGATTTGTAAATTGAGTTTAAGTTTCAAATGAAATTCTTGACTGTAGTTTGTTCGGAAGAAACTAAATGCCAATTTATAGATTGAATGCCTCGAACCATTTCTTTCATTTGAAAGATCATTTAGGTCCTGGTCTTAGCTCCAACCAGTTGTGTCAATGACTTACTGTATCTATTCCTTATATATGCATAACAGTACATTTTAAACTAAATTTGTTTTCAGCCAAGTCATAATTTTTTGTTATTGTTGTTATTGTTAATTTTTATCTTCTGTTATTACTGTACATATTATGTAAATGTGTTAATGAGGCTCACAGGGAAGACTGGGTATACCCAACTGTGTTGTCTCTATAAATAAAGTCTTTATTATTATTATTATTATTACCCACCAATCGATGAAGGTGTCCCGAAGCTATGTTGATGGTACACAGGCACAAGTAATCAAATGCTCGAGGTACCAACTAGCGGTTTTGATTTAAGACTTTTTATACTATAACTGACCAATCGGAGGTTGAACTTAATGAATGCGTCATGAACCTACCAATCAGAGGTCTGGACATAATGATTAATTAACCAATAAGAGGCTTGAATTCTAAAATTGTGCAACACGACTGACGTTTGATAATTAGAACCATACCAAGAACCAACCAATCGGATACTTATGTATTAGTACTTATGTGCCAAAAGCGTACCAATCAGGTGCTGAATGTTTCAATTTTACCAAGAACTAACCATTATTTCTGTTCGACTTTGGACAGTCTTGGATAGTTATAGTGCGAGGTCACTCAGTTGGATCCCTGCCTAATTAGTCAATCACTTCCGATTTCGAGGGAAGATACATGAAGTTCTAGCTCTGTCCGAAAAAACTTTTTCCAGATGTGTAGCACCGACACATGCACTTTTGTTTTAAACGTTGCCTAAACTAACCAATAAAATATTTGAATTATGAGACATCAGTATTTCATCCACATACCTGTATACGGTGAGAATACGTCCTTTCAAACTAAATGTGACTTGGTTGCTAGCTAATATAAGCACTTTACTCGTACCCCAAGCTGCTTAATATTAGTCGATACGAAATTCATGTCTATGATGACTTATTTGCCCAGCTATTGTGGAATTCGTGCGAACGTAGAACCTGGGTCAATCATCTCTCCAGGAACCTGTTAACCTCCGAGAGCCTGTGAACCTCCGGGAACCCATGAACATCCGGGAACCCGTGAACCTCCGGGAACCTTCGAACATCCGGGAACCCGTGAACCTCCGGGAACCTTCGAACATCCGGGAACCTATGAACCTCCGGGAACCCATGAACCTCCGGGAACCCATGAACCTCCGGGAACCTATGAACCTCCGGGAACCTATGAACATCCGGGAACCTACGAACATCCGGGAACCTACGAACATCCGGAACCCTTAAACATTCTGGAACCCATGGACATCCAGGAACATAATTATGAACATGCACAAAGTACAGTCAAGGCTATCTGTCTTTCAATGTCTAGAACGGAAGTTGCTATAGGTGTATTTCTAGGTTATGCATGTTTATGTACTTTAACCATAGAGTTTGTACAGTAAATCCCCCCGTTTAGCTACCCAAATTGAAAGTTTACCTACAGTTCGATTCCTGTGTTATTAAAATAGAAATTCCAGTATATGATAGTATTTACTCACTTGTTTTAAAAGCGTTCAGTTTATAAGCACTATTCCCGAACTTGCTGATCCGGTCTGTGAGTAGTCAGATATAACTCTGCAAGCCGAGTACATTTTATAGTCAATCGGCATGAGTAATTATCAAATACAGTAAAACCTCGGTAATACGAGCAGCGATTATTCGAGCAACCGGCCTAATTCGAGCAAATTTCAAACTCATTTTCGTTATAAACACAGCTTCAATTAGTCATAACAACAATTCATCATTGACTTCGGATATTTCGAGCACCTGGCTTAACTCGAGCATTTGGCTTGTCCCGATGGGTGCTCGAGATAACGAGGTTTTACTGTACCAACCTAATCGTACACATTGTACTAATAAATTAAATATGCTGTTTAATTTTATCAACTTATTATTAATGCATCATTTCCAAGTGGTTAAATATACTGATACGCAAGATATGTAATACCATGTTTGTTGGATAATGTGCACATTGAGTACCTGTTGAACGTCCAAGTTTATGTACAATCTAATAAACTCTTAATGTTCAAGGATAAAGTGACCTGTCCGCCATAGCATGCCAGTTCATTGATTGGAACACACAAGGAAACAGAAAGAGAGATCTCCCGAAGCATCTCAATTTGAGCTAAATCTCATCTCAAATATTGTCATTCATCTTTTAAGTAATTTCCATGATAGTTTGGTCTCAAAATTGGTATCACAAAACATACACTTTATTCTGAGTTTATTACAGTAAAATGTCACGATCACGAACTTCTGATGTATCCAAAATTCAGACTCTGATTTGAGCAAAATCTCATTTTGAGCTGAGATTTCTACTTGAGATGCTTCTGGAGATCGAGGCCATGACCAAGGATACATGTACTTAATGCTAAATAACAGAGGATTAGGCATGACAGGTGGCATGTGACTTTAGACCGAGTCCGCTGGTAATTAAGCTGTGGTAGATGTCCTAGAAGGGGTGAAGAGAATAAACTAAGTTAAGTAGTAAATTGTGTCAGATTGGTTGCTGTTCGTAGAAGAGATGAGTGTTGTGTCATATGTATAACATGTTAGTATAACATAGCTCAATACCAACAAAAGGCAAATAAAAAGACAGAGCTTATTCAAACTGTTTTATCATGACCAAAACAGAAACTCAGCAAATATATTACGTTTACTTATTTTTAGAATATAACCTACATTATAAGCCAATGAAAACGCCGAATTTTGGCGGTTAGATGAAAATTTAATCATTAAAATTTTCTCTTAACAGATTTGACGTCATGCGTTGGCGCTAATTTCTATCGGCCAATCAGAATGCAGAATGTTATATTCTAAGCCAGTTAGAACATATTAAGTAAATTTTAATGACTAAAAAGGACTCGCTTCGCTTCGCTCGCTCCGCCCTTTTTAATCATTAAAATTTACTTAATATGTTCTAACTATAGCCTAACTTAAACATTCCAGATATTACACTTTGTCCAATCTTGTTCCCTATATTATTATACTAATTAAAATACATTTTGATATAGGATTTCGTCGATATTGGTAAACAATACAATATAACAGGTCTTAAAACACTGAACAAGGAATGCATGACATACGGCTATTTAATGCACGTAGCAGTTCAAAGATACAGTTTATCCATTTTCGAGCATTTATTCATTTGGACAAACAGTATTGCATATCTATACAAATGTACATGTAGATTTATATTGGATTTCATCATTAATTGATATGTGATATTAAAGCATAAAAACGGAACTATTCATGTCACGATTCCTTCATAACGTTATTTGTAAAACATGCATTAATAAATTAATAAAGACCTGGCTGTCTTTATAACGAACTCAGCAATATACATGTACAAGTTTTGTCTGTCAATTGTGGCACAAATGGGTAGATTTAATTCCATTACATACATGACTAAAATTGAAGTAATAATTGAAATTTTAGTTTATACTAATTTTTTAGGTGGATTTTGAAACTAGAGTTTCCAACTTATATTAATCACTTTCGACACCTCATTACTGATGCTATCCATGTCCACTAGGGTATGATAGGAGAGAAGCCAGTTTTTCAGTCTATGCGGGGCGTCTAGCAAGGGAATTACTGGTACCGTTTTTATTTCGTCTTTGGTATGACGCGGTCTGGGATCGAACCTGTGACCTTCCGCACTTGAAGCAGACGGTCTGTCACTAGGCTATCCATATATTAGCCAATGTAACCACACTATAAGGACATAGAGTTCCTCAAAGTGAGCCAGATGCATGTACACAGTGTATAAACGAGTCACTTTATGGCTATCGCAATAAGTCATACACGGTTAAATTTGTATAGTCTTCCAATAAGTCATGGTGAACAGAAGTCACATATGCTTTTGCTCACAATCAGTCTTACACGTCGGATTGTATATTTTTCCAATAAGTCATACAGTGATCGGAAGTTACAAGTTTTTTATCGCAATAAGTCATACACGTTGAATTGTATAGTATTCCAATAAGGCATACATTGATCGGAAATCACAGATACTTTTGCTCACAATAAGTTATACATGTTGAATTGTATAGTATCCCAATAGGCCATACAGTGATTTGGTGAATATAATGACGCAGATATTTAATAGTATACAAGCTAAATGCTACGGTCACAAAGCTCGTACGATATCCGTACCAATTTATTAACTCGTACGAATAAACAATTTTTGAAATCCTAACGGTGTTTGTATGTTCGTAGCGTCTGGTCACAGCTCGTACGGACCACGAACGATCTATAGAGATGCACTCGTACGATATCCGTACGATGCTCGTACGAGTTAAGAAAATCCGAACGATGCTCGTACGAGTATTCGGTGTCCGTACGGACGCCGTGCGAGTTTGCAAAAATGAACCCGTAAGTAGCTTATAGGGCAACTGTGACCTTAGCATAAGACAGGTGGTTGCTAAATTAAAACAATCATGAACATAGGATTAGTATTAAAATAAGTATCACTATATATCGGTTAAATCCATAAATTTTATATAAAAAAATACACGACTTTGTAACTTTGCAAAATAATAATTTCCCACCTTAGCTTTTTTTATTTAAGTCTACTTATTAAACAAGCAGTTATATTCCAGCAGGATGCAATGTCGGTAGATAATTGTAACTGATAACCACAAATTGTAACAGCTGAAATAATAGTTAATTTACAAAAAAGTAAGAAAAACATCTACTCACTTTCGTCTATAAGTTAACATCCATTATGTCACTGAAAAAATAATCTCCAAAATCGACCCGAAACAAGAAACAGACACTGTTGTAACTTATCGTTAAATCCTATCTATAAGCATAAATAAAAAATAATCACTTGTTTTCATCCAAGAAGCAAGATGCTGTAAAACACCACGCGTAAATCACATATATATCCAAACTTGATCAACTTTCAACTTCTCATGTTTTTTGTATAAGCGTAAAAGTGTAAAAGAGAAGAAAAATCTTATCCCACTTAATATACCAGGTCCTGTTCATTAATTTATAACACTCGTTGACACAGAACGAATAATGAGTAATATAAGGGTGGTATGAAATTGATAAAAATCGTAAACGTAGAAGTAAGTAGGTAGTGGCAGCTTTCCTTGGCCCTCTACAATCCTAGCGATACGACACACGTTCTATACGAGGTAGTCAACTTTACCGAGTATACATCTTATTTCATGGCTATAACTTATTTCATTTAACTGAATGAAAAATCAGTTTTATTTGCCCCCATTCTGTTCATATGAGTGGAGTTGTTCGAGTTAGGTAAATCTATGTTGTGTAAATTTAATATAGGTTTATGATTTTTTTCTAGACCAACAAACCCCTCTGAGGTGACATTTTAAATGTCAAGGTCACAATGAGCAATACTTATGTCATTGTTAAAATCTTTGTTCTTTGTTTGAAAAAGCGACAAAAAGATCAAAGTTAAAATTGCTATTATCCGCGTCTTTAAGTGGATAAAATCTACAACACAGACTGGTATAAATAACGCAATATAGACTTATAATCCTTGTATTATACCTGCTCGTTTTAAAGTCACATTATCTATCCCAAAACTTTTTTCTAGATCATTGAGGAAATAGACTAAATACAAAGAATGAGGATGTTTTTCACAAATGACCTATAATTGATGACATAATGTCAGCTGTATTTGTTGAATTAGTATGCCAAAAATCCCATTTAGTAAAATGTATGGATGACAAAATACTAATTTTGCTATAGTTGCTCCCCTTAGACTTTAAATTATGCATTAATTGTTTACATTTCGCTATTTTGTTTACAAACCAACTCGAGACTTTATTTCGGGTTTTTCCATCTTATGGTGTTTTCCAATTTTGGGACTCAACTAAAGTGCTCAAAATGCATAATTTTGTAGATAGGTTGCCAAATAAATGCTTTTTGAAAATAGCCATTTAAGGCATAATGGGACTTTAAAGTGCATTTATGAATACCCATGCAAATAATATTAGGACAAACTTCAAGACGCTGTGAGAAAGGTTGTCGCAAAATTGGCCTAACTCAGTTTACGTAAAAAAGGAGTTAAAATTGAATTGCATAGATATGATTTGGGTGTTAATATATGATAAATGAAAGGTCAGCTTAGACGCGGTTTAAGCAAACAGCGACATTCATCTTTATGAATGGATTATACGTATTTTACATCACTCATACCCCTAACCTAAATACATACACTTTACTTTATCAATTCATCATCTATGCGAAGTTGTGCAACCAAGCCGCTTTGTTTATTTTACCCGTAATGAAAAAATATCTTTAAGGATAAACAGGAATGTTCAAATATTGAATACCTACAAACTTGTCTAGTACAGAGAATTTTACCTGTCTCTCGACCTTCTTTTAGTATAATTTAACAGCTGATATATTGTCTATACAGTATTTATATTCCCGGGAGTAATGTTTTATCTTTATTCTCAAAAAATCCAGTCATTCCAATAAAAAGTTGTTTGAGTAATACCTTTGTAAATATGTATGCAATATTCTTACAGTTAAACACTTGTATTTAATTTAATTTAATGTAATGCTATATAATATATATTATATATGCCATATTAACATAATTGTCTTGAATATAATTGTAATGTAATTGGTATAAGGGGAGGGCCGTAACTAAGTTTTAGAACTTGTGGCTCGACCCTTTTACCCATGTATATAAAATGTATTTATTGATATATTTGTATGACATTGTTTGGGTAATAAAATATGTTTAAAATAATGTTTTATTACTGGAAGTATCACAAAGACGCACGATGTGTAATACCAACACGAATCCCAAGGACCGATATTCCACGAATTGGTCGGGGAAATTTATATATATATATACAACGCAAGAACCTTGTTATATATTCATACATAAAGGTAAGGACCAGGTCGAATTCTCCGTGCTATAACTCTATAATGATGAAAATAATAAAATAGTCCGCCGACGTTAACACTAGCTTTAAAAATGTCAATTAAATGCGTTTCCGAAATCCATTTTTGTTCGAACATTTGAAGGATATTCTCCGTCAGACCCCTGTCATTAATAACAAGTGGCCAGTCGATATTGCATTATTGATATAATCAATTTCGGTTTATATACAAAGGTTAGAGTTATCTCCAGTGTAAAGTGGTCAGCCTTCTCCGGCGTAAAAAGGTCAGTCTGAAAATTCAACGCACTGACTGGTCATTTTATCATTTTAAATACTCAAAGCAGAAACAGCCAATCAAAATGCTTCATCTGTGTATACTTAACACACTTGGTTAGAAAATATATAATCGTATAATCTGCGTTTTCTGATGATATCACTTTTTGCTATTGTATACTGAATGGGTTTAACATAATATTTCATATAACTCATGAATAGAAATCCTGCCTTTAAATATTAATAAAGCATTTTGCTGACATGCGATATTTATGCGCAAAGTTAACAAAAACCCTCACAGCACAGAACGTTGACATCATTAACGAAGCTGATATTCAGAGCGCGTGTGAAAACGATTTTTCTCTCCAGAACTTGAAATGCGCAGCTCGTATTGGATTACAATAAATTAATAACAGTGAAGATAAGATCCCTGACATAAGAACATTTGAAGCGTACATTGTTGATTATCGTCATCACACCTGTAGTACTGTTGTGACTTAATTAAAGATCAGTTTTCACTTTTTTCCCGAATCACGTGATCTTTGACTCTGACGGCATTCCATACGTCGGAGCTTCAAAAGTTTCTTTCGCGAAAAAGGGCTCTCAAATCACAATGATTAACACAAACAATCACGAATCCAGAGGTTAGCTCATACTTATAGTTGTACTGAATAGTAAAACAATATCCTTCAAAACGCAGCTATTTACGGTTGTCTGTAAACAACTGCAATATATCATATATATTCAAACACTTAGCGGGCAAATCTTAGATGGCAGATGATTGAAACAAGTTTTACGCAGTATCAGTGCATACTGCAAAACCTATATGTTGATGCAATACGTCTGGGCCCTTGAATAATGCAGTCTGTTATATTCATAATGATTTAAATACAAAATGAGCATTTTGGGATTATAAATGTGTTCCTAACATCCGTACTTGTTTCTAAATACAGTTTGTATATCAAAGCGCTCGTTATATCAGTGCAATTGCAGTTTTCTTTATATCAGTGCTATGTATTGCAGTTTTCTTTATATCAGTGCTATGTATTGCAGTTTTCTTTATATCAGTGCTATGCATTGCAATTTTCTTTAAATCAGTGCTATGTATTGCAGTTTTCTTTATATCAGTGCTCTGTATTGCAGTTTTCTTTATATCAGTGCTCTGTATTGCAGTTTTCTTTATATCAGTGCTCTGTATTGCAGTTTTCTTTATATCAGTGCTATGTATTGCAGTTTTCTTTATATCAGTGCTCTGTATTGCAGTTTTCTTTATATCAGTGCTCTGTATTGCAGTTTTCTTTATATCAGTGCTCTGTATTGCAGATTTCTTTATATCAGTGCTCTGTATTGCAGTTTTCTTTATATCAGTGCTCTGTATTGCAGTTTTCTTTATATCAGTGCTACGTATTTCAGTGTTCTTTATATCAGTGCTACGTATTTCAGTGTTCTTTATATCAGTGCTACGTATTGCAGTGTTATTTATATATCAGTGTTATGTATTGCAGTTTTCTTTATATCAGTGCTATGTATTTCAGTTTTCTTTATATCAGCGCTATGTATTGCAGTTTTCTTTATATCAGTGCTATGTATTGCAGTTTTCTTTATATCAGTACTCTGTATCGAGTTTTCTTTATATCAGTGCTATGTATTGCAGTTTTCTTTATATCAGTGCTTTGTATCGAGTTTTCTTTATATCAGTGCTATGTATTGCAGTTTTCTTTATATCAGTGCTATGTATCGAGTTTTCTTTATATCAGTGCTATGTATTGCAGTTTTCTTAATATTAGTGCTCTGTATCGAGTTTTCTTTATATCAGTGCTATGTATTGCAGTTTTCTTTATATCAGTGCTCTGTATTGCAGTGTTCTTTATATCAGTGCTCTGTATTGCAGTGTTCTTTATATCAAAATTAATTACATCTGTGTTCTTTATATCAGTGTATTTTTTCAATGATCTTTGTATCATTTACCTTTGTATCAGTGTTCTTTATATCGTTGTTTTTATATAAACATTCTTTATATCAACATACTTTTATCAGCGTTCTTTATTTCAGTGTTCTTTATAACAGTTTTATTTGTATCGGTGTTCTTAATATATGATTTCTTCATTTAAGCGCTCTTTGTATCAATATGTTTACTGAATCTGAAATGTTTACTAAATTACTACAATATTAAAACGTTTGTTATGTTAAAGCTACTTATTGGCTATAATAACAGTGACGGTATATGTAGCGTAGGTTAAGCCAATTATTGTACAAAGGTGTTGTATAATGTATTTATGAGAACAATATAAAGGACAAGTCTTGCAATGTGAATTAACTCTGGTAATACTGTTATACCACCAGACCGTACATAATGTAGGAACTGACGCACTGACCCGGGTCAATCTATTTAACTGAGGTATAATTCATTTACTATATCAATTTATGAGTTATATTTGCGATTAATATAGAAACTGCGTCTGAATAGTTTGACCGGAAGAATAACAACTACATACTTGTACATTACTACTTCCGGTCAGTACCCAAACCTTTCTCAGGTTGATACTTCAATTTGTATTCTCAGTTCGGGGAAGTTGAAACTGCGACTCCGGATGTCCGTAAATGTGGCCAATAGGTCATAAAAACACAGTATATTTGTTTGCTTTGGGTCCATACTGTTGTCATAATTATGATATTGTTTAAATCTACAATGTGTACATATCGCTGGCTTAGACTGAGAATGTCGTAAGTGCTACATACCACCTTATAAGACTCATGCATATTTGAAATGTGCATGACAATGCGTTTGTTAAGAGCCTTTTTTCATAAACAATCGGTTGACCAAACCAAAGTTTAAAAAGCTTGTTTTTCCATAAGTAAAGAGTAGTTTTCAGAATTGTTTTTCTTGTTTTCTCAAAATATCGATTTTGTACTTACGACCTTCTAATTCTAAGCCAGCGATATATTTGTACTGATATATATCTTAATTTTTGCTTATACGTGCCGTGTTGTAACTTATGTAGGCCAATTTAAGTGCCACCTTAGCGGTGATATTACGAATGTTTTACATGGATGTTTTTGCTTCCTCATTTTAGGTCGATTGTAAAACAAGTTACGTCTGGCGAAATTACGGCGTTGTCAATTTAAAAATGTGCTTATAGATTAAAGCTGGCATGATGCAAAGTATGATACAATATTGCATAACTATTTTATTCAAGGTGATAAAACTCACAAATCTAATAAACAATCAAACATATTCTTTATTTAGAGATACTGCATCTACTTATTACAGGAGTTAACGTCATGTTGTACATGTCTCGAGTGATGGTGTTACCGTTATATGGGACCGACGCATTTGATATTTCAATACTGTAAAATCACATATTTTCGTGGGTATTAAATTTCGTGGATTTTGATAAAAATGCATTTTCGCGGGGTCGTAAATTCGTGGATTACAGAACATGACAGGATAAACCCATGTCGGAGTTTGAGAGGTCGATTAATCGTGGGGATTAATTTCGTGGTCGAGTTCAACAACGAAATCAACGAAAATTCAACTCCCTCGAAAAATAATGATTTTACAGTATTGCAATCGATGTAAAATCGGTCGTTGATGTAATCGGGTCCATATTTCATAGTGTACTCGTATGACCTATGATAAACAACACGGGTGTATGCTCCGACGATGAAGATTCTGAAAAAGAAATTTTCGGGATGCTATCTGCTATTTTGCCTGTAGGCCAATAGGTCTCGTCGACTTTTAAAACAAGCCAAACGAAACTTAACGAAACCGCTCCTCGATAGCCTAGTGGTCGAGGGTACGCTTCCAGTGCGGGGGGTCTCGCGACGAAATAAAAATGGTACCAGTAAATTAATTCTCTTGCTAGACGCTCAGCAAAAAAGGGGAAACTGGCTTCTCTTCTCTCATACCCTCGCGACGATAGATACCATCGGGAATGAGGTGTCAAGAGTGATGAATATAAGTTGAAACAACTTGTTTCACAATCCACTTAAAATACACTGAGTGGACTGGTAATGTGTAGGTATGCACAAATAAGGAAGTACAACGCGCATTGACATTGTGTTTGCGATTTGTTATCTAATTAGCACAAAACTTCACATAAAGTTATCAGCCTCGACCACTAATATTGTTAAGGTTTTATCTACATACGCACACGCCAACTTTGTAAGAAGTATACTGCACACCACAAATAAGAATACAGAGGTTATTTTACCATTTGCTCGGCTGTAATTACACTATTTGAAGACCAGTGAAGCAACACTATATCTGTCGACTGATTTTGTTCATTAACTGTAGAGACCGTATATTGATTGGTACCCGACGTGTAAAATTCAAAGTTTATTTGTAAGGCTAAAATAGGAAACTTTGTCATGAAAAGATGGGACAATTCAGCCTATTAGAGCACATGGTTATTTTAATTCATATCATCTTCATCTTTACTTCTATCTCTTTTTGACTGCTCTAGTAACTGTAGTTTCAAAAACTAATGTATTGTGACAGTCTGATAAACAGGCCCCGATCTCCTGAATCATCTCAAGAAGAAATCTCTTCTCAAATTGAGATTTTGCTCAGATCAGAGTATGAATTGGAGATAAAAATGAAACTCGAGCTCTCGAAATGTTACTGCAATAAACTAAGAATACTGTTTCTGCTTTGTTATACCAATTTAGAGAACAATGTCACACATTGAAACTATATCAAACGATAGGTGACACTATTTGAGTTGAGTTTGAGCTCAGATTGAGATATTTCGGGAGATCGGGGCCTAGTATTTAATAATTTAACCAAGTTTAATTGGCAACTGTATACTTATTTTTGGTGGGCACTGTATATTCAGTTTCTCATCGTTTGTTTACCGTGTTTCTTGCGTAACATATAAGTTTATTGCCTTTATCTACATGTTAACATTTAACACTTGTTAAAATTGATATGAACACTCTTGGTTATCACAAACAACTGATAGGATGTATTCTTGTTGCTCATGAGTTATCAAATACGCAACGGTTTGATATAAGTTATTAAACTAGAAAAGCTCCAGTACGAAATCGTTTTCTATTTTCGTATCCGTATAAACTCTAATACAATTTCTGCTAAATGTTGCACTGAACACGAAATCGAACACATTACTGATCATCAGAAAACTAGCACGATGTCTAGATAATACATGGGTCACAAATCCAGTCAAACTCCTCACAGCATTAAACACGCTTTGCTAGTTATAGGTACTGAATCACAGATCAAGCTAGAAATTTTGTATGACGTAATGTTCCTACCTACTTGCTTCCAGCATGCTTTGTGAGTTATGCGATTCACACGTGATCTATCATTCACATAAACAAACTACAGCGTAATCTTCATCAATGAGGTATTCGGTTCGTTTTGTAATTCGTTGTCATCGAATGCGAAACAATTTCAGACTATTTATGTGATAGTAGTTTTGTAAAATTAGGCGGAGACCAGACGGATATCGACTGATCATATTCGCCTTGTCGGACAAGATCAAGGTGTGGCTTATATATATATAACCACAAAGACATTTGCCGTTGACCATCCGATGACCAGTCGATGTCCGACCGCCGCTTTGCGGATCCATTGCCGATCAACAGCCGTCAGCCGGTGTATAAACGATGCTTAGACATCGGATTAACATCGGATACGCGGATATCGTCCGGCGTCCGTGTGATCTGAGACCTATGCATATTTATACTACATGAGATCAATATATCACAAAAAAACAAAAATTTGCGGCATTGGGTACAACTTTATCTGACAAAAATAAAGCCATAATGGCTCAGAATGTAGATTCTACTTACGTATTGTACAATTTCTCTTCAGTACTTTATAAAACATTACCACTTGACAGTCATTCCGCGGAACCTTGGCTCAAGACGTATGCACTATTTCGGTAAGATATATGCTAAATAATTTCCTTATTATGATAAGAGTTAAGTGTTAGGCAGGCGTAGGTATAAGTGACAGTTTCCGCATTTAGTATTGGTCCGCACGTGGCTTTTTCTGTACCGCTCAATTTTAATAATATGCTTTGCACATGAATCACGTGCGTCACACATTTTTGAACTAATTGGATTGATCCTCTTTGCCTCTATTGTAGTGTAGCAATACCAAGTGACTTTTGGCTACAGGTCCAAGACGAAATTACTTTTACTTCGAAAAAAACCAAACATAAGTATTTTATTTCCTCATCGATTTTTATTAAATTTACCCCATATAAGGGGGAAATTACATTGTATTTGCATTCCATGAAATATAAGATCTTTTTCAGCAGCTAGGCCGCTTTTTCCAGGACCCTGTGAAACCTGTATGCGATCGGACTACAGTTTCAAGCCTGTTATTTTGCGATGTTTCACAGGGTGCTGGAAAAACGACAGAAGGTCACGTAATATATAAGTGGATTTAGCTCAGTGGTAACGCACTGGGCTGTCAATCCAGAGGTCGTGGGTTCAATCCCTGGCATCGGAACTTGACATTTCTGAAATATTTATAATATTTCCCGCTATATCTGGCCGTGTGGTCTGCAAAGCATCTGGAAGTGCCAGGAAGCTGTGTATCGGTGCTATACACCGGGCACATTAAAGAACCAGGCTGTCTATTCGAAATAAGAGCTAGGCGCACCTCTGCAGCGCCGGACATGCCTGTATCTAATGTCTCTCTCTCCCTTTAGGGGCTTTCTCTCAGTCTGTCCCTCTGGTCAGATCATGCTGTATCTGCACTGGTAGAGGATGCACCTGCGCCCTTGTGGCTGCAACATGGGTAAAGTGCCTTTGAACGTGCGTTCGCATGAAAAGGGCGCTATATAAATCTGGTATATTTATATTTATTTAATATTGCTACACTGCATTGGCCGCTAATATATTTGAAGACAACAGTTTTGAATGTTAAAATGTTAACGGTTAAAACTTTTGTCTATTTAACTGGTTTCAATTGACAAATCCGTTTTGTTTTGTTCAATGCGTATTTATAAATGTAAACAAACTTATGAGTTCGAGTCGAGCTGTTTACAAGGACAACATGCACACAATTAGAGATTAGTTAACTTGCACTCAATATCACGTTCAATAGGTTATCGAGTAGAATTCAAACCGTTCGAACAATGTAATCAAAAGCATTCCTTGGCTATGATGTGTTCATATCGGACGTACGCCAGCATACTTGATACAACACTACGTATTTCTACACTACACTTGTAAAGTAAAAAGTACCAATTTATAGTTTATTTTTAGGAATGCGTCCATTCAACCATCTGTACATGTACTTCTCTCCACAATCGTCGCGAGTCACCGCTAGCAGTCACATCACATTGACTTTAGACTCTCTCATAAACGTAGGTAAAGTGGAACATTGTGGGTTATTCTTGCAGTGGCGCAGATGGGTTCGAACCCGGGATCTTTCGATCCCAAACCGCATGATCTACCTCTAGACCATCGCTCATCGCTGCCCACTACACTGGCTATTGAATATACCGGTTGTTGAATGAATTAACTACATTCTTCATAGAGAAATGTCGAACAATTTTAAAATAATTAATATTAATTAAATACATTTTAATACAATTAATTTTGACGTCTTACAGATAGTTATTATAGAAGATAAGAAATAAATGGGAACGAAAATAAGGCCGGTGTCCGAGTATGATAACTATGATATTACGTAACGTTTTCCCGTCCGCGACCCATTTCATGTAGGTAGGTTTTGTATGGACACTATTTTTATATATTTTAAAGAAGTATATGAATTTCAATAGTTCCCACCTAATATAACTAATATTACTAACAATTAAAAAGTAATTGATATAAATCAAATACATTCTAATGTCTTACTGATAGTTACTATTGAAGCTAAGATAAATGGAACAAAGATACGTCCGAATGATAACTAATAAGGCATAAAATAAAGTTTTGTGTTCCCGTCCGAGAACAAATGAAGTCATATTGAATTTGATGCTTCGCGCAACAAGTGCAGAATATTGAATTTGGCGCCTAAATTGCTTTTTTGCGCTTAAATTTGATATTCGCTAGAATCCAAAATCGGAGAACATGTTAATATCTTGAGTTTTAAGGAAGTTACAGCTGTTCCTATTCAGAGCATTGTGTGTGACGTCGCAAACCTCATTCAAACGTTATTCGACGTAACTGAAATAAGTTTTTCATTATTACACCATTTGATCAATTATTGACACAAACTGTTGAACAAATTCTATAATTCTGTTTCACTTTTCAAAATATATATCAAAATCGAAATTGTTTGCATTCAGAGAAAGGCTCCTTCTGTTTTAAACAACTAAATCCTCGTTTTTCTCAATCGAAGTACTTTTCTGAAATTGGTCACCATAGCAACGAAGTATGTGTTTTCGACATAATTCATAGGAAAATTTAAAGCTAAGGTATAGTACTATATGGGTCAATTACTTAAAATAGAATCAATATATATGTATTTTCCTTATTTTAGAGCTTTATCAAAATCTTGTTACATATAGTAATTACATAATGTCATTATAGCAGGTTTTCCTGGAGACTGGCTCATATGTATGTGTATGTCAATATATTGATGTCTTTGTTTGTCCTTTATCTCACAACTCACTGGCCTGGCCACGCCTATGCAACATGTGGATATTGACGCATGCAGCCATTGATAAACGTGGTGTTTCAACACGAACTACAGTAGTTTGTTCGATCTAGGAAAAAATCTCTTAAATCAACGTCACTGCATTTCAAGTCCACGACGAGCTGGCAAGATGTCGGGATAACATGTATTTTAATAGCAATGTTGGAATTACACACAGTAAGTACTGGGACAAAATTGTACACACAACACTTAAAGATAATATCCGTAATGCTGAGTTTATTCTCTGTTGAGTGTACATCCTGCAGAGAAATATAACAAAACATTCATCTTAAGTTATAATAAAGTCTCAATATTCTATTCCTACGTGATTCAGGAATTAAATATTTGTGGCATAACGGTATATAACAGTGAAAATGTGACAACAATGTCGATTTTCCTCAACTATTGAAGAAGTTGCCGGTTCATCGTGGAAGGATAACTTTATTTATACTGGTAAGGATACAGACAAGAATAACTGGTTAGGTGAATTATAACCGCCGTATACATGTATGAACTGAACAATTGTTGAAAAAGGCATTGAACACGAATGAAAAACATTCTGCATGGGGCCTAACACTTAACCGTTCGACTCTTAGCCGGTGCCCTACCTCTAGACTACCGAAGTGGATTTGTTTCATCAATTATTATAGATAGACAAACTTTAGATGTGTTTCGAATTTTTTTTCGAAGAATAATAAATTTACGACAAGTTACCACGAGTGCCATCTACATGCAGTCATTATAATTCTACACTGCCACATACAGGAAATATGATGCTATGGGAACAGTAATTCAAAACTAACTTACCATTGATACAGAAAACATTATGTCTCGATTTTTATAACATGCCTGATGCAATCTGCATAATTAAAATTTCCACGTTTACCATTAATGGAAAAAACGGATAAAAAGTTATTAAATTCACATTTAGATACTAGCGTGCATCGTACAGATAGGTTTTGATAGTGCACAGTATTTGTGTGAAAGTCAATTAAAATATGATTTCAATTTGCATAACCGCCACATTAGGAAAATGTGTGACGATGAAAGTGATTGGAGACTTAACCAAATTTTGACTGGTTTCCAGTATTGTTCTATCGTGTCACTCTATATCCTTAGGGTACCAGTCATGACACAGCCTTAACGACTATTCTTAAAATCCACATGATTCTGTCTCCTAGGCATTATTGACAGCAAGTGGTGGTATAGTAGCCGAGTTGCAAGCACGCTAGACGGTCCCTGTGTCAAATATCTGTCACTTTCAATATCAGCAACGATTTTAAGTGTTCCCCATCCAACTAGAGGATGGAAATCTCGGGTGTATCGGTGATGTACGAGTACATCGTGTACGTTAAAGAACCAAGGTGTCTATTCGGAAAGAACTAGGGTAGCCGGCCCGGATTCATTGTATCACACAATATGGCTTTCTATTCATTCGAAACCGGAGGTCACTAGCCAATTAGGCAGGTAAAAACTCTAATGCCCAGGCATCACGACTGTCTCAGTCGAACACAGTGACTTGCAGTACTGAGATGAACTGGGTGTATCTGAACAGTTAACACGACGCGAACTGGATTTTAATGTGTAACCACGATGGCCCTAACGATATTCCGTAGTCGACACTTTAAACATTGCAAGTAAAGCTCATGAGTAATAGCGATAGAGCATTGACCCTTGTGTGACAAACATCTTTTTTAATGAAAGAAGGCCTTTAATATAGCCTAGTGGTAGAGTATGTACGGGTTCATTAGTGCCGGAGGTACTAGGCTCGATTCCAGACCACGCCATAACAAAGATGGAACAAAAAATGGTGTCAACTAGATCTATTCCCTTGCCATAGATGCCCAGCATAAAACACATCGTATAAACCAAATCACTCTATGACTTATCGGGATACTATACAATTCAACTTCAGACTTATTGTGTGAGCAAAAGCTTATGTGATTTCCGATCACTGTATAACTGATTGGAAGACTATAAAATCCAACGTGTATGCCTTATTGCGATAACCGGAAGTTGACTCGTTTATACACCGTGTATAAGGGATAGTTATCGCTTCTCTGTCTCTCACGTGTGGTGCATACCATCAGAACTGAGGCATCGACAGTGTTTGGTAGAAGTTGTAAGAACTGGCTTCACACATTCAACCTAAAATAGATTAGTATAAAAACAATGAACATATCAGGGAATGTATGTGTAACATTCTGTATAATTATACCCGCTGTGATGTGTGACAATAAACTGTCCTAGTGTTAAACGATGGGGAAAGCTAAAATCTAAATTCAATTAAGATAGTCCACTTTGTTATAGATAAAACTTAGTACTATATCGTACTGAAGTATTTCATTTATGCAGTAAAATAAGAACATGACGTTTTGTACATACAGTCACTGAACTCACTATAACAATATTCGTCTGGGACATTCATATTATGTCGTTAACACTGTAGGATGCCCAGTATGGTTGACAGGTTGATTTCTGAATGTCGCTTGTTGATGAATATTACATTATTTAATATTATCCAGTCGTACCGGACTCAATCGCTTCAGTTAAATCACAACTTAAACTGTGACGATCCGCCTCGATAGCGTAGTGGTAGAGTGTCCGCTTCTACTTCGAGATGTCTCGGGCTCAATCCCAGACAGGGACCTACCAAAGTTGTTAAAATGGTACTGGTATGTTATGGTATATGCTTGAAGCTCAGCACGTTGGTTCCGTGTCACGTCTGGTTAACTCGGCGCCTGGATATTGTGACTGGGTACTCTAAAATACTGTTTACCAGTGGGACTTATTATAAAACTGTAGAATAATTTAAACAATAAAGCATATTTCTTTGCGACTTTGTGCGCAAATTGCTATCGAACAATGAAAGCATTGTAGCTTCAAAATCACCATCATAATAATGTATAGTTTATTTCCAAATCCAGAAGGTCGTAGACCCATGAGGACAACATATTTACATACTACGATCATAGTGGCAAATGTACAGTTATCAATACAAAACATATATACATGCATAAATGTACCCTTACACGCACACACTCACGCACACACACTCACACTCAATAATTATTTTGTCGACTATACATTACAACTAAATGGGTTAGCTGCAGCAGAATAGACACCATTTAAAAGTGAAAAGTAATGTTTCCGTCTTACACAATCCACGTCTACCATGTACCCTATATACCAAGTGTAGCAATACAACGTGGCTTTGGGCTACAAATCCAAGACAAAATGTGCTTCGTTTCGAAAACAAAAGTTTTTTATTTCTTCATCGATTTCTATTAAACATTCGCCAGACTAAGGGAAAATAACATGCTTTCCACGAACGATATGATCTTTTTTAGTAGCGTGGCAGTTTTTTCCAACCTCCTGTGGAATCTTCTGATTGTCGAACTACAGTTTCAATGCATCTTTTTTCCAATGTTTTCACAGGGTGCTAGACAAAACGGCAAAGCTGCTGATAGGAATCCTACATTTCGTTGACAGCTTGCATAATTTCCCTTACGTTGGCGTATGTTTAATAGAAATCGTTGTATAAATAAAATACCTACGGCTATATTTGTTATATCCAATTTTGACAAATTTTGTCTTGGATTTGTAGCCCAAAGTCCCGTAACAAACATACTCTGGCGAGAATTGAACTCACATAGTCCTTACAAACAACTAACCTTGAGCTTGTGCGTACATGGCGGTATGACCGTTGACAAGAATGAACTGGAATTATCTATTTGAGTTTGATGACATTGCACAAGTGTATGTATGTGATGTAATGAAACTGTTTTAAATAAAACCAGTGTGAAAGTAAAATCAGCATTGAATCAGTCCGCGCATCTTTGAAAATGTGTATAATTATGTTCACCGCGTTATACATTTTGTATTCACAACATCCAGCATTATATATCACTGTCATAAGATAGGAGACTGATATTTGACCTGTTGTTAAATGATGAGCATATATCATACATCAGCAATGTTAAGTTAACGTTGCGTTTTGTTGCACCTATAAAAGTTTTTTCTGTCTCATTACTGTAATCCATCCATCATCTATGCACCATAGTCTGCATTGCCGCGATTTGTGACTAAATGTGTTGTACTAAAACAGACATGTAAAAGTAGATAAAATAATTAGGTTATAGTGTCCCCGAATATTCAATAAATTATTTATAATTATTCAGTATTGTTATTTCCGGACCAGCTGGTTTGTTGACTTGAGCGTCCGGTTTGGAACTGAATGTTCGTCCGGTTTGGAACTAAATGTTCGGTTAAATATAATTTGCTTGCTATCCAGAACGCTTTATGAGGACCGTACTATGATTGGGTAGTCTCCAAATGGCTTAACTAAAGTTTATAGACTAGAGAAAGTAAATAGGAGCCGTATACCAAATAGAATTAGCCGAAAAACTTAATATAAAAGCAAGGTACCAAGCGATATGTACAGACCTGTTTTAATCTGCTGGATATAAAACCCGATTCACGATAGTGTTGTATTTAACTGTCCGTATACATCATTATATATAACTACACCTCCAACATGCTAACATGAAATGAAAATTTAAATTCTTACAAAGTTTAATATTTGACCATGTACACCATACATGCTTGAGATATATTAGATGCAAAATATCTGATACCGTACACCTAAAAAAACGTTGTGTTAAATTATACTCATACGGGGCAGAGCTCACTTTTACCAAAATAAAAACCTGTCAAAATAATTTAAAATTAATGAAATCTGGTATCATGATACCAGATAAAAAACAGTGCGGTTTGTTTAATACCAATACCCTGGGTCACACCATATTATATGGGCTATTGTATTATATAATATATAAAGTGACATGCTTTCTGACTATAACGTCTTCTGACAGGTCAATCTGGCAAGCGTCATGGATATATATATACCTATCTGTAGGGTGCCTTGGTTCACTGCATCTATCTGATACCATCTTTATAAACACGCACTATTGAACATATCAGTGCAAAAATGGAATAAATTAAATATACGTGTATAATAATTTGATATCATGAGAAAGTTGAGATTTTAACTTTAAAATATTTGCCCTAAAACCGTGCCGTTGAATTGTCGAAAGCCGGTTTAAAGAACCTATTCGGTTTACAAGTGTATACAAATGATTCAAAATCAAATTCATTTCATTATGAAACAAAGAAGAAAAAGTCTTAAGAATTAATGAAAAAAAAATGAACGTCGGTCTACGGGATTTGGTACATGTATTAGGTAATCACGACAATTTTGAACAACATTGACATGTCTGATGGTTAGAGTTTAAAGTAATATTTTATATCAATTTATAGGATTTATTGTATAGTAAACGACCTTATATTATAAAGTTATGTAAGTTTTGTTGAGTGAGCTCTCGACTTTTGCTATTCATTCTACGAGTATGACCATTCCTGGTAGCATCCATTTCAACGAGAGAACTGGAGAATAGACGCTGGTTTTTCTTCAATGATGCTGAGCTCGAAGCCATACAAATTCACCGGTTCCATGTGTACGGTTATTGTATTTAAGTACGGCAGTATAACACATTACAGATTATCAAAGTAGTATAGTTTGATGTCTAGGTTATACCTGGGTCACAAACCCAGTCAAACTCCTCACAGCGATAAAAACGCTGTGCTGCTTAATCACGGTGTATAACCATATCGGTACCCTCTCGGTGCAAAATGATATATCGGTATCCTCTCAGTGCTGGCACCGGTCTCTCTCAGTGCAAAACAATGAAAACAGAGAGGGTACCGGTGCCGCGTCTAAACCGAAAGTAGGATGTTTTTAAAGAAATTTGATGGAAGTTGCTGATAAAAAAGCTTTTAGTGGCAAGACATGATCAACGGCTTTACGTCTGAGGTACTAAATACTTGCTTTTCTGAATAAAAGTCGCATTTAAGCGTCATAAACATAGCTCGATATTCTTTCGAACAAGTTCCCCAGTCAACATTCCAGCCACGTCTAAACATGTGACAACTGATAGAACAAATTGAACAATAGAAATACAATGGATAATCATCGGCGGGTTCCGTGGGCTATCGATTTGTATGCATAAACCCGTATATTTTTACATAAACATGATTTTCTTACCTCCAATGCCTTCCATTTCATTGTTGTGCACTGAGAGAGACCCGTGCCAGCACCGAGAGGGTACCGATATATCAATTTGCACTGGGGAGGGTACCGATACGGTTATACACCGTGTTAAAGGTGCTGAATCATAGAAACTGAGCTAAACGTTTTGTATGACGTAATGTTCCTACCTACTTTCCGGCAGCATGCTTTGTGTGTTATGCGATTTACCCGTGATCTATCTTTCACATAAACAATCTTCAGCTGAACATCAATGAGGTATTCGGTTCGTTTTGTAATTCGTTGTCATCGAATGCGAAACAATTTAAGACGATTTATGTGATACATGTAGTAGTTTTGTCAAATAAGGCGGAGGTCAGACGGACATCGGCTGATCATATTTGCCTTGCCGGTCAAGATCAAAATGTGGCTAAGCCACAAAGAGATTTGCCGTTGACCATCCGATGACCAGTCGATGTCCGCCCGCCGCTTGGCGGATCCAATGCCGACCAACAGCCGTCAGCCGGTGTGTCGAATACGTGGAGATCGCCCGGCGTGCGTGTGATTTGTGACCCATGTATATATAAATTCATGAGATCAATTTATCATAAAATTGACGTCTTCTGGTACAACTAATTTATCTGAAAAAAAATACCCAAGCCATAATAGCGTTTGCATAGAATGTACTTATATTACGTATTGTGCAATTACTCTTCAGTGATTCATAACACATTGTCACTTCCGCGTAACTTTGGCACAAGACGTATGCACTATTTCGGTCCGATATTAGCTAAACAATTTCCTTACTGCGATAAGAGTTAAGTGTTATGCAGGCGTAGGTATAAGTGACAGTTTCCGCATTAAGTATTGGTCCGCACGTGGCTTTTTCTGTACCGCTCAATTTTAATAATATGCTTTGCACATGAATCACGTGCGTCACACATTTCGTGAAGTTTTAAAAAGTTGGTGTAATATTACTCGATATAATTAGATAAATACCATTGGCAGATGTTATCATACAAAACTGCTGTCTACTTAACTGATTTAGATTGGCAAATCCGTTTTGTTTTGTGCATGCGATTAAAAAAATGTAAGCAAATGTGAAAAAGTCCCAGTCTAGTTGTTATAGTGCGCCTAGGATAATGTGAAAGGCGGGCAAATTTGGTATAGTCTACAAAGGTGGATTACAATTATGTGCACCAATTATCAATGATGTTTTGAGTACAATACGGACCTTATCTGTGTATTTAAGTGATTTGTAAAACTTATTATGCCACAGTTGACCAAACCAATTCATGTTTGTAAATATCACATTATCCTGGGCGGATTATACCGTATATAGTTCGATTTCGAGCATTGAGCCGTGACTGCACTTTTAAAGTTTTAACCATTAATCGATATAGGTTGGTATAGGTTTATTGGATAATATAAGTAATATAATTAAGGCCAACTATTCCGTGCGTCTGAATGGTCGTGACGGTATAGCGCTTGATACATTGTAAAATAACTTTTGTCTGACCAGGGAAAGTTCGAATCTCACCAAATAAATATATTTTTCTTTTTTTAATTTATATTTACACATTTTTTAATTTATAAATGCACATAACTTGCAATATCCGTGTTATAACAGTATGTGACAAGTCATATTTGTTACATGCTTCAAAATATTTTTAGATCTGGCATGTGTATTGTAGCATGTTATGACGGCTAATCAACGTAATACAGGTTGTTAGTAAACTCGGAATATGGAAACGATCGCTATAAGTGAAAATGAAAAATAGAATGAATCAACACATTTTCATGGATTAATTAAAAAAAGGTACTTTAGTTTATATACTCTTTAAATAACATAAAATAATGAATTAAAAATATGAGCGAATTGGGAATTTGAACCACCGAACTTCGGGTTAGAAATCCTGAACGTTGCCGACTGCACTAAACTGTAATTCGATAAGAAACAGATAGATGTAAGAATCACACGATTAAATAATGACATGCCAACGTAATAAACTATGGTCAACCCGCCAAAATGGACTAGTCCGATAGGTCATGGCTCAGAGTTCAAAATTGAACTATATAAGTGTTAACTTGCACTCAATATGACTTTCAAAAGGCCATCGAAAAGCGTCATCTGCAGTCCTTTGCTAGTGTTATTTATAGTGGACGTGATACAACAGTGCGCATTTCTATACTACACTAGAAAAGTATAAAGTACCAAGTTAAAATATATTTTGAAGTATTAACATATATCAGCAGCGTCCGTCCATTTGCCATAGCACATTGACTTTTGACTCTCTCATAAACCTGGGTAAAGTAGAAGATTGTGTGTTTTTCTTGTAGTGGCGAAGATGGGGATCGAACCCGGGATTTCTCGATCCTAAAGCATATGTCGTATACCTGTAGGCCACCGCTGCCCACTACACTCACCATAAAACCTATTCATACCGATTGTTGAATAACTAACATAACTTTTCACAGAGAAAAAGTAATTGATATAAATAAAATACATTCTAATGTAATTAATTTTGACGTCTTACTGATAGTTATTATTGAAGCTAAGATAAATGGAATAAAGATACGTCCGAATGATACCTAATAATGCATAAAATAAAATTTGTGTCCCCGTCCGAGAACAAATGAAGGCATATTGAATTTGATGCTTCGCGCAACAAGAGAAGAATATTGAATTTGGCGCCTAAATTGCTTTTGTGCGCTTAAATTTGATATTCGGATCGCTAGAATCCAAAATCGGAGAACATAAAAGTACATAATTATGTATGTGTATGTCAATATATTGATGTCTTTGGTTGACCTTCAGCTCATAAATCACAGGCCTGGCCACGCCTATGCAGCATGTGGCTTTTGACGTATGCAGCCATTGATAAACGTGTTGTTTCAACACGAACTGTTTTGTTCGATCTAGGAAAAAATCTCTTAAATCAACGTCACTGCATTTCAAGTCCACGACGAGCTGTATTTTAATAGCAATGTTGGAATTACACACAGTAAGTACTGGGACAAATTCGTACACATTGCACTTAAAGATAATATCCGTATTGCTGAGTTTATTCTCTGTTGAGTGTACATCCTGCAGAGAAATATAACAAAACATTCATCTTAAATTATAATAAAGTCTCAATATTCTATCCCTACGTGATTCAGGAATTAAATATTTGGGGCATAAGGGTATATAACAGTGAAAATTTGACAACAATGTCGATTTTCCTCAACCATTGAAGAAGTTGCCGGTTCATCGTGGAAGGATAACTTTATATTGGTTAGGATACAGTCAAGAAGAACTGGTTAGGTGAATCAACCGGCGTATACATGTATTAACTGAACAATTGTTGATAAACGGCATTGAACCCAAATGAAAAACATTCTGCACGGAGCCAAACCCTAACCTGCTCGACTATTAGCCGATGCCCTACCTCTAGACTACCGAGTGGATTTGTTTCATCAATTATTATAGATGGACAAACAAAGATGTGTTTCGTATTTTGTTTCTTAGAACAATAAATTTACGACAAGTTACCCCGAGTGCCATCTACATGCAGTCATTATAATTCTACACGGGCACATACGGGAAATATGATGCTATGGGAAAAGCAATTCAAAACTAACTTACCATTGACACAGAAAACATAATGTCTCGATTTTTATAACATGCCTGATGCAATCTGCATAATTAAAAATTCCACGTTTACCATTAATGGAAAGTTAAGTTAAGTTATAAGATGTTTGCTTGACATAATGGCCATGTTCAAAGTTCATTGTTAGTCCACGTCAGTTAAGTTATCATATACGTGCAATTTCCTCCCTTTATGATGTCATAAGTGAATTATTCATTATGAGGCATTCTGATCACCTCGGCCTTTATGCATTGTAACAGTATATTTACCGGAGACAAACTGAAATGACCGATCTTTCACAATTGATTGTGAGGGGCATAGGCTTACTGTAACTGTATTATTAGTAATTGCAAATGACTTATGCCCTTAAAAGGCCATGACTTGAAATTAAAACTTGGCACATGTTACACCATCCGATGAGTCTGCCTATGCATTATAACCGACAAAAATGTCTTTGCTGAGACAGGCATTCCAAAATAATTTATAGCGCAGAAGCCTGGTTATTCCCGCCATTATGTACATGAATATGACTTCGCTTTCGATGCACTGAAGTCGTATTGAATTGGATGCTTCCCGAAATAAGTGCAGAATATAGAATTTTGCGCTAAGATTGTACACGCAGTAAGTACTGGGACAAAATTGTACACACAACACTTAAAGATAATATCCGTATTGCTGAGTTTATTCTCTGTTGAGTGTACATCCTGCAGAGAAATATAACAAAAGATTCATCTTAAATTATAATAAAGTCTCAATATTCTATCCCTACGTGATTCAGGAATTAAATATTTGGGGCATAATGGTATATAACAGTGAAAATTTGACAACAATGTCGATTTTCCTCAAACATTGAAGAAGTTGCCAGTTTATCGTTGAGGGATAACTTTATACTGGTTACTATACAGTCAAGAAGAACTGATTAGGTGAATCAACCGTCGTATACATGTATTAACTGAACAATTGTTGAAAAAACGGCATTGACCCCGATTGAAAAACATTCTGCATGGGCCTAACCCTAAACCGTTCAACTCAAAGCCGATGCCCTACCCCTAGACTACCGAAGTGGATTTGTTTCATCAATTATTATAGATGGACAAACTTTAGATGTGTTTTGTATTTTGTTACTAAGAACAATAAATTTACGACAAGTTACCACGCGTGCCATCTACATGCATTCATTATAATGCTACATTGCAACAAAAGGGAAATATGATGCTATGGGAAAAGCAATTCAAAACTAACTTACCATTGACACAGAAAACCTTATGTCTCGATTTTTATAACATGCCTGATGCAATCTGCATAATTGAAAAAATCCAAGTTTACCATTAATGGAAAAAATGTATAAAAAGGTTATTAAATTCACATTTAGATACTAGCGTGCATCTTACAGATAGGTTTTGATAGTGCACCGTATTTGTGTGAAAGTCAATTAAGATATGATTTCAATTTACATAACCGCCACATTAGGAAAATGTGTGACGATGAAAGTGATTGGAGACTTAACCAAATGTTTGCTGGTTTCCATTTTTCTTCTATCGTGTCACTCTATATCCTTAGGGTACCAGTCATGACACAGCCTCTATAACGACTTTTCTTGAAATCCACATGATTCTGTCTCCTGGGCATTATTGACAGCAAGTGGTGGAATAGTAGTACTCTAGACTACAAAACCTGAAGGTCCCTGGGTCGAATACCGGTCACTTTCAATATCAGCAACGATTTTATGGGTTCCCCATCCAACTAGAGGATGTAAATCAAGAGGTTATCTCGGATGTATCGGTGCTGTTCGAGTACATCGGGTACGTTAAAGAACCAAAGTGTCTATTCGGAAAGAACTAGGGCAGCCGGCCCGGATTCATTGTATCACACAATATGGCTTTCTATTCATTCGAAACCGGAGGTCACTAGCCAATAAGACAGCGATAAACTCGAATGCCCAGGCATTACGACTGTCTCAGTCGGACACAGTGACTTGCAGTACTGAGATGAACTGGGTGTATCTGGACAGTAAACACGACGCGAACGTGAAAGTAGTGCCCTCTGGATTTTAATGTGTAACCACGATGGCCCTAACGGTATTCCGTAGTCGACACTTTAAACATTGCAAGTAAAGCTCATGAGTAATAGCGATAGAGCATGGACCCTTGTGTGACAAACGTCTTTTTTTTATTGAAATAAGGCCTTTAATATAGAGTATGTACGTGTTCATGAGTGCCGGAGGTACTGGGTCCGATCCCAGACCACGTCATAACAAAGACGGAACAAACAATGGTGTCAAATATTCCCTTGCTATAGACGCCCAGCATATAACACAGCGTATTAACCAAATCACTGTATAACTAATTGGAATACTATACAATTCAACTTGTATGACTTATTGTGAGCAAAAGCAAATGTGATTTGCGAACACTGTATAACTTATTGGAAGAGTATAAAATCCAACGTGTATGCCTTATTGCGATAACCGGAAGTTGGCTCGTTTATACACCGTGTATAAGGGATAGTTGTCGTTTCTCTGTCTCTCTCGTGTGGTGAATATCATCAGAACTGAGGTATCGACAGTGTTTGGTAGAAGTTGTAAGAACTTGCTTCACACAGTCGACCTAACATAGATTAGTATAAAAACAACGAACATATCAGGGAATGTATGTGTAACATTCTGTATAATTATACCCGCTGTGATGTGTGACAATAAACTGTCCTAGTGTTAAACGATGGAGAAAGCTGAAATCTAAATTCAATTAAGATAGTCCACTTTGTTATAGATAAAACCTAGTACTATATCATACTGAAGTATTTCATTTATGCAGTAAAATAAGAACATGACATTTTGTACATACAGTCACTGAACTCACTATAACAACAGTCGTCTGGGACATTCATATTACGTCGTTAACACTGTAGGGTGCCCAGTATGCTTGACAGGTTGATTTCTGAATGTCGCTTGTTGATGAATGTTGCATTATTTAACATTATATGCCAATAGTACCGAACTCAATCGTTTCAGTTTAATCACAACTTAAACTGTGAAGATCCGCCTCGATAGCGTAGTGCTAGAGTGTACGCTTCGAGTGCGAGAGGTCTCAGGTTCAATCCCAGACAGGGACTTACCAAAGTTGTTAAATAGTACTGATATATTATGGTATATGCTTGAAGCTCAGTATGTTGATTCTGTGCCACGTCTGGTAGACCCGGCGCCAGGATAATGTGACTTGGTAGTATGAAACACCGTTTACCAGTGGGACTTATAATAAAATTGTAGAATGGGTTAGTTGCAGCAAAATAGAAAACATTTCAAAGTGAAAAGTAATGGTTTCGTCTTACACGATCCACGTCTATCATGTACTGTACATGCAAAGTGTAGCAATACAACGTGGCTTTGGGCTACAAATCCAAGACAAAATGTGCTTCGTTTCGAAAACAAAAATAGCCATAAGTATTTATTTATTCATCGATTTATATTAAACACTCGCCAGTCTAAGGGAAAATTACTTGCTTTCCGAAAACAATATAATCTTTTTCAGTAGCGTGGCAGTTTGTTCCAACACCCTGTGGAATCTTCTGAGTGTCGGACTACAGTTTCAAGGCGTCCTTGTTCAAGGTTTTCACATTATGCTAGAAAATGGCAAAGCTGCTGATAGGAATTCTACATTTCGGTGACAGCTTGCATATTTTGTTTCATATGTATGTTTCATAGAAGTTACATGCAGTTGTTGTGCAACAATTTGCGTAGTCTAAACAGAGCTTGGCTATTTTTATTATCCAATGTTGACAAATTTGGCTTGGATTTGTACCCCAAGTCACTTAACAAACATACTCTGGCGAGAATTGAACTCAAATAGTCCTTAAAAACAACCAAACTTGAGCTTGTGCGTACATGGCGGTATGACCGTTGACAAGATTGAACTGGAACTATCTATTTTAGTTTAATGACAATGTACAAGTGTATGTATGTGGTGTAGAAAACGTTTTATATTAAACCAGAGTGAAAGTAAAATCAGCATTGAATCAGTCCGCGCATCTTTGAAAATGTGTATAATTATGTTCACCGCGTTATACATTTTGTATTCACAACACCCAGCATCATATATCACTGTCATAGGATAGGAGACTGATATTTGACCTGTTGTTAAAATGATGAGCATTTATCTGAGCATATATCATACATCAGCAATATTAAGTTAACGTTGCGTTTTGTTGCACCTATAAAAGTTTTTTCTGTCTCATTACCGTAATACATCCATCATCTTTGCACCATGGTCTGCATTGCAGCGATTTGTGACTAAATGTGTTGTACTAAAACAGACATGTAAAACTAGATAAAATAAATAGGTTATAGTGTCCCCGAATATTAAATAAATTATTTATAATTATTCAGTATTGTTATTTCAAGACCAGCTGGTTTGTTGACTTGAGCGTCCGGTTTGGAACTGAATGTTCGTCTGGTTTGGAACGGGAATGTTCGTCCGGTTTGGAACTAAATGTTCGGTTAAATAGAATGTGCTTACTGTCCAGAGCGCTTTATGGGGACCGTACTATGATTGGGTAGTCTCCAAATGGCTACTAGGGTTTATAGACTAGAGAAACTCAATAAGAGCCGTATACCAAATAGAACTAACCGAAAAACTAGATATAAAATCAAGGTATCAAGCGATGTACACAGACCTGTCGTAATCTGCTGGATATAAAACCTGATTCACGAGAGTGTTGCATTTAACTGTCCGTATACATAATTATATATAACTTCACCTCCAACTTGCTGCCATGAAATGAAAATTTAAATTCTTACAATAATATTTGACCAAGTACATCTTACATGCTTGAGTTATATTAGATGCAAAATATCTGATACCGTACACCTAAAAAACGCTGTGTTAAATTATATTCATACGGGACAGAGTTCACATTTTACTTAAAGAAAAACCTGTCAAAATTATTTAAAATTAATGAATGATACCAGATAGAAAACAGTGCGGTTTGTTTAATACCAATACCCTGGGTCACACCATATTATATGGGCTATTGTATTATATAATATATAAAGTGACATGCTTTCTGACTATAACGTCTTCTGACAGGTCAATCTGGCAAGCGTCATGGATATATATATATACCTATCTATAGGGTGCCTTGGTTCACTGCATCTATCTGATTCCATCTTTATAAACACGCACTATTGAACATATCAGTGCAAAAATGGAATAAATTAAATATACGTGTATAATAATTTGATATCATGAGAAAGTTGAGATTTTAACTTTAAAATATTTGCCCTAAAACCGTGCCGTTGAATTGTCGAAAGCCGGTTTAAAGAACCTATTCGGTTTACAAGTGTATACAAATGATTCAAAATCAAATTCATTTCATTATGAAACAAAGAAGAAAAAGTCTTAAGAATTAATGAAAAAAAAATGAACGTCGGTCTACGGGATTTGGTACATGTATTAGGTAATCACGACAATTTTGAACAACATTGACATGTCTGATGGTTAGAGTTTAAAGTAATATTTTATATCAATTTATAGGATTTATTGTATAGTAAACGACCTTATATTATAAAGTTATGTAAGTTTTGTTGAGTGAGCTCTCGACTTTTGCTATTCATTCTACGAGTATGACCATTCCTGGTAGCATCCATTTCAACGAGAGAACTGGAGAAGAGACGCTGGTTTTTCTTCAATGATGCTGAGCTCGAAGCCATACAAATTCACCGGTTCCATGTGTACGGTTATTGTATTTAAGTCCGGCAGTATAACACATTACTGATTATCAAAGTAGTATAGTTTGATGTCTAGGCTATACCTGGGTCACAAACCCAGTCAAACTCCTCACAGCGATAAAAACGCTGTGCTGCTTAATCACGGTGTATAACCATATCGGTACCCTCTCGGTGCAAAATGATATATCGGTATCCTCTCAGTGCTGGCACCGGTCTCTCTCAGTGCAAAACAATGAAAACAGAGAGGGTACCGGTGCCGCGTCTATACCGAAAGTAGGATGTTTTTAAAGAAATTTGATGGAAGTTGCTGATAAAAAAGCTTTTAGTGGCAAGACATGATCAACGGCTTTACGTCTGAGGTACTAAATACTTGCTTTATTGAATAAAAGTCGCATTTAAGCGTCATAAACATAGCTCGATATTCTTTCGAACAAGTTCCCCAGTCAACATTCCAGCCACGTCTAAACATGTGACAACTGATAGAACAAATTGAACAATAGAAATACAATGGATAATCATCGGCGGGTTCCGTGGGCTATCGATTTGTATGCATAAACCCGTATATTTTTACATAAACATGATTTTCTTACCTCCAATGCCTTCCATTTCATTGTTGTGCACTGAGAGAGACCCGTGCCAGCACCGAGAGCGTACCGATATATCAATTTGCACTGGGGAGGGTACCGATACGGTTATACACCGTGTTAAAGGTGCTGAATCATAGAAACTGAGCTAAACGTTTTGTATGACGTAATGTTCCTACCTACTTTCCGGCAGCATGCTTTGTGTGTTAGGCGATTTACCCGTGATCTATCTTTCTCATAAACAATCTACAGCTGAACATCAATGAGGTATTCGGTTCGTTTTGTAATTCGTTGTCATCGAATGCGAAACAATTTCAGACGATTTATGTGATACATGTAGTAGTTTTGTCAAATAAGGCGGAGGTCAGACGGACATCGGCTGATCATATTTGCCTTGCCGGTCAAGATCAAAATGTGGCTAAGCCACAAAGAGATTTGCCGTTGACCATCCGATGACCAGTCGATGTCCGCCCGCCGCTTGGCGGATCCAATGCCGATCAACAGCCGTCAGCCGGTGTGTCGAATACGTGGATATCGCCCGGCGTCCGTGTGATTTGTGACCCATGTATATATAAATTCATGAGATCAATTTATCATAAAATTGACGTCTTCTGGTACAACAAATTGATCTGAAAAAAATACCCAAGCCATAATTGCGTTTGCATAGAATGTACTTACGTATTGTGCAATTACTCTTCAGTGATTCATAACACATTGTCACTTCCGCGGAACCTTGGCACAAGGCATATGCACTATTTCGGTCCGATATTAGCTAAACAATTTCCTTACTACGATAAGAGTTAAGTGTTATGCAGGCGTAGGTATAAGTGACAGTTTCCGCATTAAGTATTGGTCCGCACGTGGCTTTTTCTGTACCGCTCAATTCTAATAATATGCTTTGCACATGAATCACGTGCGTCACACATTTCGTGAAGTTTTAAAAAGTTGGTGTAATATTACTCGATATAATTAGATAAATACCCTTGGCAGATGTTAACATACAAAACTACTGTCTACTTAACTGATTTAGATTGGCAAATCCGTTTTGTTTTGTGCATTCGATTAAAAAATGTAAGCAAATGTAAAAAAGTCCCAGTCTAGTTGTTATAGTGCGCCTAGGATAATGTGAAAGGCGGGCAAATTTGGTATAGTCTACCAAGGTTGATTACAATTATGTGCACCAATTATCAATGATGTTTTGAGTACAATACTGATCTTATCTGTTTATTTAAGTGATTTGTAAAACCAATTTTGCCACAGTTGACCAAACCAATTCATGTTTGTAAATATCACATTATCCTGGGCGGACTATACAAGGACACCATGCATATATGCGTATATATGTGTTAACTTGAACTCAATATGACTTTCAAAAGGCCATCGAAAAGCGTCAAATGCAGTTCTTTGCTATTGTTATTTATGAGTGGACGTGATACAACAGTGCGCATTTTTACACAACACTAGAAAAGTAAAAAGTACCAAGTTAAAATAAATTTTAAGTATTAACATACGTGTATCAGTAGCGTCCGTTCATTTGCCATAGCACATTGTCATAAACCTTGGTAAAGTATAAGATTGTGTTTGTTTTCTTGCAGTGGCGCAGATGGGGATCGATTTCTCGATCCTAAAGCATATGTCGTATACCTGTAGGCCACCGCTGCCTACTACAATCACCATTAAACCTATTCATACCGATTGTTGAATAACTTACATACCTTTTTCACAGAGAAAAGTCTAACAATTAAAAAGTATTGATATAAATAAAATACATTCTAATGTAATTAATTTTGACATCTTACTGATAGTTATTATTGAAGCTAAGATAAATGGAACAAAGATAGTTCGAATGATAACTAATAAGGCATAAAATAAAATTTTGTGTCCCCGTCCGACAACAAATGAAGGCATATTGAATTTCATGCTTCGCGGAACAAGTGCAGAATATTTAATTTGGCGCCTAAATTGCTTTTGTGCGCTTAAATTTGATATTCGTTAGAATAAAAAATCGGAGAACATAAAAGTACATAATTATGTATGTGTATGTCAATATATTGATGTCTTTTGTGGACCTTTAGCTCATAAATCACAGGCCTGGCCACGCCTATGCAGCATGAGGCTATTGACGTATGCAGCCATTGATAAACGTATTGTTTCAACACGAACTTGTTTGTTCGATCTAGGAAAAAATCTCTTAAATCAACGTCACTACATTTTACGTCCACGACGAGCTGGCAAGATTTCGGGATAACATGTATTTTAATAGCAATGTTGGAATTACACGCAGTAAGGACTCGTACATATTCGTACACAAAGCACTTAAAGATAATATTCGCAATGCTGAGTTTATTCTTTGTTGAGTGTACATCCTGCAGAGAAATATAACGAAACATTCATCTTAAATTATGATATATTCTCAATATACTATCCCTACGTGATTCAGGAACTAAATATTTAGGGCATAATGGTATTTGATTGTGAAATTTTGACAACAATGTCGACGTCGATTTACATCTACATATGAAGAAGTTGCCGGTTCATCGTGGAAGTATAACTTCAACCTGGTTAGGATACAGTCAAGAAGAACTGGTTAGGTGAATCAGCTGCCGTATACATGTATAACTTTAATAATGCCGAGCAAATCCTTTATTTGGCTGTCAGCTTTCAGCTGAAACATGGCAGGTATATGAATATTTGTACCCGTGTCGAAAGATTTAACGACGAGCGCTCTAACCACTAAACTACGGTAGCACTGAACAATTGTTGAGAAACGCCGTTTGATCAGAATAGAAAAACAGTCTGCATGGGGTCTTACCCGAAACCTCTCGATTCTAAGTCGGTGCCCTACCTCCAGACTGACTATCGAGTGGATTTGATTAATCAATTATTATAGATGGACACACTTTAGATGTGGTTCGTGTTTTGTTTCTAAGAACAATAAATTAAAAAAAAATTACTTCGAGTGTCATCTACATGTAGTCATTATAATTCTACACTGCCACATACGGGAAATATGATGCTATGGGAAAAGCAATTCAAAACTAACTTACCATTGGCACAGAAAACATTATGTCTCGATTTTTAAAATATGCCTGATGCAATCTGCATAATTAAAAATTCCACGTTTACCATTAATGGAAAAAATGGATAAAAAGTTATTAAATTCACATTTAGATACGAGCGTGCATCTTACAGATAGGTTTTGATAATGCACCGTATTTGTGTGAAAGTCAATTAAGATATGATTTCAATTTGCATAACCGCCACATTAGGAAAATGTGTGACGATGAAAGTGATTGGAGACTTAACCAAATGTTCGCTGGTTTCCAGTATTCTTCTATTGTGTCACTCTATAACCTTAGGGTACCAGTCATGACACAGCCTTAACGACTTTTCTTGAAATCCACATGATTCTGTCTCCTAGGCATTATTGACAGCAAGTGGTGGAATAGTAGCCGAGTTGCAAGCACTCTAGACTACAAAACCTGAAGGTCCCTGGGTCGAATATCGGTCACTTTTAATATCAGCAACGATTTTAAGTGTTCCCCATCCAACTAGAGGATCGAAATCAAGAGGTTATCTCGGATGTATCGGTGCTGTACGAGTACATCGGGTACGTTAAAGAACCAAGGTGTCTATTCGGAAAGAACTAGGGTAGCCGGCCCGGATTCATTGTATCACACAATATGTTTTTCTATTCATTCGAAACTGGAGGTCACTAGCCAATTAGACAGCGATAAACTCGAATGTCCAGGAATTACCACTGTCTCAGTCGAACACAATGACCTGCAGTACAGAGATGAACTGGGTGTATCTGGACAGTAAACACGATACGAAAGTGAAAGTAGTCGACACTACAAGTAAAGCTCATGAGTAATAGCGATAGAGCATTAACCCTGGTGTGACAAACGTCTTTTTTAACGAAAGAAGGCCTTTACTATAGCCTAGTAGTAGAGTATGTACGTGTTCATGAGTGTCGGAGGTACTGGGCTCGGTCCTTGACCACGCCATAACAAAGACGGAACAAAAATGGTGTCAACTATTCCCTTGCTATAGACGCCAAGCATATAACACATCGTATAAACTAAATCACTGTATAACTAATTGGAATACTATACAATTCAACTTGTATGACTTATTGTGAGCAAAAGCAAATGTGATTTCCGATCACTGTATAACTTATTGGAAGAGTATAAAATCCAACGTGTATGCCTTATTGCGATAACCGGAAGTTGACTCGTTTATACACCGTGTATAAGGGATAGTTGTCGTTTCTCTGTCTCTCTCGTGTGGTGCATACCATCAGAACTGAGGTATCGACAGTGTTTGATATAAGTTGTAAGAACTGGCTTCACACAGTCGACCTAAAATAATTCAGTATAAAAACAACGAACATATCAGGAAATGTATGTGTAACATTCTGTATAATTATACCCGCTGTGATGTGTGACAATAAACTGTCCTAGTGTTAAACGATGGAGAAAGCTGAAATCTAAATTCAATTAAGATAGTCCACTTTGTTATAGATAAAACCTAGTACTATATCATACTGAAGTATTTCATTTATGCAGTAAAATAAGAACATGACATTTTGTACATACAGTCACTGAACTCACTATAACAACAGTCGTCTGGGACATTCATATTACGTCGTTAACACTGTAGGGTGCCCAGTATGCTTGACAGGTTGATTTCTGAATGCAATGTCGCTTGTTGATGAATGTTACATTATTTAACATTATCCAATCGTACTGGACTCAGTTTAATCACAACTTAAACTGTGAAGATCCGCCTCAATAGGGTAGTGGTAGAGTGTCCGCTTCTACTTCGAGATGTCTCGGGCCCAATCACAGACAGGGACCTACCAAAGTTGTTAAAATAGTACTGGTATATTATGGTATATGCTTGAAGCTCAGCATGTTGGTTCCGTGCCACGTCTGGTTGACTCGGCGTCTGGATATCGTGACTGGGTAGTCTGAAATACTGTTTTCCAGTGGGACTTATTATAAAACTGTAGAATAATTTAAACAGTAAAGCATATTTCTTTGCGACTTTGTTCGCAAATTGCTATCGAACAATGAAAGCATTGTAGCTTCAAAATCACCATTATAATAATTATTTTGTCGACTATACATTACAACAAAATGGATAAGTTGCAGCAAAATAAAAAACATTTCAAAGTATAAAGTAATGATTTCGTCTTACACGATCCACGTCTACCATGTACTCTATATACCAAGTGTAGCAATACAACGTGGCTGTGGGCTACAAATCCAAGACAAAATATGCTTCGTTTTGAAAACAGAAATAGCCATAAGTGTTTTTTTTCCTCGTCGATTTATATTAAACATTCACCAGTCTAAGGGAAAATTACTTGCTTTCCGAACACAATATAATCTTTTTCAGTATCGTGGCAGTATGTTCCAACATTCTGTAGAATCTACGAAGTGTCGGACTAGAGTTTCAAGGCGTCTTTTCCCAAGGTTTTCACAGGGTGCTAGACAAAACGGCAAAGCTGCTGATAGGAATCCTACATTTCGGTGACAGCTTGCTTATTTTCCCTTAAGGTGGCATATATTTCATAGAAGTTACATGCAGTTGTTGTGCAACAATTTGCGTAGTCTAAACAGTCCGCGGCTATTTTTGTTATTCAATGTTGACAAATTTCGTCTTGGATTTGTAGCCCAAAGTCATGTAACAAACATACTCTTGCGAGAATTGAACTCACATAGTCCTTACAAACAACTAACATTGAGCTTGTGCGTACATGGCGGTATGACCGTTGACAAGAATGAACTGGATTTATCTATTTGGGTTTAATGACATTGCACAAGTGTATATATGTGTTATAATAAAAACTTTTTAAAATAAACCAGAGTGAAAGTAAAATCAGCATTGAATCAGTCCGCGCATCTTTGAAAATGTGTATAATTATGTTCACCGTGTTATGCATTTTGTATTCACAGCACCCAGCATTATATATCACTGTCATAAGATAGGAGACTGATATTTGACCTGTTGTTAAAATGATGAGCATACCAGTATATCATACATCAGCAATATTAAGTTAACGAACTGCGTTTTGTTACAGCTATAAAAGTTTTTTTCTGTCTCATTACCGTAATCCGTCTATCATATATGCACCATGGTCTGCATTGCAGCGATTTGTCACTAAATGTGTTGTACTAAAACAGACATGTAAAACGAGATAAAATAAATAGGTTATAGTGTCCCCGAATATAATATAAATTATTTATAATTATTGAGTATTGTTATTTCCAGACCAGCTGGTTTGTTGGCTTGAGCGTCCGGTTTGGTACTGAATGTTCGTCCGGTTTGGAACTAAATGTTCGTCCGGTTTGGAACTAAATGTTCGGTTAAATAGAATGTGCTTGCTGTCCAGAGCGCTTTATGAGGACCGTACTATGATTGGGTAGTCTCCCAATGGCTACTAGGGTTTATAGACTAGAGAAACTCAATAAGAGCCGTATACCAAATAGAACTAGCTGAAAAACTAATTATAAAAGCAAGATACCAAGCGATATGTACAGACCTGTCGTAATCTGCTGGATATAAAACCTGATTCACGATAGTTTTGCAGTTAACTGTCCATATACATCATTATATATAACTTAATCTCCAACATGCTGCCATGAAATGAAAATTTAAATTCTTACAAAAAATATTTGATCATGTACATCTTACATGCTTGAGTTATATTAGATGCAAACAATCTGATACCGTACACCTAAAAAACGTTGTGTTAAATTATATTCACACGGGGCAGAGTTCACATTTTACTTAAAGAAAAACCTGTCAAAATAATTTAAAATTAATGAAATTTGGTATCATGATACCAGATAGAAAACAGTGCGGTTTGTTTAATACCAATACCCTGGGTCACACCATACTGTATATGGGCTATTGTATTATATAATATATAAAGTGACATGCTTTCTGACTATAACGTATTTTGACAGGTCAATCTAGCAAGCGTCATCTATATGTTTATACCTATCTGAAGGGTGCCTAATTGGTTCACTGCATCTATCTGATACCATCTTTATACGCACTATTGAACATATCAGTGCAAAAATGGAATAAATTAAATATACGTGTATAATAATTTGATATCATGAGAAAGTTGAGATTTTAACTTTAAAATATTTCCCCTAAAACCGTGCCGTTGAATCGTCGAATTCCAGCCGGTTTGAAGAAGCTATTCGGTTTACAAGTGTATACAAATGATTAAAAATCAAATTGATTTCATTATGAAACAAAGATAAAAAGTCTTAATAATTAATGAAAAAAATGAACGTCGATCTACGGAAGTTGGTATTAGTTAATCAATACAGTTTTGAACGACATTGACATGTCTGATGATTAGAGTTTAAAGTAATACATGTATTTAATATCAATTTATAGGATTTATTGTATAGTAAACGACCTTATAATATAAAGTTTTGTAAGTATTGTTGAGTGTGCTCTATTGACTTTTGCTATTCATTCTACGGGTATGACCATTCCTGGTAGCATCCATTGCTACGAGAGAACTAGAGAAGAGACGCACGTGTTTCTACAATGATGCTGAGCGCGAAGCCATGCAAATTCACCGGTTCCATGTGTACGGTTATTGTATTTAAGTACGGCAGTATAACACATTACAGATTATCAAAGTAGTATAGTTTGATGTCTAGGTTATACCTGGGTCACAAACCCAGTCAAACTCCTCACAGCGCTAAAAACGATGTACTTCTTATAGGTACTGAATCATAGAAGGTGAGCTAAACGTTTTGTATGACGTAATGTTCCTACCTCCTTTCCTGCTAGCATGCTTTGTGAGTTATGCGATTCACACGTGATCTATCAATTCACATAAACAAACTACAGCGTAATCTTCATCAATGAGGTATTCGGTTCGTTTTGTAATTCGTTGTCATCGAATGCGAAACAATTTCAGACGATTTATGTGATATTAACTTTTGTCAAAGTAGACGGTGTCCGGACGGCTGATCATATTGGCCTTGCCGGTCAAGATCAAGATGTGGCTTAGCCACAAAACGATTTGCCGTTGACCATCCGATGGTCAGTCGATGTCCATCCGCCGCTTGGCGGATCCAAAGCCGATCAACAGCCGTCAGCCGGTGTGTCGAATACGTGGATATTGCCCGGCTGCCGTGTGATTTCATGAGATCAATTTATCATAAAATTGACGTCTTCTGGTTCAACAAATTTATCTGAAGAAAATACACAAGCCATAATAGCGTTTGCATAGAATGTACTTACGTATTGTGCAATTACTCTTCAGTGATTCATAACACATTGTCACTTCCGCGGAACCTTGGCTCAAGACGTATGCACTATTTCGGTCCGATATTAGCTAAACAATTTCCTTACTGCGATAAGAGTTAAGTGTTATGCAGGCGTAGGTATAAGTGACAGTTTCCGCATTAAGTATTGGTTCGCACGTGGCTTTTTCTGTACCGCTCAATTTTAATAATATGCTTTGCACATGAATCACGTGCGTCACACATTTCGTGAAGTTTTAAAAAGTTGGTGTAATATTACTCGATATAATTAGATAAATACCATTGGCAGATGTTAACATACAAAACTGCTGTCTACTTAACTGATTCAGATTGCGAATCCGTTTTGTTTTGTGCATGCGATTAAAAAAATGTAAGCAAATGTGAAAAAGTCCCAGTCTAGTTGTTATAGTGCGCCTAGGATAATGTGAAAGGCGGGCAAATTTGGTATAGTCTACAAAGGTGGATTACAATTATGTGCACCAATTATCATTGATGTTTTGAGCACAATACGGACCTTATCTGTGTATTTAAGTGATTTGTAAAACTTATTATGCCACAGTTGACCAAACCAATTCATGTTTGTAAATATCACATTATCCTGGGCGGATTATACCGTATATAAGTGTTAACTTGCACTCAATATGACTTTCAAAAAGCCATCGAAAAGCGTCATCTGCAGTCCTTTGCTAGTGTTATTTATAGTGGACGTGATACAACAGTGCGCATTTCTATACTACACTAGAAAAGTATAAAGTACCAAGTTAAAATATATTTTGAAGTATTAACATATATCAGCAGCGTCCGTCCATTTGCCATAGCACATTGACTTTTGACTCTCTCATAAACCTGGGTAAAGTAGAAGATTGTGTGTTTTTCTTGTAGTGGCGAAGATGGGGATCGAACCCGGGATTTCTCGATCCTAAAGCATATGTCGTATACCTGTAGGCCACCGCTGCCCACTACACTCACCATAAAACCTATTCATACCGATTGTTGAATAACTAACATACCTTTTCACAGAGAAAAATCTAACAATTAAAAAGTAATTGATATAAATAAAATACATTCTAATGTGATTAATTTTGACGTCTTACTGATAGTTATTATTGAAGCTAAGATAAATGGAATAAAGATACGTCCGAATGATACCTAATAATGCATAAAATAAAATTTGTGTCCCCGTCCGAGAACAAATAAAGGCATAGTGAATTTGATGCTTCGCGCAACAAGAGAAGAATATTGAATTTGGCGCCTGAATTGCTTTTGTGCGCTTAAATTTGATATTCGGATAGCTAGAATCCAAAATCGGAGAACATAAAAGTACATAATTATGTATGTGTATGTCAATATATTGATGTCTTTGGTTGACCTTCAGCTCATAAATCACAGGCCTGGCCACGCCTATGCAGCATGTGGCTTTTGACGTATGCAGCCATTGATAAACGTGTTGTTTCAACACGAACTGTTTTGTTCGATCTAGGAAAAAATCTCTTAAATCAACGTCACTGCATTCGTAGTCCACGACGAGCTGGCATGATTTCGGGATAACATGTATTTTAATAGCAATGTTGGAATTACACGCAGTAAGTACTGGGACAAAATTGTACACACAACACTTAAAGATAATATCCGTATTGCTGAGTTTATTCTCTGTTGAGTGTACATCCTGCAGAGAAATATAACAAAACATTCATCTTAAGTTATAATAAATTCTCAATATTCTATCCCTACGTGATTCAGGAATTAAATATTTGTGGCATAATGGTATATAACAGTGAAATTGGACAACAGTGTCGATTTTCCTCATACATTGAAGAAGTTGCCAGTTTATCGTTGAGGGATAACTTTATACTGGTTACTATACAGTCAGGAAGAACTGATTAGGTGAATCAACCGTCGTATACATGTATTAACTGAACAATTGTTGAAAAAACGGCATTGACCCCGATTGAAAAACATTCTGCATGGGCCTAACCCTAAACCGTTCAACTCAAAGCCGATGCCCTACCCCTAGACTACCGAAGTGGATTTGTTTCATCAATTATTATAGATGGACAAACTTTAGGTGTGTTTTGTATTTTGTTACTAAGAACAAGAAATTTACGACAAGTTACCACGCGTGCCGTCTACATGCATTCATTATAATGCTACATTGCAACAAAAGGGAAATATGATGCTATGGGAAAAGCAATTCAAAACTAACTTACCATTGACACAGAAAACCTTATGTCTCGATTTTATAACATGCCTGATGCAAAGATTCCAAGTTTACCATTAATGGAAAAAATGGATAAAACGTTATTAAATTCACATTTAGATACGAGCGTGCATCGTACAGATAGGTTTTGTTAGTGCATAATATTTGTGCGAAAGTCAATTAAGATATGATTTCAATTTGCATAACCGCCACATTAGGAAAATGTGTGACGATGAAAGTGATTGGAGACTTAACAAAATATTCACAGGTTTCCAGTATTCTTCTACCGTGTCACTCTATATCCTTAATGTACAAATCATGACAAAGCCTTCACGACTATTCTTGAAATCCACATGATTCTGCCTCCTAGGCATTATTGACAGTAAGGGGTGGAACAGTGACTGAGTTGTTAGCACTTTCGACTACTAATCCGGAGGTCGCTGGTTCGAATGTCGGTCGGGTCACTGGCAATTTCAGAAAGTTTTTTAGGTCTTCCCAACCAACTTGAGGTGAACTCGTTGGAAACGTAGAGGTAGTCTCGCGTGTATCGGTGCTATACTCCGGGAACGTTAAATAACAAAAATCTCTATTCAGAAATAGGTAGGGCGTTAAACACGATGCGAGAGCGAAAGTGGTCGAAACTATAAACATTGCAAGTAAAGCACATGGGTAATGACAATATAACTTTGACCCTTCACGGTGTGAATAACCTCTTTTTTAATGAAAGTAGGCCTTAATAGCTTTCGAGTACCGAATGTACTGGTCTCGATGCCAGGCCTCGCCATACCATGGCAAAGGCAGAACAAAAATGACGTCAAATATTGTATCGCTATAGACGCCCATCATAAATGGAGAGCTGTCGTTCCTCTGTCCATCTCGTGCGGTGGATATCATCAGGAGTGAGGTATCGACATTGTTTGATATAAGTTGTAAGAACTGGCTTCACACAGTCGACCTAAAATCATTCAGTATAAAAACAACGAACATATCAGGAAATGTATGTGTAACATTCTGTATAATTATACCCGCTGTGATTTGTGACAATAAACTGCCCTAGTGTTAAACGATGGAGAAAGCTGAAATCTAAATTTAATTAAGATAGTCCACTTTGTTATAGATAACACCTAGTACTATATCATACTGAAGTATTTCATTTATGCAGTAAAATAAGAACATGACGTTTTGTACATACATTCACTGAACTCACTATAACAATATTCGTCTGGGGCATTCATATTATGTCGTTAACACTGTAGGATGCCCAGTATGGTTGACAGGTTGATTTCTGAATGTCGCTTGTTGATGAATGTTACATAATTTAACATAATATATCCAATCGTACCGGACTCAATAGCTATAGTTTAATCACAACTTAAACTGTGAAGAACCATCTCGATAGCGTAGTCGTAGAGTGTCCGCTTCTACTTCGAGAGGTCTCAGGTTCAATCCCAGACAGGGACGTACCAAAGTTGTTAAAATGGTACTGGTATATTATGGTATATGTTTGAAGCTCAGCTAGTGAATTCCGTGTCATGTCTGGCTCACCCGGCGCCTGGATATTGTCACTGGGTAGTCTGAAACACTGTTTACCAGTGGGACTTATAATAAAACTGTAGAATAATTTAAACAGTAAAGCATATTTCTTTGCGACTTTGTTCGCAAATTGCTATCGAACATACTCTGGTGAGAATTGAACTCAAATAGTCCTTACAAACAACCAAACTTGAGCTTGTGTGTACATGGCAGTATGACCGTTGACAAGATTGAACTGGAACTATCTATTTTAGTTTAATGACAATGTACAAGTGTATGTATGTGATGTAATGAAAACGTTTTATATTAAACCAGAGTGAAAGTACTAGTAAAATCAGCATTGAATCAGTCCGCGCATCTTTAAAAATGTGTATAATTATGTTCACCGCGTTATACATTTTGTATTCACAACATCCAGCATTATATATCACTGTCATAGGGTAGGAGACTGATATTTGACCTGTTGTTAAATGATGAGCATATATCATACATCAGCAATATTAAGTTAACGTTGCGTTTTGTTGCACCTATAAAAGTTTTTTCTGTCTCATTACCGTAATCCATCCATCATCTATGCACCATGGTCTGCATTGCCGCGATTTGTGAATAAATGTGTTGTACTAAAACAGACATGTAAAAGTAGATAAAATAATTAGGTTATAGTGTCCCCGAATATTCAATAAATTATTTATAATTATTCAGTATTGTTATTTCCGGACCAGCTGGTTTGTTGACTTGAACGTCCGGTTTGGAACTGAATGTTCGTCCGGTTTGGAACTAAATGTTCGGTTAAATATAATTTGCTTGCTGTCCAGAACGCTTTATGAGGACCGTACTATGATTGGGTAGTCTCCAAATGGCTTAACTAAAGTTTATAGACTAGAGAAAGTAAATAGGAGCCGTATACCAAATAGAATTAGCCGAAAAACTTAATATAAAAGCAAGGTACCAAGCGATATGTACAGACCTGTTTTAATCTGCTGGATATAAAACCCGATTCACGATAGTGTTGTATTTAACTGTCCGTATACATCATTATATATAACTACACCTCCAACATGCTGACATGAAATGAAAATTTAAATTCTTACAAAATTTAATATTTGACCATGTACACCATACATGCTTGAGATATATTAGATGCAAAATATCTGATACCGTACACCTAAAAAAACGTTGTGTTAAATTATACTCATACGGGGCAGAGCTCACTTTTACCAAAAGAAAAACCTGTCAAAATAATTTAAAATTAATGAAATCTGGTATCATGATACCAGATAAAAAACAGTGCGGTTTGTTTATAATACCAATACCCCGGGTCACACCATATTATATGGGCTATTGTATTATATAATATATAAAGTGACATGCTTTCTGACTATAACGTCTTCTGACAGGTCAATCTGGCAAGCGTCATGGATATATTTATACCTATCTTAGTAGGGTGCCTTGGTTCACTGCATCTATCTGATACCATCTTCATAAACACGCACTATTGAACATATCAGTGCAAAAATGGAATAAATTAAATATACGTGTATAATAATTTGATATCATGAGAAAATTGAGATTTTAACTTTAAAATATTTGCCCTAAAATCGTGTCGTTGAATTGTCGAATTCAAGCCGGTTTGAATAAGATATTCGGTTTACAAGTGTGTACAAACGATTCAAAATCAAATTCATTTCATTATGAAACAAAGAAGAAAAAGTCTTAATAATTAAGGCAAAAAATGAACATAGGTCTACGGGAGTTGGTATTAGGTAATCACGACAATTATGAACGACATTGAAATGTCTGATGGTTAGAGTTTAAAATAATGTTTTATGTTATAGTTAGAACATATTAAGTAAATTTTAATGATTAAAAAGGGCGGAGCGAGCGGAGCGAGCGAAGCGAGTCCTTTTTAGTCATTAAAATTTACTTAATATGTTCTAACTAACTTAGAATATAACATTCTGCATTCTGATTGGCCGATAGAAAGTAGCGCCAACGCATGACGTAAAGTCTGTGAAGAGAAAATTTTAATGATTAAATTTTCAGTTTCACGCCAAAAATGCGGCGTTTTCATTGGCTCATAATGTAGGTTATATTCTAAATCAATTTTTATAGGATTTATTGTATAGTAAACGACCTTATAATATAAAGTTATGTAACTTTTGTTGAGTGAGCTCTCGACTTTTGCTATTCACTCTACAAGTATGACCATTCCTGGTAGCATCCATTGCTACGAGAGAACTAGAGAAGAGACGCACGTGTTTCTACAATGATGCTGAGCGCGAAGCCATGCAAATTCACCGGTTCCATGTGTACGGTTGTATTATTTAAGTACGGCAGTATAACACATTACTGATTATCAAAGTAGTATAGTTTGATGTCTAGGTAATACCTGGGTCACAAATCCAGTCAAACTCCTCACAGCGATAAAAACAATGTGCTGCTTATAGGTACTGAATCATAGAATCTGAGCTAAACGTTTTGTATGACGTAATGTTCCTACCTCCTTTCCTGCTAGCATGCTTTGTGAGTTATGCGATTCACACTTGATCTATCAATTCACATAAACAAACTACAGCGTAATCTTCATCAATGAGGTATTCGGTTCGTTTTGTAATTCGTTGTCATCGAATGCGAAACAATTTCAGACGATTTATGTGATATTAACTTTTGTCAAAGTAGACGGTGTCCGGACGGCTGATCATATTGGCCTTGCCGGTCAAGATCAAGATGTGGCTTAGCCATAAAACGATTTGCTGTTGACCATCCGATGGCCAGTCGATGTCCGCCCGCCGCTTGGCGGATCCAATGCCGATCAACAGCCGTCAGCCGGTGTGTCGAATACGTGGATATTGCCCGGCTGCCGTGTGGTTTCATGAGATCAATTTATCATAAAATTGACGTCTTCTGGTTCAACAAATTTATCTGAAGAAAATACACAAGCCATAATAGCGTTTGCATAGAATGTACTTACGTATTGTGCAATTACTCTTCAGTGATTCATAACACATTGTCACTTCCGTGGAACCTTGGCTCAAGACGTATTGACTATTTCGGTCCGATATTAGCTAAACAATTTCCTTACTACGATAAGAGTTAAGTGTTATGCAGGCGTAGGTATAAGTGACAGTTTCCGCATTAAGTATTGGTCCGCACGTGGCGTTTTCTGTACCGCTTAATTTTAATAATATGCTTTACACATGAATCACGTGCGTCACACATTTCGTGAAGTTTTAAAAAGTTGGTGTAATATTACTCGATATAATTAGATAAATACCCTTGGCAGATGTTAACCTACAAAACTACTGTCTACTTAACTGATTTAGATTGGCAAATCCGTTTTGTTTTGTGCATGCGATTAAAAAATGTAAGCAAATGTAAAAAAGTCCCAGTCTAGTTGTTATAGTGCGCCTAGGATAATGCGAAAGACGGGCAAATTTGGTATAGTCTACACAGGTGGATTACAATTATGTGCACCAATTATCAATGGTGTTTTGAGTACAATGCTGACCTTATCTGTCTATTTAAGTGATTTGTAAAACCAATTTTGCCACAGTTGACCAAACCAATTCATGTTTGTAAATAGCACATCATCCTGGGCGGACTATACCAGGACACCATGCATACATGCGTATATAAGTGTTAACTTGCACTCAATATGACTTTCAAAAGACCATCGAAAAGCGTCAAATGCAGTCCTTTGCTATTGTTATATATAGTGGTCATGATACAACAGTGCGCATTTCTACACTACAATAGAAAAGTAAAAAGTACCAAGTTAAAATATATTTTGAAGTATTAACATATATCAGCAGCGTCCGTTCATTTGCCATAACACATTGACTTTTGACTCTCTCATAAACCTGGGTAAAGTAGAAGATTGTGTGTTTCTCTTGCAGTGGCGCAGATGGGGATCGAACCCGGGATTTCTCGATCCCAAAGCATATGTCGTATACCTGTAGGCCACCGCTGCCAACTTCACTCACCATTAAACCTATGCATACCGATTGTTGAATAACTAACATACCTTTTTTCACAGAGAAAAGTCTAACAATTAAAAAGTAATTGATATAAATAAAACACATTCTAATGTAATTTACTTTGACGACTTACTGATAGTTATTATTGAAGCTAAGATAAATGGAACAAAGATACGTCCGAATGATAACTAATAAGGCATAAAATAAAATTTTGTGTCCCCGTCTGAGAACAACTGAAGCCATATTGAATTTGATGCTTCGCGCAACAAGTGAAGAATATTGAATGTGGCGCCTAAATTGCTTTTGTGCGATTAAATTTGATATTCGCATCGCTAGAATCCAAAATCGGAGAACATAAAAGTACATAATTATGTATGTGTGTATGTCAATATATTTATGTCTTTGGTTGACCTTTAGCTCATAAATCACAGCCCTAAGCAGCATGTGGCTATTGACGTATGCAGCCATCGATAAAAATGTTGTTTCAACACGAACTTGTTTGTTCGATCGAGGAAAAAATCTCTTAAATCAACGTCACTGCATTTTAAGGCCACGACGAGCTGGCACGATTTCGAATTACACGCAGTAAGTACTGGGACAAAATCGTACACATAGCACTTAAAGATAATGACCGTAATGCTGAGTTTATTCTCTGTTGAGTGTACATCCTGCAGAGAAATATAACAAAACATTCATCTTAAGTTATAATAAATTCTCAATATTCTATCCCTACGTGATTCAGAAATTAAATATTTGTGGCATAATGGTATATGATAGTGAATTTGACAACAATGTCGATTTTGCTCAACTATTGAAGAAGTTGCCGGTTCATCGTGGAAGTATAACTTTAACCTGGTAAGGATACAGTCAAGAAGAACTGGTTATGTGAATCAACCGCCGTATATACATGTATTAACTAAACAATTGTTGAAAAACGGCATTGGGCCCGAATGAAAAACATTCTGCATGAAGCCTAACCCTAAACCGTTCGACTCTTAGCCGGTGCCTACCTCTAGACTACCGAAGTGGATTTGTTTCATCAATTATTATAGATAGACAAACTATAGATGTGTTTCGAATTTTTTTTCAAAGAATAATAAATTGGACAAGGTTCATTTATGGCTTAATTTGGCCCTGAGTTTTTTTGAAAAATAGAAATGCATCTTCCTATAAATATGTCCTATGTTTCTAAAAGCCTAACACTGTCTTTCAAAAAAATAAGCATACTTTTCCAAATTTCCCTCTTAATATGTCGAAAAATCTACTTGAAATAGGTTATGTTTATCAAAAATTGTCATTTTTTAGCCATTTTCATGGCTTTTCATGGCGTAAAACCTTCCCAAAAACCACGATGGCACTCTTGCGACACTTTGATATTTTGTACATATATAAAGACTTGCAGAACACTGGTTATGTAAAATTATAAAAGTGTCGCAAGAGTGCCATCTTGGTTTTTGGGAAGGTTTTACGTCATTAATAGTCGTGGAAATGACCAAAAAATGACATTTTGGGCTAAACATGACATATACGTCATATTCTTGGCAGTTTTGTCAACAAATTACAAGGGAAATTGGGATATGTATGCTTATTTTTTAACAGGAAATGTTATGTTATTTGAATTATAGGACAGATTTATAGGAACATGCATTTTTATATTTTGAAAAATCACAGGGCCAAATTAAGCCATTAGTGAACCTTGTCCTTTAAGTTACCACGAGTGCCATCTACATGCAGTCATTATAATTCTACACTGCCACATACGGGACATATGATGCTATGGGAACAGTAATTCAAAACTAACTTACCATTGATACAGAAAACAATATGTCTCGATTTTTATAACATGCCTGATGCAATCTGCATAATTAAAAATTCCACGTTTACCATTAATGGAAAAAATGGATAAAAATTTATTAAATTCACATTTAGATACGAGCGTGCATCTTACAGATTGGTTTTGATAATGCACCGTATTTGTGTGAAAGTCAATTAAGATATGATTTCAATTTGCATAACCGCCACATTAGGAAAATGTGTGACGATGAAAGTGATTGGAGACTTAACCAAATGTTCGCTGGTTTCCAGTATTCTTCTATTGTGTCACTCTATAACCTTAGGGTACCAGTCATGACACAGCCTTAACGACTTTTCTTGAAATCCACATGATTCTGTCTCCTAGGCATTATTGACAGCAAGTGGTGGAATAGTAGCCGAGTTGCAAGCACTCTAGACTACAAAACCTGGAGGTCCCTGTGTCGAATACCGGTCACTTTCAATATCAGCAACGATTTTAAGTGTTCCCCATCCAACTAGAGGATGGAAATCAAGAGGTTATCTCGGATGTATCGGTGCTGTACGAGTACATCGTGTACGTTAAAGAACCAAGGTGTCTATTCGGAAAGAACTAGGGTAGCCGGCCCGGATTCATTGTATCACACAATATGTTTTTCTATTCATTCGAAACCGGAGGTCACTAGTCAACTAGACAGCGATAAACTCGAATGTCCAGGCATTACAACTGTCTCAGTCACACACAGTGACTTGCAGTACTGAGATGAACTAGGTGTATCTGGACAGTAAACACGACACGAAAGTGAAAGTAGTCGACACTGTAAACATTGCAAGTAAAGCTCATGAGTAATAGCGATAGAGCATTGACCCTTGTGTGACAAATGTCTTTTTTTAATGAAAGAAGGCCTTTAATATAGCCTAGTGGTAGATTATGTACGTGTTCATTAGTGCCGGAGGTACTAGGCTCGATCCCAGACCACGCCATATCAAAGACAGAACAAAAAATGGTGTCAACTAGATCTATTCCCTTGCTATAGATGCCCATCATAAAACACATCGTATAAACCAAATCACTCAATGACTTATTGGGATACTATACAATTCAACTTCAGACTTATTGTGAGCAAAAGCTTATGTGATTTCCGATCACTGTATAACTGATTGGAAGACTATAAAATCCAACGTGTATGCCTTATTGCGATAACCGGAAGTTGACTCGTTTATGCACCGTGTATTAGGGATTGTTGTCGTTTCTCTGTCTCTTTCGTGCCGTGCATACAATCAGAATTGAGGTATCGACAGTGTTTGGTAGAAGTTGTAAGAACTTGCTTTACACATTCAACCTAACATGGATAAGTATAAAAACAATGAACATATCAGGGAATGTATGTATAACATTCTGTATAATTATACCCGCTGTGATGTGTGACAATAAACTGTCCTAGTGTTAAACGATGGAGAAAGCTGAAATCTAAATTTAATTAAGATAGTCCACTTTGTTATAGATAAAACCTAGTACTATATCATACTGAAGTATTTCATTTATGCAGTAAAATAAGAACATGACGTTTTGTACATACAGTCACTGAACTCACTATAACACTATTCGTCTGGGACATTCATATTATGTCGTTAACACTGTAGGATGCCCAGTATGGTTGACAGGTTGATTGCTGAATGTCGCTTGTTGATGAATGTTACATAATTTAACATTATCCAATAACCGGAATCAATCGCTTCAGTTTAATCACAACTTAAACAGTGAAGATCCATCTCGATAGCGTAGTGGTAGAGTGTCTGCTTCTACTTCGAGGTGTCTCAGGTTCAATCCCAGACAGGGACTTACCAAAGTTGTTAAAATGGTACTGGTATATTATGGTATATGCTTGAAGCTCAGCATGTTGGTTCCGTGCCACGTCTGGTTGACTCGGCGTCTGGATATTGTGACTGGGTAGTCTCAAATACTGTTTACCAATTGGACTTATTATAAAACTGTAGAATAATTTAAACAGTAAAGCATATTTCTTTGCGACTTTGTGCGCAAATTGATATCGAACAATGAAAGCATTGTAGCTTCAAAATCACCATCATAATAATTATTTTGTCGACTATACATTACAACTAAATGGATAAGTTGCAGCAAAATAGAAAACATTTCAAAGTATAAAGTAATGATTCCGTCTTACGCAATCCACGTCTACCATGTACCCTATATACAAGTGTAGCAATACGACGTGGATTTGGGCTACAAAACCAAGACAAAATGTGCTTCGTTTCGAAAAAAAAAGCCGTAAGTGATTTATTTATTCATCAACTTATATTAAACACTCGCCAGTCTAAAAATTACTTGCTTTCCGAAAACAATATAATCTTTTTCAGTAGCGTGGCAGTATGTTCCAACATCCTGTGGAATCTACGGAGTGTCGGACTACAGTTTTAAGGCGTCTTTTCCCAAGGTTTTCACAGGGTGCTGCCCAATACGACAAAGCTGCTGATAGGAATCCTACATTTCGGTGACAGCTTGCTTATTTTCCCTTAAGGCGGCGTATGTTTAATAGAAATTACATTTTGCGTAGACAAAACAGAGCTCGGCTATTTTTGTTATCAAATGTTGACAAATGTCGTTTTGGATTTGTAGCCCAAAGTCACGTAACAAACATACTCTGGTGAGAATTGAACTCAAATAGTCCTTACAAACAACCAAACTTGAGCTTGTGCGTACATGGCGGTATGACCGTTGACAAGAATGAACTGGAACTATCTATTTTAGTTTAATGACAATGTACAAGTGTATGTATGTGATGTAATGAAAACGTTTTAAATTAAACCAGTGTGAAAGTAAAAACAGCATTGAATCAGTCCGCGCATCTTTATTCAGTATTATTATTCAGTATTGTTATTTCAAGACCAGCTGGTTTGTTGACTTGAGCGTCAGGTTTGGTACTGAATGTTCGTCCGGTTTGGAACTGAATGTTCGTCCGGTTTGGAACTAAATGTTCGGTTAAATAGAATGTGCTTGCTGTCCAGAACGCTTTATGAGGACCGTACTATGATTGGGTAGTCTCCAAATGGCTAAACTAGGGTTTATAGACTATAGAAACCCAATAAGAGCCGTATACCAAATATAACTAGCTGAAAGGTACCAAGCGATATGTACAAACCTGTCGTAATCTGCTGGATATAAAACCGATTCACGATAGTGTTGCATTTAACTGTCCGTATACAGCATTATATATAACTACACCTCCAACTTGCTGCCATGAATTTAAATTCTAACGAAATTAAATGTTTGACCATGTACATCTTACATGCTTGAGTTATATTAGATGCAAACAATCTGATACCGTACACCTAAACAACGTTGTGTTAAATTATATTCATACGGGGCAAAGCTCACATTTTACCCAAAGAAAAACCTGTCAAAATAATTTAAAATTAATGAAATTTGGTATCATGATACCAGATAGAAAACAGTGCGGTTTGTTTAATACCAATACCCTGGGTCACACCATATTATATGGGCTATTGTATTATATAATATATAAAGTGACATGCTTTCTGACTATAACGTCTTCTGACAGGTCAATCTGGCAAGCGTCATGGATATACATTTATACCTATCTGTAGGGTGCCTTGGTTCACTGCATCTATCTGATTCCATCTTCATAAACACGCACTATTGAACATATCAGTGCAAAAATGGAATAAATTAAATATACGTGTATAATAATTTGATATCATGAGAAAGTTGAGATTTTAACTTTAAAATATTTGCCCTAAAACGGTGCCGTTGAATTGTCGAATTCAAGCCGGTTTGAATAAGCTATTCGGTTTACAAGTGTATACAAATGATTCAAAATCAAATTCATTTCATTATGAAACAAAGACGAAAAGTCTTAATAATTAAAGAAAAAAATGAACGTCGATCTACGGAAGTTGGTATTGGTAATCAATACAGTTTTGAACGACATTGACATGCCTGATGATTAGAGTTTAAAGTAATATTTAATATCAATTTATAGGATTTATTGTATAGTAAACGACCTTATAATATAAAGTTTTGTAAGTTTTGTTGAGTGAGCTCTCGACTTTTGCTATTCACTCTCCAAGTATGACCATTTCTGATAGTATCCGGCACTTGAGAATAGACGCTGGTTTTTCTACATTGATGCTGAGCGCGAAGCCATGCAAATTCACCGGTTCCATGTGTACGGTTACCCAGATCTACTAACTATAGAGTACATTATTCTTGCGTCGTACCCTGGCGTATATTGGGGATTGCACTTTCGAGCTTCCGTAGTTTACGGTCTAAATGTCCAAATTTGGATATGTCACTTCAATAGATACACATGTATTATAATGGTAAAGGTTATCACGTGATCAATGTTTTGCACGAGTTTTTGGGCCCGTCCGTCAAACCCGTATAAAGAGGGCTTGGAACATTAGTTCGCCAAAACATTAAGTACTGGTTATAACACTTACAGCGTTGCCTGTGGAATATCGTTTAAATCTGGTCCCGAAGTAGCTTTACAAAAGAATAATTATCAGGCTAGACAAATGAGTTGTATGTTTTCGTTATTTTTATACAGCAAAAATGTTATATCAAATGCGTTGGGTAAATAATTTTGCACATATGCACATGTTTCAAAATACAGTGTATACCATATGTATATAGAGAAGGTAGTGTAGCGGTAATGTTTAGCCGCAATGGATATGACGTCACGAGAGCTGGTTTTTCCACAGTTGTCAAAGCTAACACGAATACAAGTTCCTGTAACGTCATATCCGTAGCTTCTCTTTATATAAGTAGGCTAAAGGTACACTCAGGTAATTTAAAGGTATACTATGCCTATGATTGAAATCTTAAAATGTTCCCGTGACGTCATATCCGTTGCAGCTAACATGGCCGCTGCACTACCTTCTCTATACATAGGGCACGCTCAGATAATTTGAAACCATGTGCCAATGATTTTGCACACTATCTAGAACTTATAGTTGTGTCGATTTGATGTCACGATAATGGTATGTCTCTATAGAGGTTACTGTGACTCCTAGGACATAGCCCTATCAATTTGCTTGTGGAAAAGAGTATCACGAATCTTCTAGTAGTACATTCTACACAATTCTACGTCCACATAAAACATGTTTATCACCACTTGAACAGAAGAGAATGGTTTTGTCTGCCATGGCATTTTCATGGGATGATTTATTGTGCTTTGGTTCTTACGCGTCAGCAAAAATGTTTTTGTTTTTGTCCAAAAGTGTATTTGTAATCAGCGTAACCGTTATATAAATGCGAAAAAACTAACCTGGGGTGGTATTCAATATTTATCTTGCTTGACTTAAGGAGAAGGGCCGATACACCCCTTTAATTTTCAAGGGAAGTAAATGTTGCCCTGTGCAGAGTTCTCTCCCCTGAATTTCAGCGGAAGTCACTCTTACCGACTTAAAATAGGTCGGACAGAGTTGCCTCCCCTGAATTCAAGAAACTCTTGCCCCATGCAAATCGACCAATGTTCAGTGAGATTATCATATCTGAATATTTGAAGCACTTTTTCTCGTGTAGTTAGCGCAAGATAATAATATCAAGGCGACGTTATCTAGAAGGGAAGAAGAGATACATGTAGGAAAACAACCAAAGAGCAAGTCAAGCAAAGCAGACAACGTCAAAAGCTTCAAAATATGTCGATCCGAATAAAAATGTGTCGTCATTACTAACAACAAAGATTTGCATTTGTATGACCACTTTATGTCGTTAAAGTTTGACCCATTACTACCGTAAGTAATGGCGACATATCTTTATACGAATTTACACGAATTTACTGGATACATCTAGGCCCTATTTAGGCTTAGAATAGTTGAAAATCTACGTTCGAATAAAGTAACTACATAAAATTTGTTCGTCGGCACATCCAGACAAACGGACGGACATAGATTTGGACGCCTTACTAAAGCATTGACATTATTATATAAATAATACTTGCTAGATCCATTCATCAATATTTAGCGGTGTATACCTACACCGTAGCCCATTTAATGAATTATGTATAGTTAGCTTGGCCAATTTATTAGACACATCCGGTAACTTTAATGGTTAGTTGCACAAATGGCTTCGAAGGAAGTTTTATCCCTATTCACTTTATCATCTGGTTAGCCATTGTAGTCTGATTATGTTACCCCATTTTTTGAATCCATAGCCACCAAACGTTAAAACCGTATACTACTAGAATTGCGATTCCCCACTACTGTCAGTACTTTGATAATAAAAAAAATATCGATAAAGAATATCGCGTGACATGAGCATTAATCAATCAATCACTAGATATTAAAGAAAAAACATAGATTGTCATTTACGGATTATTGTATAGCAGCGTGCTGAAAGTATGATCTGGTTTTGAAATTAAAACTGTTTGTTTAGGATTACTATGCGAATGTTGAAATATTTCATGAAGTATGTGCTACAACGATGAAGAGGCTTACGAGTTGAGGTTAAATCCCCGTACCCGTTTTCGTAAACTATGTTCGTCAGCAAATTATTCATCGAAACAAAAAAATGTCTTATCTTGAAACATACAAACTACTGTTCACAGTGTATAAACGAGTCAATTTCCGGTTATCGCATTAAGTCATACACGTTGAATTACATGGTAACCCAATAAGTCATATAGTCTCCGGAATTCACAGGACAAATGTTTTTCCTCGCAGTAAGTCATACTAGTCGAATTCTATACTATCCCAATAAGTCATACAGTGATTAGGTTTATATGCTGTGATAGTTTAGTTTAATCATATTTTATTGCATGAATGTTTTACAACACAATACATGGTTTGCATACATAATACTATTAAGAAAGAATAGAAGCATAAAATCAAAGTAAACCAGAGAAAGTTTTATAATATCGCTTTCATTACAAAAGGATTGGGCCACAAGTTATTACAACATTAGATATCGGCCCTCTCCATTTAGTTGTGAGGTATAATAAAGTGGACAATTTAATTGATTGTTGCTTATGAAATGAAGTAAGGGTTAGACTGGATAGAAGTATGCCATTATATACATAATTATTGTTTAGGTCTAACCTCAAGCTGATTTTAATATTTAACACAAAATTGTAGAGAATAAAAGATTTGAAAAAATTAAGGAGAAAAAAGTTGATGAAAATGTTACATGGAAAATTACGCAAAATAAATGAAGAAAATAATAAATAAAAAAACATAAAGATGACAATAAATACTGCTAATCTCGACTGCATCTGACCCCATGTCAATACCGACTAATTATTCAAAGACATGGTTATAATTTAACCTACGTACTTAATGTATGTATTTTAACTTAGAATCTGTGTGTTTCTTTAATAAAACGTTGTACATGTTTAAAGAGAGTAAGGTTTTCTGCATCTCTTAAATTGTTATTACCACAAAGTATTTTATCGGGACTTAATGGATGATACTGACGGGTGTTTGTAAATAATGTCAATCGTTCATTTATGTAGCGTGGACATCGAAAAAAGTAATGTTCTGCGTCTTCGCTATAGTAGCCGCAGTCGCAAACTGCATTTTCACGTAGATGATTATTGAATAAATCTGAATTTAGATTGCTACATTTGTTTCGAATTCGGGCATGATGGACTTGAAGAAATCTATCACCGGTTAGAAAATAGTTCGGGACCTGTTGAACTTTGTATAATGTTTTAATTTTTGATTTAAATGATGATATGGAATTGCTGTTTCTAATAGTCGAATCAAGTTCATTCCAAATTTTGACTGAAGAAGGGATAGTTGATCTAGCATAAATTTCTAAACAACAGTGGCATAGTTTTCGTTATTACGTAATTGGTAATTGCTATTTTCTAGGACTGTATTCGGGTATAAAGTAGATAAATAATCTGGTAATACACCATGTTTGTTTTTAAAGACCAGTATTAATTTCTGAATTTTGCGCCTGTCAGATAAAGATACCCAACATATTTCTTTCAAAAGTCTATCTATTGCTACCGATCTAGTAAGACCCGTTACTATTCTTGCAGCGTCATATTGTATTCTTTCTAAGTAGTCTTTCTCGTACTGTGTGCAATTATCCCAAACAACTGATGTATATTCTAACAGAGGTCTAAGGTATGATATGTATATTTGATTTAGTGTTTTTCTTTTTAATTTGAATTTAAGACATCGCATTGTTCCGAGAATCTTAAAAGCAGACTTTGTAATATTTGAAATGTGACAATGCCATGATCCATTTGAACTTAAGGTGACACCCAAGAGTTTATGTGAATCAACAAATTCTAACTGTGTATCTTGAAATGATAGAATGGGGAGAACATTATTAGATTTTGATAAGGACAGAAATATTACTTCGGTTTTTGAAGGATTGAATTGGACCAGCCATTGCTTAGCCCATTTCGAAACAAGATCAAGGTCATGATTAAGCACGCGTTCAATGTATCCAATGTCGTTTGACGATACCGCTAGAGAGCTGTCATCGGCATATAGACGTGTTACACTTTTAAGAGATTCTACAATGTCATTGACATAAATTAAATACAATAAAGGTCCTAAGACAGAACCCTGTGGTACTCCGGCATTGATTTCCCTTTCATCTGATTATGAAGAACCAAGGATGACTCTCTGTTTACGGTTTGATAAGTAGCTATTTAACCATTCTGAAATATTTCCAACAATACAAACTTGTTTAAGTTTGAAGAGAGACCTTTATGCCATACCCTGTCAAAAGCTTTACTGATATCACAAAAAACCATGCAGGTGTGTTTTTGTCGTCAAATGCCTTGCAAGTTTGATTATAAATATCTATTAACTGGTAAACTGTTGAATGGCCAGGAAGAAATCCTGATTGGTTTGAGTAAATTACATTGTTGTCGTGAAACAAGTTGTACATATGCTGTGATGACATGCAGTTCACAGGTTCTTGTGTGATTCAATAATTTATTCTTCTGTATTTAGCGGTCTTGTACTGGGTATTATCTAGTGTCCGTCTTTTTTTCAAATATAACAAAGTATAATTATAATATATCTTCCAGGGCAAATGATACATCTAGAAAACAATACGTATACTAGTATTACGACTTACGGTTTAGCGCTTATTGAAATTTACATGGTTTTAAATTTTCTGAGTCCTTCCTATGTATATCAGATTATTATTGATATATACATAGGAAACTCTCAGGTTATGTGAAAGCATTTGCCTATGGTTTTTGGTAAAACACTAGATATTTGAAGTTTATAGTTTAACACCATGCCCAGCAGTTTGAAGAGTATATTGGCTAATAAGCGTTTACCACAATTTCCCAAAATGCATTTCTTGTCAAGCTGTCACACATTTCACCGAATGTAATTTGACATTTAATGCCATGTTGCATATAATGACTAATCTACGGAGACTTTAATATACGGCCGTATTCATTCAGCAACAAAAAGAAATTGCAGCGTAACAATGATGGATCTATTTAAAAATGGTGAATTGAGTTGATTATCTCATAATATCTCGTAATATACCACCATTCGCGAGATCTGCAGATAGAAAACGTTTAATATAAGTATGCATATTATGGAGATTTATTCCTCGCAACAACTTATATTTCATTATGAAAAGTAGAACGATTGTAGAAAGAAATATGTCTATGTGCAAGTTATTGTTCTTTAACGATGTGTGTTGAACGACACGTTTGAAGAAATTAATTATAACAAGTTGGTTGTAAAAGCTAGTAAGCAAGTTGAAATGACACACGTCAGTTCTTGTCTTAAGTCCGCCTAGATAGCGTAGTGGTAGAGTAGCCCCTCGTGTTTTATCGTAGACTTTTTTACATGTCAACGTCGTTTGGTCATGTACCTATCAATACTTTGCCCCAGGGCGGTGCGGCAGGCATTCACAAAGCTTCAGACAGAAGACGACGATTTCCAGACAGGAGGGAACTTGAAACGCCGAATGATCCCAGGGCCCTGGAAATATACTCTTGCCGGAATTTAGACGCCACTAAAGCAGGCAACAAATTGAGGTCGACGAGTCATTTGTTACACCAAGAATCTCCCACTGTGGGGGAATATGTCTAATTCCCCTGGGTCTTACCCCCGGGCAATGTATCATCTGCATGTATAGTCCAGTTAGGATATTGTGACAGTGACGTTGCAGTTTATGTGTACGCAAAAAATCACAACCATTGTTTAAACAGGTAGAGCGAAGTTTAGTATGTTAGTTTAGCATTGAAATTATAGTTGTTTGTACAGTATAAGCCTTTATAATTGGTTTACACCGTTATAGTGGACTCGACCGCTGCGTCACTGGATTTTTATCCTGACTGGACTATATACATACATATATTAATGTTTACATTAAACGCAATAACACAAAGAAACGTAACTTCGTCAACATTAGTAGTTTTATCTATTCGCGTTATTTCCCTTCAACCGAATTAATGTGTCAACATTCACAAGTACTGTGAACGGTCACGGTTTTTATCTTACGTGTCCTAAACTTTATCATTACTGCAAGGTTACGAAACGAACGTATACGACTACGTTCACGGGTTGCTATCCGCACATGTATGCGCAAGCGTTGCGAAATAAAGCTGTGCGAAGTTGGCTCAACATACGACATTCAAAAAATCGTGCAGCTCGACATACGACATTGGACGAAATTAAAAAAATCGAAAGTCGTGCAGCTCGATATACGATATTGGACGACATTCAAAATATTGTCAGAAATCGAATGTTGTGCAGCCCGACATACGGCATTGGACGACATTCAATAAATCATCAGAAATCGAATGTCGTCCAGCTCGACATACGACACTGGACGACATTCAAAAATTCATCAGTATGTCGAGCTGTACGACATTCGTTTTTTTTAAATATCGTATGTCGTATGTCGAGCCAATTTCACACAGCTGCGAAAAAACACGTTTGTAAAATCACGTGGCAGTAAAACATAATTTCTGATGAATAAATGTTAGACGTAACTACACGTTGTGTCCAATGACGTCGTTTTTGTTGACTTTACGAGGGAAAGCGCTTCTTGTGATAATCAAGCAGTTTAGACATAAAATTCACATTTATGAATATATTCTATTTTTACTTGTTATATAAACAGTGTAGCAATACCACGTGAGTTTTGGCTACAGTTACAAGAAGAAATTTGTAAACATTAAACAATAAAATATCCATAACTATTTTATTTCTTCGTCGATTTCTTTGCAATATACGCCACGCTAAGGGGGTAATTATTTGCTATCCTTGAAATGTAACATCTTTTTCAGGGGCTGTGCCGTTTTGTCCATTACTCTGTGAAACCATGGAACGTGTAGGTTTCACAGGGTAATGGGAAAATCGGTAAAGCTGCTGAAAAAGATCTTATATTTCATGGAAAGCAAATAATGTACCCCTTAGCGTGGCGTATATTTCATAGAAATCGATAAAGAAATAAAACACTATATTTGTGTTCCAATGTTTGCAAATTGAATGTTTATAACTCGATCAGTCCTTGGACGATGAAATCAGGGGTTTTCTGGCAAACGCATACTACCGTTAGTCTGGTTCCCTAATTTTTACATTTGATTACTGCGAATATTGTAAAGATCTGGAACCAAATTATACACATACCTATGCGAGATAGTACACAAACAAACGTCCGTTCACTGTACACGCACGCACGCACGCACGCACGCACGCACGCACGCACGCACGCACGCACGCACGCACGCACGCACGCACGCACGCACGCACGCACGCACGCACACACGCACGCACGCACGCACGCACGCACACACGCACGCACAGAGGTTGATGACGAAATGCTCGAAATTTGTTTTCGTGTTATTAATCTGTTTCCCGATTTTTACAATCTACGCAGTAATCTAATGTAAAGTAAGACTGGGGGATGGGAACCAGACTATTCACGTTATATGCTAAGATTCGGAACCTCCCTATTATTGGACACCAGTCATGCCAGTCGTGGACATTATGCCTGACAATAGAGAGGTTGCGAAAAGCAACGTGTAACGTGTTCGTGTACGTGAATACTATTTTTGGGGTATTTCGTCATCCAGGTATGTGTAGTATCTACACGTATCCGACGTGTGATAGACGAAATTATAATGTATACTACGTCACACAGGTATAATCGGACAAAGATAAATTGGCCGGGCTATAAATAGTACCAGAACATAAACATTAATGTTTACCTTTTGCACCTGAAGTAAGCTAATAAGGTGTATCAACTACATCACAAGAAGCAATGAGGAAATAGCTTAGTAAGTAAAGCGCGAGGGCCAGTTTCAACGAAGATATGCTTCGAATCCAACTGATAACTTTTATAATAAAAATTATTTTACTACAATGTACTCTGTTTATTATTTATTTATCTTTTCCAGACCTTTAATTTAAAAGTGTTGAAAAATGGGAAAAATTATTATGATAAAAATAAAGACAAAACAAAGATTCGAACCTGCGTACAAAAAAGCATATCTGGTACATAACCTATTGACTGACGCTATACCACTGAGCCACTGGTGCTATACGAGAATTTATTTCACCATTATCATGTCTATAAAATTTTCCCGGTTAATTAGATGTGAAGGTCATCGTTGTGTTTATTTACTAGAGCTAAATTTAGTCCGGCCAATTTATGTTTGTCCAACTATAATCGTATACTAGGGAAACAAAATACTTCACCGCCCTTGGTTTCTGAGTTTGTATAACCACTCATTATCGATTCACGAAGAAATCATGTCATGTGATTTTAGACGGATACGTCAATCGGGACACCTCGGACAATCTCTACGAATCATCTCTCGGGTGTAAATAGAACGTCGCCATTTTTGAACTTCTTTCGCCATGACGTCATCATGACAGATTTAAACAGTTCTTCAATGGAATACACGCACATCAAGCAAGCGCTGCGTTGCTGTGTGTTATTCTCAAGGTGTGTAGCGAAATTGTATTGTTTAATCAATTAAAAAAAGCTTTTGATATTTCCGCTGCTGATAAGTTACGGTCTATTTTCTTCGGCCCATTTTCTTCTGCGTAGGATTTAAGAAAGAAAGCTTCTGGATTCATCCGCTTCATACATCCGAGGAATTTATCCTGTAAAAATGCCGTACAGACCGTTCCGATTGACGTTGTGTTTCGCAAGTCAGTTTTAAATACAACGCGTACGTATACAGCTGCTACAGGTACCAGTAGTCGCGCACGTTGGCATAGCAACCACTCTAATATTTCTTGATGAGCACCGTAACGGGAAATTTTCTAAAAGACAAATGGTGTGCCAAAATATCACCAAGACGCGATACTGATTATATATAAGCACCTAGTCAGCTTATATATCTCCATAGCAGTCTCAACTGGGAAATACGAAAATCTGCCAAATTGTACAAAGAGGTTATTGCCAATTTGGAGATATTAATAGAGAATAAAAGATTAGTGACGTAGGCTCAATGACAGGAGTAGGTTGATCTGGCAAGACGGAATTTATCGGGTGAGCCGAAGGCGAATCCGATAAGTTTCGCAGGTCAGCCGGATAAACTTTTACTCCATCCACGTCACTAACCTATTATTCTATTTATCTAGTCACTTAATCTGCTTAGTAAGGGGATCAAACTTGTGATTCTACTGTTACTCTTTTATTAACAAGCGCGTTCATCCACGTTCGTTCAATGGCGTCATAATATACAACGACGTCGGACATCATGATAGATGCCATGTAAACGCAGGTAGTAATAAATTACCGACCGTTTCACTTTGTACATGAGGTCCTGGCTATATCATTCCCGCCCGTGTCATATCGTTCATGAGGCCCCGACTATATCATTCCCGCCCGTGTCATATTGTTTATGAGGCCCCAACTATATCATTCCCGCCCGTGTCATATTGTTTATGAGGCCCCAACTATATCATTCCCGCCCGTGTCATATCGTTTATGAGGCCTCGACTATATCATTCCCGCCCGTGTCATATTGTTTATGAGGCCTCGACTATATCATTCCCGCCCGTGTCATATTGTTTATGAGGCCTCGACTATATCATTCCCGCCCGTGTCATATCGTTTATGAGGCCTCGACTATATCATTCCCGCCCGTGTCATATTGTTTATGAAGCCCCAACTATATCAAGCAAGGGAGGTTAACAACATGATAGAATTGTTCAAAGTGACACGACTATTTCTATTTTCTTAAGAACAAAACTGTTGTACTTTGTTTAACATTTAAAAAAGAACAACAGTAATAGGAACTATATGAAAACGGTCACGTATCGCAAACATTCCCCACATTTTTGTATTCGCCGCTTGCTTTAATTCCTTGCCATCCCCTTTTCTCGATAAAGGACGGCGATCTACTAACCAATGAATACAGGATAATTTATTAGAACATTCCCTTAGTGTCATTTTTTTAGTCCAACTTATCTGCAAGATAAGAACAAAGAACTGTCAGGTGACGATGCCAAGATCGTCTAATACTTTTAGTCTACATTAGGTTAGTTAAGGTTTGTAGTACGTGCGTACGTGAGCTATTCTGCACTACTTTGATCAGGAACATTTTTTTGGGAACCATCTGTTTGAACCTAAAAACTTCAATGTGGCCGTCGAAAAAGCACATTTCACTGCTATTTATAGCAAATGTTACTAAAAATATTCAAATATTGCACCGAATCGTAACAGATATAGGCACTGTACGAACGACTATATAAGATTATATAATATTGTATATGATCAGAAGACCTAGCCTTACAGATAACGGCTGTTAAGCACACATCCGGGTCAATACCTAACACAGTATGACAATGCCGACTTAATGCACATGCCATGTATGATACCCAAAGAGACCGTCCATGTAGTATCATCAGTTTACGGACCTGTGTTCAGGGGTACCAGCAGTAATACAAGAACAGAGTTTTTATTTCGATTCTAAATACGATAATATCCCGTACTATTTAACTGCGCGCATTCCATTTTCACCCATTTGACATTGAACATAATTCCACGCTGAAATTGAGTGGCTTATTAGCTGGTACAATTACCTCCATCGTTAATGAAAACGACATTCGTAATTTTCTGACGGAAATAACACATTTTAAACATTGAAACAATTTTTATAACACGAGTATAGTGTATCTACTTAATGAAATGAAAAATATAAATGCATTGATTATCAGAGGTTTTCATGAAAAGCTTGGTGTCGGGAGTATATTGGAGTTTCTAAAAATAGATGCCTCATAGCTGTAACACTGGATACTCGTGCAACTTGCCTCGTTGAAGTTTTTACTATAAAGTTTACGTTAATTCATTCATAAATATGTCACGTGATAAGTGGCGTAAATAGTAACAGCCAGTTAGATAGGTATGTATTATTGCGGTAATAATACATGGCCTGGTTTGCTCTATGTGTATATGGATATATCCGCAGATCGTGTTAGAATCTTCTATTTGTTGTTCTAGATTGCATGCACTATTCTGCACGTGCAGAGTGCAGTATTCCTAGTACGACCGATTTAATAAACCGAATTTGTACAACTTCGGAAATGTACTGTTACTGTCATGTCTAACAATAAAGATCAAATTGCTTTTAATTGGTCCTGAAAGAGGTTCAAGCAGCCTATAGTACACATGCGCGACAGTCAAATTCGATTTGTCAGTAATAAATAATACCTAACAAAAGATTGGTTCTAAAGACAGCATAGAAATGTAATTAAATTATACATGTAATGAACATGAAACTAATGTCACGTTGCTTATCGTTTTCATTTTTGCATTAATAAAAATTGAATTTGTGAACCATGCAATGTTTGAACATATTGGCGTGCGATAAGTTACTACAATCAATAATACGAAGAGCATTCTAAAGGTTCTTATTATGTGTCTGTTTGCTTCCCATGCAATATAAGATCTTTTTCAGCAGCTGTGCCGTTTTGTCCAGCACCTTGTGAAACCTTGGAACATACATGTTTCACAGGGTGCTGGAAAGAACGACCAAGCTGCTGAAAACGATCTTATATTGCGTGACGTAATATAAGAAAACCTTCAGATGAACAGGCAAGTGCTTATTTGCAAGAAATGGATAGAATGAAAGTGAAACAATAATAGATCATTCGAAAAAACGTGTTTTCTCGAAAAAGAGTTAGTTTAGAGAAGTTTAAAATATTCCAATTCATATTAAACAATTTATGTGGCACACTATTTTCGTCTTTGGTATGACGCAGTCCAGGATCGGACTCGGGACAGTTACAGACCGTGAAATAATCCCCCTTCATATTGGAATTCGTCTTCGAATTTCCGACAGATCAAGAGAGTAATGTACACATTATATCGAAGCACATTCAATCACGGTTCCAATTGGGAGACAAACGTCACAAGGTGAGGACAATGAGACGGCTGACCGGGGCTCGAACCCGGGACACTTCGCTTACAGAGCGAATACTCTCCCGACAGAGCTATATGACTGTTTATCCAATTAGTTAACATGTTCATACCGTGATATATTAACATTTTGACACACGATCGATAACCTACAATCGCAGGAATTTGAAATTACATCCATAAACTATTATAGGAGTCAAACTATTCAAAATCGCTCTACACATTTATTATACTGTATGCTAGTGAAAGGATGGCAACTCATCACCCCTCAAAAATGGAATCCCGTAGTACAAGTATACCCAGTGCTTACAACATAAAACAATGGATCGACTGCCTTAATATTTTATTGACAGAGTTTCAAATTCATCTGCTACAACTTAAGATTTGAGGTACATGTAACATAACCCCTTTTTTATCAATTATTATAAAAAACTAAAACCTTTTGACATCTTACTTTAAAAATGATTCCATTCGAAAACTAGTTTTATTTAGATGGATTTTTTTATTGAGTGTAAACATTGTATTGGCCGAATTCTTACCTTTTCGATTATTCTATTAAAGATCCATTATAATTATGTACAGTCTAGTTTAGTAAAAGTTTTGTCTATACAATGTATCTACTAGTTTATGGCTTTTAATTATCAGTCTATTCATAGCAACAAGAAGTCGATCAAATTAAGATAAAATCTAAATATGTAAAACTACAAACTAATTCGAACAAGTACAATTAGGTCACATATTTTAACATCTGACCGATGCATGGCAACTTATTCCGACAGAATGTTCTACATTACGAGGGGTGTTCTGAAAGAAATGCAATTCCATGCATATATTAGTATTTTCCGAGTTTTCGCGCAAACAAATGGTATATGGTAACATTGGACCATTTTCTTCTTTTGGGAACAATTTGGTTCGCTGTCATTCATTTGTTTGGTCATATTCTATTTTTAACACACATGTACATGAACTTCTAATACTATGCCAAAACGTTTTGAAAACGAATCGCAAAACAGACTGAAATCCAGGCTTTACTACCAAAAGAAGATATAAAATTGGGTAAAAAAGATAATGCCGTGAAAATCGGACAGGGAAGGTGGCATTCAACTGAAACATCCGAGCATAGAAAACAGAAACAACACAGACCACAATCAGACGACACAACGCCTAAAAAACAACTGAACGAGAAAATAAAACTTAATCGCGGAAAGTCCAAGCTTCAGCTGTTAAAAAGCTGATAAGTTTTTTTTACATATGATGAGCATTGTGATGAATGGGCATTGTAAAATGTCTTTTTGTACGGTAAGATGTCTTTTTGCACTGTACGTATTACGTTCATGTTTCAAAGCGAGCCAGGGGCATCTGAAAGACAACACGAAAAGCGATCGACCGAAAACAACAGCAATCAAGCAGAACATTGATGAAAAGCAGGATATTCGTCCCAAAGATGGCATATTAAACGTTGGACAGTTAGCTGCTTATACATGCTCGAGTCATTCCCGAGTTCATTGATTTGGAAGGACTTTTTTGAAGTTAAGAAGGTTTGTACGGTGTACTTGATACCATGCGTATTAAGTGTCGACCAAATCGCCGTCTTATTTTAAATGACATAAACGTATTAACGATTTGTCATATGTGCTTTTGAATAAGAAGTGTTTTAACTTATTTTAACCGGGTATGAAAGTACAGGCTCAATATGAGTTACAATGACAGAGGCAGAAATTTAATAAACGCATTACCAGAAATACTATCAGGTCCACAAAACACACCGAATCATGCAGTGACGAGAATGATTCATGGCATTTTCTTGACCCACTAGGGTCCTGCTATTCAATACAATAGTCAATGGGCAAATATCAAAGAAGCAAGTTTAATAGCTATGTTGTGCAGAAACAAAATTGTAAAATATTCATTAAGCGTCGATTTTTTTAAAGAAATGGAACACGTCGTGTACCTTTCACGTGGCAACACACCTTCGCACAAGGCACCCACTCTATAAAGCTGTTTTGTGCGAAAAGCAACTGACTCTGCACAAAGCATCTGGAGAGAAAACTTAAAAACGGTGAAACTTTGAGCTGTACATATTTGCAAAGAAACGAAGAATAGCCCGTGTAAGCTTTGTGATTATTGTAGGTCTTTATAATATTACGATGCTTCTATACTATGTGAAATATTGATAATATTTATTTTCTGATTAGCTGGTACACTGAAGGAGTCACATTTTAAGATTTGAAGAACATTCTAACTTAATTTTCCCTTATGATGCTTTATGAATACCACCCCTGATCACCGAAGCTAATATTTGGACCTAGAAACATGTGATAAATTTTAATTTCAATCTTGAAATTTAAAAACAATCAATTAGTTGCCATGTGTAAAGGAGGGTTCATTGAAGGTTGTCTGTGTGTTTCGTTGTTAATGATTCTGTTAATACAACGAGTGTCAGTTGTATTTCTTACAGAACACCCCTCGCATTGTAAACATTGGACAATTTTCGAGGGACATTAGAAATTACTAATCAGCTGGCAATAAGTCGTGTACTGTCCAGTTTATGTGGCGTTTGGTCCAAGTTTAACTTCGTTTAACCTTGTCCCCTTTTGTGGCGTTATGTTTTCGCCCAGATATGTATAACATGTATATATTATTGTTCTGGCAAATTAAAATTGCCCATTTTCAAGTCAAATTGGTGTTTCTTGTATATTTTGCTTTATAACTGTTTCATATACATAGTCACATGTTTCAATGCTTTTGGGGTAAAACAGATGCACATAAATGTGTATAAAATGACATTAAATTTGCTGAAAGAGCAACCTACACCAAGCGAACTCACAAAGCAATATCCATTCTTCTACATGCACGAGTATATGTCATTATTCGGGTAGGTTCATTTAATACTTAAATGATGACATCAAATACATATTAGCATTAATTAGAGAGGGATTATGTCAATGGTCATAATTTCTATCATTACAAGCCGAGTTTAACGTCGGAATTAGCGGGAATGCCGTAGGAATGGCATTTCAAGGTACGTTATTGAATGTTCGAAATGTATTCTGTCTGCTTTCCGAGTGCATTCCATATATATACATATATATACTGGTCATTTCGAATGTTTTTCAAATTCTCTCAACCTAAATGACTGTGTATTAATCAAATACTCGCACGACATCGGAAATAGCCGGAATGTCACCAAAATGTATATTCGATTACACAGGAATACACTCAAATTTTACATGTTGGCGACATTCCGTCTAATTTCGATGTCGTGCGATCTGTTGGAGTATTTGAGTGAATACACATTTTTGGTTTAGAACATTTGAAAAGCATTCTCAACAAAAGATGTTTGTAAAACACATATGCCCCCATGGCAGCCCAATAGTCAGAAATGGCAAAGGTCACTGTGACCTTGACCTACTGACCTCAAAATCAATAGGGGTCATCTTCTGTTGATGACCAACCTCCATGTAAAGTTTGAAGATCCTAGGATAAAGCGTTCTTGAGTTATCGAACGGAAACTAATTAAATAGTCAGAAATGGTAAAGGTCACAGTGACCTTTGATCTACTGACCCCAAAATCAATAGGGGTCATCTACTATTGATGACCAACCTCCATGTGAAGTTTGCCCAAGCCTGTTATACGAGGGGTGTTCGAAAAGAAATGCAATTCCATGCAGCCATATCTTTGTATTTTTAGGGGTTTCGTGCTTAAAATTTGGCATGTGTACCTAATAGCACATTGTCTGCACTTGGGGAACATTTTGTTAATCCATCTATCAGTTTGGTCATAATGTATGTTTAACAAACACTTACTAATTTATACAAAGCTAAAAAACGTTCGAAATACGTATCGTCAAACTGACTGAAATTATGCCTTATATCAAAGAAAGGTATAAACATTTATACACGATGAACTGTTTTTAGATGAAAGGACATCGTAAGGTCTCGTTAAGCATTGTAACACTTTTATTGCATGTTTCAAAGTAGGTCAATAGCATCTGAAAGCCAACAACAAAAGTGGTCAACTAAAAACAGAACATTGGTTCGTCTCAAGGCTGCAATATTAAAAATTGAACTGTTAGCTGCATTTCTTTTCGAACACCCCTCAAAACAAAACATCAATTAATGCGTTTTTATTTCAATATAATGATATTTTCGTGGGAGATTTTGTGGCGACGTCGCGAAAACAAACGTTACGTCATTCAAGTTATTGTTATGAGCATCAACTTCCGGGATCGGCAAATACCAAGAAAACAGGGATACTGCGGGTTTGTTTAAATTCACAATTTAAATATTATAGAAAACTTATTAGTAGTTAGAAAAAAAGGGAATTACTGTTCATATGACGCTGTATAACGTTTATAGTCGCCGGATCGGCCCTGAAATGATCATACGTAAAACTGGACGTTAACAGCGCGTGAATCTTTATGTTTACGCATATTTTTTGTTCCGTTAACGTATGGGCAAAATATCCGTTTTTATGCTTTTATGCTTTAGGCGATCTTGCACCTTTCTTCAATAGAAATGTTATGCAAAGTAGCTTCGGGGTTTTGCTTCTCAAAACATATTCTTGTATGTTTTCTGATTGGACATTTCGTCAGTTTGCAAAAAGATGCGCCAGTAGTGGTATTCAATATTGACCTTATTTAGTTGGAAAATACTAGTAAGGATAGCCAATCATATCGCCTGTTACTGACCAAGACTTTAATATTGTGTTGTCTGATTGGTTGTCCTTATTCCTTAAGTCAAGTAAGATCAATATTGAATACCACCTCTGGTCTTTATGTTTATAATGATGTAAAGGTCTAAAAACACCAACATTGTTGCCTTCGATAAACTATATCATCGGTGTTATGCACACATCTCGTTGCTAAATTGTAGGTTGTAGTACTTACTATCTTTGGACCCTTAGTTATATCGACGAAAATTTCGTACCTAATATAATTACACGGCAAGAGCTAGAATTTTTATTAAACATATTGAATATTTCAATTAAACTTCAATCAGATCAAACACAAAAGAATAAACATATTTGTATCTGCGTTAGATTTAGTTTCGTATATGACATGTCAATATCGTTATTACTCAATTTGTTTATAACTTGTAAAGTTTTCGATATAACTGATTGTAAGATAACTTGATATTGTTTGCAATGTGTATTACACTTTTTACATAGTCATAAGACACCGATGTTATTTATCGCCCAAAGATAAGTATTTTCCAAGTACTCATCGTAAAAATCTTTTAGTCCAGCAAGAACATTTGAATGGCGGATAGGTTCAATATTGTGAACGGAATACGGGACTTTAGCCTGTAACCTCAGGCGGCGTCATAACCAACTACTGCTTTATTTCGTCTCTTTCCGGTGTATGTGTAAGTGTCGTTTCGTATCCTATTCCTGGGCTCTTGTCAGTGCGATTTTGTTCTTTCGTATCGTATGAATGTGCTCTGTTTGGTATCGCCTTCTAAGGCTCATGTCGGTATGTTTGAATTGTTTCGTATCCCCTTCCAGTGGTCTTACCGATGCGGTTATGTTGATTTGTATCCCATTTGTGAGCTATTTACGGTGAAGTTGTGTTGTTTTGTATCCGCTTTATGAGCTATTAACGGTAAAGTTATGTTGTTTTGTATCCCATTTATGAGCTATTTATGGTGAAGTTGTGTTGTTTTGTATCCCATTTATGAGCTATTTATGGTGAAGTTGTGTTGTTTTGTATCCCATTTATGAGCTATTTATGGTGAAGTTATGTGGTTTCGTATACCTTTTCTTGGATCTTGCAGCTGTGTTTGCATTGTTTCGTATTCCCTTACTTCTATTCGTTGCGTTTGTCTTGTTAAGCATCACCTTCCTGGGCCCTTGTGGGTACGTTAGTGTTATTTAATATCCCTTTCTTGGGCACTTTTCGTTGTCTTTGTGTTGTTACGTACCCCTTCCTGAGTCCCTGTCGGTGCATTTGTGTTTCCTTCTATCCCTTTTGTGTGTACTTCCATGTCAAATTAAAGGGACATGCCCAGAAACTTGGTTTGCATACAACAAAATTGCATTAATCACTTCTAAAACAAACTATTACCGAAACATCAAAGAAAAAGTTGACTTAAAAATTTACTCTATAGCGCGCGCTTCGATATTTTGTATATTGATTTGAATAAAAGGCTGTCAGCCATTTATTGACGACAGCGATATTTAGTTATTTTTCATTTTTTTTTAAAACAAGCGGGATATTTCGTAACCTTTTTACAGGGTTTTTATTATTTGACTTAGGTATTAAAATGATACCACTTTTATTGATATTCGAGACACTTCAGTTCCAGGGCATGCCCCTTTAAACGAACATATTTAATTTTAACTGCTATCTGTGGTCCAATTATACTCTTTGATACCATAATTTAATACTTATTCTTAAATTGAACATGTGTCTCTTAATGTTGTTGCTAATTGTTTGTTTTACAATGAAATTTGTTTTTTGTAATGATTATTTTATTCTATGTTTATTAATCATTCTATCATTTGTTTTATATTATGTTATGAACATTGTACAACGCCATTGAATATGAGATTTGTACAAATGAGCGTTGAACCAAATAAACAAGTTTCAAGGCTCGTGTCAATCTTACAGGGAAAAACGAATGACCGCGCACTGATTTTCAACTGTCTAAGTCAATCGCAAACAAATAAAAATAATTAAAAGACATGTTTGCCAAATAAAATGTACCCTTTTTGCAATTGTTTATATATGCAACATGCCTATAAAGTCACATACATGCTTTTTTTATTTTAAGATGAAAAAATATTGTCAAACTGTTTGTTAAATCGATATATAGCACATTTATCTTTGCATGTGTCCGTTTATTTCGGCAGTAATTAATCCAACCTTGTCTGGTATAATATTTGATCAACTTCCGTCTTCCTGGCCCATGATTAGCAAAACTTCTAGAAAATGATCTTAGCGTTGATAAAAATTACCTAGTGACATTTTATACCAATAATTAATCTTGTTCATATCGCCTGACATAGATAGAAACAGGTGATTTTCTAAACAGATCTCTGTTTACTAACATTGCACACCTTTGTCCTCGACTTTGTCCTACATGTTTCAAACAATATTTTTATACAACAATTATATCTGACATTATTTGACCGTATTAAATGTACTATAATTTAATACGGGGAATTCGACAAGATTCTCGACCATTTATTAGCAGAAATCAACAGCTGATATATTGTCTATATTTATAATCCCGGTTGTATGTTTCATAAGCGCGAAGTATCACGAAGAAACTCGAGGTGTAATACCAACACAAACCTAAAGGACATAATCATTATATTACATGATTTGCTCGCGGAAGTTTATATATTCAACGCAAGAACCGTGTAATATTTTCATGCATAAGGTCAGGATGATTTCAAATTCTCCGTGCTATACAAGTATAAGAACATATCTCGGTTAAGTGTGTGTCGTTTTCGAGGTCAACATCCGAGTAAACACTCTCTTCAGCCTAGACTAAATCATGATACTGTTTTATCAAAGCATTTACGCTAGCGTAACTCTAAGTTTTCCGTAAATATTGCGTACGTCGATAATATTTGCGCAAATGCGTTTTACTAAGATATGTTCTGTCGTAAGTATTGGCGTGATTCTACGCAAGGTCGGAGTAAGTGTAAGTAGCAAATATGAACGTAGTGAGGAGTTTTTGCCACGCACTGTTGATTTTCGACCGTCACTTGTTGTTATAGTCTTTGATTAGCAATATAAACATGTTTAATCATCAAAACTTATCGAACTTTTATGTATATTTATTCACGCTGGTTCCCGTTATATTGGTAATATTGTGGCCCGGTCTACGTTCAATATTCAATATTTTTACGTAAATGTATGCAACAACTTGCGATCCATTAGTAAAACACACTTAAGGATTTGCGTAAGTGACACATATATGCGTAAACTTACGCGACATTTACGCAATGTTAGTAAAACAGTACCCTGGGTTGAATATTGAACGTAGACCGGGCCACAATATTACCAATATAACGGGAACCAGAGTGAATAAATATACATAAAAGTTCGATAAGTTTGATGATTAAACATGTTTATATTACCAACCACGGTCTATAACAACAAGTTATGGTCGAAAATCAACAGTGCGTGGCAAACACTCCTCACTACGTTCATATTTGCTATTTACGCTTACTCCGACCTTGCGTAGGACTACGCCAATACTTACGACAAAACATGAGCAAAATATCTTAGTAAAACGCATTTGCGAAAATATTATCGACGTACGCAATATTTACGGAAAACTTAGAGTTACGCTAGCGTAAATGCTTTGATAAAACAGTACCCAACACCCTAGTATGCACTCTATATTCAGGTCCAGTAATCGTGAAACGAATTCGACATCAATTATCAAAGTAAATCGAGTAGGTAACATTTTAATTGATTAAAATTTAAGAAATAAAAAAAATAGTTTGGTTAATGAGTCTGAGATTAATTAAATAATAATAATAATAATAAAACATAATAACTAACTAAAAAAAATGAAATTAAGAAGATTAGTTCAGTAAATGAGTCTGCAGATTAATCATAGGTAATAATTTAATAATACTTATAAAAATGATAATAATAATGATGATAAAACTGCTCCTACAATATTATACAAATTCCAAAAATTCTCACATTTTATCTTTTTACAGCCAATAACTAAGAACTTATGACGATGATTTAAAATCAAAACAAATTAATGACATATTAATCCACTTTACCACAAAAAATAACAATGTTCGTTGTTATAACCTCGTAATATCGCAATTTTCTAGATACAATGGATAATAACATTGAATTCTACCGATTCACCTTTTCCGTTTATATGTCACAAACTATTAAATAAAATTGTTCTTTAGCTCAATGTAAAGTGACAATTGTCATCCCCAGATTATATGATGTTAAAGTCTATGGCCAGTTCACAGACCTATATCATTGAAAAGCAGTATGTTTCAGCTACAACATAATACAAAAAACAGGGGGTCATGCTTAATAAAAGAAAGATTTTGTTCGTCAAAGGCGATAGACAAACTTTTACAGATGCGCGAACCGATCCAATGTGGATATTTACCCTACTCTACTTTCGCTTTGTCAAATATGCCAAAATCTCAAAATATTCAAGATGAAACACATTCACTCAATCAACTACATGTATACAATACCTTTAAACTCACTTAAGATGATTCAACTCCATTTTGTCAAGGCATAATTTTTTATCACCATTTCCAGGCAAACAGAAGTTTCTGTAAGGACTATTTGAGTGTATCAGATTTTGGTTCGCGTAATGTATAATGCCACTGTAGTCTAACAATTCGAACAAAGAACACTTTTCGTCTATACATTTACTTGTAAAATTGTACTGAGTACCCATAATGTAACATAATACAACACAAAACGTTAGTTCATTGTGTTATTAATTGTTTTAATTACTTTCTGGTATTTTTGCAATGATTGAAAAATGTTCGAGTGAGCCTGTTCTCGTCAAGGTGCCAATGTGTTAAAGTGTGCTATCTTTTTACTGCAGTATTCCTAACATTCCACCAGCCTACTAATCTCACTGCTATATATGGCAAACATTAACTAAACTGACGCCTAGAAGTGAGGAAAAGTCATTTTGTTTCGTAGCAAAGAATTTCACAACTTGACGATCGGTATCTACCTTGCAATGGTCAGTTTTAACTGATAACAGACCATATAGACTATACCAGTACGGCATTACTCAAAACCACACAAAGATTGACGAATTGAAAAATGATACTTTTTTTTACAAACCCACGGGAGTATCAAAACAGTATGAAAACAAACGTTTAGAAATAATGTACTATAGTAGGTATATTTTTAACTTTGGTAATCCAAACAGGGACTCATCTTCTGAAAAGGTGAGGCTTGCTTTCATGATGGGTATCTATTACAGCTGTAAAACCCAATGTGTTTATGTATAGAATACCTCTAATCAGATTAGTACATCATTTAAAGTACAACAACATGCATAACCTAGACATTTACTTATAGCATCCACTTTTTTTTCGGATAATGTGTCAAAAACTGCATGGACGAATATCGCTTACTTTGATTGTAATATAAGAACGTGTCGCACATCATATCTAGTACATACATACAGTGTATGTGATATACATAGAGGATATTTGTTTGTTTTGATTGAATATGGTTTATATCTGATCGTGGAGTGATAAAATTCAATATTTTCAAGAGCGCGTAGCGCGAGTGAAAATATTAAAATTTTATCACTACAAGATGAGATATTAACCATATTCAATCAAAACAAACAAATATTCTATTTATTTAATGCTTTTATGGTGTCAAAACTGGTACTATTTATGCCAAATTACCACTGTGGTTAGGCTACGTATGAATGTGTTATTCCATTCATATTTTTCACTTCAAAATCCGCCATCTTGGATTATGGTGAATAGGTGAAAACGATTTTTTTGAGAATTTTGCATTAAATCATACACCAACTTGTAGGAACTGGTCTAACTAAGAATAAAAACCCCCACATGACATGTTTCCGTTCAGTAATAAAAAAGTAACAGACATTTTAGTGTTGAGATTTTGGTAATTAAAGTAGTCCCTGTGAGGGGGCGGAGCTTATATCAGTCACATTGTAGGTGATAACCAGTGTCTGATATAGGTTTTATTTCACTGATAGAACTCCATATCTCATCAGTTAGCATTAAATAAACTGACATATACGGTGCTATATTTTAACTCGTGGACATTTGCTAAAATCACACGAGCACGTGATATTTACTGAAGCACAAGTCATAATTATCACGTCCACAAGTGTTAAATGTAGTGTTTTTTTGTACATCACGAATAATTTGGCCTGATCCTGACCTTTATGCATGAATATACTACAAGTTCCTTGCGTTGAATATATAAATGCCCGCGACCAAATCGTGTAATATCAGTCCTTTAGATTTGTGTTGGTATTACACCTTGATACTTCGCGCTTATGAAAACATACAACCGAGATTATAAGTGTAGGCAATATATCAGCTGTTAAATTATGCTAATAGAAGTTCGAGAATCGTGTCAAATTATCCGTACTATACACCGATGCCACCTTACAAATACGATGACATAGTAGAGTATAATTTGATGTTAGCAATTTTATAGTAATTCCAGTACATCAAACATTTTGACCAACCCTCATTTGCAATCATTTATGAAACCGGCCTTCCAATTAGCGACGCCCACTTTAGAAAATATAAAAAGGAGTTGTATCTTAATTTCTTCTATTCTAGTAAAAGCACCATTGCATGTACAACGATGGAGTCGTTTGCTTGGAGCAAAGTTGGCGACGTTTTGCGGTTGAATATGAACTTGGGTATTGTGGCAGTTTTGATGTTTGGACTGATAGTTTTACATCAGTATCGTAAAAACAAGTACTTCAAAAAGATTGGTGTACAATCGGAGCCAACTATGCCAATAATTGGAGCTTTCTACAAAATATTAACTCAGGGTATCTTAGAGCATGATGCATATTCAATTAATAAATACGGAGCTATTCATGGTTCTTATCTCGGAAACGTACCGACCTTAGTTGTTGCCGAGCCAAATTTCATTAAAGAAATTTTCGTGAAACAATATTGTAATTTCCCAAACCGAATGCAAGCGCTTTACGTTAGTAAGTGGTGGGAGAACGGGGTCGTCATAGCTTCTGGCGAACATTGGCATTATCTCCGATCTTTGATATGCCCTTCGTTGAGTACCGGTAATCTTAAACATATGGAAACACAAATATCTAAGTGTCTATGCTCGGGAAACGATTATTTGACTAATCTAATGGGAAATAATTCTTCAGTGGACATCGATGTTAAACAAATGTTTGGCGCAATGACAATGGATATAATTTGTTGCACTGCATTCGGAGTTGAAATGCATACGCTGCAAAATTTAGACAGTGATTTTACAAAGCACGCTAAAATTGTGAGTACTCTAAATATTGGATCTAATCCAGTAAATGCCATTCCATTGATTCTTCCAGCTGCCAGGAAAATATTTGAACTGTTTGACATAGACTACGTGAACAAGTCATCGCTCGAATTTGTAAAAAGTGTGGTTTCTTCCATGATTGATGCTCGAAAAGAGCAATCGGAAAAACAATTTAAAGACATACTTCAGAACTTAATGAACGCTCATAAAAATAGAGGGGAAATGGTAGGTAACGTTAAAAAAACTTTCAATAGCCAGCATGAAGGCAATGAAAATTCATCTGCGAAACGGTGGGATATGCGGGAAGACAGTTTTGAAAAATATAAAGTGAAAGGACTGAGCGATGATGAACTAATTGCTAACGCGCTTATTATACTTATGGCCGGTTATGACACCACTGCAACTACACTTTCATGGATGACGTATCTCTTAGCAATGAATCAAGAGGTCCAGGAAAAAGTAATAAATGAAATCAACAGAGTTATAGGACATGACGAACCAACAATTGAGAAGATTGCAAAACTTCCATATCTAGAAATGTTTCTTTGTGAAACTCTGCGACTGTATCCAGCTGCTAATCGCACTGGTAGAGATGCAGCCGTGGACACCGAAGTACTCGGATGTAACATTCCAAAGGGTTTATCCGTGACTGTTCCGATATTTGCTATGCATCGAATGCCCGAGTATTGGAAAGACCCTGACACCTGTATTCCTGAAAGATTCTCACCAGAACTGCGGAAGACAATTAATCCTTACGTTTATATGCCATTCGGGGTTGGACCACGAAGTTGTGTAGGTATGCGCATGGCGAAGATATTGTGTAAATTAGTAATTGTGAAAGTGCTCCAAGATTTTCGAATTGATGTAAATTCACAAACAGAAAATCCACCGGTGTTAGAAAAGAGTTTATTGACTAAACCACAAAACGGAATGTTCTTGAAACTTACGTCCCATACACACAATTCACAACTTTTTTGAAGGTGTTATGGACAGTAGTTTTATAATTTCGTAAATAATTTAAAAAATGAAAGGAACTTATAAGTCGCGTTATGATGAAATTTGGGACTTGCTATATTGATATCCCGTAGTAATAGATCTTAGAACTGCGACTTACAGTGTTGCTAGCGATATTAATTCCCTGCATGAACAAAGTACTAAAACCTCACTTATTGGTGAAAGTTGTTAACTGCGATATTATTTTCAGCATGACAGACATGTAACTTGTGTTTTAGCGAACTATGCTGTTTGCGATGATATTAATTTGCAGGTGCAAAACTCCGAACAACTCACGTTTTAGCGGAAGTTGTGACTTCAACATAAAGTTTCACCATGCGAAGAATAAATCACGTTTTAGTGAAATTTGTTACTTGAAATTTATGTTTCCCATATGTATTGGACGAAGAACTCGCGTATTGGTGAGTTGTTACTTGTAATGTTAATGTTAAGCACGAATATGTGTTGTGCGATATCAATTTCCCGCATCGTAAAGAACTCGCGCGTTAGTGAAGTTACGATAATGTAGAAATGAACAAACGGTGTGTTCTAGAGACCTCCTGTGATATTAAATTATTGAATTCTTCCTACTAACTCTACCCTATGTGAAATCTAATGCACGATATTCGTGAACTACTGGTTAAGGTATGTAATGTATAATATGTCGGTTTCTGCAGTTGGCTTTAACATGTTTATGTCTATGTTAGCAAATACTACGTACACTATTTAATTGATGTTATAATATAAAACAAGGGTATATTTATCTATATTTTAGAGTGCATCATAAATGTGAACTTAACAATACAGGTAATTAAAAAAACAAGCAAACCCAATTTTATGTTAATTTTTCTGTTTAGAATTACATAAAAATGACGGAAATGTAAACGAAATGAATTAATTTAAACTTTCTTTGAAAAACTTAACGATGCATATCTTAAACACAGAATGGAAGAGAAATGAGCATAATATACGATATCGACCTGAATGTGAATTGCTATTTTTCAAATTAACACATTTTTCAATAAAAACGGCATTATTATAATTATATAAATATATAAGAATTTGGTAAATTGGGAAATCTAAATATAATCACATTTTTTATAAAAAAAATTATAAAACCTTTGTGATGGAATATCAGTTGACAATATCTCTCTATGTCATTTATAACATGACCAAAATATACCTTAGTTCTGAACTGGTTTTGTGTACGTTGTTTTATTTCTAGATGTTTAAGAATGAGACATAGAGAGCTACTTTCCGCTGGTGATATAGAGAGCTACTTTCCGCTGGCGATATAGAGAGCTACTTTCCGCTGGCGATATAGAGAGCTACTTTCCGCTGCGTTTTGATTACACTGATTCAACGTACGAACAAGTAAGCCAATGTGATAAAAAGTGATTTAATCAATTATTACAAAGTCAGATGGACTATTTTCAAATTTTATAAAATGTCATTTAACTGCCAAAAATTCGCGTAGACATTTGCTCAACATGTAGGTTTTATTCTAAGTCATATTCAATTACGGTTGTGTTCTATAGTATTAATGATATTTGGTTTGTACTATGACACGTCATTTAAGACTATATGCATGTGTATTTGAAATAAATCGGTCTGATCTATGCAATAGTTAGAACATATTTAGTTATGTTTTAATGATTAAAAAGGGCGGATTGAGCGACACGAGTCCTTTTTAGTCATTACACATTTACTTGATATTTTTTAACCTACATAGAATGATTGACCGATGGTTTTCAGCGCGAAGACATGACGTCACGTCTGTTAAGAGTACAATTTGAATGATTAAATTGTTCAATTATTCAGCGCAGATCGGCTTTTCATTGGTTTAGAATGTAGGTTATATTCTAAATATAAATAAAAGAAAAGCTTACTCCTATGTTGTGTTTAAAGTTTTCAAACCTTTGTACGTGTCCACCCTGTATATAAATAATTACAGAAATCTTAAGGCATGATTCATTGATTTTTTCTTATTTTTAAAAGCCATTTCTGTAAATGATAACCAAATGCATTTTGTTTTTATACATAAAATGATCAGTTTAGTAATTATTTAATTTGATAATTATAACGAAAAACGTAAGAAACTTATACATGTTATTGTTTGTGTTTGTTTCAGCGTAGTATTTTACCTTATATGAACCTAACAACTGCAGTTAGACGTTATCATATTTATCATTAAGGTTTGACTTACAATCTGATTAAATAAGCTAATCTTATTCTACAATAGGATACACGTGTCTGGCCTGAGCATTTGTTGCTATCAACAGGTCAGCAGCGTAGTGCTGCACTAAGAAAATGATTCGTAAATATTTTATCTAAATTATGGAAAGTTATGTCAATTTCTAGAGTTATCATTTTATACCAGTTTAATGCCCTTAAAGTACGGGTGGTGTAACTGTTATCAGACGATGTGCTACCGTCTTCTCGCTGAGCAAGTCATGAACTTGTCCCTCTAATTAGACCATTTTTCCCTGTAACACCGGACATTGGGTCAAATATTCGTAATTTCAACTTAATCATTTAAATTTTTATTCTGAATTATCAGAATAAAGGTTAAAACAAAGTTAAGCATACATTTTGAAATCACTGACGAATAATGATTGAAAAAATGTGTAAATGATAGTATACTAGATATTTTTGTTCGTCACACACATTTTCTGAAATTCTATTGATCCCTGAATACAGTGATACAATTCGGTCTGATTAAGATACAATCATTAATAAAAGTGGCGGAAATATAAAAACGAAACACAGAATAAACATTAAAATCGTAATAATACAAGTCTGAAGTAGGGTGTAATGGTATTATACAATTTTTATTTTCAAAGACTTATGTATAAAAAGGCAGCAAAACTATTAATTGAATGAAAATATACGAATCTTTAATAATTAATTACATAATGTCTTAATTAATTTCGGGGGTGGGCGTATTATATTACGTTTGCATACTTTGTAACCTGTTTTCGCGAGCATTTTTGGTTTTCGTGTTTTCAACGAACCTAGTAGACTATAGCATTGTTTTCATACGAGGCACACTCGTAATTACTACAAAGTTAAATCGACATGAAAATCTGACTTATGTTATTATTATAAACTAAATGATTTAAGAATTATAATTTTGTTTTTCACATTTATTATTTTGCGACAAAAAAGATGAATTGTATATCGCTATGCAATAGTTTTTAAAGACATTAAAATGTTTTCCACAAAGCATGGTACTTCGTAAATGATAATCTTTTTTTAAATACTTCGATGTCTGAAATACTATCATTTTTATTGTTTTCTTATGTAAATATAATAAAACTAAATGATTTAATAATTGTAATTCTGTTTTTCATATTTATATTTTGCGACAAATTAAATAAATTTTCAATCAAAATGTTTTTAAAGACATTAAAATGTCTACCAGATGTTTTGATATCTTGTTTAAGTTTTGATATTATTACGGTTGATTTCCTGAACAGAAAGTAAAGTATCATTGTTTTAATTTCTGTATTCTAGTATTATAATCTAAATGATTTAAGGAATGTAATTCTGTAAAGACATTAAAAGTTGTGGTATCGCGTTTTTGATTTGAAATTACATTTTTTGTTTTATAATTGATATCTTGAATATTTATAATATTATTATTTGTATTGTTCTATTTTAGCATAATTCTATTTTTATGTTTGTTTTGTGACAATTTAAATGTAGTTTGTATTAAAGTACAATAGTTTACAAAAACATTGATATATTATCCAACAATTTGGATATTTCATTTAAGTTTTAATTATATTGTAATTAATGTCTTAAACATTTAAAATACCATTTATGCTTTAGTGTGGTAATGTGAGTAATTTTACCTTATGATTTAAGAATTTAAAATTTTAAGTTATTCACAAATTAGATATATTTAAATGAAATACAGCAGTTTTTAAGACTATAAAAAGTTATGGTATGGTGTTTTTGTATGGATATTACATTTTTTGTATTGTAATTGATATATTGAATATTTAAAATATTTGTGTTTGCTTTATTTCAGTTTTATTGACTAAATAGTTTAAGAATTTAAATTCTTTGTTAACATCTGTCTTTCGAATAAATTAAATGTATTTTATTTCAAAATGTAATGTTAATTTTTAAAGACAATAAAATCTTTTTGCATAAAAGTGATACTGTATTCATAATTTAATGTTATAAAATACTATCATTTTTTATTGTTTTACGTAACTATTATAAAACCTAATGATTTTAGAATTGGCTATTTTTCACGTTTGTATTTTGTGAGAAACTCCATTCGGTGTATTTTGTATTGAAATGAAATAGTTTTTCAAGACATTAAAATGTCTCCCAAATGTTGGGATATTTTTTATAGTTTTGATATTATTATAGTTGATGTCTTGAAAAGGAAGAAAGTGTCATTATTTGTAATGATGTATTCCAGTTTTATAATCTAAATGGTTGGAGAATGAATTCTGTTTTATTTGTATTTGTTTTGTGACAATTTAAATGTATTTCGTATTACAGTACAATGCTTTTAAAAATAATTGGGATATTTCAGTTTTAGTTTTGTAATAATTAATGTCTTGAATATTTAAAATACTATTCATGCTTTAGTGTTTTAAAGTGAGTGTTATTAACTAGATTATTTGAGAATTAAAAAGTTTAAGTCTTTATTTCACGTCTGTATTACGTGACAAATTTTATTTATATATTTTGAATGAAAATGCAGTAGTTTTATAGACATTAATAGTGGTGTGGCGTTTTTGTTTTGAAATTACATTTTTTGTATTATAATATACATCATGAATATTTAAAACAGAATATTGCTTTTTCAGTGTTATAGACTAAATGATATAAGAATTAAATTCTTTTTCACATCTGTCTTTTGGACAAATTTAATGTATTTTGTTTCAAAATGTAATGGTAATTTTTAAATACATTAAAATGTCTACAAAAATTTGGGATATAATATTTAAATTTAATGCACTGAATAAAACAAAGTAATATTCATACTCTATTACATTGTATAGACATGCATTTTCTTATTGTTTTAAATTTTATCAAATAGCGTAGTAAAATCTTTTTATACTTGGAGGTTAGAATATTTTAAAATTTCAGCATGCAACCTTGAAATTTTATTATGATTTTTTTGCTTATTATCTGTGGCGTGTAATGCCATATTCACTAACATTCATTTGTATTATATTAATAATAATTTGATATTCAATCCTATATTCTTATTTATTTCCAAAAATTGTTTGCATTTATATTCAATATTTCTTATGTAGGTACAATATTTTTTTCTCATCATGTTTACTATTTTCTGTTCTTTATTCAATATTTTCTGATTATTATGTATCATCTTTTTATTTATATTCAATATGTATTATCATCGATTTCTGTATGCAAGGATGCTTCATTTATATTCAATATATTCGTATCTGTATGCAATAAATTTCATTAATAGTGAATAAATGCCTATTTCATTTATATGCGATAACTGTTTAGGTAATCTTTCCTATCGTAAGTAGGCAAACGTGATCCGCCGCTCACATGGCAAATTTGGATGTCCTAACATTCAATGCGAGGCATCGGCATACAATGTGACCTCTGACGTAGTTCTGTATCCACAATGTAGTTATGTGATATAAATCGAATCGGCATTTATTAAATATACATGTAAAAGAAAAAAAATAGTGAACAATGTATATAAATACAAAAATATTGAATATGAATGAACAATAATTATTATTGCATACATACATACAAAATATTGAAAATAAATGAGAAGTTAATTACAGTATATAAAGGACAAACATATTGAATATAAATAAAGTATTATTGCATATAAAGTATGTATACGAAAACACTGAATATAGATGAAAAGTTAATGCATGTACAGAAATTAATTATAATTAAGAAAATGATGGATATAAATGAGCATTTATTGCATATACAGTAGATAAAAGTAAAGAATATATTTTCAAATGAAATTAAGCGAGAACTAATATTGCAACGTTTGAGATGTTCATGCTGGAGCGGCTTCTGAAAATATATTCATATCTGGAACTGGATCAAACTGATTCCAAAAATTACAAGATGGCGTCGTTCCTCGAGCAATAGAGTTTATTTGTGGAAAACAGTAGCGTTTATCCACCACCAACCCATGCGCCACATGACCGAATAATGTTAAGATTTCAAGGGTGCATACTACGTGGTGTTGTATATTATAATTTGAATTATTTTTAAGCCAATTTTCCTTTAACATTTATATACTAGTAGTTGATACCATTAATGTATCTTTTCATAATATTTGTTTAGATTTATGTTATTTTAATTTTGTAAAAATATGTCATTATATACAGATGGTATAGAATTACCATGTTTGAAATCATCACCATGTTATTACATTTGTTGCCAATGAAGGTTTTATGTTTTTTATGAGTCATGTTGTGGTTAGTTGACTATTCTATGTTTCCTTTATTGTTTTTATGCCCCCGTATCGATAGATCGGGAGGCATATAGTGATTCACCTGTCCGTCCGTCCGTTCGTCCGTCCGTCCGTCCTGGTTAACCCAAATTGACCGTTTCTTCTAGCATCATTATGGCTTGCTGAAAAGCTTCCAAACTTGCATGGATGTTGTATATGAACACACTCCACACACCTGTATCATCTGACCCCTTTTTGACCTTCACCTTGACCTAATTTTGGACTTAGACTTATTTATGGACAAGGCTTCCACAGGGGGCATAAGCGTTTATTGAACGCAGTCTCGTTATTAAGTAGTATAAGCTGACTCGTCAACAAAGGACTGACAGCTTTTGCACCTTTCGACATGTAGATATTTAAAACAAGACCGTTGGAAATGTACATAAGAACATAACTATTCGAACCCGGGCCACTCGGGTATAACTTGAGTGTTCTAGTCCACTGCCCTAACCGGGCGAGATAAATTATTTTATTTATTGTCTACAATAATATTGTTGGATATTCGAGTAGATGTGTGCAAACAAGAGGTGAAAATGTTAGAATAATTTAAATGTTTGAAAGTTTTAGATGGAATAAAATTGTTGAAAACTTCGTTTTTGTTATGACCTTTTTGGTGTATATATATACAGATACCACCTTAAATTAATTGGTACCCCAGTGTTATTTCGTCCGCTATCTACGGGCAAATATCACACTTACTAAACCTGACATACGTAAATATATCAATAACAAATCGAACGAGGCATTACGGCAGCAACAGAAATTGCAAAGCACGAAAGGTACGGTATGGAAACAAAATAAAAGCAGGTCAATAGCACACGCAACAAAAATGAACAAGGAAACACATGAAACTTAATAACTAAGAGAGGTGTACCACTTATATTTGAGCAATTTTGAACATCGATTATTTCCACGTAAAGAACTATTTTGTATTATGTAGAAGTATGTGTCAGACAAGAAAAACACTCAGTTTGGTTTGTTTGCAATATGGATAGAACCAAAACCACTACTTTTTGAAGACCAATCTCGCACATAGAAAAGGCAAAACGTATTTGTCATCACCAGAAGAGTATTTAAGGTTCTTTTGTTCTTATTAGTGAAATTACACAAAATGCTAAAAATCACCAAAAAAGTGACGACACTTCCACAATTGCAAAATGATTATATTAAGCTAGGCAGGAAGGCAGCACTCAACTTAACCAGCCGAGCACAGAAAACATTAATAAACACACAATGCACAATGCCCAACTGAACTAACCGATCACAGAAAACTTAAAACACTAACAACGCACAATGTCCAACTAACCAAGTATAGATCCGCCCAAATCCAAGCAGTCGAAAAGTATAATGAATTATTAGTTTCAGCAACCAAAACACTGGATGCCCTAGCTGAATTACCCAGTTTTTGCTGTCAGAAATCCTAAAAAGAAGTGCATAACACACTACCGACCAAGAACAATGATCCGCATTAGTCCCAGTTGTTAAAAAGCTGAATGGTACAGTTTCAGCAACAAAAAGGCCTACGCTGAATAACATTATGACATTTACATAAGATTGATAAACTCCACTATAAACGGAATTGAAGTTTAAATCCAGATACAAGCCCATATTTTAATAATTAATAAATTACGAAACTACTGGAAGTAGCAACGCCCAACAGAAGCAGTGGAACACGAAAGGACACACGGAAACAAAAAGGCACAGACATTTATACAACGTAACTCGAAAAGGCGCATACCATGCCCAACATAAAAAAACTAGCCGAGAACATGTAATACAAAACCGGGCATCCCATCACGAAACACAGGTTTCATTAACTCAATACCACAAAAAAAACAATTCAGACAAAAAACACTGTACATGCTACAACGGAACAGTGAGTTCAATTATTCTGTCACCTCCGGTTAGACAAAAGCTATTCATTGAGAAATGTACTGTTAAAAGAGCCGACTGCTATATGAGAAATGTTGACGAGGCTACTCATAAGTTAACGTCCGTTAAGCATCAAATGTTCGCGGTCGACTACATGACATGCGCTGTTGTTTTCCATACAGGTAAAATGGAACGCATAGCTATTGCCAAAGGGTCCAAAGAGAGGGGATATGACCATCTTCATAAGGTTCAAAAAGATTTTTGGACGAAATGTTTGCCTCACCTCTTTCATGGAGACAATCTAAGCAAAATGGTGTTTTGATCAAGCGACTCAAGTCTCAGCTTCAAATTTCACCACATAACAACGTTCCGTACCTTAAGAACACGATTGGGAAGTATATTACACGAGAATAGTTAAGGCCGAGGTCTAACGATCCTGCACCTATAGACTTTTGAATCTTGCGGATAATTCAATTTTGATTAGATTAAAAATGCACACATCACCAGTCGGACTATTCGGTCCTTAAAAAAGATAAAAACAATGCCTCTACACATTTGTTGATTTGGGTGCTAACCAAATTGCAAATATAACAAACACCTTGTGTACATGTTGTTTGACACATTATTATATATGGTTGAATAGAAGCATTTAGATTACATCTTGTCAGCATAAAAGTATGGGAACGACTGTTGAAATATTAGTGGTGCACCCCTCGTACACAATTCTACAGCCATGTGTCAATTTAGGCAAACACAATGTAAGCGAGTATTATGTATAACCCAACTTCTATATGTATCCATGATTTTTAATGGTTGTCAACAAAAAGATAATAACGAACAGTAACGAGAGGAGTGAACACAAAATGTACCAAAAGGAAGAGTAAACAAACAATATGTGAGCTCTGAAGGAATGTTTCTCCGGTCCAAAATCACGAATACTGAGTTTTGATAATTTTCGAATAACTTTTTAAACTTGATTAGCAATATAATACGTACAAATACGAATAGTAGATAGTTTTTAGCTTAAAATAGATGTAGCACCATTTCTAGTAATTATGCCCTCATATTTGGGGGTTTATTGCTTTGCATATGTCTGTCTGTCTGTCTGTCGGTATGTCTGTTAGTCGGCCGGTAGACCAAATGGTTTCCGTTCAATAAATCATGAACGCTTTGCCCTAGAATATTTAAATGGAGGTTGGTGATCAACAGTAGATTAATTCTATTGATTGTGAGGTCAGTAGGTCAAAGGTCAATGTTGGCCATGTTTTGTCTTTACCGACATTCATATTCGACTGTGTGTATTTACTTCACTTGCATAAATATAAGCGAGATATAATTGGTTTAGCTGCTACCAAGTAATTTAAATTTGACACATTTTATATGATGTGTCAAGCATACAATGCACAAAACACTATTCGGCCAAATTGATTAGATCGAGCAGATACCATTTTTTCAGTAAAAATGTAATTTTCCAATAGATGGAAAATAAATACCAGCGTAACAATATTTCAACAATTCAAGAGAGAAGAAATTATAAGTAAAATTAATTCAAATGATTGAATTGCAAGATGCATCAGAATAATGATACTAAACTAAGGGAATTTAAAATGCAAATTGAATATTGAACACGAAATTGCAAACCAAATGTGTCAACTCGAGCTTGTGTGAATGTGTGATGTCTCTCGTATACATTCATTGGATCAAGTAAATATTTTGTCTATCAATTAGTACAGGTTATTTTGAACCTTTCAATATTTAGTTCGTTATTTGAGAGAATAATATCACTGGTAATGACGACAAGTGATAGCGTTACGTTATTTTACGATTATCATAGTATATAATAACAGCTTTCGTTCACGGGCGAATTTGTGTTGCAATGGCATATATACAAATGTAGTGATGTATTTTCCAACTTATCCACGTGTGCAAGGAGGGGTATAAATGTACAAATCTTTCCCGAAACAGATCAAAGCTAAGACAACTACATTCAATGTTTCTTCCTCCACTATACAATAATATTTATGCACGTGTCGAGGCTGTAACACTTGTCTGGGTGTGGTTTAGAAGAATGTCACAGAATTTTAAGACAGGACATCCTCGAAAATTTGTAAAGATTTACATCGGCAATTGTGAAGTTCTGGAATTCAGCATGATACATGTTGTATGTATGCAGGGTCTAGATTGTTTTTATTTATTAAAAGAAGTGAGTGTTATCAACTTGTTAGATGGAGTTAGGCAGGCAATTTCTAAATGAAACTTATCGAGAGAACCTAAGTTCGTTGTGCTTGTTACCATACGGGCAGTTTGTTATTGAACATGTTCAAGCTGGTTCTGCTAATATTGCGCACAACTGTTCAAAATGACGTATTCGAAGTGTGATGTCATGCTGTTCAGTATTTTGATTTCCATTGTTTCGGATGGGTACAACCTTCCCTGCCTGATTATTATCATCATTTCGTCATTATTGAGAGGAAGGTTACGTAAATTATAGTGTGGTTCAATGTACGCATGGTAGATATGATATTTCCTTTCTAATCCAGTAAGTTTCATTTCAACATAAGTTAGAAAATGGTGCTATATCTGATTTTAAACTCGAGAACCGTCAACAATAGTTCTTTTCAATCAAAAATCATCTACTCTAATTGTATCATTTAATAAGAGGCCATTTTCACATAGTGCTGCCGAATTGCTACCTATTTGTTCTAGTTTTTGCCTTTCTTGATCTGCTGTTTCTGTTGCATGGAGGTTTCACAGTCAGGTGTTTTTGTTTAGATTTTTGGGAATTTATATAGAACATACAGATTGTGCTAGTTCAGTTGCCACGTCTTTCATAGCACAATAGTGAATATGATTTGGACCAGGGCTGGTATTCACATATCATCTAAGTAGGCAACTTTCATTAAGTATGTCAGTTAATCATGTCAATCCATAATATGAACTAATGCACAGCATATTTTTAGCGGACTATGTCAGTTGTCCTACATTATTTGTAACATGCTTATCTAGTACTGGATTATTTGGTGATGCATAACTTCACAAAAAATTGTTTGGTTACGAAGTTACGAATCTGGAGCAAGCCGTTTCCAAAAGGCGCTACCGAGCGCTTTCCTACGTCTATGCAACCCATCGGAGCGGTTCGTTGCACAAGAAAGCGCTCGATAGCGGTTTGATACGAAAGATTGGGTACAAAGTAACGAAAGACGATACAAACCTGCTATCGTTTGTCAGTCCGAATGAACATTTGTCAGCCCGATCAAAATGAAAATATATCTGTCTTTGGATAATACACGTTTTTCAATTTGTTTAATTCTAGGTCTACTTAATTCAGGGGTAACTAATTTAAAAATGAATAATTAGATATAAACACAGATAACAACTGATTTCAAATAGGCCTTATTTGATATTTTACCTTTTTTTAATGGGTTGCATGAGCATACCAGGTAGTACTTTTGTTCAAAAGAAAAGGCTATTTTCATTTCAATTAATCATATTACGATTAAATATCAAACATCTTTAATCTTAATCACCTTTTTTTGTTAAATAAACCCTGCAAATCGTCACAAAATTGCGGGTTTTATTGTATCCAATAACGGCAACAACAACATTTAATTAGTTTTCGCGACCTTTATCCCGCGAATATTTTTTGACGATTTTCGAGGGATTTTTTATTACATCTCGGCGAGGAATTACGAAAATGCATTTGTTTTACTTTCTTAACAATAACCTACAACTACGATGTGGATTATCACCGTCCGGTCCAGATACGTAAATACCCGAAACGGACTTTAATTAATTGTATTGCAAACTTTGCGATGGGAAATAACCGAAACATGTGTCTTTTTTATTAGATTTTCTTAAGATTGGTTGATATTTCGCGCATATGAACGATTCCCGCTCGACTTACTTCGTTATCTCAGAGTAATCATGTGTCTCATAACAGTTTGTAGCATCGTTTATGCACTGAAAATGTTAAAAATTCCTTCCGAAGCGGGCAAAAAAATGGCTGCCTTTTTTTGTGTCCAAACATTTAGGAAATAGCCCTCCCCATATAAAAGATTGGTTGCACATAGCAACCATGGAAGACTGATGATTATTATCTTTTCTAGACAGGGGCCTACGCTAGTTTTTGGAATATTTTTAAACATCATTAAAAAATAAAAAATTTATGAGCTGCCGAATATCGCATTTTAAATTATTTTGTTATTCTATTGGCAGCCATTTTCTAGTATCTTTGCTTCAGTGCGGAATTTTAACACCAATTTTTAGATCCATTAGTGAATTCAAACTCTGACCAAATCACGTGACATGTGTTATCGTAAACTGGATCTTATCCATTGGGCTTCGCCAAACGTATAGTCCGCTATTACGATAATGATTTTTGAATAGGTTTAAAGGGGCTGCCTCACAGATTGGGCTAAAAATTTGTATATCGTGATTTTCCAACCTAACCAAGTATTGATGTATTAGAAAGACACTGACGGTTGCTTTATGAAATATTTGGTGCAATTAAGTTATAGTTAGAACATATTAAGTAAATTTTAATGATTAAAAAGGGCGGAGCGAGCGAAGTGAAGCGAGTCCTTTTTAGTCATTAAAATTTACTTAATATGTTCTAACTAACTTAGAATATAACATTCTACATTCTGATTGGCCGATAGAAAGTAGCGCCAACGCATGACGTCAAGTCTGTGAAGAGAAAAATTTACTGATTAAATTTTCATTTAACCGCCAAAATTCGGCGTTTTCATTAGCTCATAATGTAGGTTATATTCTAAGGAATTTTAACCACTCTCGATATCGCCCACTGAGTATTTTTTTCTTGAAAACAAAGCGCTAAGTTTCCTCTCAACATGCTTTTTGAATTATGTAACTCACACGTGATCGAACTTTAACATCAACAAATTACAGCGTAAACATCAGTGAGGTATTCGGTTCGTTTTTAGATTCATTTTCATCAAATGCGAACACAATTCAGGCAATTTAAGTAATAGTAGTGTTAATTCTATAGGGTATTAATACCCTATAGAATTTTTGAGGGTAAAATACTAAATAACTACAAAATGCCGAAGTTTATCAAGTTATTTTAGATGACAGTGTGGTTGTTTATGGGATATACAGGCAACTACACCAAAATTACGCGGATACTTGACAATTTTATTTTATTTTTGTAATGTGAGGCAGTCCCTAGTATTATGTAAATAGCTACAATAATCACTAAGAACATCTTAGTAGGTCTTCAATTTTAGGAAAAGATGCCGACTCAACTTTTAAATTTTAGTCAAATGTTTAAGATTGCCACCGTCTTAAAGATGCTTTGTGAATACCAGCCATTATGTGAAAGTTAGTTTAGGCCATCCAAATTGCGAATTCTGTTTAGCGTCCGCGGGCGGGTAGCTATGTTTTGATGTCATAAAAAACAAAAACATTTTTTCACTATTTTTTGGCCAAAATCCTGCGTCCATTCCGTTAATTGGGATCAGTTCGGTGAAAGTCCAGTGTCTTACTTGACACTTCATTGTTCAAATGTGTTCTAGTAAGAAATTAACAGTTGTAAATTAAACCTTGAAAACAGATCTGTTATAGACATTTCAAACCATTTATAAGTCATAATTATTTGTTTTTGGCCTGGGGCCTATATAGCCCCAATGCCTTAGTTATAATACCAATTGCTTAGCCTGTCCGAATTAGCATACGTAAAGCCATACCGACAACCTTATTTTATTTTGCATTGATCAATTTATAGTTCAAAAAGAAAGTGAGAAAACATGTCATTGTGCATTTACGTTTTTGTAGTTAACTTTGACAGATGTTGTTCTTGTCTTTGGTGCGTTGTGATCCCCGTGGTTCCTTGCTGTCTGTTGACCTTTACTCTAGTTATTCGTATTTGACTGATCCCTGAAACGACAGGTTGTCTGAGGAAGTATGTCGTTTTGTCACGGTTCCTTTTCATTTAATTTGTTCATTTCGAAGCCTTGTCCTTTTGACATTCAAGATCGTCCCTGTGACTTGTCGTTCTTTTATGTGCAAATCGTGTCCGTTTAGTTTCTTATATTTTTATTACATGTACCGACTGTTTGAAACTTTGATCTACTTTTTTTTATCAGCGACTTCTGCTGAATGGTGTTGTCCCTGTTCGAAATGATTATTATCTATCTGTTCGTTTAGCGAGATATTCAAATTGTGACTTTCTAATTCGTAAGCGATAAAGTTGGATACTGATATATGAGTTTTTTACGGTAGATTAATTAGACTACAACTTCATAATGATAACAGTGACAACAACAACATTGACAACAGCAACATTTATTCAGCTTCTAAGCTACAATGCGGCATGTAGCCTTCAAGTATTACACATTATTATAGTATAGTGATCCAGCCATGTTCTGTGGCCTTTACAATCAAGAAGGAATTCATGAAATTCTAATCGATCACGTGACTAAGCACAACATGGTCTGGATGAAAATTGAATAAGTCTGGTTCACGAAATTCTTACAAAATGCTTCCTTAAAAGGACGAGGTTCATTTATTGCTTAATTTGGCCCTGGGTTTTATCGAAAAATAGAAATGCATGTTCCTATAAATCTGTCCTATGTTTCTAATAACCTAATACTGTCTTTCAAAAAATTAAGCAAAAATTTCCAAATTTCCATCGTAATATGTCGACAAATCTACTTTAAATATGTCATGTTTAGCCAAATATGTCATTTTTAGCCATTTTCATGGTTTTTCATGGCATAAAACCGTTCCAAAAACCACAATGGCATTCTTGCGACACTTTGATATTTTTTAAATATAGATGTCGTCGCCTTAGTATTATCTTGCGCTAACTACACAATTTCAGTTTTCGAGAAAAAGCGCTTCAAAGATTCAGATATGATAATCTCACTCAACATTGGTCGATTTGCAAGAAATAAATTATTTGTACTAGAATAAGCTACCTTCACCATGAATTTTAATACCCCATGAGCAACAGTTCACTCTAAAATTAAAAAAGTATTTTAGAGATAGCTCATAAAGTGTAACAATATTTTGATTTTCTTTAGTATTATATTGAGCTATCAGGAGTTAGCACTTGAAATAAGAACGTTTTGAGCGAAACAATTTCCTTTATTGTTGATCATTTTCATTTCTATTTTGAGCTATCTACAAGGAATGACGTCATTTAAAGAATTTTTGTGTCAAATCACGTGATTGGTTTTTCAACATTTGTTAGGATTATAGTGCGGTATCTCACGTAGATAGCTCAAAATAACCCTAACTTTTGAGTGTGAAAAGTTGAGTTAGCGCAAGATGTGACGCGCAAACTTCGTAACGGATGCTCCCATTTTAAATACAATTGGTGCATTAGATAGCTCAACATATTAGGAATCCAGGGGCGTAATTATCTCAAAAAATGATTTTTTGTAGTTAGCTCAAAATAATCCTAAGCCGACGATATAACAACTTTGGTGATTTAACTTTTTATTCCCGATATACATGTAGTTACAATATATGTACGTACATATTTAATATAACATTACAGATTAAGATTTATAGCACGTTATGACAATGTAGAAATATAGCAATATAAATATAGTAATGCATATATAGTAACTGCACTTAATAAGGGATAATTTCGGGAAAAATGAGAAAAAGCCAAAAGGGGAGATAATAAACAAAAATAAAGAAAAGAAAAAAAATTACAAAAAAATCCATTTTTCAATGTGCTTTTCAACTTTATTTTTCGTGAATGCTATTATTTCTTCTAATCTTCTTCTCTCTGTTATTAAATTTTGAAAATATAAAATGCTCGGTGTTTCGTTAGTATTTTTGCATTGGAAGATAAAGTATTTAGCCAGCAGTAAAAGAAAATTAATGGTTGTGTTTATGTTTTTATTTTCTGAGTAGTAGTTACAAAAGGAGATCATTTCAAAACTTAATTTTATATTTTTATTGCATTTATGGTTAATAAACAATCCGACGTCTCTTCAAAATTCCTGAACAATATGACATTCCCAGAACATGTGTGAAATCGAGTCACTAAACATGGAACAAAAATCACAAAGACTTGATGGTATAGAACAATATTTATGTAGAAATGAATTATCTGGGAGTAATCTAAAAATATATTTATATTGAAATGCTCTTAATTTTGTGTCGATAGTTAATTTAAATGAACACTGAAAGATACGGTCCCATTTGAGCTATATACCATCAAAGGTATTTTCCCATTTGGACAATGCTTTATTTAAAGTAGTTGGCTTATTGTTTTTAATTAGAGATTTGTAAACAATTTTACTAACTTTTTGGTCGGTGTCTAGGACTGAAATATGGTATGTAGGTTGTGTGTATGATATTGGTTCTTCTTGATTGATAGTTTAGGTATTCTGTCTCTGGTAAATCATATAGCCATTTTATTTGATCAAATGTATATAATCTCTTTGTTCTATAGTCTATGATATGTTCTAAAAATAAGACCCCTTTGTCGTACCATTTTTTGTAAAAAAGAAGTTGCTTGTTTGGTTTTTTAAATTGTGAGTTCATCCAAAGTATTTCCTTTGATAGTACTGGAGGATTTGTGTTGTAGGTCATGCTAAACCAACCACTTAGTACTTGTTCAAGAAATTGGGATTTTATGTTTAAGCATTTCGTATCGTTGGGTTCAATGTTACATTTAAATATTAATTCTTCTCCATATTTTTTAAGGTCTGATTTGTAAATTTCACTCAGTTTTGAATCCCGCTTAAGTAAATGTTTCACCCAACTTGCTTTTAGTGACTGGTTAAGTGACCAAATATCAATCATCTTCAATCCACCATCTATATAGTCCTGGATAATTTGCTTTCTTTGAATTTTGTCTGGTTTTGAATTCCATAAAAAACTGAACATCATTGTTTCAATTTCTTTTAGGATCTCATTTGAAGGACTTTCTAGAAGAGTTAGTGGGTATATTAGTTTTGGAATTGCAAATGTTTTTAGGACTGTTATTTTACCTATCATTGTCATGTTTCGTTTACTCCAGGATTTTAGACATTGGTTAAAAGCATCTATCTTAGGTCTTATGTTGTTATCGAGCATACATTGTTTGTTATTATTGAACGTTATTTCTTATGCAGTTGCTGAGTTTGATGTCCAATTGAATTGTTTTTCTTTACAAAATATTGTGTTTCGGTGTCTTAATGACCCTTTACACAGTACGTTACATTTATGTGTGTTCAGTTGTAGTCCTGATATTTTGGCAAATGCTTCTAGTGTTTTGATTAGGCTTTCAAAAGAACATTTTGATCCATCAAGTGGAAAACTAGCATCGTCCGCAAAAAGAGATTGTTTTATTTCGATTCCGTTTATTGTAATTCCTTTTATATCATTGTTGTTATTTATCATTATAGACATGATTTCGAGACAGATAATAAAAAGGTAGGGAGATAGTGGACACCCTTGACGAACTCCTTTTCCTATGTTAAAGAATCTTGACATATATCCATTGTTTGTAACACTCGCGCTCGCTTCGTTGTATAGGATCTGTGTCCATTTTATAATTGAATCACTGAAGTTAAAGCTTTTTAGTGTCTTCCAGATAAAATTATGATCTAAGCTATCAAACGCTTTTTGAAAATCGGAGAAGAAAATTAAACCGGGTTCATTTGTTTTGTATGCATTATCGATGATTTCGGATATTAATCGGACATTTTCTCCTATGTATCTATCTTTTATAAATCCTGATTGGTCTTCGGTTATTATACTTGACAGGGTTGTTTTTATTCTGTTAGCTATACATTAAGCTGTAATTTTATAATCTACATTTAGTAAAGATATTGGTCTCCAATTATTTATAGAAAGTACGTCTTTTCCTGGTTTGGGCAAAAGTGTAATTAAACTTTGAGTTTGTAATGGAGTGAGTTTTCCATTTTGATAAGAGTAGTTGAGGGAACTTACTAGCTAAGATTTTATATCGTTCCAAAACAGTTTGTAAAATTCAACTGATATGCCATCTGATCCAGGAGATTTATTGTTGTTCATTTCTTGTACTGCTTTTCGGCACTCATATTCGGTTATTTCACGATATAACAACTTGCAGAACACTGATTATGTAAAAATATAAAAGTGTCGCAAGACTGCCATCATGGTTTTTCGGAAGGTTTTTCGTCATTAATAGGCGTGAAAATGGCCAAAAATTACATTTTGGGCTAAACAAGACTTATTGATGATGTTCTTGGCAGTTTTGTCAACAAATTACGAGGTAAAAATTAAATATGTATACTCATTTTATTCACAGGAAATGTTAAGTTATTTGAATTCTAGGACAGATTTATAGGAACATATATTTTAATTTTTTGAAAAATCACAGGGCCAAATTAAGCCATTAGTGAACCTTGTCTTTTGAATTCTTAAGCCAGACTGACACATTAGGCACATATTGATACGTGGTCACGTGCTACTCCATAGCCAAACCGCTTTATGCATCCAATAACACCCGCGGCTCCTTGGCCGCAGCTAATAACCAAGTAACGGATAACACCATACAGGTAAGGAGAAAATACCGAACATTAAAAGAAGGGTAAGGCACTAAAAACGGACAAACATGTCTCTGTTGACCAAGCGGTTAACTTCCGGAATTCAACAGGACCAATTAACGGACAATGAATGCACGATCGTTGAACAAACTGTATACTAACACACTTGGTCCGTCCGTTCTGTCTGGAGGCAAATTTTAAAATTATTGAAAACATTATACAGGATGAGAGGAAATGACTGATAAGAAATGCATTCACCGAGCGAGAAACGGACAAAAAGCCCACACGAACGGATAGCACAAATGTGCCGATAACATATTTTGAGTTGTGTCTTCTTTCATTCATTCAGATAAGGCATGAAAATTGTAAGCCGACGACATGCTCTCGACATGCAATATATCCATGATAACGTGAAGGCGGGTTCGCGTACTCGACAAGGTCCACTTTAAGTTTCGTTTAGTGCCGTGGGAAACCAGAACGTCTAATCCTGAATGCATGAAAACTGTAAAATTGATAGAATCAGCAATTTTTCACGTTGTTCGCTTTGTGTCCATTATTCAATCTTTACCATTTTTTACATAAATACTAACTTGCCATTTTACCCAATCAAACTACATAAATGTACGTGTTAAGCATATATATATTTACCTTGGTTTAACAATATACTGCAAAATCATTTACTTTCGAGGGAGTTAAATTTTTGTGGACTTCGTTGTTAAACTCGGCTACGAAATCAAATCCCCACGATTAACCGACATCTGAAATTTGTTTACCTGTTCATGTCCTGTAATCACAGGTAACTGTATCATTAATAAACAGTACCTAAATAAAATTTAAAAAAACATTTTTCTGTTAAATTTAGAATTCTTATACAAGGTGTATTTCCATGAATTGACCAGGTATCAAAAACAAGAATTGGCTTTCGATATCTTCATAAAGTAATTATATTCGTAAAAAACATGACTATAACTACTTTCATGCGAAATCCCATCGAAATTGGCCAAGTAGTTTTAAAAACAGTTATGCCATAAATACGTATCACGGTGTCCACCCGGTCACTGGGGTGGACTCAATAAAAACAAAAAAAACGGAAATATTGAGGAAATCACCAACATATGTCGAATTTACCGTTGTGTAGAAACATAATAATGCGGTAAAATTAAAGAACGAAAAAGTTGGAACAGATTTACCTGGTTGACACATGTTCACTTCAGTGAATGTATACGTGTAAGCCGAAAAACGAATCGTTGGCATATTTAAATGTCAAAATGACTCCATGTTTGTCCGAATGTTCCGAATGATGCGCGTGATTTCCTTTTTGTAACAACGATTTTCATTGGTTGATTTCATTGGGGTTTCCCAGGACTTGGTTACCAGCGTATAAACGATGTATAGTACGCCAATGAAAACGACCGTTATAAAATACGTTCGAAATACCCGTTAGACACACTAAAACCACTACTGCCGTCCCTACAGCGTTTTACGGTCTCGAAAAATAAAATCAAAGTTTAAACAATGAATTATATCGTACGAATGGTAAATTTAAGCATGTTTTCGAATGCTTTCGATTCACAAAGATGTTTTTGATCACCCACAGCTTTAAATAGATGATTAATGCCGTAAATGCTTTTAGTTATGAAAAAAACAAAATACACCCAGTGACTGTACGATCACTTCTTCGGGAAATACACCTTGTATAAGAATTCTAAATTTAACAAAAAAAACTTTTTTTAAATTTATTTTAGGTACAGTTTATTAATGATACAGTTACCTGTGCCTGTAATCTGTATTATTATCAAAACCCATCAAAATATGTGATTATACGGTAGTAATAATAACTGTACTGACAAACGTCGTTTTACAATCGCAAGGGATGTTTCATAATTGATGGAATCATAGTTTAATGATTTATTTACTCCCATATCTTTTTTACTTTCTCAACCGATGCATTTCCTCGAGAACACTTTCCCTATTTATTGTATCCGCGCACCATAATTACAATCTGTTCCATCATTTAAGTATTCTTGATCATCCTTATTTTGGTTTTGTGTACTGGTAAACTAAGTGATCCTTGTGGACCGTAATCCTTCAAAGTAAGGGTTCATTTCTGTTGTGGGAACAGAAGTAAGTCACAGGTCTGGTAAATAGGATACTTGTTTCAAACGTTTCATTACAATGTATAGTACAGAGAATTTGATATGATTCTCGACCTTCTATAAGCCTAATTCAATAGCTGATAATGTTCGTGAAGTTGGCAGGCTAGCGGCCTAGCAACCTAGCAGCGTGAAGTTTGCAGCCTAGCAGCGCGAAGTTGGCAGCCTAGCAGCCTAGCAGCGTGAATTTGGGGGCCTAGCAGCTGATATTATTTTTTATATTTATAATCATATGTTTACATAACTGGAAGTATCGCGAAAACGCTCGATGTGTAATACCAACACAAATCTAAACGACCGATATACATTGTAGTTTGAAGCAGCCCTTATTGTTCTACATGATTGTAATGTCACTGTAATCATAAAACAAATTATAAATTTATAGTATGTCCTTCAAAAATGCTTATTCATTTTTTCGTCTGCCAGATTATCCAAAAACCTGATGGGAAATCCCGGCTGGATGCAGTGTATTCGTTCATATTAAACATACGTACATAATATATTGTACATCGCGAACACAAAGTTTATTATTGAGTTAAGCAAATACAGCTATTCGTGTTTAGTCAAATAGTGACGTCATAAATTGAATTGGAACATATTTAATAACTAATTGTGGTAACATAAATAAATGTATACAACACTGTCGTTTCGCAAATAATAAATATTTGTATGACATAATTATCGACATTATATCATAAATAAATTAAACAGTTGATCAATATATAATTTGATGAAACTGAATTGTGCATTTTTTTTACCAACGTGGCTTTATAGAATCGTTTAGAAAACCGTGAGGACTTGATTGAAATGAGGCTCAATATTCAATACTAGAAAAAAGACATATCAACAATGATTTATGTATTGATTAATTCGTTCAGTAAACAATCACGTCAGCATAAAATGCATTCTGCAAATCATATTGGAAGTTTATTCACCCTTCAAGGTTAAACTAACACTTGCTTTAACTAAAGCATAATTATTGATTTATATAAAACTCTAGTGTCCTATTTGCATGTACATAAATTGCATTATAAACAATAAACACTATACGTACCAACAGAGACTATATGAGCCAGTCTCCAGGAAAACCTTCTATTTTGACGAAGATATTGATTTTGAGATTTTCCATTGTTTTAAATGGTAATGTTAAGGAAGCAAAATGCAAAGGAACTTTTGTTAATATCTTGATTTTCAAGGAATTTACAGCTGTTTTTGTAGAGTCCCTATTTTGAGCTTTTTGTGTGACGTCGCAAACGTCATTGAAACGTTATTCGACGTAACTATAAAAAGTATTTCATAATTACACCATTTGATCAATTCTTGACATAAACTGTTCAAAATGGAATCATATTTTAGAATGAAATTTTAATTTTTAAAATAATTTTATATATTAAAATCAAATTTGTTTGCATTCAGAGAAAGGCTACTACTGTTTTAAACAACCAACTCTTCGTTTTCTCAATCTAAGTTCTTTTGCGAAAATGGTCACCATAGCAACGAAGTATGTGATTTCGACATACTTCATGGGAAAATATAAAGCTACGATATAGTACTATAAGGGTAAATTACTTAAAATAGAATCAATAGATACATATATTTTCTTATTTTATAACTTTTTCAAACCTAGTTACTTATACATGTAGTAATTACATAATGTCAATATAGCAGGTTTTCCTGGAGACTGGCTCATATATATAATATACGACATGATAGAAATTATTATTTACGACATGTAGCAGACAATGGTAAGCCTATTACACAATAACGAGTGTTTAGGAACAATAAAGTGTAAGTCATGCAACGTCTTTATCTGTTATAGTGACATTGAATTAACCTGGCACCGATCCCCGAAGCATCTCAAGTAGAAATCTCAACTCAAACTGAGATTTTCCTCATATCAGAGTCTGAATTTTTGATAAATATGAAGCTAGAGCTCTCGAAATGTTACTGTATTAAACCCAGAATAATGTTTCTGTTTCATTTCACCAATGTGTACAATTTCGCCTGGAAACTATCTCAAACGATATGTGACATAATTTGAGTTGAGATTAAGCTCAGACTGAGCTAGGCCCCGGATCTCCTGAGGATCTTAATTTGAGCTAAATCTCATCTCACATTTAATCATTCATCTTTGAAGTAATGTCCATGATAGTTTGGACTCAAAATTGGCATCACAAAACAGACACTTTATTCTGAGTTTATTACGGTAAAATGTTATAATCACGTACTTCTGATCTGCAATTCAGACTCTGATTTGAGCAAATTCTCAATTTGAGCTGAGATTTCTACCTGAGATGCTCCGGGAGATCGGCCCTCGAACCACACATAAGCATAATAAAACAGATTTATAGTGTCTATATTTTAATTTCAAATTTTCGGGAAATGTTTTAAAGGTATTCCCAGTTACTTGCTGCTAGGGAATTGTTGTATTACGATGAAAAAGTTACCCGAACCCCTGACTACATAATTAATGCAAAATATGACGAGTAATCATCGTAATTTCGATGTAGCAATTATTTTACATATGCAATATAGTGGCCTTCACATCTATGATCAGGTGAAAATATTACCTTCTGAATCGGGAATTTTGATTGGCTAGTCGGTAAAGAGCGTTCCGGAAGTCTCTGTTTCTATTGGTTCAGAGCGAAATTTCTTTGGGGTTTCCACTATCATGTGTGAATAAAATAGTGTGTAGCATTCTGATGCAGGTAGGTGATGGAATATAGACATAGTTTTATCTACTTTTCAGTGAATTTTGATTGTAGAGGTTTTTAATCAATTTTACATTAAAATGTGTTATAAAGAGATACTATGCTCAAAATATTGACGGTAATTGTTTTTTACTTTTTCAATCAGTTGTCATTAATATTGGACCCTTGCAGTTGGTTAAAAAACGTCATAAGACGGTTCCCGAATCAATTGGTATTCCCGAAATCATGGGAAAGGTTAGTTGTAACTAGTAGATGGATCTATGCACACATGTTGGCGTTGTTTTTATAGAGACCCTGTATGTTACACATTCAATTTGAGTTACTAAGTTCAATAAATAAACAAATAACTTATTAGCAATATAATACAATGATATCACTATAAACACAACAAACAAAAATAAATAAATAATAAATATATGTTATAGTTAGAACATATTAAGTAAATTTTAATGATTAAAAAGGGCTAAGCGAGCGGAGCGAGTCCTTTTTAGTCATTAAAATTTACTTAATATGTCCTAACTGGCTTAGAATATAACATTCTACATTCTGATTGGCCGATAGAAATTAGCGCCAACGCATGACGTCAAGTCTGTGAAGAGAAGAATTTAATGATTAAATTTTCATTTTGCCGCCAAAATTCGCCGTTTTCATTGGCTCATATTGTAGGTTATATTCTAAAAACTACTAAAACGTAGAACGTCATTAACAATTACATAAATTATGTTTTTAGTACTAATTATGTACATTTTCATGCTTTAAGAAATGTTATTTCAGTCACAAATGGCAATAAATAAACTCATATTTACAACATAAAACAAAGGACTCTCCGTCACGATAACAACAACAAAAACAATTTTGATATATATGCAATCAAACATAACACTTTTCCATTACATCATAAAACGATTTTTGCTGGGTGTAATTTGTCTATGTGGGTGACTTCTTGAACCCAGCACGTCCGGAAACAATAATAAACCAGCTATCCAAGCCAGGAAACAGGCTAAGACTGTAAGACCTAAGGACCACGACACCACGTACGGATCCGGTATAAACACGAGCCAGCATATCATGCCAATAAATCCAAACAACGCTGAAAAATAGAATATGAATATCAAATAAAGTACTTAATGTGACCTTACAACAGTTATGTTTTGGTTCCAATCCTAGGGTGGTATTCAATATTGATCTTACTTGACATAAGGATAAGGACAACCAATCAGATCACACAATATTAAACTCTTGATCAGTAACTGGCGATATGATTGACTATCCTTACTCTCAAATTAAATTAAAATTAATATTAAATAGCATCCCTGGTGTTGAAATGGTTTGCTTAGAAGGTCACTGCTCTTTTGAGGACATGTAGCATTCGAATAAAATGTGTTACATACTATAACTTATTAATATTCACGATGGATTAATTTTCGTGGATGTATTAGATCGCGAAATTAATCCCCCTATGAATAATAAACAAAATAATATACCATAGAATACGGGCACTGACCGGAGCGTCAATGACGCCCGTTATGGTCGTCATTTATGTCGAAGTTTTTCTAGCTGGGTTATCGATCAAAAACTAATCAGTCGACTTTTAGTCTGAACTTTATGCTAATCTACTAGTATCACCACCAGATTGTCTAACTTAATGGTGATCTTGTTGTAAAGGAATAAATATAGGCGAAATAGTTGCAGACATTTTAGCTACCACAAGTCAGTCAGGAATAAAACCAATCAATAGCAGATCGCTAAGAAGCCTAATTGTGAGTGTAACAGTGCCTTTACTGGATATTTTCAATTACATACGTTTTGAACACATCGGTGTAACAGGGCCTTAACTGTACAATTTCAAGTATATACGTTTTGACAAAATCAGTTCATTAGTGATACAAACAATCCACAAACTTATCGAACGACCCACGTCCATGCTTTGAGCTGGATCGGTAGTAATAATGATAATAATACTAGTAATAATCATAACGTCTTTATTTTTGTGGATAACATAATTATGGTCCACAATAACAATAGAGGTACATGAACATGATTCTAAAAGTATAATATACAATAATAATAATAATTATTATTATAATTATAATAATTATAATGACGACTTTATTTTAAGAGGCAACACAGTTGGACAAGCCGAGTCTTCACCGTGAGCATCTATGGCAGAAACATGCACACAGGGATAGTATGAAATAAACAATAAACAGTCAGAGGAATAACAACAAAATATAATAAGTAGATTGTTTCAACCTGCCGCATGCATCGTGCCATTGAATATAAACACTAAGTAGTAAGTTGCTTTTGGGTGGCTTACCTGTTAAAAAACACATAATGATAGCCGTGGTTGCCAACCAGTTCTGTCTAGCTGATGGTAGGAAGCAGTAGACACCAATGACTATAGCACATAACACAAACATTATCACAACCATAATTTCTATTCCCTGGGTGGCATTGAAGTTAGCTGAAATATACAAACATATAATACAAATACATGTACACATACCCACATAGCCGAGCACAGAAAACATAAAATCATACCAGGCACAATGCTTAACACATAACCGAACGAGAAAATGAACTGCCCATGGAAGGCCCAACTGTCAATACGCCGAAAGAATTTGTTTTAGCAATTAAAAATCTGAATATCCAAGCTGAATGACTTAGTTATAACAGTAAAACGACTGAAATACCTCGTTTTCGCTGTCTGAATCCCTAAACAATAACGAAATTCTAACCTATACTTTCTTTCATTATTCAGCTTTTTATAGCTAAAACTAGGTTATCCGGGGTTGTTTTCAGCTGAAACTATGTCTTTAAACTTTTTGAGAGCTGAAACTTGGACATTCAGTCTTTTTTCTTTTCTTGTTCAGTTGTGTGTTGGGCATTGTGCCTTGTAATTGTGGTCTGTGTTGTTTTTATGCTCGGCTATTTAAGTTGAGTACTGACTTGTGTCAGCTACAAAAAAACAAATTATCTCGTTTCAGCTGAGTACAACCTTCCTTGTCTGATTGTTTACCATCTTTGTTAAAGTCAATCGATGGACCGCAAAATATCCAGTGTTACATAAATCACATAAATCACAACACTTCAAAACTAACTTAAGTTAAGTTAAGTTACCAGTTTTCGATGGCTGCTTTCAGCATTTCAGCCGTACGTCCACCCGTTGACATTTTAACCCTAGTCATTTTGCTTATGTATACATAAGGAAAGCTGCATTCGAGTCTCCATGGGGAAACAATTTCTCTCCTGGTGATTAATACTCGTTATAACTCTTTAAAAACTGCAAAATGGGGACATATGTATTGAGTTCATTTATAGAATTGTAGATCAATTAACCTTACCTGTACATGTAAACTTATTATATTTTTAAATTATTTAATATATTGAACGTAATTAACTGTACGATTTCCGAAAGGGCTTTGATTGAATAGCACCCCGGTATATACCCAGGCAATAATACAGTGTAATTCAATATGATGTCTTGAACATGAATTAAAAATATTTGCATATAGAATTTCATACAATAAGAAATAAAAAGTACATTTTAAAAATTATCTTAAAGGTCATGTGACGAACAGAGTTATTGAAAAGATTGATGAGACAATTACGTTTGTCAAGATGTTCCGGTTTATACGTACACTTACGGACTTTAAAAACGCACCACCTTTCAGTTTTTCGTATTGTGTTTAAGCGCACTATTTAGCTTATTGTGCATCAATTAAATGTTGTTCCTGAGTGATAACATTATCAGTATATAAATAACACGTAGCTTCGAGGGTGTCATTTCGAAGCTATGTGTTATTTATTTTATTACCCCAAACTTTTTTCAGCAAATATCTACTTTGAACCAAGAAATTATTTTATGCAATTTAATTTAGCAGAGCTCACATGTGGACGAATTTGAAAAAAATGATAAGTAGCCGCCAAAGAGTTTAAAAAGAAAATGTCACGTGACAAAAAAGTACTGTCAAAAAAGTACTATCACCCTGCTGACAGTAAAAAAATGTTCAATCACTTGGTATATTGATCCGCTTGATCGTAATAGTAAGAATACTACCTGTTTGTCTATGGGAAATTAAAATTACGAAAAAAGTGAGGGGTAATAATAGAGAAAATCTGAAACTTGTTTACCAGTGGCAATAAAAAACAGACAAAATCCATAATTCAATAACATTGATATTGTAAGTGTATTATAAAGATTATACAAAAGATAAACTTAATAAACATCTTTCATCTTCAAATTTTGTACTTCAACGTTTTATTAATGGTTTGAATACGAAAAGGGTGTTAGAACGCCGATCGATCTAATGAGTACCCTTCACAAAATTTCTTGCATTCATTAGGCACGTGTTTTTCAAAGTATAGGTTATGGTTTATTGAATACAGTATTAATATTTTTCAAACTTAAGGTAAATCACATGGTTTATATGTTCAATGTATATCAAATCTGTTATATTTATGAAGAACACACTAACGTTAACGATTTTTGAAATTCCTAAGAGCTTAAATTGTTCGACAAGTTTTTATGATATTCTTAGATTTGCGGGAAAATCCCTACAAATACAAATGTGCAAACTTAAAACTTAGTATACACGTATTTTCGCATGTAAGAAATCATACAATAGTCTTAATGATAGACTGTGCAAGTCATTTGTTTTTAAAACATTGTTTTAAGATTTAGTGTTAATTTCCATTTTTGAACAAAAATAAGTCAAACGTAAGCCATAGTTGAACAGCATGTTGTTTTCCTTATAGAACAATAATAATAATATAGAAGTATATATCAAGCTGTACTCATCTTTAATTTTACACGCTTTTCAAAAACAAATCATCGCTAAAACTGGATACTACGTATACAAAGCGTTGAATTATTGTGTTGCCTCTCCTGGTTTTCAACATTTCCAAAATCTCTAAAGTCTTAATTAAACAAATCTAGCCGAGTTACTGTCATGACGTTTGGGATAAAACTTCTATTACTGTTATTCTACTTGTCGCATGTACGATGCCTCACATATAAATACCGTGATATTCCATGTGAGAACAAATTACAGAACAATGTTCTCCAACGTGTGTGATAACAAATGTGTGACGTCACCAGTTTTCGTGGCGAAGACGTACCGTCGCCTGCTTAAATTCGTTAGTTTTGAGTTTTTTACTCGATAACTATGAAAATGTGATCAAAAGAATCCGTGATTTGTTGTTTATATAGAGAATAATAGGTTAGTGCCGTGGATGGAAAAGTTTATCCGGCAAGGCGGAGGAATTCATCGGGTGAGCCGTAGGCGAATTCGATAATTTCCGTAGCCGAGCAGGATAAACTTTTACTTCATTCACGGCACTAACCTATTATTCTATTTATCCAGTCGCTTAATCTGTTCAGTAAGGGGATCAAACTCGGGACTATATTGTCACTTTCATTAACTAGCGCGCAACGTCACGTTCGTTCCGTGACGTCATGATAAACAACGACGTCGGACATCTTGATAGACGTCGTGTAGACGCAGGTAAGACGACGAAAATAACCGATCAACCACAAGCTCATTTAGGATAGGAAAACCTCACCCTCGGGCACGGAATTGCAACCGGCGACTCTCATATAAGAAGAAGTCCGTCAGATCACGTGGTAAAGTGACGGATTATCACTAATCACATGACCAGGTGACCGATTATCGCTAAGTTTATCAGGCACCCCGTTAACAGGCAGATTTTGCCGGAAGTGACTGGATAAAAGATCTAAACAGTAACATTCTTAAACTCGTCACGAAACCAATTTACTATATAAAGCTCGCCAATGGATCGCTAAATAACTTGTGTTTTCTAGACTCGTTTTTTAAAAGACAACTCATGACAGAACCTATGACTCCTGATCAAATGAAATTAGCGTCTTTCCTCGTTATTTTTGTTGTTGTAGGACGCAGTCTGTGAGACAGTCCCAAACCTATTGTTAGATAGAGGTTTGGCCCCTATCCATTTATTTTCTTTTTTCTGTTGAAAACAATGAACAATTATAAATGCCGCCGCAGTGTTATACTATTTACGGCGATTCTTAAACATTTGGGGACTTTTTTGACACCTGAAATTAGGACTTTCCGTTTTGTTTCATTTTCGTGTTCATGGTTGTATCGGGCATTGTTACGAATGCTTGTGTTATGTGGTTTCCTATTTTGCGTGTTCCTTTTTGTTCCTCTCGTCCTTTTTTTGTTGAGTTCTGCCTTAAACACCCTGTCTGATTGTTTCATTATCTTAGCTTGTTATGTTTATTTTTGGTTTAACGCCGTTTCCTAACCAAACTTAACTTTTTATTTCACATGGAACTAGCAACTTCTGCACATGTATGTCGGACACGTCAACTAATTATGTTTTGAACGGACCACTTTCATGCAGAGCGTACAATAATTGACCGTGTGTTTTGTGTGTACCTTTTGTGAACGCCTGGTTATGTTTAATGCCTTCTCCCTGTCCGATTTGTTAATTATTTTTTTATTTGTGTTAGCACTAATGACAGGCGACCGATTTTAAATAGAGCGTTACTTATATCATTTGCGAAATAAAAAATAATAAAACACAGTGCTTACCCTCTTTCATCGATACTGGGATCTCACTTTCGGAGCATACGTTATTTGAACATGACTTCATTTTCCACAATCCGACCCGAATACTTGACGTAGTTATTTGATAAACCATCCACGAAACCGTTGCTATGCCAACGATTTGTAGTATAAATCCGATAAGTATAACCACAAAAGCAATCTTGGCCCAAATGGACGCATTTCCACAAACCGCCATTTTTGATGATATATTATTCTGAACACTACTAACTTGTCCGTTTTTATTTGTACTGCTTTGTTTACTGGTGAAACGTTACTTTCTATTCCCAAATAATCACAATGCAGTATATTAAATACATTTATAGCACGGTCTGTTTTTCTCTAGAAAATAAAAAAAATCATCCGAAATGAACCTTCAAATCGATGAGAGACTCTATCCTTTTATAAAGAAGAATAAATAACGACATTCGAAAATTCTTTAACCAAAGATGCATAAATTACATCAATTAAATACGTCGAAGATCATAAAGTGAGTTTATGTTAAAGTTTAGTGGTGTCATTATTCAATTTCGTTTGAATATATTCTAAATGAAAGAATATCGGTCGTCAATGGGAAAAAACCCTATCAATCTACCGAGCCATGATGTTGACAGAAAAACGTCAATAATAAAATATTCAAATAGCTGTTGAATATACAAGATTTATTCAGTATAAAGCAACACATAATAGTATGAACAATCTATCAAAATATACTTATAAAAAAAGTTTAGCAAGTTAGACTATTTTATTTGTTTTCGTGAAGTTGCATGATATTTAACAGAAGGAAAGTCTTTAAATCTTAAGATCATTTCATTCCATTTGAAATTCAACCATTTAAGTGAAGGAAATTATCATCCTGGCGGAAATTCGTCTCTTGTAAGGAGATAGGAGTCAATTAGAAAAATCACAAGAAATGTAATGTCGATTATGCCCTCTTTAAGGTGTAATTACAGTCGAACATGTTTGTCTCTTGATGTTACGAAGCTTTAAAACAACGGTTAGTGGGATGTTTTACCATTTTTGTCCAATGTTTGCTCAAAGTCATGCACCTTGGATCGCATTTTGTTCCCTATCTCCTCCACTCCAGAGAAGGACCTAAATTTGGTAAATCGGCGATTTTTCTAATGTGTTAGTTAAATCCATACGGAGATGGTAATGTTATTGCCTACGAGTCGTTATGCGATAAACCAGGCAAACCAATGACGTCGCGTTAACGGTTTTCATACGTCAGCATGGCGTCAATAATTTCTAGCGGCGGGTTGTCTATTCCGGTCGATTTTATAAAAAACAATAGTGCCGTTTGCATTCCAGACATAAACAGCTAGCTGGTTACTTCACATTAATCTGTTAGGTATTGACGTCACAGCAATATAACGCTCTTCTTGTGACGTAGCTATTCTTAGTCTGTCTGAACATGACCCACCTTTGACGATTCCCGTTAGCGAAAATTAGTCTTTATGCAACTTATGATAAATCAATTATTATTTGAATGTAATGCTTTGCCCCTTGCCTTCGTGACACCATTCAACATTCAAATAGCCATTTGACGTCGTTCAATGTCATTCCTGGACCTCGAACCGTTGAATATTTTACAATTCTTACACCGGCTTATTTGGTTGTGGCATAATTAATCCTGACAAGATCGTGCTTGTTTTTATCCTTTACACGGGTCAGATTTCCACCTGTACGTGTTACACGTGCTTTCTTATAAATGACGCCATGGCTTCACAAAGTCACGAAAACACAAAATGACCACTGTAATACTTAAGTCATGGCCGACATGTTAATTACACCACGTATGCATACATCGCCATACAAGTAAAAATATTAGTACCCTGAAAAACTTGCTCAACTTTATTTTTTCAGTATAGTATCAACAATTTATTAAAATATGTACTGCTAACCTGCAAGTTTATTTGTAAATACCATCAACATACGTCATAGGATGTACTATTGAGATGAAAAAGTAGACGATTCGAAAGTAATATTGATTAATCACCAATAAATACTTCATTGATTTTTTATTGTAAGTGTCTGAATTGGTATGTACTTTACATATATACGAGTACGTATATCGCTGGCTTAGAATGAGAAGGTCGTAAGTCCAAAATCGATATTATTAGAAAACTAGAAAAAACTGTCCAAAAACTACTCTTTGCGTATTGAAAAACAAGCCTGTTCAACTTCAGTTTGGTCAACATGATCTGTTCCGATTTTCATGAAAATAAGCTCATTAGAAGCGCATTGCGATACAGATTTCATACATGCATGAGTCTTATAAGGTCGTAATTAGTACTTACGCCCTTCTCAATCTAAGCCAGCGATATACACAGACCGTAAAAATTGTTGCATGGAATGAGGAAAATTAAAATTTATATAATAATTATATCAAGCCCATTTCTGTGAGAATATGTTTACCTAAACAAATATGGTAGCAATCATAAGTATAGCATAAACAGCAATTAATACACACTGAAAAGGAATAAATAGTATTATCCGAATGGGAAAAAGCACTTTTCATAAAATTTTATTAAAGATACATAATTTTAACAAGTAGTTAAATCTGTGTGAGACTATAATTATTGATCTCGTTTTACATGTTTAATCCAATTACTTCACTGAATGCTAAACGGTTCTAACTGCCAATACGAGTGTCAAAACAACGTTGAACAGTTTACCATATAGTTGGTCTTACTGACGCCTCTTTTGTAGCATGATTGCTGAGTAGATAACGCTCTTGGCTGCAGATCGAGAGGTCCCTGGTTGGATTCTAGGCCAGATCAGTTTCTAAAATATGTTCAGTGTTCACTGGTAACCTAGACGTAGTCACGCGTGTAACGGTGCTGTACACAGAACTTGCTAAGGAACCAATGAGTCTATTCGGAAAGAGTTAAACTATTAAGGGGGAGAATCACGAAGACGCTCAATACAAACACTGAAGGACCGATAACGCACGATTTGCTGGCGGAAATTAATATGACCAACGCACGAATCTTGTAATATATTCATGCATAAAGGTCAGGATCAGGTCAAATTCTCCAAGCTATACACTCTGTTCAGTAATATTGTAGTAAAGCACGTGCGCAATACCTATATAGATCTATGTAAAGCTCAAATGTTGCTGGACGACGAATATTGACGAATTATTTCCGAACACTATATATATATATAGTCCGTTGTTGTTTATAGTGTTGTGTTTTGTAAGGACCTCTGACAAATGCCTAATAAATATGCAAATTCGCCAATAAAGGATTAAATGTTAAGTTCCATTGGTTTTATACCACACGCATCCTGTGTAAGCTGTAAATAAAGCCGACCGAATTCAATCAGGAAAAGATCAGGGTCGGATTATTACAAATATCTCTCTTTATTACCACAAAAAAAATCTTAATTTCTATAGCTGTACATTAAATAAACACTTTTATTGATAGAACCAACCATTAATTGAACGATCAATTTAGTTGAATTAAGTTATAGGAGAATGTGGTATCATTAGAGACTCGATTTCATTTTGAGAGGTATACAAATCAAACACAATCGATCATTACTTCACCGACACAAAGCGTCTGGTTCAAAAGGCGATCATATTAGGTATATCGCTTTCTTTAAAAATTAAAGTCTCTGTCAAAACTTTTTTCCCGATCATCCAGTATAAGTCTAATTTTGCAAGAGTTGCTTCCCTTAGACTTTAAATTATGCATTTATTGTTTACATTTCGCTATTTTGTTTACAAATCAACTGGAGGCTTTATTTCGTTTTCTTCCATCTCATGGTGTTTTCCACCTTTAGGTTTCAACTAAAGTGCTCAAAATGCATTATTTTGCAGATAGGTTGCAAAATAAATGTTTGATTTTGAAAATAGCCATTTAAGGCATAATCAGGGTAGCAATACCACGTGGCTTTTGACTACAGTTACAAGTAGAATTTTGTTAACATTGGAATACAAGTATAGCCATAAGTATTTTATTTCTTCATCGATTTCTGTAAAATATACGCCACGCTAAGGGGAAAATTATTTGCTTTCCGTGAAATATAAGATCTTTTTCAGCAGCTTTACCGATTTTCCCATCACCCTGTGAAACCTAAACGTTCCACGGTTTCACAAGGTAATGGACAAAACTTCACAACCGCTGAAAAATATTTTATAATTCACGGAAAGCAAATAATTGTCTCCTTAGCGGGGCGTATATTTCATAGAAATTGATGAAGAAATAAACTACTTATGGCTATTTTATTTTCCAATGTTTACAAATTTCTACTTGTAACTGTAGGCAAAAGTCACGTGGTATTGCTACACTGATAATGGGGCTTTATAAAATCAGTCAGCTCGAACATTATTTTCCTCGCGCGTTTTTCAATGTTGGCAATACAATAATATAAACAAATGATCTGCATATATAGTGCGCCCAGGATTATGTGAAATGCGGGAAAATTTGGTATAGTCCACAGAGGTGGATTACAATTATGTGCACCAATTTTCAGTGATGATTTCAGTACAATACTGACCTTACCTGTTTATTTAAGTAAAACCAATTTTGCCACAGTTGACCAAACCGATTAATGTTTGTAAATATCACATTATCCTGGGCGGTCTATAGCAAGGATTTCCCGTGAGGTCTTTGTATAATCTAACAGGCAAGTATAGGATAGAACATGAGTAGGTGTTGTATATGGGATTTATAACTCCGAGTGAAACGAGGATTATAATCCCATATCAATACCTACGAGCCGTTCTATCTGACTTAGACTATAGATAAATAATCTTTATTTATCAGGTACACTTTGCCTATAAATCGACCAGTACATAGGGTATGATAAACCATTTAAGTGCTGGTGTAATATGTTAAGTGTTGCATGATGCATATATAGATCTAAGTGGCAAAATTATGCTATTTACAGTAAAACCTCAATAATGAAACTCCTTCTTGGGACTGTAAAAAACGTATCTCGATAATTTTGAGTGATTGCATCATTCTATCAAAGAGCAAACAGATGAAAACGGAACGAAAAATGGTTAATTCTGAGCCAATCTTGTTAAAGAGGTGGTCTTCATATAGGTGCAATTTCACTGTGAATTTGAGTTTGAATAATGTGCAAGTCAGTGGACAGAACGTAGTGGTCTTTATTTTAATGTGGTCTTGAAGGTGAGGTCTTCATTGGTAAATTATGGGTTGTGATAGTATGAAAGTCATTTACTTCAATCACCAGACACCATTGGAACCCCTACAATTTGTTTTAATCGTTTAGTTGGTTTTAAGTTCTACTCTGTGAAAATGATGTCTTAGAAGCGAGGGGTAATCTGCACGTAATTATTGAAGACACAATAGTACAAATAGTACAGAACAACCTCTGTAGAGTGAGACCCTTTGTGGGCTGCAAATATTGGTCATTGTTCAGAAGTTGTTGCCCTACAGAATTTACAAAAGTATATACATGTAATAACTTCAAGTTATTTTGAAGGTTTTGTTATACAGAGATTGTTGCACTACATATGTCCCCTAGAGAGGTCGTACTGTAGTCATAGAAGCTACCACGGCATTCACCTTCTGCTTATAATGTTGTCAGCACTCAGCAGAGATGTTGGCAATACCTTAATTGGTTAATTATCTTTCAAAATTGTTGTCTCAGATTATGACAGTAATAATGAACAAATGTAGAAAGGTTTGATATACATGTACATGTATTCTAATAAGTCCAATTAGTTACTTGTTTAAAATATAGTATTGTTATAATATAGACTAAACTAAGCTTGGTATCAAAAATGTTTGGCATCCATATTGTCTGTGCTAAATGTATGTATACATTATTATAGCTAAGCTCAATTATTTTGCTTGGCCTACTACAGTATATAGCAATCTATTGTTATATATACCACAGCAAAGTGTTGTATACGGGATTTATTCAACACCTTTTCTCCTTGCTGATTGGCTAGCTACTGAGATCTATAGTCTAAAAACTGAATGACCAATCACTTTGTTTGCTCCATGAAAGCATCAAATTGGAGGTTAGAAAAGTCCGACATCTCACGAATGTTAGCAAGAGCCCTTTATTTAATGCTTATGAGTGGTTTACCGCGGAATATCAGTACATTATAATCGGATAATTTCACTGTCGATAATTTCACTGTTGATAATTTCACTCAAACGGACTACTTTAAATCCCCGTGGAGCGCCCCAATTTGGTTTATTATCGACATGACACTGTCTGCCTTGAACTCTCAGTGGATAGTTCACAAAATCCCCAATTGTGAGGCAATGCAGACGAATAATAATGTTGTAATTTAAATTTGCAGATAATGTTTAAAATAATACTTAATACAGAAACAATTTCAAATAAAAACACAAATTAGTTCATTACTCAAAATGTTGACGGCTAGCCTCTTTTAGCGGATGCTGTATTAGAAGATCTAGATAGCGTATGTATACAAAATGAAAAATACGTTTTCTTCCATCAGACTTACACTTAATAAAAAACATCCATATGATTACTTACACTGCAGTTAAAGTAACCTTATAAAGTGTACATTAACGTCGGAAATCAACTGCTTATTAAAGACTTACTTAATCGAACGTCAGCGCGCGCTTTAAAATGACGTCACGTCATCATGTTGAGGCACCATACGGGTCAATAAAATTCAATTAGTTACTAATTGGTTTAGATTATCAAAATAAAGCATCAAATAAATATAATATTTTTTGTTTTTCGGTGTAAGATCGGTAGTTATTTCACCTCGTGGGCAGCTGACTTATATTTTCACTCGTGGCTACGCCACTCGTGAAAATATTACTTCAGCTGCTCACTCGGTGAAATAACAACCGATCTTACACCGAAAAACACAAATATCCTCTATAAATTAGCAACTGTTACAGCTTTAGTTTCACTTTGTCATTTATCAAACATTCTTTAAAGTTCTTCTTTAAAGCAGGTAATGAGACAAATGCTATAATTTGTAAAGTTTACGTACTTTAACAATAAAAATATCAAATTCGCTTGGGTGCATTTAATGCCGATTTGTACGTGTAAAATATAATTTTCTACTATGCGTAGCGATTTGTTAATAGAACGTTAAATATAAGGTGTCGCGCTATGTCGCCGCACATCAAAACGTTGCCCGTGTTCGCCGTATGGTATGGAAACGCATTTGACTAATATTCTATTAAATATTCCTCCAACATTTGTCAAATTAGCTGGACATGTCGTCAAAACATTGAATAACAGTGGATATAAACGGTTATGGTGTGTGTCCGTTTTAAATACATGACGTGAAAACTAACAGCACCGGCTTGTAAACCATGTCATAATTCGGTTCAAATCATAGCTTGAAAATATACAGTTTTATCAGAAACTAGGAGAAAGTCTAAGCAAACCTTTAAAATAATGAAACGGACATCGGGAGAGAAGTCTGTCAGAAGTATACTTATATATCGTTAGAACAGACGTTTTGTGACGGAAAATAAACATTAGTATATCGAGAAGAGGCCCTAAATGCATTAGATGAGCGATCATTTTTAGCGTCAATCGCCAAGACGGACGTCATACTCGGGAGCCGTCTTTAGAATTTGAATGTTAGAAGAATTATTTGACACATTTTTGATATTTTATTGCTACCCAAATGTTTCTTGCTAAATACTGAATAAATGGTAAACGTATTCATTATGTATAGAGACATTGGCGATTTATTGGAGCAATGTGACGTTGGAATAGTTAACCGTTTACGTACATGACGTCATCGACGTCAATTGTGTGCGGCGAGTCACTGTACCCAAGGTTGCTTAACCGCTGATATCTCTACAAATAATAAATTAATATTCATGAAACTCAGTAGACGGAGAGAGGATATATTTTGTAAAAGGCATACAGCTTTTCTAATTTATATCTGTATTTATTGCCATTTTACAGCGTTTGTCTCATTTCTTTTTGATCACCCCACGTAATGGTTTATATCGAACATTCTGGTGATTTTGTTTGTTGGGACGTGCTTTTTTCAAGATGCACTGCCTACATACATCACAGAATCAACTGTCACGGTATATTTATGTTACTTGCTGAAAGTATGAGTTCTCTAGAAATAAAAATGTTCGTTATTGTCTCGTATTTTTAATCAATTTAAATGATTGAATTTTGCAGGGAATTTTTTTAAACTTCAAAATTGTTGCGCAATCTAGTTGTTTCCGCATGTTTACACTGATACGTGTTATTTACTCTACTTGTTCAATCCTATTTCCAGTTAGTCAAGCCCTTCACTTCACCAGGAATACCGTGGTTAAATTCCCAATATAACCAAGTTATCTTCACCAGCGACATCGTTTATGGAACACGTCGCGAAAAGAAGTTATCAGCTGTTATGCAAAGGTCACATTTGCCCTACGATCTTACGAGTTGATTTTTGACGCAGAAGACTCGTACGAGCATCGTACGTATTTGCGTGACTCGTACGATCATCGTACGGATATCGTATCAGTCCATCTCTGTAGATCGTTCGTGGTTCGTAAGAGCTGTGACCAGACGCTACCAACATACAAAAAACCGTTAGGATTTCAACAATTGTGAACTCGTACGAGTTGATAAATTCGTTCGGATATCGTACGAGCGTCGAATGTGCAAGTTCTAGGACAATGTTTTCGATGCACTTTATAAGAAAGTTAGTGTATTTGTACTGCTTGACACTGATCAGGTGATTACAACTCCAGGAAGATGAGGTCAACTGTTATCATTCCGTATGTGACCGAATTATGTTGGAACATTTGTCAAAACCAAATTAGAAACTAACGAGCTATATCAGTACATGACTTGGACTATTTTGATTCAAGACACCATAAAGTGAGACAGTAAACTTTGGACACTTCGTTAGTAATTATTCTATTAATGTGTTCTACATTTGATAACGAAGGGCCTTCTAGAAAGTGTAAACTCGGTCCACGCGAATAGTGTGTGTACCGTTGAACTCTTGATGAACGAACATCCTTAAAGTCACATTATCTCTCCCAAAACTTTGTTCTATATCATCGAGTATAAACTTTTAAGACTAAATACAAAGAATTAGAATATTTTCACAAATGACCTATAATTGACGACAGAATGTCAGCTATATCTGTTGAAATAGTCGCCAAAAATCCCATTTAGTAAAATGTATGGATGACGAAATACTAATTGTGCAAGAGTTGCATTTATTGTTTACATTTCGCTATTTTGTTTACAAACCAACTGGAGGCTTTATTTCGTTTTCTTCCATCTCATGGTGTTTTCCACCTTTAGGACTCAACTAAAGTGATCAAAATGCATCATTTCGCAGATAGATTGCCAAATAAATGCTTTTTGAAAATAGCCATCTAAGGCATAATGGGACTTTAAATGGTGCCGTTTTAAGCTTAAGTATTTATGTTTGTATAACTCGATTAATCAGGGCTGGTATTCACAAAGCTTCTTAGATAAAAATACTGTATAAGTGGTTATTTTCGCGTGTCGAAAAGTTCGCGAATCCATCATTCCAGGCATTTCGCGTACATAAATCTTCGCGAAAATACGATTTTTCAAATAACGTAATAACTACACGTCGTGAAAATCGCTAAGAAATGCTATTTCCTGGTATTACCGTACCGGACAGATTGTCCTTTAATAATAAATTACCTTCATTAACGAGGGGATTAGTTTTGGTTTGACCTCGTATTTTATGCATATTGTGTGTATTTAACATGATATGTGATCAGATACGCTCACAAGAAATAATCTTTATGTATGAAATTAATATTACTGTTACTCATTGATATTGACTCAACTGAATATAACTGAATAAATCGTAAAAAACTTGTCACGTCTTTGTTTTGTGTTGGTGTTTTCTTGTATCATTGTATATAATAATTGTTCACACCTAGAACAATAGGCCCCCTTTCACAGTTTATAATAAACTGCCATAGATCAATGTAGACACACGTCTTTCAACCGTCGTTTGTGCATGTGTGATCAACCAGCGTTTGGCACAGTTGATGTTTTCAAGGCAGATCGCTAAAACTTTGAAACTTTTAATGAAAACACACCAGAAACTCGATATAATCCGAAATGCATTCGTGCAGTGTTAACAAAGGGAGATAAATAGGACTGAATTAATCAATCATAATAAAGTATGTTTACACCGGTGACTCACCCGTGTGCGTATGTAAACTAGTCGTGACGGTTGAAATGTCAATACAATATTTGTTTCACTGTAATTTTCTAAAGTATTCGTCATTTTACAGCTATGTTTTCTTTATTTTCATATCACTCTCCATTAACATTTCCACGGATATACACAAATGTATTTCCGTGACATTTCCTATATTGGTTTGTATAATACGAACAAGCATCGTAAGTGGTGAAATCATAGTTGATCGTACATAAACACCGTTTAATGATGGCAGATATTTACGCGGGCGGAAAACTTCGCGAAAATGTGCCATTCGCGAAAAACGCGAAGATTTCCACGACGCGAACTTAACCACTTATACAGTATATCTTAAATATCCTATAAATTTCTTAGATATGATAAAGTTTAATTTATTTCTAAGTAGCTATTTACAACATATCTTAAGCTTAAGATCTTCTTAAATAGCCAATTTTTGTCTTAAATATCCATTTTCAACTAATGTGCCTATATTTAAGATACGTACATAGGTATCTTACTATTTAAGAAATTTCTAAGATCAAAATAGGAGCTTTTTATTATGTGTTTAAAACCGATTTTAAAGCTTGGAAATCATCAAGCAAAGGGTAACAATGTAGAACCGCCCTAATATACGTATTAAATCATTCGTTTAGACCAAAATACTTAGCAATTTATCAACACGTCATGTCAAACGCACAGTTCAAGGGAAATAACCCGGTGTCGCATCCGGCCTAAAGCGAAAGTAGAAGGTTGGGTGGAATATACTTAAACTTCGGACTCAGGTTTCGGAATTCGGGATTATTGATACATACATGTTTAATCATGTATGGTCTCAAATATCACCATTTTGCATTTATAACACAGTTAATCAGAAATAAATATGTTGCTAAATTCATCGTGCATTATATGTAATTTACAAAGTGTAAATAAGTATATAACAATAATCACGCTACAATAATAACTGGCAAACACAAAGTAGGCCTATAGTAGATCTATAACACTAATGTTTTCTTGTGCATTTTAAGACGCAATATCTTTCGTTGAATTATATTATCAAGCATGTCAATTTTGTCAGCATACGCTTATACCTTGGTCACATTTACGCTACGAGATATACACAAGCTGACTTTTGCAAACTAGTAGGCCTAGGGCGTCCATAAGCCAATGTGGATATGGTAGACTACCGATCATCTTACAGTTTTCTTAATTCGTATATTTGTGAAAATGTTTCACCGAACTCCCAAGTTGTACACGTATTCACAGGGAACATCTCGTACGGGTCTCATACCGACATCAAACGAGCTAATTATGATATCAATACGGATTTGAACCGTGACTAATAGGCGTGTCGATGCTCGCATGCCCGTTGGTGACTTCATGCTTCAAGCTTCACACTTCGGACTTCATTTCTAATCTTGCTTTATGGTTCATATGTTATATGTAAACACCCGTGCATAGTTCACCCTTCATAGTCCATACTCCAAAGTTCATACTCCAAGTTCACACTCCACAGTTCACACTCCACAGTTCATACTCTACAGTTCATACTCCACAGTTCACACTCCACAGTTAATACTCCACATTTCACACTCCACGCTCCACAGTTCACACTTAATAGTTCACAGTCCTTACTTCATAGTTCACACTGCACACTTTATAATTCACACTTCATAGCTCACAGTTCACACTTCATAGTCCAAACTTAAAAGTTCCTTCATTCATCGTCTGTTTAAAGTTTGATTTTAATTACTTGTACTATATAATTACATTTTGATAATGATAAATATTTAATATTATGCGTACACATGTATATAGGTGCATTTATGATTTGTAATATCGTTGTGAATATTTATTAGTCTCTTATAATTCTTTATTAGAATGGTCATATAATAATGTTTCTGTGATATTTAATGTGATTGTAACTGTATCCACTCCGTGGCATTGTCGAAATGTGTAGACTAATTGCTCTGTGAATGTGAGGCTGAAATAAGGGCTATATAATGGTATATAACACTGGTCCATCTTACGTAAATTGATAGACATACAAGTGTCATACGGGTCCGATCTGCTATGTTTCTTGGTAACTCAGTAAGATATCCGACTAGCATTTTTCTAAGTGGGTCTATCAGCTGCTATTTTTCTTAGAGCGATGTCGTAATTACACTCTGAGGCCCTGACAAGATACACAAGATAACAATATGTTTTGCTAAAATTCTAGGGGGTTCGGATCCCTCCGGATCCGCGCATGACTTCAGTAAAAACAAACTACATGTATTTTATACACACAACTATTCAAACACGTAATTTAAACAGAATGTACCGTGAATATAATATGTTCATTTGTAGTAGGTGTTGCTTAAATAAACACCCTGTTTTAAATTACACAAAAAAGTAAATAATCATGAAACCAAACTCAATATTTCTTTCTATGCATGCATGTTTTGAACTTATAATAAAAGTGTTGCGAAAATGATCGAGGGCTAATCCCTTGGAAACATTTATGACGCATTATATTGTATTTTCATAACAGAAGTCCTCATTTCCGTTACTATCATTTTTAGAGCGGGAAAATCCGTTTTACATAGCAACCACTTTAAGATATTTCGCCGATTTGGGATAATATTTTAGCTAAGATATTTCCAAGATGCTTCTTGAATTTAACTTAAGTCATTTTTTTATTTTATTCTTAGCTAAAATAATTTCTTATCAGATTAGAAAATCTCACGAAAATATCTAAGAAGCTTTGTGAATACCAGCCCAGGTCAGTCAATTGTTTACATAAAATTGTGTACATGAACATAACAATTTCATTGGTCTTGGTTTTCTATGCCTTTTTCTCCAATAGAAATGTTAAAAACATCAAACAAACTAAAATACTTAAAGTCCAAAACCCCGACTGGTAAGAAAAATGCCTGACATACATATAACTCAAGACACTTTAAATGGCAGATAAATTTATTGATTGTTTATGTAGTACAACATATCTAGACCCGATTGCAACCGTTTCCCGGCCCGTTAAATGGTGGATTTATGTAGGGGCCAGAAAAATGCGTTTCCAACCTGTCCTCTTTGAATAGTAATGACCGGATGATGGGGAATTTCAAAACTGATATAATTTCTTAGGCCTGTGCTTTGAACTACCATTATAGTTGTCTGTAAGGGGAGGTTACTACTGCTCGGAGTTTATGATTATGTTAAATGCATAACACAATTTCCATTACTGTTGATTCAAAGTTATCTGTCACAACCGCGTAAACAAACATTCAACCCGTTCGACTTTTACAGGTGTGTCAGGTTCATACTAGTCCTAACATCATTTGTACAATTGAATGTTCAAAACTGTATCGGCCCAATAGCCGAGTGGTTATACCTACTACATCACTGTGAGTCTTTTTTTGTCACGTGCGCCCAGCTTGGCTAACCATATCCGGCGGTGGTGTGCGTGTATTGGTGTAATTAAACAAAAATGGCGGACAGAGGCACACAAAAGAATGTGAATAGTAAAACCCGTGCATCCGTACATATTTCGAACTGAGAACGGAAAACATGGAGATTTATAATTTCAAATTGTTTGCCACAAATGACGCGTACAACAAAGGATTATAGCGACAAAACCCCGTGATTTTATAACATGTTTGCGGGTAACTTTCCTTGAACGCAGGGCAGAAACTATCTCGTACGACACCAAGTTGTTGTGTCCTTAATTTAGAGCACCATAACAACAATATTGGTCATTAAAGCTACTCTATATAAGGTGACGCCGTGTTATCGGTCAACTCTTCCCAAAAGTGCGGACAACACGTAGAACTAACACTATCCAGTCACGTTCATAAGGTTGTAAAAGTCAGTCAATTCAGTACATAAAGATCAACTATTCCGGTTTATGGCGATTTACATGTTTGTTGCTAAACATTGTATTCCTTGATCAAATAATAGATATAGCTCGCCGGTGGTAAGTCCAGCCTTGTCAATAAACTAACAGTGAAAATATAAACAATAAACAGTCGACAGAGAAATAAAAATGAAATGCATTTTCGAGGTCCATTTTTTGTTCAATCTTGTGCATAATCACCTTTAACCACTGTGGCATCACAGGGACCGGTTTCAATCTATAAATAACCGTTCTCCTCATAGGCACATGGTTTCAAATTATCTGAGTGTACTATCTGAGTGTACCCTTTAAGAGAGAAGTTTGTGCAGCGGCCATGTTTAGCAGCAACGGATATGACGTTTACAGGAACTGGTATCCGTGTTTGCTGTGACATCTGTAGAAAAACTTGGTACCAACGTTCGTGACGTCATATCTGTTGCGGCTAATTTAAACATGGCCGCTGCTCAACCTTCTCTATATATAGTACACTCACATGTGCCTACGGTTCTCCCGAATCGTGAAAACTCGGCCATTTCCGTTTGTCTCCGGTAAAGTATATTGCAATGCATAACGGCCGAGGTGATCAGAATGCGATTCTCCTATAAAGCCTTATTCACAAACACTTCGATGAAACAGAAATTCAGACTTAGGCTTAAACTGTTGACGTTGGAGTCGTGGGTTCGAATACCGCCCATCGGGTGAGGGTTCATATTTATAACAAGTAATTTAGAATTGCAAGCAATACAGAAGTCCCCTACCGGTTTCAAGCCATGTTCAATGTTTCTGTTGCCATAGCAACCACATAACGTGCATAATCCCCTTATTGTCCCCTATCCACATATCAGGTTTCATAAACCTAGCTTGAAAACTGTTTGAGTTATGGCAGGATCCAGATTTGGGCATATTTTCACTCTTTCTGTCGCCATAGCAACCACAATTTTTAGACGTGCATAATGCCCTTATTGCCCCCTATCCACGTGTACCAAGCTTGGAAACTGTTTGAGTAATGTCAGGATCCAGATTGTTTGACGGACGGACGGACGGACTAACTGACGGACGGACGGACGGAGGGCAAACCTGTAGTCCCCTCCGGTCAAAAACCGGTAGGGGACTAATTATATATTTAATGGATAGCTACTGTACCAGACATTCGAAAAGCCAAGTGGCGTGTCTGTCTGAGAGGCAATAAGTACATGTATTTGAAATTATCAGAAATAATTAGACTTAAATTTTGCAAATTTAATATCGACTAGAATTTATTTTCTAATGTATGTAAACCAATGGGTTGGTGTAACCTACTGTACATGTTTCAATTTAAACCAAACTATGAACAGTTATCACACCATGACAGTGAAAAGAAATTTAACTAAGTCAAAGTCTTAGTTTGAGTGAAAAGAAATTTAAGAAACTCATAGTCTAAGTTTGAGAGAAAAGAAATTTAATTAAGTCAAATACATAGTTTGGGTCTTAAATCGCAGGGGCGTAACTTCCTATAGGCCATATAGGCCGCGGCCTACACTTTCACAGAAAGTCGAAAAAATAAAAATGCCAAAAATGCAATAAAAATCAATAGGGGTATGGGGTATAGGAGTGTCAAACTCACCTGAACTGTTATTTATATTTAGTATGAAAACAGCTCAGAGAACACTTACGACAGAATATTATTTTTTAAAAATCTGGGGAGCATGTCCCCGGCCCCCTACAATAAGAAAATCTATGTTTATATGGATTCTAGACACTACTGTAGAGTCCTGTTTGAGTGATGTTTCATTCATGATAATGATTTAGATAATTTGATGAATTATATTTACCCTATCACAATTGAGAGTCGTAGTTGTTCTTGTTTTTTAGTCTGAAAACGGCTAAGAATGCACCTGCGACGATATAGAAATTAAAATATTTACGGGGGAGCATGCCCCCGGACCCCCTAAAATAATGTGGCCTACACATTGATTTCGACTAAGCTACGCCCCTGATCATGTTTGTATTATAAGGACTAATTTTTTGCAACCCCGGTACTGTTTTATCAAAGCACTTGCTGAAATCGTAAAGTTCATCCGCACAACTTTAAATTCATGGAAATTAAGAACATAATGTGGTTTGAATGAATGCATTTACTGAAGCCGCCCTAATTTAACAGACCCCTTTATCACAATACCAATATGTGCAACTGTTACTGAATTGTCTAAGGTTCAAATTTGAGCGTAACTTAAGTATTATCGTAAGTGCTTTGATAAAACATTACCCTGTGACGGTTCGCAATGATACAAGAAAGGACACTTACACCAATTACAATCTATAATTTAATAAATTACATGAGCGTGGATTTACAATGACAAAAACATACCCAAAAAATGCACACAAAAGACAACTGCAACAAACATAGGTATAATATTCATGTAAGAGTGTCTTCCCTTCTTGTAATTAGAAGTTTCCACCCCTGGTTAGAATCGAATATGAAATACATGTGTGTAAATTGTGAAAGTCCCGCTCCAATAAGTGGTATTGACGTGATTTCATTTTCACAGTACAGTAAAACCTCGTTACCTCGAGGACCCATCGGGACAAGCCAAACGCTCGAGTTAAGCCAGGTGCTCGAAATATCCGAAATCTATGATGAATTGTTGTTATGACTAAGTGTAACTGTGTTTATAATGAAAAGACGTTTGCCAATATATAGCAAATTCGTCAGGACTTTGAAATTTGCTCGAATTACGCTGCTCGTATTACCGAGGTTTTACTGTAGTTTATTTGATTTGTTGAACAGACATATACAACTAAACTACAAACACAGAGTTCCATCTCTGCCACACGAGGATTTAATGTCTGTGTGTATGGGAGTCAATGCCTTGGTTAATTAGGCATCTATTTCTTTGTACGACTCCCATAGACATTCGTTAGACATCCAGTTATAGTGTGACGAAGATTGGACCGCGTGACGTTTATTGGTTTAAACTTCAAAGTACTATGGTGTAAACTAGTAAGTTTAACATTTACCGAAATCATTCTGGTACATATTGGATATCAAATGCGAAAATCTAGTTCCTCGGACATCGATAGACGTTTATTTATTTTTAAGTAATGATATCAAAATCGCTGCATTCAAGACATTAAAAGAAGCATGTCCATTTATTACAAAGTAAGATATTCTGATATTGAGATATGTACAATCATAACACGTTTATTTCAACTGATTTCTACGCATTGAATAGCTCTTGTATTTTGTCATATCCAAACGCGTACGTTGTTTCGTTAAGACCTTGATGCTAAGGTGGATAACTACAATCGTAACTACTCGGGTCTTTCTGTCATGAATCCGGAAGCTGTCACGTCAGTAATGTCCGAGTGGTCCCGATTGTGACTACGATATGGTACCCGGATGTATGGTATTTAACACAGCACGAAAAAGACAGGTTATTCCGAATGTACGATCATCATCGTTTCATTAAGACAAAAATTTAAGCATTACATAGGTTACGCATCTCTAACTGGAGGCATCAATAATTACAATGACGTTAAGTAAGAATAATGATGGACGGAGGCAAAATACAAACAAAAGCAATGAACATAACATCAATCGCGCTTCAACGAATCTTGTAAAAGTATTAATATTCGCGGTGGATTAGTTTTCGTATTTTTAGCGGATGAATAATATCGCGAAATTAAATCCCCTCCAATAGTTTCCCTCAAAATTAGGTTACAAGACATTGTTCTGTTACAATTTTAGATCCACGAATAACATTTTTACCAAAATCCGCGAAATCTAATATCCGCGAAAATTAATACTAGTACCCACGAAAATTAATGATATTACAGAACAATATTTACAGCAAAGCTATTGCACATCATTTTCACGTCATTATCATACACATATAGGAGAGATATAAAAAATAAATAATCAAATGAAAAATGAATACAAAATAGGTACTTGAACATAGAAAAAACACAACTGAAACAATGAAATTGGTCCCACCAAAGTATGCAAATATTGCACCCATAGATCACTAAACATGTCATGTGAATATAGAATACTAATCAATATGTTTCCCGCTTTGCAAGCTCGTACACAACATGCATTATTAGAAGATCAAGAATGTTTCTAAGTCCGCACATTTTAAAATGTCTAAAGCAGTCTATTGCAGACATTCTTGACCACTCCCTTTTATTACAGAACTTCTTAAGCAGTCGCAGCAGTCTATCACAGTGCTTCTAAAGCATTACAAACCTCTAAGTCAGACTATTATATAACATCTGACTGACTATTTATTGGTATAACGTTGAAATCAGTCCATAGCACTCCATTATAAACTTCAAATTCACATTATTATAGCGCTTCTATTTTAGCAAAATATTTCAAGCAGTTCCTTAATATAAAGAACAACTGAATAAGCATATTAACGAACTGCGCGGTCCGAGTAAACCGGTCCATTTCAGAACTTCTGAATCCGACCGTTAAGCTGGCTCAGATATAACACATTCAAATATCAAAATACATTAACGGTTACCACGAAACAAAATATGTAACAATATTATGCAACTTGATATATCATTATACACATATATTGCAATTAATATACCCTGTACAATTAAAAGCCACCCCATTGTCTATATATGACAGGTTTGTTAAACAGGTTTATATGAATTAATGTAACAACAATTGTGATATAATGTAAAAGGGTGATAACAAATATGCACCCTTGTCGGGGCTCGAACCCTGGACTCTTTGCTGACATGGTAAGTACGGCTCTATTGACTCAATCACCATATAGTGATCAGGTTCAGGCCGTGGCATATACATCTTTCCTGTTATATCTATGAAGGTCCAAGAAACTTGTTATGTGAGCTTTTAAATGTACAGAGTATATTATGTATGCAATTGAAACAATACGGACGCATCTCATTGATTGCGTGCGAGTCACTTATTTAAAGGACAGACATACATATAAAAGTTGTGACCAAAATAATAACACAGAATGAAATGCAAAGGAAAGCATACAAGTAACAGGAATGTATTCAAGACAAAGAGACCCGGACCGATCATTCACTAACACAATACAGTACAAGTTGGCATTTTGTCCAAACATTTGATGGGAACTAAATTATCGCTTATGATTAACTTATAAACCAATTAGACTGCAGGACAAATTGCCAAAGTTGTGACCTAACTGAAGTCGGTGGAAAGCAATACAAAAATCATTATCTTCAATAATTGCCTCATTAGTAGCCAACTCAATCTGTAGTATATTGATAAGATATCAACCTGATTCTCGGAAACTCATAATTTGTCTGTTGGTGTTAGCTCAATGAGAGACATAAGTGACATATAAATTATCTCCCTTATAAAATAAAGCCCGAGGTAGACCAATTAGCATACAGGTCCTAACTAGTTGAGATCCTCGGACTTTATCCTTGTTTCTAACAGAAATATCATTGATTTTAGATATGAAATTTCTCACTTCTGTATTATCTAATATTTTAGGGCGATACAAATTTATATACCATGGTGTGTAAACAACATGTAGCCAAACTTATTATTTGATCTGATAATTAATGTTGCAAATATTTCAGCCTAATTACTACCATGTACAACAAACAAAACAGGGATAAAAACAGAGTAATCCGCATGATAGGACCGGTGGAGTTTTAGAGAGTAGTAAGGGGGGATAATTTACTATTTTTCCCCATTTGTATGTGTTTAGTTCTCGGAAAGCATTACGATTCCGTGCGTAATGTACATGTACTACAAATGTGAATCTAAATAACACCACGACTTTCTTGCGTTAATTAATTGTTGTATTCTACATTAGTACCATTTTCTAATATATCGTCGATTGTAATACAGTCCAAGAAAACTGGATAGGTGAATTGATTGCGCATAAAACATATAAAAAAGATTGAAACTTTGGTTGGGATTTTCTGGCACTCGTTCCTTGTTCGGGTGAATCGGTCGTAGAGAAATTACATGATTAAAATCATAGACACTTCAAAATTCGATAGTTAATGGAAAACTGGGAGAATCCCCAAGGAAAACTTTTTAAAAAACGGCATCAACCGAAATGCATTTAACAAATAAGATAATACCCAACAAGAACCGCATGATAGTGAATGATTGCTCTGGAGTCCGAATCAAATTCACAGGTGTCCGTATTGTTTTGTACATGTAGAGTAATAGGGGTAAATTCATTACTAAAATTGTACAAAACGACACAGACACCTGTGAACAAATCACCATTAAAATCATAATTAACAATCGGAAAATTTACAAAATTAAATGTCATGAATATACAATTATATTACAAATAAATAATAATGAAGCTAGTAACATTATCGTTGAACTTCTGGTAGAACAAAATACATTTATAGATTCCACACCAGATAGTAGAGCTCTCACTGCAAAGGAAAAATATACACAGAGTTAATTCGAATTTTGAAAACTTACAATGCAGTGGAAAACAAATACATGTACATAATATTATGAGGAAGGACTGACATTTAAAGATGAATATAATTATAAAACGAGCAGGAGATCTGACACAAAATCTATTGACTCCCATTAAGGGCCATATGTAACTTCGTCGAAATGATCTGTTCCAAAATATCTGACTCTATGCAAGACCACGGCCTGGTACAACGCATTCATGTGAATTTTTATTCAAATCCGACCAGTGTTTAAGGAGAAAAAGTGTGGGGAAACTATGTAATATTTATTTAAATACGTACGTCCAGACACCCAGCACAAAATCAATATGTCTCCCCCACGTGGTGGTAAGTGACGTTACTCTCATTGTTGGTGTACATTAGCATAACCGACTTCGACGTTATCATCGTTTTTAACGTTTGTTGTGACGTACAAGGATTATTTGGGTGTTTCGAATACACAATGTTATTGTTTTTAAATTATGTCATGAACCCCATATTTCCATTCGTAAAATAAAATACATTACGTTTAATTTACCTTGTGGGCTTATTTCAAACTCAGCTGTAGTGTTTTCACTATCCAGATCACTGTAAGCTGCGCATGCGTACAGCCCGTCATCTTCCGGATTTATGTCTTCAATGATTAAAGAACTCGTTGTAGCTATTTCAGATTCCTCGACAATCATGGAATTATTCAACACAACATTATTTTTGGTCCACACGATTACAGGTCGAGGATACCCCGAGGCTTTACATGTAAACTGGACTCCGTGTTCACGGTAATCGTTTTTATGTTGGGCTATGTTGGCTTTTGCTGAAAAAAAAGAAGAATTCAACAGATTCAGTATAGATATAGCTTTTGATCCCAGATATCCCACTATCGAACTCGACCTTGATTTTATTGAGATCTATGATCATCATAACGAAGATTGGATTGAAATTGTGACCTTTATTAACTACACAAGATCTATTGATGATGTTACCTAGTGATCTAGTGTTTTTCCCATAAGATGACCTCAAACAAAAACTTGACCTAGATTCATTGCGACCAAGTTTAATAAATATTTAGACTAAAACTAAAACATTACAACTGCCGTGACAACCTACCATTTCGATGCAAAATGACATGGTGCATAGTGTACGTACAATTTAAGTCTAACATCTTATTTTTATCGATATAATAATCAGTGTAAGATACTAAGATAACAAGTGTCGCATGTATTATAATTGAACAATCGGCTGAAACAAAAAGTCAATCAGTTGACTCACACGAGCGTACAGTACATTCGCCGTACACCATACCTTTTAAATATGCATATGTAGATTTCCTTGTTGCAATCTCGTATGTTTCACCCAACAAACATTCATACTTCCCAATATCTTCACGGTCTGAAAAATAACGTTTACGTTATAACCGACTTACATAGAGATGTCTAAAAATATGCATTTTTATCAAATCTATCACAAGAACTTGCATAATTTAAAAAAAAATGAAAAAATAAATTGAAAAAGAAAATTTGAAAAAAAATCAGTAAATTAGTAGTATTAGATCTATTAACACATATTTTATTGATACTGGCTCTACAGTAGTCCTAGTGAATTTTTTTTTTCAATTTTGTTTTAAATTATGCAAGTTCCTGTGGATCTATACATTGTAATAGGGAAGTTGTGAATGGATGGTGCACGAGTACACGTACGTACAGTTAACCTTACATGTATACGTACAGGTTGCAATTAAATTTGCTTGCGAAACAAAACGTATGCATGTAACTTGAATCATATGACAGTGGGAACATGATTTCTTTGTGTATCATTAATGAGTGCCAGGGCGATGGAAGTTGGTGGCTGGATATTTTTATACATGTGGATAAAGATGTATCATTCAATTCCAAAGGCATTAAAATAAGTTTCTTGTATTCAATAGAACTGTTAAGATTATTAGATTTAATCCTGGTTTTAAAATGTGCCAAGTGTTTTTCAGGATCAGCTTCAGTCTCCAGTGCAATCATTTACTTTTTTAACAGAAAAATGATGTTCTGAATATTAGTGGTTGAGGTATTTATATATGTACCGGGTTAAATGTATTATTACAAAAAAATCTCAAAAAGTTCTAAAAATAGGATATTATTTTCGGATCAAATTGTATTCAGATAAGTTAATCCTTTGTGACATTGAGGCCTGGCGTCCAGGAGCAGCGTGATAAGTAGGAACTGAAGTGTCCGATCGTATACAATGACACAATACTAGCAAATATAATCATATTCTTATAGAATTTTATTGATGCTTATAAATCCTTGTCGAAGTTTAATCAGTTCCGTATCAGGTCTGACAAATAATGCTGATAGTGATGGCGAAGTTTTTATACGCATTATAACCACGCTGACTAGGTAGAAGTAGTAAGAATTCAGCCTGTATTACTAGTATGCGAAATGGGAGACAATTCCTACATAACTACGTATGTGCGTCTAGTGTGAGTAATGTCCCTTTGTAAATTAAGAAAATTAAATGCGAATTAGATTTATAGATATTTTCAATAAATTATTTAGTAATATGGCGGAATTAATAGTTATAATGACATGCAGATCACGGTAACGGATGTGGGAAAGTAACATCTGCATTATGAAACATTGAGACAGTCATTAAGTCCTATCCTAAGCCTACAAGTAGGGTTCATGCTAAGGTGTTAATTCAAAGGGACAGGGAACCATTTAATTCTGCAAAATTGGTGCAAAACCTATATGAAATGAATTGGATAAGCTATCAATTGCACAACAATTTTAACAGAGAAGTATACCCGTTTATTTGTGACATCCTTTTTAATGGATACTTAGAGTACCAACATTGACCTTCAAAACACACTGAGTAAATAACCCTTTCTTGTAGGTACTAGTACTTAAATCCCTGGAATGTCAAGCCAGTAAATACAACAGAAGGCCTTAGAACAAAAATAATATTAAGTCAGACAGGGAAGTCATGCAATGTTACCTGGATTATTTATTCGTAGAATTCCGTCAAAAGCTTCGTTCAACATTGTGTATTTTTGGTTGGCCTGTAATATTGTGTTTCCATGTATCCAGGTCCACGAGACATTCTGTAACAGATCAGTTGGTGGGTTCAGGACACCACACGAGAGTTCAACATGATCCACAGGCTCGTCATCTATTTCCGCATCTTCCGGAATCACTGGAAATAAAACCTTACATTTATTTGTAGAACGTCTTTTCATTGCCTGACCAATATTATAAAATCAAAAGTAACTTAATATTCAAAATGCCTTTACTTAAAACGAACGCCGATTCGTTAGTTGATACTTAATTATTTTAGGTTTACAACTAGTATTGATCACACTCGACAGCTAACTACAGATTACATCCATCACCATGCGGGTACGCAAAAAGAAGCAATCGTTTCACATTACGTCGAGCGTCTAGCAAGGGAATTACTGGGGTGGCATTCACAAAACATCTTAGCAGGTAGTACTAACGTAGAAATGTCTTAAAATCTTCTACATTTATCAGCTAAGCAAGAAAATCAAGATTATTAATATTTTACATAGTTTTGAAGCATTATGTAAACAGCTACTATAATCACTAAGACAGCTTTGAATATTCTTCACATTGCGGGACATGTGACAAATGTATGACTTAAGTCACAGTATGTAAGATGTTACTTAAGAAGCTTTGTGAATACCAGCCCTGGGGCCGGAATTTCAACGAATACTTACACTCAGCACTCAACACTCAAATATTGAAATTCACTCGTTTGAGGTTCATTGTGGCATTATTTTAGAGCAAGACGTTGTAATAGTGTTAAATTGGTACTAAATATTGTTTTTGGCTTCCTAGTTTCATTAGGTGTTTTGTAAGCTATAATTGCAATTCATCAGTCTGAGTGCTGAGTGTGGCACTCAGATTCAATAATTGCATTTTACCCCTAATAAATTGTACAAAATGGCAAAGAAAATTTACCAAATGTTATTTTCAAAACCCATTAACTATCTTATATACTTTTCTTATCTAAATGGGCAATCTTGGACAAATAATAGCTCATTATATTACATTTTCAATATTTAAGTGCTGAGTGCTGAGTGTAAGTATTCGTTGCAATCCCGGCCCCTGGTCGTATTTTTATTTTGTCTTGTATAGGACTCGTCCTGGGATCGAACACGGGACCTTTGTGTTTCTCGTGACAAGTATACCATCAATTATCTTGCTGCGTATCGCTGACGGCGCTCCTCGGGTCTGTCAAGCGTTGTTTCAGTTATTGAACGGAAACGATTTGATCTACTGATCGATCGACAAACAGATTCACAGACTGACTTGTATGTACTTTAAGAAGAGGAGGAAATAATTGATTTAAACAAAAACAAAAGTATATACCTTTTACAACAATCACAGAAACGCTTGCAACAATATTGTTGATATCACAGCTATATATGCCCGTATCACGACGTACTGACACATAATCCTTGGATAATGTTATTGTACTACTCCTCCCCGTACCAGTCACTTGTTTCTGTAGAGAAATCTGTAAAATAAAACATTTTAACGTCACTAGAATAATAATTATAAAAATTGTATTTAAAGGGGTTACATAGTCTGTTTGGTAAACCCAGTCTTCCATGTGAGCCTCATATAACATTGACATAACATTCGTACGTTTACAAAAACCAACGCAATTCACGCTACATTTTGGTGTTACGGGTATAAACACACCTGGGTACCGTTTTATCAAAGCATGGACATCTGAAACTTGTGCCGTGTAATTGTGGTCTGTGTTTTGTTTTCTATGTATTCTGTGCTCGTCTGGTTCAGCTGCGTGCTGACTTCCCTGTATAAATTTTTACTATCTGTTTATTTACTTTATGTTTTTAGTTACAAATTTAAATTCTGTGTTATTGATTAACAATTACACTGCTAGGCGATGATCCCGTAGAGTATATGTTCAAATCCCGTTATAGGGGCAAATTACTCGTAGAGTAAAGGCTCAAACTTATGATTATCAATATAGAAACACGCAATATAAAATATGTCTCACTGAGAGATGAGGCAGCGATGTACTATTATGTGACTAACTGTTCTGTTACGTGAAACTGAAACTGAAGTAATCTATCATAGTGTATCTGTGTTATTATCTTGTTGCACATGTTGGCAAGCTTATATGTCAGGCATGCATACATTCGCAGACTATGAGAGTGAAAGTTGAGATGTAAAACAATGTTTTTATCAGTGGATAACATTATAGTATGCCTGTACGTACACTCCTAATCACATCATATACGTGTATAGCACGGAGAATTTGTCCTGATGCTCACCTTTTAGCATGAAAACCGGAGTATATGAATATATTTCAAGGTTCTTGCGTTGATTATTACAATTTCCGCGAACAAATCGTACAATATCGGCCCTTTTGTTTGTATTACACATCGAGCGTCTTCGTGAAACCACCCGTTTATGAAAACATACTCCCGGAGTTATAAATACAGACAATATATCAGCTGTTAAATTATGCTAATAGGAGGTCGTCGAGGATCAACTCCAAGTCATCCGTACTATACACTTGTTTAGTACGATTACGCAACATACCACAACTATGGCAATGACAAATAATTATAAAAATATCCATAGCAGTTGTCAAATTTAATTATATTATAAATTAAAAGTACAAAAAATCTACCAATCCTGTATATAGGTTTCACAGACAATCAGTGACGACTAAATGTGGTGAATTTATTTACTTGCAGCGGTTTTGTGTCATGTTCTCGTTTTTCGTTGGGAATTGTGCCTGTGGTCAATGTTATTTCTAGTTTCTGTTTTGGTTGTTTCTGTTGATTGCTGCATTCCATGACCAGTTTTTTTTATTATCCTTTTATTAGAATCCAGTTTATTCGAGAAATTAAATGAATGTACAATATACTAATATGAATGTCCCATAAATTATATGAGGCTTATATGTGATGAGGACTTTTTTAATCAAGTTAAAACATTGTGTGGGAATTAATGAATGTGTTCTTTATTTTCTAATACCAAATGCATGTATGAGTAACACATTCACCGTCTCTGTCACACGAGAATTGGATGACCGATGGTTTAAACTGTTCTCAAGAACGTGCATGCAATTTTCATGTGACAGAAATCAACGTTACATGTATTACTGATGAAAATATATTACACAAATTGATAGTAAATCTATAGTTTGTTATTAATTACATCTATTAGATGTTTAAGTTTGAAAGTTTTCATTTGTACATTTATTTTAATACTTACGCTGTATCCATTTCCGTTGGATACTGAAATGGCTCTCCCATCTTTTTTAAAAGTGCCCATACTGTTTTCATTACGACTATATTCGTGTATGCAATCCAGCCTTAATGTGTCACCTTCCGCTAAAACAATCTGTGATTGGTCAGGCTCTATCCATAACCGTCCTGAAAATATAACATATACAATAATTATCACAAGTCAAATAGTTGTCTGCGGCCAGATATTTTACTACGGACTCTCGTTAGGGCCATCGCCTTCAACTGTGTTGATTTGGAACGCGATATTCGAAAGTACGATGATGACAATACGAGAATACGATAGTGATAACGCGAGTAAACGACCGTACGATATAAAATCGCGTTCACACTCTCGTACTGTGAGTTTGTACTGTCGTATTCTGGTATTTTCACCGTTAGTGCCATTGCTGCATCGAGAAGTAAGTCAAAACACGAACCAAAAAGAACTAGAACGATAATGAAAAGTCGATACTACGATAGAAATAACACAGAAGTACGACAATGAAAACGCGAAATAGTATCGACTTTCACTTTCTTACCAACGTTATCATCTTTTCACTATCGTATTATCGACCTTTCACTATCGTATTATCGCGTTTTCACTATCGTATTATCGACGTTTCACTATCGTACTATCGCGTTTTCACTATCGTATTATCGACCTTTCATTATCGTATTATCGCGTTTTCACTATCGTATTATCGACGTTTCACTATCGTACTATCGCGTTTTCACTATTGTTCTATCAACCTTTCACTGTCGTACTAGCGACTTTGTATAGCTAAGCAGCGATGGCCCTAACGGGACACCGTTATTTATCGACAGGGACCTTATATAACTGTATACGTACAATTATGTTCAATCCTATACTCAGAGGGCAATAAAAATGGAATTGATCTTAGATCTAGACAGCTCATATATAATGTCTACAGAGATACTGAACAAAGTCCTCAATAGGTGTCGACAGTTACTTTAAAAAAAGAGCAAATAAGTATTTCAATTCCAAGAAGACGTGATATGCCAAACATAAATCCCCGAGAGCCAGCGTATTACTATTATATTGATGGAATATAAGTTGGCGTTATATGAAAACCGCAGACTAAATCATTATGTCTCCAGTGATATTGTGTCTCATATTGGAATGTGAATTGTATTGCAAATATAAATAAATGATACAAGTGTGGAAAGAGAAAATCAATGTCGCTTCAGGTAAACTACTGCGTAGATTATACAAACATCGTTATTGACAATTCTGTGGAATGTTAAAATGCACGCAATAATGTACTGTGTACATGCATTATATTGTTAATCACAACTATTAATGTAAATGCATTGCTAACTGCTTTGTTCCCAGGACATCATTCCTATTGTTTATCGAGGCTCTTAGAGCTTTCGTGACAGCAAAGTACATGTAGTTAATTATAATTTTTAAAACGTTAATGACTTTGAGTCATTGTTGTTGTTGTTGTAAGAACACTAGCATTTTATACAGTAACACCACCTCACTAACAACAACAACATTTTAAGCCCATTCAAACTGGTCGCCATGTCTAGCTAGTGCTATAGACTTACAGTAAGGTGGAATAAAGACCGGTTTAATCCTCAATTATGTTTTTTGATTCTGTGTTATTTTAGCGGAAAGCTGCCGCTTTGGTTCATTGATTACTGCCCTGTTGATTTGTAGCCCGACAATCATGGTTTGATTCCCAATCCCCTTCCATATTAATTGACAACAACGTCAATTTTCCTCCACATGTGGATGCGGTTACGATTCCTGATCCCATCCATGAAGTCACAAAAATGTCGATTTTCCTCCACAAAGTCATGTTGGTATGATTCCCGGTCTCTTCCATGAAAAAAATGATATATGATTCCTGATCCCTTCAAATGAAAACTGACAACAATGTCGATTTTCCTCCACATGTGGAGAAGGTGATGGTTCCCTGAGGTAGGAAGGTTAGTTTAACAGCTGCAATTGTCACTGCATTCCCTCAAGATATACATCTAGATATATATACATAGGGATGTAAGTGGCATACATTCATTTTACAAATATTCTGCCGGAATCCCTGTTAGACGTTGAAATATATGTATGTATGCATGCATCAGCTGTGGGCGACCGAATGTAATTACATATTACAAAATTACTTGTAAACGTCATGGTAACATTCATCACAGCAAATTGCACAGGCGTTTTATTACCATGTATTGTGCATGCAATATACATAACATACTGATAAAACAGAATATATTTACACATATTTACACATATATAAGTAATACGGTACACTGTATTACCTGAAAAAAGTCAATCGTATATCTGACGAAATAACACTTTTCTCAGCCCATAAAACACTTACTTACTGTGAGGCATACTTTGTCTACTGCGTAGTCTATAAGGTACTAGTATCAGTGTAGCAATAACACGTGACTGTTGGCTACAGATCCAAAAGGAAGATTGGCCGTTTTTTCCAGCACCCTGTGAAACCTGTATTTTCCAAGGCTTCTAAGGGTGTTTGACAAATAATTTTCCCTTAGCGAGGTGTATATTAATTAAAATACTTATGGCTATTTTTGTTTTAAAAAATAAGCAAATATCGTCTTGGACCTGTAGCCAAACATCACGTGGTATTGCTAGACTGAGTATGTTCTGTACAAAATCAGACAGGGTTTGGATGAATGGATTCTGTATTCGTATAACATACAATCTATTGTAATACGTGTAGTGATTATTGGGTAATAATAAATAAATACCTGAGAACAATCGAACGCTATTTCCACAGGTAACTGTATCATTGATAAAAGATAACATAAATTTTATTATTTACAATTTATCAATGATACAGTTACCTGCGGGTATTACTAGAAAACATATGCACAATTTACGAGAGCACGCGAAATTTGAAAATTATAAAGTAGCAACAATTTGCACAGGTTGATGTACCCCAGTTGCCGCTTGTCTTATTACCTTTAAGATGCACAAGAAGTACAAACTAGAATATATTTATGAAGAAGAAGTTTATTTTAAATTCAAAAGGCCACATGGCCCACGAGAACATCAATATACAATACACAATTTATACAATGACACAACAAAATGACACTATTTAGCAACATAAATTCAAAAGAGTGAGTGTGTGTACACGCATAAAGATGTGACAATAGAGTAATAATAAACAAGAGAGAAAGATGGAGTGGTTAGAGAGTGGGATGGCATATCACGGAAGTAATGTGGGTATTGAAAAGACGAAGAACGAAATATGTATAGCAACATAAGAAAGAACTTCGGCGATATTAACTAAAGCTGCAGAACAGAAAGAAAAAGGTTGAGTGGATAGGGCATACAGAGCAAGAGTGTTAAGCGGAGAAAGATGCATAGTCCGTTTAGTAATGGCAATACACGACATGAATATATGAGAGGCATATACATAAAGGCAAATCAACAATCAACATATGTACATTTTTTGAGAACATATATATATAAAGCAAACATACACACAGTCGCTATTCGTAATAATATAGGTGTGTAGCAAATTAACTGCTTCACAAAATGTATTTACATTAAAGGTTTACAAACAACACTGTTCCAATTTAATTATTTGATGTTGTGAATAATTGAATTTTAAATTGTAATTTTGCCGACATGTTTTGTAAATGTTTATGTACATGCATTTTGTGCAAAGAAGAGACTTTATGATAATTAAGATAACGAGGATCTTATAAGTGCAAAAGCTTTAAAAATGTACGTGCTTAATTTTTCAATTACACACCTATTTGTGCTTTCAAAAAATGATTTGAGTTTGAACATGCTCGGATTATGTAAACCATCTTAATGTTAATTCGTTTGCAGTAAGGCAGATTGTCGGTTTATTAGCTCTAGTTTAGTTTTATCAATTTTTATAATTATCTAAATTTCTCATTAACTACTACATGTATTAGCATTGCCTAAAACTTCTACCAGGTAATTTATCAACTTATTTCAAGACATGTGCAATAAGCTATGGAATTAAAGATGTTATTACGACATTAAGATGCTATGGGGGTTACTCTAATCAACCTATTTACTTATAAAATAAAAAATAAATTATGATCAATAACAATTATTTATTTTATATTTTTTTTATTATTTTATCAACATATCTAATTAACAAAATGCACATGATCTAATGATTGACTGGCATAGTTTTGCTGACACAGCAGCTATCTGGAACTAACTATTCAAGTACTTCAGCAGTACCACAAGCGATATATACAAGGGAGACATATCAGTACAATTTTAACGAATTTCGCCTGTTGCGATCTTAGGATCGACCCCAAGGATTCTAGCAATTAAAGTGGACGCACTTCGTCTAGGCAGTATACATATTTTAAACAAAGCGTTAATTGATAAGAAAAAAACAATCCTTCTCGTGTTACTGAAGCAAGCATATTTTAATGACTCTGATCGATACACAATTTTACACCAGTTTTTTAAGATCACGTGATCAATTAAAACATATTATGAATATTTGCGAATGAAATTGAAGCAATATCGATGTCGTCGAGATGTCTAAATGACGTATTGATTGGTTCGTTTGATTTTTTTGGCCGATATACACAAATATTGCATTGTTTGACGGTACAATAAAAGTTATTGTTATTACATTTGTATCGTATTTTCTCGGTTTGTTTTATACGTGTCATTTCACACTTGAACAATTTTGTCCACGATTGCATCAAACAGCTAATATAGCGTTTTATACTCAAAGTAACGTAAAAAGTAAAGTATTGAGCTACTGTCTTTTTTCAGTCAAATGGTTTATTTAACCCCTATCAGTGTGTCGCAAATCAGCAGCAAAAGCGTTTGCCCCCTAAGCAACCCATTCATTCACGTAGGTAAAGTGGAGAATGTGGGATATTATTGCTGACAGAAATGTTTAAAGTGCTGGCACAGAAGGGGGTCGAACCTTGGACCATTTGACCCAGAATCAAGCATCCTATCTTTATGTCATCGTTCCCCATCGACGAAACTTACACTCACGGGCAAAACAAAAAGACTCACAGCATATAAACCTAATAAATGTATCATTTATTGCGATGCTATATAAATCAAGCTGAAAGACTTATTGCGAGCAAAATCACCTTAACTTCCGGTCACTGTATGACTTACTGTGAGACTATTCAATTCAATATCTACGACTTCTTGCGATAATCGGACGTTGACTCGTTTATACATAAGGGCTTCGTTAAACGTGACAAACAAGTTAATACATCAGTTAAGACATATCTAATTTAATCTTAATCAGATGTTGTCCATACGCGTCAAAATAATAACAATTATTGCGAATTTATACGAGGCTTAATTTGCTGTAATTATGGTAATATCATTGTCCATTTGACGTACGCACGGCAATTACAATTAACGAGAATTCGACAGGTGAGTGTAATGACTTTCCCCCAGTCAATCTGAGTAGATTATATATAGGATATATGCACACCCACGCACGGGAGTAAATTTATTACCCCGTTCATTTTGTAGACTAGCATCAGAGACAACTCTTTAAGTGAAAACAAATCCAAAAACGTACTAGAAAACAATTACGCGTCTAACTTGAGCCGTGTTCTTACAGAATCAAAGCCTAGGTCCCACTGAGCCTTTTTGCCACGGCGGTGTACTCCCGATTGAAATAAATGAGCATTCAGGAGACCAGGAAAAGGATCCTCTCTGTCTAGGGGAAGCTTCGGGTAAGTCATGAGAAATTTTGTGATATCGAAAGGAATTGTGAAGAATCGGTTGATATCGGAAGAAATCGGAAGAACGTCGTCGATGTGGAATTCCTCATTGGGACCTAAGCTTAATCAGAGCACAAAGGCACGAAAGGATGCATGAAAAAGAAATCACACTAACCACATGCAAGCACAAGCCTGGACCACAAAATCCAGCATGAACAAAAAGTAACAAAAACTTGCTAGCGAAAATTGTTGATAGTGATAAATAAAATGCGTAATGAAAACATTGAATAAAAGAACCAGGCTACTCATTATACCATACTACTAGTGTGTTTATTAGTTGTAGCTACTTTTACCCCTCCCCACACTGGCTCTACACTGTCTGTACACTTTCCGGAAGTACTAGCAGCGGATACTGACAGTGACACGGTGTCTGAGTTCAGTGACACGGTGTCTGAGTTCAGTGACACGGTGTCTGAGTTCAGTGACACGGTGTCTGAGTTCAATTTCACACACACGTTCCAAGTCAATACTTTATAACTTAGTATCATTGGACCGTTTTAGAATTTATCCTACGGGAAAGTTCATCACACGGACTATGAGGACGAGAGGATACCACGATGATGAAAATGGTACATGTCGCTGGCTTAGAATTAGAAGGTCAAAAAGTACAAAATCAATATTTTGAGAAAACAAAAAAACTGTCTGGAAAATACTATTTTCTTATGTTAAAACCAGCCTTTTCAGTTTGGTCAACATGACCACTTCCGAAACTAGGCTCAAAAGAACCGTTTTGAGATGCAGATTTCAAATATGCACTAGTCTTATAATGTCGCAAGTAGTACTTTCTAATTCTAAGCGATGTGTAGATATGTACCACCGAGTACTCATTTTAATTGGAAACCAATGCTAAAACCTTTTAAGGACATTTTTTGTACAGTTTCCAACTCGACATTCTTCACCTAATCGTGCGTACGTTTTCTGAATTTGCTGATAAAATACAATATGTTAATGTCTGTAATCAGATCGATTGATTTCTCAATGAACCGTGGTAACAAAATGTTATTAAATATTCATTGATGTTTGTTAGGTCGTTAAAGTCAATCCCTAATCGAGACCAAATCATATTGATATTGGGGTTCTGGTACTAGTAATATGCTGTAAATAGGGTTGGCAGCTAGTTAGGTAGGAAACAATATTTTATTTTTTAAAAGTATATTTCATTGAATTTAAGCACTGGAAAATCCTCAATCGACGGTGACTTACAGCCGACGCCTATAAAATGTTTAGGTTAAAGTCTAAACACTAGGATCGTGTCGAGTTACTAGAACCATACTATTAATTTTGTATTGGCCTTATCTTTACCACAGGTGACAAGCCTACTTGCGTCATGAGACGATGTAATCGATTTTAGATCGATTACTGACTGACGTATACTCCAACATGTAAGTTACATAACTGTAGCCTAATTGATAGATTACGACTTGAATGATTATTTGTAATTAAAATATCATAAATATCACACATCGTCGATTGAACACCGCCAAGTATAATTTGTTATTTACATACACATATGAATATGTCAGATATGGATAAATTAACCTTTCTTTTCAAAAACTCAGAGATGATACGTATAAGTGCCAAAACCTGCTACAATATTTTACAGCGTCGTTCTTTATATATTTGTAAATAATGTACGTATTTGATTAAATTATAATATTTTATAAATAAATAACTCTGACTCTTATATCAGTTATTTATTTATTTATCATATATTCTTTCCTATTGAGAGACAATACAAATATAATATTTTAGTTCGTCTGAAGAACAGTTGTTAATCAAATTAGAACCAATCTGATTGGTCCTAAGTAGATTTCATAAGTCATTTCTTAAATATGCGCTTTAGTGCACGGTATCTATCAGTATCTTAATAATTTCTATTTTTTAATTTATATTTTAATAAGGATTAACAACTGTTTTTCAGTTTTAAACATATACTATGTAAAAATGTGTAATATCAGATTTTTATATACGGTACATGTACCTTGTGATAGTTGATGTTTTATTATAATGTAGATAATGTCTATTATAACTCTTAATGAGAGTGGCTATATATGATTTGTGTTTATGTCTTGTGCAATATATGTTGTAAATATAGATGAGACTCAAATAAATAAATAAAAATACACAAGTTGTAATGTCATTGTATGGTTACGTATATGTTTACATACGGCCTTCACTTCGAGTGTGAGAGGTCACGTGTTCGATCCACAGCCATGACATACCGAGGTCATTCAAAATTAGTTAATGACGCTAAGCATAATTAATTGTTCCAGTTAACTGCTGACTGGTGTCAGGATAATACTGACTACGTCTACTAACTGAAATACTATTGACCAGTTGTACAAAAAATATACAATAGCGCGATGATAATATTTTCACATCCGATTCCCATTTCAATCGAACTCATTTTTGAAAAATGAAACTGGCCAGTAATTCCCTTGCTAGACTGATAAGTCAAGAGCGACTTATGAAAAAATTATGGTAATTACATTGAAGGAACTTGTTTCAAAATCGACATTAACTAATTTGGTATAGCCTATAGATTCCATTTAAGGCTGTCATGGTACATGTACTAATTAGGCGTGGCTTGCACGGTTCGTGTACACCGATCCCTTATCGCCAATAAATTAGATTCTCCGCCTACATCATCAGTTAGAGGTCTTATAGAACTATAGCATGTACTGAACCAATACAAAACTCACAATGTGTTAATATTACGCAACATTGACTCATACGTACATTCATGTAAATAATTGGCATTATCGGGCTATGTTAATAAGCCATGAAATGTTAAATAGTTGACAGTCCCAAATTTCGTTTAGCGTAAAATGTGTGACATTTTTATTCCGTAATAACAAAAATATTTATAGTGTGACGTTTGAGGGTGACAAGGGTATACCCAACATCCAATAAATTATGTAAATATATTTGGTATGAAAAAGTTTGCGGTTTACTTCAAGTACTAGTATCAACTATTCATAGATTATTCTGTAAAATAAGGATTGTAGAAATGCATAAAATGTGATACATGCGTCGCTAATTGACCACACCCAACTATCAGACCGTCAAATAGTGGTTGGATTAAGGGTTTCAATAAACAGAAACTACCCACAAAATAACATTTACAAGCACTTCAATGGCAATATAATATGTATGTAATCGTGTTTGAGGTGTCAGTTTCACACTTGATTACAAAATGCCTTTGGTTTTCACATTAATTATCCTTTGTTGTAAGATTATCTAAACACTTGATTTGAGTATAAAACGTTCAAATAACCATGCATATAAACGTGCATTGACACGATTGTACCACAATGGCGTATATAGGAAGAGAGCAATATTTAAATACAATACGTAGTAGACTGTAAAATAAGAAACATCCGCGTGAGATCCATTCTCACTAGATTCGCGAATTCATACCAAACTCTTGAACTCAAATAACGGTACTAGCTTGGTTACAGTTTTTTTGACGTTTGAAAATCGCGACTAGTTAACCTCGCAAACTACTTCCTAATGAATTTCGCCAAAAAAAGCTCGCCAAAAATTTCTAGTTTTGAAAGTATAACAAAGAAAAAGTTCAGTTTCAATTAATGCAAATCTTAATAACAACTTCTGCTAAGCCTGTTCATTCTTTCATTAGTTCTAATCTTTTGTTCGATGTCTTTGTGTGTTTGTTACTCTTTCTGTACGGTTAGTTGCATCTGGCTGGGTTTTATACGAATCCTGTCTCCGCATCGATTTATAAATCTTTAAGCTGTTTTGCTAATCTTTTGTGAGTCATTGAAAGCAATTGGATAATTTGACAGAACCAATTTAGTACTGTATGTACTTGTGAATTGTATTGTAGTCATTATTTTGACCATTAATACTGGTTATTTGCGATAGCCGAGTATCATTTTAGTTTTGTACTTTGCATTGATAGGCGATGGTGCCGTGCAGTATGTGTTCGAATCCCTCCATATGTGCAAACTAAGTACATTGTATAACATTACTATATGTGACAACACAGTTGCAATACTCAAGCATGTAATTAGTGTGTTGGATCTGAGCTCAAGAAAACTATGCAGACAGACGATTAGCTAGCTTACTATGCGTGTGGAATCATAATTGTACAAGAAGACCTTTTTTCGGGGAGGGGGCAATGGTACTATATTGTGGATTCTAGCCCGTCATTGGAGCATTCCAAGTTTCTGTAGTACTCGACAAGTTGATGATCGTGAAATAGTATATAAGCCAAGAAAAACGACAAGAAACATTTTATACGATCATAATCATACTGAATGACTTAAAAAAACATTTGGATCAGGATCATGTGCCTTCAATCGCGGACATGCGTATGGACAGCTACGCGCCTGGCAGATCACGTCCGATATATGAATCAATATTTCACATCAAACTCACTGTTTCTCTTTGAAATATTTATATCCGGGTTTAACCGAACGTAAAACGGACTTTAGCAACATTCCCAGAATTCAGGCCAGCTTTGAAATCTCTAACATTGCTCCACAAAAAAATAGGTTAGGTAGGCGAGAGAAAAAGATAATTCGAATTGCATGCTCTAACAATCTTACAACAGAAAACCCCACTGGTAACAGCTGACAGCTGAAGAGTTTCATGGAACAAACATACATTGATAAACCCATGTAGGAGTACATATACACGTCAATAATGATAAGGTTCTTCAGTACAGTTTTTTTTTCATCATAAACAGTGTCATTTAATTGGATAAGGTTGCGCTCAACACTGATATGTAGGCTGGTAATTACGATTCAGTAATTTAATTTGAGTTTTGCACAACTATACAGAAGGTGCGACAGCGCATATAGTCACCCACACATATGACGGACACAGAACGAGGTGACGAACCACCCGTATCCCCAAGAAAGGATACTCAAGAAATCAAGCCATATCAGATCAGTGCTGTAACAATAAACATTTTTTATCATAAGTGTTCCTCCAAGACCTCTGCAAAGGATGAGTAGGGGCCAGTTTTCGGAAGTGTATGTTGTATTTAAAGCCATATCAGTAAAAATTACATTAATGTATTTCAAATAAGCCTTCCTATCTGACCACTAAAAAGATGAATATAGGTCAGTTTTGGGAAGGGTAAGCCAAACTAACATTTACTTTGATTTCTAAACAGCGGCCTTCATTGCATTGCTGTTGATTATCAAAAAAACTTTTATCATAGAGCTGATCTACGAGTATTTCTGATTGGTAGAAGGAACAAAGAGAGTTGATTAATCAGATTAATTAAGATTTAGGATGAGAGCCCACTTTGAGGTGGCAGAGCTTGGATGGGGGGGGGGGACAAACATATAAACTACTAGGTATTATCCGTTTACCTCATTAATCAATCCAATAAGACAGAAATATCAACACACCAGAAAGATTGAACTAGATATCCTAGTTACATGTACATAGATGCTTAGGTCATTGCCATCAGCAAGTTTGATTTATTGGACAAGTCCGAGATACGATATACTTAACAAGCATGTGTGTTAAAACAACGAACTTCTGTTTGTACTTGTGCCAGCGAGTATACAAGTAAATTGTTATATCATTAAAAAACGTTTCGTCCCACAGGCTATAATTTATAACAATTTAATGTAAATAAAATGTCACATATTGTGTTATTTAATGTATTACACTCCCAATACAAGTATTCAGGTCAAGTTTTCTAGCTAAACACAGACTAGAAATATACCGATGAGCTCACGTGATTTGAATTGACACACTGTCAGCCTCCGTTTACATTTTTAGGTTTTATTAGCAAAATCGAGGCGAAACACTATCTAACAAAATTAATTGATGAACTGTTTGACGTCGTTTTCAATCATAACAGGGGGGGGGGGGGGGGGGGGGGGGTTAATACAGAGCATAGCGCCGAATCCCGAGCATAGCCTTTATTTTGCCTTTCAGTTTTCTGCTGAAATTATGGCGGCAAAGAATTCTAGTGTAAATCCGTGATGGGGGGCACATGAATGACTCCACCCGTATTTCAACCAGGGTCGCCAGTTTAGACGGCAGGGGCGCTAACCAGGGAGCTACGGAGGCACATGGGTTTGGTTGGAATTTTCTGGCCTTTCACAGGCCATCAGCTTGACCATCAGTAATGTGAAAAGTCCATTTCACATACGAGCCCGTACACAAACATTTAAATTGTAATTGACTCGCACGAAAGGACAAGGTTAAATAGTGCTTAATTCGGGCCTGAGTTTTATCGAAAAATAAAGATGCATGTTCCTATTAATTTCGATAAACCTCGGGCCAAATTAAGTCATACATGTACATTGTCCTTTAGCGTGATACATTTAACGACTTTATCGTTAATATCTCATCGTCCTGTTACATGAACACTCCATGTCGAAGTACAAAGGGTTGAAAAAAACGATCATAATCAGATAAAATGTTGCTAAAAATAATTATTATTTATGCACATGCAAAGTTTCAAATTAATAGGTGCAATAGTTTATCAGTTATCATCCGGACAAACATTTGTGCGACGGACAGACGGACAAAGCGGCGACTATATATAATAAATTATGCTCCTCCGAATAGACAGGAAGTGTTTGGTGGCTGGCTATATACCCTTTCAAATGAATGAATTGTGGGCTATTTTGGCATCTATACCTGGAAGTTGTGTTCTCTAGTTTGTGTTGGTCTCGTTCATGAGGTGGTCTTTATGTAAGATTTTACTTTATATGTTGAAAGACGGTTCTGACATTATACAGATCGTATACAGTATAGATTCCTTATAGTTGGTATACGTAACATACGTAATATTATAGTACCAATCAATGCATTTATACAAAGCTGAACTCGCCATATGTTTCTTATATATAACAATACAATGAATGCTTTCGATTTATGTACTTCAAATGTACTTCAAATGTACTTCAAATGTACTTCAGGTGATAGTTTATGTAGAAAATAAAGAATAGGCGAGTAGATGTACTTTTTTATTGTATTGTTCATTTGAACTAACATAGGATACAACATTTATTCAATTTAATTACAGTAAGCAAAACCATCTGAGTAAGCAACATCGTGTTTTGTAAAATGTACATACATGTGTAACAACACGAGCAGTGTACTATAATACATACATTTGTATTAATATATCGCTCAAAACTTCACACAATTTCATCAGAAACTTAACGTTGTCTTTTTAGTAGTTAATTTTTTCCTGATTCGTGTCATTGAAACCGGTTATCCAGCATATTTGCAATAACTAGCCTAACATGCTACCTTATTACATAGGTGTGTATGTACATGCGTATAGTATGATTGATTATATTTGACACAAATGCTTCATTGTTCTTTTTAGTAAACTTTATCGGTGGCAATGTTTTAAAACAATTGACTGTCAAACACGCTCTAATTACCGAGAAAAATGCGCACTTTATCAGTGTTATAATTATTTTGCGATTTAACTCAGTTGAAAGTAATTTGCAAGCTGCGTATTAACGCCTAATAAGTCTGACTTGAAACACAAATGATGTTGTTTGGTTGCTAAATGAGTTTTGTCCCCTCGACACTATTTCAGTCAGGCGGAAACTATTCAGTCACATCATCCTGATTCTTGGCTTACCAGCCTAGGAACGACTCTTATATGTACATGTACATGGTGGCTGTGTTAAGTGCTAACCATGGCCACCAACAGAGCACCAAAAAAACAGAACTAGCCATACCCATAGTACCAGTACCATTTTAATGGCATGAATGAGTTCGGAAAGACTCAGCATGTTAAGGATGTTGCGAGAGAGATAATTACAAATGCATATCTTATAATATAGTCTTTCCAGCCGAGTAATGTAAAATAAATGTGTTTAAAATAGCATAATCTTTCGGTAAATGAACAGATGGTATACTAAGGGTATCTAAAGCACATTATTTTGAATATGTATATTTTATACGAAAATTCAACCAACAGTTCTTTACGTTCGAGTGCATCGCATGCTGCTTTTGTACAGGGACTGTTTCCCATACTTGCCTCTCCGAAATTGCCACTCACCTACGTCACAAATTACCCGATGACCGGTCGATGTATGTGTATCGAATATGAAACCCGTGTTTATGCTTCGTGCGGACGCCAGCCGATGAGTAATAACACGTATTTAAAAAGTGACAAAGTACAGTATCATCATTACTCCTGCCCCGCCCGCGATGACCGTCTGATGTCCGTCCTACCTCCGGCCAGATTATACCAAAGTACGGCACCGGATTGGATTTTTGACCAAGGTACTAGTATTTCTTCGCGACAGACTATTAATAAGAAAAGTTGATTTTCTTATTGAATTGATTTTATGGTTGTAGACATGATATTGAGTTCAATATTAGACTTTGTTACATCTGGAATACATGAAGGGCTCATACCAGATGTATCAACTATTCTTCCAGATAGGTGAACAGTGACACAGGTATTTCAAGAACATAACTCTGACACAACAAGCATGAACATTATGTGAGCACAGTATGGATTAATCCTTAGAATTATACCAACACAATCATAATCAATACAGACTTGATACAATGTCGTGACTCACATACAAGTAGCGTTTTATGTTCCAATTATTCGGAACATATGGTTGCCTAGTTGATTACCTACACAATGTATCAACATTACCTAGATGTGATGTCGAGCAATTTGAGATATTCATGTATAAATTCTTAGTTTATGATAATGATACATAACTAGTATATGCCTGGAATCGAGTTTTCATCTCAAATGTTGCATTAGAGGATATTTTCGCAGGTCGGAAAGTTAGCAAATTTTGAATTTCAGATTTTAAATTTCTCACATTTTGCGTGCTGAAATATAAGCGATTTTATTGCATTCTTTATAGGCCAAAATTTATGCTAAAGGATATGTTAGCCAAAGTTGTAAATTCGCCAATATGTCGATTTGGCTAACTGAATCATTTATACAGTTTTTTTTTAAAAATTGTCACTCAATTAATAACAAGTTTCAAGTTTTATTAGCAAAATCGGCAAATAATATGCCTTTGGCCAATTTACAACAAATATATACAAGTACATATAAGTGATATACAAACACATAACATAGTATCCAACAGAGATAAATAACAAATTACTAAGCAACTGCATCAATGGCTACAGAGCGTCTTAACATAGCATTATAGGTAAATTTAGCTATATTTTTAATGGTAGTAGTATTATTCGATGGCATTAAAAATACAAATTTGTTCAATGTATTCCATGATAACAGTGATAGACACTGTCAGTTTTCAAGAAAGCAGCCAATTTATCTTAAGACTAATACACTGCACTGACTCACTTAATTATATGATACATTCAATAACAAAATTATGAAACACTAAAACAAGACGGGTACATTGACATCAAAACATTATAGGAAATTTTGGTTTTCAAGTTTTTCATTTATTTTTAAGATAACTAAAAAAGTAGTGCAGGAGGATCTGAGTAACGAAATATTAACGAACTATGACCTAATGTGAAAGTCGGTATGATCCTCGAACAGTGTAACATAATTTACGTCGATTATCTACAAAGATCCAGTCAGGATATGCATTGTTACACGCGCAATCCAAGTGTGGTCTGTAAAAACTCAGGGTAATATCTTATCAACGTGTATTACATGGTTTCAAGAACCCACACTATTAGCATGCTGACAGTTTATATAATTCGGAATCGATTTTTTTAAAACTTTGGTATAAGCTCAGTGCACATAGCTATATTAGTTCCGCTGGATGAAAGTTAGCGAATTTTGAACTTCAGACACTTGCGTGCAAACATAATAGCCATTTTGAAAATTTCTATGCAACATTATGTAAAGGTCAACATTTTCGCTAGAAAAGACTGTAATTGTACAGTTATACCTCGATAATATGTCCACTATCAGGATCCTTATACCTCGATAATATGTCCACTATCAGGATCCTTATACCTCGATAATATGTCCACTATCAGGATCCTTGAAAACTGCTCACATTAATGAGTTTGTATTAATACTGAGGCTAAATATAGAGCAAAAAATGCACATGGACCCTCGATTTTTGGGTAGGGTAGGGTAGGGTAGGGTAGGGTAGGGTAGGGTAGGGTAGGGTAGGGTAGGGTAGGGTAGGGTAGGGTAGGGTAGGGTAGGGTAGGGTAGGGTAGGGTAGGGTAGGGTAGGGTAGGGTAGGCCTACGTTATGACACCTGCTGAACTGAGTCCACCACATAAAACCCTGAACTAATTATGCTCATTCTATAAATTGATTTTTCCAATATACATGTAAATGTTTATTTGAGAAAATACATGCGTAGGGGGTCCTGTTTAGAGGAATTGACTGTGCTGTCTTGTACTACTGTTCCATGAAGAATGACATGGTGCCAAACATTGGTTTTCTGGTATAGCACGGATAACTTGACTTGATCCTGACCTTTTTGCAGGGATATATCACAAGGTTATTGCGTGGAAATAAATCGTGCAATATCGATCCTTTAGATTTATGTTGGTATTACACATCGAACGTCTTCGTGGTACATTATGCTAATTGAAGGTCGTGAGTCGTGTCAAATTCTCCGGAGTAAATATGACCCAAACATGTGCAAGACTGTATGTCTCTCAATAATTTGTTAATGCATGTCAATAGCTACAATCGTACAATTTGTCTATTCTTTAAGTAGAACGTCCGGATACACTATGGCTAGTTTACGCAGTAGAATACAATCGTTTTGAAATCGGATAGTAACTTCCTTATACGAGTCGGTGATTATTTTTGCTTATTCGGGAAAGGGTCCGGGTCCGTTCAGATTGTGAATTTTCACTTCGAGACAACATGAAAGTGGGAATTTCCACGTCGAGACAACATGAAAGACAACATGAAAGTGGGAATTTTCACGACGAGACAACACGAAAGTGGGAATTTTCACGTCCAGACAACATGAAAGTGGGAATTTTCACGTCGTTACAACATGAAATTGGGAATTTTCATGAAGCAGAAAGGCCAAATAAAACAGAAAAAAGATTACATAAGACTGTTTACTGGTTTCTGTAAACTTTTATGCTTGACCTCTTGTCAAAAAAAGTTGATAACTTTGTCATTTTATGTCCGATTTTTTTAAATGTTCATTTGAAATTTCTCCCTTCAAATTTGGGGAAATTAAAGCCTTTTTCAATTGGGAAGGTACCGTTTCCAAGGAAGGAAAAAAACATTGCGAGTATAATTATACAATGTATAAGCAAATGTCAGGTGACCGTATTGTGATGAAGGCCAGTTTTAGAAATTAGTCTATGATTAAATATTATATAATTCTAGTATCAACTATAATATACTAAACGAGCCTACATCACACTCGGTGTATAAACGAGTCAATTTCCTGTTGGATTGGAAATCACAGACGCGTTTGCTCACAATAAGTCATACAAGTTGAATTGTATACTAAAGTAGTATCCAAATAAGTCATAATTTATAGCGATTTGGTTTATACGCTGTGACACTACCTACATACTATGTCTCGTATGCATAGGTGAAATATCTTATTTTTATATGGTTAAAGAAATGACATTCGAACTCATTGTTACAAAGTAACATGCATATAGAACGTATTCACATTGTAAACAGCAGTTCTTTCATCAATCTTATGTCTGTCATAATTTACTCGATCAACACACGGTATCAACCATATCAAGCAGAGAGAAAGTTTGAATATGAGATAAATAATCTGACTGGTACAGATCTAGAAATCCAACTGTCATAGAAACATTGTTTATATTATCCAACATTTCGGATAAACAGCTATGTGTAAATAATTCTGAAGTTCTGTAGGGCAGACCAATGTACACATTTCTTAGCCAGACAGACGTATAAATAAATTATTCTCGCCATGTACTTTTGTACAGGGACGGAACGTTGGTACAGAGTGGCTATGTTATATATTTTCACGGATCTGACGGGGTTTGGGCTGGACAATCTACAGGTACGGTAACTAGTTGGAGGCCTAGACAAGCTGTCTCCAATTTGCTGCTTTTTTATTTCTGACGGAGCTACAGCGTGATACTGTATGCGTCGAATTGGTTTGACAAGTTGAATGCCCTGGACAACTTGAATAGCTGATTAGGCCCCTTTTCGAGAAAACGTCTTTTGTTGAGCCTCAAATGTTATATCAGCCACCAACCGCCCCCTCACCATGACAAAAATTTACGGATCCGCACAAAGTCATGTTTGTCTGGGATTCTGCTATGGTTTTATGACATCATATTACATCATTGATCTAAAATATCACGTGACAGAACAGAAAATACAAAACAATACACAATACATACAGTGTACATATAAAATATGAAGGAATACTACATCTAGTCTAATAAAACATACTAACCTGCACAAGATATACCCGTTAACAAGACATAGCTAAATACAAGCTCCACACTACGCATGCTGACATAAACGAATCGATATCCTCTACAACATTCAGTAATGATACCAGACTCAACTCGCTGTCACACTATCTGACTATGTCACACTGTGTTATCACATTTTTAAATAATTTCGCGAAATTACCCTAAATCAATCCGCGTGTTTTACGTCACTTTATTTATTAATTCCGGTTCCTTTATAGAAATTGATAAATCCAAGTCTATACTATATCGTGATATTTGAAGTGACTGCTCTACTCAGCTCATTCAGCAAATGGTCTGTTCACGGAAATCGTTAGTTAGCCGATAACGTCAGTGAGTGTTTGATAGTACATGTGTGTGTTGTAGTAATACACTGAGGCCAAGCCATTCAGTACTACAATGTTTACACGCGCTGCTCATTATAGTGAGTACTGAGTCTGTATGTGAGGCTCTATATAGTCTTGCCACTGATACAATCTATAGTTCGATTTCAAGCATTGAGTCGTCATTGCACTTTTAAGGTTTTAACCACTAATCGATATAGGTTGGCATAGGTTTGACCAGTACGATAAGTAATACAATTAAGGCCAAATATTTCAAGTGTCTGGTTGGTCGTGACGGTAAAGCGCTTGATAAATTGTAAAATAACTTTTGTCCGATCAGAGCGAGTTCGAATCCCACCAACATAGTTTTTCATTTTTATTATATTTTTTTAAATGCTCACAACTTGTAAAATCCGTGTAATACTATTATATGTGACAAACCATATGTGTTACATCTATATTGTAGAACGTTATGAAGGCTAATCCACCGAATATACAAATGTAGGATGTCAGTAAGCTCGAATAACACCAACGATCGAAATAAGTGAAAATGATAAATATATTGAATCGACACCTTTAAATGGATAAATTAAAAATATAAACAAAATCTTTTAACTTACAATCTCTTAAAATAACATAAAACAGCGAACTAAAAAAATGAGCGAATCAGGGAATCGAACAACCGACTTCTGGGTTAGAAATTCTGAACGTTGGCGACTGCACTAAACTGTAATCTGATTATAAGCAGATATCTGTAAGAATCATATCATTAAAAAATGCGCTCCGAGCGTAATAAATGATAGTCTACCCGCATAAATGGACTAGTCGGATAGGTCATGGCTCAGAGTTCAAAATTGAACTATAATAGTGTGTAAAATGTATTTAGTGGGAACATATTAACGTGGTCCTCGACCTTTATTAAAAGCTTCATGTGCGAAATTAATAGCAATGTCAATGCGACAAAGTGTGTCTTGTCGAAGAGTTAGATTAATTAGAGTTAATAGTTCTATCCGCTTATGAAAACAGACACTGATATCAATTTTTAGACAATAAATCAACTGTAAAATTATACAAATAGAAGGTTCGATGATCATGTTCATTTGCCCGCACTATACAATGTAACCCTCTTGCATATTAACCACAGTGTATAAACGAGTCAACTTCCGGTTATCGCAATAAGTCATACACGTTGAGATATACAGTCTCCTAATAAGTCATATATGCGATCGAAAATCATCGATGCTTTTGCTCGTAATAAGTCGTACAAGTTGAATTATATAAGACCACAATAAGTCATACAGTGATAAATAAATAAATAAATACAATCGTGCACGCGGATACGCTTGAACTACTTGAAATTGCATCTTTTAGTTCTATAAACGAATTTCATTTCACATAATCATGGAAGCAAGAGGAATAGTAACATGTTATTAAGAGGTCATCTACTGTTACTGACCAACCAAAGTTTGAAGATCTTAGGTCAAAGAGTTATTGAAAGAAATGACAGGGGCGTAGCTATAGGTATTTGAATGTGTACGCAAGAAGGCTAGGTGGGTTTGGGGGGCACGCTCCCCCGGAAAATGTGTGTTCGCTAGAACGGCTCTGGTGCGTTCTGGCGTGTTTATTTTGCATCATCTTGTTAAATAACATTATTTTTACTGACAAAACCAGATTTTTTGTGTATAGAGCTTTTTTAAGTGTTTCTAAGAAATTCTGAAAATACTAAAGGATTACCCCCCCCCCCCCCCCTTAGGACTTAGGTATCAGTTTTTATTGCATTTTTCGATCATTTATTTTCACTTTTTGAGAAGCATGTGTACGCAGCTGCGTATTCTGCGTACAGGTAGCTACGCGCCTGAATGGTGAAGGTCGCAGTGACCTTGACCTTTAACCTTCTGACCTCAACAACAATAGAGATCATCTACCGTTTCTGACCAACCTCCATGTAAAGACCCTAGGTCAAAGCGTTCTTGAGGTATTGAACGGAAACCATTTTATACGACCGACCGACCGACCGACCGACCGACCGACCGACCGACCGACCGACCGACCGACCGACCGACCGACCGACCGACCGACCGACCGACCGAAAGCAATATACCCCCTCATCAAAGATGTAAAAGATGGGGGGGGGGGGCATAATAAATTTGTGAATTATGTAAGACAGGTATAATAGTATGCGTATGCACGGGAAACTCAAGATTAAAACGCCTGTGGGCTCGTTGATTTTATATTACACCCATTATTGACTCACTTATGAAGGCATCATGATCAACATTGTGACGTGATTTTAAAAAGAATGACGAATTTCTACCAATAGATACTTTTTCACCGACGAAGAGATGATACATTTGGCAACGAACGTAGGCCTACACATGTAATAGCATGTCTTTAAACTTTTTGATCATCCCACACGCCTTTTTTAATGTATATCTACAGAGACAAGTTACATTACTTTTCTAATTAGGTATCAGTAAACAAACCACCTACCTGAATATTAACTCCATTAAACATATGCACAATTGTACAGCATTAGTGAAATAAAAACTACACTGAACACTTATGATTGCGCCGCGTAATATACCGCTCCCGCACTTTTGCCCGCTCTTTTGCAAAAGGGAGATAAGTAGTTACTGGTACGTACATGCTAGTATACCGGGAATTGTCTCCCTTGTTATTCGTTACACAAAATGCTAGCTCTGCATGAAAATGGCCCCGGTCAAAATAATGAATATTTAGTTTTAAAGACTTTTAATTGACTATTTGAGTTTGATAATTATTATTATTGATGGTTTTGCAGCCAAAAACGAGATGAAGAACACTTTAAAATAAAAATGTTAATATTCAGTGACTACATGTACATGTATATACATTTGACCTTGACCTGAGCTAAATTACATTTTGTGTCAATAGCAGCTGTCATTTTAAGACGGTTTCTTTAAAATACGAAAAGGAATATCTTAGTGAAATAGAGCAAATGGGTAAGTTGTAAAGCGGAAAGGAGCCGTCAACCGGATCATCAAAATGAGCATCTCTATCAAATGTAAGTCAATACTCAATACTAGGTCATTGAGGGTCAAACCGCAATTTTATGGAGGTCTTTCTGTGGATTAGTAAAAAAACACCACGTGGATAGCCCGATGAATACATGTTCCTATATTCTAAGTTGCAGTACACTAGCAGAATGTCACAATTTTGCCGGTCATGAATCTGCACGAGATGTTTTTGTTACGTGCATTGACCACATTGGCACAAGTTTTCGCGGCAATTACTGTAATATTTATGATGCCCCATTTTGAGTCCAGTATTAACATTATTTTAATCGTGCATTAATACTTAATTATATTGCGCAAACCACAATATTTCCCGTTTCGATGAAAAGCGAAATGATAACCTCACTCAATATATATATCTATATATTGGCTGACTTGCAAAAAGTCAAATGAAATAGCATTGGTATTAGAACAAACTATACTCATAATGAATTTGAATGTTATTTAATGTGGTACGCGCGCCCTTTATCCATCCTCATACATCAGTGGCTAGTCAAGTTCTCCAGACCATGTTTCGGACGAAGAATACCCTAGTGAACGAGAATGCCTTTATCAAACGATCGGAATTTCTCCGAAACATCTTAAAACGACAGAAAAGTCATCAAATTGAAAAGGTATGTTATTCAATAAAATATATTCACTATATTTTGATTTTAATAATTGAGAGATAGCACATGGAATATGCTATTCCTGTGGAATAGTTTGTCATATATCAGAGACTGCGCGCTTTATCTCAAATTTCGAAAAAAAATGGAACAACAAAATTTTTAAATAATATTGACAATATTTTTGGGAGCATGTTTTCTTTTTTATCTATATTAGCATGGATCATTTTTAATATAATCCAGTTAGGATCTGGTGACAGTGACGTAGCCGTTTATGTGTACACAGAAGATTACAATCATCGTCTGAATAGGTAGTGCGAATATAGTTTGTTAGTTTAGCATTGAAATTATGGTCTGTTTAAGCCTTTATCATTGGTTTTACACCGGACCGCTGCGTCACTGTATTATTACCCTGACTGGATAATTCATGCGGGTGTTTGTTTACGTTATGTTCCAGGCACTAAATTTAAAAAAAAAGTGTTGTATGTATACATCTTAAATACTTACATGTCTTATGTATAGGATAGACTATGAGTATCACTGGTTATCAGAAGCTCGCGTCAAATGTCATAACAAATGATACGAGATGTCTATCCGACTTAGACCACGTGACTGACTAATTTGTACATGTACTGTTATTAATGCACATTAAAGAAATTGTACTTTTTATTTCTGACCAGCTTATGCAATTTACTTCCAGCAATAGAATTAAATTCTGCGCTTGTTACTCAAAACAACAAAAGATCAAAACTACAGGTTATTCAGCTCAAAAGTGTTACATACGGGATTTAGTCGATGGCTGTGATTAATTATTTGCGGCTTATAGTGGTCTAAGAACATTATACATGTAATGTTAATTCTCAGGACTTTATTATGATTGTTAATTGCATGAATGTTTTTATTTTATTTTTTACATATAAATTAGACATACACTTGTATTTATAAATTATCATTAATTATTGATTATATGCGGTCCTATTTTATAAAATGACGTCACATGCTGCCATTTTGTGTCAAATCACGTGACGAATACTTATTTTTAATTGGCGTTCGACAAGTTGTGCGAAGTATAGTGCGCTATATTAAATACATAGCTAACACTAGAGCGGTCTAACTCCAAATATGGTTATAAGACAGGACGTGAGTAATTACATGGGAAGATATTCGTGGAAGTTATTCGTGAAAGGGGTAAGTACCCATTAAATACTCAAATAATCATGATGGAAACATTTAATTCACAGGAAATGGTGCTGTAGACTTTTAATTTTTTTGTCGACCCTTTTTTCGATTTTTTTATTGAACAACAACTACAGCGCTCCACTTCCGGTTAGGTCAAACCCGCCAGCCGTCTGCGAATGTAAGAATTCCATGCATTAAATTAAAATAATAATTTTAGCAGTGAAACTAAACGTTTTTTTGCGCTGCGAACGACGAATACGAAATGCAATGCTTACTTCCGGTCCGTAGAGCACCGTTTTACGTATATAGTCGCTTGTTTCTTGGCTAATAGTGTCTACGGCCATATCACGTTGAAAACACCGGTTCTCGTCCGATCACCGAAGTTAAGCAACGTCGAGCCCG